>JAYKKO010000013.1:12709085-15418170 GCA_037074685.1 Glyphodes pyloalis
GTGCAAGGCCAAATCGATAGCAACTGTTGCGTCTTGTCGTCGATATAAGTTACAAAAATGCCATTCCACACGATGAATAAATATATTAATAAAAACTATAAACCAAAATTAGTCCACTATTTATGTACAAACAAGCCTCTGTCCGTCTAGGCCAATGAAGGGTCTAGGCTGCCATGTCAATTCTGTCCATACCTATTCAAAATGATGTCCTAGTCACGTCATCGTCCAGTCGCCTTGCCGGCCAGCACCAGGCCGGCAAGGAGGTCAGTCGATCTCTAGAAGGATCTTACGTTGAACTAACCAGACATAAACACCTACCAAAAACGCCCTTTACAAATATTTAAGATAAGATTCCGTGAAAGGAACATTGAGAACAGTTAGCGAGACAACGAAAATACAAGCGTTATCAATGTGATTGTATCAAATGTAAACGACACAGGAGGGCGATATTTAGTACAGTTAGCAAGGTACAACTCAACTTCATTTCCTTTTTTTAATCCGGAAAAGTGACTGACATGTTATCAAAAAATGTTTATTCAGCAACTACACACGTCAAAAATATTTCCAGATGTCAGAGATCTCCTTTTAAGTATCGGTAATACTTGTGCCAGGAGAGCCTGCTCTTCTGTAGTTTACAGTTATATTATTATATAGTTACGATATATAACATATGTACTTACATAGTAGTTGAAATTAAACAATTTATCTTGTAATACTTATGAAGTAGGTTAACAAAATGTTATGTATTGTATTACTTATATATTATATTATCGTCACCAAGACAAACAATCGTGACATGAACATTTGCGTTTGTTCTTTGTCTGGGTCTCAATATACTTAAATGTATTATGTATGTATTGTGAGACCACTGTTAGTTCTGAATTCCTCAATATTTTAAGCCAAGCTACTTACTTTGGAATTAGCTTTATTTTGGACATCAGTCAGAGTTACAAGCATCTACTCATTCAAACTTTTATGTTTGTTACATTAGTAGATACAATTTGTAGCTTAGACACAAATTTCCCATTTTTAATTTATGATACCAGCTATTACAACATTAAAAATATCATCATTCCCATTTAAAATAATTTAACGGGTCAAAACGCGACACCATTTTTATTTAATAGTTAATACGAACTACGTACTGCCCAACGTTTCGGTTAGGTTGCACCAACCAGTTCGTGACCACAGTTGGTGCAAAATTTAAAATGGAACGCGAAAGTCTTAAAATTTATCATCATTCCCAGCCTGGCACTGTTATTAAAATGTTAGAACATGTAAAGCCTGCACTTTTCTTCACGCCTGCGTCACCGTGCGTATTTGTCAATTGGGTGGGTGGCAAATTTCTCGTTGACAGCAGGCCCCATGGAGCAGTGGTGCCGAGGCATTCGCGAATTTGCAGCTGCATCAGTATGCCGGCGACGTGCCGGAAGGGCGGGCACCAGCATTTCATTATGGCTACCCTATGTAAGGCAGGGGTTTGTATGAAAACATTTCAAAGGCATTGACTTGCAGTCATGTTTGGACTGCAAGTCTAAATCGAAGTTTGGTTGGTTCGTAAAACTTTTGTATTTTTTAAAAGCATTAAGTTAAAACCTGGATCAATTTATTTATTCACCATTAGAATCATTGATCATTTTGAATAAAATGTTTTGACACGGTTGTAGCTGCAGGCCAGAGTCATAAATTATAAAAATTATAATTACACACACTATGTTTCTTAGAATAAACATACCTAGTCACATTGTATTTCCTATTTCTTCTTCATCTTTTACTCTCGTTCTTACTGTGCAAATTATTATTTACACGTGAGTTTAGAAACAACTATTGTGCATAGTTACGTTGGTACATAATTAACTCTTATATGATTCAGTGATACTGCATGATTGAGCAATATTGGTGCCCAAGAAAACCTAGTTATATGTGATTTTTTTTTCAATTATGCAACTGAAATTTAATTTTTTTGAAATAATATGACGGTGCTTAAAATCATACAATAGAACGGGATGGCAAAAATAATCCAAAAACGTAATGATTTATATTTGACAAATAAAATATTTAAGGAGTATTTTACTCGTAATATTTAATAGACTTTTTTTAATTAGACGATTTAATTAATAGACTCTGTCTCGCGTTTAAAAACAACGCAGTAATTTTCCCAATGTCAAGTGTTTAGAGAGACACGTCAAAAATGAGACTGCGCGGTGAAGGTAATTTTACACCTAAAACAAAATAAAATTGTAAGAAGAGCCGTCACGCTATCCTCAAGCCTCGGCCTTACGCTGTACTTATAGACTAAAAAGTGACACGACAGGGATCTATCAGTGTAGCCATACACGTACGAAGTTTCGTAAAAAATATGTTTTGGTCTTATTGCCTCTTGCATTAGTCAGCTTGATGCTGTATTTTTGTTTTCTGCAGCAAATTGGACGGGTCCCTTTTTATTAAATTTTTACCTTATTCCTTCATATACAAGTAGGTAACATGTCAGATGTCTTTCGTTAGAATCACGTTCTTCAATTTTCCGTAGGATTGCAAAAAGATACGTTGATGAGGTTTCTCAATTTATTCATAATTTCGGTTGTATGGTGTGTCTAATAAATAGATTTCAGTTTGGCCTACAAAATGTATCGTTATAGAAAACATAACTTGTAATTTTCCTTTTTTGAACTAAAATTGAAAACGTATTAGGTATTCAAAATAATACTAACAAATGAAACCAATCACGAGTCAACAAACTTTTTCCCTTGAACTGTAAGCACCAGACGATGTAGGCACTAACTGAGGTGGGCTACTTATACCCAAGCTAATTTGGAATACTTGATTTTTTAAATTAACCAGATCGAGAATTAAACCCGGGACATTTAGAGTAGCTGCTGCACCACCGAGTTAGTCTTAGATCTCAATACTAACTCGCAATATGTTTGAATGAAAAATTGATATTTTTCATTCATATAAGGATATTGGGTCTAAAGTATTTAGACATTTTTTACCTTCAGTATTTTAATTGTAAATGCGCTAACTCATACTCTCAAAAACGAAACACGAGCAGTTCAATATATTTCATTAACAATCGAGATCGATAAATCGAAATTTAAGATATGGTATTTTACTTTTATCAAGGATTCTTAATTTTTTTTAAATGTCTGGAAATGGTGTTGATCGTACCTGGAACACGGCTATAATATCCCTACTAATATAATATTATAAATGCGAAAGTAACTCTGTCTGTCTGTCTGTTACGCTTTCCCGCTTAAACCTCTCAACCGATTTTGATGAAATTTGGCATAGGTGTACGTTGAACCTCAAGAACGGACATAGGCTACTTTTTGTTAGAAAGTAAGGGAGGGGGGGGAGGTAATGCCACGTTTGAAAGTTTATATGGAAAAATGTTTATTGAGATATGAAAGTTGGCACAAATATAGCTCTATTATATAGACTACTTTTTGTTTTGAATATTAGGGGAGATAGGGGTAAAACCGACCATGAAAGGATGTAGTCCACGCGAACGAAGTCGCGGGCACAGCTAGTGGGCCTATAAAATATTTAGTTCGGCGATACATTATGTGATTAGTCCCAGCTAGTATTTGGCGGGTTAAAAGAATTTGTCAGTTGGGTTTATCACGTAGGGTTGAGAGTTTTCTGACGGGGGCGTCAGCTCACTTTAGGTAACAAGGCCATGATTGACCTTGATAAGAAAATAAGAAGGTTGAAGTCACTCGGCTCAGGCAAACTTCCAAGCTGTCTTCCAACTGTCCAGCAATCCGCTCTGGACCCGCTAGGTGGAGTGAGACTCGCTCCATCTTATATGTAGTTATGATGATTACGATAAAAAACACGTCAGACACACACTGTGGACTTTGCACCGACCTTATGCCATGAACATAGGAACTAATATCGAACTGCAAGTGTTCACCTTGATATGCTGTAGTCGGTACATGCCCAATTGCCGATGGACATAAATGTTCAGTTATTGTAATGCTTATTCTACAGCCAATACCGATAAGCCAACTTTAAAATTCATGACGTCGGAATGCTAGTAAGTCTTTCCTAGCTTTGTCTTTACGAAGGGTCCAAATCTCTGCGAAAGAATAGATCCATCCTGTCGAGGCTCGTACCAAGACTTGATCCCAATTCGTCGCACGTACCAAGTTTTATTGGAATTAAGCTATCGGAACCCTTTGCTTGTAGGCGTTTTTGCTCGCATTACCGAGGATTACGGTGAAAAGGGTGTTTTATGGAATGAACGGCGCGAAAGCATTGCTATGAATATATCTGGTTTTGTCGGTAGGTGTAATATATTGTTACACCACCGAGATTTCAATGATAATACCAAGCTTAAAATAATCTGTTTCGCAAAATCAAAGTGTTGGTATTCTATATCTAAATATCGTCATTTCCAGAATCCTTCAGTAATTTTAGTTTTTTTTTTACTTTATTTATTTAAAAGGCAAGGCATCGTTATACTAAAAAATATCTACTAATACCTTTGCTTGACCTTGGAGTTGAACCCAGCACCCCGTGACTAAGGCCCTAAATTGGAACATCTAAACCATCAAAGAGGGAATTTTGAGATATAAGAATATCTATTACTGACAATTTATTAATTGCTTAAACCCATCCTTTTGTACAGTCATTGACAGAAGTGATAGCTTGTTAAAAAAATAAAAAAAGGAATATTTTTATTTATCGACGAAAAAATCTGAACAGAAGAAAATTTAATATTTTTGCTTTCTACGGGTTTGTATTTATGAAGTCAATGTCACATTAACTTGGAAATTGTGATTTTCTGATCTTCCAAAAATAATTATGAAAGAATTTCCTTCCCAAAACATTAGTAAAACATTATCATGACTGAAGCAAGACGTCAAACCTAAATAACATATTGTAAACCAAATTGCAATTTACGTTCTATCCAACATTATTGGCATAACAGTAACGTGACTTTGCTATATAATTATCGTCTACTAATATTACGGAACAATTCAAGTTAACCTACCTGTCAATAATATTAAATCTCGTGCAATGCTTTATATTAGTTTTTTAGTTCTAAATTAATTAATAAATAGTAAGAAAGTCATTTTAAGGTTATAATTTCAAACAACTAAGCGGCAAAGTTCTTTGTTTAAATCAATGCAAGTGCACACATATGAATAAAACTCGTATTTCCAACCACCCCTGGGCATGGGTCAATAGTAAAACAAACGCGGAGGGTAAATTAAATAAGAAACGTCTTCACCGAGCTATGATTCATTGTTAGTGCCCTCAAATCTCGATACCTTTAGGGGCTGACCCTCGTAAAGCGAGATTGGGCGAGATGACCAAATTTACTTAGACACGAACGCTGCACAAATTTTCGCACTTTTGTACTATCATTGAGAAAATGGATTTTGTTACTGTTGTTATTCCTATCTACTATAAATATATGTTTATAAATCTGGGTTATTAACTGGGCTTTGGGTATTTATTAGAAATGAGCAGCTACCTGTTCAGGGCACTCAAATGGATCTAGGAGAGCAATTACAGTAAATGTACATATAAATAATTATGATAATAATATAATTAGTGAATCAAATTTTCTAAATTATTACACTTAAAGCTATAGGTTTTACCATTAGTGAATTAATGTTTATGGATATTATTATTCTTGAAAAAATATATTTATTATATTCATTATTTTTGAGAGATCAAGTCCTAAACTTAATTCAGGTTAGCTGTTGTTAATACAAAAAATATTATATACTTATTCTATTAGAAATACCATAGGATATTATTCGATAATTGATTTTTTTTTAATTATACATACATGTAATCTGAGATTTTGATAGTGAAACCGAATTAATTAAAAGGTATATTGTTTTACTTAAACATGGACCTAGATAACCTACTTAGCGTCAAAATGTATAATATATTTTTTAATGTTCTCGTTTTCATTTCTTTTAGTTATATTATAATTACATATATTAAAATATTATTTTACACAAAAAAAGATTAATATTATTTATTAAATTACTCACCAAGTTTTCATCCACAATTCACAATATTTTACATAAACTAAATGATTTATAATGACGTCACGCTGGACGTGACTGTACTGGCTCGCTAGGGTCGCGTAAACAGAGGAGATGAATCATAAAAACGCACAATAGTTTACGAGCGACTCTTTACGAGTGTACCAAGCACCTACAACTCATTGCACTCACGATTTTATACTCGAATGAGTGCGGTATTTTGTCCTATTTTGTATTTAGTGTGGCGTTGAACGATTTGAGAGCTAATCTTCATCAATATAAGATAGTCATCAAAATTTTATCATTTCGTTCATTATTCTAAATAATCAAACATTTTGACCTCTCTGATCGGAACTTTAACCCACAACCTTTACGAACGCTCCTAATGTTATTGTAACGCTGTTACCCCAAATTATTGTTTGTTATTTGCTCGGTCCGGAAATCGAACCCAGAACCCTGAGAATATGATCCGGTATTTAAACTACTAGTCTAACGAGGCGTCCATTACGAAAATAAACAATTATAAATCACGACGTAAGCCAAGTGCGAATCGGTTTAAGCGTGTTGATATTTAGGTACTTTTTGTGATTTTAAGTTAGTAAACTCTATTTTTCATACTGACCCGACCGGGAATAGAGCCCTGGACCTCAAAGATGGCGTGATACCAAAGTTCCGCCCGCTCGCCTGTCGGCTCGTCGTTAATAAAATTAATATTAAACGTATCTTAGAATAATTATAATAGTTACCTAATACAAAAAAAAATGTAAAAATACTCAAAACTTATGTACATAATATAGCCTACAATCCAAGTGAGTAATGCATTTCAATTTTAAGATGTATCTTGCTTCGTTATTACCGAACAAATTGATTATATTTTACCAAAATAAGTTAACACCAACAATGCCACAAGCAAACGCTATTTGAACCGGAACTACAGATAAAAACTATTCCATTGCAACAAACACATATCCCGAAAACACATTAGGCTGCTTCTTGCAGCATAAATTACTTTAACACCCCCACCACACCCTCCCTCGCCCCCTAACGCGTTGATGAGGCAATAAACGCGGCAGCCACTGAAAAATAAAAGCGAACCGCAATTGTCCCTCTGGACCCCCTGAAATACGGACACACGCCCCCCAGATTGTGGCTGAGTTACCACCTCCTCGTTTTGGGGATACAATTGCACGGCTCTTCGGTAATAATTACAACCAGTAGTCAATCTTCATGGAATATGGTCCGTAGTGTCAGCCTGCCTTAGCCTATTAATGTAGCCCCAACGCAGCTCTACAAGGAGTTTTAGTCCCAAGTTCGAAATATATCATATCCGATTAATGCACGAACTTTCTGTTTATCTTAAAAAACAAAAGCGTTCGTTCATTCGTATCATTTTTGGTAGTACCTCTAGGCCGAAAGGCCACTGTCGGTAAAATCATTTTAAAACACTGATACTATTTAATACGCCAGTTACATTTTCAAAATCTAATAGAAACGTATTTTTTGGTTAACAAAAAATTTGTTAAGTTCAGAGATCAGTCAAGAGGAGGAAAGATGTATGTTACTAACACATCAAATAAGGGACATCGCATTAAATTATGATTTACATGAAAGAACAATAGCGTGTCATATAATTTTTGGCTATCTGTTGGACCAACGAGAAATTTTTAGTCTGTCCATTTTGTATGAATTTTCTCCATTACTGCATAACGCCGCATTTTCTTAGTAACATATGTCTCCTTTTGCAGGGCCGTACTTGTAAACCCAATAAAATTATAAAGCTTAAGATTTTTCTAATTAGAAACTACTGGTTCCAATTGAAAAAATATGTTTGTGTTGGAAAATCCATTTACTGAGAAAGGCTACATAATAGGCTACATAACATCACACTGAGACCAATAGGAAGAAAGAATTAGTGAAAAATTTAGCAAAAACGGGGATAGTTGCCGCGGGCCGCTTGTATAATATGTATTCTAAAAATGAAAGTTTGTATTTAAATGTATGTATGTATATAAATAGATGGTAGCTAGATAAATTAGATACAAAGTTTTTGAAGTTGCTTTGAATTTGAAATCGGAGTTATTTAGGTGTGATTTAAAATTAAATGAAACGAGGAGTCTTAGCCTATTTTACTGTATTGTGTTATGAAATGGTAAATTAATTTTAGACAGGATATTGTAGTTGGAAATTTGAGGGAATCAGATTATACAATATCCTGCCACGTATTAATTTACCATTTCATAGAAACGTGCGTCAATTTGTATTTCCCACATGAATGATGCTCCGTGGAGCATGATCTCAATAAGCGATAAATCACAGCTGTTCCACCACTTTATCCTTTGCAATAGGCTAATTTGTCGGCCATTAACATTCGGTAATTACTAATTAATAGGCGGCAATCACGACTGATACATTAACGCCATTAACTTATAAACAACTAGCTCATGCGCGCCACTTGATGGCTTCGACGGGATAGTGGTTTAAGTACCGGGATAAACTGGGTTCAATTACTGGTTTGAGCAAAAATTTTTGGTAATAACTCAAACATGAATTCCTCAATGCTGTTCACGAAATGATAATTTCCCAAATTGAACTAACCAACAATCTAAACTACGCCATTTTTCCCTTTAGGGCCTTCCTTAGCCTTTCTCCCTCAAATATCAACTAAGTAATGTAATACAACTTATTTTTATACTTGTTAGCTTTCAATCTCGAACTGTTGCACAATTGAACATGGCTGTAACTCTTAACCCAATAAAACCCCAACCAAACGGAACACCAAGTTTTCGCGGAACAATTTAATTTAAATGCGAATCAATTGGTATGCGGACGCCGATTTGACAAATCAGCAACGGGTTAATATTCCTCTTGCGTCGGCTCAACCCTTCTGCTCAGTTCATTTCTTCCGCCAAAGTTGTGATTTCATTCCCTCTGAGTAAACGTAATAAAAGATCAATGGAATAACCCGGACGAAAATAATAGAAAAAAAAAAGACTTGTGCTTTGTCGAGTTGTCGAGTCGTTGTCGTCGAAGAGAGTTCTGTATAATAATACTCGTAGGTTTAATAAGCATCAGCATTTCATTAACTGCTTCATGGTTTTAAAATGTTTTTTTGAGATTTTTTTAAAACGAATGCTAAATAAATGTACCTATAGTATAGTTAATAGCACGTCAAGGTAAACATTTGTTTCATATTAGTTCTTATGCCCATGATATAAGGGCGACACAAAGTCAAAAGGGCATATTTGACAAAAGCACGATTTTGGCTGTACGTACATGCCTTTTAAACTTTATGTTTAATGAAATGAGATACATCTTGCTGAGCATTTGGCTTTTAAATATAATATAATTTTTAAGTTTTTGTTCCTTATATGCTATGTCATGTCACTAAATTAACATTTATTTCTTTCTTTTTTCTTAATTGAAAAAGTAATCATAATTTGGATTTATATTTAAAAAAAACGTGTAAGGTGCAACAATTAACAAGAAGTTACCGTTAGTTAATACCTAATGAAATGAATAGTCGCTTTGTATTTGTATGAAAAAAAATTATTTATATTGTCTACTTGAATATAAAAATCTATTTTTCATTGATTGACTGATGACGATGGGTGGGTAGCGTGCAAGTGTGGCACATACGATTTTGTAAGTTAAACACTTGACATTTAGTTTAAATTTCTTTTTACATTCGTAATCTGGTATGGGTTCTATTCATCAACTTTTAACTACCGAAATTGTTGACTGAGTTATAAGTGTGTAATATTTAGAAAAAAATTGGGTACTTTCCTAAAGAACCCTAAAATATTTTTACTCTTTATCCACGGTTTGTCCACTTTGCGACGTAGACGTAGCTGAGAATAACGACGTAAAAAGAAATATTTGTTTTGTTTAAATTTGGGTATCAAATGAAGCTTGGTTGGAGTTGTGAGTTTACATTAATTATTATTAAAACGAAAAACATTTATGTATGTAATTTGTTTTATAACTTAATTAAATGATATTACATTTCGCAATGGAACTCTATTTCTATGAACTACAAAATTTTATGCGGCGTATAAGCTTATGCTTGCAAAATTTCTTTCGCATTCTAAAGCCCTGTATCCACTAGGCAATCATCGATGCACAAGACCTGATGTTCAATACATACGGCAACGTAGCGTGCGACGTTGCGATAAAACGCGTAGCCTGTTGTTTAGTTTATAAATCATTGTTCGTTTAGCATCGATTGTATTTATCAACATGTCGTACAACATATATCGCAATATGTCCGAATAGAAATTCATTCTATAAGAAATCAGACATACATTGTTTTAACACAAGCTCTAATAAACATAAGCTCGCTATTTCAAACTATAGGCTTCGCAAAACTAAGAGCTAAATTAAATTTAAAAATATTAATCAAGTTACCGCAATGTACTATTGTTGACTCATGCATAAATTTAAGGTCTATATTAGTTTAATGAAAAAACGATCCTTGATGAATATTTCAACGAAAAACATAAAATATATGGACATGATTGTCTGCTCGCTCGCACACCATATTTTGAAGTTATGTAGTCTTAAATATTGTAATGATTAGAATATCTACTGAGTTTCTTGCCGGATTCTTCTCGGCAGTATTAGGTTCTATACCGACTGTACCTTCAATTTTGGTTTGTATTATTTCGACGATGTAACACTTATGTTACTTGTAACCAACATGAATAATGTCCGGTTCCAATATTTGAAAAACGATCTGTTTTGTTAAGGATAGTAATAAATTATACGAGGCATAAGCTAAAACCGTTCCAAACTCGTAGTCAGATGGAGAAAAATGGATTGTCACGTCACGCTACGAATAGTAACATATTGGAACCGGGCATAAATTAATTGATTATGTTTATGTCGCGCGCCAAATGTTGCCTAGTGGAAAGGTGACTTTAAGCTCCCAGAAGAGCTGATAAAAAAGCACGAGAACAATTGTCATCGCTAGAGCAAAGGCAACCCCTCGCCGCTGTATCAACACCGACCGATGCTCAGTTATTGGTCGGGTTGTCCGGATCGTGTTTCCCGTTTGCTACAGTGGGCCGCGCCAAATTAATTATGAAGGGCGGTCGCAGGGTTAAAAGTAAGTTTACCATTCTGAACGCACTAATATTCAGGACTCTCAATTAAAACGATCAAAATATGGTAAAACCGTTAAAATCAGATTGAAGTTGAAAATAATATGTTGACTTTCAAAAGTGTCAGACATTTAATAAATAATTAGCGATCTATCAACAATCAAAAGTAACTATTTAAAAATTGTTATAGAACTTAAAAATAAGATGAGATGTTTATTAACTCATTTTTTGACAATAAAACTGTAGATTCATTTCAGTTAACTTATCTTGAGTAAAATATAATATTATTACAATCATTTTGAACTGGACTTCACACAGATGCAAATGTTCATTGTTATTGAGTAAGTCAGTACGACGTAATTTAATAGTTTAAATGGGCTTACGTCCATATTAAGCGCAGCGAATATAAAGAGTTGAGAAGAACATTTTTCGTTGTGTCACTAAGTAAAGCACCTACTTAAGTCCAATTGAATGGGAGCTTGACAGTAACTGATTCAACTTTTCTATTTAGAATAGTATGTAGTGTAAGTAAACAGTCGGTTATCAAATTAAATATTTAAGTCTGAAAGCGAAAAAATGGGGCTTTCCTGTGTTCATGGGATAGTTGGTGAACCTAGTCGAACCCTCGCCACGCGGACGTCAGCTGCAGTCTCGATTGTTTTATCGTATGTTCAAAGGCTCGGTTATTTTATGTCCCTGGGAGTCACTTTGAGCATTCATCGGTCTTGATGATAATTAATTGTTGATTTTGTCGGTAGTTATTGAAAGGTTGTGTTCTGACATCGCTTTCAGAACACAACCTTTCAATGTAATAATGGTGGGGGAGTTGTTTTATCATTACTTTTTTTACATAGTCGTATTACACAACTGTTCGATACTCAGATCGAAGGCAGGTTTTTTAAGCAATAATGCTCAAATCAAATACATAAGTATTTGAGTATTTATTCCATCCCATAGCTTTAAGGATCGAAAGTACTGGTACCTGCCGATTTTGAAGTGTGATATTATTCCGAATTTCCGGATTTGTATGATTTTACGAAATGTCATACATTAAATAAAATCAAAATGGCGGACTTGAACTATCAAAATGTCATGCTTCAAAAGGGTTTTTATTTATATTTGTTGGTTATTTATTACGGTTGATCGGGTTTTTGATTCCTATTATTCTCTTCAGAAAGTGTAAAAAGGCTAAAGAAAACTTTAAACTTATAAGATCACATTTGTCTGTTTGTCTGTCCACTAATGCAGTATAAGTCAGGAACACATAGAGGTGTAAAGTTGATATTAATTAGAAATACCGATGTCTGCAATTTCTTGGAGCTATTTTAGGTTGCTATATTATAATTGATTTGACGTTTTTTGTGCATTATAATCAATAAATAAAAACAGAATCGAAAGCAGTGCGTCCAGATTACCTGCAAAAGTGATATTTAGCAAAAAGATGGATTTTTTAAATCAAGCACCTTAAAGAAAATATTTGGAAGTTTCTAAAATCAGTTAGCCTACTGTCATAGATGTAACATGAAGTGGATAGGAGAGAAAAGTAGGTGGTTTATGAATCACTTCGTTGGTTTTTATTTTTCTTTTGATTTTAGAACGTAGGGCATCATTCACCGGTTTTACTGGCGTAAACAAACACAGATGCACAAACAGCCAGGGATCCAGGTCCACCCTCTTTCATTTGATGTGGTTTCAGTCACGTTTTCCTTTTGTGCCTTCAAAAAGAATCAGAGATTTCAAAATGTAAGCTAATAAGGATTCGTAGGTATGCCTACTCAAAAGTGAATTTCTTATGAGATGTATCGTGCCTGTTTAAACATTTAAGTTGTATTGTAATTTTGGAATTACGAAGTCATAATTTTGATAGATCATTATCGTTAGTAAGTTTGAATACAACCTGGAAGACTTTCACTCTGTGAGGATTTCTCATTTTCCTTATGACATTGCGTGCTTTGGAAAGCACGATAAGATGTTGATTATTCAAATATGATCTAAATATTTCTATTTTTCCTTTAAGTAAATGTGCTGGTGCAAATACTACCAATTTTTAATTTTCTTTTTCAAGATTTTCTTTTACTTTTCAGACATTTCCTAGTGTAGGAGTCACTGACTTTCGTTGTATAGCTAATAACTGTTGTCGGTAAATAAATGCATTGCGCTTTTTTATATACATTACGAATCCACACGAAAATGTTTCAAACCTATGACAGTAAGCTTACTGATAAAATTCATGTTTAATTTGAGCAAGTACTATCAAAATCCATTATTTAAACATACGATGTGTAGTGTAACTTTTCAGTCGCAAGGCGTGTCGGACTTAGCCGCTTCCCGTGATGGGTATTCTGTAGATTACCATAAATGCAAATGTTCCATCTCACTTGTTTGGCCATTTATTTCATCTGAATCCATCTGGCTCGTTGGTTCGCTTTTCATCTGTATTTTCGTTTGATACTGTGAATTATTTTTCACACCCCGTTTTTGCCTTTCTGCGAATTTCAACGCTTTTCCGCGTTACGTCGATTGGAAACTTTTGAAAGGATATGAGTCAAGCTGTTTGATGGTATATTTTCAGTTTGATTGGTTAACTGGCAATCTCGCGGCTGACGGACATGACTGATGAATATTTCGAATTCGGTGGATGGTAGGTACTGGAAGGAGTAGTACAGTATTGTTTTTATTTCTTTTTACACATTTTAATGTCCTAATTTTGTGTTGTTTTATGCGACAACGTTCAAAAGTAAATAATAAATAAAATAATGTTTAAAATACACCAAATTGAAAAATGTATCCAGTGTCAAAATATTTGCCCACGAGGACAATTTATTTTAAATCTAAATATGCCTTGAAACGCGTCTAAATTGAATCAGTAGCCTCCAAAAAATATTTAGAAAGCTAAAGAAAACAAAGCGATATAATAAGACAAACATTTACTCTAGTAATTAAGTATAGCTGCCCTACGTCTGAAAAAAATAAAGTGAGTCAAAAGAAACGGAGGTAACTTCATTTGCATTGTATAGAAATTATTTATAATTATTACTCAGGTAATCTATATAAAAAAACGGACTTCCCTGGACCTTCACAATTATTTCAAAACAATCATTAGCCAAATCGGTCTAGCCATTCTCGGGTTTTAGCGAGACTAAAGATCAGTGATTAATTTTTATATAAAGTTTATATCGTTACTCATTCGTTTCCAAGAAAACGAATCAATATTTAAGAAACAAAACCTGCTTACAATACAATTGAGAAGCGAGTTAACAATTCACTTATATCTGTATTCAGCACGCGCTCGAAGCCTGATCTCTGAATATCGAAGGCTCAGCATTAAAGGTTGAACGTGACTACAGATTTGTCGCGTAAGTCCTTTATCATATTCAAAGGAACACCACAAAAAGAGTCTTATGTGGAAGCGAACGCCCATAATACTATTTAGGGATCACACGAACAACCACGAGATAGGGTTACAATCTCGAAGAAACACTGTTATTTTGGTAGTTTTCATACATTTCGTTTGTTAGCCAACGAAACCTCCGTTGATCGGTTGTGTGGCCTTTCATCATGGCACGATTAATTCATGAAGCTGCTGGACCCATTGAAGTTAGTAGTATACTTACTATATATGTCAGTGACAAAGTCAAAGTCAAAGTCAATATTTTTTTATTCACATAGATTACATTAGTAATGCTTAGATATGAATAGTACGTTAAAATGTTGTTTCCTCGAAATTTCCAATGGACAATAAATAATTATAGATTGGTATAACTCAATGTAAATAATTCTCAAAAAGACAACATACAATTTTCGAACAGTCGCCGGTATGTTTAGTGTACCTACTTAATTATGAACGGTTATTGGGACTGGGTGTTCTGGTACCGTTGTTGTTTCCTTTTTCAATAACTTTTCTTTTTTTAATATTTTGGCTCAAATTGTTTGTTATTATTATGTATTTTTGAGGTTTTTGCATCAGTAGTTAAATCAATACGGCGGAGGCTATTAGAAAAAAAGGACATTAAATATATTAGAGACGTTAGTCTAGGTTTTATTATTTGTATTATATACGTATTATTTGATGGTAACAATTAATAGGAAGGCGTATTTTCACTTTACTTCACCAAGCATTGCCAATGTACACTCATGTACACTGATAAAGGAGCGCAGACGACGTGTAATTACAACGCACACCACGTACCTACAGGCCAATTAGCAAACGTCGCCGTGATTCGCTAATGTCGGGGAATATTAACATGGCTTCAAACAGCTTAGAACGCTTTAGACAGCGGGTAAACTGTAAGGAAATTTCTGACTTCGCACGTACTGAAATCATGCAAGCTATGTGTTATAAGCAAATAACTAAGCAATGATTAAGTCACTATTTAAGTTTACTTGCAAGAATAAAATTATTCTCTCAAGACGCACAAACTCGTTAAATATTTTGCTCGCCCCAGGCATCGACGATCTCGGTGGCGCAGTGGTTAAGATACGCACCCAATGTGTGAAAGGTCCCGGGGTCGATTCCCGGTCAGGTCAATTTAGAAAAACGCCTTTTTGTAAATTGACTTGGGTCTGGGTGGGCTGGGATGACGCCGTACTCATAGTACAAGAGAAAACCTACGTTTGAGACCAGGTAATTGGTGTGGTTGTCTGCCGCATTTATTTATTTATTTATCGAAGCCAGACCAAAAATATACTTAAACCTTTGCATGATCAAGGTCTAGTCATTGTCACTGACTCTTCATTAAGAGATGTGTGAATAATAGAGGCTAGATCATGGTAAATTTGCAACCCTAATGGAATGGTTACACGGATTACTTGATAGTTTAGTGGACAATACAAACGCGTGCGGGTGTTCTGCGACAGAGTTAATTTAACATGCTTACTGCACTTTGTTCTCTGTGTAGTCTGTGCTTTGTAATCCATGTGTGTTTAACATGACGACCTCTGTTGGCTGAAGTAAGGCTACTCATAAAATAATAATAGTTTTTGAAGCCATGAGTGGTGAATCAAAGAATATTATTATTTCAGCCGAACGTCGGCGACTGCTGTTCCGGGAACCTAAGATTTACTGACTCAAAGCCTATCTACCCTATCTATATACCCAGTGTCATTAAATTCATCTGTCTATCTTGTCAGGTCATATTACGTTGCATTCGCACGTGGTCGCCATTGTAAAACTTTCTGTCTTAGCGGCCATTCATTTTACGAGCTATGTGGCCCTTTTTTTTCAGCGGGATATACATTGACTTACTTACCTTCCCGCCACCCGAATCATTGCGTCCCGTGTCCCGTCATTTGGCTTACATCGATTATTAAAAAGTATTACTATTTAACGAATTTGAATAAAAGGTTTTGACTTTGACTTTGCCCCCCATTTCCTTTGCATAGATACATGGATTTCTTGTAAATCATCCACTCGTGGGGTTCAGATTGGCTTATCTACTATACTATCACTTTGCAGTATTTTGCTCGATCTCCCCGAAAAAGTTAAGTCCATGTTTTTGATGCATATGACAAACATATGACGCGCAACTTACATATTCTTGGCGGTAGAAATTATGGTTCGATGCTACGACGTAGCAAGTCGTAGTCAGTCAGACCAATGCGCAACGTAGAAAATACGAACGAAGTGAATAATCTTTTTGGAAAGAGATAACACTTTTAACTTAATGTAAAGTGGTAAAGAGGATAAAAATTAATTGTTTGCTAGTTCACAAGATTTCATTGCCAATACTTGAATCAAATTAACTACTACTGAAACCAAGAAGTACTAATTATAGATATTCTGCGATAAAGCTATAATTTTTTATTAAAATAAAACGTATTCTCTTACAAAATAATCAGAAAACCTATTGGATTTTCAATTTAACATACAAAAACTTTTCTCCAAATTCAATCCAAGTTTACAACTGCCCTATTAATCTCGGTTTACAAAAGGTTCACAATTCCTCATTAGGAGGGGTTGTTAATCTGCGTAAGCCCGGGCGGGCCTAATGTGGACAAAGCATAGAGGGTAGGATTAGCCCTCGACTGTTGTCAGATTTTCGGACGCGACTGGCTTACATGATTGTAATGTGTATACTGATTAGACTGGCCAATACAGACTCAGAAGTAGACATTAAAATATAAGTTTATGAGCCCTATGAGCCCTTTCACAAAATATGCAGCAGTATTGAGGCGGTGAATAACTCGCGGCGATATCGTTGCGTGCACGCCGCGAGTCGCTGCGAGCTTGCTACTGATGACATTACCTACAAGTCGACACAAATACAGCGCCAGAAGAATTGGCATAGTAAACAACGCTCCATACGTAATGCACGATTAGCCAATCAAAACATCGATCCTAAATCGCGATTTCAGAGTTATTGTCGCCATTAGCTATATATACAACAAACCAAGATCGGTAGTTGCACCTTTGTCCCCGAGCAGATACCACCTAAAGATATCTGCGATCTCGCCGAGGCATCGCCGATTAAAATTGCTCGTGTGGAAGGGAAATCAATGCAAGGCCTATAATATATTATAAGGGTTAGAAAGTTGACCTTATAGCATGGGGAAGGACTAAGAAAATATTTTTGTAAATTCACTCCTTCCTTCAGGAGGGTCCAAAGTTAATATGAAACTTTGCCGTTTTTGAAGTTATTCAAATGAAATTAAGTATGAAAGTATGGACACGCAAGTTTTTAAAAGTGGTGATATTTAAATAAAAAGGAACGAAATACCTCTTAAATCTTTTTTTTTTCGAATAAAAGTACGGTCAGACTAATAGACGTTAGACTTTGTACAAACTTACCTTGATAATCTACTGACCGTACACAACTTTGTATGATGCATCGGGTTTGTAGCTGCGGCAACATTAACCTGAACATGTATTTAGTCGGTACTATTAACCAATGGTTACCAGTGTGTTTTAATCGTTCAAGGTATTTAAAGCAAATTAGTTGACTTGTAATTTAGACGTGTGAACTAACCGATGTCGGTGTTTACTTCAGCGTAAACTACATGGTGAGTTGTGGTAATAGTATGACGATCGATACCAATTCCTACCAAGATATTTTGAAGAACTCCGTAGCTGAGAGGCGAGCAGGCCGGACTTTGACGTCGCGCCATCTTTGAGGTCCCGGGTTCGATCCCCGGTTGGGTCAATATTATAGTCTCGCGTCTGGGTGTTGTAGTACCATAGTTGTTTTGTTGTTGTTGATTTCTGTAACACAAGTGTTTTAACTACTTACCACATATTCAGAGCAAGGTATGTGATGTAGTCCAATATTTCTTTTTTTTTATTTTTATTTTATGCCTGCACTTTAGAGTTTGCATCGCCCTTATGTCATGCGCATAACATCGTTTGACTATGTTGTTTCAA
Source organism: Glyphodes pyloalis (assembly GCA_037074685.1). NCBI lineage: Eukaryota > Metazoa > Arthropoda > Insecta > Lepidoptera > Crambidae > Glyphodes > Glyphodes pyloalis. The sequence continues at coordinate 12,727,553 of JAYKKO010000013.1, forward strand.
ACCTTATCATTGATTTTAATGCCAACTAGAAGTTTTAGTAGAAACGAAGTCCGTTTCTGTAAAAAAATAAATTAGTTTGACGATAAAAAGTAATTAAGTGTTCAATAGCTTTATAAGGATTCTGTGGTAGCCAATGATTTGGTTTTGTTTTTGTTTCAATGCACATGCAATCTCGTGACCCTGAACTCGCGTTTAAATATTGATAAATTACAGTATTGCATTGATTACCATTATACATTAATTAGGTACTATTGTTTTGTTAGAGTCTATTTTACAGCAAAGTCATAAGATCTATAAAATCAATGACATAATATAGTGTTAAATACAAGTACGAATGGTTTGATTGATAGTTTCATTGCCATAAGTGGCATTTTCGATTATATTTTAATCATAAACTTTTATCATTTTTCTTCAATTTACTTGCCCAGTAGTAGTAGAAGTTCTTAAAAAGTCCACGACCGTCCCAACTTCGATATCGACGGTTGAAGATCAAACGAGACTTTCTTTTAGTTTAACACGCTTACGAGTTAGTTCACGTATTGGTTAAAACTTACCTTTTAAATAAATAAAAATTAGACTTACTATCATGTATGTACATTCCTCTGATTCTTTGATAAGTAGCTAAAGCAATGGTATTACAGAGATCAGAACGATGGTACCAAAATACCCGAGACAATACATGATCATGTTCATTTTCCAATTTAATTCGACTGGAAATCTAATCCGGGCTCTTAAACATGACGCCCCACGCAAATATGGAAACAATTGTCATTTTTTAAAGCTTTTTTAAAAATATTTAATGGCATTCCAATGGAACATAGTTAGTGCTTCTAATTTTAATAAATGTATTACAAATACAAAGCAAGCACCTATATCGTGCAATGCTTTAAAAAAAGCAAGAAAGCAGAAAAAAGAAATATTAACTGTAAAAAAATGGTCCCTTTAAAAAGAAAATCCGATTTAGAACCAGTAAATTTTTCCTTCCACATCCTCTACCAATTTCCTTACTATATCTGTTAATAGCGCCCCATCTCGTCCCTTTAAAAAGAACAACCGATTTAGAACCAGTAATTTTTTCCTTCCACATCCTCTACCAATTTCCTTAATATATCTGTTAATAGCGCACCATCTCGTCCCTTTAAAAAGAAAATCCGATTTGGAACCAGTAAAATTTTCCTTCCACATACTCTACCAATTTCCTTACTATATCTGTTAATAGCGCACCATCTCGTCCCTTTAAAAAGCAAATCCGATTTAGAACCAGTCAAATTTTCCTTCCACATCCTCTACCAATTTCCTTACTATATCTGTTAATAGCTAAGTAACATTCGGATGAATGGATTAGTAACGCAAAGTGCTTGGACACGCATCGCGTTAAGTGAACGTTGTGAGAGGTGAGTAACCTCTGGAGGGTTGCTACGCGACGTCGGAGGCGACCCGCCGGCGCGCCTCTGCGGCGCGTCGCTGCCGTGACGCATCCGTCACGATGCAGTACATTGTCCAACGAGAGTAGGGAAATATAGATATGAAAACTTTTTACAATGAAAATTCAAGACGATTAAATAGTATTAATATGGATTTTTTTTGTCGAGGTAAGGTGATCTGCGCTTAAACATGCACTATAGACAGTTATTCAGAAAAAACTCTACTAAAATATTTTTTTTTTGTTAAATGGTAACTAGACTTCTTTAGCAAAGTCGTATAGACTTTATGCCAATAAATACACGATATAACGTATGCTCTTCGCTTCTTCTTCACAGGCAATGTTTTACGGATCATTGGCCAGAATCCCTGGAGAGCCAAGGATTTTGTGGAGGTCAATGATCAAGTTTAAGCTAATTTTGGGGCATAATTAGTTTTAAAGTAAGTTAACGCGGATAAGTCGCGCGATAAGCGCCATTTACTATGTAAATATATAACTTCTTAACGTTACATATATAAATAAAAAAATTTGAGCTGAATCGATAAATAAAATAAAAAAGTAAATGCACCGCATAATTAAACTAATTAACTGGCCTCAAACTAAGTTTTTCTCTAATGATATGAATACCAGACGACGAATACTAACTAGGACCGTCATCCCAGCCCGCACACACCAAAGTCAATTTATAAAAGTTTGTTTTCCAAATTACATAGCTTGACCTGGATTGAACATGAACCCTTTACGTTTTGGGCCTTAGCCACTGTACTATTGAGGTCATCAATCAGGTGCTTGTTTAGTTATATACTATTGTGCTAAACACATTATAATTAGAACGAGTCTATCACGTTTTTAATTATAACTTACTCGTATTTTCTTGAAGTCAAGCTATCTAAGATATTTTTATATATTTTATATAAAAGAACGAGAGGATTTATCTTTAATTTACAGTTAAACGTATTATTTAGTAAAGTGTGTCTCGTTATGATAAATGAAATATGGTACTAACGTTTAATGACCGCAAATCAAAGCTGCACTCTAAAATGGGCCTAATTTCCATACCACTACGTACATTTGGCTAATTGCCCCATTAGAGCTAGCTCTAAATCTGTCCTAGAGATCCCACTCATTTTCAAACTGTCAAAAATATAACAGACAAGCGAATTGAAAGCCACCACCGCGTTTAAATATAATCACCATTATTTGAAATTCGACGGGTAACTGGATACCGTTTAAAAGCACTTGAAATTAATCGAGTCGAACCTGCCCGTTCCATTAACTGCTATTTGACTTTTCAATTTCGGCTCCCAGTTTTTCTTTCTAAATTGATTAATTTTTAACGAACAAAAAAGGAGGTTTGTTTTTGATCCGACGGACATCCACTTATGACGGAACAATGGGTGTTTCTACAAATGAGGTGTTTAATAACTATTAGAAACAGAAAAATTTTATCTCCCCTTGCAGTGCGGGAATTGAACCCACGACCTTCACGTATCGCGCGTGCTGCTCTTCCAACTGAGCTAATCGCAAGTTATCGTAGGAATCATTTCTGCATCGAATGTACCACGGGCCGTTAAGTATGTAGTTCTAAACATATTCGGCAGAGGACACTTACCGGAGGCTAACGGTTGATACAGCAGAAAAAAATCATCGCGTACGAGAATTTTCGGTTAGTTCAGTTGGAAGAGCAGCGCGCCCGATACGTGAAGGTCGTGAGTTCGATTCCTGCAAGGGGAGATAAAAAAATCTGTTTATAATATTTAAAGTTCGCTAGTACGGCGTAAAGTACATTAAAAATAAAAAAATCGTTTAAAAACTACTTAATGTTTCTTATAGAAACATCAACGAATACGTAATTGGTACACAAAAAAATGGTGGAATAAGACAACGGCACGTCAAGATAAACACTTGCAATTCGATAATAGATCTTATGCCTATGATATCAGGGCGGTGTAAAATCCAAAATATAATTGACGTGTAAAGACATTTCCTGTGTACGATCAAAGGATCGTACACAGGAAATCACATCAGACTATTAAGTTACTATCGCCTTTATGTCCTGAGTGCAAGAACTAAAATTCAACTGCAAGTTTTTAACGAGATGTGTTTTTTTTAAATAATCTGGAATTAGTGTTACAATATCGCAAGTTCATAGAGCTTTTCATAATAAAGATACATAATCAAAATGCAAATACATACATTGTTATGGAAGAAAGCAAGAAAACGAAAAGTATATTAATATTGAGTAACAGAGATACGACAGCCGACAAGAGATAATTTGACAGGTAATAAAATAATAAGATGTAGTGTAATAAAAAATAATAAAACAAACGGGGTGAGCTAAATAAAACCGTTTAAAAAACAAAGAAACGGTTCCATTGAAGAAGTCTGTTACCCAGATTATTTTGATTATTGTTGTAGTTGTTTTCTTTAAATCAAGTTGCCTACATGTACTTGCCTTGCGTTTCTGCGATAGATACATAAAACATGCAATAATAAATCCTTATTTCGTTTGAACATTTATCAAAACGCAAATAAGATGAATCGGACGCATTTAATATTTGCAAATCACGAAAGTTTATCCACAAATATTTATTTAATTTCAATTGGAACCCGAACGCAAATGACGTAAACACAGCAATTAGTAAACGTCCATCAAACGATGGCAAATATTGAAAATCATATAATCAACGAATTAATCCCCAAATACTGCTGGTTTTACAATGAGTTCTTCATGATATCCAGATGATTTAATTAGGACAATTCAATTATTCATTTCGTTGTTTTAAAAATAAACAAAAATTAGCAATATACCTGCTGAGAATCGGAGGCCTTTATTAAAAATGACCCATGTCCATGAAGAATAGCATTTCTTAATGAGCGTTTTCAAAAAAGAAAATATTTTTTTGCAAAAGAAAAAAGTTTTTGATTTATTTTTAAAAAGAAACCTTTTGGTAGTAGACCTACTGGCCTTATCAACGAGATGAAAAAACCATATAACACCTAGCGAATTGCTTGTGATATATATCTTTATCAGTATGATCACCCATCTTGTACTGAACCGCGTCTTACGTAACTGAACTTTGGTATCGTTTTCAAACTATTGCCGCAGTCACGAATCGAGCACTAAGGGGTTACGTGGCTACGGAGATCGACAATATATTTGACGATTTCCGTAGCCGAGAGGCGAGCGGGTCAGACTTTCGCAACGCGCCATCTCTGAGGTCCCGAGTTCGATCCCCTGTCCTAACCTGTCAATATGGGAAACGAACTTTTCTATATTGTCTCGGGTCTGGGTTTTGTGGTACCGTCGTTGTTCCTGATTTCTGTAATATAAATGCTTTGGCTACTTACCACAGAATCAAATCAATGTATGTGTTGTGGTACCCTCGTTATTTCTTATTTCTGTAACACAAGTGCTGTAGCTACTGAACACAGAATCAAAGCAATGATAATATTTATTATTTAAATTTTTATAGAAAACCTTTAGGTACCTAGTGTCTAAAAACCGCTCTAAATGATGTTAACCCTTTAATTTGAGTATAATTTTAAACTGTATCTATCAAAAAGATGTATGTAGATACACTTATGCTTTTTTCTCAGCATTTAATCGATACTGCTACTGTTAGACATCAGTGATGCTAAGATAAATAATGATTGGATGTCAGCAGAGATTTACGGGTGTCTTCCGATGACTTGCATGATAACGAGAATAATCCCTGGTGTTTCGAGATGAGGGATCTCTTTAGTACAGGGGGAAGGAATTATAGACGACTTATTTGGCCGCCATAGCGAATGCTCAGACAATGAATCATATTTGTCATATTTGAAAAGGTTATCCCTTTTCAAATATGACAAATATGATAAGTTAGGCCAGAAAGTCTAAAATGAATAAAATATATTTATGATTAAAGCGTATGCAATACAATTAAACATATTATGTAATATGTTCATCGTATAATTTATTCAACCTTTACCACTGTTAAGTTACGGAGATCAAAATGTCCAGGGGGGGAGGTGATACCCCTACCTGGCGCGTCCCCCGGTGGCGGATAGGGGAAGCTGTCGGCCGCCGCCCGGAGGGTACTCCCGCTTACAGGGATGCCCTACGGACGGCGGTCGGCGGTCGGAGATTAGCTCCCGCGGACCAAACACACTGGGGGGGTGGGGTAGGCGGGTTGGGGATGGGGAATGGGGGGGGGTGGGGAATTTGGGGGGGTGGGGAATACCGTCCTCTCTGCTATTCTCGGTTTGAGAAGAGCAGTTGAGGACGAGGCGCGTAGGTGTTAGGGCTCGGTGGGTCGAACTGGCCAAAGTGGCTGGGGAGACGCGGTCCTTTTCAGGACCACCACCGGCAAACCTGCTTCTCCTCCTTGTAGCCCAGGTAGGCCTGGGGAGGGGGGAGGGGTAGGGGGCTTGCCTTCATTGGCCGGCCCAAGAGGAAGGATACCTCATTAAAAAACCCCCTAAGCCCGACGTTGGGAGTGGCACGAGACGTCGGGGCCATCTCTCCCTCGGAGGGATGGTGAGGAGATGGGTCAAAGCTCCTCTTATCGACCCCACCGCCCGGCACCGGCCGACCCCGGGTGTGTAATAGGCTTCCCCGTGCAACTGGCTCTGCACGGGGTGACCACCGTTTCCAGCAAATTTCGTGGGAACAACAATGGATTCTACAAAACAAAAACAACAATTGGGGAAAGTAGCAGTCGGGGGGGAAATTGATTCAGACGATGTGTCTGACGCGTCGGAAATTACGCTTTCTGACATGGAGATGGACGTGTCTCGGACAACACCACGGCGCTCAGGTCGCGCCGCCGAGATCAGAAGTCGCAGCAGCAGCTGTACGTCTGTGGGATCGCTGGCTGGACGGAAACGGCCCAGTCAAGAAGGGAAGGAAGGTGATGTTGTCCTTCGTAAAGGACAACAAGCGAAGAGGGGCCGCGGGCGTCCGCCCACCACGGGCGAATATGTGGGGGTGGCGGAAGCCAAAAGACAGCTTAAAAAGCAAATGGAGGAGTTGGAGAAGAAGAAGGCCGCAGAGACCTGGGACCAGACTATCTCCACACACGTCGAGAAGGTACAGCGTACGGCAGAGGAGATAGTCTACGTCGAAAGAACATTTTCGCCAGAGACATTAGTGCGGGAAGAGGGAACAAAGAACCTAGAAGACCGGCCTTCGTTCCTCCTCGTCGCCCAGTCAATGCGGACAGCGGACCTTGTCCGCGATATTGCAAAGAGATCCGGCAACTTAAAGGGCACGTACATTAAGGCCCTTAAATTGGCAGCCGACGAGTGGGAGAAAGTGGCTGCCAAAATGTATGAGCGCAGCGCTACGCAGGAGACAAGAGCGCTAGAGGTGACGGCCAGGCGGGTCACAGACGAGAACGATCGGCTTAAGGAGCGTCTGACCCGCCAAGACAAAGAACTGGCGGAAGTTCGAGCAGAAGTCGCCGAGCTGAGGGCAAAAATGGTGGCTCAGGGAGCCCCCGAGAAGCAGGACAGGCTGCTGACCTATCTCGACTCCCGACTCCGGGAGTTTGAAAAGCGGCTTCCGCCAGTTGCAGAGCAGCAGAGCAGGACACAACCGTCGTCGCGCCCGACATTAGAGAAGAGTCCGGCCGCTGGGCCAAAACCACGGACTCCCGCAAGCAGTATTCCTGCGATGCGGAACCCCGTCGCCCCAGCGCCAGGGTCGAAGCCTCAGAAGGGGAAAAAGGGGGGAGCTAAACAGCCCCCCTCTCCTACGGAATCCCGCCCCCTGCCACCTCCACCCGCGTCGATGGACGCGGCATGGTCGACGGTGACTAAGAGGGGGACGAGAAGAACAACAAGGGCTACGGAAGCCCCACCGCCTCCGCCTCCGCCCAAACCACAAGCGAAGAAGAAGGGACGGCCAAAACTGCCGAACCTCCGCCCCGTTCAAACGGCGGCAGTATCAATCACGATACTGCCGGAGGCCGCTGAGCGGGGCCTGACTTACATGGAGGTCCTCACCAGGGCCAAAGAGCGGTTCTCCATACGAGATCTGGGGATCGAGAGGTTAAGTTTTCGTCCAGCGTTGACGGGGGGGCGACTTCTGGAGCTTAGCGGCGGCTCCGAAGCTGAGAACCGCAGTAAGGCGGACCAGCTGGTGGAAAAGTTGCGCGAGGCCGTCCCGGTGGATGGCGTGAGATTCGCCCGGCCTGAGAGGTGCGCAGAATTGCGCATCTCTCAATTGGACGACTCGGTCACCACCGGGGAGGTCGCTGCCGCAATAGCAGAAGCGGGGGGGTGTTCGGCGGGGGACGTCAAACTGGGTCCGATACGCCGAGCAGGCAGGGGAATGGGGGCCTGCTGGGCTCGTTGTCCTGCGTCGGTGGCGAAGAAGTTAGTTGCGTCGGGTCGTCGTCGTCGTCGCGCGGCAATTGCGTTGCCGCGCGTGACAATTGGGGGGGATTGCGTAATGCTTTAATGGCGATTCCCGGCCCCCCCCACCACTGCGCAGAGTAGGACCACCCCGGGAGTTTTAGTCGGTTCGAGTCCGACACACCACTCTCTGTCTCCCCGTGGCAGAGAGTGACGGTGCGTGGGCATTTCTCCCGGGAAACAAAAAAAAAAAAAAAAAAAAAAAAAAAAAAAAAAAAAAAAAAAAAAAAAAAAAAAAAAAACGGAGATCAAAATGTCATTGGATTGGTCGTGACGACTAGACAGACCTAAAATTTTAAAATAAAGATAAATGTCAATTAAACGTTTTATAGAAAAAAATAAATGAAACGTTTTCCATTGAATTCTTAAGAGTAGACGACACCGTAACATTTAACTGAAGTAACAAGACGGAAATAAATGAACAGCGTGATTGTTCAAAAAGAGAAAAGTGAAATGCAGACTGAATAATAGCTGCGTTTCTTTAATAGAGCAAAGAAACCATGCAATTTCTCGACGACAAATGCTTTCCGCTCAATTACAAAGTTACTATTTACTATGGGAATAAAAAAAGATATTGATATTTTCTTAATCGGTATTTTGACTGAGTAGTGTACCTACAATTTAACCACTGGGTAGTTTTAGGTTCGATAGTCTAATGATACAAATCTACACACGAACACATCTTGTTTTTTTTTTGTCTGAGGTGCTTTCAGCTGTTTAGATATAGGTGTTCTTACAAATATCATTTAAGTATTTTATTCATGAAGTATATTTCCTTATCCTGAGTCAATAAGCATGACAGATCTCATTGAACGCCACTTAAAGCAGTGTGTGCAGGGTCTTACTTCCTGTTAAGAATTATCCTATTTAAATCTAGGTACTAGTTAGATCCTAGTAACAATGATATAAGCTTTGCTTAGATTGAAAATAGATAGCATTTTTGATAATGTAACTTCCCAGATTTTTACTATGGACAAAAAAAAGTCAAGATTTATGAATTTGAAAAATAAAACAGTAGACTATGATGAATAATAGATTGATACTTAACGGACAATTTTAATGTCTTTTGAAATATTTTCAATGACAAATTCTCGAACCCTTTTTCTAATAATGAAATCAACGATTAAGAGAAAAATTCCAAATAGTTCTCAAACTACAAAGCCAGACGTGAAAGTAGTGATTAATCGTTTGAGTTCGCGCAAAAAACCTCATCCGTCAATGTTCCATTTTTGTCTCTGTTTTCTTTGCGGGGAAATTAATGGAAGGTTTTTTGTGGATTCTTGACCTCTAGAGTTTATTTCAAAAGTTAATTCACAAAGTTTTACAGGTAAATTAAGTGCTTTTGAAGATAAACCCAAACGGTCACTACTTTTAAACAGTTATTATCCTTTGAATTTTAGAAAAGATAAAAAATATATTCCTCCCTTCAATTTTATTTTCAAACCCACATTGAAATTGTGCAAATACATGTAATGGTAAACTTTCAGTTTGAAATTATTTTTTATTTATTACTTTTAACGCATGAGGCGGTCTAATTGGTCGAATCTAATTTCAATATTTAGTTATATTAACATAGAATGATGATGAATTAAATAAACGGTTATGTAAATACTTACTTTTTGTAAAAAAACGGCAAACCGATAAATAAAAACTTTTCATTTATAAGTTAAAAAACGATAAAACAAACTCAAGTATTCAAAATTGTGGACTTTTTAGTTTCAGCTGATCATACAGTGGTAATAATTGAATACAGACTTGATTGGGGCACAGGCACGTACAAATAAATCATATCAACTCAGTAACTTAGTGTTAACTCGATATTCCTAGTTATGATTATAAGTGAAACCAAGACATGTCGCGTTGTCGAGGGGAGAGGGAACAGATGGTCCACTCTTATTACCAACCGAGAAGTTCTCAAACAAGCTATGAGGGTATTATGGGTAATCAATACAAATATTACTGACATCACGTGCGAGGTAATATTGAAAGTCGTATTTATGCTTTGTTTTAAGATATGATGCTAAATTTGCAACAGATTGTAAAATAAAAAAAAATATGAATATTTTAGTTTATTGGTAGGTAAAATAAGACATGATATCATGCAAAAAGATACAGGCTCTTAAACTCATCAAAATATTTCCAAGTTTTGCAGCTTATTATGGTTTTGGTATTTAACTTTGTATTAATTGTTGTCAAAATACAATGCACAACAAAATTTTTGGTAAAAATGCTTACAAATATTGAATTTACACAAGCACAATATAATATGGGAATGTAAAGTCAATATGAAATAATAGTTTTAAATAATAATACTTAATAACACATTTCATATTAAAAGTTAACAAATTCAGTATGAATATGGTAAAAAAAATAAAGAAACGTGTGTAAAATAACACAAATCGACAATGTAAATTGGACGATCGGACACAATTTGGCTCGTGGTGACTAAACCCGTACGCCAAACAACAACGCGGGCACATCTATATCACCGGACCCGGCGCCATACATTTTTATCAGGAATACTTCTCGGACCAAATCTATATATTTTTATTGGATTATTTAATTATATACTTTTACTTTATATTTAAATTATCTATATATTTTTATGGGGTTATTTATTTATTCACTTTTATTTTTTATATTAACAAGCAAAATAATAAGTTGAAAACTACATACTTTTCAGTCTGGCGTTGCCAAAAAAGTATGGACAATGCAAATTGGACGCTCGGACACAATTTGGCTCGTCGTGACTAAACGCGTACGCCAAACGACAACGTACGCACATCTATATCAGGGGACCCGGCGCCATACAGTTGTATCAGGACCACTTCTCGGATACAAATCTATATATTTTTATTCGATTATTTAATTATTTACTTTTATTTTATATATTTAAATTTAAACGAGCAAAAGAATAAGTTGGAAACTACATACTATACAGCCTCGCGTTGCCAAACAAAGTATGGACAATGCAAATTGGACGCTAGGAAACCATTTGGCTCATTGTGACTAAACCCGTGCGCCAAGCTACAACGCTGGCAGATCTATTATCACCAGACCCGACGCCATACAGTTGTATCAAGAATTCTTCTCAGACACAAATCTATATACATTTTTTACTGGATTATTTATTCATTTACTTTTACTTTTTATTTATACGGGCAAAAGAATAAGTTGGAAACTACATACTATACAGTCTCGCATTGCCAAACAAAATATGGACAATGCAAATTGGACGCTCGGACACCATTTGGCTCGTCGTGACTAAACGCGTACGCCAAACGAAAACGCAGGCGTATCTGTATCACCGGACCCGGCGCCATACAGTTGTATCAGGAATTCTTTTGGAGCACAAATCTATGTCACGAACCTTGCAGCTGCAAGGCAGAATAAAATGCAATAGACAAATGAACGTTCGCATGTTGTTGACTTGCTTAGGTTTGTTCGTTGTAAAGTTGACACGTTTCAAAGGTTGAATGGGAATTTATGTTCGTTTGGTTTGTACCCTTTTATTGGCATTTCCTAGCACCTGCCCGTTTGTTAGCTATTAATCAGTAGTTATTACGTTGTGAGTACCTATTTTAGAGGAGTGTTTTAATATTCATATGATTTTAAATTTGTGTAGAATTCAACTGCTCTGCTAAGCAGAATACACATATTAACCAAAAAAATTATCTCTTTATTTGTGTTTTTTAAAAATATAACATTATTAAAATGTTTATCTGTCCGTCTGTTTGTTTCGGCTAATCTCTAAAACGGCTGGACCAATTTCGACGAGAATTTCACTTTTATTTTCATCACTTTAAATAATATTTGTATTATTTGATTGCATAAAAACAACCGTTCCGCGCGAATGAAGTCGCGGACACACCTAGCAAAATGATCGTGAGATGGATTTTGAGAATGAAACGGCGGTGTATGAAACGGTATAATTTCACTTCCGGAGTCCTGTATGGAATGAATACTTGAAAATGTCAAACAGTAGAAACGAAATGAAATATGACGTGTCGCAAATTGGACGCTCGGATAGTCGGCGTCGGCGCGCTAACGCGTTGCCTCCATATTTCCAGTTCGGCGCCGCAAAACTATTTCATCAGAATTCTTTCCGCGTGCACAAATCACTGTCGAGCGGTTGCAGCTGCGCTCTTATGACGGATTTTACAAGTTGTATTCTCGATAATTTAAGAATTTTCCAACTTACTACGTTTGAAGATAGGTGAAACTGAGCTGCAGCCAAGATAGGTAGCAAAATTTACTCATAATTATACTACTTGTTAATAAAAATAAAAAAATTGAATAACATCTTAATCATAGGTTTTTATAATTTTTCGTGTATCAATAGCTATGGTTAAAAGATAACCTTAATTTTATTTGTATTTTCCCTACATGTTTAATTAGTTTAGTAGTTTAAAGCTCAGTTGCACCAACATAACTTTTATAAACTGACGACTTGACATCTCTCAAAACTATAATATCACAATTTTAATAAACGAAACAAACGTCTACGTTATTTATTGTTCAAGTTAAGATAATGCAACTGAGCCTAAAATTTTTGATCAAACTAGTGCTCAAAATAATGGTAATAAACGAGGGAAAATCATTATTACTTCACAATAATTATGCATAACATAACAATTAGATCAGAAAAGTATGCTACATTGCTAAATCAATTTTTTTACGCAATAAAATCATTGGCTCTAATAATAAAATTAAAGCCACTTGGAATATAATTAACAAAGAGGCATGTAAATTAAAACCTCATGATCGTAGCTTTTCTCTCAAGATAAATGATAATTATTCAAAAACCGATAAAGACGTAGCGGATGCTTTTCAAGATTTCTTCACGGATATACCTATTTCTACAACGCGTCTTTTAAAATCCAACCCAGATCATGCCAAATATATTTTATCATCTAGTGTAAATTTGTATGATAGTAAATTTAGTTTTGATTATATTACTCCAGACACCATAACCAAAACATTCAAACAACTGAATATTAAGAAAACAGAGGATTTATGGGGTATCTCAACGGACGTAATTAAATCCATCATACATAATATTGCACCTCACCTAGCTTTGATTTTTAATAAATGTATAGATGAAGGTCAGTTTCCGAACTTAATGAAATGGAGTAAAATCATACCACTTTTCAAAGCAGGAATCAAACGTGACCCATCCAATTTTAGACCTATTTCAATATTACCTGCATTAAGTAAAGTCTTTGAAAAAATTATATTTAATCAACTGCTTGAACACTTTAACAACAACAACATTTTACATAAAAATCAGTTTGGTTTTACTAAAAATAAATGCACCACTGATGCAGGAATTGCACTAATGGCGCACATTCTTGATGCTTGGGAAAATAAAAAGGACGCATTAGGTATATTTTGTGATTTATCTAAAGCATTCGATTGCGTTGACCATAAAATACTATTACTTAAGTTGGAACATTATGGTGTTGCATGTGATGCATTAAATCTGATAGAGTCATACCTTACTGGGCGAATACAAAAAGTAAATATTAATGGAACTAACTCTTCCGGCGCACCACTACTTATGGGAGTGCCCCAGGGATCTATATTGGGTCCATTGTTGTTTTTGATTTATATAAATGATCTACCATATTTTGTCAAAGGCATGTGTGAGATTGTATTATTTGCCGATGATACTTCGTTGATATTTAAAATTAACCGTGGATGTAACAATTTTGACGAGGTGAATAATACTCTTTCCCAAGTTGTTCGCTGGTTTTCAATCAAAATGTATCAAATTTACAATGCCTAACGTCAAACAAATAAATACATGTATTTGTATATGAACAATGAAGTAATCGAGATAGTAAATTCAACAAAATTCCTAGGAATTACTTTAGATTCCAAACTGCAATGGAATCCTCATACCGTTGCTCTGGCAGGAAGACTTAGTTCGGCTGCATATGCTGTAAGGAAAATAAGGAACCTAACTGATGTAGATACGGCAAGATTAATTTATTTTAGTTATTTCAATAGTGTTATGTCATATGGTCTATTGTTATGGGGCTCTGCAGTAGATATCCAGACAATTTTTGTACTGCAAAAAAGAGCCATACGCTTTATTTACGACCTTAGACCACGTGACTCACTGAGGGATTTTTTTAAAGAAATTAATATTGTAACAAAAGCGTCTCAGTACATTTTCGACTGTATTTTGTATGTACGAAAAAGCTATACGCTCCTTCTTAAAAAATCAGATACCCATAGATTTAATACAAGAAATAAACAAAAGCTTGCCGTTCCAAAACTCAGACTTCATAAAAGTAGTAATTCCTTCATGGGGATAAGTATTAAAATATTTAATAAGTTACCACAAAGCATTATTGACTTGCCCATGCATAGATTTAAGACTCAAACTAAAACATGGCTTATCAAAAAGGCTTATTACACCGTACAAGATTTTTTTAATGATAAAAAGATGTGGAATTTTTAAAATGTCCATCTGCACCTAGATCATTTATATTATTAATTCAAATTTTTTAATGACAAATTGTGATGTTTGTAATTTATTTTAAAAGAGGATATCTGTTGAGTTTGTTGCGGCGCTTCTTCTCAACAGAACCAACGTCGAGGCGCTGGTAGGAAAAAATAATTGACGTGCAAAATAATTTATTGTAAATCCACTTGCAGAAATAAATCATTTCATTTCATTAATTTTATACAAAGAGGAACAAAATGTTAGTACATATTCAATCGTTTGTATGAAAAATCTTTTGCACATACAAACGATTTTTTTATACTTCTTTTTAATGAATATCGCATCAAATCTGAGTAAATATATTATTATCATCTGACGAGTTTCATAAAATAATCTATGGTGAATATTTTTTCATAGGTAAGTTTTCACACTTTTCAAGATAACTATATTTTTTTACAAGCTTTTATTTAACTTCACCTTATACCGTATGTATGTGTAAACATAATACAAAATAGCTTTATTTCAATTGTTCAATTCTCATAAGAAAACAAAAGCAAATCATTAAAATGTGTAAATAAACTGTATATTACAATATTCCTTCGTTCAAACTTTAACATGAAAAATCAATTTCGACCAATTCGCAGCTGCGCTGTTATTTCATTTCTTGAACAAAATTTTACAAGTTTGACGTGTACTAAATACAGACTAAGGCACAGTAGATAAGTAGAAAGTAGGTTATCCATGTTTTATATTAGTTTTTAAATTTAACAAAATGTAAAATCCACTAAAAAAATAATTGAAGATGAAACCTTAAAATTTATGCTAAAAAGTTTTGTACCTATTTTTATTTGAGCAAAATCTCAAAATTGTATGTAAACAAATACAAAATACAGTATTCTGGATAACAAAGCGTAAGGTTAATAAATTACCGAACCGGTAGGCCAAGGTTTTCCTATAATATCTTTGATTTTTTTGGGTACCCCAAAGTCTGACTTTGGGGTACCCAAAAATAAAATCAGCGTTTAATCCTCTGGGATTAAACGCTGATTTTATGGAAAGCCTATGTAAATACAACTTTTTTCAAAGATTAAGGTGTATTTTTCAACACTTAACCTACTTTTTGTGTATTTACTTTTGCTAACGTCTTGAACTTTCTTAAGTCACGCGAATGAACTTACTTTGTTCTGAAATAAACGGAGTTGAAAAATCTTAGGAGTTTTAAATCTGTGCTCAGTGGAATCAGTGTGCATTGTAAATTAAATCTGTGATTGTTAGGTTATCTAAGAACGCTTTCATGTATTTGAAATCAGATTCACTTTGAACATAAACTTATTTTTTAAGATTATATAATTAAAACAATTGATGGAAGCGAAAATGTAAAAGTAGAGACTTTTTAATTTATTTGGTACAAAAATGCTTTCTTAATTTAACAAAAAGACAAATTTTGATTGATTGTATTTTAAAATATCAACATTTGTGGGATTGAACTAATTAAATGCAACAAATTAAAATATACAACAATAAGAAAAAATATACGATAAAGTAATAGTGGCAATCAAAAAAGGACATTACCAGTCTTATAAACTTACTTAAATAATTCACTTATTTTTTTTCATTAAAAACACTGTCAAAAATTATAGAATCGATAAAATATACAAACAAATTGGACCATTTTTGTACTAATAGGTAAACATTGGTAACAATGTATACCATATCGAAGAATGAGTTAATAAAATATATTCATAGTAAAAAAATAAAAAAACTAGGACGCCTATTTTACTTCTATCACTAACGAATACCAAACATTTAAATCCCTCTAATATTGTAAACGCATGCATGCCTTTCGCAAAAACTGCAGCTAGTTATATCATAATTCAAAACGGTGAATCATGTTGTTTTTAAAGAAAAAGTTTTAGAAAAATATTAAGTAAGAATTTTATAGTTATTAGTCTAATTATAATACGTTACGATAAGATAACCCACTTTTAAACATCTGTACCAATTCCACCTATGTTTTACAAATCAATTTGAATCTAAAAACTTAATCTCGCAAACAAAATATGTACTCATATTCGGATGCCACTCTAACAATGAACAGTTCGATCTAACGTTTCAATGAGTCCACATTTACATTCCCGGAGGAGAGCGTTCCCGAGGGCAGCCATGTTCGCCAATCTGGTGCACACCGCTTTTAATGTGAAAGCCATTTTGTGTCCCGTCCGACACAGCGCACTGACTTTTGGAGGACGTGTCATTTTAGGGACATCAATCAATCAGAGACGTTTATTATGGCAAGCACAAAAGCGCCACTTTTGTGAGTTTTTAAGCTATCAGGGGTGGCTATAGGAAAAATAATGGAAACGTACAAGGGTAAATGGGTGCCAAAATCAGTAGATCATGATGACCGATATTTTAGGATATGAAACAAACGAAATGCACATTAGGTAAGTTAAATTATGATTCCTAATATTAAAGGCATGCGTAAATTAGTCACTTAAGACAACATATAAATCTCATTAAAAGTGATAGGGAAATTTTCATTGAATCGAATTGTTCTTAAAGAAACTCTATTTAAGAGATCAAATTGGAATGCTTATCACTTATTCTCAAAAAAATTTTGAAATTAAATATGCAACTACTTTTAAACTGGGGCCTTTTATAAGCACCTGGACGGATTCCATTGAGGAGCAAAATGGCGTAAGGTGCGACGTCTGATTTAAAATGGTGAGTCTTATTTTGGCAGTTTGTGGTAAGACATGTTCTGAAATTATTAGAGAAGTAAACTTCTTGAAATATGATTGTCTAATAATAAATTGGTTCCAGATTAAATAAATTATATTCATACATATTATAAAGACAAGATTTTTATTCTATTTAATTTCATTATTTTATTTAAGCAAATTGGTTTTTCAGACACTAACTTACTTATATTTATTCTGTGCGTTTTCTATTTTATCCTTTTATAGTATCTGATTATCTGTATTTCTAAGATATGCTGACCTATCTTAGGTTTTACATAAAACAGGGCGTCTACTCTTGAAAACGAAACGAACAAACGAAAGGTTTCGTTTTTGAAGATTGATCAAAAGTTAGGGAAAACGTGATTTTTGATTTGGATAAATAATATTTTGTTTTTTGATAACGCTTTATTCGCATTCGAAGTGTGTTAGTTGCGATAATGAGCAATAAAAAATACTAAACTTCATCGGATCCGACATATTTCGTTTTCAAGAGTAGACGCCCAGGATCTTACTTCTAACATGCTACTATAATAGGAACCAGTAAACATTTCCTGCGTTAAATTTGTATCCGACATAAATTTGAGGAAGTGGCGACGTCAATATATTGTGTAAGTGAACGGAAAAATATCGACAAGCAAAGTAAAATATACGGAACACGGCATTCCCGCCTCGGGTTGAATACGCAAATCGCATTTGAGTCCGATATGGGAAATGTTTGGCGGTTTCGCGTTATTTTTCTAATATTTTCGAATCTTGTATACTTTGACAAGCTGGATTATTTAAAAGGCAGGCGGGAAGTTGTATTGTGGCATTTTATTCTACTTATTAAGTTCAATACAATTTTTTACTTGATGAGTTCTAATATTTGAAAAAACGATCCGTTCTAGTACGGATAGTAATAAATTATACGAGGCGTAAGCTAAAAATGACTGATGGACGACTGATGACAGCTGACAATAAAAGTAAATTAAGGAACGGTTTTAAAGATTCGTAGTCGATCGGAGAGAAACGGAGAGTCAATTTTAACACATCACATTACAAACCGCAAAATATTGGAACCAGACATTAACCAAGATGTTTTGTGCTATCTTTAAAGTGTTTTATTCAATGAAACCTACAATACAATATATTTTATAACTTAGTTAAATGTATCTAGGTATTCATTTGCTTTATATAGAGACTATTCATAAGTATTACTAATGTAATCTATGTGAATAAAAAAATATTGACTTTGACTTTGACTTTATCTAATGGTTATGATATGCTTTTATTTATTCACGTTCTTAAGATTAATAATGTTTTTGTTAGATTTTACAATATTTTAATGAAATATCTGTAAAAAATATCCAACTGCTGCAAAAACCATACCAAAATGACTGACCTTGAACGAATAAAGAAACATACTCGATAAAAACAAATATGAATTACGCGGTACTATTAACGAGATTCTTTTTTTTGTCGGCTCTATGTCTTTTTTTATTCTTCTTCTTTGAATTCAAACATATTGAGATAAATAAAATAACTTTCTCACGCTTTCCAAGCATGAACTTAGTTACTTTCGTACTATTATTTAAAGCTACCCCGCTTTTATTATTCAAAATCTAATAAGTTGCCGTTTGCATTGTAAACTAAAAACAAACTTTTACGAACTGAAGTTGTTGCATCTAAAATCTGTCGCTGCAACTTTAAGAATTTTTCATATCGTTGCTATCCCTATAAATAGTGGTGGGTTTTTAATAAGGCAAACGCGTACCTACTTCGGGGACATTTACAGAGGTATGAGACGTTAATTTTTTTATCGAAGAAGAAGATATCAAAGGACTATTTTTTTAATGACTTAACATGCAAAAGAAATATAAAAAATATATAATATATATTGAAGATATTATATGCATATTATATAAATAAATACGATGTCGTGTTGGTTAGATGTTAGCCAACTAGTATTCCGTACAACATTTATCTGATGAATATACTTAGTATGCCGTAAATTTTAGTAATAATTATCTTCATAAACCTTTATTTCTTCAAGATCTTTTTGTGATTTTCTTTCTTTAATATTTAGACCAGTCATTGTCATATTTTTATTCTTTTAAATTTAATTGCTCTATTTTGTTGTAAATTGATTAGACAGCTAAAATATTGTCCATGCAGAACCCTATTAAGGGAATCGCAACTGATGATACTTCTATGATGTTTGGGTTCCATTTTATTTATTAAAAAATGCTCATTAATTTTAAATCTAATCATTTTGAATTCGATGTTAGAAATATAACATTAATATAGATTCCTCAATAATTTTCTAAATTGTTTAATTAATTTTAATCTGACACTGAAATTAAAACTGTGCTGTTTAGGGATTCTACACACTTATTTATATTATTATACATTCCAAATTAAAGACCCCACTTCATCACACAAAGCTGACGGATGAATAAAGCGAAACTAAAAAGGTTTCTTCCTGTTTAGAAAATCTAAAAATCAAACAATGACCAGCCATCTGCAGATTGCGGCTCGCCCATCGCCGCCATATTGCTTCTGGGATCAATTTAGTTTTCCCGTTTTGCGCTGATTAAATTTTAAATGTCAGCCGTGAACTAATATCTCTAACCGACATCTGTGGCAATGGTTACCGACGGCCCGCTTCACAGCTTAAACTTTGTTATGACCCAACTTGCAGTAGGTAACTGGTATGAGTCGATTATGGGACCTGGTTTTAATTCATTCATTTAGACAAATAACAGTTTCAAACGAGATGAAATGAGTTTATATTTGATGGAAACAATTACCTATCTCTAAAAAATCTTCTTACTAATAATAAAGATGCAAAAGTATTTAAGAATGAATGGATTTATGAAATTAAGAACAAAGATAAATAAATTTTAAGACTTTCGCGTTCCATTTTAAACATTTAAAATAATTTAACGGGTCAAAACGCGACACCATTTTTATTTAGTAGTTAATACGAACTACTTACTGCCCGACGTTTCGGTTAGGTTGCACCAACCGTCAGCTCGTGACCACGGTTGGTGCAACCTAACCGAAACGTCGGGCAGTAAGTAGTTCGTATTAACTACTAAATAAAAATGGTGTCGCGTTTTGACCCGTTAAATTATTTTAAATGTTTAAAGATAAATAAATCTAAATATTGGACAATAATTTCAAGGAAAATGCTTTATTGTTATCGTCCCTCTAAACTCCCGTACACGGAAACCCAATAATATCAACCAGCTTAATTTTTTATTTTACTGCAAAAATAAATTCGTTGTTTCAATAAAGAATCTATTATCCGAAGAAAGTAATCTCGGAAACTTGTGAACTTATAACCCTGTTAACAGAAAAAGATTCCGCTTTGATGGTATCGAAAAGAAAAAAAGCTCTGTAATATTCTTTCCGAGGAATAAAAGCCCTCCCTTCATGAAATATTCGTGTAATGTTCGACGACATATTTTCCTTGTTCGAGTAACACCATAAGACTAAGGAGCCGACATGTGGTAAGTAGATTGTGATTTTGGAAAAGGCACAAGTTTCGTGAAAAAACTTAGCTCGTTTAGTCACGAAGAGGATTCATGTTTTTTGTGGAGAGTAAGATAAAAATACAGATGTTTTAGAATTACGTTGTATCCTTTTTTATTTTAAAAATAGCAATAACGTTTTATGTAAATTAATTTAGTTAAAAATTGTAACGTAAATAATACAAACTAAATAGGCACATTTGAATTATAATCCTTGCTTCTTTTCATAAGAATGTGTCTGATATAATCATATCATATATATTTTTCAACGTACCTACGTTCAGACACATATGATTATATGAGTACAAATAATCTTTTTTGAGTAGAAAGAAACAGTAAGTAGTTTTATAAAGCGACAGTTTTTATAACAAATCTAGTAATTCCACTCCTCACCGCTGTGGCGCTACTACAATTGCCAAACTATGTTCTTATTAAAGCTAATTGATGGAATTGTCTGGAATAATTACTTACATATTTTTAATTGACTTTAAATAATTTATAGGTACATACCAAATGTTATTATCGTAATAATAGGTACTGTTGCCGACGTTATAAACCCT
Organism: Glyphodes pyloalis; assembly: GCA_037074685.1. NCBI lineage: Eukaryota > Metazoa > Arthropoda > Insecta > Lepidoptera > Crambidae > Glyphodes > Glyphodes pyloalis. The sequence continues at coordinate 12,748,648 of JAYKKO010000013.1, forward strand.
ACTTAAAGGCCTTGTATTAAATTTTCTTACAAGGTAGCCTTTAAGTAGGGCTTAAAATATTTTTAAATTAATTTTTAGTTTTTTTTTGAAAATTTATTATTAATTTAGACCGTTTATTGGTATTACGTTTACATGCTTGTTTTCTGGTTTATATTTTAATGTAATATACGCGTCAATGTGAAGTGAGTCAGGTGTTATAATTGTTTGAAGTGAATAATTAATTTCTTGACGTACATTTAAATAAAATAGTATTTTACTCGAATTAAAACATGTATTGAATCCTTAAATGCATTAATGAACTGTATTCCAATTGTTTTGAAAAACATGTATTTTAAAAAAATAAGACTAATATGATTACTTAATTAAAAAATGCTGAAGCGCTCTAAAAATTCAAACCTAACCATAGTGATTTCTAAATGACGTCACCTGAGACAACTATAGAACAACTTTCATTTTTAGTTACAGTTTGTAGAGCTCAGGTAACCATTTATAATCTTACTAGACGCCTAATTTACCATTAAAACTATTCATTTAGCGATCCTAGTGGCGTCATAACACATCGACAATATTTAGCGCGGAAATTAAAATGTGTATTACCCTATTCTTACTATTCTATAATAGTCAACATCGATACCCACAAGGACAAACCACTCAAATATTTGGTCGTCGAGTTTACCTACAATTAATGAAAGGTGGCCCCAACGATCTACTAAAAGGAAACCGTTTTCCCTCCCTGAAAGGTTAGCTTCATTCCGCGAAATTATCTGCTAACTTCCACTACGGAGGTTGTTTCAGATATTGATCCGTGAGATAATTATTTTCTCTTCGTAAGCGATATTTCGTTTAACGTTTTTTAGATATCACTCTCATTGGAATGTTGTTAAGATTCTTATTACGTTGTTGTTAAGATACTTATTTATGGATAATACTATTTTAATATTTAATTGGGAGACCTGTCTATTTTAAAATATAAAAAGGAAATAGTAAAATACTTACAAACTTTGCATGAAAATGACTTTAAGCGACTTAATGGCCATGGTTTTGATAGTGCCCGGTACCCGTATTTGAAAAACGATCCGTTTCGTAACGGATAGTAAAAAAATATACGAAGTGTAATCTAAAAACGACTGACGAGTGATAACATCTGTGTGGAATGGTATTTCATTCAACGACTCGTAGTCGGTTGGAGAAAAACTTATAGTAATGTTTGACACATTACGAGTCGTAAAATACTTAAAACGGGCGTAAGTCAATATGTTCTATTACATTTTGTTTTGTAATTGTTTGCGTGTGTACATATCATCTCTGGTTGCTTGCTGATATAACGTCTAAGAGCATAAAACGAGTTTAATTGTAGTTATAATTTCATTATTCCAATAAAATGACTATCAGGCCTAGAATGCGCCACGCGACCAAATTTTATCGCGCTCTTAAGAAAAGTCAAAATCAATGCGTCACCTGCTAATTGGCTAAAAATACGAGTGCGGTTTGCTATTAGCCAATCAACAATATCAAAACTCTAGTCGTATTGCGTATGCTAGGCCTGATAGCATAAAATAGCAAACAACATAAAAATTAGTACAACATAATAACTTAGTTGTAGCCGTCACTTGACTATTGATTTTCGGGATACAAAGGACACCATTACAATTATAGACTGTTCGTGAACAAATTTAATAACTAACACTATTATTATGGGTGTTATTAGCAGCCAACCCTTCCTCGATGTGATTTAAGTTCATTGGTTGTCATTATGTTTTATAATTAACAACCCTTTGCTCGTGTCTCCGCTCGTGTGGAAAAGTATATTTGACCTAAGAAATATTTATGCTGCATTATTTGTTAGCAAAGAGCCTGAATTTCGTGGCCCATGTACTGGATTATATTATTGGGATCCCAGGTTCGATTCTTTGCAGAGCATAGTATACCACTGATTTTTTTAACGTAGCTTGGGTTTTTTGCATTTGGTAAACGTTGTGGTTAAGCTTATTTGTATCTTAAATTATTGATAATCACTCATATTATAGTTATAATTATTTAGTCTACGTTATATATACGTCATATAATCTACGTTATTGCATTACTGCAACGTTTTTTAGTACCAGCTCGACACTTCGGAAGCAATAAGACATTAAAGGGATATGCCCTACATTATTCTAACAAATTGGGAAAACCTCACAAAGCTATAGGGTTCCCCACGGGATTCAAATCCACGAGATGGCTCCAAAACCCACTAACTACTAACACGGAGTGAGGGAACTAAACCGTCATATTACAAAATTGGGGGGGGGGGGGGAGGGTTGCTCAAGGTAAGGGCGATAAGCGGTAAGTCTAGTAACAGCTTTATTATGCTGTACTGCTGGGTTCAAACCGCTTCACATCAGGTGGGATGAGGTCAATCTTGAAGTATGATATAAAAAAAAGAAAAACAGTATTAAACGCAATACTATTACCGCTTATATTCCAATAAAAAATAGAAACGCTGCATTTTTATTTTAAGGACTTGTCTATACTAATGTTGTTTATTTGAACCCGCTAATCTTAGGAACTACTAATTCGAATTGAAAAATATTTTTGTGAGGGATAGTTCATTAATCGAAGGCTTTAGGCTACGCAACATCACACTGCTGCCAATAGGAGAAAAGAATTAGGAAAATGTAGATAGAGCGAGGTTAATACGGTTGCGAAACCTCGGCGGGCACCTAGCAATAATATAAAACTTCTTACAGCCTAAACAAAAGGTAAAACAGATTGATAGATTGTCATTTATTTTCAAATAAATAAACTTCGACATCTGTGAAAGCTAAAAATCTAATATTATTAACACTACGTTAGCATTTATTGAGAACAATTTTATGAGCGTACTGTTTACTTGCAGAGGCATCAAAAATTCTGCCTCGATTAATCCATTAATGCGCATTTTGAGCAGGCGATTAAGCAGAGTTACCCCAACCCCTTTCTTGATGCCCTTTTTAATGCTGTTCTTTTAGTAACAAGGAGCGATTTATTTGAGCGGGGAAACAAAACACGTTGCGTTTCATTGCCCCTGTTTAGGGCTAGTGTCCACATGACAGGACGATGCTTAGCTATGTCCGAAAGGGACGATTGACGATAACACTATTCCGAAATAAAAGAGAATTTTACGATAAGTTAGGCTTATTATCTTTTTTGGAAATTATCTTTTTAAAACGATTTTAAAGCTTACCGAAACAACTTATTAATCGGTGTGTTGATAAATAAAATTATGACATCTCGATATCTTTATAAAAAATCTAGGAAAAATCTTGTTTTGACAGGATGTTGAAAGTATATCAACTTTCTAACTAGGAAGGATCCTAATCGATTAAACGTAACAACAACAAAACGAGCTTATAATGTTTATATAAAAAAAAACAAAAACCCCAATGGCAACGATTGTGATCTGAATAAAGAATGTCTTTGTTTTGATTAGAAAAAAAGTTATTTTGCAGTTTTGTGCTTTTCACCTAGTCACTAAGACACGATACCTTACAATGTTTTTGCTAATACCCCTAGAGAGGGAAATATACAATGAAAAAAATACAGAATATTATCACATTAAAAGTGAATGAAAATTAAGTGGATAGATAAAGAACAATACACCACCGCCATTTTGGGAGGCCGAATAATAAATTATTATAATCACCACTTAAAGGCGAGATGATATTTCAATTTTTATAGGATGGTGAAGAAAATATACGCCAGGCGACTGTTACAACCCTTTGAAATTTTTGATGAGTTTCAATCAATTACTTGTTATCGTATAGTGGACATTTATTCATTAGAAAAAAAGAGGCTGTTTTGGTTTTTAAATAGGGCATACATTTAAATGTTCGTTTTAATTACAAATAATAAAGGACTTCTATTTTTATAATTTATTTGATACATAAAATAAATTTAACGAGTCGATACTTTACTTTGATTACAAAATTATAAGAAATGAGTCCGATATCGATTAACCAATACCTTTAAATTTTTTTTCATACTTCAAAATTATTCAATATTTTTTATTTTTATTTAATACCTCGTTATTTTAATACAAATGACCAAGAGACGTGAAGAAATAGTTACATGTGTCTACATTAACAATGGAAAATAAATAATTTTTCATGGTCTCACGGTAACCAAACAGACACAATATTTTCTAAATATGGCGGCGTCAATATTTTAGTTCAAGCAAGTGAATTGGTAATTACTTCTGAAGTAATAAATAGCCTACCGCACGCTGAAAGGCGTTGTTCTATTAAGCCAACGGCCCTACACCATAAAGAATGACATTCCTCGACATTATAGAGTCCTAAAAATAAGCGTGATGTTTACAGTCCACTGTGCGTTCCATTTCTGAGCATACAGTTTCCAACAAGTGGCGCGGGCAGCACGCATCCATACGCCTTTGCCGTGTCCGCATTAAAAAAAAAACAAACCGCCGAAAAACACCGTACAAATCAAAACGTGTTCCAGAACGTTCTGGCTTGTCAAATTTCGAACGCATTTGAATTAAAATGGCGCGAAAGTAGAATGTGTCAAGTTAAAATTCTTTGAGGAAAGTTTTGTGTGAAGTTTGTAGATTTTTTTGTTAACCATTGGAGCTCGTGAATAAATCATGATGGGACGAAGAACAATGATCTTGTTCGCCACTTTATTTTTTATTTGGAATGGTGAGTTCCTTAACAATTTTAAATGTTTAATTGTAGTGTAGGCGTAACCTAGAATTAATTAATATTATTATGGTGTGAAATTGAGTGGAATGGATACTTCTTTACGTCCATAGTTACGTACTAAAAATCAAAGAAAAGAATTTAGTTTGATTAAATAATTGTGAAAGTGGACTACATTGAAAAAAAAATGAAAAAGCTCAGGTGTCATATAACGCGATATTATGGAAGTAAGCATATTATTTTGAATAAAAGTTTACCAATTTTTTTCAAGTAAATAATAAAATCTGGCGATATCCAACTGTTAAATCTCAAAAAAAAAACTCCACGAACTAAATTTTAACTTTTCATTAATTTTAGGTAACTAATGATTAGGTACTCTGTAGTGAAGTATTGTTGGTCTAAATAATTTATTAATTTTGTGTAACTATATCAATATTTGGAATTTTATATTTATGTTTTGTAAAGCTTTATCTAAAATTCAGATAACAAAACTTTATTATTAAAAAACATAAGATTTATTCTAGGTCTTTCCGAATCCTAAATAACCAACCTTTGTACTTTAAACGTATTTTAAAAATAATGTTGCACACATTTTTGCAATCTGAAAAGCACTATGCAGTATAGTGTATTTTACTCACAAATTTGTGTTTCCCATAAGCAGTTTAAGCAGGTTTGCATTAAGTAAATGGACGATCCATACAAAAGTAAAAATTATCTTTTAGCCGATAAGTATGTTCTTAACATATTGGGCAGAAGGCGCTTACTGGAGGCTCAGTGATCAGTACAACAAAAAAAATCATCGCCTTCTATAACTTTCGGTTAGCTCAGTTTGAAGAGCAGCACGCGCGATACGTGAAGGTCATGGGTTCGAACCCCATGGGGCAATTTAATTTTTCAGTTTCTTTAAAAAAATATCTATGTATTGCCCCAAATACTCCTTTCTCTGCTTAATTATCTCTTGCCATCATATAAAAATGATAGAAGCTAATCGCCGATGGCTTTTCATAACTTCATATTCTTTCATAACTCATAAGCATTTTGTCCATTACAATTTTAATTGAAGTAAAGCTGCGTGTATCATTGCTAGCCCTTTGTCATAAGTACGGTTTCAATAAATCCCAAACGCGATCATTTGTTTAGTCTCGACGCGTAGAACAAAGCAGCTTAATAGTTACGTAATTGTTATAGATACACGCTCGTTCCGTGTAGGCTGAGGGCTAGGGAATAATAAGAGAAGTCATGACATGTCTAGTGATTTTTTTATGTTTTAATTTAAAAACAATTTGGACCGTATGTACTTGTTCACTGGGTTGTTGTTATTAATTGTATATTTTGCGTTATCAAATTTGTTTTCACCGTTGTTTTTCTATACTTACCACAATAAAAAAACGATAAAATGACCAAACCCACAAAAGATAACATCGTAATGTTTTTATAGATATCTAAGTTTGAATTTTAAATGTAAAACCAAACCATTCAATGCCCCGCTGCCTATTAACTATTCATAAACTGAAATTTCAGATACAATGAAATAAATTGTTTCATGACATAGCAATGAAATAAAATCTATATATTTACATATTAATTATTAAAATTGAGTCACCATTTGTGATCACCTACCATGAGGTCTCTGTGGGATAATCTAGTACTTCAAAGATACTATCGAATTTGCGTTTTTATCCTAAAAAAGTATTTTCAATAGTATTTTATCTCTTTTGTAGTGGTCATTCTAATGATATTTTTTTTTGCATCAATAGGTAGTACATAATAACTTTACCTATTTGTTATAAACCTCAATTTATAAAAAGTATGGTCACTTTGCTATAAGCTTATCCAAAAACGATTTATATATTGTCAAAGGGAAAATAATATATCCGGGTGCCCTCTTATTACAACGTCTTTCGTATACGTGCCAATTGATTAATTTTCTTTGCCAAATTATACTTTTGTAAGTAAGGCTTCCATCAAATCACAACGCAATCATTCCAAGTATGTAGGTACATTCAGTAGAACTACGTAAATAAGGGTACGCCTCTGTTCCTATGGTTTCTTTATTGATTTTGCGACAAAATGTTTGGTTCCGATAAATCCATATTCAGGCTCAGATTTTATAGTACCTTTAGGTTGAATACCTATCACAGACCTATAATTTCGTAAATAATAACTGAGTTGTGATAAAAAAAAAAGTTATTTTCATTATATTGACTTAGGAGTTAAGTTTATTATTGTCAGGGTCCGCATTCGATTGTAATGATAATAATATGCTTTACGTTACCTTTACAAAATAGGTGGTATAGAAACCAAAGTAGTCGCAAAGAGCGTAAAGGATCTCGGGTTCGATTTCCAGTCAAGTCAATTTGGATAACTAACTTTTCAAAATGAGCTTTGTTCTGAGTGTGTGGGGTTTGCGTCCTCAGTGAGAATTCATCACAAATTATCATAGTATAAAGGAATACCTTAGTTTGAGTCTTGTGAGATTTGTGTGATATTATTATCTGGCGCATTTAAGTATTTTTCACAATAACTTGCGACTACTTGCAAACGTATTATGTATTACTAAAATATGGGCTGTGTGTGCTCTCTTAAACTATTGTTTTACTTTGCGTAGATGCTTCAAAAATCTGTTCATAACAGAAAATCTCGCTTATTAAATGCAAAGCAGACCAATCCAAAATACCTTTATTTTAAAGGACTTGAAAACAAAAAAATATATAAAACCAATTGAGGTATTTTTTATTGTTATTTTGATTCCAGTTCAATGATGTATAACACAAATAGATTTGTTTTTTTTTTGTTTTTGCATTTAGGCAAAGGTATTTGGGTTTGCATCTGTTTTGCATTTAATGAGCGATCTTTACTAATGTAATAAAGCTGAAGAATTTGTATGGTTGATCTTAGAACTCGCCAATGTTAGGAACTGGTTTGAATTGAAAAATAATTTGTGTTGGATAGCTATACTATATTGAGCAAGGCTTTAGTCTATATAAAACCACGCTGTGACCAAGAGTAGCAAAGAACCAGTGTAAAATGAAAAAAAAAACGGGAATAGTACGCGTGCGATGGCACGGCGGGTCGCTAGTCCATCATACTAATATTATAAATGCGAAAGTAACTCTGTCTGTCTGTCTGTCTGTCTGTCTGTCTGTCCGTCTGTTACTCTTTCACGCCTAAACGGCTGAACGGATTTTGATGAAATTTGGTATAGGTATACGTTGAATCTCAAGAACGGACATAGGCTACTTTTTATTAGAAAATAAGGGGGGGATGGGGGTAATACCACCATGGAAAGTTTACATGGAAAAATATTTATTTTTGAAGTTAGAGATATGAAATTTGGCACAAATATAGCTCGAAACTTGGATTAAAATATAGACTACTTTTTGTTTCGAATATTAGGGGAGAAAGGGGTAAAACCGACCATGAAAGGATGTAGTCCACGCGAACGAAGTCGCGGGCACAGCTGGTTTTTTATAAATTAGAATTATCATAATGCTAAACTGCAATATGTATTACATCTTAGTATTGAGTAGCTAAAATATTCAAATTGCTGTACTGTTACTATGTAATACTCTATTATTGTTTTCTTACGTGTTAAGCACTCTTGACTAAAGATTGATATATCTCCACTGTTATTTTATGCTTTAGTATTACCTATTTCGTTGACTCAGCTTCGTACCTTCAACCATAAGTGGATGGTTAACGTTTTGATCAAATTGGTGCGTTGAGTAGAGTGCTTTTTAGGTTCCCTAAAATGGGGTTGGAGAGTTAGCAGTTGAGCATTTTTATTTTTTTTAAGAAGCTAGAAATAGGGTTTCCGTCTATTTTTGAATAACATACAAATCGTGCATAATGTTTTTTTTGGAAATCTGCTTCCAAATTTGTAAAAGAGGGGTAAATTTTATATGAGACATTTCACAGTTTTCATGGTAGAAAGCTAAACGCAAACAAAGACGCTTTGTTACTAACCAAAAATACCCGCATAAATTAAAGAGGAACCCTGTCACCCAAATTTAATGCGAGCTAAGCCATGGTCAAGAATTGGTTAGTTATACAAATAAAGTTTAAAAGAGATCGGGGCATTCGATGCACTCTATCTCCCAGTCTAAATACCACATTATTAAAAAGCATAGCTGAACATGAGACGCTGCATCAAACGGCAATTTAATGTGTACTGTTACCAACCATTTAAGCTCGTTAACCGGTCCACGTCGACAATTCCTAAAATTATCCCCGTCATATTGATGTCATGGTGCTGGTAAATGGGTCGCAGCGACCACATATTTTGTGCAGCTGCGAAATTATGTTTGCTCAAAATTATGCATAATGTGCATCCTATACTTATAGGTTTGTTAGGTATTTCTAAACTTGCGTTGTTTTTTTTATTTGATTGTCGGATTTATTAGGTAGGTAATACCCGGTTCCAATTTTGGAAAAACGATCCGTTTTACGGATAAGCTACGGATAGTAACGAATTATACGAGGTGTAATCTAAAAACGACCGAGAGACGAATGTTGACCGCAATATGGAAAGTAAATTTGAAATTACAATTTACTACACGTAGTCGGTTGGAGAAAAACCGATAGTCATTTTTTACACATTGCGAATCGTCAAATATTAGAACCCGGCCTAAGTCGAATAGAAAAATATCACTTACTAGAGGCCCGGCAAATTTAAATAACTAATTAATTAATTTTAATTTTTTAACATACCATAGATTTTACCTTACTTATTCTAAGTAACAAACAATTACGAACATAACAAAAAAGGATTTTCTAATTTGGTGCAGTTTTGTTATTTCTTCTTCGTCCTCAAATATTGTTGGTATCTTATTAGGCAGCCTGTATTATCGCGCAAAATCAAAGACCTAAGTAAACTTAGGAAGATCAGCCTTCTTATTCATGGACTACAGAAACAATTCCGATACGCAAAGTGTGATGTTTTGTCTCTGTCTCATAGTAAATGTTAAGATAGAGACCAAATATAGTTTCTAAATTCGAGTTCGTTTGTACAGTTTTATGAATATGATGGGCCGACCAAATCACCCGCCTCTATAAGAATTGAATACTATATGATTACTAAGATTCACAACATCACACGAGAAAAAAAATAACACAACGTCAAATGTCAGTATTTCTAGCGTGTGGAACAAAACACTAGTAATACTGACATTTCTGCAATCACCCTTCAGAAACACATAATGGCAAAAACTTGCTATAATTTATTTCTTGTCTATAGACCCTAGCCAAGAAATCGCAGTTTACTTTTGACTGTTCACATCATAATAAAAGTAATAATGTACTAAAAATAACATTATTTCTTCCAATGAAACCATTGACATTTTTTTACTTCCTGTCACTTCCAAATACGACACATTATTACTATACGATATAGATAAACCCTTGGGTTTATCTATATCGTATCTAATCTCTTGAGATTTAAAGCAAGATGCTACTGGATCTTGAGAACTGATTCTATTTGAATTCTGAACTCAAACAGAAAACCTCGTTGGATCCACATTATTACCAAGTTCGCTGTCAACTTTGTCCTTATTATCTTCAGTTCAAGCACCAAATTTATTCAATTGGATAATGAGGCTACGTCTGGACTGCATAAAATATCGTCACCAGGATATTGTCTTGTTAAATTATAAGATTTCGTAATCGTAGTACAACTTGGACTACTTCTGCTTGATGGATTAAACTTGTGCTATAACAATAATATTAGAACATTAACTAATGTGTTAGCAGGTGCCATAGAAATTAAAAAGAGATGTTACATTATGTAGGAGAAATGTAGGCAATCGGGATCACGTAAAAAAAACGAAACCAAAAACCAGCGAGCGATTGTAACATATATATATATAGGTACCTACATGGTAGCCGAGGACCAAAAACGTTAACGGCCCCTAACAAGTTTCAAATTGTAGTAAAAAGAACAAAGAAATAAATATATTTTAGTTTTACCTAGGTAACATACTTGCCTTAAAATCTAAAATCGGTTCAGTGGTTTAGGCGTGAAAGCCGGACAAACAGACAGAGGTACTTTCGCATTTATAATATTAGTATGAATGAAATAAAACAACGTCATTGAAATACGCCAGATAAATTCCAGAAGTAACTACTCCTGTCGAATCTTAGTAATGAATGGTTGGCTATATCCGAATCTAAATTTAATCGATTCCATGGATTTGTCATTTTGGTACACTTGGCATTTTCCCACGAAACTCATTAAGATTTGTTGGCACGTAGTGAAACGCTTGCTTAGCTTGAAAGGAAATTGTATGAAATATGGTTATGGTGGACCTTATTTATTACTTGTTTGGGAAATATTACTTATTTAAGTTTCTTTTTTTGTAAGTATGATTGTTTATGAAAATGTACTTAAACGAAAATGATAACAATGACATAGAAACAGATATTCAAAAGTAACAGACTAAATCATTTAAATATCACTCTTAAATGGGGCGATTTTTTTTTCTAAAAAGTGACTTTTTAATTTAAATATAAAATTAATCTATACCACAACACACTAGTAGTTTCGATGATTTCTTCTGAAATGTATGTAAACGATTGTGCCTTTTTATTTTAAGGTCAATCAATTACCATTTATGTAAAATTACTAATAAGATTCGTTAATTTAATAGGCAGGTGCAAATTGCTTGAAGTTCGGATTCTCTACTATGAGATAGGTAGCCCGACAAGCTACGATGCTAATTATATTTACTTGACATGATTACCTAGCCCGGTACCTGCGCTTGCTAACTAGCTCTTAATGATGTCGATACCGCGTTCCCGTACGTCACATTATAACGGGAATATTTATAGGTAAAAATGCCAGGGTTGAGGTGGAAATAGCTGTTTCGCGTTAACGCTCTGAACAGCTTAGATTTTTAAACAAATTATGCTGGTGAAAATATGTCTCCTAATAACTGTGTTATTAGGACGATATCACACATTATAAGCTAATATCACGTCAAGAAGCAAAAGCATTTGTAAAAAGAAAACCAGGAACAACTGTGGTGTCGCAGTATTTACTAATTTATAAAAATCCGGGGGCGAAACAGACAATAATGTTTATCCTGGGGATCGAACCCGCTATCTTTGGTTTAACAGACGGGAGCGCAATATTGGTCATTGATGAGATGTAGGTAACATACATTTTCAAGATGAATCCTTATCCTAAAGCTTAAACTTTAAACTGAGCACTCAAAAAAATTAAATTGCTTAAAACATTTCTTATTACTGCCAACTTGTATTTTTTTGCAACATTAGTTTATTTTTTGTATCTTTAAGATTAATTTGTACTAACTATTCGTTAAATGTTTGATCCAACAAGTTAATAAGGAAAAACGATAAGACGTTTTTAAGTTTTTTTATGTAAGCAGAACCTTACAAAGCAAGGGTATTTGTTTGCTTGATTAAAGCTAATCGTGTCCAGTAAGATATTTTGGGTTCATTTTGATGGACACTCATTAATATGGACGTGAACTTACGCCCTCCATAATTGTTTTATGTTATTGTATGTGTTGAAACGGAATAAAGTGTAGACTTGCGGAATTAATGACTCAGTAATATTGTTAGCACTTCTTTTATCTAGTAGGCCTATTGATAGGGTTGATTGTGTTTATGTGATAAACATACTCATTTGAAATAGAGTCATGAATGTTAAGAATTTTATCCGTCAGACTCAAAACCATTTTTTTTACTTAGTGAATAACCAAAAAAAAAATTAAATCTTACTACTTAATTTTTACTTGCTCTTAATTGCGACTTCACCCGCGTTTAGAATAAGAATTCTAAATTTTATCTAAGTCTGATTAGTATTTTTTATTTTTTGCATGAAAAAGTAACAAATATACAAACAGACATTCATACATTCTTACAAAATTTTGCCTTTAATTATAACATTAATCGATTTTGATTTGTAAAATCAAAAACAAATACGTTACACATAAGAACAGTTATGCGGTGACAAAATTGAGTGACAAGCTTTTAAATTACGTAAGAACATTGATAAACTTACTTATTTTTATTCTGACTAACTGATGATGGCCGCAGATGGCCTTTTCATCTTCACCGGACTTTCGGGGGATTGGAGGGCTCACACACCTAATTGATGAACTGACTGTGGGTAATTTTTGTTTATGTATCATACTTTTGCTGGCGACACATTTGTAGAAAATTTAGTTTTTATGCATAATAAAAGCTAATAATATTTTTCTTATGATGATAGGTATAAGGTACAAAGTCAAAAATGTAATAATCATAAGTGCTTTTGACTGAATCTACAATTGCCAATTTCTAGAAATGATTTAGTATTAGTGTTGTCATATTATCAGATGCCTCTCACCATTTGTTCCTTTAATCATGTCTCAATGCCAAATCAATGCTCACTATTGCTTATTTATTGAAATATGTTAAACTTTAGAATACTAAGACCGGTGTTTACAAATTACAACGTAATTATTGATTACGTAACCGTTTGTTAGAGGTTTTAAGCTCATTATGTTTTTATTTGATGGTCGAGTTACTGATCGTTTTTGTAAAAAGGTGGAATGGGTGTCAAATGATGATGTAATGATGGATTATAATACAATTTTATAAACAACGTGCTGCATAGATTTGTTTTACATATTTCGGCATGATATACGGGTACATGACATCTAGAAATGGCATATGTTTAATTGGAATTTTAAAGTATTTGTCATTTAGTATATAACAGACTAGCGACTTAAGGTGGCTTCGCACGCGTACTATCACCGTTTTTTTTTACATTTTCCACTGATTATTCAGTCCTTTTGGCCGCAGCGTGATGTTATATAGCCTAAAGCCTTTCATGATAAATAGTCTATCCAACAAAACCATATTTTTTCTTTTCGAACCTGCCGTTCCAGAGATTACCGCGTTCAAATACACAAACTCTTCAGCTTGATAATATTAGTATGGATAGGAAAGTAACAGGTCCCTTATTAATTTAATAATATTTTTATACGTAAAACATATATATATATATGTTTTACGTATAAAAATATTATTAAATATATATATATATATATATATATTTCCCGTTTCCTTAAAAATATTTAAAGTTCGCTAGTGGGTAGGGAAGTAGTAGGTATAATTTTTTCACAAAACTTTTAGATATTACCATCCCTACAAAACGAACTTATTAACCATTTGTTAAAATATGCCAGTTTATTCGTTTTGTGTTTTCTATCAAAGGTTACTTTTTAAATTGCAAAATATAGTCTAACATCAGTTCAGTGTCAATAGTTATTTAAAGTTTCTACATTCATTGGTGAACCCGACCCCAGTCTAATACCTAATATAGACTCGAGCTTCATCATTTCAATTGACAATACATCGCCAGTCTGAATAATAAATATCTAATGTTTATGAAATACCTACCTAAAAGGGTTTTGGTGTCTGTATCTATCTTCAAGTACATATATGTAAATGAGAAATTAATCCTTAAGAATGTATCTGAGTGACCACAGTTAATAGGTATTGTTGTTTTCTTCTGATGATAGGGTACACATTAAGTAACTAAGATTAAGTATGAACTTAAGGTTGACTGGTAGAGAATGCTCCTAGTATTAAGTCCACTTTTTGTACTTTTTATTTTGTGCAATAAACTTTTTAAATAAATAACTAATTACAAATTTTTGTTTTAATGTTTTTTACCGAGTCTATACCGTCAATTCCATAATTTAAGAAAATTTTATAAAAAGTCATGTTGAGAGAAAAAGAGACGCTTAAATACTTAATTGTTGTCTCCTATAATTAATATGATAACCTACAATAATTTGATTACAATCATTGATAAATCATAATTATATTTTAAGTTAAAGTTTAATTTGCACACACTAACAAAATAGGAAAAGAGTACAACTATTGATTGCATGATGAATATGGAGGCAAAGTAGTTGAGAACATTGAGCGTCCAAAAACTTATTAACGTAGCATTGGCGCACTCCATTTAAAGTTATATGTTCACCGCGACTTCGCCCGCGTGTGTTTTGTTTAAAAGGTAACATTCTATTGATGGAAAATCTTCAAATCGGTCCAATAAAAATATATATCATTGCTTTTCAAAATATTAGCATAGGAAGCAGCTGTCGTGCTTCTGTAGCTTGAATAGCATATAAAAGTGAAAAGATGTGGTTGAAAAAGAGTTCTTATGGCCACGAAATTAGGACGGCTTACAGCTCAATATTTCTTTAAGCAATTTCTTCTGAAGCGCCCTTCAACGTTTTAGGATAGTTTCCATAGATACAGCAATCTCACATAGGTATAAGCAGCCCATAAAAGCACGTAGGGTGTTCCCCACATGTTTTCCATGTGATAATTCTGGCACAAGGGAGAAATAACATTAAATCGCATAGGTCCGCTCCGATACTTCCACTAACGAACCGAAAATTAAAGGGAGGTTGTTTGCCCTTAGATTTACAATTTTTACGAGAGCCCTTATTGCCAAGAGTGTTTTTCTGCCTCTTTAAGGTAATGAGAAGAGGAAAAACGATGTTTTTAAGTAAGTAATTGTGTTGTTGGGTTCGGTAAGAAAAGCGTGGGTTAAATCACGTAGAAAGTACGAAGTTTTCAATAAAAAACATTTTAGATAGATACTGTTAAGGAATGGAATTCGCTCCCAAAATTTGTATTTTCAAATATGCGGTTTGAAAAGATCAATCACAGCTTCATGTTATCTTACCATCAAGTAACATAAAACTAAACCCTGGACAGTTTTGATTGAAAAAGGTGTAATAATATTTTCAGTTAATGTATTCTATGTTAATGATCCAATAAACTAAAGCTGTGATGAAAATAAATTAATGCTAATTTTATACTAGGTATCCTGTTTCAGTATATTAATTTGTTTTATTGTAAGAAAACTTTCGTATAATCTTACTATTTTTGTTCAGTTAAGTATAGAAAACGAAATTAAATAGCAAAAACATTCGGTTTTGTTCAATTTATAGTAAAAGACTCTAATATGGTGAAATAAACATCTAATTTCGATCCAAAAACGATTAACTATTAAGCAAAATTGAAGTACAAACTAGTTTGGCACAAAAATAGATAAATTAAACATATATTTAAACATGTAGGTGCGTCATTAGGTTTTGTTAGTGAGCTGAATGTAAGCCAGACCTCTCCGCCAGATGACCTTTAATGATAAAATCATTGTGACTGAGGCACCTCAAACATTAGTGTTGAATACTAATACCCAACTATCATAATAACTATGTATAAATCAAGTTTTCGTCATGAATAGAAGTGAAATACATTTAAAACCATTTAGTGTATTCTAAAGCCTACTCTAGATTTAATATTGAATTGAGTTACGATTATCTGTTGTACTTACAATTTACACTTACTTCGACATCACACATAGTTTAAATCGAAATTATCCATAAAAGGCAGTTGTTCGAACTATTCGTTTATTATATAATTTTTAACAAAAAAAAATAGACTTCCAACGGGAATTAAACTTTTAAAAATAATATTATGGTAACACGAAGTAACTCGTATCATGAAGTCGGTGCCAAGTAAAACAATATTGAGGGAGTTAAGAGCTGATTCCATTTTTTATTTGACGAGTTTAGTCCTAAATTTGTTTTGTTTTTAATGACTACTCGGCTCTACGAGGATATAATAACATGTGAGACATTTAAAATGTATCTTTAAGACTGTTGATGGCATACTTACACTAAGATTCTAGTCCATAAAATTCAGACTGTCTTTTCTACCTTTTACACTGTGGTCGGGAAATTCCCTTGAGTTTCGACGCTGGACTTGATTTGCAGTCATTATATATTATACATTTGTATATGGTCAATAGAGACCTTTTTTTTTCTTTTTTTTTTGACAAGGGGAAATGCTTTGACGCACCGTACCGTCACCTGAGGGAGGTGACGGCGTGTGGAGGACTCCCTGCCCTTATAACGGCAGGACTACCCACTAAAATCCCTCGGTTGGACCTCATCGCCTAAGTGGTGGTGCTGTGGGAAATCGGATCAACCTGACCAACCACAACACCACCGGCGGAATGGCCGCTTATGCAGCTCCGTCTTCTTCCCCCACGGTGATTGGGGGGAGAGTGTGAATTGGCGATCCAACTCGATGGTCAATAGAGACCTAAGCTCTACTACATTTCTTTTAAGAAACAGAATTTGCACGCTAAAGTCTGTAAAAATTAAACCCATGAGTGACAGTATTCCACAACAAACACGGCTAATGGTTCCGACCTTGTGTGCCACTAAACCGCCGAGCAGCGTCAGGCGTTTAATTCCCAACATAAATTGTATTCAAACAACCCGGTCCGGCTAAATTGTCGGGAAACAACGTACGAATCCAACGTCTTATTCAGTTTGCTTTAAAATAGAAATGTCATCAAAGACTTGTAATATACTAATCTTAGAGCCTATTGTGTGTTATGGATACAAGTAAAGACTTACGCATTATCATTTCAATAGTTTCAATATTATACGAGTATTAGTCGGCTCGTGACCGCCGTTCATACAGATAAACCGAACAACTGCTGAAAATTGCTAGTTAGCAACAATAGTAAAAAACCCCTTCAACGCGTACAGGACAGATTTTAGAAAACTCTCCTGATTTTTTATTAAGAGCTTATGTGTGAAACGTAATCTTCAGTTTCACTTGATAAGTTACCTATTGGATGAGGTATATTCAGATTGTTTGTATGTTTGTAACGTTTTATTTCAAATTATTTCATGCAAATTTTAAAAGCAAATCTGGCTTACTTACTTTTCGGACACAAAATGTTCAAATACTCACAAAATCAACGCTTTTGGACCTTATACCTACATATTTCCTTGACTGACATTTTGGACAAAAGTGAACTTTACTATTCTGGCTAGGGTGAACAACTTAAATATTTTGATAATCTTCATCACTTACAATTTAATAGATAAATTTAAAAATATCGATTCGATCAGAGTGTCCAAACATACTGTGTCTGAAATCACAAATCAAGCAAGTCACAACTCGGATGGCCCAGATACGCTAAAGCATACACTTCTAAGATAATCTAGCTTAAATTTATTTTATAAAATATAATTATTCTCATTTATTAAATAGGTTAACAATTAAACAAAGAACCAAACTTACTAAAGACACAAAAAAGCAAGCATCAATAAAATCCAATGTAAATCCTCTTGAAATCAATACCTACTTTCCAACAAGTTTACTTATATGTTTTCCTTTACAAACCAATCCTTGGTTATACGATACTGTGTGAAGTCATAACTTCGTAACAACTTTGGCTGAGGATGAAATCAGATTCTTAAATCTAATTCGAACAATTACCATGTGGGTTTTGTTCGTCATTCGTAAAATGTAATATGACACTTGCTTTGTGCCTACATCAAAACTGACGCAAAAAGACGGTTTTAACTTTCATTTTGCAAGCTCGTACTGGCGTTGATTTGCAAACTGTTGGCAATATTTCTCGTTTTGTTATACGAGTATAACATACATTTTTGAAGAATGTTTTTGTAGTTGGACTTGGATATATTCTGCTGTCATTCGACTCTGAGTATGGAAAATATAAAAATGCGCGTTTAAAAAATGGATAGTTTCAGGCTGTGTATTGACTTCGGCTCAAAAAGCTTTATTATTTTGCAGAGTCCAATACCTCGTGTACACTGATTTATTGTTAATAAAATAAAATAAAATAAAACTTTACCAATTTTGTGAAGACTATTTTTCGATAATATTTTCAAATGGAAAATCTCGTTTCCTAACTTTGAGTCGGCATATCAAGCCTTAATTTCGGTTGTCAGGTAGAAGATTGGGAGCTCTAACGGAGAACCTCATTTAAGTTCGCCAAACTCAAGGAGAGATCGCCATCGTATCGTAATGTGATGTTAACTTCTATGCTGATCATTTTGGTTTATTTTAGTTTGACATGTTTGTCGAAAATGAGGATTTTCCAAAACAGTTATTTGAATTGCGAAATACTTTCAGTGTAACCCCTCCATGTTAGAACTAATGGAGCGATAGGCCGGTTGCCGCTTGGGTGACGTCTTCCACATAAATAACATCCTGGTTTAAATGCGGAGTGTATTGAGGACAACCTTTTGACAAGTGCAAATTAACTTTAAGTATTCTCTCGCGTCGGTGCAAGGCCATTATCGGTGAAACAAACACACACACACACATCGATAAACGAGCACAACGAAATTGCATCATATGTAGTGCGAGCTGAATTCGACCAATTGACCCGTACAATATTGTTTACTTTCATCTCCTTCGGTTAGGACTGCAATGAATTACAACACCTCATCACACAACACAGATACAATGATCAAAATCTGTTTACATTTTCTACTTTATTTGTGTTAAAATTAAGACGAAAATTTAATGAGAGAATTTGACCTACGCACTGCATTTACGTTGTTTACTTGCAACAAGTAGGTCAACGAATTACTACAGCTTCTACTAAAGTATGTACTTGTTTCCAATTAATATACAAAGGATAATTTAAATAAAGTAATCAAATACATATCATCTAAAATATTTACCCTTTAACATCCGACAGGATACAAATAAAATATTTTTTTAAAAAGACAGTGAACAGGCAATTGTTATGTAATTGTGCAAAGAAGTACTACTCGTAGTAATGTTTATGTTAAACCCAGATCCAAAAGATAAACTGGTTAATGGGACTGTACCTATATATACATATTATACACTTATTTGTTTTGTTTAATAAATAATAATAAAATACAAAACTTTGAAATCGCGTTGTAGGATTTGTTTATTGATTTGACACAAGTAAATAAATTTAATGCGCATACTTATTAGAAACGCTGTATTTACTCGTAGTGTTATTACAGCCAATGATTCTATGTTTTTTTTTCCCCCAAAATAAAATTATGTAGAGCAGATTTTATTTTAAAATAAATACCATACGCAAAAAAACCTTAAACTTGAGATCCGGGTAACGAATTCTCTAATCCTTATATTCGAGGATATATCCTTAGATTATAGGGTAAGAGGAAAAAATATTTTCTCTGAGGTTTGAAAATTTCACCACGTCGTTTCGTAATATATAAGTTCACAAAAATTAACAAAAAATACCTTCTAAAAAACTAAGATCCAAATAGTTTTAGTAAATATCTCTTACAGAAAGTCACGTGTGTTTATCATCACCAAGCCTGGTATACGTGCAGCTCGGAGCAGGTTTCTTTCAAAGCTGCGAATGCAATAGTCTACCAGGATGTAATGTCAATACTATTCAATGGATGAACCAGGATAACAAGGTGATCAAACCCCGGTAAGGTTAATAATAAGTTAAGTAACACTCTGCCCACCGAAACTCGACAATCCCTCACTAAGGGAATTTTTAAATTAAAAGTTCGTGAATTATTTTATTCCTCCCCCTCTACATAAAATTTCGTTTGCTCAATTGTTTGCTTTATTTATTCACTTGTTTGCATATATTTATATATATATATATATATATATATATATATATATATATATACAGTGTGTAACAAAAAGGTGAAATAAAATTTTAAGGGCGTGTAGGGTAGGTAGTGTGTAGTTCCAATGCAAAATCACAACCTCGTACAGCTATTAATGAGGGATTAAATCGATGTCAAAGTTTTTACTAAAACTTATCGTTGATAACCCTATTAGATGTAAACAAATCATAAATCAAAATGAAGCAAAAGATTAAGTAGAATACAGATGTGCAACTTTGACAAATTTCAGTTGAGTGTGCAGTGATCGTGATCGTTAAGTACTTATTTAACACTACTTTTTAGGGTTCCGTAGCCAAATGTTCTGTACGTTCTGTCTGTATGTCACAGGCACTTTTTTCCGAAACTATGAGACCTATTGCTGTTAAAACTTGGTATGTAGATGTATTTTGTGAACCTTTAAGCATTAAGATTTTCACTAAAATAGAAAAAAAACAATTAACTTTAGGGGCTCTCCATACTTAAAACTGAAAGTCAACATTTTTTTTTTCTTCAAACCTATACCTACGTGTGGTGTTTAAAGTAGAAAAATGTATGCAAACTTCTACAGAATGTAGTAGTCTGAACAAGATCTAGTCATTTTTTTAATACGTCATAAATCGTAAACCACAATTTACCTTTAGTAATACAAATATTATCACACTTGCTTCTATGGAACCCTTCATGGGCGAGTCCGACTCCCACTTGGCCGGTTTTTAAATATGAGATGTTTGGTACATAACATAACCTAACAGAAATAGTCAATATCAGCAAGCACAGTTTTGTAATCGAAAACATAATATTTACATTTATTATTTGTACTATCCATTCATACTTTTAAATATTACGTAAGGAATATTATTAGATCACAAAAGCAGTAAATTAATTAAATTCTCCTACCTACCAATCATTTCAACTTGGTGACCTTCTGCGCTTATTTTATCAATGACTAATCACGCACACAAAAATCACGACAACGGGAGTCCACGTGGACTGCGGCACCTTTACGTCAAAAGTCTAAGCGCCCGCACCAATCAGCGATCATTTCGCACACATTGCAACAATGCGCTTAGCCAATAATATCCTGTCGCGTGACTGTCACCTACGGATCGCTATCCGGGTAGGGATCTAGGGATGCTAATCGATTGTGAAATAATCGATATTTTGGTAATTGATTATTTGCGTAGCACCGATATTAATTAATCGATTAATCTTAGAAATGCCGTTACATGAGGACGGTTTCTTCTAAACTTTTTCGTTGAGATCCTGCTAAACATGTTAAAAATGAAACACAGAATTCCCGGTAAAATGAAAAAATCTACAAATAAAAATATTTATTAAGTATAAAAAAGTGAAAGTTTGAGATTACAAAAACTTTAGCTATGTTAGCTTAATAGTTAAGTAATATCTTTACATTTTTATTTTAAAGCATTTTATTTCTAAAAATTAAATTTTACTTTTTTTGTCTGTGGAACAAAAGAACAGAAACAGAAAGCACCTTTTGTGTGACGTCATTAAACACTACAATTTGCAAATGACAGTTGTCGGCGGATTTTATTTATTTTAATGTGACGAAACGATGATTTTACCGAGTAAATTGAATTATTGTGTAGCTAACCATATTAAGGATTTATTTGAACAATTTCGATTCATTTAAAATTTGATATTTGCATAGAATTAAGGCGTTCCGACCAGTATCGTTTTGGTGTAAAGTGACGTGACTTGACGTTTACGCGCGCTTTTATAATCTGTTACACAAAATCCTACTATCACTGGTATTTTTTTTTTCGAAAATCATAAATCGCGTTGCTTGGGATATAAAACACACATTTTACAATACTTTTTCAAAGACTGTCATTATCCAATTGTTGTTATCAGAAACAAAACCTCAACATTTTTTTTATCACTGCGTGTGACTGTCGGGCCTACATTTTAAATTGTTGTAAATATTGACTTTAAACATAAACTTAAAATAATTGACTTTCTCGATTTTTTCCATTTTCGATTAATCGATTAAGTTACAAAAATCTCAATTGCGATCGATCGATTAATCAAATCGAAATCGAGCATCCCTACGTACCTACGGGAATAGTGTTTTTGTTCATAATTGGTCTGTGGTGTTTTTTAGTTGTTCGTATTCGTTCTCGTTGGGCAGTCGCTATCTAAACTTTCAAAATCTCATTCTTCGTCACTATGTCTCGCGAAGATCATTCTTTGTATTCAAATAGTGAATAGTATGAAACGATTTTATGTCGGGGTGCTTCATCCGGGAGCATCAATGGTGCTCGTGAACTGTATCGCCAGCGATTCATCGATGGCAGACCCTTTGCGGAGCAGCGGCTTTTAAGGTCATACACCTGCTTCAGGAACCTGTGTCTCCGACTGCAGAGCACTGGCTCTTTCCGACCGCCCACAAGTGAAGGTCGTCCTAGCACACGGGAGCATCCAGAGCTCGAGACCCCGATCCAGATCAGTTTACGCGAGTTCAAGTACGCGAGTTCAAGAATTGATTCCTACGGACTTTGGTCCAAGGGTCACCTTTTGTGAGTGGTATTGAAGCCGAATGAAAGAAGAAAACAGTGTCAGTGAAAATGTTCTTTGGTTTTTAGTGTATCCTTGTGCGCATAAGTGTTGGTGATAAGAAACTTAACAGGTAACACATACATAAATTAACATTTTCCAAGAAACTAATTTGCTTATTACACAAAAAATAGTAATTGGCAAATCACCAGCTAAGCATATCAAAAAAATAACGTTAGTAAATGACTGCCATTTCCGATAATTATTTGATACCTACATGTTGATTACATTGTAAGTTGTCCCTATTATGTCTTAATTATTTACTGACTCAAATTACGGGGTGCTGACAATTAATGAGAGATTTATTCAATTGTAAAGTCATGTAGTTCAGTGGGTAAAGTCATATTTGGGGTATTGTCCTAAAAACTAGACATTAACTTTTACGTGTACCTACATATGTAGTTATAAAAAGAAATGTACCTAACAGATTATTTCTATGTACTGTTTCTAAATAGTATTTTAATAAATGCATTTCGGTAATTATGGTATGATTATTCAGTCCTATTCCAAGTAAAATTAAGTAATAGTAGTTTCTAGTAGGCGGGTGGGCTGCGCGGGCGCGTAGCGGGGCGGCCGCGCATCAGCTGATCGCGCGGCGCGTCTGCGGTTGAGCGCGAATGACCTCAATCAGGGTTGTCAACATTTTTAGTAAAAAAACAATTTATTTAGTTAGTATGGAAGAAAAAACTTGTCTGTAATTAGCTGATATTAATACAACTGAATGTACACCTGCTATAGATACATACCCTAAAATATTATTTCGCCTTTTTGTTACACCCTGTATATATATATATATATATATATATATATATATATATATATATATATATATATATATATATATATATATATATATATATATATATATATATATATATGTATGTATATATATATATATATATATATATATATGTATTATTATATTGTTTAATTATTATATTTATTTATCATGAACCTATGTATGAATATTCTATTCTCGTGTGTAATTTTCTGCTATTTATGATTATTAATTTTGTTGTTATCCATACTCACATTTTTACTGTTACCGCACCCATAAACGTACTATCTGCATGACCCAACGGTTGACTGGTA
Source organism: Glyphodes pyloalis (assembly GCA_037074685.1). Taxonomy (NCBI): domain Eukaryota; kingdom Metazoa; phylum Arthropoda; class Insecta; order Lepidoptera; family Crambidae; genus Glyphodes; species Glyphodes pyloalis. Next base: position 12,772,487 of record JAYKKO010000013.1, read on the forward strand.
GAGAATGCTCCTAGCATTAAGTCCACCTTTTGTACTTTTTTTTTTTTGTGCAATAAAGTTTTTAAATAAATAATAAATAAATAAATAAGTCAAACTCAAATACTTTATTAGTAATACAAGTTTACAAATACCTTTGAATCCTCATTAAATACAATGCATGATTCTACTATAGTAGTACTTGTTGCAATCATTATTCAAAAGTGTATTTGAAGTTTTTTTTCGAGAACACTAACTGGCCACAGGCTTAATAACAACTATGAGATGAAACAAAGGGCCATACTTCACCACATAGACCCAGTGCGGAATGGTGTGGCAATGTATACACAGCAGCGGTTCCCAAGCCGCTCAGTCTAGACTTAACGACTATCAAAATAAGCCAGGTCCAATAACAGCTTAATGTACCTTCCAAAGCACGAAAAGAAATGATAAATCTTCGTTTCCACGTGTCTTTATTACAAAATATACTTGGAATGGTCACCCGTTTCAATACCGAAACCTGGTGTGCTCAGCTTATTACTCGACATCATTACCAAACCATTTTCTCTATTGCCTAGATTATAAGGTCGCTTTTAATTATTTAGTAGATTGTAGATCTCGCTGTTCGATGAATAAACATCTTTTTAACTGCGTCACGAGCACTTTGTGATCTTAACATACTCTTAAAAATTAGAAGCTCATCGTTCACAATTTTCATGTTCGAGTTTGAGCAATTAAAAAATACTAGTTAAAAGATAGGCTGTATTTTTCATTTAAAATAATTTAACGGGTCAAAACGCGACACCATTTTTATTGAGTAGTTAATACGAACTACTTACTGCCCGACGTTTCGGTTAGGTTGCACCAACCGTGGTCACGAGTTCGGGGGAGCTTGCAAATCTTCATCCACCCGCACATTGTCACATAACAAAATATTATTGAAGTCACTTCGACACACTACACTGACAGTATCCGGAAATGTTTTTGATCGTTCTAATCGCGGTAAACATTTATTAATCACTGGATTCCATGCTGATGATAACTTAAATCCGTCTTCTCTATTGAAATTTTTGTACTTTTTGATTTCAATAGCTTCACGTACTATCCTAGTATGGTAGTGGCGATCGGTCGAGAGGATTTTAGGGTCGTGCAACTCCATCCAATGATTAACTCCCATTTCTAACAGATGTTCTGCTACCGCGGATTTATTACTCTGACGATTTTTGACCGCCGTGATATGTTCTTTCACTCGTTCAGCTATTGTCCGCTTAGTTTGTCCAATGTAAGAACTACCACAACTGCAATCAATTTTATAAACTCCCGGCGTTTGAAAAGGAATAACATCCTTCGGCGTTCGCAGTAATCTTGACATTTTGCATAACGGTGTATATACAGTCTTGATGGAGTTTTTTCTAAGTACTGTTCCAATTTTATCCATTACGCCTTTTATGTACGGCAAAAACGCTGCTTGTCGACTGACTTCAGGACACTTTCCTTTTGATTTCCACCTTCTTGGTTTCCTCGACACTTCATACCCGTTTCGTCTGAGTACCTCCTGAACATGCGTGAGCTCTGCCTGTAAATGTTCAGGGTCACAAAGGTTATGCGCTCTGTTAGTAAGAGACGTCACAACAGATTGAAGATGTCGTGGGTGATGATGCGAAGAAGCGTGCAAATATCTGTCAGTGTGCGTAAGTTTCCTGTATACAGAGTGTGCCAGCGTACCATCATCGTTAACACTCACTTGTAAATCAAGAAATGCCAACGATCTGTTCCTTTCCATTTCATAGGTAAACTTTACTTTCGCGTGGATAGAATTTAGATGATTTAGATATAGATCTACTTCCTGTTGACCACCGTTGATTATACAAAAAATATCATCAACGACCTCCTCCAGAGTTTCACAGTACACGGTCCAGTGGCGAGGGCTGTTTCTTCAAAATGTTCCATCCAGATGTTAGCTATCACCGGGGCTAAAGGACTACCCATGGCAACACCATCAATCTGAAGGTAGTACTGGTTTCTGAATAAAAGGTAATTTCCGTCTAAACAATTTTCTATCAGATCTATATATTCTTTAGGCAACTCACTATCGCAAAGTTTACTCTTGATTATATCGAGGCACTCCCTAAGAGGGACATTCGTAAAAAGTGACTCAACGTCGAAACTCACCATTGTGTCACCAGGTTCCAACCTAATACTCCTTATGATGTCCCTGAAGTGGTAAGAATCTTTCACAAAAGACGGTGTGTGTCCAATTATCGGCTGCAGTACTCCAGCAAGATGTTTCGCCAAGTCGTAGGTGGGTGAATCAATTTGACTTACGATTGGTCTCAATAGAATGTTGCTTTTGTGTATTTTCGGCAAGCCGTACAACTTGGGCGGTTGCACAGTTTTTGGTCTATGTAAATGAAAGTACTCGTCTTCTGTAAAAATATCTCTGTGTTGATGGATTAGGGCACGAATGCGTTTTGTTACTCTGGCTGTCGGGTTATATGATACAGGTTTGTAAACATTTGTATCTGACAACAAACTCCTTATTATTTATCCGTTAAATTATTTTAAATGTTTAAAATGGAACGCGAAAGTCTTAAAATTTGTATTTTTTATGTTCAAAGACACTCCAACGAGCCAGTATACGTCGAAGCCGTTGATGACAGTGTTAACCTCTACATCTATAATGTGACTCAAGAGTTACTGGGTGACTATAAGTGCGTCACCCATTTAGGTGGGAAAACCCTCGTCTTAAAGGAGCGATCACTCGCATATGGTACGTATTTTGACTTGCAATTGAATTATTTTTGATAATGGGTATGGGTTGTGGAAAGATAATCATGGTCGATCCGCTTTGTTGGCTTTATTTAGTAGGTACTTTGTGAATTTTCTCAGTATTGTTTTATAGTTAGTGCTCAATAGCTTCCCATTTTAATGTGAAATGGCAGGAGGCTTATCACGTGTACAAATTACTTTAGACATGATTGTGCAAAAAATAACGTATGGAAACTGAAACATCGATCTCCTCCGACTCCTTGAAAATCTATAGACCATGGAGCTTTTGTTTTGTGTCGTTTAATTATGTTCGCTTTTATGTAACAATGATAGAACAGAATTTCAATAGAATAGCCTATTTGCTATTCAATATAAATAAAGTTATCTGATAAACAATACTTTTTTATGCGTAAATGCAGGTAGGCACAGTTTAGCTATTGAAATGAATGCAAAAGAATACTTATATGCATAAGTCATGATATGAATATTAAATTCTATGTCTGTCTTTTCGAATCGATGTGAATTGCCATTAAAAAATAGCTTTTTCTATGCATCAGGGTTTGTATGATATGCACCTAACCTTATTCGTAGATACTTGTACTTTGAAAATCGTTTATTGCAAAAGAAAAAAGTGATTTAACCAATCACACGTTTTAATTTTATAATCTACCGTTGAATTTATTAGAATTGATTTTTAATCTTTTTTATTATCAGAGACAATTACGCTTCAAGCGCCGGAAAAAACAAAATTGATTTTGGGACATGAAGCAGTGATTAGATGCAAAGTCTACGCGGCGCCGAATGCCAAACCGACCGATACCGAGTGGTACAAAGATGATGACCCTAAACAAGTAAGTATGAGATTGGCATACAGCCTTGACACACTTCAACACAAAGAGAGTTTGCAGCAATAACAACTCCATGCATGCAAATCAAAATATAGTACAAAATTGCGAAGTTAAGAATATCATTGTACGTAAGTTCGAAATTATGCGAACCCGATGGTAGATCTAAAGTACACAATCGTGAGGTATAGAACCTCGACTCACGTTAGTTCGCGTTACCCATTGTGCACCGTATCTAAAATGCAATTTCGATATACTTACGTGGACTTAACAACAGAAGATTTAGTATACGTGTAGAATAATTTCCAATAAAACTTTCACGGACAAATCTTCAATAATTCTAAAATATATATATATATATATATATATATATATATATATATGATCCCCAGAGGGGCAAAGAAAGAAAATACATTTATTGACCACTCCACATAAGATACACACTTGACAGCACAACACGACATATAAAAAAAAAAAGAAGTACAAGAAAAAGTAAAACCAAAAAAAAACATGATATAGTTTAAAAAATAACTAAATGGGTAAGTGGTCAACTAGGCCACACCTCAGCTGAATGCTGCGGCGACGCAAGGCTGCTGCAGTGCTGGTATTATGGTGCGACCTATTTGAGTGGCGCAAAAAAATATATCCATGAGACGAAAACAGTGCACACTCACTATTCCTTATTACAATTGTTCATGAGGGTGTCATAACACGGTATATAGCGCTTATGCCATTGTATTTTTGTGACTTCCAATAAGTTCATAGAAATATAATTTATCAGTACCTCGCACTTTCGCGTGAGATGTAACAAGTACTTATCGCTGTATGATCAGTTTCGGCCGCTCAACGAATCCTTTGCGTGCCGAAAACCATCAAGTTTTCAGTGATGCAAGCCACAATTGTAATGATTCATCTGTTTAGTGTTATTCCTGGGACTCTTACAAAGCACTGAAATTGCATGGAATGCTATAGGAGAGTCCTGGTGGTCTGTGAGAAAGGTTTTTTCAAAACCTTTCAACAGACACCAAGCTCTCAAAATGATTTAAACGACATTATGTTAAAAAAAAAAAAACAAAAATAACAACTTTTTAGTTTCTTTACGGCAGCACGATTCCTGCTAATATTAATATCACGAAAGATTGGATATATATTTCTCTTTCACGCGAAAACTACTGATAATGGATTTTATTTGGAAGAAAGAGGTCATACTAGCTTAACATACAATAATTAATTTTTATCCCGAAATGTCGCGGGCACTGGCAAGTTTACATAAAAAAATACGCAAGGTTAGTTGCAGGTATAAAGAATTAGATATTTATGGCGTAAAAATGTATTAATTGATTTTCTTGCTACCCATATTGCAGATAGGTCAGAACAGAGAACATTGCGACAATTACTGCATTGGAAAAGTTGGACTTAAAATAAGTAAAGTAAGAATGCAAGACAAAGGGAAATATACGTGCAGAATATTTGACACGGAATCCACGTTCGTTGCAACTAAGCAGATTGATGTAGAGGTATGGAATAAAGTAATTAAATTGTGGACATTACATACGTTGTTCTGATTCTGTGCAAAGTAGCAAAAGCATTTGTGTTACACAAATCAGTAATAGCGGCGGTACCAAAACACCCACACCCGAGACAAAATAGAACAGTTCGTTTCCCGTATTGACCGGACCAGAGATTGAACCTGCGACCCCAAAAGTGGCCCAAAGTACGGCGCGCTTGCTTCTTAGCTCTCAAATCAATAAAAAATATCTAATTTTGGCATTTAAGTATCCATTATGTTATGTCTGGTAAATTTTTACATCAAAGGAGATGCAAGTAGCACGGACCCAGTTGTGGTAAACCTAACGGGAGTTAAATGAAAGTCCGTTTGAATGTAAAAGTCTAATTTGCACTCCACATAGGCTTCACACATAAAACAATTATTACAGAAGAGATTACAAGCACAGAGGAAAGAGATAGCGAAAGAGAAGTATTTCACGGGCAATTTACACATAAAAGGAAATAGTTAGATTAAAGCCGTAGGCGCGTAAAACAAGCGATGCGAGACGAGTCGAGCGTGCATTCGCCGTGCCATACAGAAAAGAACTAGTGTCGGCCGCCGCGATGCGACTATATGCTCCCGCGCAGCTGGACCGCCGATGCCGTCTAAACAATAGGCTCGTTACGTCACTGCGGTCAAGCGCGAGTTGATTCGCTACACTAGCGCGCGCACTCGACTTTTCTCGTGCAAAATAAATAACTGCTAAAATGCAAATGTAATTGGTCACTACACTACCCCCCTGCTGAGACTGAAGGTTACTGAGGTCGATAGTAATCAGGGAATCGAACCCTTCTACCGTGTCTGGTTGTTGTAGAATCCTCCACCTTGTTTGGAGATGGATCTGCTGTAGTGTCCAATGATGTCTCTGTCTTCATACCAGCCTTAGTTTCCTCTTTGGCCATGTAGGCTGGTTTTACTCTATCTATGGATACTGTAACCTCTTTGTTTCGCACAGCCAGTTTCAGGGTTTTCTCCTTTCTCTCCAATACCTTGTAAGGACCTGTGTATGGAGGTTCTAATGAGCGCCTGGAAGCGTCGTGTCGAAGAAAAACAAACTCTGCCGTAGGTAGGCCTTTGGGTATGTAAAACGGCTTCTTATCGTGTCGACTTACAGGTTCAGGAGTCAAGTTGGCCATATGATTGCGAAGTCGCGTAGTGAAGCTTGTTGGGTCATTACTGACGTTGGATGCTGGAACAAAAAATTCGCCAGGGAGACGGATTGGCTCCCCATACACCAGCTCTGCAGCAGATGCCTTGAGGTCGTCCTTCCAGGCACTGCGGATGCCAAGCAGCACCAGAGGGAGGGCTTCTGTCCAGGTTGAAGATGAGTGGCACATAATTGCTGCTTTCAATTGGCGGTGGAAGCGTTCCACCATACCATTGCACGCAGGATGGTAGGCCGTGGTAGGGCGATGTTGTGTACCCAATAAGGCAGTCATGGTACGGAAGAGCTCGCACTCGAACTGCTTGCCCCGGTCCGTGGTGATCTTCTCGGGGCAGCCAAATCGAGCCACCCAGCCGGCTATGAAGGCGCGGGCGCAGGTCTCGGCAGTGATGTCTGCAAGTGGGTACGCCTCAGGCCACCGGGTGAAGCGGTCGATGGCTGTCAGACAGTACCTGTAACCACAAGAATACGGTAAAGGCCCTACAATGTCCATATGGACATGGGAAAAGCGATTGGAAGGAATAAGGAATGTGGAGGTGGGAGAGAGAGTGTGTCGGGATATCTTAGTTCTCTGACAATCAGTGCATTCTCTTGCCCAAATCCGACAGTCTTTCTTAATTCCAGGCCACACGAACCGTTTAGTCACCAGTTTTACAGTCGCTCTAATTCCAGGATGGCTCAACCTGTGCAAAGCGTCGAACATGGGCTTTCTGAAGGCGACTGTCAAATATGGACGGGGTTGTTTGGAGACGTCACATAGCACTTCTACGGTAGAATCTGTCATTCTGACTTTTTTCAATTGTAGTGCTGTAGTCTCGTCTGCCAGCAATGTTTGCAGTTCCAGGTCATCATTCTGGCTTTGTACCAGTTGTTCGTAATTTATTGGCAAAGATACTGCTTCTATCCTGCTGAATGCATCTGCTACGACATTTTGCTTTCCTGTTACGTACCGGATGTCAGTTGTAAACTGACCTATGTAGTCCAAGTAGCGAAATTGCCTCGGAGAACAGTTCTCACGATTGTATTCAAATACATACATCAAAGGCTTATGATCGGTGTACACGGTGAAAGATCTAGCTTCGACCATGTGTCTGAAATGTCGGATTGCGTCATAGATGGCCAGGAGTTCGCGATCGTATGGACTATATTTCCTTTGCGCTGTTGTTAGCCGACGGGAGAAAAAGGCTAGTGGCTTCCAGTTATTGTCGACACGTTGCTGAAGAGTTGCTCCTATGGATATGTCAGAGGCGTCTGTGTGTATAGCCATTTCTGCTTCTGCTTCTGGGTGAGCTAACATAGTTGCATCTGCGAGACTGGTTTTGCAACTGTTGAAGGATTTTAACATTTCAGGTGAGAAAGTAATGGTCTCTGTACCTTTTGTTTTTGGTCCTGAGAGAAGAATGTTCAGGGGACCTTGGATTTCCGCTGCACCTGGTACAAAACGGCGATAGAAGTTGTACATTCCGAGAAAACGACGCAACTCCTTGATCGTCTTCGGCACTGGATAGTCCTGCAGTGCTTGCACCTTGTCTGCGAGTGGTTGAATGCCCTCTGCGGTTACTTCGTGCCCTAAGAAGGTTATGCGTGATTTACCAAATTCACACTTAGCGGTATTGATAAGCATACCGTACTCACTCAAGCGCTGGAAAAGTTGACGCAGATGCTCGATGTGCTGTCCCTCAGACTCTGAGAAAATCAAAATGTCGTCTAAGAAACCGTAGCAGAAAGGTAAGCCTCTAAGCGCCTCATCCATGAGCCTTTGGAACGTTTGGGCAGCGTTTCGCAGTCCAAATGTCATAAAAGGAAAATCGAATAGCCCAAATGGTGTTATTATTGCGGTTTTGGTAATATCATCCAAGTTTACTGGGACCTGGTTGTAAGCTTTGACAAGGTCAACCTCCGAGAAGAAACTGCAACCAGCTAGTTGATATGTAAAGTCTTGAATGTGTCTGACTGGGTATTTGTCTGGTATGGTACGGGCGTTTAGAGCTCGATAATCGCCGCAGGGACGCCAACCGTTATCTTTCTTGGGCATTAAGTGAAGAGGCGATGCCCAAGCGCTTTCTGAGCGACGTGCAGTACCGTTGGATAACATCTCGTCGAATTCCTTTTGTGCAATTTTCTGCTTATCTGGTGGTAACCGACGACAGCGTGCTGAGACAGGCGGGCCAGGCGTTGTTCTAATGTAGTGAACTGTTTTATGCTTTATCACACGCTGAGTGCCCGCAGGTCTGGTAATATCGGGATACTCACGTAGTAGTCGGTGATACTTGCTGTCGCCCGAGACAGACTTGACTGAGTCGACATTAGCTGCTGCGTCTCCGACTGGTTGTGCTACCGTAGAAATAGTAGTTAACTCGTCGATCAAGCGGTGGTTTCTCAAATCTACAAGCAAATTATAAAATCTGAGGAAATCAGCACCAATTATAGGTTGGGACACATCTGCCACGACAAATCTCCATCCAAATCTGCGGCGAAGACCTAGGTTGAGCTCCAGATGCATCCATCCGTATGTGTTTATGCACGATCCGTTGGCAGCGAACAATTCATAGTCCGACTTTCGGCGGGGCTCCTTAAGCGCTGATCGTGGGTACACCCAGAGATCTGATCCTGTGTCAACTAGAAAAGACATTTTAGAATAGCGGTCTTCAACAAATAAGCGGCCTGGCAGATTGTGGCAGTCAGTAGCCGCTACTTCCGGCTGCCGTTCGCATTTACCGCTTGCGATGACGTAGGGAAAGAACATGGCGACAAGCATTTATGGGCTTTCGCGCCAAAGCGGTTATGATACCAGCAATAGTCGTCATTTCTCGAACGCGACCGTGAGCGTGACTGTGTGCGTGAATTCCTGCCACTATTAAATGTTTTCACTCTTCGCGGGTATCTACCTCTATTGCCCACAGTAACTTGTGTTTGCAGTGAGGCTACCTGCCGAGTCAGCTCATCCATCCTCTTTGTCATCTCGGTTATGGCATTGCTAGTATCCGAGCCCAAGCTGGCTACCATAGGCGTTGGTGGTGCGATGTCATAGACTTTGTCCGCCAGTTCGGCCAGTTTCTCCAACGAGCTTTCCGATGAGGCTATTACGGTTTGTATGTTGTGTGGCAAACGGCTCGACCATAACGTTTGCAAAAATGAATCGGGAACACTCGGGCCCGCTAGCGTGCGGAGATGTCGCAGAAATTGTGACGGCTTTCTATCGCCTAGCACTTCGTGAACTAAAAGCTGTTTTACCTTCTTATCCTGCGATTCCGACAAACGCTTAATCAGCTCCTCCTTTAATCTTTCATATTTACCCTCCTTTGGGGGGAAGGTAATGATCTCCTTAACTTCGACGGCGGTAAGTTGATCGAGTTGTCCAAGAACGTGATAAAACTTTGCACAATCGGAGGTTATTCCGTTCATGTAGAACTGCCCCTCAATTTGAGCGAACCAGAGTGCAGGTTCTTGTGCAAAAAATGGCTGCATCTTTATTGCCATTGCTGTAGATGGGGCGGTATCTTTCGACATATCCGGTAACTTGGGTTTGTTTTTTGTAATTACTCCCCTTGCGAACGTGTTCACGTTTCTCTCCTCATCCGTTTCACTATCGCTGTGCATGCTCCGGCTACACAGTCGTGAAAATCATCCGAAGAAAACTTTTGCGTTTCTAGAATGTTCGATCTTCACGTAGGTGGGTAGGTTTGCGCGTCGCGAAATATGGAGGTACGCGAATAGCGACAGTCACTATTTTCGCGTAATCACGTCGGGGTCACCAAATGTGGTAAACCTAACGGGAGTTAAATGAAAGTCCGTTTGAATGTAAAAGTCTAATTTGCACTCCACATAGGCTTCACACATAAAACAATTATTACAGAAGAGATTACAAGCACAGAGGAAAGAGATAGCGAAAGAGAAGTATTTCACGGGCAATTTACACATAAAAGGAAATAGTTAGATTAAAGCCGTAGGCGCGTAAAACAAGCGATGCGAGACGAGTCGAGCGTGCATTCGCCGTGCCATACAGAAAAGAACTAGTGTCGGCCGCCGCGATGCGACTATATGCTCCCGCGCAGCTGGACCGCCGATGCCGTCTAAACAATAGGCTCGTTACGTCACTGCGGTCAAGCGCGAGTTGATTCGCTACACTAGCGCGCGCACTCGACTTTTCTCGTGCAAAATAAATAACTGCTAAAATGCAAATGTAATTGGTCACTACACAGTAATGATTCAAAAGGGTATCAAAATTAAATATATGAATGCGCACCCTACCAATATTAAATGAATAGAACAGAAACCCAATCAAATTTAGTTTCATTTGTGATGAATATCTTCTGAAAATTTAAATAGCCATTGGTTTGATCACATTACTCGATAAGCCGGAATTAACAAATAGTCAATAAAAAAAAAGCACGAGTTACATAAATATATTGAGACAGGATGTACCAAAATTAACTACTTGTAAGAATAAAAGTGATATTTTACAGATAATAACAGAACCTGCGATCAAAGACATCGTAGTCTCCAGCAACGAACTCACAGTAGGCGAAACTCTCTACATAAGCTGTGTAGCTGATGGGACTCCGGAACCTACATATAAGTTGGAAAGAATTGATGAAGTAACAAATGTACGTCTCTTTAAAGTGAATCAAGCCTGTAATGTTCTAGCCCATGATAGAATGGATTTTTAAATTGGAAATTATCGACAATTCGGCTTCCACCATCGTATTTTGTGCTGTCTGTTTTTAACAATATCGCCGATAAAAATTCTATAACCCAAATCTTATAGAAATATTTTGGTATTATAAAATATTTACCATTAAACTTTTATTGATATCTTATAAAAAAGTACGTATGTGTGAACGTTGCCACGTAGCCAGAACGTAGAACTTAAATACAATAGGTAGTTAACTGAAATTCAAATTTAAACAAAACAAGTAGGTGTATAAAAATAATCAGAGTCCCATAAAACTGTTTATACATTTAGAATATCTCTTAAGCAACTTAATTGACCATTTCAATTAAATTACGCATCTTTAAATTACTTTATAAAAAATCAAATATATATTTCATTAAAAACAACAAAATAAGGAGCTAAGATTTAATTTCAATACTATATTTTTAGCAAACAAGCACATTTTCATGGTGGAAACTTAATAATAATAGCTTTTCAATAGAAGGAATAAAGGCTGACGATCAAGGCACATACCAATGCATAGCAGAAAATGAAGCTGGAGTGGATAGGCGTAATGTTTCCATTTTGGTAAGTTGCCTTTAAAAAAATAAAATTGAAAAAGACAAGAATTCATTGTATTGTGGGAATTGAACGACCTTCACGTATCGAGATACGCTTGCAGCTTTTCCAACTGAGCAAACCGCAAATTATCATAGGCGATGTTTTTTTCTGTTGTACTAATTAGTCTTCCGTAAGTTGCAGTTAGCTCAGTTGGAAGAACTGCACGCTCGGTACGTGAAAAATATTAGAATCCGACATCGCAAGGGAAGATGCACTTTTAAAATACGCTAGTGCAGCGTGAATCAAACTACATATAAAAATTTTAAGAATCTTAAAAACGTGCTATTAGACCTCAGTTTCGGTTTCAGGTAAATGTTCCTCCTCACGTGACCTCGTTTCCGAACATAACAGTGCAAGCAGGACAAAATGTGCAGCTGATTTGCTACGCTGATGGTCGTCCGCCACCAAATGTTACTATTATTCCTGTGAGAATGGATAGTATGAAGTTAGTCATCTATGTAATCATATAATCAGTCTCGAATGCGTAATTCTTCTGGCTTTTGTAACTGGACTTCTATTTTTTTTCTCTTTTATTCTTACTTGATTTCATGGTTTTTGAGTGTAACAAATTTGATGCAAGAAAAATTTGAAGAACAAATTTACTTTTAAGTTTTAGTCGTATATATGTATATTGATATACTACAGTTACATACTGTTCAATATTGTTGACAACATTTGAAGTTACCAGAAAAAATCTAGAAAATCACGTCTTAAGTGGGTCATCGTAATTTTTATCGATGTCGGCGAAATTTATGGAGCACTTTTTATAAAGTGTCATTCTCAGATAAGCAAAATGATGGATGATTAATGCATAATACTTTATTTTTATATCATACCTAGGTCAGCGTATTTAAGATGGAACTTTTCATTGGGGTTTACCGTTTATCTCTGACAACTTTATCTAAAACAAAGATTGAGGGGGAAGAAAAATATTACAAGCAAATTATATCGTCCGAAATTCAACCAATGTGCAGTAGGTATACACCTATGGTGGTGACCCATCGAACAAATGATAATAAGACGCTACAAAAAGAAAAGGCTTAGAAGCTTTGAATCAATAAAAAGCGATTCTCGATTAACTCAATTGGAACAAAGCATCTTCAAACACCTGAGAACCAAAAATACGCAGAAATCAAGAATGATAGATTTCATAGTTCATATACTGGGGTTGTGATATTCATGTTCCAATGGTAAGAATTATGTAATTTATTATGGTATTTTATATGTTAAATTTTTATTTCAGTGAAATAGATGTTTATGAAATTATGGAAAACTCAACAACTATTGAAAATGTGCAAAAGGAACATATGGGAACATACGTATGTAATGCTACTAATCGGGGTAAGATAAACTCTATTTATAAATAGGTAAAAAACAACAAAAAACATAATTTAGAATCAGTTAAACCAAAACTTATACCTTGGATATATTTTACTAAGATATGTTTTGAATTAGTACAAATAGAATGAGTAATCCCAAAATTCGATGAAAAGCACGTCAGATTAATACACTTTGGACTTTGCACCGCTCTTATGATGTAGGCATAAGAACTAATTTCGAACTGCAGGTGTTTACTTTGACGTTTTTCTTAAAGTTCTTAAAAATCCTAAAGTGCTAACTTTTCATTACAGCTGATTACGATTTAGACTACATGTTCTTAAATGTGGAATACCCACCATTCTTCTTTACAATTGAAGAAACAGTATGGGGTTGGAATGGAAAACTCGTCAATTTCAGTTGTGCACATGACAGCAATCCGCCCTCGAACATAACATGGAGGTGAAAAATTGATTAAATATAATTTTTTAATGAAAAAAAGCTTAAAACCTTTTAAAATCCTTTAATCTTAATGCGTTGAAATTCATTTTAATTTTGACAGACTATTCTCACATCGATCGACACATAAATTAAAGACTACATTTTGCGCATTTCGTCTAACATCAATTGCAAAATTTTCCGAGGTTTGAGTAAACCAATTTGTTGTTGTGATTTATATTTTCCATAGCTTTACTATGATATTCTAAGTTACATTAATTGTTTTGTTTGACTATTAAAACATCATCATAATTTCAGATATCAAAGTAACGAAATTCCTTCTACGCCACTTTTAGACATAAATGACATTTATTTTACAAGTAGAAACATTGATGGATCCAATTGTATCATTTATGGAACACCTTCGAAACCCCTTCCTTATGGAAGCTATGAGATGAAAGCAACTAATCCTTTAGGGGTAGCGACAAAAGTTGTTTTTTTCAGAGAAGGACATGTACCAGGAGTTATAACAAATGTAAGTATTAGTGTTAAATTTAAAAGAGGTGGGAATGATCCCATTGGATTGGCTATTACACAAATAACACCATCACTCTAGCTAGGTGATGAGGTCCAAACGGGGGTATTTCAATGAGTAGTAAAAAATAGTGGTACCAACCCTTGGGTTTTTTTTAGCTTGCTAGCCAATCACTACGAATATAAAATACTAGCGGTCCCGGCGAACTTCGTTTCGCCTTAGAGAATTTTTCCCGCTTTTCTGTTGATTTTTTTCAAATTTTACCAAGGATTCCTAATTTTGTAGCCTATGTCAAATTGGAAGAATGTAGCATTCTATTGGTGAAAGATTTTTTTAAATCGGCCCAGTACTTTTTGAGCCTATCCATTACAAACATACAAAAATACAAATCTTTCCTCTTTATAATATTAGTATAGATATATATTTTTATTTTTATACATGACCACTTCTAGCTATATCTAATATAGCGACCCGCCCCGGCTTCGCACGGGTGCAATAGGTACTAAAATATGTACGTATTATACATATAAATATTGCAATTTATTTTATTACATTGACTCCTCCCTTACCCCAGTGACGCTTGGAGCCTACATCGCATGCTGGCTAGCTGAGCGCGGTGAGCGGCAACCAAGCGACTTTTTTCTAATACTTGCATTATTAAACTCATGATATCTTTCGAATTAAATGTCCGAATTGAATAATTCAAAAAGTTATATAAAGGTATTGAAGCTATCTTGAATATAAAGTAATTTATTTTGATAAGGATTAATACCAAGGTACAAATAAAGAGCCTTTAAAAGAGGCGGCATATTAATACATTTTTTAGATTAAAAAACCGCTTATTGTGACATAACTATAATATTTAGTCATATGCTATCCCGACACTTTTTGTAGATAATGATGAGTTCTGCAAAGTCGTAGTGCATGACTTTGTTCTATCATCAATAGTTTTCGCAGCGCACGCGATGTAAGGAATTTTTCCGGTCACCTTTAATTACATTATTGAAGTTTTAGTAAGGATCCCTAATTTTTTTGAAAATATAATATAGCCTATGTCACCCGTAGATAGTGTAGCTTCCCACCGGTGAAAGAATTTTTCAAATCTGCCAAGTAGTTTCGGAGCCTATTCAATTCATACAAACAAACAAACAAACAAAAAATCAAACCTTTCCTCTTTATAATATTAGTATAGATAGTATAGATATGTAAGCTGTAGCCTACTGTACAAGGTTTATGCTAACTCTACACTGATAAGTTGAGTCTGGCTCATTATAGACTTTAAGCAAAATGTTATTAACTGAAATATCTTTCTGCGCCACCGTTGTCGTGAAGATGAATCAGTGACCGACCACCACTAATGCAGCTGATCTGGCATTCCATTGTCACCCCTTGGAGCTGTTCTCTAGATAAAGGTTCTAGTCAACTACGTACTATTTGGACATATTAAAGAGTGTGCTCTTATTATTTTATCAGGCATCAGTACTTTGGGTAAGCTATACCTCGGCCACATTTTTCATTGAAGACCCAAAAGGTGAAGATAGACCACATACCCAAGGTTTCACAGCCGAATACGACGGGATAGACAACTACAACATTACAGATATCCACAATAACAGAACATGGTCAATCGATAGGCCGTTTACTATCGACACTTTGAAACCCAACACGACGTATTTTATAAGATTTGCTGCCATCAACGAAGTAGGGTACGGGAATTGGAGCGATTTCTTGGAATTTCACACTCCAGAGCCGTAAGTTATGAAAAGACTTAGTCTGTTTATAAATTTCCAAGTAAATTCTGAAAACACCTTAATGCTAGATAAATTTCTACGAAAGTCTCAAAGTATACTTTTGTTAAAATATGTTTTTGTTGCTTACCAACTTAAAAAAGTATGATAAATTAAGAATTACCACATAATTACAAATCAAAAATAACAATATGCTAGTAGAAAAACCAACAAAACTACACAATATAGTTTTCAAAGTAATTCTTTATGTCAATATTTATATCTATTATTTATTTATTTTGTTAGGTCCATTCCAAACATACCAGAATGGCTGACTGAAACAGATTTAGTAAATGTGACAAGCTTTAATCAAGAAATAAAATGGTCTCCTGCAGAAGCCAACGGTGCACCAATAGAGTACTACTCAGTCAAATATTGTGGGGTGAGTTCAAACAATTATTTATTTATTTCAGGCAGAACCCATATAAATTAAATTAACATAATATATTATATTATGTATAACAATGATAGCAAAACCAGATTTTTTCAATTGTCAGTTATGGAATAACGTTCAAATACACACATACAAAATACTTATTTAATTAATTTACTCGTAGTTCAAATATTCTCTTCGTTATCTACCTTTTAAGAGAGGTAGGGCATAGCGATTTATCGCTCGAACTGGAGCAGCCTGACTGGTGAAATACCTTACAGAAGACCGCAGCCAAATATCAATCACTTCTGCGTTGTTGTGTTCCTGCGTGTGAGTAAGGTTTCCAGAGCTCCTGGGGGGTGCTACATTAGTAGCAGGGGGTCAAGCTATCAAGGTTAGGGTGATAAGTCCAGTATTAGCTGTATTATACTGTACTTGTCGCCCTTAAGCTAGGACCTCATTACCACTTAACATCAGGTGGAATGAGATCAATCATGGAGTGCAATATAAAAAAAAATATGTAGATAAAATAACATTTAACAAATTAACAATTTTTATCTTCGGATTGAAAAACAGTCCATAGTCTATGTTAGTAATAATAATAACAGTAAAAAATAATTATTTTAGTTGGCCTCACCTGGTGCTTCATTATAAGGTTGTCTTCTGTAACAAAAAAGCCGCTAATTTAAAAGCTGCGCAGGCTATGCACGCTACACACGTCTCGTCATATACACCGTGAAATTTTAGTGGTTGTTTTCCCGCAGCAGAACGATTAACCTTTAGTAGCACTATCGAATAGTGCGAGTTTTTTTTTTAAATAATACTATTTTAGTTTTAAATTAATCAAAAAAATAATCATCAACTCGAAAGCGTGAGAAACGAATAGTTATATTCCGAGATTCTGACGTATGAAGGTACTTCTTTGCACGAAAACCTTCTTTAAACCAAAAAAAAGTCTTAAGTCCTAGGCAATACAGCATAAACTGCAACGCACGCGCTCCGCGAAACGAACCGCCTCGTGACAAACGACACAGACACAAAGGTACCGCTCGCAGCGTTCGTGCGACTGTCTCACTCACTCATTTCTACTCCAGTGCACCGCGAACGCCGCCCGCGCAACTACTCAACGCGCCCGTGCGCTACGTCGTGGAGTACCTACGTCGCTATGGTGCAATTGTACGCGAAAGCGAATTATGATTCGCATGCCGCTCGTCGGCTTTACGCAGAGCCGCAGCACATGGAGTCTTCGCGGTGTTCTGAACCCGCAAGTACCACAGGCTCGGACGATCGTAGCCGCAACCCAGCGGTTACTCGATCACGGGCAGTTCCAGACGCCAGCTCATGCTCAAGGCAGAGGTCACCCGGCCATTCATTCTTTGGAGCTTGACGAATACATCATAACCGTCGCGGCGGGCCAGTGCCGTGGCCACCACGAAGCCCGGATCTTACTCCGTTGGACTTTAATTTGTGGTCTGAGGTTAAGCGGATTGTGTATCGGGAAGAGTACCACACTCCGGGCGCCTTAAAAAGTGCGATAGTGGATGCTTTTGATGTGGTTAGACGTAATAGAGACACATTATTGAAATTGAAAGTAAATCAATTAAAACGTGCACGATTGTTTGTAGAACGCAGTGGTTTACACTTTGAACAATTACTCCGTTACCGGAAAGTGTAAGTATTTGTTTGTACATTTGTAAAAGGGATATTAGGTTAGGTAATTAAAATCATTGTAAATAGGTTGATTTCTATTTTTTAAATACGCCTTAAATACTTTATTGCCTAATTCAGTAATAAATTATTATTTTCAGACAATAATCTTGGTTACATGTCACGTTGTTATGAATTAAAAATTATGTCGTGTTTAATTAAGTATGGATAGAAGTATTTACGACGGTCCTAAGCCCGTTAAAGTATGAAGGGAAAATGGAAATCACTTGTTAGTAAATAGTGAGTTTTCAGCGAATTGACAAGCGCGAGAGGCAATGACCCGGCCGGCCGGCGATCAGCTGCGGCGCGGCTCCTACTATTGTTTCGAGGTTGCTTTCGAGTTTAGTTTATCACTATCATAAAATTGCTATTTTTTGATCTGCATAAAAAAAACCTGCACAAATCTATTGTACTACTCAGATATAATGATTTTACTGCGGGAAAACAACCACTAAAAAGTCACGGTGTATAGACGTCAAGTTAAACTTTGGCCGTTCCAAGGGCTGTTCACTTCGTGGGGTATAGCCTGTGGTACAACGACTTACACTGTAGTATTGTAAAGTTTTGTTTACGTATCTCATTTTAAACTAGCGACCCGCCCCGGCTTCGCACGGATGTAATGTAAATACTTAAAAATATTGGCTTTTCTATTCTTTATTGCAAATAAAAAACTTCCTCTTGAATATCTATAATATTTATATTTCAGAAGATGAAACATAAATCATAGGCCTTATACATCAGGTCGTGGATTCAAGTCTTTTACTAATATAAGAGAAAAATATTTTCTTTCTGGTCTTCTAAAAATACCTAATAAATCTCTAAGGCCGATTTGTCCTCTGTCGGATGAGTTTTTGAAGTACAAACAAACCGGCCCATACATTACATTCATTGATAAAATGCGTGATAACTACAGCATCGAAGACGCCTTGGCTTCCATATACATTTTTAGATCATCACGGACTGATAAGTAAGTATTTCAAGAACTCATCCGTTAGAGAGCACTAGCTGAAGACTTAGCAGTTAATATAACAGTTCGTTATCCACAACCATTTGCAGTTAGCTCATTTAAAAGAGCATCACGCGCGATACGTAAAGGATTTCATATTGGATGAGTGAGATGGATTTTTTTTGTTTCATTAAAATAACTTAAGTCAGCTATTGTGATGAAAACTTGTTAGTAAACAGCAAATAAAAACGTAGGTTGTAAAAGTTAATTACAAAATACGTTATCACTTGTTGTATGTATCTCCGGTCATAATACGTATTACGGAAATTGATAGATTCCTTCTAGCTACAACTATCTTTTATTAATAATTCAAAGCCAGCAATGCTCTAATTATATCAATATGTAATGATAAACAGGATGTATTATTGCCGGTACATGAGTAATTGCCTTGATCTTAGATTAGATGAGATAATTACATTATTATCTAACCATGCACACTCTAAACTGTTCTTATTACTGATGAGTCATCAGTCATCAGTGATGACAATCAGAAAAATAAGAGCCCTGTTGTGAAAATGTATAATAACAAAGATAATTTCATATACGCTTACGTTCGCTCGAATACGAGTAGAAAGTAGACAATACTTCACTACGCATTGTGTAGCGTAGATCCACGTTACGGGATCTCAAAGGTCAAGCCTAGTCAAAATCCCTTTTACAGGTTTAAAACATCTGTCAATAGGTTGGTTACTTCACAGGGATGTGTGTACCCTTCACTAACCCACTCTGGATTCGCCTAGTGAAGTATCGACTACTTTCTACTCATAGTTGCTGTTAGACCTATACCCAGTTCGCTGGATACTCTTATCACTAGACTGGTCGCTCGTATGTGGCTTAAAAAAAATAATTGATATTCTGTATTTGGAACTCCGTCAAATGATCACTTTGTGACCACTGTTAATAAGATGTGACTCGGGACTTAAAGCATCCTACGCAGTATCACAGGCTATGCCCTCTTAACAAATGTTACTATTTATATCGCAAATATTAGAAACGGCTGCCTAACACTGAACGTTGAAACTTCAGCTTGGCTTCCGAATCTGAATGCTCCACAACATACTCTCAATTTTCTTTATTTATTTATTAAGCAAATCAAGTTAGAGTATCAAAATAAGCAGAGACTGTTACAGTTTGTTTAATGATAAAGAAGAAAATACTGACTCCACTATGAAATCTCGATGTATGGTGGAGAAATGTATGAAACCGCGATATATGGAATATAGACGTAGGTTCTAAAGAACGTGACCCTGATGTACCTTACCTTTCTATGTACTAAACCAAAACTTCAGCTAGTAAAAATACTGAATATTAACCTATCCCCACATAAATTTTCGATTTCAGGAAGAAGAATTAGACTGTTACAAGGAAGTTAGGGTACCAGGTGGTGGGGATTTGAAACTAGACATCAGTTTGATGGAGTACAACACGACATACTTCATTAATTTAACAGCACACAACAGTGCAGGCGACTCGATGCCAGCTTACTTAAGTGTCGTCATGCTAGGTATGTAAACGTCAGCAAAATTTTCAGCGTTTTAGACCAACTAAAATGTTTGATCTAATTGGTAATGCGACACAAATGGATACACCTATGATAAATGAATCTCCGTCTAGGTCTGTTCTGCTTTTCAAGACTTTCTCATTGGTATGTGGTTCAAGTTGCGATAAACTCGAAAGATTATATCATGGATCTAAAGAGGTACTTTCGCTTAACCATATTTTCTATCTATAAAGAAAAGCTAGCAATTTCTGTACAATTTATATAAACCTGATTAAAATAGGCTAGTTCCAAGGTTTTTGTCGATTCTTTTGATCTTGACCCGTACCTAACGGGTTTTCATAAATTTAAATGAAATCGAGGGATTATCATTGGCGATGACGATAATAAAAATATAAATAAAATAAAATAAAAATAAAAACCATTTATTTCGAGACCATGAGTCCATATTATATAATACTCATGATTCAGTAACATACAAAATATAATGCTCTTCTGTGCTAACAAACTCGAGGTACTAGATAAGTCCTGACAACAAGGTTCTAAACTTGCCTTATTTATTGTAAACTTGCAGTTAAACCAAGCAACTGGTCACAAATATTTTTCCCTTCGACTCCAAGTCGTATATCAAAGAACCAATCAGTATGTTGTTTGTATTATTTCAGCCGAACCCCTGCCTTCCCCGTCTCTCCTATCTGCGGGTGCTCTGATTGGTATTTCTATCGTGGTGGTATTCGTCTGCCTATTCTTTCTGGATCTCCTGCTTCTTATGTGGAGGAAGCAGGGGATTATGGCTAGCTGCTGCAAAAAGAAACAGGACGATACTAATGATAACCTACGAATTCGGTAAGTTTTTTTTTTAAATATGATGAAATAAAAATTTGAACCATAAAATTTGACAAAGAATCTAAACTTAAAGTCTTAAGTCTGATAATAAGTCAAAGCGATGCTTGGATCAATATATTTTTTTGAGCGAGGATAATCCATCAGATAGCAGTACAAAGAGTCCAAGATTTTGTGCAACGTCAGATCAAAAAACCACTAATCAATCATACAGTGGATCTGTCGTATATTTATGTAAGTAGGAGATTATTCCAGCGTTACTCAACTCTTCCCGTTTGACAATGCATTTAAATATGTTTTTCTTGTAATAACCTAGATTGCTGAAAAAATTTAAGTTTGAAGAGGCGAAATGGCAAATATTTTAAAAACTCAGGTTTTAATGACGGTAACGAAATATTTCTATGCTAAGCAAATCATTTTCAACTGAAAATTGTCAAATTAAAATAAGGTATTAGCTTTTGTTAAAGGAAAAGTAGGTTTATTGGTCTTCTTTTTCAAGTTGTATATTACGAGTACGTCCGTAAAAAGTTACGATGTATTTATAGCTATTTGATTGAAGTATAAAGATAATGCCTCATGCCTTAGATACCTCGAGTTGTTCCTAAAAGAACAATGGCGAAATCGCTCGAGATTCCACTTTGACAAAAATAAAATATCTAAGACGAAAATTCCCATTGATTTCCAGCGACAAAAAGGGCCTTTTGAAAGACAACCGAGAGCCAGAAGAGACTTTGAGACCCGACAATAGGCACAAAGAGTTCGAGTATAATAAAACCACGGGGATTATTACAGGAAGACATTCTGCTGTTTAGATCAGTCTTTATGCTATATGTTAATGAGGCGAAATAAACTGTTGCAATCTGCTTTTTGGCAAGTGAAATTACTTTTGCGTCCTCGAAGGATAGACAAGATTCTCTTCGTTGATGACGTATGTATGTACTTATAGACTAATGCCCGGTTCCAATATTTTACGATTCGTAACGTGTCAGAAATGACTATCCGTTTTCTTTAACGAGTCGTTAATACCGTTCCATAATTTACTTTCCATATCAGCTGTCATCAGTCGTCCGTTGATCGTTTTTAGCATACGCCTTGTCTAATTAATTACTATCCGTGACTACAAAGTTTCATTTTTCAAATATTGGAACCCGGCATACGAGCGCAGAGCTACTAGACATACCTAGACAAAATGTAGTGCTTTGAGTTATAAACGTACATTATTTGCTAGCTTAAGTACATGCTAAGTTGAAAAGAGGAGCGTTACCTTTTAAAACTAAGTTATAAGTTAGCAAAGGTTTTTTAAATGGAACCATTTTATCTTCTTGATTGATCTTTATATAAATGGCTAAAATATAATTATACAATTTTTTAACATATTTATTACCAAAATTTGATCCTGCCATTTCAAAAAAGAAGCTCCTATGGAATGTTCAAAATAAATTATGTCTGGTAGATCTGCTATTGTATTTTTTGACGCATACATAGTGGAATGCAATGGAAAACATACATGTTTCAAGATCCCACAACTATACAGGTATCTGTTTTTTCAAAAGAACTCAGTATGTAATGTAAAGGATAATTGAAATCAAGTAAAGTTCCATCTCAAAATGATATTTGAATATTAAATTAGTGGAAACTTAGTCTATTATAGTGAAAATGTAAACAAAAAAATATGTAAAAAAAGTTCCACTGAAAGATACAGTTTACAGTATTAGTAGTACCTTGTACCAGATTTTCAAAAAATCCTATGGTATAAGAAAGTAAGGTCAGTCTTTAAAATTAAGTACACAACTTTAATCACTAAGTTTAAGACTCATAAATTTATTTAAACCGTGTGTAAATTCAACTCTCAATTGTGAGTTGCACTATTTCTATTTTGACTGTTCCTTAGTGTCTGATTTCATGCAAAATGTAAGTAATTTGACCATTTTAAAATCCCTTAAACCGGCATAAATACATATATCTAATAAATGAAGTTCGTGCATCTCACACTAAGGAGAGAGCCCACAGTTGACCGACTGAATTCGTTAATTTTCTAACTCTTATTGCATATTAGTTTTAGTACCTATATCTATAGTTACAAGTTAGATATTTAACTAAGAGATCATGTAAAGTAACGCGTGTGTGCTAAACAACGAGCGTTCGCTTTATTCAATTAATTTTGCTGTATTATGTTACCAATGACGACCTCCGTAGCCGAGAGGCGAGCGGGCCTGACTTTGGCGAGCGCCATCTCTGAGGTTCCGGGTTCGATCCCCGGTCGGGTCAATATGGGAAATGAACTTTTCCATATTGTCTTGGGTCTGGGTGTTGTGGTACCGTCGTTGTTTCTGATTTCCGTAACACAAGTGCTTAAGCTACTTACCACAGAATCAGAGCAATGTATGTGATGTTGTCCAATATTTATTTATATTTATTTATTTATATTTTGTGTGGGACGCTACTTGCGTCGACACTCTGGCGCCGTCTCATCTTTCACAAACTTCGTTGCAGGCTGGATCTGCTGCGGCTTCAGCTGAATCGAACAAACGGCGTAAATATTCAGGTCTTACTAACACCTGTATATTTGAGCCGTTTGGAGTCGAGACTCTGGGGCCGTGGGGACCGGGCGCGCACAGCCTCTTCCGCGCTTTAGCCAAACGGCTTAAAGAAGCGTCGGGAGATCAGAGGGCTGGCTTTTTTCTTGGCCAGAAAATAAGTCTGGCCATACAAAGTGGGAACGCAGCTAGCCTTCTTGGTACCATGCCCCTTGGCAGTGACCTGGGACAAATTTTTTATTTGTAGGTTTTTATGTTTTTTGTTTATAATATTTTTTTTAACTGTCACTAACTGTATATTACTTATGCAATAATAAATATATTAAATAGTGAAAAAAAAAAAAAAAAAGAGTAAAGTATACTTATTCAAAATATTTTAAGGATACGGAAACATGTTCATCTTCCCTTGGGGCATGAGGTTTCAACTCCCACGACCTTCACGTATTGTGCTGCTCTTCCAATTTATTTATTTAATTACCTATCAATCAAAAGTATTGTTACTTTGGAACATATTTTACTTGATCGAACGAACACACACAACAATGAGTTTAAATTGAAGTGCATTAAAAAATATATTGGGTTGTGGACCTGGAGTAAGTATTTATTGGGTTGGGGAGGTCCAGCACACAATACACCACGCGGTGGTCGCATTACTTAGAATGCTACCACATCAATTAAAAGGCTAGAAAATCTTGACACAGATATTTTTAGGGTCGTGATTGATTAGTCATTCTGATGGAACATCTAAGAATAACGCTAGAAAACCTGTTTTTTTTAATTTAAGAGCTATGGTGTCACAAGTAAATACACTGACGTACGATCAAACACATTAGGGCTTCAATAGTACTCTACCTACGACATAATGACGATACAAAATCTAAAGTGTATGGTGGGACGTGCCTTTGACTAAACATACACACATAGTAGCGAAACTTATAAAACCTCTTTTTCTGTGTCAGAAGTATCAAGTGAACATAACAAGAGAGATTTTAACTCCCGTATAAATAAACGTTATTGCTGATAAGCAACTAAAAATAGTACCTAACCAGGAATTCTGCACATAAGCGTTTATAAATTTTGTCCCACAAACGTCCGCCACATGCCGAAAAATAAAAAATGGTGTCTGCAACTGGAAGGGCTAAAAAGCTAATATCATAATGAAAATAATGTATTAACTTAAACTATGAATCTCATTATAAATACTTTTACTACAATTAAAAATAAGCAGAAACTTATTAGCTGACGTTAAAATATTTATTTCTCTGTTTCATTTTATATTTTTTACAGCATAAGTAACCATTTTCAGACCACTTTTATGAATTTAAATCATATACCGATACTAATCGATATCAGATATTTCTTAACTTATTAATTAACTTTTGGTAGACCACTTGTTTTATTAAATTAAGATAATTGTAATATTTTAATTAAGTATTGAACCGAGTGCCTTAGCTTCATTCCATTAAAAAAATTAGCTCTATCCTTATTGTAATAATAGTTAAAAATTAATGATACACTTTTAGACATTAAAATGTATGTACCTACTCAAGTCTTTACTTCCATTGTTAAATAATAAAAGTTACTGAATTTTAAATTACAGTTATTTTCTGTTAGAAGACGTCTTGTGATAGCTTTTGTATTTCGCCAAAGATATTTTTTATGTAACGTTAATTTAATATTAAAATTAAAGATTATTAGTTCAACAGGATTAATTTTGTTTCTTTTCAAACCAAACCTCAAAAAAAAAAGTTGGTAAGACATGTAAAAATATTAATTATTTTTAATTTGCAACAACAAATGGGTATGTGTTTGTTACTATTTTGTAAAAAATCAACTGATTGCATTCGGATGAAATTTAATAAAAAAAAAGATGAGATATGATTTAATATCTTAGATTCAGATAAAGCACATATATAGAACTCTTGTATTCCGAAATAACGCAAACGGGACGAAGACGCATTTTCTATAAAATATTTAATATTTAATCGCTTCACCCATTTCAGCTTACTTGATCTTACTATACCACTTAAATGAGATACAGTTTAAAAAAATCTTGATGTTAAAAACTTACCTAGTCCGGGCGGCTTTAAATTTCACTGCATGTTAAACTTACCAGGATAAGTAGGACTTAAGACTGCCGAGGCGTGTAATTCGTGACTTTGCACTAAACCGGTCTTGCTACTTCTCTGTTGCATAAATTATTCCGTACTTTTACACATGAAAAACCTATTTTGATACGTATTATTTATAAGCTTTACAAAATATAACTCTATTTTATATCCACACTTAATATTACAAAGCTGAGTTTTTTTTTATATTACACTTCAAGATTGACCTCATCCCACCTGATGTTAAGTGGAAATGAGGTCCTAGCTTAAGGGCGACAAGTAGAGCATAATAAAGCTGTTACTGGACTTGTCGCCCTTACCTCGAAGGCTTAACCCCTACTACTAATGTAGCACCCCCTCAGGAGCTCTGGAAACCTTACTTACACGCAGGAACACAACAACACAGAAGTGATTGTTATTTGGCTGCGGTCTTCTGTAGGGTGGAGGTATTACACCAGTCGGGCTGCTCCAGTTCGAGCGATAAATCGCTATGCCCCACCTCTCTTAAAGTTTGTTTGAACGCGTTAAATGCAGAAACTTCTGGTTTGAATTGAAATATTATTTTTGTATTGGATAGTTCATTTATCGTCGCGACAAATAGGAGCGAATAGTAAGTGGAAAATGTGGAAAAACGGGGATAGATAGACGAAGCCGCGGTGGGCCCTTAGTAATACGAGTAGTATAAACCCGAAAGTTTGTAAGAATATATAGATGTCAGGATATCTAGATAGATAGATATACTTTATTGCACAAAACTTTACAGAAATAGGTTTTACAGATTGATTATAGTACAATTAAGGCGGTCTTATCGCTAGATGTGTATTAAAAAAAAACAGAAAAAATCATCTCCCTGCGGTGCGGGAATCGAACAAGTATCGCGCGTGCTGCTCTTCCAACTGACCGCAAATTATCGTAAGCGATGAAATTTTTCTGCTGTATCAACCCGTTTGCCTACGGTGAGATTCCCGCACCGCAATTAATCTCTGGTTGAATCTAGGTATGAGAACGATGACAGGGCCTAATTTGACGTTTGAGCTTCGTTGGAAAAATCTGTTTTCAGAAGCCAGATCGAGATGAGCTTTAAATGGCTATGGCTTGTTAAGTATTTGTACAATTTCGATTAATTGTTTTTCTACGATTGCCTTTTTTTATGTTATTCAAGATTAGTAAGTTAAGTAGACTAAACATATTTCATGCACATTCTCCTGTTTATGGTCTTCAGTAACGTAGTCAGCTAAGAGTAAGTATTTGATTTCTTCGAAGTTCATTAACCCTACAATATAAGAGCAAAGTGTGTTCATTCTCAACTAAGTCATGTTCATTAAAGTCGCGGCTGTCAGCTCTGGTTTTAGTCTCGTCCAATAGTGCGTCTCAGAGGCAAACACGTTTCGTGTCATACAATAATCCTCTCGTATATTATGGCCTATCATTATTTAATTAATATACAGTGATACCCTGAACTTACGCGACAGGTGGGCTAACATCCGCCTAAATCGAATTTGCGTAAGTCAAGGCATGATAATTAAACCTGTTAGTTTGCCTGGTGACGTCAAAATTTCTGCAATCATAATATAATCATTTAGATCAGTTTCACTTACTATATACTGGATTTGAATCAGATTCCGACATTTTTTTTTTATATATTGCACTTCAAGATTGGCCTCATCCCACCTGATATTAAGTGGTAATGAGGTCCTAGCTTAAGCGTGACAAGTACAGCATAATAAATCTTTACTGGACTTGTCGCCCTTACCTTGAAGGCTTGACCCCTGCTACTAATGTAGCACCCCCCAGGAGCTCTGGAAACCTTACTCACACGCAGGAACACAACAACACAGAAGTGATTGTTATTTGGCTGCGGTCTCCTGTAAGGTGGAGGTATTTCACCAGTCGGGCTGCTCCAGTTCGAGCGATAAATCGCTATGCCCTACCTCTCTTAATTGAATATGGGAGCAGTTAACAAAGGTGTTTAGAAATAAAGTGTTTCCGTTACATCAATGATATGAAAACCGTCCCTTTAAATAATTACATCGTTTAGATCATGTTAATAAGAAGAAAGACTAAAATAAAAAAGAATACTTTTTTAGTCTTCCTATATATATCTACCTATTACACTCACATAAAAAAATCACTATTCGGTAGTTTATAGTTTTGTAACAATAAAGAGCAAATTTGGGAAGATTAGAAAATCGCGTTTTCCCGAGATCAAGGTATTGCTGTATTTTTTATATAATTAAGAGTTAATTTCGGTTGCATCGAATGGTTATTTATAGTTAAAACTTGTACCTAATACAATTTGTCTGAAGAACCAATTTCTGTAATGTTTTCTGCAAAACAAAATATATTTTTTTCTAAAATAAGTACTGTTATATATTTATGTATTATAAAAAATTACTCGTGTAAGTTTGCATACTTTATATGACTTATGTAATTTCTGTATCAAACGGCTTGCGTACAAAATGAAACGTGAGTCAAAAATGCGATATACAACGAATGAAAGAAGTTAATAAATTCATTCGTTTCGGAAACTGATAGCATTCAAAAAATCGAAATACATATTGAAACTCTTTTACACACGGTAAAGAACGACCTACTTAGATAAATCCGTCAAATTTTTCCAACGAATATTACACTTTATGTGCGTTAAAATTAAGTAGGGTTTGAAAAAATAAGTAGATCAATGCGTTGCCGTGCGTACATTGATACCAGCACACCTGTTATTGAAAATTAATACTTCAGTAAAGAATGTCTTAAGAAGGGAACAAATCATGCGCTATAGCGTATTTCAGTAAAAATCAAACACGTTGAAATTGTCTGTCTACAATTTATCCCAAACAACAGATACTGCGAACATGAAACCAAGCCATAATTGGATTTCAAAAGTAAATCCACTGTAAAAATAAATTTAATAAATTACTTGTACAGTCAAAATAATGTTAGACTGTATACTTTGACTATGTAACGCTTTCATGCCGACGACGTAAGAATTAATATCGATTTATAATTATTTACAGAGATGTGCTTAATAAAATTGATACTTAATCAATTTAATTTTCGACACTTTCTGGCATTTATTCTACACATATGCCATAAGGTAGGTAGAAAATCTTTGGTCTGTACATACATTTCTGCAATAAAAATACATAACTTTAGATTACATCCACATTACCTACCGCACCTAACAGACGCGACGAAAGATTTAGTTTTTAGAGATTAATCAAAAGTTCGGGATCCAAAATCTGTTTTTATTATACTTACATGAATAATAACTTAGTATTTTATTTTTGAAAACGGTTCAATTATATTCGAAATGTTTAAAAAGTGAGGATTGAAAATTGTAATTTGTCATCGGATACCACATGTTTCGTTATTAGATAGTAGCCTTCCGTCGTATCCGTTCTGTAGGTTCTGTAGGTACCCATAGTGAGAATAAAAATGGTAATGGAATAGTATTGTGTAGTAAATCGTTTTAAAATTGAAGTAGCCCTGCAGCGGTTAGTGGCAAAACCATCAAAATCATCATACAAAATTATCTTAATGTGTTTCTAAGTGTTCTGATCTTACTTCGACATTCCTTTACACAACTCCCTTGTTTGGCGAAACAAAAGTTTTGGCGTCCTATATTCGATACTGGTCGGATCAATATGGGAAATTAGATTTCCTTCATTAGCCTGAGTCTAGGTTTTGTGATACGGTCGTTGTTCCTAATTCCTATAACACAAGTGCTGATTCAGGGCATTGCCAGATGTGAGGTTGTCTAATATTTATAAAAAGATTACACAATGGGTTGGTGGTACATACGCCATCACGTTAGCTTAACGCCTTGATGGTCTGTGGTTTATTGGATAATAATCTCAGGGTCCGGGTTCGATTTCCAGGTCAAGCAAAGTACAGATAAAAGCACAACAGACAATATACATTGGACTTTGCACCCCTGTTTTGTCGTGCGCATAAGATCTAATATCAATGTACAATTTTTTACCTAAATTGTCCGTACATAAAAGATAACTGCTTTCAAATACTCCAAAGCCGATTAGGTTTTGAAATATATCAACTTACACGTGAAGAGTGTAAATCGCCGTCTCTTAAATTTTATCAAACGTCAGAGTACACCTGTACCTACGGCTGATATTAAACGTTTGAAGTGCCGACTGCTGGAAATTTGCGATTTTTCCTGATATCACATTTACAAAGCTTGTATATTTGAGTGGAGATGAAAGTGCTCGCTATTGCCTACATAAATATTCCGAGCACAGTTATTTCTGATTAAAATATCTTACGGTTTATACACTGTTCATGTTAAAAAAATATGACTAATAATTTTCGTTCTTGGTAGGCACCGCTTTCTTAATATTATGTCTTTGATTTATGAGATTGTATTAGTATAACGATATTATTTTTGTAATAAGTAGGTACTGAAGAAGTTTGATATTAAAATATTAACCTTACAAGCTACATATTACGACGTAGGTACTTATATCTGTTTTGTTTTTGTTTTGTTTAGTTTCGCACTCACAGACAGCCACTCAAAAGTGGTTTGCGAGGCCTATGAATTTTTATTTAAGTAGTATTATTAAATTAATAATAATAAATAAATAATAATTATAATAAGTCCCGGTTACCCAGTCCATTAGCACCTCAACCCAATAGCCCAGATTCCTTGTTTTCCCACTCCATTCCATAGTCCTGCACTGACCGGGGGTTGTCCTTGGCTGCATTATATAGTGTATACAGGGATAATCGTCGGTCGGTGTCACATTACATTTAGATCATACTTGTTTTTTAAAGGACCTCTACGTGTTGGCTTCGGCCCCATGCACGCCTCCCAAAAGTCCGGGACTCTGTAGTCCCGAGATATTGGAAAAAAAACAGACATAATAATAATATGGTGTCGGCAAACAAAAACTGGGACAACAGAATAAAGTATTTCTGAAATGAATACCAGGACATTCAGGAAATATCGGAAACGAGAAGGCCGATGAGCTTACCAAAGCCATCAGATCAGCCCAGAGCTCTTAGTGGCATTTCAAAAATAAGTCTATAAAAGAGTACCAAATGAGTCAAAACTACTTGTACTCGGCTGCTCGCGCAAATAGACCTAAGAAGTACTACAGCTATTAAGCTGTAGAAGTAACTACGGCATTGGCCCTAGAGCTATTAAGCTCTAGGGCCAATGCCGTAGTTAGGATCTTAACTAGACACTGCAAACTAAAAGATACCAATCTCACAAGAAATTGAGTTACTCTGACCCCGTCTGCAGATACTACGAGAAGAAATAGGAATCTTTACACATCCTATGTGATGGTGGATCTAATCCCAAATGAAACATCCACCTGGGACGACACTTTATGCAAACCAGATGAATATTCCACGGACTGGAAATGAAAAAAGGACTTTTTCATTTTTGACTTAAGATGTTATAATGATGGACAAGTAAAACCAACGTTCAAATATCTCGACCTCTCTATTAAAAGTTTAATTAATCAATTCTCACCGTTCTAATTTTAGCACTACGACGAATTAGCGGTGACCTAAATTTTGAGCGGAAACACTAAAAATAACACTTCCCGATGAAAAATAACGTACATATTGCAGAGAAGCTACTCTTGTGTGTCCGCGACTTTATTAATGGACTACTTGGGATGCCAATAATCAAGAAAATGTTCTTGATCGAAATATATGCGATATTGAGCTTTCAATCTCAAGCTTTTAAGGTACAAGTATGGTAGCTCATAATCTATTCCTATTAGGTAATAGGGACAGCTTATTGACTTACTTGAATGCCGAAAATCTTTCTATTTATACCTAATCCCGAAAGTTGGTAACAATTTGTGGATGTAAGTAGATATTCTTACTCTCCCACGCAAAAACTACTTTTAAGGATTAAGATACAATTTGGTAGAAAGATAAATAAGACATTAGACATTTAAATAAACCTAGCCTAGCCTTATTAGAACGAACTAGCCAAATAAATTATGATAAGCTTATATTACGGCTTAATTATAAGTGCGTTACTGTCTAACACACGACTCTTAATGTTAATAACTACAGTAATGGTTTACCCTCGGCAATCTGCATATTTCAAATTTCGTGACAATTTATTCATTGCTTTTATTGTAAATATGGAATGAAGAATTAGTCCTGTTAGATAATAATAATTGTAGATCAAAACAGAACCAAATGAAATGATATCATACTACTAACGTACTCTGCGGTAGCTTTGATAATATTTTGACTCATCTTCCTGAGGATATGTTAGGAAGCATGCACGTTGGAAGCGTAATTATGAGGTTTTAGAACTGACTATTCTAAACTGTGAGATGTCATTAAATGACAAAGCTAACGACAAATAAACAGAGTTAGATTTTTATGAAAGCAACTATAATTTTGTTTTACTATGTTTTTTATTTTTATTTCAGCGTACTAATACCGTAATACATATTGTGATATCATTATCTTTTTATAACTAACACTCTTTTCAACTATAGGTACCTACCCATAAATAGCAAAATGTTATTGAGGGTTGGCATTTTAATGGTTTGCCTAGTAAGGATTATATTTCTGTAAGCGTAATTCAATTACAATCCGGCTACTCTGAATTGTACTTTTTAAACAATTACTACGTATACATTTTAACAAAACTGTTTCAACCAAATAAATTAAACCAAAATTAAGTATCAAGTCCTTATTTGTAGCAGATGTGATGAAACGATAAATACTTTATCTTCTATTTTTGTCATCCGATTATTTTCTAACTCGCCGCAAAAATATTATATGCATAGAAAAGTTTCAGTTTGAATACATCTTTACAATGACGTTAAACGATTCTAAGAAGACAACAATAAATTGGACAGAAAGGGGATAAAATGCCTAGTTGGTGAATCACTGGCGCACCAGTACCGGAAGTGGTTTCATAACTGGAAGAATAGGAAAGAGTACTGGATCAAAATCACCAGATTATTTTTAGTTTGTTAAGCTTTTAAAACAATTTATCACGTATATTTCCATTTGCTAAATTTGTAAAAAATACTTAGATAGAACGATGTCCACCCGTTAGTTACCGGGCCCGTTATGACAGTGGTGGGTAAAATGGGTATTGATGACGTCATGCGAAAATGCCGTTCAATGTATCTGTCGCAGTCATCTGGTTTAATCAGCTATTTCATTGGATCACTAGCGCGTTCATTGAATGACGACGTTTAATTGAATGACTAAAGGACAACTCGTCTAATTGTTTAATATAACGTTCAACTTCTTGACTGAACGTTATTTAGCATAGTCGTTGAATGGTGTATAGCTGACTTTGTAATGTTTGATTAAGGTGACTATAAGTTCGCAACTTAAAAGATAACTAACTTTAGATAAAAAAATGACGACATGACATAACACACATAAATAAGAATTTTTATTATGTTTTAACAATTTTAAGTGTCAAGACACTTAGGCTAAAAATATATAATGTTTTTTCAAAAGTACTGTATTAAAAATTGGGGGAAAAGGAAAAGTTTGGAATCTCAATTTCACTCAAAAAATATCAACACAGTGTTAATCGATTAGATCTGTACCAGCTGTTTGACGCCATCTTTGTTTTGATCAGCGCTAACGCCGCAGTGGAAAAAAATTGTACTAAATTACAATCACCTGACTGATTTTACGTCCGCTATGCTCAAAGGGCTATGTTACAATACGCTAACTTGTTGGACGTTGAGTGAGGCTCGTTCATTCAACGTTCGGCATAGTCATTCAATTAAACGTCGTCATTTAATAAACGCGCTAGTGATCCAATCAAATAGCTGATTCAACCAGATGACTGCGACATATCTACGTTATGTTTTGATTAGGTGGAAAACACAAATATGTGTCTCAATACAAATTTTAGCCCGCTTCCCTATCGTTGGGAGCTCGTACAATGCTGATCAGGTCTCACAATATTGTGCCGTTATATTACGATGTTCAAACAGATTTTTTTCATTTTTATCAGTAATGTAGTCATAGGACTGAACGTTGATCGAGTAGAAGACACACCCACAAGTAAAAAAGAGGTGTACAACGAATATCGTTAAGGTAACGCACTGGTCACTC
The DNA here is from genome assembly GCA_037074685.1 of Glyphodes pyloalis. NCBI lineage: Eukaryota > Metazoa > Arthropoda > Insecta > Lepidoptera > Crambidae > Glyphodes > Glyphodes pyloalis. The sequence continues at coordinate 12,806,297 of JAYKKO010000013.1, forward strand.
CTCTCCGCTCACTTCGCTCCGCTTCCTAAGACGGGCAGCCGGCTTTTACCCGACGTAATTAAAAAGTTATTATACTAATTCATACTAATTCAATAAACTGAGAACAATTCGTTCATTCAATTTTTAAATAATAATTTTGAGTAGATTTTTAATGAAATTTGTGGATTTAACCGTTTACCATTAGTTTCTTTTAGTTTTCTAACTTATGTAAGTACATTAAAAATAAGTTTACGGGTCAAATGGCGACACCATTCTTATTTAGTAGTTGATACGAACTACTTACTGCCCGACGTTTCGGTCAGGTTGCACCAACCGTGCTCACGAGCTGACTGGTCTTGCTTATCTTCGTCTGTTCGGGGAGCTTGCAAGTCTTCATCCACCCTCACATTCTCGCATAACAAAATGTTATTGAAGTCACTTCGACACACTACACTGACAGTATCCCGAATTGTTTTTGATTGTTCTAACCGCGGTAAACATTTGTTAATCACTGGATTCCATGCTGAAGATAACTTAAATCCGTCTTTTCTATATGAAATATTTGTATACTAATTGGTTCCAATAGCTTCCTAGTCTGGTAATGTTTTATGAAAGATAACCTGTTATGTTCCTGCAGTGCAGTAAAACAGCGATAAATCACGCGAATTGCATCCCATTCTTCGGAAACAATCCGTGTTTATCTCGCCCCCCATGACGAGACTAAACGGGCCCCGTGATAGACGCGATGGCCGCAGTTTATGGCCTCTCGCTCTCCCATTAGCGGCCAACCTGTAAAGAATACCCGCCAAACAATAGTGCTGTACAGATGAGCGAGACGACGGTAACAGTGCAATGTATATTAGAAGTAGATTTTAGGTCTTATTTTTTTACCTCTTGAACAAAAGAGGGGGTCGATATTCGTCATTGTCTTTCTATCTGACTGTCCGTGTGTCTGTGTGTGTGTGTGTGTGTGTATGTGTATTGTGTGTAAATGTGTGAATATATGTCCTAAAGTGTGCCGATTTCGATGCAGTTTATTTTTATTAGAAAAGCAGTTTCCTCTTGGTGGTTTTTAAGTTATATTAAGTTAATATCGGTACAGCAGAGTGAGAGTATCAGCTTTTAAAAAAAACATGTAAGGAATTTTGGCACTCTATAAGAGTGATCATCATGTTAATAAACAAGAAAATGTACAAGAAAAATATAATGTCTTAGAAGAAGCGCTATCAAAAATTAAATATTGTAGAAGAAGAGAAACAAAAGATAAGATCGGAGAAGAAGCCAGATTAAAAATTAACGAAAGGAAAGAAATGATAACAAACAGAAAAGAAAATCATACCAAAATAGCTAAAATTAGTAAAGACATTTCAAAAGCAATTAGAAACCATAGAAAAGCAAATCGGCTCAAGATAATAAGAGAACAAATAAATAAAACAGGGGGAATCAAGAGAGCGTTAAAGCAACTAAAAGAACATTCAACATGGATACCTAAAACGATAAGGAGAGATAAAGACAACAAAATACGAACATTAACTAAACGTCAAAATATTTTACAAACAGCTACAGATTTTTACAAAGAATTATATACAGATAACTCAAGCGAGTGTGCAAGTAGAATAACAACAGTTGAAGACCCAAACCCAGAACCAACCCCCTCTGTTATACAAAATGAAGTAAGAAGAGCTATCCAAACTCAGAAAGTAGGGAAATCACCTGGAGATGATAGAATAACCAATGAGCTACTCGAAATTATAATGGAAGAGATAATACAACCCTTTACACATATATGTAACGAAATTTTAATCACAGAACAGATTCCAGCCCAATGGACATCGTCAACAATAATACTTCTGCATAAAAAGGGAGATAAAAACTATATAAATAACTATAGGCCCATTAGTTTGATGTCAAATTTGTATAAAGTATTTAGCAAAATTATACTCCACAGACTGACTAAAACTCTTGACAGTAATCAACCACAAGAACAGGCAGGATTCCGCTCAGATTTTTCAACACTCGACCACATACATACTGTCAAACAAATTATTGAAAAATTCAGTGAGTATGACCGTCCATACTACTTAGATTACAATAAAGCATTCGACTTTTTGAAGCACAATTACATTTGGGATTCTCTAAAAGACCAAGGAGTAGCAAGTAAATATATAAGGATTATCAAACAAATATATGTCAACAGCACAGCGAAGGTGCAACTAGAAAAGATCGGTGATCAATTCAAAATACAGAAAGGAGTAAGACAGGGAGACCCACTGTCACCAAAGATATTCAATGCAGTTTTGGAAAACATCTTTAGGCAACTAGACTGGAATACCTTCGGCATAAATATAAACGGTGAAAAATTACACCATCTAAGATTCGCAGATGATCTCATTTTATTTGCAGAAGACCCTAGCACCTTACAAATAATGCTGCAACAGCTGGCATTAGAAAGTATAAAGGCAGGGCTATCGATGAATACGGCAAAAACAAAGTTGATGACAAATAGGCCCGAAGTTAAAATTTATGTGGCCAACGACGAAATCGAATACGTAACAAAATACGTATACCTGGGCCAAATTATATCTGTTAAAAACTTATCAACCAAAGAAGTAGAAAGACGCGTGAACAATACATGGCAAAGATACTGGTCCCTAAAGGAAGGAATGAAAAACAAAACAATACCCATTTCAGAAAAGAGAAAAGTTTTTAACACTTGCATACTGCCATGCCTTACATATGGCAGCCAGACCTGGCCGCTATCTCAGAAGATCGAACACAAACTAAGCGTATGTCAAAGAGGAATGGAAAGGAGTATGATGGGTCTAAGACTGATAGACAAAAGGAAAGCAACAATAATAAGAAAAATTACTAAAGTAGCAGATGTAAAAGTAAAAACGCGTATCCTGAAATGGAAATGGACCGGGCATATGATGAGAACAACAACAGGAAAGTGGTCCAAAAAAGTTACTGAATGGTACCCAAGGGATAGAAAAAGGCGTAGAGGAAGGCAGATGAAAAGGTGGGAAGACGATCTCCCCAAGGGCTGGAGGCGAACAACGCTGGATCGGCAAAAATGGAGGGAACTTGAGGAGGCCTATGTCGCAAGATAACCTGACCTGGTAGCTGATATAAAGAGAGGAAAAAAAAAAAAAACATATACAATACATATCTAGAAGAAATAAGTATAGATATAGTTTTATAGTTGAAAAATAAAAGTGATAGTTTAGAATTTAATTATATGTTACAAAATAGTGAAGCTAATATTCTAAATAGTGTATTTAAGGTCAGAGGAAATAAAGGCTATTTTTATTTTATTTTTTATTTAAGAGTGATCATACGGGGTTGTTCCTTAAACTTAAATTTGCGCAGGGAGGTTTTAGAAATTTCAATTTTTGGCCCATCAACTTGCAGACAATATTTTGTATTTTGAACGTAGAAAGGTTTACATTTCTGTATTTATAGATGCTTATTACGAATAAACTCAATAATTACAAAACTGATACCAGAATTTGTTTCTAGATAAATATTTTTGTGAGATATTCCACTAAAAGATATGCGGTCGCTTTGTTTTATAATAAAATTGTTAATTTATCTCCAAATCCTTACTTAAACTCCATCTTTATTTCATTTTTTATTAGTTATCGCTGAAAATAGTTTTATAATGAAATATAGGAAAGCCGTGTAGTACGGTCAACTTCTTTAGTTTCTAAACAAATCAGCTTAATGTGACAAGGTTTTGATACAAAGATTGATGCTGACTGTACTGCTTGCCAGTTTTACGCTGTATTAAAAAAGAAAAAAACACTGCAACAAGTAGGCGACGTTACCAAAAACCGCGGACTTTCTGTACACTTCTCTGTGGTCAGGTTAGTCGGTGCAAGTGGCACTTCCCACGTGGAAACAGCAATTTGGCGAATTTATAGGCTTTCCAACTGAATGGTCGCGCAGGTGTCAATAATGGTTGTAGCAGTTGCTGCTGGCTGCAAAAACCTGCAGAGCAGTTTTAAATCGCACTACTTTAAAGGGCAAATTGGACTGTGGAATTTGTACTAAATGAAATTTGTAAAACTGATTCTGTATTTTTATTTTCTAGTTTATGTTGGTGAGAAAATATCATGATACACACTAAGTTAGAACTTAATTTTTAACATTGCAGTGCCCTAACGGGGTCTATAATAATCTAACTATAAGAATACCATCTGTAGGTACTGTATCTACATTATAGCAGCAATAAATGATTGAGTATTGAGTATGTCTGTTCCATATCTAAGACTACATAAGATAAGTAATTCGTTTGTGGGTTTAAGCGTTAAATTATTTAACAAGTTACCTGAAAATGTTATCCAGTTGCCCATGCATAGATTTAAGTCTCATGTTAAAAACTGTTTAATAAAAAAGGGCTACTACAAAATTGATGATTATTTAAATGACAAAAATGTATGGGTCTAGAATAACTTTAATTCTCGGAAATGTTTTATATAAGCTTTGTATATTTTATTTAAGTACCTAGCGTAAGGGAACATTGTTACATTGAAAAGAGTAAGTATCGAGTTTCTTGCCGGTTCTTCTCGACATGATCAACATTCCGAACACGGCGGTAGAATACTTAATTTGTACTGACTATTCGTAAGTGCTTTTGTAAAGTTTACATGAATAAAGATGATTTCTATTCTATTCTATTCTATTGATGCTACAATTGTGATGCGCGAGTAATATACTAAGATTAAAAACCTTATTGTTTGTCTTTATATGTGTTAGTTACCCTTTTACGTATTACGGCTAGTTACATAGATTTGAATAAAATTTGACTGCTAAACAGTCTAAATACTACTCTAACTTAATAGAGGTATTTTTTTACAAATATTGGAAATGGAGTCAAAACATCACATCGACATCTAGTTAAATAAATGTGTTCTTTATTAATTTAAACAATAAAATACCAGATTACACGTGCACTAGTTATTCAAGGTCACCCTTTCCACAGAAAATTAAACGAAATTTCCCAAACCAAAGTTAAATTCCAAACGAAAAGCGCTTAAAATTCCCGGCGTTGGAATTTTATTTGCCCGACCATCTCAACTTGGAATGCTTTTTTTCGCCGTAAATCAGTAGGGCGCTGGAGACTCGCTAATTACCAGAGGTGTCCTTTCCGAGAATAAATTATGGTTTCAACACTTTAATTAAAAATGACTTATTTATTTGCGCCTACGTTGACGTAACGTAAGCAACGAAACACGTTTGAGTTAATTTAGAAAGTGACATTACGTAAACACGATTTGAAAAGTACATCCTGAAATGGGTATTCATTGCACATGTTAGTGTGAAACAACATCAGAAATAAAAATAATATGCATTAAGCAAAATACAAGACCTTGGACATTCACAAACGTCAGAAACCATTCCGATTCGGAAAGTTTATGCTTTGTCTCTGCTCAATCGTATATAAAAGGAAAAAGATAGATAAAACTGAGAAATTTGATTTCGAATTCGAATCTGATTCCGACGTTTTGAGTCTTGCAAAATGTTAAAGCAAATTATTACAATACATGTTTACTTATCTTGAATACACCGCCTGAAGTCTACACTGTAACTGTTTTCCTTTTGATTATTTAGTTAAAATATTGACGACCTCGGTGGCGCAGTGGCTAAGGTAGGCGGTCAAAACGCGAAAAGTCTCGGATTCGATTCCCGGTCAGGTCAATTTGCAACAAGGAACTTTTCTAAATTGACTTGGGTCTGGATTTGCTGGGATGACGCCCCCAGTTAGTATACGTCGTCTGGTGCTCATAGTATAAGGGAAAACCTTACTTTGAGGCCAGGTGATTGGTGTGTTTGTCTGGCGCATTTTATTTACCTATTTAGTATAATTTTAGATAGTCGAACATTGATAGACCTGTTTGTATCTCTTTTCAATCAGTCGCAACATAAGGTTTAAACATTTGTCTAAAACATTAAATTTTAAGAGTGATATACTATGCAGAGTTATGTTTGCCGATAATGACATTTAAATCAGAGTACCTAAAAACACGTTTAACGCTATGATTTATTAAATTTATTGGTGTGCATATTTCAATGACGGTAATCTTATTGTACAAAAAAATATCTACAAAGCTCACCAGTCTGATTATTTAGTACGTTCAAATTTCATGAAGTTGGTTCTAGCCCTATACGAGTATTATGCGTCCTGTGAAAGACTTTTTTTCACTTCAAGATTGACCTCATCCCACCTGATGTTAAGTGGTAATGAGGTCCTAGCTTAAGAGCGACAAGTACAGCATAATAAATCTTTACTGGACTTGTCGCCCTTACCTTGAAGGCTTGACCCCTGCTACTAATGTAGCACCCCCTAGGAGCTCTGGAAACCTTACTAACACGCAGGAACACAACAACACAGAAGTGATTGTTATTTGGCTGCGGTCTTCTGTAAGGTGGAGGTATTTCACCAGTCGGGCTGCTCCAGTTCGAGCGATAAATCGCTTTGCCCTACCTCTCTTAAAAACTAAACTAAGACTAAGTTTGCATACTGCTTTAGTTAATTAAATATTTTATTTTTAAGTGGAACAATGCATGATTGTTACCAACATTATTCTGTTTTTAACATCCGAGCTTAATTGTACGAAGTAATTTTGCCAGTTGCAAATGTTGACCAAAGGTCCTTATTTAAATTAGCAAACCTGTTTCTAACTCTATTCCTTTGTTCAAACTTACTAAAACGAGCTAGTCTTTGCTAATGAGAAAATTAAATTCTCTTTGCTAAAACGCAGTTTCTGCACGGTAAGTAAACCCGTTTTGTATTGCAAAAGAGAATCGGAATCAGAAATAAATGCAACAAGATTGCTAAATTGAATTCTCTAAAATTCGTCAGTAAAACTACTCGCTGAATTTCATTCTTCCGCCTTTGTGATAAGTTTCATTGTCGTTTCACGCTTTGATCGTCAAAAGAACAGGAAACCAAAGCATCGCACCAACCATTCGTTTGTCTCGCAAATCGTTACAAAATGCTTTGACAAAACAGCAGTTGAACATTCCTAAACACACTTACACTCAGAGCAAAAGTAAACTATATACTAGAACTAAATCCTAGGTGCATTTAATTCTGTATCTTCTGCTTCGACAACTGGAAGTGACAGTTTTTAAATTTCATATTCAGGTCGGTTCTCATCAGAACCGAATTTCAGGCGTTCGGTTGTTAACTCGTATGTTACCTTGCGCAAAAAAATATATGAAGTTATTTTAAGAAGACAAGTAGAGGCTATGGCGAAGGTTTGCTTCACTAAGCATTAGCTATCGCATCAGAGAAGTTTTGTTTGAAAGAGTAAGACAGCAGGGTTTTACCAATTACAAAGATTTGCAAACACTCTGAAAAGTTAATCACACGAATGTTTGTCCTGGGTGGGGATCGAACACACAACCTTTGTATCAGCAGTCAGGAGCACCCTTGTTTCTTTGGGTCACCAAGTCAGGTTATGCAGGCTGATTTCTTTTCGCTGTGACCGTTATAGTTAAACTAAGTATATTCATATGACGCCATCAATAGGCATAGACAGATGCGAGAGTGTTTTAGTGGGTAGTCTCCGCTCTTTTTAGAGCGGGGAGTCCCTCATACGCCGCTGTCTTTTTCCCCAGGCACCAGTACGGTGCGCCAATGCATTTACTTGCCTTAAAAAAGGCTAATCTCATCTAGTAACACTGCGCTCAGTCCATTCCGACCACAGAACATCAAACTGGCGCTGACCGTGAGCGCTAGGACGAGCAAACTCGCCCACAACTGCTGACATCAACTTTCCTTGGTTTTAACTCGTTCCCATTTTAATTTCAACGAAGCCGGGATTTTTCGCTGAAAAATAGGAATTTAGTCGGGTAACCCGCAGTTTTTCGATGGCTATTTGCATGCAGTCATGATTGGATTATGAGCAAAGAATAAGTTAGTTCATTTTCTGATTATTATTTTTACCTGTAATGTGGGAATCGATTTTAATTTGGTAATGTTCCTCATATATTTCGTTTATTGGCATGTGTCGTTATGATTTGATTATCTTTTAAAACCTTTGTACTTGCATTGACTTTATCCATTATCATGCAAATATGTAGAAAAAATGGCACTGAGATAATAATTTACAATCTGAAATAGCATTAAGAATATTATTATTCCACGCACTCTTTGATGAATCAGTTAGAAAAACCAACAAATGCCCAATGTCCATAGGAAAGTTCGTATTCTACATTGAACTGACTGGGAAACGCATCCAGAACCCTAGAGAGAGTGTTTCACATTTAAATTTTCTTTCTGGAGAATACATTAAAATGGTATAAGACGTTCATTCTTCAACTAAGTACCTAACACCTAACGTCATGTCATATGGAATGAATAGAAAAGGACCTCAGTACCTCAGTTTCATATCGCGAGTCGCTCCATGTCCCGTCAATATCCGTATCACGTGCTTCGTAATATCCGGTCCTGCCGCATACGGGCTTTTAAGAATTTCTCTAGGAAACTTGAATCAGTCTCAATAAGGTGAGAAAGTAAGGACGGTTATACACGAAGAACTTAAAGCTGTCAGTAGATAACCCTCGGGACTACATCCGTTGAATAGTACCTATTTATTATGTAATAAACTACGTACTATCTTGTACATGCTCGCTCGATTGCTTAATTATTGTTATAGCTTTTAAATAAATACTTCAATAACATATTCAAAAATCAGACAAGTAAAAATATGTCAAGTTTATTTTCTAGGTATCTTCAAAGGGTCTGACAAAAGCTCTGGTCAATGAAAAGTGTCTTGACACTCTTAACATTTACTTTAAAATAATATTTAACATGATATATATAAAAAAAGCCATGTGAGTTTAAGTCAAATAACTCTTATTATTAGTTACAAGTTTTCACAAGCGCGTAGGTATTCAAGGCAAACGAGACGCTACTAAAAACTTAAGGTTTCATTCGTGTGAAAATAAGATAAGTCTGATCGCTCTGGGATCTTACTCCATTCTATGTCATTCATTATTGGTAAAAATAAAATGGCTACGTAAGAACCAGACCGCACGGTGACTTATTTTATTGGAGGCCGGGCGACAGGGAGTTTAGCTACACATCTTAATAAATAGAAAAAGCAGTCCTATCAAATCTTGACTATACAAAACTGCAGATCACGCACAACCTAAAAAAATATACTTTTAATTACCTCAAATTGTTCGGATAAAAACCGTTCAATTAGTGCCGGTCACAAACTTCAACAAGCTTTCGGAGTTTATAGAAATTTTTAAAAACAATTTTGTAAGAACAGTCATTACGGATGATTTCCAGAAGTTCATCGGAACTTTCTTGTCGTAATCTGTTTCTACGGCACGAAGACTCCAACTGGACCGCTCAATTTAAACTTCTCTTCGAGCTTTCCGACTGTTTCAAGCCAAGATGTTATTCCTAAATTAATTGGAAACGTTTTCGCGGTTGGCTATTGTTTATCAATTACAAAAAAAATAAAACATGGACTCTATTTTCTAACATCGGCCATGTGCAAGTAAGACTCGCGCACGACGGTTGCCGTACCATTTGTGCCGTACCTCATGTGTTTCCTCCTTCCTTTGACATGGATTCCTTCAAAAGGAGCGTGAAGAAACATCTTGCGGGCCAGTATGGCGATTCTAACAGATAGGATATTTCGGTATCCAATCCGTTGTCATCGCGATGTGGATTCCTCTCTTGCTTACCATCAGGCTAGGAGTAGCCAATATACTGCGCTACTATAAAAAAAAAACTACTAAAAATTTTATCATATTTTGACCCGTTAACATATTTTAAACAATAAACGATACTGATTAAGTTGTATTCTGTGATTGTTAGCAATATGTATTTTTTGTAACACAACTTTAGACTTATTAATCGCAACAGCTCGAGTAATGGGTTATATTATGCGCAGGCTGCGAGCCAATGCACGTTCAAGGGAATTAATGGCGGGCGAAATACGTGCATCAGATACTTATATCGTTGATTATTGATATACCTACATTACAACTAGCTTTTGCCCGCGTCTTTTCTTGAAATTTTCGAGGATAACATAAGTCCTACGTGGCTATAAACTATAACATAGGTAATGTGTGCGGATTAGTGCTCACAAAACCAACGCTTCCTCGTTTTAAATTAATTTGCAATATTTGTGTGTAAATTAAATCAGTGTTCGTTTAAGGGGTCTACTTCTATAACAAAAAATATCGTTTAATATAATAGGAATTTATAATTATCGTAATCGTAAACACTTTACTTCGAATGCGACTATAGCGTTTTAAAAACAAAACATTATGACGTATGCAAATTAAAAACCACGTTTTTACTCCTGAACTTCTGATAAATCTTCAAAAACGAAACAATCTTTCATTTTCGTCGGTGATAGTGCAATACCGCTTACCTATCTAGCATTTGTCATAAATATTCATTTTGATTGTTATTTCATATTATATTAATCCAAATTAGAACTTACGAACAAATGTACTTCCGCGGTACAATCACCGACGTTATTCGTTTCGTTTTTGATACTCGTAGTATGTGATGTGTCTAATATCCAAGCTTTGTTCTATACCTAAATGAGTTACATTCTATCAACTCGGGAATCAAGCCCAAATACCCAAGATTACAACCCGGTACTTAATCCAGCATCTTGTCGTTGATTTGCAGATTTGTATTGATGTTCATTTCAACCTTATCCTAAGAATAATGGTTTTCACTTTACAATCAGATAACAAAGAAATACTATGAAGAACCCGTTTTTCCTTTTTAAGGCACGAAACTATGAACAAGCAATCGAAATTGCATTGCCTGCCGTCTAAAAAGGAAATAGGGTCAGATAGTAGTTTTTTGCAAGTATAGAAAGGAAGAAATAAAAAATCCGCAAGCTTAATTCGCACGAACGGGCTCTCGTGTTCCAGTTGGATAGTTAATTTGCAGAGTCCAAGATAGAAAGCTGGTGGCTGCGGCGCGATTGAAAATTTATCAAAGAAGCCCGCTCCCAGCTATTTCACACGCTAGATCTAAAGAGGTCTAACTTAAAAATCCTTTTTGGGTAAAGGTGAAGTACTATTTATTATTATAACTTTGGCGTCACGCCATCTCTCATATCCCGGGTTCTATTTCCAATAGGTATGTAACTAGGCAATATAGACATATTGCCTCGGACTAGGTGTTGTGGTACCGTCGTTGTTTCTGATTCCTGTGACACAAGTGCTTGAGCTATGTGTTCTGAAACTCATGAAAGCCTATTTTACTCTACTATAAACAACATATGACAGTATACTCTTACAGATCGATCGGTAGTAGCCACAATAAGGCCGTTCCCAAGTCCCATTGATTACTTTGATGTGCTCTTAGTACATAAGAAATTTGGTGCCCCTAACTGTCAGACGGTCTAACGCTCCGCCCCCGCATTTGAAATATAAATAAAGTAATCGACGAGAGATTTAAATTTTAGATCGTAATGAATAAAGACAAACAGTACTGGTCCTATGTATTTAAAAATACATATCTGTCCTTAACACCTTGTCTGCTACAGAGCATCATAGCTGCTAATGTGTGGGAACTGCGTGCCGGCCATAAGTTTGCGCTCAGCGCTTATTGCTCGAACCGAACGTGCCTCTATTAATGCTTTCATCGAGATAGTAATCTCTAAATTGATAGCTTTGTGCAGTGAAATTAATGTTCTTGCGTTTAAACTTTTGCAATCGTTGCGCGTAATGAACACGTAACACCAATTGTTAATCGCCTATATCTCTATAGTATGGTAAGATAGTCAAAATGTTGGTAAAAGTTAATAAACACCCAACAACCACAGCAAACGAGCTTACCATAAAAAAGGGGGAAAGTTTGCATCACATAGATACACATTTTTTTTAATTTAGTTCGTCATTACTTAGAAAGTGGATACGTTAAACTTCTTATGACACTCATATCCATATTAGTTTTGCGTAAAATAAACAGGATTCCTTGAAGAAAGCCTTAGATTACTATTTTACTCTTCTTAAATCTGTCACGTTACGTCACTTAACACATCTTTAACTATAGCTCTGTTTTTTCTTTTTTTTCTATTTAAAATATAATTTTATTCCCCCTAATCTGAGGTCCTTATTTATACCCTGTCTCCTCCCTCCGTAGCAATCATATTTGTTGGATTGATATGCTGGCATTCAATGTACATTATATACTAGACATATGTCATATGTTAGAAATTAAAGTATGGCATCTTTGATCAAAAACACACAAACGATCAGACAGCTGAATAAAAAAGTACTACGGTTAAATTTAAACGAAGTTAAAGAAAAGAAGTATTTATATTCAATTTTCAATGGAAATAATTTCTTATTCAAGTAGGAATCTGTATCTTGCAGAAACTACCCGTTTCAAGGAACGAACTCGGAATAACTGGTGCCTGGAAAGACACGAAAATTTATGTGCTCTGCTTAATGGTGCATTAAACATTTTATTTTAATATCTCCCTAGCTTTCCAGTAGGCAACTCACGTATGACCCCATATATATGAGGACGTGCCCACAGTATGTATGTGTACATTTACGTGATACCTCGCATCCTTTACTGATAGGTATTCGAATAGGACTTGAATGCCTCTGAGTGCAAACTTTTTTGAAAAATGCAATTGGTGAAGTAAATTGAAAAATTGTGTTTGAGATACTGAGTAGATTTGGACAGTAGTTTATTTGTACGTCATTTACTTACAAAAAATGTTGGTATAACTTACCTATAGAGGGTAAAAATCGGATAGTTGCACCACATTTCGAAAATGCTTTAATTTCTTTAAAATGTGAACATTACTCAGAATCAATCTCATAAAATAGGTATTATAACTTAATAATACACTTTTTTTTGACAACGTAATGATCAATGATTTTTTAAAAAATACTGATATTTAGACCTCTCAGAAAAGGGATGGTCGCCTACTATGGCGGATAGTAGCCAAGCGTGAAAAATTTGATTTGCTTCATGTGGGGATTAAAACCTTGGTATAATTTTTAATGTGCATTTAAATATATTTAAATAGATAGATGCACTTTATTCCACAGAAAATTTGTAGTTACTGGTTTTGTAAACATATAGAAGTACAATTTAGGCGGTCTTATTGCTAGAAGGCAATCTATTCCAAAAAACCTTTAAGTAGTAGATATCGAGGTGAGCCGTGCAAATTATAAGTTGATATGTATATGATGAAAATAGTAGGTACCATAAAAGACAAAAAACTAATATATATATATATATATATATATATATATAATTGTACGCATATATTATACTAATTAAAGTTTTTCTTTATTATAAACTCGGCTACTTAGAAAGTTTTGCGAAATAAATATTTTTATTATTAAATTTTTGTTTCCGAATTTTTAAATTAAGGCCAATTAACCTCTAACATACCTATCTACCTAGCTAACTATTACGTTATGGCAAACATTAAAAAAAATACCAAAATAAAAACAAGTAGGTATTGACCATAATTATCAAAAACCTAATCATTTGGTACTTGCCTATTTAATAACAACGTAAATACGAGCTTGTACAAAAGGTAACATAATCTTTTTTATAATTCCTATGCATAAATGAGACGCAACATGAGATTTTCGCATTATCTTCTTTCGGAGATCGTTCATACATAAAATATCTGACGAAATAATAATTATTCAAATTTTCCACCGCTCCCTCGAGTCGAGGTACAGACTTTTCACATGTGGAAATTTGCAAATATTGTAATGCGTACAAACATTTTGTTTAGGGAATTACGTGCGGTTTCCCTGATATAATTTTTATGAGTGTGTAAGATGTAATATGATAGGGACAAGTAGATATGGTAGTAATCTTTTTTATTTATTTTAGAAACCAACAGCGTTACAATATTTAATATTCAAAACATGATTGGTTACACTGATAGTAAGGCCGACAATAGGTTCCTTAATCTACATTTATGATACATGAATAGAAATAGATATATTCTACATGAGTACAGGGTATCTAGCCAACCATAAAAAAACAACTAAAATGCCGCAACTAAGCAATCTTCAAACGGATATGGCACAAGTAACACTATTATACCGAAGTAGGTACCTAGTGAAAATTTGCAGCGCTATGTTACTGTAAATGAAATTGTAGGAGCAAGACAGCAATACTCTAAGGCAGGGAACTTTATCTATCACAGTTAGTTTATAAATAATCAATTAATATATTAAATAATAAGATTGCCAATAACATCCTCTGGTGTTAAGCTCAGTCCCTTGGTATAAACATAAGTAATTACCGCACGACGAAAATTAACCTGGGACATCTACCGAACGCACCCAAATTAAAGTCAATAAAAAAAAGTTCGTTTCTCAGATTGACATGTCCGAGAATCGATCCCGTTACCTTTCACACTACGGGCACCTTTTGCTCCACGAACGGCGTTTTTAGTTTAGATTTTTAAACAAAGAATGAACAGTTTTAAAGAAACAGATGTAGTGAATCTCCCCTTGCGGTGTGGGATTTGAACCCACGACCTTCAGGTACTGAGCAAACTGTTAAAATGTAAAAAAAAATACAAGTTTCCTGCATGCGCATTGCATGGTGATTCATTTATCATAGGCTGAGAAACTGCCCGCAACTAAGATAAGTCTACTATTTGTGTTTTATCCCTACTAATAATATTATAAATGCGAAAGTAACTCTGTCTGTCTGTCTGTTACGCTTTCCTGCTTAAACCTCTCAACCGATTCTGATGAAATTTGGTATAGGTATACGTTGAATCTCAAGAACGGACATAGGCTACTTTTCATTAGAAAATAAGGGGGGATGGGGGTAATACCTTTGAAAGTTTATATGGAAAAATGTTTATTTTTGAAGTTAGAAATATGAAATTTGGCACAAATATAGCTCGAAACTTGGATTAAAATATAGACTACTTTATGTTTCGAATATTAGGGGCGAAAGGGGTAAAACCGACCATGAAAAGATGTAGTCCACGCGAACGAAGTCGCGGGCACAGCTAGTATTTCATAATTTGAAAGATAGTTTTACGGCGCATAAAAACCATATAATTTTCATTTGAATTTAAGGTAGGTACCTATTTCATTAAAAACACCAAAATAATATTGCCAACATTTCCAATAATAAATAAACCACACTAAACAGATTAGTCAACTTTGAGTTCAAAAATAACTTTGAATTCTTCTGACAATTTAGTATGAAGTAGGTTTCATATACAAATAAGAATCATTTGTTGCTTATAATTGTATAGATTTTTTTATTTCGTCTTCAACACGCTGGGAGGGCGAAATAGTTATATAAAAAAAAGTTGTCGGTCCAAAGTGGTGGTAAATAGCTAAGGACAATGAAAAGTGGTCATCATTGGAGTAGGCCTTTATCCAATGTGAGGAGTGGATTAGTGGATTATGTAGCAATAAAGCAGGATTAAATAAAGGCTATTTATTTTATTTTATTTATAACTAGCTGTGCCCGCGACTTCGTTCGCGTGGAGTTCATCCTTTCATGGTCGGTTTTACCCCTATCTCCCCTAATATTCGAAACAAAAAGTAGTCTATATTTTAATAGAGCTATATTTGTGCCAACTTTCATATCTCTAACTTAAAAAATAAACATTTTCCGATATAAACTTTCAAAGGTGGCATTACCCCCATCCCCCCCCCCCCTTACTTTCTAACAAAAAGTAGCCTTTGTCCGTTCTTGAGGTTCTACGTATACCTATGCCAAATTTCATCAAAATCGGTTGAGAGGTTTAAGCGGGAAAGCGTAACAGACGGACAGACAGACAGACAGACAGAGTTACTTTCGCATTTATAATATTAGTAGGGATTGTGTACATACTATCATTCTGGCATTCTTATTTGCATAACTTAAGCACTTATAAGTAAAGAGTACCTACGTGTAAGTATGTACGCAACATTATCTGAAGGCTATTGTAGCACTATGTCCGGTATAGATTGAAGGACCATTCCAATAGAATTTAGTGACATTGATGAGGTAGTTTGAATGAAACTGTTGGTCCCGGCTGAAACCTAACTGACGACATTGTCACGATCGTAAGGAGATTATGGAAGTGGCACAATTTTGGCTCCTAAGACTTATGGGCGCCCTTCAACAGAAATGATGGTGATATTTAAATGAGATCCGCTAAGCCTAGTCAAAGAACAATTGACGGATTGCGGTGACCCCTGTACCAATTTTCAATGGAAACTTTGACGACTTTTGTAGCCGAGAGGCGAGCGGGCCGGACTTTGCCTTCGTGCCATCACTGAGGTCTCGGGTTCGATCAACATGGGAGACGAACATTTTTATATGGTCTCGAGTCTGGGTGTTGTGGTACTGTCGTTGTTTCTACTTTCTGTAACACAAGTGCTTAAGCCACCACAGAATCAGAGCAATGTATATGATGTTGTTGTTGTTGTAATGTACACGCGTTATTTTGGGATAAAAATTATCCTAGATGTTAATCTAGGATGTGATTTCCCTTCTTACCATATTTCATTCAAATCCGTTCAGAAGTTTTTCCGTGAAAGAATAACACATATTCATACATTCTTACAAACTGTCACATTTTTATACTAAATAGTAAAAAAAACCCAACCGGGTAATTATAGGAAACCAATATTTTGTATATTGTCCCGGGTCTGGGTGGTACTATCGTTTTTATGACTTTTGTAACATACAGAATAAGAGCAATGTGTAATGTTGTCCTATACATATTGTTTTTATACTGAGGTGCGTAAGAAAATTGCGTTAAAAACCGGCACATTCCCCCAAATTGTGTATTGAGCGAATGGACACTGATTGATTAGCTCGAAAACTATCCTGACTCACCCCCTGGCTACATACTAGTACTTACGCACTGCGTCGCGCAAATTGAGTTAAACGACGGGTGAAAAATAAAGCCGACAAAAGATACTTACCTACGTCACTAAACTTGATACATTGTTTCAGCGGATGTTGGTAACGCCACAAATGAGATTATAGGAAAAATTCCTCAAGAAAAGCAAGAAAAATCTACTCTCATTCTACCTACTTTTTTTTATATATCATAACACATTTGCTTTTATTTGTTTTTGTCCTATTGTTGTTGGGGAGTGCGGAAACCTGGACAACAGTTTTCTTCTACGACTGTAGAAGGATGATCCTGCTGTTTTAAGGTGTCTACTGCTGAAACTCAAACCATATACCATTACTGTAGCATCACCATTCAGGCAATTAGGTTTAACTAACACTAAAAGGAGTGTTGTGGGTTTCGCCACAGCTGGCATTGCATTTACGGTCTCCACCGTATGGCGGGAATGGATCGGTTATCCTCGCTTCTCCTTCAAACTATTCCAGGGAAAGATGACGGGGCTGCTTATTTAGCGGCCATTACGCCGATGATGCTATGGTAGGTCTTGTGTTCCCATAGCATCACCATCAAGCCGATGAAGTCCACCGGGGGGTTTTAGTGGGTATTCCTGCCCGTATAAGGGCATGGAGTCCCATACACACCGTCACCTCCCTCCGGTGACTGTACAGTGCGTCAATGCATTTTCCCCTGAAAAAAAGGAAGTGCTGTGGGTAATTCCTGTATTTTTAGGTCTATCCCCAAAAACGGAACGAACTAACGAAAGGTTTTGTTTTCAAAGATTCATCAAAAGTTTTGTAGTCAAACGTGGTTTTTGAATTGCATGAATAATATTTTGTTTTATGAAAACGCTTCATTCGCATTCGAAGGGAATTGCGACTATGAGAATTAAAAATTGCTATCCGTTGTCGGATCTGACATATTTCTTTGGGAGTCCCTCAAATTCGTGCTAACCAGTGGCTTTTCAAATAATAAATTGCCTTTATAAGTGTTTATGCATTGCATACAAAACCGCATTTTCCCCGCCTTTGATAAATAGGTCATGTCCAGAATTTCAATTCAACTATGACTGCTATCGACAAGGATATACTACACTAAATTATTTGAGATAACTTTCAAGAATGAACGAAAACTATATTTGGTACATAAAATATTGCAAATATAGGTGACTAACTGTATTTCGTACTTTAATGAGCCTGTTTTCAATGTGATGAACGTTGTGTTAGCGTTACTTGACAGACCAACTGCCACTGTTTTGACTTTGGCGAGTAGATCTGACTTTGGGAATTCGGTAGAGGACAGACGAAGGAAATACATTCTCGATCCATTTCATAGGTTTTTGTAACCCTTTCATAAACTATATTTTACTTTGTTCAGAAATATTTAATGTAATAAAAAATAACTATAAAATAGACTGCAATATATGCGCATTGAGTATCAACTAAAATATCCACATGGACAACTTACTTCAAAACTGATTGTGCATTGAAACTTTAAAGAACCGGGCGCCTGTGTTTTATCGCATAAATATATACATTTTTACGTGACATTAACTTCGGCAGTATGTGGTTACAAAAAAAAAGTTTGGTCACGAACTCAAATAGTTTGAAGAACGCCGGTCTAGAAATGTATCTTTTAGATAGTTACATAAAATGTAGGTGTTTCAAAAACATTTAGGGTTTAAATAATATAATTTGGTATTGCACTTATAAAATGTAAACTATGGGCAGAATTTCTAAGTTTCTCTAAGACCATATAACAAATCATGAGTCAAGACTCTAGCTTGGTCCAGCGCTATTTGGCCGATAACATCAGTGCAGTTTATAACTTTCTTTCTATAGACCCTTGCATACTGCACAAGGCCATAGCTTGATCTATCTCATAGTTAATAAGGTTACAGAAGACCGCAACGAGATAACAATCACTTCGGTGTTGTTGTGTTCCTGCGTGTGAGTAAGGTTTCCAGAGCTCCTGGGGGATGCTATTTTAGTAGCAGGGTTGACCCCAGGTCCTTCAAGGTAGGGGCGATAAGTCCAGCATCAGATTTTTTATGCTGTAGGTACTTGTCGCCTTTAGGCTAGGACATCATTACCACTTAACATTAGGTGGGATGAGGTCAGTCTTGAAGTGTAATATGAAAAGCAAGGTAAGTATGTAGGTATATTTGATGGAGAAAAAATTATTGTTGTTAAAACTAACGGAGGCATATCCACTGACGTACATCTGTGTCGGTCTGCGAGACGCCCCCTATTTCGGAATGCAGCGCGCGTCTACAGCAGACAGATTGCGCTACCAATGATGAGTTCTTGTTTACTGCAATACCTACAATTCGTTCATTGATTACTGCTTTCATGGGTTACAAGTATTACCCACCGGATGAACTCATGGACAAAAGAGGAAAGCAAATAAGCTTTCATATGATTATCGTGCGTATAATGTACAGTCAGCATCATTAGTTCGTATACAACTCAGTACCTTGTCACATTGAACGTCCATGTGACTGAGTAAGTGAAATAGACAGTTAGATTAATGTGACAAGGCACTGAGTTGTTTACATACTAAAGACGCTGACTGTACCTACTGGCTTTCGCGATTAAAAATTAGATGCTCATGTATGGCACGATAGATGAGAATAGGTACTTATTTTTTTGGCACGATAATAGCACTTAATGCCGTACGATAAGAATCCAGTAGACTACTAGAAAGGAACAAACGAAAGGTTCCGTTTTTGAAGATTACTTATTCGAAGGTTTGAGTATTTTATTTTGCATGAATAGTTAGGCACCTACTTACCTAACATTTTTTTTAAATGTTTCATTTGCATTTGAAGTAAGTTGGTTACATTAATAAGAATTTAAAATTACTATTCGTCATCGGATACGACATACTTATGTATTTCGTTTTTTGGAGTAGGTACGCTTCCTGTTGAAACTCAAACCACACATCACACACACACACGCACATGCCCACGCCCGAGCACACACACACACACACACACACACAGCGTAGGTAGTTGGCTTAAGGAAGATACATCCATTATTCTATACCTACTCCTAGAAGATAGAATTTCTACTAAAAATTCATCAAACGTTACCAAACGCAACCAATTAATTCATTATGTAGGTAGGTGATTCGACTCGCTCAAGTAATTGGGTAGAAAATGTTTTGTAATATTAGCATGGAAATTAATCCCCTAATAAATAAGTTTTCCAGCGTACCCTAATGAATTTCGATTGGTCTGTTCGCGTAAATCACTGGAGAGTTATTTGCGGGCATTTTAATTAATTCGGTCTCGTACCTGATTATGTTCAGTAGTTGTTGCAGTTTCATGTTGATTGAATTCGAGTTCGCATTTTTGGATATTTGTTGCTTTTATTTTAGAGAATTAATAAGTTAGACCGCCTTTATTTTGTTAAAATTAGTCTGGGCTTAGGTAGGCAATACCTACGTAACGAAAAGCAGTTAAGGATAAATTGCAAATAATTAAAAACAATAGGTAACCCATAAATAAAGATTTCCTATAGTTTACGTGCGAATAAAGTTTATTCACAAAATTACCAAAAGATTATCGGTCGTATGATTGCCTATTGCCATAGTAGAAAGAGAAAAGTAAACTAGCGCCATCTAGCGCCCCGACCGAACGATAACTGCCTATACCCCTAGGGCTTTCAGTGAAAACCATAGCTGGGCATTAACTCGTTAATCCGTTAATCGTTAATTAACGAAGTTAACATTTTGAGTAACGGATTAACTTTTAAGTTAACTTTAAAAACTGTTAACGGAATCATTAACTTCCGTTAATAATCCAGAAGTCCGTTAGTCGTTAATGTAATGCCTAATATTGGCACCGATTACAACATGTCATTAATTACTTAGATCCGGTGTTTAATAAGAATGAAGAGTGCTGTGTTTGTTTAAAGAAGGGAGCGTTCAAGTATTACGTAGTAACGGACTACCTACGCCATATCGGATACCAAATGATCGAAAATCAAAATATCGAACTCTCAATACATCGAATGATTAAAGTATCCAAAATGTTTTTTTTACATCATCCACAAAAACATCTAAGTTGGCAAAAACCTGAGAAGAATATTCAATATTTTGAGCGTTCGATTATTTGTATATTCGATATTTTGAACGTTCGATTTTTTGGACCGTTCGATTAATAGTGTTCGATATTTTAATTTTCGATCATTTAGTATCCGATACGGCGTAGGTAACCCTTACGTAACGTAATTTGTACACAAAAACTCATTTTTATTCTAAGAACAAGTATGATTTGCATGTTTTGTCATATTGGAATATTAAGAAACAACATATAAAACCACTGAATGATATTGCATATACATATCTTTCTATGACAGCAACTTCTGTGAAGTCGGAGAGGGTATTTTCAGCAATGGGCAACATTCTTTATGATCGGAGAAGTTCGCTGCAGTCTGACGCTGATGTTATGCTTTTTAAATCAAAACTTTAACATCAACGAATAGTTTATATTTTTTTTGTCACAGTAGCACGTGTTAAGACTTCATACATTTATTTTTACGTTTTTCTAATAAATAAATATTAAAATTACAATTTTGTCACTTTTTGTAATGTTTTATAATATTATGCTAAATTTATGATTTAGAAGATAATTTAAAAAAAGAACAAAATTATGCACAATCTCCGGTGACTCACCGGCTATCAATAGGTTATGTTAAATTCACCGGTGATTTTCTCCGGCGACATAATTTCGCTCCGGTGCAAAGCCCTACGCCCGACTGAGGTGACTCTGAAAGATTGTGAATATTTGTCAGTGTGTGCGTGCGACGCGCGTCGGTAAAGGGTGCGCACACATAGTAGCCACGCTCCGTGCGTTTGTTCGAAGATTACGTACTTCTCTTTATATACTCTGCTATTGCCTCCTTACATTAGTCAACAACATTTGATTTATTTTTTATTTTTTTATATTTGCGTAAAATTACATTCCTTTTTTGTTTACTTTTTATGTATTGGAAGTAAAATTTAGAATTTCAGACCTCTATATGTGAAAAGCTTGCATGTTCAAGCAATTTAATTTGATAGTAGGTAATGCCGTTACGCCGTGGTAATTCTATTTTATTAACCAAAGGCGATGAGAGTGTGGGGGAGCTTTTAGTTAAGATAGTCCCTGCTCGTTTAGAGCGGGAAAGTCCCACACACGCCGGTTTCCCCGAGGAAGTTGTACGGTGCGCAAAGATGTCTTCTCTCCCTTAAAAAATTACAGCACCTAATGACGTCAAAATATGAAGCAGCGTGGTTACCTGGCCCAACGTACCTATAAGCAATCGTTTGGTGTTGACTTCTCTCTATATTTAACTAACTCTAAACTAACTCAAAATACCATGCATTTCCGTGCTTTAACAACGTTCCTATTATTCTTTGAGCATTAATTTTTTTTCTCCCGCAAACGTCACAAGCGCTACTATTAGATTTACCTACTATTTCCTTACTCGAGCCTTTGCACCAGCGCGCTTGGTTCATGCAAATTATGGAGTTGAATTCCGGAGTGAGCTGGGAATATATTGCCTTTCTGCACACGGCCTGTTATATTATTAAAATCAGTCTGTGTATGTGTTACATCGCAATTCGATCACTACTCAATACGGCCTAGAATTTATTGAAGAGTGTCTACCGAAGAGTTGCAGTGTGATTGGAAAGCAATAAATAAATAATTACCTACCACACATCGCAGAGGTACCTGCCTACATTGAACTGATCAGTAGGTCAAGCACTTGTGTTATTAGCAGCGGTGGTAATATGATAATAACTACTTAAACTATTTCATAAACACCCAGCCATTAAATAAACCAAAATGTTAATCATATTATATTCGTTCTGAGTGGGAATCGAACCCACAACCCGTTAAAAGCAAAAAGTGTTAACTACTCTGTTCTTTCGGGCTAAACAGAAATCTCTTAAAAATATTCGCGTTAGTTATTTCTTAATTACTTAGGTGAAAAATTAATCACGGCATGCGAGTGTTCCTCTGCAGTTGATTAGCTTTATTCGTTTCATAAAGACAATTTATAAATATAACTGATGTAAGTAATTTTTAACAATAAAAAGATTATGTATACACGTTAGGTAATCACACAATACACGCGTACTAAGGGAGGACCTGCCTTCTAGAAAAAAAATGATACACCTATCATTTACTAAGAGGTGTAAAACAATTTGTAAAACCAATCTAAGAATTTGTAAAAGTATACAAGCTGAGATAAATAGGTAAACGTATGCTCACTCAGACCTCACAGAAGGGTAGTTAGATCACCGTTTATAATACGTTTACAAATAAAAAATAAAATAGTTTTTTAAAAAAGAGCTGGGCCTGGGTTTAGGTACTCTTTTAAGACAGTTATTGAACCCTTATTTAAAATTAACAGATGGTTCCTTGTGCTAACTCAATCCTCACGCTAAATAAAAAAAGGCACTAAGAACCTTCGTTACTCTATGCCGGTATTTCTTTTTTTACTTGACCTACCAGTTGATACATAATTATTAAGTTATTTACTGAGAACCATTCCCGAACCAATGAAGCGGCAAGTTCCATCAAATTGCAAAAGTTATGAGGACTTCGCTCGTCGACTCGTAAAAAAATCTCTCAAACTTTTGTAATTTTAATAGCATCCTGTTTGCCTGCCTGCCTACCTGAGCAAAAAGGATGTGTTTATCACTGAATTGTTGAAGGTACCTACCTCTTTGTTTTTATTCTGTCTTAACTTATAAGGACAGTCAAAGTTAACCTTTTTTATTCATATAAGTAGATTACCTACATTAGTAATACTTATGAATAGTCTATACAAAAAAGCTACCTCCGGTTCGGAACCTATAACTACAGAGAAGATACCGGCAAGAAACTCCATAGTTTTTTTTACAAATGAAAGCTTAACAATAACATAACATAACAGTAACATTTATTTATTTGCATAAAATACATACAACAGTAATGATACATGAAGATGTTACAAGTGGTATCTTGAGTTGGATTTGACCTGCAAGCAGATGTGCAAACAATAGTGTCATTTTAGAACAATCTTAAGTACCTACATATTTAAATTTAACAATTGATAAATTCGTTGACACTATAAAAGCATTTTTGAAATAGCCACGACGTTAACACTAATTTGGTTTTTTATACTAATTTGGATGAAATTTTACAAAAGAGCAAACTTCTCGTACTTATGTACAAACTTATTACTAATGAAGGAAGGTTAGTTTGTATAAAAATCTATACCTACTAGGTTTAATAATTGTATTTAGTAAGAAAATATTTTTATTTGAAAAGTGTTGTCTTTATTTAATAAACGACACGTGGGTATATTAAAAAAAATATTGTAGTTATGTAATAACAGAGAAGCCTGACTAGGTACCTTATTGCATTTAGTTCTACCATTTGATGGTTTTACCTACCTGTAAATGTTTCCAAGCGTTTTGAAAATTAATAGGTATGTTTTTTAGATCTGTGTGTGCTTAATTTGTTACACCTCGTATTAGTTCTAACACCCGCTCTCGTCGCCGTTATTTGAAATAGTATTTTGGTAGTTAAATTACCATAATTATACGAAAAAAATTTCCCAACAAAATAAAACAAGATATTTTTTCTTAAAATTGTTCGTTCTGTCTTTTATTACGATAAATATCTCCACTACATTGTAAAATAAGATATTTTTTCGTTAACACTATATGGTACCTACTTTTGGCGTTATTCTTATTATGTATAATCTATTGTTCTAACGTCCAAAAAGTACCTAAGTACTTACCTAAGATGATTTCGCTATTTATAATTTGTTGCATTCATATACTTACTATTTCCAGATTTAGTAAGCGCAGCACACAATAGTGTCTAAAGAATAAAAATTAAACCACACAAACACATAGGTACCTACTTCTAGTAGGTACCTATATTTCCAAAAATATATTACGAGGTGTTACATAAAGGTAACAAGAACGGTAACCTCAGTTGGTTTAAGGCTCGCAAAAATCTATAAAAGCACCAATTTTCAAAAGTCCAGGTAAAGGTCCAGGTTTTCAGGTACCCCTTTATTACAATCAAATGACTGGATTAATTTAACAATCTCCTGCTTACGTAAGGCAACAGTAAAACCTAATCTGTGCTGACAATTTGTATTAAATTGTTTCCTTTTTTTATCACATTTCTCACTGATTCTGCGCTCCTATTGGTTGAAGCGTAATGTGATTTACAGGCCTAGCATGCGCCACGCGACTAAATTTTATCGCGCTCTTAACAAACGTCAAAATCGATTGAAGTCAGTGCGTCAGGTTTTGATTGGCTTAAAATACGAATGCGGCGTGCTATTAGCCAATCAACAGTATCGAAATTTTGTCGTCTCATGCGAGAAATTCGACGTGTTGCGCATGCTAGGCCTGATTGACTAAATCCTTTCTCGATAAACGTATCGATTACAAAAATAAATTATCAATCCGAGCAGTAGTTCCAACAACCAAACTCTTTAAATTTAGTATAGATTAACTAAATAAAGCATTCAGTTATTTAGTTTTTATTATACTGCGAGTCTATGGTTACAGAATTCCTTAACCTTAACATTGTTGTATATTTTGACTGATTGCGCCACCACTAACGTGTGAATAAGTTATAGGCAATAGAAGGTACACATATTTGGTAGTAAAACAATGAAATCTTTGGAATTGTTTATTCTCATACTGTAAAATCATATCCAAGTATTTACACAATTACAGAAATAGAAATCTTAAATTCCATCACATAAAGAGTCGCCTATCCATTTACGTTCTATTTCTATATAAAAAACATCTACTTGGTACCTACACGCTTACTTAATCTACAGTGATACATACTTACTTTACTAAACTCAAAAAAGTGGCTGAGTAATTTTTAGAAAAAGAAAAAAAGTATAGACTTTTTATAGCAACAAAAATTGCAAGTTCAATTAGTTTGCCCATAAAAATACTTTTATGGATAATATACAAAGAACTAAATTGTGATGGTGGATTTGAATACTATTGTAGAGTTTAACAAATTAATTAACAACACCAGACTTTTGAAAAAAAATGATCTATTTATTTTCCCTTACTCCTGTGACACTATATATTTAACCGAATTGTAACCGTTTTCAAGAAATAAAATTAATTACGTTAGATACGTATTATGTTATTATTTTAAACGCTTTTAAAATTAAAACTCTTTACATCTAATGAAAATTTACATAACTCATTAATTTATTCAATTAATGAAGAAACATTTTTAAATTGCAAATATTTTTTCGTATACAGCTGGGCTAGATATTATGTAAGTACCTACTTTTTGTGATGTCACCGTTTCGTTTAAATGATATTGTTCTAAAAAGTATTGAATCTTTGAATAAATATCAATTCACATACAAAAAAATAAAGGCATTCTATTTTCTCCAAAAGAAGGTATTAAAAACGGACATTAAAACAATATTAGAGCGATTTAATTATACAACTTCATTAAAATAGTAAAATAGTTAAAAAACACCACTATACGTCATAAGGGCATGTTAAACTCAAAATGGGTGTTAAAAAGTAAACAAATCAAAAAGTTTATAACTTTTAACCTTTCTGCTTTGGATAGATCTTTTTAGATGTAATTTTTTTGGACAAACAGCAGGACCAAACTCAAGCTCGAATTTACAGTTAAATTATGAATATAACATAGTGACGGTAAGTTTCGTTATGTTAAAACAACTCATTTTTAAAGGAAATTTTTACGACTTAGACTAAATATTTTTTAGTTGCTCTTTAAATGTTTAAGAGTTGAAGATTATCCCCGCTACATTTAACATTCAAAATTGTTTGCATTCTATTTCCATTCAGTTTACAATTATTCAATAATAAATAAGATACTTACAATAATTTTCAAAATGATATTTTAAGCCATAACACTTATTATTGTGACTTCACTTATTGCTCAATTTTACATTAGATATTAAAATATTGCTCGAGATGTTGTAAAATTATTTAACTACTAATTTAAATAAATAAAATATTAAACTTGCAAAATACATTACATATTAAATTTAAGTACGCGCTATTAGATTAAAAGGAAATATTTAATTAGACCGATTTGACTTTTGAGCACTTATCTTACTAACTACATACACAATTATTATGCGTACCCACAGTTGAAAATTAAAGCTGATTAATTTTTAAGCTCTATAATGTATGTTACTGAGTAGTAGGTACTCCTTTCGTAATAAATAAACAAAGTGCAACGGTCATAACATATTAAGCAACGAAATGCAAAACATCGAAAATGGTATCAAATTAATAAGGTTATTACTTAAACATCTGATGTAAATCAGTTAAAACTAAGTCAGGCTACAGACAATGAGGGTGTTTGCGCATGAAAAATCCAATAGATGGCGATACGTAGGCGTGGGGTCCACTGGTTAATTGATTGGTGATTTAAATGTCATGGTGACATGTCTGTCAATGCCATGTAGACCATAACCAATCACGTAGCAGTTGGACCCCACGCCTACGTATCGCCATCTGGTGGATTTTTCGAACGCAAGCACCCTCATTGTTAGAAGTAAAAATAGTTGAGTAATAGGTGACATGAAGTCACTTATTATTTACTTGTCCATTTTAAGCAATAATTATTCAAAATAGACAAATAAAATTTACTTAATTATACTTACAAGGAATGGAATATTTATTAGTTAAGTGAACAAAGAAAAAGGAAAATGGCTATTTGTCATCAATAACAATTGAGTGCTCTTAAAACGACATTGATTCTCGGTTTTTATTGATGCTGTTAGTTTCAATTTGTTCACATATATTGTATATGGATATACAAAACTTTTACTTCCAGACAAACATGCATTGACAAATTATATTAATTTTATAGAGGAATTTAAGCTTACATATAAATAAAATGAGTGATGATTCATGGAAACATTATTACATTAAAATGGAATACAATTTGTAAGAGTAAACATTAAGTGATCTCTACTTTTGAAACACTTAATATTAAGTGAAATTATGCAAATTAAAATTCAATGTATTAAATAACTAGCGGCCGCCCGCGACTTCGTCCGCGTGGACATTTTTTTAGATCATTTCAATAGGAATTATTCTTTCATACATATATTTTTGGTATCTTGAACCGTTTTCGCAGCGCACGCAACGGAAGCCCTCGAGGATGAATAATTTTCCCCGTTTTTTACACATTTACCGCTCTGTCTTTGCTCCTATTGGTCATAGCGTAATGTTATTTAGCCTATAGCCTTCCTCGATAAATGGACTATCCAACAAAAAAAGAATTATTCAAATCGCACCAGTAGTTTCGGAGATTAGCGCGTTCAAACAAACAAACAAACAAACTCTTCAGCTTTATAATATTAGTATAGATAATTATTGGAAGGAGTATCATTTATCTATGAGAGTACTAAGTATAACGCATGTTATTATAAAATGGGTCCAATAATTTTAATTTCAATACAAAATAATACAACACATTTAAAATGTACACAATGAAAACACATATACATTTTGTAACTTAAATATTAAGATTCACTAGCGTAGGTAAATATATTAATAATTTCACTAAATAAATACCCTACTAACCATCAAATTATTATGAAAAACCAATTCATTTTATAAAATAAATTCATCATAATTTGTTCATCGATAAAAATATTAGAGTACGAATATAAGACTAGTATAAAACTATAAAAACCAATTTAAATACTATTAAAAACAGATACTGTAAAAAATCTAGCGTTTACTATTATTTGAGAGTATTATTGCCTACCAAACCAATGTACTTACCTAATTAACGAATAATCGTAATATTGTTAAGAAAATATTAATACTGAGCATTTTGGAATATAATATAAATAATTTACTGATGTCAAGCAAAAAAGGACAAAAAAAGGATGATTTTATAGAAGCACATATTTTATTTTGTTTTTTCCTTGCTGTTATAGAGGCCATACATGTTTTTTTTAATTTGAGCTGTCTAGCTTTGTTTTTGAGATACAGGCTGGTGATAAGACGCACAGGCAGACAGCGAAGACTTATTAATAGAATCCCGTTTACGAAATCGTAAAAAAGTTGATACGCGTACAAAATTTGACGTGAGAGTAGGCTAGTTCGCGGTAACTACCTATAAGGCTTTATCCTGTTATGCCAATCGCGGTTAAAAAAAAAAATAGTTCTGATAATAAATCGCTAGTGTACTGCAATTGCTAAGCGTCCGAAGACCATATGCAATTTTGTGTGTTCAACTTAGCAGTACAACTTTACCAGTTTAACAACATTACTTAACCAGACGAGTCTTTTACTTGAAAGACAAGATATTAAATCAAGTTCTTTACCAAATATCCATACCCTAAGGTAAGCGCCAGTATAAATACAACTGGGGTATTAGTACTAAGACTAAGTATTCATACGAGATTAAATATGACTTCCTACATCCCTGAATTTTACGTTCATACATATAACGGACTTTTCAATAAATTGTCCCGTAAATGGCATTTAGTTAATAGACTTAAAAGGAATAGAGATAGAATTAAAAGGAATTGGCCACATAAAACTAATTTGAATGTGGCAAATATGATAATCAACAATGATTAACGCACACATGAGTACCTTTTCACATAAACCTCCGAATAACTAAGTAAGTCAGATAAACAGTTAACTTAAGGCCCAATACGAAGAGAATTAGCGAAACTTCATGTATTTCTGTTCACTACAACGATGACCTCAAGTAATTCTAAGCATTAAATCACTTTTTGTACGTTTATTCAGATATTTTACAAGGTCGCCGCCTTCTTGAAATTTTAAAATAAATGAATATATAAAAATTATACCGTTTTTAAAAAATGTTCAAAAATGATTTCTTCAAATTATTTTTCTTCCAAAACTCTGTAAATATATCTTTAGAAAAAAATATTTTTACTAAAAAATTTTAGGATTGTGATTCCAAAGGTCGCCGCCTTCTTCGTTTTTTTTACAATCTATTAGTTATTAAAATAATTCATTTTAAACACAAACGCCTGATTAAATTGCATAATTCTTAGATATGAAAGTTTGCCGTTCAGGTGCTTCGATGTGTAGTGTTGACAGGTGACGACAGTTAGTTGTCTGTTTTGAAAATAGTAAATAAATTGGTTTACACGCGTAGTCTTTACGCAGCTCGAATTGCGCAAATTCCATTTTGAGATTTTCGACTGTATTTTGTATGTACGAAAAAACTATACGCTTCTTCCTAAAAAATCAGATACCCATAGATTTAATACAAGAAATAAACAAAAGCTTGCCGTCCCAAAACTCAGACTTCATAAAAGTAGCAATTCCTTCATGGGGATAAGTATAAAAATATTTAATAAGTTACCACAAAGCATTATTGACTTGCCCATGCATAGATTTAAGACTCAAATTAAAACATGGCTTATCAAAAAGGCTTATTACACTGTACAAGATTTTTTTAATGATAAAAATATGTGGAATTGTAATGTCCATCTGCACCTAGACAATTTATATTATTAATTCAAATATTTTAATGTCCAATTGTGATGTTTGTCATTTATTTTAAAAGAGGATATCTGTTGAGTTTGTTGCGGCGCTTCTTCTCAACAGAACCAACGTCGAGGCGCTGCTGGTAGGAAAAAATAATTAACGTGCAAAAGAATTTATTGTAAATCCACTTGCAGAAATAAATCATTTCATTTCATTTCATAAATCATTTCATTTCATTTCATTTCATTTCATTTATATTTTTTGTAAAATACTTTTTTGTTGGGAGGCTGCTTAGGCTGCATTTTTAGGGTTCCGTAGTCGACTAGGAACCCTTATAGTTTCGCCATGTCTGTCTATCTGTCTGTCCGTCCGAGGATAATCTCAGAAACCGTTTGCACTAGAAAGATGAAATTTGGTACAAATATGTATATTAATAACGTCAACAAAGTGCAAAAATAAAAAATAAAAAAATGTTTTTTAGGGTACCCCCTCTACACGTAAATTGGGGTGTGATTTTTTTTTTATTTCAATCCCAACATGTGATATATCGTTGGACAGGTATTTAAAAATGAACAGGGGTTTACTAAGATCATTTTTTTATATTTTTAATATTTTGGGAAATAATCGCTGCAAAAGAAAATAAAATTGTGTCCTCCCCCCCCCCCTCTAACTTTTGAACCATAAGTCAAAAAGTATGAAAAAAATCTGAAATATAGAACTGCATAAAGGCTTTCTAGGAAAATTATTTTGAACCTGATGGGTTTAATCGTTTTTGAAATTTTTGAAAAAATATTTTTTTAACTAAAGTTGTAATTTAAGGATACTTAAGTATTGTGATGCTTTGAAAACTACGGAACCCTACACTGAGCGTGGACCGACACACTTTTGGCCGGTTTTACTTATTTACAATAGCCAAACTGATCATTTATACGTTTCTAGGCAAGTGAGAAACTCAAAAATGCAAATCGTCGACGCGCGTGCAATACCGCGTATGTAGCATTTGCCATAAAGATTAAAGTGGTCTGTTATTTCATATTATTTCAATCTAAATTAGAACTTACGGGAAAATGTCATTACGCGGTATTGAACGCGCGTCGACGAAATATCACAACCGAATCGGAAAATAATGAACAGAGTAAGTGCAAACACAGAGACGGCAAATAATGTCATACATTGTCATAGGGGTATGATTGACCGCTTGGAGTCTAGTAAGAATTAATACACTCAGGACCTTACCCCCACTATGGAGAAAACAGAATAAAGTTTTTAATTTTTAATTTTTGCAATTTTTACAACGACATTTTGTAAGACTCACAAGTACAATCATTTCAAAGTATGTACGTGAAGTTATTTTTCGTACGATGCACCTATTAAGAAAATGTGGTCGCATGTGGCTAAAAGCCAATCATAATCTTCAGTAGGCATCTGAGATTTAATTGACCGATCATGATCGCCATGTATACCTGACGGTAGCAAGTTTGATGTCTTGAGAGCAGAAGACCTCTGAATTTAGCTTACTGAATGCCGCGACTGCAGCACTAATTCTGCTTATTATTTCAGCATCGAGGTTGCACTTGGGTGTTATTGTACTCCCAGGTAGCGAAATTTGTCAACCCGCTTCAACTAGTCCTCACCAAGTCTTCATTTCAGTGTCTCGCGACCATTAACGTCCTTCGACAGCCATTCCTCTTTTTGATACTTATTTTTAGACCAAATTTTTGGCAAGACGGTGAAAATCCGACATGATTTGCTGCAGGGTTTTGGGGATTCTGCCACGAAACAAAGGTCATCTACGTACAAGATCTCATTAATCATAGCGTGTGTAACACGTCCGTGCAAGCCCTGAGTGCGGAACCGGATGCGAAAACCTTTCGAAGAAGTCCTTGAGACATCCCTGACATCCAATGCAAATATCTTCCCTAGCATCATAGCTTCCCTAGCACCATCTAGAGAGCTTTCCGGGGCACGCCATCGAGAGCCTTCTCGAGGTCAACTCTTTTCTTGAAGATGACGCACTGAAAAATTAGCTTTGCTTGTGCCCCGATCAGGCCAAAATCCAAATTGGGTTTCAGGCAGGTGCTCTTCGGTGTGTTTTAGGAGTACTCTGGCAAAGATTTTCCCAGGGGCTGATAATAGTAAAATACCCCGGTAAGAGGTGCAATCGATCAATGCGAGAAACTGTAAAAATGCTAGGACTTGGTCTTTTTCCCACAAAGTACAAAAAGGCTCCATATAGCCGAATGAAACCCGTCACCACCGGATTTAAGTAGTTGCTCTCCCGCTATCAAGTTGATACCAACCACGCGCTATTTTAGTTGTTAACTGACCGCAAGAACAATCTCAGCAAGTGTCAGCGGCTTATCCAGCTGAGCTAGAGTGGGGAGTTCAGATATCAACAGAACATATTCAAAGTCAAGAGACCAGCGCAAGTTGAGTAGAGCGTTGAAGTGTCCCATCCATTACTCGAGCACTTTCTCCTTTGTTTTGAGAAGTCCTTCACCATTCGATGGTTTCAAAGGAGCTTTTGAAAAGGGGATCGTGCTAATCAACTTTCGAACCTCACTGTAAAACACCCCAAGCTAGTTTGTGTCAGGAAACCACTGCATGTAGTGAGCTTTGTCTTGCCACCACCGATCCTTTCCCAAGATAGTCGACGAAACTTCAGGTTACTCTCGTCGTATTTCCACAACACTTTCAGGGTGAATTGCTCTGCTTTGTCGATTGCGCTAACTATGACTTTATTGTTTTCAACAAACCAATTTTCATGTTTTTGGTTGTTAGCCCTTGAGTGAATTTAGCCGTGTCGTTAAGATATGAGCAGATATAGCCAACCAGCTCTTTTCGATATCACTGCTCTCAGGGCTTACAGACGGTTAACTGATTGTTAGCGCTTCAGCATATGTCTTCATTGTCTCATGATTCATAAGCCTAATACCGTTTAAACATGCAGACTTGGATGGACCGGATCTGCGAGGACGCCGGAAGCAAAGACGTAGTTTTATAACGTCAAGTCTGTGGTCAGTCTAGCAGTGACCACCACGCATCCCGCGGGTGATTAGGACTTGGGAAACGTCTCTTTGCCGTACTTTCGCATAGTCTATTAGATACTAATATTTGGGCCTTGGGTGCTCCATGTAGTTTTATGCTTCGCGGGGAGGCTGAACAAAGTGTTTGTAATAGCAAGAATTTGTGCACATAAATTGAGCAGTAACTGACTATTCTAGTTCATGTTACCCACTCCGTTTCTGCCTAAGATTTTAAGCCAGCCTTCATAGTCTTGAGCCATTTTGGCGCCCAACAAGAGTACCAGCTCGATTGGACGTACACTCTTGATACTGCGCGCTAATTCTTCGGAGAATTGCTAAGTTCCCGAGAACAATTGCGGTTTTCCGTTCTGGATAGGTGTTGGAGTTGTGATCAAGTAGGGTTAGCACGTTCTAAGCGCCTGAAGTCATATTAGGTGATTTTAAAAACCGTATTCTATTGTATCGTCGACTACGAGTGAAACGATGCGGAGGCAGCCGCGGTTACTACCATCCGTGTAGGTTAGGGTGAACATTTCTTTAGGGCATCTTTTCTAGCCCCCTCCCCGGCTGAGCAGGCAAAGCAGTACCCCCCTAAACAGGCCACCTTTGTCACTAAGGTGCTGCCGAATCCTTTTTATCTCCCCGGTGTAGAGTGAAAGCGACCACGATGTACCAACTACACCCCCAGAGCCGTCTAAGTGCAAGCCTCGGACAAAGCCCAGTCTGTATGAAACTGGACCTCTGCCCTATCAGCTTGCCCTATGCTTATCAGCGTGGACTGCCTTTACCGCCGAGTTAGACTTTGTACACAAAGCAGGAGGTTCCACCGCAAACCCTGCCAACCGAAGCATGCGGGATTCCTCATCGGGTTTAGCTCACGAGCCGACGTAGTAAACCGGGGTGTGATCGTTGTGTGTACCACAGCTACTTGGAGCCACCGATGAGAATGCGTGTACCGTCTGCAGTTCTGCACTTCATGTACACAACCTTTTGAAAGGTCGGTTAGCATACACGCTGCAAACGCTCAATTACACCCCATATATCGATGGCCCCGACGAATAAACGTGCAAGAGCTCTTGCCCAAAAATTTTTTTTCGTTTTTATGGCATAGAATACGCCTACACATTTTTTTTTTTGTAAATTTTGGACTTAAAATAAGACTTTTATAGCACAAAATTCGTTTATTGTAGGGAAATTAAATATCTTCATATCACATGAATAACAAAACACGCGTCTATTGAATCTAATTGTTTCTTTGAGTACACAAAAATAAACGTATTAAATCAATCTGCCGCCTATGTCAAACCTTTCCTTTGGGTAATAACTCCTACACAAAAAAAAGACACAATTATTCGTGTAAAAATGGAAGCTACTTTTATTAGTTATGCTTCATTGCAGACCGCAAAAATTTTAATACAGCTATCCTAATGTAGAATTATTATCTTTTACTAATCTGTAGAATAACCGTGCATCGTTTTACTACACTTGTTTATGCTTCATTTATGACACGAATAAACGTGCAGTGATACATTTCTGTTAACAAGTCACATATTATTCATTAGAATAATAAAATTATAAGTTTTTTCTTGAATACTGAGAAAATCGATAGTTTTATTTTCTTAAAAAATATATGATCTGAAATATTTTTAACCTTTAATATAATTATACATTGAATATATCTATTCATTACGACATTAAAGTAATGTGATTTCAAACGTTTTTATGGTTTCCTGAAAAGTAGTAGTTTTTCGTTTGAACGTTTATTCGTTGGGACCATCGATATGTTTGTATGTATGTAACGAATAAAATACAAAATTGATAATCTATTGGTACTTACTAATATTACAAAGTAGTAAGATTTAATAAATTATACGTACGCAATGCTGTCTCTAAATCAAAATTACTCTGCACAGCATGACATGTATGTATTAGTACTACATGGCATTAGCTCGTGCTAGCGCAGCACGAGTGTGCGGCGAATGCGTTCAATAGATGGCGCGCGGTTCGCCGCGAAACGGGTAATGTCAATTGCTTCGTATTGGGCCTTAATGTGATAAAGTGCTTAATATGGAACACTATAAGGTATCTAATTGATCAAAACACCTATATTATTATAATCATTGAGAATATTACATATCCAAGTGCTACACTTTAATCCCCATTTTTGTAGTTTCATAGCATTTCTATATTAACCTAATGTACACGGAAAATACACATGCTTTAATACATTTTGAACTATAAGGACATAAAAAAGTAGATGGAACGTCAGAATACCTAAGTAGAGATTACGTCATAAGCTTATTATCATTTTTTTTCACTTTCAAACAAGACTACAAACACATTGATTATTTTTATGTTTTTTTTTTGGGTCTCACTTTCCTTTTCCGTATTTCAACCTTTATTCTTTAAGGGCTCACTAAAGTAGGCACAGTAAAAAAAAATAACCCAATGAAAGAAACTAGCTTAAAAAGTCATTCGGAATATGAAAACAAGATATCAATGAGATTGTTCCTGTACGAAAAATCCACTAGATGGCGATACCTAGACGTGGGGTCCAACTGCTACGCGATTGGTTATAATACATGGCGTTAACGGACATGTCACCGTGACGTTTAAACGACCAATCAAATAACATAATATGGAACACATACTAAGAAGGTACCTTCAGAATTGCTGTTATCTCTTCAGTCACCCTATTTCGACATTGTTAAAATGTTATTTTCTAAATGTTAGTTTTTTCAGATCGAATGGATTGAAATCAAGCAGTTTATTAAACCACCTAACTCATAACATGTGAGCTTTATTTATTATTACGTGATTGATTGGTAAAAAAATGTAAAGATATTTCATTATAGTTTAAAACAATCATTCATTGAAATAAATTCGATTGGAGCAGCCATTATTGGGAAACTTAAAAATACTGATAATTTAGGCCCACGACGTGATTGACAAACTGTTTCGACATTTTAGTTCGAAGAATTTTTTTTTAATAAATATTAGTCTCTTCTATTTCGGTAAAAATATCGAATAATACTAATAGGGCATTATTAACATTGCAGATTGCTATATATTGTAATGAGCTCTAAGCTAATTAATTATTATTGCAAGCGTTTTCATAGATGCATAAATTACTCGTTCTTGAGTGCTTGCTTAATACACGTTTGTTTTCAGAACAAATACACTTACTTACTTACTTGAGGATGTAGTATAATGATCTTATATGAAGAAAATAAATTCATTTAAAATCAATAACCATACCACTGAGTAATTCAAACAGAAAATTTCCAATTAAATACGTAACCCGTAAAAATTTGCGGGATTCTGAGCTTTTTTTGTTCTTTTTTTTTACTTTCGACAATGTCTGCGAAGCCTTATTATCTTCACCAAACTTTCAGAAGAGCTTTTGCGCTGAGGGTCGCGAAGGGATTGCGGGGTTGATCCTTATTGATTGCGAAGATCTTTGAACAATATCCGAATATTCTTCCGTTTTAATAAAATTTTGTCAAAAACTAAATAACCAAATTTTATTACAACGAGAATCGAAACCCTGTTAATCGAAACTGTCTCGGCATGGAAGTATCTGAACATTCAGCCTGCATAAATTTTACAAGCTTCCTCGTTCATTATATTATTGGGATTTTTACTATTCAATTAAAATATATAAAACACCTTAGTAACCATTTCTACCTATCTAATTAGGTAAATTATTTATTTTCGCTGTATTCTGTTTTTATCAATTTTGATATTTTACTTAAATTGTTTAAACATGAGCTTAATTTAAAATATCTCAAAATAACTGTGCTTATACATCAACAGAAATTACAGCGGTTGGTAACAATGATGAAAACATATTACGGATATTTTGATGACGCTGGCTTTTCTTATATGTAATAATAAGTGAGTATGTGATATCTCAACGATACATATCATTGTAGCCTCAAACGCCCATCAAATAAATAAACAATTGCATTGCAGCGGCTGCTCTTAAAAAGAGGGTTGCATTACTTTAACCGTCATACTGGATTGTAGGTACAAATGTGTCCAGAAATCCGTCAGCATACGTTAAGTTAAAGTTTACTAAGGTTTAACACGTTCAATACCGTGCAGTTCCAACAATGGATTCACAATTTTGTTATACTCGGCATTGAATGTGTTAAAAGCAACCCGTGGAGATTTTCAAGCAAATATTGCTGAGCAAACAATCACCAGATCACACCTCGATGTCATCGTCGGGTACGACGGTCGTCTTAAGCTTCTTAGTATTGAGGATGGACGGTTTCTGAGTGCGTGTGTGCCATACGAACACTTTGGTGCAGTTCTCGGCCAACGGTTCGAGGTCGTCTTTCGTGGTGAAGTATTTTAGTATCTCGCTTTCCTGAAATTTGAGAACGCATCGTTTAGTAAAGGCCTGCACGCGCGGTGAGCGCCAATGACACAAGAGGAAGATAATTATTCTTAATTGCACAAATAATGAGTATCACAGGCATATTACAACAGTATCTACTAGGTATATTAAATGAAATTTGACAAAAATAATTTATTTAAAACATCTCGTTTCTAAATAACTTGATATTTGAACATGCTTTTGCCCAGAATTAAGAAAATAATATAGGTATATGGTGGAATTTATTGTATGATGTAGTTAAGCTACAGTTTACTCTTAGACAAAGATTATGTCTTTTACTGCAGTTAATTTACGCCGACGTTAATAAAATGTATTTAAAAATGAATAAATTTATAGAAAGGCTCATTAATTAATCAATGAAAAACATTTTAAAACTTTTTTTTTTATATTTTAGACGACAAATTACGTGATATCAAAATAATTAAAACATATGAAATCCATGGTTTCATATACACATTGAGTCACATTTTCGGCAACGAGAAAGTTATCTTTATACTTAAATAAAAACTAATGTTTCACTAAAACTTCAAAACGACTAGATCGATTGGGGTCATATTTGTATCGAAATATTTGTATTGAAATTACGTTATTGAACGTTAGAACATTTTAAAAAATAGGCAGCACTACGGTCTTCTGTACATCTAGTAATATATTAATTCAGATTGAGTAGCAATCAGAAATATAAGCACATGAGCGTTTTTTCTCAGAGTGAAGAGAATAGAACTCACGCAAAGGGGCGTCAATGATAGGGACATTACTTAAATATTTTTACGAGCCAGTCAAACACAATCTCTTATCAACAGCATTGGTTCCATGGTTATTATTAGATGCTATTTTTGCCGCTCATGCTTTTATCTCTATGGATTAGAGTTTCATTGCATACAATGAAGACAATATGAAATGCATGGTTTACTATAACAGGGATGATGACTCGGTAAAAAGTCAATGATAAAATTGAGCCCATCAGATTTTAAAACACAATATCTTTTTTGTAATACAATGACCCAACTTCCGTGGAGGGGTGCTCCACGTGACTATTTCGTAAAAATTGTACGAAGAAGTGACGTCGTTCAAATTTTTGTTTACACGATCAAATTAAAAAATTGTGTCCAATATTTTTATATCTAAATTTTGGTCTAAACTATCTTAATTTTAGTCCAAACATAGGTACATTTTTATTATCAAATAGGGTTGTTATTGAATTATTGGCTCTAAAATTTCATTCAAACTTATTCAGCATCAAATCAGATTAAATGTAGAAGAGTAACAAAAACACAAACCTTCACATCCTACTACTATTATAAAGGCGAAAGTTTGTAAGTATGGATATATGGATGTTTGTTACTCTTTCACGCAAAAACTACAGAACGGATTTGGATACAATTTGGTAGGAAGATAGATGACATACTAGATTAACAAATAGGATACTTTTTATCCCGAAATAACGCGGGCGAAGTCGCGGGAAACAGCTAGTTTATAATATTAGTAGCATTTAAACGAAAAAAATACACATTTATTTTTATACAGTAATACATATAGTACCTAACTACAGATTAGCTATAATTACTTTAATTAGGTATGTTATTTTTAAAGTAGGTAAGTCATTTAAGTTGGCCGTATACAACGCTATTATATACGGTCATTGTTTAATTTTTTAATTAAATTTCATTAAGGCGACACTAATTCCTGTTGATGCATTTTTACACACTGCGCTCGCTAATAGAGATTATGCATGAAAAATTGCTTAGTGACTCGCTCATTAAAACACATTTTTTTATAGAATATGTAATGCGTTTGAGAAAACATACGTCACATTGCAAATCGAATCTCGTAGAACTTTGAAGTCACTACGGCAATAAATAAGATTTTAAATAAATCGTTTCTAAATTATAAAACATATTGCTTATAAATTATATGGCTAACGATTATTTAATCGTAATGTCATTATAATTTCAAAATATCTTAAGGTAATGTAAAGAAATGGATTCATCGTAATTTTTAAATAGTTATTTTATAATCGATAACATTAATTTATATGTAGGTATTATGCATGAGGCACCGATACATATCGGTGAACCAATGCATTCCTACCCTTTAAAAAAAACAAATAGGGTTTTTATATGTACACTGTAACCCAGAATTCCTACTACGTTAGCGGATGGCCATACAGTGACGTCCTAATTAACCAAATTAAATAAACTTACTAATAATAACGGTACTAATACCAACAAAACAAACAACGTTTAACTATAGAGAACTCAAACCTTAAAATATCATTATGATCCTCCTCCGTTTTTTTTTATATTGTACTGCTACTAATGAAGCATCCCCCCAGGAGGTCTGGAAACCTTACGCACACACAGGAACACAACAACACCGAAGTCATTGTTATTTGGCTGCGGTCTTCTGTAAGGTGGATGTATTTCACCAGTCGGGCTGCTCCAGTTCGACCGATAAATCGCTACGCCCTACCTCTCTTATTCGGTACTTACAATTGCGACAACGCAGAATACTAACCTGAAATCCAGATTGAACCTTCCTTGAGAACTTCGCCTGCGGTTTGTCCAAAAACAGCGTCGCGTTAATGGCGAATCCCGCCATGTCAATAGGGAATGGCCTGAACGGTTTCCAGACTGCGTTGTAGCCGCTAATCTTGCCGTCTTTTACCAAGGGCATCTCGACACGCATACCCCCTACTATACCGACAGGCCACACTCCCACTTTCTTTATCTTGCGCATCTGAAATTAAACGTAGCTTTACTCTTCTTCTTTTTTTTTTATTTCATTGACCATTACGTTTGTTTAACAAACACACCTAACATGCGCTACACGACTAAATTTTATCGTGCTCTTATGAAACGTCAAATCGATTGAAGTCAGTGCGGTAGCTTCTGATTGGCTGAAAATACGAGTGCGGTGTGCTATTAGCCAATCAACAGTATCTTTTGTAGTCTCATGCGAGAAATTTGACGTATTGCGGCTGCTAGGCGTAAAAGTCTACCTCCGCCAGTATCACATGAGAATTAATACCACCTTACGATAGATTTTGGATTGTTCTATAGCTTTTAGGGCCATTACAGGCCACAGATTCCATGAAGGCCAATATTAAGTGTAACCTCATTTCAAGCCACGATCGGATCTGAAGAAAATTTTCCCACTTGAAATCGCATCCATAAAAGTTTGTTTCCATTAGTTACCTTGCTACTCGGTATCAAGGCTCTAGGTGGCTGCGCGGAATCAACCAAGCTAAATAGGTTTCCTGTCCCACAGAAAACTTTCTGCGAAGCGCTTGCGACTTGTTTAAAATCCTATGATTAAGTGACATAGAAAGATGAGAGTATACATTACTAATCTACGACCAATCCTATGGATGTGTTTGGTTCACTCCGTGAATTTGGTGGTACATATTACCTATATCTACCAAAATTTACACCTATAAAATAATACAGGTTGTAGTGCATTTTTCATTTATTTAAGACCTGGGAATGTAACATAACGATAACCGAATACAATAAATGTTATGATTGATTGAAAGCAAACCAAAGCCAACACACAACGCGTTAACAATCGCGTTGTGTGAAATACAATCGTGTATTGGTAATAATAATTAGGCGTATTGATAATAATGTACACTGACCTTCCACTTATTGATAATTGGTACAAGTTACAACAATTACATTGACTACTCAAAGCTGGCGCTTACTATAAATCACAAAGAACATTGTTTAGTTAGAAAGATATCGATCACGAGTTATTATTTACTATGTTGTGTGCACCTACTCTTCAAAAGTATACATACAAAATTATCACTCTGAGGTAAAAGGCCAATACTTTCACTTTTTTGACACTCGTAACTTTACGATTAGAACATCGGCTATTGAGTAACTATACTTGCTATCCGCATACATTTTTCCTTGGTACTAATCTTGTTCAGTATGATTTATGGTTTAGATATAAATTATTGTTATATTCGTATCGAGCATTACCCACAATCAAAGTACATAGGTATTTCTATATGATTAATCATACACATTGTTCCAGAAAAATATAAACACTTATTATTAAAGGTAACATTAATCCCAAGGATGTCCATATGGATATTAAGGCAATGTCGATAAAGGGTCTACTTTATAATTACCCACATGAAAGACGCCATTAAATAATCAATAAAAACATTTTAAAATAATCAATATAGAATACCTATTGAATTTATTTGAATAACTGATTCAGAATCAACGATGGTAAGAAAACTTAACACTGTAAAACTTTTCTAAATTAAATAATTTCGGAATGCGAGCTTATTAAGTTTCCGGACATCCTTTTA
This sequence comes from Glyphodes pyloalis, assembly GCA_037074685.1. NCBI lineage: Eukaryota > Metazoa > Arthropoda > Insecta > Lepidoptera > Crambidae > Glyphodes > Glyphodes pyloalis. The sequence continues at coordinate 12,848,402 of JAYKKO010000013.1, forward strand.
ATTGTAGGTATCGGTTTATCAATCAAACTTAATATTGACGCTATTAAAGTGTAAAAACAAATTCTTCTACAAAACAACAAAATCGATAAGTTATTAATCAATCATAAAACAAAGTAATGTTTGCATTGTTTAACGAAAATGATAAACAATGCTAAAAATAAACAAATAACATTTGAACCTCGTTTGTAAATAAGTAACCACTACATCCCTTATCGTTTGTAGTATCAAAGGAAGTATGATGAACTTTGATTTGAACCAAGTTTTACTAATTATTATTTTACTTACTTGTGATCTGAAATAAAAAGTTAAAATAGTTTATAAGAAAACTAAGCAATTTAATGTTTTATATCGATGTGATGATGGTATTGTCGAGGTCATCCCAGGAGAAACTGGGCTTGATCAAGAAACACATTTTTTTTTCTAATTTCAGACAGTCTATCTAGAAACAATAAGTTTAAAAATAGGTCAACCTTTTTTATGATATTAATAACTTATATCGAACAACTTCTATTACCCCATTATAACGAGTAGGTACTTAATTAGTTGCAATATATTTGTATTCTAACACCTATAATTTAAGATTAAGATTAAGACTTTTTACATACTGCGACATTAAGCAACGATGCGAAATAGATACATACAGTCTCGTGCACCATCGATAGGGTTGAAAATCATCTTCGATTACACACGCATCATTCAAAGCAGCGATACGATTAGGATTTAATGCTATGCAGTAGGTACGTATAAATATACTTGTTGTTCGCTGGAGTCGCGATGCAGCCGCGCCACTGTCAAACGCGCTCGTATCGCTACAATACGTCGCAATGTATAAAAGGGTTTAGAGTACATTAATTTAAAGTTCGGGACCTTGATTTTTTTTAGCCTCGATTTATCTTTCAGTGATAAATCTGCGCGTTCCGAGTCAGGATGACAGCGATTACGGCGCTAAAAACGTTTTTAAAACATCGCAAATGTACAAACTACGTCCTTTAAAGAGTAGTCTCCGGCAAAGAAGTGGAGGAGATTTAAAAAATATCAAATTCATAAGGGCAGAGGGAGACAGCGGCGCAATACAAATATGATTATTAGCTGTACTCTGACATCACATTAATTAAGTTTAAAGGTTGAAATCATTAGTGGCTGCACGACAGCTGCGACTGTACCATAGCAACGCCGGGGCGGATCGCTCGTATTTAAATCCTTCAGGCCTGAAGTATCGAAATTTTTCATTGTTTTTCACCGGTAAGTCAAGGTCATAAGATTCAATTTGTAGTGGCAAACATTTTCCCAGTGTCTGTTTAAGGATAAATAAACATTTCTTTATAAACCTACCTCTTCAAAGACTTTCAGGGAATAAGTGTTGTCATCGTCCATGAAATAGACAACCCCTCTTCGGTCTTCTACAGTCTTCAAATGCTTCCTAAGCCAATCTAAAGCCATATTCCTTTGTTCCACACCGCTTGCCTGTAAAACACAAATAGTCCTTAGTTTGATTGAAAGAAATAGTTAAAATTCTGTTAACACTTTCTAAAAATAAAAAAGAAAATGAATAGAGAAATAAATTAATAACACATTACTTCAAAATGTTAAAGACTCAAAAACTAGTATTCAGTAGAATCATTTGAAAAAAATAAGAGGTCAAGACGCTCATTTAGTAATAGTTAAGGCCCATATCCTTATTTCAAAAGTTTTGAAATGGACAGGAAAGTCTTAAATATTTCTCTTGTTTTAACTTATAAAATTAAAGTATTATTACACACAGAACACATTTCCTTAATTATTAGTTCAGTTATCATCAAGTTAAGGATAAAAAACAAAAGATATTTAATGCATGTAAGTTGAACAAACTCATTATTAACTAAATAAAAGATGTCAAGAATTCAACACTAAAAATGATGTCTATGGTAACAATCTGGCCTTTTTCCATTTATATACAAGGTTTTTTACGAACTTTATATAACTACATATTGGATACTTTTTTCAATATTACAAGTATGGCCTTAACTTTGGACTAGTGTAGATATCTTCATTTTAATTTCTTCATTAAAATGTATGTACAAACAAAGTCATATACAAGTTAAGAGAACAACTTATTGAATTTTCGGCATCTTTCAATAACTCTAGCTATATTATGACTGCATACTGGTTTTAGTTTTAACAGCAAATGGCCTACATACACAATACCAACTAGTGTTGAATGTTTCTGTTTTGAACATACAGATATTGATATCCATAACCTGAAATGACATGAAAATATCATGCAATCAATGTATTTTCAGATTCAAGTATATTAGTTTCGTAGGTACGTAATATGTGAAGTTAGAGTGCCCCTATTCAACAACGTCAAAATCGCTTCACAAAGACTAAGTCTGTAGTGTAGTGAAGATACGGTTTATGTAGTTATGAAAAAGCATAGTTTCCGAATTTAAATCCGTTTGCGAAGTGTTGTATGGGGCTTGGCTCACTTTGCGAACGTCAATTTATGTCATCAAATAGATCCTATAAAAAGCTTTCTTAATGCGAAAGTTTATAACAATGTATGAATGTATGTTTCTTACACTTCCTATCACTTTCAATTCACTTTTTAAATCATCGTAACATAATCAAATTCATTGCACATGCAAAGTTGCAAATAAAAATGGCATTGGCTGAACAAGGCATAAAACTTTAGACCACTATTGTGATATATATGTAACAGTGCAGGGGCCATTAATAAGTTTGTATATTGCATGGAATTGTGGATCTGAACGTATGATTGCAGCAAAATACAATTAAATATGTTTTACCTGTGGGTAACTCACTCAATAAAAATTATGCTTGTTACAATAGCCCTTTACCCAAACAGACTTTCCAAATCTAGTATGTGTCTAAAACATATCATTAAAAGAATGATATGAAATAATATGACCAAAAACATGCATTTTGAACAATGGTAGTCTCCTTACAATATGTTTTATAAGTTGATTCATTGTTTTATTAGATTTCCACCTCATACAAAAGGTGGGGCGTGTTTTTTTCTTAGTAATTATTTGATCTTGACTCAACTTTGCCAATATTTTATGTAACAAACTAGTTTAAAACTGTTGAATTACATCACGGGCGATTCCTTATAGTCTAAATCACTGCATCAGTTTAAAAATAGAATTAATACAACATTTTTATAAACTTACCGTTGAATGTTTAGCTTTATGAGTTTTCACATTGAGATGTGTGTACTTTAATGTTGAATCTCGGAGTAAATTCTCAACTAATTTTGTTTTTTTTTCAGAGTCCTCAATGACGATCCAGTGAAAGTTTTTCACTAACAACAGAGTTTGTGATAGCCTGCAAAAAATGTAATCAAAGTAAAGCTAAAGATATAAATAAGGACAGCAATGAAGGAGCTAATTAGTTTATATTTTTTATTACTTAAAATCCTGAATAATTGCCACCACACAATCGGCTTATTCTTATTTGATTAGATTTCTAAGGTTTTAGCCTTCAGTACAATTCATATTCAATTCATACATTTCAATGTTCAACATACCATCAGTGACAAAAGAGCAAACAGCAATAAAAGGACCATGGTCCTACACAGATAAATTGACAAATTCCAAGTGTTATAACTTTATTTCTCTTTAAAAGTTAAATGGGAAGATAAATAAAAAAATGATTTGTTTAACATTCCCTAATTTAATGAAGTATAAAGTATGTTCTTCATAAAAGCTGTAACTTGTGCCCAATTCATCACTTTTTAACTGAACTAGCGGATGACCTGATTCGAGTTCATTGATAAAAATTTTAAGATAACTTGATCTATCATCACAGGGATTCACTAATCAGGAGGAACGATGGCATTACCTTGCTAGATATATAATTAATTTGTAAGATATTTACGAATGATTGCCAAATACTACGCTAGCCAAACACTCTCATGTGAGGTAAGATAATCAAAGTGATCAAGGGCAATAAACTCACGAATAATACTAGGAAATACCTTGTGAGGTCAGCTTTCTGAGCAAGTCGGGAATAAGTTGGAGTTATTCCATATATCGTAGGCAGGACAGCAGTCACTTCTGGATTAAACTGACACTGGAAAGTAGGTTTATTGTTGAAGAAAAATAACAAGACGAAAACCAACATCCCGATCGCTAAATATTGCTTCTTGATGTTTATAAAAGGCATTTTATTGTCACTGAAAGCGGGCACTTTTTCACTACACTTGACGCGTGCTTGAGCTTAGTGATGCTGGCAATATGAAGACATTTTTATTGTTTTATTCTTAATTACAATGCAAGTTTCATTATCCGCAAAAAGCGGCTTCCGATCTTTATGTCGGATGACGGATTGATTGAAGTGAATTGAATGGAATGAAACTTACGAATGAATGGAATGCATTGAATGAGCGGCGATGAAGAAGTCAAGGGTAGAATGACCGACAGACCGTATGACCGACTGCTTGAATAATACTTTAGTGATGTGCAAGTTGAAAACTTTTTTTTTGCTAAAGTTAACCACTTCATCATAACTAGGAGTGTTCGATAAATTAGATAGCAGAAAAAATATTACTAATATATTTTTTTATTAATATATTCGAATATATTCAAATAACTAGACTTAACTAATATATTACCAAAATATTTTTTCTTATAATTGAGTACAGCGCCATCTAGCATTACTTGCGTAAACTAAGATGTTGATGACGGCTATTGAGATAATATTGGATGGAGGCGTCTATGAAGTGATTTATAGAATGAACAGAAGATGTCACTGTTGTCAAATAAAATTGTTTTATGAATAAAAAGCAGGCACGACGATGTCACGACTAGAGCGAGACATAATCATAATATATTATGACGGCGTCTTTGTCACACTATTTCTAACGTATGATTCGAGTGCTACGTTAGATTGGTAGGTAATATTTTTCAAATTGAAATCAAAAACAGTTCGTTCGAGGTTTTAACGTTGGTTTGCTGTCTCGTTTTCTTTCGTGTACTGATTATTTGTCTTAATTCAATAATTAAATTATTGAAGTTAAATTGTTAAAATAATTCAAAAGTAGTGTAAGATATTAGTTTTAGTAAGGTTTAGATTTAAATAATAGGTTAGGAAAAATGCCGCGTAAGGAACATTTTTGGAACTAATCGATTTTATTATTTTTATAGTACTATACGCCGTACTAGCGAACTTTAAATATTAGAAACAGAAAAATTTTATCTCCCCCTGCGGTGCGGGAATTGAACCCACGACCTTCACGTATCGCGCGTGCTGCTCTTACCAACTGAGCTAACCGCAAGTTATTGTAGGCGATGAAATTTTTCTGCTGTATCAACCGTTAGCCTTTCGGTAAGTGCCCTCTGCCGCATATGTTTATATCTACATACTTATCGGCCCATGGTACATTCGTTGCAGAAATGTTTGAAAACCACGGAATCACCAGTTGGTAAGAGCAGCACGCGCGATACGTGAAGGTCGTGGGTTCAATTCCCGCACCGCAGGGGGAGATAAAATTTTTCTGTTTCTAATATTTTTGGAACTATTTTAATATTGTGGACAATGTTGCCAAAAAGACTGAGTGTATATATTGTAAAAGAGTCTTGTCATTTAAAACTACTATATCTACTTTAAAAAATAATTAGAAACAAAAGCACATAATTGTTTATGAAGATTTCTGAAAACCGCATCAAAATTGGTTAAGCGAAATGCGAGATAATCGGGACAAATATAAATACATACAGGTCGAACTGAAAACCTCCTTCTTTTTTGAAGTCGGTGTAAAAAAATATGAAAATCACATATTATTCAGTTACATAAGTCAACACTCAGTAGCGTACACCGTAACGAGTCAACGATTATCGCAACCAACACTCAACGAATTGTTTATACAACCTGTAACGGAAAGGGGGTAACAATGTAAAGTAGGTGGATACTATACCTTGTATAGATTCTATATACGAAATCCCGAGTTAAAATAAACACTTTATTGTTTTTATGAAATAAAAAATGATTAACTATAATGACTGACTAAAACGTAAACAAACGCATCACAACACTATTGAGGTCAGCGACCCCAAATCACGTTATCACTTCACGACAATCACTGCGATCCTGAATTTCTCCACCTCCTTCCTCGACATGCGCGCCTAGTACTTTCTTAGAAGATGCGCGAACATTATGCAACATTTGTGGTGTCACTGTACAGAATGCGGCCTTGATGCTTTCTATCATCTCTTCCCTTGACGAGCATGCTACAGTATACACCTTCCTTTTAAATTAGTCCCACAAGAAGAAGTCCAACGGAGTGAGGTCTGGTGACCGAGCTGGCCATGTGATACGACCTCCTCGCCCAATCCACAGATGGAAACGAGCGTTTTGATGGTTTCGTAAATCTCTTTCTCTAGCTCTCGGTCGGCCATCACGCTGCCGTCTGTTGCTCCGACACAGAGAATCATCTCGAATATTCTTGATTGCTCAAAGACATCACGAAATATCACTAGGCTATCCGTAGTAAGTAGGTAATCCAGAAAGGCAAAAACACAAGATGTTGTCATGGCGACGACAACTCAATGACTTAACTGAATTGTCAAAATGAGAAACGCTAAACCAACAAATTTCAGATGTGATTCAGTAAACACTAAAAGATGAACCACCATTGTGATATTTAAATTAATAGCATAATAGGTAGGTACATCCAAGTCTTTCGACGACTCCAACAATACTGTGATAGTGTTGTGCAAGCGTGACTTAGTCAAAATTTTGACTTGTATTTGACTGATATTTCAAAAAAAAATATTGAATCAATAAATGCGTGTACACAGCTACAAATGGTCCCATACAGTTTGTAACCGTTAACTGCTTTGGTATTTTTGATATTGTTATACCCTTTCCGTTACACGTTGTATAAAAATATAAAAATCGTATAATAAGTTATATTAGTCAATCCTCAGTAGCATACACCGTCCGTAACGAACGATTTTCGCAACTAACGCTCGACGAAATTTTAATACAAAAATATTAATAGCTTTAGGAACTAATATATTAGAGCTAAAAAAATAATAGGTTAAAATATTATAGCGTAACGAAATATCACGTTGGCAAAATGTAGCCGTTGCGAACACTCCTAATCATAACGCCCAACCAAAACGCATAACTAAGGTTGCGTTCCACTAAGCGCTCAAAACGCTGAAAATGCTCCATTAGCCGTTCCACAAGGCGACCGCGATCGTTGTGGTCGCGGCGAAAACGTCACTCATGACGTCATTACTTTCGCCACGCCCCATGCTCAAAACGATCCATCTTAAGAGGTGGGTCGAAGTGGACGTTGAGAAAATTTCACCGCCACATTTAAAATTGTTTTGACATAATATGATCTTTAAAACTCGGAAAATGGCGGCGATCAAATTCACCAAAATTGTTTTATATGATTTTGTATTAAATAAATGTGTTCCTTGACAGTCTAAAAGAGAAACTCAAGAAGTATGTCTTTTTTATGCATAGTAAATCGCTAACTGTAATTTAATATTCATGTTAAATCTCATCACTACTTACTCCATTATTTAATCATAAAAATGTTTAAACGGTATAATTATTTTTATTAAATAAAGACAATTAAAATATAATGTATATTTATAAAGCAATTTAAGTCTAATATTATATTTAAAAGTTTCAGAATTCAGTGTAGGTAATGTGTGTTAAAAAACCTTTCACCTGAAATGACTTTTGAATTCTTCTTCGGAATAAAGATTAATTACATTTTCATATTATTATATCATTAATAGACCACGTGACTCACTGAGGGAATTTTTTAAAGAAATTAATATTTTAACAATAGCGTCTCAGTACATTTTCGACTATTTTGTATGTACGAAAAAACTATACGCTCCGTCCTAAAAAATCAGATACCCATAAATTTAATACAAGAAATAAACAAAAGCTTGCCGTCCCAAAACTCAGACTTCATAAAAGTAGTAATTCTTTCATGGGGATAAGTATTAAAATATTTAATAAGTTACCACAAAGCATTATTGACTTGCCCATGCATAGATTTAAGACTCAAATTAAAACATGGCTTATCAAAAAGGCTTATTACACTGTAAAAGATTTTTTAAATGATAAAAATATGTGGAATTGTTAAAATGTCCATCTGCACCTAGATAATCTATATTATTAATTAAAATATTTTAATGCCCAATTGTGATGTTTGTAATTTATTTTAAAAGAGGATATCTGTTGAGTTTGTTGCGGCGCTTTTTACCAGTACATACACACAAACAGAGGCACTAATAAAAACATCACTAAAATCTAACAACCAAAGTACATAAGCTTTTGTAAAAATACTTGTAACTAAAATACCTTTTATATTATTAACATAAAGCTGAGGAGTTTGTGGGTTTTAACGCGTTAATTTCAAGAACCACGGGTTGTAATTTAAAAAATATCTTTGTGTTGGATGTCTTTATCGAGGAACGTTTTAGGATATAAGATTACGTTACAACCCAATAATGCGAGGAATCAATGGTAAATACATATGGAAAAACGGGTATAGTGCCCGAATGAAAATGAGATCTAGGTATTTGAAGTTTTTAGTTGTCAGCGCTCTCTATTGATAAAATATTAAACTACGTACTACGACGTTAACTGCTCATGTCATCTTGTAGCATGCAAGTTTTTTTCTAAATAAGTTCTGCTACTTGACATAGATGGCGCTGTACACAGATTCGTTTGAAGAAGATACACAGAAGACATAATAGAAATTTTCGTTTCGTTTTTTAAGATTAATCGAAAATGTGAGAGTTAAAAAAATATTTTTAATTTGCATCATTGCGCAAATATAAAGCGTTTCAAAAATACGCAATATTATCATTAAAATATTGCGTATTTCAATGTTACATTAGGTATAATGCTTTATTTGCATTCGAAGTGAATTGATTATGAGAATAAAATTGAAAATTGGTATCCGTATTCGGGTCCGACATATTTTGTTTTTGAGAGTAGACCCCCAGTGACGGCTGAGTATCAATTTTTAATTCTCGTTAAACGTTACCAACTCTCTTCTTTATAGCTTTTAAGAACTAAAATAAAATATTATTTAAACAAATAGAAAACCACGATTTAACGAATACGTACCTAATTTTCAATGAATAAATAGAGCTATGGAAACTTTTTGCATTTTGAAATTGAAGTTGAATGTTTGAATAAATCCTACTAAACAGTAGGGGAAAAAGGGGCAATGAGAGTCAGATGACAATGGTGGTCAGCGTTCTAGTTCATAGACGACAGTAGCTAAACAAACGAATATTGTCCATAAAGACTCGTTACGTCACAACTCGCGGCCCCCCGATCGCCGGTCCAGTGCGCGTCCATCGTTTGCACAGGAACGCCGTTGCGCAGTTTCGCGCTCATTTCATGTAATTTTACGTGTGCAGAAAATAAGTGGTGAGTACATCAATACATACATTTTTAATACTTAGAGTAGATTATTGTGTGTCTTTAAGGTTATATTATTGATTTAAAAAAGATTTCTAGCATTTCAATAGCAAATAAAAATTTCATTTATTTTTTTTACACTTTTAGTACGATCGGGTAATAAGAGTCACTGCAGTGCGGGCAATGAGAGTCGACTCCAATTTGCCCGCAATCATTGAAAAATACTTATAATTACGTAAATCTCATTCATTTCTATTTCAGAAATGCCAAAAATACGTGTCAGGTCCACAAATAAGGCTCAGTGGTCATCTGAAACACTATCAAAAGCTAAGGCTCTTATGAGGGAAGGGTACAGTGTGGGAAATGCTGCTAATGAATATACCTTTTTCAAGCCTCCAAAAGCGGTTAAAGAAGGACGATTCATCAGAACCACGTCTTGGATGACTTCCTGTATTCACAGCAGAAGAAGAAAAGGCTTTTGCAGACCGGATAAAAAACGTATCTTCTATTAACCCAACCTGAAGTAATTGTTCAAGATACCTCAATCGTCATTTTATCTACATCTGCTCCAACAACTTCAATTCCACCTACATCATCTGCAATAATAGATCCAATGCCGTGTAAATCATCGGTTACAACAAATTTAACACCATCTCGTCGTCTGCAGAAATACTTCATATGCCATCAACATCATTCACAGCAGTTGATGCAATACCATCGACTTCGTCAGCAACGTGAGCCCTAGATCTGCTTTCATTACCTATCAAAATGATTCCTGAAAAGCCCATAAGAACAGGACGGATGAAGCAACATGCAAAAATTATGACATCAACAGCTGTCAAAGATAGCCTTGTTGAAAAAGAAAATAAGAAAGCATCTAGAGCAGCAAAAGGAAAAAACCTTATGCCGAATGCTAGCAAGAAACAGAAACCTAAGAAAGACACTGCAAATAAGGCCAAAAGGTGCGTACTTCAAAATCTAAACAGTTCTTCAGAATCCGATATTAGTCTTAATCAGATATGTGACGATGATGAAGACGACGATTTGAATAAATGTTTAGTATGCGATAAGTTTGGTCGCAACAACGAATTATGGTACAGATGCACTGTTTGTGGCTTATGGGCACACGCTAGGTGCACATGATGGGACTCGCCAAAAGGTTACGTATGTGACATTTGTTAGGGTAGGCTGACTCTCATTGTCTTCATAGTGACTATGATTGCCCTCAGATATGGACAATGGTGGTCAAAGACGTTTTTTTTTTAAAGTTTATTATTAATTAATACATCTTGTCAACATGCCATGGAAAGGAGCATATTGAAGCTAAGGAGAATACAAAAAACTAAAAACGAAGATATAAGAAAACGAACTAATATTACTGATGCCCTACAAAGCGCCTTGCGCCTAAAGTGGAACTGGGCAGGACACATTTCAAGGTACAAAGATGAAAGATGGACTCTGGCAGCAACAAAGTGGTCAGGACCTATAGGAAAAAGAAACAAAGGTAGACCCCGGAAACGGTGGGCTGATGATATTATCGAGATAGCTGGGTCAAACTGGATGAAGACGGCCCAGGACAGAGAGAACTGGCACGGAATGGAGGAGGCTTTTACCCAAAAAGGGATCCATATTACTAACACAAAACTAACCAAAATAGAATCATAGAAAATAAGTACACTAATTACTACTAAAAACACTAACACTGCATTTGATCTGTAACTTATACTTAATATGGAATAAAGAAGCTATATTATTATTATTATTTATTAATTAATATATGATTCCAAAGGTAATGAAACTGTCTGAGATTGAAAGTGTAATAATTAAAATACTTGAAACGTTAATTAAAATAAAGATAAAGTAAAAATTGTGTGTTTTATTCCATATCTTGCTTAAGTGACTCCTATTACCCCCTTTTCCCCTAAAGTTATATTCAGCAAGTGGATTTCTTTATTTTATTAAAACAACATTCAAAATAATCATATTACAAAAAAGAAGACTGCAAAATTACCTACTACGATAAAAGATATGAATTTTTGAAACCTCCCTGGCAGAAATAATTGAAAATACACAAAAAACCAAATAACTCTAAAAAAAAGCGGAACATACATCGGGTATTTTCGGATACCCTCGGCGAATCTAAAAAATAATTGTTGACGACACTAATTGGACCACTCTATATAGAAAATAGCTGTGCCCGCGACTTCGTTCGCGTGGACTACATCCTTTCATGGTCGGTTTTACCCCTTTCTCCCCTAGTCTATATTTTAATCCAAGTTTCGAGCTATATTTGTGCCAAATTTCATATCTCTAACTTTAAAAATAAACATTTTTCCATATAAACTTCCAAAGGTGGTATTACCCCCCTCCCCCCTTATTTTCTAATAAAAAGTTGCCTATGTCCGTTCTTGAGATTCAACGTATACCTATACCAAATTTCATCAAAATCCGTTCAGCCGTTTAGGCGTGAAAGAGTAACAGACGGACAGATAGACAGACAGACAGACAGACAGACAGAGTTACTTTCGCATTTATAATATTAGTATGGATAAAACCGGACCCTGGGATAGAGCGAGTTGAATTAGTCGCCCTAAGCTCTAAGTTTCCAGGGTCGCAATAATCCGAAAATTTGCTACTTACCTGGTCAAGGTTTGGAGTAGGTGAAGCCACTCTTTTCTATGTGCTCCTCCCTTCACAACGCCACTGATCTGTAGTCATATTTCTAGTGTGTTAATATCGTAGCCGCGAATTACGTAGCCACTGCATCATGCTACGTTGTCACGCGTAGCGCGCGTTTTCCGTAGCACCATTCGTAGATAGAATGCAGATGCGTGCATAGAAACAGCAATCTATTAATTGTATATAATACAAAATAAGTAGACTTCTAAGCGAAAGTGGATTTCGGTCAATGCCACACGAGATTTGACATAATCTCACGATAAAACACGAGTGTTTGGTGCTTTTCCGTTATACACTTCCATTGATTCCCTTCCTGTATCAACTGGGACTAAAATAAGTTATCTTATGCCCGTCCTCAATATTTTACGATTCGTAATGTGTTAAAAATTACTATGCATTTTTCTCCAACCGACTACGATTCGTTAATACCGTTCCATTTCCAGCTGTCATCAGTCGTGTGTCGTTTTTAACTTGCGCCTCATATAATTGATTACTATTCGTAACAAGAACAGATCGTTTTTCAAATATTGGAACCGGGAATAAGTTGATAGCATAACTCGATTTGTGTCAGACACGTTTGCATTTATACATTTTATTATTTATCACTCACTTTGCTTAAAAAAAAGTAATGAATCGGTTCAGCCATTATAAAAAACCCTCCACTGGAGCATACTAAAAATCCTTACTGACGGTTTGACAGCTTCCATTTTTGAGACAGTTAAAATTCAGTTGCAGCAATCCATACTAATATTATTAATGCGAAAGTAACTCTGTCTGTCTGTCTGTCTGTTACGCCTAAACGGCTGAACGGATTTTGATGAAATTTGGTATAGGTATACGTTGAATCTCAAGAACGGACATAGGCTATTTTTTATTAGATACCACCTTTGAAAGTTTATATGGAAAAATGTTTATTTTTGAAGTTAGAGATATGAAATTTGGCACAAATATAGCTCGAAACTTGGATTAAAATATAGACTACTTTTTGTTTCAAATATTAGGGGAGAGAGGGGTAAAACCGACCATGAAAGGATGTAGTCCACGCGAACGAAGTCGCGGGCACAGCTAGTTAAAAATAAATTTAATCTTAACGGGAATGATTGATCACTGATAATGTGAATCAGACAATGGTTATCTGAAAGAGATTCGTTTCTTAGTACAAAGCTGCCCAAACTATGCCTACTTTAATTCCAATGTAAAATCAATATGTGTGAATGTTCTGCTCAGTTAGAAATGTTAATCTACTCGTGTTTAACTTGTAGTAACGACTAACACTTGTTTATCTTCTACATATTACAAGCACCGAGCTATCCTTTGTCTTTAAAACTTAAATTAAAAGGAACGGCGAGATTTGGAATTTAATAAAGGTTATTTACACAGCAAATTGAAATTTAATACAAGGCGCATAAATGTCTGTTCAAATTGTATTATTACATTATGTGCAAGCCGTCAGACATCATTCTTTATGAATATTGGATAAATGTCTATCAAACGTTGAGCTCAATGTTTACAAGCTTCAAACATCTCACAAAGTAATTTAATACGTTTAATTTGCAAGGATTCTAGAGAGGTCCAAAGTCTAGCCGAGAGGCAAGCAACTGGACTTTGGTAACGCGTCATCTCTGATGTCCTAAGTTCTATTCCCAGTCCGGGCATTATGGAAAACTAACTATTTCCTAATGTACCGGCTATGAATACTGTGGTACCATCGTTGTTTCTAATTTCTGCAGTGCTTTAGCTACTTACTCACGTGTGACTTTTTTAATAATTTTTGATTAGAGCTGGAGTCAGTCTGGAATATTTTTGGGATGACAAATTACAAGAGATTGCAGGCAGATGCTGGATTCGTCAAGCTGAAGATAGGGCGCGATGGCGCTTAGGGAAGGCCTATGTCCATCAGTGGACTAGTAAAGCTGGTGATGATAATGAGGGCTGGAGTATATAAGTATATAGGTATGTAAATAAATCACCAATCATTTGATTGTTGTGAGGCTATTTAGTCATACTAAGGTTTCCCTTGTACTGGTCAGAGGAGGAAATTAACCGGGTCTTACCAGCACACCTGCGTTCTACCTGTTATGACATATGGAGTCGAGACGTGGACACTGATGGCACGACTGGTTCACAGACTTAAATCACTCAGCGGGCTATGGGAAGAGCTATGCTCGGTGTTTCTCTAAGGGATCGAATCAATAATGAGGTGCTCCGGCAGAGAACTAAAGTCATCGACATAGCTCACAAGATTAGCAAGCTGAAGTAGCAGTGGGCTGGCCATATCAGCCGCAGAGCCGACAACCGTTGGGGTAAACGAGTTCTGGGGTGGAGACCAAGCCTCGGTAAACGTAGTGTAGGACGCTCAGGCCAGGTGGAGTGACGATTTGCGCAGGACGGCTGGCAGGAGCTGGATGAGAGTAGCCGAAAATCGAGCGAAGTGGCGAAGATTTGGAGAGGCCTATGTCCAGCAGTAGACTGCAACAGGCTGATGATTGATTGATTGATTATTGATTGAATCGAACCAGGGACCATCTGCGCTTTGGGTACCTACCTTAGAAGCTGCGCCACTGAGATTGATCTAGGTCAAGGTGTAATTCCTGTACCTTCAAATTGGATCGAAAATTTTCTTACCTTTTCAGATATTTATTATATTCATTTGGAATGAAATTATATGCATGTTCATGATTTAGAAAGTAGGTATGTATTATAGCACACAATACGAACATCTGTGATGTCAAATAAATTTTACCAATTAGTGATGTAAACACCAATTAACTTTGATGAAAACTGATGATATTATCATTTTTTTTATTTACAAAATTTGCTGAAGCAAGTAATACGTTTTAATTATATTTAAAAATTTAACTGACACATTGAATAGAGTCTTTAATTTTTTTGAATCATCATTTCTCTTTGTTAACTGAAACCGAAACAAGACTATATATGGGGACATATGTCGTATTCACAACCAAAACCGAAATTACATACTTGTTTTATCTGATAAATAAATACGCATTCCACAATTTATTAACTAACACGACTAACTAACAACCCCGATTAGCTAATTAACACAGCCTCCGTTTAATAAAACGAGCTGAATTAAATTTTCAGTCGCGAACTGAACTATGCGAAACATTCGCTTCAACCAACGTTTGCACAACTACGCTCGCGAAATATTCTCTAACAAGGCGCAGGCCAAGAATGATCCTCGTTTATAAATTGTAATACAAAACCGAGTGAACAAAAGGCTGGCATACATGCGTTTGCTAATGTAGCACGCAGGTAGTCACTCAGCGAGGCATTTCATTGTAAAACGGTATAGATAGGATAGGGACGAGCTTTGCAGTGATGCTTGGCGGTGGAACTATGAACCTGGTACCGATGACTCTCAATGTCAACTTGAAATTAAGAGATTGCCCATAATAAAGGGAACAGCTGAGTAAAGTTTAAAAGAGGTAGGGCATAGTGATTTGTCGCTCGAACTGGAGCAGCTTGATTGGTGAAATACCTCCACCTTACAGAAGACCGCAGCCAAATCACAATCATTTCTGTGTTGTGGTGTTCCTGTGTATGAGTAAGGTTTCCAGGGCTCTTGGGGGTGCTACATTAGTAGCAGGGGTCAAGCCTTCAAGGTAAGGGCGACAAATCCAGTAACAGCTTTATTATGCTGTACTTGTCACCCTTAAGCTAGGACCTCATTACCACTTAACATCAGGTGGGATGAGGTCAATCTTTAAGTGTAATATAAATAAAAGTAAGCATTTTCAGAAAAACAGTGTTCTGAATGAGTTTGAAGATATTTTTTTATTTTGTAAACATACATAGTAGTAGTTTAATTAAAATTGTGCACTTCTGTACATTTGGATATGAGTAAATTAACTGATTTAACACCTGCCCATGTTTACTAAGGGTAAATAAGATTTAGTGTGATACATATTCGTCGTCATTAGTTCATCATCTGAATAATATGGAATATGATACCAAGATATAATCATATTATGATTTTAAAGTTTTACAAACAGACGTAAATTCATATGTTAAATTGGTATTATTAAGTGCAAATGTAATTTCCAGCTGGTACGGTACGAGACGCTGATAGCAGCGTACCGGCAAACTGGTACCTGAGCCATCCCTGGTTGCCTGGGGGCCGCCGGGCCTCGCTTCACCTGACGAGACCTGTAGGCACGTCACGCTCGCACACAGGCGCAACACCGCGCGTGTGCAAGGGACGCACGCACACAAGCGTAGCTCGGCATTGAAAGCGCGGCCCGGTACACGCACACAGGCAAAATGGCGGCGGGGCTGGCGCATTGGCGGGCGAGCTTTCCCGCCGCGAAGTCCGCTCTCTGAGTCACGCCGCCCGCCTTACCAAACCACTTGTTGAATCTTAGACTTCCACCATCTCAAGTCGCGCGCTCCCCGTACTTTTTCAATCATTTTTTTTTTAATTTTTTTTTCTTTCTCTCAATCGATTGTGATGCCACCTCTTCACTCTGCCTTCCTGCTCCTCAATACGCTTGGTTCTGTCTTCCTAGTGTTGTTGTTGTTACGGACGACTCTGACATAGTACGAGCTCGCGGTTAACTTGTTGTAACTTTTGAAATATTTAAAAACTGTTGTTAAATACTCGTATCTGTGTTATCTGTTGACTACTGTACTTGTAATGAATGTTTGTATCCGATTCTGTATTTAAATTAATATTTACGTCGCTGTAATAGTAGAAGTGACATGAAGAGCTCCTGGTTTCTTGGTAAGTTATTTTGATTATCTTATTAAGGAATATTATGTTGACTGATTACAATATATTCATGTATTCACATGAAAACTCAATAAATATAAATAACACTACACTGAGGTTGATTTAAATACTATGTGTTTAAATGCATAACATATAATTACATCATAAAAATGAAGATGACAGATAACTAAAATATAAATATTTTTAATGTGGATTTAATTAACTAACAAGATTATGACAGAAATTTTGAAAATCATTCATTGAGTTTAAAATATACAAAATTGGATTAAGAAAAATTAATTAAACTAATGCCAGGCTCTCGGGCTAGTACTACATAACATGAACAATTGTAGTAAAAGAATAACATCAATCATCTGTTCCAATTTATGTCGAAAAATGGGGACAAATACAAAGCACCGATACTAACCCACAAACGTTACAGCATCCATTTACATCAACTGACGCCAAATAAACGCAAGAACATTTTATCCACCCCCGAAAATACGTCTGTTCTCTGTAGATTCGCCCATAATGCTTGGAATGCCCGGGACGGCTCAACTCAAACAAATTATGAAAAATGTGCCCTTTGTGACGAATGGTGGGCGTTTATTTCGAGATTTTCGCAAAGAATCCGTGTTTAATGGAGCACAAAATAACGAGAGTATTTGAGATGTTTCGCGTAACCGGTTGATGTCTGATCACATATGGGAAGGCAGAAGTTTTTTAATCAAGACGCGTGTGCAGGTTAAAATGAATCTCTTGAAAGGACTACGATTCTCTTTTCTAATTTGCTTACAACTGGAACGAAGTTCCATGCCTTATTATGAAGCTGGTAGAAATAGCTTCTAGTTTTCTTTTCCACTATACTGTATTCCTGCTGTTTTTCATTCATTACGCCCAGACTTCTTCGACTACGATCCTGATTTGACGATCCTTTTTAATGGAGCGATTACCTTTTAAACTCTGCAACAACTTTTTTCGATTATAGTCGTGAGTCCAAGCTTAAGGTACCTTCCAAGCACGGAATCCTTATTCTTATCGTACAATCAGGTGTTTTTAGCCGGCAATGTCTTTACCAGACTTTTCTCGGAGTAAAACGGCTATCATCCATAAATTGGACGCAAAATGAATGTGCAGTGAATTGTGAAAATTAACAATTGGTCGCTGACTGAATGAGTCGATAAGCGATATGCCGCAAACTGCCTACCACTTAGTACTGCCTATATGCGCCAAATAAACATAAACTAAAGTAGGTACTACTAATTGAATAAAACCTATAAGCTTGAAATCGGCACGTAGACTCCTTATAAAATGTAGACTTTACTCCTCTACTCCTGAGTTACGCCCTCAAGAGTAGAATTTAACTGAGGTTGGAAGTTTGTAAGAAAGACCTATGTTTTTGAAGTACTTGAAATCTAATTATATATAAATGGGATGGAGGTGTGCAAATAACGTATCATAAAAAATAAATCCTCTTTTAGGGTTAAAACAAACCAACTCCATGCATACAAGTCTCGGGCGGCAACTAGTATTATACATTTAAAATAATTTAACGGGTCAAAACGCGACACCATTTTTATTTCGTAGTTAATACGAACTACTTACTGCCCTTTTACCTAAAATGGTGTCGCGTTTTGACCCGTTAAATTATTTTAAATGTTTAAAATGGAACGCGAAAGTCTTAAAATTTAAACTAGTATTATATGTTCGAAAGTATTGTATGGGATGAACTAGTTTTTCCAATATTTGTCTACCGGGCTTACCTACAGATTTCTTGTTATTCTCATTTGCTAAAAGTTAAAATAAATATTGTACATTCAATCTTACACTGTAGATATATTCATATTGAACAAAGCTGTTTAATAAAATGCGCCAAATAATCGCTCCAATCCATCCAAGATCTTGTATTATCACTACGATCATAATTCAATATTACTTAGAAAATCAAGCCAGCACAGCCAGAACCAGACTAATTGAGGTGGTTCTCAAATTGATCTCATTTAATTTATAATTGAAGGTTGTCTGAAAAACATTGCTCTCTCGCGTTAACATCGTCTAACTTTATTCTTATTTTAACATAGTTATATCGATTTTTTTTATTGTCTGTGCTTTAAAAATGTATTACTATCTATCTGATCGACGTCGTTCATTATAATGTAAATACTTTTTAGTCAAGTGATTAGGTTATATTAGACCACATATTTTTAAACAACATATTTTTTTATTTCTAAAAGAATGCTTGGTATAAAACTAGCTAGAATTTCACTGTAATAATTCGACCCATATAAATCATAATAACATAAATTAAGTAGTAACACAACTCCACGAAAAGACTAAAAGAATTTACTGTAAGAGCTCGGAATTCTAGGAAACGAGCCTATTTCAAGAAATTATAACGTAACGTACTTTCTTTGAACAAAAACTAAGTGATATGTGGTTCTGAATGAATTTATTTAACTACGCACTGTTTCGGTTTCAAGGATGTGCTTAGAATTTTTCTTTTGTTCTGTTACGCAAAATATAATTTTACGTTAAGATTTCGTTTATTTATTAGGTACACCAACGATTGTTACAATATAATAATATCTAGATCTAGCTTAATAAGACCACGGAATAATTGTACACTACTCTTAGGCGTACACTGCGTTTAATATTATACTTAATACGCGTACTAGTATAAAATATTGGTTGGACTGATAGTAACTACTAACCTATAGTTTTGCGCGCCTCGCAATTAAAGCAAGGATCTAGGGTTTCATCTCTAATCAGATTTAACAATGTGATGAACAATTATGTTTGTTATATGTTTGAATGCTGAATCTACATGAAGTTACAATATGTGGTTATACCATTGATTCAGTTTTGATAAACCTCATTCTTGAGCAATATTATTTTTAAACTTTACCAATCACTAGGCCATGCCTTTTCATAGGTGTTCACTTTATTTTTAAAATTCCACGGTAACAAAAGCACATATAAGTTAAATTTGCAGTTCAAAATTAGGTTTTATGCCTACGGAATGCGCAAAACTTCGTCATAATTGTACAGTCAGGCGTGCTTTTGACTGTGGGAATGGGAAGGCAGAAGTTTTTTAATCAAGACGCGTGTGCAGGTTAAAATGAATCTCTTGAAAGGACTACGATTCTCTTTTCTAATTTGCTTACAACTGGAACGAAGTTCCATGCCTTATTATGAAGCTGGTAGAAATAGCTTCTAGTTTTCTTTTCCACTATACTGTATTCCTGCTGTTTTTCATTCATTACGCCCAGACTTCTTCGACTACGATCCTGATTTGACGATCCTTTTTAATGGAGCGATTACCTTTTAAACTCTGCAACAACTTTTTTCGATTATAGTCGTGAGTCCAAGCTTAAGGTACCTTCCAAGCACGGAATCCTTATTCTTATCGTACAATCAGGTGTTTTTAGCCGGCAATGTCTTTACCAGACTTTTCTCGGAGTAAAACGGCTATCATCCATAAATTGGACGCAAAATGAATGTGCAGTGAATTGTGAAAATTAACAATTGGTCGCTGACTGAATGAGTCGATAAGCGATATGCCGCAAACTGCCTACCACTTAGTACTGCCTATATGCGCCAAATAAACATAAACTAAAGTAGGTACTACTAATTGAATAAAACCTATAAGCTTGAAATCGGCACGTAGACTCCTTATAAAATGTAGACTTTACTCCTCTACTCCTGAGTTACGCCCTCAAGAGTAGAATTTAACTGAGGTTGGAAGTTTGTAAGAAAGACCTATGTTTTTGAAGTACTTGAAATCTAATTATATATAAATGGGATGGAGGTGTGCAAATAACGTATCATAAAAAATAAATCCTCTTTTAGGGTTAAAACAAACCAACTCCATGCATACAAGTCTCGGGCGGCAACTAGTATTATACATTTAAAATAATTTAACGGGTCAAAACGCGACACCATTTTTATTTCGTAGTTAATACGAACTACTTACTGCCCTTTTACCTAAAATGGTGTCGCGTTTTGACCCGTTAAATTATTTTAAATGTTTAAAATGGAACGCGAAAGTCTTAAAATTTAAACTAGTATTATATGTTCGAAAGTATTGTATGGGATGAACTAGTTTTTCCAATATTTGTCTACCGGGCTTACCTACAGATTTCTTGTTATTCTCATTTGCTAAAAGTTAAAATAAATATTGTACATTCAATCTTACACTGTAGATATATTCATATTGAACAAAGCTGTTTAATAAAATGCGCCAAATAATCGCTCCAATCCATCCAAGATCTTGTATTATCACTACGATCATAATTCAATATTACTTAGAAAATCAAGCCAGCACAGCCAGAACCAGACTAATTGAGGTGGTTCTCAAATTGATCTCATTTAATTTATAATTGAAGGTTGTCTGAAAAACATTGCTCTCTCGCGTTAACATCGTCTAACTTTATTCTTATTTTAACATAGTTATATCGATTTTTTTTATTGTCTGTGCTTTAAAAATGTATTACTATCTATCTGATCGACGTCGTTCATTATAATGTAAATACTTTTTAGTCAAGTGATTAGGTTATATTAGACCACATATTTTTAAACAACATATTTTTTTATTTCTAAAAGAATGCTTGGTATAAAACTAGCTAGAATTTCACTGTAATAATTCGACCCATATAAATCATAATAACATAAATTAAGTAGTAACACAACTCCACGAAAAGACTAAAAGAATTTACTGTAAGAGCTCGGAATTCTAGGAAACGAGCCTATTTCAAGAAATTATAACGTAACGTACTTTCTTTGAACAAAAACTAAGTGATATGTGGTTCTGAATGAATTTATTTAACTACGCACTGTTTCGGTTTCAAGGATGTGCTTAGAATTTTTCTTTTGTTCTGTTACGCAAAATATAATTTTACGTTAAGATTTCGTTTATTTATTAGGTACACCAACGATTGTTACAATATAATAATATCTAGATCTAGCTTAATAAGACCACGGAATAATTGTACACTACTCTTAGGCGTACACTGCGTTTAATATTATACTTAATACGCGTACTAGTATAAAATATTGGTTGGACTGATAGTAACTACTAACCTATAGTTTTGCGCGCCTCGCAATTAAAGCAAGGATCTAGGGTTTCATCTCTAATCAGATTTAACAATGTGATGAACAATTATGTTTGTTATATGTTTGAATGCTGAATCTACATGAAGTTACAATATGTGGTTATACCATTGATTCAGTTTTGATAAACCTCATTCTTGAGCAATATTATTTTTAAACTTTACCAATCACTAGGCCATGCCTTTTCATAGGTGTTCACTTTATTTTTAAAATTCCACGGTAACAAAAGCACATATAAGTTAAATTTGCAGTTCAAAATTAGGTTTTATGCCTACGGAATGCGCAAAACTTCGTCATAATTGTACAGTCAGGCGTGCTTTTGACTGTACAAACGCCATTCTAAACAAGCAATTAAAAAAATATATATTTGCACAATATATGGTGTATTTTTGCATATTTCTTTAAATTTTAAACGATATAAAATGGCTTGAAAGCTTCATAAGTACACCTATCTGAATGAATAATTCTCTTAAATTATTTATGTTACTAGCTAGTATTTATTTTGAATACTATTTTAAATACTGTAAATTTTCTATGAAGATAGTGACGTCGCACTTTTTACTAATCAACACACTGACTATTATATTGTTTCGAAGTACATTTTAATAGCAGGGTAAAGATAAACTCCTTTTTTACGGAATTGATACCTTAAAATTATTTGTTAATTATGTCAACATACAAATTATTCTTACTCATAGAGACATTAATGCGTATTTGTACAGAGAGGGTATTAACAAAAGCCTTTTTTTTTTGGGAATACCTACAAAGAAAGTGCGATTGATGTACATAGTTACAAAAACGACAACGTCGTCACTTCTAATCGCCCTTTTAGTGTAAATCTTCTTCAAGCTGCCGCGGTGTTAACGTTTAATTGCCTCTAAAACCTTCCGCTGGGGAATAACGCAACAGGCTACAACATTGTTGAGTAAATTACTACAGCAAGAGTACACGTCTAGCTTATTATCTATGTTATATGGAAAATAAGTTTTCACCGTACATACAAGGTATCATACATTATCATGTATGTACGCTTGGAAGTACGTTGAACTTTGTACGGTCCTTTTGTCGCGGGAATAAGAACTAAAATGTTTAAGACGATTACGAACTGCAACTGCTATCTTGATGTGTTATTCACCGTAGGTACTTACAAGAGCAACTTTTTAATTTTATTTTATGTCTATTAAAAGTTAAACAACAGTTTAAAAATTAAAGACAGCTACAGGGCCATTAATCATTATTTTGTTTACGTTAGCCACGTTAGTGTGAGGTTAAAACACTAGGAAAATATTGATAACTATCCATTTGCGTGTCAAATGTCTGGTATAGTTTAAGGTTTCTCGATATTGATCGTTTAACCTGTAAAATGTTTTGTAGTATGTAGCGTCTGAGTGCATCTAATAGATGAAGTCTTCCAAACTGTGCCCTCGTAGATCAAAATGGCGCTTCCGTCTCATATTTCAGATAAGGCTAGGCTCAACACTCCGACGTACAATTCCAAATTTGTTTGTTCACGTTATGTACTTAGTATGGGAATAAGTTCACGTTTACAAATGTCTGAAATTTAACATCAGTTCGAAACTCTGCCCATCTCTGCGAATATGTAGGACTTTACAAATGTCGCCTGTTGCGCTCGGGGCGCACTCAGGGTAACGAATGGTTAGCATATTACTGCCATATTTTTGTGTCACGTCGGAGGGGTGAGACGAGGGAACATCCAACTGTAACTATTGTAAAGGTCCGTAAATATTGGATTATTTCTGTTAGAAATACTGGCACTAGTTATGGAAAGGCTAGTTTAGTGTAGATATTGCATCGACGTTCCCGTTTTGTAAAATAGCACCATTCAATTTAAGGCTTATGTTATAATAACTAGCTTTTGCATTATTTCGGGAAAAGTATCCTCTATGGAAAACTAACATCTTAACTATATTTTTACAAAATACCAACAAAATCCATTCAAAAGTTTTGCGTAAGAAACATATATTCAAATATCGATACATTCAAATGTTTTTATTTTCATTAATGATTTTTAGCGAAAAATAAAAAGACTTGCCCTCAATTTCTTCGGGATGTCTTTCTCACACCTGTATTGGTCAGGTATAATCGTTCAGTTATTCTTTTCCAACAAAAAAAAATCATAATTGGTTTATAAACGACGAAATTATTGGGAGCATGAAGAGTCAAAATTCTACGAGCATGTTAAACTGTAGTTTGTTTTTTTTATGGTTTGTTTTTTTTTAAAGATCTTTATCACTAAGAAGTGATAGTTTGTTTTTTATTTGAGATGTATTTGGCCTCAATGAAGACTGAAAGAATATTGTGAATACCATTGATTAACATAGCAATAGTCGTAAGAAAACACCAACCCATATGATGAACAAGCTTACTTTTCTTACGTAGGTATATTTTTCTAAACAACCTGTATGATCTTGGGCATAAACAAAACGACTTTTTATACCACAGTACTTACTGTTCGCATCCATTCTGGCGTGGATTTGCAGTCTCCCATTTTCCTCTTATGGGATTATAAATTTGCGGCGTCGAGTCGTCTGGAGTGAAATAAAACAGTTTTATTAGGTTTTAACATATTTTATTCATGACTTCTTGGAGTTCTCGCTCCTCCTTGTCACCTGTTATAATCTTTATTATTATTTTATAGGTGATTTTAGGGTTAGACAAGCCAATATGAACACTGTGTATTCAAACTTCGGATTTTAACTTTTGATTGAAACTCATGGGCATATCTTCACAGAAGTTAAAATATGTCGTATTTGTCGATATTTTTTAGGGTTTCTGTACCTCTAAAGGAATAAAAGTAAATATCATACGATAACATCATAGTTAAACTATCTTTTTGTGCATCAAGACCCATTTTCGTAGTTATCAAAGTAGTATGCAGTCTCTTGGAGCTTGGTCCATCTAAATCTCAGTAATTAAAATATGACAGTTTAAAGCAGAAAAAAATCTTAATTTGTTAATTGGTCGTTATATTGCAATGCAATAACAGCTACTTCCATTTGTAATTACCTTTCCCACCTTGTACCTACGTACCTGGCAAACTTTTTTCTTTTTTATTCATCAGGAAAACCTGAGTTTAAGAAACCAATATTGTAAAAATATATTTGTATTGCAAGACCTGGAAAAGCACACATAATACTCTTGATTAAAAGTAAATACCTATATAATATAACGATTTAACTTATGAAACACACGGTACTTATTTATCGTTTCCTCATAAATTGTGAAAGGCAGCAAAATTGACCATTCGCCATAAATATTAAATGCCCTTCTGGGGCTTAGGGTCCTCACATGGGCCTTACGCAAACACAGCCATGATTTACGACCGAAACAGTTTATTATAGCAAATGATGGGAAAACAAGCTGGCCCAACACAACCCTGTTTCGCGTTAATAAATGAAGAAAGGAATAACAATAATTTGTTATCCATAACAAAAAAAATGAACAACCATTTAAAAATCGCGTCAATCTATTATTAGGAAATCATTCTTCGTTTCCTTGGCATCAAAACAACATTTGATATTAGTTTTAGATTTTGTGAGTCATACATTTTCAGTTACTATTATTACATTTTTTTTTTTTAAATATTGCACTTCAAGATTGACCTCATCCCATATGATGTTAAGTGGTAATGAGGTCCTAGCTTGCTTATCTTGAAGGCTTGACCCCTGCTACTAATAATGAAGCATCCCCCCCTCCCCCCTCAGGAGCTCAGGAAATCTTACTCACATGCAGAAACACAACAACACCGAAGTGGTTGCGGTCTTCTAAAGTTGGAGGTATTTCACCAGTCGGACTTCTCCAGTTCAAGCGATGAATCGCTATGCCCTACCACTCTTTTGTATATTTATCTATTTCTGAAAAAATTAAAACAAATGAAGAGATATTAGAAACAGAAAAATTTTATCTCCCCTTGCGGTGCGGCAATCGAACAAGATAAGTATGTAGTTCTAAACATATTCGGCAGAGGGCACTTACCGGAGGCTAACGGTTGATACAGCAGAAAAATTTCATCGCCTACGACAACTTGCGGTTAGCTCAGTTGGTAAGAGCAGCACGCGCGATACGTGAAGATCGTGGGTTCGATTCCCGCACCGCAAGGGGAGATAATTTTTTTCTGCTTCTAATATTTTACTAGTACGGCGTTTAGTACTATAAAAATAATAAAATAAATTAAGAGATGATCAATTTAGCTGTTTTAATGGGATCATATTTAATGCCTTCATGACTAGACACCGGTTTTCTAACAAAATTGTGCCACGTATGAGCTCCTCACCTCGTAAAAGGAATGTTAACTACGTTGATTGATTTTTGCATATTGTTTAATTTTACAAAGAAAGTATTAACAAAATTGGAACAATCGTAACTATTCGCACGTACACTGTTACCTACCTGCCTACTTTGTGTTTAATTTGATACTTAAAAAAATAGTATTCGCCTACCCAAGTTTGCTAGTAGGTACTTTTAATGAAACAATCTAGGTATATTAATAAAAATCAATTGTCGTTCGATAGTCTTGCTAAATTTCGATAACGGCTAGACCGATTACGCTGATTTTGGTTTCAATATAATCGTAGAAGTTTAAAGAAGGTTCATAAGGTTAGAAAATTTGGAAAAAAAATAGGCGGCACGACGTTTAAAAAGCTAGTTTAAATATACACATATTAGATAGTATGAAACAAAGTCGCTTTTTTGTACATACTGTTAAGAAGATGATCGGTCCCTAAACGAAGACGGAGCAGCACTAGTTTCTACATAATCAAACCACGCGGCCCTTCCCTAATTTGAAAAGAAATGTCACTCACTCTGGTGGTTCGCGCGTAATTGAAAAGGTGTTATCTTTCTGTTCTAAAGTTTTAATAAAGTAAAGTTAAATAGTTGTACAGTTACTTAATATCTAATAATACATATATATATATATATATATATATATATATATATATATATATATATATATATATATATATATATATATATATATATATATATATATATATATATATATATATATATATAGAGAAATACAGAAAAAGCAACTATGCTTAGATCTTTAAAACTACGCAACGGATTTTGATGCGGTTTTGTCATTCAAGAGAATGGTTTTTATTTGCAATATAGAACAGAAAAACCATTATTTCTATGTATTGAAATTGCATTCGTACGAAGCTGGGGCGGGTCCCTAGTTTAACTATAAACATATCAACTGACAGCTGAATCATTAGGTAATTGACAAACTACAAGTGATCATCGTCTTCAACTTTTGACCGTGGGTACCTACAGTGGCGGTTTTGCAGTCTCGGTCGCCCTAGGCCCCAAGCCATTAGCCGGCCCTTTCTCAGCATCCATCATATAGACTACATAATGAAATCACTTTTTTTTTAAAACAAACCTCTATTGTGGCAAAAGGTTTAATACGCTATAATAAGTGTTTTGTCACGATTGGGGCCGCCTTCTGAAACTGGCCGCGCTTGGCCGAGGCTACCGGGCCCTAGGGTAAATCCACAACTGGGTACCTACACTCTCTTTTGTTCCCGTTTTACGTCTTAAAATGATGAATCAGCAAGTCCAGTGTCAGACACCTAGCAACAAGGTGGAGCGATGACGTTGCAGGTACGATGAACTGAAGTGAAACCAGACCAGCCATTAATTACATGCGGCCATTAAGGTAATTTTTCATATCTTTCTCTTCGAGAAAATTCGCATTTGCGGTTGGTTTGATGAAATAGTAAAAATAATAAATATATACATATTAGAGAACATCACGTCATACATTGCTCTGATTCTATGGTGCGAAGGTTAAGCAATTGTGTTACATTAATCAGTAACAGCCATGGTACCATAACACCCAGAACCGATACGAAATAAAAAAGTTCGTTAACCATTTTGACCTGACTGTGGATTGAACCCGGTACTTTGGAGATGGCGCGACGCCAAAGTCCAGCCGGTTCGCCTCATAATAATCTGAAGGAGTTTTATTTTTAAACAAAAAAAAAACTGATCTTTTGTAAAAATGTCGTAAATTATAATACCACTCTGTCGTTGTTATTTTTACTGTAATTAAACAGGAGATTTTAGTCAATATTGGATTTAATATTGAAAACATTTTTCCACTAAAAATGTAACGTAACCTTTTACAAATAATCTTTGAGAAATTCTTCGTCTAAAATAAGCAGAATTTTGATCAAATATTTGCCAAGCCTCAATCTCACTCCTACTTAAAAACTGAGTATTTATTTACTCTTGTAAATATTCTGAATTATCCGATTACGCAATGACTTTGGAGAATTATTTGCGAAGTTACTTTTTTGAAATAAGATTTACTTTTACAAATTTTGGTGTCTAGGCTTAATAACTTGATTTGTATCTTTTGAGCTCCAGTTACTAATTAAATGAAGCTCTACCTAATGTATGAGACGAATTTAATTCTCCTTACTAGATATATATAAGACTTAGTTTGGAAGGATTAGATTAGAAAACATGAAAGGTTTATTGAAGTTAATATCAGATTCTTATAAAAATAACGGGTTTGAATGCGTTGGAAAGTAATAAGTAACATAGAATTTAGGATTTCGCGTTCCATTTTAAACATTTGAAATATAAATAAGTTAACGGATCAAAACTGGAGTCCTCAGAACCTCAGTTGGTGTAGCCTAATTTTTATATTTTTTTATATTGCACTTCAAGATTGACCTCATCCCACCTGATGTTAAGTGGTAATGAGGTCCTAGTAAGGGTGACAAGTACTGCATAATAAATCTGTTACTGGACTTGTCGCCCTTACCTTGAAGCTTGACCCCTGCTACTAATGTAGCACCCCCCAGGAGCTCACACGCAGGAACACAACAACACAAAACTAAAATATAACTAACAACACTAAATGGATCATCGGGCAGTAAGTACTGTGAATTAGCCACTAAAAATATCGCGTTTTGATACGTTAGCTTATTTTAAATGCTTAAGATATCTACATATATATCAAAGCAATGTGACCAATGTGTGTTTGTAAATACCACGCTTAATCACAAAAAGAGGGGTTTTTTTTTAGTTTTTGCTACGTTGTTATATTAAACTTTACAGAGGTTCTTCTGAAAGGGTCTAAGACGAAGCGCCATAATTTTATGAATGTGATTTGATTAGTTTAAAAGCGAGAAAAGGGAAACATGATTAGGTTTTTTGTACGTATGAGAGCTTTTTTTGATATTTCTAGAAAAATATTCAAATACTTATGTAATCGGTTCATGTTTCAGCAGTTAGAGACAACTAATAATTAAATGAATATTGGACAACATGGCATACATTGCGTATGTGGTACCTAAGTAGCTTAAGCACTTGTATTATATCATATACAGTGACCATACCACAACACCCAGACCCGAGATAGTACATAAATTGGTCCGCTCGTCTCTTGGCTATGGAGGTTGTCGTTATGTTATCAAATCAATCGGCGTCTTCGTTTATTTTTCTGCTTAAATGACAATATGACGAGTTTAAAGTAAAAGGAGAAACTTTATAACTATTCCACAAACAATAGCGAACTTGTTTTGTGCAAAATTAATACAAGCACTTCTATTCATTATGTGTAGAAAACGGAACTTGCTAATAACAGGAGTTCAACGAAACTTGCCGAAAACCACTAAGAAAATGTGCAGACGGCTGTCTAAGTTGACAGTTTTGCGAAGTACCTTTTATAGCACGGAGCCAGGTACGTAGTAAGGGCGAAGGAAAACTCAACGTCGAAAATATCTGTATGATGTAGACGGAATTACATTGGTATACAGGGTGTAACAAAAAGCCGAAATAATATTTTAGGGTATGTATCTATAGCAGGTGTACATTCAGTTGTATTAATATCAGCTAATTACAAACAAGTTTTTTCTTCCATACTAACTAAATAAATTGTTTTTTTACTGAAAATGTTGACAACCCTGATTGAGGTCATTCGCGCTCAACCACAGACGCGCCGCGCGATCAGCTGATGCGCGGCCGCCCCACTACGCGCCCGCGCAGCCCACCCGCCTACTAGAAACTACTATTACTTAATTTTACTTAGAATAGGACTGAATAATCAAACCATAATTACCGAAATGCATTTATTAAAATACTATTTAGAAACAGTACATAGAAATAATCTGTTAGGTACATTTCTTTTCATAACTACATATGTAGGTAAACGTAAAAGTAAATGTCTAGTTTTTAGGACAATACCCCAAATATGACTTTACCCACTGAACTACATGACTTTACAATTGAAAAAATCTCTCATTAATTGTCAGCACCCCGTAATTTGAGTCAGTAAATAATTAAGACATAATAGGGACAACTTACAATGTAATCAACATGTAGGTATCAAATAATTATCGGAAATGGCAGTCATTTACTAACCTTATGTTTTTGATATGCTTAACTGACGCGATTTGTCAATTACTATTTTTTGTGTAATAAACAAATTAGTTTCTTGGAAAATGTTAATTTATGTATGTGTTACCTGTTAAGTTTCTTATCACCAACACTTATGCGCACAAGGATACACTAAAAACCAAAGAACATTTTCACTGACACTGTTTTCTTCTTTCATTCGGCTTCGATACCACTCACAAAAGGTGACCCTTGGACCAAAGTCCGTAGGAATCAATTCTTGAACTCGCGTACTTGAACTCGCGTAAACTGATCTGGATCGGGGTCTCGAGCTCTGGATGCTCCCGTGTGCTAGGACGACCTTCACTTGTGGGCGGTCGGAAAGAGCCAGTGCTCTGCAGTCGGAGACACAGGTTCCTGAAGCAGGTGTACGACCTTAAAAGCCGCTGCTCCGCAAAGGCCATCGATGAATCGCTGGCGATACAGTTTACGAGCACCATTGATGCTCCCGGATGAAGCACCCCGACATAAAATCGTTTCATACTATTCACTATTTGAATACAAAGAATGATCTTCGCGAGACATAGTGACGAAGAATGAGATTTTGAAAGTTTAGATAGCGACTGCCCAACGAGAACGAATACGAGCAACTAAAAACAAACAAAACACTATTCCCGTAGGTACGTAGGGATGCTCGATTTCGATTTGATTAATCGATCGATCGCAATTGAGATTTTTGTAACTTAATCGATTAATCGAAAATGGAAAAAATCGAGAAAGTCAATTATCTTAAGTTTATGTTTAAAGTCAATATTTACAACAATTTAAAATGTTGCCCCGACAGTCACACGCAGTGATAAAAAAAATGTTGAGGTTTTGTTTCTGATAACAACAATTGGATAATGACAGTATTTGAAAAAGTATTGTAAAATGTGTGTTTTATATCCCAAGCAACGCGATTTATGTATTTCGAAAAAAAATTACCAGTGTTAGTAAGATTTTATGTAACAGATTATAAAAGCGCGCGTAAACGTCAAGTCACGTCACTTTACACCAAAACGATACTGGTCGGAACGCCTTAATCCTATGCAAATATCAAATTTTAAATGAATCGAAATTGTTCAAATAAATCCTTAATATGGTTAGCGACACAATAATTCAATTTATTCGGTAAAATCATCGTTTCGTCACATTAAAATAAATAAAATCCGCCGACAGCTGTCATTTGCGAATTGTAGTGTTTAATGACGCCACACAAAAGGTGCTTTCTGTTTCGTTTCTTTTGTTCCACAGACAAAAAAATTAAAATTTAATTTTTAGAAATAAAATACTTTAAAATAAAAAAATAAAAATGTAAAGATATTACTTAACTAATAAGCTAACATAGCTAAAGTTTTAGTAATCTCAAACTTTCACTTTTTTATACTTAATAAATATTTTTATTTGTAGATTTTTTCATTTTACCGAGAATTCTGTGTTTCATTTTTAACATGTTTAGCAGGATCTCAACGAAAAAGTTTAGAAGAAACCGTTCTAATGTAACGGCATTTCTAAGATTAATCGATTAATTAATATCGGTGCTACGCAAATAATCAATTACCAAAATATCGATTATTTCACAATCGATTAGCATCCCTAGATCCCTACCCGAAAGCGGTCCGAAGGTGACAGTCACACAGGCGACAGGATAATATTATTGGCTAAGCGCATTGTTGCAATGTTTGCGAAATGATCGCTGATTGGTGCGGGCGCTTAGACTTTTGACGTAAAGGTGCCGCAGTCCACGTGGACTCCCGTTGTCGTGATTTTTGTGTGCGTGATTAGTCATTGATAAAATAAGCGCAGAAGGTCACCAAGTTGAAATGATTGGTAGGTAGGAGTATTTAATAAATTTACTGCTTTTGTGATCTAATAATATTCCTTAGGTAATATTTAAAAGTATGAATGGATAGTACAAATAATAAATGTAAATATCATGTTTTCGATTACAAAACTGTGCTTGCTGATATTGACTATTTCTGTTAGGTTATGTTATGTACCAAACATCTCATATTTAAAAACCGGCCAAGTGGGAGTCGGACTCGCCCATGAAGGGTTCCATAGAAGCAAGTGTGATAATATTTGTATTACTAAAGGTAAATTGTGGTTTACGATTTATGACGTATTAAAAAATTACTTACTAGATCTTGTTCAAACTACTACATTCTGTAGAAGTTTGCATACATTTTTCTACTTTAAACACCACACGTAGGTATAGGTTTGAAGAAAAAAAATGTTGACTTTCAGTTTTAAGTATGGAGAGCCCCTAAAGTTAATTATTTTTTTCTATTTTAGTGAAAATCTTAATGCTTAAAGGTTCACAGAATACATCTACATACCAAGTTTTAACAGCAATAGGTCTCATAGTTTCGGAAAAAAGTGCCTGTGACATACAGACAGAACGTACAGAACATTTGGCTACGGAACCCTAAAAAGTAGTGTTAAATAAGTACTTAACGATCACGATCACTGCACACTCAACTGAAATTTGTCAAAGTTGCACATCTGTATTCTACTTAATCTTTTGCTTCATTTTGATTTATGATTTGTTTACATCTAATAGGGTTATCAACGATAAGTTTTAGTAAAAACTTTGACATCGATTTACTCCCTAATTAATAGCTGTACGAGGTTGTGGTTTTGCATTGGAACTACACACTACCTACCCTACACGCCCTTAAAATTTTATTTCACCTTTTTGTTACACACTGTATACACAATGTTCATTGCGTTTTTTTTATTGAAAACAAATTCGTGCGGTTGCACATGTTTGCGGATTAATGTAGCAAATTATTATTAGTGTAACGGAACGATTTTGTACAAATTTTGCATTTTAATTTCTAGTTTATGGATTTTAAAAATAAACACCGTACGGGTCGAGCTAAATAAAACCATTTAAAAAGTCAATATTTTCATAAAAGTATTTTCTAGTAAGTAGCAACTATTATATAAATTCTAGCGTTTTTTTGCTATGAATAGGAAGACCTGAAAATAGCTAAAGTGATCCTAATAATATTTTATATCATAATCATATGCATATCTTTAAATCTTAGAAAATGTAAAAAGGAAAGACATTGGTCGGTTGCTAAATTTCAAAGCATTCCCTAAAGCCCATCCCTGCTTCAATGTAGCAACTTACTTCGTATAACTTGTTTGAAAACTACTAAAAGTTGATGTTGTTAAGTGAAACAGAGTGACGTCCCCTGTCAGTTATCGTAGTTAGGTTTCTCTGGACTTTTTGAATAAAAGATAGTGATATTATAATTAGTATGATTAAATTTTAAAACAATATTTTAAATAAAATGTTCTATTTTTCATGTTTTTTATACCAAATGAGTAAGTATTGCTTGTTAAAATTTATACTTTCCGTTCAAATCTGTGTAGTGTAGCTATTGGTAGAATGTCCCCATAGGCAATAAGCATTTTTTAATTGAATTTATATGTTTTAAAGAAAAAGAAAAATTTTGGGTGCTGGGCTCGAACACACAACCTTCACGTATCGCGCGTTGCAGTAGGCGATGAATTTGTCTGTTGTTTTGACCTCTTAGCCTCCGGTAAGTACTCTCTGCCGAATATGTTCAGAACTACACACTTATCGGCCCGTGGTACCTACATTCGTTGCAGAAATGTTTGAAAACCGCGGAATCGAAAACACCTTGGGGAGATGACATTTTTCTGTTTATTTTTATTAATTTTATATGTTTGCAGTCTCTTAAATACTAAACTTAAACACGAGTTAATATCATCAAAAGAAACTGTATTTTAACAACTATTAGGGTAGTTTTCATGAGCCATCATAAAATTCAACAAAATAATGATCGAAAGGCATTCCGCACAAGTATAGATAACACTTGTAAAATAAATACAGTCTAAGAATTGTTTTGCTCGCCAAAGGAAATTATTAGTAGTCGGTACAGACTTACTCTGAAGAAATAAACATTTGCGTCTTACTTTTTATCTACAGACCTAATTAATTAACAATAACAATGTGCCGAAGGAATTTCTGAGAGAAACGTCTTTCACAAACAATAAATATTTTACTATTCTTAGTAATGGTCGTAGATATTCAGTGTTAACATCCAGGATTTTTCTATTCTAACTTTCTTAGTAGTGAATTATTGAGTGGTGCTTTATTGGTTTAGAATTTTTATTAGCTGTAGTAAGTATAAAGTAATCTAGTAGCATTAGTGTTACGATACGTTTACGTCACGACGCCGATTGCGAAGGAAACACGCCCAAAACCATTGTTTACCTAACTCGATTCTACATACATAAGGTATGCCCAGTAAATACTACGCTCCGTGTCATGCCAAGGATCGATTGCCCAAAGACGAAGGTTAGCCACAATCAATTTCTGTGGTTACGAACATACTGATGACAATTGCTTATGTTTACATAGATAAGCAATTTGAGTTGTAAGCCAGTTTATGACCCTGTTCCACTGTTTGTCAATCGGTTTGGTCGCTATCCCTCTTGACAAACGGGCAAATGGAGTAACAAAGTTTAACTGGTTCAAGATGCCTAAGATAGGCTTATATGTATTACATAACTACACAATATGTTATAACAAAATTAAATTTGACAAAAAAACTGAGAGAGATTTAACCCATAGATATATTAGGTACTTTCCTTATGCTAAGGTCTCTATACTTTCCTTATTCTAAGATTTAACCTTAAAGATCTAACCTAACCTATTTGTTCCAAAACAGATTTGTCTATGGTCGTTGGCGTTTTATACAATTAATTTCTGTAGGTGCCAAACACGAAAACTCGTTAGAATGTTACAATCACGCTGCCCTACAAATTAATAAAGATCAATCACTAAGGCACTCTTCAATTTTAAATAGGCTACTTACTGAGCAAACATGTAAACTCGCTATGGCAGAAATAATACAGTAAAGGGCTTCAATGTTTATTTACTCATTACATCTGCGTGTCTCGCTTAATCTGATAAAAGATGGTTCATTGCACTTTCTTTCAGATTCCAATTTAATGAAATTGAATTAATCATGACCAGTGTCTGCGGCTTTCGCAAGTCGCACGGCCATTTCCAAAACCTGTTCTATTAAGTATCTTTAACGTAATTAACAATATAGAAGTCACTTGCTATCTTTTTAACTAGTCTGAAACCAAATGTATAGAGTGGAATAAAATTACGTTTTACATAATCTACTTAATTTTATCCCACTCTATACATTTGGTTTCAGGTAAGTAAATGGCATAAAGTAATAATTGATAATGTTAATTTAATTTAAAATAAAAGTAACAAGTTGATGGTGAGAAAATAGATGAATTATCTTTAGATATATTACAAACATTTTCAAAGTTAATTTAGCATATCACTTAGTACTGAACATGCACAAATCTACATTATATTATGACACTTAAATTCCTTGAAATGTTAAATAGAAGCCAATAAATGTTACCAACCGTGCCTTTTCTTTCGTTCAATGGCGAGACTCAACGATAACAAAAGAAAAAAAAATATCAAAAGGGTAATATTCAATTCAGCTTGTTGAATTAGCCTATTTCGGTCTTAATCTAAGAGTAGATACTCTAAAGTGGGATTCGAAAACGCCACTTACTCGAAATGCACTCTTATTGAGTTTTTATATATCATATCAGTTATGTAAAAGTATCTCAGTTGACTATCCTGTCAACATCTTTAAAGATGTTTTACGCCGGGATCCAATATTATAAAAATTATCGGTTCTAGCTACGTATAGTAATAATTGTAAGGGCGTAAGCTAAAACCACCGGAAGACTGATGACAGGTGATATGGAAAGAAATTTGAAATTAGAATAAACGACTCGTAGAAAAACACAAAGTAATTTTTAACACATTACAAATCGTAAAATATTGGAATCGTAATTATGTATGTTCCATCCTGCTAACGTATACTTGCAATTTAAAACAACGACGTCAGTTTAATTGTTTATATTTCCGAAATACATAATATAATGTTCTTCACTCGCAGACGAACACTTAGGAGTGGTTTTCGAGGCCTCATGTTTAATTTTAAAGAAGCGTTGTTCGTTTAATAATAATAAATAAATAAAAAATAATAATAAACCAACAAGCCCAACCTACGTCAATAATCTACGTGCACGAACTAAACTGCGTACTCGAGACCTTAAATTTTTCATCACATTAGGTATCTAATCGTGCGTAGGCAAGCGACGGTTAAAAATAGGTCAAATGTACTCACAACACACATTTTCATAACTCGCCTTACGGGAACCGCTGGAGCCTTTGGGGCATGAAATTATGTCGGATTTTCGGGCGAGATGTGTGACATCGCATGAAATTTAATTGTGCCCTGAAATCAATGTCGTTGACCTTTGAGCTTGTCCTTTCTGTTTTACGTTCTAGTTTTGCAAACACAAACGTAGCTTTAAACAACACACATAACGTATTTTAAAGAAACAAAAAAAAATCGAATTCACGACAAAGGCGCCGAATTTTTCTGTTATAATTACCTCTTAGCTTTCGTTATGTAAATAACTTTAATTCTTATATTCATCACCTACAGTAACTTGTGCTTAGTTTAGTCCGAAGAGCAGCACGCGCGATGCGTGAACGTCGTAAGTTTGAATCCATCTCTTACATCCATCAAATTGAATCCATCATCAAATAGACTGCAGTGAGATAATAAATATGTCTGTTTCTTTTAATTATTTATAATTTGATGAAACGCACTATTGAAATTGTAAAAAGATAAGTAATTTTCACATCTAGCCACACAAAGATGGGCTCATATCATTTTAACGAATCTTTTTCGACCTCACATAACATCGTTTCGCCGAATCATATAAATTTGTATGGTTCGGCAAAAAAAATTTCGATGAAGTGGAGCGTCGCGGTCGAAAAAGATTCGGTCAAATGACATAGATCTGTCACCACCTAAATGACGTATAAAAAACCGGCCAAGTGCGAGTCGGACTCGCGCACCGAGGGTTCCGTACAAACCTGCAAGGTTTACAAAGTTCGTTCATTACGACAATCGAGTCATAACTATGGTATTTTTATTGCAAAATGAAATTCATAACATTACAATGGGGAAAGATGGAGGAGCATAAATATTTTGTAATGTAACTAAAAATTTAAGGTTTTCGGAATTTTTCCTTTATGTGTGCTATAAAACGTTGCTTCATGCCAAATTTCAAGATTCTAGGTCGACTGGAAGTACCCTTTAGGTTTTGATTCCCTTGCGAGTACTTGCGAGTTTCAAAATATGCAGCTTAAATTGCTGTTTCTTTTGATTGCGTTGACATAGAAGTTTGATTTTGTAACAGCTTAAAGGTATTATAGACCTGAGTATTTGGTATGAATTTCAATTTAATACCTCTACGCGTTTATGAGGAAATGGGTAGTAAGTTTAAAATTATTAAAAAAATATATATTATGTGATGTAACTAAAAATTCATGGTTTTCGTAATTTTTCCTTTATCTATGCTATAAGACGTTGCTTCGTACCAAATTTCAAGATTCTGAGTTCACGGGAAGCACCCTGTAGGTTTTGATTCCCTTGCAAGTGTCAAAAATTTCCGGCATAAACGGCTGTATCTTTTGATTGCGTTGGCTTAGAAGTTTGATTTTTTCACACCTTCAAGGGACAGTAGACCCGAGTAATTGATATAAATTTCAGCTTCATACCTCGACGCGTTCCTGAGAAAAAGGGTCTTGACAGACGGACGGACAGACGGACAACAAAGTGATCCTATAAGGGTTCCGTTTTTTCTTTTTGAGGTACGGAACCCTAAAAATGCTCCAAAAAGTGGATCTAATAAGAATGTGGAGTGTGCAAGGCACGTGAATAACTTAACAGTCAATATCAGAGAGCCTACAATGGAACGAAACGTTATGGAATGGAATTGAAACAAGTAACATACCTACACGATCTTCAAATTATAAATAGCTCAGGAAGATCAAAAGTTTGTTTTTGGTTAATTTTATACGGTGTTCTTCCGCGATTTCGACCTGAACTTTTGAAGTTTCATTGTAGCCCCTCAGGCTAAACAACAAACATTGGCTGAAGCACGGAGATACTCGTGATAAATATCAGTCATTTGAATCGGAATATTCATCAACCAAATACCGAATCAGTTGTTTTCGGACCTTAAATCTATGTCTTTTGGATGTATTGTTAATATTGATTGTAAAAATCTAAAATAAATTTAAACGGAACTAAACGCATATTATATCTCAATAATACTTCGTTTGCATTGAATTTATATCTATAATAAATTTCAAGAATAAAAGTAGTCTTATTTACGCCATATTACATCATCTATGTATAAGTGAAACTCCTGCCAAAAAAAAGTCCTGACGTTTCAGAGATAAGCAGGAACAAACAGACAGACAAACAAAAAATCTTAAAAATAGTTTTGGTGTGGTGTATATGTCGCAGTCATCCAGATGACTCAAATAGCTGATTAAATCAGTTTAATCAGCTATTTGATTGGATCACTAGCGATTTCATTGAATGACGACGTTTAATTGAATGACTAAAGGACAACTCGTCAAATTGTTTAATATAACGTTCAACTTCTTGACTGAACGTCATTTAGCATAGTCGTTGAATGGGATATAGCTGACTTTGTAATGTTTGATTAGGGTAAAAGATAACTAACTTTAGATAAAAAAAATGAGGGCATGACATAACACGCCTTAATAAGAATTTTTATTATGTTTTAACAATTTTAAGTCTTAAGGCTAAAAAAATATTTTTTTACGAATAAGTCACTTTAAATCTCAATTTCACTCAAAAAAATATCAACACAGTGCTTTTCGATTAGATCTGTACCAGCTGTTTGACGCCATCTTTGTTTTGATGAGCACTAACGCCGCAGAAAAAAATGAACTAAATTACAATCACCTGACTGATTTTACGTCCGCTATGTTCAAAGGGCTATGTTACAATCCGCTAACTTGTTGGACGTTGAGTTAAGCTTGTTCATTCAACGTTAGGCCTAGTGATTCACCCCCCCGCTGGGTTCCGCATCTTGTCGCGATGGGGGGGCTCAGTAACCCTGTGGTCCGGTATGTTGAGGCTGGCCTTGTCACCCAGCCTCCAATACCGCACAGGGTGAAGCCAAGACGGATCCCGAGCTGGGCCGCGGAGAGAAGGTGGCTCTCTGCGGCAAGCCCGCAAGGGCAGAGGTGGATCGTGGAGGAAGAGGAGGACCTCGGTGTTTCGTTGCCGGCCTCCCTGTCCTCCGCGACCCGGCAGTGGCGCGCTGCCGCGCGAGGCGCGAATCGCGTCGTGGTGGGGTTGCGGAGGAAGAGGAGGATACGGTATTACGTTTGCCGGTCTCCCTATCCTCCGCAGCCGGTGGGACTCGGGACTTCATCTGGCTCTCGGAGGGAGAGCTGGATTGAGAGTCTCGGGTGTCCGCAGAGGCGGTAGGCAGCGGAGCCGCACAGCAGATCCGCTGCTGGGACCGGAGATGCCAGGCGTGGGGTAAGCCTGGCGTCCGTTACCTCGGTCCCGAGGGGGTGGGGCGTGTCAGGTGGCCTGACACGCTCCAGCTGCGTATTTGCGCGGCGAGAGGGGCCGCTTGGCGGTAGGCGCTGTGGGGGAGCCTGTGTAGAATCGCAAGGAATCCCGACTCCCCCACAACTGCGCAGCGTTGGCCACCGAGGGGGTTTTAGTCGGTGCGAGCCCGACACACCACTCTCTGTTCCCCGCTGAGAGTGACGGTGCGGTAGGCATTTCCCCCTCGACAAAAAAAAAAAAAAAAAAAAAAAAAAAAAAAAAAAAAAAAAAAAAAAAAAAAAAAAAGGCCTAGTGATTCAATTAAACGTCGTCATTTAATAAACGCGCTATTGATCCAATCAAATAGCTGATTCAACCAGATGACTGCGACATATACATATCTTTATAAATTAATTTGAAAGCTGTTATTTTAATATTACAAACAAAAGACGCTCCAATTTTACTTATTTTTTATATGATTTGACGCAGAGCAAACTTCTTAGACCCGATTGCGAACCGTTTCTTTCATGAAAACATTTATTTATTTAGTTTACCTTTTTTTATTCTTTGCCACTGAAAGCCGGTTAACATGAAAAAAATTGTTGGCTCAATCCAAAATTACGAACTCTTCGCTCTCCTAAAATATAAATACCACAACAAGTTTCACGTCATATTCTTCGGGTAGTAATAATCGTTGTTAAGGAATGCGAATATCTGATACAACATCACCGGGACGGATTCGAAGAAGAATTTTATTAGCGATTCGCAACAGTCCGGACGATAAAAAATGAATAATTTTATCTTTTATTTGACAAGCTTTCCCATCGAGCACGTGATTACCGGCGATATTAAATATTCATTTTCCATGTCAGAGCTCGCACCTACTTGGGCACAATTTTAATTTAAAACCTTTTGATTTAATTTTTGTATCCAAAATTCAATTTGTAAACTGATATCATAAATACAGGATAGAGTAACGTTACTTAAATGCTTTAATAAATTTAATGGAATAATAAGCTGAAATTTTTATGCCTGACACATTTACTAAAACATCCTTTGCTGCTTTGTGAAAACACACTTTATTGAGATGACACTGAAAGAAAAAAAATCAATATTGA
This sequence comes from Glyphodes pyloalis, assembly GCA_037074685.1. Taxonomy (NCBI): domain Eukaryota; kingdom Metazoa; phylum Arthropoda; class Insecta; order Lepidoptera; family Crambidae; genus Glyphodes; species Glyphodes pyloalis. Next base: position 12,889,336 of record JAYKKO010000013.1, read on the forward strand.
ATAATATAATTTTAAAACATCGCCTTTAGATACAAAACCCCAAAAGGTTCTCAATTCAGCCGTATTTCTATTTATGGTTTATTTTTGTGTGTGTGTACCGATCACTTCATTCATGAACCAATTTATTTATTTTTTTGCTGTAAAAGCGATACTTCGTAGGTGGTACTAAATAATAAGGAAACCAGTATCCGAGAATGGCATCCTAAATAAGTCTATATTTTTGTTTGATAATCATATTTAATAATACAAACATTAATAAATAACATTATTCACTACAGGTTAAACAATAAAATGTATGCTTTTGATGTAGCAGGCTCTGGGTCTTAATGCTTATTATTTTGGGACACAAAGTATATTTTTCAACAAACTTTAATCTCATCTTTTAAATTCATAATTTGGTCCAAGCCCATTCAGTTTATAGTTTAAGCGTCAAAGAGAGACAAAAATACAATTGAGATTTTGTTAAAGTAAAACAAACAAAGCACAACATATCGTTCACTTTGCTTCAGAATAAAAAGTATCCTTTATGTAATATGAAGTCTACGCGACTTCGTTCGCGTAGACTTCATCCTTTCATCTCCCCTAATATTCGAAACAAAAAGTAGTCTATATTTTAAAAGAGCTATATTTGTGCCAACTTACATATCTCTAACTTAAAAAATAAACATTTTCCCATATAAACTTTCAAAGGTGGCATTACCCCCCCCCCCCTTACTTTCTAACAAAAAGTAGCCTATGTCCGTTCTTGAGGTTCAACGTATACCTATGCCAGATTTCATCAAAATCGGTTGAGAGGTTTAAGCAGGAAAGCGTAACAGACAGACAGACAGAGTTACTTTCGCATTTATAATATTAGTAGGGATTAGTAGGGATATTATTTAATTTGACTAGGTATCATTACATCCAAATCTATTCAGCAGCTTTTCCATGAAAGACATCCATATCGATAAAAAACAACAAAATTCCTTGTTTACAATATTAAAGTTAGGATACTAGTTTTTCTATATTTTTGGCTGTATTGTATTAAGTGCTAAAACAGGCGATTAACGACTTTGTTATAGAAAGTTAAGTGTCTTAATGCTTTGGCAATTACATTTTGAGCGTAGCTAGGTGTAAAGTAAATATTTGTAATTTCACCCAACCTTATCGATCGGCTACTTTCGGTTATTACTTTTTACTTGGCTTCATACGTATTCGAACGTAGAACTGATAAAGCACTTTTCAAAATGGTTACTACTGGTTAGATTCGGTGGAAACAAACAAGTTTTTTTTTGTTAACCGTGGAAATACAATGATATGCCTTTTCTTTTCTTGAACTTTTGAACAGTTTGTTTTTTTTACTTTTTTTAACATTTGAATACTAGCCAGTATTCAAATTCACTATGTCAAAGAAAGTCTTGCAAGGCTGTGGATTATAGATTAAATAATCACTTACGCGGCAAATTTGCGTCTGAATCGCGTAACTCTAATTACGAAGTACGTACAAGGCCGGAAATTGAATAAAGAAGTTCACAGGGATGTGTTTAACACATTTGAATTGTATTTCATTTTAATTCGCAATGAAGGTATCATATAATTTTAGAGTTAAGGTATAGAATTGCTGAAATATTTTTCTTTTTCAAATAAACTGAACATTTTACGTGATCCATTTAGATTTTCCCTGATTTATTTAAGAGCGTGTATAAAGTTTGAATTTTGTTATTCTTTTAGCAAATTTTATGCATATGTGTATTTATGTGCATATCTGCATGGGCCAGCAGCTTTAATTGTAAGGTCAAAGAATCTTTCTGCATAAAAAATTGCCATTAGCAAAAACTATACATATTTATGAAATATCTACCAATCGTACATATAATTCCAACTTTATTCTAGAACTAGGTTCGTAAGTGTAATTTCGGAATAATAATTATCCGTTATTTTTCACTCTGTTTAGCTACTAAATCTATCTAAATAAATGCCTGCTACATTTTGGATAAAAAGAGACCTTGTTTCCATACAACCAAGTTCAGTTAGACCACGTTGCAAATAGGCAATATTATTAAGCTATATCACTTTGTCTCTATATCAATCAAAAGAACAAACTAGTAAGCAAATAATAATACAATGACGTCACTAATCACGCCCAATCGAATACACGGAGGGTATAAATAAATAATACAGAGTAAATTGCCGTTGTTTGCTCGCTACGACCTCTTCCAATCTTTTCGCAAGCTAATTTTCCCTCGCAGCCCTCTGAGCGCCTCACATACTTGTTGAGCTGTACAATTGGGGAATATGTTGGCAGGCATCGTGTGTTTTTATGAGGAACACATCAAACTTGAAGTGACGGAGAGTGTTTGTAACTAGAACTGGAAAATAGTTAGTACACTGATGATGACGTAATTAGCTGCAAAGAAGAATTTCAAAAGGTTTTTTTTAATTATACGCCGATATTTGTGTTTTATTTATTGCTTCGATAGATTTTTTGCTAGTTTTAATGGTGAAAACTTTTTACCCTGCATTATTTATTCATCTTTTCTAGGGGCTTTTTTTGGCCAAGTAAAGATGAGGTTGAACTGTATCTGTAGTATATATTTATTTGGCTGCAATACGGCATAATTCTATGGGGAACCAGTAGGCACAAACGTAGAAAAATTGTTTCTTTTACAAGAAAGGTACCTCCGAATAATAATTAACATAGATTCTCTGACAAGCTGCAGGCCCTATTACAATAAAGAAAAAAATCTTACTTTAACTAGTGTGTACATTTTAGAAGTTTGTTTGTTTGTAAAAAATAATCCTAATATGTTCCTGTGATGTGCATACGTACTCCTTTTATGTTTCGACTTTATAACCATAAACGGTGTGAAGTTTTTGCTTGTCAAGCTAGGCAGTTGTATATATTAAACGGATGACGATAACGCCGCATTGTTCTTCCCGTTATGACAGTTCCCACTATATTTACGTCCCCAAAATTTAAGAATCCAAAAAAATTAGCCGCACCCAACTTACAACTCGAAACTTGTAAGATATGGTCCCTTTGGCATGTGAAAATGTTTACCAATATTCTACTAAACTAGAAGAATATATTAATACATTTAGGCAGAAACTTAAATAATACTTGTAACTAAAGGCTTCTATGCATAGTCATAGTTGCTATACCGCCATATGTAAATTTAAAATCATAATGTAATATTAGATATATAAGTGCTTTATTTTTTGCAGTGTCCTTGCAGGGTTCATATTTAAAACATTTATTCGTGTACAACATGAAAGCAATAAACTATTTATTATATAGCTGTGCCCGTGACTTCGTTCGCGTGGACTACATCCTTTGGTCGGCTTTACCCCTATCTCCCCTAATATTCGAAACAAAAAGTAGTCTATATTTTAATAGAGCTATATTTGTGCCAACTTTCATATCTCTAACTTAAAAAATAAACATTTTCCCATATAAACTTTCAAAGGTGGCATTTACCTATGCCAAATTTCATCAAAATCATTTGAGAGGTTTAAGCGGGAAAGCGTAACAGACAGACAGACAGACAGACAGACAGACAGACAGACAGACAGACAGACAGACAGACAGACAGAGTTACTTTCGCATTTATATTATTAGTAGGAATTTAGCGTAACCCCACACTAGCGTTCTTTGAGCGTCGACGCCCACGCAACGCCGACGCAACGTCGACGCGGCGCCGACGCAACGCTTGCGCAGCGGTCGAAATGACGAACGCCAGGACTGCGCTCCACAGGCGCCGCGCCGGCCTGACGCCTGCGCAGCGTTTATTTTGACAACAGTAAAATGATCAACTCAATTGTTTCGGCCCGCCCGTGTTCTAGAATCAGTAGGTAGAAGACTTTTTAGCTGATAGCAAATATGGATGTAGCTTAAAATACTAGCTCATATTGCTGAAGAAACCCATTTTCAATTAAGTACTTTTAGTTTTCGAGAAAATAAATGCTAAAGTTGCCTTTTCGTGGCATGTGTCAAATAGGTAAAATATTTTTTTTCCTTTACAAGTTGAAAGCATTAATTTATCACTGCAATATAAAACATTATATTGTGCGTTATTCAAATCTTACATTTCCATTTTCGAAATAACTGTACATGACGTCAGCGCGGCGCGACGCTCGAACGCGATGTGCAGAGGACGCCCAGCCAGGGTTGCCAATGCCAATTCATCCAAATCCCCAAAAATCCTGATCGAATTCCCCAAATTTGGGGATATAAATCCGCTGATTCCCCACAAATTCCCCTCAAAATTTTTTTTTTATAAAATGCTCGTAAAATCGCTACTTTGACAGAAACAAACACAACTTTTTAAAACTTGGATCTACTAATTAACTACAAACAACAGCGAACGAAGCCAATGCATGCATTACATGTTCAATCATTCATTTATCAGTCACAAAACACAACATTTAATAAAGAAGAAAAGGAAGGGATGTGCCGTCATATCATAAGTACTTGAGCATACTTAATGATTAAAAAAAATGTTGTTATCCCCATAGCTGGGCACCGTTAATCAAACAGTTAACTTCGTTAATCGTTAATCCGTTACTAAAAAAGTTAGCTTCGTTAAACGTTAAAGCGTTACATTTCGGACGAATTAACGCAAGATAACGTTAATCGTTAATCCGTTAAAATATAATCAAAATGGACCAAACCTAGAATCCGATTTCATGTCTCCCATGATAGGATCACTGACAGTAATTTAGTAAAACGCTACAATGCATTTCAATAAAAAAATAAGTTAAGAAACTCCCATTTGGAACCCTTTTAGTTTCCCTACGGTTTGAACGGGTAGTCCCCGATTGTATTAGTGTGGTCGTCTTTTTTTTAAAAAAGAGGGAGGGGATTACTGAAAAATGTTACGGTGCGTTACGTAGAGTAGGGGGGGGGGGATCTTAAACAATGCGTTCCGTAATACTTGTACGCTCCCTTCTTTAAAACAAACACAGCAGTCGTCATTCTAACTAAACATCGACGAAATCAAATGTACATTAAAAATTTGAAACAAAACCCACGACAGTAAAAATCTGGAAAAAAATACAACCCCCATTTTAACCCAATTATTATGTAACGAAATATTATAATGGACGTAAAAATACTTTCTAATAAAAGGGTTGATATCTCGGGAAATTGGTAATAGATATACTATAAGTACCTAAACAATGAATATCGATGTTTACAGTTTTTTCCTGACGTGTCTGGGCGTCTACTCTCGAAAACGAAATATATCGGATCCGATGACGTTTAGCAATTTTTATTGCTCATAATCGCAACCAACTCACTTCGAATGCGAATAAAGTGTAATCAAAAAACAAAATATCATTTATACAAATCAAAAACCACGTTTTAATTCCCTAACTTTTGATAAATCTTCAAAAACGAAACCTTTCGTTTGTTCGTTTCGTTTTTGGGAGTAGACCCCCTGTTTCTCGGAGATATACTTACGAGTAAATGTAGCGATAATATTTTTACCATATTGATACATAACCGAGGAATATCCGTCAGGGGCTGCCTTCCCTATGTGAAATTTCAACAAACAATTAATCATACTCATAAGTGTATTTTATGTTAAACGTCTACAGTTCTTCAATAATTATACGTCACTAGAAAAACTATAATATTTTTTGAAATCGAACAATTCGTTTTAATATTATTGCCATATTATTTTGCACTAATATTGTAGCGCCCTCTAGTGAGTTATATACGTAATTTTTATTATTTGGGAACATGCATTTAAACTACCACGTACACATTTCTGAAAACTGAATTTGAATCGGACATTTCGTTTTGATTATATTGAAACATTGTTTTACACTAATATGGCGGCGCCCTTTAGTGAGTTGGCGCCCTCTAGTGAGTTACAGCCATGACACCTATCTAAGAACATGAACTCACCAAACACAAACCCGTTATTGAAAACCGCATGAAAATCGGATCATTCATTCACTAGTTTAGAAGATAGGTGGCAACATTAATTTGCACAAACGCACACACAAACATAGCTTACCCTAAACGCATACACCTGCTCCGTTCCGTTGTGGGTAAAAATGAATCTATTCGCAGCTTTCTTACTCGAACTAGTATTTCACTCGCGGTGCCATGCGGTGGATAGTAGACATTGGATTAACGATTAACGGACTTCAATATTATTAACGGAAGTTAATGAGACCGTTAACAGATTTTCAAGTTAACTTAAAAGTTAATCCGTTACTCAAAATGTTAACTATGGTTATCCCTACTAATATTTTAAATGCGAAAGTAACTCTGTCTGTCTGTCTGTCTGTTACGCTTTCCCGCTTAAACCTCTCAACCGATTTTGATGAAATAATAAATGACGAAATATTCTCCGATGAGAATATGATGTCAAAATCCCCGCATTTTCCCCACATAATGCCAATCCCCAATAAATCCCCAACCATCTTGAGATTCCCCGCAGTTTGGGGAATTCCCCACAGATTGGCAACCCTGCGCCCAGCGCAAGCGCCGCTCAAACGCCGCGCCGACGCTGGGCGGGCGCCGCGTCGACGCTGAGCGGGCGCCGCGTCGACGCAACGCCCAAACAACGTCGGCGCGGCAAGACGCTGACGCTCGAAAGACGCTAGTGTGGGGTCCCTCTTATAGTCATATTTGTACCCGTGCTGTGCTATATTTTGTAACGCTGTATTAAAATGGTGCCGGGGTATTGCTTATGACAGCCTGTGCCGCTTAAGTATCTAATGTGAAGCGGTTGAATATTGTCGAATACCTAATAACGTAATTTTATGTATGTCAATAAAAAAAATACAAAGTCACCCTGAGTTTCACAATTTGCTCCAATAATACTACAAAGAAAAACAATCTTCATTTAATAGGCAAGCTAGACTGGATTAACAACAAACAGTATTTCAAATGAATCATAACTTTTTCTCGTAGTTCGTATTTGCAATTTAACAAAAGGTAGCTTAAAGCCCTAGAGTGTTTATTGTTGCTCTGTGAATGGCAGATGTCACATCTTTTTAAAGCTACTTTATAAATCGTGATATTTCGACAAACAATATTGTTAGACATTTGGGAAAGTTCTTTTGTTTTTTAGTCTGGAAAGTAAGACGCTTTACAATAACTCGCAAACATATTTAGGTTGACAATTTTATTTTTTTATGGTCATAATTTTACAACAGCTACTTTGATTCAGCAATTGCGTACCCAGCAGCTAATGGCAATACCTTACTGACCAAACAAAACAAAAACAAATAATTTGCGTAGTCCTATTACAAGTTTCAATAATATCACTATAACAAAAATAGTAGTTCAACATAAAACACACATTACATAGATCGTTTTAATTGGACGTGCAAAAAACCTCTCTTGCAGTTAACCTAAATTCACAGAAGATTTTAATAAAATAAATGAATAAATATTGAACATCACATAAATTTAAGAGAGGTAGGGCATAGCGATTTATCGCTCAAACTGGAGCAGCCCGACTGGTGAAATACCTCCACCTTACAGAAGACCGCAGCCAAAGAACAATCACTTCTGTGTTGTTGTGTTCCTGTGTGTGAGTAAGGTTTCCAGGGCTCCTGGGGGGTGCTACATTAGTAGCAGGGGTCAAGCCTTCAAGGTAAGGGCGACAAGTTCAGTAACAGATTTATAATGCTGTACTTGTCACCCTTAAGCTAGGACCTCATTACCACTTAACATCAGGTGGGATGAGGTCAATCTTGAAGTGCAATATACATATATATAAAAAAAATTGCTCTGATTGTAAATAAATAATAAATAAATAAATGCGCCAGACAATCACACCAATCACCTGGTCTCAAACTAAGGTTTTCCCTTGTACTATGAGCACCAGACGACGGATACTAACTGGGGGCGTCATCCCAGTTTTTGTCACTTGAGTGACAAAAATTGTGTTTGTCACTTGAGTGACAAAAATCAGAAACAACAATACCTAGACCCGAGATAATACAAAACTTCGTTTCCCATATTGATCCGACCGAGGATCAAACCCGTGACCTCAGAGATTGCGCGATACTTTGGTATTATCCAGACCGCTCCCTTCTCGGCTACGGAGGTAATCATTAAATAAATAATAAATAAATATTAATAAAAAATATTGGACAATATCACATACATTGATCTGATTCTGTGGTAAGTAGCTAAAGCACTTGTGTTACAGAAATCAGAAACAACGACGGTACCACAACACCCTAATTTCATTAGAAATTGAGTTTTATGTTACTTCTGAAGTCTTATTCACAAACGTCAAAAACGATTTTGATTTATTATGTCTTTGTCCATTCATTTATGTTAAAAAGATATAATACTTATTACACACATAGTTTTTGAATTTGAATCCGATTTCTGCGACATTTAATATGAGAATAAAAAGGATATAATACATTATGCTGCCGTACATTAAAAAAACATAACAGTCAAAACTTGTACATTGATATTAGTGCTTATGCCCACGAATTACGGGCGCTACGAAGCCCAAATATATAGTCAGACGTGGTTTCAACTATACCTACTTAGTAGAAACAGTAATTTGTGTGCTGGCAATCACTCTTGATAAGGGTTAATTTTATTTTGTTCCCTCTAATTTTGGCGTCCAAGGTCACCAACTATAGCATTAATGTGTTTTTGTGAGATTAGAACGATTGATTAATGTACGTGTTCTTTTGGAATTAAGTATAAGGTTTCGGCACGAGGAGAGATGATTTGATAGTACCTATATAATATAACAACCCAGTCAAGTAAGTTCAGTATGGATGTCCATGTCAATATAACATGTACAAATACGTTTTTAGTGTAGTTTAATGCCTCATTTAATCAAAGGTAGGTAGATCTACATATCTCCCGTGGCGCTGTCACTGGGCGATAAGTTTTGTGTGGTGTTCTAGTGGGTAATCTCCGCTCTTTTCATAACTTCAAAACGAGGGAGTGCCACACACGTCTCTGCGCCGATGCTCATGAACATAACCAACTTACTTTGAATGCGATTATAGCGTTTAAAAAAACAAAATATTATGCAAATCTAAAATATCACGTTTTAATCGTCAAAAACGAAACCTTTCGTTTATTTGTCTCATTTTTGGAAGAAGGCCTACAGCGCGGCGCACATTAAATGATACATATTGTAAGTCAAATCGATAAATATTTATATTCCTACTTTTCATCGACAGTATACAGTAAGTGCGACGTAAACAGAATATAAAGAGGATCGTCAAACCAGGATCGTAGTCGAAAATAATTGATTTGTTGTGAAGTTTGTTATCTACAAAATACTGCATTCATAGTATTTCAGGCAGTTCGTACTACTACAATCTTCACTGTACAAACATTTTAACATTCATAATGTGTTAAAAATTACTATCCGTTTTGCTCCAACCGACTACGAGTTGTAAATACCGTCCCATCATTTACTTTCCATACTAGATGTCTGGCGGTCGTTATTACCTTACGCCTCGTATAATTTATTACTATCCGTAACTAGATATTGGAACTGGGCATTAATAGCTAAGAGGAAAAATAGACATATTCCCGATTAAAAATAAACTAGAATTGACGAAAAAGGAACAAAACCATTATGAATGATCGTTGTCTCTTATGTAGGTACCTACTTATAACGAAGACAGAATAAAACACATATTCAATTGTCTTACCAAAGCATTTGAATGTTCATTGTTATTACCTTTATCTTGTGTTCTGTGATACTTACCAATTTCCGCATTTACCCCAGGTCCAGATTCTCATAAAGATACGAGAAGAACACTCTCGTAAAATGTGTTTTTCAACAATGTAAGTATAATTTTCATATTCCTTCGTCCATCCATCCTTTGTCCCCTATTATAGGGTTGTCGATGAATCTTTTTTTAAAGATTGATCATAAATCTAATATGTTGGGCAAAAATGAATTTTGGTTTAAGGTGAAACTCCTGTTGTGAAGTAAAAATGTTTTGAATCAATTGCATGAAGTTAACTTTGACGGCGACGAATGCTTTGACAGATGTCAAAACTGATATATCCTGTATTTTTTACAATTTGACGTCAGTCCAACCGTTACCGTTAAAGTCAAGTTTGTGCAACTGAACTTAAAACTGTCACAGCAGTTAAGCTATGCAGTCAGGTATTAGATAAGTGACCATTTTCAGCGATACAGGAAATTTAATGAAAATATCTTCGTGGCTGTTTGTTGTGAGTCTCGGCCCGCAATTAAAACAATTTGAAAAAAAAAACTGGTCAGTCGGGTCGTGCCTTATCCAATCTACACTGAACCCTTGTGGTGGAGTACGGCCAGTTCCATCTCATTGTTGAAATAAGATCTGCACCTGTTATATTGTACTAATGTTATATATGTTTATATATATAGATATCAATGGTATTTTTATATGGCTACGAAAATTATATACTTACAATCTGTATCACAATCAACACGCATAATTTTAGAAATGCTGACCCAACATGTTTTTTGATATGTTTATAAAAAAACCGGGATTGGATTTCAAAAAAATGCTTGTACTTCTTGTTAAACAATTAAAACCGATTCATCTGGTGCCTTACCATAAACAAAATTGGTAGTAACCAATCTCAAAATACGCTGAATTTTTCCTTTGCATCTTTTTTTTACACAGTAAATCACGATCTTTAAAAATAAACCTACTTCATAAAGTCCTGCAAAATGTTTGATGTCAAATGGCTTTAATATCAACAAAACTATACCACTTAGTGAGTTTGATGTTAATTGAAAATGTAATCAAAATGGAACAGTATTTTATGAACTGTCAATAACAATGGTAATTTAATATTTAAAGAAGAAAACACTTTCAAAGCGAACACTTCTTTTTTCAAACGGTGAGCGAAGTCGCAATTAAATATTTAGTATTAAAGTGAAAAAGGTTTACTTTCACATTGTTTCTTTTTTTTACTTTTAAGAAAACATCACAGAACGTTTATTGTTGAATATTAAGACGTTTATATTTGTTTCTTGGCTGATTTTTCAATAGTCAGCCCACAATTACTAGAATAAAAAAACAATTGAGTTTAGAATAACACCCACGTTTTTCCTACGTTATCCTTTATCAAACTATAATCTATTTTCTTGCGAATGAAAATTCCATTCTAGTCAATTAAATTAAGTTCTTAAAACACTTGAGTGGGTTTTTTTGTACATTACTACATGAAGTTTAATCAAAACAATGATCTGAAATCTAAATATAATATATTCCAGTCTAGATAAGTTCTTTATTGAATTTGCTTAATTAAATCCGACTAATAATACAAGTGCGAAAGTTTATTTTGGTGAATGGATGATTGTGTACTTTCACGAAAAAAAAATTGAATTGAACGGATTTTTATAAAATTTTAGTATATAATTCGTTTCGTACCGGAGCGACAGCGAGGACTTTTATAAAAAATACTCATCGATTTAGTCTTTACAAAAAAAGCATCATGCATTTGTTTATATCAACAGAAACATTCCAATTTGAATTTCGAACGTCACATTCAAAACGCTTCCCATCCATTTGTAAAAACAATAGACGCTCGATAAATAACACCGTTTTTCGGTGTCCAATTCACATTTTCATCAGTCACAAATCGAATATTCGTTTGTTTTTATTGTCGAACGTCGTGGAAGCCCTACGGAAGGCGTAATGTGTTCAGCTGGGCGCGGCCTTGCCTAATGTGGAATATTCAGAATGACCTTTTTTCATGCACGGCCTGTTATTATGTATGTAACAATAGGAGCGGGGATCATGTGCCAGCGATGTGCCCTTAATAACTAACTGCTCAATTATGGTACGACAACGTGTTTTTTGGGGTGACGCGGTACATTTTTTAACTTTTGACTGATGGTTGCTACATACGTTAAATTCTCAACAGGTTATACCTTTGTGGACGGGTTAACTCAGTTTATCGACATACCTTTTCATTTTATTCATTACTGCCAAACAACTTAAGTTTTCTACTATAATAATGAGTAAAATTTACTTCTACATATAAGACACATATTGAATTTATAATAGAAGACAAAATATATAATATTAATTACTTTTGTCTGTTTTTTAACTTGTTTAACTTAGTTTGATTCCCTAAAAATTGTATAAAAATTTAAAATAAATTGAAGCGCCTATGTTTACTTTTCAGTGACACTAAAATTGATAAAGTGTAAGTAAATGTTGTTTTTATTGTTACAGAAACATCTTCACGCTATATATTCTACAGGTAAGATCAAAGAACTTAAGTGCATGTGAACTTCAATTATTTTAGTTTTAAATTGTGACAAGTGATAGTCTTCGTGCGATTTATTGGTTTTTGGGCAAAATCTCACAATCTAAAACTATTAAAAAAAAACAAAAATAGTTGACATTTGTTAATAAAACGATACGAATAAATTATTTTTTACTCTACAAACAGTGAGCAGTAACTGCTTTTGTGTTAAAATTATTTTACTACAGCTTTCAGTTTGTGCTCTTATTTCTCAAGAATCATATTATATTCCATATAAAATATGATAATAAAAATTTGTTTTTAATGAAATCAACAAATAGTTCATTTTTTATTAATTTGGTACAATCTTAACACCAAGAATTAATAAATAACCTTAGATTTTAAAATTCTCATTAAAAATATGACAATATCCAATTTGATAAAATAAAAAAAAATGCGCCAGACAATCACAACAATCACCTGGTCTCAAACAAAGGTTTTCCCTTGTACTATGAGTACCAGACGATGGATACCAATTGGGAGCGTCATCCCAGCACACCCAGACCCAAGTCAATTTATGATGACTTATCACATTTTAACAAAATTTTAATTCATCAGTAAATATCACATTTATATAACCAAAGTACTGCATTGTGTTCCAATTTCACGTGACTAACTACCTTAGGCTTAGGTTTAACAATCGATATTATCATCGAAGACAAATAACTCACATGATAAGAATGTTTAAAGTTATGAGTAAATCCCATAATAATTATTGCCAATTACATACCGTTTTAAATATAATTAGAATAGATGGGGCAGAAACACTTAAGACCTATGACCGACTTTTTTAAATAAATCTCCTAAACACGAAAGAAATGAGTTTTCGCGTTCCCTGAAACATCACAAATTCGCGTCTACCAAGAAGTAGGCACACACAACGTAAACCCGTCTCCATAACCAATTTAATATCAGATTACATAATGTTAGGTGTCTCGTTGTCACTCATTCTTAATTCCACCAGTCTATCATACTTAATCTTTGACACGCCTGACACACACGCGTTCCCTCTCGCAATTCGCGACCCGTTTTATGAAACCGTGTTTAGTAATTAGACGATGACACGTTACTTGAGTAGCGAAAGTCAAATGAAGGTAAGGTTGAAACAGCACGTTAGACTATTTATTATGACCTTGGGCAGAAGAACTTACAAACACTGTAAGTGTATACCTTGACGTAGTACTGTCGACCGTATGAAAGGTTTGTGTGGAAAAAGGTTTCATAAGTGTGTGAACGTGGTGAAAAAGACGGTATGGTCAGCTAATGCAATATGGAACTTTTTGATTATCATTATTCTTCATTCATCATTAGTCTTCGATTCCGTGGTTTTCAAACATTTCTGCAACGAATGTACCACGGGCCGATAAGTATGTAGTTCTAAACATATTCGGCAGAGGGCACTTACCGGAGGCTAACGGTTGATGCAGCAGAAAAATTTCATCGCCTACGATAACTTGCGGTTAGCTCAGTTGGTAAGAGCAGCACGCGCGATATGTGAAGGTCGTGGGTTAGATTCCCGTACCGCAAGGAGAGATAAAAAATTCTGTTTCTAATATTTAAAATCCGCTAGTACGGCGTAAAGTACTATATAAATAATAAAATCGATCATTATCATCATAAAAATGTACGAATGAAAATCATTATGTGGTTAGTTCTCCATTTAAAATTTCAAGAGAAAATCATAGATTTTACCAATATAATAACTGAAAATTCTTATGACAGTATGAAATTCCTTAATCTAATACTATTTATTGAAATAAAAAGATCTAAATCATCTAATAAATCAATTTTGATTTGACAGATTGTAACTAAATCCAAATTTTCCAACAGGTATTTTTTGAAATTGAAATTAAGACGTTTCATTATTTTTAAACGAAAGTGTGTTGCAACCAAATTTGTCTTATTTGCCGCTAAAATGTATAGAATGGAAATATCGTCCCGGATGTTTTCCGGAAGAAGGTCACATCTAAGGCATGCAGTTGCATCGGGATCGCATATTTGCAATTTTATTTACATTTCTGTGGCGGATGAGCGGATCGGTCGCGAGAAAATGCGATTGCTTCAGCAGGGCGAAGGGAAATTGTACCTCTGTGAATAGAAATGGCACTTGTCGTGATTTTTGCGGAAAATGTTAGATTTTACTTATTTATTTATAACATTTTTCAATGTGTTTCTAAGGGCTGGCTTCGATTGATTTCAATCCAGCCCAAAAATGGATTACAAATTTTTAAATCTATAAAACTCTAGCTGGTTGGCTGGGGTTGTCGCATAGGAGGGGGCTTAGTATAATCTTGTCTGGTATAGTGGAACCTGTTATGTATGTTGGAAGGAGAAACTAAGAAGAACTCCACTGTGTTAGATAGAACTCAAGTATTGTACTAGTTGGCAGAAGTGGTCCAGGACAAATAATTGGGATGTTCACAAATAACTCTTTGACGATCTCCTTAGCCAAGAGGCGAGCGAGTTGGACTTTTGCGTCATGTCATCTTTGAGGTCTCGGGTTCGATTCTCGGTCGGGTCAATATGGGAAACGAGCTGTTCTTTATTATCTCGGGTCTCGGAGTTGTGGTACCGTCGTTGTTTCTGATGTGCCGACCTACGACATGACCTACAAGTCGACACAAATACGGCGTCAGCAGAATTGGCGTAGTAAACAACGCTCCATACGTAATGCGTGACATCGATATCCTACATCGCGATATCAGAGTTTTCGTCGCCACTAAGTATATATACAACAAACCAAGAATGGTAGTTGGGCCTTGGTCCCCGAGCAGATAACACCTAGCTCGGCGGAAGTACTTCCACTTTTAGTAAAAAACATACGTTCCTTACATTGGTGACCCCGACTGAGCTGAACACCAGCAGTCTTTGATGAACGGAGCCTTCGCATCAGGCCATGTCTCCATACCCTCAACAGCCAGCTTAGCCACGACAAGAGCACCGGACCACCTCAGCTGACAAAGCCACCTGGTTCCGGGCCCGTGTAATGAAGCAGGCCATCGCAGCCCTACGACCGAGTCATTGGTCCACACCGGCGTAGCAGCAGCTGCCTCCCTGCATACTACACGTATCGGGCACGTGCTTGGACTCCAAAGGGGGGGAGTACTGTGCCGACCTACGACATGACCTACAAGTCGACACAAATACAGCGTCAGCAGAATTGGCGTAGTAAACAACGCTCCATACGTAATGCGTGACATCGATATCCTACATCGCGATATCAGAGTTTTCGTCGCCACTAAGTATATATACAACAAACCAAGAATGGTAGTTGGGCCTTGGTCCCCGAGCAGATAACACCTAGCTCGGCGGAAGTACTTCCACTTTTAGTAAAGAACATACGTTCCTTACACTGATATCAGTAACACAAGTGCTATAGCTACTTACCACATAATCAGAGGAATGTATAAGATGTTGTCCGATACTTATTTATTATTTTTTCATTTGGCCCATAGTCAATTAAATTGTACAATCTGTCACCAAGTTTATTGACTATGGGCAAAACTTATTCATTCTAATAACTATGAGGT
This sequence comes from Glyphodes pyloalis, assembly GCA_037074685.1. Taxonomy (NCBI): domain Eukaryota; kingdom Metazoa; phylum Arthropoda; class Insecta; order Lepidoptera; family Crambidae; genus Glyphodes; species Glyphodes pyloalis. The sequence goes on from JAYKKO010000013.1 coordinate 12,905,113, forward strand.
ACAAAAAACATAGTGTATTATTTAGTCAAGAAGTCAACGTAACAGAACAATTTAATCCCTTCCTCCTTTAATTAAACAACCATCTCCAAATACTAAAAACTTAGACAAGGGTCCGAAGGTCGGGATCTAAGAACCGAACCGGCGAACCTTGAAGCTAGTTTGTGATAAATTGTCGTAGAATTGAGATTCGAAGTTGCCATCATCTGCAAGTACGGGTCGGTTATTAAATCTATTGTAGTAACTTGCTGAATTAGTTTTCAATATGGGTCAAAATGGAAAACGAACTTTTCTATATTATTCGGGTCTAAGTACCGTCGTTGTTTCTGATTTCGTTAAAACAAGTGTTTTAAGCTATAAGTATCTAAAAATCAAATTTAAGTAGTTGAAAATCTTTAAGGCAAGCCTCATACATTGCTCTGATTTTAACAGAGCAATGTATGCGATGTTGTCGAAAATGTATTTATTTAATATATGATTTTAATACATACGAGTGAATTAGTCTCACTTTGACCTCAATCTCACTTAAAAGAAGGCGTAGATGAAGCTTAAGAAGGTACACGCTTGGCCAGAAGGTATCTGTTCACATTGACCTTAAAAATATTCAATTATAAGTTCCAGAAAACCTTGGTAAATAGTTATGTGGCTTAGCCTTATCGTTCAGAAACTATCTGATTCTTCATTCTTATTAGTTGCAGCGTGAAAATATTTAGCTTCAAAGTCAAAGTCAAAGTCAATATTTTTTTATTCACATAGATTACATTAGTAATACTTATGAATAGTCTCTATATAAAGCAAATGAAGCTACCTTCAAGCCTTCGTCAAGAAATGGACTATCCAATATCAAAATCATTTTCCAACGCGAACCGGTTGTTTCTGAGGTTAGCGCGCTCTTACAAACAAGCAAACTTTTTAGTATTATAACTAAATTGAAATATATACATATAACTTTGCGTTGATAGATCACTGGACATAGTGATCATAGCCTGAAAAGCCCTAAAAATGATTTAAATTTGGCATGCAGGTAGATGTTATAACGTAGGCATTCGTTAAGAAAGGATTTTGATAAATTCCACCCCTAAGGGGATAAAATAGGAAATGAAAGTTTATAAAAATATTCTTAGATTTTCGACTGATTAAACTGAAATTAAAGATTTGAGCTATAGACCTTCGCTTACATAGGATTTTGATAAATTCGACCCCCATGGGGATAAAATAAGGGATGAAGGAGGATGTAATTGTGTTAGTTTGAACCTATCTGAACCTATCACTACCTAATGGAACGAATAAGTTAATAAGAACAAAATAGTGTTAATTTCTAATAACTAACTCCGCGCGTACGAAGTCGCGGGCGATCGCTAGTTTTCTAATAAAACCATACCATGCCGTCTCGTCCTTTTGTGTTTGAAATATTATAGATACTTTCTTTTAGGATGCTTACTTAATGTAGAAATAAGCCCTCAACATTTTACGTCTCTCCTTTGGTCTAGGCTATGCGTTTATCCCTCAGTCAATTTATCAAGGAGGACAAAGCCTGTCAATAATATTTCAAATAATCTATCAATATTGCAAATCGACGGGCTCAGATCTAAGCTTAAAAATAAACCCCACTTTCCAGCTTAGCTACCAACAATGCCTAGCAAAAAACATTTGTAAACCTAAAGCATAAACAACCCGCGGGAACACATTAATTGTTCCCGGGAAATAATTAGCATACCTCCCTCTCAGGTTTAATTAAAATGTGATGTTGTTTGCCGATTTACGTCCACTTTGCATGCATAATGTGTTGCGAGAAAATCAGAACAAATGGACTGTTAATTTTTTTTCTATGGGAGGGTGTTGTTTAGATAATTAGATATTTCGCTGTAATAGATCTTTTTTTTATATTACATGATGTGATTGACCTCATCCCACCTGATAAGTGGTAATGAGGTCCTAGCTTAAGGGCGACAAGTACAGGATAATAAATCTGTTACTGGACTTGTCGCTCTTACCTTGAAGGCTTGACCCCTGCTACTAATGTAGCACCCCACAAGAGCTCTGGAAACCTTACACGCTGGAACACAACAACACAGAAGTGATTGTTATTTGGCTGCGGTCGTCTGTAAGTTGGAGGTATTTCACCAGTTGGGCTGCTCCAGTTTGAGAGAGAAATCGCTATGCCCTACCTCTCTTAAAAGATCTATATAAATTCAACATTGGATAACATAACTAATATACATTTATCTATATCGAGCTCTTTTGATAAAAAGATAAAGCACTTGTTATACAGAAATCACAATCACATCTAACTAGGTGCCACTACAGCCAGAACCGATACACTAATACGGAAAAGTGGTTTTCCATATTGAATTGACCGCGAATCGAAAACAGAATCTTAGAGATAGTGCAACGTTAAAGTCCGGCCCGCCCACATTTCGGTTACAATGGTCAAAAGGCGTCTGAACAAACCTTTTTTTATTTGGTGGTAGTACCAAATCCGTTTACATGAAATATTAACGATCTAAATCAATTTTTTAAGATATCTGATGGCTTACAATGCAATCAAAGGCACAAAAATAAACTTTTTTTAAACCGTTTCAGAAATATAAAAACACGCATCAATATTGGTAAGATATCGTCCAGAATAATATAAGTGATAAAAAACAGTAAAATTTTGTTGAATTTTTAATGAGGCAAATTCGCTCACAATTTTACTTCAAACAAAATCATTTATGTCATATATGTATCTATTTATGTAAAAAATTATTTAAAAATACATTTTTGCACTATACAACCTGTAACGGAAAGGGGGTAACAATGTAAAGTAGGTGGATACTATACCTTGTATAGATTCTATATACGAAATCCCGAGTTAAAATAAACACTTTATTGTTTTTATGAAATAAAAAATGATTAACTATAATGACTGACTAAAACGTAAACAAACGCATCACAACACTATTGAGGTCAGCGACCCCAAATCACGTTATCACTTCACTACAATCACTGCGATCCTGAATTTCTCCACCTCCTTCCTCGACATGCGCGCCTAGTACTTTTCGGCGTGAGCGCGTGCGACCTCGGCTTGCTTTGGCGGCTTAGCACAAAGGAATCGGCGTTGTCACTAGGTACATTGTAGCGAACGTTTATGGAAACACCTGGAACAAACGAAATGAGGACTTATTAACGTGTCATAAAGACCAATTTGTTATTATTAATTACGTAAGTACAATTTTTTACATAGTTTATTTTATCTCTTAAAAACCAAATTCTAATTGATAAATTGAGAATTTAGAACAAAGTTATCTACTTACTTTTCAGAAGAATGGTTCAAAATAGGTATTGTCCTTGAAGCTGGATGCATAAACCAGCTCGCCGATATGAAGATGCGCGAACATTATGCAACATTTGTGGTGTCACTGTACAGAACGCGGCCTTGATGCTTTCTATCATCTCTTCCCTTGACGAGCATGCTACAGCGTACACCTTCCTTTTAACGTAGTCCCACAAGAAGAAGTCCAACGGATTGAGGTCTGGTGACCGAGCTGGCCATGTGATACGACTTCCTCGCCCAATCCACAGATGGAAACGAGCGTTTAGATGGTTTCATAAATCTCTTTCTCTAGCTCTCGGTCGGCCATCAGGCTGCCGTCGGTTGCTCCGACACAGAGAATCATCTCGAATGTTCTTTATTGCTCAAAGACATCACGAAATATCACTAGGCTATCCGTAGGAAGTAGGTAATCCAGAAGCAAAAACACGAGATGTTGTCACGGCGACGACAACACAACGACGTAACTGAATTGTCAAAATGAGAAACGCTAAACCAACAAATTTCAGATGTGATTCAGTAAACATTAAAAGATGAACCACCATTGTCATATTTAAATTAATAGCATAATAGGTACATCCAACTCTTTCGACGATTCCAACCTTAGAGTAAGGAAAATATTATAGGTTTCAGAATTGGTATGAACTTGCGTCTAAATATTGACTATTGAATTATGTAGCATTAAAATAGATTCACTGACGTTTTAAAAGTGTGTACGGCCGCGAAAGAGTGTAGGTACTGAACGTCATCTGTCTCTTTTTCTCTTATGACTATTCCATGCTTGAGAAAACAGTACAAGTAGTCATTTCTGAATCACATTTTTAGCACTCTCTCTATTCTAATCTCTGTCTCTCTCTTACTCTGAGATTCCAAGTACAAAGTTGTGACAATCAATTAGGGTTCAATATTATTTTACTAAAACTAGCAACAAAAAAAATCTTTCATACTCATGGATTCCTGGTAGCTCCGTTACTTTGCATGGTCAAGTTTGAGGATTTAAAATGTAATTCAATGAATACTTTTTCTTTATTATGTTTTCGGCGTTCTTACGTCAAATTATCGTCTGTAAACCGATTTTACAGACAGCCAATTTTTGGGACATAACGTAAAGATTTATCGTATTTTTGCTTGAAAAACCTTTAATGCAATTACGAACTGTTCTAAATAAAAAAAGAATACGCCTGATAGTTTTACAGTATGGGGCACACAGTTGTAACATAATCTTACCAAGTACCTATTTAATACAATTTGCGAAAAATTTTAACACTGAAGGGTCATGAACATAATTTCAATGTAGGTATTAGAATCGCACCATTAATAACATAATTGTATTATTTCTAAAATTGTAAGAACGAAATAAATTAAAATGCAGAACCCATTTTTTAAATTAGCACTATTTTTGTACCAGGGCCATAGTAAAGTATCATAGCCACGAGACCCGCCCATTTTTAGGGTTCATTTAAAAAATAAGTTAACTCATTTAGTGGAATAGTTTTGTTTATTAAATATTTCACCGCTTATTTTTTTGATTTAAATATTTTTGATAAATATTAAAAATATACTATTTAGCCGGAATCACTGGGATAAGATAGTTCTTGATACGACAGATTTGTTGATATCATTTTGTAACTGTTAGAACTGAAGAAGTTCCATTTCACAATCCTTAATGTCAACTAGCTCGCTCATAACCTCTTTATTCCTAATTTATTGGACATAACGTATACGATAAGATTTATCATATTTTTGCTTGAAAAGCCTTTAATGAAATTACGAATTGTTCTAAATAAAAAAAGAAAACGCCTGATAGTTTTACAGTATGGGGCAAACAGTTGTAACATAATCTTACCAAGTACCTATTTAATACAATTTGCGAAAAATCTTAACACTGAAGGGTTATGAACATAATTTCAATGTAGGTATTAGAATCGCATCATTAATAACATAATTTTATTATTGCTAAAATTGTAGGAACGAAATAAATTAAAATGCAGAACCCATTTTTTAAATTAGCACTATTTTTGTACCAGGACCATAGTAAAATATCATAGCCACGAGACCCGCCCATTTTTAGGGTTCATTTAAAAAATAAGTTAACTCATTTAGTGGAATAGTTTTGTTTATTAAATATTTCACCGCTTATTTTTTTGATTTAAATATTTTTGATAAATATTTAAAAAATACTCTTTAGCCGGAATCACTGGGATAAGATAGTTCTTGATACGACAGATTTGTTGATATCATTTTGTAACTGTTAGAACTGAAGAAGTTACATTTTACAATCCTTAATGTCAACTAGCTCGCTCATAACCTCCTTATTCCTAATTTTTTGGACATAACGTATACGATAAGATTTATCATATTTTTGCTTGAAAAGCCTTTAATGCAATTACGAACTGTTCTAAATAAAAAAAGAAAACGCCTGATAGTTTTACAGTATGGGGCACACAGTTGTAACATAATCTTACCAAGTACCTATTTAATACAATTTGCAAAAAATCTTAACACTGAAGGGTTATGAACATAATTTCAATGTAGGTATTAGAATCGCAACATTAATAACATAATTTTATTATTGCTTAAATTGTAGGAACGAAATAAATTAAAACGCAGAACCCATTTTTTAAATTAGCACTATTTTTGTACCAGGACCATAGTAAAATATCATAGCCACGAGACCCGCCCATTTTTAGGGTTCATTTAAAAAATAAGTTAACTCATTTAGTGGAATAGTTTTGTTTAATCAATCAATCAATCTTTTATCAATCAATCAATCAGTTTAAATATTTCACCGCTTATTTTTTTTATTTAAATATTTTTGATAAATATTAAAAAAATACTATTTAGCCGGAATCACTGGGATAAGATAGTTCTTGATACGATCGATTTGTTGATATCATTTTGTAACTGTTAGAACTGAAGAAGTTACATTTCACAATCCTTAATGTCAACTAGCTCGCTCATAACCTCTTTATTCCTTACGAGAAAGGTGTTGTTATAACAAGTTGGAAATGTGAAACCGAAAATGCCTAGTTTTCGATTCAGAATTAAAATCAATATCTACTTTTCCTTTACTCACTTTTACGATCTGTACGGCATTCGATATTCAAATAACTTTTCTTTTTGTACGCCCTCATGACAAAATATGTTGAAACTACATTGATCACTGTTTGTCATCTTACATTTGCACATGTTTACAAAAATTTATAAAAGTTAGGAGAAACTAGCTTAGCTTAGCTACTGTTCGTTTTTTTGTTTGTTAAAATGTAGGGAAATAATAATACAGATAATAAACCCCAATCATAAGAAATTGAACAATGTATGAAAATAAATATCTGGAACCCATTTAAGATTATTTAATTGAATACCAGGAGTGTAGTGTGAGCTGATTGTTGTTGTTGACCCCACAGCTGATACACCCTGAATACTGTGATAGTGTTGTGCAAGCTGACTTAGTCAAAATTTTGACTTGTGTTTGACTGATATTTCAAAAAAAAATATTGAAGCAATAAATGCGTGTACACAGCTACAAATGGTCCCATACAGTTTGTAACCGTTAACTGCTTTGGTATTTTTGATATTGTTATACCCTTTCCGTTACACGTTGTATAATAATCCGTTCTTTAAACATAGTTGATGTTTAGGGTAGGCGCGGCTTAAGTGCGTTTCAAAATGGTTCCGCTGTATACCTCACACAATAACGTAGAAGTAGTTTAAATATCATTATCAGAATAACCATATAACATTTGGTCGACAAGTAAATAAAATCAAGTTGTTCGTATTATTTTTCTGTAGTTGGTTTTTAATTAACTAAAATAGTTCATTCAACTTTGAAACAATATCAGATATAAAACGTAATTTTTCTACACATAATAGGTAGAATTAGATTAACATTTGTATTTCGTTTAAATATTCGATAATTCTTCCAATTTCAAAAACAGAAAACACCCTATTAGGATAATGATATTGTATTATGTTTAAGTTAGTTTTGTCTGGTTTACGTGTACATTGCCGGAATATTAATAACAACATTTATTTCATGTAGAGATAAAAACGACCAGTACAACGCAGAGCTTTTCTCATAAATTGGTATCTTTTTCACACCATAAATTTACGATAAATATTTTTATAGGATGGTTATAAATGTTTTTGGAACTGTGTTTAGTTTTTATAGTTTAAAATATGTTTTTCGGTAACGTGTAAACTCCAACAATGGTTTAGAAGTTATATATTCAAGGAATGTTAGTCAGATCTTGCCTGTTTTAATTTGAAACTTCCACTAACAATCTTTAGGCATCGTAGATAAAAACAAGTAATGGAAAATATCAAAAAACTTTTGTTCATCATATGCTATAAATACTCTGCACTCGAAAGCTCAAATATACTACACAGTAACATTATATGAAACTCTTTCAAATAAATTTGTTTTCCAACATTGACATGGATGTCGACTTAACCGCTTGTTTCGAAAGATTATTTCGTTTTTGATGTTGTTCCGAACTCATCACTTAGCCCGTGTTGCAAATTACCAAATTGACAGCGCATTCAAGTTGCAAATGTAATTAATTTTACAATACACCTGAGTATTATGCACAAATTATTATGATTTGTTCAATTCTTCAAACCAGCTTAACCTTTTGTATAATGCTGGTTAAATTTAATGGTTTATGGCTATAGGTGTTTAGGTACTTCATAGTATTGGACCTACTTCGTGGAATGTGGTCAGTTCCATCACATAGTTGCCTAGCCGTGTATGTGTCGTTTATTTAGCCATTTGAAAAGACTACGGTTGGTGTGGCTTGACCGAAACGTCGGGCAGTAAGTAGTTCGTAATAACTACTAAAAAATGTGGTCGCGTTTTGACCCGTTTACTTTTTTTAAATTTTTAAAATGAAACGCAAAAGTCTTAAATTCTACATTTGAAAAGAGTTTGAATGGGGTACAGAGTACTGTGTAAGGTTCACAGATTTACTATAGGATCTGAAAGTAAAAGCTTAGGATGGGGGGCAAAATTGGTACAAAAAAAAGTAAGGCCACAGATACGACACGTAGAGCTACAGATTTTTGTAAATAGGTTTGTATTTGCAAATAACGTTTCAATTTAAAAGTAATGTAAATACTTATAGTGCATCTAATTTTAGAGGTCAAACCTATTTTATTTTATTTTGTTTCATTAGAACAACCAACAAGAAAAACGATGATAATACATATTTAGTAACAAATATAAACTTAGAGCTAAGCGTCATTTTATTTAGAGGTTGCCACGGCATGCAATGTAGACTTTCATTTTTATTTGATAAACTAAAGAAAAATAGGACTACAAACATAATATTTAAGGTAAATTTGATAAAAGCTACTAAACCTTTTGGGCAGCAAATTTCAAATCCAGCACAGATGGTGTACCTATGAGTGCAAATGGTAACTGCCCTTTAAAAAAGGAAAAATCTAAACGCGGCATTAAACATCTAATTCGGGTGAAACTCACAAAATCCCATAACAAACTGGTGACAGTTGAAAGCCTGGAGCCGGAATTCAATCATATTGCGCGAACCATTAGGAAAATGGCATGTGGGGACATACAACAAAAACGTGATCGCAATGACAAACCCGCGGCCGAGCCTTCCGCGGTTACAGTGAAGAGAGTAGCCAGCGAAGAAAAATAATATCCTAATAAGTGCAAATGCCCTTATAGAAGACACATACAATTATTTTGTAATATCTAGATTCCTTGGACTAACAAACTAACAGTATTAAAAAAATTGTCAAAATCTTATACATTGATCTAATTATGTGGTACCACAACACCCAAGACAATGTTAAAGACAAGTTATTTTTTCGTATTGATTCAACCGGAGTTCGAATCCGGAACCTTAGAGATAAACCTAAGACAACTCGCAAAGACATGTATAACATGTAAAGCATTGTAAATAATTTATAGCTTTTTTTTCTTAGCGACTGATTTTGCCCTTTGAATATTTTAACTCTTGATAATATCTAAACTTATTATTGTTTGTTTGTATTCAAAAATCTCCGGTTGTTGTCATTCGTTGTGCGTTTGAATGAAGTCTTCATTATAGTTTTGAAGACGTTTTAAAAAAATACAATAAATATTTTAAAAGGTCAGTAAATCTTATATATAAAAATAAATCGCTGTTCGATAATCTCGCTAAAACTCGAGAACGGCTAGACCGATTTGGCTAATCTTGGTTCTGAAATAATTGTGGAGGTCCAAGGAAGGTTTAAAAGGTTAAAAACTAAAAAAATAGGCGTTACGAAGTTCGCCGGGACAGCTAGTGATAAATAAAAACCAAGAAACCGGACCAACCATGCTTTTACTACAACCGAATCCCTTTTAAAATAGTAATTATTTTAACACAAGTCATAAGTGCCGTAAATGGCACGCGTTATTTAGTTAATGGTATGGCTGTCACCCGAAACTGTGGACAAATACCCGGATTTGGGTGACAACACGCACGCAACGTTTTGTGCACACCATTCGGCATCTTTTGTTAACCTTCACCCATTATGTGTGTTATAAAAGGTAGTTTTGAATTTGATACTACCTCTGCAATAGAATCAAAAGGTATTTTAAATTTGGATTAAGATAGTTAAGTAATTTTAGTCCCCATGGACTACATCATAATTTCGTCAGTAACACTGCTAAATTATATTAAATTGATCCCATCAAAAGCGTACCTTAATGTGGCTAAATCAAAGGACCATCAAAGGCTGATGATGAAGATCCTTAAAAACATTGGAAATATCCAGTCAAATTAGCCAAAGGCAGATAAAATTATTGAGACGTAACGTTTTTTGTAGTTAGACATAGTTTTGTAAATAGCAGAGTAAAATAAGAGTCTATTTTATCTCGCTTCATGGTAAAGGCATTCAACATTAAAATAATGGGCATTATCTTCATAACCACCTGTGCTTAATGCCAAATAAATTATCGGGCTATCACACACAAGAGCAATGTTCGAAAAATAGCACATTGCTCGACTCGGGTATCCAACCCAAAACCCAGAGACTATGATCCTATCCTGAAAACGAATACCTATTGAGGCAATAAAGATTATTAAGTATTATATATTAAGTATTTATCTAGTTTAAGTAGTTAGAATATTTAGTTAGTAGAGTATTTAAATGTCAGACAGCCGGTCATCTACCCCAATACTGTAACAAAGTCATAAAATTATTCAATAAATTCATTTTGTATCAAACAGAAACTAATAAGATAGATACTTTAGAAAAGTTTTCGCAATAAACAGCTACTCCGTTTTAATGAATGCAAGAGAAAATGGCATGAACTTTGAACTTGAAAACTAACAGTATTTTATTAAAGCATGACATTCATATTGTAACTCAATAGACTGATACTTAACTAATAATGCCGCAACTTTTCCTTTGAAAGAACGTTGTAAATAAATAAAAATGAAAAAAAGTTTTCTCTAACTTTCTAGAACGTAGTTTATTAGGATCAGTCTACTATAGAGAAACGTTCATAATCATTTTTACATTTCATATTTATAAGAGAGGTAGGGCATAGCGATTTATCGCTCGAACTGGAGCAGCCCGATTGGTGAAATACCTCCTCCTTACAGAAGACCGCAGCCAAATAAGAATCACTTCGGTGTTGTTGTGTTCCTGTGTGTGAGTAAGGTTTCCAGAGCTCTTGGGGGGTGCTACATTAGGAGCAGGGATCAAGCTAAGGGTGACAAGTCTAGTAACAGCTTCATTACTTGTCGCCCTTAAGCTAGGACCTCATTACCACTTAACATCAGGTGGGATGAGGTTAATCTTGAAGTGTAATATAAAAAAATAGGCTTTTAATAATGAAAACAATACTGAATATGCAATTATACACGTCGCTTTTCAGTGTTGGATGGATGAACAATCCAACGGAATTTATCACGAATATCTTCGTATATGGTCCATATCTATTGGTCTAGACTTCAATTCTAACATAGAAAAAATAAAAAATTTAGTGGTACACACAGACTCCCACAAAAGTTTTAACACACAACAGATACATATATTAGGTACATTTACACTAAATAAATTTAATTATTGTTGTTACGTGCTGTTTATTGCAATGTTCGTAAATTCATTCATTACAAACAAAACAATTCAAACAGCTTCGTCTTGCCGCAGATTATAACCTTCTTATATCAACATACAAAGCGCTTTGCCAGTGCATACTCACCTATTGCTTATGCGTCTGGGGTAACTCTGCAAAGACCCATATGATTCAACTCGAAAGAGCACAGAGAGCAGTTACCGTTTCTCAACAGAACAATTATATCAACAAGCCAGGGTTTTCCCTGTTCGTAAGCTTTATATTATGCTAACATTATGTCGATTCCATTGCAAAGTTGCTCCGTATAAAAAACTAATAAAAAAGAGAATCCCCAAATATAAATCACCAAAAGTTAAATCAATGTTCGCTAAACGTCACTTTAATTATTTTGCGTTGCATCTGTATTAACATCTTAGCGAGGCATAAGAATCTACCACAATATAACCTTACTAAATTCAAAGAAATTGTTGTAGATTGGTTAGAACAATACAATTACGATAGCCTGGAAGAAACTATTAATAAAATAATTAATGTATCTTAAACTCTATCCCACGTAGTAGACTAAATATCTCATAATTATATTGATTGTATCTATTATCTCATATAATAAATTGCACAGTCACAACTACACACACACACACACACACACACACACACACGCACTAACGCACACACAAACACACACACACGTACGAATGCATACACACACAACCTAGAAGATATTATAGTGTCCATTAATGTACCTTTAAAATACAAAACGTTGTTCTTTAAACATACTTGTTATAATTTTGTACTATTAGAAGAGCCTGACTCTCATAACACAGGGCGACCTTATAGGAGAGCAGTTCACAAAATGCACTGTTTATGTGTTTTCATGAATAAACGATTTTTTATTTATTTTATTTTATAATTAGTCACGGTATCGATTGCCGATGAACCCTCAAAGATATTCAAAGGAAAGATAAAAGTTTTAAAGTTGACCAAAGCACGAGCATTATGATTACATGTAGGTAAAAGTATTAAAACTTAAATACTTTACTTGATCACTTCCCTTGCATACATTTAAGTCAAATTAAAAGCTTAATATACTCAATATTTTTATTTCATCTTTAAATTAATAAAAATTACATATAACACTATCTTTCCGCCAATCCCTCATGGGCACGCATGGGATGGCCCGTTTTCATCTCATCCATGCTAATATTATCAAGCTAAAGGGTAAGTTTGTTTAAACGCGCTACTATGAAACCTAACTATCCTAACCCCTTGCGGTGCGGGAATTGAACCCACGACCTTCACGTATCGCGCGTGCTGCTCTTACCAACTGCGCTAACCGCAAGTTATCGTAGGCGATGAAATTTTTCTGCTGTATCAACCGTTAGCCTTCCGGTAAGTGCCCTCTGCCGACTATGTTTCGCTAGTACGGCGTATTGTACTATAAAAATAATAAAATCGATTCTGAAGTATTGGTTCGAATTAATGAAGGTTTTGTATTGGATAGCCCATTCATTGATGAAGGCTCTAAGGTGTCACCTCACGCTGCGACCAATATAAGAGAAGAATCAGAGGAAAATAAAAAAAATAAATAAATAAAGGAGGACTGTACGCATGCGGTATAGTCAATATATGCCCATCAGTGAAAAATAAATGGTGGAATCTACATAGTTTTTATATAAAATCGTTGCTTAAAATCTATTATAAAGCATCATCGATTCTAACACAATATAGGTAAAAGAACTTCGTAAAAATTGTCACCAGTGCACCCTCAACTTTATAAACTGAAAATAGTACGTAAAGGTTATACAAAAGTGCGGCGTTCTAAGTGTGTGCCAGGTGGAAATTACAAGGTTTTCCAATTTGCCCGCCGGTCGCCATTGTGTAGTTGGCTCTATAAAGCCGAGTATTAGGTTTAGGTACTTTATACAGAGAGGTATTGTGCGTACTTATCTATTGTACGCCCAATTTTTGCGTTTGGTATTCTTATTCGATTTAGGCTCTTCGTGATGTCAGCGAAGATTGTCGAAGCGGTCAAGTGCATAGGATTGTGGGTCAAACTCAAGTCAGGATTATTATTACAGACTGACTCGGCAAACAAGATCTCAAAGTATATATTCATCATGTATGTGGATCTCACTAATATTCACGTTAATGTTAAATAACATAAGCTCAATAGTACATTAACGTAAACATATGCAGTTCGATATAAGTTTTCAGGCCACGTCTTATGAGCGGTAAAAAGTCTTAAAATATGGAGTTGTAGTATAACGTGCATCCCTACTTTAATATTATAAATGCGAACGTAACTCTGTCTGTCTGTTACGCTTTCCCGCTTAAACCTCTCAACCGATTTTGATGAAATTTGGCATAGGTATACGTTGAACCTCAAGAACGGACATAGGCTACTTTTTGATAGAAAGTAAGGGAGGGGGGGGGGGGGGGGGGGTAATGCCACCTTTGAAAGTGTATATGGGAAAATGTTTATTTTTTAAGTTGGCACAAATATAGCTCTATAAAAATAAAGACTACTTTTTGTTTCGAATATTAGGGGAGATAGGGGTAAAAACGACCATGAAAGGATGTAGTCTACGTTAACGAAGTCGCGGGCACAGCTAGTTTGCTATAAGTTTGTTACTATTTCAAACACAAACTACTTAATGGATTTAAATGAAATTTCGTAGTTAAACAGATTGAATACTTAAAAACAACATATAAAATACTTTGTTATCCACAAATATCGTAAAAAAAGCCATGGATCTTTGCTTATGTCTTAGTAATTTATGTAATACATTAAAGTATTCTAGCCAAATTAAAAAAATACGTGCTTTATTTTTAATTCAGAATATACAATAATTTAGTGAAGCCAAAATTTCTTTTTTTTTCTACGTAAACGTAAAATAAGAGTGAAAAACATCTTAAACCGTAGAAAAAAAAGATTCACAAATAAATTGCTATGTAATCACTTTTTTCGGGGTTAAGGCGGCGGCAAAACCAAGCGAAATTGCACCTAATTTAATTTGACATTTGTTCCAATTTCACAGATCCGCTGGCCCATTTTGAAGGAAATTTACGCCCGGCTAGGTATGGTAGCGATGTCGACATTATAACTCTTGTAAGCCCCCAATAAATATTCTTCATCGTTATTCAATGTAGGTACGCTATCTTCAGATTATCCGCGATCCGTTTGAAATATCACCTCTTGCCAATTCAAATCCTTATCGGTTAGACGTATGAAGCAAACCATACGATCTACTTGTGATGCTCATCAGGGGTGGCGGACCTTTTGCTGTTGTGCTTGCCTCTAAATCTAAATAAATAGCTAAACCAACTTAGACAAGACATTTGGTAGATTCCTACCGAATTAAAAAATAGGAAAACATACTGTGATATCCTTACTAACATTATTATAAATGTCTGTCCTGTTTTCACGCCTAAACCACTGAACCACTTTTGATGGTATAGGTATTTGTTGAATCTATAAAACGGATAAAGGCAACTTTTTGATTTGAAAATAAGGGGGGATGGGGGTAAGTGCTGCGCTTGAAAGTTTATATGGGAAAATGTTTATTTTTTAAGTTAGGGATATTAAATTTGGCAAAATTATACCTCAAAACTTGGATTATAATATGAACTACTTTTAGTTTCGAATATTAGGGGAGAAAGGGGTAAAACCATTAAAGTATGTCATAGTAAATATTCCATATCACATACATTTATATTTTTCTGATTCTGTGGTAAGTAGTAAAGCGTTTCTTTTATAGAAATCAAAATCAAAGGCGGTACCACAACACCCGGAGGCGAGATACTCGTAGTAAAGTTCGTTTTCACCACTGACCTGACCTGGAATCAAACCCTGGACTTCAGAGATGTCTCGATGCCAAAGGCTGAACCTCTCGGCTTGAATGTCCTTTCTCCTCTCGTCTCATTCCTCATTGCTGAGGGTCGTGACTTCCCTTTTGGATCACTTCCCCCGTATAATTTTTCTCCACCTGATTCTGTCTTTAGCTCGTTAAATGTACTTTTTAAAAACGTGTCTTAAGTACGAGTATTAAAGTCTAAGTACTTTTGATTCCAAAGATACCGTACAAACTAAGTAAATACTTAAATTTCAAAAACAACTGTTTAAAAAGCTCATTTATCGGCAAGTTAAGTTATTAAAAGCAACTTGAAGCTACCAAAGCGAAGTCTGCCTTTCAAACGACATCATTATGTATTAACAAGTTATTTACGTAATTCTGAAACTTTATTTAATACTTTACTAGTTCAAAAGTTTCGTTTAAGTATCGCCTGTAGGAGTTGAGCGAGTTTGTTCGCTTTTGGTAATAACGGATAATTAATCAACATATTTACTAAAAGGGCTGGCTTGTAGACGCCAATCAATCAATTTGTTTCCGTTTATATGGAAAAAACGTGACCATATGACTATTCTACAATGTAAGTGGTTTGACGACCTCGGTGGCGCAGTGGCTAAGGTAGGCGGCCAAAGCGCGAAAGGTCCCGGGTTCGATTCCCGGTCAGGTCAATTTGGAAAACGAACTTTTCTAAATTGACTTGGGTCTGGGTGTGCTGGGATGACGCCCCCAGTTAGTATCCGTCGTCTGGTGCTCATAGTACAGGGAAAACTTTAGTTTGAGACCAGGTGATTGGTGTGGATGTCTGGCGCATTTAATTATTTATTATATAATTATAAAAATTAACATAATCTTTAATTACAAATAAGTCGATTTTGTAAGTCTAAAATAAAATCAAATATGTCTCGCTTGCGAAAACACTTTTTTCCCCTTTTCAGATACTCGTACTAAGCTGTAACTTACATTTCATCTAATCAACAGTCTGTCATAATAAAGATGTAAAGATAATGCTTTTACATAAATTAATTTGTACTTTAGTTTAATTTTATTGAAGCATAATTGTTTTTAAGTAAAGGGCGTCAATTTTGATTGATTTTTTCGGCCAATTACAAATTTCAACAAATTTGACGTCTTGTTCACACAGAGTCGCGTCTCACTAATTTGGATCTGAATTTTTGCAGGGTCTGTCGTTGGTAGATTTATTTTCATTGAATAGTGCACACGAGCATTTTAAGAATTAATAGAAAAACCTAATCTAATTAATTCAACATCCGATTTGGTGGCTTGAACCGGACCAAAAATATGTTTGTAGTTAGTGTCCCACCTAGAGCCATGGCTTCTTCTTCTCCCTCTACACTTTGACACAGTTATTTTGCTAGGAGCAAAGTAGCGTATTTCCACTGAGAAAATCTCTAAGAAATTGTTATAAAAGCCATGTGGAACTTGAGGTAAATAAAGATATATTATAGAGGTAGCACACAGAGTTATTGGAAAAGACAGAGTGTTGTAAACAAAAAAGACAATATAAAAGTTCAAACTTAGACCTAGAAAGAACAATCATCTTGCCAGGGTTGTGATTATATAAAACAGGTTTTATTTACAAAATCTAAAAGTACTTTATAAAACACTCCAAAAAAAAATAAAACAAAGAAGACTTTTTGGAAACAAATATCCTATTTGATAAATTTCTCATTATTAGTATCGCTCTGTCCAAAGGTCAAATGGTGAAAAGGCTATTATTAATTTAGTTTTACACACTAATTAGATACACGTGGTAGCCAATATCCAACATACGTTTGAACTGAACCGGCAATATTTGCCCACAGAAACTAATATTAAATTGGGAAACACAGAAATTTCCTGTATGAAATACGAGAAAATACCCTTTATTTTGTGCTAAAATAAAAACAAGAATGTTTATTACGTACTTTATCAGGCATGTATTTAAAGGGCTGTTTTGCTTGCGTAATTGCGGGACAAAAAGATGTTTGTTAACCCAATATATTATGTGTCAAACATTAGTTCACAGAGCAAAAATTTAAAGGGGAATAGTTAATACTAATATCTTACCACGAAAGCATGTAAGTTATTAAATATCTAAAGCGTTTACTTTGTTAGTAATTATTACTAAATTTGTTGTAAGTAATTCACACGCGAATTCGTACTGTTACCTCACCCATGAACAAACTTTCTGCATGATACAAGGGTGAAAGGTTATTCCATTTTTTGTGCCTTTTTTTTCAATAAATGTTTTCAAATGAAAACACATAGAACTCTATCTACGACTAGGTATACATTTGTTAAAAAAAAGTACGCGTTATAATATGAGAAGGATGAAAATCATGGCTGTGCTTTGAAAGGCAGGCTAAACGCCATAGTGTCTAGTTCTGGTGTATACTGTCTATTTGTATATTCTTCCAAAAATATACTTCACGACTAAAGTGCCTGTTGAAATTTCAATCGGTGAGAGCCGCATGTGGAAGGCCGATCGAATTGTGGATTTACGGAGAATTGTGTAGGGGTCACCAATTTGGGATACCTATCTCGAATCAAACATGTACATAGCATATTCATAAACTAGATGTGCCCACTACTTCGTTCGCGTGAACTACAGGGTTTTCAGTTTTATTCATAAATAAAATATTTTTTTATAAATCAATATTAATTGTCTATTTGCCGCTTGGGGTAAAATCGACCATGCAAGTATGTACCCACGCAAACGAAGCTACGGGAACAGCTAGTTAAGTATATTTAGTAATTACAAAACAGCCAATGTACCGTGAACACCAAAGGTGAAATTTATTATAAGAAATTACTAATGTAAAGGTGCGTCAGCTGTGGCCTACTGTACAAAGTCTATGCTGATGCTACATTTGGTTTCAGTTGATAAATTGACGTTAGTCGTTAAGCCTAGATGGCAGGTAGTTAAGAACATCTGATAGTGAGTAAAACACAATCACTTATCACCCATATTTTCTTGTGCTTTGACTTGCTGAGAGAATTCCGATTCATTTTTTAAGTAAGCGATATTTATTCGATTTCCCAAAAAAGGTCTTCCTAATAATATATATTTTACCAGAAGTAGACACAAGAACGCAGTCCCAAAACTCAGGTTTTATATATATTTTTTTGTTTTTGATATAAAAATATAGAAGAAATTTTAACAACAAATTGTTGAATTGCCTACACCTATTTAACCTTTTAAAATAGTTTTTGAAGTGGTGATATGGTATTCCCATAAGTAAAGCTTATCCATTTTACAAGAAAAGAAATGAATTTTGTGTTAAATCAAGTTCACGTGATTTTATTTATCGAAATGTCAGTTTTATAGTAATCGATATCAAAGTTCGATACTTTCTACTTTGATACTCACTGTTTTTTTTATTGCTGCGCTTTTTTTCAACATAATCTGAATGAATGAATCTGTCCGAGAATTAGTACAAAAAAAATAAAGTTAAAATAATATCAATTTAGAAATAAAACATCACTTATTTCCTAATTAAAAAATCATACCTACTAATTTGATATGAAGCCACAGGCTAGAGTCTGGCTCGTTTCGTTTTATACAAAATTAAGTTCTTAGTTTGGGATTCGATTATCGTTTCCGAAACTGGCTGCAGAAGACAATCCGATGTGTTCTCTTTCGGGCTGAAGGGAATGACCAGGCTGACAGTTGAAGGGCAACTAGGGATGTGCGATTCAATCTGATACTTTAATACTCGATGCGTTAGATTTTTATATCGAGATTCATTTAGTTGAGTAAAAAGTTCTTAGATATTAGCTAGTAGTTTAACTTAGAATGGAGTTTCTTATACATAATTAATTAACAGTGTGTGACTAATGTAATTTAAATTACCCGTACTTTTACCCTAACATAACATAATTAATTTTGAGTATGATTAAGCTACTAAATCATTGTTAATTAGAGATCCTTAAATCTAAGTTCTCTGAATGTTGGCCTCATAACGAAGCTCGAAGTTGCGCAGCGTGCTATGGAGAGGGCTATGCTCGGCGTTTCCCTACGTGATCGGATCCGTAATACGGAGATCCGTAGAAGGACCGGTGTATTCGACATAGCCCGAAGAGTTAGCACGCTGAAGTGGCAATGGGCAGGCCACATCGCTCGTAGGACCGACGACCGTTGGGTAAAGAGGGTCCTCGAGTGGCGACCACGTACCGGACGACGCAGCGTGGGGCGGCCCCCAACACGATGGACTGACGACATCGTCAGATGTGCGGGGAGCCGCTGGATGCAGAAAGCGCAGGACCGCGCGTTGTGGCGTTCTGTAGGGGAGGCCTATGTCCAGCAGTGGACGAAAAGAGGCTGATGGATGGATGGATGAAATCTAAGTTCAATGTAATTATTTGTAATACCTAATGGAGACTGAATATGATTGCGACTTACATACTACTGAGTCCCAAATTAAATTTCCTTTCGTGTTGCTGTGTCTCATAAATTGAATGCAAATAAGGGATCCGATTTGGCATATTTTGAAAAATCGTGTTTATTTATAGAATCGATACGTATCTACGTACGATTTGATGCATCGATTCAAGGCAACTAGATCAAACACCCCTACTGGCAATATGAAGTAGCGGTTGCCTCTATATTTAATGTTTTAAGTGCTTTTCCGTGTTCGTACTTAATTATTGCGCGCTCAAATCGACTATGCTATTTCGGCTTAGCTCATTTAGTAGCTCCTCTTGTATTTTGTTCTGTAAGAATAGAACGCTGTTTGTAGTGCTTTCATAATAATCAATTCATCGGTTTCATTTTAATTGCTAATGTTTTCTTAGGGATATATTTAGAATAAATAATGATTGACATTTAGAACCAGAGATTTGGTGCAGATCAATCAGATTAACGGTGAATCAATTAGCGACAAGTTTGTTAACCTTGATCACGAAAAAGTAACAAATGCCAAGACAAGATATTAAGATGTATTTGCCTCTTATTTAACTCTAGCGTTCCGCCATTGCTTCGCACACATATGTACTATCCTCTTTATGTGCACATTTTTAATTCTCAGGTCCTATTGGTAGCAGCGTAATGTAGCCTATAGCCGCTCTCGATAAAAGGAATTTCCAATACAAAAATATTGTTTCATTTTGAACCAGAACTTATTGAGATCAGTACGTTCAAACAAACAAACTCTTCAACTTAATAATATTGTGTACATTTTAAGTGCTTTTTCGTCTTTGAGCTTCAGTTTTTGATCAATTTGACGGTGATGTTTTAGCTTAGCTAGGTTCACCTGTATTCTCTTTCGAATTGACTTATGTATTTTCTGGTTTTAATAGCTTCACGAACTATCCTAGTATGATAGTGGCGTTTGGTCGACAGGATTCTAGGGTTGTTTAAATTCATCTAATGATTAACTTGAATTAACTACCTACTTAGGTATAAAGTCGTCGTGCTTTGTCCTGCTAACTATTTTATTGTTTGCAAAATGGAACGCAAAAGTCTCAAATTTTTAAATTCATTGCTTTTCATGATGCATGGCATTTGCGGTTAGGTTTTGAATAATATATTTTTTTACTTCTGTGAATGTTTTCGATTTTCGCTGTTGGCGAATGTAATAAATAAATAAACAAATAAATGCTTAACCAACGCAAACATCTAGTTACCTCAAATTTGTGGCCACATTGGTAGTCCTAAGTTATGACTATCATTAAGAAGTCAAACACGTTATGACTACATCACCTTTAATCAACATTTCAAGTTCGTTATTACAAGAATGCTTTTAGCTAATCGGATTTTGATTATGATTTCCGAAACTCTAGCCGTTCAGCATTTCCTTATTCGGACCGCAGGGTCTGTCCAAGCCCAGTTGGCAGCGATATGAAGTGGCATATGCCTCTTATTTAACGTTTTAAGTGCTTTTTCGTGTTCGTGCTTCAGTATTGCTCGCTCAAATTGACAGTGCTATTTTGGCTTAGCTCATTCACTAGGCCCGTCTGTATTCACTTCAGCCAGATTAGAACAGATTGCTGTTTGTTTTTTTTTTCTTCAATCAATTCGTGGGTTTCATTTTAATTGCTATTGTAAACAAAACACGTCACACATTCAGCGCGCGTGTTTCTTTTTTTTCATGTACTTAATCTCGCGTTTTTAAAAAACGCGATGATTCCGCCAATGTCAAGTGTATAGAGAGACACGTTATTTTACGTAAAATGCAAGTTGGTGAGAGCTAATTAAGGTCTGATTAAGGTTCTCGTACCGATGCCCGAGTGAAAGAGTTGGCCGCTAGCGGATGTATTCTTTATAATTGTTAATACTTTGTACTAATTCGTTAAGGATATTAACACACTGTTAAAGTTAAAGGTAGGTATTTGATGATGTATCTGACCACTACTTTTAATCCCTACCGGAAGTGTTTGAGCTATTTGTACACGCGGTCGTAAGATCCAGAAAACTAGACGCATTCTAAAGTCAATTGTGTCTGTTTTAAAAGGCCATTCGGTGTTAAGAGAAACAGCCATATGACACTAGCGGCTTACGAGTGTTTTTACAGCGGGCCGGCAACGCAGCAAAAACGCGCAAGTCTAGTACACAGACAAAAACTATCGCCTTTATATCGCGTGCATAACAACTTATATAGAACTGCGAGTATTTACCTTGACTTCCTTTTGACAATTCGCTACAAACCAAATAGTTTCGCCGCTGAGACTTTTTCGCTGCAAGACTCTCGCTCCGCTTTATGACGCTTGCAAAGCTTGTGATGCGGCTGTTACCTTATACAAAGCCGGACGTATTCCATTGAGGAAGTGAAACACTGCTTAGTAATGTGGTGTGGCGTCTTATTTCCGCAACGGAATAAGTCTTGTTTTGAGTGGTCGTGGCAAGCCTACAGGTATTTAAAAAATGTTAGCGGAAAAGGCTGCTTATGTTTTGACTACAAACTGTATACATTAACAAAACTGTAAATAAATTGGGCTTTTTTATACATCGCTCTTATGACGTGCATATAAGAACAAATATCGAACTGCAATTATTATTGTTTATCTTGACGTGCTGTTGAGCGTGCATCGTATTTATAGAGGATAGTCCGCTCCAGCGTTATGTCTCCTAAATTTTCATATCAGACAGAGTATAATAAATACTAGTATGTCTTTTAAAAAGGTAAACTTTGATAACGACCTTTCTGGTGTAAGGATTGTATGTTGCTTTACTGAAAGTGGAAGTACTTCCGCCAAACTAGGTGTTATCTGTTCGGGGACCAAGGTCCCACTAACAATCTTGGTTTGTTGTGTACATATACTATATGTAATAATATTAGTATAATAGTGGCGACGATAACTCTGACATCACGATGTAGGATCGATGTATTGATTGGCTAATCGTGCATTACATTTGGAGCGTTGTTTAACGTGCCAATTCTGCTGACGCTATATTTGTGTCAACTTGTAGGTAATGTCGTAGGTCGGCAAATTAGTATAGTGGGTTTAGGTAGAAACCCCAAGCGTATAGGCCCCGGGTTCGATTCTCGACAGGTCAATTTGAGAAACGATATTTTTTTCTTGATTGATTTGGTGTGCTGGGTTGACGCACCCAGTTAGCATCTAACTCTACTAAGTTTATGCGATTAGGAACTAGAAAAGGGAAATCTTAGTTTGAGATTTGTTGATTTTTTTTGTTTGTTTGTTGCATTTGTTATTTTTTTTTATTTAACAATAAAGTAGATGAGTATTAAAATTTACTGAAACTGGAGCGATGTTCCATTGAAGTCATTGTTCAAATATTTTGCATAAAAACATAAGCTCGGTTCGACATTCATCCGTCATGTTTGCAATTCCTGAAATATGTTTTCATAATTTTATTGCAGGTATTTGTTTATGAATTCGGCTGAATTGTAAAACAGTTTCAACAGCAGCGGAATACGTCAAATATTATGACATGAAATTTAAACTGAAATTAAATACGAAGTTAGTATGAAATAAAATATTTGAATCGCCATCCATTGGTATCTATATCTATATTCCATTAGAATTAAATGCAACAGGTAATCCTTCTAAAGATATAAACGTAAAAGTTTATACTATTACTAAAATGGACGACAGTCACTAAATACTGATAGATGTTATTCTTTCGCAAAAACTATTGAATAGATTAGAATAGTATTCGGTATCTAGACAGTTTCGTAAGATCTTTATACCAAAATAACATGAGCAAGGATGAAGACAAAAGCGTGTATTTCTTTCGACATTTGTATTTAGGCATATCGAAGTTCAGTGTAATACTTAGCGGGAAATAATAATACATAAATTGTTGGTTTCTGTTTAAAATCTTTGATGAAATATTAGGTGATTGGCTTCCACGAAATACTTTACTTGATGAAAGGGATGAAATTTGGTATAAGTATACGTTGAACCTCAAGGGCATAGGCATTTTGAAAATAGGGGGGGGGGTAATACTGCCCTTGAAGCTTCGGAAAATGTATATCTTTTAACTTAGAGATATGAAATTGGGCAAATATAGCTCGGAATTTAGATTAAAAATTGGACTATTTTTGTTTTGAATATTAGGGGAGATAGAGGTAAAATCAACCATAAAAGTACAAATACTTGAGGAAAAACATGCCGTCCACGCGAACAGAGTCACGGGCACAGCAAGTCGGCATATTGAAAGTAAAAATCAATACAACAACTGAATGATGTAAAAACAAATTACTTCTTTTAACACTAAATACCACGTCGTAAGTTTTCAAAATGTTGTAATCAGGTTGTGAGATTTAACAACCCAAATACACTATACCGTACTTTACGATACTGTAATTACAGTGAACTACAAAAAATGCAGTAAAACCAAGATTATTTTTCTCTTAGCTGGAAATGTTCATAATATTCCGATTATTGATTTGTCATTTTGCTTTTAACACGATTTGATACTTCATAAGACAATTCAACTTTGTTCCTTTCTACTTATTGTTTATTTATTTATCCTATAGTCACCGAACTTTGTAGTACGCATGACCCAAGGATTGACTGGTAGAGAATGCACAAGTTCACCTGTTGATTTTTGAATAATAATATCCTTAGAATAAAGAAGCAAATAAATCTGAGTTTATGTTATTTGTTTTTGAACAATTACGTTTGTTTGTTAATATTAACCTTCTAGTCATGTCCATGTCGCAGGCATTTTGAATAAATCCGCCGTTTACTTAAGGCGTCGTCAGTTTAAAAACGCTCGCTGATATGTAATATGCCGAATGCAAAATCAGGCAAAATGACAACAGTTTGTTGTAGTTTTGGGGTGACCATGAATAAAACACTGTTTGGACAAATTAGACCTACTTCATTAAAATATTCAAGTAACAAAAAGGACTTTTATTGAATATCAATTACTTAACCTAAAGTTAATTGAAGTAAATAACGATTCCATTGGTTAGGTTAGGTTAGTGAATAAAGTGAAGCGCAAGCCGAGCGAGCGTAGCGCGCGTGCTGCGCAGCGGCCGGCGAAGCGCCATGTCTAGCTCATTTGTAATATTATAATCATTAAAAAATAAAGCAGTTGGAAAGTAATTTACTAGGGATTTCATATATATTTGAAACATTAAAGATTTTTAACACTATTAAATTTCAATTCTTTAGTTTTATAAATTTCAATGATACTATCCTTTGCAAACCAAATTGTATGGTCACCCTAGCTTTGTCAAGCTATACTTCCATTTTCCGCGTCATTATACATAATGACATTTTGTCCTCGACATTTTACAAACCAGCATTCGTTTTTAAACTGACGACGCCGTATGTAAACGGCGGATTTATTCAAAATGCCTGCGACATCCATATTAAAATAATACTAAATTAAGGGTAACAAAAAACAAAGAGGTTTGAGTTTTAATATGTTCTATATCGTTAGGCTAAAATATAGTCAAGATGTGTAAAGGTTTTGTGATAACGTCAACCAAAATCTTTTTATATTATATGTTTTTAATGTGAGCAAGTTGATGAGAACTTTTATATGATTTCTACTATGTTTTAAATAAATCGAATAATAATACAACGTGCCTACGTCTAAAACAGTATGACATTTAAAAATTCAAACGAATTATTGTCCATTTAACATCTGAGAAGTCTGTGCCGTTTAAAATTACAATTTTAAAACAAGGATTAAGGTTACTTGAGTAAATTGAAAATATAACTCAAAGTGTTTTTAATTTATAATTTTCTCGGTCCTGCTGTGAGCAAGCTGGTGGGAAATTGAAATAACGTGTCTCCCGTATTTTATAGGTATAAGCCGACTCGACTTCTACGTTTTATATCGTGCTATATTTTTACAGTAAACTATGCGTTTGAAAACTAAATTTTAGTTTGTTTTACCAACATAAAATGTTAAATAAAGTATAATAAGTCAAATGATTAAAAAAAATATGGGCTTAGGTTTGCTGATAAAAGATAAAGGTTTTGTGAAGTTGAGATAAACGAATAGTATTTTTACTCACAAATATACTGGATTTTATAAATCGGTATGCAATTTACAATTTGTGAGAGATTTTGATGTTACTCTACCATTGCTGTTCCGGGTCATTGTTTCAGATTTATGTAACACAAGTGTTTTATTTACTAAACATAGAATCGGAGCAATCGCTAGTAAGTTATATTCTTGTTTAGTAGCATTTACTAATATACGAAATCAATTTAAAACTGTAATACTGTTAAAAATCATGCTCAGTTAAACCAATTACAAGATTTGTTTCATATACTAATTGGACTTGCCTATCGACTGCTGAAAGTGTATCTGTGAAAATTACGTTTAGTTTAACAAGTTTTCAATCACGTTTTCATATTTTACAATCCCTTACACGTAAAACGTTGCGGTATATTTCAGGGCCCTTGAGTTTCAACTGTTCACCCCAAGGGCGCTTTTAAGTAGATCTCTATTCAATTCCCTCCAAACCCGAACTGTGCACCGCGCCTAATTTACCAAAAACAATGGGAAAATCCATTTGTGTGAATGGTATTGCGTCGAGGTAATGCTTTATAGGAACCGAGAAACCATTTTGTCAATGACAAAGCTTGAATGATTCATGGTTTATTATTAATACGTATATGTAAAGTGACTACGAGTAGGTACAGTTACATGAGGTTTCATCTGAAAGGCTTTTAAGCAGTCTAAAAGGCAGTTATTTAGTGAAATCACAGTAAGATCATTAAAGAACTTTTCTAAATAGACGAATCCAACAAATATTATAATTATAAACTTTGTTAGATTGTATGGGTGTTTGTTACGCAATAAGTACTGAAAGGATTTGGATGAAAGAAAGATCAGATTAAAGATACATTTTTTATCCCGAATTAACGTGGGCAAAGACGTGGGCAAGACGATGCCATACCCGAGCGTTGTTTAAAAAATCCGTAACATATAATCCTCGGAAATCGAACCCAGAACCCAGAGATCAGTAACCGTTCATAAAAAAAAAATAAACATTTAAATTTCATAAAAATTGCTACATTGAACTGTGATGTACCTGAAAATGTTGTTTTCCTGTCTCTTCCCTCCTTAACACTTGGTTTTCTATAAAATCAAGTCTTAAAGTTGTGATATAACATTTACAATCCTACCATTAGGTACAATTCATTTAACTGGTTTCGTCTTCATTAGCAGACTTAATATAAACCGCTTAGTATCGTTTAACATTCACCTCTTATTGCAAGCCCGACTTCAAAGAACAAAGTAAGTGATCAGAATAACAGTTTGCCGTTTCCAATATCCTTGCTAATTAATGATATCCTAAAATAGGTTACACGCGTTCGTTAGAGAGATACAATGGAGCGAGTATTGGGACCCTTTGTTGGTAAGACGTAACACATATTACATTGCCTTTATTCCAGTATGTAAATCTATAATAATTCACCCAACACCTGTACATGAGATCCACATAATAGGTAAACAATGGCCGT
This sequence comes from Glyphodes pyloalis, assembly GCA_037074685.1. Classification (NCBI taxonomy): domain Eukaryota; kingdom Metazoa; phylum Arthropoda; class Insecta; order Lepidoptera; family Crambidae; genus Glyphodes; species Glyphodes pyloalis. Next base: position 12,932,249 of record JAYKKO010000013.1, read on the forward strand.
GCATTACTTGTAAGACACTATTAGCAAAGACTGGCTGTCAGCGTGTTAATGTAGCATCTTTTGCATATCTATGCAAAAATGTTATATGCAAGAAAAAGTTAGTAGTTAGTTAGTAAATATTGTCAAATTATTTTAATTCGTATAAATAACATGTTTTTTAATAAATAATCTACAAAACAAATATATAGGCACTATCTACCTCAGGTTCAGAATTTGTTACTACCGACAATAAACTACAAAGGATGTTTAATATACACGTATAATTAATTTGCATCGATGTCAACTATACTATAAAAGGAGTAAAAAAAAATAATATAAAACTAAACAAAATTGCACCTTAAAATTGGAATGAATAGGTTATCAAGCTTGTTAAATCTGACAATTGTGATTTAATGCGATCTGCTTAATGTTGATTTATTAATCATTATTAAACATAATTGTAAGTACAAATTTACACGAAAGCGATGCGTAAATTCATTAATTGATAAAAATACATAAAATAAGGCGGCTCGGCTGAGTTTTTTCTTCCCAGTATCTTCCACCAAATCGTAAGCTTCTGTGTAGTAAATGCATTGCCTTTCAGTTGGTAGATACAGTTCTTAAAAATATGCTCCTAACGCAAACATCGCTAGTTGCACTAAGCCATTTTTCCTTCTGTCCTTTCCTTTTAAAAGCATATGATACAATGCGAATTCGAACCTTCGCGTATTCGTGTTACGAATGCGCCATTGATATTTTTGGCCTGACTAACAAAAAGAGAATCATGAATGCCAGCAGAGGTATCGTAGGTGGAATTTTTCGATATTTCGTCGTGGGATGCAGCCGGTACCTATTTTTCAATATTTCACAGATACCCGCTTGTTGTTTTGGGCTTATATCTCGTATCTCGCCAGTGCAGCAACTTACACTTTCATTTTTCAGATAGATATACTGGAATATATTTCGTCTGTTTTATGGGTACAAAAAGCCTTGACTATTTTTCTCTGTAATTAAATAGAATGATTTATTTCTGCAAGTAAGATAAATCATTTCTTGTGCAAATGTATTTTTGCCTACGAGCACCATAACGTTAGCGTTTATCAGTTGAAAAGAAGCGATGCACCAAACTCGAAAGATATATCTTTGAAACATGCTATAAACTGACTACAATTATTATATGCAAATGTATAAAAAGCTACCGGCCCATCGAGGCGTCCCACGCATACTGTCCCCGTTTTTTTTTACATTTTCTATCGGTATTTCTCTCTGCCTTTAGACTACAAAATATTATATATTTCCTTCCTAAATAAATGGGCTGTTCAACACAAGAATATTTTTTCATTTCGAACCAGTAGTTACCGATATTAGTGCGTTCAAACAATACACTCTTCAGTTTTATAGTATTGGTATAGAAATATAGATAACATAGGTGCATTTAGTTTTACATCGTATTAATCCTGCTAGTATCTATTATATACCGAAATATCGTGAGCAGCACAAGTATATTATAATGTTTGTGATAGAAATAGTCTTGTATAGTGTAATAAACCTAATTCATACGAATTGTTTTGATTTGATTTTAAATGTATGCATATGCAAATTAACAATATTTAACGGTAATATACATTTTAAGACTTTCGCGTTCCATTTTAAACTTTTAAAATAAGACCAGTCAGCTCGTGGTTTGGGCAACCTAACCGAAACGTCGGGCAGTAAGTAGTTCGTATTAACTACTAAATAAAAATGGTGTCGCGTTTTGACCCGTTAAATTATTTTAAATTTTATGGTAATTTTACCTTTGGAATAATGTCTTATTTTGTGAAGCCAAAGTTTTGGGACGGTAGGCTTTTCATCATTTCAAAAATGATTTCCGTTCCTTCTGGAAAGCTACTAACAAATTGAATACCAAGCCAGCCATTCCTGTGAGTGTGGACGGTATGAGCGGGCCGGGGGATATTGCTGAGTTGTTCAAGGAACACTTTGCGGTTAAGTCACCACTGGGGCCATCGCGATCAGCGCTCAGTGTTGCAATGGCATTGGATCCTTATTTTTCTGCCCATGCGCAAATGAGATATTCAATTCAATTTAATTCAATTCAATTTTATTTAATTATATTCTATGTAATTTTTTTGTAATGTCATTTGTAATAAAATAGGTTAAGGTAATATTGTCACTAACAAAATGGACTATGGTCTGAATTAAAGAAAGTATTATTATTATTATTATTTTCTTCATGTTTGATGTTAAGCTATCATCAGTTTTCAGATTAAGTAATTACATTTGGTTTACTAATAAGATTTTATTTGCATTTTTAATGAATTGCCACTGCAAAGGTCAAACAGAAAAGTCTGCAAGAATTATTTTACAGAAGCATGTATTTTTTGGAGCGGCAAAAAGTTCCGCACTAAGGCACTATTGTATCCTAAAACTCATTACTCGTAGAGTCTAAAACGAAACGCCTTGATCACTGGGTTGTGAGAGCACAGTTCATTACGTAACGAAGACTCGAGGCAGCCCATTCAGAGGTATTATGACGAAATATACCCGAACCCTGCATTCGGTATAAAGCGATCGTCTCTTGTCACAGTAGGGCTCTCATTTAGTTGATGTATTGATCCCTAGCGAGCCTTTTGTATTCAAAGAATCGTTGGCCGTTTCATACGGATGTTGAAAATATTGGGAAAATCCCTCCCCATTGGTACCTTTGCGGGAAAAGAGATTTCATTGACGTATCGTTCTGATTTTCGGATTAATGAAATGGACACGCGGACTTTGGTTTTTATTTGAGTTGAATGTTGCAAGTTTATATATTGCCGATTTAAATCCAACAATCATTTCGTGTTTTTAGTTGAGTTTGTGCAAATATGAAAAAAAATGCCTAACTACCAAACTGATGGAAAAATGATTCCTCTATAGTTCGTTAATTTAATCTAACCTGTTTAATCTCAGCTCGCTTTTTGTCCTTTTTAATAAATATACTATACAAAAAATAATAATATAAACAATTTTATAAATTGGAAATTAAACAATTATTTACGTTTTCAAGGCAAAATGTAACAAAGAGCGTTTTCCTTAACAATCATAAAAGCGCCTAAGTCTACAATCGATTTTTACCTTAGAAAGGTGCTATCATCTTATAGGTTTGCCTTGAGTTTGGTTCCCATATCCATATATCTTCATTCGAATCTGTAGCGAATACATCCATTCATACGAACATCAGATGCCCAAAATAATCCGAGCGTCGATGATTTCTCTCTGCACATGGGAGGGCGTGTCAAATTAAGTGAGTGATCATCCGCGAGAAACCGGCAAATCTGATTTGTAAAACCTTTACCCTGCTCCATTAGCGAGCAAATAAAATAAAATATTATTGGCTTACGTCAGGCAAAAGTCGAGACGTACGATATGGAGTGATGCTATGGAGTTGGTGTCAACATGATCAATATAGTCTGTAATATGAGCACAATCAGTAGGCGTACTGACAAAAATGAAACGAACAAACGAAAGGTTTCGTTTTTGATGATTAATGGAAAATTTAATATTTTTTTCATAGTATCGCAGTATATTGGCTCCTTCCTGCCTAATGGTAAGCAAGAGAGCCCACCCACATCACGATGACAACGGATTTGATACCGAAATATCCTATCCATTAGCATCGCCATACTGGCCCGCAAGATGTTTCTTCACGCTCCTTTTGCAGGAATCCATGTCAAAGGAAGGAGGAAACACATGAGCCAGCAACGAGTTCCACTTCTTTATGGTCAGGCAATGATAGGAGTTACCAAATTTTTTTGTTCGTGATGGAATATTTTGATAATATTTTGTGGTTATTTTTAACGTATTAATTGCATTTGAAGTGAGATGGATACATTTATGAGGATTAAAAATTGTTATCCGTCATCGGAATCGACGTGTTCCGTTTTTGAGAGTAAACCCCATGGACTTAGTGTTTATTATATTAGGTCCATGGTAAACCCCCAGCTTTGTGACAATGTTATGACAGTCAAGTTAAACTACTTTTAACGGGGATGTTGCCTGGCTATTCAACTGATATACTTTTAAACACCGGCCAAAACACGATTCCTTCATGAGATTGCTATCTTCGTAGAAAGATTTGCTAACGTGTGACGCCACAATTTTACGTATCAACACCGACTATTAAATAGTTTTTAAAAGCATTTTAAAATCGTATTTTGAACATGATTTGCAAAAACACAATTTGACCTAAGTAAAATAAAATCCTCAGAAAAAATAACATAAGTACCATTGAATTTTTGGTCAATTGTATCAGCATCCCAATTTTTATCTTATCAAAATTTCTTTCTCGACTTTACATAGATTCTTTATAAGGCTTGTAACCCATTTTAATCAGCCCAAATAATTAGCAATCTGAAAAACCACTTTTTTGCCAACGTAACGTAGATTGCTAAATAGCTCTTTAGGTATATATTAACTAGTGGTTTACCTTAGCTTGGCCCGGGTAGATTCGTTTTTTTTGCATTGCAAACGAGCGAACATATAATAATTAAATCTTTCCTCTATGTAATATTAGGATTATGGTTGCGCCACCAAGTCAAGTCGATGATTCAACTATCGGTACAAATTTGGTTAATCAACGCTGCTACCGGGTAAGATATCCTCTACTTAAGGAAATACATTTTATAAATGGCGCAACCTGATGCCGCAACCATGGTGTCTTTAAAGGCAATCGATTCATTTTTGCGGCATCTCATAATAGCCTCCTAATGTGTTTTTCACAAAAGTCTTACAACTTTTTTTAAGTTCAACATCTTATAAAGAGATGCCAGTTAGAACAAAAGGACTTTTTATGTTCTGTGTAACATTTCGTGTGTTTTTGTAAGTTTTAATTTAGTTAAATGCCTCTTGGTTATGAGACCCTTGTAGGCCAGTGCATGCGATTTTATGGCGTACAAGTTAACAGATAGGTATAGATTTTAACCAATTAAGCTCACAGACACCCAATTTTGAAAAAAATTCGCGTAAATATTTATTATAATACAGATAATGATGGATTTTGCCCGCGTTTTCTTCTGCGAGAATGTTTTTTCTGTCCAGGATTTTATAGTTTGCTTTTTAGAGATGTAACCGTTTAAATTAATCTGCAACGATTCCAGACTAATCACAGTTATGTTTTATTTTTTTAAGTATGTTTTTAGTTCGTCGGGAATCTTTGTTTTTTTTTACAAAACCACACTAATTAACTGGATACATACTGAAGATTTCCCTTGTATTCCCTTGAAGTATCAGACGATGGACACTAACTGGGGGCGTAAACCACTGGTGTAATCCTAGTACACTCAGCTTAGAAAAGTTACCTACTTAGATTTATTTGATCAAATAGCTTGTTTCTAAGGTGACCATTAAGCCAGCTTTTAAAAGTTAATTCCCTCAATAAATCAAACCAAATAGCTTGTTTCTAACATAATGACAGTTTTAATCGCTTTAAAATTTAAATGAACCTACTCAAGGCATTGGACGTGCTTCAGCAATCTCCAAGCCATATAGCTTGCAATATGTGCAGTATAAGTCATTACGTTTGCTTGCTACAGGATGTGCAGAATGGAATAAGATGGAACAGGATGGACGGAATAGCACCCACACTCCGGGATTGTCTTCAGATCTAAATTTAGTCTAGGAAACTGTGTGTGATTGCTTCGTAGAGACAATGGCCTTGTAGATTCTGCGTTATGGGGCATGTTAATAACTAGACCTGTATACCTATTCATAAAACCTTGGAGTTGGATTCGGAAACTATAGTTTGTCTCTTTCTTAATTTAATTGATTGAATTGATTCAAAAGTCTTATAACTTCCAATGATAGAGACAAAATACAGACTTTGTGAATCCGTATCGAATTGAACTCGCCCGCACTATTATAGATTTCAATTTAATTATTTAGCTGATTACACTGCTTCATCAAACATTATTTTTTATATAGTACGTTTTTTTATTTAAGAAACTTAAGTACACAAAAAAAAGTAAATACGTAGTGACGTTTTACAATTGTGATGTTAGTTACATCTTTACAAGCTTATTTAGGTATGTATTAACACACGAAATGTCGGCTTTTGTAGCGGATAAGCAAGTGTTTTTGAACCATCTCCAGGTTCCCATCTCCAACTGTTTTAGGCCCAAAATTGTTGAAGTGTCTAATAATGTAATAAATAACCTTAAATGTTATATTGAAAGTACCAATGAATAACGGATACATACGCATATTAGCAGAAGTATATAAAGCTACTCATAATTTTGTTAAGTGGCGACGCCCTTAATATAAATATCATTCTACGCTTTTCAGGTTCCGAATAGAAAATTGAAAAACAAACAATGCCGTCGTATTTACATCAAAGCGGTATTCCAGTGAATGAACGGCAAATGAACCGAAAGAAATGCTTTTAATTTTTCTTCGTCGGAGACACGTCTGCGGCCATTTGCATTTCAATGGTCAACTTTGGGTCTTTTCGCGAGTTTTTATGGCGTGGTATTAAAATCAGAACGCAGATATAAATAATTGATTTTAAGAACTAAAGACCTAGAACCTAAACCTAAACCTGGAAGTAAAGAAGAGAGAGAGAAAAAACGTCTTTAGCCATATTTGACACCGTTTTCACCCCAATTTAAAACTTAGCAGGTATAATAAATAGTTCAACTTTACACGTACTTTAACTAGGAATGGGCCGCACTCAATTAAATCTTTTCACTGTATTCGGTTGGTTTTAAAGCTCTGTCTTTTCGGGGGCTGCACCCTCCCTTTTCATTGCTTGTGTGCAACCAAAAATAAAAAATGAAATTTTGTATCCACATTAAACAAATTACAAGGTAATATTAATATACATATTAATCGATTTTGTCTTTTAAAAATTACGGTAAGTATGCCTGGAAGGTTATGGCTCTTAAGATGGTGGACTACATCAGAATGCTTAGACATGCCAAGACATACAAGCTTCTTAGCTATTTTAAATGAAGATGAACTACTGGTTAATATTACCGAGTCAAGACGATATTACACGCATAGTTTTACTCATATCTCAACCCCCTGATGTTAATAACCTGTCAACAGCCACGTCATCTTTAGCTGCGCCTCTTAAGTCAAACCGCCGAGTTATGAATTAGCATCTGCAACAAATTAGAAGCTCTCCACGCGAGGGAAAGTTCAAATTATTTGAAATGTTTGTCGCTTCTGAGAGATACTTGCTTGAATATTCGTTTTAACTAGTTTAGATTAGCGCATTTACCTATTGGCCAAGAAGATTTGTATAGACTTAATTGATTTAAATTGTTTTTTGTCTGGATTCAAAATTTTGGTAAGAAAAACTCTTAGCCTTGGCCGAGAGGGGAGCGGAGTCAGACTTTGGCCTCACCTCTGAGGCCTCGCATTTGATTTCCGGTTCGAATATGGGAATGCAACTGTCTATGGAGTCTCGGGTCAGGGAGTTGTAGTCAACGGCGGATCCAGGAGGAGGGTCGTGGGGGTCATGACCCCCCCGCCCCCCTGAAAGGTGCAGTGCAAGAATTGATGAAAATAACCATTCCGTGCAACAACCATGTGCTCAATAACTAAGATTTAATAAGATCATCCAAAGTAGTTTCCTGTCGCAATACATCTGGCACAATGAGATAAGTTATGGCATTTGCCAATAAATGAGAAAGTAATTCTGTCTGTCTGTTACGCTTTCCCGCTGAAACCTCTCAACCGATTTTGATGAAATTTGGTATAGGTATACGTTGTACCTCAAGAACCGACATAGGCTACTTTTTGTTAGAAAAAGGGGGGGGAATGGGGGTAGTACCACCTTTGAAAGTTTATATGGGTAAATGTTTATTTTTTTAAATAGAGATATGAAACTTGGATTTAAATATAGACTACTTTTTGTTTCGAATATTAGGAGAGATAGGGGTAAAACCGACCATGAAAAGATGTAGTCCACGCGAACGAAGTCACAGGCACAGCTAGTTAAATTATAAGTTCTTGACTTGACCACGATTAAGTGACCCCCTCCTAGCGCCAAAGCTGGATCCGCCCTTGGTTGTAGTACTCACCTTGTTTCTGATTTCTGTGACTCAACTTAGTTGACTGTATGTAGCTTACTGTATACTGCTGTATACTAACAAAATTACTATATACAAACAAAATTAGATGTCAGCATCTAATGTGCCCGTTAGAGCATTTGTGTGAATCTGTGTCGGGCTCGTGGATTCAACCCCGAACCATGTTTTCGTTGTGGTGGTAAGTATGGACGTATGGAGGTGCTTTCTAGTGAATACTTATTTGATATATTTTAGCATATAATTTAATTTTCAATTTCCATTGAGTTTCCATTGCACAAATACTTACACTTTTTACTTCAAGAACAATTCAATTTCACATTCGTTTAATAGAGAAATCATTTTTTTTATCTCCGTCATATTACCTAAGAAAACAGTGTATCTGTTTACTATGAAAAATGTAAGCGTTACATAGGCAAATAAACGAGTTTAGCGTTTAGCGGATGCGTATCTTTTAAAGGCAAACCTTTTCCTTGCGTTAACACGTAGCATGTACATTGTTCAACTTAAGAATGTATGGTGACCGCAGAAATGTGACGTCCGACGAAGTCAAGCAAAAATGGAATATTCAAGTTAAGGGACCCTTTTTAAAATTAATAGGATGGCTTTAATGGTTTGTTAATAATAAATTAAGCTAAGGAAAGTCTTGAAATACTTACGTGTTCCTGGGAGTACCATCTCGTGGTCCTTCCTAGCTACAATGTTTAAATAAATATACAGTTTTTAAGATAAGAAAAACCAATCGCAATCTCTTTTTATATCCATTACGTTACAATCGGGGTGTTTACGGAACGAAATAATGAAGATTACATTTAATAGATGGCTCTACCTACTGAACTTAGATAGCTAATGTCAACCCAGGTAAGGTAATGGTATACCTAAAGAAAAGTGCAAAGTGGCTAAAGCCCGAAATGTCCCGGGTTCGCTGCTTGACTAGGCCAAGTCAGGAAACGAATTTAAAATCGTTTTGGGTCTTATTGTACTTGAAGACGCACCTAGTTATTCCTCTTGTATTTATAGTACAAAATTAATTTGAGACCAATAGTTTGGTGTAATTATCTGGCGTATTATTTCAAGATAAGGTCTCATATGAACTTTTTATTTTATCAATTTCAAATCCAGTTTGTAGTTTTTGCGTGAAAGAGTAACGGAAATACATTCAACAATGGTTCCGGACATCTATACATTCTTGCAATCTTTTGTGTTCAAAATTGGTATTAGAAAGATTTTTCAAATGGTTCAAAACATGAAAAAAGAGATTTATTCTTAGCCTAGTGGTCAGGCTTTAAAAATAACTAACTACTATCATAATTTTACCACTAAGTCAACATTATCTATTTATAGTATGTAATAAATATGGCAAAATTACATCTTGGCGGGGAGAAGCCAGTATTTTCGATGGAAAGACGTGATAAAACTAAAGATTCCTGTTAACTCCGAGATTCTTAAAAATATATACAAGGAAAATTAATATGGGGTCAAAATGTTTTTATCGTACCGCTATTTATGAGTGACGAAAATAGAAAAACAAAAAGTCAAAGACTGCGTAATAAATTCATGGGTGAATTTATTTATAAAATGGGAAGTTGCGTGGGGAGCAAGCAGGTAATATCAAATATTTTGTTACGTCGTACAAGAATGTAATAAAAGTATTCAAAGGCCAACAATGTATTGAAACTCCATTAATTTGCGTTTTTATTATTTAAGAAGACAATACGGAGATCCCATGTTTAGACAACTTTTTCTCTTATTTATTAACCTTTTTTTTTTTTCTCTGCATACTGTCAGGGCGTTGGATATAGCTCCTTAAGACGCTGTTTATATTTATTGTTTTTTTTTTTGTTTATAAGTTGTGTTTTTGTTTGTGTATTTTGTTTTGCTTTTGTATTTTTATTTTATAATATTATTCCGTATATATTTATACCTTTATTATCTGTTCTAACTCGTCACTCATCAAGGTACTGCCGGAAGACCAGCGTTGCAATGGTATCGTAGGTATATATGTAATACCATACCACTGTGGCTTATGCTGAGGCAGGCACCTATTGACCACTATTTTCATTTTCACTTAGTCTGTAACTATAACCTTTGCTATTTTTGTATTATTATTTTCTTCTATATGTATCCGTGTTTGAATGGTCAATAAATGTCTTTTCTTTCTTTCTTTCTTAGTATCAAAGTTTTGAATGATATTGACTTATGTCCGGTTACAATATTTGTAAAACGATCCGAACGATCGACTGATTAACATGACAGGCTATAAAATTGTCATTTTGCACCATTCTTATGTCATGGGCCTAATATATACTAAGTCTATGGTCGTGGGCATGAGATATTGAACTGCGATCTGTTATACATAGGTAAAAGTGGGCAATATGCTTAGGTAAACTACGAAATGGTTTACTAAGCATTTGTTTCTCATAAGAGGGCCACAATAATTAAATCAGTCTGACTTCAACCTTCGGCTCGGGCACTTGTCCTTTTTACAATAGTCTAATTCCAAAATATAACTGTCCTCAAATCTACATTACTCTAATTCAAAATATAAGTGTCCTTAAATTCTAAAATAGTTTTTTTAAAACGCAATTCCCATTTGGCCGTACAGCAGATCGTTTATCATGATGTGTCGATACGTAACCGAATATCATAGCTGAATCGATTCAAACTGGGTAGTTCTGCTCATTCAATGGTATTGTACTGTGTCACTATTGTTGTATCAAGAATAGTTATCAAATTAGACGTTTAGTGTTGGACTGTTGCGGCACCACAGCGGATGCATGGCTTTTAAGCTACTCAAAACTGTTGTTTTGAGGTATTGTTTTTTTTGCGCCTCTTTATTAATAATAGAAGTCAGTGCCTATTATTCTTTCCTGTAGGTAAGTAAAATATCAGCATAATATGTTAGTACTATATTTATATTAGTAAAATATGACGTTTCGTGCACGAGACAACTCATAATAATGTTTAATAAGATTGGTTTAAGATTACTTTTTAAGACGATGTTTTCTAGTATGTTATTAAGAGCAAATTATTGACTACAACTTGTATGTAATGTGAGGATCATTAAGTTGGGACGAGTTTCCGTTTCCGCGTATTTTAACATATTGAAATCAAAAGTTTGTAAGCAAACAAAAGTTTCATAATCCATACACCGCAATCGATTTGCAATTCCAAAGATCAACGGATTCATAGCGCGAAACACCATCGTTTGTTCCAATCTCATAGCAATCCCACGTTTGAGGGCAACCGTACCGTAACAAGATAACGGTGATAGAACAAATGTTCCCTGTTCCCAACTCCATTTGCATCCAAAGTAGGGATCGCTGTTTATAGCGAACAATGTGCGATATTGAACATATTTGGACACTGACGTAACTAGTTGACACGTCAGTTTAACTAGAGGGTCGTGTGAAACATGTGTATGCGCATTAAATAGTCGTAGGAAATTTATTGTCCGGCTATGATTTTGTAGGTTATGTGTTTTCATCCGAAAACGTGTACATACATAATACATATAACTAACTACGTATAAACAAAGCAGGGAATCAAGTTATATGAGATGGATACCAAGCCTTAAGAAGATCGGTAGAAAGCCGATGATTTTTGTTAAGCCGTTGCGAACAATCAACAGATTACGCCAGAGCTCTTTTGTTTTTTTTTAATTATTGTATAAATATGAATCTCAACAACATCACATAAAATACTCTGATTTCCAAGTTAGCAATTGTGTTATGACCAAGAACCAACTGTAATTATTAAATATACTTAAATACATAGGAGTTAAACCCAAACAGAAAAAAAACATCTCATTCGTGTGTTGAACACACACAATGTCTGCCCTGGGCCCCTCCCTCCCTGACTTTAGTTTAACAAACCATTTTTTATCTTTGGTGACAGTCAAAAGAAGGCACCCACGTAGTTCTATCAGAAGTTCGAATTAGCAAGAATAAAAACAATTAATTTTTAATAATTTTAACTATACCAACCAACTTTAAGCAGCAATCCTAACGCGATGTAGCATCGATGCGGTTGCGAAATGTTAGTCTTTTTAGTTAATGAGTAGACAAAAGCACTGAAAGTGTTCTTAAGTGGCCATAGTATATACCTATTTTGCCCATATAGCCCGCAATTGCATCTCACATTATTACGAGCTAACTAAAAATACTTAAAATCACCAAACCAAAAGAGCTTTTACAAGTCCCAGCGGTTTAATTAATTACACTGGATAAAGTTAACAAGTGAAGTTTGTAAAAGGTAACTGGAAACGGTTGTTTAGGTAAGTAGCGAACACGGAGTACAGTCGTGTGTTGCAATGCGTCTAGAACTTCGTTCAAAAGTGAATCTTGTGATCACGTCGTAAGAGTCAATTGTCTACATTTTTCTGCTCGGGACTGTATCCCAAGTTTACGAACTCTGCATTCGCACACCAATTAATTTGAAAAGGTAATCCTACATACCTTAGTTTGACTGTACATTCTACGTTAATCAAATTAACGTAGTATCAAATTAACATAGCAGTTAGAATCGAATTACAAAAAAAAGAAGCAAATTCGCAAGTCAAGATAAGGAATCTCATGGAAAGAGTATGTTTCTGTTTCAATTTATTTTTAACATAAATTTTTCTCAATTCGTCATGGGATTACTTACTTTGAATGTTTAATACCTTATTTATATCTATTTGTTGCAAAAATTAATTAAGAAAGGAATAATTGAGTACCTAAAAAATAAGTCGTCAATTATAAACGTGCATCCGCGTGGAAGTAATCTTTCCTAACAATAATATAGCCTATGTTGCTCCAAGTGAAGGTAATTTTCTAATGGTGAAAGAGTTTGTGAAATCTGCACAGTAGTTTTTAAGTTTATTAATTAAAAACATACACACCAAAAGTACGATTCATTCCTCTCTATAATAATACTAGCGGTCCCGGCGAGAATTCGTCCCGCTTTTTTGTTGAAATTTTGTCAAATTTTACCAAGGATTCCTAATTTTGTAGCCTATGTCAAATTGGAAGAATGTAGCATTCTAGTGGTGAAAGATTTTTTTAAATCGGCCCAGTACTTTTTGAGCCTATTCATTACAAACATACACACATACAAAAATAGGTACAAATCTTTCCTCTTTATAATATTAGTGTAGATTAGTGCAGATTTAATGTTTGTAAAAATAGACGGATATCAGTAGATATGTACGATTGTTTATAGATACAGAGTGAATTTAGATGGAATGTAATTATTACATTCTATTATATTACATTCTACTATTCTATTCTTATAAATACTTATTACTACTAGTATTCTTATTACCTATAAAGTAACAACATTTTTATTCCATAATAACGCGTACAAACTCACGGGTAACTACTAGTATCATCATAACTAAAATATTTCGACGTAACCACCTCAATGTTTATCTTTAAAGTGATCAATTAAGTGGTGTAAGTTCATTTGGCTACATTAAGGTGTAGTTTCATGTTTCGCCTAGTGTCGTGGCTGTCACGAGCCGCGTCTAATGAGGTTAGTGAGGTTACTTGCCTATGTAAACAGCCTAGACGTGAAATGTAATTGGAAACTTAATGCGATTTCTTAAAAGTTTACTTTGATTTAATTTTATTTACGTGTATTTCGTTTTCAAAAAAACATCACGGCTGACCGAGGCAGCGAAGGAGGATTATTCAGTGTCATAGAATTTTGTGTGTCTGTATGCTTGTATTTTTCGTCATACTCGTATGGAGGGTAGTGGAAGGAAAAGCATTGTCTAGTCGATTTTTATGTGAACTTATAGTGTAGCCAATGAATGAAAAACCGGCCAAGTGCGATTGCCAACCGCACATGAATGGTACCTACCATCATCTGTTACCAAATCTTATCGAGCAGGATTTATCTGTAAGAAATTGCATTGACGAGGAAGGAATTAGCAAACTACTAAGATTAAGACTGTGTTTTATGACTGTTTAACAAAAAAAAAATATTTTTATTCACCTCATAGTCATACTATATCTACTTGATAAACGTATACTATATAATATACTAGTATATTGAACACATTTGCTTTATACTTTTATGTAGCTATCAACGAATTCAAAACTGCATTTACGGTCATCACATCAAGGTAAACACTTGCAGTTCAATATTAGTTGTTATTCCTACAACAAAGGTCTGTTAAGTAAAGTCTGAAGATTTTTAAAAGCTGCCAGAAAAGATCACTGCACTACCTATGTATAGATTTAAGTCTCTGATAAAAAGTTGTCTAATGAAAAAAGAATTATAAAAAAGAAATTTATATTAATGACAAGAATGTTTGGACTTGATAGCATTAATTATGTAAACTAGTCATAAGCTATGTTGTGTAAATGATTTTTTGCATGTTACCATTTTTGTAAGTTTTTGAAAAGACAATTTTGAAGCAACATTCCGAACACGGTATAATCTGACGATTCATAAATGCTTTTGTAAAAGTTTACATGAATAAAGACATTTTCTATTTATCTAAGGGTGGTAGAAACTCATAGCGTATAGTCTGACTTGTTTAGAACGTATACCAGCAAGTTATTATAATAACTAGTCATCTTATGCTGTTGCAAGAGTGCACATATTTGAACGAGTTCGATTAATTCTTGCCCTTAACTGTATCTAATTCTCGCTTGCGCATTTCAAAAGCGTTGCACCAACTCCGGTAACTTCTAACATTTACACGAGTGAGCAATTGGAATATTTAATACCGTCTTACTCTGAAGTACTTGTTTCAATATTCATCACACACGTCGCTAGATACACTTTGCCAACCCTAAAACAATTTAATTTTCAGAAGCAATCCTCTTTTGAGCTTGGAATTGCGCGGTTATTATCATTCGGGGAGCTCGCGATTGGTACCTCGAAATATTATTTATTTTTGCCCTCTTTTGGGAACGGTATAGCTCATTTCAGCGAGGTTATTTTTGATAGTAAATCAACCGTTTGTAACTAATTATTTTTGTTTGCACAGGCGGATTACCAGTTAGCTAAACTTAAAGTAACTTTTATAACGGTAAAAATTTGCAAACATCTAAGATGTCAAGATGGTAATTGATTTTTAATTATGGTAAAATGATCTTAACAGGTATAGCCAGATATTGGTAATTTACATATGTATAACCTTATATTTAAAACTAGACAGAATGTTAGTAAATTTTAATTGCTAAGGCTTATTTGTATCTAATCTTACACTTTAAATTTTTATGCAGATATAGATCCCAAATACCAAGTGTTTTGTTAAAACTTTACAGACTCTTTGTTTGATCTGAAAGCTGAACAGTAGACAATATTATGTAGATATGTTGTGCTTTTAACTGTGCAATGAATTCTTATATAAGGCTGTTCATCTGCACGCTGATAAAAAAGCAGCCCGGTACATTAGAGTAGAGGACTAAACATTTTTGTTTGGTCACAGTTAGATTACCAAAAATTTAGGACACTTTTTTCTTTCTAATAACAAGTAAACAAAAAATTACTACATACATTGCGTTAAAATTTAGCACGATGTCACTTATTCGTAGTTTTTACAAATTGGTGACGTAACTTAACACTTCTCTGAACTAGGTTGCGCTGTATCGCCATCAATTTTTATTTGTTGGATCAAAAAATATGTTTTCATTTTATGTTTTAAAACTGACTGATGGACTAATTAGAACCATTATTTTTTAACTGAGTCGTCATTCATTGTAATCTTATGCGCGGTTTCAATATTTTACGATATATAATGTGTCAAAAGTGACAATCGTTTTTTTCCAACTGACTATGAGTCTGGAACGGTTTTAATTAACTTTATTGATAATAAACTCTTTTGAAACTCTGAAACTACTCAAGCAGAGTAATGAAACCAACCGTATTTGGACTGCCTCAAGATTTCAAATCAAAACTTAATGGCACTCTTGTGAATAATTTACACCGCAGCATTTATCTTAATTGTACAAAATGGACGCACATAATAGCTGGTTTGCTTCTCCCAGAAACAATTATTGTGTTCAAATGACTTCATTATTTTTTAAAAGCTCTTAACGAAAATGTAATGTTTAGTCTTGTTGAGAAAATGCTTCTTTATTAAATTGAGAATGTTAACAATAATGAATTCTAGAATAACATTACGCCAATATATTATTCAAGAGTGAGGAGCTAACCTATAATTATCTGTTGCACTCAGTTTTATTTAAGTTTCTTGTAAGATGAATGTTCAGATATTAATGGTAAATTGTGGTGTATGGAACATATTGTCATTTTTGACTGTTCAGAAGTATTTTGTCACATTGTCTGCTCCGATATTTCTGACGGCGACTGTACATAGCTGGTAAGTGTTAGTAAGAACCAAACATACATAAATCCAGACACGCCTACACTTATTACAAATTTGTGCATTTGTAATATTAGTAGGATTGGTGATACAAAATTTCACCTTTATCAGTCCATGGTCACGATTCACACTAGAAGAAGGCAACAATGCGTTCAAAAACTCGAGACACGTAAGCAAAGTTGCAGAGGTCGTCCACTCGCGCGAGTATTATAGCGCTCGCAGAAACCTTCAAAGGCACCGTAAAATATCACCAGCTCGCCCGGGAACAAAGGTTGACGACATGTGCTTGGAGCAGTTGTAATTAATATTTAGTTTCATCTCTTTGTACACACAAACACGCCCCTGGGAGCCTCGGGAACTCCGGCTTCTTTTATTAGCGAAACCACATGTTGGCAAGTTGTACATTTGCCCTTTTGTTTGCTGCTTTGAATCGTGTTATGCGTATTGTTACAGGACTTGGTTTGATATGCCTTTTAATATGTAACTCTAATCTTTCAAAGTTTATTCCTATCGATAATGCTGTAATTTTATGAAGAAAAACCAGCTTCTATATTCACAAAGCTATGCTCTAATTTCTTCAAGTCTCTGTTTTCTGTTTCTGTCAAGAATGACAATCCGTTTTTTTCCAACTTACTACGAGTCTGGAACGGTTGTAGCTAGCTCCACGTATAATTTATTACTGTCCGTAATTAAAACGGTTTGTTTTTCAAATATTGGAACCGAACATTAAACGGATTTAAAATCAGAATCAAATAAAAGACTGTTAACTGTGCACGAAGAACATCAAAGGTGAAATGTGGTGCTCGCAAATTTTTATCACTTTTGAAAAGACTTCTATCTTCTATCTAATACTTTGCGTTCTCAAAAAACTTGTATAAACAAAACAAAACTGGCGGGTAATCGTAAAAAAATGATTCCTTAACGTAAACAAAATCAGTTTAAGTTTGGCCACAAACCTACTCGTTTCCATATCCGAAATCTGAATTATTTTAATGTAGTAATGTAGTAAAAATAGAGCTTGTAGAACAAGTGTGTATTTAGGACACTATTAAGTAAAAATTAAACAAAAAGTGACGTCGCACTAAATTTAAACGCAAAGTAGTAAATTTTCTTACATTTTTTGGTAATCTAAATGATGGACCAAACTGAAATTATCAGTCATACCTACCCTATTGACAACAAACACAAAACTTCAGACGGCTCACTTTAGTTTAATATGAAACGATGAATTAGTTCGAACAATAACACAGACGGAACTCAAATTGGACGAGAAGAATAGATAGAAGTTAATTTGTCCGTGTCGAAGACGGCTTGAGATCTAACGTAGGTAAATGAATTAGCACGAGAGGTGGGCCACTTTGGTATCGATAGGCTTATTTCATTTATTTTATCTAAGACAGCTGATAAAAAATACGCCCATAATGTATTTAATTGTTTCAGTAAATACTATACAATGTTGCTTCATAAAAAGCTACATGACAGATGTTTAAAATAGGATGATTGCCTTAAATTATTTTCATTTGGCATTAAAACGAAACATTGCTGAATGATTGACTATGTTAGCGTGAAAAGTACCTGAGATAATACTCTGCTATAATCAGCTTGGCTGAACACGCACCGTATAAAATAGAACGTAATTTTATTGAATCACCGTGTGATATTATTTCACCAACTATCATTAAACTGGTCTTCTTCAAAATCTATCAAAGTAGTAGTCCTTAAAGTTTGATCTCTAATACAATAATCAACCCCGTAAAACCACAATCATATCGTTTTAGTTGACCGTAGACACGTATGCATCCATGGTTTATGCTTTAGTAACAATTTATTGAAATGATCACACTAGATACCAAAAATAAGATTGAATCTGATATAACACTATCTGCCACTATTCTTAGCTCATCACATCTCTATCACTATTAATAGAGATCCACCGGCAGCGCACAATGACAGTTTAACTTTGGGGTATGATTTTACAGACTTTTGGGATTACATGCAGGGGACATTATTATTCCAATGTAATCTCGGATAAAATCTATTTTAGCAGTTAAATACTTCGGATGCTTAGTAAAATGTACCTTATTAAAAACGGCTAAGTATGCTTTGTTAACTAGTTCATAAAATAATTTTGGAGTAGGTCCAAATATATACACACTCTGATAATAGTAACACAATATTCTCGGCAGGACACATTCGTGCCATTGAAGTAATTTATATATAGGTACATCTCTAACACAAATACTTAAGAAAGAGTCGAAAAAAGTAAATAAAATACAATGTTTTATAAATACTCGGATAAGAATATGGAAGCATTTTAGATACAATGAAAGAATTCAACCGAAAATTAAAATGGAAATTAGTTACAAATCTTCCTATAAATAAATATATATAAATAAATAATAAACCCTATTTTTATTTCGTTCCTGTTATAATCACAAGTGTCTAACTCAAGATAAGTCCTCATAGACTCTACAAGGTTGAATCACTCATTTAACGCTAATTTAGAACTTAAGTAGGTATTTCTAAGTATTCTTTAGTGGAAAACTTAATTTTCTCCAGTGAAGCATGAACTTTTAATTAACTTGCATTAAGCAAGTTCAATTAGTCTGAGGGAAAAGAAGTTAAAGTTTAAAGCTGTAACGGTTACGGAGAAATTATTTATTATCTTCTAGTCAGAGGTTTCACAAATCTTAACAGCTCTTGGAAACGATCAACAGTATGAAAGGTTATTTCAGTAATTTTGTTGTAAAGCCTATAAGTTTTCATGGGGAGTCGAGTCTTGAAAATATGGATTTCTAATTTGCCATCTTTACCGCTCAAAATGCTGTATTCTAAACTTTTACCTACGTTCCGATACAAATTTTGTTATTTTATGAATACTTAAGAATTAGTTGTCATTGTTAAGTCATTTGGTGTATGGCTAGTTTCTGCATTGTATTGTAGCATATGTAGCTGTTTAGTGCCAAAACAAAAGAAAAAAATGAAATTACAGATTTCAAGACTATCCAAAATTAATTTCATAGTCAACCCTTTAATTTATAGATAATATTATGATGAAATTGATAAGTGTGTCTGTACCCAGTCTATCATGATAAAAAAAATTTGATGTCACAACTGTAGTCATAAGTTTAAAAAAAAATACTTTGAATAAAATAAAATAAAAAAAAGCTTTGAATTATTTGGTACTTTTGATAGTACTGGACTGTTTCACCAATATGATACGTACATTCATTTGTGTAAGGTTTTTTTCTAGTGAAAAGCATTGCTAGCTTAATAGCTAAATTAAATTGATCCTGGCACAAATCCAGTCCAGACATCTCAAAAACCTTCGTAAAAAGAATCTGTTTATAGAAATCCATCTCAATTCTTGTTTGCGTAGGTATTCTATTGACATTGCCAATCTGATTAGCTTTTCTGATTCTGTAGGTGAATTTGGATCTCTCGAATAATTCAAAGGGACTTCTCGTAATTTCAAAAGATGTGTAGGTACTTGTAAATGGGATGTGAATAACAATTGATTTCAATTCGGTGCACAGATAATAAAAATGAAATTTGTTACTTACTAAAGCGTTTGTTTTACACGTTCGCTATGCACATTACTCTAGCATCTTTTCCGTTTGTGTGTCAATCCAGGTACAAATTGAAACAAACAGGTCCCAATATGTATCTGTTTATTGGCTAAAAGGTTCCTGTTATTTATTTTCGGCTCCAGAACCCTGATTAAACAGGACTGTTTTTAATTTTAAGCTTTAGGAACCCCTTGAAATATCTTTGAAAACTATATTCAATTAATGCATTAGTTTTTACATGATGCCGAGACAAACATATAGACAGATAAAATTCAAAATTTACTTTTTTGGGTATCTAATGCTCTTTCAGATACCCATCTTTTTGGACGGGGATATGCGTGACAAGTGACAAGGGAGGGTGTCGGCGAGTATGGGATTTTCCTGCCCTAGGAAGGGCAGACCTACGCACTGAAACTCACATGGACCACAGCGCCTTATTATTGATGCTGTAAAAACTTTGTAACCACCACAGTACCACCGTTCTACCATAGCACCACCGAAAAAAACTCCTAAGTTTTTTAATAGTGCCAAAATATACCAACCTTAACTGACACAAAAATACATGCATAACCGAGAATACTTGCTTTTCTCACCATTGTACCTTCAAAGTTCACACATAAAAGATCCATAACCTATTAATCCACGTATATCTCTTCAGGGATCTCAAGACTACTTACAAAAACGCCACCAAAAGTATGGCCAAGAAAGCTCGAAAATGACGAAGTACTTTTCAAAGATAATATTGTAAGCCGAATCGAATCAACAATGGCATACCGGCCGGCGTCTTTGTTGTTCAAATTAGAAAACGTAAGGTCCCACGAAAGACGAAATCGATATAAGCCTTTCTAGAAACAGTAATATAATTTCCTTTCCCTGCCAAAAGTGGGGCTTAATGTATTGGTGTACTTTCCTCTTGTTTTTGCGATACCTTTGAGGTGGAAAGATAAAGTCAATTAAATAGATTCTTATAGGCTCTGTCACGCTGCAAAAAGGAACGCATCTTTTTAGTAGACATTTTCTTTCCATCAAGGTGAGGTGGCATTTTTATTTTTATTCAGCGGCATACCTTTTAAGTGAAAATAAAAGGTTGTTTCTATAAACTCTTGTAAAATTGCTTTTAAAAGGTTGGAAGTGGACGGTATTGACATTTTAATTATAATGGATTCGGTGTAGGATACGGCATGCATAGATTATGGTCAATCTATTTAATTGTTTTATGTTTGATTTCTATAATTGATATTTTAAGTGTTTGTGTTGGGATTGAATGATTATCCAGCGGATTTTGAATATTGCATTATTATTTTCAAGTGTTCCTTGAACGTAAAACACCACACATTGTTAGATTAAAAATACCTATTCGGGGAAACTGAAAATCATAGTGGAAAGGAAAAATTCTTAAATAGAAAACTAAACCACACGCGAAGCAATCAATTCATCAATCAATTTGACGACCTCCGTAGCCGAGAGGCGAGCGGGCCTGACTTTGGCGAGCGCCATCTCTGAGGTTCCGGGTTCGATCCCCGGTTGGGTCAATATGGGAAACGAACTTTTCCATATTGTCTCGGGTCTGGGTGTTGTGGTACCGTCGTTGCTTCTGATTTCTGTAACACAAGTGCTTAAGCTACTTACCACAGAATCAGAGCAATGTATGTGATGTTGTCCAATATTTATTTATTTATTATTTTATTATTGAGTAATCATACACACAACAAATAACAACACAAGAAAATAAAAAAACATGCTCTTATTTGAAACAAAATCAGAATCAATGGCAAAATCTTAAATATTTACGGCGCTTCAAAATCACTAGATAATTAGGTATGTTTGACTTATTTGAACATTATTGAACGAACGTCTTATTGTTAAAGTTATTTGGAGATTCATAACTACATTAGGGATGATGATTCGGTAAAAAGCAATGATTGTACTTAGTCAGTCAATCATACAAACAAAATGTATGTGTCTTATCATTTTGGTAATGTAACTGTCGAAACAAAACTGTCCAAACAAAACCTTTTGTCATGTATCGTATTATAATTGAGTCGTTGCAACTCCTTATATTCAACGAAACTTTTCTTGTGAAAGGAATGTTTGGAATGACCAAAATCGCCAGAAAATAAGATTAAGCTCCAGCTCTCCGGCCAATATGAATTGGCTACTTGACAGTGTTAACAATAAAATATAAAAAGTGTTAGATATGTTAGCTTATTAGTAAAGTAATAATTTTACATTTTTATTTTATAATTAAAAGCATAGTTAGTATTTTAATTTTGCAAAATAAATTTTACTTTTTTTATCTGTGGAACAAAAGAACCGAAACGGAAACCACCATTGCAATTCGGAAATGACAGCTGTCGGCGAAAATAATATATTTTAATGTGGCGAAACAATGATTATTTTACCGATTAAATTGACTTATTGTGTCTTTAATCGTATTAAGAATTTATTGAAACATTTTCCGTTTATCTAAATGAAGTCGTTCCTATGCGTATCGGTTCGTTGTCTACAACGTTGACGTCATAATTTCAACAGTGACATGGCTTGGCGTTTTTGCGCGCTTTTTAAATGTGTTACACAAAATCTTATTTTTCTCTGGTTATTTACATTTTTTCCAGATAAATCGAATTGCTTGGGATATAAAATGAACGGGCGCACATTTTGCAATACTTTTTCAAAAACTGTCAAGTAGCCAATTTAGTGATAACTGCACGGAAGGTCACCGCCTCCACCACTAATCCTTTTAGCAGCATATCGGCAAGGCTCCGAAATGTGAAACTCGCTACTTCATCAAGTCTGTCTCTGGAATTATGTGATAGCATTATTCTCAGACAAGGGTGAGTGTTGAATTTAGAACATTGGAATAAGTGCAAGGGTTAAAATGCGATAGCATAAAGCATTTTTATATAGACTGTTTTTTCGTCTCTGCACTACTGTCAAGCCAGCGTGAAACGTGAAGTTTCTCGCATGAGACAACAAAAGTTTCGATGCTGCTGATGGTCGCACTGAATTTAATCGTTTTTTACATTCGTAATGGGCGCGATAAATTATACATACGTGACGCGTCCTTAGCGTGGTTATAATTGGCTACTTGACAGTTTTTGAAAAAGTATTGTAAAATGTGCGCCCGTTCATTTTATATCCCAAGCAATTCGATTTATCTGGAAATAATCTAAATAACCAGAGAAAAATAAGATTTTGTGTAACACATTTAAAAAGCGCGCGAAAACGCCTAGTCGCGTCACTGTTGCAATTATGACGTCAACGTCCTAGACAACGAACCGATGCGCATAGGAACGACTTAATTAAGATAAACGGAAAATGTTTCAATAAATTCTTTATACGATTAGAGACACAATAATTCAATTTAATCGGTAAAATAATCATTGTTTCGCCACATTAAAATAAATAATTATCGCCGACAGCTGTCATTTCCGAATTGCAATGGTGGTTTCCGTTTCGGTTCTTTTGTTCCACAGATAAAAAAAGTAAAATTTATTTTGCAAAAATAAAATACTAACTATGCTTTTAATAACAAGTAAAAATGTAAAATGATTACTTTACTAATAAGCTAACATATCTAACACTTTTCATATTTTATTGTTAACACTGTCAAGTAGCCAATTGTGAAATAACAGTGAGAGATTATCTGTGTAACACAGCACCATTCTTCCTGAACTGCAGCTTTTCAGGTACATTATTTAGCTGAGCATTTACTTGGAGCCTTGACCAGCTCGAAGGGCCCTCCAGCACCACATCTACAATATATCAATTTTATTGTTCTATGTTTTACGAAGAATCTATGTCTCTGACGCATAGAGAAAAATGGGGAATATCAGGAAAAAAACAGTTTTCGTATTTGATTTGGAAGAAAGATTTTGGGTAATATTTATATTTCCCCAAGGCTACTGCATTAGCAAACTTTATCCTCGGCTTCAGCATCTCCTAGGGAGCATTTAGTAAAAACTACCGATGGTACGAGTTGAACGATTTGAGGCACCGGTTTCCATATTTACTTTTGGGAATGTCCAAAGTCCATATCATCATCCAAATCGTAGTAAAAACAATCCAGGATACTTAACAAAGATATAAACACCTGATTTAAGATGTAAAATATATATATATTTTACATATAAAATATTTTTACCGTTATAACAGATGTATAAAAAGCATATTAAGTAACATGTCTAATGCGTAGGTAGCAGTTTCATCGCAAAGACGGCACGTTGATCAAACAAGTCCGGATAATATTTGAGTTGTGCTTAGTGCCTCGGTCCTCTAAGATAAACAGTCTGCTTCAGTGCTCGGGGAAAGGACACCCTCTCTGCTAATTTAGCAAAATTTTACTCTCTGTAGCTAAATCTTCGCCTAAAATTACTGTTCGCATTTCTTAGTGTGAGTTGAACAGTACAATGTGAAATTTTGAGTACGCTAGCTGCGCATATGCCACGGACGCTACACACGGATATTCCCACTACCAGCCCCAGCATGCGCCACGCGACTAAATTTTATCGCGCTCTTATTAAACGTCAAAATCGATTGAAGTAAGTGCGTCAGCTGCTGATTGGCTGAAAATACGAGTGCGGTGTGCTATTAGCCAATCAACAGTATCGAAACTATTGTCGTCTCATGCGATAAATTTGACGTGTTGCCCATGCTAGGCCTATATGTCACATTTTGACGTTATTGCCAAACTTTTGTTCTTGTCATCGTGCGTATCAAGCATATCCTGCGGGGCGGTAGAGCAGCCCTGTAATTAATATAAATATAAATATTGGACAGCATCACATACATTGCTCTGATTCTGTTGTAAGTAGTTTCAGCACTTGTGTTACAGGAATCCGAAACAACGACGGTACCACAACACACCCAGACCCCTTGATTGGAAGATTTGAAATCTTTAACAACAACCTATCCAATAGTTTTCAGATTTCGAATTAAATTGTAAAAAGTATTGTATCGGTACATATTTAATAACAGCCCCCTTTGATCAGTTAATCCACATAGGTTTTGATTACGGTATTTAAAATCGCTGAACATTCGCTTTTTGCTCAGTCCCTCGGTCATCAAAACACACAATCTAAATGGGTGTTGGAGTCCGCAAAATTTACCGGAAACCCCAGTGTTAGGCTGATGTTAATGACAATTAGGAACAAACCCACACAAGATTAAAAGTGTGTCTAGGTAGTTTATATAATAGGGTATTGTTTCACAAATACACTCTGTTTAAATTTTTTGAGTAGCATGATTCAGTGACTACAAGGCACCTTGCTATTGTTAAAATGTATGGTTCATTTTGGTTTTAAACTCAAACTCAAATATTTCTTTATTCAAATAGGTTACTTAAAACACTTTTGAATCGTCATTGAATACAATGCAAAGTGATTCTACTTCCGGTTCGGAACCTATATCTACCGAGAAGACACCGGTAAGAAACTCAGCAGATCAGTTACAGTATCAGTATCTAATTTATTGCTATGTGTAGCTCACTTTGGACCAAGTCATATAGTTTTGTTTTGATGAGTGATGAAACAATTATGTACTCAAGTAAATATTTACTTTTGAGAGGTATGCTGGAGTAGACCAGTCCCCAAAGGTGGCATCTGTTCACAAGCATGACGTATGTGCCAGCCATCTCAACGTCTAAACTCAAAAACAAGTAGGTGTAAAAAACAGCTAATACAGGCTTTATCTATATTTGAAGAAGTTATTATCTAGTATTTTTGATAGCGAATAAGTCTTGCTATATTTGTTTGTCAAAGGTTGACTTCAGAACACGACTTGTTTAAATAAACCTTTTTTGTAAACAGCCCCTACACCCCTAATAGATAAGTAGGTACATTAGCAAAAATCGGATACCGTTGCGTCTCGAAGCTCGTTATTATCTCCTTTTAGGAAAATTACTTGGGATGTTTTCGAAAGTAATTCTGATTCTCAACGCGAAACTTTAATCATTTATTAAAGTTCCCGAGCGGAGGGCAGATCAAAAGGCCTGAAGGTTTGGTGTTTTCGGCGATAATCTTTCGCGTCTCTTGTAAGACAAATCTGACGGAATATTGTTACGTGTTAAAATTGGGATGAATAAATTTACGGTAAGCCGTTCCCATTCATCAAGATTTGCTTAATCTTTTGCGTTCTTCCTCTAGATTTTATTGATGAACTGCAGCTGATATAAAATTGCAAACTTGTGTTATTTATTGACGTCGTTAGCTTAAAAATAATCAGGGACATGCGGAAACAACGAATACTTGTATGCTTGTTTAACATATGCTTTTCATGTCCTAAGAAAAAGGATTATTTTAGGAAATGTGACTGAAATAATCTGTGTAAAACTTTATAACAAAGAACAGTAAATTCAGTCATTTTCGTTTAACGCTTTGTGGAAAGGTAGGTCGCGGACCCAATACGCATTAGTTGAAGAGTATGTGACCTTACACTCAGACCTTCTCAAGTAGTTAAATGACCTCTAAATTGGTTTAACTGGTGGTGACTGTTAACAAGATTGCCTTTTTAGGGACTGGTCTGCTCCAGCTTACCTCTCTAAAGTATATACTTACTGAGTACTTAATTATTTTATCACTCATCGAAACAATTCTATTATGACTTGGTCCAAAGTGAGATACAAGTGAGTCACAAAGTGAGTTTCTGACCAGTGCCTTCTCGGTATATATAGGTTCCGAATCAGAAGTAGAATCACTTTGCATTGTATCCAATGACGATTCCAAAGTGTTATCTAAAACCTACTTGAATAAAGAAATCTTTGAGTTTGAGTTTTTGTTTGAGATATTTTCCCAGACCAATTGCTTAATAAAGCTTCCAAATTAGGTATTCTCATAACAATGTCACCAAATTCTGTCAGAATCGGTTAACTATCCAATACTGGACCACTAAACTAAGCACGCCGTGTTCGTTGCGCTACGACCACCACTTTACTTATGTCCGGTTACAATATGTGAAAAACGATCCGTTTTAATTACGGATACTAATAAATTATACGAGGTGTAAGCTAAAAATTACCGCCGACGACTGATAACAGCGGTATTAAAACAAATTAAAAGGGTATTATTGCCAAGATAGTAATATGAAATTCGTGAACTAAACAATACAAGTAGGTTGACAAAGTTGAAATTCGATCGAGAATTAAGCCCAGTTTGGAGTTACACAAGTGGGCTGGGGGTTGCGATAGAACAAGCCGGTGTACGCATGCGGAAACTTTGAACAAACCACGCGCTGTCCCGGACTGCGTGTCCACTGTGCAAAGGAAAATAACGCTTCCAATTATTTTTCATGCCGGGGTCATGACAAAACTTAGTACCAGAAAAAGAAAAAAATGCAGAAAAAGAAAAAAAAATGTTATTTCACACAAAAACACTTAACACTAGAATCGTTGTAAACATTATTACTAATTAGGTTTTTGCTATTTCTATAGGTAGATATAGTTAACTACATCCTTAGATATAATTTGACCGATGTTGTGGCCATTGCCACATTTGAAAGTTTATATGGGAAAATGTTTATTTTTTAAGTTTTTAAGAGATATGAGAGTTGGCACAAATATAGCTCTATTAAAATATAGACTACTTTTTGTTTCGAATATTAGGGGAGATAGGGGTAAAAACGACCATGAAAGGATGTAGTCCACGCGAACGAAGTCGCGGAAACAGCTAGTATTCCATAATTATCAAGCGAGACTATGCCGGGGACATTTTTGATGACAATTAGACGTCTATTTGATTATGTGACGTAAATGAAAGAAAAAAATACTGTTTAGTAGGGATTTTGCTAAAATTAATTCAATGACAATGGAAACACGCCGACTGCGGCAGTGTGTACTTGTAAACACTTCAAGCTTCTTCCACACTCAACAGGTTGGCAGTTCGGCGGTAACAGAGTACCAGCCGATTCAGGTCACCCCTAAATTGTATATATTTTGCCATGATATGTAGGCATGGCCCTTTACTAAGGAGATATGACACCTTAAATTGTTTGTTTCAGGTAAGGTTCTTACATTATACTGGGGTAACTGAAGTTTAACAAGGGCATTTTCAATATTTTAAGGCTTTTATTGGTGCTCCTGTTA
Organism: Glyphodes pyloalis; assembly: GCA_037074685.1. NCBI lineage: Eukaryota > Metazoa > Arthropoda > Insecta > Lepidoptera > Crambidae > Glyphodes > Glyphodes pyloalis. Next base: position 12,960,263 of record JAYKKO010000013.1, read on the forward strand.
TTATTGGTCATAAGATTTGATAACATTGGCAACAAAAAAATTCAAATGAAACTGTCACCTTATTCACGACAGTCAAATACGATTTTTATGCAGAAAGTTAGTATCACTGTGTAATCGTTTGGGTTGCCTTATCTTTTAATACAAAGCGCAGATTCCGTTTTTTTAACATTTTTCAATCGTATATGAATAAAAAAAGGCTGACTAAACATAAATTAGCCCACCTCTCCGCACCTTCATTTCATGGTTACACCTATACATATTTTATGCTTCCCTAATCAAACCCAACCTAAATCCTATTACTAGTTTGGATATTTTTGAGAAGTTAAAGACCATTTGACGTCGTGCTAAATAGCGTGCACAGCATGATTAACTTAATAGTTACTTTAACTATGCACTACTAAATAATTAGGTTAATCTTGGTACGTTTAAAAACATTTTGACTATAATCTAATATGAACTTCATCTTTAAAATGTTGCACCTCTAACAGTAACACATGTTCTCTCCAAAATCGTGTCCAATGAGTATAACAGTTACATATTATTCTCCTAAGCAAACATAAAGGTGCTAATCTATACTAATGTTATAAAGCTGAAGAGTTTGTTTGTTTAGTTTAGGGTCAATATAGGAAATGAACTTTTCTATATTGTCTCGGGTCTGGGTGTTGTGGTACCGTCGTTGTTTCTGATTTCTATAACACAAGTGCTTAACCTACTTACCACAGAATCAGAGCAATGTGTGTGATGTTGTCCAATATTTATTTATTAAGTTGAACGCGCCAATATCAGGAAATACTGGTTTGAATTGAAAAAAATACTTTGTGTTGAATAGTACATTGATAGAGGAAGGCTATTTATATAACATTATGCTACGAACAATGGTCTTCTGTAAGGTAGAGGTAACCGGGCTGCTCCAGTTCGAGCGATAAATTGCTATGCCACACCTCTCTTAATTTCTTGTATAAAAGGGTGGCAGAAGTTGTTGGCCTTGAGAGCCTATGCCAGGAAAAGAAGAATAAGAATGAGACTTAAGTCCGATTGTCCAATTCACCTCCTCGTGTTTATCTGACAAAATTGTCCTGAAACCGACACGAGTTAGAACCGGATCTAATTTTGTTTCGCGTTGTTTTCTCTAATTGAATCAAGCTAGTATCTGATCCGAAGCAAACTCAATTACTTCAAAACATCGGATCGGGTTGCGGAATGCGCCTGTAGCTACGAATTAATGCAATTGTCATGCGATAATCGATCGTATGACTTGTAACAGTTATAGCTATTCGCGAAAAATAGGCATCAGATTCGAATTCGGAAGCTGTGTTTTTTCTTGCCTTTTACCATTTCACAGAGACCCAGACATTGATTTTCCGAATACGAATCCTTCTGAAGATTGTGAATAAACCCACAGGTGCCTCATAGGTGCCTGTGACGCGGCAGAAATAACAGGTTTGAGAGAGGTACCAAAAGTTAGTCTTTAAGTATTGAGTACATGGCTGTTGAGAAATATCACCCTTCCAATAATCTGAATTCGATTTTGATCGAATCTAATGATATTTCCACAAGAAGCTTCGAAAGGCTTGTCAGTGCTTAGGACTGAGTGTTGTGGTAACGTTGTTGTTTCTGATTTCTGTAACACAAGTACTTAAGCTACTTGCCACAGAATCAGACCAATGTATGTGATGTTAGCCAATATTTTATATTTTTTTTTATCCAACGAGTGTCATCAGTGCATTGTGCGTGTTTTCATAGGAGCCATACCACGAATATTATTATGTGAATATTTTAAAAGGACAATAACACGTTATAAGCTGTTTTTTGCTCAGTGAGTATTCTCGATCTTTAAGCGTAGCCATATACAAAAATGCTAGAAGCTACCTTCCGCAAAATCAATCACATCAAAACATCTGATCGGATTGCGGAATTTGCCGGAGGCAAGGGAATTAATGCGATGTTCGTGCAATAAACGAGCGAGAGAGTTTTCAACGGTACAACGGTATTTGAAACGCGTGTTTGAAATACGTCATCTAGTTTATTGAATAATGGGAAATATGAATAGAGTGCAGTTTTAGATAGATTTTAAAAGCTTTGTTAAAAATCGTTTATGTCACCTAAATTTTACGAAGGACTCTTCAACTTGAATTTAAGGATTAAATAGTTAGATTATTTACTTGATATTTGTGCATTACATTTATAGTTACACAATTGAACGACGTAAATTAAAATACCGATTAGGTATTTTCGATAATTTTGAATTTTTAAAAATTCCATAACACTTTTAAGTATCAGACAGAACGTATTTACTTATTGTTAATTCCAACCTAATGTAGATATTCTTGATAAACCACCAACGCCAAGCTTAAGAGATACATTCTAAGAGACAGACGGATGGACGGACAAACAGCGAAGTCTTAGTAATAGGGTCCCGTTTTTAACCTTTGGGTACGGAACCCTAACAATGTGCGCTACGTTGTGTTCACAAAAATACGAGTCATGACATGCAGTAGATATATGTTACGAGCGTACTTTTACATTATGAATATAAAGAGTCTATTCACGGTGAGATTTGGCAGAAGGGCGCAAAAATTCACGTCGAGATTCTCAAATTAACTTGTATGACGTAGCCTTGTTGTTAATTTAAAAAAGAGGGGAAAAACTGCGCACGTGTTCAATGGTATGTTTCAGTTATTTATTTATTTAGGTACATTTTTGTAGGTATTTTAGAGTTGTTGATTAATTACATGGCGATACGATATACCTACGCAAAGAACGCAGCAGAGTTACTGTTGTCTAACTTCATTTACGTTTCGACAAGTTTAAAATGTATGGGATTTATACCACGCTTAGAAATGTCAAATTGCATACATTTTAACCTATAGTCAAGCCGCATAGTAACTACTGATTTTACCTATGTCACTGGCTTGAATATACTCGATAAGATATTTAAGTTCGATAACTGTCAGTTTGCTAGGCTCTCTGAGTAAGGTGCTATTGGAGTAGCCAGTAAGCTTGCTTTCAAATTACTGTACTTAGATGCATGCCCTTAAAACTTCAGATCTAAACAAGCAATCTACAAATAAAACGAGTCGGTGTAACAAATAATTCAAAAAAATTACTACTTGTTTTCCCAAAGACATCAAAAACCCACAACTTTTCTCGTTTGTAGACCTTTTTCACTTACAATCTACTTTGTGTTATATTACTATTGACATAAAAGTAACTTTTGGTTTACTTTTGCGCGCTTTCCAGTTGTGACATCTTTGAGAAACTTTGCGGTTTCCATCTTGAACAAAGCCAGGATATATTTTTGCAACTTTCATTTGAATTCATTACACTTTAAAATACTTTATTATTCTTGGTTTTAGATATAGATCATGTATTTTTATTGCTATCATTAAAGTCAGAATTCCATTAGCGTACTAAAAAATTTAAAAAGTTTGCCAAAAAAATTTTTCTATTTCTTGTAAATCATTTTTCTAAGCGAAACGAATCTAAGATATGTGAGTTCAGTAAAAATAGGCAAAAAAAATAATAACTATCACATTATACTAAAAATAGGTCTTTATTTTAAGCACATTCGAGTCTACTTGTTTGTTAGAATGTATATATATAGAAATGTTATTTCCTCTATCTGAAGGTTGTCTGGAAGAGATAGCTTCCTGAAACAGTACTATAATGTGTCTATTTAACCAATTTCTATAAAATTTATTTGCAATAAAATGTATACATTTTAGATGAGCTGACCGTTCTACACGTCTAGCTTAAGCAGAGGTCCCAAAGCGCATTAGTCCAGTCTGAATTTCAGACTACACTTCCTATCTCTCGAACACTGGTGTTTCTCATGCCCAACCTGCATTAGTCGTAGTTATTCTGTTGACACTAACGAATACCACCTCGGGGCCCATTAGCACCGATGACACTATTGGAGAGATAATCTGTGGCTTAACGTGAAAGTGTCAAAAGGATTAAGCAGTATGATGCTAAATTCTAACTGAATTGCAATATCTAATTAACTGACTTAAAAAAAAATAAAAAGTACTAAACTTTGATTTAAATGAATTTATTTATCATTATATTGTTATTAATAAATAATAGATCCTTAATACCCTGAACATAAAATAGAGTTCAAGGAAATGTATACATTTCAAAGCATATTATAATATTATAAAACTGTATCGTACATTTCCTGTCTGTTATAGAAAAGTATCTGATGTTTCATAGGAATTATGGACTTTATGAGCATATACATTATTATATATATTTATGAGCATGTTTAGTGACTGAATCTATTAACTGGACCTATTAGACCTTAAAATAAATGTGAAGACTCAAGTTAAATATATTACAATGTATGCGTTGGTTGTTGAAATCACCTACAAAAATAGTGAGATGAGTGCCAAGTTCAATGGTCAGATCCGAGATTTTGTAAAAACAACATTAAATATTATCTATGTACTCGTATCGTTGCTTGTGTACAGTCAAGGACTGTAAAGTTTCAACCAATTGACGTTTAGTTTTCAAAGCTCTACGTCAACATCGGCAAACCACACTTTTGAATTAATTAACGAGTGACAAAATTGCTTTTATTCACTGTTTAAACAGCGGCATGGAAACATAAACAGGCTTCAAACTCGGCTAAGCACGGCACGACCGCAAATAGGCGAAAATAGCCAGGGGCTGAAACTCCCACGCTCCGGCGTGGAAAGCGGCGGATAATCGCGTCGTGTCCTTAAATAAAAACTGCGTGGAACTCTTGTTTACCTCAAACACAAATTTGTCCTTCTTTCCTAACTAAAGTGTAGCAGCTACCATAGACAGTCTATGGTAGCTGCGACACTTTGTTCTCTTCACATAACGTTTAGGAAAACGTACATTTGAGAAGCAACCAACCAGTTGCCTGTCACGCGAAAAGAGGCCTACTGCAACGCGGCCACACTTGTATGCGGGCATAGAGAGCGGACGGCGTATTAAACTGTGACGCACAGCCTATGTTACGGCAAAAGAGATGTTATTGTCAGGGTCTTAGAGCACTTGTCTAAATTTTCATGATCTTAGTGATGTTATTAACAAAGGAGCACATGTCTAGACCGATGTTTTCTTCAGCTTAGTGTAGTAGTACTTCACTGGTAGATTCCGGTAGTGCTGGGCAGAATCTCATCTCAATTAAATCTCAGTGAATGGTGTAAGCTTCATTACGCGAAAAACTATTTGGCATACACTCTTTTTTCTAACATTTAACAATTTTAACTTAAAATCATCATTTTGTAAGTCAGGATCATCTTTAGGCGTAAATTTAATATGCATAAAAATCAAAGGGTAGAATCATAATACCGCGGATAGTTTACATTCAACATCATCTCGAAATAATAATTTGATGCAAACAAGTATGCAGAAAGCAAGTCAGCATGAAAGCAAGCATGCAGCATTATTGTTTTTGCCACGTGAGCCTTTCATTGCAGATGGTGGTACACTTGCTCCTTAACTCGTGGGTCAACTCACCCCGCCTATTCGGACTTAAATACACTTTAGGGATAGGGAAAATAACAAAATTTAGGCTCTACCCATAATTGCAAACCTTTAAATGTCATAATATTTTTATTGTACATTGCAACATAGCATGAATGAATCCACTAATAATCAGCGCACTAAATAAATATTATGCAAAACAAAATTATGCGCAATTCAGTTCTGCTAAATGTAAGCCTGTAATCATCTTTGTTTAAGTATGCTATTACGAATTCGGCCAAGTAAATATGCGGCCAAATAACAATCATTGTTATGCCTTAAACTATTTATTTACTTAAAATATTCCTTCTAAAGCACTAAACGTTTAGCCAATTGTTTTTACTACGTTTTTATTAAATTCAAGTTAAATCGTGATACACCACATAATTATCTGATAAATCGAATTAGTTTCTCCTTGTACTGCCATTATACTACCATCTTGTTAGCTTCTGAGGTCAAATTAACATCTGGGAACTGTATTAACGCTCTAATGGCGGAAGCAGCGGTCCGCATTAGTGCTGGATGGAGCGGTCCATTATCGATAGACTAATTTTATACTCTTACCTAATGCCCTCTGCTTAACTCATGTGATAAACATCTTCGGTGTATTATTTTTCATACCCAAAATGTTTTTTTGCGATAACGTGGTGTTGACGCGTATCTGTGGTGACACGAAAGTGCATCCTGCCTACGCAACGTAATATTTAAATTCTCAATCTTGACCTTAAAAGCGGTCTCCGAACTACAAGCAGATGCTGGATTCATGGGGTGACGTCTATGTCCAACAGTGGACTAGTATAGGCTAATGATGATGATTAAGATGAGCTAAAGCCAAAGCAAATGATTTCTATCTGCTTTGGAAAGCCTTGAAAAGTCTTTATGAGTAGCTAATCTCTTTGAATTTGGCCATCTTGCTTTGAACGTGCAACACATTGAGGTCATACTATTTCCCAAAAACGTTGTTCAAGCAAATGAATGTTATCCCTTAAGTTATTAAGTCGCTACCATGAAGTTTACTTTAGAATAAGATTTTATTGAGAAACCTCCTATGAGATATTTAAAGTTGATTCAAAATAAAAACAAGAGGATTGTTAATCTTGACAGATATGATAGACACTAAATAAGTTAAATATCCAAAACGAATAATAAAAATTCGCTTGTTTTTTTATCGATAGTCCAGCAACAGTATCTCGCAGCATAATCACTTGCCGCGAAGGATTTACCACGGGCAGTAAAATCTGTAATCGCGAACCCCCAGGGCCGTTCGGACGTGACCCGCCTAATGGCCTCGAAAGATTTTTCGGCCACTTTGATTTCTATTCGGCGCTGTTTAGTGGACAGGCAAGAAAACACTTATACTTTATGTAGAGAACTACAACAACGACGATGCTAAGTGCTATTACGTCAACTTTCAAAAGAAGCCAGCGTGGTGTGTCCATAAATAAAAAATCTACTAGATTCCATACCGTCAATTAAATCAGCATTTGTTATTGTTTTGTGCCTTGGTATATATATATATATATACCGAGGCACAAAACTATAATAATATATATATAACTCAATAGCTTAAGCTAGCTTTGCTAGGTATCTAGCTTTTAACTTTGGGCTTAGGTCGATGTATATGATCTTGACCGTGAATGGTGGCGGCGGAGAGGATCCCCGCCTAGCCTTGTTCCCAAAAGATAATTCGTGAACCAGCAACAGTAGCCTTTAGTGGTGCTGCCCACAGTTACGTTTAACATTGTCGAGTCCATACATAGTGTGATTTGTAACCGCAAACACACAAGCAGGCCGCACATAACAGTAATCAAGTTCCCTTCACAGAAGCGACTCTGTCAAATTGATTTACTGCTGCAACCACTGCGGCACTGGGTACATCTTCGATATGGATCCTTGTTTTGAAAGTATATATTTTATTTTCGTTATATTCTCAGTTAATTGGTTTGATGGTGCATTTGGTATTAACTCTGCTGAGATAGTGGCACTGGTTTCTATATTGGGCAACTAAAAAAATGTGTTCTCAGTCCGTTTACATCTGTTTTAAGATTGTCTTATAAAAGGTACTACTATTCGTTTCTGATTTTCGTATTTTGTTAGTATACAAATGTCTCATTTAAGGTCCTATTGTACCTTGGTATTATATGTTTCGAATGTTGTTAATGGATAGTTATAGAATGCTCCTAGCATTAAGTCGACCTTTTGTACTTTTTTTGTGCAATAAAGATTTTAAATAAAAAAAAAAAATAGTTGGCTCTAAAACCGGGCAACTTTAAAAGAAATAAGTGCATTCATAGAAAGAATTTTAAAACGTTCATACTTTATATTTTTCTAAGCGTCTTATTAGCGTTTTCCAAATTATAAAATTATTAGGTACTGATATGTTACCACTTCTGTACATACAAATATGATACCTACTGATTTGACGGACCTGGTTTTATTTCCATTAATAATTAGTAATTAGTAATGATTTCCATTAGACCTCCTCAGCGTTTATTAGTATAAGCAGACCATTTGGTTCATGATTGAGACAGTGGCTTCACATGTCTTCGCAAACACGAAAAATGTATTGTTATTAAATAATCATATGATTCAATCCTTGACCCAACTGAGAAAAAAATATATAAAAAATTGAATTTCATACATAAAATAATATACTCATGCATGGGATACCTGCATGCACAAAGTGTTCAAAGTTACACTCCTAGACCGATATAAACTAAACATAGGTTAAAATTACTGACTTGAAAATAAAAAAATAAAATAGATAATGTCAATTTGATTAAGAACAGCTATGCTACAGGCTGCATGTCTGTCTAGACTTGTTACTAAATTTATAACATTCCTCTTTTTGCATCAGGGGTTAAAAATTAAAAATTATTTGTCAACAAAAGTTGCCGACTGTAAATGCATCGCGCGGATGTTTTCTCTACGTGACGCCATTGTGTACTCCCACTCTGTTACCCTTTGTCTCTCTTTGCATAAATACGAGCTAATGTCCTTTTGTATGTTTAGCGTTTAACAAAAAATGCTCCGTGTGAGCTTCTGTATGTTTACATAACGTTTTGTTTGTGTGCTCAACAACAAATTAACGTCTGTCAAATTTTCACGGACGATTTTCGGTGTCATTTTAAATAGTCAAAAGTCAATTATTTTTATTCATTAAGATAAAAAAAAAAATCAAATAAAGCTACCTCCGGTTCGGAACCTATAACTACCGATAAGATACCAGCAAGAAACTCAGTAGTTTATCACAAAAGAAAGCTAAACTGATAAATATTTTTGTACTAAGAAAATCAGGTCGTTTGTCAACTGTAAAACAAAAATTAAAAATCAATTATGTTAAAAAAACAAATAAATTGTAATTAAATTAGTTGTTGGTCTTACATGATGTGCAACACTATGACTTACATGCGTCAGTGTGGCCTTATTCTGACATTGATTGAGAAAACGCAACAAAACTATTCAAAATAATATAAAGGGCGTAAGTACAGGCGACCAGACTAGCTAGTGGTCCACACGTTCTTGTCAATCATATACTCTTCTACTTTGACACATTGCGAACAGTCTTACATTGGTGAAATTAGATAAAGCTATGTAGGTAGATTTGCTTGCAACTGAGCTTAAATCTATTTCAGCACTTACTCGATTTATTCGGGCTTAATTATTGTAGTCTATCTCGCGGTCTGTTTTATTCGGTAAATAAATTAGTGGGAATCGTTAAAACGACAAACTGAGGGTTTGGCAGGAATAAAAATTCGATTCGTCTCCCAATTCATTGTTGACAGATGTACCTAATTGCTTTTCTATTGGAATTGGTTCGTAGCGAGTAAAAAGCCACACAAATTTATATTTGGACTCTTTTCAATCCAACATTTTGGACAAAATAATGTTTAAAATTTCTGTTCGCACCGTTTTTCTTGGAGATGGACAACGCCGTTTGTGAAACTCCTCCTTTCTAAGAGCAGGGGACTGCCACATAATATTTTATCCATGTTTTTTAATAAGTGATTTTTTTTACTTATATTACTCAATGGCTACACAGTCATAAGTAAATTTATATTGCTGCTCATTTCAAAGAATTTTTTCTTGAGACTTAACGTACCAGGGTCATTTCCTTCATAATTAAAATCCTAATATTGACTCTCAGAAGCCCCTCAAACAGCCAACTTGGGACTTCATTATTTTCGTCGACGCATTTTCACTATGTAAAAATCTTTATTAAATATAATTTTGTAATCTTTGCCTTTGAAGATAGCAAAGTAAATTACGAAGAAGCGTTTGATTGTTTTAAAATTTCAATAAGCATTTTTGTATAGGAACACAAAATACACATAGGTATCCTTGTACCTATTATCTTTATATGTTAAATTTAATCCCTATTTCCCTTGGTCACGCCATCACGAGTGAACGGCTGGACCAATTTCACTGTTTTTTTGTCATTGTCAAGAAAAGGTTCTTATGAAAGAAAGAAATATATAAATATATAAATTAATTAGTCGTTAGGACAGGACAACGTCTGTCGGGTCAGCTAGTTGTGAATAAAAAATAATGTTTATCTTTAGGTAATGTATGCATATTTATTGAAACACTCTATCTAGTTCTCGAGTATCTAAGTGCTGGACGATTTTTCTATAGAGATACATGTGTTTTAGGCAATATCAATCTTTCCTATCGGGAGATAGAGCGTGGTCTGTCAAACTCCAACCGACTAGAGATCCAGGACGACCTTTCTCTGATAATTTTTTATACCTACTTATATTATAAATGCGAAAGTAACTCTGTCTGTTACGCTTTCCCGCTTAAGCTCTCAACCGATTTTGATGAAATTTGGCATAGACAATTTTTAGACCCTGAGAAAGGACATACGCTACCGTTTATTGCGAAAAAAACCCTGCTGTCCACTCGTACTAAGTCGCAGGCACAGCAAGTTATATATATATATATATATATATATATATATATATATATATATATATATATATATATATATATAATTGTGCAGTCAGCTCGCGCACACGGTTGGTGCAACCTAATCGAAACGTCGGGCCATAATTTGTTCGTATAACCAACAAAAAAATGGCGTCACGTTATGATCCGTTAACTTATTTTAACAATAGAGCGAAGCCTTGATTTCTCGAACAAGATCTCTCGAGACCGATCGATTAACATCCTAAAGGCTGTAATTAGGGTAAAGGGTGAGTGGTTCGGTCCGCGAATTTGCATGCAAACGAGCGTTCTGATTGCGTTACCGGCGCGATCGCGCTCGATCGCTAATGTTTATTGGATTGAGGCCGGGCAAGTACGTGGAGGATGCGAGGGTTTCCGCGATACACCCCGCTTGAATGGGAACGTCGAAATATACATAATTACATACAGGTATACATTCAATAGACATACGTCGCTTTGTTATTTTTTTTCCCCAATTCATTTAAGCCCTAGTTAGGTAGCTAAAGATAGTTTGATGAACACAGGTACACAGACGGAAAGATGTAGCAATGTTACAAGGAATTCCGAAGGCCTGGGACTCAATATCATACTTAGGTATAAACGTCAATATATAGATCTAATCTATAGTGGATTTGATTCACTCTTCTTCTCTAAAATTACTAAATAGATTTGGATAAAATGTTGTACCTTGATTAAATACTAAAATAACATAAAGAATACATTTTATCCCAAAATGAAGTAATTAATATTTCCGACAACAGCCAGAATTACATGTGAATTGAAAACCTCGTCCCATTTGAAGGCTGGTTAAAACTATTGACAGGCTTACCTTTACCCATTTTTTCTCCTCATACCATAATATACGGGTAAACTATCCGTAAAAATTACTTTTGAGTAAACGGTCCAACTCTGTTAGCAGAGGTACGACAAAAAAGCTTACAGTATTTTATTTTTATAGAAACTGCTCAAAATGGCGGACTTTGAAATGCAAGTCGAAATTTATTTTTATTAATGTAAAATAGCATCAGTATCATTAATCAATGTATCAATAACATATACATGGGTTTGGTCATTTTGGCATGTCTCAGCATACTTGCTTAATGGGTAAGGTTAATTTTACCTGACAGAATAAAGAACCGCAAGATACGAATAACGATTCAGTAAATTATGGTAAAGATTTATTTATTCAGTAATCTTCTATGACGAAGTTATATATGAATTAATACATCAATTTGACCAAAGCATAACGTACGAGTAGTATCAAGAGACTTGCTTCGTGTTGTAGACCACTTTCTTCAGATCCAATCGTACTTTAAAACAAGGATTACACACCTCTACAGCATCCTTGGAAAGCCGTAGAACACCAAATGACGTACTAATGTAATCTATTTTAATTTACATTACATTGATATAAGTAGACATCGCAAAAGCCTTGTTACTATTCAAAATAACTTGCTTGTAATGCCAGTTTAGATAACGATGTTGGTACCAAGCTAAACTACTGTAGCATACCACTACCGTAGTAAAGACAAGGGAGGTCCACTCACGCGGAAAATGTAAGAGATTTCTCCGGCAAGTTGAGTCGGGCCTTTTCAACTTAATTTCGTCTGAAATGCGAAGTATCCGCTAGCTTTTACGGAGTGGTTTTGGGACAATCGGAAAACGCTTTGTCATCGAACAGGATCCGTGCAAACGTTAGAGTTGGTTAGGCTCGTAAACGGATCCTACTTTATGTACGGTATTATGGTTACAATGGTGGTAATTTGTACAAAAATCCTCCTGGAAATTATAACAATAATATGACAATACAGAGTCAAATATTACATCAGTCAGGAAGGCAGACCAACCAGTACAGTTGCGCATTGTGAGTCTGACTCGCCCATGAAGGGGCCCACTTCATTTTTAAGTTGATTGAAAATTTTAATTGCGCTTTACGATTTATGTTGTATTAAAAATATTACTTACTAGATCTCGTTCAAAACAATTTTTGGTGGAAATGTAAATGGTAATGGACATCATATGTTTTTTTAGTTTGAGCATTATCTTATTTTAAAAGGCACCTTTTAAAGGTGTTTTTTTGGTCTGGATATGGATGTAGTATTTGTAACATTTATTCAAAGTACAAGAGAAAACCCTCATGTTTTACAATGTGATTGTTTTAATACGTAGTTGACTCCGTATATTATTCAAATAAAGTTGTCCTAATTATCATAATAATCTTAAGCAATTCCTATTAAATGGCCTCATTAACCCCATTCTAATCAGTTTAGTTTGGCATTTAAACGCGACAGATAGACAGAGTACCCTTGCATTAAAAATATTATTGTTATTTTCCAGTTAAAAAGATGACACGCAATTATTATTTTCTGTTGTAAAAGGCAATAGACAACGCTGATCATTAACATTTCTTTACCTGTCTGTATACCTCACTATTACAAGCAAAAATAACCCTGCCTCACTATTCCGTATAAAAAAACTTGCTGACGCATTTTTCAAATCACACTCAAGGGAATGAATCGCTGCCTTAGCACCAACAAATCTCATGCAAGTAGGGTTGACAAACGACGCGATACCCTCGTGAAGACAAACGGGCGTCGTAAAATGAGCTCAGCTGAGGCCTGCGATTATCGCGAGATATCGATTATACCGGTCCGATGTTGGCTGAGTCGGGAACTATCTGTTGCTTCACTAACTTTCGGAGACGGATATGTTTTGGTTCCGTATGATTAGGCAGAAAGTGAACACGTGATAACCAGATGATTATACAGATAGATATCTGTAAGTATTTTGTTCTGAAGAGTGCAAAAAGTGATATTATGTTCCTATTATAATATAATATTCGCATAAGCATGTGCTTTCGTAAAACTAACAAATCAGTATGTATCAGTGACACAAATTAAACGCTATCATTTATTGAAATTCAAACGTTGTCAATTTTTAAATCATAGTTTAATCATGCAACTCAAACAAAAGTAGTTTATTTTTTGATATAAAGAATGAAGGTTATATGAAAGGCATTTCAAAAAGCCACGTTTTAAAGTGTAATTAAAAAACCATTCAAAAAGATTACTCTCCTTGCTTTACATTTAATTTATGTTGGTAACACGAAAAAGGATGGTAAACCGAAATTATTAATTTTTAAAACTTAAGCATCTAAAATCTTTTATAAATTTCTTCTGACCTCATTAATAAGAAAAAATACCAACGTACCCCTAAAATAGACTACGCTGAGTCGAGCGATTATCGCGAGATATTGATTTCATACCGGTCCGTTGTCTGCTGAGTTGCAAACATCGCAATCTGTTGCTTCACTGAACTTTAGGAGACAAACATTTTTCTAGTAAGCTGATGTGATAGAAAATGCCGGTGTACGGTGAAAATTAGTTTGTACGGTTAAATAAAGAAACCTTTTTCAGGAATGAGAGTAGGTAGAGACAATATTTTATTGTTAATATTGTCATTTGAAACATTAAAAGATTTAAAGCCAAAGAACGGTGATCGTTTTTTCCCTTTCGGTAGAAATCCGAACTGTCTTACTGAGCTGCGATTAAAGAGATTTGTGTTACTGTTTATGTGCAAGCAATATGTGTGCGATACAATTTTCTCCTACATGATTCAAAACCAAGTTAAGCTAACTTTATTTGAGGAGATCACTTGAGAACATAATTATGTTACTAGTAATTCACACTAGCTATTTCTAGAACTAATCGAGAATCGAACTCAAAACCTATCGTGTTTTGGGCGCATAATTTAATCTCTGTGCCAACGTCGTAAAAATATAACTGAGTTTCTTGTGTTCTGAATGTTTTTCTTTAGTTTTATATTTCCATACAAAATAGCAATAAATTGAAACATAATCTACAAAGCGCCTATCCCCTGGATCACATTCTGCGATATTGAGACAGTTATTTCGTTGTTTATTTGTTGCGCGACGGGATGTTGCGGATTTAACGCTGTTCCCATTTTATTTGTTTTATCGACTTATTGTTCTGTTGTTTAGCCTTTGCGTACTATTGTAGGATTCGCAAACGACTTGCCAGAAAACGAGTCGCATTTCTGAGTTTTAGTTTATTATTTGTTTTTTTGGTACGCTTGAAACTTATTAACCAAATGATTGAACTAATTACTATATTAATATTTCTAAAAAAATTTTGTTTTACAGTTGGTACTCTACTTTTTCTTCATTGTGAAACCGTTTGCTGTGATAGAACTTTTTATTATAAAACTCTTACATATGTATCTATGTAGCTAACATACATACATAGAAAGTTGTATAGAAATTGGTTTAAAATAAATAGGAATGTTTCTTTCAAGTAAAATTTAGACACAAAGTACGTAGCTCAAATGCAACTTTATAATGAAGTGATTTCAAAATTTAATTTGTAGAAGAAAAATAGCCCTACTAATCAAAAGCTACAAAGGTCAAATGACACATAAACAAAGACTTTACTTTCAAATCACCAGTAAACCAAAGTGCTCTCAGTTAATTGACCAGTCTATACTCAGTTCCATTCTATCTGAAATCGAAAGCGTGTGTCGAGCACATAGGGACCACGCGTTAATGGAGAGCTTTTAATAGGAATGCTTTGTGCCCGGTCGGAGGCCGACACCGAGTGTTACTGTAGTCCAGTGTGTCCCAACATGTGGTAAATGACCCCGGGGTCATAAATCTGCAGTTTCATCACCAGCTCCATTGCACATTGTATTTTCTATTTTGGCGTCGCTATATGACCGTTGTAGTTAATCTATATTCCTAAGGTGTTTAAACGCTGGCTGGTGTACATGGTATTTACGCTTTTTTTGCCCACACACGACGCTGCACAGTAGGGCCCATCAAAGCACTTTCCCAATAAAAAGGTCCAGTGCAAACCGCGACTTTAAGCAGCTATGTGAACGCAATGTGTCAATATTGGTAGTAGCCAAACTGAGGTTCGAGCTTGATTATGACGCACTTCGGATGTTATTTAAATTTACATATACCTTATATCATAAAACTGACAAGTTTATTTGTTTGTTTCAATCTAAAAAACTACAGAATTGAATATTTTTTTTTAATTGGATAGTCCATTTATCACGTTATGACCAATAGGTGCGAATAATCATTTCCACTGATTATTCGCTCGCTATGTGAATAAAACGCGAACAATTACGCAAGCAAAGCCACCTCGTGCCGTTATTTATAAATAAGAGCAGTTCCTCCGAAAGTTCGGTGAAGCTATTAAATCTTTGCAGCCATCATCCATGGTCACCCAAAAAACTATCAGTACGGTCGCACAAAGACTCCCTAAACACACACGTACTCAAAGTAGCGATACTGCGACTGTATCGCGATTGCGACCGTCTCGATGCTTACGCTTTTTTTTTTCTTTCTATTGCACTTTAAGATTGACCTCATCCCATCTGATGTTAAGTGGTAATGAGGTCCTAGCTTAAGGGTGACAAGTACAGCATAATAAATCTGTTACTGGACTTATCGCCCTTACCTTGAAGGCTTGACCCCTGCTACTAATGTAGCACCCCCCCCCAGGAGCTCTGGAAACCTTACTCACACGCAGGAACACAACACAGAAGTGATTATTATTTAGCTGCGGTCTTCTGTAAGGTGGAGGTATTTCACCAGATGGGCTGCTCCAGTTCAAGCGATAAATCGCTATGCCCTACCTCTCTTAAATTGCTTATTGATTGCTGGCGTTGCGATACAATTCAGTGTTTTTCTAAATAAAAAATATAAACAATTTTTTTGTGGTTATAGCCAGTTTATTAAGTTCAACAGTAAAAATTGGAAGAACAAAAGTGTTTTGTGACTTGGTTAGTTGTTTTTCTAATACGGGCCTATTGGTAGAGGAGATTGAAGATTCAGGTTCTTTAATGAATCATTGGATAGTTTCCTAACTTCAGGGTAGGTTTTTTGGTGGAAGGTACTGCCATCTAGATAGATGGTTTTTAATAATGCACGGGATAAAATATCTTTAGAGTTTTTCAAATGAGAAAAGTTAAACGATTTCTTCATTTAGGCTAATAAAATCCAGGTGCCCCAAGCGAGCCTAACAATAAATTTCTAATATTAATTATGAGAGGGGATGAGATTTCAGTTTTTACATTTTGTGAAAAACAAAAGACTTTTTGACATTTAGTAGTTTTAAGATTAGTAGACGAATACTTTTTTGCATAGAACACAACGGATAATGGTTTTCAATTTAAGACTTTTGCGTTCCATTTTAAACATTTAAAAGAAGTTGACAGGTCAAAACGCGACTAAATCTTTTAGTAGTTAATCCGCACGACTTACTGCCCGATGTTCCTATTACTCGATGAGTCACCTCGTGACCACGGGTGGTGCAACCTAACCAAAACATCGGCAGTAAGTGGGTAGTATTAACTGCTAAAAAATGTCGTCGCATCTGGGCCCGTCAATTGCAATTAAATGGTATTCAAATCACGTTGTCCCTAAAACATGATATAACCGGGACAATCTCTTATTTTTAGAATTAGAAAATTCGTTTTTCTTAATTAAAGACGTAAGTCATACTATATTTTTTATTTCTTGTGTGATATTTCTTATACATTATGAATTTACATGAATAAACGTAAAGAGTATTTAGTACATGTTTAAATATGACGATAAAAATAGTAGAGAATACCGCCTTTTGTTTTAATATTTAAGTGCTCTTTGAGTTTCAAACAATTTCATACGATGGCGTCGGTATTGAACTTTCTTACTACAACAATGACTGGAACTTTGCCAGTTTGTTGCAAAATAGATAAAGTTTACAACAATGCAGACAAAATTATTATCTGTTGTATTTAACTAAACCGAAACAGGTTAAATTCAAACAATTTCACGGTTTAAATTTAAACTAAACAAATCTATCAAGCGAATTCACTTAGATGGGTTTTGAGAAGCAAATGAAACAGTTTTGATAAAGTTCTGCAACTGTTATGTCCCCTGAGGCAAATTAACAACTTGGTACCTACGTTATACAAATAGACAGACGTTGCGTAGTTTCTATTAGTAAGAAGTTGGTATCAGATGAAGGCAGTTAGGACATTTTACCTTTGAGAGAATCTGGAAACATCTGAGAAGCTGACTAGCTTCGAGGTATGTGACCTGAAGTTAAAATTAAAGAACTAACTAGTGTAAATACGTAGTTGGATACAGCTGGAGGCACTTAGGCTATTTTGCCTTTGAGGCAGACCAGCTAAGTGGTATGTGCCTTGATGTTGGAGCCTTATCACCTCTTCCCATGAAAAGTTTCAATTTATTCATTTAGATCACACAAAGAGATTTTATTAACAGTTTGTAACATTTTAATACCAACAAGGTACATAGTTGTTTTTTTTTCTACTGAACTTGTCACTTATAGTGCACCCAGATATTAAGTTTGTTTTCCAATTACAAAAACACGACTAGGCAATAAAAAAATACGATGAATTTACAAATCGTACGTCTTACTTCAAAATATTTTACTTACTTGCTTTGTGTCCACCCAATATAAATCATAATAGCATTAAAAAAGTAATTTGAAACAATTCATTTTTTTGCACTACTACCTTTAAGGTTAAGCTTTGAGGAATAAAAGTAATAAAACGATTGATAAAAAAAATAAAGACAAGAAAAAAAAATTACCTCCTCATAAAAATGTATGTATTTAAATTTTAATGTTGTATTTATTACAAAGGCCCGCCGGATTTGTACAGATACATTTATTTTATACTTAGGGTTATAAATTAGAGTTCCCTAATTTTTTCGAAAATTAAATACAGCCTATGTGACTTAGTGGTAATGTAGCTTCTAACGAAAACAAAATTTTTGAAATCAGTTTAGTTGCTTTTAAATGTATCCGTTCAATAAAAAAAATATTTCTTCTTATAACATAAGTCTACATATAGATCAGGACTTACTGGTACTATTATTTACTTACAGGTTGCTTATTTAATCCTTCACCATATTAAATTTTGCGAGAGATAAAGTCAACATGGTAATTGGAAATAAATCATCATCTCAGTTCAATGCGGAGCTGTATACTCTCCTAAACAAACGGCGTATGTACAACAAAAAAGGGGGCAAAGATCAATCGCAGTTTGGCGGGGATATTGAATTTTGCCAACAACTCGGACAATGGCTGACGTGGTGCGAGGGATGAATGGCTACTGGACGAGTGTTCTTTGGTATTTGCCTCACAGGGATACTTCGGTCAGGAAAACAAAATGCCATTAATTATTACCGTTTGTACTCAGCGCATATTTTTACGATATATTTTGAAGTTGAAACCACTATCTCCCGGCCGAAAAAGAGGCGCAGTAGATCTTTTTACAGTTTATCTGGTATAACACTGGTCTCATATTTTTTTATATTTTTTGTTGTAAATGAATTCTGTACTACTATGATCGTTTAAGCGAAGAATTTAAATAATGAATGATATTTTTGGACAAGTTGGACAATAATTTCAGTCTAATTTTTCTGTTCGGTTTTAATTCGGCTTTGGCTCATCTAGGTAGGCAGCTGCAGATAACTTAACGTTTTATCTTCAAAGCTCTTTATGGAGCACTGATTAACCTATAATTATAATCAAACACCAAGTACCTACTATGTTACACAATATGCCTAGATATATTGTGGTCATCTTTAAGGCACCTGAGGTATTCTGAAAAAATATGCTTCTTCCTAGTCCATACTAAGAATATACCTTTTGTTGAACAAAAAAGGTATCATTTTTTTAATTATACCTACAACAAACCCAGTTTTAAAATAAACAAATACTTAGCAACGATAGAATTGTTTTGAAAAAGTTATAGTTTGATTTAATGTAAATTACAAATATGTTTATAACGCAAAAATAATTGGACAACACAAGACAAGAAACTGAATTTCAACTTTGTTTAGGCACACCGGTGAGAACCCGGCCGTAGGCTGAAATGGCAGGGCATGATTGAGTTTCTCATAAAACGCACAAAAACCCTCCCCAATCGAGAAGCCAAGTTTAATTAGAGGACTTTTGCAATAAATTCCGTGGAAGTTCTAAAGCGAATCGGGACAAATATGGAATTCTTTTCCAGATAAACAAGGTCCGAAATACTTTTTATTGAACAAATATTTTGGAATAAAGGTAGATAGTACAAAGGAATAACAAAAACCAACACCAATGCATTCTCACCAGAAAACAATTCCCTGAACTGATTTTTAGCCAATATATGCCTTTGTACTACGAAAGGTACTAACTGGAATAAAATAATGACATAAAAATATAATGACACTTAAGACCCATAGATTCGGTTAAAAATAAGGCAAAATTGGCAATTTTATATAGAAAGTTAATAACGCTCCTTGTTCAATAATGCCTGCTATTACTTCAAATAATCATATTAAAAATAATCTTAAATTAAATATAGTCATGCTAACGATGTTTTTTATGTTACAGATAAATTTATCACGAGTTAAGAAAGAAAACTTGGTAAGTAAATAACATTTCTAAGGTTTTTTTCCAATTCATGAGTTAGAAAAAGATATTTTTTCACTTTGTTTATAATAAAAAAAATAATCAGAGATTAATCTGAATAAATTTACTAACTTTTCATCTAGAGATACAAAAAAGCATTAAAGAATAGATTTGACATTTTTATATGATTGGATTGCTTATGTTCCAATATTTTACGATTTGCATTGTATTCGTTTTTCTCCAACCGGCTAAAAGTCGTCAATACCGTACCATAATTTATTTTCCATATATTCAGCTGTCATCAGTCGTGTGTCGGTCGTTTTTAGCTTACGCCTCGTATTATTTATTACTACTCGTAACTAGAAGTATCGTTTATCAAATATTAGAACTGGGCATTAATTGATAATCCTAGAATACAACACGGACTCTTCAAGTTCCGGACGTATAGGTACTTTAGCCACTGTACCATCGAGGTTTGTATCTTGATGCTGTACACGAAATTCAAATGCTTTTATTATTTACAAAATCATAATCGAAGCGTACATAACTTATTCCCGTCCCACATGTTATCCTTTTAGTCCATTATCATACATTTTAAGTCAGCGGGGACTATGTGTAAACCTCTTTCCCTTTTCAGGGAAGGGATTAACCGAAGGGATGGTTTCGCCAGGTAATTCAAAACTCATGTTTCGTCCCGAATTGTATTGATCAGATTATAATATTAGATTCAAACGACTGAGAAGGGAATCAGTGAAAGTACGAGTGGATCAAGCGTAGGTACATGTTAATATTGAAAACAGACTGAGTAGCTAAGTGGTCCAGAGTTTAGAATGTATGCTAATAAATTTATTTCTAGTGGCGTCGCGGTGTGAAAATTTACTCCCACACGCGCCTACAAAATTTTAGTTCGAAAAAACCTATTATAATCTTATCATACCCACACTTAGACGAGTGGAGTGGTTGCCTTAAGCCAGTCATATTTATCTTTTTTATGTTTGAGCCATATTATGAGCTAGGGATACGTGAGCTTCAAACAATTTATAAGGCCACCATTTTGGAAAAATATTTTTTGATAACTTTATTATTTTATTTTATTAATTTGTTGCTTTAGGCGACATACCTGCTCAGCTTTTAAATAAACTAGCGGCGCGCCGCGGCTTCTTTCGTGTTTCTCTTCCACTGATTCCTCGCTCACTTTGATAGCACCGTAATGTTATGCAGCCAAAAGCCTTCCTCGATAAATAGGCTATCCAACACAAAACATGTTTTCGATTCAAACCAGTGGTTCCTGGGAATAACTTGTTCAAATAAGAAATATCGTTATAGTAGGGGTGTGAAAATGCTACAAACTTTAAGAGAAAGGTGGCCAACCGAACTAACGTGCGGTTTTTATGTATTTTTCTATTTGGTTTTTATTCTAAATTTGACGTAGGTTTTGATTAATCTTTTTGTCAGTCACTTTTACTTTCTTGTTTAAAGAACATACACTGTTTTCCCTATTTTCCAACATTTTCCTTTCCTGGTGCCTCATTGAACGCATCAGAAGGTAGTTACTAAAAGATATTCTCTCTACACCTAATTAAGGTTTGAAATTGCTCCAGCTGCCCCTTTTCATCGCTTGAGGCCGCTGCTGCTTAGGACCAAATGTGTAGGTCATTTGAGGCCACAGATTACTGCCAATATAGCCGAATTTGAAGTGATAAATAGCCATACTCGTACGTGTGTTGTATTCATAGTTTGTATAGCGATATGATTGACGATAGAAATTAGTGGTTTTTGAATGAATAACTCATTAAATTACTATACTTGACCAGTCATCTTTCGTTCATTCTTGACTAATTGGTTTATTAAGTTTGGTAACTCAGTCGTCGTAAGAGTGTTAAGTATAAAAGAAAATATATTTTATGTTTGCTTGTAATTTTATACCACTTTATATTTTTTTATGCTAAAAATAAACATTTTACACCAGTCACTCATAATCATTGTCGGTGCAATCCAACTAAAATCTCAGGCAGTAAGTAATCGGTAGTTAACTATACCTACTGTCATTACATTTTAGTTCAATGACTGATTTAAAATATATGATAGATGAGAAAGTAAAATTAGAACCAATGTGAAAGGTATAAGTAAGTTTATTTGTATTAAAAATCAGGTAGGCTGATTATGCTCCAACAAGTGAGTATTCATCTTTAAGACTGCGATTTCAATTCACTTCGCTGCTTTTACATGCGGATATACGTAGTTACGTAGGTCTTGAACCACATCTTAGCTTAACACCACATGAAATTGAAATCGTTATGCGTACATTTAACACCGCAACAAACGTTCCACATATTCTTTATGCTATATGGAATTAGGTCGGTTTTTGTTTAGCCGCGATAACCATAAATAAAACGTCTACGATAAATAAGAGCTATCATAAACCGGAGTATTTCACGCGCCTATCTTCTCCCCCGATTTGTGGGCTTCTCTCAATAGGGTTCATTTAATTTATCACTCGTGTAGTTTATTTTTGCTTTCGCAAACTGATTTTGGCCCTTTTTATTTTAGGGATTCGTGTCGCTCGAGGATGAGAGGTTTAATCGGACGTTTTTAGTGGCTAATTTTTATGTCGCATTACTCGTGTTTTACGTATCCAGACCATGCTATTTGAAGTATTAAAACTTTGACAAAACATTATTATTTAACCGATGTACAAAAAAGGAGGTTGCTCGATTAGCGCCTTTTTAATATTTTTATAATCCATTTACATTTGACGCTTGCAATTAAGCGTATTTCTGGCTTTTGAGTCGTATCAGTATTTCTGAATTCATTTAATCAACAAATGAAAATAAATTAGATGTGAAAAAATAATTTGAAGTTATTATTTTTTAAGTTGTAATTATTCATAGTAAATTAGTATCAGTACTAACTTCAACTTAAACTTTAAAACAGTTAAAGTCATAAGCAAATACAAAAACATGATTAAAAACTAACCGTAGGCTCTGGTGCACAAGATGTATAATAAAAATAAAATAAAAATAACTTTGCCAAGCTGCGTGTGTGTCTATGTAAAGAAAATAGTTCTTATATCTTAAGACAGTTAATAATTGGCTACTTGACAAAATTTTGAAATCTTGTTAATTGTAAACCTTGATACTCATTTCATCGCATGAAAAGTATATTTCACAAAAAAATATATATTTACTACATGTATTTTTCATTTTAAAAATCTCTTTAAATTTCCCACGAAAACGCTCTAAGCTGTCATGGCGCCTAAAATGACGTCAATGCACCCTAGCAAGATTAGAGCTGTCATTGATCATAGATCATATCGAGTTTGTTCGATGGATGCCTTATGATGTTTTTTCTCGATATTCTTAATTTTATTTGACAATTCTTTTTTGATGTATTAAAATTACAAAAAAATACCTTGAGTCATGACAACCACAGAACCGAAATCAATTTTAACACTTCTCAAGATATGACTTCAATCTCGATTTAGTTTCAATAACCGGTATTGACACCTTTGAATACCCAAAGTAGGTTTCAGTGCGCCACACAAATAAATTTTATCGAAATCTTATACAACGTGTAACGGAAAGGGTATAATAATATCAAAAATACCAAAGCAGTTAACGGTTACAAACTGTATGGGACCATTTGTAGCTGTGTACACGCATTTATTGATTCAATATTTTTTTTTGAATTATCAGTCAAATACAAGTCAAAATTTTGACTAAGTCACGCTTGCACAACACTATCACAGTATTCGTCGTATGGAATCGTCCAAAGACTTGGATGTACCTACCTATTATGCTATTAATTTAAATATCACAATGGTGGTTCATCTTTTAGTGTTTACTGAATCACATCTGAAATTTGTTGGTTTAGCGTTTCTCATTTTGACAATTCAGTTAAGTCATTGAGTTGTCGTCGCCGTGACAACATCTTGTGTTTTTGCCTTTCTGGATTACCTACTTACTACGGATAGCCTAGTGATATTTCGTGATGTCTTTGAGCAATCAAGAATATTCGAGATGATTCTCTGTGTCGGAGCAACCGACGGCAGCGTGATGGCCGACCGAAAGCTAGAGAAAGAGATTTACGAAACCATCAAAACGCTCGTTTCCATCTGTGGATTGGGCGAGGAGGTCGTATCATATGGCCAGCTCGGTCACCAGACCTCACTCCGTTGGACTTCTTCTTGTGGGACTAATTTAAAAGGAAGGTGTACGCTGTAGCATGCTCGTCAAGGGAAGAGATGATAGAAAGCATCAAGGCCGCGTTCTGTACAGTGACACCACAAATGTTGCATAATGTTCGCGCATCTTCTAAGAAAGTACTAGGCGCGCATGTCGAGGAAGGAGGTGGAGAAATTCAGGATCGCAGTGATTGTAGTGAAGTGATAACGTGATTTGGGGTCGCTGACCTCAATAGTGTTGTAATGCGTTTGTTTACGATTTAGTCAGTAATTATAGTTAATCATTTTTTATTTCATAAAAACAATAAAGTGTTTATTTTAACTCGGGATTTCGTATATAGAATCTATACAAGGTATAGTATCCACCTACTTTACATTGTTACCCCCTTTCCGTTACAGGTTGTATATGTCAAAATCGTTAATATTCAGAGCGTCCTGTCAATTGGCTGAAATCTTGAAATTACGAGTACTGTACGGTAGCGTAAAATACGAATTATGCGTTAAATATAATATCATACGAAACAATCAACAATATGGATTTTTTGTCATCTCATGCGACAAATTTGACGTTACATACGCTAAACGTTACTATTACTATCTGATCATTCAATAATACTTCATCTTTTTATGAGTATGCTAGTCAATAGCCTAAATATTACACACAAATAATCGATAATATCCGAAACTCATTTTGAAAAGAAATAGGGTTCTGTAAAATATTTGGGTTTTTCGGACACAAGGTTTAAAATCAACCAGAAAGGTTACTTATTTTGCGTACGCTGCCTAAACTATGAAAGAATGAATCATAATACGTTCAAATTAATTCTAGATCTTATAACTATCTACAAAAAAGTTCGCGACACACTATCTATCTACATAAGTCGAGTGAGGCACAACAACCATTTTGTTATTAAAAAATCTTGGATTTTTGGACCACATTAAACCGCATTTATTTTCATGCTATTAATCCTTATAAATATAAATTATTTCATCACTAAGTGCAGTTTAAGTATGGTGGTGGTGGTGGACGAAATTAAAATATTACGATTTCTGCTGCACGGCCCGTTGCAAACTGAGCGTCACGATGGAAATATAAAAAAAGAAAGAATAATAATCAATACTCAAAAATATCGATGTTTTAGACGATGTTTCAAAAATCATCGACTTCGCGTTCCGATTTTTCAAATCGAAAACATCCATAGTACGTTCATTATTAATCTGTGGTACAGAGTGGACACCCCTAAAATATGACATATCGGCTGCTGTGACGTTGCAACTTTCTGCTCGGCGTTTTCAGTCACGTGACTATGTAATTGGATTTTCTTTTCTAAAAATATTAATAATCTTTGATATTTATGTTCTTGAGATTCGTATTTCCTTATCTAAATATCTTAATTTATCATTAGAAACTATTATCCTTTCGATTTGTTCTTAGTGGAAAGTAGCCAATTGTTCTAACAAGTAGAAAATATTAACGGTTGTTATATTAACCCAGATCTCAGCACACACAGTCCCGAGGGTGCATTTGGGCTGCTGCCCAAGACAAGACCCTTCTTGTTCACATAACTTTCTTAATAGCAGGCTGAGGTATCTTAGAATGATAGACTTGTCAGTTATATTAAAACGTCATCATTTATGATTACGAACCTTTCACTCTATGTAATTAAATGCAAGACAAAGCGATGAACAGTCGCTAGAGAGCTTTACACATCGTAGCATTCGTAGTCTCGTAGCGACTCGTAACAACTCGTAGCTGAAGACGATAATGTGGTATTCCTCACAAAGTTTCTCCTTCACGAGCTCCGAATGCGTTCAAAAGCGACGCGAAATGTTCGGAACGAGCAAGCACGGTATGTTGATATGAATGTTGATAACGCTTCAGGTCAGTGATTTGGTATTTACAAGCTCAATTTTTATGATATATTTTTAAAATATTTTGAACTCAACATCGCCATACTTTCAAGTGATTAATAACGTAGCAAATTATTTACGTAATAATTTTGGTGTTGACAAACATTTAGTAATTTTATTAAAAAATATATCTTTTGCATAAAGGTTTATTATAAGGGGAAACGATTTTTACACTCGCCTAATGCGATTTACTGGAATGCATCTTATAAAAATTAGAAATAATTTCTTACAATAAAAAAATAACATGGGTAAAATAGACATTCTACTTTTTACAATAAATAAGTACCAACAATTATTTAAGAAATATAAACCTAATATTGTTATACTCAATCGATATTAACTTTCTTTTTTTAGACCGATTCCAGAAACAAAGTGATGAATACTTGATACATATTTTTTTATTAGATACCTACCTTCTATTAGTCCTTATTTGTCACTTGCTACATATTTCTTTAACTTTGTACTATGTACGTGTAGTCTCGTAGCGACTCGAAACAACTCGTAGCTCAAGACGATAATGCGGTAGTCCTCACAAAGTTTCTATTTCCGCTCCCGAAA
Organism: Glyphodes pyloalis; assembly: GCA_037074685.1. NCBI lineage: Eukaryota > Metazoa > Arthropoda > Insecta > Lepidoptera > Crambidae > Glyphodes > Glyphodes pyloalis. Next base: position 12,986,795 of record JAYKKO010000013.1, read on the forward strand.
GCGTTCAAAAACGACGCGAAACGTTTAAACTTAGCAAACTATGAAACTGATATGAATGACGACCGGTTTACAGCATGGCAGCGGTTTTATACTTTTTGGAATACGTAAGTAAGTATATTTTGATATATCAAAAGACGAACTTTGAATTGGTTTTTGACATCACGTCAACATCTAACTAACAACATCCCACCTATTGCTCTTACTCTGTAGTTAAAGGCTAAAGCATTTGTGTTACAGAAGCCAGAAATAACGACGGAATAATAATTCCCAGGCTCGAGACAATATAGAAATGTATTTTGCAAAATTGACCAAACCGGGAATCAAACCCGGTATCTCAGCTATAGAAACCGTAAAATTTCACACGGGGATATTGACAAGTACTTATTAAATGAAAGCAGAAAAATACTATCCAAAGTGTTTTTTTAGTTCTTGATGGAAACCAAATAGCACAGTTTCACAGTTAGCTCTTAAGAGAGGCAGGGCAAAACGATTTATCGCTCGAACTGGAGCAGCCCGACTGGTGAAATACCTCCGCCTTACAGAAGACCAGCGAAATAGCAATTATTTCTGTGTTGTTGTGTTCCTGCGTGTGAGTAAGGTTTCCAGAGCTCCTGGGGGTGCTACATTAGTAGCAGGGTTCAAGCCTTCAAGGTAAGGGCGACAAGTCTAGTAACAGTTGTACTATGCTATACTTTTCGCGGATGGGGTCAATCTTGGAGCATTATAAAAAAATAAAATAAAAGTTTGATGTAGGTATTCAAGCGCTAAATTTCCTTATCAACTGGCCTTGGATTTGGTTCATGTCGAATATTCTAAAATCGTGTTACCACTTAACACGTCTGCATTGCGTGCCCACGTGCGATTCGATCCATGGACAATTAGAGACGTAATTAGTTCATGTTGGCGTCGACTCGAAACCGATCGGCCAATCCAATACCGACGAGTGGAAACATCTAATTTCGCCACCGCCAGCGGCGAAGTCAACTCTAGAACGTTTACGCTGCACTAGCGCTGCTATTGAAATAAATAATTACTGGTACAAGATAAGATGAGATGGGTGACCAAATGCGTATCGGTTGTAAAGTGACTTTTTCCTGTGAACTTATATTAGACCCGATTGTGTCTTGAAAAGAGTACATACTGTATTTTATATCTCCACAGAATCTTAAAAAGCTATGCAACACTGAAACCCCGTATTCTATCCCACACAGGAATGGATTTCCTATTGTGGCCATTTTCACAAAAGAATTTAATCCTTGTGATATTAAAACGCGAAAGATTGAAAAATTGTATGGAAGTCTCGATTGTTACTCTTCCTCGCAAAAACTACGGATTGTATTTTTATTAAATTGACGAACTGCATAGCCGAGAGGCGGGACTCAGGCGTCACGCCATATCAGAGGTTCCGGGTTCGATCCCCGGTCGGGTCAGTACGGGGAAACGAACTTTTCTAATGTCTCGTGTCTGGGAGATGTGGTACCGTTGTTTTTTTCTGTTTTGTGTAACACAAGTGCTTAAGCTACTTATCACAGAATCAGAGGAATGTATGTGATGTTGTCAAATATTTATTTATTTAGTAAAAAGATACATAAGGGTATCATCTCGATAAACGCTGAACGAAGTTACGCAACAACAAGAAACACATTTTTTTTTAGTTAAGCTGTGATATTTTGTTTGCAGCGCTAGTGGGCGCATTCAGGTTTTGATATGTAAATATCAAACCCTTAATATCAAAATCAGATACAACCATAATCCGTACCGAGTATCGAAATACGAGAACAACAAAATAAAATGAGTTTTTCATCTCTTTCCGAGAATATTGCTGCATTTGTTCTGATTCTACGTTTCGCGGTTCTGAAATACGAGGATTTAACTGAAACACAATATGGCGTGGCTGGTTTTCTGTTATTCCCAGTATTTTATATTTTTATAAGTTAACTTTGTTAATTAAAAAGGTGGAGAGAGGAGTGCTGTCTAGTAAGGTACATTAAGAAGAAAACATTGAAAGTTGGAGGAATGTTTTTTCAATTTCAATGCAGAAATGGATGAAATGATAATCATTTCTTAAAAGGATCCGTAAATAACGATTTCTATTCTATGTTTAAAACAAATACTAATACTATTTGATTAAAATTGAATGTTATGTTCGTAGAGTATTCCGTAAGTAATTAAATACATACAAGAAATCAACAGTTATTGATTATGCTGGTATTGTATTGTAAAAAGTCATTTTCTTCACTTTCACATAATATTGATCGTTTAGATATCGAACCCAGAACACCGAGGTCATTCTAAGACCAATCGATTTTTTTAGGGCTTCACGCCTTACTATCGAAATTCGATGATTTTAAAGAACAGAAAAAATATATCCGTTTGCAGTCTGGCATTCGAAACCACGGCCTCCAAGCAACTAATTGTGAGCTGAATATATCTGTCATAATTATCGTACCATATGCCGATTAGCATGTATGTACTTCTAAACTCATATGGTAAACGGCGCTTACCGAAGGCTTAGAGGTAATTAAAATACAACGAACTTTTTCTGAGGAAAAAAGTTGTTACATTAAATGACAAGGCACAGTTTTATTCAGGGTAGACTACCTATCGTAACAATACAAGTTGCATTGAAATCACTAGAGTGTTCATTGTCAAAACGGATCAATGGGAACAAAATTATACCGCACGTGTCTTCATTATAAAATGGCATGTGGATAAGTAATGGAATTAGTTTGATTTTAAAATAAACTATCTAGAGAAAGTACAAAAACGAAAGCATTGAGTTAAAACACGTGGAGTCTTTAAAATAGGAAGTTTAACAGCTTTCCTGATTAACTATAGTATCAGACATCTGGAAAACCAATCGGTTAAATTAAATCTAAATATACAGATAGTGTCATTTGACAGAGCGGTAGACAAAATTTGCGTACATTTAAAAGTTAAGTGGCAATAGTAAGTATTCCCATTTCATATCTAGAAACCGAAAACGTGCATTTATTATTTAAATTACTATGATCTATGACTTTAACGACGACCTCCGTAGCCGAGAGGCGAGCGTGCCGGACTTTGGCGTCGATCCCCGGTCGGGTCAATATGGGAAACGAACTTTTCTGTATTGTCTCGGGTTTGGGTGTTGTGGTTCCATCGTTGTTTCTGATTTCTGTAACACAAGTGCTTTAGCTACTTACCAAAGAATCAGAGCAATGTATGTAATGTTCTCCAATATTTATTTATAATATGAACTTTATTATATAATGATTAAAAGGTGCTGGCTTAAAAAAAAAATTGCAAAATTTTGCCGTGATAGAATAACGAACAATCCATCCAAACATGGTTCAAAATCAAACGAATTCAAAACTAGCATTGCTAGTTGCGAAATACGGCCATTTTAATATAAAGAGGATGATCTAAATATATAGTTGTGTCATTGAAAAATGTAGACCTTAAGTAGATATTTTATTCATGATGCGGAATTCGCGATTCGATTCTCACGTCCTGAATTTATGACCGAAGCCACCTGAGAAATATATGCGCAGTATTTGATTCCAAAAAAATACACGTGTTTAAAAGAAAAAACCTGCTACCGTTTATTTTCAGGTGAAATATTTTTGTGGATAGTCGGTGATGTTTGTCCACGTAGAAAAATATTTAAAAAGAATGATTGACTCAAACGCAAACGATAAAACGCAAATGTGACTTTTTTGGTGGCGCGCGCGCTAATAAACGATAGAAAATTAATATTGAAAAGGCATCTAAACTTAGTTCGCCCATTTCGCGTGAAAATTGATATTACTTAACCACTTAATATGGATGGTTGGCATTCTAGAACTTTCTTATGATTTCGCAGAAATCAATGATTTTGTATAATATGTTCAGTTGACAGCACATTTGGGTCTAAGGTAAGTTAACGTGATAACTCACTTGATACTCAATGATCACTCATTATTGAATAAATACGCATCTTAAAGTTGAATACATGATAAGTAAATGTGGTCTATCAAACATATTGAGTCAATATGTTTGACAGACCTCATGAAAACCAGATGAAAAACAATACATAGTCAATATTATTGACTATTGTTTTTCATCCATTACCCTCCTTCAAATCAAAATCTCACTTGTGACTTCTAAAGCATCTTACAGCGAAAAACTTTTTTAAACAAGGAAAAAACAAACAAATAAAATTTTAGCAAGGCAAGTTTATTGTTTAAGAACGAAACTTTTTGTTTTGAATTGTATGAAGTGTGAAAATCTGTTTTTTGTTAACTTATATGCAAATCTTTGAGATGTTGAGAATTTTGAAGGTATTGTATTCCGAACATATGTTTGTTAAGTTTTATGTTGTTCGTAAAGTCGAGTCGAAGGATATTTAGTAGCTTAAGAAAATTTGTCAATAAGGTTGCTAAACCTGTTTTATAAATACCTACACCAATTTGTACTAAACCGTATATCCAGTAGAGGAATGTTGAAGTATAGTTAAATTTTGTTTGCATTTTACAAGGGCAAAGGCGAATGCAATAGCTAGTTAAAAATGAAAGAGGCGCCAATCCTGCTAACTTTCTACATATACTTTGAAAAGTAGTTTCAATTGAATAAAGACAATGCAGAGATTAATTCAAAATGTCTGACAATGCGTTAAAGTTCCATTCAAATTCACTCGGCTCGAGTGAGCGTCAATTGTAATTGACGGATTCAAAAACTTTTGCTATGATATTTTATTAAATTAAAGATAGTATGTCACCATCTTCGTCGTCATTGAATTATTATTAGTGGCTGGACCTAGTACTCTCTATACGGAAAATTCAATTGCAAAAATTTTCAGAATTCATGTTTGCAAGCTATCAGTTTTACACTTCACTTAATTGTGCAAATAAATTCACCAGCTCTCTGTTTACGTTCATAATATCTTTTTGAAGTTGAAAATATATTTCAGTAGTTTTTACATTTCCGGAAAACCTTCAACCTAAAAAACAACCTATCTAATGAGAAGTTAGCCTTTTTAACTCTTGTTTTTAAACAAATAAAATTAATATTGTTATTCAAACTTAATAATTCGAAACAAAGTGAAACTCATGATAAGGTAGCAATCAAAAGTTTGAAATTTTCATAATTTTGTTCTAGCTTGTTTCGTCATACTTTTTAATTAGTCTTAATACGGGGACACGATTTCCAAAACAATTTGGGGAGTTTAATAAGACCGTATTATGCTTGGGAGTTCAATAGAAAAATAATATTACCACAAGCTTAACCCCTAATTCTACATAGGAGAACTAATATTGGTTACAATTTTCCTAGATGTATTACCTAATCGTAATTATCTAATTATGAAAATGTATTTGATGTCTTCAACATCCAAAATCAAAAATTCATCATTAAACGATTATTGATATATGTACTACGATTATATTAATAGTTTATTTGCACAATCAGTTAGGTTTAGTAATCTTTTATCCCGAATATATTATGTTGACTTAGTGAGCATACTCGTTGACAGAAGCAGGTGTTACCATATATTTTAAATATTATAATAACTCATAACACGTTAGTATTTTCAGTCATCAATTTGGTCTACTATTAATGTCACTTGCACATCATAAAAATATGAAAGTAAATTTTCCCTTGCTTAAAAAAAACAGAAATCAGTTTAGCTGTTCTCGTGATTTGTTCTCACGGGAATATAAAGACTAAATATGGAAATCATTCTATAATATTTTTTTTTGTATTTGAAAAAGCTGTCCCTAAGAATATGTGCGCTATGCTTGCTTATGACGTCAATTATTAAAACGTAAGGTTTCTTTGTTTTTTATCTGATTTTACACAGATCCGATTAAAATGTGCTTCAATATAAACCTTTATGTAAGTCATTTAAGAACGGAAACACGATTCAAGGAAACAAGGTACAATCATATGCGTGAGCTCACAATTAATCGATATTGATTTTGTATTAGTCCAGTAAGCCCCTCAGGTGGGATTTGGCATAATATTTTGTGCCGTAATTGATCACATTTTGAAACGATAGTTACAGTTTAATAAAAATGATATTTGCAGCCCTGATATTAAGAAATATTTTGGATCCGATCCGATTCTCAATAACGTGGTTACGTTACTTGGATTTCAAATAAATCGTTTTCTAAAAACAAAATATTATATATGCAATTGGAAAACCTTCTTTTACTCGTTCGTTGCATTTTGGTAGTGGGCCTACAGAAACGAATTCGAGTTCGCAAACCATATTTTTTATTTTTCTTACTTAAAAGATTAACAGGAACAAACAACTTTTCATATTCGAATTCATTTTGACGTGTTTAAATGAACTCCAGGTCGTATTTTTTAAATGCGTTGCAACACAACCCATACGATTTAATGCAGAATTATAATAACTTTTCATTTAATTTCATGGATACGTTTTTTAAGACATCTAAATAAACTACAACGACCGTTAGTTACCACAATTTTTTAACGTTTTGACTGAGAATCTTGACTTTTTTTTTGTATTAATTGATCCAACCATGTATTTTGTAATCAATAATCGACTTGAAATTAACATTATTTTCTGCCTTGACACATAATACTTTTGACAAGACGCCAAAAACTAAATGATTAATATAAACCTATTTGGTTATCTTTCTTTTTAACCTAATAACAAAATTTATTTGTGTTAGGCATTAACAATGCGTTCACGAAGTAAGGTTTAATCGAAGAACATAGGAATATTATCAGGATACTGTTTTGAATACTAATCTAACCTTAATAATTAGTTGGTGACTAAATTAATAAGTGAGCGACACGGGGTTGGGCGACTTGCCGCTTGGCAAGTAATTCTGTCATCGAAAATATTCAAAAGGTGCTTACACAATTATTTTTAATTTTTATATTTCGTATTGTAGCTGGCTATAGGAACATGTACGCTATGCTTATAACGTCCTATTGTTAAAACGTTAGGCTTCTTTTGTAAGGCTTTGTTTGACCTTACATTTCAAATCCTACTTATATTGTAAACGCGAAAGTTTGTTAGAAAATATGTATGTCACGAATAAAATAATGAACTGGAAGAGAGATGGCTTGCTATCTCGAAATAACGCGGATGAAGTCGACAGAGATAGTTTGCATAATTACGATTCAAAGTTATTATTTCTTGACAGATATGTTGCCGAAGTTAAGTTTAAGAGAGGTAGGGCATAGCGATTTATCACTTGAACTGGAGCAGCCCGACTGGTGAAATACCTCCGCCTTACAGAAGACCGCGTGTGAGTAAGGTTTCCAGAACTCCTGGGGGGTGCTACATTAGTAGGAGGGGTCAAGCCTTCAAGGTAAGGGCGACAAGTCCAGTAACAGATTTATTATACTGTACTTGTCGCCCTTAAGTTAGGACCTCATTACCACTTAACATCAGGTGGGATGAGGTCAATCTTGAAATGTAATATAAAAAAAAAAATTAAATTTTAATGAAAGGCCTTGTATAACCTTCTCACAAGGTGGCCTCTAATTAGGGTTGGAAATGTTTTTGAACGAATTTTCAATTTTAGAATACGTTTACTTATTTTATTGTTTGAAGGTATGAACGTGAGAGTGAGTCAGAACTAACACTACCACACAAACAGTAGCATTTATTTTTTTCCTTTACATTATTTGTGTCTGTAGAAAAGCTGCATACTTGCTTGAAGGCCGTTCTATAAATAGCATCGCCAGGAGAGTTGTGTATGGCCTTAATTGTGCAAATAGGTCATACGGCACCGCCTCCCTATAATTCTGATGCTCAGGGTAATTACGTGAGCTCTATTTATGCTTTGTTTTTTCTTCCACTGCAATAGGGAATATGCTTTTGATATTCACATAGGTAGAACAATTGAATTTTATAGTTAGAAACAGTTAGCAGACAAAAGATTCTCATGCATCAATGATTATGTAACCTATTTTCACCTTTTTCCGTTTTTTTTACTTTTTGCCTGTAAAAACTTGAAACTTCAACCATTTTCGCAACCATAAAAATAAAACGACAAATGAATGCAGACTCTACAATGTTTGTATTATTAGGTTGGTATAATTGAATTACTGTCTGACCCATATACGTAAAAGGTACCTGGACTGCACGCGTGGCTTTACATCAAAGTATCGTCCGGGAACCGTAATTTTTGCTGATATGATGCCACGCCGCAAAATCAGCCAAAACGATCAATTAATGGCATAAAAAACATATTAACCTTATAACTTTAGTGAGTACTTAATTACTAGGTGTGACTTGGTGACGCGATAGGTGCTCGGCAGATGGTCCCTTTTGTCAGTTTTCAGCTACTTACCACACAATTAGAGCAATGTATGTGGTTTTATTCACAGATGATTTATTTTTAAATGCGAACCAAATGTACCTTTAGTTGGATATATTTTTTATTCAGTGTAACACACTTTATGCTTACTTTGAATTCGAACGTTTGTCGGCAAAATAAAATCAAACAGATAAACTTCCTCTCTGCAATTAATTAGCAAATAACTTCTTGCTTTCGAATTGCGATCTCGATACTAACATTTTACGTAATAAAAAACCGGGAAGTGAATCTAAATGCAATGGCTTACAAAGCAAGAGTTTCAAAATTTTAATGGCTTATTTCTTAATTTTGAAATAGTTTAGCAACAGTTTTAAATAAAAGACCAGTGATGTGTTGATTTCATATCTTATTTCGCTAATGTTAGGCAGTAGTAGACTTACGCTGTAGGTACGTTGCGATTCTTTTTTTTAAGTCGTCGTCGTTTTTAAAATTAAAAGGCCGTCGGCTACCACACGTTTTTATTGGTTTGACTGAGAAGCTTGACTTTCTTTTTTCGATTAACTGATACAACCATGTCTTTTGTTGTCAATAATTGACTTGAAATTAACATTGGTTCCTGCCTTGACATGTAATGCTTTTGACAAGACTTAACTCTTTCTGCTAGGAAAAATTAACTGTTATCGTGACGCCCAAAATAATTTATATTGATATAAACTTATTTGGTTATTTTTATTCTAAACCTAATTTATACTCCAATACCTAATTTTATTTGTGTTAAGCATTAACGATACGTTCCCGGAAAACAAAGGAATGTTATCAAGGTACTGTTTTGAGGTACGGAACTTTAAAAATGTAGAAAGATAGTTCTAAGTGCGGTAACTTAAATGGGCGCAATAAAAGATTTCACAATAAATTGCACAGTCGTGTACCTGAGACCCAAGTGAACTGTTTCAATATTCGTTTTTCTTGGAAGTCTAGAGAGCTCTTGTGGCTTTTGTATTAGGTACAAGTTTCGTCCATCTAATAATTGTTTGTTTTTCTACCGGACTTCGAATGACGACAATACAATTTGTGAAATGAAAACGTAGTACTTTATACTCAATATTTTTATTGCATCTTTAGTGTTTACTTTATTTTAAGTTCTTCAATGATGAAATCGATTTTCTTTTTAAATCAATTGCAGGGTACAATTTTTCAATGACTATTCACCCGGAGCTTTAGGCAAATAGTAAAAACTTGTAATGCATTGCTAGTTTTTATTTTCTTTTTAAATTGCGTAAAAAAATGTGTCTTTAGTAATTATGTAGTTAGTAGTTTCCCTGTTTACAAATAAAGAACTTATTTTTAACTTCATTAAAATGAAACCAAATGAAACAAAAGTTCACTAGACTTGTTTACAGTATTTTTTCGAAAATTCTTCAAAGATATTTTTTTTGAACTGTGTTCTTTCAAAACAAAATATTTACAATAAAATGAATGAGTTGTGTAATTGCACTCATTTACTGGCCTATGATGACGGATATAAACTGGGTGCGCTAACTCAGTACACCCAGACACAAACCAGTTCGTGTAACCAAATTTGACCTAACCAAAAAAGACACTCCGGAGTTTTCGCACTTAGCCACAAGTCATCGACGCCAATTTTCACTAAACCACTAAAGCGTTACTCACAACACTTAAATGTTTATACCAGGACCCAGAAAGTAACAGCTAAGCCTACCGTCTGAAGTGCGTAATAAAATAAAAGATATCCCAACCAATGGCATTGTCGTGTACCTGACTCGAGTTGGGTTCGGGACGACATTCCTCGTTGTGTCGGAGTACCCAGAGGGCCCTCGGCGGCTTCAATGACGAGTGCCCTTCAAGTAATTGTCCGTCTTTTAATAGAAATTAAACAAAAGCTTTGTAGTAAAGAATACGATGTGTTTTAAATGGTTGACTATGAGCTATAGACTAACTAGAAATAAGTGGCATTTTTAATTAAAGATCACTCAATACTACTGATGTGTGTGTAGGTAATATACACAAATTGCAACGAAATCCATTGCATAGTTTTAGACATAACAACAACATTAAGCTCAAACAGAACAGTATCACTAAGTACTTAAACGTAATTAGAGACCAAAAAAGGACGTTTTAACTGTTGCTTTAATTTCATTTTTAAAACTTACTGCCAGTATATTTCGATTGTGTTGCATCAAAGATGAGTTTTAAACTACATACTAATTGGTTCCTAAAAATCTATTTTGTAACAGACAGGCAAACTCTAAAATCGATGACACCTTGTCTTCTGAATATATATATGTTTTGTCTGTATTGAATTTTACGTAAAATCTCGAAGACCTAAAACACAAGATTGACACAAATTAAATTCGTTATTTAAAAGTATTGAAAAATTAACATCTTTCAAAATGAGACAGTCTTGTTGTTGGAACCAACTTCAAGCAAATTAGATTGCCCAAAGTCAATGAATATAGATGAAGTTGCGAAATATTGTTTAAATTAATTTGTTACTTTACATAATCAATCACAGACTCTACACTTATCTCAGTTTAATTTGGGTCCTTTGGTTTGATTTTCTTCACGGGTATCTATCAGACACATGATTTTTTGATACCGAATTTCATGTCACAGAAAACTATTCCATGAATATTAATATATTTTTTTCTTAATTTATCGAATAGTTAATAATTGCCGTTTCATAAAATCGAATAACATTTCACAAAAAAAATTTTCGTAATTGTTTTGTTAAGTAGAATAACGATATAACAAACGAGTGTTTCATAGAATTATTAAGTTATCGATAAAACCGTTCATAAAAACATGTTTCAATGTGTAACGTAAATACTTAAAATCCAAATTATAAGAGATAGAGAAAGATGCGCATGCAAGTAAACAAGCATGCATGAAAGCAAGCAGGCATGCAGCAGGTACGCATGCATGTAAGCAATGTATGTGCATACGCATGTAAGTAAGAAGGCATGCATGCATGCATGCATTAATGCATGCAGCAAGCAAGCAAGAAGGCATGCATGCATGCAGCAAGCAAGCAAGAAGGCATGCATGCATGCAGCAAGCAAGCAAGCAGGCATGCACGCAAGCAGCAAGCAAACAGGCATGCATGCATGCAGCAAGCAAGCAGGCATGCATGCAAGCAGCAAGCTAGCAGGCATGCATTAGGATTTCCTCGTCTCCGGCGCTGCGGGAATAGCAGCCTCGTATCGGGCAATAACACTCTACTATCGGGCAGACTAATACCACGGCGAGAAGACAACGCGAGTCGGGATTAACGCAGTTTATTTATTATATCAATATTTATTACATATTCATATCAGTTATGCTTTAAATTGTCTATGAATAAAGTATGCAATATAATATTAGTAACAAAAATCGTTCGGCAACACGGACTTTAGTAGTGCAAAATTTGATGTTTCAACAATTATGCATATTGAAACTTACGTGGAAATAAAATTATGGGTAACAAAATAGTAACCTAACATTACTTCAATGAAATAAATAATATATGAAAAGAAGTAACGATGAAGTAAGTTTGTAGATAATAAGCATTCGATCAAATGAAATTGTGATGTAACGTGATTCTATAATATGTTGAATATCGTTTAGAAACATCTGCGAATGGTTTTATGGGAAATGAAAATCGTCGAACAAAATTGCGATAAAGTGATGCGTTCCCATGAGGTCAATCTTGAAGTGTAATATAAAGAGAAATATATTTATTTTTAATTTTTTACTTAGATACAAGATTGTGTTCTCATGTTATCGTATTTATGTGATATTTTAATGAGAATAAAGTCTCTATGAACTTAAACCTGTAAATACTTTCGTTGTCATTTTTTCCGTCAAAAAATATAAATAAAATATTTTCTTGATTGTATTACACGTTTCAGTTTCTTCATATTTACTTGTAACATTTTCTGAAAGGATAGGCCAAGGTATGTTTGCTGACAGTTCGTAAATTGATTTTGAGACGAGGTTTCATTCGATTTATTTGGGAGGCCGTTGAAACCGAAGGTAGTTTCTATTTGTTCTTGTTTCGGGCATGGGTTATATTTGTCAGTTTAATATGATATTCAATATCGTAAATACCATTGATAAATAGGGTATCTCATTCAAGTCGGGGTATGTTTATATTGGATCGGAATATTAATTGAATGAAGCCAATTTAAGTTAAACGAATAAGATTTGTTCCATATATAAGACTACATAAGATAAGTAATTCCTTTGTGGGTTTAAGCGTTAAATTATTTAACAAGCTACCTGAAAATGTTATCCAGTTGCCCATGCATAGATTTAAGTCTCATGGTAAAAATTGTTTAATAAATCCCTACCAATATTATAAATGCAAAAGTAACTCTGTCTATCTGTCTGTCTGTCTGTGTGTCTGTTACGCTTTCCTGCTTAAACCTCTCAACCGATTTGATGAAATTTGGTATAGGTATACGTTGAATCTCAAGAACGGACATAGGCTACTTTTTATTAGAAAAAAAGGGGAGGAGGGGGGTAATACCACCTTTGGAAGTTTATATGGAAAAATGATTATTTTTGAAGTTAGAGTTATGAAATTTGGCACAAATATAGCTCGAAACTTGGATTAAAATATAGACTACTTTTTGTTTCGAATATTAGGGGAGAAAGGGGTAAAACAGACCATAAAAGGATGTAGTCCACGCGAACGAAGTCGCGGGCACAGCTAGTAAATAATAAATACATAAAACAAATGGGGTGAGCTAAATAAAACCGTTTAAGGCCCAATACGAAGCAATTGACATTACCCGTTTCGCGGCGAACCGCGCGCCATCTATTGAACGCATTTGGCATTAGCTCGTGCTAGCGCAGCACGAGTGTGCGGTGCTAGTACGAGCGAATGCCATGTAGTACTAATACAATAGAGACAGCATTGCGTACGTAGGTATTAATTTATTAAATCTTACTACTTTGTAATATTAGTAAGTACCAATAGATTATCAATTTTGTACTTTATTCGTTACATACATACAAACATATCGATGGCTCCAACGAATAAACGTGCAAACGAAAAACTACAACTTTTCAGGAAACCATAAAAACGTTTGAAATCACATTACTTTAATGACGTAATGAATAGATATATTTAATGTATAAATTATATTAAAGGTTAAACATATTTCAGCTCATATATTTTTTAAGAAAATAAATCTATCGATTTTCTCAGTATTCAAGAAAAAACATATAATTTTATTATTCTAGTGAAAAATTTGTGACTTGTTAACAGAAATGTATCACTGCACGTTTATTCGTGTCAAACAATGAAGCATAAACAAGTGTAGTAAAACGGTGCACGGTTATTCTACAGATTAGTAAAAGATAATAATTCTATATTAGGATAGCTGTATTAAAATTTTTGCGTTCTGCAATGAAGCATAACTAATAAAAGTAGCTTCCATTTTTACACGAATAATCGTGTCTTTTTTTTTTAAAGGAGTTAATACCCAGAGGAAAGGTTAGACACAAGCGGCAGATTGATTTAACACGTTTATTTTGGTGTACTCATAGAAACAAATATATTCAATAGTATAGCTGGGCATTAACTCGTTAATCCGTTAATCGTTAATTAACGAAGTTAACATTTTGAGTAACGGATTAACTTTTAAGTTAACTTTAAAAACCGTTAACGGACTCATTAACTTCCGTTAATAATCAGGAAGTCCGTTAATCGTTCATCCAATGCCTACTATTCACTGCATGGCAGCGAGTGCGAGTGAGAAAGCTGCGAATAGATTCATTTTATTAATTTGATTTCAACATGTCGGATCGGGAAGGGTTCTCCGGAAACCGTACGGTTTGGCTTAAGTTTTTATTGGACCGCTTCGTAACGTTTTACATATTCCCCCCCCCCCCCAAATTACGTTAAGTAATACTCGAACGCTCCATAAATTACTGACAGTGATCATTTGCGTGTGGATAATCTAGACTAATATTATAAAGATGAAAACTTTGTTTGTTTGTAATGGATAGGCTCAAAAACTACTGGACCGTTTTTAAAAATTCTTTCACCATTCAAAAGCGACATTATTCAAGAGTAATATATGCTAAATTTTATTTTGTAAAAAATTTGGTTTCATAAAGTATTTGGGTTTTTCGGAGACAAGGTGGAAAAAATCAACCAGAAAAGTTACTTATTTCGCTGCCTAAACTATAAAATAACCATAAAATGTTCTAATTAATTGTAGATTTATGGAAAAGTGTATGGAAAAGAAGGAAAAAGTATGTAATAACATTTAAAGTAAAGAAAAAGAGATGAAATAGGAAGTAATGCATTTTCAAAGTTTTATTATATTAATGCAGAATGTTTATGAGATAAACAACAAATCCTTTAATTAAAAATCACTATACTTACCAAGTTAAAATCTAGACTAATATTATAAATGAGAAAGTAACTCAGTCTGTCTGTTTGTCTGTCCGGCTTTGACGCCTAAACCACTGAACAGATTTTGATGATTTTTGGTATGGGTAGGTAACCGTTAAACCTCTAGAACGGATATAGGCTACTTTTTGTTTTGAAAATGAGGGGGAAAGAGGTAATACCGCCCGTAAAAGTTAATATGGAAAAATAATTACTTTTTAAATTAGGGATATGAAATTTGGCACAAAACTCAACATTCAAAACATAGCTCAAAACTTGGCTTAAATATGGACTACTTTGGTTTTGAATATTAGGGGAGACGGGGAGGGCTAACAGCGAACATGAAAATAGATATATATATGTCGCAGTCATCTGGTTTAATCAGCTATTTGATTGGATCACTAGCGCGTTCATTGAATGACGACGTTTAATTGAATGACTAAAGGACAACTCGTCAAATTGTTTAATATAACGTTCAACTTCTTGACTGAACGTCATTTAGCATAGTCGTTGAATGGGACATAGCTGACTTTTTAATGTTTGATTAAGGTGACCATAAGTTCACCACTGAGCACTAACGCCGCAGTGGAAAAAAAATAAACTAAATTACAATCACCTGACTGATTACGTCCGCTATGTTCAAAGGGCTATGTTACAATCCGCTAACTTGTTGGACGTTCAGTGAGTCTTATTCATTCAACGTTCGGCCTAGTCATTCAATTAAATGTCGTCATTTAATAAACACGCTAGTGATTCAATCAAATAGCTGTTTCAACCAGATGACTGCGACATATATATGGAAAACCCTGTAGTCCACGCGAACGTAGTCGTAACAGCTAGTACCTATTAGGTAAATTGAAAAAATGTACTGAGCAGTGCAGTGATCAAACCCCATGGACTCGGATAATCAAAGACATGGAATCGGATTCCAGGTCCTGGTGAGAATCGATAACCATTCATTCATCTATTTGGATTATATTTTAACGGATTAACGATTAACGTTAACTTGCGTTAATTCTTCAGAAATGTAACTTTTTAACGATTAACGAAGCTAACTTTTTTATTAACGGATTAACGATTAACGAAGTTAACTATTTGATTAACGGTGCCCAGCTATGTTCAATAGACGCGTGTTTTGTTATTCATGTGATATGAAGGTATTTAATTTACCTACAATAAACGAATTTTGTGCTATAAAAGTCTTATTTTAAGTCCAAAATTTACAAAAAAAAAATGTGTAGGCGTATCATAGGCCATTAAAACGAAAAAAAATTTTTTGGGCAAGAGCTCTTACGTACGAAAAATAACTTTACGTACTTTGAAATTATTGTTCTTGTGAGTCTTACAAAATGTCGTTGTAAAAATTGCAAAAATAAAAAATTAAAAACTTCATTCTGTTTTCTCCATAGTGGGGGTTAGGTCCTGAGTGTGTTAATTCTTACTAGACAATTCCAAGCAGTCAATCATACCCCTATGACAATATATGACATTATTTGCCGTCTCTGTGTTTGCACTTCCTCTGTTCATTATTTTCCGACTCGGTTGTGATATTTCGTCGACTCGCGTGCAATACCGTGTAATGACATTTACCCGTAAGTTCTAATTTGGATTGAAATAATATGAAATAACAGACAAATTTAATCTTTATGGCAAATGCTACATACGCGGTATTGCACGCGCGTCGACGATTTGCATTTTTGAGTTTCTCACTTGCCTAGAAACGTATAAATGATCAGTTTGGCTATTGTAAATAAGTGAAACCGGCCAAAAGTGTGTCGGTCCACGCTCAGTGTAGGGTTCCGTAGTTTTCAAAGCATCACAATACTTAAGTATCCTTAAATTACAACTTTAGTCAAAAAAATATTTTTTCAAAAATTTTAAAAACGATTAAACCCATCAGGTTCAAAATAATTTTCCTAGAAAGCCTTTATGCAGTTCTATATTCCAGATTTTTTTCATACTTTTTGACTTATGGTTCAAAAGTTAGAGGGGGGGGGGACACAATTTTATTTTCTTTTGCAGCGATTATTTCCCAAAATATTAAAAATATAAAAAATGATCTTAGTAAACCCCTGTTCATTTTTAAATACCTATCCAACGATACATCACATGTTGGGATTGAAATAAAAAAAATCACACCCCAATTTACGCGTAGAGGGGGTACCCTTTTTTTTTGTGCGGGGGGAAATGCTTGGCGCACCGTACCGTCACCCGAGGGAGGTGACGGCGTGTGTGGGACTCTCCTGCCCTAAAAAGGACAGGCCTACCCACTAAAACCCCCCGGGGTACCTCATCGCCTTAATGGTAATGCTGTGGGAAATTTTTTAAGAACCACCACAACATCACCGGCAGAGCGGGTACCCAAAAAAAAATTTTTTTATATTTTTTATTTTTGCACTTTGTTGACGTGATTAATATTCATATTTGTACCAAATTTCATCTTTCTAGTGCAAACGGTTTCTGAGATTATCCTCGGACGGACAGACAGATAGACAGACATGGCGAAACTATAAGGGTTCCTAGTCGACTACGGAACACTAAAAATGCAGCCTAAGCAGCCTCCCAACAAAAAAGTATTTTACAAAAAATATAATCTCAAAATGGAATTTTCGCAATTCGAGCTGCGTTGTTGTAATAAACTCTTTTTATTTTAGCCCTTAGGTAATATTTATTTCTTTTCCTAACATTATTTCACCGTTATAGTAAAGACTACGCGTGTAAACCAATTTATTTACTATTTTCAAAACAGACAACTAACTGCCGTCACCTGTCAACACTACACATCGAAGCACCTGAACGGCAAACTTATCTAAGATAAGAAATCTAAGAATTATGCAATTTAATCAGGCGTTTGTGTTTAAAATGAATTATTTTAATAACTAATAGATTATATAAAAAATGAAGAAGGCGGCGACCTTTGGAATCACAATCCTAACATTTTTTAGTAAAATATTTTTTTTCTAAATATATATTTACAGAGTTTTGGAAGAAAAATAATTTGAAGAAATCATTTTTTAACATTTTTTAAAAACGGTATAATTTTTATATATTCATTTATTTTAAAATTTCAAGAAGGCGGCGACCTTGTAAAATATCTGAATAAACGTACAAAAAGTGATTTAATGCTTAGAATTACTTGAGGTCATCGTTGTAGTGAACAGAAATACATGAAGTTTCGCTAATTCTCTTCGTATTGGGCCTTAAAAAGGGCTACTTCAAAATTGATGATTATTTAAGTGACAAAAATGTATGGGTCTAGAATAACTTTAACTCTCGGAAATGCTTTATATAAGCTTTGTACAGTTTATTTAAGTACCTAGTATAAGGGAACATTGTTACATTGAAAAGAGTAGGTAAGTGTCGAGTTTCTTGCCGGTTCTTCTCGACATGTTCAACATTCCGAACACGGCGGTAGAATACTTAATTTGTACTGACGATTCATAAGTGCTTTTGTAAAGTTTACATGAATAAAGATGTTTTCTATTCTATTCTATTCTATAATCAAAATGGCAATTATTTTACAAAGTTGTCTTTATTTACAAAGCATTTTTAAAACCTGACTCGCGACGCCTGACTACCAAAATGGCAACTATTTATGCATGATAATACTTTTAACTGAACATGGTTTTAAAATAATACAAGTGTATCGTAAGCTTTTTACTTTATGTTATATGTATTCAGTTATTTTTGAAAACTTTTTAGCACTAAAAAGCTAAAAAAAATTACTAGCAGTAACTTTAACACAGTACAAAATGTTTGTAGCACAGTAACTATAAGAATGTGTATATAAATAACGAAATAAAGATTAAAGGTATTCTTACACGCATTTTTTTTTTATTAAAAAAATAAAAGTCTTATCGCTAAAAGGAGATTTCTTCCAAAGTAGATATTGTTAAATGGATATAGGCATGTAAAATACAATGATATACACATATTTAACTAAATACAATAAAAAGCCTGCTGAGTATTACTAAAACAACAATAATAAATAATATTAAAAGACTGATATATTTCTGAAAGGGGAAAAGACAATTCACGAACTTGCAATGAAAATTCCCATAGGGCTTGTCTCGATATCAGCGGGCAGAGTGTTTCAAAGACGGTAAGTAATTGCGAAGGAATAACATAGTATCCGGTTTCTTGTAGCCACGGAAATTGTAGGTGGCATGCAATTACCCGGAGATGATTCGGTGCAGACCGGGAACAAAACCGCCTGTGGTGACGCCACTATCAGGGTCCTATCACGCTAGGACGCCTCCGACGATCACGGGGCAACGTGGGAATTAGAAGGCCTAGAACAATGAACCGACCCTGAGCATCATTAACGGGGCGAAAATCAATGTCTTCTATCAAAGATTTCGTTGATGTAGGTACAGTTGCGTCGTAAAAAAATGGCACCGGCAAAACAAGGCACGCAAACAGTATTCAGCTTTTTTTTACCCTTATCAGCTTTTTGGCCACGTGCGTGGCATTACGTCAAAAATGATTTATTTCTTATTTATACCAGTCACTTAAGGTTTTTAAATTTGTTTAGACTAAAGAGCGTTTTTGAAATGTCTGTGTTTATATACCTATGACGTCATGACGCCGGAGACAAAAATAGTTTATATTTTGCATGTAACAAAGATTCGTTTGTATACTGTATTAAATATTATTTATTTATTTATTTAAAAACTTTATTGCACAAAAAAGTACAACAGGCGGACTTAATTCTATGGGCATTCTCTACCAGTCAACCTTTGGGTCATGCGGAGAGTTCGTTTATGGGTGCGGTAATAGTGACAAAGTGCATAAGAAATCATATTAAATGGAAATTTGGATCCACAAAATCATTGATCGAATATTAGCAAAAAAAAATTAAAAAACAGTAAGCTGTGATTTTTTGTTACTTAAAAACAGACTATTTCTTCATTCTTAAAAATAAGCTCAAAATAAAAGATAATAAAGGCGTTCTTTCTTTTTTTGACTCAAACAACGTCAATTATCATATCATGCAATGTAAGTATCTCATGCACTTGCACAACTATAATGTATTATTATTTTATAATAGACTTTTATTTATTTGAGGTTTGCCTAAAACTATGTTGATCTAAAAAGCTTCAAGACCGAGAACAGAGAGGGGTAATTCATACCTTTATCCTTTTTGTAATGGAACCTCTTCGACTGTAAATGCTGATAACCATTCTGGTATCTTAGTGAGACGTAGGTCTGATCTAATTGCTTTAATTATAGCCAGGTGTTTCTATTAGAAATACAGGGTGAGCTTCCTGTGTACCTTAACCATTTGTAAATGCAACTATTTTCTTGAATTCTATTGAATTGACGACCTCCGTAGCCGAGAGGCGAGCGGGCCTGACTTTGGCGAGCGCCATCTCTGAGGTTCCGGGTTCGATCCCCGGTCGGGTCAATATGGGAAACGAACTTTTCCATATTGGCTCGGGTCTGGGTGTTGTGGTACCGTCGTTGTTTCTGATTTCTGTAATACAAGTGCTTAAGCTACTTACCACAGAATCAGAGCAATGTATGTGATGTTGTCCAATATTTATTTATATTTATTTATTTATTTATTGTTTATTGAGGTAAAACACACGGTTTTGGGTGATTAATCGTTTTCATGTTATGTAGGTATAGCAGAAAAAGGTATCAAAAGGAAGGATATCTGATTGTACAAAATTAATACAGCCAGCCAACAATAGTACGTTATGTTTCCACATTTACAAGGAAATGAACCCTAGATTATGCATAAGTTCACATCCACCGGCTCACAAGAAAATCGGTCGTGCATATAATTTGACTACACTATGAATACAAATGAAGACAATGTGCAACAAGCAAAATACTTTCCGTTGACTATCTTGCCATTGGGCAATCTGTTATAATATATGAATACTCTCCGCTTATTCACCTTTTAAACAAAAAAAACTAAATCAAAATCGGTTCATTTGTTCGGGAGCTACGATGCCATAGACAGACACACACAAATACACACACACACACACACACACATACAGACACGTCAAATTATAACACCCCGTCGTTTTTGCGTCGGGGGTTAAAAATAATCACTTTCTATAAAAGCCATAGACGATCCAGTGTATAACATCTACGAGTATATTTTTCAATACACATACAGAGTTATACATTTTTGGCCTGTATGTTTATTCCGGCTTATCTCAGAAACGGCTGGACCTTTTTTAACGGGATTCTGATAGGTGATGTATTATTTGATAGGCAGATAGCTGATTTTTTTTTAAATATGTTTAGTTTCTCTAATTTTCAATATGGATTGTTTATGAATATGAATTCCATGGATAAATATGCTCGAGATTGATGTATAGTCAGTTTTTTAAGAAAAGTTGATAGCTGGATAATTTACAATTAAAATATCATTGCTTTCTCCGAATATTTTTTTCTTAGGCTATGTTTTATATTTCCCAACAAAGTTTGAAACAAGATAAAAATTAATATTAATGTGTCGACAAGAGCTAGAGATGTTTATAAAATAAAACCTGAATAAGGTTAGCAAATATTGTTTCAAATAAAAAGAAAAAGTACTAAGCTTGAATATTAACTAAATATCATTAATGTTAAGAATAACCTCTTTACATTTAGATTAACGGACAAACGAGGGAAACGTAAAAAAATCCACCAATTATAAAGTAAAATGTAATTGAAAAAAAAAAACAGTCTGCGATTGATATTCCACCATTTATTTCTCCGAGTTACTAATGATCCTTCGAATCAAAATAACGACCAAATACCGTCCTTAATCTCGAAACTCATAATATACAATGGTTTTCTTCGGAACGAGGAAAATTTTGCAAGGATTCCTTTAAATTGGGAAAGTAATAAAATCACATTGATTGTTCGGTTGTTGTGTTTATTAATGAGAGTTTTCTTAATATTTTATGAGCTGTTTAGTGTTGATTTAGAAATTAAATTTAAATAACTTGCCGATTGTTCATGAGCATATATTTTAACAGTTTATTAAGTAGGTATTTCTATGTTGTCAACACTATAAAAGTAAACGGCAGCCATCACTGATTTACTTTACACTACATATTAATTACCTACATTATTTTTTCTGAGCCATTGAAATATATTAAGGTTAGTTCACGCGCGAAAAAGATTTAAGTAAATAAAAACTGGTTACTTAGATCTGTTATGTTTTTTTTTTTTATTTAAGTAGTGGAAAGTCCCTGTGAATAAGATAAAAAGCAGTAGGTAGGTACCTACATTCCAAAAGTAAAAAAAAATACTTAATATAATTAGCATTCGTCAAAAATAATATTTTTTTTACAAAGTGAAAGGCAGGGGTATTTTGTAATTCTAACATAAAAATAAACGTGAGAGGTTAAGGAAATCTAAGTAAGCACCCTCTTGGTTGGTTTATGATTTATTTGAACTAAAGTTATAGTTTATTGTTTACTTTAAATTGTATACTATACTATATAAGTAACAATAGATTAAAATTAAACACTGCCAAATTCCCAAAAATATTATATTGGGTGAATTGATAGATGTACGCGTAGCGTGGGATTCATATTGTACATCATAAATGTATCCAGCAAGATGTAGGTTGCGCGTCCAAGCCTTATGGGTCAAGGTAACGCCTAAGACCGGTATTGATAAGTAAAACTGGAATTTGCATGTCATATTTTTAGAACATTATTACCAGTTAAAACGCCTCCAAGTTGTAGTCGTCACAACCTTTTTTTAATATTTTGACCAATTTTGATACTGTAATGTTTTTATAGTTAGGGAGGCGAATAGGGGAATTTTCGGCAATACTCAAGCGTGGCAGTTTAAGATATGAGAGATACCTTAGACCTAATAGAACAAACTTGTAAAGTATTTGGCTCTATATGTAGTGACGCGCGCCTAGGATAGACGATCAGATTAGTAAAAAACAATCGATAGTCTGAAATACTCGAGCGCGTCAGATTAAGATATTGAAGGTTGATTTTAGTGTTTTAAGACTAAATTTAACTAATCTGACGATAAGTCCTTCACGCCGCCGAGTTATAGGGTCGCGAACATGTAAAAAAAACGTTATTCCGGCATTCTCGAGCGCAATTTTTTTATTTTTAGAATATAATCTAAAACTTACTTAAAATACAAAACCTGCCGGTTTCCGCATGACCAAAAGTGTGGAGAAGCCATTTCGTCGTTCGGTTTTCTTTTTTTTTTGTCGCATTACGATACATTTTACAAGAAAAAAGTTTAAATAAACAAAAAAGGTAATTTTATTTTAAACAAAAAAGGTATCTTTATAATTTTGTCCAAAGTTAAAACTTTTTGACTTGAAGCATCATAAAAACTCAAACTCCCGGTAATTTGAGTATATCTTGAAAACTGAGGGTGTTAAATGATATGAAATAACGATGATGAAATTATGTGACTTTTATTATATCTCAGTAATTTTTTTTTCTAAAATTTCTCGACAATTTTCGTGGGCTCGTAAAAAGTTACGCGTATCTGTATACAAAAGTAATTATTAACATGTACAGTTTCATGTATGTATATTATTCAATAGCCTGTTGATCGTCAAATTGTTTTTTGGACGTACCGTAAGCAAAACGAATAAAAACAATACAATTATAATACTATTTTTATATCATTTAATTTTTTAATACAATTCGTACTACGTTTCATCTACATTTACGTTGGTTGTATCTATCGCCTTATTGTCATTCTTCAATTCCCCGTTAAATCGAGGAAAAAGAAAGAAAAAAACCTTTTTCGGTCAGATCAGGAGAACCCACCAAAATTTTAGTCAGATTAAAAAAATATGCTTTCAGGATACCGAGATAAACCTCCCCTATAAAAATCTGACACGCTCGAGTATTTCAAAAAAACTTTATTTTTTTGCATTTTCAAAAATTCATTGTAACTTATCGTCTCGCCGAAATCGTCAGTTTTTTTAAAAGGAGCTTCCTTGAGGCCTACTTAACACCCCTTCCGAAAATCTGACGCGCTCGAGTAAATTTTTTTTTCTGCATTTTTGACTACTTTATATGCCTACCCCCACCACGCAAACCAGCAGATTAGTATACCGTTGTTATCAGAGGCACTTGGGGCATACGTTGTATGAATATCTGACGCAGTCGAGAATGCCCAAGTAACTGTTTTTTTTACTGACCCAACACCCAGACCCGAAAACATATAAAAAGTTCGTTTCCCATATTGAGCCGACGGATAAATAAGATAAAGTCCTAAATTTTTTTCGTGTGTATGTGTATTTCCTATTCATGTGCCACTTAATTAATATGCTTCTTTTACTTAATTTTGATATTTAGTCACTTAGTTTATGCCTCAACAGTTGTTGACAACTCTGTCTCTTATGTAAAAAAAATATTTGCATCGATTTATCGGTAGAATATATCTTAAATTGCCACTAAGCGAAATTTTCAATGTGCATACTGATAAGTTAAGTCACACATCCATTGACACGGCAGAATTTGTATTGAAGGGAGAAGGCACGGGTAAGGGGAAAGAGGAAAATAGATAAACGAGGAAGAAGAAAAGGAAGGAGACTAGTAGCCCAGAAGACTTAGGTGAGTATGTAGTAGTTAAAGGAGTAGGGGTCGCATACCTGTATACTGTTTACCAACCACCAGACAGGGAATTGCTATCAGTATAAGGGTTCCTTATGCAGTTAATTTACATGAGTAAAGCATTTTCTATTGAGTTGGGTACCTTCGCAATAAAACTCAATGGGCTTTAACTGTCTCAGTAATTTTCACCTCTTTATTTCTTCATGGACTCTGTCCCGCGTTTCTGATAACGCGCTAATGTCAAGTGCTTAAAGAGGCACGATTTAATAGAAACAGCACGGTTACATAATTATAATTGAATTCCATACAGACTAATATATTGACATAAATGCTTAATACATATGGAAGAATAAAGAGTTAGAAGATAATTAAGGTTAATAGGACGGGAAATTTTAGATGGAAGAATGTCATAGAGGGAAACCACCTCCAACATTCACCTCTTTTAGCGGGAGAAATGCACCGTACCTTGAAGAGGTGACGGCGTATGTGGGAATATCAAGTTTAACTCCAGGTGGGCCTCGTCACCTTAATGGTAATTCCGTGGGAACAGAAAAACATCTTCATTCATCTTCAGCTTCATCACAAATCCTTTCAAGTGTGTGAGATGTAAGTCAATATCTAGTCAGTCTTCGACGCTTAAAATTCAAATTTTCTAAGCATTTTGCAGCGAATAGAAGCATGTTAGCGAACTTCCGTCGCTGTAACATAATTAACTTGTTCTCATCGTGGATGTGTCCAGTGTGCAGAGGCTGCGGGTCCAAGGCTCTTGGGTCAAGGTAACACCTAACTCAGTTATCGATAGGTAACACAATTCCTGCCCTACCTGCCTGGGTCAAGACCAGTTTGCTAGTGCGTCACAACCCATATTCTTTTTATTAAAACAAACTGGTCGAAATACGGGGAACTTTGAAAATAATTTAAACAGAATGTCAATAGGAGATATACTTCGGATTGGAATTCATCGGATTATAACACCTATAATTACGTATTTAAAATGGATCTCTTATCAAAATCCTGTTAAAATTAATTTAGCTCTAGCATAAACATGCTAACGTCAAATACTTCTAAAGTCTAAAGCCTGTGCAAACATTTTAGTATTTCAATAAACTTCTGAACTGAAGTTATTGACCTTGGTTGTTTTCCAATTCAATCACTAGAATCGAGCTCCAGGGTGAATACACCCGAAGCAACAAGTAAAGAACAAACCGAAGACAAAAGATATAACTCCGAGGTCATAAGCGTATCTCTTATTGTACAATGAAGATTGAATTTACTTTATTGAGTTTAACAGAAACCACTTAAATCTCACTCGAAAATTATATAAACGAACCGCAGGACGAGACCGGCCTTTCATATCGTTTCCCAAAAATAAGTAAGGTTGGTCTACAGAGAAATCGCCTGAGGCCTGTTCTTCCGACATTTTAAAAGAGTTTCGTTGCAAATCCGCCCTTAAAAGATTTACCGGGTATTTCGCAAAATCGGGAACGTTCTGGAAACGGTGCGGGGATCATTTTTCAATAATCTTCGGATTGCGCGAATCCAGGTGTTATATTTGCGGTGGAACCATTTTATTGATACAGCTATCTAAAGTAAATGTTTTTATTTACATGTTTCGTTCTTTGTTTGCATAAACTTTTCTTTTGTTTTCTTGCCAAGCAAATGTACGAATTAGAAAAGTCGCGAAGAAAGTTTGATTAGATTTTGAGTAATATATATGTAAGGGGATTGTAGGAGTATATGGTTAAAATTACTAAATAAAAAGTTCTTTAAGCATTTCTGTACAATATTTGAATGTTAGTTCATTCACGCACTCTATTAGTAGGCTTAAATGCTATATTAGGCCGAGAGGCGAGCGGACCAGACCTTATTATGGCGCTATTTCTGAGGTCAGGGGTTCGATTCTTGACCGGGTCTAATATGGGTATTGTGGTATTTTCATTTTATTTATGACGATCCTATCATTTATTTTATTTATAAAAACTTATGGGATAAGGACGGTTCTATTCCGTTTAACAAAGCACAAGTTATATTTTGAAGAGATTCCTTCACAAAACTATGACCAATACTATAGAATTTAAGACTTTCGCGTTCCATTTTAAACGTCGGGCAATGAGTAACCTACTAAAAATTGTTGCTTTTTTACCCAATAACTTATTTTATATGATCAATAGTTTTTGAATTATATTATTATTAAAATTGTAACTGTATCCTTCTATTAATGTTATGTACACCGTTATAGATATACCTACGTTGGGCAAGAAATTAAAAAGTCTAGGTACCGTATTTTGTGTTATTTTTCGTAATTTTTAAATAAAAAAAAATAGTCATTTTTTAATGAAAAAAAATGTGTTCCTGACCTACTTAAAAAAAGCAACAGAATTGTTGATTATCTATGTAAACCGGTAGACTATTATGTACAGATGTACATTAAACAAGTTTTTAACAAGCAAAATGACCAATCAATGCATATATTAATGTCAATTGATAGAAGTCATCAGTTCCAGTGGTAATTTAATTAACTGACTTTTTACATTGATTGTTTCTGGTTTAATAAACTCGCTGCCTCTTAAGCTATTGTTTCATTATGCCTTTGTTCATTTAATGAAGAGGTAACGTTTCGTTTGTGATTAATAAACATCGACTGCAATGTATTGTCTGGCGAGATCTGTTCATTTGGCGTGTACAGTCAGTAGCTTTAGTTCGTGAACAACTCTGTACCTTGTCATATTTAATGCACTGTCTATCTAACTTGCTTAGTTACGATGAGATTTGGTATGACAAGGTACTGAGGTGAATACGAACTAATGATGCCGGCTATACCTATTAAAAATGTATCATTCGGGTAAATAATTGAAGGTTTTATTTCAATTGTATTATGATTACAATACTTGCAAAGATGGCTAGTAATGACCTTGAGTAGATTTAAATGACTCAATAGAAAGGTTGTTTAGGTTTTACAATTGTTACCTTTTTAGTAAGTTTATCGTGTATCTATTATAAACACGGTTATAATTAGAATAAATAAACAAGTCCAATACTTGCATACTGACTTTCTATTCTATTGATTGATCATTTCCCTTCGTGTCATATTTTTCTTCCAGACGAAGCTTACTGTGTCAGCTTGAATATTTTTTAGATGGAACATTCAATTGTATCGTTAAGCTGTTTGCATTTGTAAGAACTGTTGAGGCTTTTGAGACACAGAATTAGTCTTAATCCCTTGTACTTTACGCTATTATGTTGCAAGCGTACGATGGGTTTAGACTAAGTGAAATTTTTGGTACCGTTTGCCTTAGCGCATTTTGGCTTGCTAATGCATCGGAGAAGCAAAATAATCGTTTGCTATTGGGTGTTAGAACTTAGTTCGTTTATAACTGGGGAAGTCACGATGAAAATGATGTTTGGTTTTATTACAAAAATAAAAAATCGTATTCACGTGATAAAAAGATTAGATTTTCATATGATATCGATTTAAACGTAAAACTTCAACGTTCATTAAACAGTTAGTTTTAAAATTAACGTAGAAGTTTTAGGTTTTATACTCTAAAGACTGGGTGCCTTTTAAATGGTTTGAGAAAAATCACTCTGATGTTTAAGTATTATTGAAAGTTAATAGACAGTCAGTGTATAAAACCAAACGACCAAATTCGGGGACAAGTATTTTTTTGATAGGCACAGAAATCATAAAACATGTTACCCAAAATGTTTTCATTCCTGTTATTTATTTAAGGGACTTAAATTTACTTTTCACAAACCCACTGGAACCTTATTAAACTATTGAAGAAAGACACGTGAACTAATTAGTACACCAAGTAATAACCCACAAACTGTGTAGGTAATCAAACACGAATGGACAATATAAACTTCAAATTACCCCATCAAACCAGCTATAAATGGAACACTCATAATTCTCAGGACCTGCGTGTACCATAGTAAGCGATTTAATTTCTGTCGTCCTCTATAGTCATTTTGATAGTGATTAGTGATCAGGGTTGCCAGAAGCAGTCTTACAATTTCCTGGAAAATTCTACGGCATCTGTTTGGCCCTTAAGTTGTGATCTACAGAACCAAAATTAAGTAGCTTAATATGTACTCATCTATCTACAGACACGAAATTTAATTTTGGGTCCTTTTTTAATACAGTATCTAAAAAGTTTTTAGAGAATCACCCAACTGGTCTCATATCTTGATTTTAGTTATATACTTAGATTCCCTGACCCAAATCTATTTAGGCCTACCTTAGCCAATGATAATAATAAGCAAGCCACTGATATTGCCCTAATAGTCGGGTAAAAAGTTAACAATTAATTAAACCAATTCTGTTTGGCTTTTAAATGGACCTTCAGCCTTGCGAAGTTGAGCTACCTACTTCTAAGATCTGCTCAAAATAAGTGATGTCCGATATTTGTGATTGTATATCAATGAATGCTATCTATGCATTCTTGTCTTATGTCTTATCTATTAACTGTTCCTCCTTGTTATGGCATGCAATTTTAAGGTTAGGGCGGAGATTAAATTCCATCGTATTTCATGTCAGGCGGGTCAATACACTGCAGCCACCGCAATCGAGACATAAACTACTAGCATGCGCAATAAGTCGAATTTCTCGCATGAGTCGACAAAAGTTTCGATACTGTTGATTGGCGGATAGCACACCGCAATCGTATTTTCAGCCAATCAGACGCATCGATTTTGATATTTGTTAAGAGCCCGATAAAAATAATTTGCGAGGCGCTACCAAATCAAAATAGTATCATATGTGGCAAGACATGTCGTTAAGGTATACTAACTAATAGTCTGTAGTTATGGTTAATTATGACCAATGCTTGTTAATGGCTTATTACATTTAATTTTAAGTGAAAAAATACGATTTTATCAAGTGATATGTAAGCTAATCCGTAATTCAAGTGCATGAATCTAATCCCAATAAGGACAATACAAAAAATCAAACACCAAAATGATCAAAAAGTTGATGTATAAGAGACTGATTTGATAATACATTTTAAAGGCACAAAGTAAGTTGGAATAACCTCAATTGATCGATCGGTGATATTTTTTGTTTCAGTAAAACACAAGTCTAATAGACATTTATTTCTTACTTAAAATATCTCTAATTTTTGGAATTTCGAGAATTCTGGAATTGACCACAGTATAGTTTCCAAAAACTACCCCTGAAATCCAAAACACAGGCAAAAGTAATAAAATAATAATTTACCGAAGAAGGCTTAACGAATCGTACCTAATCAAATTACTATAAAAATTGAAGCAACCATAAAAATCACGTCATCGTTTTTTATCAAACATCTCTCTGAAACTCTGATTAACTACCAGTCTGATGTTTGATGACGTCACTCTGATGAATCTGTTACGCTTTGAAGTTCCGCCGTCCCTTTGATCTCACGGCTTCCAATGATAACGTCTCAAGACTTTTAAAAAGGTAAAACCATAAAGTTTCGAATGCAGACGGATAATTTTAATTTGTTGGACTTACTCAACGATTTAATAACGTTCAATGTAATTTGTGTAGTCCTTCTAATATAATTAATGTGAAGTCTGTGTGTATGGGTTTTTTAATAAAATCGCACCGAAGAGTTTTATCCCATAAACGAAACGAACGGGAATTGAAAAGTGTTTTTTGATTGACATACATAATATTTTGTTTTATTACATTCGAAGCGAATTGGTTACGATAATGAGAATCAGTCATCGGATCCGACATATTTCGTTTTCAAAAATAGGCCACCTGGGTCTCGAATCCAGGCTCGTGGGATTGGTCACTGTACAGGACACACATTATAGAAATTAGGTTTTATGTTTGTTGTGGGACGAATGTTATACCTATTAGCTATATTTGCGGCTTGCTTCGCGTGTATAAGTGACTTTGAGACGCATTATTAATTATGTAGCTTCCTACTTTGAAACGTGCGAAAAATCCCATTTAAATTTCAACTTCTCTTTTAAGCGGTTTAGTTTATCATTATTTTTTTTTAAATCATCCCCCGATGATTTAAAAAAAAATAATGATGGACTACTGTCATTAACAAATAGTCCGCATACCATTTTTTAGCTTTTCCGACTTGAAACTACCATCCCGTCCAAAGGAAAGTTAGTGGTTTAAAAAACCAAAAAGTTGCCTTGATATACCCTTCAGCTCCTCATTAAAACCACGTCGATTCATCCCCGCTTTGTCCTGAAAGAAGGAGAAGTAAACAGCACAACACGTGCACTTTACCATTTATAATATTATATTAAACATGAAATTGTTAATATTATATACATTGGTCTTATTTTGTGGTAAATAGCTAAAGCACTTCTGTTACAGACATCAGAAAAACCAACAGTATCTTTACCAGACCAGAGACAATAAAGAAAATATCATTTCGTCCCAGCCCCAGAATCAAACCCAGGACCTTGTACGCCTCTAGGCTCCGGAGGTGATCGTGGTTAGGTATTCGAAGTTCAGTCATGTGCCTAATTCAAAGATATGTTCTTGATACGTCTGAATATAAATGTGATACCGACATAATAATTCATTCCAGATTGATGGTCGATCTCACGTACCAGAACGATAGTTTTTTTTCTTTCGGCATCAAAGTCGTTTGTCATTGTCAGTGCCATCTTTATAACATGGCGTCTTACTTTTGATTGAAATCGATGAGATTTCCTCCTCTTAAATTTCCCTCGGGGAAGCAACGTGTTTTCAATCGTGTACCTTTTATTTTTACTGCTTGTAATATAATTGGAAAACGGAAGACTTTTTTTTTAATTTCATGTCAATCAATTTGTTTCTGGACTGTGGGCGTATCGTTTATTTTTTCCAAAGTGATTCATTGAGTCTAAAGAATAAATTTTTGATGTCGGTAACAACTGTGACATGTTATTAAGTTACAGAGTTTTTAAATATTTTATATTTTTGGGTTATTTTGTTGCAAAATGCATAAGAAAATAAGATCTTTTATGTTCTGATTATACATTTGGTAATAAAATATTTAAAATCAAACCTCATGCCTAGGTAGATATGAATATGTTATTTGCTTTTAAAATAAAACCTATAACATTAATAAATTGTAGGTGTATACATATCTGTATAAATATCTCCAAAATGTATGTACGTGTATATATTTAAATGGACAAAATGGAACATTTTTTTTGCTGCGACAAGTATCTTACGATAAATTTCTTGTTGAGGTAAGGTTTGTAAAAAAATTAAAATTTACTAGGATCGTATGTACACGCAAAATCACGACAAGTTAATACTATAATATACATCCCATTTACGAAAATGTAAAATACAGGTCTAAGTAGCTCTAAAAAAGTTCGTGTTTTATAGTTTTCCGTCCTACCTCATTTATTTTTACATACGTATATACATTCACAATTTTTCGTACAATTTCCAATATTTCCCTTTTTCTAAGTTTTTTTTCACTTCTCCAATCTAAGGTCTCCCTCGTCGAAGTTTGCAAGGCTAAGGCCTTAGTCGAGAATCTGCCAATTACGAGTACCTTGGACTGAACTGAATTTACCGAGCTACGAATAAAAATAGCTTAAAACATATCGGGTCTGGGTGTTGTGGTACCGTCGTTGTTTCTGATTTCTGTAACACAAGTGCTTAAGCACAGAATCAGAGCAATGTATGTGATGTTGTCCAATATTTATTTATTATTTATTTATATAAAAAATCAACACAAATCGCCCATTAAATGCAAAATGGACGCAATCCCAAATACCTCTATTTAACAGGACGGCAAAAACAAAAAAAACGGATTGAGTTGTTTTTTATTATTATTTTAAATGTTATATAATAAAAAAAACCTCAATTATTTTTTTTTATTTTTTTTATTTTCACGTCCTGTAAAAAAAGGTATTTGGGATTGCGTTTTTTTTGCATATCAGCATTGTGACTTAACGTGTTGCAAACGTTAAGTCTTGTTTTCTGCAGATGCTTAAAGCGGACTTCCTTACAATGTGCAAGAAGGTATATAGATGCAGTATTGCTACTACAGAACAAGCGTTGGTGAAGTTAACCGTCTTGAAAATGTAAAAGGTGCACCAATGGTATAAACTTTAAATTTGTTTTAACAAATCGCTGAATTTATCATTTCAATCGATAGTGTTTCTTTTTAAAAAGAAAGTAATTTTTAAATTGCAATTTCCCATGTAAGTGCTGATTTTGTTGAAAGTGCGTACAGATGACTAGTATAAAAAATCGTAATCCTACTTAGGTTTTTTACCTTTTGTTTATCACTGGGAATGAATACTTTACAATCACATGTAAATCACATGTCTTCTAGCCAGTCGTATTTACTAGATACTAATAGTTTCATCATTAGTAGATAGACTACTACAAACTACAAAATAACTAAAATTAAGTCGCAATTAACATAAACCAATATCTTTCATTGAAATTTAACTGATATAAGCAATCACTGAAATACTAGACCAGGCCAAAGTCCTCGGTTTTCACGAATAAGTCTACCTTAAGATTTTTTTCCGTCTTTCAGGTCAATGCGCTCCAACATCACCTCTTAGTCTAACTGCTATTTACGTATACGGTCCTTTTCTGTATTTATTTTATCTTAAGAACCTACCATCCATTTTATTTTGTGTGGGTACCATTGAAACGCCAGGTAGGGCGGGGATTTAAAGTTAAATCCCTCTGCGTTCTACTTAAAGGAACAAATGTTTTGTTAGAAACTCTTCGCAGTGTTCCAATGGAAGGAAGGAAGGAAAAAGGGGGCGACTCAGGTGACGGTACAGGGTGGAGGTCATGCACTCTGCACTGTACCCCTAGACTGTCCCAGCCACGGCAATATGAATCCCCATTTAATTATATTGCAAATAAGACCCCCCGGTCATGACCTCATGAAACTGACCCCGCACCCCGCTGCATTCGCACTTACAGTGTTCGATGCTTAAAGACCGTTACCGATTCACGCGTGAGCCAAGATTCAATTTCGAACCAAACACTTAGCCTTTGTGCTTCCGCGTGATTTTTCATACTTATGACGTTTAAAAGTAACAATAGTTTAAAAGCCCGTACCACATATACCTACCTTATTTTGTGAATGAAAGGCATCAAAATAGCTTTAGTACATTTTATGCCAGCGTACTATTACCTGATTGGGCGGAAAAGGAAGCAAAGTTTCTAAGAAACCTACCCACTTGTGTGGTAATTTAACCAATGCACATTATTGCAACAATGCCTTGATTGCAATGAGGAAGGCCTTAGTCTTGCAGTAGCGGGGCATCAATAGTCTGGTAAATACTTTGTGAAAGAGTTCTTTGGCAAGAAAGTTGGCCAAATAAGGATAAACACAATGCAGAATATTTGCCCTTCTCAAAAGATAAAAGTGTTTCTTTCTTTCTTTTTACCTTGATCGCCTAAAACAGTGTTTTTGCAGAGCCTTCGTGGGTTTGATGCAAAATTGACCTGCGGCTAAGCTAAATGTCAAGTAAGGCATTGACATTTTACCCAAAAAAGTGATCTTTAATGCCAATCACATTTTAAACTTGCCCAAACGACGCCAAAGTTCAACCACTGCCACTTGGCTGGGCACCCTCGTCCTTATCTGCACTCAAGCGTAAACCAGTGCCGCCTAAGACCACGAAGCACCCTCATCAACGTTAAAAGAAGATGACAGCCTCTTCCGTTGCGCTCACCTGCGCCCATGGAGAGATGTAACCCAATTGCCTCCACGAACATATTATATCAGTGTGACACTTTTGTTGAGGCATTCCCCTTAACCCTTCATCGGGATCATGAGGCCCCCAACTTGACGTTTTTTAGACTTTATAAGATGAATGAATTGATGGCTGGCACATACGTCATGCTTGTAAACAGTTGCCACCTTTGGGGACTGGCCTGCTCCAGCTTACCTCATAAAATTAAATAATACTTAATGCTTTTTTCACTCATCAAAATAAAGCTATATGACTTGGTGCAAAGTGTTCTACATATAGCTATAAATTAGATACTGCTACTGTAACTAATCTGCTGAGTTTCTTAACGGTTACCGGAATATAGAAATATTTGAGTTTGAGTTTGAGATATTACAAATGTTGATCACCAGCTATTTTTGGTTATCTTTTTACAATTAAACCCGCAGCAGAATATTTTAGCGCAATGATACTTACTAAAAAGTGTGCAAGTACAAAAGGTCCCACTACATACATTCAGATGTTACGAGTATAAAACTTGATATAATTATATTATTGAGGATAAAAGCGCTGGTTACTTAAAATTTAATATAGTCTGAATAATAAATAATTCATGCGATAAAAATAATTTCAGGATTACTTAGTCATCTGAGTAATGTTACAAAAATGATCGCTATAAGTGGTTTTATTGTCTTCGACGTCTCCCTAGCGGTGAAAGGAACGAGCTAAACATTGTTGTCTTACCATCTTTGCGCTCCCTAATCATATTTCCGGTCAGGTCAATAGGGGAAACGAACTTTTCTATATTGTCTTAGGTCTGGGTGTGGTGGTATCATCGTTTATTATGACTTTATTTATTTATTTTATTTAAAAACTTTATTGCACAAAAAAAAGTACAACAGGTGGACTTAATGCTATGGGCATTCTCTACCAGTTAACCTTTGGGTCATGCGGAGAGTTAGTTTATGGGTGCGGTAATAGTGACAAAGTGCATAAGTAATCTAAAAAATAAAATAAAAACATAATACACGAGAATAGTAACTATCAACTTCTGACTTCTGTAACACGAATGCTTAAGCTACTAACCACAGATTCAGTGCCATGTAAGTGATCTTGACCAATATTTTTTTTTATTAATTATTTTTTAAAGGAACTTAAGGCTGAGACCTGACTAGACTTGCTCGGTTTATCTGCACTCAAGCGTAAACTATTGTTGCGAAAGACCACGAAGCACCCTTGTCAACGTTAAAAGTAGATGACAGCCTCTTTCGTCGCGACCACCTGTCTCTCATTGAAAGGTACAACACAAGTGTCTTTTTAAGGGCAATAGTACGACACATTTATTACGGCCTTTCTTGCAAAGGCAAAACATTACGAATTGAGCAGATTATTTTATTTATGTGATTCCGTAATTTAAAACAAGTTATCTATCCTTAATAATCTATCGTCTTTTTAACTGGCTGGAAAAAAATAAAGTTTGAAAAATGTCTACAGTTCATTGGTGCTTAATAGGACTATCTTATTTAAATTATATCAGTTTGAGAGACTCTCTTCATAGCCCCGGAATAGACAACTTAGATGAATTAATTTTTACAGGAAAAATACTCTCTACCTAGAACTACTTTTTGGCTAAAAGAAAAATTAATTTAACTACTTTTTTATACCCCTGATAAAACCGTGACGCGAACGAACGCGTCAATGAGCGTAACGGGACAATAACATAATATTTTTCGTACATGCAGCCCATTGTATTATTAGACGAGTTCACGTTAAAAATGGTAAATAGGTATGGTACCTAAGATAGATAGAAAGTTTATATACAAACTTTCATTTGGTTTGTATTTCACAGGCCATTGATTTGTCAAAAACAAGTTAAAAGATATGCAAGGAAAGTTTCAGTTGGTACGTCGTGTTTATGTACCTTAGACATTTTATTTAAGAAAATGTAAGGATTTTGAAAATGTATGGGGTTTTGTTACTATTTTACTAAAATTTGGATACCTAGTCAGATAAAATACTACAATACTTTTTACCCTTTATAACGTGAAGACCGGTGTAACATAAATTGATTGAGTGCTTCCTTATAAAACTTTAAAGAAACTACAGGGAACCTAGATAAAAGAAACCTTTGATCGCCGCCGCATATTCATCCATAACGCTGTACTGCGCGTTGTTACAGTATAAGATATGTGATGGTTACAATGTACGATTATGTAGCTATAGCCAGCATCTAAAGAGTGTATTCACCTGAGTTCCTTGTCTCATTTAGTTAATAATTTATATACCTTACGAGAAGATATAATCTGTCAAGGTTCTGCTTACTGAAGATCTTTATTATAAACTTCAAATTGATAATGATCAAAATAAAACATAGAAACTCGTCCTTTTTGAAGTTGGTAAATAGCAAAATTACGAAGTAGCCAGAATTAATATTAAAATTTACAATGTTTTTTTAAGAATTGGCACAAAATTTTATAATTAGTTAGTAAAAACTGCGTTTTCTTATAGAAAGCATCAAGGGTATATACCAAAAGGATACCTACATATATGTGTTCACACAGAACTTAAAAAAACTAGCGGCGAACCTTTTTAAATCGACCCTTTGATCGGCGCCGCACGTTCAACCATAACGGCGCGTTGCGCATTGTTTCAAAGTACCCGGCGTGAAATCGCCCTAACAGGTCACTGGGCTCGATACACACTATGGAAACGGTGATAGCCTGGACACTTTAAACCATTACATGCGAACACCCAGCAAAGTATGTCAAGGTATTCCTTGCACAGCCATTTTGAAGCGCACCACCGAAAATAGTAAGCGCCACAAAATTTACAAATCTTTCACTTCATATAATTCACATCTGTAACACTCATGAATAGTCTCAATATAAATCAAATGATGCTACCTGGTGCCGAGGGTTTCCCGGATCTATGGAAAGTTGTGGAATTGTTTAGCTCATTTATCTTTTTATGGAATGAAAATAAATAGATAAAATAATAATAATAATAATAATATAATATTGGACAACATCACATACATTGCTCTGATTCTGTGGTAAGTAGCTTAAGCACTTGTGTTACAGAAATCAGAAACAACGACGGTACCACAACACCCAGACCCGAGACAATATGGAAAAGTTCGTTTCCCATATTGACCCGACCGGGGATCGAACCCGGAACCTCAGAGATGGCGCTCGCTAAAGTCAGGCCCGCTCGCCTCTCGGCTACGGAGGTCGTCAACCAAAGTCAAAAAAGATATGAGGGAATAATTCTTGCTTGTTTTAATGAGCGTTTGTTTTGCGCGTTTTGAGTGGGTTCAACGCAAAGTATAGCACATAAAATACTGTTGTAATAAATGCATTTACGTTGTATCTTTTAAGAATATGTGGCTTTTTATGAATCACTTCCTGTGCACGTTTTCGCAACTTAGGTAACCTACCAACCAACATTCAACAACTCACTTTCTTCATACAATACACGAACAGAGAGTGGTGTCAGACTCGTACCGACCAAAATCTTCTCGGCGCGCAGTTGCGGGATCCCTTGCGAGTTCTACGCAGGTTCTTCCACCGCGCCTGCCACTAAGCGACTCGTCTGGCGCGCCAGGCCACATGACACGCCTTAAACCCTCGGGACTGAGGAAACAGGCGCCGCTTTCCCTACGCCTACCATACACTTTTCTTAACATTACAGAAGTGAAAAAATAGGAATGGCCATACTAATCAACATCAAAGTCAAATCTTTTTTTATTCATAAAGATTACATTAGTAATACCTACTTATGAATAGTCTCTTTATAAAACAAATGGAGCTACCTCCGGTTCGGAACCTATTGCTACCGGCAAGAAACTCAGTAGTTTTTTTTTTTACAAAAGGAAGCTAAACTTAATACTAATTTTCCACCAAGACTATTATACTATGTTAAAGACAGCTGAATTTTCTATTAGAACTCCACGGATAAAATGGCTTGATAGTGTAGGAAAAACCTATACTTTGGTCTCTACTCAAAGGTTGTTAAAGTTAAAAAGTGAAATCTAAAAAGTTGATCGCGTTCAAACACACGTCCAGTGACTTACCACTTGGACAACTCGCTTTAGACCCTATTGTGCCTTGACACGTTCATAATTAAGGACAAGTGGCATTTCAAAACTCTTTGGAAAGCTATGGGAGCTCTTTCTTCTTTCACTCTTGAAATCCAATGGTATGACCAGACCAACATGACACGGAGGTCAGGCGAATAGCATGGATCATTTCTCTTTATACAATATTTTAGGTGATCAGTTTCAAAATGTCCTATTCAAACTGGAACCCATATACAAAAATATTACTCCCGTGGGAATTAAACCCGCGACTTCTGTATCACAGGCCTAAGCTTCAACCACTAGATGCATAAACACAGAGGCGGAAAGAGTAACAAACATCCATACCTACATCAACATACCATTTTTCTATACAAATTTGCATTTGTTATATACAGGCGACCCGTCCCGGATGCAAAGTAGATACTAATAATTTTACATGTAAATTTTCCTCTTGAATTTATATATCTTTTTTATATTACACTTCATGATTGCCCTCATGAATCACTGATGTTAAGTGGTAATGAAATCTGATACTGAACTTGTCGGCCTTACCTTGAAGGCCTAACCCCTGCGACTAATGTAGCACCCCCCAGAAGTTCTTGAAACCTTACACGCAGGAACACAACAACACAGAAGTGATTGTTATTTGGCTGCGGTCTTCTGTAAGGTGGAGGTATTTCACCAGTCAGGCTGCACCAGTTCGAGCGATAAATCGCTATACCCTACCTCTCTCAAAAATCTATGAAAAATTCTGTAACCAGACTGATTTGTGTAGTTTTGAAGATTAAGCATACATAGGTATAGATAGAGGAAAGCGGCATTGTTTTATATTATGTAAAGTTATTACCAGGATGTAATTTTTATAGTTGACTAATTCGTTGTATTGCCTTTAGTTTGTGTTCAATACTGGAACTTGCAACAGGTGGCAGTATGGGTATTGATTTGGGTATTCAATGTGAGATAATCGCAGTCTGCACGTGAATGAAGATGCCGACATAATTACCTACTTACTTTGGATGGATCTGTGATATTACTCGAACAATTTGCATTTACTATGAGTAAATTAAATAATTCAAAAGTTCTACAAATAGTTTCACGTCCAATTCATCAAAAAAATGTAATCTTTTCGGGTAAAAATAATAATAAATATTGGACAACATCACACATATTGCTGTTTCTATAGTAAGTAGCTTAATCACTTATGTTACAGAAATCATAAACAACGGCACTCCAACACTCAGACTCGAGACATTATAGAATACTTTGTTCACCATATTGAAAATGTTCAAGCGGGCGAAACTGCATGCTAAAATTGGTAAAAAATGAAAACCACAGAATAATAAAACAAATAAAATTAATCGCTTGAAGTTCTAAGAAGAGCAACTGATTAATCTGATTAAAATTGTATTCCCGTTAATATTGTTTAAGCTACTGAAAGCTTACTGAAGCGCTATTATAATTAACTGCAAAGCTGATAATGGGATGCAGCTATGTATATAATCGTTTTGACTAACTAATGAAGACTAATTAACCGGAAAAATTGGTATGCATCGTGGATTATGCAATGTAGGACTTGGGTGAACACGACATGATAATACGTCGTAGAGTGATGACGCATACCATTTCACAGATAGAATATGTACCCAGTAGTTGAATTTCAGGCTATACTAGTCCATGACTAGACATACGCTTCCCGTAATGAGCGCCATCGCTCTGTGGTCAGCTTGACACATTAGGAATGTAAGACAGCGAGATAGGAAAGTCACTCAGCGACCTAAATGTTACCAAGCGTGATACAAAAGCCACGTTATTGTTAAGTTTAAGTTTTTTTCGTTACACATTAATTTATTGACGGGCTCATTGACGCATTTGGTAGTAAATTACAGTCTTCGATTTGGTCGTGAACCTTCATAAAATGAGCATTTGTGTTTTATTGTACCTATATTTATGGGTAAGACCGCCGGTGGTTCAAATTTACATAACACAAGTAATAATAATAATAATAAATGCGCCAGACAATCACACCAATCACCTGGTCTCAAACTAAGGTTTTTCCTTGTAATATGATATTGACCAACTAAAAACTATTGGTAGACTATCTAAAAAGTACATAAACTCAACCAGGGTTGTCGACTATAAAAAAGAAGTAAGCAATATATTTGAATCTCATTGAAAACCTCGTAAATGGGACGTTATTAATTGATGAGTAATATTAAAGTACGTATACGTATTTGAACCAATTAAAACGGAATATATTTTCATACATTGCAAGCATTAGGCAGCATTACAAACTATTATCTAAACTAGACCCGAAACATTATCATTAAAACCTACTATTTATATTACAATTATCATGAAGCCGCAGTTAGCAAAATACCAGCTTGAAAATTAGTGGCTAAGCGACTACGTGACCGTTATTTTCATTAATTATGGCTTTTGGTGGTACGTTAATTAATTAGTTTTGATATTGAATACGTTTCTCTTTATGCAATTAACGATATCACGATTGTTTGATGATTTGCATGCTTGAAACAAAAAGCATACTCATACTTACTAAAATGTAATTTTTGTTGGTTATAAATGAATGCTAGAAATAATTGTGAAAAAAATCACAAAAAAACTTCTTTACTTCACGACTATTTGTTGAAATAGGTTGACTAGCAGTATTTTATATAATGTATATATTTATAAATACTAACCATAGAAGCAAAACAGTACATGTTATTTTTTATAAAGATATAAAAAACGGGCTTAAGCTTTGTTCGGACTATTAAGTATAAAGGTATATGTTAAGTTTACACAAAATCGTAAAGCGGTAATCACTTATAATTTTTTTTGGAACAAAATAATAGGCGTGTGAGCGTCGGTGGGCCGGTAGTATTTAAAATAATGATAACTAAATACATTCACACACACACCCAGCCAAAATACAAACACAAATGTTTATGTTGGGTCCTTAGTTTAAAAAACGCTAACAATTGTTCCATCAAGGGGGCAAATTATTGCTTAATTATTATCATTAGATAAATGTAACAAAAATCGTTCAATCGTTTTTTGTTTCCTGTGCCAGATTTCAATCTAACTAATTGCAATTTATAAGAAGGTTAGATATCTGGATGTATGTTTGTGACTCTTTCATGCAAAAACTACAAAATGGATTTGATGATTGATGCAATTCAGTTGGGGATAAGACACCATATTATAGGATACTTTTTATACCTAAATAACGAGCGCGAAGGTTCGGGTAAGAGTTACTTGTAAGTAAAACAAAAAATAGTGAATTCCTATTCGCAGTAATAATACGCGTATACACATGTGATGAGACAGTTCGCGACTCACTTGAGTGAGTTTGCGACCAATCCGCCGCTCAATCAGTTAGCTCACTGTTCGCCTAGGAAACAGCTTTACGTTTTTCTTTTTAGCTGAAACAGATGCCATCAATTTGCTTTCCCGCCTCCGGCTCTAAACGCGGATGGTAAAGAATTTTCCCTGTTTTTCTGTTATTTGGTTTGTCGCAAAAATCATGTCTTTTGCTGTGACGCCTCTGTTATTCCTTTCATTTCAGACCCTTTCAAATTTTATTGAAATAATGCCGAAAATGGAGGGCGTGGCGAAGATACGGGCGTAAGGAAACTGGATTCCCTTTCCTTTTAAAATGTTCTCTTTACGCGTGAATATTTTTGAATTCTAAAAAACAAATTAAGCGCGGCTTTTAAACTGACTTAAAAAAGGAGGTTTTTTGATTTGACCTACTATATATTTTTAACCAACTTCAAAACCAAGGAGATTTTGCTGAATTCGACCGTATATTGACCGTATGTGTTCGTAGATAGCTTCGGTGTTTGAGAAACGATTTTAATGGGTTTTTTTGTTGAAAGAGAGATATCCCGACTGTGGTACCACAATACGATCATCCGGATCTGATAATAAAATCCCAGAGAAATCAACGGGACTTTCTGCTTATAAAAACATTTTTATTTAACTGCATTAATGAAGGCGGATAGTTTGTAGATAATGGTCATTTTGAAATTAGGAGCCCAAGAAAATGGGGTCTAAATAAATACCTATTTACGGCGTGTCTCCTAAGATCCTTGATTTAATAATTGAGGCAATGAGCTAAAGTGTCTTAACTCATTATTAAAGTATAGCTCTAAGTGGGAGAGAAGTGCAAATAATATTTGGCTTTTAAAAGGACATTCGGTCTTTCGAATTTAAATATTAATCGGAATTTCAAAACGCAAAATAATGTACCACGGAATTGTAACCAAAAGCGCAATTAGCCAACCTCAAAAATAGATCACATTCGTATTTGCACTGCATCTAATTGTCAAAGTATCTTATTCCCATTTAAATTCAGTCTATTCACGTAATGTGAGCTAATAATGAAAATGTTGTTGTAATCCTAGATTCAGGCTTACAAGCGGCAACTAATTAGCGGGGAGCCGCACAAAGCATCAGCGTCCGTTTGACGTCGGCTCGATGCGTGTGGTACTTATTGATGAAATGAGATACATATGAGGGCAAATTAATTGCCAGCTTTATACAGGAAACATTTCGAAAGTGTTCGCTAATAAGGGGTTTTCCAATAGGGACTGGACAATTCGCAAGCGTAGTAATTAAAAGGAGACTTTTTGCAGAAATAAGGGGTTTTCTATTGACAATATTAAATT
This sequence comes from Glyphodes pyloalis, assembly GCA_037074685.1. Classification (NCBI taxonomy): domain Eukaryota; kingdom Metazoa; phylum Arthropoda; class Insecta; order Lepidoptera; family Crambidae; genus Glyphodes; species Glyphodes pyloalis. Next base: position 13,029,421 of record JAYKKO010000013.1, read on the forward strand.
CAGTTTGTGAACGCACCTTTTCACATAACATCGAACTGTCACTATCACTTTATTCAGTAGACCTAACATTTTCATCATGGTGAACTACAAGAATCTTAAAAATTTACTACAGAAATTCGGAGTCTGTAACCGCTACTAAGAGCACACGCTATTTCAAGAAAAGGACCAGTTGATTCGATGGCGCGTTCGTGCGATTTAACGCTTCAAATTTTTTTTCTTTGGGACTACGTCAAGTCATTGGTCTATGCTTATAAGCCAACGACATTCGAAGAGCTTAAAGCCAACATTGTAGCCGTTTCGGCCGAAATGTGTGGCCGAGTCAAGAATTGGGTCCACGAATACACCGCTGCAAACGTGCCTGCGTGTAAATGTTTTAATGTACTTTAATCCGATTATAAAGTTTTTAAAATATCTCAAATAGTTTTCATTTTATTTTGAAAAAAATAAATTGGAAAACTATTGTCGTGATTCCGTAATTATTGGATACAGTTAAAACTTTTAACTTAAAAGTATGTCACGATGCTTTAGATAAATCCGTGTTGAGAAAAAATGTTCACGAATTTCTCAGACAAAAAGTAATATATTCATAGTGTTAAACTAGATCTACATAAATAATAATCCTTTCTTTTCTTACTCTTATTGTGTTCAGTAATCGATAAACGATTCATATTACTTACTAACTATTGTTTTAAAACAGTTTGGATAAATTAAGTGTTTAGCACAGTCATTGTTACTCAAAAAGTACGCCAGCAATTTAGTTTTTTATTTGTGGGTGTGCACATAAACACAAATACAGTGAAAATTTACAAATAAATTACACAATTTGACTGAAACCAATTATGTATTATTTTTCCAAAACTTTCAAAGGAAAACCAGAAGTATTTAAGACTGAACTAACGGCTTAACAAGCTTTGAAAAGAACGGAAAAATAATTCTTACCGGACTATTAGGCAATTTAATGCAATGTTCGAACAGGGGAAAACTACTGAAAGTGTTCCCCACGGGATGCGAACATACGACCTCCGGGTTTTGGAGCCCAAGTAACAACGAGATCAACTCGCTATTAATTTTTCTTCCTTGCTCTTTAAGGTAAACATTTGAAACAAATTATAAGGCTTCGAGCAAATAAGGATCAACGTGGGAAGAAACTTACACAGCAGCCGAAACAGGTCTAGTACAGGTGACGGAGTGTTTGAGAAGCAACGTTGAATGTTGATAAGACTAAATACCTCGCATTCCATAAAACTCGTGCTTCCCAACCTCCTTCTACAGCCAACCTAAAATTTCATATATGTAAACCAAAAATTAAACCTAGTTATTCCTGCAACTGCCAATCCATAGACCGCGCTTTAAATATAAAATATCTAGGAGTAATTATCGACCAAAATCTGAATTTCAAGCGTCAAATATCTGATCTTGCCAGCAAAATAAGAAAAACAGGCTTCATTATTAAATCCCTAAGAAACTCAGGGCCTACTAGTACTCTCACCCTAGTCTACAAGGCAATCTGCCAATCCCTTCTTACATATTGCATAAAGGTGTGGGGTGGCACTGCTAAGACAACTATGATAGAACTAGAGAGAGCTCAAAGATCGGTATTGAAAATCATGCTGTGCAAGCCGTATAGGTACTCCACCGATCAACTTTACAGAGAGAGCAAGGTCCTGCGAGTCAGGCAACTGTTCATAGCGAGAGGAGTATTTTTTACTCATAGCGTTGCTCTTTCTTTGCCGGACTATGCAAAGCTTTGCGCGCAACGAATTTACAAAATTCCTGCACCACCGGTGCGCACCACCTTTGCTAGACGTCAACCCCTATACCTTTTACCGCGCCTTTATAACACCGTATGTCGCAAAATCGACCTTAAGGAGCTCAAGAATCGCAAAGTAAGGAGAGTTGTGGAGGCTTGGCTTGGGGACCTAAACTATGATGAAACAGAAAACCTACTGAAAACTTGACTAGTGCCGCAATCATTCACACACATCCTCACCCACACCCACACACACACACACACACCACACCACACACGCACACACTTCACTTTCACTTTCTTTCAAATTTTATTTGTTTAGTTTTTAATTCAATTTATGTTTATTTTGTCATAATAGCTCATTGTTTTATATCACGCTCGAGCTGTGTTATTTGGTACAATATTTGGTAACCGTAGTCTGAACTCTGCGATACAAGCCATGCTTAGTGCAGGGTTCGCTAGTCTTAAGTTCATTGTAAAAGCATTTAACTGGCAAATAAATGATTTTATTATTATTATTATATTATTATTATTACTTAGATGCACATCCCTCTTTCACTCTCATTTGTATGCGGCTACGTATGACATTTTGTAAATCGTATTATATAAAGCAAAAATAATTTAATTCCATACTTATATCAGTCATAGAAGGCTTAAATCAGGCTAGAGCAAATTATGACACTTAAGACCTTTCTTGGAAAGCCTGTTTTAATATACTTAAACATATGTACGGTCAACATCACGTCAAGGTAATCACTCGCAGTTCAATATTGGTCCTTATGCGCACGGCATATTCTGACGTGTTTTGATCGTACGTCATGACGCGTGGATCAATAATTTGTTAGTACCTACTTTACAGGGAACTATGGATCTACATTTTTTTTAACCGAAGCTATAAGGTTAAATTTCCCGCCATGGGATTCCCTAAACCCGTTTGTAAGTCTATGCAAAGCCAATAAAAATGACAAACAATAAAAACTTATACGAGAGAATACAATCAATCCTTGGGGATGAATTTACATAATAAAAGAGCGGTTTCACGAAGGGTAGGAATACAAATATAGGCGCATAATCGAACACTTTGCCCGATTTGGTGCGAAATTGTATTGTAGTTTCCCTTGAAGGATTGTTTCTGATTCTTCTCTCGATCCCATAGGAGACACGTATAACTTGTAAACATGTCACTCTTTGTGGCAGCAAATTCAAATCACTTATTTCTGGCATCTTGTCAATTTAACCCATAATTTAATACAGATTTTTTAGAATTTACTGACAGAAATAAAAATATTTATTTAAGACACAGGGTTCCCCTAGTTAGGGCACCAGCCCACGCATTTGCTTTATGTTTAAGTATGATTTGTGAACATTAACTTCGTTTACATTCGTTTAAGTTTATTAGTTATTATGTTATATATCTATGAGTTTATGTATGTTTATTATGCTATACTATGAATATATTTCAAGAAATAAAACTTTATTAATGTTGCACGGCCGTACCCATTTCTTGCCATCTACTATTTCCTCTACCTTAAGGTTGTCTGGAAGAGATCGCTTTCTAGCGATAAGACCGCCTAAATTGTACTATAATCAATCTGTAAAACCTATTTCTGTAAAGTTGTGTGCAATAAAGTAGTTCTATCTATCTATCTATTTAGTATTAATATTTAGTATAATAAAAATGTTTGGTAGATCTCAAAGGACATCCTACCATCAATAATATGAGGTATTTTTAACACGCTTTTATTAGCTTGGGTTGTATATATGTAACGGAATCTTTGAATCTTAATTGGACCCACTTCCCGGTCTTTGATTAAGATGAAATTTTGCACACGCTCTGAGTTCTGATGACAATACATGACTAGCTAAGAAACGTCATTACAAATCCAATATGGCGGCCTCCCCAAGAAGGCGAACTGACTGTTTGAAATGCACTTCCATGATATGGGTATCAAAAGAAAGGGTTTGCTGTCAGGAATACGAAAAAAATAGTCACGTGATTCAAATCCAATATGGCGGGCGTCCAAGATAACGGACAGGCTATTTGAAATGCACCCCTATGATATGGGTATTAAATGAAAGGGTTTGCTGAATGGGATACGAAAAAGAATTATATAATTATTGATACATGAGAAAACTAAAAAGTAGAAAATAAAAATAATAGTTTAAAAAACTAAAAAACACGCTTTTAGCTCGCACTAAAAATTACAAAATAATTCAGACATTTAAGAAAGAAAGCGTGGAGCGTTTTGTCCAAAAAGAGTAAAGATAACATAAACGTAATATAACGTAACATTTTTTAAACTATTATTTTTATTAATATCTGAAAAACAATTCGTTCTAGTTACAGATAATAATAAATTATACGAGTTGTAAGCTAAAAACGACCGACGGACTCGTAGAAAATCGGAAAGTCATTTTTGACACATTACAAGTCGTAAAATATTGGAACCTGTCATAAGTCTAACGACTGTTACTGTTCTCACACATATAAATAAACAAATGAAATGTAATCCAATACACACGTTCATCACATTGTGATCAACATTCGAGTTAGAATACTTCGGAGCTGGCTTCGGGCGGATAAATGAAAACTCGCAAAGTTTGGTGAAGGGGAGACTGCTTGTTAAACTTGTTAACTCGTGTCGCCTGTACGTACCTATGCGATCTTAATCCAGTTACGCTATTGTAAATTATTCAAAGTTTCATCCTCGAGGTAAGGGAGGTAGTTATCAAAAATTGGCGGAATATGTGTCTGGCGGCTGTTTAAGGTTCCGAAGTTGTCCGGGAAACATTATTTAAGTTAATATGGTGGATTTTAGTCCCTTGAAAGAGATTAAGGGTCTTTAACTTACGTTTCTTGTCAAGGCATTCTCTTTCTCGTTTGTTTATTTCAAACGTTGATTCAAGGTGCTAGGGGGCTTTAGTGAATTCACTACCAAACGTTCTGTCAGATATTTCACTTACTTTAATGTTGAACAGACCAACTTCAGTTAAAAACTAAACCTTTTCATCAAGAACGAGCCGACTAACTTAATCTTCATTATAAAAAAGTTTAAAGTTTGCGACTACTGGACATGGGTCTTAACAGTTGCAAGAACACTAAGGTTGTACAGCTAATGAACTTCTAACTGACTGAGCTATGTATCCGTCGTAAACTCAAAGTACATTGAGTATACTATAGCCAAAATGTAGCAAATTTAAGGCACATTGGGCGTTCGCGTTCCTCAAGCGTGAAAACGACGTAAACGCTGCGTGCGCGTCGCGTTTTACTAGCGTGCTTTAACAGTGATCACGGCGTGCGCCAGGCATCAATGATTTGGGTCAATCTACCACCAGGCGATCGCTATTAATTTGTGAATGTTCAAACAATGTGCTTTGGGTTTCCATTTCGACGTTAACGAAATGCATTTTGTGGGTATTCTCACAGTTTAAAAGTGTGGTTTGACCTAAAAATAGGCTACGCTTCGTCACGAGGCCGCCCCATCGCGATGAAGTCAACACGAATCCACAAATTACTATGATTTGACACAGTAAGAGCAAAGGACTTTGCTGAATCACACTCGTTAGTCATACTTGCAAACTTTTTAAATATTTTTTCGCTTAGGAACTTTGCGAACTTTTTATCTTCAAAGCAATTGAATTCTAAGCTCTGAATTAAAAAAATATCGTTAGACGTTTCACACACCGCTGCTAATTTTACAATTTTCATTCATTTAAAACATCAAACATTTTTAAGCACACAGACAAAGATTTGTATAGTAGGTATGAAAAACAATAATTGGCTATTGTTTGAAATAGTTTTCATGCAAAGCTTGTGCGATTCACTAGTGAATCAATTATTATAAAACATGAATTGTTTGATTTCTTACTTAATTATTTTGAATAATAATAGGCTTAGAAATTCATATTTTATAAAATTCTATATTGTACATTTCTGCTTGAATACTGAGTATCATGGAATGTCGGAATGTTTTTGGTATATTTTGAGTGATGAAGTGAATAAGAGTTGTCTGTTATAATTTTTATTACAAGTGTCATCTAGGCACTCTAATATAACGCTACAAACGCCTGGGCGTCTACTCTTGAAAACGAAACGAACAAACGAAAGGTTTCGTTTTTGAAAATTGATCAAAAGTTAGGGAATTAAAACGTGATTTTTGATTTGTATAAATAATATTTTGTTTTTTGATAACGCTTTATTCGCATTCGAAGTGTGTTAGTTGTGATAATGAGCAATAAAAAATACTAAACGTCATCGGATCCGACATATTTCGTTTTCAAGAGTAGACGCCCTTGTCCAAAATTGTTTTCTAGAATTATCAGTTGAATTGATATCTACATAATAGGTATGTATTATGTCCGGTTACAATATTTGAAAAACGATCCGTTCCAGTTAAGAAGTAATAAATTATACGAGGTGTAAACTAAAAACTGACGACCTCGGTGGCGGAGTGGCTAAGGTTGGCGGCCTAGCGCGAAAGGTCTCGGGTTCGATTCCCGGTCGGGTCAATTTGGAAAACGAACTTTTCTAAATTGACTTGAGTCTTGGTGTGCTGGGATGACGCCCCCAGTTAGTATTCGTCGTCTGGTACTTATAGTACAAGGGAAAACCTTAGTTTGAGACCAGGTGAATGGTGTAATTGTCTGGCGCATTTATTTATTATTTATTATTATTAAACGACCGATAGACGACTGATAACAGCTGATATGAAAAGTAAATTTGAAATTAGAATTAACGTCTCGTAGAAAAACGAATAATCATTATTGACACATTATGAATCGCAAAATATTGAAATCGGGCAATAGAAATTTGTACAGTCAAAAGCATGTCAAACTACACTACCGCGCTTATATTGTATAAGAACTAATTTCGAACTTTAATTTGTAATGTGATTAGTTAACATTTGTAATACAGAGAATATCTTTATTCATGTAAACTTTTACAAAAGCATTAATGAATCTTCAATTTAAGTAAACTACCGCCGTGTTTGGAATGTTAATTCTATCGAGAAGAACCGGCAAGAAACTCGATAGTTACTCTTTTCAAAACTGACGCATATGTTATAAAAGATGCAAAAAATACTATATATATTAACAATATAGCCTAGTGTCTAGTGTATATATTTAATGCTATCAAGTCCAAACATCTTTATTATTAATGTAGTCCTCTATTTTATAAGAGCCTTTTTTCATTTAACATTTTTTTTATCACGGACTTAAATCTATGCATAGGTAACGCAGTGATTTTTATGGCAGCTTATTGCAAATTTTCAGACTTAACCCTACAAAATAATTACTAATTTTATGAAGTCTTAGGTGTGGAACAGCAAGCTTATGTTTATTTCTTGTGTTAAAATGATGTCTGTTGTGTATATTTAACTGCGTTATCATGGATCTCAAACAAATAAACTGACTATGTTGTTTTTTTCATTTATTTGAAAGCCTGTTTCCTTGCAGTGGTTTTGAGCTATGTTTGGTTAATATCAGTCTAGCAATATAAAATTAACAGCTTTATTCTAAAATGATATTGAAAAAAAAATGTATATTGCCCGGTTTAGTGTTTCATGCGTGTTTTTTCTTTTGTTCAAAGAGTTTTTCATAAATTATAATAAGGATATTGGATCTGGGTATTTGTCTTTATCTGAAATTATTTTTACCATTGTAATCGAGATTTGTGATTTGTTTCAGATGAATAAAATTGGAATTTGATACTATTGGTAAGTGCCAGATTTTGTTAATTTTAATACCTATGGAATTGGATACGCTAATTTATTTAAAAAAATAGGGCAACTTGTAATCCAGAATATTCAAGCTTAAAACAATTGTTGGGAATTCAAGATAGTCCGTGAATATGTTAGTAAAAGTAATAGGTACACATAAATAAAAATGCCTTTTTATTACAATTTAGACGTTTAATGATTAAATGTAAATTAACCAGTTTGAAATGTAGGTCATCAATATCTTTAATATCCCAAGGTGAATTTTTAAACTCTTTGAATATTCTTAAAGTCTTGGCTAATGTCAGTTTTCAAATAAAATTGGATTTAATGCGGTCGAACACGCTTCCCTAGATGAATGTAAAAAACATATAACAGTTAACTTTTCACGTATTTACAATGACTTTAGTAAACCAAAATTAAATGCATACATTCGTTAATTTGAAACATTTAGAAAAAATTGTTTGCACATCGCTATATTTAAATTACAGAACTTTTCCAACGTCTAAATAAAAACCATAAAAAGACCAGACAGTTAACAAAACGTTATTCATTTTTCTTCTTCTTCAGTATTCGACTTTATTTATAATAATGGTATCAATTTAAAAGTTTTCCCATCTTAGTCGACGTCATTATCCAAATAAATTACGTCCGCCAAGTTTCATCATGGATCCCAATCCCTTTGTTTGAGGACGACAGCTCAACGAAACCGCATCAGGGGAAACAAATATTGTTCTACTTTCCTTAATACCCCTGTATTTTGCCGATACTGGGTTTATTTCCTTAATAGAATAAAGGATGACGTAGGAGAGTTAGCAAACGTTTCATATAATTGTGCCAAAGGCGTGAGTCACGCACGGCATGCATAAGGTACCGTTTTATTTTTTATTTTAAGTTTTTTAAGTGCGGTTAAATACTTCTTTGCATCTTTCCACTGCTTGGAGGAAAGGGAGTGATGTGTGTCTGGTACCCGCCCCTTTATTATTGGAATAAAAAATATCGTATTCGTTTTTATTTCATTTTCAACCAAATTCTTTGACATAAAAAGTGAAAGAGAAACAACCACCCACTTATCTATTCATACAATCTTTCCCATTGAAAATATCAGTAAGATGGCAACTAGAATTCTACAGTGAAGTCTTTTTCTGCTAATTATGTGACTTTTATTTTTATTAAGATTAAATTGTTATTATAAATTTCATATAGGTAATCGTCGAAGATAAGCGTGCTCTTTAGCTTCCGAAGATTCAGTAGCATTTAATGACTAAATATTCAAGTCTTATCTCTTTTTCCCGTCTTCTTTATCTTTACGCTTAGATAGTATTAGAAAAAACGTTGCTTCAGTTTATCTATTTATATATATTTGTTTACCTAGATAACTTATAAGTTTTTATTGCAGCTTTTGCGAATAAATATAATAATTCTAAGAAAAAAATCTGTACTAAAATATGATGTACATTACATATTACATTTTGACGACCTCCGTAGCCGAGAAGCGAGCGGGCCGGACTTTGGCGTCGCGCTATCTCTGAGGTCCCGGGTTCGATCTCCGGTCAGGTCAATATGGGAAACGTACTTTTATATATTGTCTCGGGTCTGGGTGTTGTGGTACCGTCGTTGTTTCTAATTTCTGTAACACAAGTGCTTAGGCTACTTACTACAGATTTATAGGATACTTTTTATCCCAAAATAACGTAAAACTAGTTGCGAGCAACACCCACTGCTAACAACACAAACAATATAAACAAAACACAACGTAACAGATTGACCATGTTTTGTCTTCGACTGTATTCCACTGAATCTCCGGTGTACTCGTAACTTATATCCTCTGTATAAATCATGTCAAGCGACGGTAATAATTTTGACGTACCGTAGCAATATCTGGGAGGCTCATCGCACGGACAATTTGTGAGCGGGGACACCTGCGTCTGGTCCTTGGAACCTGCTACCATCAGGACGGATTGTAAATAGTGGCTACTTAGTGCAGGGTTGCTGATGAATGAGGCTGCGTGATAAATCGGTGCGTGGCTAAGAAGGCCTTAAATGAAGCAGGATTTCAATGAACGAACATTCACATTTTCACGAAGTACGTTTGGCTTGGATTTTTGTAAGGCTTGCACTTAAAGATTGTTTTAGTTTGCATAATCTTAAAAGTGAGGGTGTAATTTTTATCATGTTTGTTTTCCAAAATACTCATTTTGAATAGATGTGCCTGTATATACGTATTTAGCATCAAAATATTTATAACTAAATTGACTTCTGTCAAAAGAATTGATATAATTTCTTTATCTAAAGATAACTGCCGTTTCAGAGAGTTTTGCGATAAAGTAAAACATGAAGACTTTCTAAGAATATGAATTTCAGGTATACAGGTAAGAAGAGTGATACATTTAAAAGATATTTACCCAGCAATGCGCGAAAAAATATTGCAACTATATATCTAACAAATTTTTAACACCGTTGGAACTCACAACCCCAATTTTTATAAGAAAATAATCATTTTTGTACGTTTGTTATGTTATCCATTCCCGCTCTTTATTACATCATCTACCACACATCTCCCGCCCGCCAAACAAAACAATTCGAAACAAACAAAAATCGAATATTCTGGTATAACATCTGCTAATTATCTTAAATCGTAGCGCAATTTTTCGTAAAATCACTATCAGGACATAAAAGAATATTGGAGTATTACCTTCGTCCCCGGGTGGCAATGAATCATAGTTGACAAGCTAAATGGATAAATATTGCTCCATTAAGTTTAAGGACTCCTCTCGGAGCTGTGATCCAGACAGTTTGTCCTGGAAGGGTAAAGAATTGTCGTAATTACCGAAATACGTTCGAGCTACGATAAAGGTCTCTTTTTTACATAACAGAATAATGATTATATATTTAAAATAATTTAACGGGTCAAAACGCGACACCATTTTTATTTAGTAGTTAATACGAACTACTTACTGCCCGACGTTTCGGTTAGGTTGCACCAACCGTGGTCAGGAGCTGACTGAAGTAAGTAGTTCGTATTAACTACTAAATAAAAATGGTGTCGCGTTTTGACCCGATAAATTATTTTAAAATGTTTAAAATGGAACGCGAAAGTCTTAAAATTTATAATGCTTATATATTTGCATTAAACAGTGTGATAGATGAAAGATGTTACAATTATGTTGTATAAAACATCAAGTTAAGACAGTGTTGAAATATCTGAACCTTATCTTTTATTCTCGCAGAAGAGTCAAAACCTCAGAGATCATTGACCTACTGATCTTGAAATTGAGTGAGATTTTTTTTTTGAAAGGTATTCTGTACTTTATACCTAATAAACTTACTTTCCAAAGAACATATGGTGTGTTTTCATTATAAACGTTAAATGTGACAGCTATCAAACCTGTCAATGACTTGACTACGTCTGACACTAAGGTTGATTTTTTTTTGCCTTAATAGACAACTACTCTGCCAACCCGCTCTTAAAAGTATGTAGTAAAGTACAGCCCGTTTCATTTAATAGCTATGCGAGATTTGAACTCAGTTGTGCGATTTACAAGTTTATATCTAAATATCATTGTTTGTAGCATTCAGACTTTTTCATACACCTCACGAGATAATACGTTAGCTTAGTTCCATCGATTGCGTTCTAAGCTCAACAATGGAGACAATATTATAATAAACCTGCTTACATAACTAAGTCGATTCGATTCGCCAGTCCTCGCCGAGCCTCTTTGCGGGACTAACAATATTACCTTAACTTTTCGACGATAACGATTAAGATATTAACGGCCGAAATTCTCTGAGGCCGGCTTAACATCGGCTCATCTGAGACCTGTTAATGGAAATGAATAAAAGATTATGGCCTATTAACGGTAAATACATTTACTTTAAAGGCGGGATAATTGGACACAACTGAGACAAGTGAATTTCGACTAAGTAAATATAAGAAATCACGATTTCGTGTCATTATAAGAATGATAAAAAATCGTGATTTTTTATAATTTTTACTCGAACTCTACTAAAACGATCTGACAAGCGTCGTACCTATTTGTTTTCAAGTACCATGAATAAAATTGAATTGCCGATAGGAAATTTGATAATTTCATATAAAATTAAATCAAACGTCAAAGTCAAACTTAGAAGCAAAGAAAGGTAGTTTTTCCATATTTAAGTCGTTCAATGTAGTTTGAAATAAAATACACGGAGCATTCAACCACTTTTGAAGGTTTAAGCAATGCTTATGTCCTTAAAAATGATTCATGGATCAACTTACTTCATGTAAATGCACAAAAATGTTACGTATACATAAATTGCAGGCAGCTCATCAAAGTCACAGATAGAATCAGTATTTTTCATCCTACTCAAAATCAAGCTCCCAAAAATAAATGCCGAGCAACATTTTTTATTTTGATTTTATTTTAAAAAACAACTTCAATGGCCCAAGCCAAGGACGCTGCGTTCAACCGTTCTCATTCCCCTAACATCTGTTTGAGGCAGCGCTACAGGTACCGTTTGCTGACATAATTTAACTTTGCCGGAATACGCTCCACTCTTAATAAACTAAGATGAGCCGAATGCCTTCCGCGAGATTTTCAATAAAACTTCGTGTTTGTGTTCGCAGCTTGCTACATCAAAGGGAACTAATAAGCAGTCATTAGAAAACACGCAAATAGTGCTGGGTCGTTTATTTTAGTCAGCTGCAGGAAGTTCTTGAGCCGAGTAATCGTCGGAAATACAGCGTTTAAGGCATTTGTTTATGTACTATGATCGGAAGCAAAAAGTTCTTTGGTAAAGTGCTCGAAATGTTGGTATTCAAACCTAATATGGATTCAAATCCAGCAGATACTCTCAATGTTTTCCTAGTTTCACTACAACGTTGTAGACTCGAATAGTATCGTGAGTGTATCGGGCTATGATTCAAGTAGGTCTGGCATCCTTTGTTAGGGTTCGAAAAGTTAGGATCATCGTCGTAGCAGACCCTAGGCTCCAGCACAATCAGGATACTTCCTAGGAAAATTTGGTAGCCTATAAATCAAGGCTCGTATAATAGAAATAAAGCATTGGCTGTCGCCATACTGGTTAAATATAATATGCCACGGTAAATTATGGGTTGAATGAAGAATCAGTAAAAAAAAGTTAATATAGTTTTAATAAAAAAACTAAAATGGTCGCTATAAACATTATCTACTTTAAAGGCGGAATAATTGGATACAGCTCAGCCAAATCAATTTGTACAAAATATTTGCAATCGCAGCTCTACAATATTGCTACACGGGGGATGAGTGGACTTATTTTTTTTTGACGACCTCTTAAACCAAGAGTAATACCGTCGTTGTTTCTGATTACTATAACACAAGTGCTGTAGCTACATACCATCATTAGGGCAATGTATATTACGTTATGTATTTGCAATATTAGTACAATATTATAATTTTGATTATAAAAAACGTACCAAAATAGAAAATTGACAAATAAACTATTCAAATAGCTAAGATAACGTTCCTCGTTCACCCTAGTACTCTTGAGACGTAAGCGGCAAAAGACATCTAAAATTCAACGCCAGCAAAGTTGTAGACTCGAGCGAGCTAACCAATAAGTGGCAAACTTGTACAAAGCGAAAGATTTGAGTATCAGTTTTCATTACATTATAACACACGCACTTCTAGAATTTAATTACTCCCGTCTCACGCAATTAGCCACTCAAAGCTCAAAGAGGTACAACCTTCGTATTCAATTACCTACACGAACTGAAGACGACAGTGACACTTGTCATGTAACTTTCTGCGTGGGTTGGCCTTACTGTCTAGTTGTACGAGCGAATGCGTAGCTATAAATAGCATGCATCAACTGGTTTTAGCTTATTCAAACCTCGCGGGGTGTGGGCTATAATTTAACTACCCACACATCACTGTCATGTCATACAGCTTTTGAGGTTTCTGTGCTTTTTTTTGTGAGATGTACTCTCGCGGGGCTTTAATGAATCATGAAATTAAAAATAATCATTTGTCTAAAAAAAGCTTTGTTAGTAAGTTTGAGCAATCTTTTTTAGTCTTGTGGTTACATGTCACTCAAAGGGTAGGATTTTATTGATACGTTTCTTGTTTGGTAACGATATTTTATGACAGATGACCCGATATTTAGATAGGTAATCAATTAGTCAGATGACGGAAATGATGAAAAATATGTATAAAAGCGTTAAACAATGTTAGCAACTGCTGGTATCAATCTATCAATTGAAATAGTTCGAAAAATGGTAGCAAAATTTTTGAGTTCTCAATTTCAATTTAGATTTTTCATAGCAGCAGTACTTCCTTAGGTTGGCGTTTGAACTACGAATCAAATATGTTTAAATCAGTGGACGATTAGACTTAACACTAAATGAATACTCGCTAAATATTCCCGTAATTGAATGTAACTTGACACAAGACTAGCTCAAACATTTATTTTTGTAAACTGATCATACATTCAAAATCTATATTCATTTGTAATACAAGTGGAAATTTAATCTTCATAAATTCAAAGGTAAGCTTTAAATATTTATTTTGACGCAGTGGAAAGGGTTACCTGTCATAGCCACCCAGGTAGTTTGACTGCTAATGGATTAGGTAGATACCTACCAAAGTTTCTTGTAACATACATTTTTTCAATATACTTATGTAGCAGGTACCTAATGCAGGTGACTTGCCTCGCGTAGAACTATTAAGTTCAAGGTATTCTGCAGTAAACTTGAACATGAAACAAACATTTACTACTAAAGGGAAAGTGAAAAAGGTCAGGTTCGAGTCTTGGTTAGGTCCATTTGGGAAACTAACTTTTCTGGGTTGACTCTGCGGAAAAGTATCAGCCGCGTGGTAGTTATAGTAGATACTTATTTATAATTTAAATAATCAAACATTGCATAGGCAATGTAGGAGTCATCATATGATAACTTACATACTTTCATTAATTTTGCTTGTCACTCCAATATATAAAAACAAATAAAGCTGCTCAACCGTGCTTTTACTTACACAATGCTTCACCAAATCCTCTAAAAAATTAAAACAAGTTTCGGGATCAAAACGGTATAAACGCCATCAAAACTGTAAACTAACCTTTACCGTACCTGATTTCATAGAATGAATTCAAACTACAATTCAACGGATTAATGGAATGTCATGTACAGAACTGTTTTCCAACTAGCACAACATAAATTTCCTCATACAATCCAAAGCATTGCTTTGTTGTAATTAATATATGTGAATAGGCAAACAAGCATTTATGCACCTTAATTGCTAGAGCAGAAAGTTCACAAGCATTTGATGTAGGTCCTCGAAATCTTGTCAACGATGACAGTGACGAACTCATATAATGAATGGCTACAAACGGCTGGAGATGTAGGTCAATGGTACTCTTTGATTGAAGGGTCTGAGAACGGAATCAAGACTCGTCCCGAACGAGCGCGAACCTTTTGTGCGTGCTGTTGATGTGAGGTTAATTGATTTGTCGAGCACAGTGTTATTGAGTTGAGTACATAAAAACTTTCTCGATATATACCGGTAATTAAAGGAGATCATTCAGGCTCCATACATTTTGGGCATTTTCCCACAATACCGTCCAACAGGCTAGGGAGTTTTATGCTCCGAATCATTGGAAGCAAAGGTGAGAAAAATAAATAACCTCCTTTGTAGCGCATTTAAATAATGAATCTGTTTGTCAAAAGGTATTTTGCTTCTTTCGGCATATTGACCTCACTTTGCTGAAAATTTTTCTCTTAATTATTTTTTCGCAATATTATAGGGAATGAAAGTGAAAAATATTTAAACTTCTGCATCTAAAAATTGTCACAAATAAATTTTAAATATTAAAAGAAACTAAAAGGGGTGCGTAATCTAAAATATGACTGCTAGATAATACTCCTAGCTTGATGCTATCCACCTGTTCTACTATTTTTATTAAATAAATTAGTATTACTTTTAGTGCTGGTATTATTAACCTGTTAAATGTCTTTCAACAAAAACAGTTTCATAAATTTGTTTTAAGGTTAGAGGAATAGATATTTCTTGTCTCAATAATTTCTCAAATTTTTATACTGGAAACAAAACCATTATTCACTTTAAAAAAAAAATCAAGAGTTTACTTTCAATTAAGCATTACAAATCACTAAAGGGTTAATCTTTTTTCTGTTCAACTTACTGCCATCTAAAAATATACCTACGGAGTAATACAATATTCTTATTTCCTACTAAACTAGCATTCCGGTTTGATTTACAAGATCGTTTTATCAATCCCACGTTTTCCATTGCCTTTGGACTGAACTTTGATATTTCTCGTCGTGTCATCTTATTCCTTATAAATGAGCGATTTATTCCTTTTTTCTTAGTCTTAATTTTTTATTTGGGAAGTCAGGCATTTATCCCAAAAGTGAATACGTATAGAATATAGTTCAGAGTAGTTGCAGTTCTATTATCTAATTGCCATTGATTTTAATTTAAGCACGTTTTATTTGGTAACTGTGAAGTTATTGTTGCATTTATAGGTTTGGATTTTATATGTAGTTCAGGCTATTCTCGCGAGTTGAAATATATAAAAAATGGAAATTTTCCATTTCTTCGCACTCGAGAGAAGGCTTCGCACTTCGCACAGTGTACGATTTGAACCCACGACTTACATAGCATAACGCTATTGATGCACTTAGAACTAAATTAACAGTTAGTAGTGTTTGTGTGGTTTTATTGTACAATAATTATTCTTACTAGAGCCCGACGATTTCAGGGCGATTATTATGAGTAATATAAGATACGAGATTTACCTTCCTCTTGAAACAATCTTAGCATATTTATGATCAGACTGAAGGAAGCGACATCATGTTATTATATGTACGAAAACCTTCAATTCTTACTTGCACTTAGCTTCGTTGGAAGGACATCACGTGCGACACGTGAAAGTCGTGGTCTAAAGTCACACACTGTCAGAGGAGATTAAGTTGATGTGTTTTTAATATGCATTATATCAATTGGAGACATAGGAATCATTGCAATTATAAGAAAGAACAGGTATGATTTCTCTACGCGAGTTTGTGAAGAGGAGCTGAAGCTGGCAAATAGCCTCTAACTAGACTTAACGTCTAATTATTTTTATCTTTTAGGTAAAGAAAAATTGTTAAAGAAACCTCTTTGTACAGTTTTCACGAAAAAGTGATGTTCCATGCACTGAACTTAGTTTCGCTGTAACATCATCACTTTCTTTTTATTCCTCAAAACAAGAAACACGTGTTCATTATATTTTGGAAATCGAACTGACAGACAAACTAGTATTATTGTTTTTTATTAAGTCGTCACCTCTATTCAGCCTTGGTCATCTATTTATCGACTCAACACTTAGCGTTCATCTCGTCCTGTCTGTTAGGAAACGAAGAAAGATTTATTTACCCTGACGCGGGTTTCGGCGATAAATCTTATTTCACTCATATTTCTGCGATAAGCGAGACAGGAAACTGAGGTACCACTGATCATACAACAAAATAAATCGATAAATAATTCAATATTTACATTTTTGATTACGTTTGCGTAACTTTGAATTCTTAATAATAATCGTACATTCAACATTTAGTTCAATATTTACGCTAAAACGTAGTATTTGAATGAAACTTATGACATAAATAAGATGCTTCAGTAGTTTAGTGGTTAGGTACCGGGTTCTAATACCAAGTATTGGGTTCAATTTTCGGTTCAAACAAATTAATTATGTTTCATATTCTACGCACAAAGCACGATCACCTGCAGTAGGCAGTATACAGGTTAATACGTTGCTTTGTATAACATAAATATATCATTTTAACAGATACAAAACAACAGACTAAATTAAGTTAGGTACGTAGCAATAACCACATTGGAAAGCCAGAGAGATGCTAGATTTTCTTGAATTGGCCCGACTAAAGGAGTTACTTTAAATTGGTTGAGAATCACAATAGATCTGATAGGGTGCACTGATCACAGTTCTTCACTTTAGGCTCCAAGCCTTAACCAAATTTTTTATTTAATTTATTTGTCATCGTAATTTTGATTCATTAATATGTTCTTATAGGTGACTTGTTAGTAGATAATTGTTATTTACATATTTATTTAATATTATTCGGTAACTTCCGCGCCATCTGAGGTGTGAGGTCCCGATCGGGTTAAAATGGAAAACAAACTTGTCTTGGGTCTCCGTGTAGTGGATTTCACAGAATCAGTAAAATACAGGTATTTAAAAAAAATCTCAACTAATTTTTATGAAATTTGGTAGAAAAAAAGATAAAAACTAGGTTTAACATTTCAAAGTATGCCATACTTTTAATCCCAAAATAGCGTGGGTGAAGTCGCAAGCAACAGCCAGTATGACCATAAAATAGACTGTGCTGTGCACAGACATCCTCCATAATGTGTTTTGTTAGTTACCAAACAACGTAGGTAAGTTCTCACAACTCCATTTAACCTAATTTGTCTCCGTGTCCCGTGCACTCGGTGAACTGTCAATTTGTCGTGTTAGAAGTTTTCCTCGAGGAAATCGAGACAAAGAGGAAAAACTACAGTAATTACTGTATTAGCCCCGGACTCGGCTAATAGGCCGCATCAGTAGTGACACCGTCGTTAAGTAGTATAATATGTCGTAATAAGAACGACAATGATTGGTGTTCTCGCGCTGGATTACATTTGTACTAATTAGGTAGCGGGGTTGGATTTCATAAGCATTATGAGGGTTATTATTTTGGTCTTGCATTTGTTTTCTGTGTAAATGATAATCGTATTAGAAAAGCGTCAGCTTTACTTTATGAGATGGAAAATTTCATATGTAGCTTGCTATTTGGATTGCGTAGTGTACCATGCTTCATTGTAGTCTTCCTTTTGCTCCATAAAAACCTGTATGCAACTCGTCTGATGCCGAGGTCAATAATATCATATCGGCGTTAAATATAATCCGAACAAATCATCTCATAATAAAATCATTTATTCGGTTTAGTAGTTATGTAGACATAATGCCTTTAAAAGATTATTACGCTAGCTTTCGCCCGCAACTTTGTCCGTGTTATTTTTGGATAAAAAGCAACCTATTTGGTGTTATATTATTCAATCTGTCTAAATATTCAACATCATCCAAATCGATTAAGTAGTTTTTGCGTGAAATATTAACAAATTCAGACATCCTTCGTTTTTTCAAAATAATCGCATTTATAAAATTAAGAAGAATTTTGTATGCATAAATATTCACAAACCTATTTCTAAGTAAGTTCATATGGCAATAACGGATAAACTGGCACAACCACATAAAACTACTTCAAAAATCTCATTGATAGGCAAAGACCTAATCTCAACTTTAAGTTCTAACGATAAACGTTAAAGGATTAATATCACAAATCGCCAATTAGATTTTCACAACACAAATAAGCAGTTAACTTTATAAAGAACGTCTATGTTATTTTCAGATAGTTCGTCGATTTATTAAACCGATCAAAGTATGATTGGCGCAAAGTAACAGCTCAAGTTACAGGCAAGTTTTGCCGACAAGTAAGATGTCGATCACAAGGATTAATGCCTGTTGCGAACAGCGAATCTTGGTCAACAACAGTAAGCCTTGTCACACTGATTGTACGAGTCGTGAATTGTAAATGTATGAAGTTTGTACAATCGTATGCGTAGCGCGTCACGCCTGTCTGAAAAGTTGTCAACTGTGTGATGTAAGATTTGAAACATAGTTCAGCTTACCATAATTATAGATTGTTCTTCATTTTTGTAACTAAATAGGAAAAACATCGGTTTTTAGTAATTCTGTTAGATTATCCAAAAAATATTATATCTGTGCAATGAGGATAACTATTTGTGCAATGAGAGTTTTCGCGTTCGAAAAAATCCACCAGATGGCGATACGTAGGCGTGAGGCTGAGGTCTGAACTGAACATATTGAGATACTTTACCGGTTCAGTGAAATTTATGACGGCTTCCATTTCCCGTACCTATACCACTTGAGGAAATTAGAAACCTTATTTTGTTAGGGTTGTCGCGATACAGGTGATAACAAAACTAAATATAATAAAAAGTTGGCGACGACGGGGATAGAAACCGCTTTTTCAATTGTAGTTTTCAATGTCAGTTTGATAAACCTCGGACTTCTTATTATTTCTTTTATTTTTATTAGGAGTAGAGATTTACTACTTAATAACACTTTCCCAATTAGGAAACCCAGCTGTATATATATATGTTGTGGTTTAAAGCTAGGAATAAGTGTATTGAATATTGAATCGACGGCTTTTTAAATAGGTAGGTGTCCGCATCCGTGGTAATAATAGTCTTGTAGTGACAAAGTTTATTCTATCTATCCTAAAGTATTATGATTATACAACATTAATAAAACAACAGAGTACTTGACACAGACTAACGTTTTATTTAAAAAATAATGACACATACATGGAATGTTTACCAACAGGATAACTAGATGTCACTAGTGGTAATTTGTTTTGATAACATTAACACACTCCCTTATCAAAATAAAGTACATACTACCATATAATATAAAAGAGAATGAAAAAACAAAAAACATGGCAACACTCCCATATCTATCTAAAACATATAAATTAATTTTCACAACTCAGTGATGCCAAATTTCTCCATGAATTTATAGTGTTTCTGACACCCTAAACTTTTTGTTAAAAGGTCTGCTGGCATATCGCTTGTATTTAAGTAATCTATGGCTATCAGATTATCCTGAACAGCAATTCTTATAAAGTGGAATTTAACATCAATGTGCTTGCTTCTCTTGTGGAAAACACAGTTTTTAGTTAATTTTTGAGCACTTTGGTTATCATTATAAATCTTTACAGGTATCTTATCTCTACAGTTCAACTCATTTAACAAGTTTTTCAAATATATTGCTTCTTTACTTGCCTCGCAAATGGCCATGTACTCTGCTTCAGTACTGGATAAAGCTACTGAGCACTGCTTTTTGCATTCGTAAGAGATAACACAACCAGACATTTTAAACATATAACCAGTATAAGATTTTCTGTCAAGACTGTCACATGCCCAGTCAGCATCTGCAAACCCAATTAAATCTAAATTATCTTTTGCATATATTAAACCAAAATGCTTTGTTTTCTTTAAATACTTTAAAATTCTTTTTGCATGTTTCCAATGGTTTTCATTAAAGTTATTATTAAATTGACTCAGGTAACATACAGCATAACATATATCTGGACGAGTTAGTATAGCCAAATAAAGTAAACTTCCTATCAACTGTTGATAAGGATACTTTTTAAAACATGTTACTTCTTTTTTAAGTTTCAAATTAACTTCCATTGGTGTACTGACCGGGTTACAATTTTCCATATAAAATTTATTTAACAACTGTTCAATAAATTGTTCTTGGTCTACTGTAATAACATTGTTTTCTTTTCTGACTCTCATTCCCAAACACTGCTTAATTTCTCCTAAATCTTTTAATTTAAATGTTGATTCTAATACAGTTTTAAGGCATTCTGTTTCACTTTTACAATTAGAAAAAATAAAGAAATCGTCTACAAATAAGGCAATAAATATTCTAATATTATCCTTTTGTTTAAAAAACAAACAGGGCTCATACATTGATTTGGTATAACCTATACCTTGTAAACAATCATCAACTCTTTTATACCATTCCCTAGCCGATTGTTTCAAGCCATATATTGCCCTTTTTAATTTTAAAACCTTATTTTCTCTATCAGGACACACAAAGTTATCAGGTAAACACATATAAACAGTTTCATTTAAATATCCATTTAAAAATGCTGTGGTAACATCTAAATGTGTTATATCTAGGTTATATTTAACACTTATTGCAAACAATAGTCTCAATGTTGAATAACGGAGCACAGGGGAAAAGGTCTCTTTGTAATCAATACCTGCTTTTTGGGTGAAACCTTTGGCAACTAACCGTGCACGATATCTCACTTTTTCATGCTTATCTAGTTTTTTTTTAAACACCCACTTGCACTTTACCACTGTAGCTTGACTAGGTCTATCCGCTACTTCCCATGCACTATTTTGTTCAAAAGATTCCAATTCTTCTTTCATTGCCTTAGACCACTGTTGTGACTCTGGTCCATTTAAAGCTTCTTCATAGGTGATCTGTTCTCCATATAGATTCACATCTGCTTCAACACATATATTGCTGAATCCATATCTGTCAGGTTTTCTTCGCTGTCTCCCTTTTCTTTCAGATAGTGCTGGCTGACAAACATCCTTTTCTTCTTTTTCTTGGGAACTGTCGTAGAACTCATCTGAGGAACTATTGGTGGTCTCTTCTACATAGGTGCTGTCATCACCACCTATCACAGTACTGCTTGATTGCTCAGAGTCAGAGCAATCTGACTCTATTAGCTGCTTGGACTGATTCAATGCTGTTTCTGGATAGTCATTTAAAGTAACCTGCATCATTTCTGAATCATCCTTTTCCATGATAGTTACATCTCTGCTAGTTATCACTTTGTTAGTTGCTGGATTGTAAAGTCTGTACCCTTTAGTATGATCAGCATAACCTACGAGATAGTGTTTAACAGCTTTCTTATCCCATTTCAAACGCTTTTCTTTTGGGATATGGGCCATAACTACACTGCCAAAGATGCGAATGTGACTGAGATTTGGCTTATGGCCCGTCCATAATTCATAAGGAGTTTTCTGGTTCAACCCTGAAGCCACGGTTCTATTTTTTAAATACACAGCCGTGTGAACTGCTTCTCCCCAGAATTTCTTTTCTAGCTTGGCATCATACAGCAAGCATCTGGCTCTTTCTATTATGGTGCGATTGAACCTTTCGCACATGCCATTCTGTTCAGGGCTGTAGGGATTGGTTCTTTGATGAATGATGCCACATTGTTTCATTAAGTTTCTCATTTCATTTGAACAAAATTCTGTGCCATTATCTGTCCTTAGTATCTTAATACTAGAACTCATCTGTTTTTCAACCATCAATCTGAACTCCTTAAAACAAGAAAATACTTCACTTTTATTTTTTTAAAAATAAACAAATGACATTCTGCTGAAATCATCCACAAAGAGTAAGAAGTACCTTGATAAACCTATAGTATTGGTTTCTATTGGTCCGCACACATCTGCATGCACAATCTCGAGAACTCTTTCACTTCTGTGGCTACTCTGCGGGAAAGGTAATCTTGTCTGCTTACCTTCACAGCATATCTGGCAATTGGATTTACTGATATCAGCTTTACTGTCATACTGTAGACCTTCAACAGCACCATCCTTCATGATATTCATGTCCTTGCTGTTGATATGGCCGAGTCTTCTGTGCCATATCACGTCCGAGGTTGTTGCTGCTGGAGCTGCAAGCAAACATGCTGACTTGATGATTAATTTGTACACCCCATTTACCAACTCTGCCATGCCAATAAGCTCGTTCTGCTGATTTCGAATGTAACAATGCTCTTTCAGAAAGCTAACTTTGTTTCCATGCTTTATCAGCTGACAACGGACAACAGATGAACAGATGAAAGATGAAAAAACTTTTAGCTAGTTACGCTATTTTATTGTTAACTGATTGAAATTGACAAATTAAATTTAAAATATTCGTCGACATCACGTTGACAACTAAAATCATCCATCAGGAATGCACGGTTTGAAAGCGAATTCCACTCTTTATGTCTCGCAAGAAAACAAAAAAGTGGGAAAGGAATGCAAACCTTTAGTACGCGAGTCCAAGTTGCATTTGATGGATTTTCTGCAAACAATTTGTGTTGTCACTACCCTAAAACCGTCCAAATACAAGGTCAGCAATCCAAATATATCTCGGCTCTAATATATTTTTACTCTTGATTGTATACCATGTGTTTCATGTTTCTTCATGGTGTAATTTCATAAAGCAAAGGTTTGCAGTGACAGCAAAATAAAAAAAATGAGGCCAACCTTACCCAAACCCTTTAGTGGTTACCAAATTCAAAAAGGCAAATTTACAGCGAAATCGCAAGTCTCCGCCCGCACCCGAAGGAAATTGAAAAGCCTATTTCAATTATTCCCAACAGGGATGTCACACGGCCGTCGTGCAGCCTACTGTTCTAAATTTATGCCTCAAAAGAGGGACAAGAGTATGCTCTGAAACGAGTTGGAATTTTGCGATGCTATTTTCAACGCGAGATCGAAAGTGGGACGCGGTGGGTTAATTTAATTTTTTAATACCCGTGCCTTTACCCCAGCTTTAGTAGCCACAAAAAATATTTGTTATATAATTAGGTATTCGGCTCTTCCTGGACTGTGTTGAGGTAATATTATGATTTTCTGTATGTTAACCTTACAAACTTTCTTTCATCGTAGATCCTAATATCTTGAGACTATGTTTGAAGCATTAATGTATATTTATACTCAATTACATGAGATTATATGTACCCAGGACCAAAAAAAATACAATAACTAAATTGAGTTTTCATAATCAAAAGCTTATCGATACTAACATAGCCAGATCATAACCCGTTGCCGTAGCTGAATAAATAATTTGATTGACAATGATAAAAGGCTCGGTCTAGCAGTCGGACATTGATGATGCTTCCAAGGAAATTGAAAAGTCCATTTGAATTGATCTCAGCAGGGATGCCGTCGATCGATCCACGTGACCCACTTTTCAATTCAGCTGACAGGCGGTGTCAACCCTAGAGCTGCCACAAATAGAAAATGATTTTGATGTCCCTGCTTATTTGTTCAAACGGGAAATTTGAAGTGCATCTATTTGTAGCTTTGATGCCGGATAACGCTCAGGTAATGTGGTCGTGGCGCTATATACTGGTGTCGTAAGGGAAATAATAAATAATTGGGCTAATATTTTTGCGTATATACAACATTTTTTATTTTTATATTTATTTTAAAGTGAAAAGACAACGTCTATGACGTATTACAAGGTGTTATATGTGCTAAAAATAAATGTAAAACTAAACAGCTTGCTCATTTGCTTTATTCATGCACTATGGCCTATCATATGGAGAACATTGAAATGTACATATGCACAATAAGACTAAAGCCTAGACACCATGGTGCCAAATTTAATAGATTTTGTGCCTAATAATTATATAATTTTTTTTTTTTAATAAATGTATGCAAATTACTCGACAATTCGACATTAAGTTTGCGAACTTTACACTTTCTTAGCCAGTTGGTAAATATATATTAATATAATAACTAAGACAGGTTATGATATGTCCAACCGTACTATTTTTTTGTAAGATTGCTGACTGGTCGTGTTAAAGTGTAAGTTCTCGTATTAAGGTATCGTGTCCACAGGGCACAAGAATAAATTGACACTTGACACTATTTTTGCGTTTGAAAATAGTTCACTTATTAATGAATCCTCACTGAAGTCTTTGAATTATCAGCAATATATATAATTTTAACCTTTATTTGACAACATCACATACATTTGTCAGATTATGTGGCATGTGTAGTGTGACAATTGTAAGAGAATGGGAATATTATTTCTTTGTTAATAGGAAAGTTCAGTTTCAATTTGGAACAGATCGGAATCGAACCTGGGGCCTCAGATATGATCCGAAGTCCGGCCTGCTCGCCTCTGGAATAATTAACATCGTTACAGCTTTCAACATAGCGCTTAGTAAATATTTTGAATTCCTGAAAATAATTTGTATTTCTGAAAGACAATAAAATACCAGTAAAACTGAATAATTATACGGTCCCTCTATCTACCCATCACCGGATTCCTACGTGTACTAAAAATGCTTGGTAGTTTACATGTGAAGTGCAAACAAAATGAGAGGACCCACTTTCCTTCAGTAAATAAAAGCCAAAGCACCCTCTCTAATGAGACAAACAGCACCTACCCGGAGCAAACATTGTCGACTTTTATCACCATTTACCGAAGGTGCCAATACATTTTTCCTCACAAATTGATTAATTTGCGATTTCCGGTAAAAGTTCGCCCGCGCCGCCTCCGAAGCGTCGCTGAATCAAGATAAATCTTTGTTCTTTCAACGGGAAATTCTTTCCCGTTTCGAAAAGTTTTTTTTCCCAAATTATAAGGTACATGTGATGTGACCTACTTTGCATGGGAGGCCGGTGTTTGGCGACACTTGATGTATAATTTCTCCATCTTATTTAAAATTCAACAGCGCCCTTTTTAATGAGTCAAAAGGTTTCGTGCGTTGTCCAAGAATTTTACGGTGCTCTGCTAAAAAGAACTCATTATGAGACAAATTTTCAAAGGGCCAAGCGTTGTATTCGTATTTAACATAACAAGATATTGTTTATTTCATAATTAAGAATAATGAGCAACATGTACGTAAATAGTGCGTAAAAATATATTCTCGTTTTTGTTTCAATCACTCAATTCAAATTATGAATTTGAAAGTATTATTTCCAGTTTTTTTTTATTTATTGAAACAATCATTAGCGAGAGTTTCGTGTTTTGAATTTTGATGTTTGATTATGAGCCTGAATTATCAAAGGTTCTGTAAATAATTTGGATTATAAAATTAATACAAGCATTAACATAAAACTTACTACTGAAATGTCTTATAATAAAAACCGCCAAAGCAGAGAAGATATTAATATACATATTAATATATATACCGCCAATATCACGACCCTTCCATTTTGTTTTGCCGTAGTCTATTAAAATATACATGTGTTCAATTGAACACATGAAAGAAAATCGCAGTAACTTTAAATCTATTCAAAATAGAATTTCGATTTGAATATAATCTGCGCTTTCATTTGGAGCTTTTCCCATTCAAAAGTCGTTAGAATTCACTGGAAGCTTATTCACAAGCTCTTTAACAGATAAGCCGCAGTGATAATCTGTTTGCTCTTTTAGCGTAAACGTCTAATGGAGTAAGTCAAATCATACTTTCGTTTATTTTAATGTACGGTCCGCCAAAGAGGTCTGCCAGTTTTAATAAAATGTCCAATGTTATTCAAAATACCTATCTGTCTTTTTCAGTCATATGGAGAACAGCGTGTCATAAAACTTTCAGTTCGATATTAGGTACAAGGTCTAAAGTGACATTTGTAGGGTTCCGTAGCCGAATGGCAAAAAACAAAAACAATATATATTAAACTACTATATAACTATTTATTATATACTAGCTGACCCGGTGAACTTCGTACCGCCTTTGCGCAGGAATGAACTACCACAGATTACTAAATAGGTTATCCGAAGTTTGTGTAATGCGTTCTGAAATCAAACTCATATACTCAGACCACACTTATAACGCCACGCCTTGTCTATGGTGCCTAAGAAAGGTTTTTATAAGTCTAGGCTTTTATTATTATGAAATACTTACATTAAAATGAAATCAACATCAAATCGGAAAATCAGTACATTTAATAATATTTATCTATAAATAACTATTCCGGGGCGAGTTATTTCAAAAATTAAATTATTAGTGCGATAGAATTTAATTAAGTATGGTTACGTTCCGAACAAACGATGCTCTTTTAATATAATCTATGGCTGTAAATGACGTTGACTGTGCAAAAGTAAATGTATTTTTACAATCTTTCTGAGAGATTTGCTTCATATTTCTTTTTTCGTTAAAACCTTGTACAGAGTATTAGAAAAATTAAAAAAAAATCAGCGACATCGGTCAAACTGTTTTCATGTTTTGGCGTGACATCGGGAAACTAGTTTCATTTTTATATATAGATAACTATTGTATCAGTAGGAAAATAATAATATGTATTTCTCTAGTTTCTAATATATTTAAATACTAATTTTCATTCAAATCAATCAAGTCATTTTTACGTAAATGAGTAGCAAACATTCATCTAGAAATCATGGAAACCAGTACTCTATACATCCAGACATTAATTTCTTACAAATGTTCTCGGCTGTAATAATATTAGTAAAATTACAAAAACCCACACAAATAAGAAACGCAAATTTTCCCGTGGGAATCGAATACACAGCCCTTGGGGCGAGCGCTAAACATTGAAATAGATTACAAGGCAAAATCAACATCATTATTTTAAGAAATACAAGTGAGACTCAACTTTAGGTACTCGTCCAACAGTTTTATAACTTAAGCGTTAGATGCAACCACTCAATTTGAAATGGGTCAGTCAAAACATTATTACTGTTTAGTGACGTTAGTTATAAAAAAATAATGACATTTTATATATTTGGTACGTAAAACAGTCAGTAATAATTTAGTAATCATTTAGTTGGTGCTACTTTTGAATAAGGAACATATAGTGTATGGGTACAACTAATGCTGGGTACTGATTTATAGCGTGTAATGTATTTGATACAGTATCTAGTAAGTTCTTATGCATTGAGCACGTGGCTCGTATCAACATACTCATATATATTGACGACCTCGGTGGCGCAGTGGCTAAGGTAGGCGACCAAAGCGCAAAAGGTCCCGGGTTCGATTCCCGTTCGGGTCAATTTGGAAAACGAACTTTTCTAAATTGACTTGGGTCTGGGTGTGCTGGGATGACGCCCCCAGTTAGTATCCGTCGTCTGGTGCTCATAGTACAAGGGAAAACCTTAGTTTGAGACGAGGTGATTGGTGTGATTGTCTGGCGCATTTATTTATTTATTCATATCACGGTATACGGCTAGGTCACATTACCCTGCTTTATACAAGAAGGGTTTTATTTTTATTTTAAATATGAAAGGATCGAGATAACTATTAAACGTAACAAATCCTACAAAGAACAACCGATCCCAAATGGAATTAAAGAATAAATTTTTAAAAAAGAAAGTTGTGTTAGTTGCACTATGTATTTATAAATCAAGAACGGCTGAACAGTTTTTGCTGAAAATAGGTAGGGAGGTACTTTAGAGCCCGGAGAAGGATATAAGACTTTTTTATTTTTTTTTACTTTTTTTATAAACAATGTGATAATAAAATCAAAAGTCTGCTCTTTTACTGCTTCTTTGGCGGAACAATGTTCGCCGGGTCAGCTAGTTAATAACAAGTTAAGAGTTATTATGTGACTTTCTACACTAAGCACTCAAATCTGCAGCTCACATTCAGCTGCTTTGATTTCTATTCGCAAACCAATTAAGAACTTAACTCGTAATGAGAAACTTCAGCGAACTAGACACTAAAATGTAATAAAAACTATTGAGACCAGCAAGTTAGTGCATTCGGTCCCAGACAGAACAAATATTAATGTGATGAGCATTTGAGTTCGTTTTGTGTCTTTCGGTATTTATATATGTGTGCTTTTTTTATTCCTATTGTCGCGTCCCTTACGTTTTTATCATAAAACACGAGATCTCAAACTAACTTATTAGGTACGCTTAGGTTTACACGGTCAATTCTATGACAGGTCTTAAATGATCTAAGAGCTGATTTGTCAATCATCAGTTAAAAATTACAAGTAAATAAATGTATGTATTAAAATAGGTCATTATATATTTATTCAACTGTTTATTTATTCACTAATCTGACGATTGAAAAAACAGGCGTAAGTATTATAATGTACCTAAATTGTTATCTACAGTTATATTATAAAGAGGAATGATTTGTATTTTTGTACGTTTGTAATTAACTACCATGCCGATATCAAATAATTATAATTTCATCATTGGAAAGCTGCATTTACCTTGAGTAACATAAGCTGCATTTACCTTGAGTAACATAAGCTGCATTTACCTTGAGTAACATAAGCTGCATTTACCTTGAGTAACATAAGCTGCATTTACCTTGAGTAACATAAGCTGTATTTATTTTTAGAAAAGAAGTCCACGCGTACGAAGTTCTTGGTGGCCCCTAGTTTTTTAATAAATGAACCTTGAGTAACATAAGCTACATTTACCTTGAGTAACATAAGCTGCATTTACCTTGAGTAACATAAGCTGCATTTACCTTGAGTAACATAAGCTGCATTTACCTTGAGTAACATAAGCTGCATTTACCTTGAGTAACATAAGCTGTATTTATTTTTAGAAAAGAAGTCCACGCGTACGAAGTTCTTGGTGGCCCCTAGTTTTTTAATAAATGAACCTTGAGTAACATAAGCTACATTTACCTTGAGTAACATAAGCTGTATTTATTTTTAGAAAAGAAGTCCACGCGTACGAAGTTCTTGGTGGCCCCTAGTTTTTTAATAAATGAATATAATTCAGAGTAACTAATGGTTGGTATCACAAGCTCTTGTTCTATTTGAAGGTGTAGCCTAACAAAACACGGGAGAAATGCCGTGGTCTAATTGAAAGGAGGACGAAATTACAAGAGCTTCTGAAGATTACGCCCATCGTCCTTCGCCCTTTGTCCCTTGTTCGTTTACGACAAAAATTCTGACGTACAGTCATTTTTCTTTTAATTGGTTTGTTAGTACTGAGTTTGGAGTCCTTTTTCGGGCATCTTGTCATACGACAATATAATGCTTTGCTTTGCAACGGCTTTGGTTCATTATCTAACAAAGTATTTCAGAGTCTATTGTGTTGTCAACTTGCGGTGTAAATTAATAATTTCAGAATTAAGGTAGAATGTTAATATAAGTGGTTATTAAATTGTAAACGTTTTCAAATATAGCGAGTACGTGTTTCAAAGCTTTGATTATTTGATTGTTTGTTTACGTTACATTGTAACTGGGTGTCTAACGCAAAGTCCATTTGTGGTATTGTTGCGTGAGGTTTGATATAGTTGCACAGTTTGGTGCTCTAAGCTTCCCAAAGATTCCGTGAAAGTCAAAGGTTTAAGGCACAGTCAGGTCCAAAGTAAGTTGTCCACGTATAAAATTTTCTTGAAACTCCGATTTCATGTAAGTCAAAGGCTCGTTTCAAGGCAGATTATTTTCAAGCAGATTTCAAGTTGTAGTAAGTTGTGCACATAACAATTTACTTAAACCTCGATGGATTTTAAAGGACCTTCACGAATGCAACCAATACTAAGCCTCCCCACTGAAATCTACCAAACAAAAGTTAATAAAAATAAATTATCAAAATATAAATGGACTCGCATGACGCCAAACGACTGCACCAATTTGGACAAATGTGTTATGTTCGTAATAGTGAGGACTTCGTTTGTAGGGAAAAAAAACATTACAAATTCGAGGTAGGGCATAGCGATTTATCGCTCGAACAGCCCGAATGGGGAAATACCTCCACCTTACAGAAGACCGCAGCCAAATTAACAATTACTCCGGTGTTGTTGTGTTCCTACCAAGGTTTCCAGAGCGGTGCTACAAGTCCAGTAACACATTTATTATGCTGTACTTGTAGCCCTTAAGCTAAGACCTCATTACCACTTACCATCAGGTGGGATGAGGTCAATCATGAAGTGTAATATAAAAAAAGAAAAAGAAGAAGAAACGTCTATGTTCTGAATGGGGATATATCCCAATATCCTTCGATAAACAATCAAACAATTATGATTAATTACATTTCACTATTTTTATTGAAATAAATATTATAAAAACTCTCCTTTCAACTGGCTTGAAGAATTCTTATCCAAAGATAAATCCGATTCGATACTCTTTTTACGGAAATGTCTTTATTTATCCAAAGCTTTTACAAACATGGTCGCAAAATGTCAACGTTTTAACCTCCGGCCAATATTTGATCTGATCCCTGCTCAAATGTAACCATGGTCAATCGATTAAGTGGAGTTCGTTGTACAGCAATTACATTTTATTGGTTCCTCTGGCTCTGAGGGTGTGAAGCAAACCTTTCCTGAATAATGGTGGGTCGTGACATAACTTTGTATGAGCTGCTCCGGAAATCTTAAGCCTGTTTCGTTTTTTAATGATTCGTTTGGAATTAACTTTTTGTTGTTTTTGCTCTAACTGAACTGTTTAAAAAATATTTGTATTTATTGCTCACTAGCTAGTTTGCCTTAATATATAAAATTGAATCCCTATTTCCCTTGGTCACGTCATGAAGCGTGAACTGCTGGACTAACTTCACTTTTTTTGTTGTGTTTGTTTTCA
This sequence comes from Glyphodes pyloalis, assembly GCA_037074685.1. Taxonomy (NCBI): domain Eukaryota; kingdom Metazoa; phylum Arthropoda; class Insecta; order Lepidoptera; family Crambidae; genus Glyphodes; species Glyphodes pyloalis. The sequence continues at coordinate 13,060,761 of JAYKKO010000013.1, forward strand.
GGAGAAGGTTCTTACGAAAGAAGGAAAATCATTTAATTAAATAGTCGTAATTAAGACAGGACGACGTCTGTTGTAGTCAACAATAAAAGTGTTCTATCTTACTGCTATACATGATATATGTAAACATTTAAAATAATTTAACGGGTCAAAACGCGACACCATTTTTATTTAGTAGTTAATACAAACTACTTACTGCCCGACGTTTCAAAATGGAACGCGAAAGTCTTAAAATTTATATGATATATGTATATGCTAAGTGGGGTCTGGGAATACGAAAAACAATACCACAAAATTGGAATGTACAAACAACAGTGTTTATTTGAGGAAAAATGCACAACGCTTAAAATATAACCAAAGTAAAGATTCGGAGATGGGAAAGAATTTTATGGAATGCAAACTGGAGTCCGCCATTTAAAATATAAAAGACTCGTCAATTGGTTATTTTTAGGCTCAAATATTTTAAAAATCTTTTTTACCCTAAATTCCTTCTCAAGCATGAATAATTAAGAAGGGGCATTTACATTTTATCTTTAAAAAAATATGAATTGCATTTATTTAACAAAAATATTAATGGAAGTTATCATTTGTGAAATCAAATCGAATATTTGAGAATTTGGTTTGTGACCTGAATAGTCAGGAATCATCAAAATGTCTGTTCATCCGTTCAGTATATTTCGTCAAAAAGGAACTAGGCAGACCATTAATTAATTACTGCGTAGTTGTTCATGTGAACGTAATGAACCAGTACAAGATAATTACTGAAGTGCATATAAGTTGTTAGTATCAAATGCCGTTAGAGGAGTGATTATGAGCTTTAATAATTAGTTAGTTAGTCTGTAATCTAGTGGCAACTAGTAATCTGATGTGTGGCAATAGATCGTGTTTAATTGACTTCGTTGGAAGGATTAGATTGATAGCTTGAAAACTTGTATAGTAGGTACTTTTCTGAAAGTTAGATAAGCTAAAAGAAGGAAAAAGAAAAAAAAGAAAAAAACTAGTGAATCGTGACTGGCTAAAGAGATTCATCATCGGGCAATACAAACTAGTGGGTATTATGGAGATACAGCAACACTGGTCATCTTGTACTATCTCTTTATTTAATTTCACAATTTAACCCTATTACTGTCCAGCTATAACCGCGGCAGCAATCCAACACCAATTATCTAATTTGAAAACGCCTAATTCCATCCCATTAGTCCTATTTATTTGTACCAGTACTAATGGTTCGAATATTCTTAATCAAAGACAAAGCAATTGAATTAATCAACAGAATCAGGTCCGAATTTCTAAATAACAGCCAAATAATACGTCAAGCATTTCCTTTGAATAATCTTAGTGACCCGAGAGTTCCTTGGGCCCTCTCTAGGTGGCGCTCAGGGCGAAAATGAAACCCTTTTAGAGATGTGATCTAATGAATAGGCTAAGCGATAGCTAATAAGTGATTAACAAAAAATATATCATTCTAAAATTAAGATTCACTTTTGTTATGTTAGTGTCATAGTTTCTGATTTCTACAACACGCGGGTTTCAATTACTTACCACCAAATTAGCACAAAGTATGGGATGTTCTCGAATATTTATAAGGCATGTTTAATTTTATAAAAAGTGCCGTTTTTATCGAAATGCAAATTAAGTTATTGAGAAATATAAATATCTAATGGTAGTTTTTTTTTTCATTTTAAAAAAGATAACGAAAAATGTCTCTGGTTTTGCACCATTTTTAAAGTATCAACACGATGACAACTATTGATTCATAATATTACGATTAACTGTTGATGGAGCATAAAATCCTACCAGGTGCGATAAAGCCTAGGTAGGATTCCTATTATTTTATATAGTATATTTTATTAAATTAGTTTATTTTTATTATTTATAAACTTTACTGCACAAAATGTATACAAAGAGGACGCTGGGAGCATTTTCTACCAATCAACCCTTGGGTCGGGCAGATAGTTAGTTTATAGGTGCAGTAACAGTAAGAATGCTTGTATGGTAGTGATATAGCATAAAACCCGACCCGAAGGGTTTCCTACTTGAAATCAAATGTCCTTTACTCGAATATTATATGCTCGAGAATGTTTCCTCGAAGAACCATAAGATCGACAAATCATGAGGTCGATAGTGCGCTACATCGATGCATCAATGTCTCGAATATCTCAATCTCGACGGATGGAATGCTAGAAGCGGTCTCACTCAAAGCATCATTCCTCGAAAGTTAATAGGACCTAATTTAGAACAAAACGTAAAAGGATCCGATATTCTTTTTTTTTTCATATTGCACTTCAAGATTGACCTTATCCCATCTGATGTTAAGTGGTAATGAGGTCCTAGCTTAAGGATGACAAGTACAGCATAATAAATATGTTACTGGACTTGTCGCCCTTACCTTGAAGGCTTGACCCCTGCTACTAATGTAGCACCCCCCAGGAGCTCTGGAAACCTTACTCACACGCATGAACACAACAACACAGAAGTTAGTAGATTGTTATTTGGCTGCGGTTCTCTGTAAGGTGGAGGTATTTCACCAGTCGGGCTGCTCCAGTTCGAGCGATAAATCGCTATGCCCTACCTCTCTTAAAATTCGACTTCAAGTAGGAAATCCTGCTAGTGGACGATCAGCCTTAGATTTCAATCCATTAATATTCAGGACACAGTGTTGTCCATGCTCGAGGTCACGACTGATCCTCTCTCTATTGTTGCAGATGCTGTCTCAGACAATACCCTCGAAGAGCGGAAAGACATTGGTGATATATTTATTAAAAAATGTAAGTACCCCCTTTTATCTTAATCGCGTACACAAACTTCATTTGATGTGATCCCTACAGGATAAGGAACGACAAAAAATGTGATTGATTCAAACTTACTGAAATAAGGAAAATTATTAGAAAGGAAATTACTTTATTTAACAAAGAATAAGGATAAGTAACTATGGTAAATTAAAAAGATTTTTATCCTTATTTGTAATCCATTACTTTTCATTCTTAAGGTGCAAACAGTTTTTGTAACTAAAATTGAAAATGTTTTCTTTAGATTTATCTACGAGGTTCTTTAAGAATACCTACACTTTGTTACTTGCACAACACACACTTAGCTGAATGTATGAAAAGTTAATTAACAAAAAAACAACTCGATATCCTTTCATGATGTAAAGCAAATGTTTTATTTATATTAATGGTTTACGTTTCAAGCTCACATCCTGGAATTACATGCCATTTTATCCGGAATTTCGAACAGACTATTCCATTTTAACAATTTGTCAGAAATACACAGAACATGCAAACATTTTCATCGCTACAAATTTTCCAAGAACACATGTTGGTCTATATTTTATTACCAAAACAAATTTTACTTTGAGAGTGTATTACTCCAACAAATATTTTAACCGAATGTGGTGAATTGGTGCAGAGTAGTGCAAAGAGAACCGCGGTGCATACAATTTAAAATACAAAAATACAAAAAACCATTTATTCGTATTAATTTATACTAGCAAATACTGAATGTTTTTTTTATGTATTAATCACTCTACCTAACTAAAGGCTGTATAAATGCGCCAGAAAATCACAAACTAAGATTTTCCCTTGTACTATGAGCACCAGACTACGGATACTAACTGGGGGCGTCATCCCAGCACACCCAGACTCAAGTCAATTTAGTTCGTTCGTTTTCCAAATTGACCTGACCGGGAATCGAACCCGGGACCTTTCGCGCTTTGGCCGCTTACCTTAGCCACTGCGCCACCGAGGTCGTCAAAATAATGTGTCATAATATCGCATCTTCGGTAGAACAAGGGCACAATTGTCAACTATCTTAAAAACAAAACTAATAAAAAAATTTTTAATTCTTGTAAAGCACATGTCTAAAAAGAATATAGTGTAATGGTTTATGTCTTGCAAAGGAGGACAACTTTAGAGTAATGATAACAGAGCTAGACCACACTTAAGCAAAAAAATATCTTAAAATGGCTCTCCTATAAAATTGCAAAAACTGCAAATGTGCCCTTGGTCTACCGAAGGTGCGATATGTTGCGTTTTCTTGCTTCTTTACAAACACTTACACTGGCATTTTAATTTCATAAGCCTATTCCAGCTATAACAATGAGTTTAAATAACCAGTTCTTTAGTTGCTCCTTATTACCCCGTGCGGCAGTCATTAGGTGGAATAAATTAACATAAAATTCAATTAGTAAGGCGCTAAGCGAGAATCGTTAGAAAGTTACCGCCACCCCCTAACTGAGGGGTAAACAAAAACTAAGATTATTAAAACAAAGAGGCTTAAGACTATAGATGACGCTTGATCTATTCATTAGAAGATTTATGTTTTATTTCTTTTGTTCCAATAAATGGAAATATTAAGTGTAATTTAGGGTTTAAGACTTTCGCGTTCCATTTTAAACAATAAATATAAGTTAACGGGTAAAAACGCGATAACATTTATAGTATAAATTACTGCCCGATTGATGTTATTGCGTTTTATATAATAAGTGTACCTAATATACTGATTCGTTCGTTCGTTCGTTCGTATATGATAAGTTTTGAAAGATATAAATTACGCAATAAATACTGTTACTTATAATAATGCAGTCTGAGATAGTGTCACATAGTTCTATGTAATTCTTATCCCAACCATTTATGTAGGCTTAGGTACAGATAAAAGTTCGACTACAAATTTACACGCTTTGGACTTTGCACCGCCATATGTCGTGCACACAAGGTCTAATATTGAACTGCAAGGTTTTATATTGACGTGCTGTTGACCGTATGTAATCAAAACAAAGTCATAATACAATCAGACATAGAAATACCACAAAAGAGATTGAACTTCTGACCGCAGCGCAGAGTAAACGGGTTGCTTAATGCAACATCGAGCCAATTCTTTACCGGCTTAGGATTATTTTTATGTGCGAAATATTTGATAAACAATTTTAGGTTTTAATATAAGGAGATAGAAGGGCCTGCGACTTTATCCGCGGGCTATTTATCCCCTTAGAAGATCCAAATATCCTTAGCGGACGCCACCGTTATTAACGTTAACTGCGTGTCACAGTTTTAAATATTAACCAAACCCAGGCGCAGATGTAGACACATAGTTTTGTTTTATGTTGAGCGGCCATTAAAGTCTCAAAGTAAATTTTGCGACCCACCAAAACTAATCATACGAAACCACGAGAGATACAGTTCCACGAAACGTAAAATATAAATTTTCCAAATGAAAACTGCCGTATGTGGTAAGCGTTGTGTGGTGCGGGCTCATTATATTTTCATATCGGTTAATATAGTTTCATTATACACGTATGAAAAGTACAGTAGTTTCAGAAAACTAAGTGCATTTCCAAACGGCACCACATTTGCTCGAAATAATTCAGATGCCAAATTAAATTTTGATTAAGACATGGCATGCAGTCAAACTGGTAAACATGTATCACATTTTGATATTTGTATAGTATCTATGTATAAGAGTACAGTATCACTTAACTCCTTGATGGTCGAGTGGTTAATGTGCTAGTTTTGAAACTTGGAGACCTGGGTTCAGGCTCCGTGTTGAGCAAAGTTTGTATCGGATTTTAATATAGCTCTGATTTGAGCTCGTCAATTTGCTTTTGCAAACATAGTAATAAACCAGTAACCGAAATTGTATCGATGACTTATTTTCACAATGGGGACATTTGTACTTTAATAAGAGAAAAGCTATTAACTTTTCAGAAAACATTGATCAATTTATATACACAAAGGTTATTTTATGAGCGTCGATCAAGTTATGCGTGCCACAAACATTTGTCTTATTTTCTTATCGTTGTCAGTTACCTATTTGTTTTAACTCACATGTCATTGTCATAAAAAAGACAATGGAATCAGCTATGCATACATCAGCTACCAAAATAAAACTTACGAAGTGGTATGCTCTTTCTTATATGAGTAGTTCAGATGATGAAGATTTGTTTCGCTGGTTCCGATACCACTAATACAACAAAATTTGCTACATATATACGCGTGATACACATGATAATCTAACGTAAACTATAGTAGGAACAGAATAAAGCGGTGGAAATGTTATTTTACCTCATCCAAAATCTTAATATTATTCCTGAACAGTTCAGCTGTTTTATATCCGTACGTTTAGAAGTGAATCAGCTTACTTCTGTTGCCGAGAGGCGAGCTGACCGGATTTGGCATTACGCTATCTTTGAGCTCCCGGGTTCGATACCAGTGGAGTTAACACGAAAAACTTTCTACATTTTTTCGGTTACCGTCGTTGTTTCTGTAACACAGGTGCTTCAGCTAATTACCACAGAATCAGAGCAATGCATATGATGTTGACCAACTTACCAAAATAACATGAGAAATGTTTACCCTCGTGTTGGAGAAACAGCAAAATTAACCTACCAATTTTCCGAGCCCAACTGTACAGCGTACATTTTGTTCGAGTTTCCAATTAAAACGTAGAGCACGCAGCTTTACACCTGCCCGTGACAGCTTGCTGCGGATGCTAGAGTTCATTTCGGTACGTTTCTTCGCTGTTAACTGGTCTACTATGTGGGTAGAGACTAATTAAAAGTCAATTAGCACTCTGTTACCTTGATCATTAAATTAAAATTAATAATATTGGATTTACTACAAGTTTTACTTAAAGCTATGAATAAATTGAGTAAAGTATTAGTCTATTTAATGTATTGTTGCAGGGCTAAGGCCATCATCGAAAACATGTACGAGAATCATTAAAGCAATAGCCATTGGCTTAATATTGTCAAATACCGGTTGCTGATCACAAACGCAAGCTAAGTTCGAAAATCCCAAAATTAACTTTGATCGATCCTGACTGTCTAAAGCTCTTAACATTAGACCTTTTAAGAGTACGAAAACGGATTCATAGTAAAGTAGTAATCATTATTACTACTTATTATTACTTATATTATTACGACATTTCGTTTTAACCAATTTCAGTCAAGAAAGCCAATGCCATTGAGAGCAACCAACTACAAAGGACTTGGTTTATTAATTGCCACAACGCAACTCTACATCTGCTCATGACGTTCGATGCTAGAACTCATTTGAAATCTTTGAGGTAGTGCGGTAAAAGATCTTTGTGGGTAGAAATCATTTAAAGCTTATCACACTTTTAAAGCCGTGCATATTTTTTATAACCTTTTAATGAGAGAAATAATTTAGCAATAAGTATGAATGTAATTCATTATTTGAAGTAAGTCAGACAAAATTACAATTATTTAAAGATACTATTTCTCGCGGTTTTTCACATAACTAAAAGTAATAAATAACAGATTTAAAAATTAAATATTCCGATTGCGTGAGTTGTTCTGGAGTTTCCAGATTTTCAAGAACAGTCTTGAAGTATTTATTTTCGATACATATGATGAAAGTAACATCACGTCACTTCATAAATGTTAGTCTTATCAATATTCCCACTTATTGTACTCTTATTTTTTGCACGTAGTATTAACCTAGTTTGATTTGTTTTCAAAATTAATAATAATATTAGCTTATTCGATTTTGGTATCATTCATTATATTTGGCTAAAAATGTATGGTCAGTAGTTAGTCACTTCTCAGTAATAATTTGTTAATGTTCATAAGTATCAGCAAGATAAAAACTTGATTAGTTAAGATTAGGCATTGAATCAATCAAACAATTTAACCCTTATGTTAGTTAATAATATTGAACAAATCAAAAGCATAGATAATATAATCAATAATTTCGCTAGGCTAAATAATAAAAGATGATAACGAAAATGTTTAATTGAATACCGCACCCCCATTTGATTGATATTCATACTGCCCTAAAAAACATATTTCGCTATCGCTATATCGTTTGTATCATTCTCGTTACGAGTTTTGCTTTTTATTCCAGTTTTAAGCTTTAGAGAGCTTCTAGCTTTGACGTAAGCCGTCAATCAGCATATACCTGATATTGGTACTGGATGTTTTTTCGGAGCTTTCAGTTGGTATTTGGATTATTACTTGGTGTATATTTCGCAGGCATTTTGTATAAATCCGCTGTTTACATGCGATGTCGTCAGTTTAGAAAAGCAGTGCAATTTGAAGCTCTTATTAAATTCAGTTAACATAAAAGTCACGATAACGATATTTATTCAATGGGGACTACCGCGCGTGAAAAATCCGCTATATGTCACTACGTGTGTGAGAGGTCCAACTGCTACACGATTGGTTACTTTTGACATGACATTGACAGATGTGTCACCATGACATGTTAATCACCAATCACGAAGCAGTTGGACCTCACGCCCCCGTAGTGTCATCTAGCGAATTTGTCACGCGCTGTAGTCCCCATTACAATTACTTAACCTAAGGTGAATTATATTAACGGGCGTTTCTATTGATCCGGTTAGATTAGGTTAGCCATCAAATCACTAGCCACATCTAACCTATTTTGAATAAAAATAAACAAAACAGTAGACGAGGCATTAAATTCCAAGTACAGCATAGTATTTAGAATTTATGATGCAATTTGTATACTAAATGGCATTGAGAAACTGAAAGACTTCGTTGTAGACACGGTATTCAAAAAAGGAATCGTTCCAAACTGGATGTCCGGTCCTATTCTGTCAATATGAAGTGGAAAATTGACATAATAAATTTACAACAAAACACGGGTGTCCGGCGCCATATTGTATTCCAAGATATCCATCCATATTGTAATTCAATGAATGCTACCTTTTCAGAGAAAGTTATTTTTAAGGCGCAATAGCGTATAAATAAATATGACTGTGAGACGAATTTGAAAGTTGATGAAAATTAAAATTTGAATGTAAGATCATATGCTGAATAGATGAAAATAAAATAATTTTAATTTAACTTTATTTAAAAAAGCTCCTTTATTTTACACTACCTGTCGCCCATGTAGTACGTGTGGAGTTACTCTTTTTCAAGCAATAAATATAGCCTGTTATTCAGGGTGAATGTAACTTTTCAAAGGTAAAATAAGTTTTAAAATCGGCAGAGTTTAGTCATTACAAACGTGTACACATAAAATACAAAACTACAACTCTTTCCTAATATTATTAATATTGGACAACATCACATACATTGCTCGAATTCTGTGGTAAGCACTTGTGTTACAGAAATCAGAAACAACGACTGTACTACAACACCCAGACCCGAGACAATACAGAAAAGTTCGTTTCCCATATTGAACCGTCCGGGAATCGAACCCGGAACGCTCGCCTCTCGGCTACGGATATAATATTAATAACATTAGCGTAGATAGACAAAGTCCACTTCTTCGATTTACTTCGTCAAGATGTTATTTTTGTTGTTTTTCCAACAAGTTTGTTTGCAAGTAATGGAAGTCGTTCCATTTTTTATTTTATAAATCGAAAAGTTTACTTTAATGTGTAAATTTGACGTGCATTTTCTCATTCATAATCAATAGTACCTACAGTTAAAAAGTACTTATGTATATTTCTAAAACACTGAACACGCACGAGTAAATTGTCGCAAGTTAAGAAAAATAAATAAAATTTTAAACGTCTTAAATGTGGCGCATGCTTAATTCTCGTAGTAGCATTTCGGACGCGTTCCACTGAAAATAACTTTATTAAAGAGATCAATGCGTAAAATCTCGCGGTGTCATCGGTTATCACGAAAGCCTTTGTAATTTCCAAGACAACGTTTTCGAACAGTTCAAAAACACCGTGACACGAAACAAAAAATATTCTCATCGAAAATTACGTCTGCTGACCTTCTCAGTCTCGGGTGCGAAACAAAATGAATAATGACCAAAGAAATTTCCTTTGTTCGAATTCGCAAGTCATTATTTCCAAATAATTCGGGCGGATGGGTACAATAATGACGATGCTTTTCCACCTGCCACTTTAATCTGTATACAAGCCGGCGTCAAATTTGATTTTGCGCAACAGTTTTTGAAGGCTCAACAAATATTGGCGGAGCTTTGGTCGAAGTTTTGTTTACTGACAGCCCAATTTTAGTAACTACCTTTGGTCATAATAAAATCCTTTTCTAAGCGTGTATCGAAGTCCATCTGTTTTTTACGCATCCCGGCGTTCTTTACAACTATAATCTTTATTGGGAGAGCCTGGCTATTCCATTGAAGCGATTGCCACCTGAACTTCGCAACCTTTACGTGAAAAACCAGAATTACTTAGATCATACTAGGACTACACAATAGAGGTTAGTCAGGATAATTTAATACCAATATTACATCTTTGAACGTGTTTAAATAATGGGCCTCGAAATTTCGGCTTGATGTATAATGCATGTGATGACGTAGTCAATTTCGTGTATTCAGTAAGTAAAGTACGAACAAATCCATGATATGCCCAACTTGGAATAATACTTTTACAGAAGAAGCAATCTACTTAAAAATTTTTTTTAGTCCCTTAATTATTGCCAAATATATCCGACATGCACAAACAAAAGCACATCTGACTATACACTTCGAACTTTGTACTCTGCCCTTATATCGTCAGCAAAAGACCTAATATCGAAATGCAAGTATTTACGTTGATCTGCTTTTCCCATTTTGCGGTGATGGTAAAGGCTTAGAAGGCTTTAGAAGGCCGTAGTACTTCATAGAAAACCAGTTTGTCACGAAGCGGTGATGGTGAAGTCTAAGAAGGCCTTAGAAGGCCGTAGAACTTCATAGAAAACCAGTTTGTCACGAAACGGTGATGGCGAAGTCTAAGAAGGCCTTAGAAGGCCGTAGAACTTCATAGAAAACCAGTTTGTCACGAAACGGTGATGGTGAAGTCTAAGAAGGCCTTAGAAGGCCGTAGAACTTCATAGAAAACCAGTTTGTCACGAAACAGTGATGGTGAAGTTTAAGAAGGCCTTAGAAGGCCGTAGAACTTCCTAGAAAACCGGTTTAAAAAAATATGAATAGTTAAGGAGTCAAAACTATATTGTTGACGTAATAATACATTCAAGTTTTTTTTTTGTTGTGTACATTTTCCTATCCGTATCCGTAACTAACTTACCAGCCATTTAAATTTACTTTATCTTACCTTTTGTCAACCATGATTTGTGGGACTCTAGAGTTAGAACGTTGAGTCCATTTATAGATTTATTGGTAAATTATTGTCTACCTATACGCAAACCTTCCTGGGGTCGACCCTTGCCCGTCCATTTGCTTGTTAAAACTTGTTCTTTATGAACTTCGTCACGAATTTCCAATTTGAGCGATACCCTCCAAACTCTGTCCTAATACATATATGCTTAAATTATGCCGTTGTTAAGTAGTTAACTTACTTACTTTTTAAGCATTATCCTATTACTAAAAAAGTGTGGTGTTTTTTTCGTAAAGTGAATAGCCTAACACTCTTTAACCATCGCATCAGTCTCTTCAACATCAAAACAAGTTAAACACATTTTGATAAAAGTATTGATTAACTACATACCAAATAAAACCCCTGTTAATGGTAGGTACTACTATTTCAAAGACAATATAGCAAAAAAAACTTTATGGCAAAAATGTAATGTATTGTTGTGTAAAAATTACTGCTTGTATCTTCACAAAATTCTTTGTTGACAATGTTTAACCCAACGACAAAACAATTTATTTATCTCTCTTTTATATGGCTAATTGTTTTATATGGCTAACAGTTCTGGAAGCGAATTTACTCTATGCCAGTGCAATTTTTTCACTATTTATTTATTAAGAGAATATGCAATTAAAACTAATTGTAAAAATCTAATTTAGATAACCCACACAGCGTAAATCAAATATCAAATCTTAGTTCAGTGCTACTTAGTATTGACTTTATAAACAGGCTTATTTTATGCGGCATTAGGTTGAGTTTATCTATTATGCAAACAAAGTCAACATATGAAAGGGTGGATAAAAGCATTGTCATATTATGTATGCAAGACGAACAGCTTCTGCGTATAAAGTTATGCTTAAAAGCTTTATGAAAAATTGTTTCTTACGATTTGTGAAAATAATTTGCTTACATAAAATGATGGTGCAATAAGTGCTTGATTGTATAGATGTTTCATCATATCTTTTTGGATTTTGGAAAAAAGGTCGTGGGTTCAATCCCCACAAGACAAACATTTGTGAAAAATCTTTAAGTTTTGTTATGTATCTGATTATGTATAAATATACAATTTCAGTACTAGATTGAGTTTAAACTGTGAACTATTTAGTAGAACACCTTACCTCTTCATCCCCAACGAATGTTAGCATGTTCATTTGTATATCCATATGGGATGAAAAGGCAATAACAAGAGTCAAACAAAAAAGCCCTCTTCTATGACCGCGGTGCAGTTAGTTTTTATGTCAAGCTCTCTCCGTCATCCGTCTTTCTCTCTCTCTCTCTCTCTCTCTCTATCTAATTGGCTCTAGTTTGATATTTTAGAAGGCACTCAAATTTAGTTGTTAATTGACTCGCTATATATATATAACTTACTATAACTGTCTTATAAGCTAGAAATAAATTTACACGTACACGAAATATTTTGCTCTGACTGTCATGACGCTGTGAAAATATCTGAGAATTTAATAGAAATAAACCGGTGTGACTTTAACAATTGGAAATATTTAAGATGATAGTACGGTTTTCTCTGTGCATGAAGCGGACTTATACGAGACCGTCCATTCATTTAATAAAGTCCGAACACGTTAGACCTCGCATGATCTTTTAACACCCTCCCCAACCCAAGGGAACAAACCCACCGGTTGGCAAGTCCTGTTCTAATTAATATTTTATGTACACTAATTTGCGAGCAGGTCTTTGCATACAAAAGCTGAAATGAAACATATGTCGCAACTATAAACGCAAATATGTACCTGTTGAAACCTGTATGGAGCGATGTTTTCCCCAAACCGCAACAAAACTGAGTGAAATGTTTTGAATTTAAAAAAAAACTACCTCAACTGATTGGTCAACTTAAATCTATATACAAGGCACTACTTACCACTCGAAAGGCATATTCGGAAGACCAGCGTCGGGGTGTCACTCCGATACCTCGACATTTCGACATGCTGAGTATTTGCCTTTTAAGTGGCATAAGTTGCTGTTCTGTAAATGGTATGTCATGTCGCTAAATACACATTTTTTTCTTTCAATCGTACAAAGGTAATTTATATTCATAAGGAGCTACAAAAATTCACTCAATAACTAAAAATCGTTTGTTTATGTTTATTTGAAAACATATTGACTAAACTTTTCATAATTTATATAGCCGGTTAACCCAATTGAAAAGATTTAAGAAGCTAAGCGATAAAAATATCGCTGCTAAAAATCGTGGTGAGAAACAATCTTAATGATTACCCATCACTTTAATAAAAAACCCAGTCAATACCACCCTATTGACCTTCCATATTGCATCTAATATAATGCCATATATTGGTTGATATCTACTATCAGTGCAACTACCAATCAGGCTCAGTGCTTGGTGTCCAATAACATAAGAGCATGTTGTATGTCTAGTGTAATACTCTACAGCTGCCACAATATTAATCTAATCTATGTATTTATGGAAGTTAGCATGTAGAATTAAGGTAAATTATTAAGATCATGCATAAAACCGATAGCTAATGGTGTAGAAAAGTTCTACAATGGCAATTACGTACCGAAAAACCAAAAAAGAGTACGTGGCTAGCGATACAATAAATCAATTTCATCAGTAAAATCATCATCGTTAAGCCAAATTAAAAAAAAATCGCAGACAGCTGTCATTTGCGAATTCCAGAGTGCAGGTTTGTCACACAAATGGCGGTTTCCATTTCGGTTTAAAAAAGTATAATTTATTTTGCATAAAGAAAATACTAAATTTTTATTGAAAAGTAAATAAATAATATATGTTCACTGATATTTCCGTCAGTTATAGACAGAAATCATTATTTTTTGTTAACACTGTCACGTAGCTAATTTACATCTTAACTTCTTTGTCCTAGTACGTATTCCGAAAAAGCATTAATTACAAAGCCCGGGGTGTAAACGACAGTGATGACATGATCACCTGATTTGACGAGCCTGCAAATATCATATTTGAGAAATTCTGATAAGAATAGTTAGTAGTGAGTTTTCTTAATTTGCGTTTATTCTATATACAACAACGGTTCAGCAAGCCAGAGCTTACAAGCTTCGAATTCCAACAAATATGAGAGCTCCGGTCTCGGCATTGAATGAAAACTGTCAAGCTAACAATAATTTGTTATATGAGAGGTGGTTCAGGGTTGATGCACTTCACTCTTTGTTCTTCTATCCTACTAATATCATAAACACGTAAGTTTGTAAGAATGAGTGAATGAGTGTATGTAGAAAACAACTAAATTAGGACGAAATTTTTGTATACAATAGTTTTATTCGCGTTTTCTAATAAGTATGGGATACTTTTTATCCCAAAAATAACGTGGACGAAGTCGTGGCCAACGCCTAGTAAATTTATAGTACCTACTCAGTAATAAAAAATGTGTATGCAACGATTCCTGTACGCATAGTAAGTAGGTAATATGTTGCAACTATATTTGAAACACATAAGTTAGCGAGAAAACACAATTAAAGTATCTAGCAAGTACCTACTGTGATATTTTCAACGACAATTTTTACATTAACGATTATTGCCTAAGAATGCTACATAGCATCTATATACGGCGGGTCGTTACATTCCCTTCAATTTGGTTGAGTGAAGCGATGGCTGGCACATACATCAAGCTTGTGAACAGGTGCCACCTTTGGGGACTGGTCTGCTCCAGTTTACCTCTTAAAATAACATAGTACTTAATGCTTTTTTTCACTCATCAAAATAAAACTATATGACTTGGTCCAAAGTGTTCTACACATAGCTATAAGTTAGATACTGCCACTGTAACTAATCTGCTGAGTTTCTTACCGGTGTCTTCTCGGTAGATATAGGTTCCAAACCGGAAGTAGAATCACTTTGCATTATATACAATGACAATTCGAAAGTAATATTATATGTTACCTACTTGAATAAACAAATATTGAATTTGAATTTGAATATGTAAATATACTTAAAAAGGTTTCGTTTTAATGTCGTGGTATGAATTCGAGGTTAACTACTTAGCCACCTTCTTAGGTACATATCACACTTAAATAAAGGACTTGCCAGTCTTAAGATTTCCTTCCAAAATTTCAATCTAAACAAAATACCTTGCGAATCCTTCAGCCAACTGATAGGTGGTTAAATTCAAATTAAAGGCATTCCTGCGCTTGGAGCGACCATTCAGGAAGGCAAGCAGAGTAGCTGTTGTATTTCAATTGACGTTTGTAAAGAATACCTTTGCTTTTTTAATGTATCAATGTTGGGCCTTTACACACTGACAATGCATTGGAAATAGTACATCGAGATACAGTTTGTATATAAATACAGTATGTATGTACTTTTATGTTAATGTATTTTTGCACTTGCAATTGATTTTCGGTTGTTTGTTGAATCCATATTTTATGTATAGTCAAAAGCATGTCATCTATTTTGGACTTTGCACTGCCCTTTGTGCGTGGGTATAAGAATTAAAATAGAATTTAGGATAACCTAAATTATAAGTGGTTGTTAATAGCTTTAAATGAAAAAAGAGGCTAATATTTGTCATTTTCCCTTTACATGAAAAGTTCAAAGACGTAATTTTAGAGACAAATCACCCACATCAAGAAACAAAACAGTTATTTAACCAAGCTAAGTGTAATTAGGAATTATACCAAAATTATACTTGAACTATTAAAGGTAAACAAATTTATTGTTGAAGTGTCATAATCTATCTTAATTACAGGTCACAATAATGCTTCTCGACCGTTCAGTGGGCCGTAATTTTCCCAAATAAAGGGGCGTTACACCCACTTAAAGAAACAAAACATTGATGGCTACCATTAAATCCTTGAGGGCCCTTTTTACAAAATCGTCCGTGAACAACGGGGAATGTTGTCCAATTTAGATTGGTTTTTGATTGATGGGACGGGTAAAGTTTTAAACGAATTTGCTGTGGCCGGCAGCGTTGGGTCATTGCGTACTCGATTGAATTAGCGTCGTAAAATAGTTTAAGTTTACAACATATTGCTGTATGGAGCGGAAATTAAAGCAAAGCACTTGATTATACATACATTTTCCTAATACAACACGAAAATAATATTATCAGCTTACAAACAGAAAAGGTTTCGATTCCTTACCTCTATTAGGGAGCGTGGAAACGTGTAAATAAATATGTACCTACTGTCTTCTTTATTGCAACGCTTTTTGTTAAAACAAATTGATACTGTAGTTAGAACAGTGATATTTCAAACGCGAAATTTTCTGATTTACCTATGTATGAATGAAAGTGTACAAAAATCCTGCATGCTACACATGCGTTTTACGAATAAATTATTGAATAAGTTAGCATGCAATTTAGTTTTTTGCAATGAGTATAGAAGTACAAGATTACCATGTAGAATATTATGCAATAACGCAAAAGTAGTTGAAGAGAACAATTAGTGGGTAAATATGTAAGTACCAATTTGTTGTACTCCGCGAATTGTACTCGTATGTACATTCTTTAAGAACATTAAATGACTGTTCCCACAATCGGAAACGCACGGCAAAGGATTTCAGGTGACGAACAGTATACCTAGCCTTGCATTAAGGTCGAAGTTAAAGAACATACTGCAGCTTACTAAAAATCATTAAATTGCAAATTTCAACCTTAATCCAAAAATATAAGGCTCATTACTTGGTCACCTTAAATCCTTTGCCGTCGCCATAGTTAAACAAATTGGTTCCCACAACAAAACATTGACTTTCTGCCTATTCCAATAGATAACACAATTGTCTCCATCGGCTTATGCGAATAATTATTTCTGCATTTCAACCGCAAAAGAACAATAACAGGTGAATTGCGAAACCTCATCGCATTATAACTGAAATGAAATCTGCAGGTTTATATTGACAACCTTCGTTGTGAGCAGGTCGAACTTTTGCGTAGCGCCATCGCTCGCCATGTCCCAGGTTCGGTTCTCGGTTAGGTCAATATGGACAACGAAGATACTTATTTTGTCTCGGTTCTGGATGTTGTGTTACCGTTGTGGTTTCTGCTTTAGTAAGAGCAATGTATGTGATTTTTCCACTATGTTCTTGAAAAGAGTAGTAAATTATATGGTAACGCTGAAATTTAGGTACTTTAAAATGGAATTCATTACGTCTTAGATGTTTTTAGTCACTATTTACATGAATTTGAGAAACAATTGAGACATTTATATGAATAAACAAACTCTGATACGTATGATTTTTAGTAAAAATTAACCAAGCGTATATAACAATTTTTATTTATGCGAATGGCGTCAATACTGAAAATTATCTAATTTTTTATCTGCAGTTTGCTTTTCAATGTCAGTCAAAAGTAAAGTATAACATATTTTTTGCAGTACAATGAATACTATCAAATCTTCCCTCAAAGTGGTAAAAGCCTCTCACTAGCTGCGAACTTTATATTCACTGAAAGCATACCGGCAAGCAACTCAGGAGATAATTCACAGAATTACTACGAGTATCCAACTGATAACTATTCGTTCCAAGTACAGACATAAAGTTTTAGTTTGCTAATATACTGCTACTTAGTTTAATGTGGTAAGCATAGGAATAGACATTCCACAAATGTGGCACTTATTTCCAAGTAAGAAGTATTACCCAGCCAATGAGCCACTTAGCCTTATCTATACTAATATCATCAATCAGACAAAGTCTACAGCTTTGTAAGCTGTAGACTTTGTCTGTTTGATCGAACTAATCTCGGGATCTACTGGTTTAAATTTAAAAAATATTCTTTGCTTCATAGTCCATTTATTAAGGAAGGTTTTAGGCTATATAACATCACGCTGAGACCAGTTAGAAGTGAAGAATCAGTAGAAAATGAGAAAAACCGGCCAAAAGCGTGTCGGGCCACGCTCAGTGTAGGGTTCCGTAGTTTTTAGTGCATCACAATACTTAAGTATTCTTAAATTACAACTTTAGTTAAAAAATATTTTTTCAAAAATTTCAAAAACTATTAAACCCATCAGGTTCAAAATAAAGCCTTTATGCTGTTCTATATTCTAGATTTTTTTCATACTTTTTGAACTTATGGTTCAAAAGTTAGAGAGGGGGGGGACCCAATTTTATTTTCTTTTGGAGCGATTATTTCCCAAATTATTAAAATTATTAAAAAATTATCTTTGTAAACCCCTATTCATTTTTAAATACCTTTCCAACGATATATCACATGTTGGGATTGAAATAAAAAAAATCACTCCCCAATTTACGTGTAGGGGAGGTACCCTAAAAAAACATTTTTTTTTAATTTTTTTTTTTGCACTTTGTTGGCGTAATTAATAAACATATTTGGACCAAATTTCAGTTTTCTAGTGCAAACGGTTTCTGAGATTATCCTCGGACGGACAGACAGACAGACATGGTGAAACTATAAAGGTTCCTAGTTGACTACGGAACCCTAAAAAATTGAGGATAGTAAGCGCGATACCGCGGCCGCTAATACTATGTACTCGCCACATAACGTCATCAGCCTGTTACCTATTTCCACTCTTATTTTTGTAGAGAGTAACTACAAACATGTGGATTGTATTAAATAGGGCAATGTAGGCAAACGATGATTTAGAATTTATTTAATTACATGACGTAGACACTGTCAAAGTAAGTCAGACTCTATTCGGCGGGCAACTAGGACTTAAATATTAATATCGTACTATATAACATATCGCCACGTACCACCAAGCGCAGTGTGGGACGGCCACCTACCAGATGAACCGACGACCTACTAAAAATTGCTGGGTCTCGTTGGATGCAGGTGGCAATGGACCGGTCGCGCTGGAAATCGGTTGGAGAGGCCTATGTTCAGCAGTGAACAGGAACAGGCTGAAATGATGAATGATGATATTATAACATATCATAGTCTATCATGTCTAATAATGAACCAATATTTTTTTGTTCTAATCAGAATACGATGGTTCACCTCAACTTCATCAGCTCCAAATCTAGCACAAGGTATTAAATCATGGTGTTTCAATTTGTAGGAGGCTTCAATTTGCCCGAGAAGCTTAATTAGATGTAACATAATGCTCTACACGTAATTAGCATTTAATATGAAGCATTTTCTGAATAACATACCAATTATCAGTGTTGCGGTATTGTGCGATATTAATTTCAATTAACATTTTCTAATGAGATGCTGTTGGTGGTATGCTATCGATTTATTGGCGTATCGGAGGCCGAATGCACACATCTGTAGTATTAATTACTATGAGTACCAAACGACGAATACTCACTGCAAGTTTTAAAGTTTCCTATATTTAGCTGACCGAGAATCAAACCTAAGATTATTTACACTTTCAAACCCTTATCCACTGCGTCACTTAGGTCGTCAAAATCTAAAACATGATTTTTACTTTTATTGGTAACAATTTGTCCAGGTAACTAAATTATACAACTATGACTCTGAACTGTTAATTGGCAAGCTCTTTCTTCTGTTTCAAATATGTTAACGAGTCAAAACGCAATTACTTTGTTAGTAGTTAATACCAACTACTTACTATCCGTTTCGGTTACGTGGTCACGTCAGCTCGTGTAAGTCAATAAATGTTTAAAATGAGATGGAATGAGAGACTGTAGGTTAAGTGTTACATAGTGACACCCGACACATGTTTTCGAATATATCTACACTAATATTATAAAGAGGAAAGATTTGTACCTATTTTTGTATGTTTGTATGTTTGTAATGAATAGGCTCAAAAAGTACTAGGCCGATTTCAAAAATTCTTTCACCAATAGAAAAATTTCAACAGAAAAGCGGGAAAAATTCTCTAAGGCGAAACGAAGTTCGCCGGGACCGCTAGTGTGTGATAAATTTTAAAAGTCTATAACGTTTTTAAAATTGTATTGACACTGAAGGCCCACCGTGGCTTCGCGAGCGTACTATTCATTTTTTTTTTTTTTTACATTTTCCACTAGTTATTGGCACTTATTGATTGAAATGTGATATATAGCTTTGAACTTTCCTACCTATAATGAACAATCAACCAAAAATATTTTTCTTATTCAAAGATTTTAGAAGAAATTAGGTTAGCACGCGCTAATTTTAATTTGAACGCTCAAACAAACTTTTCAGCTTTGCTGTATTAATAGATGTGCGTAAACTTACTACAATAATTTCCAATACCGTTTTGAAAAAAATTTGAAACACTTTAAAACGAAAGGTGTAGTTAACGGAATAGCATTTGACCAGGTTGAATTTCCAAGAAAAATGTTGCAGGAAAACTCGTCGGTTACCGTAACTGTCTTATATTAGGGGCTCTGCTGAGAAAATAAGTTGTATTTTAGTCTTAGATGTAGGATTTAAGTCAATTTATGTATTGGTTTTAGCTGTAAGAGAAAGTTTAAGACTGAAAAAACAATCCTGTCCCTTGTTTTCATATAGTTGCATATCAAGACTCGGTATATAATTGATGCTAGCCTAAAATTGAGGGAAGTTAGTTTACATAAGTCAGGTTCTTATAAAGAAAAAACCTTTGAAAGTTCCATGTCAAAAAACATAGTTAAAAGGTTCAATTGATTTTAAAACGAAATTTTTGGAAACGTTTACTTTTTTGATAACTACTAATATGCTTTTAAATAAATTATAAAACGATTTATTTAAATCACACACACACTATTATGACTTTCGCGTTTCATTTTAAACATTTAAAAGAATTTAACGGGTAAAAACGCGACACCATTTTTATTTAGTAGTTAGATCAGCTCGTGACCACGCTGTGGGGGAGCCTGTGTAGAATCGGTAAGGAATCCCGGCTCCCCCACAACTGCGCAGCGTTGGCCACTGAGGGACCACTCTCAGTTCCCCGCTGAGATTGATGGTGCAGTAGACATTTCCCCCTCGGCAAAAAAAAAGAACTCGTTACCACTGTTAGTGCAACCTAACCGAAACGTTGGGTAGTAAGTGAGTAAGTTCGTTTAACTACTAAATAAAAATGGTGTCGCGTTTTGACCTGTAAAATTATTTTAAACTATTCATGTTGTCGAATTACCGCTTAATATTACTTACATGGAAATCAGAAACAATAAAGGATTTCACAAATAGCCTGACGTATTTTAATCGCAATTTGTTATTTGATGTTTCATGTAAATTCGGTATGAATGTGTTATATGGTTGATTAATATTTATTTTCCCACATGTTTGAATACTAAGATAAGATTTTTTCTTGCTATCTCCTTGGCTGTTTGAAAGACCGTTATTTTAGTTTCAAATATTGTTTATATAAGAGACTACATCTGTTACAAATTTATTTGTAAATAAATACTTACTTTACAAAAAAAGTTAATGCCATACTGCTAGGTAAAAGCAAAGACTTCAAATCTATACATATTAATAAAATTGGAGTGTCTGTTTGTTATATTAAAATAACCGCTATTTACTACAAAAATTTGAATATATATGCCAAAATAACATTATTTATATTTTTTGTGGGTCTGTCTGTCTGTTTGTTCCGGCAAATCTCTGAAATGGCTGGACCTGTAAATTTTAACTTACGGGCGCCTGCGACTTTGTACGTTTTAATTTATTCATTTTCAGCTATTAATATAGCCTGATATTCAGGGAAAATGTAGCATTTAAATAATGAAAGAATTTCTGAAATCGGCACAGCAGTTTTTGTGTTTAATCATAACAAACATACAAATATTTTCTCTGTATAATATAAGTGTTTAACTAGTTTAAGTATAGATTAAATGCTGATGCAACCCTAAAAATATTTAATAGAAACTTCCTACTTCTATAAAAGAGCCTTTAATACATTAGGTTACGTAAATATGTTTGGATAGGATAAGAAGGGAGACCCAAAGGGATTTCATGATTTCTCACTTCTTTTCTAACATCATAATACTTAGATTTAGTGTACACAAAATCAAGCTAACATTTTAAGTAGGTCTTCTTTAGGTTAAAGTACTGATCACTCGTTTTTTTTGTCACATGGATTTATCCAAATCTTTTAATTAGTTCTTAATCGTCGTACGTAAATAACGTCAAAGTCAATTTTACGCTTATATTTTTTTTTAAGTTACACTTCAAGATTGACCTCATCCCACCTGATGTTAAGTGGTAATGAGGTCCTAGCTTAAGGGCGACAAGTACAGCATAATAAATCTGTTACTGGACTTGTTGCTCTTATCTTGAAGGCTTGACCCCTGCTACTAATGTAACACCCCCCAGGAGCTCTGGAAACCTTACTCACACGCAGCAACACCGAAGTGATTGTTATTTGGCTGCGGTCTTCTGTAAGGTAGAGGTATTAGACCAGACGAGCTGCTCCAGCGATAAATCGCTATGCCCTACCTCTCTTAAATACGCAATAGGCGAATATGCATATTTCAAAAACTAAGAATTTATTACGAACTAGCGGATCTGAAAAACTTCGTTCTGGCAAAAAGATTTGGAATGTGGTAGGTCTTTAGGGTTTTCACGACAATCATTCGTTTTTTTCTCACCGTAAAAACCATCCTTGGACGTCAACAAACACTCTAAAAAAATAATTAGCAAAGTTGGTCCAGGCGCTGTCAAATTATGCGCTTACCTCCACCTGTTGTACTTATTTGTGCAATAAAGTTTTTAAATGAACACATTTTGCGATTCATTTTTATATTATAGAATAGCGATCCGCAGCAGCTTTTTTTTTCTAAAGAACATGTGATGATGGCCTCAGATGGCCTTTTCTTCTTCACCGAACTTGCGGGGGAGCGGAAGGCTCTTAAACTTCGCACGCGTAGTTACTGATATTAGCGCGTTCAAACAAACAAACTCATCCAGCTTTATAATATAAGGATAAAATAGGATATATTGTACCTCTTGTTGAGGTATAGTAGATAATCCATAGTAGAAACGTAAATATTTTAGGAAATCAACATTTATATTCGTTACCAGTTCTCATAGACTTTTATCATACAATCGTTCTATATTACCTTGTCATTCTCAACCATATGCCAGACCAAAGGTGAAAATAATTAGCTACCCCAATTTTTTTAAGTCATTGGTAAAAATAAAACCAATATGTTTACATTTTAACTATGACATACAAACAAGATTCTAAAAAAGTATATCTAAGGTATTTTGGAATTGTCTTTAATTGTCTTATTGTCTTTAAGAAAGACATTATATGTTTGTAGATGGGTACATAGAACCCTTTCTCAGTGCGTACTTACCTACGTTACCAACGAATCCTATTATCTAAATTCAATACACAGTTTTCGAAGTTCCAAATCAGCGCTTTTACAAACAACCATCAGATACTGCTTGGTCTCACGTTTGTACATGTCGCAGGGAATAAGAATATCGGTGATTCCATGAAAATTTTCCGGGAGAAATCGATAATTATTGTTTATTACGTCTTATAACATAAAATCTAGTAATATGATAGCAATCTATCGCTATAAATCTAGCAATTTATCGCTAGTGATTATAATATGTCGTTTTACTAGACTAAATGAAGTGAAATGAAGAATATTGGTGATAAAATTAAGTAATAAAACAAAATTACAAATAAATGAAGTTTCTGACATCCACCTTTATCTGTAACTTAAATACTCGTAAAAACTATAATTTAGCCAACGTCTTCCCTTAGATATAACAAACACACAGGTTCTATTCTTTTTAATGGAAACTAGATTTCTATAACGTAGTCATATTTCTGCCAACCTTTCATGAGAACATTCATTAAAAATAAATAATAAATGTTTTATTCACTTTTCAAAACAAAACTATTGGTCCAACGTAGTTGACACATTGCTATAAGTTAGATACTGTTACTAATCTGCTGAGTTTCATACCGGTGCGTGTCCTCCCGGTAGATATAAGTACCTAGGTTCCGACGGAAGTAGAATCACTTTGCATTGTATTCAATGATGATTCAAAAGCGTTACATGTAACTAAATTCTTTATTCAATTTCACATTTATACATCTTAGCCTTTATAGTTATTTCAAGGTACAATTGCATCTAAACTTAGTTATCCACGTGGAGACGTCTCGCTTGACGCTCGTTTTTTGGTCTACTTTATTGATTTAACTAAAAAAATATCACAGCTATGTAAGGCATCATTAAACAAATCAACATGAAATAAAGCTAAAGTTCACAAAAATGATGAATAATAATGTAAAAGTCAGACCGATCATGTTTTTTTTTTATCTCGGTCCACGAAATTAATAAGAGAAAGTCCGAATAGCGATGTGCTCGTATTTAAATATGGAGTGGAGGTATACAAACTTAGTATCTGTTTTGCTTTATAGTTACTACTAATGCCTAATTTAATGTTCATAGTAACTATTTAACAAAGCCCTCTCGTCCTTATTAATAATTCAATTAACCCTGTTAAAAATCGAGATTAAATAAAAGCAAAACAACCGAAAATCTAGATGTAGATAATCTACAATAAAAAATATTCAGGATCTACTTTCCGATATTGTCTGTCTATAATTTATTTACTAATAAGACCGGACGCAGAAGTAAAAACATTAATACCTACCAAAAAATGTATATAGTTAATTTGAGTATAAGTGAGTGATATTTTCAAACGGTTTTATTTAGCTCGACCCGTACGGTATGTATTTATTGGGGTCAAAATTATTTTTCTTTAATATTCAAAAGAAATGACTGCCACACGTGCAAAGTATGCGGCTAAAAATTTCACTAGTAGCGCCATCTAGTTCACTTGATATGAACAACTTGTAAAATGCAGAGGCTGCGAGCTTTGCTAGAAGTATTTTCCTCTCGGGGAGATTGAACACTGCCCTCTAGTAAAATACTTCAGAACTTCACCCGCGAAAAAAACAGTTCTATGTTTACGTCACATCCTTCGAGGCTCTTAACGTCGCTAGTGTGCTACTTTCGTAAACTTTTCTTACTTTATAAATTTTCCGTGCTTAACGGTTACCAATTGTTTACGTACAAACACGCATATGTTTATAGTAGACAATCGGTAATAATAGGTTAATAATGCTACTTGTAAAATAAGGATTAATTAATTAAGACAAAGGCTTTGTCGTTACATTCTCAAGTAAGCCCGACATGAAACTTTATTTTTAAAAATGTAAATTAAATTGTCACTTAAGACGTCATCGTGTGTTCTTGGAATCAATTTGAGGTTTCTATTTAAAAAAACACACTTTCTGTAAACACCACAAAACAAATTAATGTCCCGAATGAGCCAGATTTATAATTATTTCCGAACGCTCCCCAAAGCTCGGCTTTTTAACTTTATTTTGAAAAGTGTCCTGATTTTGTAACTTTACAAACCACAATTAAGTCATGGACTTACCTACTATCAATAAGTGTGATCACAATATGTTATTCGAATTGCTATGTAATACGAATATATTTCACTTTTTCTTTCCATTATTCTAAACAATTAAGGTTGTTTAATTCTTTTAAAATCACTTTATTTATCACATACACCTACAATCTAGCATGTTCTTATGTAATAAAACGTTGAATTGCATTGAACTACTCAAATCCAATAATGGTTGATACGATTAATAGAAAATCAATACGTAAATAGCTTTTGAATAACTTAATGTGATCATAAATACAAAAAATGACTGTTAACACTACAGCATGCTTTGTTTTTGTACCACTACGATGCGGTAACAAGTCCGCGGGTAACCACTAATATTTGTTTCAGATGTACAAAGTGTTTGATGTGATATTGTGTGTGGGATTTAGCCTCAGTTAGCGCCCTAACCCCAATGACCCGGCTTTCGACATGCCTCAATCCCCCTCACCTCGTCTGCGTCATTACAGGTCCCTGGTACTACCAAGCATGATAGCATGCATCTTATGCAAGCATGAGCACGCATGCAAAAAAAATATGCATGAACCTACTGCTACATTCGCATGAAGATTTTTTTGCATGAATCTTTTGCTACACTCGCATGAAGCTGGCACTTATTTGTATTTTTTTAAGTTTTTGATCAAATAAGATTATCTTTTTTTTTCTGTTGTATTAGTTCATTATACTATTATGATCAAGCTAATGCGAAGTACTTAAGACAGATTGGCATGAACGAGAATGATTCTTACATAAAGTAGGTATTGTTATATTTTTTACTTAAATAAATATTGTAAGATTGGAAAAAATTTGGAGGAGCACGAATAGCTATTGTGAAATTTCAAAACATTCAAAACATCGTCACCTAAAATTAGGGAAATGAAGAATTAAATTATGTATAGATATTATAAAAAGACAAAAACAACTATGACTGTTTTTCTCAATATCGGCAAAATTACTAACATGTTTTTTTCATTCCTTTTTCTTTGTTACTAACCAGTCTTTAACATTTTATCTAATATAAGCATATTTGCATACCGAAATACACTATCCTGCTAGCTTCAACCTTCAAGTACACTGCAGTCCCACAACAATCCAAGCTATGCACTTTATACGCGTCAATTTCATAAAAGAATCGTAGTCTTCTTACGAACTATAGGACCACGGCCTGATCGTAGTTTCCATTTTCATGGAAAAACTATTTCCTATTTAAAATTACCAAGGAAAAGCTTTATTCAAACAAGAGCTTTCGACTTTAAGCCTGTCGCGTTCCATTTTGAACATTTAAAATAAGAAAACGGGTCAAAACGGGACACCATTTTTTAGCGTTTGACCCGTTCACTTATTTGAAATGTTTATAGAGCATTCGAGTTAAACATCTTACTTTTACTTTTTAGTTAGTAGTAAGTTGTAGCTTGAATAGTGCAGTAGAATACCTACGAGTAAAAAGGAGTCGCTGTCATGCATGACATACTTGCATCGTACCCACACCAAGGTAGTTAATTACCTCTACTAGCCTTCATTACTTTGTAATTACCTCAATATGATCATCCCTGCATAAGAGAAGACATTCTACATCACCAACACTAAGTCACCATTCAGACACAATCACATAGAAATACCGCAATTAAATTCAATCAAAATGCACAGTAGTTGTAAAAACTAATTAGAAATTAGGTAGACAACTGCTTTAAAAACTAGACGGAATCAAAGAAATCTTAGAATATAATGAAATTAGCTCGTAAGCTGTCTTCGTGAACAGGTTTGTATTATTTAAGGTAAATAAATTATTATAAGTTTCTTCTCGAATTTTCGAAGGTTTTTTTGTCAATAAATGAAATTAAGCGTTCATGTTGGCGATCCTGGAGGCCTAGCCGCTTGGCTACTTGGCTATTTGGCCACTTTGCTTGAATTCAGACAACTGGTACAGTACCAATTGTCAAACTTCGAATTATCGTTTTGATAAATTAAAAATGTATGGATTTGTCATTTCCAGATAACGTATGTTCTCTTGGTAAAATATCAATCAATACATTTTAAACTTGCCAAAATTATATCGACAGCTAAAAGTTGCCTTGGCCCCATTGGCACAAACTAACGAAATAAATTTCCTGTGCTGTCATATTATGTTTTCTATTATTTACCTATCTGAAAAATATTTTTATTTAAGATAACTTTAGCTAACTTATGTTTCCACATATGTATATCCCCACACAACTCACAAACCAATTTTGATTGGGCTCCTTTACTGTCTGAAATGTTAGATATGTCTCTATTATGGGAGTTATAAAATTATTATTTTTTTACCATCTTTCACGAAAAATTTCGTGATGTAGGAAAAATGCCACCAGCTGCAAAGGTTAAACAGGCAATGTTTAAAAGCAGAAATGTTCCTCATTTGCATCTTTTCTATCTATATCCCAATTGAAGGCTTACAAAGCGATACGACTAAGATTGGGTGTAACCGAATGATCACATTGTTAAATTCCACCCGACTAATTGTTATTAGAAGATTTGCTTTGATACTCCCTTCACATACACGTCCAACCGAACTTCCGGTGATAGCTTTGACAGTCACACATAGCGCCCGCGTGATTACATATCGCCGTATGATTCATATAACAAGTTAAACAGCCTGTCAACACAAAGCGACAATTGATATTAAACCCAGGACACATTTCTATCCGCTATATAAGGAGTAAACGCGACAACACCATACTAATGTATGTAATATTACCTATTTAGTCGATTGGTTTGTGATTCTCGTATGAGTTGAAGTAAGCGTAACCCCACACTAGCGTTCTTTGAGCGTCGACGCCCACGCATCGCTGACGCGACGCCGACGCGACGTCGACGCAACGTCGATGCAACGCCGACGCAACGCTTGCGCAGCGGCGCGGTCGAAATGACGAACGCCAGGACTGCGCTCCACAGGCGCCGCGCCGGCCCGACGCCTGCGCAGCGTTTATTTTGTCAACAGTACAATGATCAACTCGATTGTTTCGGCCCGCCCGTGTTTTAGAATCAGTAGGTAGAAGACTTTTTGGCTGATAGCAAATATGGATGTAGCTTAAATTACTAACTCATATTGCCGAAGAAACCCATTTTCAATTAAGTACTTTTAGTTTTCGAGAAAATAAATGCTAAAGTTGCCTATTCGGGCCATGTGTCAAATAGGTAAAATATATTTTTTCCTTTACAAGTTGAAAGCATTAATTTATCACTGCAATATATTGTGGTTATTCAAATATTACATTTCCATTTTTGAAATAACTGTACATGACGTCAGCGCGGCGCGACGCTCGAACGCGATGTGCGGAGGTCGCCCAGCGCAAGCGCCGCTCAAACGCGCGCCGACGCTTTGCGGGCGCCGCGTCGACGCTGAGCGGGCGCCGCGTCGACGCAACGCCCAACCAACGCTAGTGTGCGGAGGTCGCCGGCAAGACGCTGACGCTCGAAAGACGCTAGTGTGGGGTCCCTCTAAGCTATACTTACTCTACGACACTTACCCTATAGTGAATCAGTTAAATACTCGTCAATAAATTACCAATAAAAACTATTTTCCCCGAACTTGTACCATTTCCGAAGAAAGAAACAAAATGTTCATTGCATACAAAGATGAAGTTTACATTAAAAAATCATAATTTGCTGATGCTTTAAATTAAATAAATACTCACAAAGACCTGTTCGAAAAACATTTATGCACATGCTTGCATTTTGGTAAAATGTACACAATAAAAAATGGTTATTTAGATTTGACTTCATCTATAAATAATGAAATGAAGAATAGACAAAGAACCTTAACTAGATACTAATCTTATAAGTGATAAATTCAACACTAATCATATGGCAATAAGCAACATCCTATCGAGGCCGCTGATAAATGTCTGCTCATTGACGCTTCAGACAAAACAATTTCCAAGCGAATCCAGTGACTGTCGATACCTAAGCATTATCAGTATTTTATGGATAATGTACGCCGACGAGCATGGGAGTGGTTATTACTTAATATCGGATCGGTTAGGTCGGTTATCTGTCCACTGATGCGAATACAAGGGCGCGATACGCCGTCACGGCTATTCACACTGAAACCCAGCCCGCGAGTTGCCGCTATGTATCCCGCAACACATTTTCAAAATAACAAAGCGTGAGTTATTCCCGCATACCCTTAAAAGCAACGTGCAAAATTCACGGAGTGATGCCAAAAATTCGTTTCCAAAATCAAGTCAAAGCAAATTTTTGGACAATACCTATTCAATTCCAAATGTTCTTTCTGTTCAAAAATAATTTAATCCCGTTAACAATAAACAAAGGTTGATGACAGTTTTACTTGAAAATTATTTATAGCAGAACGAATAGACTTTGAGGCAAAGTACTAACCTGAATTTTGTTTTTGACAGGACAATGACCGCAATATGTTTCGTTTGCAATCTACCGATACTGTCACACCAAGTGGGCTTGGTGTGGGCCGGTGGAAACGGTTGGGACGAGCTGACGCGGTCCACCCTCGAGGAAAACACGCTGAGGCAGAGGCTAGGAAGCAGAAGGGACTCCGCTGCACAAGTATCTTGTTTGTCACCACCAGAGCCCGACGTCTCGGACCAGCCCAGGGGTAAGTTTTTCTTATTTACCAGTAGTGTTAAATAAGCCATCAGAGACGAATAGCAAATGCTAGAGAAACCTTGTTTTGACGTCTCGCCCCCAAAAGTAGAAAAATAATGAAAAAATTGTTGCTTATAGTGAATAATCAAGGCCGCTGTCCGCATTTAATTAGCTTCTGTAACGCAAACGGTGCGGTTTAAATACTTTTTACGCTACTTTCCTAAAACCACAATACAAATTTATACACCTGAATATGAGCTTGTTCTAATGCTAGCAGCACTAGAACCTGCAGAATTTGAAAATACTGCCTTTAGTAAGCAACTCAATCTTTCGTAATTCCTAGGTGGACCTCGTCGTCGCCGCTCTTCCTTGGCCCAACTGACCGATATTCTTCGCGAGTGGGGCGGAGGTGGCAGTCAGCCACGACGACAGCGCGCTCCACTCTCCAGAAGAGAAACCTTGGCAGACCTCGCGCGTTCACTGCCTTGGGCACGC
This sequence comes from Glyphodes pyloalis, assembly GCA_037074685.1. Taxonomy (NCBI): domain Eukaryota; kingdom Metazoa; phylum Arthropoda; class Insecta; order Lepidoptera; family Crambidae; genus Glyphodes; species Glyphodes pyloalis. The sequence continues at coordinate 13,091,138 of JAYKKO010000013.1, forward strand.
CACGAACCTCCGCCACGACGTCGGCGCGATTCCTCTGCAGATTCCGGAATCAAATCTATGGCATCCAAACGCAGGGACTCCAAAGCTGTACCCCAAGATTTCCGGTCGGAATTCCCAATTTATTGGGATCGCAAAGATTCAACTACAATCATGCCAACTAGGGAACGCCGCGTGAAGAGACGTGGATCTGGTGATGAAAATAAAGAGCGACGCGACTCTGTAGACGGTCATCGTCACAGGCGGGATTCAGTGGCACAGCCGCCTCGAATAGTCGCAACACACAGGAAACGACGCTCATCGCCGCCGACACCAGCTCCTCCTTCATTTGTAGATGCATCATCAGACCCTGGTCCGTCAACACAGCCGCCATGTGTTACCGTTGTGGCTATCCACGAACCAAGTCGTTCAGACGGTGAATGTCAGCCCATGTTAATGCCCACCATTATAACTTCTGCTGTGACCCCTTCACCCACGTCACCTACTACGCCAAGTGCATCTCAATCTGCTCAAACTTCCCAAACCACACAGGCTACGGTGACAACTCAAGTTCAGGTTACCCCGAGTGGACGTACTCCACCGAGTCTGGGAGGAAGGCGTGATTCAACGACGCAATGTGGTCGTGCAAGGCGGGATTCACGAGCGGCTGCTAGCCCTGAAAGGAGGCTTGGAAGGTTACAGCGACAAGCAACAGCATTTGATGACCCGAACGGTCCACCTGGGCCTCGACGCAGAGATTCAGGGCCATCCTTAGGACCAGATGATGAGGGTAGAGCTAGAAGGGATTCGCTGAGTCCCGATTCAGCTGCTCGCCCTAGGCGTGACCGCTCTCAACTGAGTCCTGATCGGGCTGGAGGAGGGGAGTTGAGTCCGTCTGCGGCTCGGCGCCGGGGTCGTTTGAGAAGGCAAGCGTCATGTGCTAGGGTAGGCAGAGCTCGCAGCCCAGAATCGAGTTCCTGCTCCAGCCGTGATCCTAGTCCATGCGCGCGGCCGCCAGAACGGACAATTATTCGTCGGCAGTCTACAACAGAGGAGATCCTGATAGCTCGAGGATTTCGTCGCCAGTCAACAACAGAGGAAATGATCCGCTGCCGCAACTTCAGGCGTCAGAGTTCACAAAGTGACGATGCTTGCATGCGCGCTCGCGGACGAAGAGACTCTTCTACGCAAATACTAGATGGCACCATAGGAACCATGACCGTCGAGACAACCAGCACATTCTTCGACTCGAGCACACAAACTGGTAAGTGGTTTGATTTTATTAAAACACTTTTGTATAGATATCTAAAGAACACGTAATTTTAAGTATTGTAATTTTCTTAAAAATCAGACATTTTCAGAGGGTCTACTCCCAAAAACAAAACGAATACACGAAAGGATTCATTTTTGAAGGTTATTCAAGAGTTTAGGATTTAAAACGTGGTTTTTAATTTGCATAAATATTTCTTTGTTTTTTTGTAAAGCCTTAATTTTGATTCGAAATGAATTGGTTACGATTATGAGAATAAAAAATTGCTATCCGTCAACGGGTCCGACATATTCCTTTTTAAATTCAGTAGTAGACCCCCAGAAACGGATAAATAATGTAAAATAGGTATTTTAACACTTAATGAAATCAATATGGTGCTAGAAAGATTTTTTATTTTCATCATTTAAAAACCATTGTCGATTTTCTCTTTTGAACTGTTCCAAAATTTTTATTGATACTTTTGATAGCAAGCACACTTTGTATCTACATGTAAACACTTAAATACGAACGCTCACGTCCCCATCAAACTATTGGAAAGTAATAGATAACAGTTCGATAACTTTGAAAACATTCCGCCCTCTTTGAAAACTTTGCAGTCACGAAGCGAAGTGCATTAAAACGTCCATTCGGCGCAGTCGCTTACGCCAATAGCGATGCGATCTAAAGTTGACGGGAAATGCTTTGAACTCCCGACTAAATACACGCCGAGAGCTTTCTGTACGTGTAACGCATTAACAACAATAAACTCCTCACTATACGGCCACTACTCACGGTGACAACAGATATTGCCACGTGCTTCGCCCCCGCCCCTTTTTATCAGCCAATCGATTTACTCCAAGGTTTGCCATCTCATTCCCACTGGAGCTACTTTACCGACAGGAGGGAGAGGGTGCGCGGTTTCCCGCTCGGTGGCAGGTTTTCGAGGCAAAGGAAAGCTCAGTGGCGCCACCGCGGGTGAAGGTTCAACCAGCCAATTTTCGGGCAAGCAATAGAACAGACCGCGAGATGAGATGAACGGAGTCGTGAGGCGCAGGCCCGCCCGCCCGCGCCCTGTCATCTGTTGCGACCGCTGCCATGTTTACTAGAACGAAAGTGACGTGCCGTACACAACGAATAACCTCAACAATATCTAAAATCGTGAATCCATAAATAAACTCGGATATAAATCAAAGTAGACGCTACAACGAATCTTAGTTTGAAAACACTGCACCACGGGAAAATTTAAAGACGTGCTGTTTATTGTGTTTTCCGAATTAATTGTAGTTCTCGTATTATATTAACAGAAAAATATATTTTTAACATAAACAGTATTTTTTGTGAAGTGAAAGTTTTAGTGAGATACTTTGAGAGGTTCGAGAGAAATTGTCGTAAGGAACAATAATATTTACCCGAAGGAATTTACATAACCTATGTAGCATTAGGATTCAAATAATTTTACAAAAACAAAACACCAATATATTGAACTTAGTGTAATTGATGTATTTGGATAGTATTGTTTATTAGTGTGAAATCTAAAAACTTTTTACTAACTTTTCAAGAAGGTATTAAGACACCATGGTAAGTTTAACACGTAAACTTTTTTTATTTTTATCGTAAAAGTAAATTGAAATGTATTTGCTAAAATTGGTTTGTGGGTAAAATAATATTCAACAAGACATTGTAATTCAAAGACACATGGGAATGGGCTTCTAAAAATAATTTTTGCCTAAACAAACAAACCCTTTAAATAAGCCCTTAGATATGTGTTTATTGAAACGTACCTAATAGAAAACATTTGATGTATGTTATTTAAATGTTAATATGGACATTCCCATAAAAACAAATACATCGACATCAAAAAGTGATAAATGTCTTCTTTGTATTTGCAAAATGACAACGAATTCTCGGTGTTTAAAATTACTTAAATAGCTTACAACTGGCAAAATTGATGCATTAAATAAATTATGGTTATAATAAGTAAAAAAAATAGTTTTAAATAAATCCAATTTCTATGACGCCATATCTATTTGGTTATTGTTGGTGAGCATTGGGATTACTAACCGTTAAAATGTACTGGTAGTGACTGAATAAAACACTTTCTCATTTTGTGCGCCAGCCACAAACCCAAATGTATTAACTGTAAATGATATTTCATGGCGCGAACAATTTACAAGTTCTTATTTGTAAATTTGTTGTTGTAAATTGTAGATTTGTTTGTTGCCAAACATAACTAAATTATTTCAACATTATGGCTTGCCGTAATAATGTTCGCGTAGCTAAATAGATTACCGAGTAGACTTCACACAGTGATGATTAAATTTGTAGCTTAATCCAAGTGTATTGAGAACTCTAGTCATAAGCCGTGTTGAATGCAAGACTGAATAAAATAGATTATCTAGAGAAATCTGTGTCGTCATTCATATAACGAATAAGGTTGAAATTACTTTTCAACATAAGTTGTAGTACTATGTTGTCGTCTTGAATTTCCTCCACGGTGTAGACGTTAGTTCGAATCCCACATATTCTACATATAATTTCATTTGTTAAATTAATTTTCTTTATTTTTTTACTTGTTTGCTTATATTTATATACATTAATAAGTATATTTAATATATTATTTTACTTATTTTAACATGCACGTATGAATATTCTATTTTGGCATTTAGTTAATTGTAATCCATACACACATTTTTATTGTTACCGCACCCATAAACTAACTTATCTGCACGACCCAACGGTTGACTGGTAGAGAATACTCCCAGCCTTAAATCCACCTATTGTACTTATTTTTGTGCAATAAAGTTTTTAAATAAATAAATAAATCTAGCGAGGAACACTTGCAGTATGTGAGTTTTTTCCAATGAGGTTGTATTGTATAAGATTGAGACATCTGCTAGCTAGCTTAGTCTATGGTCCTAGTAGGTCCGGTTTGTCTTGTAAAAGTTGCAGAGGTCAAAAGACTCGTCACATCGTAGTCAGAGCAAAGTTCAAATATAAAGAAAGAAATAATGGTTTATATAGGGGCATGACATCGTATATAAAGAACAGCAACTTAAAAATAAAATTTTGACATTAAAATGGCAAATACTCAGCATTTCTCGAAGTTTCGGAGTGACACCCCGATGCTGGTTTACCGTAAATGCCTTTCGAGTGTTAAGCAGTGCAGCAAGCAGCGACAGTATCAAAAATACATAATATAAAAATAGTTCATAGTTCAACTAGGCAATAAAAGATGTACAGGGCAGTCTTTAAGCTCCGTAATCGATTCACAACCAGATTATACGCTAGAATAAAAAGTAATTGCCTTAAATAATCTGATATTAAAAGGTATTCGATTTTTTCCTGTAGAACCTTCAAAAGGTAGCTATTAAAAAAAGATGACTTTTGAAAAACCTTCACCGAATGTGCTCACGTGATAGAAGGATATTTATCTAATGCTATTGACCTCTCTGTTTGACTTCACTTTGTCGTCTAATGTAATTGTTTAAAACCTTTTTCTACAGTTTTTTTTTTATTTTTGTATTTAATTTTGTAATTTTTTGTATCTATTTTGTAAATTTGGTCAATAAATAAATTTTTTATTATCATTGCCTTATATGAAGAGAGATTCTCGTATTTTTATATTCACGTTGTAACAGGACTGTTTATTTGATGCCGTTAAATTTCAACTATTGTTAAACCACTGGAGCAAGAAATCGTAAGTTATAAAATGTCAAACAAAGTATGTAGGTTATAGGTTCCATATAGTTAAAATGACCATAAACCTGCACTCGAGATGCACTAACACATTTATGGTCTACGTAAAAATCCTCTCATAGAGGTACTTTTGATTAGCTCAGTTGGTAAGAGCAGCACGCGCGATACGTGAAGGTCGTGGGTTCAATTCCCGCACCGCAAGGGGAGATAAAAAATTTCTGTTTCTAATATTTAAAGTTCGCTAGTACGATCGATTAAGAAGCCAGGTGTCTTCGATTCCGTGGTTTTCAAACATTTCTGCAACGAATGTACCATGGGCCGATAAGTATGTAGTTCTAAACATATTCGGCAGAGGGCACTTACCGAAAGGCTAACGGTTGATACAGCAGAAAAATTTCATCACCTACGATAACTTGCGGTTAGCTCAGTTGGTAAGAGCAGCACGCGCGATACGTGAAGGTCGTGGGTTCAATTCCCGCACCGCAAGGGGAGATAAAATTTTTCTGTTTCTAATATTTATCTTATATAAGTCTCACGGCGTATATAAGTTTCAAATAGTCTATTATTTCACTATCTTTAATAAAAGGCTAAGGTGTAGAAAAGGATCAAGCACCAACGTATACAAAAATAATGAAAAAGAGTTATTTAAACCTAAAGCCAAAAAATCACTGCCCTGTAGCCTAATAATATTGAAAGCAAAGAATACAGCTTGTTTGAAAATATACGAGCACCGTTACGTCAATCAATTATTCCTTCCATATAGCTGACGATGACGATAAAAGCGAAGAAGATTGTACCAATATTGTTTCCAAGGCCCGTAACATTAATATTATCGCAGGAAGTATACTCCCTTGGCTATAAAAATGATGAAAATACGAATTTACTGCCCGCCTTTAGTGCGCTCCTACGACGATGTTAATTATAACCAGTTTTCTATTGCTTTTCATATTTCTGTATTCAGAACTGTACTTCGTTTTATTGTCCGCCTCAAGTACTTCAGAGATTAATTGAAAAGACGATTTTATGACATTTAAAAACTTTATTAACATCTTAACTCAGTAAATGGGCATTAAGAGCTATAATTTACAATCTCGTTTCAAATTGTCTAGTTAGTCGTTTTTGAACAACGAACTTCCAAAATTTGACACGAAGACAAATTTACAGATTCGAAGGAGAAGGTAATAAATTGTTGCCTGGAAATTCGGAATCAATATTTAGCTACTTTAAATATACTGGCAAAGTTACCAACTTTTATCTCAGCTCAAAGGCATTTATCAATATTTGAGTGAAGAAAAACAATGAACAACTACAGGCTTTGACTGTTTGGCATATTGATAGAACTTTAATGTTTATATTAAGATTACTATCTTTCTGAATTTTGCGGTAATAATTTATTGCTATTATTTAAGGCCTCCGTTAAAAAGGTCTTAAATATATCCACCAATTCACCACATGGACAGTTCACATAGTCTATTTATATCATGTCCTCTAAAATTTTAAGTAGTAAATATTCCAAAATGTCATCTCGCAAATAATACGAGTTATCGTAATTGTAAGGTTTAAGGATGTATACAAGACCGAAAATTAGGACATAAAATATCACTTTGTTTGCATAACATAGTATATAAAGGTCGTAGAAATAAGGAAAACTCAACCCGGCAATGAAACCTAGGACCTCATAACCCTGAATTCAACCTAATAGACCATCGAGGAACAAAATATACTTTCTCCTATTTCAATCGCACGTCATATCTTTCATCGTCATTAAATCACTATGAAATCCAATTATAAAAACCTTTACTAAAATGTAGATTTTTCTCGTTTTTAAACGAATTGTAGGTATGTTATTGGAAAAACAAATCCGAATAAATTACGATGTCACGTGTTTCCAACAAATGCAATAAAACACAGTTGCAGTGTTCACATTCCTAGAGCTCTGCAATTGCTAACTTAATTCTGACACGTGTGACATAGTTTTTCATTTAGTGATGCGAAATGATAGGTTTATTACGTCTGTATTTATTAAATTTTAAGGGTCTTATTAAAACATCGTTCTCATTATCATACTAATGTTAATAACGCGAAAGTTTATGAAGATGGGTTTTGTTAATCTGAAATACTATTACATGGATTTATATGAAAATCGGTAGATGAAATTTTATCACGAAACAATGTAAAGAAAGGCGCGGTAAAAGCTAGTGTTATAAACAAGCTTTTGTAAATAATAATAATTATGTGTCTATACATATATAGATATACTTTCACTATTTTACACAAAATAGTAAATTAATTCGGGTGAAATTTAGAACATATACAGAAGATATGCTGATTATACTTGTAACTGATACTGATAATAGCTGAACTAGCTAAAAGATACTAACTGATACAAAATTAACTAACTAATTCACACTATCAATCATTTTAAATTTACTGAGAAAAAATCCACCATTTTAGCATAAAAACGGTAAAACAACTGTCTTCAATTAAGATGTTGCTTAAGTCAATGCGTTATCTTGTAAAAATGCTTATTTTTAATTTAGACGGCCTATGAAACAATAAATTTATTTGCTTTTGTTGTTAAACCATGAGATCAATTATTACGTCAATAAAGCCTTAGAAAGGATCTTATTTTCTTGTCATCCACCTTTTGTGTACCAGGGTTTCACAATCACAAAAGAGGTGTTATTTGTATTCCTTCTTCGTAGTATATATCTGTAAATGTCAGTCAAATAATTATTATGTCCAGTTAGCATTCTAACTGCTGCACTGATTTTAGGACTTTTGAAAGTAAATAGTTAGTCCATGTTTTCAATCCATAAGTGCATAAGAGCATCTTAAGCTTAGTAGTTACAATATATGTTATCGTTTTCCTTTCAAAGAATATAAAACGTTTATCTTTATTTAGTCGAAGACTTAGAAATTTCTTTTGGTCGAGAAAATAAAAAAATATCCAGTGTGAGACTTTTACCTGACACTAATATTGCGCACACGTCTGCCAAATTGCCGAAAGTACTCAGCATAAAGATCAATATGCTATAAAACTTTCCGGATCTAGCACAATGGCGACCCTCAATATTGAACTTGGACTTAAAATTTCAAAAGTGTACGGACTTCTGGCAAGTTTCCCATCAGTTAGGTATGCTTTTGGCACTGTGCCAAGAGAAAATTCGCTTTCACTTTTAGCTCACACGATTCTTTCCGATAGCTTACGTCGTTCCTATAAAAATTGGATCCCAGTTGAGGTTGAGTAGATGAAATTACGTAAGCCCTGAAGATCTGTATCATAGCGGGAGATTGCGGCCAACGACTTCATAATATTAATAGCCTACAAATATCACTTTAGATACAAAGGTATCATTGTTTAACTTATTTTTAGTCCCTGTTCTACGATTGTATATTTAGATACTTATCAGTTCAGGTTTTCAGTAAAATCTGTCCGGGTACTGATCAGTTCAAGAAATTCGTTACCTATAAGCGGTTAAGTTATAATGTGGTCTACCTATTTTGGTATGAAAAGTCTAATACAATATTTAGGTTTGATAGTTTGATTTAGGTACACTTAATATTTGTAAAGATACAAATTTTCTGTTTCTAATATTTAAAGTTCGCTAGTACGGCGTAAAGTACTATAAAAATAAAAAATCGATGTCAGATACATACTTTTCTAATATTCTAAAAAGAATTATCTGCCTCTATCTGTTTTTGAGCAAAAAAACCCTATCTGCTGTTTTAATGGTTTTAAGGCTGTTTGTGATGATACCTTATATTAATATTATTTCTAGTACCTACTAATATTGATAATTTGACTTACAGAACCGTCGCCGCTGTACGAAAATAACCATTACCACGAGGAATGTCTACGTTGCAACTCCTGCGGGCTGAATCTCACCGGGCCAAACCAGGTAAGTACCAACAAAATTGTCATTTATTACACTGTCAGTGTAGTGTGTCGAAGTGACTTTAATAACATTTCGTTATTAGAGAATGTGAGGGTGGATGAAGATTTGTAAGCTCACCCGAATAGACGCAGACGAGTAAGACCAGTCAACTCGTAACCACGATTGCAGCCTAACCGAAACGTAGTGCAGTAAGTAAGTTCATGTTAATAACAAAACAAAAGAGTCGCGTTTTGACTCGTCAACTTGTTTTAAATGTTTAAAAGGAACGTCAAAGTCTTAAATTATATAGGTTAGTATCTTAACGTTTATACAATACTAAAATACCATAGTCAATCTACATGATGCTAAACAATAAAGTTCGCTTCCAAGCCTGTATTTCCCCATATTACAAGCCTGTCGAACTTTAATCTCAAACCAATCCTTGGTCAATATTTCAACAAAAGAAAATTTATTAATCTGCGTTTAAATTATTATGTAGCGCACAAACGTTTAAAATATACTTTATATTACGTACCAACATATATCTATGTATCTGTACTAGAGAATATACTTCTCTACACTGCTTATGGTTTTTCAATAGCATATTATATACATATAATATGATGATCTAGCCCTCTGAGCCCAAGATGTGTTCGATCCTCAACCAGGACAAATATTCATGAATACTGAACATTTGTTGCTACTGAAGTCGCAGGCACAGCTAGTCAACTATAACTCTGAGACGTACATACCCATTTCCCAGATGAAAACTTAAGACGTTAAGTAACTCGTTCTAGGAAAATAAGGAACGTTAATAATATTCCTTCTGGTTTGTGCCAATTCTATCACAACACTTTTACTTGTAGCCCTCCCATACCCACTGTCAACCTTCGTATCAGAACCGTCCCAGGGGCACTATTTTGCTGTGAATCTCGTATACCCCAATTTAAATTCTTTATTCTACGACGGGTACCTACCTTTTACGTGAGATTTTGATATTAATTTTAATATTTAATAGCGTTATTCTCATTTTCATTCCAATTATGGTATTGAGCTCCTAGAGTTTACGATTAGTAACGAACTATTTGGATGAAATGTATAATGGTGAGTATATTAGGGGTATATAGAAAAAAAGCATTAGTAGGGACAAAAAAGTGTCGACCTACATCCTGACTGGATGTAGGTAGATAAAAACTATTTTATTATATTTAAATGAAAAAAGGGTATTGCTGTGAATAATTTCCACATACTAAACCACTCGACGTAGTTATACAACAAATAATTTGATCATTACCAGTAAACCAAAAACATTATTATTATTTATTAATAAGAAAACCAATCAATGTAAACATATCTATGAGCCAAGTTTTTCGAACTTCTTTTTAAAGAAAACATAATTATTTTCTTCGTAACGTAGAAGTTAGTACCTACTTACATTAACCTGTAAGGCATACATAAAAAAAAAGATAACTAAGCTGCATACGTCACATATAAAATGCAATTACCGTCACGCAAGAAAGTTAAGATGATTTATTACTATAGCAATCGATGGTTGGCAAGGAACATATAAACACTAGGATGGTTGGTCAAATAAACGAACAGTATACGCTGTTCACGAACGACTTGAATTCATTGTTTCAAGAAACGTGTTCAAAGTAGGAAAAGATAAAAATGCTTAATTAAAAAAAAATCTAGGGTCAAATGGACTTGTAATGGCTCTTTTACCTAGAATATTAGGGAGACCATCAACTGGACCAACATTTTTGGAAATGATGTTTGATGGATGTCCATACCGTTGACTTGATTCCAGTGATCTAGGCTCTGAAGTGGAACATTAAAACCTCAATTAATCTTACTTTTGTTTAGGAACATTCGCTAGTAAACCTGCTTGTAAATAAAACTACTCCTTTTTAACAATTTACCCGTTTAAAAGCTACAAAATAGATAAACTCAGACGTTTAGTGGTCCAACTTATAACACTCTCTTTTTGCGTCAGGGCTTTAATTTATTAATTAATAGATATTGGACGACATGACTTACATTGCTCTGATTCTTCAGTAAGTAGCTAAAGTACTTGTGTTACAGAAATCAGAAATTATAACGGTATCATAATACCTAGACCTCGGATAATGTAGAAAAGTTCGTTTTCCACATTGATCCCACCGGAAATAGAACTTGAGACCTCAGAGTTGTAACGGCGCCAATGTCAGGCCCGCTCACCTCTCGAGTAAGGAGGTCGTAAAACGTACAATAACGTCTAAAAGTAATAGTGCACAAAACAGAGTTTCATCCGTTATTAGGCGCTCACAATAGGTATGTTCCAAAGTCATGATTTGTTTCCTTATTCTTATTACAAATTAGCTTAAACTATTAACGTTCTACCCAATTTACATGAGTATCGGTGTAATGTGAAAGTACGTAATAAACATTTTACTGCTTATTTAACGTTTTACGAGACATAAAGTTGTTTTTCAATCTAGCTCCGTGGTGCAGAGTAAGCGTAGGTTTTTATGACCTGGCCTAAATAATTACACCACCTTAACAAATGGATACCTACTTTTTTCTTCGCTGATTTGTTTTATAAAATTTCAGTCTAAATGCATAACAAGTACTGACTCTTGATGGCAAAATTGAGACAGTAATCAGTAGTTATAACTTCTATTGATAGGAATATTGATTTTGAAATTATTAAACGTAGCCATCATTATTCATGTTACCTACTTCCGATATGATAACTGTTCGAATCACGGAACGAAACAACCAAAAGAACTCGGGAACATTAAAAAAGCCTTTTTCCGGAATAAGTTAAAGATTTTCACCAATTTGTTTTGATACACCGTCCATTTCTTTATATCTTTGAAAATACATTCTACCGTTAGAAGAGTTTTGGCCGTCCGCTAGTTATGGAATCACCATACATTAACTGTGACGCCTGTTTTCTGGCCTAAATTCATTATCTAAAAACATATTTTCTTAAAATCGATGAAAAATTTAAAATTTATAAAATATCCACTTATTGTTTTCACTTTCAGTTTCTAAAATGTACAGTGTTCAAATTTAATTTTTTTGAACTAAGAATATCAAGCTTAAATGTTGCAAGATTATTAAATAATCATAAATAGATCTTTCTGATATATATTTAATAAATAAGATCATTGATGGGTATGAGAATATGGTCCCTATACCCGATAATGTAAGTGGCTTGCAAAAGACATCCACTCTCCCACATTTCCTGTTACACAAAACATCTTTGTGGGTAGCAAAGGAAGCTTTATCATGATGATTTACGGTTTACCAAACGATAAGAAATCGTTTTTAAATCGAATGTCATATTTGACGGTAAAGTTGTTGCGAATATTAAGTTCAATTTATTCCTTTAACATAAAATGTGAAAAATAATTTTATAAGTAAATACATTTAAGATACAAGGTGTTTCAAACGCATTCCACCAAGTGACTATGTTTCCCTTAGACTGTACTTTATGATATGCAAATTACATTCAATTCAATTTTAGAGTGCTAGACCATATTTTCGACTGACCGTGATGGTAGTTTCTGAAAACGGATAATATTATTATTCAACACAGTGATAAAACAGGCAAAAATCGATTGTTCCTCGTCTGTGCAACTCGAAATCCACCACTTTACCAAATCGATTACGAAAGACTATTTCAAATGAAGAAAAATACGCATTTTTTTCTTTAGAGAGCTATTGTCTCCAATCTTTGAAGGTTACGATTTTGCTAAGCTATGTTCTAGTAATCCGTCCTTTGATGTGCATCTTAATATTAGACTGGTTTAATTCATCTTAACTGTTTTATTGTGTCATCTGCTTGTAGCAAAGTTGAACTTTCAACAGAAGTGGAAATTAAATTTTCAATGTCTAGAAATCGTCACATTGCATTTATCAAGCTAACAGCAACCCTGAAAGTAAAAAGCAGTTTATTTTCTTTATAATAATAAGCTACCACGGTGTTCGTGTTATGCAAAATGAAATTCCTTAAGCAAAGTATAAAACTATTCGTGAAGTTTACGATAATGGCTGGCCTCCCGACCCAGAATCAATAATGACCCATCAATAGGCCAATTATCGCCCCTTTTATAGCCTATTTTCGGTTTAACCGAGGGCAGAATTAGAGGGAACGATGTAGACATCCATCTTTAAATGGCGTGGAATTATGGTATAGAAAGTTTAGGTAAATCAGGAAGTCAAATATACATTAAGTTTGTCTTTTATAGTTCTTTATAATTTTTAATTAGATCTTACAATATTATGAGTCTCATAACCATCGGCCTATTAGCGTCCGTAAGCTTAACAGGGACGCTTTGCGCATAAGGTTCTTCAGTAGCTCGCTACTGAACCGCTACTGAGCTATTCTTCTTCAGATCTCCGTTTCCAACCATTCTATGCTACTTTTTGTGTGTAGGTACTATTTTATTTTACACTTTTTGGGAATCTTACGGCTAAATACTAATTAAATCTATACAATAATAAATGACGACCATTTACAACATCTAACTTGTGGGCCTCCTTCACTACTTTTACTAAAACAAGTACCCCAGTGGGTATTGTTTCTGATTCCTATATGACTAGCCTACTGACGCTATTACAATAATAACAAAAGTGCAAATCTATTATACATATCTATCTTCTTCTTCATCTTAGTATTCTTCTTAATCACGATGACGACATCCGTAACCGAAAGGCGAGTGGAATAGACTTTGATCCCGTCCTCTCTGAGATCCCGGATTTAATTCCTGGTCGGGTCGACGTGGAAAATTAACTTTTGTATATTGTCTTAGGTTTGTGTGTTAGGGTACCGTCGTTGGTCCTGATTTCTGTAACACAAGACCTTAAACAATTTTCCACAGAATCAGGGAAATGTATGTGATGTTGATGATCTACAATATTGCCGTGTAAATCACGAAAAACGAATGTTCATTTTCATAATACATCGCCATTTTTCGTAGACTGTATGAATATTTTAACCAATATAAAAAAAGCGTGCTAGAAAATATCTATTTGTTTAGATTTCCTTGAAAGTTACTATTCAAGGAAACCATAGTAGGTTTAGAAATTAATTCGAACTTTAGTTATTGAATTCGATTATGTTCTCCTCTATTAATGGCTTCTATTCAGGAATAGCGACTTGACATAACTTGAATAGCAAAAGCAATAACAATATTATACATACTTATTACGAAATCGTTTTTAATTACTGGCGTCCCATGTCATACAAAAACATACCCTACAAGGTTCCAGAGTCTACGTCATCAGTGTTTTAGGCTGTACTTTGACCATTCAGCCATTCATTCTGAACAAAGAAGATTGTATGTGTATAATTGTAATGTATCCCAGAAATAACTAAGGTAACAAAAAACACACAAGACCATCCGTCATAAGTGCGTCTGTCCTCCAAGGGCCAAGTTAGCGTAACTTACTCCGATCTGTCGATCACTCTGGGCATTATATTTATATATTATTATTATTTATTTATTTTCTCTCGCAAAAAGGTTATATTGCACATTTATCGCAAAAAACAAGGTACATGATTTAGGCGTGAACCCTTATATATATATTCTAGCTGTGCCCGCGACTTCGTACGCGTGGACTACATCCTTTTATGGTCGGTTTTACCCCTTTCTCCCCTAATATTCGAAACAAAAAGTAGTCTATATTTTAATCCAAGTTTCGAGCTATATTTGTGCCAAATTTCATATCTCTAACTTCAAAAATAAACATTTTTCCATATAAACTTTCAAAGGTGGTATTACCCCCATCCCCCCCTTATTTTCTAATAAAAAGTAGCCTATGTCCGTTCTTCGAGTCGAGATTCAACGTATGCCTATACCAAATTTCATCAAAATCCGTTCAGCCGTTTAGGCGTGAAAGAGTAACAGACGGACAGACAGACAGACAGAGTTACTTTCGCATTTATAATATTAGTATGGATATATATGTAGAAGATTCGATTGAATGAATGAATTAATTGAAACACAGTCTACCACTTTAGCCGTTTTATTTCATTTTGCCCATTTCTTAGTCATTATTGCCATTAACTAAGATTGAAACTATTTGTGCAATAAATTGTGGATTTATTTGTGTAAAATAGTAAGAACTGATTTACTGTTTCTCGTAGGAAGACGGAGGTAATATCATATACTTAAGTACTTAATTATAACGGCATTCCAAAGATACGGAACCTTATTTACATAACGCTGGAGAATCAAAACCTGTTAAACTTATTAAGTTACAAACAAGTTTATACGGAACCTTTGGTTCTTCTGTCCGATCCGATCTGTCTCGCACTCGATTGGCTTTTAATTATGCTCTATGATCCTAGTTTGTAAAATTGACGAGTCAAAGAGCAACAATAAAATGCTAAAAAAGGCTTGTATTTTATAAATGAGGCGGATTTTTTAATTTTTCGACATAAACAAGTGTCTTACAATCTTTAAAACCCGTAATGACTTTTGTAACGCTAGTAACTACTACTATTGTTGTTTATTATGTTTTTTTTAGATTGCATATGCACTTTGTCACTATTACCGCACCAATAAACTAACTCTCCGCATGACCCAAAGGTTGACCGGTAGAGAATGCTCCTAGCATTAAGACCACCTGTTTTACTTTTTTGTGCAATCAAGTTTTTAAATAAATAAAACACCGTAAAATATCAAATTTCATCGTCTAAAAATTACAATTATAGCAATGTGAAATAATAATAAAAAAATCTCCAACCCATATAATCGAACTAAAAACTCGCAATTAAATAAAGAACAAAGAGGCGAGTTAACGAAAACAAAAGCGCGACAGGGCCGGTGATCGAAATTAATCAAAGACGAATTACGGGAAGCCGGCGCGAGGCATTTCTAGCGTGAATCGATCACGCGCTCGGACAAATGCGGGAGCCGCGCCGAGTCAACTGGGAGAGAGAAAGTCGAGTAATGTATTTAATTACTCTAAGATTGATTGCGTGGCCCATGTTTGTGAAAAATCAAAATAAAATAACCGTTCAAGTGTTTTTGCGAATAGATATTAAATGGTTGGAATGGTATTTTATACCTTTTGCCCTTATCTAAGATATTACTAACGGGATATATATTAAAATGTGCTATCACCCAGATAATCAAGCTTGTTTTCCTGTTATATTAGCTTCATCAATTTCGTATCCCGTACATTAAATTTAGCAAAGCAATATGCTGGAATCTGCAGATAGAAATAAAATAAAAAAAAACAAATCTTAAGCAATAATTTAATCCTTAAAAAGTACAAAACAAGAAGGTAAGTTAGCGTCTGCAAAAGCGTGATCGAAATAAATCAAAGACGTATTACGGGAAGCCGGCGCAAGGCATTGCTAGCGCGAATCGATCACGCGCTCGGACAAATGCGGGAGCCGCGCCGAGTCAACTATGAGAAAGAAAGTCGAGTAATGTATTAAGATAATTACTCGTTGTGATAGAGTATTTCCGGTTACTCTAACTCAAATATAAACAGGAAATCTTGCAATCTACTTTGCTAATACATGATAATACAAAATGACTTATACTTTATATACTGCGTAGGTATAAATATACGTTTCTGCATCAAAAATAATAATCGTCTTAATCCCAAATGAAATAGCCCAAGCACTTGTTCTTTTTTATGTTATGTTTACGGCACCAACTATAAAAATTTTAATATATTAATAATGTAAATATATTAAAAATTTTAATTTTAATAATGTAAATTATTAAATAGTTTCTAATTAAATTAACATCGGTTTTTCATAACGTAGCGGAGAGTTTAGCCGAAGTAGACGTTAAGCAGAAAACAAATGCTGGGAAATACTAAACTCGTCGCTAAAGTAATGAACATACCTGGACAATCAAACCTTCATCATCCTACCTAGAGGAGGTTGGGAGGAAGTCATTACCGGGTGAAAGCGAATCAATCACACTGTTGACTGAAACAAATATAGAAATCTTGCCAGTATTGTTTACGGCAGTTGCGGGACCGCCATTCACTGGAAATAAATATATCTCTTGTAGCTAAAAAAAGAAATTTCATATTATAAGAATAAAAAAATGGTGGCTAAATATACGAGAATATAGAATATTATTCTTATAGAATATGCGAACATTAGTCTCAAGATTTGCCATGGTGTAATTCAAAATGTTGATACAATTTAGTATCTTTAGTGCTATCATTAGTTTTTTGCAAATGTCTTCTGAAATATGTTTATCTAGTTTTTATCCTTGAATGTGTGAATAATGGCTTTGAAAATCGATGTGTTACGTAAAAAATGTTGTACCAAATAAACATGGCATTTTATTTATCAAGTCAAGTAAAATTTACTTCAACAGTCGAAGTGTGTATTAAATTGAGCACCGTCTCTGTTTGAAATGCGTAATTAATATGAATATTAATTGCAATTTGATTTCAATATTCCGCATGTGGCAACTTAATAAGTATGTGTTTTCATAATCACATCATGCTGTGAAAAGCTCACTGATTGCCAATCATAATTTCTTTTTATTAAAACATGACAATGTAATACCAAATTTGCCTGCAGTCTGATTTCAATCTCGATAAATTTATTCAAACGCTCGTCTCTCTCTTATCGTTGATCTAAATTGAGTCTTGTCCCCTTGAAAATTATGGTTACTTCAGCATTTAATGAACTAACTACCTGAAGTTAGCTTCTTCGTGAAATATGCTTACAAAGTATTTGATGGTATCAGAAACTCTTTAGCGGCTTGTATTAAAAGATATAAAACAGTAGACTTTAAAAAAAGCGACTTATTACTTTTTCTTATTCCTTCTTGAATTATTAAAACATCTAAAACATATAATACCTAAGTAGTTTTTAGTCATATGAAGAATAAGACATTATTAGTATTTCTTGAATAAACAATATGAACTATAAATACAAATATAACCAAATTTAAAAATCCTTTCTTATGCTTCGTAGTCCTGAATATATTTTATCCGTTATTGGAACCAACAGACTAGCTATTTGGTGTCTTGTTAAAAATATTACATAAGGTGAGTAATAAGTATATATTATATGCCGCACACGCATTGCTAATTTTTTTATATAAAGTATGCTCACGTTTGATGTCAACCTCACCAGAAAGGCTTAGATGAAGCCTGTGGTGATACGCTTCATTCCATTTTTCTTGTAAATACCAATATAAATTCTTTCACGTTTTAACAGACAATTTTTCCTAACTTTAAAGACACGGAATAGACAAAGAGATTCCATATTTAATATTTCAGTTTCAACAAGCGCACATGAATGCAATAAATTCTCTACATAGTAAAACGTGATAAGACTATGATATGCACCTCGCAAACACCTTCAAACTTTTCCGTTTTAAGTTAAATTTCTGCACATT
The DNA here is from genome assembly GCA_037074685.1 of Glyphodes pyloalis. NCBI lineage: Eukaryota > Metazoa > Arthropoda > Insecta > Lepidoptera > Crambidae > Glyphodes > Glyphodes pyloalis. The sequence goes on from JAYKKO010000013.1 coordinate 13,109,317, forward strand.
TTTCCACAAGGCACGGAGACTGAGGAACTGACTTTAGAACGGAATGAAAACTACTTATGATAGTTCCTTTCACATACAATAGCAAGTCAGTTTAATATGACAATTAGAAAAAAGTCGGTAATGTATGTTCAATTCATCAACGTGACCAGATTTTTCTCCCTACTTAGCCTACCTTCGATTTCTCCTAACATAATTTACATTTACTGATCTAAAAATAAAAATAAATATATTCACGAGCGCGTATTCCGTTTCGATAAAAGTGAACTTGATATAAAGTCGAAAAGAGTAATACGGTCTGCTATTGGAGGCAATAGGTAAGTCACGTGCACGCAAGATGCCTGAATTCACCCTTAGGTAGAATGTACAACTCGTGATAGAAAACTGTCCAATGCATAAGAATAAAGCGTTTATACAACAAACGTTAAAAAGCTAGTTTATTCGAGCAGTTTGAATCAAGAATTGCTTTTTAACACGCTTTTATATTAGCTTCACATGTAACTATGTAAGAAAATCTTGGAATCTTAATTTGACCCACTTCCCGGTCTTTGATTAGGATGAAATTTTGCACACGCTCTGAGTTCTGATGACAATACATGACTAGCTAAGAAACATTATTATAATGCACTTCCATGATATGGGTATCAAATGAAAGGGTTTGCTGCCAAAAATACGAAAAAAATAGTCACGTGACTCAAATCTAATATGGCGGGCGTCCAAGATGGCGGGCAGGCTATTTGAAATGCACCCCTATGATATGGGTATTAAATTAAAGGGTTTGCTGAATGGCATACGAAAAAGAATTATATAATAATTGATACTTGAGAAAACTAAAAAGTATAAAAAAAATAATAATAGTTTAAAAAACTAAAAAATACGCTTTTAGTACGCACTAAAAATTACAAAATAATTCAGACATTTAAGAAAGAAAGCGTGTAGCGTTTTGTCCAAAAAGAGTTAAAATAACATAAACGCTCCACGCTTTCTTTCTTATTCCTCATTACGTTGTCGGCAGACAAGCATACGGCCACTGCGTATGTTTGGTAAGCGGTCAGCATAACGTCTGCGTCGTAGATGTTATATGTCCGGTTTCAATATTTTAAAAACGAATCGTTCTAGTAACGGATACTAATAAATTATACCGAATAAATATAAACCGATTGACGGACGACTGATGACAGCTGATCAGTCAATCTCAGAAACTAGCGGTTTGAATTAAAAATTAATTGTTGTCTTGGATACTACATTTATCGAAACGTTTGAAGCTATACAATACAAGATCAGTGAAAAATGTAGATAAAACGGGAATAGTACGCGCACGTATCCGCTGTAGGCTGTTAATAAATAATTCGGTAACTAACAAAACGCAGACAGGCAAAAGTCGCAATTACTTTTGTTTTATCGTTCGTATCGCTACCCACTCTATCTTTAGACCAAAAATTGATGGAAAAACCTGCGGGACTGTGTTGTGTCACGCAACGCAATCGCTGGGTGACGTAGCATGTCCCTCACCCTCCTCAGACTGGATACAAGATTTAGATATGCTAAAATAATTTTTAACAAGACCATAAGAAAGTAAAATCAGCACAAAATTTGCAACATTGCAATCGGGAAAAAAATTAATGGTTCTCTGTGGTCCGACAGTAAGATTTTCAAACTAAAATTAAAAAGGTTTTTCGCTTCAAGAAAAAAAAACAAAAATGAATGATCATACAGCGCATTAAAGTTCAGGGGATGATTTTTTAAAAATTGTACGAAAGACTAACGTCATGATAAAATTTAAATTTACATTACAGTACATTTTTGATAGAGATGATTCATTAGTGTTACTGATGTTATATGAATAAAAAGATTTTGACTTTGACTTTTGTTTACATAATTAAAGGAAAAATAAAAGTATGTTAGCTGATGGACGAAATCAAAAATATTTAGTAATGTACCCTATTCCGACAGAGAATAAAATAATAACAAGATATGACTTCAGACAAATAACAATACTGGTAACTACTTCAATACCAGTTTAAAAAGTTAAATGAAATAAATTAATCAAAATTACTGACTCTTTTTAAATATCAAAGACGATTTTATGAATTTGAAAATGTTATTTTCCTTGTACTGAAAGAAAAAAAGAAAGAAAAAACATTTATTGGCACACATAGACACACAACTTTTGTACATATAGTAAGTATTTATATAAGGTACATTTATGTGCCAAAAGGTCCCAGCCTCAGCATGAGCTGCTGCAGCGCAATGCTGCATCAGCGCTGGTTTTCAGGTGAGACCTTGTGGTGAGTGGCGCAATATAAAAGTAACAAGAAAAGTTTAAAACAGAACAAAGAAAAAATAACAAATACTAGTAAAATATACGTAAACAATACAGAGGGTTAATATATTATACAATGTAGTTTTATACACTTAACACATTTGGAAAAAGTAGAAAAAAAAAATCATAGTTACAATATTAAACAATTAGGTCACAACAACACAACAATATAACACTACTGGACATACAGCATCAAAGGAGTAAGAAGAAGAAGGAGAAGCTAGGTGGAACAATACACCTCTAAACGACCGCCTTTGAGTTACAAGTATTGAAAGAATTAAAAAAAAAAAAAAAAAAAATGTCTTGATTGTTTGTGGTCCATGAAATATTGCATTAATGTGGCGGCCACCCACGCATTTATTATCAACAAAAATTTGGTGACATGGCATGGTGGACATTTATAAACGATCCTGCCCGAGATTGTAACATCCCAGCCGTATTGGAGAGTTCGGAAATAGATTAGCCGCCTCGCCCGAGTTTGGAAGAACCTGTTGAACTGAATAATTATCACATAATTTATAATGTAGCTAAATCATGAAAGAGACATTATTAATACAAATTTATATTTTTTTTGTTGATTGTCAACAATCTTGTAGTGAAAGTACCTAATAGAAGAAATATGGTCAGTGATTATGATGAGGAGGATGAAATCGTTTCAACTGTAAAACCTTTTTTCGATTATCTTAACCAAAGTTATTTTGCAATTGTACCTTTAACAAATTCTTAAACATCTAAATCAATACGTTACAAAGTAGTGTTATTTGTTTCCATGTCTACCGAATATGCTACCATTGTCGTTGATCCGAATAATGTCAAGGCGACAAAAATTCCATATTCACAAGGTACATTGATTCCCGTACCTTTAGGAAATTGTTTTTGGTACCCTCGTAATCCTTGATAGCCGTACAATTTACCAGCCCGCATTTATGGTAAATAGCTCCTAATAAATCGATGATCCTTTGTGAGAGAACAATGGTCTGCTTCTTTGTCTCGTTCATATCGTGCTAACCTACTTACTTGTATCAGGTGTTAGTTAAGTATTTCTGCTCATGTGCGAGAAACAAAAGCCGTCCGTGAAAGGATATTGTTACGTTTTAGCGTCGATTTTTGCTCTCAAAAGCGGTTTAAAATCCGCCGATAAGAATTTACGACTGGTTTGAATATGTTTTAAGTTCTGAAAATAATTTTACATTTTAAGATTTGTTCACTTATATCTCAAAATATCAATAAAATCACGTTTATCGAAACATTATACCCCCTTTTGGTACCCTTCTTAATTCGTATGCATAAGAACCATTATCGAACTGCAAGTGCTTAACATCTTTAGCTTATATAACTTCCTATTAAATCACCCATATGGAACATTGATTTTACTTTAAAATAACGTCACTAGCCTCCGTTGCCCAGGGTGCACCAGGCCCGCTTGCTACCACTTCTCTCAGTTTTGCGGGAATCCTCAGGAACCAATAACAAGTAAGCTCACAAGGTATTCCGACCCAGACCATCCCCACCCTGTTTTTTTCTTCTTTTTTTGTCGAGGGGAAAATCGCTACCGCACCGTCACTCTCAGCGGGGAACAGCGAGTGGGGTGTCGGGCTCGCACCGACTAAAACCCTTCTCAGTGGCCAACGCTGCGCAATTGTGGGGGAGTCGGGATTTCTTGTGGATTCTACACAGGCTCCCCCACAGCGCCTACCGCCAAGCGGTCCACCTCACCCCGCAATACGTAGCTGGAGCGTGCCAGGCCACCTGACACGCCCCACCCCCTCATGTACGCCAGGTTTACCCCACAGCTGGGAACCCAGTTCCAGCAGCGGATCTGCTGTGCGGCTCCGCTGCCTACCGCGGACACACTCAATCCAGTTCTCCCTCCGAGAGCCAGATGGAGTCCCGAGATCCACCGGCCGCGGAGGACAGGGAGGCCGGCAAACGTAATACCGTATCCTCCTCTTCCTCCGCGACCACACCACGTAGGGATTCGCGCCCTGCGCGGCTGCGTGCAACTGCCAGGTCGCGGAAGACAGGGAGGCCGGCAACGAAACATCCACCTCTATCCTTGCGGGCTTGCCGCAGAGAGCCACCTGGTCTCCACGGCCCAGCTCGGGATCTGTCTTGGCTTCACCCTGTGCGGTATCGGGGGCAGGGTGACAAGGCCAGCCTCAACGTCCCGGACCACAGGGTTACTGAGCCCCCCCATAAAGACTAGAAGCGGGGGGGGAACAAATTATTTGTCTCCTTTTACCACCGTTAATACAATCAAACGCGAATATTATAAAACAAGGTTAACATAATAGGTTTTAAATCCCTGAATAATTTATTCCCCAAGTTTTCTCATTATGACTGAACCATTATGGTCAAAGTCGAACATATTTCACGGGTTAAATTTGCCTCTGAACTTGCAACTTTAAGACACTAATTTGTATTAATCATTGAAGGGTGACCCGACATCCGAGTTCAAACCCCTATAGTGGTATTATAATAATGGAAGCCCAAAATAATATCCGACGTCAACTTAATCTTGAGTAACTGTTAAGTAACTTATCTCCTATCATCGATAAAGACGTTATGGTCACGAAAATAATTATTGTTTCTGCAATATTAATATAGGGGATTCACTATTGGAACGACCATCCCGAGGGATTTATGGCTTGAGAGGTCGTATTTAGTTTCTCGAGTCAAAAACTAAATTAGTAACATTGCATCTATATTTTGCAAGCATTGTAATCTAAAAGTATTAGAACATAAACTTAGGAATTAACAAAACTTACTTCTGAATGTCGCCTTTTTTAGCTGAGAGGCGTCACGCCATCTCGGAGCTATTTGGCTCGATTCCCGGTCGCGTCTAGGTATATGGAAAACGAACTATTCTTTTTTTTTATGATGAATTGTTTCTGATTATTGTAACAAAAGTGATTTATTATATGCTCTTTTAAACCAGAAGCAACGGTGTTACCATATACAAATACATTTCTAAACACCCAGACACAGATTAAAACACAAATGTTAATCACACGAATATTTGTCCTGAGCGGGGATCGAACCCATAACCCTTAATTCAGCATCCAATGACTCTAAAAATTGTTCAGTGCCAGTCATATGCCGCTAACGACAGCGTTACAATCCGGTGTTTCATACTCGTCGAACTAGTGTATATCTGTACGTTCGACCGATGCTAATAACAAACGCCACTCGGATGAAAATCAAACCTTCAATCGATTTAAAAACGACCTCCGTAGCCGAGAGGCGAGCAGATCTGTCAGCTTTGGTGTCGCGCCGGGTTCGTCACATCAGGTTCCGGGTTCAATTCCTGATCGGGTCGATATGGAAAATTAACTTTCCTAAATTATCTCGGGTCTGTGTGTTGTAGTAACGTCGATGTTTCTGATTTCAAGTGTTTTAAGAGACAGAACTTAAGTTCCAGTTCAAATTACGACTCTTACTTGACAGAATAGTTGTCTTTATCCGTCTATATTAAACAATAATAATTAACAAACTGGTAGTCTTGCTAGCTACTTACCACAGAATCAGCACAACATATGATATGTGACCTAAAAAAAATTTGCTTATAACTCTTTGACTTTGGCGACCACTCATAATAATCAGCGTCGCGAGACTTCGGGTGTCATGAAATATTGCTGAGCTCGAAGCCTTTTTAGCGCATTTGTTTTTTTTTTGTTTTATCTTAATTGTATTGTCTTATTTTGTGTGCTAAATAAGCAATTATTATATTCAATTCTTTGTACAGAAACGCGCGCGCCGCTTCAAGAACCAGATCCTCTGCGACCTGCATTTCGCGGACGTCGCGCTGATGGAGTGCAGCGACTTCATGCAGCAGCTGCGCAGTTTCAAACCCCAGTCGCTGGGCTGCGCCGTCGCCCGGCGCAAGTCCTCAACCACTCTCATCTTCCCGCTGCCGCCGCAGGCCTGCTCAGGTAATGTGCACTTAAAAGGCAGAATCTTCGAAGAATTTGATACTAGAGGTAGACAGACAACGACGGCAGCAGTTACCATAGTATAAAATCTCCTTCACGCTTTTCATCTGTGTTAAAAACCCTCAAAAATGTATCTACTAACACGAAATTAGGACCGTCTAAAAACCCAACGTTACTAGAAATTGCCCCAAAATATTTTACTGTATATTATTAAAAAGTATAGTAGTACAAAAATAATATATTCTAAATAACCAATACATATTTTGTAGCATACAGCATTATTATTAACATGTGTTACACTTAAACTATCGATACTTAGCTATATATTACCGAAATTTTAAATCCCCAAAAAATATATCTCACTTTTTCCCCTTCAAATTGGGGGAATACCTCTCAGGATGCTGTCGTCTCATTGTCAACCGCAAGACTACTCAGATTAGGTTTTTTTTAAGCTTCTATTTATTAGGATTCATTTTTTTAAAACTACTGTTCCTTGTTCATTTATCAATTTGATATTAGTTGTACATAATTATTAAATTTTGTTGTAAATGTTTATGATAGTGATTTATCTAACGAATTATCAACCTTTTGGATGTCGTATTCCAATCAGAATAAGGCCAGACTACCTCATCTAAAAACAAACACCTTTACAAAATCCATTCAACCACGGAAAGAACACGTCTTCGGGATAATAGTGTAACGGATTGCTAAAAATAAATATTATCTAGTGCTATGTATGGTATGATGATAAAATCTAAATTCGTCGTTTATTTGAGTATAGGTAGACTCAGTATATGTTTACTATTGTTGTACATAAATAACGTTTGTGTTGTTTTCGATAGACGCAAAAATCATCATGTGATTTATATAATACTAGCGGTCCCGGCGAACTCCGTTTCGCCTTAGAGAATTTTTCCCGCTTTTCTGTTGAAATTTTTCAAATTTTACCAAGGATCCCTAATTTTGTAACCTATGTCGAATTAGAAGAATGTAGCATTATATTGGTGAAAGATTTTTTTAAATCGGCCCAGTACTTTTTGAGCCTATTCATTACAAACATACATGAACATTTTCCAGTATAATTTGACCTCTTTCTATTTGACTTTTGTTATTTTTGTTTGATATATGTGACGTACGTTTTGTTTTTTTATCATCCTATGTAATATTGAAGTAAATTCTGAAATTAGAATGCTGGCGATTTGGGAACACTGTGAGTCAGCATGCATACTGTTGAAATAAATAAATACAAACATACAAAAATAGGTACAAATCTTTCCTCTTTATAATATTAGTGTAGACAAGCGCCGACATTGGCTTTTTTGAATTTTTTTGCCTTTCTGTACCTACTATAATATATATGAACTGTATACATAAATAATAAATATGAACATCTTTCTTTTAAATCAATAAACGGTTGCTGAAAACTGCATTAAAATATGCAAATACCAAAGTCTGATGTGATTTTCCATTTTATTTTTATAGCTTGGCTTTAAGTCAAATATATGATGGATTGAAATAAATAGTAGAGCTTTAATTTGTACTTACTGTAAGTTTCGTTTAATTATGTTTATTTTTATCAGTTAATAAACCATTTATGGCTTGCTTGTTAACTTTCTATCATAAATTCCATACACAGCTACTATAATTTTCGCCCAAATTTATAGGATCGACTGATAGAGAAAGGACAAAAGGCGTCTTTTGTTCTTTTTTCACGTATAATTAAGTTTCAATAAATGGATTAATCTAAATTTCTTGTAAATTTTCATCATTAAAAGTCAGTTTCCAGTTTTTTCTAAATTACTTTTGCTCCGCAAATAACAAAATGGATGCGTGAAGCGCTCTTAATCCGAACGGTTTCCTTTAAGCCCAGCAAGCCTTATACTCACAAACGCGGACGGTAAAAACGTAGTAACGTCGTGTCAGGGATTCAAAGAGGGTCTCCTTCCAATTTTCTGGATAATTGACAAGATTAAACGACTCAAACATTCGCTCCTTTTAACTGTTGCTAAACTCACGAAATAATTCCGTTCAGTTTTGCTTCTATTCAAATTAAGAGCGTCTTGAGTTCCCGTAGACTTAGTATTTTGTAACGACATTGTTTTACAATATTACAATTTAAATGTCGAAGATTAAAAATGATTTTGATACGGAGTTAAATTTTAATGAAATTTTAATTGAATAAAATTATTTCCATTCCACTGACGTAACCTAATATCATTGTCATGAATTCTGTTGTGGATATAATTATTTATTTCAACATCAAAGCACATACATGATGTAAGGTACAAATGGCAGACTCATTCTTTCATACCTAAGAATATTCAAATAATAGCCTATCTTTCACTTTCGGTCATATATATCCATATTTCCATACAAAATACAAACAAATTATTGAACCCGCGTCATTATGTAAAAAGTAAAGAAAGGCCTCATAGACAGTCAGTATCCGTCGTCTGGTACTCATAGTATAAGGGAAAACCTTAGTTTGAGACCAGGTGATTGGTGTGATTGTCTGGCGCATTTAATTTATTTAATTTAAAAAAAATGAGAGAAAAATAAATAAAAAACTTTTGATCGCAGTCTTTTACGATTAAAAATGATTTCAAATTTAGTCCGTATCAAGAAAACTTTAGATTCCAATATGCAAAAAAAAAAGATTAAAAAATATTTTATTGTAAACCTAATACTAACAATGAACGTGCAATAAATTTTCTCACAATAACTAATCACATAAAGTCAAAGTCAAAGTCAATATTTTTTATTCATGTAGATTACATTTGTAATACTTATGAATCGTCTCTATACAATGCAAATGAAGCTACCTCCGGTTCGGAACCTATAACTACCGAGAAGATACCGACAAGCATAATAATCTTAGTTTCCCAAAGAAATTGTTTATCGTGACCATCTTTGCCACCCATAACACGTTAAAACGCTGTAGATACCACAGAAACGTGAAACTTTCCTAATAGCCCATCCACTCCCTGGTTAAAAAGGTTCTTGTTAAGCAACCGACCTGTTTATAAAATATTAGGGTGCGTTTATTACTGTGCCTGTGATACTTCGTGATTATACATTTTTAAGCAACCCCTTGCCTTTTTGCAAGTTTGGTAAAAGACTGAAGGGAAAACTGGAGGCCAGTTTAAAATGTATTAGAATGTTGTTCCACTTAAAGTCACTTGAACTTTCAATCTAAATTTAATTAATCTAAAGTAAATTTTATCGAATTATTTTAAACTGGTCAAAACGATATTCAAATTCGACATCTGCCTCTTGCTTAGGCTCCCAGAAAGTTGATCGTACATAGTCTTTAGAAAAACAGTAAATTCCCGAGTCAAGTAAGTATAAGCAAACAAGTGAATAAATAAAGCAAATCAATTGAGCAAACGATTTAATAGACGTATTTCATGCAAAACTCATATTGCATAATTACCCATAATGCGCAATTTCTTTCAGTGTACAATTTTATTATTTAGTTCCCTACTTTATGAAAATGTAGTATTAATAATTTGCAAGACAATATTGCATTATTCAAAAGATATGGAAGCCACGAATCTTCAAATACCGAAATTCACTTTATTTGGACGGTACCAAAGTGTGGATAAACAAGTCATTTTGTGTTTAAAAATAAATAAAATCTACCCTACTCTCCTGTGACCACTTTCGATCAAATGATTTATTGAAGTTTGCAGACCGACACGCGATAACTCTCAGCCATCGACTTTTCTTAGAAGTTAACCAAACATGATTCATCAGAGCAGGGTCTTTCAAACTTAAGTTATAGTTTCACTTTCCCTATGAGATTGTTCAAAAGACGATAAGAAATTAATAAAAAATGATAAGTACGACAGAATCAGAGGTTTAATTTTATTATTTAACCTTACATTGTAAGGTAAAATCATAACTTAGATTTAGCTCACTTCTTATCGATATCAGCTCAGCGCCTTATCCCCTATCCATGGCCACCTCAAGAACTTCATTACACCTTATAGACGATTTCCCTCGCAAGTAAATATCTCCGAATTATTATTTCAATACGGATGAGTGATAGACCGAGTTATGTCATCAACCTATCAACAGTAAAATGTTTACCTATATCGTCTTCCCTTGTCATTTGACGTAGGTACCTATTGCACATTGTAGTTTTTCTAGAGAGACCCTCGTTCATATTATAAAATATACGAGAGTTGTTCTTTATTAAGAGACCTGTATATCCTTTCTTATTTACATTTCCAGCATCAAAGGTAAATACAAACCATGTCACGATAACCTCAAGAACAATACCACGACAAAGTGAAACTTGTACGTTTGCGTGCATAGGAAACTTCTGTGCAAATAAACGGCTTCAAACTTCAAATCACACACAAGAATCTTGTGCATTATTCCTGTCTCTTTGTCGTGTATTAAGACCTCTAACTCACAAACACGCCAAAAGGAAACTTGTGCGCAGAGAGACCCCAAATTGTGTTTACGCGGGCCGTACTGTGGTTCAATATATTTGCCCTGCAACCCGCCAACTAACTTCGACACTTACCGTCCCTTACCTGAGCAATATAAATATCCAGGTTTGTTGGGAAATGACCCATATAGTATGTTTAATATTGCCGATGTTGGGAATTTGAGTATCTGAATACCGCGGATGGCTTCGTATATGACGGGAAAGCAATAAGACAGACGGGCCTTTGGAGGTATAATTATAGCCTTACAATGTAAAATGAAAGAGTGGAATTTTTATTAAATGTAGAATAATCTACACATATATTCTCTTATACATCAAATATTTACACACATGATAAGTATCACTTTTATAAGCTGAGTAGCGAATATTGTACCTAATGAATGGTTTCGTTATTACGTTTTTTCTTTCTTTCACGGGTTTCAATATAATTGAAAAGTAGTGATAATAATTGTAAGGTGTTAGCTACTGTATTACAGGTTTTACGCTTATTTTTGCATTGTGGTGGTTAGTGCATGTAACAAGGTGCAAAATTTACGAGACGATTAAGCGGCAAAAGTTACTCTATCGTCTAATCGTATTTGCATCTCAAGTTTTCTGTAACTGTTTTAAATTGGTAGGTTGGCACAATTAAGTCGAGCAAAAGCAATCAAACTTTTGTATTTTTTCTGGCAAAAATGTTCTTCTCTAAAATTTTTAGGTTTTGAGATTATTTTAGCAAATTATTTGACTCCTTGTAAAAACTAGCCCGAGGAAAGTTTTGACAGAAATATGTAAAAGAGATGTTATTGCGGTTTTTCTTGTGTGAACGCCTCGTCAACTCTGATCATCGACGGACTTATAATATTAATCACATGTTCAAAACGTCAAGATCTATACGCTATCTATCTCTTTCACTCATTCAAACACTTAACTGTTAGGGCTTTTATGATGCATGCATCATACAACTGAAATCATTGCACATAGCTTCAACAAAAGCTAGATCTTAAAAATGTCTAGACTGAACGATTATTCCCTTGAAAGACATATCACGTTACTCGCCCGCAAAGCAGAGAAAACATTTTCCACCCTGCACGAAAGTGAAAGTACTCATTTCAGTACCTATTCTTTACCTATTTATATTATAGAGAGCTAGAGAAAATGCATAGAGAAAAAAGGATGTTACTATTAAGTTAAATCAGATATAAATAACTAAAAGTGGTGTATTTATGGTACTCATATAAAAATGAGTTTAGAAAACGAATATTTCACGTCAATAAACAGGCACGTTTATTAAAAGCCCTTAACTAAATGTCGGCCTTTAATACGAGTATATATGTGAAAATAAGAATTTCATTATTTTAGTATTAAGTACCTTTATTGTGGGGGAAAAACCTGAATCACCGTGCCGTCACCCGAGGGAAGTGAAAGCGTGTCATCTCCCACTAAAACTTTCCGTGAGACCATAAATAGTTAGATACACTTTATTGCACAGAAAATTTACAGAAATTGGTTTTACAGACATGTTCAAGTACAATATAGGCGGTCTTATTGCTAGAGAGTAATCTCTTCCAGGCAACCTTTAGGTAGAGGAAATAGTAGATATCGAGAAACGGGTACGGCCGTGCAAAATGTTTATTAAGAAAAATACTAACAGAAAATATAAATACCATAACGAGATTAATACAAAAAAATACATAAAAAAACTTAAACTATAATTAATAAATACCTATATAATACATAAATATATAAATTTCCATAAAGTATTTACGGTTTAAACAAACAGAAATAAATATATGAAATCAAATTAATTAGCAACAAATGCTTAGCTTTATTTAAATACTTTGATAAAGGATAAGAATTTGCATTTAGTTAAGGGAAAGAAAGAAAGATTTAATCGTGATGCTGAAGGAAATACAAAACCACTACACCTAGTTCTAACTAGTTAGCTAGCACCATAAATGAAAACAATATACGAGTAGATAAACAAAAATATAACAATATATATGTATCGTAGATTTTCCACTACCTCTTTTCATTACACCCAGAATCTATTCCATACATCCGCGCTTAGTTTTCACGAGCCATTACCGCCCATATTGATTGAAGAGAACTTTGTTAAAAGTTTCCCTTTCGCAAATATAAGCCTTATTACCCTAAGTTGTCTCGAAGGCATCGTTCGTTGTCTGTTCTCTAGGTGTTTCGTTACGGTCTTTGGACAAGTTAGTTACTTATAGCCGGTGAAGAAACCATTTTACAAGGTCGATTTTCCCGTCAAAGTAGGCTTTTGAACAACTAATTATCTGCGTTGGTTAAGGTTGTTAACATTTTATGAATATTTTTTTGTAAGTTATTGTAATTAAAATGTGTTTATCTGATATATAATCATACATAGCACGGGCAAGCTTAACAGTTATTTCTTTTATAAATTTTTAACTTTTATGTATTTCTTACACTACAATGTTTTAATGTGTATCCAGAAACTATATACGATATATTTTTTTACCTCAATTTTCCACAAAGTTTTCATTAAATTTCTTAGAGTTGCGCGTCCAATTTAAATACTTTTTGGACAGTAGAAAGCTGCAATCTCAACATTTCACTCGTTCGATGTAAAACAGTCTCTCAATGAATGATTGAGCAAGCAAAACGCCTCAAACTGCCTGGATATACGAGTAGAATTGCGCTTGCTTATTACTTCACATACTATGCGTACTTTTATTCGTTTATGTCGTAATTTAGTAAATTAATTTTTAGCAAAAGTACTAGGTTTTCTACAAAGGTACGATTAGTGAAAATGATAGAATTAAAGAAAAATACGAATTACCTTCAGATTGCGAAAAATAATCGTTGCTAACATGTAACAAGAATACTGATTGGTAGATCGGAGCGTTCTTTGCAGACTGATTGGTCAATTAAACGCCCTTATCTGATAGGTGTCGCCCCCAATTAGTATTTCTAGACTGAGAGTAACCTCGGATACTAACTGAAACATCATCCGTGAATACTCAGACCCAAATCAATTTGGAAAAGTTCGTTTCCCAAATTGACCTGACCGAGAATCAAACCCAGTACCTTACACGATTCGGGCGCCATACTTCTTTAGTTGCAAACGTTAATTAATAATTATAAAAACCTAGTCGGAATTGTTCACTAGCCGGAGGCCCCTTTTGGCTGGGGGCACGTGGCATTTCAATTCAGGTTAAGCCACTGATAGCCTAGTGCCATAGGCCACAGATAACTTCCATGTCAACCCATTGGAACGTGTCTCCATTAGGCTAACATTGCACGACTAACACTGAGGCAAGTTCACCAACACGTACTTTGCAGACGCAGTATACTCCGTTAAAGGGGATTTTATTTATCTGTGGCGAAAACTGACTCGAGAATAAAATTAAACGCCTCGAGTCAGCGAGTCGTCGGTTGTTTGCCAGAACCTTGTTTGTGATGCAAACTCACTTTGTAACGTTTTAACCTACACTGCATTCTTTGAACGCGCCCAGCTTAAAGCAATGTGACCTTGCTATGAAAAACGTGTTCGGAAAACTTGAATTCAACATTTCTAAGAGTACAGCTCACTTGGACGACAAGATTTGGTGTTTATATGAACTGTGTTAGCGGAATGGAGACCTCTGTTCTAGATTTTGTTCTGAAAATTTTTTTCTAACCATAGAGCCCTTGGTTTCGTATCATACAATCCTTCTGGCTCTTAACTATTGAACCAAGAGTCGTAGATTCAATCCCGATTCAGGCAAACACTTTGTATGATGAACATTGTATTTTTTCTGTATCAAGGAGCTTACATTGTCTTTGCATATTTGTAATCTTTTAATGTCCTAACCATATATCATATTTGGTGTTTCGTCATAATATACGAGTTCAATTCCCGGTCAGCTCAATGTGGAAAACACATACATATATTGTCTGGGTCTGGGTGTTGCGGTACCGTCATTGCATCTGATTTTTAGAACACAAATGATTTAGCTACATTGTAGTAAGTTACTTACATCTTTTGGTTGGTACTTTGTGGGAGCAATAGATATTTATCTTTATATTAGTTGCAGCACATAAACAATATTTTTATTCATCATCACTTAGCTAGCCTCACAATAAAACATTACAGCGACCCATTTATCTGCGTTCTCTATCTCAAAGTGCACAAAGGAAATATTCATTTCCTCTCCATGGGAGTTCTTTAAATCTAGGCACAAAAGATCGGAAAGGCTTATTATGAGTCCGAGTGTCAGGTTTTTTAAGAGAATAAAACTTTTTGAGCGTTTTAAAGGACAGTACGTCTTGATAAAAAGCTTTGTCGTTTGAAATGACTTTTTTGTTTTTGGAGGCTTAGTACTTTAAGTAGGGATTTCAAAGCTAAAACAACCATTTACTTATTTCTTATAGTATTTTAAACAAGAGTATTTGCAGTTTCATATCTAACAAAATTCATGATGGAAAATGGTAGGTACTTGTATGACTTCAGTGCTTCGAAAAAACGTTTGTTAAAGTTGTCGTCAAATCTAACTAAGACTGCCTAAATTGTGAGTACGACAATGGCTTCTGCTTATTACATATTGAATAATAAAGAATGCATGTAACTAAAAGCTGTTTCTTGCAACTATTTCGTACATGTAACTTAGTGATAATATATTATGTGTTAATCTAGTATCTTATTTATCTATCTACCAAATAATTATTTAATCATTATTTGACGACCTCCGTGGCCGAGAGGTTAGCGTGCCGGACTCAGGCATCGCGCCATCTCTGAGGTCCCGGGTTCGATCCCCGGCGGGTCATTATAGGAAACGAACTTTTCTATATTGTCTCGGGTCTGGGTGTTGTAGTACCGTCGTTGTTTCTGATTTCTGTAACACAAGTGCTTAAGCTACTTACCACAGAATCAGAGCAATGTATGTGATGTTGTCCAATATTTATTTATTTTATTTATTATCCCAATCCATTTAGTAGTTATTGTGTAAAAGAGTTACAAACATGAAACCTTATATTTTCACAACAGTTTCTGACACGGGTAAAAAAGAAATATTATTTTTATATTCCTATTAGGTACTGAGGTATAAAATTATAACAAATGATTTAAAAACCCGACAACAGATCATTTACATCCATTTCCGTGACTCAGTGCCATAATCGGGAGCGGATCCAATAAATAAAAATTAACTTCTCAATTATTAATATCGCTCAAATTTCAAAATGGGAAATTGGCAAGCTTCCGTGATAGTTAACGAAACTTTAAACGAAGTAAAGCGCAGGTCGCGTGGATCATGTCTTAGTTTGTAACACGATTTAGGATTCCGCGCCTTAAAAAAACACTTTGTTGTCCATCCGTCACACCTATGTCTTGTCTTTGGACCATTTTTAACCAACTTCAAAAAAAAGGAGGAATCTCAATTCGCTTATAAGTGTTCTAGTATGTTATAATCCTGTGTATATTTATTCAATCCATAAGAAACTTGTTGTTATATTTACTTAACGATAAAAGGGCGAAGCAAAGTCCAAAGTATTAAAGTCTGACGCGCTTTTGATCGTTCATTGTATGTAAAACAATCTTAGTTGATTTGCTTACGTAAAAACTGTTAAAAATGAACTGTATTGCGGAACCCTTCGAGTCTAACCTGTACTTGACTGGTTTTAGCTAATACCTATAGCGTGTCTTTGAAAACCAGGTATGCGCAAACTGGTCTTAGTTTCGTTTGACTTGTCTTTTTTAATGTTTCGGATAAAAATGGACTGTATAACGGAGCCGTTTAAGAGTGAGTGCAACCCGTACTTGACCAGTTTTAGCTAACATAGCGTGTCTTCTTCTGTCAAGATACACGAAACTAAATCTACCTGAGTGTATAGAAAAGCAACACGTATTTTGTATGCAGTTGGTAAATAATTTGATTATCATGTTATAATTGCATTATTTTGTCATTTGTTTCACTTCGAAATAAATAATTTTGAAACACACAAAGCCTTCGATCAAACATTTTGTAGCTCCACAGTTTAAAATAATCATTGTCCCCCGCGTCATGACGTAAATAGTAGTATCTGTATATCAACCCAAGCATTGGGAAAAGTCCTAAAGAGTCATACAATCTTGTCTCATTAAAATTATATAAAATATTTGACGTAATGTCACACTCGCGGCAACAAAGGGAATGAGTGTTAAAGAAGGCTTAACACTGTTTGAAGCCTTGTTTTGCTGGCAACATTTTCTTGGCAACAACTGCGCATCTATCATGGTTTGTAGGCAAAATCTTTGATCGAAGCACAATACCCTTTTTATAGTTTTTATTTTTATATTACTTTATCTAAAAAAATATTTGTAAAGATATTGTAATAATACATGTTTGTTACAAAGTATTTATAGTATGGTCAAGATCCTCTATGTACAACTAATGTTTATAAGTAATTTGAACGAGTCAACTAGGTTTATTTGAGTAGTAAAAGGTTGGAGTACTCACAGGAAAAAATCCGTGAAATCAACAGAAGAAAGAAGAAATGTTCGGAAAGCATGGCTCACTCTAAGTATGAACGCCAAGCATTTATATAAAGTTTGGTGTTCTACCTTACAGTGAACTAAGCTCCGATTTACTACAAACGAAGAAAGAAGAAAGTGTAATTAAGTTTGATAAAAAAAAATATACTGAACCTTATTTCCCTTATTATAAGTTCATAAGGAATCACTTAAACTACAGCCTTCGTATTAGATGAAAAAAAAATACTTTTTTCAGATTAATAAATCAAGTTATCATTTTATTAATGGCCTGATCACTACAAAGACGATCTACTTCTAGGTTTGAACACTCCCAAACAAAAATTATGTACACTCGAGCCAAGATGCTTTTTTCCCTACCTTACTATGGATAGCAGCATTATCACGAAAACGAAAGGGCCTTCCTAAAACCCCAGATGCACCTAAAAATTTCCTAAAAATTCAACCAAATCTGTTCGTACTTTTTAAATCATACTTTGTAAAAAGTTGCTCTGGATTGCATTATGATCATAACATTTAACAGCATAAGGACAATTATACCGTGATATTTAAATGCCGTAGACGTATTTTAATCGTAAATGTAGGTCTGTTAAAATAAGTTTAAATGACATGTTTGAAATCATAATTGATCTTAAGAGTAGCTTTGAATTCGCTTAATATATAGCACAAAATGCTTTTACCTTTGTTGTAAAGAACAAATTAGTTAATAAATTTAGTTCATTAATTAATTATATACCGTTAAGTGCCAGTTTCATTATCTCAAAGGAAGTTCTACTGGACAGTGTAACGCTGAAGATAAATTAACGCTTAAAAATGTGACTAATAGAATAAACATATTTTACTTATGTTAAGATTTTTCTGCTCCTGTCTATCAAAGTTAACTTTTTTCAGGTCGTAGTAAAAATATATATTTTTTCCATTAATTGTGTGGAACGGTGATGATTGAAAACATTAGAATAGATCCTAATTTCAATGTCTTTAATTATACTTTGTTACTAGTAGTTGCATATTTTATAAGTTGATAAAATCGTCGGCTACCAACAATGCAAACATTATTAAATAGTTTGATGGTACTCTTAGACCAATTTGTATGCAGTTCGGTGGCTTGCCAAACTCAACGTACAACAACTAAGTGTCGTGTTCATGTAGATTATTAATTGGCTTGAAATAGTGGTTCACACCGTCTATGTAGTCATTATCAACAGTTTAGAACCAAAACGGTCGCGTTTAATACGGTTTCAGAGGATTTCCTTATTGAAAATGCTTCGGTTTTAGAATTTAATTCCTGGTGAAGTTTTGCAAGCGACTTGCAAGTCATACAAAATAAAAAATACAGTTCGACTTATTAATGTTTGTTGGACACAATTTGAAAAAAAAAATATAGAGGAAGGTACACAAGTACAGAGTTCTAGAAATGTAATTAGTATGGTACGGCAATATACCAAGAGCAAACCCGGACACAGAATAAACAGAAAAGTTAATTACATGAATTTTTCCAGTGAGAAACGAACACAATACCCTTAACACGTGGCAAGACCAAACGCGCCATCGAGACTGTCAAATATTTATTTAACTATGATGATGATGATGATTTAACTCCAATGATGTTGTTTACATAACAGTCTTCACCAAAAGGCACACGGGGCCTATGCCCAGGGCCCCCATTCTCTGAGGGCTCTGAAGGACCGACTATTCTCTAACCAAAAAATCAGCTGCATTCTAATGTCATAAATAACATATTGTATCAAAAAATTTAGAATAATTAGCTTGTTTTACTTTCCAAAAGAGCCTCAAATTCTTGTGTGCCCAAGGAGACCAGGTTGGTTTAAGACGGCCTTGTTTGTATGTATGTAAATATTATTCAAAATTTTAACGATATATTTAAGTGACATTCTGTGTGATTTATTGACATGTAACTTGTATTCAAATCAACGGCAAACAATAATTTTACTTCCAATAATTTAGAATTATGAATTGTACAAAACATTTGTATAACTAAGAAGAACTGTCTCAACAAAAACCAACTCGATTAACATTCAAGTTAAAGTCGCTTTCGAATGAAACAATACATTTTTTGTCGTGCTCGTAATTGACGAGCTTTGTCGCAAAAAAATTTAACAGGAAAGTCTATATTTGAATAAATGACAGTAAATTTTATTCACCAACGAGTTGAAAGGAAATGTTAAACTGTTCGTTTTATAAAGGCATTATTGATATTTGACTTTCTTTGGCATCAGTAGAGTCCTGTACACATATTATGATATTGTGGAAAATGGACTTAATTTTATTTTATGGTTTTTAAATGCCTTTTCCAATTCAGATTTTTCAATCTGTTTGGTTTTGGTTGTAAGATAATTTAATAAATTGATTGCTGGACAAATAATTCAGTATTTGTAACCAGTAACATACCAAAACGAATCGATTCTGAGAATCTTCCCATGGTCGATATTAACTTAAACGGCCCTCAAACCTACCATGATAATGAGACCATTCTAAAAAGCATAATATGAAAGTATTAGAAACAGAAAAATTGTATCTCCCCTTAAGAGCAGCACGCGCGATACGTCAAGGTCGTGGGTTCAATTCCCGCACCGCAAGGGGAGATAAAAATTTTCTGTTTCTAATATTTAAAGTTCGCTAGTACGGCGTATAGTACTATAAAAATAATAAAATCATAATATAAAAGATCGTAGTTCCAATACCAGAGGTGAAGTTTAAGCACCAGAGATGGTGTGCCGAAACAATGTTTAATAATAAAACATGAATAGCGAATTTCTTTTACAATATGTATATAAAAGTCAATATACCATTGGAAGCGACATTGCAGGCAAAAGATTTTCATCCAATTATTGGGACTAAATACACCATCCTACGAATATTATAGATATGAAACTTTGTTACTCCTTTACGCAAAAACTACTAAACGGATTTGGCCGAAATTTGGACCAAAAATTTTGCTGATATACCCGAATTATACTTATGATACTTTTTATCCCGAAATACCGCGGGCAACAGCTAGTTCTTCATAAAAATAGTAGTAAACCCCTTTGATCCTTGTTTTTGCACTCCAGCATAGCATTAACGTTACATCTGTCTTCCAGATGAATTCTGCGAGGAGTATCCTCACAGCCTGATTCCGACGCCAGGATACTGGATCGAGTGTTCGCGCCAGAAGATCGCCACAGACACCATTTGGGACGAGTCGGAGTCAGAACACGATAGCGGCCCCGACAGAGACGATAATGGTGAGTTTTTACTATTTATAGTGTACCAATTAAGTATACCGCACTAATAACTAGGTGGAACGCACTAACATGATCGCAGAAAAGATGCTGATGCCTCTCAAACAAACTTAACAGAAGTGGATATCTATACTAATATTACCTAAAGCTAAAGAGTTTTCTTGTTTTTTTAACGCGTTAATCTCGGAAAGCACCGGTTCGAATGAAAAACTCTTATTGTGTTGGATAGTCTATTTTATTGAGGAAAGCTTTAGGCTATACACACTGACCAATAGGAGAGAAGAATCTGTAGAAAATGTGGAATAAACGGGCATAGTAGGCACGCGTGCGAAGCCAAGGAAGAGTTCCTAGTAATGTAAGACATATAAGATACAATGGAAAATTTAAAAGAATAATACAAAAAATACTGAAGTATAACATTATATGAAAAAAATACATAAGGAACATGTAGGTATGATTTAAGTCGCAAGTAGGACAGAGAAACATGTGATCATAGACTATAGAGCAGAAAGTTAAAATATAAGTACAGTTTAGAAGCTAAAAGCAGATGACTGTAACGAATCAGTCATACTGGCCGAGCTAAACCTACACTTACTCTTTGTGAAGGTACCGTAGAATAATGTGTAGTTTGCGACACTGTTTTATACTTTATTCACATATATAAATTATTTCTTTCAACATATGATGGTAGAATATTATGTTAACACAACAAAATTATTATTAATCATATTTCTCTGTTTTTGACTAGCTGTAGTGCATTATTGAAGTTAACAAATCTTCCATAAGATTGATCACAAATAAGAAGTTTCAGCTAACAAGAACAAGGCCTCGATGGGAACGATTAAATTTTTACAGCGAGCATGAAATTGTATAAAAACGTAGGTAGGGTAAACAGCACATCAAGGTTCATCATTTAAGTTCTTATGCCTACGAAATAAGGGTGTAGTCAGGCTTGCTTTCGACCATAATCCGAACATTGCTGCAATGCCTAAATTGTACTATAATCAATCTGTAAAACCTATTTCTGTAAAGTTTTTGTGCAATAAAGTATATCTATCTATCAATGTGAACACGTAACTGGCATTGGAAAAGTTAAAGACGGATACTTTTATGTATTTATTTTAAACCACTAAAAAAATAAGGACAACAGATGAAATGCTAGGTTAATTATCTCCCAATCAACCCTTGGGTCATGCAGAGAGTTTTGGGTACCGCACCCAATACAAAAAAAGTGCGAAAGTTATCTAAAAAAATCGTAATGACCAACAAAACACTAAACACTATAAATCTACTTCCATGATATGCAAAAAAAGACATAGCTTCAAGTTTATCAGAATGCGATTGGTGCATAAGTACGTACTAGTAGCTACAAAATCTGCAAGCGAAATATCACGCGAAAGATCTTCCGCTTATTTAGCAATAAACGCGAGAATCACGAATAAGATTCAAGTATTCATGTTTCAATGTCTCAATCAGAAATGTACAAAGCATGTATGCAGGTCTCGGGTGCAGCGCCAGGGCTGTAACATGAAAAGGTACGTGAGATATCGGTTCAATTGTGTACGTGCATCGCGTTGCGACTGACATCTAACACAACTGATGCGTGATACATATTTCTTGCTTTGTGCGATGTCACTTACATATTGTATGTTGTGATGAAGAGAGAATATAAATGCAATAGGTGATTCGATTTTTATCAAATATTTTTGTCAAGGTTTTTTAGCATGATACTCAATCACAGATATTTGTGTCATCTCCTGGTGGCTGTACGTCTATTATAGCTTTATGTTAAGATTTTTAAATTCAAGATCAATAACTTCTGGATTTGGGGATGCTCCTGATATTGAAAACAGTAAATTTCAAAGACAAAGTTCATGCAAGTTGGTATCAATATTTTTCACTGAAAGGATCAAACATTTATATTACTAAATAAGTCAACTCGCAACTCCCTGGTTGGTCTGCTTATGGAGTTTAGTCATCTCTATATAAAAAACTAGGTACATTGTCCAAAACAACTTTGAAATTGAAGTCAAGCTACAATCTACGGCTATAGTTTCCCAATTTAACATAGAAGTCAATAAGGTTACACAATAGTTACGAGTATCAAAATACAAACTCAGATCAACACAAAGGTTAAATCAACAATAGTATACCAAATAAAAAAAAAGTTTAATATAAACCTATATACTTACTACGAAAAATTTTTAAATTTAGAACTAACATATTGACTTCATTAACTCGCGATAACATATCTAAACCTATTAATTATCCCTTCTATTTGCAACACGATGTAATTTACGTCTAATCAGTCGTTCGACTAATTTAAATTGCCTTTCAACATTTCTAAATTGCGGTCCAAATACATTCCCCTGTTGCGAACAAAGAAATGTGACGTAAAAATAATCGCCTCTCTCGGGTCGTGGAATAAAAGCGTTTCCCGAGAGGCTCAAATAAAATAAGCCTATTAAAAAAGAACACCGAATTAAACTCTTTTGATGTGAAGAGACCTCTTATTTATCTTTGCCCCCTCATCGACAGTTGGGGCAAGATAAACAACTAAACTCACGTTCTGACCGTATAATTTAATGACAACCATCACATAGTGTCGGGGCAATCCTGATAAGGTTATGTGACTATCAATGTTTTAAAGTTGAACTGAATTACCTACAAGCTTTTGTCCATCACTTCGCCTTTTTATTTCAAGATAAAAAGTATCCTGTGTGCTAATCTTGTATCATTTAACTTTGTATTACATTTTATACAAATCCATTAAGTAGTTTTTGCGTAAAAGAGTACTTACCAAACATACATCCATACATGAGGGCATCCATTTTTTACAACCTTTCAGTTTTTGACGACCTCCGTAACCGAGAGGCGAGCGTGCCGGACTATGGCGTCGCGCCCTCTCTGAGGTTCCGGGTTCGATCCCCGGTCGGGTCAATATGGGAAACGAATTTTTCTGTATTGTCTCAGGTCCGGGGTACCGTCATTGTTTCGGATTTCTGTAACAAAAGTGCTTTAACTACTTACCCCAGAATCAGAGCAATGTATGTAATGTTGTTCAATATTTATATTTTATTTATTTCGCCTTAATATTAGTAGAAAACAAAGCACTTTTTATTGATAAACTAAAAATAATAATTCTTATTATCTTTTGTAAAGTTTCATTGACCATATCTTTCTTTGTCATTGCATTTAAAGGCACACGGACAAATATTAAAAAATATTAATGCGCCATCTTACAATCAAAGTAACCAGAGCTCGTAACATGTAAACTGCACCCGTAGCACGGACAATTACTAGGTAGGGACATTTTATTAAACATACTTGGTTATTTTTCTATTGTAAATATAATCCGAAAAAACATACTACTTATGATCCGAAGAAAAACAATTAAAGTGAAAATTATGTACAATTGTTGCAATACATTTAATTTTTTTGTATCCTAGACCACAACTTTCTTTCTTAATTATAAGGAACGAAGTAATGGTCGAGCACTTAAGTACTAAAAAGTCAACTGCAGGATAAACATCGTTACTTTTATTTCTAATCATAGGTTGCAACTTATTAATTAAAATAGAATTGATAAATCCTTCTAATATTTTAAAAAGGATATATTATTTTCTTTACTCTTTCACGCAAACTATTGCATGAATCAAAATAAAGCTTAAAGCTTAATATAAAGTTAAATGAAATATTATAATATTATCAAGATAAAAAGAATAATACGATAAAACGCGAACGAAGTCTCAGGTAACAGCTAGTATAAAATATTCACTTAAAATATAATTATTGTTGTGGGCATCTCGAATCCTAAGACAATATTAAAATGCCTTTGTTAGCTTTTAATCCAATCTTCACGAAATTGTTCCACAGACATATTGATACTGTCACATAGGATGATAGATATCGTACCCGAGTGAGGTGATTCATCAAAGCCAAGTTGTACGAAATTATGAACGATACATTGAGAAATAGGAAGTTTAGATATATGGAGAGTATATGCGGCCAATGCAGCTCGTCTTCTGTGGCATGAGATATGTATACTTGAATGGAACTAGCAGATTCTCTGGGGTTTAATTAACATAATAAATCAGTTGGTATGATAGAACCGAATATTGTAGAACGTGGAACTAAAATAGCGGATGTTACATTAAAAGGGCACATTTAGATTCACAGTATATTTAGACTCTGACCTATAATTGAAAATCCTTACAGTTTCTTCCTTTGAAATTCAACATTTTTACTGTTTCCTCTAACAAGTAATGATTGTGTAAAATGACAATTCCAGTCTCCCATTGTTTAGGAAATACATTAACAAGTAGAAATGTGAATACATAAGTGAATATAATCTAGAAAAGGCTCCCAAGTAAGAATTATGATATAAATGCACTGTATTAGTTTGCTTTCCTATCTCTAACTCGATAAATGAATTTAAAACATTAAAAGTATCTTACTAAATTGTTTCTAATGGATGGCAAATATACAAAAGGAAATTAATATAAATTAGTTTATAGCAGTAGCACTTGTGTTATGGAAACCAGAACCAATGGTGATCCCCTATACATCCTACATAGAACGAGAAAGTTCATAAAACTGTATAGACTGCGTGTATGTTTGTTATTCTTTCACACAATAACAACTGAATGGATTTTGATAAAATTTGATGAAATACTAGTTGATCATGAAGGATAGTTTTTATTCCAAAATAACCAGAACGAAGTAGCAGGCTACGGCTTCTTAAATTCATTTAAAAACACCCAGACTCAAACAAATACAAATGTTTGTCCTGGGTAGGGATCGATCCACGATCCTTGGCTAAGCCAAAAACATCTACCATTGTTCCAACGAGCCAAATTGAAATGTTTTAAAAGGTTTTATAAGAGATGGTCTGAAAATATTACCTCCAAAACCGGCTGTAACGAGAAACATAAACCCAACTTTTTCTAATGCTGATAAACTTTATTGCTTGCCTACCTCGCAACTTTCAATATCCACGTTTAACGAGATTCGTTTTGAAATTACGATGATTTTTTATTAATGTTTGCTTTGTTCTGCTAGGAAAAGCGATGTTAAAAAAGAGAAATGTGCATTTTCGCTGAACTAGCTACTTTCCACGGGTGCATTGCTGATACTAAATATAGGTATCGCCATAATCCGTATGTGCCGTGCATGCATTTTTAATCACACACTGCTAAGATCTATAATATAGAACAATGCATTAAAGGTGTATCAATTGGAAAAGGAATAACTTTTTTGTTTAAAGCCGCTACCTAAATAAGCCATTAGCGACTTTGTTGTACGCTAAATAGTGCTGAGGAGTTCTTATTTCAAATTAAAACGAGTACTACAGAAATATTCACCTACCAAAGACTGAAAATAACGTTTTTTTATAGTAGCGCAGTATATTGGCTCCTCCCAGCCTGATGGTAAGCAAGAGAGGAACCCACATCGCGATGACAACGGATTTGATATCGAAATATCCTATCCGTTAGCATCACCAAACTGGCCCGCAAGATGTGTCTTCACGCTATATAATTAACTGACATTAATAAAAAAGAGGGCAAGGATTATATATCAATTGTCAAATGACTATATACCTACGCATATAGTAAACATTTATGGAAGTAGGATAAGGAGAAGAAGTATTAGCAAATGTTATCTTTTTCAAGAGACTACCTTAATACTGGATGCATTGATACATTTTGAAATGCTACAATTCACTAGTGTTACCGAACGATCGAAAGTTTCGCTATCGATGTTGGACATAGGCCTCTCCAATAGTTCGCCGCGTTAATCTAACCAATGTAAAACAGATGTACTAAAATATTCTATGTTGCCGTTGTGGTGGAGGAATTACTAAAATTGGGTTTTGAATTGGACATAAAATAACTAACAGATAAAAATATTCGAAAAAATTCGATCTAACCCGGCTGTAAATGTATCTTTCCAGTTGGTTGGACAAGTTAATTCAACGCGGTTCAATATCTGGTCTGAATAAATTCGACACCGAAGCGTTCATTTATTCGTCATAAATAATCTACTTTCAAAACAATCAAATTGTTCGGATAAAGCGAATTATTGAAGAGAAAAGTTTTGTCCCCAAAGTATTATTTTGTTAGCAAAATAATGTAAGAATATTTTATGTGGCAGGCTGCCCTCTGAATCAATTTTACCCATATCTTGTGTTCGGTTTGTGTTTTGGAATTTGCAAAGTTGTTGTAAACTTTGTCTTTGTGTTCGAATACTTTAATCGACTCGTGAGATAAATATTCAAAAGATTTGGAAGCCAATGAAATACTCAAACTCCACTTAATAAATAAAATACGTGCTGCCGTTATAAATTTAACAAAAAACAAAGGTCAAATTAGTGTATAAAGGGGCAAAACGAATCATTACTGTCGTAAGGTAAATTTATAAACTAGTAAAATAAAGCTTCGTCAAGCCTTTTCATCGTAAATATCACAAATCTCAAAGGCGTGAAATATTAAATGAATGCCTGCTATAGCAAACGAACGGTGGTACTACGAAGACTACGCTCCGAAAGAAAGTGATGCGACTGAGAGCCAAAAAATAGATGAAAACTAGTGTTAGGCTACTCACATATTTAAGCCGCAGAATCAGCCTCTGGCAGGCTAATTGTGGAGTGGTCACCACGCCTTGGCAAAAGAAGTGAAGGACGCAAAGTAGCTGGCTACAGATAGAAACGGGGAGCTGAAGACACTGAGCTTAGTGCCGTTCTTTTTCAGAAAAGGTCAATGTGCAGCGGCAGATTCTAACGAGATGTTTAGAAAGAAAGAAACATTTATTACTTAAAGACATTACAATACAGCCATATAAGTAGACCAAAGATTGGATGGTACGGAATGCTCTTATGTCCACCTGTCATACTTTTTTAATGCAATAATGTTTTTAAATAAAATTACCAAGCTAAACTTTAACCCGCCGAATCAAGGCATCCTTTAACATCGTAAAGGAAAATCTCCACCTCATCGCAGCAACCCTAAAGCGTATACGTACAGGAATATTGGCGCCAGTCGCCGCGTCACCCTTATCCGGCATACCATTCAAAAGTCACGTAATGTCCGACACGCTATGCTATATCACTATATAGTGACGACCTCCGTAGCCGAGAGGCAAACGTGCTGGATTTTGGCGACACGCCATCTCTGAGGTCCCGATTTTGATTCCCGGGTTAGCATGGAAAATGAAATTTCCGAAGCAGACAAGCAACCTTTTGTGAATAAATACTGTTAAGATCCGATTTTATTAATATTCATATTATTTATTACTGAATGTTGATGTACCTGTGTAAGTAGACAATCACCATTTTCTGATGTAACTGAACTCAAAACTGTTCTAAATTTATAATTCAATCGGAATGTCGGTGAATGTTAGCATACACAAGTGAAATAAAATATATATACCTCCTACCCTACCTACCTCCTACCTTCGTAGCTAAAAGGCGAGCGGGCCTGACTTTAGTTTCACGCTATCCACAAGGTACAAAATTTCCTGTATCATTGCGGGTCTGGTTGTTGTGGTATACTCGTTGGTTATAGTATCTGTAACACAAATGCTTTAGCTATTTATTATAGAATCAGAGCAATATATGTGATGTTGTCCAGCATTTATTTATTATTACTTATAGTTTCAGAAGAGAGAGTTATCTCGTCCGACACTACATTCTAGAAATTTAAATTCATGGAAATTTAAAATAGTTTGTATATACATACTTTTTAATTAACTGTTGTTAGTAATATCGCAAAATTTGGTACTCGTTTCAGCCCCTAAATAGGAGCGTTTTAGAAAACAATCTAAATCTTTGGAAGTTAAAGTTAACTTCAAAACGAATCATCTAGGTATGTATATTATGATTCTATAAAATAAGTCTTAAAAACTATTGTGTTCTAAGGGAAAAAGCGACCTTACTCTATTTCTTTGTAAAAATAGTGAGTCCTCGTTGAAACCTTTGATGTTAGACGTAAGATATAAACAGCCCGACACAATTTTCAAACATCGCGAATTGTATGTGTCATTTGTATCCGGTTGGTCACTTTCAGAAATTGATGGGGGATACTGTCAACCTTATGTCAACTATCGATTGTGTAGACCTGTGTAGACGTACGATGGTATATATGTATGAAAAGAGAAAGATACAACTGAACACTTTCAAATCTGTATCAAAGAAATCGTGACTGACTGATTGATTTATCGAAGCATCGCTCAATCCATTGCAGATTGTGCTAGATATCTTTGATAATAACAGTAAAATAATTCATCTTCAATTATTTGAACACCAATTAAACAGATTTTTTATATAAAATGTATTGCATGCCTGCTCATGGGCAAAGTTAATAATATATTTAAAATGAAATACAAATAATGGGTAATGTATTTCTGATATTTCTTTTGCTAGAGTAGCTTGAGCTATCTTGCTTCTTGAAATGTATTGTATAAATTAGAAAAAAAAAATATGTTTTCTCTTGTCTATAACGTTTTACGTTCACAAGTTAGTGTTGTTAGTCAATGCACTAAATTTAAACCGAGTAAACAAATAAATTACAGAAAATCAATAAAAAAATTAAAAATATTTAGGCTAGTTAACAATTAATACAAAAAATACAAAAAATACTAATAAATAGATTTTAAAGAAATTTGTAGCACTCCTTCAAATTGACGTCATATTGCCAGATTTCGGCGTAATTTTTTAGGAGTTACAACTATTGAATGATGTTCAACATAAGAAAAAAAACAGTTGCTTATTCATAACTATTATTATGAGTGATTTTAATTTCATAATTTTATAAAAATCCCATAAATCGCCTATTTTACTTCAGGAAAGAAGCTCTAAGGCAGTAATGACTCGATCTTTTGCCATTGCCTATTTCATATCCTCATCCATTTTGAGTATCCGTTAATCACCTAGAACTATACACCCCTATAAAAGAAACAAATTTAAAAAGAAATAACCGCGGCGAAAACATGTTTAAGGTGCCGTTTTCCAAGTTAAAATTAATTACTTCCGGTCCACACTCAATGGTGATAAAAATATATAATAAAATACCAAACGACATAAAATTTGAAAAATCAACCGACACTTTTTTAGAAACACTACGTAAATTCTTGATTACAAATAGGTTCTACGATATAACTGAATTTTTTAATGACGAAGGTTAGACACTACAATATTGAAAGTTTTCGTATAGAAAACCCCGATTTTTGGAAACTGACATTTAGACCCTTAAACTTAGATAAGAGTACAATACTAAAATACAAACTTATGTTACAAACCATTTAACTATTGCGACGCCCTAACAAGGTACATGTATACTAACTTTTATTACTACTAAACATCATATGTAATTAATTTATTGTATATACATGAATGCACATAAATAAATCACCTACTTATAACAATATCTTAACAACGCGAGCTTCGTTGGCTTATGTTTGTTTGCGCTACACAAAAATACATTCTCATCCATTAATCTCATAATATTATGGAAATTTAGGCCGAGTAACAATAAAAAAAAAAGGATCATATAATCATACAGACGAATTAAGTGAACGAAAATTCATGATCTACTAAATTGAAAACCATTTTTGTTTAATGCAATCATATAGAGTAATTGTAACACTACCGAGTTATTTTTCGCACTAAGTGTATAGATTATATACTAAGAATATAAAATGTATTATATTATTTTAATAACTTTTTTTTTATATTGCACTTCAAGATTGACCCTGCTACTAACGTAGCACCCCCCACGAGCTCTTGAAACCTTACTCACACGCAGGAGCACAACAACACAGAAGTGATTGTTATTTGGCTGCGGTCTTCTGTCAGGTAGGTATTTCCCCAGTCATGCTGCTCCAGTTCGAGCGATAAATCGCTATGCCCTACCTATCTTACTTTATTTCCCCGAATCATCAACATCATCATTTCAGCTGAATAACAAAAGGGTACTGCTGAATATAGACATCGATAAGACTTTTACAACAATCTGAAATTTAAACATTAGTTTAAGATTGAAAAAAATACCAAAATTGTTGTAACATTTGGGCAACACTCAGTGAAATTTATTAAACAACCTCCGTGAAATTACTTCACGATCGTAATTTATATCTACATAATAATTTATCTCATTGCAGCAATAACATCATTTTTACCATCTCGTATCCGAGAGAACATAAAACCTAGCTCAAAGACCCTCTCACGAAACAGCCCTACGTTAAAAAATCATACCTACACATAAAGGGTGGACCTAGAATCCAGCCGACGCCTCTAGCCTAGTCTTAAATAATTCATTAACTGATTACTAACCATCGAGCTACAATCAACGCTCATTACTCTCTCTCCTGCCATTAAATCTATTTCACGCCCTCATACATATATTTTCATTACCCACGTTAATCACCTATATGTCCGAAGCACGATATATCCGTTATCAGCCGAAGTGGTGGAGTAACAGGGTGATAACTTTAGTTGACCGACGCGACCCTGAACCGCGTTATGGGCACTTAATAATATCTTGGAGGCAATAAACCGTGACTGGGCAACTGAAACTTTAATTCCCCCTGTATATGAGTTAGAGGCAATTTCGTTGCGCGATGTGTAGGTGCCTTGAAGATTTATAATGGTCCTTGACGTTCGTATGCTATGGAAAACATAGGGAGCATGACTTATGGAAGTATCTTATAAACATATCGTGTCGTTTCTAACTTAATGGTGGAGTCGGTAGGCCACGTTTAATTTTCGTGTTTATTTTAATACATTGCAGTTGGAAGCTATCGGTTACAAGGCTCATTTTACCATTTGCATTTTTTTTTATTTGACCAAGATTGACCTCATCCCACCTGGTGTTAAGTGGTAATGAGGTCCTAGCTTTAGCATAATAATAATGATATTTTATCTGTTATAAAGTCTCAAATCATTAAAGATTGATTCAATGTTATAGTAAATTAAAACGAGGTGCTCTTAGTGTGGTAACGAAGAAGAATCGGAAACTATACCGATAGTAAGGTCCGGTATTGAACGGAAGACCAACGCCCTAAATCATTTGCCTATACATATTTACTTGGAATTTTATAGCCAATATTTATTTTCACCCGAGACTTCGTACACGGCTTCATTTTTTCATAGAATTTCCTAAACACCCGTTTTAAGTGAGCACCTTAACAGTATGTTACCGACATTTTTGGAAAATCAGGTCAACCCATTAATTTGGGATGTGCGTTGTCTGTCATTCAGCCGCGGTACTGTTTTATTTTTAATACGACTTAAGCCTATCCATTATAATGAAGAAGGCAACATCATTATTTCCTTTTGTTTATATCAATTCTACCCAGTGCTTTTTGCTTTTAATTTCTGTTATTTTTCTGGTCTTACAATCCAACAGGCATCGCAAATAATACGCTTACGCTTACGACAGTTGAAACATTGCCTTAAGATGTTTGGTACCTCATATTTTCCCCCAAATAAGCTTAACGTAATATGCAAGTAGCTACCTAATCATTGTTTGCTAGCGAAAGTCATAATCGTATAATCCAATATCCCTCAGATCTGTCACTTGGTAAATCACATTTTCTTCTAAGTAAGCTTGGCCTAAGTCATATCATGGGTGTGACAAGTAAACAAAGTTACTCGGTGAATTAGGCCGCTCCTTTAGTTAACAGTTCCTTAACAAATAACACGGCTATTATAGTTCGTTCTTTCACAGTTCCTTTGCGTATTTATTGGCGTCAGTCATAATTTACTGTAACAAATGTTGGAAGACGTATTTATGAAAGTTGTTATTCTAACGTAGATTTTAATCTTTGATGTAATGTACATGACAACATCATCATTTGAAAAAGTTAATTTAATTACAAAACTACGTGATAATAAAGGTAGTTAATATAAAATTATTGTAGTGTACATTATTTCATTAGAAATGTATTTCTTCTCACTACAACGCTAACGAGAGGAGTTCGATTTAATGATTTTTTTTGTTAATCAAGCGTGGCGTGAAGAACTATAAAAATTGTAATAATCTATCTGTAATGTAAACTGTAAATCCTAAGGAACGAGTTCGCGTAGTACATAAATGAGATTGGTATCTCGCAATTGGTTGGCGGCCAGCCCTATTACATAAACAGAGACATTTCCCCGGGAACCCAAATTCGTCTCCCACTATTGTTTGTTCATTAGTCACGGGTTTTCCAGCCTAAGTGGATTAACAAGAGATCTGAATGAAGGGGATTAACGGGGATTAAGGCGCATAACTCGATGTGTTGGGACGTCTTGATGATAATCTTGCAAACTGAAACTGGCGAAGAAGGATTTGGGAGAATTTCTATCTCAAGGGAGTTATTAACATTTCGTTATCTGAAGATGGTTTTGGAGAGAACAATAGCCTGATTTTATTGTTATACCTTAGTTTTTAGTTATCATTAATAAGAATACATTTTACTGCACTTGTGTTGAACTACTTTCCTACGAGTATAGAGAGTGATAGTGCATTTGTGATTTAACACTTGGCCACCAAATAAGTCTTGCTAAATAAGCGCCTTCAATAAGTACTTACACCTGTGGGCCTATTTATTCACAATCATCTTAGAAAAATAAATAACTCGTATTCGAAAATGTATCTAACGAAAACCAATGAACGCTATTCATAATCGCTGTTCGGACAAATTTGACAAATGGTTTACGGAAATTATGTCAATTCGCATTGAAAACTTTCGAGGTCTCTGAGGTTAGCAAAAACATAAAAAGTGAAGGTAGAGAACAAACTTTAATTGTAGCAATGCAAACTCAAGCATACAAACACCTTTAGTGTCGTCTAATTAATCAGAAGGCATGCAAATAATAAAGCCATGAAATGGACACTAAAGTCAAATAATTGACGGACGGAATTTTTCCACTTCTGAGAGAAATCTTTCCGAAACATCGTGAATAGCCTGGCCGGTCGTTAAATCATTGCAGTTGGAAAATGTATACTATAACGCTTTCACTCAAAAAAAATTTCCTGGTTGTAATTAATGGACGTTTGATAGATAGATAGATAGATAGATACACTTTATTGCACAGAAAATTTACAGAAATTGGTTTTACAGACATATTTAAGTACAATATAGGCGGTCTTATTGCTACAGAGCAATCTCTTCCAGACAACCTTTAGGTAGAGGAAATAGTAGACATCGAGAAACGGGTACAGCCGTGCAAAATGCTTGAGAAAAATACTAACAGAAAATATCAATATAAATACCATAACAAGATAAAAATATAAAAAAAAAATACGTAAAGATAAATAAAACTATAATAAACAAATAAATACCTATATAATAAATAAATATATAAATTTCCATAAAGTATTTATGATATAAACAAATAGAAATAAATATATGAAATTAAATTAATTACCAACAAAGCTTAGCATTATTTAAATACTTTGATAAAGGATACAAGTTCGGATTTAGTTAAGAGAAAGAAAGAAAGTTTTTACTCTTGATTTGAAAATGGGAAGGGACTCAGATTCCCTGATAGGTAAAGGAAGGGAATTCCATAAGCGAATCAACCGACCCTAACAACGAACTTATCAAATAAAAAGGAAGGAATACCACAGCGTATGTTTACACAGCAACGAGACAACAATACATCGTTAGTGGCGCTACCTGGAACAATCGCGCCATGGAAACAATCAGCTATCAACACGTTGACGCTGACACCAGCCAGCACCGTCGCACCGTGGTATAAGAAGGCCGAGCACAGCACCAGCGATGTCATCCTACCAGTGCCCCTTGCTGCGTCTATACCTGACGTATTAACAGCATTTGAATTGTATAAAGTAAAGTAACTTTGTAAAAGTTTACAAATAAATTATTTTTTAAATATTAGTCCATCTCTAATATTTTGACTGGCGCCCAACGTGGGGCCCAGTAAACTTATTTTTGGTAAGATCTTTCCGAGACAAATCTCCGAAGACGCCATTACGTAAGTAAGACTCTTAAGTCTGTAGACTGGGCAACCTCACAAACAAATTCGTCAAAATATACATGCTGTACATCGGGATCATCCTACCGCTGTAAGTACAAGTAGCACTATCCTGTAAACCACCAAAATTCCCATCCTTCGTCCAGCGAAGTTTGTATATAAAGGAAGTAAGGTAACGATGACCGACCCTCGTCCTACGATGCAGGGATACAACACTCAGCTGCCTTCAGCATCTGGGGTAACTCCTAAACCTGAGCCGGCAGTTGTACAACTCAAGGTAGACCCTAGTGTTTTAATTAAATTCGTCCCTTCGTATAACGGAGATACGTTCACACTCTATAACTATTTAAATAGCGCGAAACAGTGGCTTCAAGTAGTAGGGGGTAACACACCTCAGAATGTAATGTTACTACTTAGCAAATTAGAAGGGAAAGCAGCCCTTATAGTTACCATGATCTCCCATAATTTCGATTGGAATATAATCGAAAATAGCCTTAAGCAAGAATGTGGAGACAATCGAGAATTCAATACGTTATTAATTGAATTATCAAATATAAAACGAAAAGGGTCGTACAATGACTTTATTTTCGAATTAAAACAAAGACTATTTTTCATAAAAAGTAAATTATTGGATAAATATGCTAATATAACTTTAGTCGAAGAGGTTATGGAGCCTTATATAAACATGGCCCAAAATACCTTACGAAATAGCCTCCCGTACCATGATCAAATTTACGTCTCTAACTGTACTTTTACAGAAACATGTACAAAAATCTTACAA
Organism: Glyphodes pyloalis; assembly: GCA_037074685.1. Lineage (NCBI taxonomy): Eukaryota > Metazoa > Arthropoda > Insecta > Lepidoptera > Crambidae > Glyphodes > Glyphodes pyloalis. Next base: position 13,144,501 of record JAYKKO010000013.1, read on the forward strand.
TTGGAAGCTGAGGGACGATTCGAAAATATAAAACAAAAATTTTCTAATATTATACCAGCTCCAAAAATTATCCAACCTCATAATAGTTGGGATAGTAGGATTTTAACGAATCAAACAGATAGACAACAATTCCCAATGAGGCAGAATAATGTTCCATTCATGAATTCTGCACCGAATAGGAACAATACATCGTTTCAATTCCAATACCCGCCGCGATCCAATGTATTCGCGAAAACTAAACACCCATACTTTCAACAACAGGTTGCATACAATAGGCAATTAGCGCCGCGACCCGTACCTAACCAGTCCCAAGCGCAAGACGTTAGTATGAGGACCGCTCCTCACCTAAAACCCGGTCAAATAAATGTCGGTAATGGAAAATTTATTGAGGAAGTTTTTAATATAAATAGCCAAAGTGAATTAGGAGAAAACTATGATAGTTATCAAAATGTTTGTGACAATTTTAGTGAAAATAATTTGTGTTTAGAAAAAAATAATTCAAGACAACAAAGAGGTAATGTACCAAATTTTTACCTAACACAAAATCGACACGAGAACACATAAATTTTAATCACATTAAATCTTATTTACCTTATTTTGAAACGGACGATCCTAAATTTAAAATATTAATAGATACCGGTAGCCAAAGGTCGTTTATTACGCCTAAGGTCCAACAAACTTATTTTTCAGATTGTTTTCAAAACGAAAAGTTTTCTGTGAAAACATCACATGGAGTAACTTATCATAACGGTGTAGTTATAACTCCGTTTTGGAAAAAATATTTCGGCGACATTGATAAAGGACAGTTAAAATTTTATATTTACAATTTTAGTGATAAATACGATTTTTTAATGGGAACGGATATGATTAAACAAATCGAAGCTAAAATTGACTTAGGGGAACGAAAACTTTCCATGCCAACTAACGAGTTATTAATTTTTCATATGACGGACATAGACAATCATAGTATAACGGATATTTGTAAGACTTATGATGATTTATTTACCGAGGAAGTTACGAATAGTGCCACCACAAAAATAAAACATCATATAACATTAATGAATGAGGAACCAATTTACCAAAAACCATATAGGTTACCTCAAGTACAACAGGAAGAAGTTAAAAAACAAATTGACAAATTATTAGCCGAAAAAATTATTAGACATTCAGAATCCCCGTGGGCCTCTCCTGTACACATCATTCCAAAAAAAATGGATCAATCAGGAATACAAAAATGGCGAATGGTAATTGATTATCGCAGGCTAAATGAACGAACTAAGTCAGATAAATTCCCTTTGCCAAATATTGAGGAATTATTTTCTAAGCTACAAGGCAATAAATATTTTACAACATTAGATTTAACTTCTGGTTACCACCAAATATTAATGGACGACGCTTCAATTGAAAAGACCGCGTTCAGTACTCCGAACGGCCATTTCGAATTTTTGAGAATGCCATTTGGTTTAAAAAATGCTCCAGCAACTTTTCAACGTATGATGAATAGTGTGCTTAGCGACGAAATCAATAAAAACATTTGTTTATGTTATTTAGATGACATAATTATATATTCAAAAACTAAGCAGGATCACATAAATCGATTACAACAAGTATTCGAAGCTTTACGAAGAGCTAATTTAAAAGTTAACAAAAATAAATGCGTTTTCATGGCTGAAGAAATAGAATTCTTAGGTCATATCTTAAACAAAGACGGCTTAAAGCCAAATCAAAAGAAAATAGAGGCAATTAAAAAATTCCCTATACCTAAAAGTTTAAAAGAAATTCGTGCATTTTTAGGATTAATAGGATATTATCGAAAGTTTGTGCCAAATTTAAGTAAAATAGTAAAACCGCTTACTGAGGCTACAAAGAAAGATGCTGTTATAGACATACATAATAAAGAGTATGTTAAAGCAGTAGAAACTTGTAAAAGTTTGTTAGTAAATGCACCAATACTCGCATTTCCAGATTTTAACAAAACGTTTGTTGTTACTACGGACGCATCTGATATTGCTTTAGGCGCCGTACTTAGCCAAAACAATCATCCTATTGCTTACGCTTCACGAACGTTAAGTAAAACTGAACAAAATTATAATACCACTGAAAAAGAGTTATTAAGTATGATATGGGCAATAACTCAATTTCGACCTTATATTTATGGTAGAGAATTTTTATTACGTACAGACCATAAAGCATTAATATGGCTTTCTAAATTAAAAGAGCCTAATCAAAGATTAACAAGATGGAAATTAAAATTACAAGATTATGATTTTAAAATTGAACATGTTAAGGGTAAAGATAATTACGTAGCAGACGCGTTAAGTAGAATTAAATTATTTAATACGGATAGTTCAAATGATTCCATGCAAGTAAATGCGGAAAATCAAACTAGTTCTTCGCGTGTAAATTTAGAACAAGATTTAGCATTAAGTGATAGTGGATCTAGTAGTCAAACTATACATTCCAATGTAGATAATAGTGACAATGGAATTCCAATTATCCATGCTTACCCGCCCAAAAGACTAAGGCGCGTAGTATTTGAAATGGCACCTTATAAAAAGGCGACCAGAAATGAAGGGATTTGGTATTTTTATATTCCACCCGAAAGTGTAGAAGAAACTGTTAAGGAATTTATGTTAGAATATTTAGGTAATGAAAAATACGCCTTCATCATACCAAATGAAGAGCTATATTGTAAAATTTCTGAAGTTTATCGGAAATATTTTGATCATAGTAAGTTTAAGCCAGTTAGGTATACAAAATCGTTAATAGAAATAAATAATAAAGAGGAACAATTAAAGTTAATTAAGAATTATCATTTACAAGATAATAGACACGCAGGAATAGAAAGTTTATATAAGCAATTAAAAGAAAAATATTATTGGGAAAATATGCATAAACATATTAAAAAATATGTTTTACAATGTGAGGCATGTAAAAAGGAAAAGTATGATAGACATCCTAATAGAACTCACTTTAGTTTAACTGAAACACCACAAAAGCCTATGGAAATATGGCACATAGACTTCATGTCTTTAGAAAGGCAATGGTATTTAACAATAATTGATAAATTTTCTAAATACGCTATAATTAAACCTACCGAAAAGAGTAGAGTTTACGATACTTTATCGGAAATTTTTGCATTAATTGGGGCACCTAATAAAATAGTGCATGATGGAGAGCAATCATTTTGTAGTGAAATACTAAATGAGTTATTTCAAACATATAGTATAATTAATCACACAACCTCTCCACAACATCATAAATCTAATTCTGATGTTGAAAGACTCCATAGTACTATACAAGAGTTATATCGTTTACAAAGAGATTCTGAATTAGATAAAAATCAGAAAATATATTTTATTACTCATGCATATAATAATACAATGCATAGTGCAATAAATTTATCGCCGTTCGAGGTTCATTTCGGACGAAAGCCAAGGTTACGAAACTTTGACGATCTCAGGGTTACTATTCAACACTATACGACACAACAAAAAGAATTTGTTGAAAATTTAAATAAAAATGTACATAACCAATTAAAAGAACAAAAGGATATTAGAAATAATAGGCTTAATTTAGGCATAAGGCCTCCAAAAATTTATAAAGTAGGAGATAGAACTTATTTGAAAAATAGTATGGCTGAAAGGCATAAGACCAAGCCAAGATATTTAGGTCCATATACCATAAGTAGTTGTTTGCCAAATAATAAATATAAATTAAGTAATGGCAAAACATATCATATAGAGGAACTTATTGTTACAGATGTGTCTGTATCTTCGGATACAAGTTCCGCGAATTAAATCAAAACGAACATTTAATTCTCGTCGAGTCAAAACCTACAAAAATTATCGAAGGAAGATGGACGGTCATTCATAGATTAGATATAGGACCTATAATGTATAACAAGAATAAAATAAAGGAATCAATTAACTTAGCGAAATTAAGTTCTAAAATGGAAGATGTAAAAGTAATTTATGATAGGATAGACATTGTAATGGAACATATAGAGGAGATATGTAATCACTTAAATATCCAAGCCAGTTTTAGAGTTAAACGAGGTTTAATTAATGGTTTAGGTTCTATTATTAAAGCTATTACTGGTAACTTAGATCAAGATGATTTAATTAATATTCAAAAGGATTTAGAAACATTAAAAGTTGCATATAATAAACAAATATCTGTAACTAATGAATCATTAGAAGAATTTAATAAACAAATTAAAAGAATAACTGATGTTCAAGAACATTTAGATAAACAATATTTAGCTATTTCAAATCATAAAGTTCAGCAAAAGATAGCACTTGGATTGTTATTTCAAGTTCAAACATTACAAGACATTGCAGAACGATTAACTACAGCAATAACTTTTGCAGAACACAATATGTATCATTATAGTATTATACAATCGCATGTTTTGCAAGAAACTTTTAATGAAATTCCTAATGATTTAAAAATTTCAAATAGTATTAATGATGTCGAGGCTTTTATTAAAGTTAATTGTAAAATAATTAATAACATTGTATATTTCATATTAAATATTCCATTAGTTAAAACTAAGATATATAAGACTAGGAAAATTGTACCTATTATACAGAACAACCCTACCTGTACCTATCCTTTAGTGCGAAAAGTTACTTTAGCGTATAATGAGCTAGAAGCATACGAAGTAGAAGATTGTATAGAATTAAAGGAAAATATATGCAAAGGAAGTGTTTTACAAATGAACACTTGCGAAACAGAAATTCTTTGGAGAAAGGAAGATACAAAATGTGAGGTAGTACCCATTAAATGTCCAGACGAATTGCTGCAAGAAATCTCTCCAAAATCAATCTATATTTACACAAACAAAACAACGGAAGTAAATATTAGATGTGGAAAAGACTTTGACACTTTTTTGATAAAAGGAGCTTACTTATTAGACGGAGAGAACTGTGAGCTGAATATTTCAGGCGTCAGGAGATTTAGAACGAAAGAGTCTGTAGAGAAAGTAATCATTGCCAAAATAACATTGAATTGGACTCAAGAAGTTCTAGAAAAAGAACTTAGTTATGATACAGACAAGATACATAAGAAGTTAAAACAACTCAAGCAAATAAATGAGTTGCAGACACAGACTCTGCATAACAAAATTCAATATTGCATCATAATTGCGATATTAATAATAATGATGGTCTATGTTGCAGTTCAAATTTTCCGATCCCAGATTTGGAAGAAACCTGGGACTTCAAATTTAAGGGGGGATAATCAACCGACCCTAACAACGAACTTATCAAATAAAAAGGAAGGAATACCACAGCGTATGTTTACACAGCAACGAGACAACAATACATCGTTAGTGGCGCTACCTGGAACAATCGCGCCATGGAAACAATCAGCTATCAACACGTTGACGCTGACACCAGCCAGCACCGTCGCACCGTGGTATAAGAAGGCCGAGCACAGCACCAGCGATGTCATCCTACCAGTGCCCCTTGCTGCGTCTATACCTGACGTATTAACAGCATTTGAATTGTATAAAGTAAAGTAACTTTGTAAAAGTTTACAAATAAATTATTTTTTAAATATTAGTCCATCTCTAATATTTTGACTAGCGTATGGACTGGACAGTGAAAGATTGTGAGTAGTATTCAGAAGTATGAGTAGGAAAAGTGAGTAGAAGTTTACGGGAAGATCGCATACCATGCTCTTTGATGGGTTGTAAGAAATGGAATCGTTCTTTCAGATACGGCCCCTCCGTATAGAGGATTAAATAAAATATTATAAAGAAGAGATAAAAGATGGAGGTCACGTCGTCGACGAATAGGAAGCCAGTTAAGCTGAGCCCGAAAATTGGAGACATGGTCATACTTGCGTAAGCCAAAGATGATGCGGATACAGAAATTTTGAAGACGCTCAAGCTTGTCAAGAAATACCTCATTGAGATTTGTATAGCAACAGTCAGCATAATCAAGAATAGGCAATAGTAATGCCTGTACTAGCGCAATTTTGGTGGGTATAGGTAAGAAATTGCGTAATCGATTGATAGACCCAGCTGATGCAAACAATTTCCTGCTGACCTCTTTGACTTGAGTGTCCCAACTCAAACAATCATCAAAATAGATCCCTAAATTTTTAACCACTTTACTGTAGGAAATTTGGACACCGTCAAATGAAATAGGAGGCAGAGAATGCCAATCAATCATGCTGATCAATCGAGAGCCACCAACAATAATCACCTGCGTTTTAGTAGGGTTTACCTTGAGACCAAACTCCCTGCTCCAACTAGAGATGCGAAATAAATCAGCATTCATTAGGTTAATAACGTTCGGTAAATCGTCAAGGCTCCCCTGTGAATATAGTTGTAAATCGTCTGCATATAGATGGTAGGATGAAGTAAGATTACATGTGATAGAATTTATGAAAGTAGTGAAAAGAAGAGGAGACAAGACGCCACCTTGAGGTACACCGGTAGCAATGTCACTCCATGCTGAAAGAGAATCCTCGGCACGAATCCGCTGCCGGCAACCATACAGATAACTATGAAACCAGTCAATTACCATTGGAGATATGTTAAGAGAACGCAACACTCCGAGAAGGATGTCAAAGTCTACAGTGTTAAAAGCGTTGCTAAAATCAAGAAGCGCCAGCACCGTAAGACTTCTCCTATCCATACCATGGCGTATGTCATCAGTAATCTTCACCAATGCCGTAACCGTACTATGACCAGGACGGAAACCGGACTGGAAACAATCAAGAAGTTTGTTTTTGGTGAGGAAATGACTAAGCTGTTTATGAACGACACGCTCAAGGACCTTTGATAAGAAAGGTAAGATGGATATAGGGCGATAGTCAGAAAATGAAGAGGGATTAGGTTTTTTAGGAAGTGGTATAACTTGAGCATCTTTCCACGCAGATGGGAAAGTACTCGAGGTTAAGGAGTGGTTAAAAATTGATGTAATTAAAGGAGTTAGGATATCAAGGAGTGGTATTATCATATTACGGCTAACGTCATCGTTTCCCACAGCGTTAGAAGCAATGGACATGATGTTCTTCTTAACATCACAATCTGACAATTGACTAAAAACAAAAGCAGAATGATCAGGTATTGGAAGAGAGGAAAGTTGATTCAAAGTTTTAGTTTTTAAGGTACTGTCAACTGTACCAGACGTGGAGAAGTGCTTATTCAAAAGATTGATATTAGTATCTTTAGGGAGTGAGTCAATAGGTTTTCTTCCAATTCCAAGTGAATGCAAAAATTTCCAGACTTTAACTGGACTACCATTTTCAACAGATTTGTGAATGTGGCGTCTTTGCGCGTCTCTACACAGTCTATTGCAGCGATTCCGGATCAACTTATATTTTTCACGGTTACGTGACGGATCCATTTTAAATTTTGAAGTTTGTTACTGTTACATGCAAAATTTACAGAATTAATTTGTATAAAATTTGGTAGCTAAACAAATTAAACACTAGAATTACATTTATGATACATTTTATCTCAAAATAATGTAAATGCTACCATGGGCAACAGCTAGTGTTAATTCTATAGATAATTTCTTGTAGATCCGTATTTGCTACAGCGTCTACGGTGCTACGAAAGTCGCTACGGATTTTACTGCTTAAATGGCGAAGCTACGAGGTGGCCGTAGTATGTTTGCAACTTTGACTTGAATATTAAACAAACCTGTTAAATTTTACATTTTATTGAGTACAATGATCAAATAAAAAATAAGAGATCAATTTCAGAGTCGAATATACAATTATTTTTTTATATTTCTAAATGACATTTGAAATAAAATTTTAAAAGCGAAATAGATCTTTAGTTTCTGCAAAGTTAAATCTTATATATATCCTACTACTACGTGTAAACCACCTCAGGTTTACTCACATAAAGATTATCCCCAGTCTTCCAAATCTCGTCATTCCATCTTAATGTTGGTCGTCTCCGTTCTATTTTACTCACCATTTTTGAGCAATTTTCTCATCTTCCATCCATTAATCGGCAATTACGTGCTTAATGATAAGTGTTTCCGTATTCACGACCCACGTCCGTACTCTGCGCCGGTTAGTTACTGACTAACTGTTTCGGCTACTCTTTTTACCCCCACTCTACCGATACATCACCCTAGACTACAGGTTAAAACAGCAACATATAAATTCTATATTTACTACAGATTCACTAAAATATACTCCATATTTGATTTAATGAAATTCTTTGTTATGATTTCACAATTTTATTTTCTTATGAAAATTATAAGCCTTATACTCGACTTGACCCTCAAAAAACTCAAATGTAATATGAATTCCTTAGCGTGAACTCCATTCGATGGCGACTAATCTGCGTAATAGTGCAAAAAACAAAAGTATCCGGTGATTGATGATCTCTAGGGGCGGGGGAAGTACCCGAGTTCGAGAATGGATTGGATATCCAATTTGGGAATGGCGAATTGGGCCGATACAGGTAAAGCTATATCGAGCGAATTTCAACCTTATCCCGTTGACTTAAGAAGATATAGATGCTAATAATGCAGGTCTTATTTTTCAATGACCGTATGGCAATATGAACTCTCTCTGAGTAATATTTCGGTTCGGCCAATATTCAGAACTTATTTATCTGCAGAGAGGCGATATAAACTTTTCTATGACTAGTTTTGTTTCTCATAAATAGTTTCATAAACGCAAAACTAAAACTTAAGATAGCTGTTGAATGAACTTCGCACGGTATACCTATACTGCCTTTGTATACATGAACGTTGTTTGGGCAAGTCCCAAACAGGGATTTAAAATGCGATATCTTGTAGACGCATGTCTACAAAATGAAAGCCTGATAATTCCTTCAGACTAGGAGGTTTGAATAACTGGGCTGCAGACCATAAGCTATGGCCTGGATGTAGACCATGACAGTGGTGCTCAGTGGACCCTGTCGATTGCCTTCCGTAAATGGAAGTCAGGTTTTCATATTAACAAATATTTACTTCATCTTACGTTAAGACGTCAAATGTAAGAAGTTTTCATGAATTAACATATGTGACGACCTTCGTAGCCGACAGGCGAGTGGGCCGGTCTTTGGCGTCGCGCCATCTTTGAAGTCTCACGTTCGATCCCCAGTCGGGTCAATATGTAAAAAGTAATTTACTTAATAGTTTTGGGTCTGGGTGTTGTAGTATAGTCGTCGTTTCGGTTTTCTGTAACATAAGTGTTTAAGCTACTTACCACAGTATCAGAGCAATGTGTGCGATGTTGTCCTATATTATATAATTTTTAAACTAGCCTAATAAAATAATAATATCGTAACCATAAGTACCCAAATTTACTTAATCTCATATTCCCGAGACAGACACATCTGTGTCTTGTTGCGAATGCTACCCAGCTAATGCAAGCTAATTGACAAGAAAAATGATACGAACCAAGTAAAGTTGTGTAGTCGTCAACAAAAGTTTTCGGTAATTTATTCTGATAACCTGTCACCGCCGCCGCAGCGCTTGAGGGACGGCGTTGTCAATCTTCGTTTTAGTTTAATGAAAAAGTGTAATTGTTATACACTAGCTCCGAGTCGCAATTTGCAGAGGAGCACTTTTCAAAGAATGTCTAAGTGGGTCCCTTTGCAGGTATCCATTTGCTGGGATAATGCGCTGCGAAAAAAGATGTAGATTTGAGACGGTGGAACTTTAAGGACGAGTTTTCTAATGCAAGTTCGGCCTACTCGGGTATTTGAAAGTAAAGTTTTCTATCGGTTTTATAAATGGTAAAGTTTTTTACTCAACAAGCCAAACACGCCCTTATTATCTCTTGTTTTCAATTATGAGCACACATTTTATCTTGGCAAAGAGTTTTGTTAAGATCATTTTAGAATCTTCTATACAAAAATCATAAGGATTTTTTTATGTGGTCATAATTAAAGGACAAAAACTGTTATAACTAGTTAAAGATCTAATTGAGAATTCTTTCTAAGCTTCTATCTTTCTGGGCAGAAGTGTCTTCTCTGTTGAAGGCCCGTATAGTTTTGAACCACTCCTGAGTCTTTTAAAAGGCAAATACCTGTTTTTTCATTAAGAGTTTTTACTCCTTGTAGTTGAAATCACCCATTATGTATTTCGGTTTTTCTAATCCTAATACCTGATATTGTTTGTCCGATACTGAGAGAAATACTACTTATGCAAGACAAAATGGTTTAAAGACAAGTTTTGCGGTTCAACGAGATCCGTTCAAGCGATTAATATGAGCAGTGCAGTGGAAAATGAGGATATTCGTAGTAGAACTAAGTCTTCAACATAGCTTTTACGATCTTCAAACTAAAGTGCAAAAGACAGGCCTCGTAGCTAGATCCGCTGGCCGACTAGGTAGAATGACGACGTCGTACTGAAAAAATAAGCGTAGTTACGGACGGACAAATAATATTTTTGCATGTAATGCGCGTGGGAGGCAAGTGGCACAAAGCCGAATCGAGAGGTGTAAGTCTTAGGGGAGAATGATGTTGCAGTGAACATACTTTTGCTGAATTTGTGATTACGATGATAAGGGTTGGAAACTTTTTTGGCCATTTTACAGAATCTCAAATCCGGCCAATTCGTCAAACATCGGGTGCTCTCGATAATCTTCGGTTCGCTCGTGCGGCGCTCGAAAACCGACTCATCGCTCGGTACATTTCTATGAACTATCTTTTGTTTCACGCGTCAGGCGTATTAATTCGTATCTCATACAAGTTGTATTAGCAGTCCTCGTGCACTCGCCGAAGCGTACGAGAATTTGTCTTTACAGGAAAATAAGTCTCAATAGTTTAGTAAAGCGCTCAAACTGTTTCACCAATGGCAATTTAATTTTTTATACGTTTTTGTATGTTTAAAAAATAAATATTAAAATGAATGAAATAAAGATGATATGATATTTTGAAATTTTTAAATCTTTTAAATTGGTGGTTCAGCGCACGAGCGCACTTAAGGTACAGCCGCCACTGTACAATAACCAATAAAAAGGAAGATAAAAAATAAATCATATTGCCACTAACAATTCCCAAAACACATACAAATACTAATATAACGAAATAACAATAGGTAACTTTAAAGGTAGCACAATTAAAAACTGTGTCCGCAAAAGTGTAACTCAAACCTCAGTCAGTTGATTCACTCAAAAGAAACCATTAGCTAATACACCCCAGCGGGGTAAGGTTGAGATGGGGTGGCAGTTAAAAGACCGACAAATTCAGGATGTTTAGTGAAGTCAAGTATTTGGTAACAGTCTCTACTTGACTACAACTGAGACTAGAACATTTCTTAGAATACTAAATAGCGATCTGACCCTCGATCATGAATCATAGAGGATGGTTATTTTTAAATACGAGTTTAAGTTGATCATGAGTGAGATACGTAATAACTGTTTGGTAAAGTACTTTTTCTTTATTACCTCGGTATTTTATCACAAGAAGTCAAGTCAACTGTTTCTCAGCCTTAGGTTATAACCTGGAGGTTTAAATGTGACAAGGTTCTGAAGTTTACCTACACTAGGGGTTTATCGATTATATTATACAACGCAACAAAACCAAAAATATATGTATTTAATATTATGTATGGCTTAAATTATATTTAGGAATATAAACCATAAGTATAAAAAAAATCCCGTTCGTAGTCGGAGCGAACAAATAGTAGTCGTTTGGAAAAGCTCCTTTTTTCCTTGTCTGATATTACAATTTCAATTTTAAAATAAAATTTTAATTTATATGAATTATCAAAATAGAACAAGTTAGATTTTGCATAAACTGTAAAATAAATCAATCTCAGGGTTTTACGTGGTACAGGAGTAACGAAGTCTGTATTACGTGACACACGAAAGTAAAGCGATACAAATCTACGCGAAGTTTGTCGTAGCAAGATGTACGAGTTCACCTAATCTCTTTTACGTGATCGGGCGCCAAAACGTACATACGATACACTTGTGCGATATTAAGTCATGAGTTCATGACCGAACTGGGGAAGTTCTCGAGTACAAACGCCAGGAAGTACTTTGGTTTGTGAAGTTGCTTTGAGAATTTTGTTCATACGTCACTTGGACCGGTTTTAGAAATTGGTTCAATTTTCGGAAGAGTGCTCGAAATTCATCCGATTTTCTTCGGTTTTCAGAGGAACAGTTTTGACGTACATTAGTACTGTCGCACTTTGTACCGCCCTTATGGCGTACACATAAGAACTAATATATATTTGTTAGATACTAGCAATTGCCCGCGACTTCGCCCGCGTTATTCTAGTATGTCATTTCTCTTCCTACCAAATTTTATCCAAACCCGTTGAGTAGTTTTTGCGTGAAAGAGTAATAAACATTCATATTCACAAAGTTTCACATTATATTAGTAGGATAAGAATTCCTGAATTTTAATACAAAATTATGTATAATAATGCGTAATTCAAGAGGAAAGTTTAAATATACATATAAACAATAAACGCATCAAAATTTGGAGCGTAATTTAAACTACATAAATAGAGACAGACAGACAGTGAACGCAACTTGTTTGAAACTATGTAGTAACTGATTGTTGCCTGCGACTTCGTTTACTTTATTTGGGTATAAAAATAAATATCCTAAAAAGTATTTAAGTATTGAATTATTTATTATACTAGTGGTTCTGCAAAACCGTAACTGTTTCTACTATTATCTCTACCTGAAGATTGTCTGGTAGAGATCGCCTAATTTGTAGAATAATTTGTCAATAAAACTAAGTTCCATATTTTTTTGTAATAATCTATCTTTTTTTGATGCCACGACATAAAAACGGTACAAGGAAAAAATGTCTAATCATGTAATCTGACGTACGTCAAATCTCCAAAGTATCTTATGTTTCCTCTCCATTTTTCGCTCATCTTTTGTTTTTACTCTGATCGTTTTCAGTTCACTGACCTGTCTCCCGTAACCCTTGATTTGCATTTGTCCTGCTGAGCAGGGAGTGCCGGGCATTATTTAGAGTTAACTCAGGTGCAGCTACAGTCTGGAGGCGCTCAGCCCTGTTTTTGAGGGCTGGCTTGAGAGGAAGTTCGGCTTCCTCTCATATCGGTTGGTGCAGGTGCTGTCCGGACACGGTTGTTTCCGGAGGTACCTGCACCGAATAGGGCGAGAAGAGACGCCCGTCTGCGCCCACTGCGGGCTAGAAGATGACACGGTGGAGCACACCTTGGTTTCGTGCCCGTCGTGGACAGAACAGAGAGCCGCCCTAACGGCCGTAATAGGGGCCAATCCCTCCCTCCCGAGCATCGTCCAAGCCATGCTCGGGGGCGAGGACGCCTGGGCGGCGGTAGCCTCCTTCTGCGAGAACGTCATCTCGCAGAAGGAGGAGGCAGAGCGCCAAAGGGAGGACGACCCGTCCTCCCCAGCGCTAAGAAGGCGCAGAAGAGCCAGGGCGCGGCGGCGCTACGACCGCGCCGTTCTTCCGCACGGAGACCAGTTGGCTGGTGGTGTGAGGGCACCCCAGTCGGCATTGCACTCACGGTCTCCAGTGCGAGGCGGGGATGGTTTAGTGGATTAGACCCAGGGGGGAAGTGGCGGGGCTGCGAAAGCGGCCATTCCGCCGGCGGTGCTGTGGATGGAAAGGCTAAGCTAATCTCCCACAACGCCGCCACTAAGGCGATGAGGTCCACCGGGGAGTTTTAGTTAGGGTAGTCCACACACACGCCGTCACCCCCCTCAGGGTGGCGGTACGGTGCGTCAATGCATTTCTCCCCGTCAAAAAAAAAAAAAAAGGTGCAGCTACAGTGCTTATTTCGCTAGTTATTTTAATGACTCCAATGCTGTAACCTCTAGGGGTTAACTGAAATTTGCTCACTGATACTAATTTAAACGATTGTGACCTATTTTCTAAAGCAATGACAAGTTACTTGACGCCACGACTTCCGTAATAAAATACGAGTAGCATGACAAAATGGACGTGTCATATACGGCGACACTTTAGTTACCTTTTAGCAGCAGCTAGTTAACAGGACCAAGCTCCTTAATATAGTTTTAACGATTATGATCCATTTTCTAAATCTATACTTAGATTATAAATGAAAGTAACTCTGTCTGTCTGTTTGTCTGTCCAACTTTCACGCCAAAACCAGTGAAACGACTTTGATGAAATTTGGTAAAGGTAACCTTAAGGACGGACATCGACCACTTTTTGTTTCGAAAATAAGAGAGGATGGGGGTAATACCGCCTTAAAAGTTTATAGAGGAAAATGTTTGCTTTTTAAGTTAGCGATATTAAATGTAGCTCTAAACATGGATTAAAATATGGACTACTTTTGTTTCAAATATTAGGGGAAATAGGGGTAAAATAGACCATGAGAGCATGGATTAAACCTGTTGTCCACGCAAACACAGACGAGAGCATAGCTTTTTAGTTATAATAAGGAACTTGTCGCCAAGACCACCACAATTAAATAACACAGCGCAATGTGACGTGTTACTTGCGACACGTTAGGTGCCTCTTGGCAGCAGCCGCTATCAACGCAGGTCGCAGCCGTCGCCTGTCAGCCCCGGCTTACCTCATCTCTTACACTCCACTTCACCTTCAGCAACCGAATTTAATTCAATTTGGAGGGTTTGTTATTGTGACAAATATTTTGCAAATGTTTTCTCACTGTCGCGTCGCGTCGAAAGGTGCGTTTGGAGTGACAGCTCCGGCGTGGCGACGAAACAATGAGTTGGTAAAGGGTAAATTTCACATTTTTGTAAAAGTGAGTTGCAACAAATTAATATTATGTATCTATTTAACCTTTTTGGGCTTCTGTGTCTAAAAGGGAAAAATAAGCGTGAGTTGGCTTCGAAATAAGTCACATTTTCGACGTTCTTCAATAAAATGTTGAGATTCAAAAAGTATCATTTATACACTTTTCTTTTGTAATTTATCGAACTTCAAAGGTATGCAAACCCTACTATCTTACACTAATAACCCGCAACGTATTCGCACGCGTACTATCCCCGCTTTTCCCACATTTTCCGCTGATACCTCCCTGTTACTGGTCGCAGCGTGATGTTATAAAGCCTATAGGCCTCCTCGATAAATAGGCTATCTAAGGACAAAAATATTTTTTTCAATTCGAACCAGTTATATATGCGATAAGCGCGTTCGAAATGAAATTTTGTATGTATAAGTGTATGGATATTTCGTGCGTAAACACAATAACTAAGTACTAAGTGGATTCTGAGATTTTTTTTTTTGCACAAAATCCACAGCTCTTACTAAATTATTAACATGAATCTTAATGCTAATCTTACAGCTAATTACGGATTTTAATTACACTTATAATAATATTTAATTAAATTTGTTTCAATATTAAAAATAACTCTTCAGCTTTAAAATATTATAGATGTAACAACAGTGGCACCAAAACTTATAGGGTATCTTACAAATACCATGCGATCTTGGAGCATATAATATAAAAGTATAATAAAATATTGTTACAATCCCGTCAAATAAATGAAGATAAGATACATTATCTTCCTTTATTTGACGATCTGGGTACTCGAACCAACAAAGCAAAGTCAAAGCTCACATTAAACGTAGTGCTTGCTAACAACAAAGGTTTTGTTATACAGCTCACTAATTGTATGATGTATTGTGCAATCTAACTTTGTCCGTAAATACGTGAATTCAGGCCATGTACAACGATCCGCCAGTCGCCTTAACTTATAAATAAAGAACGAATGGTATCCTCATAAAACAGTGGGACGTCTATGCGATTCTTGACGAGGGCAGAATTTCAGAGTGAGTTGTTACTTGATGGCGTCGGCAGAAAATAATTTCATTTTTAATTCTGCCTCTGCGGAGGCTGAGTAATCGGATTAGAGACGACGATTTTTGTGAAATAATACATTATGTTCAAGTGAAATGCGGGATGGTTTAGAGTGTGACGAATTTATTTATGTAAGATAGGACGTTGACCCCGTAGTTTAGTTTGAACTTTATACCGTTATATAAGTAGACTCTAATAATAGATTAGTTATTATGTTCAAAAGTTACATGAATAGTTTCTATCAACAACAAACATAAAGGGAAAAGGTTTCTAATTTGGATTGAAACAACATAAATAAATATTAGACAACATCATGCTAGATATTGCACGCGCGTCGACGATAAGGTTTAATTATAGCAAATGCAAAGTAAGACATTATATCAAATTTGTTACTTTTAAATTGTTCAACAACCATCTGAATAATCTAAATTCACATAGTTTTATACCATTAGCTAGATACTGATACTAAGATACTCTTTAATCTGAAGTAATTTAAACGAGGACGCAAAAACTGGTTATTCATAATATTTTTGCCCACAGATCGGCACAGAAGATCAGGTTCCCTGGACGAAGCAGCTGAAGATAGCAGTGACAATGGGGGTAGCACTCCCAAGAAGAAAACCGCTATTGAGGAGCAGTGGGAGAGGTCTGGGGGCTTCGAGCTCACCTCCGTGGAGCAGGAGACATACGAGAAGTACTTCTATGGGACCGAACACTGGAACTACTTCACCAATGACGAGGACTTGGGGCCTGTGATCCTTTCCATTAAGCAGGAGACGCTCAATGCCAGGGACCAGTTCAGGTACCTATTCATTTTTCCATAATTAGTTTAAGGAGAATTTCTCTGTTCCTTTTGAGTCATGGCCTTACAAACATTAACAATAATTTTGAAGTCGTAAGACGTAACCATAAAAACCATTTTATAATGAGGTTGTACATTTTACTGCACGTGACTACACACACGGTGACGCTATCAAGGTGAATGCTTGCTATTTATGTCAAAGTTAAGTGATTTTGAAACAAAATATTTGTCATGACAAATGTGAAAACGTACTATAAAATATCCGCATGACTTTATTCAGTATGTATGTAGATATGTAATAAAAACGTATTATTAAATTAATTTTTATTTTATACTTAGTTGATAAACTTCAGAGTTCTGCCTTACCTCTAAAAATACCGCGTCCAAGTGGCACTATAGGTAAAGGTTATCGACAGAATCAGGCCGTGTCTATAATACGTGTTCTTTGATGGCGCAGTGGTTAAGGTAAAAGCCTGAATCGTAAATCAGATTATTATTATATAATTAGGGTTAGATTATCTGTCAGATCAATTTGGTTAACGAACTTTTAAATTTAGTTGCAGTCTAGTCGGGTTGATAATCGTTCCCAGTTGATAACCAACGTATTCATAGTATGTACATGAAACACAACAAACATAAGGTTAAGAGCAAATTATTGGTATGACTCTCTGACGTATTTATTTACACGTTTAATATAATTCCAGCTGTTCTCTCCTCTTATTTGTTGTATATATTTATATGCGATTCTAAAAACGTTAGCTTTTTTTTTAGATTAACCTTACTTCCGAAGTCTCCAAACCTTCTGAAGCTTGAGCAAGTATAGTCGATAAAAAAAATAGTATATCGCTGGGCATTTCCAAACTAACATGGATCCTACACAAAGCTTTTCATGAAGGTAATTTCTCAGTTTGTATGTAATTTGAAATTCTAGTCACATAAATACTACGAGTATTTAACGTTTTGTGTTATATGCGAAACCAATTTCTACTCAATCTCTAAATTGCTGATGAAAATGATGAGGCACGTTCAAGAACTTGGCGAAATAACGCCAATAATAGAACGCTTTTGCCGTCACCAAATTCTCAGTGACGATGAAAATCTGTACAATGTATATTATTTCTAAAATTCTACTCGTCCGTTTGAAACACAACGACTTACCTACAGGAATTTCATATTTTACCCGCTACTGTCGATATGCCTTGCGCCGGAATAACATGCGTTTAATATTCTATTTAATTAAATTCCCCCAATTAAATTCCTCGCTGTTTTACCTAGACGAGATTCGGTACATTCCTCAGAGTCAATAGTCAAATGCTTCGGCCTCATCAAATTTAGTTGCTGATCTAGGAATAGTATCGATTCACAGCTGAGCATGTTGCCTTCGCTGTAATTAACGTCGTGTTAGTTGTGAGGTTGGAAATGTATGTCAATGGGTTGGTTGAGGTATAATGTTCATTAGACAATGAACCAAGTGTTCAAGGGTTAAGTAGGCTAATTTACTGCAGATTAAACGTATATCATATCTATCAGTTACAATTATTGGTTGAGTAATACGAGTTGGTGCGTAGGTGCTTTGAGATCACGCTTTAATAGTGTCACACATGTGAGTGTTGTGGTATTAAACAGGTTAGGATTTGCACTAGAGCGTAGGGTAGGGGGCCGGGAGAGCTATGGCCTCGGGCGCTACAACACAGGGGTCAAAAGCACCTACACCAAACCTTAACCAAATGTAATGAAAGTAACAAAAATTTGTTGACTTTGATTTTAAGGGAAGGGGGGGGAGGTGGCAGTTGGAAGGAGTAAATTTCTCGTTGGCTCAAGACATCGAAAACCAACGCTACGTCACAAACTGGAGTTATCAACATAACTAAAAGAATCAGCAAGCTGACGGCGTATTAGACCATAATCTTACAAAGAATCGAAAACCGTTAGGGTCAACATGTTCTTGAGTAAAGAATTCGATTAGCGTAGTGCATTACTTACGCCCTTTGACAAGGCTGGGCAAGCAGGCAACAGCAATCAGATGGCAGATACTGGATACGTCAAGCTGTTGACAGGGTATTATGGTGCTCATTAGGACAGGCTTCCGTCCAGCATTGGACTAGGATACGATGATGGTAGTTAATCTTTATTCATGTAAGCTTTACAAAAGCTCTAAGTAAAAATTTAGTATTCTACCGTCGTGTACAAAATGATAATGTTGTCGCGGAGAACCGGCAAGAGACTCGACATTTACACTTTTCAAAACAAGAATGATTCGCTATGCTAGGTACTACAATAAGCATGTGAAGCGTACGGCGTGATGACTTTTCTCTAATGAGACGCTTTTACAGCGTCGATATATGTACATTGCCACCCTCTAGAACTCTATTCCCCAAAATTCGTAGACTATACATACAATTGGTAATTACCGAACCAACACCAAACATATAAATATATGTACATTCCTGTTGATATAACTGTACGCATATTATGTGCCAAAAGCAGCCTTTTCGTTTGTTTAATCAAAATATTTTACCAATTATCTTTTTTATTAAACGTTAGAAGATCTCCAAAAGCGAAGCTACCAAACATTCTATTCGGTAATACAAAAACATTATCCACCATTAAAAATAAAAGCGAAAGAAGAACTGCTAAAATACAAACTTTAATGTACAAAAGAACTCAAACATAGTTAACTACCAAAATTCCCCAGCCAGCGGCATTTAACGCCCCTTTTCTAATTTGTTTAACCAAGCATGCTTGCTTATGCAACGTTTTAGTCTCGGGGTGCAGCTTTAATTAAAAACAGCAAGGTATTGTGAAAATAGGCTTCGTAAAATATTTGCCGGCCCATAATTAACCGGCCGGTTAAGGTGTGACCTCAAGCGTTTACCTCCGTCCCGCCCGTAAACTCTAGAATTCATTTAGCATAATGTACTGCAAGACCACGAAGGGCTTTCATCAAATTTAGGATTATCCGTTTTACGGATGTCTTTTTAGTTTGTTTTGGACCCTCTTGGATGCAAATCGTTTTCGAGGTTTCGTTTTCAAACAAAGAGCCTTATTAGTTTTGGGTACTCTTGATTATCGCATTAATTTTTAAATTAGGTTCGGGTTAAATGATATCCGTTATCTAGCTACAGAAATCAACTGTTGGGTTTCGTTTGTTTGTATTATTAAACTTGAGAACGGCTCAACCAATTTAGCTGATTTTCATTTTGAAATATTTTTCGTAGCTAAGGGAAAGTTAAGAAGGTTAGAAAATTTGGAAATAATTGGCGGTACGACGGTCCCTGAGTCAATTACAATAGAATAAAGTATTCCATAGTAAAATAGTTTTAGGTTTTTTCCTATTTTTGTGTAGTATGTATGGGGTCCGTGGTGTTAATTGAAAATCAGTATGCAGAAGTGAGGCTCTTTTATTTGAGAAATCTAGACTTGCTATCTGCATTGGCTATCGGGAAAAATGCTTGTGTTTGTCTAAGATCTGAATTATGACGTAAATGCGTATTCTATATTATGACTGTGTTATGACGGATTATGACGGACAGAAACATTGCCGGTTTTCCGTGAGAAAAGGTATCGCTATATTTTATTCTAGTATCTAAGATGTCTAGTTAAAACCATACAAACCCATTCAGTTGCTTTTGCCTAAGTATATTCATGCACACAAACTTTAACCCTAAGCTTTACATCAATTATAGAATGAAAATTCAATCGTTTCCTAGAATTTTTGAATGCAATATAAATTTAGACTGCTCCTTACTTATACCATTTGTGAATATGTGTAGTTTTAAACCAATCCATTCACTCAGCTGGCATCAAAAACGACAAAATGTCTTGTTTCCAGTTTCCTCGATTTCCAGTCTTCCTTCAAAAAATCTAACATCTATTAGGTGATTTCCTCCAATAAATCCGTTCGGCAACAAAAGGGTGAGTCGACAAGGATCATTGCATGTCGCCGCTGCGTCACCCGGGCATCGGCTGTCGAGATTAGTGGGGAATGCGGCGATTGATTCTGATACTTGCTAACTCTATTCATGGCTTACAATCCAATTGGATTTGCTTTTGAATATCTTCGTATATAAGCTTCAAAGTCGTCAAGCATTATATTCACTTTTAACTATTTATTATTTACACCGCCTCTGTCTAAACACGTACTTAGTACCTAGTTAGAGCTTTGCGCTGTGGTCTCGAGCTCTAATACCTTGGGCAACACTTTCAATGCGAGGTTTTCCTAGTATTATTAGGGTATTGTTTTTCAAATGACTTAACTGTCAGCTACATTCAAGCTTTGGAAAGCAATTTTTGCCGTTGTGTCTGAATATAATTTAAGGTTTTGCTTCCCGAGCATTGTCTTAACCAAACCAAATTGACGACCTCCGTAGCCGAGAGGCGGGGGGACTGGATTTTAGAGTCGCACCATCACTGAGGTCTCGGATTCGATCCCCGGTCAGTTAATACGGGAAACGAACTTTTCTATATTGTCTCGGGTGTGGGTGTTTCTGATTTCTGTAACACAAGTTCTTAAGCTGCTCACAGAATCAGAGCAATGTGTGTGATGTTGCCTGGCTTTTGGAACTAAACTCTCTTTCCACTGCACGACGGAGATAGTCGAAGGAGTTTAGAAGTTTGATCACTGCTTCATCAAAAAAGGGCAGTCATCACTATATTCAACGAATTTGGCATTACAAAACAACAGTGGCACTACATTAAACAGTTTATACACGTCCAAAGTCAAGTTTTAATAAATAAACTTCAAACAATTGTACCTCGCTCACATGATAACGCTTTTGTAAAGGGAAGAATGTTGTTGTAAATCTTTTAGATAGGAGCGCCAACAAGCGTTGGGTCGGGAGATGCGTTGTTCTCAGGAAACTTGTAAGCTGATAAAGATGGCTCACTTTTATGAATATATTATTCGAGATTTCAAAATTGGAGGTGCGCGTGGTGCGATGAAACACGCGGAAAAAGGTTAGAAACAATGGCCGCAGGCAGGTATTGAGAAGGTGACCGTGGCAACGGAAATTTGTGAAATATAATACAATCTCTGCGTTTGGAATATAACCTTAGGACGATACGGAATATGTAATTTAAGGCCTTGATGATACTTAACAGAATAGGGAAGCGGACTGGATTTTAAAAAAAACAAATTGTTTTTAGTTCATTAAATAGTAATTTAAAATATACAAATAGGACACGTATTTTTTCGTTAGCTAAATTAATAAATACTTAAATAAAACTCCTTACGTCCCTGGTGGGTAATAAATGTACCCATTGATCACGTCATGTGACAATGCAATTCAATTTATCGCTGAGATGTTTTGAATAAGTGGACAATGCAAATGTGCATGTACCATATTTTAGGATAATCTAACAGACGGGCTAACAAACCATTATAGACCGCTTCCCCATTGTATCCACTTACTTTAAAAGAGTTTGCTTATATTTAAAGCACTGACTTTCAAACTAACTATTTTATGTTGTATGTTAAATATTTGACGACCTCCGTAGCCGAGAGGCGAGTGGGCCTGACTTTGGTGAGCGCCATCTCTGAGGTTCCGGGTTCGATTCCCAGTCGGGTCAATATGGGAAACGAACTTTTCCATATTGTCTCGGGTCTGGGTGTTGTGGTACCGTCGTTGTTTCTGATTTCTGTAACACAAGTGCTTAAGCTACTTACCACAGAATCAGAGCAATGTATGTGATGTTGTCCAATATTTATTTATTTATTTCATCTACATTATTTCTCTAAGCTTCATATGAATAGTACAGCCGCTAAGGCTACCTTTCCACCGAAGCGATACAACAATAAAATACATATATGCCATTGTAAAATATCTAGATATTGTCCAACGTTTCAGGTAGATTGCAGAAAACAAAAATGATATAGCTTAATAAACCGTTTACTCACGTTTAGGAGCGAAGTTTTTATCTGTCTTCTAGAAGTTAAGTAAATTTGCGATAGATACGTTAAGGACAACGAATACCTAGATAGTAAATTGCTCAATTTGCATAAACTTATTCATGTTTCTGGGTTTAACAGTCTAAACAGTGCCTATTGTACTTAGTTAGTATGTTTTGTCTTGGCCGACCCAGCCCGGTTCACTAAGAGCAGGTATTTTAATTAAAAAGCTTATTGACTTTCTTTCGTTTGATTCAAATTAAATTACAGCTTTGCTATTTGAAGCACGTAATCCTTTGACTGTCGAGTGAATCTGAACTTAAAAGCAAACGACATCAAAGTTTAATTTATTGTGACTTTGCATAAATAGGCCGTCTCCTTCTAATTGTATTTGGAGTTAATATTTTTACTAATATACAATGTCAACAAGTTAATTCTTTCATTGAAACGCTATTAAGAAAAGTTATGATGATACGTTAAGCATCTCTGCTGGCGTGCCTGTCTTAAAATAATGAACAACGAAGCTTTTGTAAAAATATTACAGATACTCAAAAATATTTACGCAAACGTAGGTTTCATAAACAGACGAAAAAGCGCTTATCATAATAATGAGTAGGCAACTATTAATATTGCTGGTAAGGGAAAAGGGGAAACGCTTTTACGTTATCACACATTCACTTTAATTACCACACGCACAGTTATGTGGTCAAGATTCCCCAACAAAACACAGCGCTATATTTGTTTACAAACGACAGGGTTTAGTAACCCCTCTAAAATGTACCCATCGCTTAATGAGCTGTAGAACTTGACCCAATTAGCGTAAGCACATCACCTAGGTTTACCTCAATCACACATGGATCTAACCACAAAACTAGCAGTTTCATGCCTACAAATGTTCAGCTCTCACGACTTCGTCCGCTTGGAATTTGTCTCTTGGTTATAGGTATCTACTCTTAGAGGTTCGGAACCCCCTTTGAAGTAAACTTACATCCTAGTAACTAACTGAAATCTATTTTGTTGCAAAAAATATAGTCTTTTCCTCGTTAATTTTCAAATGTAACGATCCTTTTTTGTTTGTTTTCATATGTGAAAGTTATTTATCTCGCTTTGGTGTAGGCATTTTTTCTCACCAAAAATATTGTAGTAAGTCCTTGGTACATACCCACTAAAATATATCAAAGATAAAATAATAAAAATTTTATATTTTATCACATGTGTTGCCACTATTCGGAAAAAACAATATTTATTTCTCACTTATATTATAAACGTGAAAGTTTGTATTCATATCTTATATATATATATATATATATATATATGTTTGTTAATCTTTCACAAAAAAACTACTGAGTTAATTTGGATGAAAATAAATGTAGATTAGGTATTATTTATAACATTTTTAATCTAGATATAACCCGGGCAACAGCTATTAATATATAAATGAAATAATCATCCAACGCATAGTTAGCCATCCACCTTTCGCCTTATGAAGACACTAGCTGTGCCTGTGGCTTTGTTCGCGTAGACGATACATATTTTCCATATAAATATACTTTCATGGTCGGTTTTACCCCTATCTCCCCTAATATTCCAAACAAAACGTAGTCCATATTTTAATCTAAGTTTAGCTATATTTATGCCAAATTCCATATCTTAAACTTAAAAAATAAACATGTTCCCATATAAACTTTCAAGGGCGGTATTTCCCGCATCCTCCCTTATTTTCAATACAAAAACTAGCCTATGTCCGTTCTAGAGGTTCAACGTACACAAACAGGCAGAGTTACTTTCGCATTTATAATATTAGTATGGATAACGTTACACCAGTCAAACGCTGAGCGTCTCACACTCTCACTCATTAAAGTTTGGGATCGTGTCCCGCTGCGGTCCCATCTAAATTAACAAGAAATATATCTCTGCAAGGGATCCCTATTATTGTCCCTTGTCCCCCAGTTCCCGTAAATCCGCTCCCCAGTGAGCGTTACGGGGAAATTCGGGAAAGTTCGACGTTGAACTCGGAGCTCTGGAGTCAGCATTTATGTACTTGTACGTCGAATTCAATAAAATATGGAGCGTATTAGCTGGTGGCAGGAAATCAATGCATATAAGTACTCGTATTTACACGAATTTACAATTCCTTTTAATTAGCTTATCTTACCTTAGTTTTCAATTGAAAGAACTAAAGATCATTTATGCCCAGTTCTAGTATTTTACGATTCATAATGTGTCACTAATGAATATCCGTTTTTCTTCAACCGACAACGAGTCGTTAATACTGTTCCATAATTTACTTTCTAAATCAGGTGTTATCAGTCGTCCTTCGGTCGTTTTTAGGTTACGCCTCGTATAATTTAATACTATCCGTTACTAGAATGGATCGTTATTCAAATATTTGAATCGGGCATTAATTTTTTTTATTTTTAATATTTCACTTTAAGATTGACCTCATCCCACCTGATGTTAAGTGGTAATGAGGTCCTAGCTTAAGGGTGACAAGTACAGCATAATAAATATGTTACTGGACTTGCCTTACCTTGAAGGTTTGACCCCTTCTACTAATGTAGCACCCCCCAGCTCTGGAAACCTTACTCACACGCAGGAACACAACAACACAGAAGTGATTGTTATTTGGCTGCGGTCTTAAAATGACTAAAAGTAACACAATAAAGGAAAATAACATTTAAAAGTGTATGTGAGTATGGTCAACAAAGTACGTAATCGGTTTAAAAACTAAATCCATAATAGGCATCTTTTAATTTGCTCAGACAATACTATTCACAAAAACATGGTGTGATTAGATCCACATATAAAACAAAACAATATTTATTTCTTTATAAGCGTCCCACAGCTGGCCATGTCTCATTCAACTATTTATACTAATACTAGCTGTGCCCGCGACTTCGTTCGCGTAGACTACATCCTTTCATGGTCGGTTTTACCCCTTTCTCCCCTAATATTCGAAACAAAAAGTAGTCTATATTTTAATCCAAGTTTCGAGCTATATTTGTGCCAAATTTCATATCTCTAACTTCAAAAATAACATGTTTCCATATAAACTTCCAAAGGTGGTATTACCCCCCTCCCCCCCTTATTTTCTAACAAAAAGTAGCCTATGTCCGTTCTTGAGATTCAACGTATATCTATACCAAATTTCATCAAAATCGGTTGAGAGGCTTAAGCAGGAAAACGTAACAGACACACAGACAGACAGACAGACAGACAGACAGAGTTACTTTCGCATTTATAATATTAGTAGGGATAATAATGCTGAAGAGTTTGTCTGTTTGAACACACTAATCTCCGGAACTTATTGGATTGAATGAAAATCATTATTAATTTGTGTTTGATTTTTCATTTATCGGGGAAGGTTTTAGGGTTTATAACATCACACCGCAACCAATAGGATCGAGAATTAGTAAAAAATGTGGTGAAAAAAGGTATAACACGTAAGTAGATATAATATAGAGTAGTGTATGTAAAGAGTCCAACCCTTCCGTCAGATGTTCTCAAGCTGCCAAAAGGACTCTTTAACTAGAGTAACGTCTACATCGCGACATCAACAGGATATCTAGCTTAATTAGTTTTTTGAAGCTCACAAGTTAGCTTCGAATGTGATGAATAACAAAACTCCTCAAACATAAATTCTAGTGGAACAGAACATAGAATCCTTTTAACCGCTGCGTCCCAAATCCACGCACAGGCACGATGCCTTTGCAAACGTGTTTTATATTAATGTAGCTTATAAAACGCCTTCACAGGTTTCTTCACATTAAAGATAATGAATAAATAATGTAACGTCGCACACGTTTCGAGGGATTTCAAGTCGCTTGTGAAATTTGGGTAAGGGGAGTTTCAATTCCGTGCCAAGAAGTAGGTGGATACTTTGATTCCGGTCAAACCTAACAGTTAAGATTGTGGAGTTAATAATGCAATGCAAAAAAACAAATGTTGCGTATTTTAGCCTCCGAAAATTTATAACAAATAAGTTGTATTGAAATTCTATCTAGTTAATTATCCTTTTTAGAGTTTTTTTTTTCTACCTACTATAAATAAAAAATATTTCGTAGTACTTCGAGCAACACACGCTGAAACCACAAGTCGTAGTATTAACACATACGAAATCTATTTAAGATTTAACTTCCCTACATAAATGTTTCCATACTTAAAAAGTACAGTACATTCCACTGAATAGGTACTAATTTAAATTATATTACATTTAAAAAAAAAACTTTTTTATACGACTTAGATCGATAGGTAGGTATATTTTATATATCTACTTTCCAATCTTAATAAATATGACTCCTTATCGGCTATTTCGGCCGGTCGCCCCTTTATGTAACCTCGCGTAGCCGTCAACAATCAAAGATAGGCAACGAAAAATGTTACCTCCGAAGCTCTTTTCGAATTCCCACACCCCTCACTTACACGCAACACGAAAAGAATCTATCTTTATAATTACGCTCGTCGCACCGAACCGATAAAGGGAGCTATGACGCCATATAAAATCAAGACACGCCGCAAAAATGCCCCCATTTTGCATGAAAACCGCTCAAGAAGATTCCACTGCGCTCCACCTTAAATGCCAAACGGTATTTTCCTTATTTTCTGTCATAGGAAAACTGAAACGCCGCGAGTCAGGAGAAGAATTTAATTAAAAACAGCGGATGTTAAAATTTTTGGAATCGAGATGTCAAATAAAGGCTTTGTAACAGTATCTGCATAGCGTATTGTCTACAACCTTTGTTAAAATATTGCATATTCTCTTTATAATCTTGGTGAAAACGTTAAATAAAAAGGGAAATAAGTTTGAAAATTAAAAGTGTGTTTGTCACTTATCATACCCACTTAACTTAGAATACAAAGGCGAACCTCATTCTAATATTTTTATGAAAAACTTAGTTATATTTATTTATATGCTAGGTACGGTGAACATCATGCCTATTTCTTCCAAATTTTTTAAACTTTCAGTCCTTTTCTGGGCCGGGTTAGTTTTATATAATTGTTACGTGTATATGTTGTTACTTTTTCACGCAAAAAGTGTTAAATGGATTTGGATGAAATTTGTTACAGAGATTAACATAAAGCATACTTTTATTATTTTTATAGTACTATACGCCGTACTAGCGAACTTTAAATATTAGAAACAGATGATAATAATGATGATTAAGATGCCAAGGTGTCTTCGATTCCGTGGTTTTCAAACCCGATAAGTATGTAGTTCTAAACATATTCGGCAGAGGGCACTTACCGAAAGGCTAACGGTTGATACAGCAGAAAAATTTCATCGCCTACAATAACTTGCGGTTAGCTCAGTTGGTAAGAGCAGCACGCGATACGTGAAGGTCGTGGGTTCAATTCCCGCACCGCAGGGGAGATACAATTTTTCTGTTTCTAATATATAAAGCATACTTTTTATCCCAAAATAACGCAAACCAAGTCGCGGACAACAGCTAGTAAGTAAAGAATAATCCCCACTTATTTGTGAACTTTAAAATCTGAGGATATTAAGATGTTAAAAAAAAGTCTTCCACGAACAAACAAATTTAACTTAATTACCATTTTACAAACGGGTAGGGAAACACCCTAAAAATTGTAGGTACACCTTTTTATGGGTATTATTGAAATTTAAACTCATGCCAAATCATTACTTTAGTACAACCACCATGTCTACTCCCAAAAACGAAATATCGGATCCGATGACGGATAGCAATTTTTAATTCTCATAAATCGAAACCTACTCACTTCCTTAAGCGTTTTAAAAACGTTTTAACTTCCGCAATCTTCAATTTAAAACGAAACTTTCATTTGTTCTTTCGTTATTGGTAATATGCCAACTGACCCCTAAAAGCATTTCGCTCACATTCAAATTGTAATCCGGATAGAAGTATTAATTGAAAGTTAATAATTTAATGTAATCGGGCGTCGAACTCCGCATTTGACGCACTAAGCGAAAGAAAGAATTTGCTGACAGCAGTTCCTTGTTCCAGGATCCTCGTCCGCGCGATCAGCTACACGGTGCATGGGCTGATCCCGGCATCCTGCGTCTTCGCTGACCGGTACAACCGGGAGGAGGTGGTCCGCTCCCTGGGCAAGGAGGTCAACATCAACCCGCCCCTCATGCTGGGCCAGCTACCCGACACGCCAGAGGAGTTGCTCAAATTAGACCAGGTAATTTTCGTAGAGGCGGAGGAGGCTGACATATACATGGAAGTTGCGTAAGAGATAAGTGATAGTCTTCGCCCTGGCGAAGACTAGTACGCTGTTGTGAGGAGATTATCCTAAACTAGAATGTTGGCATCAAAATTCGGCCCAGTTAGACAAATCAATGTTAGCTAATTAGCTGCATCAAGAATTTGAAAACGTAAACTTACTCCGAAAACAGGTGATCTGCAAAATAAAACGGATATCGAACAATTATCATCTATGTAAACCGGTAGCGTGTTAAAATACCTACTGTAAAAACGACTTAACAAAGCGACACAATCAAACAAACGTAAGTTGGCAACGACGAAATTGAATCGTAAAATGTTAGGATTCCCATAACGAACCCCCCGAACCGATCGTGTGCACGTGTTGAAAACTTAACAATTCACCCTGCCACAGCCTACGAAGTACAGCAATAAAACGGAGCAAAGAAACAAAACTTGCTCTCATTTGGCATTCCGCCGTGAGAGAACTTAGCATCGCAGGTAAATTAGCAGTAAAACCTTTTCCCGGCTCTGTGATTGTTTTTTCAGTTCCCAATTACGAATAAACGATGCCGCCGCTTACAGAGGTGAAACATTGATGAGGCTTGTTAGTAGGCACCGGGTAACCTCCCCCTCCCCGCCACCTCTTGTCTCAGTAGCTAGTGAGTAATCACGGTAATGGACTAATGACAAGTTAGACGACCCTGTACGAAACTTGCCTCTTCGTCTATCGCAAGTCATATTAAATTGTAGCCCGGGAGTTGCTTTAGCTCTTTTTCATAATCTTGATAACTGAGAAGGTAAAGATTTCAACCAATTAAATTGGGAAGCGATTTTCTCCGAATTGTCTGGGATTTGAATGTTCTTAAAAGAGCACCGTTGATTTGTTATTCCTTATTTATCTTTGCTACTTTAATGAGACGAGATTAATTTTATCCTTTATTAACTTTAGACGAGATTAAGTTGGGATACATCTAGCTAGAGAAAATTAATGGTAATACACAATAAATATCTTCAGAAATTAACCTACTCAGCGCCAATTTAGTTCACAAGACAGATAGTAAGCATTTTAGAAAAAAATAATTGTGAAATATTTATTGAACACAAAATAAGATAAAATGGATTAAGCGATGGCAAGTGGAGTACCTAAATGATTTTTGGTAGTAGATCAACATAAGTTATACGCATACTTACGCTTCGAAGATTTTTTATCCATGTAGTGAAACATATTTAAGCGAACATCGAGTGTCAGGTGACTAATTCACGTGGACATGTTACTTAAGATCCTATTTGGGCCTTGAAACGAGCTTAACTGGATCTTTGCTCTACTTATAATTCTTTAAAAGCTTTAGACCACCAAACAACAGAGGATTCATAACGTGAAATTTGAGATTTTAGCCATGGAACCACTAGTTGTCAATTTTGGTCTGAGCTGAAGCTTCACCCGCGGCTCTGCCTGTGTACACTTTTTTTTAAAGAAAATACATTTAATGTAACATGCAATAATGTACTATGCTGATTCAATATTTTTTATATCTATTAAAATATTTCATATAGGAAGAATGTCATTCTCAGCTAAGATTATCACTTATTAATTTAAAAAGGGCACACTAATACTTGAAACTGACTTAAGGCAAAATTGTAATCAT
Organism: Glyphodes pyloalis; assembly: GCA_037074685.1. Lineage (NCBI taxonomy): Eukaryota > Metazoa > Arthropoda > Insecta > Lepidoptera > Crambidae > Glyphodes > Glyphodes pyloalis. The sequence continues at coordinate 13,174,758 of JAYKKO010000013.1, forward strand.
ATAACTTACCAAATACATGTTTAAACCTACTAGAACTAGTTAATTTTACGAATGGAACGATTATTTTGTAAACTAATAATAAATAGGCACTTTTCTTAGAATATTATAATTTTAGCTTTAGCTTATTTTTGCTACGGCGTTTCGTTTGTTTACCTGCTTTTGAAAAAAACATGCATTTTTTTGCGTCTACCTAACCACAACAGCAAATAAGTAATGAGGGATTTCGGTGTCTTACGCATTAATTTGGTTATTATGAACATTAGTAAACAGTTAAGTTAGCACCTAGTTTGGTGCTAAATGAACTGTTTACTAACATGGCAATTTCTGAAAAGAAAAGTAACGAATAACAATAAAAAAGTTTTCCTTTGAAAAAATTCAAACACAAGATAAATATTTCGTTTGCAATATGCGTCTTTTCTGTTTCGCCGAATTATTATCAGCAGAACAAAATGTTCAGTCGTCAAGTAAGCCTGCTTACGTCGAGAATATATTTTCTTCACTTTGCGCCTATGAAATTAGCCTCGCAAATGCAACGAGCGCCCCTTGACACGCGTCTCAGTTTCAGAACGGCGAATTGAGTGTTGCCGTTTAAGCGACTTGCAAGCAAAATAAATAATTTTAATCTACTTAAAAAACTAACAAAACAGAAAAGGCAATGTATTCGGACACAACTCAGCGTGCATACAAATGCTGAGAATAGGTATAACAGAGATTAGTTTAAAATGAGGAGTTATTTTGTTAATTTAAGGGATAAAATTATTTAAGGGAAAATGTATATTTTCTAAAGTTAATGGTTAAACCCTAATTTAGACCTGGCATTTATTCATATCACCGTTTCCGTATGGAACAATACCGAATAGAAATTTTGATTGGCTCTATTCATTAGGATCCAACGTTTACCATTGCAATAACTAGCTAGCTTTTTAAAGTCAGTTAGCGACCTAAAAATTTATAGAATGGCAACACTGGGCAAGATTGTTCGATCCAGTGGGCTGCCAATTTTCATTAGGCGCCTGCCGGCGAGGTACATTTATAAGCTGCGATATAAGTCGAAACTTTGTTGAGTTTTGGCCCTGATAGATTTAGGGCTACTGAAGATGGAGGGCAACAAAAGCACTCTTGCTGTAAAATAATATATATGTTACTATTAGCTGGCAACGACGTCGCCTGCGTTATTTAAGGATAAATGGCCCTATGTGTTAATTAAGTATGTCATATCTGTTCCTATAAAATCGAAATTCTGTCAGTGTTTTTGCTTTAAAGAGTCACAAACATCCCTAAATTCTTACAAACTTTCATGTTTATAATATAAGTCGGATAATAAAAATAATATTTACCAGAAATTGTTGCCAATATTCAAAATTTTGTAATTATTTAATATAGGTCATCACGCACTTCAAAAGTTTATTTGTTTCGGTTAATCCTACACAATAAATGTTACATGACACATTTAGACTAACTATAAATACACACAATACCACCAGTACAAAATGAAAAAATAAAACCACATGGTTTATAAACACATCTCTATTAGGCAAATGTATTCTATGCAACAATAGTTTGAATTAATTCTAATAAAATTACACATGTTCACCGATAGTCACCCAATGTTAAACTACCTAATTTCATAAAAAGGGCTCTCTATCTTGTTAATCTAAAATTTAAGACTTTCGCCTTCCTTTTGAATTGCTCTTGACCACGGTTGGTACAACCTAGCCGAAACGTTGGGCAGTAAATAGTTCTAATAAACTACAAAAAAATGCATTCGCGTTTTGAATCGTTAACTTACTTGAAATATCCTTTTTAATCTTCCACCTAGAATGCAATATCGATGGTGAAGTACCAATACCACCTAACTACCAGTGTCCAAATTAATCAAAATATGGTTTATCTGGTTAAAAATAAGGTCCTAAATTATTTCTTCAAAAGTATACAGTTAGGTGGTATTGGAACTTCACCGTCGATATGTGCATCCAGCTTCAACAGCTCTTGTTCCACGTCCGTCTCTGCATTTCAAATTCAGCCAAATGTCGGAATTCATGAATACAGCTCGGTGTAGGCTTTCACACACGCGAAATAATCCCCAGAAATGGAATGGAAGTTGAAATTGTTTTAAATGCAGACGAGTAAGATAAATGTATTTAAAAGCACGTATCTCGGATATTATGCTGTTATTTACGTAACCGGAATGTGTATTTGTGATCACGATACTGTATCACGGCTTTTGATGCCCGATGATACTTGTATTTGAGGTTATGACCTCTTGTTTAACATAAACGTTCATATTTGCTCATATAACGTTAATGGATTGTTAAATTTGCATTCTATTAGTGAACGAGTTTTTATTACTGTTAATTTTAACACATTTTTCAAATGTGTTGTTGTATTTAAATTTGCTTGTGTTCTAATTTTCATTTTCATTGTTGCATATTTATGTGCGTCATGTTGAGTTAAACCATCCTTACTTTAGGAGTGTGTATCTTTCGCTCCCACGAAGGTCCGATGAAGATGAATAGGCTATGTGCCACAGTTCTTCTTCTTCTTAGTCGTTCACTCTTGACAGAGTGGTCGTGATCATAATGCATCGCTTTTCAGTGTAGCTTTTGCCAGTTGCCTCCATCTACTCCTATTGTTCGCACTTCTGCAACACTCATTCAGAGAAATGTTTGTGGTACTTTTGATGAGGTCCGTCCATCGAGTTGGCGATCTTCCGCGTGAGCGCCGGCCTTCGACATGCCCCTGTATAACCAGTCTCTCCATAGAGTCTTCATTGCGAGTGATATGCCCAAACATTGTGAGTAACAGTTATCTGTAGTAAAACAGGGAAAAAGCATCATACCTTACATTTAATTATTGCCAACGATGTAACCACTAGCATTTTCTTAAAAAAGGTATTTGATTAAGAATTTTCTTTGCAGCCATAAAACTGTCAGTAACATTCGCGACTATGTCATATTAGACCTTTAAATTAAATTTCAACCAAGCTACGCTAATTTACAAAGTTGCGAATATTAAGTTTCAATCAATAAATGAATTATGTTAAAATTAATAAATGTCTTAAAGTTAACTCGTTTTCGAAATTACATTTAGAATCCGTACCTATCTGTATGCACATGTACACATAATTTACAAGTATTTTTGGAATTTATTGTATATGTTTAATGTAAAAGTGACTTTATCTACTACGAGGACAGAAAAAAGCTCGTCCGACTATACATTTTAGAATTTGTACCTTACGTCGTACGCATAAAACCTAATATCGACTTCCAAGCGTTTACCTTGACATGCTGTCAACCGTAGGTATTTTCCTACCTATATAATTATAAACAATTTTTTTATGTTTTTTATTAAAATGGTGAGGTTTAGTTGACGCCGAGTAATGTTTTTCACGGTTTGTTTGGGTTTGATTTGACGTAGAAGTTCAATAAAACTTTCAAACTTTATTATGATAAAATCAGCATGCTGTGTCCTATAATGGAGATAGTGTCACTAGGCTTGGACAACATCACATACATTGCTCTGATGATGTGGTTAAAAGGTTGCGTAAGTTGCTAAAGCGTTTAAAACAGAAACAACAACAGTACCACAACACCTAAACCTGGGTCAATATATCCTGGGATAGGATATTTTGATATCAAATCCGTTGTCATCGCGATCTTGGTTCCTCTCTTGCTTACCATCAGGCTGGGAGGAGCCAATATACTGCGCTACAATAAAAAAATTAAAAAAATATATAGAAAACTTCATTTCCCATATTGACTACAAAGGTCATCGTTAGACTCCGAATCGCTGAAAGTTTTTTATTAAGATACTTACTTGTTAGATAGCCCCACTAACTCCAAACCCCGGCTACCACTGACACCGATAATATACCAGCCTCCTTCCCACATTTTGAAGAAACATGTAACAATACACCTCAGTAGTATCAACAGAACAAAATTAATAAACGCCCTGCAAACGGTTTCGCCCACAAAAAGGGCCGGTAAATTATTACTGTGGTATCTGTTATATAATTCACGCCGGTAGTGGGGACTCGCGGATGTAACCTGATTAACTTTGCATGTCCGAGAGACCCTGGCATAATCAGGAAAGCTAATTCTGTTCTCAGATGTATGTTTACCCTGTAGTGGGCAGGTGCCGAACAAATTTTAGACTAGCCCTGTTATATTAGAGCGATTGGTTATATCATTCCGCGTAGTATTCTTAGACATAGTGATATTTTCCTATTTACCAGCCATCAGCCTACCTATTAACAAAGCGTATGAATCGGATTCATATTCAAAATATGTTTTTGCTCTTTCACCATACTTGTAACATACAAGTCTGGATACAGACAAAATATTGGAACAACAAATCGGAATCTTCAATCGTCACTGACGTTTGTGAATCAGCCCCTGACAAGTTTTCCATTCAACTATGTAGACGGCTCCATTAATCTTGCGAGGCTCGAAAAGCGGAAGGGGGGGGGGGGGACATAAAAATCACGAAACATCACAAGGGGGAGGTAATATACCACGGGTATTTGTAAATAAAATTAGATAATACTTAAACCTGTACGATTTTATAATAAAAATCTTTGAAAAAAAATAAGATTCCTTGTAGGTCAGACTAGAAATACGTTTTATTGGTTGGAGGGGTTAAAAATGCCAACAAAAACACATGACGAATGATTAATGGCTATGGTGGGCCCTGTGTGTGCAAACACACAAGTTTGAAAATTTTAAAAGTATTTATATTGTTTTTTTTTACAATATGATAAACACAGTTTACATTTGAAATTTTCATTGGTTTCTTCCTTCTTTACCCTCAAATATATCATTGGTAAGAACGTTAAGTTGAAACGTAGGCACGATATGACAATAAAAGAGAAGTGAAGACATCGCCCCAGTAAAACAATATTGATGGTACGATTATGGCTACCGCCATCACGTTTATGAGTACTCGGTTAGAATTTAGATTACACATGACGAGGCATAGTGGTGATAGTAAGGGTCTGAAAAGATCGCTTATTAAAGACGCACACCATAGTGACGAAAACATGGAAATGATAACTGATATAATAATAGCAAGGCGATTGTAAAAAAATATGTTTACACACTCACATTTTAAATGAATATAAGATATCACATACATTTCTTCTGATTCTGTTGTAAGTAACTTAAGTTGTTAACTTGTATTACAGAAATCAGAAACAGCGATGGTACTACAACACCTAGACTCGAGACAATAATACTGAAAAAATCCTCTTCTATATTGGCTCGACCGGGAATCGAACCCAGGACCTCAAGTTGGCGCCACCCCAAAGTGCGGTCCGTTCGGCTCTCGGCTACAAAGAAAAAATAATCGTGAACCGCATCAAACAATTTATGACTGCTTAAACTTCGCGATTCACGCGTTGTTTTTTTCATTTCATTTAAACGCAATATACTACCATAACTATGACTACAAAACACAAATTACTATTAATAAAATGGCTACGTTTACTTTATAAGCTGTTTAATTTAAATGAAGAAATATTTTTTTAAATATTTCAATTAACCAAGCGTACTGTTGTTATCAGTTATGGTTTAATAATCAAGTTGAGACTCGATACATGGATGGGTCCTGGCACTTACCTTTAATGGCCGGACTGCTTAGTCTTTTGGTTTTTTACAAGTCCCGTCGTAATGTACAATTGTGAATCATGTGAAGTGTTAAATGACACAAAGAGCTTAACTTAGACGCCTATTGTTAAGACAATGTTCCTTTGTAACAAAATCGCAAAATTCAGTGTAAAACGAAGAGAAAATATCCAATCCCATTAGTGAGAGCAGCTAGTGTCGCATTCTAAAACCTTAATCCAATTGAAGCAGCCGGGAAGATTCGCCGCGAAAGGTGACCTCGAATGCAAAATCAGACTGCAACTAGAATTCTGTCAATAATCAACTCTTTCATGCAGGTGTATAACTTGAATTTTAATTTCTTTTTATAGTGTTTCATGCCGTTAAAAGAAACTCAAAAATGAATCTCCTTTTGCGGTGTCAGATTCGAATTCACAGCCTTCACGTATCGCGCGTTTTGCCTAGGAAAGCACTATTTTACTTTAATTAATTATATCTTTAAAAACTACTGTAAGATTAATGAAAATATTTATTATTAGTAACTACAGTACCTAACAGTAAAAATCAGACCTAATAAACTTTGCCACGCGACCAAGTGTAACATCATTATTAGTCGCTTCTTTTAATTGAGATCAAGTTACTGGGATACTACCATCCACGACAAAACACACGTAAGTTGCGCGGACGCATGTGGTCTCGCTTTCGGCGCAACGTTCAGTGCACTCGCACTCAACAAGGCAAGCCGCGCGCGCGACGGGTAGACCGGCGCGCGATAAAAAAATCTGCACTATTATCGTCGCTACGTATGTATTCGATTTTGTAATTGTAACCACCTAAGAATAATGCATACCGCTGCAACCTTTTTGCTGTTACTGCAGGTACCCCTTTATGCTGGCCGAATATAGATATCAACGGCTTATGGTCCGTTCGCAAAATAAATGGGTTTTTAAATACTGAGAACATACTAATGCTATAAGCACGAAACTTTTCAGGAGTGTATAGATGTCCGGATATACATAATGTACGTTTATTAATCTTTCACGGTAAAACCACTAAAACGGATTTGGATGAAATTTGATCGGAAGAGAGAAGACTTACTAGATTAACATGTAGTACATTTTTATCCCAAAATAACGGGACTAAAGTAGCGAGCAAGAGCGATTTTATATTTTCACCGACACGCTATTTCAGAGAATCGCCAATGCCAATGACAAGCCTTTAATAACAATATGGTTATTAAGGTTCCTGAAATTCTGTCTTCTTTTTTAGAAAAAGCAAGAAGGTGGTATGTATTAATGTATACGTACCATGCATGTTTGTCATGCTCACTAACTCGTACGTAAATTAATTACTATTTTTTATTATAAAAGGTCGTATCTTTTTTTAAACATTTGCACCATGTCGGTAATAAGCTACTTTCGTGCTACTCTATTTTATGCTTTAGTTATTGTTAGGCATGTGGTTTCCTTAATCAAATGAGAAGTACATATTCCTCGAGATCGTTTACTAGCTTTCTATTCTACTACAACCAATTCATCAAATTCGTTCAATATTACAAACTAACATTCGCAACATCTAACCTGTTATTTCATAAGAGAACAATAATAGCTTTCTAAACGCACTCAACGAGATTGGACCTTCGTCAATACACTACAATGACTCTGCAAAGATAACACTAAATGAGATCCCCGAGAATAGGTGACATAAAACAAACAATAACTTTTTCTAGTCCCCAATTTAGGTAGGAATGGATTAAGGTCTAACTTTGTTGCTGAACAAAAGACGAGTCCAAGAACGTTACGCCCTCCGAAGACCTGTTTTATGGCTCGCTCTATTAAGGGAACGTGATAGGTGCCATAGATATACCTAAATAATACAGTACAAATTTCAGCGGAGACTAGAAAAATAAAATGGTAGATATAACACGTCGATTTGCTTTATGGTAACCCTTTGGGGATTAAAACCTATATTTTTGTTTCTAGTCCGTTAAATTGTTATTAAAAAAATGGTAGACTAAACCGGATGTCCGCCACGAAATCCTCGTAAAGTGATAGAGCACCATACACAAGTATTCTATTGTGAAGTTGTTTCAATATTGACTTCACGTGGCAGAAGTAAAGCTTGCAAAAGAAGCTTAGTTGCCATTCAATGTTCAAGATGATAATTCAAAAAAAGAAGACAAACAGGCTTCAGTGTTTAGTTAAACGTTACTTTTAATTGCATAATGAACGTCTTAAAAAACACTGGAAACCACCGTCATTTTTTAAAACAGACATATAATCTTTTAGCGAGGTCAGTTCTTCTCTTGGTTAGCAACACATTCCGTATTTTGCGCTGTCATTCAAAAGGCCCAGGTTTTTCGTGTGCGTCATACAATATTTGTCATCCACATAATGGCTTCTGGCAACCCTTTTTACAAGCAGTTTTATACTACATATATCCATAGTTGTAAGGACGGCCTTACATATTACTACAAAAAGGTTCCTTCCTTTGTATGGAAAATGCAATTTGTCACTAAAAATTGTCAGATGACGTTTGAGGTTTCAAAGTTATATTCACATTCACAACTTCGATGTCCCCACCCAAACTATTACTATGTACAAAAATAGCGAAGATTCTGTGAGAGTAGTGGAACGAAAAAGCATGACCGAGTTATTGCTTTTTATTTATCATTTTATTTTATTGAATTAAACTGTCTTTTTATTATCTTCAATAGTGAATAATAAATAAAAGAATTTATAAACAAGACCGCATTCAAACGCACATAGAGTGTCACGAGACAGTAAACAACTTACATTAGACCAGATAGTGCCTAGAAACCTGTCATTGGCGATATAAATATTAACACAGGACATTGTCAGAAATAGATTTGGCTTTGGGTATAGTTGACATTTAAGAAAAAGAATAGTGCGTCCGACATCCGATATAGGTAACGAAAATAGCCGTATAGATTCTGTCCATAACATAATAGGTAAAGATATAAATCCTAGTAGCTTTCCGTTCGCCATCTATCCCTTAATACCCAGATCATATAAGTCGTATCTCATTCGACAAATTAGGTTGTTACATCATCCCTACGTCTGGTGGCCGGTCCGTCATAAAATGTTCGAAGCGAGTTTTAGGTTTTGTAGTTGCAATAAGGCGCCAGTCGTAAGATAAGGGTCAACTTTTCATGATCATCTTTTTGACCTTCGTTTAATTAACCCCCTTCTTATTTTGGCTATTCATTTGATATACTAAAACAAATTGTATGATTTGGAGTCACTTCTGTTATGACTTATTATGAGTGCTTTATATAAATCTACCTGATTTAACATTCAGTCAGTTAACAAACTTTATAAATGTGTGATAGAATTTCTTTTTTACATTTAATAAGTGTAACAAAAAAATATATGACCATTAACTGGACAACATCACATAGGTACATTGCTCTGATTCCGTGGTAAGTAGATAATGCACTTGTGTTACAGATATCAGAAACAACGACGGTACCACAACACCCAAACCCGAGACTATATAAAAAAGTTCGTTTCCCATATTGGCCCGACCGGGGATCGAACCCGGGACCTCAGAGATGGTGCGACGCCAAACTCAGGCCGGCTCGTCTCTCGACTACGGAGGTCGTCAATTAAAAATAAAGTTACGTTCATTACAACTTCACCATGTGTTATTTATAATTATAGGTATTTTATTATTAAAAATCCTTGTCCTGAATTCTAAATTTGGCTGGCGATAGATCTGCAACTTGAACGAAGTCAGGCGCATAAACTTGTACATATAATATCCGGTCTAAAGAAAAGGCACTTTTTATCGGGTAACAAGGAGTGACACTTCTCACTCCTCAGAAGTAAAAAAACATCAAGCGAGCTGGGAGTGGTAATATCCTGATTTTTGGCGCGGCACCCCTGTCACTTACCTACGTATTACATTTGCAAATAATGCTGGGACCAAAAAAATATGTAGAGAAAACGGCAGGCGTAGATACATCTACAATGTTGAAGGTGTACATCTACAATCTAGTGATCACATTATAAATGTGAAACTTTTTATCTGTAAATGTTTTTATTTATTAAAAAAAAACAAATATGCAAAGTCCCACAAAACTACACATAGTTTGTCTGCGAGATCAGGGTTTAACATAAATATTAACATAAATATTAACTTAATTGTGCCAAGAGATACCTGTGCACTTTATTTTTATAATTTTATTTGTCTCTTGTCGGATGTCCAAGGGTAAATGATTTAAGAGGTACGTTACTTATATGATGTCTCTCTTTTATGCGGAAGCTATCGAATGAATTTGGTTAAAATAAGGTAAACAGATATAAGAGCAAATTATTATATGGGATACTTTTTTACCGATTTAAAGCCAATGTGGTCGTGTAAACCTTGTCACCATACATTCAAAACCACCGTTTATAATGCCTAGTTTGCATACAGAAAACACAGTTCAATCAAATTAAAAGATTTAGAAAAGTAAACAATTAAACCGTGTATTTTCATTCTTTGAAAATTACTATCACAGCTTTTGAAGAATATTTATTAATGTATTTAAGTACATTATTGTGGTTCCACCATTAACACTGGTCAATATGTGTGATTTTGTCAGACATTTATTTTTTAACGTAACTATTGGAGTTTCACTTTATTATCAGTTTATGATTAATTTGAAACTAGCTAGTGTTAACAGTGATACATGTGAAAATGTGCAAAATCTTTTCTATCAAATCCATAATCCGAATGAATGTTCCTCGAGAGACAAAATATTTGTGAACTCGCAAAATCCGAAGTCATAAATTTCAATATTTTCTTTTATCCAGAGATCGAGTGTAAACCATAGATGTTAGCACATATCGGAAGGCATGTCTGAAATAGCTCTTAGACTAAATTCGGGCAATGCTGAGTGGATTTCCATGTTTGCTTCAATTTTGTTTGACGTTTAGTCGTTATAAATCAGATTTTAATTGATCTAAACCGGTACAGGCCAAATGAAACTCAGATTATTTATTTATTGTAATCTTTGGAAATACTATAAAGTATCAGGTAAGCATGATATTATTAATTATAGCTATAATATAGTACAGCCAATAGCAATGGTCGACTTATTATCAAGAAATAAGTTGTATTAACAGTATAATTAACCATGATAATTAAATACAGCTTATAGTAAATACAATGTGACCTTAGTAGCGCAGTGGCTAAGATAGGCGCCCATTCCGCTCAAGGTCCAGGATTCGAAACTCGGTCTGATCAATTTGGTAAACCAACTGTCCTAAGTACCTTCATTCCTAAAGTAAACATACCAGTTCACCGATATGATTGTTTAGCGCATTTTTTATTTTTTTAAAATCCTGTTTGTAAGGTTATATTGAATCCAAAACCTTCATCGGAAACACTTATGAAGCGTCTTCACAAATGAAATACGATGCTACCTCCAGCTCAGAATCCAGAGAATCTTCTCTAAAAAACCAGTAAGAATCTCTATAGTTTTTTTACAAGGACAGCTAACTACATAGATTAATTACCTTCCTACCCTGCTCTAAGACTGAACATATTGCTTATTTCAGATCAAAACATACAGTTTGTATATAATAAAAATAAAACATGACAAGACCAGTAACTAGCTTGACCGCAGAACTCGTTCTCCTTATTGTGACATAAAGCAGAACATTACGACTTTACACTTCGCGTACAAACAGGGGCGTAATCAATAAAGTTGGTCTCATCAGCAAAGTGGGCATTACTTCATCGGATGAGAGTGAGGGTTTGTGTACTTATCAAGATGGGAAAGATAATGAGCGAACGTCCCCAAGCGCAGTAGTGTAGCCTCGAGGAAATAGATTGGTTTCCAATAGAAAATCACTTGTAGATTACAAGTCGCCATGGTTCCGGAAAAGTACGCAAATTGCTTATTAGGTTGAATTTCCAGCGGCGCGGCCGTTTATTTAGGTACGCGAAACAACATGGCTTGTTGACAGAACGGTAAACGAAAATACTTTTGGACTAAGAGAAGATTATGATATCGCACAATTTGCATCTTGCGAATATTTGGTTTTAAAAAGCTGTAGACCATTCAAGCGGGCAGATAAGCGAAAAGCAATCATTCTCATTTAGGCCTAGCATACGCAACGCGACTAAATTTTATCGCGCTCTTAACAAATGTCAAAATCGATTGAAGTCAGTGCGTCAGCTGCTGATTGGCTGAAAATATGTGTGCGGTGTGCTATTAGCCAATCAACAGTATCAAACATTTTGTCGCCTCATGCGATAAATTTGACATATTGCGCATGCTAGGCCCAATTGTTTGTTTTTTAATTTGTTTTATCATATGTTTAAACGTTCCCTTTATATCGTCTATTTATGATGTGTTTGCGCCTAATTTAAATTTGATTTTCGATCGAAAGTAAGTATAATTTTGTTTAATATTTAATTTACCTGAACAAAGCTTTAGCACAGATTGTATAGTTACTTAGTAATTAACTTTATGTTCCACATTTGTCCTAAAATTCATACTCTAAACTAAAAAAATTGTTACCAAAGCTATGTGCAGCATTTTTGTTTTGTAAGAAAACTTAAACTCAAAATGAAAAAACAATAACCATCCAGAATAACAAAAGAAATAGGTAGAAGTTTTGATTTGTCGAGTTAAATCGTCACATTTGGATATAGATAATATGAACACTCTTTAGATATGCTTATATTTTCCGTTTATGTCACTAATTGGCACTTTAGTTTTTTTTTTCTGAAAACAGAATGCCGATTGCAAATGTAAAAGTATTTTTAAAATCACAAGTTAGATTTCATTTTTAGCACATTACCTTTATTAGTCAATGATGAGCTTAGAAAAGTAAGTAAGTAAACTGGTACGACTTGGTAACGCGAGTCAGTTCCTATGTAGGCATTTTAGTATTCGATTAGACCAGTTATTGGTTTGATTGTTTTTGAGACATAATATTTTACCACCGCAACTAATTAGAACACCGCACAAACACGATTTTAATTAATTTTTAATTCCATCGTTCCTCCAAAAACGCTGCGCTAACAAAATGCGTATGATCATAACAACTAACGATATAGCCTGAACTGAACCTGGTAATTTGAGTGCCCCAAGGATGCTCTCAACCCGCCCCGGTAAACAGTCGTTTGTGAAATTCGAACTCCAGGGGAGTACCTACTCGCAGAGGACTGGGAGCCCCCGTACTTCGTTACCGAATTGTGACTTGACTGTTTCGTTTGAGATTCAAAACGATGCTGTTGGATAATTTGTTGTATCAGATTTTCGCAAAACTTAGGCATTTAAGCACAAACATAACGCGAATGATATGGTTGACGATTCGAAAGCTAAATCTTTAAAGTTTAAAGAAATTAATTTTCATTATATTTTAACAAGTAATGAAAAGTGTTTTATTTAAACAATGCATCAAAGTTCAATGGTGGGGTGTGTTTACGTCAATAATTTGAGATAACAGGTAAAAAGGGACGTCACCCTAAATTTTTACAAAATAACTAAAATATTCGTTTTTTTTACATACATAAAACAAAAAATACGTGTCTTATTTATTTTTTTAATTTAATGTTGGAACTAACATATTTTTTTGTTAGTCTACCTTAATATGGTGATGATGACATTAGAAAATTTCAAATAAAATTAAGTCACTAAATTAAAAAAAAACTTATTTTACAGCATGATAATGATATTAGTAACTACTAATATTATCCACTTCATCTCATTAAAAACACCACAGTAGATTTTGATTATTTATCTATCTAAACGCCCTTTTAAACACAACTAGGAGCCTCCATTATTTAATTACGGACCGGAATATATAATTACCTTGACAATTCGCTTCAGATTTAAAATGTTTTGTATAAAATCATGCACCGCTTGGAGTCGTGTGTTATAATGTCATCTTTTTTTTCTATATATATATTGCACTTCAATATTGACCTCATCCCACCTGATGTTAAGTGGTAATGAGGTCCTAGCTTAAGGGTGACAAGCACAGTATAATAAATCTGTTACTGGACTTGTCGCCCTTACCTTGAAGGCTTGACCCCTGTTACTAATGTAGCACCCCCCAGGAGCTCTGGAAACCTTACTCACACGCAGGAACACAACGACACAGAAGTGATTGTTGTTTGGCTGCGGTCTTCTGTAAGGTGGAGGTATTTCACCAGTCGGGCTGCTCCAGTTCGAGTGATAAATCACTATGCGCTACCTCTCGTTTTGATGATACAGTGCATAAATATTGTAAAAACTATTAATTCATTAGATAGATATGATATGACAAACCCTTGACACACGCGTTTCAATAACATGGTATGAAATCGTTATCGGTTATATGGAGTTCATTGTATGTGAGCCTCATTTTAGATATTTAAGTTTAAATAATATTCTTTCGATTTCAGGTATTTATAAAATCCGAGTTGAAAGTGGGAGTGATATACGTGAAGGAGAACCAATACACTGAGGAAGAGATTTTGGACAATAATGAGAACTCGCCGATGTTCGATGAGTTCCTGCAAGTTTTAGGGGAGAAGGTTCGGCTGAAAGGTACGTTGCTTAAGATTCTTGATTGGTTTTAAATTTTCAACCAACCACGTGCCTCCATCTATCCAACCATCGCAGAATCTTAGCTCATGTATACAGTATACGTGTATGTATCCGTGTATACTTTTCTGCCTCCGGGCCTTTTTAGTAAAGTATGACTCGTACCGTTTAATTATTATTATTAAGACAAAGCCTGTAATCAGCAGTAGGACTATATGACACAATTTCTATTTTTAGTGTACCCTAAAAGATCAACCACAGACAAATTGGGCTGCTATGTTAGTCCTTAAAAGTAAAATATCGCTCTATTGAATGTCCAAATCATGCATGGGCAATGTCTCTATCATTGAAATCAACTCAATGTCAATCAATATAATTTTTTTATATATTTCAAAAGTATATACAAGTACCTACCTATATGCACACTACTTAAGAAATGCTAAAACGTAGAAAATATTGACGTTAGTTCAATTGGCTACTTGACAGTGTTAACAATAAAATATGAAAAGTGTTAGATATGTTAGCTTATTAGTTAAGTAATAATTTTACATTTTTACTTTTTAATCAAAAGCATAGTTAGTATTTTATTTTTGCAAAATAAATTTTAGTTTTTTTATCTGTGGAACAAAAGAACCGAAACGGAAACCACCATTGCAATTCGGGAATGACAGCTGACGGCGAAAATTATTTATTTTATTGTGGCGAAACAATGATTATTTTACCGATTAAATTGAATTATTCTGTCTCTAATCGTATTAAGAATTTATTGAAACATTTTCCGTTTATCTAAATTAAGTCGTTCCTATGCGTATCGGTTCGTTGTCTAGGACGTTGACGTCATAATTGCAACAGTGACGTGACTTGGCGTTTGCGCGCGCTTTTTAAATGTGTTACACAAAATCTTATTTTTCTCTGGTTATTTACATTTTTTTTTCAGATAAATCGAATTGCTTGGGATATAAAATGAACGGGCGCACATTTAACAATACTTTTTCAAAAACTGTCAAGTAGCCAATTGGTAATGGACAGAGAACGAATTCTATAGACTGACCACTGTATGTCAGCATAAATGTCAGAAAACACAGTGACTTACATCTTAACTGTGATGTAACTTCGACTCAAACGATTTTGTATATTATAGGTAACATTGATTAAACGTTGGAATCAACCACCAATCTTAACTTTGGTTAGCACGAGCATAACCAAATTATTACATTTCAGACCCACTCAATACATCAAATGCATAATTGAACTTTCGAATGAACATAATTGAATTAGGGACGACTGATTTATCGTTGAGTTTCCATTGCTTTTCCATTTCACACGTTGATGAACTGATTTAATATTATCTGTGAATCTCCAAATATTGGTTTTGGCGCCGCTTTGTTTGTTTGGACAATTTGAATTTGTTTTTTTAGGAGTTTAACGCATCTCATTTAAATATGGAAATCAGTACAATCAATTGAGTTGAATGGAAACTTAACATGTTATTATGATACAACATAGTTTAAGAATACGTGGATGCTTTTGTCAAACTCTCCAGAAAATATGTTAACATCGTAATACTAAAACATGGCACTTACCATCAGAAGCGTATATCATTAATCATATTACATGAAAAAGCTTACTGAACAGCTTTTATACCTTTTTTATGATAACTATGTATAATATAGCGTGAGCTGCACAAATGTAATTTCCCTGTTAATGTCAGTTGACAGTTGTCGACCAGTCAGTAACCAGTTCAAATAGAGTTGGTGTAACATGGGTGTAACTGACACACTTTAAGTTTTTAGAGACAAAACTAACCGTTCGTGTACCAATGCCAAAAACACGTCACACTACACACTTTGGACTTTGTATCACTCTTATGTCATGTGCATAAGAACTATTATCGAACTGCAAGTTTACCTTGACGTGCTATGGTTCGTACAATAATCCGCTGACCTTTCCACAGGTTTCGACAAATACAAAGGCGGCCTGGACACGGTCCACGACTTGACCGGCTTGTACTCCGTGTACACCAATTGGCGCGGCATCGAGATCATGTTCCACGTCTCCACGCTGTTGCCGTACGAGCGGCATGACCCTCAGAAACTGCAGAGGAAGCGGCATATAGGCAACGACATCGTTTGTGTAGTATTCCTGGAGGCTGATAATACTGCATTCTCTCCGGCTTGCATCAAGAGCCACTTCTTACATACGTTCATTTTAGGTGAGAATTAGGTCGAATATACTTTTTTATCAAGGACGTAGGATGATGACATGAAAAACAAAGATGGAATTTCCTGATAGCGAAGCGCGGGTACCGTGGAAAAGTAATCGATGTATTGCAAAGTCATATTTTCATAGTGTAACATTCAGTGTTCTAATTCAAAATCATATAATTCCATAAAATAAATCGCATGTGTTGAGAATGATGATGCTTTGAAAGTTGAAATGCTTACGAAACCATATTTTAAAGGTTTTGACTGTTTTTAAATGGAAAAAGCATTTAAGGCATTGGTGGATTTGCACATTAGTTGAACTTGAGAAGGAAAACTTTAAAAAACATCAGTCATTTTATTACCATACTAAAACCCATGAAATAAAGTAACAGACTTCAAATTGGTATTAGTTTAACATTTTCAACATCTACTAACAGAACTCGTTAAATATTTGAATATTCATAATACCACATCCACGATCTAACAAAAAATATTTTAAACTATCTGACACGCCTATCCATGGCGACACTTACACGCCGTTAATATTTAAATATTTCATTGAAATGTGTGACAAACTAAGTGAGGACACATTACCTCTCGGCATTTGTAAAATAAATATTTTAGACACAAATTTCAATATTTAATTGAAATTGAAAATACTAGGCCATGTTAAAAAGTAAACGTAGATGAATGAATGCCATTTTAAACTTTGCTAACGGTCTTTCCGAGTCGTCAAGAAGGTTTTAACGTAACAACAGTTAAAACAATTCCAGTGCGAGTATCAGCGAAGATCAAGAGGCGACCGACGAGGTACGAAGTATCCGTGGTCACCAGGGATGAAGTCGGCGCATACAAGCCCTACTTGTGGGAGCAGAGCGTCTTCGATAAGGGGCCGATGTTTAGGTAACTCAAAATGTTTGACCTCTAGTTTCTTTACCTATCTAATTTCATCTTAATTTATTAAGAATATTTTGCGTAGAAAAAGAACAAAAATCACACTTAAAATCTCACTTTTTCGTAGGATACGTATATTCCAATACTTGAAAACATTTTACGCAAACGCGAAGTAATTTGTTACAAATGTTTTGTTCGTTGATGGATTCCAAAATGGCCGTAAAGTTGATAATCTCTGTAAACTGTATTAATCTGTGGTTTTCACTGTTACTAAATATACTGACGTCCTTGTAATGCATAACTCAGATAAATTCCGCGCCTAAATCGCATAACTTACTGCAGATCGCTTACCTTATCATTTTGCCCTCAAGGTTTAATTCCAAAAGTAAGACGCATCGACTGCATTCATAGTCGGCCTTCAACTTTATAATCTCGAAACTTAGATTGCTTGGAGTGCAACGGGAATTGAAGTTACTTACAGGTGAACAAACTTGAAGTTAAGTGAGAAAATTTGACGTAACAAGCTAATATTTTGATGATCTTATGTTGATCGAAGTTTTTGGTTAAATGGTGAAGAAAATAATAATATGCATACAAAAGTGACACTCATAAATTAAAAGTTGATTGTTGAATTTTATTAAAATCATCTTTTTCTCGCTATTATTTGAATATCTATTATCAAGCAATTAAGTTAACTACGTATAGGATGAGAAAATAATACTAACGTTATTCCTCAGAGAGTGGCTGCTTACTAAAATAGTCAACGGAGAGAGGGCGTCCTACTCGGCACCAAAGTTCGCAAGAATGCAAGAGAGAACCAGGAGTCAAATGCTAGAGGACATTGTAGCCAATCTGCAGAACCACGCTGAGACTGGACAAATACCAAAACCCTATCGAAGAGGTAAATCATACTACCTTTTTTTCTTTTAGCCATAGAACTCTTAGAAGCGCTTAATGAAAACTGTATTTAAATATAAAGTCAACCACACGTTGGGCGCCATTTAGACTATTACGGTTTTTTTCAAAGGAAATCTTCAGTATTACCTGAAAATCACGTTGAATGTACAATTTTAACCCATGCAACATTACATTTGGCTTCTTCGTAGTAGATGTTAAGGAGGATTTTTACGACTATTTTTGACCTAATTGGTTTAAACATTATTATTATCATATCACTACTTCCTCCCGGACATTGATCATCTAAAAACTCTTTTAATTTAAAATCGTTTGTTTCCACAGGTTCATGGCGTCCAATCGGCCACATGCGGCCGTCATCCCCCCTCCTCGACTCCGTTAGAGACCAATTTGAAGACTACGACCAGCTGGCCAAAGACTTTACCCGCGTGTTCCTCAACAACGAGCTGAACATCGCCCAGAACGCTCAGCTGTTCGATGTGGTGTTCCTCGTGGGGCAGTCGAAGCAGAAGACCAAGTTTATCGGCGTCAGAGCTATATTGGGAGTCAGAAGCAGGTTCGAATATTTAGAGATTCTCTATATTTCTTGGAATTATGAGGAAAAAGGGAAACCTGAAAATACCTCTTAGGAGTTTGTCTATCTAGTAAGATGGTTTCCCTTGTAAAAGGGAAAAGTACTGAAAATAATTACTTAGGACTGTTTTTGTGAATATATTAATATTCACTAGATCGTTCTACAAAATTCAGTCTCAATCTTTTAAAGAAACATATTTTTTATCTCCTTTTACTTAGTTCTAAACATATTTGGCAGAGGGCACTTACCGTAGGCTAACGGGTTGATACAGCATAAAAAATTAATTCCCTACGATAACTTGCAGTTAACTCAGTTCGAAGAGCAGCACGCACTATACGTAAAGGTTGTGGCTTCGAATAAAATATTTAAAGATCTTTAAAGCGGCGTAAAGCACTGTAAAAATAAAAAATAGATTCATTCGTTTTCTTAACTGACTAACGGATGATTTCTACACATAGTATTTTCATCTTCACTGAACTATCTGGAAAGCGAAGGGCTCACAGCCCGGTCTAAATCCATTAAAGGATAAACTTTCATTTCGTGCATTATTAAGAGTGTCAATTGCGTGGATTTTCAGGGTATTCCAAGAGATGCTATATGGCATCCAGACAGGATTCGGGTCTCCTCAAGTACCAGTGGCCGAGTTGCTAGCCCGACCGGCGCCAACATTGCTTTCGCCAACACCCGCCCGACAGAAGAGCAGTAATTTTCTTCAAGTGCCAGATATAGAGTCGCCAAGGTAATGGAATACTCAATATCTTAAATTCTTTGCCAGTTATCTACCACCGTTCATCATTTTGAATTGTCTTTCTTAACTTCATCGTCTACACATGCAGATGCATAGTGTCCGTGCCCATATTATTTTATAGAACTTAGTTGACAGCTTAAGACATAGGTATCATTTCGTTGTAATAAATCAGTAACGAAAAAAATACGCGATAATTATGAAAAAGCCCAAAATAATATTTTGGTTAGTTAAATCTAATTTTTTCCAACAGAATCGGCACCAACATTATTTTTCCACAAATTATTTCTATATTTAATGTTGTAGTTTAATATTTGCAATTAAAACTCGGTGGCACTTTTAGCTAGAAAGCGATGTCATCCATCAAAGTCGCACTTTTAATGGTATTGGGATCATAAAGGACACTTATCATTATTTTTCAGACCGAAAAGCGTTCCTAGTTCGCCGATGGTAAAACGTGCGTTCTCTCGGCTGGGCACGATCACGGCGGGCTGGGGCCGCTCAATCCGCAAGCAGCATTCTCAGCTCAACGCTGAGGACAAGAAGAAGTGGGCCAGCTCCCAAGACTGCTCTAGTGAGTACAACTAACAAATCAAAATCTACATGTTTTTGGGGCAGCTCCATCGCAGACAGACAGCAATCGCAGCGCAACGCCGAGGATAATAAATAGTAGGCCAGCTCCCAAGACTGCTCTAGTGAGTACAACTAACAAAACAAAATCTACATGTTTTTGGGGCAGCTCCATCGCAGACAGACAGCAATCGCAGCGCAACGCCGAGGATAATAAATAGTAGGCCAGCTCCCAAGACTGCTCTAGTGAGTACAACTAACAAATCAAAATCTACAAGTTTTTGGGACAGCTCCATCGCAGACAGACAGCAATCGCAGCGCAACGCCGAGGATAATAAATAGTGGGCCAGCTCCCAAGACTGCTCTAGTGAGTACAACTAACAAATCAAAATCTATAAGTTTTTGGGGCAGCTCCATCGCAGACAGACAGCAATCGCAGCGCAACGCCGAGGATAACAAATAGTGGGCCAGCTCCCAAGACTGCTCTAGTGAGTACATCTAACAAAACAAAATTTACACGATGTTTCTGGGGCTACTCTATCTAGAAGCACCTCTCGCAACTCAACGCCGAGGATAAGAAGTAGTGGGCCAGCTCCCGAGACTGCTTTAGTAGGTAAGTGCAACTAACAAAACCGTCACAGAATGTGACCGCGACAGAAAGCCGAGGATAAGAATAAAAAATATACATAGATTGACCTGTAGTAGAAGTTTGGGTTTTTGAGCTACTGATTAGAAATTGCAGGTTTCCCTAGCAACAACTGTGCGTATTCATTCGTCTCTGAATTGGGATAGGTGTTTTCTATGTAGGTAATAAAAATGAATTGTATGTTTTTTCACACACATTTTTATATAATTCTTTATGTTTGCTTTGATACAGAAATAGTAAACGTTAATAATTGAAATCATTTCGTTACAGACAAAGAGGGAAAAGACAAAGAAAAAGACAAGAATGCCGCCTTAGCAGTACCTAGACTGTCGGTGTGCGCAGACGCGCAAAAAGTTGATCGTGCCAAACTAGCGCAGACCGAGGTAATTACGACCAGTGATGATTAGGTACCGTTACCGACATATCAGCAATAAATAGATATATAGGTACTTTTGTCCTGGCGATAAATTGATTTTACAGAAAACAATCTGGAATCAATGCGTCGTATTATCGCCACAAAGTGCCCATACCGCATCAATTATTTTGTAGCTACATAAATCATATGAAAAGTAAATAATATGTGGTTTTAAGCCTGGTTTGATTTAAACAATATTATTATTTCGTTTTGCTTTTGTTAATTGATAATGATAGTCAAAATCAACTTTTAAAAAAAAAATCTATATAAAACGATTTAATAGAAATTACCATCTTGTGATTTATTTAAATATAATTAAAATTAAAATTTTCGGTATCATCAATATTATACAATAGGTAGGTACTTTTGTGGTTACGGTACGTGTGGTACGGTCACATAAAACCTATCAATCAATACATGCAACTACGGTACGTACTTATCTACTTTGGGTCCGGCCCGTTATAGCTGTAACATATTGAATCGATCTAATCATTGTTCTAATGCAGGCCTGCCTTGTATGAACGTACCAATCTTCGGCGAAAGTCTAAATAGGTACTTAGATGAAGTGAGATACAAAAATGGATACACTTTATCCATTGCCTTACAGAAAATAAAATTTCAAAATATATTCTTATGTTTCTTACAAGTGAATGCCTAAACAATACAATATTTCAATTTCATCGATCTAATCCGAAACGTGAAATAAATAGAACGTAAAAAGAATGTCGGAACTCTTCCTTTATTGGCATAAAAATTATCAACAAACTTCGTATTCTGCATGTCCAGTTCTCAATAATCGAGTTCGATCCTGAGACGTTCCGCATCCTGTTGGACTACTTACACACGGGTAGCTGCCCCCTGACCTGCGCCTCCATCCCCGGTCTCATCTGCGCGGCCGAGCACTACGACCTTCCAGAGCTTCTGCAGGCCTGCTTCCATCATGCCAAGCAGTTCCTTAGGATAGAAGTTGTGAGTATAATGTTTCAACTATTTGAGGATCTACCTTCTTGTACATGCTGTTTTGATTGCGTTCTAAACGCCGGCTTCATATGCGTGGCCTAAGCCACGTCCTCATTTTGTCAAATAGTTTCTTAGGAATACTATGAACTAACAATTTGTCGCTCAAATGCGATGGTAACTGCAAACCTGACTCCAACAGCGCCACCGAACACTAAGACTTGACAGGGTTCCATCAGGCCTGCATTGATCACGCCAAGTTACTTCTTAGAAGAAAGTTAACGAAAACCTTAGTTACAATTTGTTGAATGTGCCTTAGTCCTAAAATTTTCTTGCTACTACGGACTCGACTCTGGTCTTGTCTGCCTGTGAAAACATAGTTACTTGCCAGATCTACTGCAAGTAATTTGATTCTCCACTTCACTCGCGTATTAAATTTTTCATTTGATTTGCTATTCAATAAGAATTAATCATACGTAATCAATGAACACATAGGTGTCGATCTTTAGTTACTTTCTCAAAGTGATTTTGAGAATGTTCAATAAGGCAAGTAGTACTCATACTCTTGTCTTTTTTACCCGCGAGTTATTGAGTTAATTCCCTTTCTTCTTTTGTTATATCAGCAGTAACAATATAATGAAATTCATTGTTCATGGTAATATATACCGATGACTAATTACTATTATTGACACAGCTCGTAATAACGATATGAAAACAATCTACTTAAAGACATATTTCAACCTCATTTAATGGTGACGGTCTTTTTGTTTACAGGTATGTACTATGCTCATATCTCTAGAGAATTATTACTGGCGATATACGTCAGCGTCAGAATTGGTAAACATGATCCTGGCCTTTATCGAGCAACGTGCATACGCGCTCTTCCAGACTCCAGAATTCCTTAATCTCTCAGAATCCATGGTCCAAATGATCATGTGCCGCAACCTGGAAGTGCCAGAGGTCAGGAAATTCGAGGCCATGCTCAGTTGGGCCCGTAACAAAATCAAATCCAAATCTGCTAATAAGACTGATGCCAAAAATGAATTTAAATGCATTATGGAGAGGTTAGCCAGAGACCTAAAACTGTATAGGATCTCGCCACAAGAATTGATCAAGGTGGTCCTCCCATCGAAAGCCATAAAGAACGAGCGAATATTAGAAACTCTCATGTACCAGGCCAATTCTGGCATGTACCGGATCCAGGATAGCTACTTAGAGGCCTGTCAGCAACGTTTGCAGAAACAAGACTCGAGATTCTCGGAATTCGAAAGTTTCGACTACGGTATTTAAACGAGGAGCTGTGAGGAATATCAGTGTATTAGATAGATTATGAAGAGTGTTTGGACTGGGTCCTTCTTAAATTGTGGTATGTTGACGCCTTCTAAAGTATTATTGTTATAGATGTACTAAGTAGAGGTGCGAGAAATATTTGTACACTTCTCGGATACCTATTCCTTGTTGTTGTTCATTGATACCTATATTTTTTACATCTAGCTAGATGTGTTCAGCATAATCGTCTCTATTTTTGGTACCAAAAAGTTGCGAGAAATCATATTTAGTCTGGCAACAATTAGTTTAACACCAGGTACAAAAGTTTTCCCTTCTGTGATCCATCAGTGAGATTGTTCTTTCCATTTGTACTTGGTTATCATAAAATGATAATATTTGTTTTTCCGTTACATGAAAATGTACACAAATATCCAGCAACATAAACCCACATCATTTTGTTTCTTAATGCAAAATCAATGTTTTTTTATTAGAGCCGTATTTCTTCTGTGTGATTTTTTATGACAACGTAGTACAGTCTTTTTAATTTCGAATTGAACGGGACGCAAACCTAAAAGATCATATCAAACCACTATCATTCTAAATGTATGTATGTACATATAAAAAGCAACAACATCAATATTACACCACAACTTTTAAAAAATGACTGATTCGTACATCATTTAGTGGAATTATTCTAAAATTATTAGAATATAAAACTTCAGTAATAAATGTTGAACTAGTATCTATACAAACTTTAAATAATATGTATGAATAAGTATATATTTATTTAGATTTAATTTGTTTATAGAATAGTGGGAAATAACAATATTATAGTGAATCTGGTTCTTGAAATGTCTTCACAATGTTGTCATAGTTAAGTGCTAAAAGCCTTTTTGAATGTTTATAATACATATTTCGTGTGGTATCAGCGCAATGCGCGTATATTCTTGTATAATCTGTCCTTATAATTTAATACAATTAATCAAGAACATCTAAGTAAAATTGTACTTGATTTAATAATATTATTGAGCGCTGTTGTTTGCACAACTTATAAAGTGGATACGACTTGATTTTATCGGAATTGTTAGAAAATATCGGCATTGTTATTAAAATTCTTATTTTGTGTGATTGGGTTTTATCAGCACGTGAAATGTTTTGGAAGTTGTGCCACGTTAGATACTGCTTCTTACTCTTGAAATTAACCAGCTGAAAAATGGCCCGCCACAGCTCTGCACGTGTACTGTCGCAATGGATTTCCAAAGTCTTTTTTTTATTACAAAAGTTTTCCTTAAAATTACGAACAAAACAAAAAATATTATCCCATTTGGTGAAGTTGTCCTGAACTTGTGTGTGTACATATATTTCGGAGTCATTAATTTGATACCAAATTAATTGGAAGAATAAGTTTTTAACTCACAATGCAAAAGTAACTCACAGTTTTATGCAGGAAAATTATCGAAGAGGATATCCATATCAGTAGTAGCCAGTTGAAGTTTGCGAACTTGCCGGTATTTTTTTCCAAATCAAATTGACAAAATTAACAGTCGTATCCAATCAATTTCTTATGAGTATGTGATGTGAGTCTGTGTTAGGTCGTGGTAAATGCATTATAATTTGGAAATATTCGTCCTTATTGTTCAAGAAGAATAAATGTAATTTTATATTGTGCAGTCTGTGCTAGATAAATTTCGAAACCTAACTTATGATGATGACAACAGACTGCATAGCTATAGTTTAATAAATTATTGTAACTATGACTATCTGTCTTCGACTCAATCTCTAGTTAGGTAAGACGTAAGTATATATTATGTGTTGATAAAACTGGATTATCTAGAAGCACCCAACGTATGATTTTTAAATCTTTTTGTAACTGATGTTTCGTTTAAAATGTTACTTTATTTTTTGTATTTAAGTACACGTAGTGTTGTAATTATCTAATCAGGTTTAATTTGACAAATTGTATTTAACAGACTAGTTTGAAATAAATAATTTACGAAAAGTAGAAACTCTTAATAGTGGATCAGATAAAAATATTACGAACATTCCGAAAAATTTAATACGTGCCATTTAGTGTAATACAAAAATACAGATTCGTAAAAATACATTTCTCAAAACCAAGATTCCTATGTTCATTAATTCTTAGAACGAAAGTAAGTTGAATTTTGGGCTTTTCTAAAATGTGTCCTGTGTATAAACATTGTTTGAAATACATAGGTGTTAATATATAAATATGTAGCCTAAACTTTTAAACGTTTCTAAAACTCTGGAGATACATAAAAAAAAGTTGAATCGTCAGTAAAGTTTTTATACTTATGAAAATATACAAAAAATATATCTTCTTATTGTGAAAACGGTTATAAGTATTATTTGATTTCGTCGTGATTTTGCTCAAAGCTCGATAATTATTACGCCGTTGACAGTTAACATAACATAATTATGATAATGTATAAATATAATTATTCAATCGATGTTACATGGAGCTGTGTTGCATGAAACCTAGTAATTTATGAGTTTACATATGCATTTAATACTCATATATATGTACCTATTTATAGATTTAATTTGTAGAAACACCCGTAAGTGGCGTGTCAAGCTCTTGATGGTGAATAAGTTTTCTATTCCGAAATTTTAACCTTCCTGTGATTGTGTATGTTGCTATAGGTATGTTAATATGTGGGATCTTTAAAGAATATAAATTATAACTGTTATTTTGCATGAGCAAGATTATTATTATCCAATGAAATTTTATGTGGTGAATAAATTTTTTTGTGTATTTTATTAACGACTTTTTAATCCCTTTAAAATACCATTAACGAACCAAAATGAACCAGAACCAAATTAACGAACAGAACATCAATTGCATTCAACCTTATAAATAAGATTTTCCATACAAGAACATGCTTTAGATACTACCTCTATACATATATAGCTTTAGTGCAAGGTTAAAAAATCTAGTTATTACCAACATTCCTGAATATTTTAAAATTGAACTTGAAAAAAAGCAAAAAGCCAACGTCACGCGGTGTTCCCAGGCGGTCACCCATCCAAGTACTGACCGCGCCCGACGTTGCTTAACTTCGGTGATCGGACGAGAACCGGTGTTTTCAACGTGGTATGGACGTTGGCGTCAATGAAATTGGATTTAAGCACACTAATCTGTTAAATCGATTTTGATTTTCTGGTTGACAGTTAACATAAATTTTTGACAAATAGGTGGTGTCAACCTCTAGATGTTTAAATTACACCAAGGCACGTGATTTTCCACATTTTCGATGGTTTATGGTTCTCTGCTCAAATTATTCGCATTGTGACAATAAATAGCCCTAAAGCCTACCTCGATTAATGGACTATCCAAAACCAAAAAAATATTTTCAATCGAAACCAGTTCCTGGGAGTAGCAAAAATTTATTTTTAACCAATGCCGACTTCGTCCTGAACCCAAACTGCACGAAAAAAAAAAGATACACACCTAAGTAGGTACTTCTACTAAGAGAAAACCTAGAAAACCATTTGGGTGAAACCCAGTGATTGTTGATTCAAAAAGGAACTACCTACAAGCTAAGTTCGCATATACACTGCTCTGATTGTTTGGTAATTAGCTAAGCACAAGTAATTAAAAACAACGAGGTTACCCCAACACCCAGACCCGAGACAATACAGACAAGTTCATTTTCCATATTAACCCGACCAAGAATTGAACCCGAGACCTCAGGCATAGCTAAAGCCCTTCCCGTTCACCTCTCGGCTACGGACATAGTCAAACCACTTAAGTGTCCCTTAAATAATTGAATTTAAATTTAAAACTGAATTAAGTTTCAAATTCAATATGTTATTAATTGGCATTTACATTTTCAATAGTAATCTACGCAAAATGGACACCTAATTAGTTAAATTGTACTTAATTGCCAAAAACATTAACTGATGGATGCCTAAAGAATTTAAAACATTCGCGTTCCGTTTAAAACATTTAAAATAAGTTATAAGTTAACAGGTAAGTCACCAAAAAGTAGATCTATCCTATCTTAATTCTATCCATGCGAAAGTAAGGTTTACCTATAAAATTGAAAGGAATTCATCGTTAGCATTTCTCGATTTACAAGTAAGTGTTAAAGATGATGGTATCCTGGCACACTCTGTATACAGAAAACCAACGCATACTGACAGATGTTTCCACGCTTCTTAACGCGTGACAGTGAAAGACCGTGGGTTCGAGTCCCATCGGAGCTAGTTGTGAGGTGGGTTGATTTTTTCCTATTATGTATTTCTTTTTTCAGATTTCAATATTAAAAATTGCTCACCTGCCCTCTTACTCTGTACCTCTTGTCAGGGAAGAAAATAATTATAAAGTAATGCTTTTTTTTTATATTTTTAGCAGGGGTTCATGGAATAGTTTAAATTATGATAGTGGTCCGTGACTGCAAAAAGGTCAAGAAACCGTGATCTACGTCATCTTCAATCTGTTGTGACGTCTCTTACTTACAGAGCTCATAACCTTTGTTACCCTGAACATTTACAGGCGGAGCTCACGAATATTCAGGAGGTACTCAGACAAAACGGGTATGAAATGCCGAGGCAACCAAGAAGGTGTAAATCAAAAGGAAAGCGTCCTGAAGCCAGTCGACAAGCAGCGTTTTTGCCGTACATAAAAGGCGTAACGGATAAAATTGGAACAGTTACAAAATACTCCATCAAGACTGTGTATAGGTACAACATTATGTAAAATGTCAAGATTACTGCGAACTGGAGGTAATTCCTTTTCAAACGGAAGTTTATAAAATTGATTGCAGTTGTGGTATAGTTCTTCTTACATTAGACAAACTAATCATACCATAGCTGAAAGAGTGAAAGAACACAATGTTATCACGGCGGTCAAAAATCATCAGACTAATAAATCCGCGGTAGCAGGAGGGGTACTCTCAAAAACGAAACGAACAAACGAAAGGTTTCGTTTTTGAAGATTATTCAAAAGTTTGGGAATGAAGACGTGGTTTTTGATTTGCATAAATAGTATTTTGTTTTTTGAAAACGCTTAATTTGCATTCGAAGTGTGATTTCTTTATGATTATGAGGATTAAAAATTGCCATCCGTTGTCGGATCCGACATATTTCGTTTATGAGAGTAGACCCCCTGAACATCTGTTAGAAATGGGACTTAATTATTAGACGGAGTTGCACGACCCTAAAATCCTCTCGACCGATCGCATTGACCCATTTGTCAAAAATTGATAAACTTGTTTCCACACTAACAGTTGAGTTAACTAGAAAATCCAATCAATATGGGTATCAGATTAGTGTCCTTAAATTCAACCATAATATAGCCAACGTCCATACCACGTTGAAAACACCGGTTCTCGTCCGATCACCGAAGTTAAGCAACGTCGGGCGCGGTCAGTACTTGGATGGGTGACCGCCTGGGAACACCGCGTGACGTTGGCTTTTTGTTTTGATTACTTTTAATTTTGTTATTTTAATAAAAAAATCTTATTTAAGTTACCTTATTGAGTTTGAATGATCGTTTGATCATTAGCGCACAGTTTGAAATAATTGATTTTCGCACCGGCATAAACGGCTGGATTTAAAACGATTTTCTGTTTTTCGTTTGAGTAATATGAATTGTTTTTGTTTTGATTGATTTCCATTTTTTGTTACATATTTGGCTGATACTTACATAGATTAATAATATTTTTAAGATATTTTAATTTTTAACAAACAAAAGGAAAACCTAAAGTAGGTACGTACATACAGATTTATACAATACTTCTTTCCACATTTTC
This sequence comes from Glyphodes pyloalis, assembly GCA_037074685.1. Taxonomy (NCBI): domain Eukaryota; kingdom Metazoa; phylum Arthropoda; class Insecta; order Lepidoptera; family Crambidae; genus Glyphodes; species Glyphodes pyloalis. Next base: position 13,203,872 of record JAYKKO010000013.1, read on the forward strand.
AAAAGAAATCATCAAAACAAAATTTGCCTCTAGCAAGGAGATAGTTCTTTGCTGCACTCGTGAATCGCCCCTTTAATTTGTTGCGTTACACATCGCTCCGTTGAGCGCGACCATCTCTCTAGATAAAACATAATCCTCTGACAGCTGCGTGCGTAAAATGGAACGCGACGCAAAAGTTCCACACGCCGCCGCAAGCAGCGCTCGTGCGCCAGTCTCTTCGCAGCAGGCGCGCGGCCGGCTGCTTGTTGCAGTGACCATCACACGCGAGTTCGCGGTCATAGGCTCGAACGAACATCGAAATCGACGGTCAGTGCGGTGACCATGATGATGGACAACGGGGTGTCAAATAACTATGAGTATGGGGACGGGTACATGGAACAGGAGGAGGAGTGGGAGCGCGAGGGTCTGCTAGACCCGGCTTGGGAAAAACAACAAAAAAAGGTCAGTCCCATTCACCTATGTTGACAGACTAGAAGGGTAGGTGGACCAAAACCGACCCTTTTAGCGGAACAATATTATTTACAGTCGTTCTGTGTAGGTAGTAGTGGCCAACGCAATGTATCGGCAGGAAAACCTTATCTTATGTGAGTCATGTTTGTGTATTTACAATTTAAAAATTTTATCACCGAATTCCAGGCACAGGTAATTTAGTCTCACAAAAAAATTAGATATCCGAACTTGTTTCATTGCAAATTAGCGGTGCGGTTTTAAAATCAGTTTACGAATCTATTTTTAGTGCGCAGCCTCAACATGTCATTGAATTAGACTAGTTTAAAATCCTTAAAAGCGGACCTCCAAAAATATTAATAATCAGAATATAAGGCCGCATAGTTAAATTTTTGGGTCAAATTAAAATAAAATAAAAATATGAGAAAAGGCATTTTAGCAACAATTAACGGATATCCGCGCGCGCATTCAAAATTTCAAAGTTTATCGTGCACATTTCCCGCCGTTTAGTTGAAAGTAGATCGCGGCCGTGGACACTATTAAAAGATTTCTTGGAGCTTTACGCGCGAGCGGGACGCGCGCACGCCGCATCCCACGGGAGAGAACGAGCCAGAGAGAGAGGAGTCGAATTTCCGTTAGTCATGTCCTAAAATGGGTCCAGCGCAGGCGCCGCTGAAAGCGCGGGCGTCCGTCTTTACGTCACCATGAAACCCGTATTTCAGGAAACTGCTCAGCTTCTGGTGTCTACGTAGAATGCATCGTGAATGTAGCCATTAGCGCATAGCCTAAGGCCCGTGACGAGCACGCTGACGCACCCTGAGGTCGACCCAACAGGAATGTCATTAACGGCTTACGAAAGCGCCCGACCTGCACTGTGGACACTTTTATTTATACCGACTAGCAATAGTAAATGTTAAATGGAATATTTACATTCTTGCAAGCCACAGGTTGCGGACAGGAGTGTTTGTTACATTCACCTAGTAATTAAATTTGATGTTTCTTTCTACATTTAAGAAAGGTTGCATATTTTATTTAAGAGACAAATATTTAAAAAAAAGATTTAAATTATACATGAATACAGGAAGTGTAAAATTTTACATAAAGACGGTAAACGTGGTAGACAAAAATCCAACATCATTAGAAACGTCATAAATAATCTGGAGCTCAACGGGATGTCTTTTTAAATATTGATACAAGTGATATTTCCTTCATGATGTTAACGTCTTGGCATTCGTTTGCGTCTTGCGAACATTTTTTATGTGATGTCGGCTCGATTTAGAATCCAAGTGCAGACTCCACAGATATTGTAGCACTTCGTTGTATTCATTATAATGCTATTATGCTAGGTAGAGGAAGTCTGAATGCCGAGGACAATGAACGTAAGGCTCGCAGGACATAAACAAAGAGGCTGCGACACCGGTGCATTGGCCGATCGTGTATGCCGGGTCAATGTCGCGGCCGACCAACTTGAGATGCGCCTGAACGGAAAAGTCACCGAACCACTCGCAGTTACACCGCGAAACACTGGAATCAGTCTTCCGCAAGGAGGTCACTGGCACACTCATGTCATCACCGTTTTCCTTATTTCTTTTCGTCTACCAAACCAGGCGAAACAAACTTCCAAAACGTGCGCAAATCATTAAATTAATTCGCAACAATACAAACACTACTGCTGATGTCACTGTGATAAATAAAATCTAAACAATATGTGTTCCATCTAATCACCATGACACGAAGAGCTTCATGCCTTACAGCGCTGAACGTATAACCAATTTATCAAAAGTAGTCGTCAACATCTCATGATACCATAGAAATCAACTGTGAAAGTGGTTTTGAACTCAAACTGGTTATGAAGTTTGTAATTTACCTAAAACCACTAATATATTCACGCTACATTTTATGGAAAGAAGCGATCAACCGTAAAATACTTTCGTCTAAAAGGCTTGCATACGTGACCGAGTTTTCTTATTATGCTTTATCAAAGAGTTGACTCAAGTTCTCCATGTAATTGAAGAATTATTACTTCATCATTACTTTAAACTTTTTAAACGTTACACACGAACAAATGTATCTACTTTGAAAAGCCTGTGACACTAGAGAGATTATGGTTTCGAAAATCGTTGTCCCTTTCATAATGACAATGACTAATATTACGACCCGGTAAATTTTGTGGCTTCAAACCGACGGGCCAGTGTCTTACGACACTATTGGGATCGTAAAACAAAAAATTAAACATTTCGAACGAGAAGTTAGTACGACTTGGTAAAAGAAACAATCTGTGCACAATACTCCAGAATGTTAAAATCGAACTTGATGAAGGCAAAACTGAGTTATGTAACCTTTTGACAAGTTATTTTTCGTGGTTGCCTCGCTTTTTTGGCAACCGGTCAAAATTCGGAGAGGTTAAACGATATAATATCTACCTACGTAGGCAATTGTTTATCTCATTTGTTGTGCATAATTTAGACGAAAACAAAAGCAAGGTTGTTGCAACATAATGTAAACTCTTTTTCATCATATTTATTTCTTTCTTGTGTGCCAAGTACTGAGTGTGTACAGTTTATTTATTATTTTGTTTTCCAATGAAATATATTACAAGAATATTAAATTGCCAAAACATATACACCTACTAGTCTGTCCACATTTTTCCGTGAGACGTCAATGTACGTAAGATACCGTTGTCTTTTTTGTTTTATAAACATAAAAATATCTGGCAAACATTAGGAACCGTATCCTAGGAAGTACCTAACTCCAATCGAACAATAAAGGCTTAACTCGTAATGCACAAGTGTTTGTACATTGCGCAATTCTTCTAACTTCCTATATCCTACTTTAGAACCGGAAAATACCTATAAATGCCTATACTACAAAAATATGGCTTGTCATGTCAATAGTGTGCTATTCAGTTCAAATATCGTGAATCGATGACACTTTAACCACAACCTGTCCGTAAACGACGTCTTCAAAAACCACAGAGTATACCTAGTGTCAAATATTTGATTTGTCAGACGTAAGCACTCCTAAGTTTTCTCACTTCCTTTTATATAACCAAGATTTTATTTCCACAAGTCTAAATTCAAATTATATTATGTTTTACAAAAAATCAAGGCGTAATGTGGAGAAACAACTCACATACATAATTGAAAAGGAACGGTAACAAAATGGATAAAACATTAGGATCGGTTGCATGTACAATTTCACAACCGTGTGCCATAAAAGTGTCAGAGAACAGTTTACGTTTATTAGGCGTACACGCAACCAGAGCCTATGAAAATTTCATGCCTTGAGAGAAAACGAACGTAAAACATAAAGTCGGTTTAGAAACAAACATTAGTGGCCTTGAGTTGAACTACGACACGGTGATGGCGCACACAATTCTACATCGGTCCGTTCGTTGGAGAAATGTTACTTTCTAAGCGGCTTTATCGACGTTCGTTCGGAACCTGCTTTCCAGTTCATAGGCTGGCGACGGAACGATGCACTCCGCATGTAAACAAACACACGCTCTACCAAATAACACTATATTAATATGGTCACTGTCAATGATGTTTCGAAATTGAACCACAGTTTGTATGAATTTCTAGTCAATTCTTTAGAAGAAGTTAAGAATTCTTAATAATGGAAAGTTGTAACTAGTGCAAGCTTTGTATTCAACGATATCGTACTTACCTACTAAAACAAACAATTGTTATAATTGAAGTGCAATTTGTCTTTGTAAATTATTGTTACGTTTTGTACCTGTCAGCTGTAGGCATACGTTACTATTCGTGTTACTTAATTGCAACAGTTGTTGGCTTAACAATAAAACAATTATAAATTACAACATCTCTTTAACTAATCAATCAGACATCATCACAAACAATAGCATTTATAAACATTGCAAAATAATGCAAATTAATGTACTTCTAATGACGTTGACACGTCATGGAGCAAAAGAAATCGCATTAGTCAGTGTTTGAGGTAAAACCACAGACTCAATAAAATTACTCCTCACGACACATCTCTGTGCTTTCTGCGAAGCAACTGACCTTAATACCCATTGACGTATAAAACGACAACAAATGTAAGAAAATGTAAGTTTTAAACGGATGAAGTCCAATAAAATATTTGGAAGACAATAAAATGATGAAATTAATTTATTACAGAAAAAATAAAATGGCTAAGATTCTGGCGCAAAAAGCACAAAAGAAAAGTAAACTTCTAAACAAATAGTATCTTCCTACGAGTACCTTACAACATATTGTTGGGAACTCATAATCAACCTACTTACGGACGTAGGTGAGAAATTTATACAAACGGCCCCTTTCAATTAAGAGCTTACACTTAACTTTTCTACAATCAGTAATAACTGATACTATTAAGTAATGTATCTGGACTTAACATGATATTCTTTTAAAATTATCATTTTGCTTCTTTTAAGTTGTTTGTACGGTCACCCGCACGTCAAGGGAAACGCTTGCCTTTCGATATTCGTTCTTAGGCGCACGATTTAAGGATGATACACAGTTCAGTTAAGTGTATAGTCTCAAAGTCTGACGGGCTTTTGTCTGTTCTGTCATCCTCTATACTGTCAAGGACCGAGCATGCGCTCGCGCACCTTCGCGTACGCCGGGCCCACGTCAATAATATCACTTTAAGTAGACCGGTTTTACGGTCAGTCCTAGTAAACAACTCGCTTTACTATAGACTGTCGGTACATTTTTTGTGTGCACAAAATCTGATCGTTCTCAGAAATATGTACACTGCTGCAAATATGGAAATGTGAACTGGGCCGAACCGATTGGATCACGTACGGCTGATTAATCATCAATACCGAGAATTAGATGCAAATATAAGTTGGACAACTTTAAGACCTTCCTAAGCGGGTAGATACAAAACATGTTAACAAATTTTACTCATATTTATATTCCTATGTAAAGATGGTTAATGGAATAATTCATGGACACAATGTCTTATACTCAACATGATTGATGTTACAAAGCGATTTTTTTAGTTATTAATTCAATATTGTTCATTTTTGGAACTCTATTTTGCTATGTTTTTCTTTTGTTCTGTGTATTTTTGTTGTCTATTTTTTCCGTATAAGCAATGTTTTGTCCCTATACGCGTAGAGCCCGCATCGCGTTGTGCACTAGCCATTAACTATGTTCAATTTCGAAACATCTAATTTGTTAGCACATAGGGTTAGTAAGTTGACAAGCATACCCAACTGTACCTAAGAATAAAAAGCTAAAAATGACAAATGTCACTGGACGAAGTTTCATGCTTTATGATGACAAACACAATTTCATACACGGACACGGTGTATCTTACCGAAACCTTTCGTAAGATTATTTGTATGCATACAGCAATATCCCAATAACTATTGTGCTACAAATAGACAGCTTCGGGATTTTATGTTTAACAATTGGACAACATTACATACATTGCTCTGATTCTATGGTAAGTAGCTTAAGCACTTGTGTTACAGAAATCAAAAACAACGACAGTACCACAATACCCGGACCCGAGACAATATAGAGAAATTCGTTTCTCATATTGACCCGACCATCTCTCGGCTACGAAGGTCGTTAAAAAGTTGTTTAAAGGCATCCTGGGTTAATGGGCTATCCTGGGTTAATGGGCTATCCTGGCTATACATCATATGTGCATCTGTTGCTTTGAAATTAAAATATCAGTACCAGTATCCCGGCGTGTCAGCCCTACGGTCGGCGATAAGTAGACTGCTGCCCCGCCCACCGACTGCACCCAGGTGCGCTTGCGCCGCTGTGGTGTGCCTTGCCAGCCTTGCTAGTTGCGTAACACCTTATTGTTGTCACTTTAACACTCCTATTACAAAACACAGCTAATCAGGTCCTTAAAGTGGACACGCAGGAAGTAGGCCCATCCTTAGAGAACACATTACATTTTCTACCGAACACACTAACCCATCATGACTGATAAAAATACAACTATGCATTAAATCCAACAGTTATACTCTTTTTAGGAAATGAAACCAAGTTTAAAGAACACAGACCTTAATCAAAAATCACCAATATAGTTACGAACGATTATTGCATGGTATACTGAGAACGGTGAAATAAGATCTGGTACAAAAAAGGGATTGCACTATTACAGAAACTGTACTACACGATCTGTATTACAGGAAAAAGGAAGAAAGCATGGGATTAATCTTGTTTTGCACTGAAACGCTAAAACACTTAGTGGTGAGCTTAGGTTTCATAATTCTGTTGAAGCAATTTACACTGGAGGCAGTTTCAATGGATATGTTGACAGTAAATAGTAACATTGGAAGCACTCTATTAGTAAAGGACTTTTTAGTAAGGGAACTTTGGTAATTAGCTCATGGGATGTAAAACAGACATTCTCTGTTAATATGAATAACATAATCTAATTCTACGTCTGACACGTCTTGAAGGAATCTCGAAATTAGATTTTGAGACATTAGTAGAATAATTTTGTTTCTGCTGGAAACGGTTTTTACCAAAAAGTCGATGATTATTTCCAAGTTACAAATGTAAGTATCGCTTATACGGGGCCTGCTTACAATTTTGGGCTTATCATTAAGGTAGAATATATTTTTAAATTAAAAAAATAAGCCTGTTTCAAAAACCACTTTTAACTTATTCAAACATGATTAACAATCAACAAGGAATCATGTTAATGAGTAGGTACTTGGTTTTGCAATAGTGATACCTTAAGTTTGTTATTTTGTAGTTCCTACATTACATGCTTCTATTCTTAAACATTTACTGATGTGATGGTAAATTTAACAGGTGGGAGATTTTTGGATATAAATACTAATTATTTAATTGTTTTATCATTAATACCTTCTTGCCTCACCTCTACTATGTGACAATTGCCATACTTCACAAGCCTACGAGTACTTAAACACTCATCATGAGAAATATCAGCTGACTGCTTTACGTAACAATTTTATTGGTCCTGACAACATGCAAATGTCGGTGACGGATTGTCACCCACCCAGTTAACTGTGCCAAAATAACAGCGGAAAACAATTCTTTAAACACGTATTTAAAACAGATTCGGTATAAGAGGTTTCGAAGATGGACAGGGCTGACAATTTATCTTGTTTGTTTCTCCTTATTCCACTATAAAAGTACTGAAGCTACCAGGATTGAAATTGGTCCGATGGTGGATTTTATAATAATACAAATGTCACTCTTTAAATTCTGTATCAGGCTAGGCCGTTGATAAAAGTTGCTGAAGTAAAAAGGAAACGAATACAATTATTTCCTGATTTAAAAACTATCAAATCAAGTAGAACCCAGAATAAGCAAAAAAATAATAAATTAAAACAAACGATAGTCGAGCGATTAATATTTATTTCGAATGTGCTTTGTAGCTAGTACTTTGAAGCATAAACATTGTATTGTATGTACCTAACTTTAAATTGCAAAATTTACTTTTTTCTTCGTACTTGAATACTATTACGGGGGTAGAATGTGATGATAGAGATTAAAAAAACAGTAATTGTTTATACTAAACGTGCGGTAAGAATCAAAAATTTATCTGCGTTATATTATGGGAAACTCATTACTGCTTTTATCTTATCATTAACACACTCGGTATTTTATCCTACTTACAATGAATATTTTTTGTAAATTTAACACCCAAATCTTTGTTTTATGTATGTATTATCTATATGCATGTTCGAGAATTAACATAGACAAATAGGTATACATATTTTCAATTTTTTTTATTTCTTCCTTTGAGCCTGCACCTTGAGCTCAGCGATGTATTTTTTTACAAATCGTCATCGACATCGCTTTTAAAACTTTAAAAGTGAATACTTATTGCTCACCAAATTAAGGAAAACCCTAAAATAAAAATACATCCCAACATTTTCCAAGCAATGAAGATTGCTCAAAAGAATTTCTTCGGGATTTGATACCTTTGGGACCACTACATCACTCCACTCTCGAAAACAAATAAGGAAGAAGTATTGTTCGCAATGCTGCAAAGGCTTTCCATTCGCCATTGCTCTTCAAAAGAGGAAAGTGGTCCCTAAAATTCGTATCTGACGGTAATGCAGTACCTATTTGTACAATAACAAATGATCGTGGATAACAATCAAAAGTCGTCAAACTACACACTTTGAACTTTGTGGGAGTAGGTGTGTAGATGCAAAACTTCAACACTAATTCAACAATCGCGCCAAACTATGACTGCTGTCCTATTCTACCAGTTTTCGAACGATTTTAAACACCCTGTTTTGCATCATTAGAATAAAATAAAAAATGTCTTTATTAACGAAAACTTTTACAAAAGCATTCATGAATCGTCAGATTAAGATAAACTACCGCCGTGTTCGGAATGTTCATTATTTCCCGATTCCAATATTTTACGATTCGTAATGTGTCAAAAATGACAATTCGTTTCTCTCCAACTGACTACGGTTCTAGAACGGATTAAGCTTACGCCTTGTATTATTTATTACCATCTGCAACTAAAACGGGACATTTTTCAATTATTGGAACCGGGCATATATCGAGGAGAACCGGCAAGAAACTCGATAGTTGCTCTTTTAAAAACTTAGATAAGTTATTTCTTCTAGAAAACATGACCGTAGTGTCGAACCGCCAGCATGATTGATAAATCAAGGAACTTATATTAGCGATCGGACGTCATCAAAGAAGTGTCCTTCTCGGAAATTGTCAAGCGGTCCGGTTCAGCTCTTGAGTGGCGGTTCTGGCAACCCTGGTAACAGACAGAGCATCAGACTTGCATGGCACACCAGTCTTGTGCCAACGCGTCTATTTCGGGCCTGTCCACTCGCCCACGTGAAATGCTTACACTCACTTGTTATTATAATTAGAAAATCGTAGATACTAAATATATTTTCGACACACCAACGCCACTTCTCTAAATTTACGTCTCAAGCATTCTTTATTCAAATGTTACCGAACTGTGCAGTAAATTTTGAGAATGATGCTCTTCGTCTATTCTTGAACATCTTGGCTCATTTGCATTTGAAATACCATAGTTAGGTTATCATTCGTTTATGTACGGCGAACAGCACATCAAGGTTAACACTTGCAGTTCGATTTTCGTTCTTATACTTACGACATTAAGGACGGTATAAAGTCCAAAATGTATATTCCGACGTGTTTTTGAGCGTACCTATATGCTCCGTTTGAAATATAACTAATATGACTGTCTACTATTGTAATTTACCTTATTTCATACACAATAAAAACTAACTTACTTACGCATTACGTACTAAAATACCATCCCCGATAAAGAAAGACAATGTTTCAAAAATCATCATAACAAAAGCATTTAAGCTGATAAGTCAGTGACCATCCGGCAAATTAAAACCAACAACAATTAGTAGACTAACTTCACCACTTCTCTCGTAACTCGTAAAATGTCTGTATCAACGAATTACACATAAATGTAACTTTACACGCACTTCATTTTTATTATCACGAAATGCGCAGTCTGTCGCTACTGATTATTATCTTCAATGATAATACACCACGTTGCTTCAATAGGGGTCCGTCGAGTACAACGCAACTAAAGTCCGTGAGCGATACAAAACTCTACCTTATTTACTTTACTTAGACTTTATATTTTGTTGGCTGCAGCTTATTCGTCGCCCCACGAATACAAAAAATATCTGAGTCTATTCAAAATGTGGATTTGCGAATTTATTTCGGAAATATCCTTTCACTACAAACAGCTGCTATAACCGTCCGCTTGTTATTCTGACAGTTTTATAATATGCACACGGAAAATAATTTAAACCATATTACTATCATTGCTAATAAAAGCTATGCAGTTTGATAATTTCCAAAAATAATTTGTACTTTTGTACGTTACAATTAGGGTATGCAATGCATTTAATGTTAGTACCTACTATGGAATTGGTTGATCTCTCTCAATGAGATTGATACCGTAGCCGAAATCAGGAGGGAAGAAACATACTTCAACTTTGACTCGTCACGTCTCTTGGTCAACATAAAGCAAAATGCATATTTATAGACATTTTCTAATCAACACGGTTTGCTATCAAAATACTGCTGTAGAATATCATTGTAAAATAATCCGACCTAGCATTGCTAGCCGATAGTTTCCGTACCGGTATCGTCATGGCGGCAGTGTCAAATTCCGCTCTTGTCAAGCCCATTCAAGACACCTCGCGTAGGACGCTTCCGCTCGCTCTATCAACACCGCATCTGCCAACGTCCAAAGATTAACGATCCACAAACGTACGCCGGAACGTGATAAAACAACAAAAGAGACACGTTCGTTAGACATTGTCACCTACGACCCAATGGTTCAATCTTTATATATCACAAGTTGGTGCTCAGCGCCATCACCATTTATTTATTTATTTAAAAACTTTATTGCACCAATAAGCACAACAGATGGACTTAATGCTAGGGGCATTCTCTACCAGTCAACCCTTGGGTCATGCAGATAGTTTGTATATGGGTGCGGTAACAGGGGAGAAAAAAAAATTAGATTTATTCAGTCAAATAGCAATTGCGTAAAAGCTGCTGACTAAGCTCAACTATGAGATAGGCTGGGTTATATTCCACCACGCGAGCTTAGTGCGGATTTGTGGAGGTGTGAGAAAAGTGAACAACCTTACTGTCAAAATGTAAGTCAAGCGCTAAATGGCCTCTGGCCTAGGCTAGGCTTAAAAATTAATATCGAGAAATCAGCCGGGACTAGTGTCTTCAGTAGCATGGAAATGCTCGATAAGTCTCTAAATTCGGTAGCTTACTATCTATCGATAACGTTTCGGAATAATTGTCACTTTCGAGCCACAACCACCTCAGTAAATGCGTCAGATTACTATGAAAGTAACTAAATAAAACTTATTTTCCTTGGGTTTTATCAGAATTTTCTATTATATAATAATGGACTACATCGCATATCGAGAATAGGAAGTCTAAATAGGCCGCTCGGATACTTCCAATCATATTGATGGCGAAGTACACGTGGATCATAAAGCTTAATGAAGGATGTAGTTAAGTAGGTTTTGCATCTTTTAGAATTCCCAAACAAAACAGCACAATGCTATTATAATCATAATCAATTCATTTATTCATGTTGGTTACAAGTAACACTTATGCATCGTCAAAATGAATACAAACCAAAATTGAAGCTACATCCGGTTCGGAACCTAATCCTACCGAGAAGAATCCGGCAAGAAACTCAGTAGTTATCCTAATCTTTCAAAATATTGTTGCATTATGGGTACAAATTTCGCTTTCATTTAATGGCCATTATTATCTTCTATGCGCAAATATATTGAACTCAATGTATTGTCTACATCTAGTGCCTGGTTTGCAACACCGAGCCTCGTCCGCAGTTCGTTTTTTATCGCACAGGATGTCTGGATCACCGCATCTCTTCCGCTATAAATCCATCTTCCAATTGTACGTATCTACATACGATACTGAGCAGACCCTATAGCAAACTAGTCTAAACTAACCAAGTCGAACTCATGACCGCTTACGCTCGAGTTCGGGATTAAAATAACTAGATTTTTCCGCTGCGCTCAAAGATAAACGTATAAGTCCTTGTATAATTAAAAAGTGATAATGATGTTTAGATATGTTTTAAAACACACATACTCACACTCAAAATCCCGATATTTCCCACTTAAATAAATTAAGGTTTACAAAATAAAATAAAAAAATAGGTTTATTAGTTTCCTTTAATAACGTTATAAAAATTAACAATCAGCTAATCAATATACTATTTAGTAGGTAAATAAACATTTGCAGATAAATTAATAAACATACAAATTATTAAATAACAGCAGCTATGTATTCTAAATTAATTCATCTACAGATTTTAACGAGGGGATTCCCCGTACGACATCATTTTAACAGATTCTGTCTAAAAACTCATACGTTGGGTTTCCCCACTATATTTTTTAGTCAATTCGTTTTGGAACTGTGCAGTGTAACTCAATGTGTTGTGTAATCATCGCGAGTTTTTCCATACAAAACAACATTATACGCAACATTTTCGGGATTCTTGGCTTCAAGTATATTTAATGAAAGAAAATACCCATGAAAAATTAGAAAGTACAACGAAGAATTTAAGATAATATAAAAGTATACGTAAATGGTTGTGTGAATGAGGGATCGCCAGCTACTAGAAGCAATATTTCGCCACTGAATTGAGCGTTAAAAACACCAGTTTTAGCGGAAAATCCACTACGTTGGCAACACTGTTATTGGCGAACGCTTTGGAAGAGCGGAGGAGTCCCACAATGCGCTGCTCCCAATCCTGAGGCAGCTGTCCCTACGATGCGCCAATGCTTTGCCCCCTTAAAAAGCCCTTTTTAGGATTCCGTAGTCAACTAGGAACCCTTATAGTTTTGCCATGTCTGTCTGTCTGTCTGTCCGTCCGAGGATAATCTCAGAAACCGTTTGCACTAGAAAGCTGAAATTTGGTACAAATATGTATATTAATCACGTCAACAAAGTGAAAATTAAAAAATAAAAAATAATTTTTTTTCGGTTACCCCTACACGTAAATTGGGGAGTATTATTTTATCGTTGGATAGGTATTTAAAAATGAACAGGGGTTTACTAAGATCATTTTTTGATAATTTTAATATTTTGGGAAATAATCGCTCCAAAAGAAAATAAAATTGTGTCCCCCCCCCCCCCTCTAACTTTTGAACCATAAGTTCAAAAAGTATGAAAATAATCTAGAATATGGACCTACATAAAGGTTTTCTAGAAAAATTTTTTTGAATGCAATGGGCAATAGAAAGCAGCAATAAAACAGTTATCATCAATACCTTTACAAGTTATCCGTGCTTTATCATTGGATAAAAATAAAATGTCATCGCATTATCAATACTATCTCAATAGACCGATAAAGCAAACGTGCGAGAGAGGACATGAATGAATCTTAAAATAACTCATCTTGCATCCAAATAATTACACAGTATTGTACTCCTCCAATATTGTGTTCCTTCGGCGGAGGAAAGGCTTTGAATAAATCGGTATTCCATGAATATTCGTATGAATGGTCAACAGCGAGTAAAACACTTGCAGTTGGATATTAGTTCTTATGAGCAGGACATAAGGGCGGTGCAAACTCCAAAGTGTACAGTCTGATTTGCTGTTGATCATACGTACACATACAATAGTGCATGTAATGCTTTAAAGGCATACATTGTATGAAACCCATCTACGTTTGTATGTAAATTCAAGCTCAGTGCAGCAGACTCAACACTTTAGTTCTTGTGTATAATATCTTATTTAAATATTTACGCAAAGTCTGGACCATCTTCATATTTTTAGAAATGATTAATCGCCCTGTTTTCACTCGTTCCAGTGGAAGTAGACGGCAGAACTAGTGAAAACTTTTCGTACTAATTCCGTGTGATTTTACTGAGACTAGTGGTAGTGTTTCTATACACTAGTTCGTTTGTACTTTAGCTATTAACTGAAGATGCTATAACTACAATTAAAACTATATGTTAATCGCTTAAATAAACGATATTTTCTGTCACCTAATACGGCATGCACATTTTTTGCTGCCAAATTAAAAAGAATACACAAAATATTTAATTCATTTCAGATCGCAAAGCAAACCAACAATTACAGGCCGTCGAATTTAAAACGAAAACTCGTACAAAGATAAAAGGAATGCTGTTCATAATATAATTAGAGACTGTCAACCGATCGATCCGCCCAGACTAGACTGCGTTCCCAAGGCGACGGACTTGAACTAACTTCTATTTAGATTATACTACTAGTATATACGTTGAAACAATACGAACTTATAAATATACATTGAAGAGATCATGTTTATCCAACTTTGAAACATATGCCTGCACAAATTTGATTTTCTACGTATCTCTTACAAAAATACTTATAAAAAATTAGACGATACCAAAATTGTACTTAAGATAATAATACCAGTTCAAGAAAACGATGCAAAACTAAATCGAATTATCCATTCAGCAGTCAGAAAGTCAGCAGCTCCTAATCTCATTGCACGAGTTGTAACAGAACTTACTTGCTTTATTACACATTGTGTCATAATCTAACAAAGAAAGAAAGCTGTGGTAACTCGAGAGCCTAATTTGGTTGCAGTTGGCGCCTTTTGTAAACAACACCTTATTTTGAATGAGTGAACAAAAGATTGCCCGGCTATTTTAAAGGCAAAGTAACATAAAAGCACTACGAACGTGGCACGCTGCGTCACGCCTAACAATGCCTAAGTAAAAAGCTGATGTTTAAATTAGGTAAATGAATATGTATGTGCTATGAACCAACCACATCAACGAGGTAACTTTACGACATTAGGTGACATGAATACTAAAATAGAGTAGAAAGAAGTAGACATTGATGTGACTAAGATAAAAATGCACCATACCGACAGCGCTTTTTATAAAAAAATTACAATCATCACAAGCTATTTTTATCTTTTTCTTAATATTTTTTTAGTGACCAATGCAATCATTTCATACAATATTACACATATGTATATTAAATTTAAAGTACATTAATTGGTGTCATACTAGTAATTCATGTATTGCCGAACAACTGAATCGATGATACAGCATGAAATCTAACGGTCTTAGTAATTTATGTGTGTCGTATACGAATAATATTCTTTAAACCTCCAGAGTCGAAAATATGAATTAGATTAAATTGGGAATATTGAAGCCTTCAGTGTAAATATGGCCAGAATTGGCCTAGAAACGAATCACGCTTGGTAACTGCCTCGCATTGTTGTACCCCGACCGGAACGGGCTATTGGCCTCTTTGACAGCTTGTAAACTCTGCATGCTGAATTATGACCTAAATGAGATCAGGAATGTAATATCTCTGTGCATAAGTATTCCATATACTACAATACGCAGAAGTTTGAATTGTGAAGAAACGACTTGCGTCTTACGGTGTCAAATCCATTGTCATCCCGATGTGGATTCCTCTCTTGCTTACTATCAGGCAGGGAGGACCCAACAAATACCCAAAAGACACCATAAGCTGTACAATAACGTACGTCACGTATCTACATCGGTGATATTTTACTACTATTCTATCTTTCTCCTAGCGAGTAACCACTTTCGTCCTGATTTTACGAGACTGATTTAGAGCGATTGCCATCTAACCTTCGCAACATGTAAGGCGAAGCTCACAAAGGAGGTTCAGTGTATAAATAACTAAAACCTTTTCTCTTCAGAAGTGTTTAGAGCCTCAAAATAGACAATTTTAAATTAAATTACATTAAAAACAAAAGATATTAAATTTGGTTTCACCAAATGATCTGATAAAAAAGATGAAATTTATGATTAAAATGTCTCGGCTTTTTCATTAATCGAGAAACTATGTTGGATTCAATTTAACTTTCAATTTATCGGCTCATTAGATATTCAATACTAAGAACAACGAAAAAACAGTTGTTTCAATACTTTCCAAGAATTTTCACACGACGGTTCTCCGTAATAGAAACAATGGTATAATTATTACTAAAGGTAACATGCTTCTTATAATTGGGCCTCTTATTTAACCTAGGTATAAAATTAATTCTAATTGAATGGAGTGGGCAATATTATTACGTTTTGTTTTCCAAATGCTAAAAGAAACGTAACTCAAAGAATATGAAAAGTAGGGGGTTGACTAAAGTTTTAAGAATAAAATTGGTCCAGACTATAAGTTTAAAAAACTCGAATAGCTAGACTGGGAGCAGTCAACTGTCACTCAACCCAATCTAAATAAAGATCATAGCTCAGTGAAAGAACTGGCACATTCAACATTGAGATTTCGGACGAGATTGTAAACGTTATTTTTAAACATTTTTGGTACACTCACATTATTTAAACATATTTTATTAGCTAGTTAAATAGCTCAATAGGTAAGTAGAGGTCGTTCTGTATCAAGTTTATCGCCATCTAATAGGTAATATAGATTAGCATTCCTTAATGCATTTTTCACTGTTCAATATTGAAATATGGTAATGGTAACAGTGCGATGATTCTGGTTTCAAAACCAACATTGCATCATTATTTACATAAGGAAGTATTCAAACATTCCAATTCTGTAAGCTTGCGAAAGACGTAATCTTAAAATGTATTTATAGCAAAATCATGGCGCATGAGTAACCAGGTTTATTACGAGGATACCTATTTTTGAAGCAGCTTACGTGATTAGATAGATCCCCATCATTATGCGATTGAGAACAAGATAGCCATTGTATGTATTAGAACTGTTCTTCATAGATAGGCTACGATTAAGCAACAGCCCACACGCAGAACTATTGTGTTTTCTTTGGATGATCGTAAATTATGAATATCTTTTGATTTGCTGCCGTGACATTTTCCTGCTTGAACGTTCAGTTTGTTTCTCATTTCTGTTAGATCAATAGAGTGCGTGTTGGAAGAAAATATCTCAGTCTCCGGATTTGAACGCCCACGCGGCGAATAGCCGCCTATCAAGTCTGAAATATTGTGTGCATATTTCTGAGCAATATGCCATCTGTTCTCATAGCACTGTAGTTATTCTTGTCGTCAACATTTTTATTAACTTCGTTTTAAAATTACATTTAAAGCTTGGTCAAAATAATGTTCCTTTTTATTTGGGTCATTCATTTTGTAATTTATTTCTGTTACAGGTATTCGACATGGATCCGAAAATTATCACTTACTTCAACAAAACTGACACATAACACAAAACGTGAGTCCCTTCAACCTTATTTAGTAGAATTGTGCGAATCGCTTACTTATTTCACAAAAAGAGCCTGCCTTTATATTCTTATGCAAATATTTGGACGCTCTTGCCCTTGGTCATTGATCTCTCTGGTATCAGTTAAATACCTAGAGATAAGAAACACTTATAAAAATTGTTCCGCGGCCTTCAATTCTTTCACTATAAAATTTGTATACCAACTGTAAAGCAAAACTTTTTCATTAGTATGTCTGTTTTGCCTAATAGAGCAAGATTACGTTAGAGTTTGCGTAGCTCAACCCTGAGGTTAATGCAAATTTATGAAAAATTCAAGTAGACATTTCTTTTGCACTCGTGTAGGCAAAAATACCTATACCTACACAGACGTCTAGTTATCTTCTCCAAACTTTAGACAGTATGGAGTGAGTGGCGTTAGTGATTCAATGTTTACAGATTACATTCAAATGTGTGCCGGGTAACGGCCACGTTATTGTTTATCGAGATTATTGTGGGCGAGCTGGCATAGCTCCCAGGCTGACACCTTCACAGGTGTGTCAGACACTCCATCAACGACTCACACCTCGCAAATACCTACCGAATCCATGCCTTTATTAATCATTTATCAATTGAACAAACAACGCCGATCGTGTTTTGTTTAATTTGCCAGTTATTGGCCAGGCCGTTACGGCGTGGCGTGATGTCAAAACAAACGTTCGCACCGAAGAAGAAATCATTGGGCCAGTCGAAGTTTCGATTGTTGGTTATTGAATCGACAACCGTGCGATTAATTTCTTACGAATTGAGCTTGAAGATTAATGACGGTGTCCACAACGTGACTGTACGTACTTACTTACAGAAAGTCTAGTCTCGCTAATCGCCCCGGCGCCGTTAGGCACAACATCATCACTCTATTGCTAACTCCAGAAGCCGTGATCATCAATCACAGTAATCACCAATTGTCTTGTCGTTTCTTTTTGTACACTATAATTTCGTAATTACTGTTTATCAAGCGCACTCGTGTATCTGCTATGATTTTGTATGAAGTACCTGCTAACGAACACATTTAGGTAAATAAACAACGATTACAACGTGTAATCATATTCATTGATAAGTATTTTATCCGTAAATGATATCACTTTCCGTCCAAGTGCCGACGGTGAGGTTGTTTGTATTTTAAGAGCATATTTTTTTTTCAAATGTTAATTAAATTAAAATAATGTGAAATATACAAAACTGAGGAGTTTATAGAAAAATGTCAACGAAACAATCACTGGTAGGTAACACACTGTATTTCATTTTACTAAAATTTAAAGAAAAAAAAGTTTCGTTTGGTGAAATGACTGGCCTTCTAAATATACCTACATAAAATGGCAAATTGATTACAACCAGATCTTATCACTTAACTTACATAATCTGGACCCGAAAACATAATTGTTAATGGCATCTGCATTTAGGTTGCAGTTCCAATGCACGCTACTACTTATTAACGTAATTGCAAACCGCTGTTAAGACAAAGAGACACCAAGGAATTTTCCCATGGAGACTAATATAAGAGCAATCTTAGTCTTATCCACATTACAATCTCACGATAGCTCGGCATCTAGGTACAAAAACAGATCTTGTTATAAATATTTAGCGCAGGTAACATAACTAATGTCGGAGGTAGAATCTAAATTGCTCGATCGAACATTCACCAAAATTTAAAAATGAAACGAATCATCGTTTACGTAAGTTAAGAGTTTCGCGTTATATTTTAAACATTTAAAATAAGTTAACGTGTCAAACCGCGTCAGCATATTTAGTAGATAGTTAATGCGAACTACTAACTTCCCGACCCTAATAAATACATGATTATATTGTCGCATTTTGACCCGCTAACTTATTATAAATGATTCGTTTCTGTTGAATTTCATGAGTACTTGCACTCCTTGATCATCTTAAGTATTATTGGATGGGTGGTAATGGTTAATCTATGTACTAAAATTTATGTATCTTATAATCTCAGAGAATTTTTTTCAGTTGTTAATAAAATGTAGTAAGACGCTAAAATCTTTGGAGTTGCAAAGGGAAGATAAGGTACTTATCCGACATAAATTTTTAATCTCTTTAAAACGTCATCAATTTAAAGTTTACTTTTTAAAGAAACAGCTTACAAATTTGATTAGGACCAGTAGGTTGATCTACTAATATACACTTGTTTGTTTTTGCGCATCGCTAGAAAATAGACTTCGTTAATTAAAGAACCACTTGACGTTGTTGCGTTTTAATGAAGACTAGTTTTTTCTGCGTTTTCTATTGAGTGATAATTTGTGCCAGATACATAGCCCATCAAATCAACTTCTAGTAGACTTTCCCGTTGTGGCCACCCACTCCATGCATAATGAGACCAGAATGATAGATCGTTCATATCAACACATTACGAATAATTTCTTCTGCATATATTAATGGGAAACTTTATGTATATGAGTATTAATCCAAACCCTTTTTTAACACGCTTTTATTAGCTTGGGTTGTATGTATGTAACGGAATCTTTGAATCTTAATTTGACCCACTTCCCGGTCTTTGATTAAGATGAAATTTTGCACACGCTCTGAGTTCTGATGACAATACATGACTAGCTAAGAAACGTCATTACAAATCCAATATGGCGGCCTCCCCAAGATGGCGAACTGACTGTTTGAAATGCACTTCCATGATATGGGTATCAAAAGAAAGGGTTTGCTGTCAGGAATACGAAAACAATAGTCACGTGATTCAAATCCAATATGGCGGGCGTCCAAGCTAACGGACAGGCTATTTGAAATGCACCCCTATGATATGGGTATTAAATGAAAGGGTTTGCTGAATGGGATACGAAAAAGAATTATATAATTATTGATACATGAGAAAACTAAAAAGTAGAAAATAAAAATAATAGTTTAAAAAACTAAAAAACACGCTTTTAGCTCGCACTAAAAATTACAAAATAATTCAGACATTTAAGAAAGAAAGCGTGGAGCGTTTTGTCCAAAAAGAGTAAAGATAACATAAACATTTTGTCCAAAAAGAGTAAAGATAACATAAACGCTCCACGCTTTCTTTCTTAAATGTCTGAATTATTTTGTAATTTTTAGTGCGAGCTAAAAGCGTGTTTTTTAGTTTTTTAAACTATTATTTTTTTTTAATATAAGCCCTGTACACGATTATCGCTAATTTGCATTGATTTCACTTTTGCACTCTACTAGCATGCATTTAAGATAATTAATACACTTTTATGATCAATTTAACATGCCTAGCTCGCAGAAGATCGCCTCCATTAAATGAATACGTATTAATTATGTAAATCATGTCATTTCACTTTTATTCGTAATCTTGTTTCAATTAAATAAACGACGAAACTGAACTGACCGGATATTTTATTAATATCACTGCGAACCGGTAAGGTTGTAATATGCATATACAATGGTTTCTCTTGTAAATAATTCAACAAGTATTTATCCTTTGCCTACCAAATTGACGAATTTTGCATAAATAGGTATTTATTATAGGCAATTAGTAAATTGGTTTCATGTATCAATAAATTGATATACACTTTCTAAAAATGTATGTATTTATAGTTAACTTCTGTTGATGACAATCTTATAAATGTATTTGGATAAATGATACAAATTCCATATGAAGATACAATTAAATGTATCCCATAGTATTTTATGGAAATGAATAAATGTTATGTTACTTCTTTGAAATGTAAGTCATGTAGTTTAGTAACGATAGTATCCAGAATTTATTTTTAGGTAAGCATCGTCCAAAAATAACCATGAAAGAAATATTTACCTATAAAACCTAGGTAATAATAATACTTGACCCTAACTTAAGCCCACAAAAAACAGAGTTTTTGACTTTGCATCGCTCTTGTGTCGTCTGCATAAGAACTAATATCGAACTGCAAGTATTTATTTTGCCGTGCTGTTGACCCTACTTGTTCTGTTATCATGCTGTTATACCAAATTCATTCCGAAATACCTACCGAGCCGGTGCTTTATCAACTTCTGACAATATGCGTTGATAGTATGAGTAAGCAACTTGGAAAGATTAAAATTAAAAATAAACTCTTTTTATAGACTAATGCATTCCTATTATCACATGAGACCAGTAGCTAATATTACATTCGTAGTGCAGTGGTACATGACGCAGATGCCAAAGCTATATCACCTGGCAGCCAAGCCCTCGTGGATAGCTGGCACTCTGTTATGAATATTGCATAAATCATAACTCCCTTGACGGACTGTAATTTACCAGAGACAAATGGAGGTTGGGTGTTGTATTATAACACTACATCGCAAGCGCGTGCAATGAAAAAGTTATTAGCTAGCTGCAAAACACGGTGCGGTAATCGCGGAAGCACCGTTTCTGTGTCTAATCTTCATTGCTTTTCTGCAAGCTCATTGCAGTTTTTTTCCTGTGTAATTTAATAAATTCTAGAAACCAGACTTTTATGCTACATTCCGTAAATTTATTTAATCTACTAGTAAACACATTGGCATTCAAATAGACATGCACATATCTTAATCAACAAATCACGAGAACCGTATTCCGGACCTCTAATAGGATATAAATATAAATTTATATCCCATTACAAGTATACAAACCCTGATGGAAAATATCTACCTACGATGATATAGCCTTATATATGTAGTTGTAACACTTCTTTTCTCATTTTTTTATAACTAGAAGTGTAATATGGAAAACAAGCAGATGCTCCGACCGATAGTGACTGTAACAAATACCATAACTTATGTAAGGATGCTTATGCAGGGGACTCAAAAGCGTTGCCGACTCCTATGAAGTGTTTCATGACTTTTATTACGTTCAAATACAGACAAATCATCAGACAAATAAGTTTTATTAATTCACGACAACAATGAATTGTCTATCCGAAGGCCCGAGTAGCGCGTGTCACCTAGTTAATTCGCCTTGGAATCTCCCAACCTTTCATTCTTCGCAGTTTAGTACCCGTTGACAGCATGTCCTCAGTTATGTGTTGTCTGTAGAGTACAGTTTGTAGTACAGAGATCATTCTGAACGGTGCAGTCCGCACCTGCCCGCCTTATTTTAGCTCAGCTGGCCGTGGCGAGTCGCAAGGTGATGCTGGATATTTTCATATTCTGGGTCACGACGTGTGTCTGTCTCAAGGACGATACCACGTATACGAGGTCACTGTTATTTTTGTGACAATATTAATTCTAAATGTCTCAGCTGGATATTGTTAATGTTACGCGCTTAGTGACAACGTGAGGCTAGAAAATTATCAAGGTCTTCTAACATTTTACTTAGCAACTGTATAATTTTACTATGTCTTATTTAAAAAAGGATGCTACGTTTCCACATTCGACTCAACATAAAAGGACTGCAATACGGCTAACGTTACTTCTATACCTTTAATTGCAATCGAAATGTAAATACTATTATCAACTTTAAAACAAATTTTAAATGAATAAGATTACACACTAGCGGCTCGCCACACATGCATAGCATCCCCATTTTCCACAATTTTTTCGATCGTATTGCTCGCAGCGCGATGTTACATAGCCTAGGGCTTTCCTCGATAAGTGGACTATTTAACAAAATCATAATTATTAAATTCCAAGCAATAGTTCCAGAAATTAGCGCGTTCAAACAAACAAATTTGATCAGCTTTATAATATTAGTATAGAAGTAGGTATCGATTCCATCAGCAAAATCGTTTCTGAACACATAGGAACACCAAAACGTCTTATTTATTCACGGCCACCTGTTTCGAAGATAGATTCATAATTTGTTCATTCAAAATTGAATTCAATGGATATCTACATTGCAGGCTGTTCAAAACTATTTTTAATATAATTAGTCGTCAATAAATTATCTGGGTACAACAGGCAATGTGTCACGTGCCCCCCCAGTTTCCCGTTACATTACCGTTACTGCTGACACGCGTCTACCTACAACATTATTATTTCACCTGCATATTGTAGGTCATATGGTAATGGTATTATTATTTTCTGCCGTGTGCCAAGAGTCCGCTTCCAAAGATGATTCATTCGTTGCGACCGGGAATGCAGTTCGGTCACCGAATGTTCCGCAGTGATGGCATCTTTGCTAACCTCAAATTGTATCTTGATCTATGGACTTACGTTTTTAATTCACCCGCAGGAATCACAGAAAAACCGCTTTTAATCGGTTGGCAATAGAACTCAAATTCAATGTCATTGATATTGAAGCCTGCCTGCAGGTAAAATTTTTTGCTTACGCCTGATATTCCTTTGTTTATGTCTGCTCTGTCTCTTCACTCTCACAATTGATTATCAAGAGATGTAACCACTATAAGTACCGCAGTTTAATTGCCGGTTTGGAAAGTCGAAGTCATTACTTTCTGATCGTTACGTTTGTACTTATGATCTTTTCAAAAAGACATTTGTTTTGTCCATCTTTACCCTCATAATGTGCAATGTAAATGATAAAACCAGCAAATTTAGTGAACGCTCTATTTGTTTTTAATTAACTGAAGCTTCGTTTTAACGTAATATTTCAAAAATGACTACCTGTTTTTCTATGAATCGTTAATTCTAATGCCTAATTTACTTTCCATACCAGCTGTCATCATTCGTCTATCGGTCGTTTTTAGCTTACTTACTCCTCGTATAATTTGCTACTATTCGTAACTAGAACGAATCGTTTTTCAAATATTGGAACTGGGCATTAGTCTTCTGTTGGTATCTACTGTTAAAGATTCGGGGATAGCTAAATTATCTACAACGTTTGTCAAAATGATGACGTAAACCGTTATTGTTGCTTCTTTTATTGAATTAATTGTCATGTTGGACAGAACGCGATCACGCGTTCCATTCTACTACTCAATGGACTGGATTCTATTTATCAGACGGGGCCTTGGAAACACCTCCGGAACGAATTGCTTGCTTGCATTGCGACTTGCGACGGACAAAGTATTGCCAAGTAGGCATAGTCACTCAGTTCGGTGTTTTGTTGTCGATTGATTGTGTAATTGGTCCGATGATTTATGGAGCTATTTATAACTGACACCCGAGGGAATATTTTTGACGTGATTGTACGCCAATTATGTGGGAAGGACAGAAATTTGCATTCGTCGAGCATGATCGATGCACAAACATTTAGGAGACTTTATTTAACTGGAAGCGTTCTTCGAAATACGATTATTTATTCGCTGTACCGTTTCCGAAGGGTTTTAAAAACCGGGTTTAACAAGACACCGCTGCTTTTGGTATCGTTTGTGCTCGAGGTCCATACTTGCGAACACAAATTTATGTAACTACACATAATAATAATCCACTTATTTCTTCTTTATGATACCACAAGGGTCTTGTTGACCCATTTATACCCTCTTACATTTCCTATAGTAGATATACTGCACTCGAGGGAGTCCGTCGATCAATGTAAAATAAAAATGTAGGCTCTTTACGTGTAAGCAGCTTACTACTGCGTCGTAAAACCCCTTTTGAAGGCTATAAAACACAACATATTCACAATAAATTATATGTAGTAACCTAAAAGATATTTTTAGTATGATTCACTTGAGTTTTATTTACATATTTCGAAATTACATACCTACCGGTTTTTAAGAGACACTTGGAAATTTAATATGAGTTTTCACGATTAAATAGATATAATCATTCTGTGTGCATTATAACATCGCCGATATAAAATTTGGACTGCATACCAAATGCACAATTACTTAAGCCAATGAACCTATTCGAAGATATGATAAAAAATAACATCAATTCATACATATTATACAAAAATTATTCTAAAACATAACTATATAATAATACAATACAAAAACGGTCCCTGTATGATGGACTATATATTTTTTCAATACTTTTATTCATAAAGGACAATATGATTTCGTTAATTGGCATAAGTATTATATTGATTTAAAAAAAATATTTCAAAATAGAGAAAATATTTTTTATAAAAACTTAATTTAAATTGGTCATATACGACATGCAGCCTTGTAAAGCAAATATATCCATCTCATTCACAGATCCAGATTTATGTTTTTGACGTTTGTTTAAACTGACGACACATTCCAAGTTCCCTTGTCTAACCTTCAGTTAAGTCGTGATTATAGAGAAAATAATTATTAAAAAAATATTTCCCGATCGTTTTTCCATGCTGCTCAAAGGTTTTAAAAAGTCCTGCAAACTCCCTATGCACAGAAGTGTTACAGTTTGCAACGGATTGCAACCTACAAATCTAAACTCAGACTATTGTATATACCTTGATCGAGCTATCTAGCCAACGCTTGGCATGTGAAAGTACTAGTATTCATTGTATATCGGTCGAGGCTAGTATTACCGAGTGGAGCGGAGCTCGGACAACTGTGCGAATTTCGGAGGGGGCCGACCCTCGCGCTCTCCCCTACCTGCAAATGCAGTATTGATTAATGCCACTCGTCTGCACTTTAAATTATGTTTACGAATTCGTATTCTTGCGAAATGTGACGCGCTTAGAGACGTTACTATTTCATTCGTTGTCTTGCCGTGTTTCGGATGTTTAGCGCGTTTTCTTTGTTTTTTTTTTGCCTTTATTTTGTAATGTTTCTTCCGCTGAGTTATTAATATAAACCTCCAGATCCAAACCCCTCCTGCTGGGAAAAAAATCTGTTAATAGTAGCATTTCAGACTTTCTAATACTTCTATGATTTTCTAAGCTTGATCCAAATTCTATTGGAATAAAGGTCTTGAGCATACCAGAACAAACTCGTCTCTTCTTGATAACTTAACATTAGAACCAAAATTAAATATTTGAGATAAAAATGATGTGAGATAAAAAAATTCTGTTTCTCTAAAACAACATTACCTATTTGCTATAATAAATGGTCAAAAAGTTTGTGTGCCTAAAAATTAGACACTCAACCTTACTTTTGGCTAAAACTATCCAACATCATTTAAGTGTACAAAAATAAATATAACAACAACTTATACTATTATTATTTAGTGGATATCAATATCCGAAACCACAATGTCAAATTACATTTAGTTGTAACAATTAAGGGCCATAGACAAACCCTGCAGGGTACCTCGAAATATCATTGCACATTGTTAACCAATTCTCCCCTCTCGTAGGGGAGCAATATTCTCTGTCAGTGACGTTTATGTAGGTATAAATCCCTTCATTTCGGTTTAACTCAAAAACTCTTGGATCAATAAGATAAGATAAGATAGATAAGATATCATTTATTTCAACATTATAGTCATAGGTAGATTGATATTACAAATAAAGAAGAATTACATTAAATATCATAATCAATTTCATTCAATTAACATTCAGATTATATTATTGGTTATTAAATTAAAAAAGTACATTATTTTTCTTATTATTGCGTCCTTTAATAATTTGTTCGTTAGTCAGCACATTAATCAACGAACAGTGGTTAATGTACCGACAGTCAAACCGCTGCGAGAATAAAATATTATTTATGTGAAGATAAACAAAATCTGAAATTCACAAAATGCTGATGTGACACAACACTTGCAATAACAATAAACTTATTAGTACTCGAAATATAAATAGATAATTTTGTGTGTAACTTTCAGGTTACACCTGGAAGGATGTGAATAGATTATATTATCACAAAGCTCCATAAGAAGCAATAAAAATAATAATTAAATTTACGATAGTAATAACATTCAAAATAGCGAGAGAATCAAAACGAGTGATAAAGTCACAAGGAAGATGTAATTACATATGTAAATACTAACATGAACTAGTACATACGGAAGTATAGTACCTAACTCTAGAGCTAGGATATTATTTCAACATCAAACTAGTCTGGATTAAGATGTTCTATTCGTATTAATCTAATTACATGTAAGTAGATCCTCTCATAATTTAAATCCCTCGCCATTCAACTAGACAAGTATACGTAAACTTCTTAATAAATCTTTACCGCCTCAGTAGGCAGACAGTTATTAGGTACGTTTTGAATAGAGCATACGATATTTTAGGGTAACTTCCAGCAGTCTCACACTGAGTCACAAAACAAGAATAACAATTATGTAAGGAATCTTGCTT
Organism: Glyphodes pyloalis; assembly: GCA_037074685.1. Lineage (NCBI taxonomy): Eukaryota > Metazoa > Arthropoda > Insecta > Lepidoptera > Crambidae > Glyphodes > Glyphodes pyloalis. Next base: position 13,231,067 of record JAYKKO010000013.1, read on the forward strand.
GATAAATAAAACATAATACCCAATGTTTTATTTATTACGCTTGTTTAAGAGTGTTGAAAGATATAAAATTCGAAACATACAAAACAAAAATCTACGAAAACATTCTTAGTTCAGGAAGAAAAAATACTAATTTAAAAATAGAATTGGAGTACATAACATAGGTACATAATTGAAGTTGACATTTTTAAATGACAATATGATATATAATTATGTCAAGTAATTTTGTTTCAAAAAATGTGGTGACAGCGAAAACCTAACACCATGTAAATTTCCCATATTTTTTGTATCTTAGACATTATCCGTTTAAAATTATTTCTATCTTGCGTTCATAAGAATACAATTAATAACTAACAAAACCATTATTTTAAAGATCACAGTTATCTATCAGTTTGAGACAAAACTAAATACATGACATATTAAAAACATTTTGAATAATTATCTTATTATTATATACAATACAAGTTTTAAAATTGTTTTTAGGTACATCAGATTTCCAATCTATTATTTCATTATAGGACAGTCCGTCACACAAGAAGCCAATCAAGCAATTACAATTAAAACATGATTGAAAGGTCAAATTGAAGTCAAATGATCATCTACGGTAGGCTCACGGAAATTCTGTTGTGTTTTATAGGAATTTTGAGGAAGTTAACATCAGAAACCGATAACTAGGATGTTGAATGGATCTCTATTAGATACTTTTAAATATCTATCAAAACACGATTTCTTCATACATTTTCCAAGAACATAGCAACCTGTTGTCACAATTTGCAATTTTACTTATCAACACAATGACTATCAAATATTTATGGATAATTAAAAAAAATCAACTGCAAAATATTAAAATGGCCGGTGTAAAACAAAATATTTAAAATTATTATGTAGGGAAAGGTTTCAACATCCGAACTAACTTAACAATCTCCGTTTCCCTCTTTCCAGACCTTTACAGCATGGTGCAACAGTCACCTCAGGAAGGCCGGCACCGGCATCGAAAACATCGAGGACGACTTCCGCAATGGCCTCAAGCTCATGCTGCTGCTGGAGGTCATCTCCGGAGAAACCCTCCCCAAGCCCGACCGCGGCAAGATGCGTTTCCACAAGATCGCCAACGTCAACAAAGCTTTGGACTTCATTGCTTCTAAGGGTAAGCGTATAACTAACGAAAACTAACAATGCCAGTAGTGCTATTCGCTAAATCCATAATTTTTAAACCCAAAAAACCTAGGTAACCGATAGTATCACGTCTGTTTTTAGATGATGAATTAGTTCTGGGGTTGTCAGTGGCCTCTCAAGTTGGTTTGGATGCTTTTGCTATTAACGTACGAAGCAATTTCTTCTTTCTCTGTTGGTGTTTGAAGGATCGTGAAGTGATTCTTAGGCACCATTTTGTTTCGATATCTGCCTTAGTATACTGTACTGACTCTGAATCCATAGTGCTGTCATTAGATTGGACGAAAAGAGAACTATTATGTTAGGTTAATACCAATTTTGTATTGAAGCATTGCTTTTGAGACTCTATAAAAGCAGTCTAAATAGAAATGCAGGATTAACACACTCAACTTATGAAGCTTCATGCGGACCTACCATACTTTTTTAAGCGTAAAAAACAAAAATCCTGTTGTATGTATTACCTAACATATTTAAAATTACTCTGGCAATTATATATAGGTCCGATGGCAATAAAATCCTACGAGTATATTGACACAGAAAGATGTTTTTAACCAATACTTCGGAGTATTTAACTTCGTTTAAATATACATGAGAAAAAAATATACTTCCAGGAGTAAAGCTGGTATCGATCGGTGCCGAAGAAATCGTCGATGGCAACCTGAAGATGACACTGGGTATGATCTGGACTATCATCCTGCGATTCGCTATCCAGGACATCTCAGTTGAAGAAATGACCGCTAAGGTACGCAATACTTTACGCATAAGTATCCGAATTACGTTTGAAAGTATAACGTCTTCTTTAGTGCCTACAAGTAAAACAATCTCATCTGTGGCTGTATTTAACACCTTGAGATGCGCTAAATTTTATAGCATCGTTAGGTAAGTCGTAAAGCTGTCGTTGAAACCGAAACAGATCTTTTAGTCAACAAATGCTGACCAAAATAATATGTGGGACGAGTAAGAATGCATAGTTCGGCTCTAAAGAGATGTATTCGTTTCAATTCTGTTCCGAAAATAGTAACCGTATTTTGCTAATATTTTTAGTTCAGAAACATAAATATTTACACTGCACGCTGATATATCGGCAAACGTTGAAGCAGAAATTTTAAACTTTCAAACTCATGTCTATTAACAATTTATCTTGAGTTGCTCATAAATAACTAGAAAATACAACATATCCAAAATGGGACGATTGCGATAATCACTGTTGAATTTCCGCATAAACACAGTTCCTTATGCAGCAATTATAAGTTACAACCCACAAAGGCAGAAGGCAACCTTTATATGGTAACTTCAAGGTACATCATGACGCACTTTCTAATATCTTATATCTTTACAGGAAGGTCTGCTCCTCTGGTGCCAACGTAAGACCGCACCATACAAGAACGTGAATGTTCAGAACTTCCACCTGTCGTTCAAGGACGGTCTTGCGTTCTGCGCCCTCATCCACCGACACAGGCCTGACCTGATCGACTACAGCAAGCTCTCCAAGGATAACCCTCTCGAGAACTTGAACACGGCCTTCGATGTCGCCGAGAAGTATCTCGACATCCCCCGTATGTTGGACCCCGACGGTGAGTACCTTCTTCATCTATTGAATCATCATACCCGATAAATTATATCTAACTAAAGGTAAATCTCAATTTTCTCATCAAACAAGACACCCCAATTGAGTTTAATATATTTTTAACCAAAAATTTAAAAAATATATTCAAGCATATAGTTATCACTAATTGCAACATAACGCGAACTATTAGATAAACCCCAATGCTGCTACTGTACCTAATTATGAATCCTATCGATCGACCGTTCAATTATTCCGTTCTTATCGATTTTGACAGATTTGGTTCACAAAAACTGTTAAAACCGAAACGAGATCACTGATGGACCAATGCGACTCAATGGCGTAGCAGAATCGGGGCCTTGAATATCCGTACAATATCAATCGTAATTTATCGGTGTAACAATGAGAGGCAATGTATTTGAAATGAATATGAATATTGCAGACCTAATAAACACACCAAAGCCGGACGAGCGCGCCATAATGACCTATGTGTCATGTTACTACCACGCGTTCCAAGGCGCGCAACAGGTATAGAAAGAAAAATGGCCGAGCATAGCCATCGCCAACTCGTTTGACACCCGAGCCCCTAACGCCAGGCCTCTGTGTGCCACTCATAGCATGGATTTGAGAGCTTTCTTGGCTGGATACGTAGGAACTGCCACCACTATCGCATAAATCAAATTCTTCGGCCTAATTCTCGACGTTGGAATGTCTCGGACACATTGCCATGTCACAATTATAATTCCGCTACTTCTTTGCGAAACTATTCAAAACGTAGTGACAATAGTGAATGACAAATTAATTTAGAATGAGGAACCAACATGGGTAATAATAACGAATTTCATGCGATATATCAACGTATCCAGTCATATAACCCAATAATTTAAACAATACCTTCTTTGCATTTTCTCGCAAGCGAAATGAGCTTACGAGAAATGTTAAGACTGCGTTGTTAAACTAAATTATTCCAAGAACCTTATTGATTGATGTCCATAACGTTGTTTGTTTTAATAAATCAATGTTGCTGAAATGACTTTATTTTTAGCTTTGTGTCATTAACTATTTCATTACTGTCAAGTCGCTATTCGGAATGCTTGTGTTTTTTGCAACCATTGCAAATTCAATCATTGGCTTTACTTTCTACGATGAACCACGGACTTACTAATTTAAGACCAAATTCCAATTTTTATTCACAGCAGTCTTACCTTGTTTCAATACAAACCTAACATAGGTAATATTCCGAACACATTTTTTTTAATCCTACTTTTTTATATTAAACCCTTACACAGACTTACGGACTGATTTAAATGTTCCTTACATTGCATTTTTGTAAACATCCACTTGCTCTAAATGTTTTATTTCTTTTATTAAAGCAGCTTCCCCATTTGGTGGATTTCCCCAAACTTACTAGAACATTGGTCTCGTTATCCACTCAGAAATTAAAATAGTACTGTTATACGTACGATTTAACGTAATCTGTTTAGGTGCGTTCCAAAAACACAAGCATAGCCTAATACCTTATACATCGCATGGTACTAACCCTTGTCGCTTGCGTGCGGCTACCAGATCTGCAGAACACGGCGATGCCGGACGAGCGCGCGGTCATGACCTACGTCTCCTCCTACTACCACTGCTTCTCTGGAGCGCAGAAGGTCTGTAATAACGTGTATTACTAACATAATCTGCTTCAAACTAGTTTCAGAAAGCTATCGTACTAGAAAGTCCATCAGACGTTCCACTGCTTGCATAGTAGTAAATTTATATTACTTACGTGGTAGTTGGTCGTTATGTACGGTCAGCATCTTCAGTTTGGATACAACTCAGCACCTTGCCACATTAATTTAACTGTCTAACTGACGTAATACTTTTCAGAATTAATGTGACAAGGTACTGTGATGTATTTGAATACATAGTTTGTACAAATTTTGCTGACTGTACATGTACTCATAAGTCCTGCTATCTAGTGATTTTTTCTAGCGCGATGGCCTCCACTTCTTGTTAGATGCCTCTAATACTATTCTTTATTTATTACGAAAATGTTATCTTAAATTATGTTTTTTTATGAAAGTCTAAAGATTCCTATTACTGACGACTGGGGACACTCCCAGATCTTTACTTGGCCACCCGAATTTTACTTAGAGAATTTTTTTTTTTGCTTCGTTGACGAAACTTTGTGAATGAAAATTTACAAAGTTTTGCATTTGAATTTCAATATTGTTACATACTTAATAATGCGAACATTAAATAAGTAGGTACGAGTTAAAGTCCATTCATTTCCCCACAAATTATTGGAAAAGCCTTTGAATCAATTTTTAGGTAAAATCTTGTTTAATACTTGCCAGTGTATTGTTCTGTTACTAACAAAGGTATTCTTAAAAAGTAATATTTGAATGTTCAACAAAGTATGTTAGTTAATGTTGTTTTATTATCCTAGGCTGAGACCGCCGCGAACCGCATTTGCAAAGTTCTCAAAGTCAACCAGGAGAACGAACGCCTGATGGAAGAGTACGAACGCCTTGCCAGTGACGTAAGTATATTTCAAACTTCGATTAAAGTACTAAAAATAAGTAAACAGGAAAAATCAATAAACTGCGGTCACCACCTTGTGCAGTGCAGAAACCACAATTGAATACTACTTACCACATGAATCATCGTTACTACGTTTTAAACGTGATTTTAGGTAAAACTTACCTATTGACTTTGAAATTGAATGATAAAACAAATGACATAAATCAGACGAGAAATTTCATTAAGTCGAATAATGCCTCGTTCCAATATTTGAAAAACGAGGCGTTCTAGTTACGAATAGTAATAAATTATACATGGCGTAAGCTAAAAACGACCGACGGACGACTGATGATAGGTGATATGGAATTTAAACTAAGAAACGGTATTAACGACTCGCAATCAGTTGGAGAATAACGGAATGTCGTTTTTGACACATTATGAATCGTAAAATATTGGAACCGAGCATTAATCTACATCGAACACTTTACACATTCTGATGTTCAAAAGAGTATGTTTACAACAACGTAAAAACTACTTAGCAATGGAAAAACTCTAGACATTACACAATATATTTATAGTTGCTGGACTGGATTCGCCGCACCATGCCCTGGCTCAACAGCCGCCAGACCGACAACTCACTTGCCGGTTGCCAGAAGAAACTGGAAGACTACCGTACTTACAGGTAACAAAAAATCCCAAAATGATAATATAATGAAATATATACTGTGTAGAAAACTTGCAATAAAACTATTAATCGGTAACACAGTTCGCGTTTTTAAACAAATTTGACACTAATATGCGTAAATTAGACAACATTATTACATTTTGGTCCTTCGAGCCAGATAAGAAATATTTTCTAGAAGGACTCTTTTAGGAGGCTTCTTACATGCAATTTTCGTAATTTTAGGCGTAAACACAAACCACCACGTGTTGAGCAGAAAGCCAAGCTGGAGACCAACTTCAACACCCTGCAGACCAAGCTGCGCCTGAGCAACCGTCCCGCGTACATGCCCACCGAAGGCAAGATGGTTTCTGTAAGTACAGCTGCCAAGCCAGCTGCCAATCCTTTTACAAACAATATTTCTCAATATACGGCTAGAACCGTTTGTAGATCCAGCAGTGTTATGGGAAGATTTGAAGAAGTAACGAAAACGTAGGTTGGATTACTTGTAAACGTGAATTTATAAAGAAAGCACATAGGTTCCTGATTTAAAGATTTACAAGTAACCCGAACTTCTTGACTCACAAATTCTCACCTTGGTTGTATTTGGAAATCCGCCTTGATTTTATAACAAAAAAATGTTTAAATAATTTTTACGCCAATTTTTATTTTCACTTTGCAGGACATCGCTGGTGCCTGGAAGGGACTTGAGATTGCCGAGAAGGCTTTCGAAGAGTGGCTGCTTAGCGAGATGATGCGTCTTGAGAGGCTCGAGTACCTTGCCCAGAAGTTCAAGCACAAGGCTGACATCCACGAGGACTGGACCAGAGGTAGGAATTTATATTCTTCTACCTCTGGAATTCCTGACATACGTTGACAACATTAGATCTGCCAGTCTGTTTGAGAAATGGGGCAAATCATACGTCTACGTATCTCCTACTCGGGAAAATAAGTTTGAGATATAAAAGGTTATTTAAGATATAATTTCTAAATGCCTCTCCAATATTTTTATACATGCTTTCCATCAACAACCAATAATGTTGTCTGAACATCGGGCAAGAGGTCACACATTGATGTTTACCAAAATCTTGAAGATCCATGCAATAAGGTTATTACATCAAAAGCATTTATTGTTTCAGGCAAGGAAGAAATGCTGCAATCGCAGGACTTCCGTCAGTGCAAGCTGAATGACATCAAGGCTCTGAAGAAGAAGCACGAAGCATTCGAGTCTGACCTCGCAGCGCACCAGGACCGCGTGGAGCAGATCGCCGCCATCGCTCAAGAATTGAAGTACGTATAGTTTTATTTTACATAGTAGCATATTTTGTACACGCGAAATCTATTTGAATAAATATATTACCCAGTAGGTGCATTCACTACGAAAGATACCTTTCAACTAATTCGTTATGATATTATCTTTTCTTACACAACAATCACAAAAGTTAGATCTGCACCAGTGGCGTAACTATACCATTCGGGGCCCGTGGCAAATTCATCAATCCATCGACCAACCCCCCCCCCCCCCCTTCTTCTCAAAGAAAGAATAATGTCTAATACTTGTTTGGAAATACCAGAAATGTAGTGCATACTTTAGGAAAGTTTGATGTAAAAATTATTCTTGGTAATTGGGATTCTCCTCTTACCTGGGGCCCCTTCTGGCTGGGGGCCCGTGGCATTTTGCCGACTTGCCACCCTGTAGTTACGCCACTGATCTGCACAATTCTGAAAGTTAGATCAACAAAAAAATATTGAATCGACAAACACAGAATATACACTGGAATAATCAACAACATCAAAACACAATCGAAATAGATGTAAAATTTGTTGCTGAATACCCAGCACACCGTACTTTCAACTTTGGAATAATCTCCCTTCATCAGTTTTGTTTCCGTGTCTTGCCCGCTGCCGCTAACCGATCTATAGGCAAGCGTTAAGATTAACGTAAATGATCTTCCAGCACCCTGGAGTACCACGAGGTGGCGAGCGTGAACGCGCGCTGCCAGCGCATCTGCGGGCAGTGGGACCGCCTCGGAGCGCTCACGCAGCGCCGCCGCCTCGCGCTCGACGACGCCGAGCGCGTGCTCGAGCAGATCGACCTGCTGCATCTCGAGTTCGCCAAGCGCGCCGCGCCCTTCAACAACTGGTGAGGACGCGTCTACAACTGATGTTGTAGGAACTCCGATATGAGTGGCAACCCAAACTTGACGACCATAAGAAATCAGGGCCGTCTGTTTTATATAGGTACCTATAACATCTGATGCCTATAAAAAAATCATCATGGAATCAAATATCCGCTATACTACTAACCGATCTCACTAGTCAAAATTTTACGTCCTTCCCGAATGACAAATTGTCTTCAATAGGCATCCAAAATTTTACCTTAAAAGAAGTATATATGACAGGTCTTTCTCCTGACCAACAAATTTTGCATTGACAGGTTGGACGGAACCCGCGAGGACCTGGTCGACATGTTCATCGTGCACACGATCGAGGAGATCTCCGGCCTCATGGACGCTCACGCTCGCTTCAAGGCTACTCTCGGAGAGGCTGACAAGGAGTACCAGGTAGGTTCAACAATAATCACCAGCAACAGGAAAGTCAACTTCAGAATAATTGGCACGACCGTTTGTGAAAATGATTTCAAAACCAATAAAAATAGTTGATGAAATTATGGTCTCGTGAACCGTGCGGGATGAAATGTATACAAAAGATTCGCGATTCGATTGCTACTCTTCATACTTCTTGTAAGTTTGGTGTATTTACTACTGGCACTATTGAAGCACCCTCCCACATAATAAAAACAATCGTTATTTCATTGTGTATATGTCAATTGTGTAAAATTATTATTTCCATCTTTTCAGGCAATAGTCAACTTGGTACACCAGGTCGAGTCTATCGTCAAACAGCACCAGATCCCTGGTGGTCTAGAGAACCCCTACACCACACTTACTGCCCACGTAAGTATCAAACGTTTCATAGAAACAGACTGCCTAGTTTTAAGTAATTGTAGTTGAACCTGGTAGAGTAGTTAACATGATATTATCATTTGATCAGAATATTGATAGCTTGGTTTATCATCAGGAACTGAACCGCAAGTGGTCCGACGTGAGGCAGCTGGTGCCGCAACGCGACGGAACCCTGGCCGCCGAGCTGCGCAAGCAACAGAACAACGAGACCCTCAGGCGCCAGTTCGCCGAGAAGGCCAACGCCGTTGGGCCTTGGATCGAGAGGCAGATGGACGCTGTCACCGCCATTGGCATGGGCCTGCAGGTAACACTATATACAATGACTATTAATCATCGATTATCTTTTAAGTCTCCGAAAGCTGTAGAACTGTAAGGCCGACCCCCACCACATATGCAACTGATGTTGATAGCCACATATGAAAAATCGACGAAGTAAACGAAAAATCTATTACCTTGGTTTCAACTCTACGATTAAAGGTCAGATTTGTCAAAATGATTTTGGATTTATTCATTGAAATCAATTCAGAAACTGATGACACTGTTAGGTTCAATCCGGTAATTCAGTCTTCTCATTTAAAACATGAATTTCACACACTTTGTTAGTAAAACAATTATTTAAAACTGTTTTGAATAAACAAAAGAAATAAAAGTAAAAAGTATCATCTTAACTGACAAATCGTTGTTATTTCCAGGGCTCTCTGGAAGACCAGCTGCACAGACTCAAGGAATACGAGGCTGGAGTGTACGCTTACAAACCACATATCGAGGAGCTCGAACGTATCCACCAGGCCGTGCAAGAGGGCATGATCTTCGAGAACAGGTCTGTATAAAGCTCCAAAAAAGTTGTGCTAGATTTGAAACCTCAAGATTGGCCATATTGTATAGAACCCAATCTATAATCAAACAATCTATACGGACGCTTTGAGGTGTTGTCTTTCGTCTGAAACGAGCGACCTACATTGCTTTCACTCTCAAAATCCAGTGGACTGGAGATATAGGTACAAATGGATATGAATTTCGGCTTTGCCTTAGCGACTTTTAACAGGTACGCTGATATCCTCTTCAGTCGACAAAGTCTTCTTTCTAATAGGGGAGGCTCATTTGGGGGCAAAGTGTCCTTACAAACTCATTGAAACACGTCAGTCCTGTTTTATAATGCAATTGAGTTCCATTTTCTTGCGCAGGTACTCACAATACACAATGGAGACGCTTCGTGTCGGCTGGGAGCAATTGCTAACGTCAATCAACCGCACAATCAACGAGGTCGAGAACCAGATCCTGACCCGCGACTCCAAGGGTATCACCCAGGAACAGCTCACGGAGTTCCGCTCATCCTTCAACCACTTCGACAAGAACCGAACCGGTAAGAAATCAAATTCTAATGACATTAAGGTACCCATTTCTGAACGTAACCAAAGGGTCATATGCATCAGGTTTAGTTTCCTCTTTGTATGAATTGAAGTTACACCTATTTGGTACGTAGTTAGAATCTCTACATCAGGATTATGTACCTACAGTCATCCATCGTCCATAAACACGTGCAGTTCGATATTAGTTTTTTATGCCAACAACGAATGTTACCTGTAAATATACTTATTTCTGTAGTCTGACGTGACTTTGGCTGTAGGTACATAAGGTAGGTAATCGAGGCAGTTCTGTTCCGAAAATTTGGTTTTTGGTACAAAATACATAATCCAACTCTTAATTGCATTCCATGGTTTGAATTGACCATTTAGTCTAAATTTAAAATCGTCGTAATAATGGTGGCTGCATTTCACAGTTTTGAGGTTTTTATCGACTTCCAGAACCCTCATTCTTCCTGCCAATTACCCAAACTCTCTCTTACGTACTTAAACTGACCCAATGTCTTTCCACTTTCACAGGCCGCTTAGCACCCGAAGAATACAAGTCTTGTCTGGTGTCGCTCGGATACAGCATCGGCAAAGACAGACAAGGAGAACTCGACTTCCAGCGCATCCTGGCTGTCGTCGATCCCAACAACACAGGTACAAATATTTAAAACACTCTTCTTTTCAGTTAAATATATAAGAACTGGACTTTTAGACACGAGTGTAGAGAAGGGATTTGATGCGATGGTGGCTAGGCAACTCCGAAAATGGGTCAAAAAACTTAAGTCTTATATGGATGGTAGCGTTACCATATTTTTATATGTTTGCCAAACTCAACTTGGCTAAAGAGCACAAAAGGAAAAATCTAAGGAGCACAAAAGTGGTATTCTTTCGTCGAAATAAGAAAAGAAAAAACGTCGCGACCACACGCATTGATGACGTCAAGTGCCCACCACGCCCCAATATCTCCCACAGAAGTTCTCCTCGCAAGACTAAGACTAAGTCCCGCATGGAACAGTAAATTTTAGAGCCAATGGTAACTTCTTTTTAGAACAGGCATCCATGACCATAAGATATCATAATCATATTTTCTTAATAAAAGTTCATGTTAATAAAATTTTCTTTTTTTTTGTGAAGAGTTAAATTATAAGTTTTTTTATTATTTAGTGCACTTCGATGTTTAAGATCCGTTATTACTATACCCATATATCTATGTATCCTGCAAAATATAACAGTAGATATATTGTTTTCTTTTGCAGGCTACGTTTCGTTCGATGCTTTCTTGGACTTCATGACAAGGGAATCCACAGACACAGACACCGCTGAACAAGTCATCGACAGCTTTAGGATCTTAGCTGGTGATAAGGTAAGTTTTACTCACGATTACCGTTTTTCTACAGGTACAGTTCTATGCCCCAACATAAGGGCGATACCAATTCTAAAATGTTAATTCGGAAGTACTTTAATTGTATCTACGTAAAAGCAATAGGTAAGAGAGTCAATTGACTTCATACAAATCTTGATAAGTTTAACCATGCATGTTTTCTCTGACGACCTCCGTAGCCGAGAGGCAAGCGATCCGGACTATGGCTTCGCACCATCTCTAAGGTCCTGGGTTCGATTCCCGGTTGGGTCACTATGAGAAATTAACTTTTCTATATTGTCTCGGGTTTAGGTGTTGTAGTACCGTCGTTGTTTCTGATTTCTGTAACACAAGTGCTTAAGCTACTAACCACAGAATCAGAGCAATGTATGTGATGTTGTCTAATATTTATAAATGTATTATTATTATTCCCGCAGCCCTACATCACCGCAGAGGAGCTGCGACGCGAGCTGCCTCCCGACCAGGCCGAGTACTGCGTGGCGCGCATGCCGCCCTACCGCGGGCCCGGCGCGCCGCCCGGCGCCCTCGACTACATGGCCTTCTCCACCGCTCTCTACGGCGAGACCGACCTTTAGGTACGACACACCGACAATGACGCAGCCAAGGATATAGGGAGGACAAGACAGCCCCAAAGGCCAAAAGAAAAGTACATACTGTCGCCGGACGTCCGGGGTCGTAGTGCCAAGAGAAGCCAGTCCCAATAAGCTTTACCTCGTTGCCAGTACGAAACGCCTTCCCGGCGAAAGCAATCGATTCAATCACATCTCTCGTGATGAAGCCCTTGACTTGAGGGAGTACTAACTGCACAGTAACGACCTTTATTCTTTAGGTACCATAATTGAATTTATACCATTTTCTATTCTATTTTATTCCGTGCTGCATATCAACTTGTATGCGCCACTGATTTAGTAACTGAATTAAAATGTAAAAAGATTTTTAAAAAATATCGCTATCACCAAAATTCTCTAGACTATGTACTACAAGACAGCCGAGTTATTTAAATAAAACAGACTTTATTCTTACAATTAACTTAGCATTTCCATTCTTATCGCTTTACTCAAACCGTAAATCTTAAACTGTTCATTTAGTTAAAATTCATTTAAAGTTATTCCAGTAACACTGCCAAAATAGCAGGCATTGTCGCCCTCAAGGTTTGCTAACTCTTAGCAACGTTCGAAACTCGTTTGAGAGCTGTACATATTAATCATCCACTGTACAATATTAATCTGCTATGATGTGCCTCTATAATAGAAACAGTAAACATTTTGTTTTCACAAAAAAAAAATTGGCTCGTCGCCAGCCGTTACTTGGGCCCATGCCTAAATTCCGTCCAATTATACCTAGCCTCGCGTCAACTTTATACTCAAGGACTTTTCACTTAGATTCAGGTCGTAGGAGTCACAGCATCGGACACCGTCATCAAGAAGTCACGCATCAGGGAGGTCCCGAGCACCGAGGCAGCGTCCTCGCCGCTCCTCGCTAACACTAGCCGACACAGTGCGGACAGGCGTAACGAACACAAACCTTATTTCCTCTACATTGACCCACGGCCCTAAAACGTCAATGTAGCGCAAATAATCTTTGTAATATTGATTAATATTATTAGTCTTTTTAAAACAGTTCTATATTAAATACATATGTGCAATGTTCAAACCAAAAATGCCATTAACTTTCATACCGTGGAACTCTTCTCCCTAATGTCTAGTAACCATTTGGCTCAAATCAGAGAAATCATTTATATGTTTACATCTCTCTATTTATACATTATTAGCATTAGGTATTTTTAACTTTTATATGGAATTCTCAGAGAAGTCACAAAACTTATTTGTAAGATAAAATGGTGCTAATGTTAGGCTTGACTAATGTGTGACACCAAAATAAGACTCATACACATTGTGAGAATGTTTTTGTTATATTTTTTTATTTGTAAGCAAACATTTATTTATAAAAGTTTAATTTTTTAATTACTGCCATTAGTAATTATAGAACATCGATGGTAGGAGCATTACCTAAATTTATAAATGTTGCAGGGAAGTGTCACACAAATTATTTATATCACATAGATTGCCATAGCTTGCCTGCATCTATTTATTTATCATTTGAATATCATTTTTATATGATTTATCGTTTTCGAGAGTATTTTGAAAAAGATTACTCAAAATAAATGATCTGCCATATTTTGTCTTTTAATAATGACTGCGTTGTTAATCCAACCAATTATATTATGATGATGAAAGTGGTGCGTAGAATAAGAATGGATTATGTGCCCAAAAGTATACTAACTCGAATGTACAGCTAATTTAATAAAGAGCTCTTAAACACAAAAATGTTTTATTAATTATTTATTTACTTTAATTAACCATCTAAAACATAACAAAAACTATTTCTCAGATAAATAACATACTATTCTAGGTACATGTTTGTCCTCATATTAAATAAAATTGTTATTCAGCATACTACAACCTTATTTTATTTGCTAATGTGCAACATTATCATAGAAAAACAATAGTAAAATGTTGCTCAAATCTAAAGCATTATATTTACAGAACAAATATGTAACAAATACAATCTCAACAAGCAAAACGCTCATAAAATGCATGAAAGCTTGTGTTTATAAGTAGAAAATAGTTTGGAGAGAAGGTATTATAGCTTTTTTTCTAATGTCCAGTAAAACTATTACTGTTTTTTGCTTTGGGATTACCAAACTCTTTAAGTTAACCCAATTATATTTTTTTATTTTATCAGCTATTCATTCATACCATATATTGTAAAAATGTATGTCTTATACATTTGATATTCTAATAACTTATTCAGATTTATTCATTTGCTTGTTGAAAATTCATCAAAAACATGGGTGTATCCCAGTTGTCCCCTCTGGCGTTGTCCCCTTGAGGGACAACTGGGATTTTTTTATAAATGTCTCCCAGCTGTCCCCTCTACCCTGCGACAAAGGGGACAACTGGGACTTTAATTTTTAGACGTCCCAGTTGAGATGTCGCTGTATAATTTTGCTAGAAGTGACAAATAATATAGCACTTGTTAGATATCATATACCACTGGCTCGGATTATGACGAAGAGTGTGTAATGAGGATCAGGAAAAGTCAATTAAGGGAAAAATCATGATGTTAGGTATAGTTTATTATTTTATGTAAAATATAACGAGTACAACAATGTTTTCATTTAACTATACTCTGGTAAAATAAACTTTTAAGTATAGGTAAAATTAACAACTACCTTACCTTTAAACTAGGCTCTTTATATTAAAGAACTATATTTTACACCCTCGACTTCACTCAGAAGTTAAAAACAAATATTTCGGTAAATAAAATAGAAACATAAAATAGCTTAGTTCAAGATGACGCCTCCCGCCATTATAAAAGTATTGTTTCTATCCCTTTCGCACATGTAAACTTAAAAGTAAACAACTCAGTTTGTCGGTGCAACGTGATTTTACCACGATCGCTCATAATGCCATGGAACGTAAATGTCATTTTTGCATGGCGGTCTCATGTGGGGGAGACTGGGATATTTAAAAATTTAAGTCCCAATTGTCCCCTCCATCGGTGAGACGGGGGACAACTGGGAGATCTTTATAAAAAAATCCCAGTAGTCCCTCAAGGGGACAAACGCCAGAGGGGACAACTGGGATACACTCAAAAACATACAATAGTACACATCAGTTGAATGACCTCTGACATTTAGATCTTAACTGCAGGATTCAATCAAAATAAAATAAATGTACCTACTATTTCTTCTCTTCTTCTTTCTTTGGTGGTTCTGCAGTCAGCAACGCACTTTTGATACCAACTTTCTTCAGCTCTTCAACCAGTTCTCCAGATTGATGCATTTGTAGCATGATATCACAACCGCCAACAAATTCTCCATTTATAAAGACTTGAGGAATTGTAGGCCAGTTTGAATAATCTTTGATCCCTAAAAACAAGTTTTTGGAGATGTTATTATGATATATTCCCCGATATTAATTTTAGGATAAAAATTAACAGATACGACTTTAATCTTAGTCGTATTTGTTAGCAAATTACCACACCTGGTCAGACTTTTTTGCATGATTAGGTAACAAACAAGTTCTTGGTTACATTGTTCAATCAAACAAGATTCAACTGTAAGTAGACCATATTTATGGCCAATCATACATTATACTATCAACAAATAAGCATGTAGATTATGGTGGGACAATCTACCACAGAGATTGGACTCCAGGATCCACAGACCACAAACAGTAAACGAATGGAAGGAAGGCCCTTGCAGTACAGTGGAATATTTTAAAATAGTATTACAAATTAGTTATCGAACAAAACAAAACGGTACTTTCAACGTAGGCTAGCCCAACGGTAGAAGAGTCTTGTAAAACTAACCTTGTCTAAGATTTTCATCGGCAAGCACATCATGGCTGTCATACGGCACCGCGTGCATTCTCATAATTTGCACTACTGCGTTACTGAAGCCGCACCTTGGCGCATCAGGAACGCCTTTCATGAAGACTACAACTTTGTTATTCTTTACTATTTTATCAATTTTCTCTTTTGTACCAGCTTCCGCAAACGAACGAAATGATATCTTTACGGCGTTGTTGTAGATAGGGAGGAGATTTCTTTGTAGTAATTTATTCATGATTAGTTTCAACGTACGGTTTAGAATTTGGTTAAAATAATAAATAAAATACGATTCCTATAATTTTCACGTTGTCTCGCAACTCTTTTGCTTTGCAGAATTCAGCTGATTTGCTTGTCAAAGCGATGACAAGTTTTTTTTTTTGTTAATTTGTTCCTTTCGGAACCAGCGATGACAAGACAGGTTTTGACAGAGAGAGACCATAAACAAAAACATGCAAATAAATTTTGTAATTCCACTGCTGTATCGTGCTGTAAAAATGCATTAAAAAAAGGTTTAGTTAGTTTATGGTTGACGTTTGCTTGGTGCGCTAATTTTATTTCTCTGTTTGTGAGTTGTGATTTTGGAACTAGATTTTGAGAGTACTAACAGCACTAATTTAAAAAACCTACATGAAAATGGATAACGCTGAAGAGATTTTCCACTTCCTAGAAGAATTTTCGAAGCGGAAACCAAAAACTATTCCTCAAGAACTGAACGACTACTTAGCTTACGTTGCCCGCACCGGCGACCCAGTCTACCAGTGGGCTCTTGTGAAAGCCTTATTCAAGGAAAAACTTCTTAATGTTATTACTGAATTTTATGAGACCACGCCTGGAATTGATATCCCGCCTTATCCTAACGTGGACCCTTTCAATTATGACACAATGAAAAATAGCCTATTAGAACGCCTGGACACATTTACATCTGCACCATTTACAGTTCAAAGAATATGCGAGTTGCTTACCTACCCACGAAAGCAGTACAACCGCGTGGACAAATTTATGAGAGCTATTGAAAAGAATATTTTAGTTGTAAGTACTAGAGAACCTGGAATACAACGACACATTGAGGCTGAAAACGGCGAGCCACTGGAACCAGTCGTGAACGGATCAGACAACAACTCTGAGTATAATGTAGATGTTGAAATGGAGGACATGACATGGAAAGAAAACTCTGAACCCCAGCAAAGCTCTGAACCACAACCAAGCTCATCTGATTCACACATTTCTGTTGATGACATTGAAGCGAGGCTGAAAGCTAAACAAGAAACCCCAATGGATACCCAAGACAAGGTCACTGCTCAGTACGAGTCTGTAACTCCACCAGAACTAAATGTCACAACAGAGGATCAACCCACTGAAACAAAAACGACAGATGAGTCATCAAATCAGCAACCTACCACATCAACAGCAGAAGAACCTAAAATCGAAATAGAGAAGTCCACTGAGCAAACTGAGTCAATAGAAAAACCAAAACAAGACATTGAAATGTCAACGGAAACTTCTAATATTAATCAAACCTTAGTTATTCCTGAAATAAAAGTTGAAGATGCAGAGATGACTGAACAAAAGTTAAGTGAACAAGCTTCAATACAAGAGAAATCAGAACCAATAGAGCCAACAGAAAAAGATCCAATTCCTGAGTCTGGCAGCATGGACATTAAAGCTACATCTATATCTGAAGACCAGCAAATAACAACTGATGAAAGTAGTTCCGACTCCAACACTAAAGAGGAATCAGATAACAAATTGATCTCCGAAGTACAAAGCTCTAGTGAAGAGAGCTCTTCATCTAGTGACAACACTGACGGCAATAGTAATTCACCAAAAACGGTTGAAAGTAACACAGATAATCAAGAAGACTCAAACCAATCGGATTCCATCATGGAGGAAATTAAAGAGGAAGAAACAAAGATACCGGACCCAGCACCTGTTACAGAGAAGGAACCAGCAGAGGAAACTGCATCACAGGCTTCTGAGATGCAGTCAGACAATTATTCCATATCAGATGTTAAATCGGAATTGGCTCAGCCTCCCGCTGAACCAGTTAAGACTGATGAGACTCCAACAAATGAGGAGAAGGTGACTGATGGTGCTGAAGAAGAAAAAGAATCTGAGGTCCAGAAAGATAGCGCAGAAATTAAAATGGATAGCAATGAGACTGATGCTGAAGTAACAGCTGATAATCCTAGTTCATAATCATCATTTATTAAGTAATAAGTAATTAGCAGTCCTATATAAACGACTTCAATCTGAAATATGTACTAAGAGTAAACAAAATGAGTAATTCTTACGAATTAAATGTGATTTTATAAAATTCCTTGTGTTCTGAGTTCTTTGAACTTAAAATGCTTCTTGCAAATTTCGTCTTCAATATAAAATACAAGATTAACCAAAAATTAATGTTTTCAATAGTCAACTATATTCAACATATCTTTCAAAAATCAGCTGTTCTAAAACATGAGATATGAGTCACTTGTGAAAGTGAATCTTAGGGAATTATTATTGTAATAATTTTATAAATATGAAATAATGAATTCATTCCTAAAATGTTTGGGTTTTAATTAACTCATTTCTAATAATTGCAACATAACAGGTTTTCCTGAATAGTGAAACAAAACATATAAAACAACAAAAGTTTATTTACATTAATAAATATGTATATATTTTATAACAAGTAAAAACTGCCACATATGACATTCGAAAATACTCATTTAAAACTAAAATGAAACCTTGTTTTAAACTATTTATGTACTTATACAAATCTTAACTAATTATTTCAGTCCTATTATAAACTAGTAAATCCTTAAACAAAACCGTCACATCATTAATTATTTATACAAACTCAAGTACATGTGCTATCATAATACAAAACAATACCTGTGTTTAATACTAACCTACCTATACATAATTTGCATAAACGGATATTGTTGTAGTAAGATCCATATTCTCAACTCTAACAAGCCTCCTCTGGCTAGGAGTGATCATTAACAATTGAAAATAATTAAAGCAAAGTATTGGGCTATTCCTACTCAACTTGCAACTATTTGAAGCAATCTGAAAAAATAGCTGCGGTAGAATTTTACAAAAAAGAAAGTGATCCATGCCTTAATTTAGTTTGAGATGTTCAAACCAAACCAAAAAAAGTATGTTCGTAGTTTCTATTCGTTTTTACATTAAGCTTAGTAAAAAGATACCAATTGGTTCTATTTCTTTCTTCCCAATACTTTGAGCTCATTTCTCATTATCTTCCCGGCTGCGTTTCTAGGAATGGCGTCTAAGAAAACAACGCCTCCATCTAAGTGCTTGTACTTCGTCAATTTAGATGCGACTAGATCGTAGACTTGCTTCTCCGCGAGTTTCTGGTTGGGTTTCAAGACTACGAACGCACGGGGCAGCTCTCCGGCGAGGGGGTCGGGCATACCGACTACCGCCACGTCTGCCACCTCGGGATGTTCCATGATAACGCTCTCGATTTCCGTTGGCGACACCTGTGAATTAATGAAATAGTATTTTATTCATTTATTTTGTTTTATCCTCATAAATCTTGTTTACGTAGGTACCCAGTATCTGTAAGATATTTTCATTTTCGTATTAATAGGTACGCCCTTAATAATCATCAGGTTAAAATTTACAAACGTGCCTGTTACTTTAATAACTAACTACAATGTTCGAAACTTTCTATAGCCTAAGTGATATTATTAAAAAAGGGGCAGGTTTTAAATTAATTATTTCATGCTTTCATTTTCTACGACGGAATGAGAAATGTACAGCGAAGTTAAAGTGGGGACAATCACTTCCCAGTCGCGTGGGAATTTTAATTCCCATTTGCCACCGGTGGCAATCCATGTGGTGCAACTGGAAATAGACTAATACCTACAAAGGGCAACCTTATTTCATTCTCTCGTGTTAGTTAGTCTTAAGTTTTTTTTTTATATTGCACTTCAAGATTGACCTCATCCCACCTGATGTTAAGTGGTAATGAGGTCCTAACTTAAGGGCGGCAAGTAAAGCATAATAAATTTGTTACTGGACTTGTCGCCCTTACTTTGAAGGCTTGACCCCTGCTACTAACGTAGCACCCTCCAGGAGCTCTGGAAACCGCACTCACACGCAGGCACACAACAACACAGAAGTGATTGTTATTTGGCTGCGGTCTTCTGTAAGGTGGAGGTATTTCCCCAGTCGGGCTGCTCCAGCTCGAGCGATAAATCGTTATAATACCCTACCTCTCATAGGTTGCTCATTTATTTTGTAATTTTATTGCGATTCTGTTATTACCTGGTTCCCTTTGACTTTGATGAGTTCCTTGGTCCGATCAACGATATAGAAGTAGTGGTCATCGTCATAATAAGCGACATCGCCAGTGTGCAGCCAACCGTCCGAGTCAACTGTCTCCTTCGTAGCCGCCTCGTTATTCCAGTAGCCTTTCATAACCTGGAACAGAATTCCGTCATGAGAGTACCTTATTATTATAGTATTTATAGGTATTACAAGGCAAAAAGGTACGGATTCGCAGCGATCTGTCCGGTCGAGTAGACAAGAAAATGACGTCAAAATAAGGGAAATAGTATGGTTAGGGAATATGGTGGGTGGGTGTGGACGCGAAGACATCGGTAGGTATAGATAGTCAAAAGCACGTACCGCCCATAAGCATGAGCATAAAACGAATATTGAACTTAAAATGTTTACCCTGACCTGTTGTCGAAGTTTCAAATCAAATATTAACATAGAATATGAATTGGTATGTATTTTATTACGTAGTACCTAATTCGTTTTGCATATAAAGATTAAGAAAAAGCATTGGACATCCTTGGTATTTCTAGTTCCTAAGACGAGAGTAACTAGTCTCTGTATGCGTGCTAAGTTTAGCCATAGTAAGCCCATTATGATAGCTAGTCAACTCACGTGCCCTAGTTATCCCAATACACGTTGCCAAGGAGTGCATTTCAAATAGCTTGCACAAATTTGTATCTGTTTACTCAATATTAAGCAAATCTATCAAGGTTTTCGTGCAATTAACTTTTAAATTTGGCTGTTTCGTAAATACCCTACTTAGAAGCGTTTTTTTTTTAATTTATTACAATGGATCTTAAAATTGTTTGATCGTGCTCAATATTAATTAAATTCCAAAAAATCCTTATTTGTGACTATTTAGTATAATGTCCATGAAAAACAAAATATGACCTACAGAACCAGAACATATCGTAGGTTAAACTCAAATTAATATAATAGACCCTTCATAATGAAGGAAAATTAAAAAAATTTGAAACAATAGCTACTGCCGCGACTTTGACCGCGTTATTTCAGGAAAAAAAGTAGTCGAAAGATGTTATTCTACTATAGAATTTATCTAAATAACAAATTTCATCCAAGTCCTTATAAGTAATTTTGCGCAAAAGAGCAACAAACATACCTACACCGAGACATCCACAAACTCTTACAAACTTTCGCGAACTTTAGCTGTTGCTATTGAACAAACATGAAGTAAAGAAAGTAAAATAAAGAAGTACCAACCTGCGGACCGCGAATCCACAACTCCCCAGACTTATGCGGGCCCAGTATCTCGCCTGACGTGAGCGACACCAGCCGCGCCTGCGTGCTGCAGATCAGCTGACCCACCGACCCCACCTTGCTGTGCGGGTACACGTAGGGGGTCATCAGAGAGACAGGCGAACTCTCCGTCATGCCGTATCCTGCAAAGGTTAATTAATACCTTAAGACTTAAGGCAAATACATCGGCGTATAGCAGAATGACGTCACTATGCCTATAGTAAGGAAGTAGCTCCGTTGAAAAAACTTTTGACTGTACTCCAATAACATAATAAAATCATGGATATATGTTAATCCACCAAATAAGGTTTTGTTTTGTTTTAAATTTTCAAATCATAAAACGGCTATCATATTTGTTCGAATAAAAAAAAATAAAGTTTTACGCAAACGGTATCAAACACACCATAGCGCATTTTGTACAGACAATTTCTGTATATTGCACAGGCAATACACTCGATGCAGTTTCAGTTATTGAATGCATGTAGTAATAATTACCAATGTCCTTGTGGTCATTAAGATTGGACGTTGAACAAACCTCATTCATATGATCTAGGTTCTAGATCGAATTGATTGACATGATGGCCATATAGTAGGTTCAAAGTCTTCTCTACCTCCTTAATTGTTATGCAATGTTATTTATTTGTTTAGTTCCGCGTTAAATAAATAGTTTTTAAAATGTACTTTACAAATTGGCGCCCAACGTGGGGTAGATAATTACAGATACTAACTATTACTTGTCTTCGCTCAAGAGCGCATTGGCACATTACGACTACAGTTTATAAAGTTTTCCCTCTTTTACCCACCTTGAAGCAACGTAATCTGTTCCTTAGTCTTCTCGCATTTAATAAGGAACTTCTCCAGCATGCTGTCGGTGGTAGGCGCGGCGCCGACCATCACTGTCTCCACAGACTGCAGGTGTTCTTTCTTGACCATTGGGTGCGTGGCGAGGAAAGCAAGGAGCGAAGGGACCACGAACAATGTCGTTGGCTTATACTCCACCAGACATTTGACATAATCGTCTGGAGTGAACCTGGAAGTTAGGTAAGTTGCCCTGTATAATAGAATTCAAGTTATATGTTTACCGAAGTAGCTAACAAATTACATCACTTTGTAGATTTTGTAAGGTATAGGGATGGGAGAAATTTAGAGAGCCATCAATAGATTATTTAGGTAATAAATAATTGGGTACTATGTTTACGTATTAATAAATATCTTCCCTGATACCGATTTCTGCATTCATTCTAATTTTTCACACAGAACGTTCTACGAAAATTATGTAGGTACCTACCTATCTATCAATGTAAATTATCAAGTAAAGCTCTTTGAGACAATTGGTGGTACTTACCTAGGCAAAGAAACAAGATGGTAACCTAGAGTTAAGTTGTAGTTGAGAATCCCATTAAATCCGTAAATATGAAAGAATGGGGGCACCGTTAGTATCACGTCACACTTGCCTGTAATAAAAGAAATGCCACGTCTATTTATTTATTTATGTTATGAGATATACAATTTACCTATAGGTAGGTACTTTAAGAATAAATAAGGTCAGGGTGAGTAATGCACCCCAACGACATATCTGGTATTGCACCTGCAAGTGATATGACTAATAATGATGATGATGATTACAAGGAGAGCGGAGTCATCTCCTAGAATATTTCTAACGTTGATACAACTTTGAATCTATAACTAACGTGACCATATGTCCCGCTTGAGGCGGGACAGTCCAGCTTTCAGGCACTCTGTCCCGGTGTCTCTCGCGAGACCGAAATTGTCCCGCTTTTGCAAACAGACCAAACGATTATTTAAAATGTATTTTTCTTTCACTTCTCTAAAAACTGAACCGATATTTTGAAACAAATTTGATCAGTCGATAAATATAAAAATAGAATCTACATTTTATGCCACTACTGATTTGATTTGATTATTTTGAGTTATCCACTTATCCATCTCCTTTAATAAGAAACTTGTAAAACACTAAAAACTCATTTTTATTACATCATTCCGCAAGTGTCCCGCTCTGACAAAAAAAATAAATGGTCACGTTATCTATAACACATTACTAAAATGTGTTTAAAAGTCTATAAGCCTAGTACTTGTGTGAAATCTCTTACATCCCTGTATTAGTAAGGGGAGGGCAATAAATTTCTTCCGCGGGCTCCTTGAGATCACTTGTGAACAACAGGACAAAAAATATTACAACACTAATTTAGGTGGAATAGGATCCTACCACCCCATTATCATTTTTTAGTATCTGTGCCAACTGATGTACAGTCAGCATCATTAGTTTATATACACCTCAGTACCTTGTCACACTAAACGTCCATGTGACTGAGTAAGTGAAATAGACAGTTAGATTAATGTGACAAGGTACTGAGTTGTATACAAACTAAAGACGCTGACTGTACCTACCTTTATTTTTTATGCGAGGAGTTAAGAGAAATAAATACATTATATTATTTACTGGCAGCCCGCAGGCTTGGCACGATTACTATCCCGGTAAATATTAAACTTTCTTTTACAAATCCTTGTCCTGACAATTTTGTACATAGTTAACAAAAATAATTTTTGATTTGGTTCGTATTTCTGATGTTATGCGCATATATTGGCAAATTATTTTCCTGATACAGAGGAGTTGGTACATATGCCTACATTTCTAGATTCTCGTAAACATTCTACGTTCAAAAACACAAACGATCTCTTTTGTAAGTTAACGGATCAAAACTCGACTACATTTTTAGTAGTTAGTACGAACTAAAACCTATAATGCTGTCGCGTTTAGTATTTGCGTTTTCCGTTAACTTACATTTAATGTTTAAAATGGAACGCGAAATTCTACACAAACAATCTTCACAGCACTCACCTTTTTCTCCCGTGTACTTCATGACTTTCGGGCACAGCAACTGCTTCAGGTTGCTGACGAGGTTCTTGTGGGTCAACATCACTCCCTTAGGCATGCCAGTGGTCCCGCTTGAGTAGGGAATGAGGCAGACGTCATCGGCATTCAGTGTGGGCAGGTCTGCGCTGTGGTCCGCCATGAGGAGCGACCGGAGGCCGAAGACTCCTGTTAGTAAAAATAGATAGTAGATGCAATAAAAATATTGAGTATTGAGTATTGAGTATTGAGTAAGAGGTTACATAGTTAAGGTCGATGTTAGAAGTTTTCTTAAGGGAATCCTTGAAGGGCTCGTTTCCGTCCTGCCAAAACTGCATAATAAATCTTAATTATTAATTTAATACAGGTTTTAATATTTTTACAAAACTAATGAGTATTTTAGTAGTGTGAATCATACCACATCCGAAATTTTGGCAATCTGGTTTACCTACTTTATATCACACGGTCCGCTACTGCTTCGCGTGGGTAAATAGTTGTTTCTACTTTGGGTTACATTATATTGATTTTCTAATAAACCACTTTCTTTTTTCAATACTTATATTGTAGCCTATGTCACTCATAGTAGAGTAGCTTCTTAACAGTAAAAAAAAATCTAATCAGTTCAGTAGTTACAAACTATAAAATCATTCATTTTAAAACTAAAAAATAAATTTTTCTAATCTTTAGATTCATAGTATAGGAGCTTAGGAATCGGTAAATGTTCAAGTTCCCGTGATCTTTTCAGGTGCTTACCTTTAGCCTTATCATCATCACCACCGATCCAGATGGTGCCCTTGTAGTCTTTCAGCACTTTACTGACCTCCGCGGCGACCGGCATAAACATCTCGATGGTCCCTATGGCCTTCACGTTGCAGTCAGCGAATTGCCGTTTCATCTCATCTGTTACAAATAAATAAAAATCACTTTTAGATAAGGATTATAAAAAGTTTTTAGAGTTTTTCACGCCGCACTAGTGAACTTTAAACATTTCAAAGAAACAGAAAAAATCATCTCTTGCGGGGTGGGTTGCTCTATGTAACTGGTGGGTCGCCCCACACCGCAGTTTATTTATTCTGTTTGGGAGATTAAATTTTTGTGGTTTTTTTAAATATTTTAGACAAGAGTTTAAAAAGTTTTGCCATCTGAGGAAAATTTTAAAACTAACAAAATGAAATTTACTTAATTTAGATTCGATTTTTTAATCTATTTTATTCAATTTCATTAATATATCTGTATCAGTCCTCCAAAAATGTATTTCACCAAGGTTGGTAAAATTCATTTAACTTTAGATGTGTGAGTCATTACGATTAGCGATCCTCCTATGTAACCTAGGCATGGATATCTGAACTCAAAATTACGTAAGTACCTACCTACCCACATATAAAGCTTATATAAAACTTATTCAATAACAAAGCCTAAGCTATCAAACAATATTTCCGACATCTTAGAAAACATTCCTTCAGGATTTTTATGTTTAATAATGGTTTCAAACCAACATCCATATAGTTCTTGAGAAGTAAACCTTTGTTCGAACATCAAATTCCGTATAACCTGCTCTTACATGCGCCTGCAATCTGAACCAAATCTGCATGTAATGTCATTTAGTCGCTTCCAATATTAAGAAGGTAGCTTTCTAACGTGCAGTCTTATCTCATCCTGAAAACCAGTCATAACTAGCACCAGCATAAAATATAATCAGCTGATCATAAATCCTCAACAATAACACTGGGCTCATAATTATGATAAGTATTTACATAAGTGTGCAATGTATATACTTACATACACACCTTTTCCTATCAGATCTATTAGACCTTGAGATCTAGCTTGCTCCGCTAGACGATGATAATAGCGTAATAGTGGTACGTGTTCACGTGTTACTTGTTATCTGAAGAAACTAGTCATTTATTTTATCTTGTTTTGTCTTCATTACTCATTGATCTTCCTGAATCCATATACGCAGTCATCTTCATAAATAGCAGCGGTTATGGCATGCATACCTATTTATATGGTATATGTATAGGTATCTCTTACTAACAGGTGTTTAAGAATAATCTGCATCGAATGTTAATAGGTTTGCATTTCTATATACCATAGAGTCAAGTCAAATAGAGTCTATACAGTCTCACTTGGGTCGGATCTACTTGCAGTAGAGGCGTTGGTAGTGCGGTAGACCGACCACCAACAAATTATAACGAGGTGACTCCCAAACCAAAATGACCCATTCCACTTCTGGATATCTCCCATTATGACGGTAGCCCTAAAACCGGCCACGGCCCCATTAAGATAATCCTGCCTTGCTCCCACGTTATTCGAGAACCGGCACAGCTGAAAGCAATAGATTCTTCTTCTTCAGCTAGACTGTCTGGATGGGAACACCTAGCCCAGCATCGTCTGCCATTAGCTGTCGTATAGGTATTAGTGCTGTCTATTCCCTTGGCCACTAGCCCGTAATAATGAAAGGCCGTTACACTTGTCCTGCCCTCCGGCTCCCTTCATTTCCTAACAAAAGTAGGTACACGAAAAATAGCACGATACCGAAAGATTAGGTACAGTAACATGAAGAGAAATCAACCCTAAAACGCTTAGGTACAGCGCTAACTAGGAAACAGCCTCGAACGTGTTCGTTGTATTTTGTTCAGCTTGACAACAAATTAAATTGCGGAATATTTAGCCAGACTCTTTGAAGTAGGTAAAATATTATTGCGCCTTCAGTTTCTTTACAACTGAATAGCAAGAATCTCCAGAAGGCAAATGTTTATCTGTTTTGAAAGAAAACATAGCACGTGCACGCTAGTAAAAAGCCCTTGTCCTAATCGTCTGCCTGAACTAAGCTTTTTGATAGGTAGGTAATATAAGCTTAGGTAAACCTATAACCGACCAGTTTTAAGATTTTAGCCATCATCATGGAAATAAATTGGTGTATAATAGGTACCAGCAGGTATCTTTCGCTTTACAGACTTCTTACTTATTCTAATTGCAGTATCATCATAGGTAAGCACAATAAGTAGACACTGCATTGCATCTGAAATTATAGTTAACCACCAAGCAGCTGCCTGTGACAATGATAAACAGTACAGACAAAAGCACGTCACACTTTGGTCTTTGTACCGTTCTTATGTCGTTCAAATAGGGACTAATATCGAACTGCAAGTGTTCACCTTGACGTGCTGTACATGTTAGCTTTTGCAAACCAGTGATTTGCGGCTCGAGCAATCTATGACCTTCAAAGACATTGCTGCAAAGTATTAGACAGGTCTCAGGTATACTTTGTCTCACCAGCGTTTTTTTTAAAAACCTAGTTAATTGAGTGACTTTGACATCTAATAATTTCTACACGAATTAGGAAATTGCATTAATTTTAAGCATTATTGTTTCCTAAAATGAGAAGTGTTATGCATTGCATTATTAAATACAGTAGGTAGGTTTATTTTGTGCAGATAAAAATGTATGAAGCTACTTAATCCCGCAATACATCCAGCATAAGGCAATCGCTGATTCATGACTTGATGAGCATTTGCTTCAGGGGGGTATGTTCCTGAGTTTCCATAGTAATTAGAAGCGAGTAACAGTAAGAATTTCTCCGAGTCAAAATCTAGAGTTCGGATCATGATTAGGTCCAAAGTGTCGCGCTAATTTGCCGCACTACTACAATTAATTTATTATTCTCTTATTAAATTAGTAAGTATACCTAGTACCTAAGATTAAATGTGATGTGGTCGGTGCAATACCTCTCGCTCTTTTCATCATTGACACGTAAGTTTGTTGTATTAACTGTACTAAATTAGTGTTTTGGCAAAACTATAAAAATGGAACTAATATCCGACTTTACCTAGATAGCAAGCCTAGACAGATATTTATTACTGGCAATTGCGTTACTTGTTCCCTTTTTCCGCCGGTACCGGTCTCGCACCAGAGCTGCGCTGACATTGCGTCACGTGCCTACGTGGGTACGAAACACACGGGACAACATTAATCGGTTCCAATATTTGAACAGATGTCAAAACAAATATATTTATACATTACTTCCCGAACTAAAGTGATTTAGACCAGGATGCCTACACACCTCAGTCCCATATTAAGCTTAACCGTGTTACACACAAAAAAATATGAATAATTTCCATTGTATGATTATCTTACCAAGTGTAATAATAGTTGGTTTTATTAAAATGGTACATAGCTATCAAATGATTGCCCATGCAACTTCCAGTCAGGGCCGGCTTACAGTAGGGCTCGGTAGAAGGATCGCCCAGTGTGCTAGATTGGAAGGAGCGCTGGAAACCTACTCTATCAGGGGACACCCAAGGCGATATATCTACTCACCTGCTGTATAAAGTGGATTAGCGAATGTAACCACGAGTCCAGCACGCATAGCGCCGTGGATAAGCACAGCAAACTCAGGTATGTTCGGCAGGATCAGGCCAATCCGGTCGCCGGGAGCCAACTTCATCCCACCAATTAGCGCGGCGGCACACCTCTCGATCATCATCCGGAGCATGCCGTAGTCGTAGGAACGCCCGGAAACGCCGCATGTCTGTACGCAACGAACGAACGTATGTTTACAGTTTTATTAGGCAGGATCAAACGTTGGACTTTGGTCCATGAATCATGTATGAGTTAAGGTTTACCTTCTACAACATTAACGCGAATAACGTTATTCCAACATTTTAACCGTATTTAGAACAAAAACAATCCTTCTAGTTAAGTCTTAAAATTCCTGTGGGTTCAAGAGTTGTATTATTCGTTGGTAGGTACCTATTATCAACCACGATTCATACAATTCAGTCAAAAGCACGGCAGACCTTCGATCATACATTCATTGATCCAAACATACCTACTTACAAATTATTAGCTCCCGCGTTTTAACGTGCGAAAGCACGTCAGTCTACATACTTTGGACTTTGTGCCGCCCTTATGTCAAGGGAACTAAAATCGAACCGCAGGTGTTTACCTTGATGTGCTGTTCACCATACATGTTGCAAAAAGGCCTAAAGTGGCCTAATTAAATATTCGAATGAGAGCGAAACGGAGCAAATAATGTTTTATGCCTTGTTTTGCTGGTGCCATTTTTTATGTCGCTACTGTACATTAGCAAAAGCATAGATTTATTTAGCTTCCTTATGCTAAACTTTTGATCGCAACACCAGACTATACATAAACAAACTTCGAACACGTTTTTCACCGTGACGTGCTTTTAAAAAATGATTTTTCCATGATATTCGTGTAAATTACGATTCATTTTAAATCGGATCTCTTTGTAGGTAACCTAAAACTTTGAGAAGTGAACTAGTTATTTCTGATATAAATTAAGATATTTAAAAGTACTATTGTAACTGATGTATTTAAATACATTTAAAAATTCGTGCATATTTCCTCATATTTAACATACCTTTTGATTTACTATGCTGTACTTGTCGCCCTTAAGCTCATTACCACTTAACATCAAGTGGGATGAGGTCAATCTTGAAGAGTAATATAAAAAAAAACCTAATTTGATAAAGGTTTTGATGTTTTTACCTACTGAGTTAAATTCTCACCTTTGTTAAATTTCAAGTAGGTGTTGTGGCAAACAGAGTTCTCATAGCCGAGAGGCGAGCAAGCCGGATTTTTACGTTGGGTCCCGGTTTTGTTACCGTCAGGTCAATTTGGAAAACTAACTTTTATATATTTTCTCGCGTCTGGGTGTTGTGGTACATCGTTGTTTCTGATTTCTATAACACAAGTGCTTCAGCTTTTCACCACAAAATCAAATGTATGTGATGTTGTCCAGTGTATTCTATTATTCTAAAACTCGTAACGACCTACCCCATTATTATCTAATATAAATATGGCTCAAAAAAAGGATACCTTTATGGCTAAGTCCATGAAAAGACTTAACATCCTAAAATTCGCTTAAAAAAATGTACATTAATAAATAGGGCTATCTACCTATTCTAATAATGGCGTTTACATGATACGCTCTGACCTTCCTGATAAAAACACCAAGTAGAAAAACATAGAAGCTCAAAGTGCATGTTTGGACGAAATAGATAAAAGTAACTAGTGCGTCTTATCAAACGCACCGAAATATATCGAACAAATGTATCTGAGAGGGCAGGGACACCGGCGGGCAGAGTCCAAGTTACAAAAGTGTGTGTTCCTTGAGGCGACGTCTCAGATAAACTATTTTGGCACCAGATTTCCTTCTGTATGACGCTCGGCGTCTTGTTTATTTACTAAAATAATATAAGTAGGTACTAATTATAAATGTAGATATCGGTACCTAATCGGTAGGCAGGTACTGTTTAAATAAATAAATGCGCCAGACAACCACTCCAATCACCTGGTCTCAAACCTTAAAAGGCCTTACCCCTTATTACCCTTATACTATGAGCACCAGACGACGGGTACTAACTGGGGGCGTCATTCCAGCACACCCAGACAGAAAAGTTCGTTTTCTAAATTGACCTGACCGGGAATCGAACCCGGGACCTTTCGCGCTTTGGTCGCCTACCTTAGCCTTTGCTCCACCGAGGTTTATATAGTAAATGCGAAATTTTACAATCTTTTAAAGATCCAAGCTGAAACTAACGGATTGGTTTGTATTTTGCTGTCTTGAAATGTGGGGAAAGGAATTTATATGAGATCGACGATTTACTCGCAAGTGAAACTAGGAATACGTAACAACCTGTAATTATAAATATTAAGGCAGCAGGGGTCAGTAAATAAATAAATAAATATTGGACAACATCACATACATTGCTCTGATTCTGTGATAAGTAGCTTAAGCACTTATGTTACAGAAATCGGAAACAACGACGGTACCACAACAGCAAATGGCGGAACGCGATCCGCATCCGCACTTTTGGCCTATTTGGGGCGGATAACTCTTCGAGTTATAATAATCAGACCCAGCATCTCCATATATTTTTAAAATTATGATTTAATAGCAAATATTCAGCGGACCGCCACCACAATCCTGTTATTTGGACACGGACCCAAAATGGTCTCTGCCGTAAAGTAAAGGCTTATAAGTAGGAAGGTACCGTTGAAACTTATAAGGCCATTCGTCGTCTACCAAGGTTTATGTAAAAAAAATGTGAATGATAACAGCTAGTTTTTTAATAATTTAGTGCATTGTGAAATATTTGTGGGTCACTTTTACAATTTGCAATCAATTTAAAATGAAAAAACTATCGAATTTAAACAGTCTACATCATGTCTACCCAGTAATGTGAGCAGACTAGTGCCTGCACACATTGCAAAATTATGTAAGTGATCAATGCATCTAGGTCAAGTGTGGTACCTACTCATGTTTTATATCAACCAATATGCTATAACTACAAAAGCCGGAATTCCGGCTGCAATAAAAAAAATGTTACAATATTGTGACCGGCGTAAGTTCACATTACCGTACCAACAAAGAGTTAAGAACTTTACTTGTAAAGAAAGACCTATTTATTTAATAAAATCTAATAAAAAATATTTTCACTGTCACAAGTTGCATGCAGACACATTTACCTAGATAATGTCTGGATGCTCATGTCACGACAGTTTTTTTGTTAGCAAAAAAAGCAGACCTCCCCACAAAGTTTAAAATTCGGACAAAAAATCGGTGATAAAAGAAAGCAAAAAAAAAACCTTGACAAAAAGTCAACATAGGATCGCTCCTCCATTGTATTCTGTACCCTCAGCCGACGGTAATCGAGTCGTATTACGTAGTGACAATTTCAGTCGTTTTTACCTACTCTCCGGTAAAAAATTCCAAAACATTATTTCCACTACGTAATAATTAGTGTTTGATTACCATTATGTAAGTGCTAAGGGTCTAACCACAGACGTAGGTATTAGGAAGAACATGGATTCAAGTCCCATATACAAAAGAACTCTTGGTACAATCAAAATAATCGCCACTGCCGGGTCGCGGAGGACAGGGAGGCCGGCAACGAAACACCGAGGTCCTACTCTTCCTCCACGATCCACCTCTGCCCTGCGGGCTTCCCGCAGAGAGCCACCTGCTCTCCGCAGCCCAGCTCGGGATCAGTCTTCGCTCCACCCTATGCGGTATCGGAGGCTAGGTGCCAAGGCCAGCCTCAACGCATTAGACCACAGGGTTACTGAGCCCACCCATTGCTGCAAGATGCGGAACACTGCGGGTGGGTCATTGAGATGCCTTATTTCTAAAAGACCGTCAAACATTTTATAAACATATCTGGATAGAGATGGTGCATTTATTAGTTGGGTAGATCAATAATTAGTAAAATAAAGATTTGTCATCTCGTTAACTGAAGTCCTAAGGTGA
This sequence comes from Glyphodes pyloalis, assembly GCA_037074685.1. Lineage (NCBI taxonomy): Eukaryota > Metazoa > Arthropoda > Insecta > Lepidoptera > Crambidae > Glyphodes > Glyphodes pyloalis. The sequence continues at coordinate 13,263,767 of JAYKKO010000013.1, forward strand.
AATCTGTACCTAATATATTAACTAACAAATATATAGATATATATCTTTTAGTTATAAGTTCTCATGTGACAATGTCAATATCATTGAACTGAAGTAGTGATCAAAAGTTTGAATCTTACGTTAGGAATTTCATTTTTGTGTATACTAGATATACTTATTGGTTAAGTTACGTTTTAATGAGATTTTGGCCGTCATTCTATTAGACATTTATTCATTTCTGACATCATCATCAGCGTTTCTACAAACCTACCCACATATGATTCGTCTCAAGGAACTACCCATTTCCCTTCGCGTACCTATCAGGAAATCTACTTCCTTAAGCAGGCACCTCATTCACCATTTATTCATGACTTGGTGTAGTTATGTGGTAACTATTTACCTACGCGTGCAAAGGTAATAGGCCATAATAGGGCACTTGTAATTAACATTCCGAGTTTCGTGAACTTCGCTGGCCCATCATTATTAGTACTTGTTGTCATAATTAGCAGCTAATTCGTTGTCTTAGTTCTCGCTTATTTACCCTTATATATTGTCAGTTTTTGGTTTTGATATAGATGACTAAGTTTTTGTTTCGTTCAATAGATTTGATTGTCCAAATATACAACACGTATTTTTTCCTTAAATAAGAAAACAAAAATGCACTAAGAAATTTTTATGTTAAAATTTAGAGCGACGTCACCATTTCGTATTGTTTTGATGGATTTGTGACGTAAACATACCCTACTAAGAACTTAGTTGCGCTGTATCATTATCAATTAGTCATTTGCTGAAGCATAAAATACGTTTTCATTGTATTTTGAAAATATAACTGTCATGGACGATGTAAATATAATCATTGTTTTTTTATCCAATCATCATCTTCATGCTATTTTCAAATTACTGGCAACCTACACCTACCCAAGCCTTTTACATCTAAGATTTTTAAATAACTATGGCGGGACTCAAAAAAAAATCCAATATTAACAAAATATGACAATTTCCATTTGATTTTATATAAAAATAAACAAATATACTGCAACGAAAACATTGCTTGTATTTCAGAATAGTGCCAATTGACATATTTCTCGCAGTATCTCAACCTCAACCTTCACGCGTGGAACTATTTATAAAATCGTATCCAACGTCCGTACCCACACAACACAACTAAGTATACCCAACGAGTGGACCTTTGTACTCGGAACCATGTGTTCTAATGCACACAATTTAATACCATTCGCTGCCCGCACAGTTAACCCACGATGTCACAACAGTTAATTAGAGTGTTATCTACAAAACTATCGTCAAATATACTCGTAGTTTAACAATCTTTTATCCGCTTTACCCTTATCTTAACGTAAAGTGTGGCAAGTATTTTAGGAAACGATAACTATTGGCTACCGAAACGTAATTTTTAGTGAATTATAATTTAAATTCTTAATAATTAATCACACATAACGAAAACTCTTGATAGAATAAGGGAAGTCTTAACATCAGTGAGTTTGTTCTCTTTTAAATTTCAAGGGCCAATGTTATTATCTATCGCCCAGCGTAAATATTGTCTCAAGGTGCGCTATTATGAAGAAACAGACGTTTCCTAATATAAATATTGATTGTCTGTAAGTCTTGTACTACATTAAACTTTTTGATTCCAATGCCCTTCACTGATACCGAATTACGCTTTATCATGCACTTTGCACCAATTCATTGCCTTGCACTTCGATGCCGTCTAGTTTTCAGTAATTTAATCCGAGCCTAAGTGAAATCTGTTGCGAAGGGAAAACAGGATAATACATTGTTAACAAGTTTTAATTGTGGCTATTTAGGTGTTACATTTGCTTTTGGCCACCAACCAATTTGGTGCATCTTTTATCCGTAACCGACGACGCCTTTACGGTTGAAGTATTTATTATATCACACACATTTTCATTTATATTTCACGCATTAAATGTTAATAATGGTGCTTGATTTAAACATTTTATTAAATTTCATGACTAAGTATAACTAATAGGTACAATTTGACTATCCCCAAATAAAAATATCCCCACATAAACAATAAGTAGGTATACACAAACTCTATGTGGTGAGAGTTTATGTATACTTATTATTTATTTCAATAATATTATAGTTAACAAAGGTGCATGATTTAAAAGGTTTGCAATTGAACTGAAAATAAATAAAAAAACAACTCACCACTGAGGGCTTGTCCGCCCATAATTCAACGTCCGCGAATACGTAGTCCGTCAAAGTTTGGTTATCGACTTGTATTTCTCCCCAAGGCGAGGTAAGATACTTGGTGTTCACATTGGGAGCTGTCTGAGTGGCGAGGGTCCTGACTGCGTACGATCGGTTGGTTCTACACCGGCGGCCGCCGCTCGCGCAGGTGTACAACTGGCGCGCGAGGTTCCCGCGCAAAACTTTCAAATGCGACATGTTCCCGCGGTGTTCGCCCGCGCAGCGCCGACTCGCAAGTGCGCGGCGCGCGCCCAGACTCTTGGCGCGCGCGCCGCGGCCGCCGCGGACAAAGTCCACCGGCTTGTTTGCCCGACGCTCTCTACGAAGCTTTGATATCGGCGCACTATTTACTATTTCAGTTGTTTATATGTTCAGCCATACATATTAATGTACAGAAAAGCCGAAATCCGAAAACTTAATTTGTATTTCCTGGCATCCGTACGACGCCGGGTAGCTACTAGCTTACTAGCTATGCTAGGGTAGGTATATGATTATATATTTCAGTTTAGCCAACGATTTGATTTCTAAACAATATAAGATAGGCATTTTTTCTTTATCAGATCAACAATAATTTACAAAAATATTTGAAATTTAATGCGACGTCACTGTCGCCCTTTTTACGTAAAAATATCCCTTCACTGAACTTTGATGGGCTGTATCATCTATTTATATTTATTTATTGAAGCAACACATACATTTTCATTGCTTTTTGGAAATGTAACTGACTTAATACAATTCTCGATTTATTACCCAGTCATCATCCCCAATAAGAAACTACAGGAACAAACAAACCAGATACTTTTCGTATTCAAATCAATTATGTCGTTTGTGAAGCTGACAAGATATGTATATGTATTAGAAAAAAATGATGTAAAAATTAAAATGCTTGCAATTTTTTACGACTTAGGTGAATGCAATTTTGATTAAATGCTTAAAAATAATTTCAATTCAGTAATCAATCAATTGATAATTCACTGAGAAAATAATTTTATGAAAATTAAACCTTCACATGACATAGAAGTGAAATAAAACACACAAATAAAATAACGACCAATCATATATTTCATTAAAATAAAAATACTCTAATAACCCTTGTCTCATGTCATAACTATAAGACTTGTTAAATTTCCATTTCGTTTGGTTATTTATTACCTACTTACGTATAAGTACTTAATAAATTTATACTATGCTATATACAGATAACTCACTATTTCGCAGTACTTGTTCTATTGAACTGTCGTCGTGTGTATAATATAAACGCTAAAATTAAATTAACTAAATAGCTTTATCTGAACTAACTAAATAAACAGGTACGGCTTAATGAGTGTTTATTGGGAGCTCATTAGCTTTTTTAATAAATAAGACACTTTGTTATTGCATTTGCGCTGGATATGTTATTGTATAGTTTAAATACTTGGTAAAATAAACATAATAACAAACATTTTAATTAAAGAAATCTGGTGTATGAATAAAAATGCTTTCTTCCTAATTTATGTACATGCTGGACGTTCATTAAGGCATTTGTAACTAAAATTAAATACAAACAGGAAAAAGTAAATATTGTGCTGTACATAGGTGAAAACACAGTGCATGTTTTTATGGTTCAACTATTTTTATATGCAAATGAAATAAGCGTTTACACAAATTATGTGAATGTTGTGTAAAATTCACAATTTATTTTATAAAGTCTTGCAAGGGTGTCTAACACATAGATCATCATTTGATGTCATTCCCATGATTGACATCCAAATAAAATTAACCAAAATTTTAAATATTTTATCCCTAGTGCTACGTCAGCTACAGAATTTTCATAAATGAAGTAATAATAATTCCCTCATATGTTTTGGTTTTAAAAGAACCTGTATAATTAAGGAAAGCACTATATTCAAAACCAGATTCACAACCAATAATAATTAAACAAGTTATAAGGTAATTAAAAATATAATAAGTTATAAAATACGATAATTTAAATCTTAATATAAATGTTCACGATGAATTGTCTAATCACATAAATCAAAATCATATAAGATTTAAATGTAAATCACTACATTTTATATTAACTACCCGTTATTGAAGGCAAATAATTGTGAAAAGTTTAACAGGATAACAGTTAACTTAGTAACTTTGTATATCAACAGTAACCAAATAGATTTTAACTAAGTATATGAAACCAGTCTTATTAACTAAATCACTATTAGTAATTCTGTACCACCCTTACATAAATTATTCGGAGATCAGGCACTTACATTATTTTGTGCTCATGATTTTGAAAAAAAATAACGGTCGACGGCGCGCCAGGCTACTCATTGTTGACTTTGTAAAGCTCTTTTATCATGGGCACAGTAAACGCAAAAAATATGGTAGTATTCCTGTCATACTAACTTCATTAGAATATCGGCACCAAAACACACATATATAAAGCAATAGACACGCAATATAATAATAAAGTATCAACACTTGAAAAAATACTTTAAAGTCTAACGCGTTTAGGTCGAATTGGTCCGCGCGTGACTCGATGCGTACTTGGAAACGGTATTCATAAAGCGCTAGCGCACTTTTGTAAGCCGCGCCCATCGTGCCTTACTTTTCGTGGTGCCATTTTCAAGCGTTAAAAATGCTTCTATGCTTTTTCGTTCACTGCGTGAGCATAGGCACTGAACTGAAGCATCAATTTATTTGAATACGCGAAAACATAAAACAGTCATTTATACTGCACTGTATTGACGTCTTGGTTTCGTATTGTAAATAGAATAATACATTCTGCATGAGCTATGCGCACTTATTGTAAATGATTTTATGTATTAATTTTAAAATCGTTTCTTTGTATTTCTAACTAATACTTTCAAACAAATAAACGGAATCAACAATTTTATGTGTTTGATACCTTGTCACATTTCACCTTTACATAACTAAGTCAGGTATAATTTACTTATACGTAATGTGACAAGGTACCGAGGTGTGTACAAACTAAAGACTGCACTGTGACAGAGTTTCAATCAAACAAGCTAGTTAAAGAATGAAGCATCCTATCAAAAAGTATTATCTTTTGAGACCAGTTTGCAACAGTTTTTTATAATAAATTCAGTAAGCAAACATATTTAATAAACAACAAATAGAAGTTATTCTCGGTAATCAAACAATTTTGAACACATTATTGTACTTGAACTCTAATACATGAGGCGCCGTTATCGCAGCACACTGCTTTAAACTTTCAACGTGAATATCAAAATATAATTTCACTATTATTTAGTAGAGTTCGGTTTATATAATTTATTTCATAGCCTTACTTGTAGCTAGAGCGAGAGAGCAACATGAACGTGCTAAGTCTTTTGCACGTCCCTTTTCGGTGTTTTAGCGGCGAACGTTTGATGAGTGATGAGTTGTCTGAAGAATCCGTCTTCTTTACTCATCAGTTCCGTGTAAGTTCCCTTTTCAATAATAGCACCGTTTTCAAGCACAGCTACTTCGTCTGCCGATTGGATCGTACTCAGTCTGTGCGCAATGGTGAGCACTGTTCTGTCTTTGCTGATTTCCTTTAGCGCCTTATCAACTAAGTACTCTGAATATGTGTCTAATGCTGAGGTAGCCTCGTCTAGTATCAGTATTTTGGGATTCTGCAACAAAAAATATGAAATTAGTTTCGATATTTTCCTTTCGTGTTTTATTAGTCAAAAAGCGTATAAGATTACCCACAAAACGCCCTAACCTACGCAGACATTTCTATCATAAATGTCAATACACCCGGTGAACGGGCTAATTTTACGAACTGCTGGTCCGAATTGACAAGTTATTTTTGTGTTGCATACTACATTTATCGAGGAAGGTTTTAGGATATAAACTAGTGTTGCCGGATAATCGATTATCGATTAATCGATTATCCCCCCTCAAATAATCTAATAATCGATGTGACAATTGATAGTACCGATACTATCGATATAATCGATTATATCGATACTATCGATTCTCATATCGATTATTAGATTATTTAGGCCTCTTTTGGAATAATCGATTATAATCGATATACAATCGAATCGACGGCAACACTAATATAAACGACAACACGCTACGACCAATACGAGCGAAGAATCAGCAAAAAAATGTGAAAAAAACGACGATAGTAAGATGAAGTATAAATGGGGTCCTCCCCATTTAGACCCTACTGCAAGGGAGGACGCGGCGTCTGTCATTCTGACGTCAGATTAGCTGACCACTTCTGAGTTATCATAGTTGTACTTATGTATTAACCGCTTCGTTAGTGTAGATATTTACTACCTATCTTCTATTTGAACATATCTTTTATTAAAAATGATTCGCAAAATGTGTTGGTATATAATAACTCGACATCGCTTGGACCAATTTTGAGTTATTTTTTTAAATGTCCGTTGAAGTACAAGGCTGGTTTTGACAACGAGAAAAAATCGAATAATTGCTGGGAAAACTTTAAAGACAGCCCTTGTCTTCCAGTAAAAACGTTTTCTAACTAAAATTTAGAGTCAAGCCACATTCCAAATCTTGACAGGACGAAGTCTGTCGGGTCCGCTAGTATTTCATACAAATATTTCAGAAGCTTAATTAAAACGCCTATATAAATATTTGAGTATTGAGTATTGTCCCTGACCTTGACAATGGCGCGTGCGATGGCGACCCGCTGCTTCTGTCCGCCGCTGAGCTGTCCGCCGCGCGCGCCCACGTGTCGCGCCCCGCCGCCCGGGCCCTGCGCCACCAGCTCCTGCAGGTGCGCCGTCTGCGCCGCGCGGACCCACGCCGGGACACCCTACACAACACTACTGTTACAACGTCATCAACTCTACACCTAACCGACTGAACGCCTCTTACTAGGGTTCCCAACCATACCGTTTGTACCATACCATTACATTACATACAACCATACCGTTGTACTCTTTTTCGCTACATTATACTTTTTATTGCTAAACAAATTCCATACTTTGAGATAAGTTGCATAAATTTTAAATTAGTGAAGACTTACAATGTAGACCTTTTTTGCAAAAACAATTTAAAATCTTGATATAATACTATTCTTATCTATAAATATACATTTTATACAGCATAGATTTTATGTAATTTTATATTAAAACCCCCTACAATAATTATTGGATGCCACCATTGTTTGCCATCCATACAAATCAATTGTTCACAGTACTTAGTAAATTTTGTGTAAAGTAGACCAGTAAAAAAACATATAAAATATGTTACAGTCCTTTTACCTTCTCATCTTTATCATTTTCTTCAATGTAGCCATCAACAGCGCCATATAAGATATTCTCCTTTATCGATCCATGAAATAATACCGGTTCCTGGAATATAAAGATTTACACTAGCTTCACTACAGGCAATAATAATAGAGGTAAACTTCACTTTTTAGTTATTGAGATACCGGCTGAAGTTGGTTGTTTTTTTTGTGTTAAACTTAATCTATCACCGTTAATGCAACAATTACAGAATAACATACCTGACTGACATAACCAATGTGACTTCTTAACCACTCAGGATCCAACTCTCTTATATCGACGCCGTCCAACATAATTCTGCCCTTTTCCGGGTCATACAGTCTCAGTATCAAAGAGGCTATAGTGCTCTTCCCGCATCCCGATCTGCCTACCAGGGCGACAGACTTGCCTGGATGTAGATGCAGCTTGAAACCTTTGATCAGTGGCGCTTCTTCGTAACAGTACCACACGTCATCGAGGATAATCTCGCCTTTTGGTCTCTCTTTTGGCCTAAGGCCCCCTAAAATCGAATATAGCATCACACAATGGCATTAACGATAGTAGCTGACTTAAAAACTTGTTTTTAAACTCTTGTCAAACATGAAAATATATTGTGTTTTCTTTGGAAATGGTAATCAGAAATAAATAACCTAACCAAATTATGTAGTTTAATATAAAACACATTTTTTTCTTTTTTCATATAAACAAAATTTTTAACATATCCATCGCCTTATAATTCCTGTATTGAACAACATCACATACATTGCTCTGATTATTTTGTAAGTAGCTAAGGCACCTATGATACAGAAATCTGAAACAACATCGGTACCATAAAAGTTCGTTTTTTTGTTCCGACCAGGGCGTCTACTCTTGAAAACGAAATATGTCGGATCCGATGACGTTTAGTATTTTTTATTGCTCATTATCGCAATTAACACACTTCGAATGCGAATAAAGCGTTATCAAAAAACAAAATATTATTTATACAAAACAAACATCACGTTTTAATTCCCTAACTTTTGTTCAATCTTCAAAAACGAAATCTTTCGTTTGTTCGTTTCGTTTTCAAGAGTAGACGCCCAGGAATCGAACCCGGGACCTTAGATAAAGTGCAACGCCAAATTCCAGCCCACTCATTTCTCGGCTACGGAGGTCGTCATCATTGAACTCTAACTGACGGAATAAAGAGTTATTGTTTTTATAGAATCATTATTGTTTCATCATTATTGTATTTTAAAAATCAAGAATGATGAATGAAAACAATTATTCTATACATTGTTCTCCATAGGGAGTTATCATCTTTATTAACATGCTCACACACCTGTCACGGGTATACTGGGCACCCGATCAATTATCTCCCACAGCCTAGTCGCAGCTCCTATGCCCTTGTTCAGCTGCGTGTAGAAGTTGCTTAGCCCGCCGATACTGATACCCACATACGCCGCATATAACAGGAACGAGGTGAGGTTCCCCACGGTCAATTGCTCCGTGGCCACCATTCCCCCGCCGTAGTACAGCACCAGTATTATTATCATATTCCCTGAGAGACCCGTCTGGAAGAATCGGTTTTTTATGCTGTGGAATATCGACGCGATAACACCAAAAAGTAGTAACCTTAAGAATTGGGATGTTAACACCATTCACAAATAATGGGCAGGACCTTATGATACATTGGCCATATTGATTTATTGCAAATGAGTACAGGGTAAAAAAAAGAATGTCACAAATTTAACAAAATCGAGAAATGAGCATTTGAAAATACTTACAACCTGATCTGTTACACTAAGGCATTCCCCTATAGGGTGAATGCGTAAGTTATGTAATGCGTAGTTTAAAAAAGATATATCCACCACGAGTTGAAATTCGTTCATTATGAATAATTTATCATCGATGCAAGGTACAGATGCAAGATGCAAAATACAAGAGTTAATGAAAATTTGGTGTCATTTTTTAAGTTTATGCGACTTTACTTGTTTTTTCCCTCCATCTTCAAATTATGCTGCATAGTCTTTTACCATCAATTGATGGTAAAAGAAAAATCCTGTTTTATTATCAAAGAATACTAGTAATAGTATCAATAATGATACAAATTTGCAAACTTTAAAACGGTCACAATTTACTACATAATTAAATAATTTTAACAGTGTTACTTGAATAATTATACGCTAATAGGTTTATTAAAAAATAATTTGTGATAATGTAATATGGTTATTGATAAGATATGACTGTGATCTATTTAATACTTATGGATGTGGTGTTTTATCTGTTTCATTTCAGTATAACGCGATAAGCTCCACTTATGAATGAATACTTACCATTCCATAGAAACTCCCTACAGCCAAAGACTCTTTGTATGCCAGCGTCAACAAGTTCTGGATTTTCTGCGCATAAGCTTCACATTCGTCATTCTCTTTACTAAATGCTTTTACAGTCTTTATGTTCGATATTTTTTCTTCAGCCAACTGTAAAGATAAATAGATGACAAACTCATACAAAATAATTTAAAAAAAATGAAAAAGCACAATTTTCTTTGTTCAACGGCAACATTGTCAAAACCAGTTCGGCAACTATTGCCTGACTGGCTGAAAAAACGCCAAATATTTCTCCCTGAAACCCTCCCTTTTCCCTTTAGTTACATTCTTAGGGGTACCTTTTACTTTGTTCTCCTAACTAAAGATACGCCTATCAGCAAATAAAAAATCAGCTGGCCCGGTTACGGCACGTAGTCGCTAGTTAATGATTATTAAGATTACCTACTATACTATGCGACACTCTCCCAGGGATTAAAGCCCCATATCGCCATGTGATCTTTGATGATGCGAAGATTTTCCAATATTGAAATTTTACGTAAAAACTTGGAATGAACTTGGATGAAATTTGATAAATAAATAAATGAGTAGCTATATTCTAAAATAAGTTAACGAATCAAAACGCCACTACATTTTTAGTAAGCTAATACGACCTACTTACTGCCCGATGTTTCAATTTTAAGTCAATTTTGAGTTACAATATTAACTTAATGGATTTTATTTTTTAGGAGGAAATAAAAACTTTAAAATCCAGGAAGATACTATATTTTCTAGAATGGAACCGACTTAAGGAGTTACTTTAAATTGGTGGCGAGTCACAATAGATCTGACCACAGTTCACTAGAACTGCACAGCCCCAAGTACCTTAACAATAATTTAAAGGATACTTATTATACCAAAACAATGCAAACGATTGCGGGCTACAGCAACAAGAGACTTAAAGGTAGATGACGCCTCATTAAACTTTTTGCAAATCTCGTTCCAGCGCGCTTAACCACAAATCCCATCATCTCTAATGCCAATTACCTCGCTAGTTTCAGCCAACGTGTCCTGCAGCTGGCGGGTGATGCCGCGCACAAACCGGCCGTAGACGACCGCCAGCATCGACACGGGAGGCACCACACACAGCCCGATCATGGCCAGGGACGGTGACATGTAGAACTGTTACAATCAGACACGTTACTGAAGTGAATATGGCATACACTACCTAAAACGCACAGTTGTACAAATTGGCTATTTGACAGTTTTTGAAAAAGTAATGTAAAATGTGCGCCCGTTCATTTTATATCCCAAGCAATTCGATTTATCTGGAAAAAATGTAAATAACCAGAGAAAAATAAGAATTTGTGTAACACATTTAAAAAGCGCGCGAAAACGCCAAGTCTCGTCACTGTTGCAATTATGACGTCAACGTCCTAGACAACGAACCGATACGCATAGGAACGACTTAATTTAGATAAACGGAAAATGTTTCAATAAATTCTTAATACGATTAGAGACACAATAATTCAATTTATTCGGTAAAATAATCATTGTTTCGCCACATTAAAATAAATAATTTTCGCCGACAGCTGTCATTTCCGAATTGCAATGGTGGTTTCCGTTTCGGTTCTTTTGTTCCACAGATAAAAAAAGTAAAATTTATTTTGCAAAAATAAAATACTAACTATGCTTTTAATTAAAAAATAAAAAACTAAAATTATTACTTAACTAATAAGCTAACGTATCTAACACTTTTCATATTTTATTGTTAACACTGTCAAGTAGCCAATTGTATATATTTTATAAATAGATTAACAAAATATATCTATACGAATGTTATAAAGCTAAAGATATTATTTTTTTGAACGCGCCTATCTCAGAAACAACTGGTTCGAATTGAAAAATTGTATTATGGTTCGTGCATTTATCGACGAAGGCTGTTGGCTACATAACAGCACGCCAATAGGAGCGAAGAATCAATGAAATGTGTGGAAAAGACGAAGATAGTCCGCGTGCCACTAAATAATATGAGATAAGACAGGTGGGGCATAGTAAGAGAGGTGGGGCATAGCAAGAGAGGTGGGGCATAGCGATTTCTCGCTCGAACTAGAGCAGGCTGACTGGTGAAATACCTCCACCTTACAGAAGACCGCAGCCAAATAACAATCACTTCTGTGTTGTTGTGTTCCTGCGTGTGAGTAAGATTTCCAGAGCTCCTGGGGGGTGCTACATTAGTAGCAGGGGTCAAGCCTTCAAGGTAAGGGCGACAAGTCCAGTAACAGATTTATTATGCTGTACTTGTCACCCTTAAGATAGGACCTCATTACCACTTAACATCAGGTGGGATGAGGTAAATCTTGAAGTGTAATATAAAAAAAAAAAGAATAAAGACTATGTAGATTCACAGTTGCGAACTAAAAAATAGTCCTGGCAACAAGGCTTCAAACGGTATTAAGCCTTCTACCACTCATTCACTTCATGGCCGAGCGCGTGACAGAATGTCAAAAATTATTTATTTCCACACTTATATCGGTCACATAAGGTTCAATTAAGATTAGACTATGTAACAATTAGGCGTTTTGAATAACGCTTGTGTTTATATACAGACACCTTTAAACGTCATAACGCGAGCTACAATAAAAAATATTTTGCATCAAACAGTGCATCTATAAGCGATGTTTTCCATTGCGGCATTGGCATTGCGTTTGTTGCATCAGTATAAAATGAGTTCTACACCGCGTTGAACGGAAAAAGTGTTGCTTCCTCGATGTTGTAGGTACACAAAAAACATTACAAGCGTTAATTATACCGCGTTCTACACACCAGAAACACACAATACAGCCTCACGCTTAAAAAAAAGGCAACTCAAATAAAGCTCTGGTCGATAATTATCAGAAAGAAATAAGAATCCAACTGGTCACACATGGATCCAATGAAAGGGTCCTTACAAAATCTTTCCCATCTAGCGTACAAAATTCGATAGATATTAAAAGCATAGAGTCGTGAGCTAAAATCCGTAGAAAATATTCTAATCACCTATTTTAATAATTTTGTTAATTGAGAGAGTCAGTAAAAAATAAACCAGCGAAAGTATCGGCTTCTCTTTTTATGTTTGTGAGCTGGTGTGGCTTTTGTTTATACGAAAATTTGCTATTTAGATAATGTTTTTAAAAAGAAATAAGAAGGTAGAGTGTGATTTATAGAGTTTAGACTCCTTGAGTGAGTGATAAGACAGAAGCTAAAGACATTATAACTAAAAAGAGTTTCTTTTTTGCATACATTTTTTATTACTAATACACTAATTAGCATCGTAATAGCATTGTTTACGACATAAACCTTTTAATTTGCATTGAAACTGTTCCTAATTTATAAACACAAAGTTTCATACATATTCATGTGAAAACAAGCTAGTCATAGGTTAAGATGACAATATGAAAATATTGGTAGCTATCTACCAATATTTTTAACGACTGATAAGTGATGTGATTAAAGAATTGTTTATTTGTTCCCTTATATTCACACTAATTATTTAATTAATTTCATAGAATAAATAAATAAAATATGTTCTTGCTTAATTGTCTAATAATGATACTTGGTTTAGGGAAATTAGGAAACATGCATAATTTACATACCACAAATTTAATATTTTGACCTCTTAAATCTGGCCTTTCTAGTCAGAAATTAAACACAAACGTCTCAAATTTAGTTGATGTAAATTATAACTTTTTAGAAGTCTTTGTTTTCAATCAGTTATTTCCTAATGAAAACTGGGCTATTTGGTTGAATAATAGCATATCCATAGGTCCAAGGAACAACATCAGGTAAGAAATAGTATTCTGGCTAGTATACACCACAATGCAGCAGTTCTATAAATGATTTAAAAAAAAGATCTCCATAGTTACCATCATTCCCGTCCCTGCTCCAACCATAAACAATGATCTCAGTCCATCACTGACATTCTCACTTAGGTTCCTGCCCACTAGCTGAGTGTCAGCTGATAATCTGTTTACAAGCTCTCCAGTTGACGCCTTGCTGAACCATGCGGCTTCTTGACGCATTATCGCACCGTATACTTGTTTTCTTAAAGCTTGAGTCATTCTTTGACCTAAAACAATGTGTGTGTAACTTAAGAATTATTCGGTTTTTTTTGTCACACAGATTCAAAATCAAAGTCAAATATTTTTATTTATATAGATTACATTTGTAACACTTTTCCTCGGTGGCGCAGTGGCTAAGGTAGGCGCTCAAAGCGCGTAAGGTCCCGGGTTCGATTCCCGGTCAGGTCAATTTGGAAAAACGAACTTTTCTCAATTGACTTGGGTCTGGGTGTGCTGGGATGACGCCCCCGTTAATATCCGTCGTCTGGTACTCATAGTACAAGGGAAAACCTTAGTTTGGGACCAGGTGATTGGTGTGATTGTCTGGCGCATATTTTTTTTTTTTATGAATAGTCTCTATAAATCAAATTATGCTACCTCCTGTTTGAAAGCAATAACTGCCGAGAAGATACCAGCAAGATGTCCAGTAAATGCATTTGATTTTGAGCTTTTTTGGATATAAGCAACAAAGTTTTGATAATGTTTGATCTGTTTCAAAAAGATACTTATTCAAATTTGTATGATGCATCACACCACACTAGTGTGACTATTTAAGTCACAGAAAAAACAGGGTTATTCGACTTTTTTATGTGCAGTTTAACCATTACAAAGATTTTAATTTTAAAAAATAAGTTATCATTAATTCAAATGTTTCGAGACTTGGTATAAACCAGGACTGATTTTTTAAAATCATCATGTGTGTGGTTTTGATGCACAAAATGAAGAGCATAAAGAGTAGAATTTCAACAGGATTCCTGAGGATTCCATTCATACAGGCAACTAGCTTTGGAGATACCCAGTTTTGACTTGAGAAGTTAGTTTACTGGATGAGTGGCTTCCACAGTATGTATGAAAATGTAGAGAGCATGAAACACAAGTATTAGTAAAATTATCAATTACCATTCAAAATTGCAGGAATTGACTTCAATGAACAAGTCTTGCTCTTAACAAGAAAAATAAAAGTAAAAACTCAATTTTTACATCTGTTGTTGTCAAGTTTTCTTACCAGATATAGACATCAAGTACACTCTGCCAAAATTGCAAAAAGCACCAACAAGAAAAACTCCACAGAGCATTAGACACAAAGTGTCTAACTTCTCTCTGGCAGCACCAAGGTCGCCTGTGCTGCTGTAGATGATGTCCAACACCTTCCCCAAAGAAAATGGCACAGCCATGGTAACACTTGATGATACTATCAGAAAACTTATAGCACCTGAAAGAGAAGTGAATGGCATCAACTATCACAGAATAATGCAATCAGGTTGTGTCATCACAATTATTGTGAAAACAAACTTGTGGTGTTTAAATGTTTGCACCAAACTTGGATGATGAACATAGATAATTCCTATAGTTATTGATATATTTTTTTATTCCATACTTTTCAATAGCTTTTGACCTTAGCCTCATTTACAAGTTAGAAAATAGTATGATGACTGATTTGATACCCATTGACATGTTTTATTTTGACACAAAAATAAGTTATTCAATGTAAATTTTTGCACAAGACCCATTTCCTGTTATCTACTATTTTATTTTCTTTAAGGTGGTCTGGAATAAATCATTATCTACTGACAACACTGCCAAAATGGGCCAAAATTACAATCTAAAAACTATTTCTGTAAATGTTTTATGCAAAAAAGTAGATCTCTATCTCTTTCTACTATTTAGTAAATTATTTATTTATTGATGTGAACCAAGAGTAAACATTTATAACTGCTATAAATTGGTGATTCTTGAAGCCCCAAAAGTAGAGCACAAAGCCAAAAAATATTAAACTCGAGATAGCTGACCAACCTTTCTTTGAGCTATCATTTGGAAAGGGGGACAAACACTTATGAATCATCCCAAATGCTGGATCTTAACACAAACATAACATTTTAGTAAAATGGTCCCTCACTACTTAAGGTAATCACTACTCTAAAGGGCACAAACGGTCTCAACAATAAAGACAAATAAAACGCTTCTAAAAATCAATCGATTGAGATTAATTTTTATTTCAAAATACAAAATTATGCAATAGAAAGAAGCATGTATTTCGTAATATTTTAATGGATTCACCTACAATTTTAAATTACCCTAACGATGATTTAAATCTAGGAATTACATGGTAATTTTCATCTCACCAGCAAGAGTCCATTTCTCAGGTTCTGCTAATGTAAACAATCTCTTCAGCTCTGGTGTCTTTAACTTGGTGTTAATTTTCTTCGATGTTTCCAGTGTCACCTTTGTTTTAGCGCAATCTACAACATCATTCTTCTTTTCGGCGTCGACCTGGCTACTAAAATAACGTGGTCTAACACAGAATAACCCATTCCTGATAAAAGACGACTTTTCGTAATAATTTCGTAAAGCTATGGCCTTGTGACTAGAAAATAACCTGAAGCCGCACTGATTACATGGTTGAATTAGTTTACCAAATAGCAAATTTGAATGCCTACTAGATATTTTAACATCTAAACGTATATGGAGTAATCGCTGTAACATTTTGTTAAATTTTGTAATTTTACACAAAATAAAACATCACAACAGCAGTTTTTGAAGCGTCACTGTCAAACAGAGACAAGTCACGTGACGTCATATCTAATGTCAGTGGAAATGACATTAGGTACCTACTCTAAAAGATGCGGTCTACCAAAAATAAATTTCGATCTTACCTTTAGTTATGTTCACACTTTGCGCATAAATACAGGCTTACAAAGCGTAATTTCCATAAATTGTTAGTTCTCTTTTCGAAATCTATTTTACAGTTTTGTAAACAAACAAGTATTTTGCTACCTGCTCCAAAAACCAAGTTAACCTTACGACATGACGTGTTATTTCCAAGGCACCTAGGTATTGTACATTGGCTTGAGAATGGATGAGATCAACTGGTACCCATAAAACAGAAGAAAACCTTAGTTTGAGACAAGTGTGATTATATTTATTTATTATCCCAACGTTTTACTTGACAAGAAAATCCAGGCGTTTTACATGGACGGCAGAGCTCTTCATAAATTGAAATTTATGCATTTTAAATAGAGCCCAATTCCCAAAACCATATAATTATAATTTAATGGGAAAATGGGCTTTCAGTCTCTTGACTTTGCTGTGTTATATAGCATTAAATATTTCATTGCTTAATTAAATAAGAGGTGAAAAGAAAGAAAAAATACGATACTCATACATTTATATTACAGTATATTTTCTATTGACTATGACTGTATCCATTACTGATACAAAATGACACCATTCATTTACATCAGTATAATTTTGTGATAACTAAAGATGACGAAGCAAGTTATACAATATTTTTCCTAACAACTAAAATTGGTTCAAGTACATACACAATATCACGAAATAAATAATCATAAATTAATTCATTAACCTATTTGACTTATTATTAAATTTTATTAGGCATATAATGAATAATTAAAGAATGTTAAAATCATTATTAGCCAGATAAACTTTTCCTGGAATCTGTAGTTGAAAACTAAATAAAATTGATGGAAATTATGTAGGTTTTTCTATTGGCTTTGCAAAAACCCAATCAGGTCGGATGTTGAAAAAAAGGTATATGTTTAACTGTGTAGGTAATATACTCGTTATTACCAACATATAGCCGGGATAACCGATCGACATAAAATAAGCCAATAACAGATCTTGGGATTTAATCAAGATGGCCATCCATAACAAATTTAATACCTGGTCAAGAATAATGAGTAAAATAGATAAGTATTTTTTAAAAACAGGATAAAAATATCAATTGCTTTCAAAATGGACATCCAGAATTTAATTTAAATTATCTACACAGTAAGTTTTAGTCAGTGTCAGTTCTATTCTTACGAGCAAATAATATAATAACTTAAAATTACCCATTTTTTTTAAAATAGCTCCGATCAAAGATTTCGTAGATTCACAATTCCATGCAAAATTAAAACAAATTATTGTCCTCCGCATGATGGTATACATAATATGTGTCTGTTTATCAACACAAGCATTGCAAAAATGCCTTAGTGTTATGTAGTCCAATTCAATTTAAACTTTATGTGACCGAGATAAGTATGATATTGCGCGCGCCCACGAATCCAATGACGGTGAAAGAAGGCCGTCAGGAATACTGTTTGAACTTTATTTTAGTCGCAACAGTGCATCAACAAAACCTTTGATCGAAGAAAAATAGCAAATAACAGCAAAGTTTGTGAGAGAAAAATACAATAATTAATTACATAATAATAACGTAATTTAAAAAATCACAGAAATGTAAAAAGTGGTAATAATAATTATGATAGATGTCAAAATGGAAAAGAACAATAAACCCGTAATAAAACCCGATAACAAATACGACGTAGAAGATTCTTTAAAATTTGTAAAATATAAATATTGCATCTTTATAACATTCAATACATAACATTCGACTGTATTTTTTTACAGTAACCTAACATATAGTTGAATCGACTTATTGGTTATTCCTAGCAAACTCCAATTGATTTTTGGGATAACCATATTATTAAACATTAATCTGAGGAAACCTGCTCCTTTTGAATTTCAATGGCACTACAATGATGTTCAAATGTTTGATATTAAACAAACTAGGACGAGAGGATCCAATTATGTGCTTATGTTACGATTAAAATAAGATTTGTATGGAAACCAGTGGATAAATCAAAATCCTTTTTAATTAACCATAGCCATGACCATATTTTATTTGGCAACGGATTGAATTTAGCAATATAAGACTTAGAAAAAGTGTGTGTTTTTTAATGAAATGGTTTTGACCCCTCTTCAGTTCTTATAATAAAATGAATACTTAGATAAATAGTAACAGGCGTAAGTACAAATCAATAATGAGCACTTCACATGACAATAAACATAATAGGAAATTAGCATAACATATTATACTTATGCGTTCAGGCCATTAAAAACCAGCAAAATTAATCAATGGTATACAAATGCGAAATGGCAAATTGTTAATTTCTTTACAACACATAGACCGTATTCAAAATCGTTTGCAATGTGATATTAGTTCTTACGACTCCGACATAAGGGCGGTACAAAGTTTAAAGTATATAAGTCTGACAGATGCTTTTGACCGTACTGTAATTTTATAGACATTCATCATCCATATTAATTCTATACATCTAGACATAAAATATTCATGTAAATAGTCCTACTGTATGTGACATAAATTTTTACTAGATACTAACAGAGGTTTTCAAGCTAGCGGTTATATTATACCAGCGCGTTCAAGCACAGAAATAAAACATCCCTATCTTTCAGGTTTCAGGGTATTACAAGACACGCTTTGAGAACCTCCGTTATATCTTAGCATTTTCTGTCATGGTTAAATACTTAAATTCGTTACTTATATCCCTTATTGTGTATAATACACTTTATAATATAATGTTTTAGACCTCCATAGGCTATATGTGTTATCAAATTTGAGTAGATACACGCCTTCTCCTGGGTATGTATGTGAACCGGCGTATACCTAGAAAAAAAAATCATTTAGTAAGAAATGTTTATAACATTAAAGAAGTCTTTCATTGTAGTAGGCCACTAAAATTTCAGGAACAGGTAATCAAAGTTTTATTTATTAAGTAAGTAATATACAGTTAGTGACAGTTCAAAAAAATATTATAAACAAAAAACATAAAAAACCTACAAATAAAAAATGTGTCCCAGGTCACTGCCAAGGGGCATGGTACCAAGAAATAATCAAAGTGACTATCACTTGTCAATATAAATAAATGTTTTATTGAAGTCATATGCACCAGGCCCAATAAGGATGAATGTGCAGAAAATAAATAAAAATAGATAGCAGCTTAATTTTCACTTTAATAAAACGTTGATATTTATTCTTTTTAAAGTTTTACGACGTAGCAATCCACAACATATACGAACCATTGTCATTCAATTACTGACATTAATGTTCACATTTTAATGCTTAAAGAATCGTCATCCATTGAATCTGAAATAATTTCGGTCAAGAAAAAATCCGCTAGATGGCAATTCGTTGGCGTGAGGCCCACACTGCTACGTGATTGGTGAATGGTGATTTACATGTCACAGTGACATATCTGTCAATGTCAAGTAAAACACCTTCTATTGCAACAGTCATAAGGTCGACAGCACGTCAAAGTAAACATTTGCATTGTCAAAGTAAATATTTTTTCTGTACCTCACACTCACGTTTTCTATCTAGCCGATTTTTCATAGACGGCTTAAACGCAAGTGCATTCTCTTCAATCTAAAAATGGCCTAACCAAACTGGAGCACATACAAATACGTTGTCCGCGCGAGAATCGAACCCACGACCACAGGATCACGAGTCTAACCCCGTTATCGCCATACCACATAGTAGTCAAATATTTACTACACTGCCATCTGACGGATTGTTAACAACAATAAATCCCCACTGCTGCATGGTTACTCCTCACTAGTTTGCGGTCCGAGCTGATCGAATCGGTGTATTTGGTGCCTTTTGTCATAGAGTAAGTAGTTGTGGGTACCTCAGTGTGGCAGTCGCGGCGGTATATGGGCACGACGAGGCTGACGGGCGGCCGCCGGCTGCTCAGCGCGCGGCGCTCGCTGCCCAGCTCGGGGTCCGAACTGACCGGGACTGTATATTCTGTAATATTAACAAAAATGTTTAAAAAACACCTTCTCGCTTAATCAATCAATCAAATATTTAATTATTCAGGTAGGTTACATCAAAACACAATTTAATCATCATTAAAAACAATGCAAAGTGACTCTACTGGAGGTTTGGAACCTAAATTTACAATATTTTAAGAAACTACATAGATTATTACAGTAGCTGTGTGATCAAACTTATTGGAATGTGTACACCACTCTGTTTATATAGTTTTGTTTGGCTGAGTGAAGAAATATGAATAGTTTCATCAGCCCATACCGTCATCACCATCACCGTAGCCATCATCGTCCCCATCGTCGTCATCATCGCTCTCCGCGACGTGGATCGTCACCTCTGTGGTCGGTGATTTGCTCCATTCAAAGTACATGCCAAATCCTGTGGAAAAAAAATGTATCAAAGAATTAATAGACCTCGAAATCTATAGTAATATTATAAAGCTGGATCTATACTATATTCAACCCGCGTATCTAGGTGCTACTGGTTCAAATTGAAAAAAAAAATGTGTTGGATAGTCCATTTGTCGAGGCGTCAAGCCAGGAGTCAAGACTTCAAGGTTTAGGCGACAAGTTCAGTAACAGCTACTATTATGCTGTACTTCTCGCCTTTAAGCTAGGACCTCATTACAACTTAACATCAGATGGTGTGGTATATTATCTGTGCAACAGACCGACGTCGTAGTGGTCGGTCGCGAACTCCCAGCACAGGCAGCGCGCGCTGCGATGCGTGGGCACGCGCACGGTGACGGTCTCGCCGTGCCCGACCGTCAGCTTGCCGCCGTTCGCGCGCGCGGACTCCTTGAACGACGCGATGTCGCCGCGCGTCCACATGCGCGCCTCCTCCACTGCCGGGAACACGTCTGCCAAGAGATAGGATACCATATCTATTAAAGTATGGTATAGTATGGGTCAGGGCTAGGGTTGCCAACCATACTGTTTTTCGCTACATTATTATTTTTACTGCTGAACAAAATAAAAGTATAAACAAAATACTATTTTTATCGATTTTATTATTTTTATAGTACTAAACGCCGTACTTGCGAACTTTAAATATTAGTAACAGAAAAATTTTATCTCCCCTACGTGCGCGATACGTGAAGGTCGTGGGTTCGATTCCCGCATCGCAAGGGGAGATAAAATTTTCTGTTACTAATATACTATTTTTATGTCTTTTTTTTCTTAAATAAAAGATTGAATAGTATTAAATCTTATAAACAATACATACTATATAGTATACGAAATAAATGAAAGGCCACACAAATTCATTATTAAAATAAAAGTGTTGAATAGACGTAAAACTGCGAACAGTATGTTTCTACCAACACAGACTTAGCAACTGCTTTCTACTGTATTGAAAGAAACGTAAGTACCTAATCTTTATCCATTTTTTTTTTAAATGAAGAAAGATATTCCATCACAATATTAAAAACAGTCCCATCATAACCAAAACTTAATGTTCATACTCCACTTTGTACAGTTATAAAATATCAATAAACAGACATACCAAGTAAAAAATTAGACCAAACATAGTACAGCGATTTGAAAGAATGTCAACAACTATTACAAACATTTGCATTTTAATATTTATTAGTATTAAAATAGTATTTTTAAAATACTGTAGGAGTAAGTCAAATAAACAGAGAAGCTGCAGCCTTTTAATTCAATGTAAGTTATCACCAAACTATTCTTGCACCACTCCACAACACTCAGACATTTCTGGCATACCGTAGGATATATTTAAACAACTAGATTTTTGACTTACAATGAAACCAAACAACTGCAATTGGCTATTCAAACGTAAATTATTACACAGCTCAGAACCATATCATTTTATTCAGATTTACATTTACAATTATATGTTTAAGTGCATATTTGCTTGCAACTTCGAAAAGAACTTCGGAAAGCGGGCCTTTTGGTTGTTTGAACTAATTATCAAATAGTTTTAATATCGAAAGTAATATATTCGAAATAAGTTATTACCTTCTACATCCGAATCATCATCGCCTCTTAATTCCTCTGGATATTCTGTTACTTCAGTTTTATCTGAAGTCTGCATTGATCTGCAATTATAACATTACAGTGTTATTACAAATATGTTACCAAATTAAGAGGAGGCCAAATAGATAAAAAAAATATTTACTTATTATTCTCCATAGCATCCACTGCTTGCACTTCATTTAAATTACAATCCTTGACTGGTTCATCTTTTGAAATCTCTGTTTCTTCATCCTCAGTACCTACGTTATCTGTTATTTGAGTGTTGGCCAGTCGTTGATCAATAGCCAACTGCTGGATGTACTGTTGATAATGTTGGTCCTGCAGCTGCCGAATGAGGATTGCTTGCTGGTCAAAGTTGCCAGGGAACTGTTGCTGGGCGTATTGGAGGAACTGATCGTATGTTTGCGCATTTAGTGCATCTTTTATTCTTTGCCTGTAAATTAAGAAGATAGATAGAAGAAGAACATAAAAATGCCTTAAAGTTGAAATGATGTAGTTGTTTTACTCCAAAGACTGGATGCCACAAAATACTTTGAAAGAAATTCATTCACAAGGTTCAAATCACATCTTGACCAGGAATCGATCACAGGACCTCAGGGTCGATCACAGGGTTGGCCAAAGTCTGGTATGCTTACGTCTCAGCTGTTGTGATACGGGCATTTGATTCAGTAGTTCAATATTCTTTCTAAAACAAATTTTTATGCCCCCAATATAAGCCCAAAGCAACACATTCTTTTGTCTATACTTAGTTACAGATAAAAAAAAAATTAAAATAAGCTTATCACAATACATAAGACAACCATAATCTAGAATAATCCATAATAAATAAATACTCACACTTGTTGTTCTTCTGTAACTTTTGCACTTTGTTGCTTTTGTTTTTCTAACATTATTCTATTTTGTAGTTCCATTTGAGCCCTTTCCTCTTCTTGCTTTTTTTTCCTAAAAAAAGGCACATGATAACATAAACAGAGTTTTGGAAACCTCTCTAATTTGTCAAATTAAAAATCATATTTTTGTCTTTATGCTTTGAATGAATTGCATTTTGTAAAAAAAAATTGTTATCACATAAAAATAACTCACTCCTGTTCTTCCTTATCCTCCAAATCCTTTTGAATAGCTTCTAAATATGGTTTGAACAGAGGGCACAATCTGGAAAATATAAAAAATATAATAATTAACATCACCAAGCACTAATATAAATTCTTGTTAATGTTATTAATTAGTCACACCATTACAGATTATATCTTAAACTGGAAAGTAATTTCTGTTTTTAAATTTAATTTAATTGATTTATCACTACTTGAACACAGCAATAATCAGAATGTAACCAGTTCAATATCTATACAATAAATAAACCTACACCAAAGATGAATATCACAATCTTAGTAAATACCTGTCCAATGTGTGAACAAAACCAGCCATTGCTTGTGTTTGAGACATTTGGCCAAGAGCTTGCCAAGCTGACCTACGATCTCTGCCAATAACATCAAGAACCCCCAACGGTGGAGCGGATTGAGGGTCCAAAGGGCCGTGAGCTGTTTGTTGCGTGTAAGCCACCAGTTTTATCCTGTCTTCATAGCTTAAATGAAGTGCTTTTCCTTCCTTATCTAAAGAAACAAGTACAAGTTATGTTTTTATTTAAAATAAAACTTACACATAATCAATTGAACATATAAGAGCCCTCATAGTAGATTACAGCAGATGGAATATTAGTCAACAGGAAATTATTTCATTGTAGAACAGTGGAAAATGTTTCAGTAAGCTGAGACTTTAAGACAAGATAAAAACTTTATGTGCTGCTAGCAGAAATTTAAGCATAACTTGCCTTTGTAAAAAGATACGCCGTATTTGTACACATCGAAAAGTGATAAGCCCCATTTTCTTTTTTCACTCTCCAATATTCCCTGATCTGTTTCCAGTGGAATTTTCTCTGGCTTCACTTTGATGTTCCCTTCGGTTTTATTAGACATTTTGTAGGATTCAGCTTCAGAACAAAATCTAGAATAATATAGAAGGAACACAAAGATGCAAAAATGTTTTTGCAACGAAACCACGAAAATCAAGCAAGTCGTCAGTCGATGAGAAAAATGACAAGCAGTATTGCAATGTAGCTTTCTCACGTTCCCTCTTCCCAAATTCTCCCCGATATTCAAGTTATTAATGTGAAAATATATCTTTTGGGAGATACAATTTCATTTAACTTGCTTAAATCTTCATTCATAAATTCTTACAAATTAATATTTTTCCTTTTCCCTTAAACCTATTACTGTAAATTGAGCAGAAAGAATGGGTCAACTTCTGCATTAAAAATAAGATAAGCTGAACTTTTGAGTAGACCTTTACCTACTTAAGCATTCTAAAAGTTTTTTTTTAAGTCTTGTGTCTTATGCTATGAAGGCAAAAAGGTCAAATGTGACCAAAACAGCGTATTATACAATGAGGCTAACTAACTGTTGTCCCTGTAAGTATCTCATACACAGTACCTACATGTGAAAAATGCTAACATCACTAACATGTTAACAATATTGTAAGAAATAATACTTCTTAAAACTAATTCTGTTCCAAATCATTAGCAACCCCGATTGCTTTAATATTCAACAAATGCCTGAAAAATGGTTACTTTCCCAGCCTCTGGAAAACCGCTCACATTGTCCCTATCCACAAGAAGGGCAGTCGGAGTCAGGTACCGAACTACCGTCCTATTTCGATACTGAATGTGCTTAGTAAATTGCTGGAACGTGTTGTACATAACCACTTATATGCCATTGTTTCGCCGTTGATTCCATCAGAACAGCACGGTTTCCTCAAAAAAAGGTCAACCAATACGAACTTAGCCATATTCACAGATGATGTTTTAAACGGCATGGACGGCGCCTCGCAGGCAGACGTGATATACACGGATTTTGAGAAGGCATTTGATAGAGTGGATCACGTTATATTACTCAGAAAGCTCGGGGAACTAGGAATAAAGGGATGTCTCCTTAGATGGTTCGAGTCGTATCTACAAAATAGAAGTCAAGCGGTTGTGATAGGTGGTTACCGTTCCAACTATGTCACTATATTATCGGGAGTACCCCAGGGGTCCATAGTTGGACCATTATTATACGCCTGTTACCTGTACGACATCACAAAATGCTTCAAGCATGCAAAATTTTTAATGTATGCTGATGACACAAAGATTTACAAGAAAATAGTATCAGCTCAGGATTGCTCTGATTTACAGGATGACTTGAATAGACTAAGCGAATATTATGAAGAAAATCGAATTAACATTAATGTAAACAAATGCTTTCATATATCCTTCACCCGCAAAGTAAAGCCAATCAAATTTGAATACAGCATCAATAGCTCAGTTCTGCAAGAAGTAAAACAGATTAGAGATCTAGGTGTTTTAATGGACTCTAAACTAACCTTCACAGACCATATAGAATACATAACATCAAAAGCCTTTAAAGCTCTAGGATTTGTTTTGCGGGTGAGCAGACCCTTTTCAGATACACAATGTTTGAAAGTCTTATATTACACATATGTAAGGAGCATCCTCGAATACTGCAGTAATATCTGGAACCCTCAGTATATAACACATACTCGAAGCATTGAAAAAATTCAAAAAAAATTTCTTAAACATCTAAATTACCGGAATTGTCGTACGCACTCTAGCTATGTTGAGTCATGTACTTTTTATCGCCTGCTGACACTTGAGGATAGACGTTGTCTTCTCGACATGACCTTTTTACATAAAATATGCAATAGCCAAATAGACAGCACGGATTTAGTATCCAGAACATTATCTTTGAGTGCTCCCGCAACCCGAACTAGACACACCAAACTATTCAGCTATAAATCGGTGCATAGTAATTACGCTCAAAATTCTGTCATACGTCGTATTCAGAAAAAGTACAATATTGGGTTTGCTTCATTGGATTTGTTCTGTTCTTCACTACATTCATATAAAAAAGACATTATCAGTATATTGACAAACTGAAACACTTTTAACTGTTAACTGTTATAATAATTATTATTTTTTATTATGTTATCATTTATATGTACGTAACATTTATTATTACTTATTATTATATTCATATATTTCTAATTTATATATATGTGTGTATGTGTGCGTGAGTGTGTGTATATATAATACATAGACTTATCTATTTTTGATACCCATTATTTATTTATTTATGTAAGAACATGTAAATAACATGTGTGCAAGCAACTTATGTCCGTTCGTCGCTTTGTCATAAAAATATTACACAAATGTAATTAAAATCCGTTATTAGCTGTAAGATTAGCATTAAGATTCATGTTAATAATTTAGTAAGAGCTGTGGATTTTGTGCAAAAAAAAAATAAAAATAAAAAAAAAAAAAAAAAATTTATGAAACGTTATTCCTTTCAAAATTTATTTCGATGTAAATAGCATAGGAGCTATAGGAAGCGAGATATTAGCAAAGAAGCTATTTTTTTGTAAACTTTAAATATTTTAAAATTATGGATACGAGGTTTTATGATATTTAAAAATTCATCGACAACTTTAAGAGCGTTAGTTTATTGGTATATAGTATTGTGTGTATACTATATACAAAATTTTATATAGATTTCTTATATTTATCGTTCTTCCCAAATAATTTTTCCGTTAAACTAATCCTCTCAAAAATATTTTTGCCTAATTATCCCCCTATAATATAAAAAATACCTAACTCTAAAGGCATTCCTCCATCCTGGCATCACTAAAAACAAGTGACACCAAATTGTCATCGCTGGCGTGTTCCTTTACTCAACATTTTTCTAAACTATATATTTAATTTGTAGAATCACTTTTCTCTAATGGTTAGAATTTTTCTGAAATAGCCATTATTTATTTATTGAGGAAGGTAACACCTCAAATAATACAGGAATTATATACCAGCTGGTCTATAATTTTAAAATACTCAAGTTGTCAGTATTAAGTTTAAGTTTGATGATTGGTGAAGTGGATGAATGGAATCAATCAATGGAATGGAACACACTTGATAGGATCGAAAGTTTAACTTGCAGCCATGGACTTAATATAGGTAATAAATACTAAGTCCATGCTTGCAGCAGGCCTTGCATCCTAGAATAAGGAAAGTAAATATATCTATGCCTAGCATGCGCCACGCGCGCGACCATGGCACGCGACTAAATTTTATCGTGATCTTAACAAACGTCAAAATCGATTGAATTCAATGCGTCTGCTGCTGATTGGCTGCAAATACGAGTGCGGTGTGCTATTAGCCAATCAACAGCGTCAAAACTTTTGTCGTCTCATGTGATAAATTTGACGTATTTGTCATGGCAGTAACAACTGTCACTAGGTATTAAAAGTATGTATGACGTTTGTTGTCTTCGTGACGTAAAGATTGGCGAACGAATTTTTATTGCATTTCTCATTATTAAAATTATATTTTCCAAGAAACTGAAGTGTTTTCAAAGCTATAATGCAATTTAATGAACGAATCTATCTAACAACTCAGAAATGCCTAAACTAACAAATTTGCTGTTTTAACTATGCTTAAACAATTACATGTGATTATAAATTGTTGCTAAACCTTGTGGTATCTGCGTTGTTTACCATCCAGTAATATTGAAAGCAATGGAAGTGAATCCTTTGAACATATTTTTCGTTAAATCGGACAGTAAAGGCGATAGGTTATTATTCAGATATCCTTACACGACCGAAAATAAGGATGAGAGTACTCAGAAAAAATGTGGCCGACATAATCCCTACGCAATTAACTCCACAGAGGACCTGCTACAAAACCCTCAATCCCAGACGTCGAATATATACAAAGGTGACCCATTAAACAATCTATAATTTTATCAGTATTTGTTTGTATCCATATTTTAACATTTTTTAATTCATTTGTTTCACATCTTTGATTCTCATCATGCACATTGTTTCAAATGTAATTAGTTACTCATGGTTTTTACATATTATTTGACTCTTGTTTTTGGATATATACCAAATTGATATGTACTGAACTACTGGGCCTGACTTTTCGCACCAAAACAAGTATGGGTATTGTCAGCTTTAGTCAACAAATGTTCTTGTATGTGATTAAAATACCTGTATTTTATATATACTTCAATTAAAAAACCACAATGAATACAGAAAACTCTGATAATTTAATTACTTCTATTTAAATGTACATATGTGTGCAATTTCATTTTGTCAGGAAACAAATTTTGCCTTATAATTCTTAGCTTTGGGTCAGAAAGTTAGCCCTAGGCTTACTGTAGGTATTCTTATGCTCATATCACTATTCTTTCGACTGCATATTCAGGCATGTATTTGTCACTTCTGAATACAAATTAATATTAGCAGTATTTATATTAATAAATACTAATTTATTAATACATTTTTGTACTAATACAGTTAACAGATCAAAAATAAGCGCTGTTTCACTGGAATTAAAATTTTTGAATAGTTAATTTCTTTTTTCAGGTCAACTGAGTGGGTTCACAGATGAAATGCTATCAACACTCTTTGCAGTGAAGGCTGAGCTCTGCAATAGAAAATTTGAGCTGAAAGTGAATGATGTTAGGTTTGTTGGACACCCAACACTCCTCCCATACAGGACGAACAAAGATGACACGGCTACAATGATTTTAATCAATATTGTGTTTGCACTAAGGGCTTCAGCAAGTCATTCAATAGGTAATATACAGTGAATACACAGACGTACAGTAATTAGCACCTAAACAAACTCCAATACTATTACTTAATCAAAGTTATAAAATTTTACTAAGCACTGTTAACAATGATCTACATTATGATAAATACATTGAGTTTGATCCATCAGTGAGAGTATAAATAGTAAAAAAAAATGATAAGACAGTTGACATCCTAATGAAGCATAGAAGCCTTCAACTAGAAATTGTGGGCTATTGAAAAATTAAGTTCCCTCAGCCACATGGAAGGTAGTGACTGGTGGAACTGTAACTGTAGTCAACTAGGACTAACCAATAAAGTAACTGTTTTAGTGACAAAAATGCCTTAAACCAGTGTAACACCTGAATACTGGCTTAAGAAGTATAGTATTGATTTTATTTTTGTCATAAAATCTTGAAATTGATTTCCCAAATCTAAATCTCTCAGAATCACACACATGGGTAATGATATTTTCGTGCTTGCAAACACAGTATAGTAAGTTCTATTTTTTAGCAATAAAGATAAGTTCAATGTATATTAGGAACTAGATTGAAAAATTAACTTTGCACTCCCCTTAAAGAAGAGTACTTGTTCTTAATAAGAACTAATATAAAAAAGTGTTAACTTTGACATGCTGTTGACTGTACAAACCCCCCTAATAACTTTTTTTTCGCAGTAAAATGTTATTATGACTTGAGTAAAAGACTGGGAACAGCACTGCGACATGAGGAAATAAGGTGCTCATATTTGACTGAAGAAATGAAAATAATGGTATGGATTTTAAATTGTATTGTAATTAAATGTGTAGAAAACTAAACTGAAGTTCATAAGATAGTTAGCCTATCAATCAAGAGAAAATATTGCCATATCTGACGTAGTTGCAAAGTGCACAGCTGTCATTTTAATTGTATTGATTGAAGGTTTTTGTTCAATTGTGTTTGACAGACCCGAGGTTGGTGGGTCCACACTGATATGAATTTAATTTGATATTTATTCAGGGTCATGTTTGCATGTTATCACTAAAAGCATATAATCGTAATTTTTGAAAATAAACGGGGTGTGTTCCCCTCAATGACCCCTTCAAGATTGTCGAAGTTGAGTGGGAACATTCTCATGCGTAAGATCAATCAATAGATAAATTTATTACAAGAACAAATATATCTTTACAGTTGGCAGCTCATGATGAAGTATCTGCTTTAGATAGTGAAATTAATTCCGGTGACAATGATGATGAAGAGGAAAATTCCCGTTATTCAACCAGTTCCAACACATATAGTATGGAAAATGGATTTGATGCAGGGCCAAAGTCAGCATTCCATCTTATAATACAGAGAAGCTCGCTGGCGAGATCCATGAAGGCTGTCTTTGAGGAACTTAGTAGTACTGGTTGGTAAACAGAGACAATTTTTTATCATCTGTTAAAGTCTGATTGCATTGTGTAGTGGGAAAATGACCAACCAACTTGGGCAACGTTTATTTGTTTAAGACTTATTTATAAATATCTTCCTGTATATATACAGGAAGATATTTTGATCACTATCCAAATTTTTTCTGGGTATTAGGTATCGTTAATAGAACCCATTTCTGAAAAAAAAACGTAGGTCCAACTTACACAATAAATTCATTACTCCGAACCAGTTTTAAAAATCGCTTGGTTACCCTGACTATCGTAAATATTATTACTACTATTAAAGCGAAAACATCAATGTGCAATGCGCGGGCGCGCGTGGTGGGTAGGGGACGGCGGAGGCGGCGAGCGACAAACAGAGGTCACGCAGTCGCCCGCGCACCCGCGCCGGGGATCGTACTCTTTTCGGGTCGCGTACGTTTTGCCGCGCAGCCCCTGCGGCGCGCCCGCGATTTAGATAAAGAGAAGTTTTTATGATTTCCATGAAAATTTTCTAAGTGTCTGGTGGTAACTCCCATCGCACTTTCTGACTAAACCGTGAGTCGGAGAGAAAAACTTACAAGTATAAAAAGAGCTTAAAAGGAGCCCTTTTATACGTTAAAACACTAACATTTGAAGAATACGAAGTTTTATATTTTTCGTGAAAAATTTTCTTAGTCCCAAACGCCTTGCACACCCTTCACTTGCTACACTCCAACACAAATTAGAATAAAATCTTTTTTTAAATTAAACTGTTAGGGCACCTAATAAGTATCTACCTACCTAATTTAAATATCAAGTAGTACCTTAACACGATGGAAATTAGGTATGTTAAACATTTGCAATTTGCCGATCCTAAGCCCGTAAAAGAATAAAGGTAACATTTGCTTATGGATGTTATCAATGAAATGGTGCGGCACGCGGCGCACGTGATGATGGTCGGTGACTGTTGCGGCGGCTTTTTTATGGATAACTTTGTAAAGCTATTTCTCAATCTTTTAGTACTGACTTATACTAAAAGAAACAATACATATTTACTCATTTTCGCTACAGATTAACGTATCAAAATTTGGATAGTGATTAAAAATTCAACCTGTATATTATAATAATAGAAATATTTGTCACCAACATGTGTTGACAACACAAAAGTTGCCTAATTATTATTTCATGGAGATTCGGCTTTACCTTAAATTTCATCCTAACATTAAAGCGTCCCTTAACAACGAGCACGCCCCGAAAACGATGAAGTAGTGATATGCAAGTATCAAAAAAAAAATTAGATATGACAAATCACTGTTTCGTAATATTTGACACAAAACAGGAAATTTTGTTTTTTACTTTAATTTAAATGATTGTTATGCTTTAAAATACATCTTTACATTCAACTTTTGCAGGCATAGTACAAGTTCGAATAAACAAATGGGTGTTATTATCTTTTTGTTTGCCACATAAAGCACATCAGATTCACAACAGAGGTTTGATAATTGAACCAGAAACAATAGACAAATGCTTGCAGAAGCTAAGGCCGTATCACGGCATTCTGTTATTGGTGAGTAATGATGATCACTATAAAAAAAATTGTTTCCCTTATGAAGAAAAATATTGGATTTTGATATTTTTTCCGTCTTAACGTTTTCAGGTCAATCCGAACGAGTTATTAGCGTCAATACCGCTCGATGGCAGCCCCGCGCTTTTGAGACTTATAAAACTGTACAGTCCGTTAAAAAGTCTTCAGACGCTGGCTATCGAAGCTGACTTATCACTCACACAGGTAAAAACGGGAAAGTTTATAAGATGAATGTAGGGATGTATGTTTGTTACTCGATTGCGCAAAAAAACAATTGCTTGAGAGAGAGGTGACTTACAAGATTAACCAATTGTATACTTTTAATCCCGAAACAATGCGGGCCAAGGTGCAGGCAACAGCTTACGTAATATGGATACAAGAAAATCAAGCGCTTTTCCTTTAAAAAATTATTTAGGAATGATTTTATTTAAATTTCAGGTGTTCCAACTTACTGGCCATCTTGTTTATTGGGCTAAAGCTACTATAATTTATCCACTATGCGAAGGGAACGTCTATGTGGTAGCGCCTGGGGCAAATGTCCATATACAATCACCGTTAGTAGAAGAGTTCGCTAAAGAATTCCCAGGACTCTGTCTATTGCAGGTAAGATATTTGTTTCAATCCACACATATTTACATTTAATCAGATTATTAATACGACCCATTCAGTAATCATTCAAATATCTACATTGAATATTTCAAAGAATTAAACAAATTCTTTGGAAGTCATTTTGTTGGACCATCTGCTTTTGTTCTAAAAAAATAGCATGGTCCAATTCACTTGACAACGACTTTAACAAATGAGATTATGCATGTCCAATGCGCGAAGAGATGTTGCACTGATTTTTAACGCAAAGTAGTATTTTTTTGTTTACATGATAAAAATCAATATGTGTCTTATATTTCATTCATTCATTCATTTGTAAAAAAACTACTGAGTTTCTTGCCGGTATCTTCTCTTTAGTTATAGGTTCCGAACCGGAGGTAGCTTCATTTGCTTTATATAGAGACTATTCATAAGTATTACTAATGTAATCTATGTGAATAAAAAAAATTGACTTTGACTTTATTGTTGATAATCTAACTTTTGGACCAAACAGATACTTTTTGTCATCTACCCTTAAATGTAAGAACGCAGCTTAGACTTGTGGTCACACCCCACAGATGCTCGGTGAGTTTTCGCTCCCTGCCCCCCTCTGGTACATATCTCGCGGCGGCGGCGGCGGCTGCGGCGGCTGCGGCGGCAGCGCCCGGCTGGCGCGGGTGGTCGCGTGGCTGCTGCAGCGGCGCCTCCTGTTGCAACTACATACATATGTGCAGCTCAACTCGCCGCACTGGCATTGGGGATTGGACTCTGGTACGTTTCTTCCTCTTCTTCATCATTTCGACATTTGATGACCCCCAATAATTCCACTTCTGTCAATCATGTTTTCTTTCAATATTAAATGGGCTAATTGTAAAGCTAGACCAGATTTGTTTTTACAATTATTTAAAGTTCAGATTAAAACATATTTTATTCTGCGTGTAATGTTCGAATCGCGCTCAATTTTTAATTTACATCCTTCCAAGCGCTGTTGTTAGCACTCTGTGAATTAGAGCTGCATTGACAGTCTGCCTGCTTATGCCCGCGACCCGCGCGTTTACGTTCGAAATTGATATTGTGTTGTTTTGTCACTGTGTCTAAAACTCATTTACTAGTACACCGCCCCCCTGAGGGATTGAACATGAATAGTTATTGTTTTTTTTTGCTAATTATTACATCGGTCTTATAACGTGACTATAAAAACAACGCGTGTCAATAAAATTACGTTATACCACATTTTGATATATTCTAGGTTTTATACGTCTAGGAATAAGAATAATTAAAATTTGTTTAGTAAATACTATAATAGACAGTTATAAAAGACATACTGATAAGATAATATACTTATACCTTTTTTAGATGGCAAAGAATATTTCTGTGAGAAACACAACATTTACAACCAATCTTGCAGTGTATCATTCTCATCGCTCAATCAAATGCAATTAAATGTTCCCGAACCTGTGGAAACTAGAGACAGCTCGAATCATTTTCCTGATTCAGACGAGGACTACCCAACTGAGAATAATCTCAATCAGACTGACTTTTCACACACAAAACCAATTGTAATCGAATCTGAACATACGAAGTTCGTCAATTTCACTGAAGTTGACTCTGCTAATTATTCATTTGACGAGGGAGTAGATGTTGTTGATGGCGTTATAAATACAAACTATGTGAATGGTTGTGACTACGACCAGAAAGGAGAGAAGAAGAAAATACAGGGAAATTCTGTAGATAGTGGTATTTCGACTAATATTAATGGTGCTAACACTAACGGTGTTGAAAACGTTATAAATGGCCAAGCAGAACAAGTTAATGGCGATAAAGATAAATTAGAAGAAAAACCAAAGACTTTGCCTTCGAGGTTATCTGATTTGTCATTGAAAGAGACTGAACATGTACTGAATACAAGTAGTGATGATGATAAGTTTGAGAGTGACCAAGAAGTATCGCCAAGGCAAAAGTCTAATGGGATGGTAAATGGAATTGACAAGAGAAACGGTGTGTCATTGAATTTAAAATTGCAGTGTGAAATGAGGTATGTAGATTTCATAAAAAAAGTATCAATACTTAATAAGCTATCATTTTCGACCTCCATAGCTGAGAAGCGAGCGGGCTGGATTTGGCGTCGCGCTATTTCTAGAGATCCTAGGTTCGATTCCCGGTCGCATGGAAAACGAAATTTTCTACATTGTCTTTGGTCTAGATGTTGTGATAGCTTTGTTGTGTCTGATAACTGTAACACAAGTGCTTTAGTTACTTACTAGGGACCTAATCAGAGCAATGTAGGTAATTAGGTATATGTGATTTGTCCAATTTTTTTTTTTCATTTCTAAAACTACCTTGTTTTCCGTTTTATAGCTTTCAACAACCTACCGTTTGGAGCGTGCCGGCCAATTGTGATGTTGTAGATGCATGCAGGGTGCCTAATGAACCGCCTACTACTGAATCTCTATTGGACACCTTTACGGCCGAAGAGCGAGCAGTTCTTTCTGCAATACCCGCATCTAAGGATACTGACGATCTGTTACTACTGGCGCAGCTACATAAAAAAGGTATTTATGATCAGTCTGTACAAAACTTGTTTAAAATCATGTGTCTAAAAGTGTGTCAAACTATTGTAAAAGTAAGTCCGAAGTGCACTTCGGACTTTGTGTTGTGGGCGTTGACCGTACATTTAGTTGCATATTGGGTTAAAGTACGACATGATGATTTTTATTAACAACTTATTTTTGTAAATTTTAAATTAATATCTTTTATTTTTTTTTAGACCAAAAGACTTCATTTTCATGAATATTTAATTGAATTAAAAAACTTCTTATTTTACTACTTTAATTGGATCTTGTTTCATTTCGTAGGCTACTTCAGAGGCGAACAACACCTTGAAGAAATAATGTTCATGGAAAACGTCAGTAGATCACAGTTAATGCAATTGCTGGACAAATTCAAAGATGCGCTCATCACATTCGAGACAGAAGATCCCGCTGTTGCTATGCTGTACCCCTATCAGTAATTTGTGTAATAAATTGTTAACCCATATGCATACTCGTTAAGGGTCTTGAATTTGATTAAGATCCTCAATATAACTAATTATGTGCCATCCAATTAGCAATTGCATACCTTACCTACAACTTTCATAATACAGTTCGTATCATAAATTTAATTGGCACATTGCTAGTCCCTATAATTTGTCATCAGTGCTTAGAAATTACACATATAATATATTGATTATTAACTAGCTGTTCTTCTGTGCTATTTCGTCCACGTTATTTCGGGATAAAAAGTATCCTATGTATTAATCTATCCTTCAACCAATTTTTTTCAAATCCATTCCAATGCAAACTTTCGCCGTTATCATATTAGAAAAAAAATGTTTTTTTTAATGCAATCAAGTCTTTATAAGTATTTGATGAACATATACATTTTACTTATTTATTTAATGTGCATCTTTCTATTTTACTTTTTTTATTAAATGTAAATGTGCATTGCAACGGTTGTCTTGAAAAATAATAAAGTAATCTCTTTGCTATAAAATATGTTGTTAATGACACAGACAATGCTGAAAACAGCTTCTTAGATAAACATGTTAATTGGTTGGCTGTTCCTAAATTAAATTTATATGAGTATTAGGTTTTAAATTAGATGTAGTATAAAATTGGCCTCGTTATTAGTTTTTTGTATTCGAATATTTATTCATGTTCTTATTTATTCATTGCTCAAATCATTCACATGTTTACAGTTACATTTAAGTTAGTTATAATAATAATACATTACAATTATTTTTGTACAGGTAATAATTAACTGACAGTAAATTTGAACATAAAATGTAAATAATTTATTTTGCATATATTTTACTACGTTTTAATGGAAAATGATGCTTTATGAACCTGTTATTTAGTTGCTTTTATTAGTGTTCCCTTTTTAGATCTACGTTATTATACCTTTGAAATTCAAAATGACTTATTGGTACCTCAAAAAACAATTGATTTTCTAGTCTGTCTGGAATTCGGGTTTATGAAGAGTTAATTGGAATTAACTTCACTAGCACTTGTAAATTATTATCACATCACATTATCATTTTATCATAAATTTGTTTTGTAATATGAGTGTACCATCTTTATTAGGATCTATTACGTTACGTTTACGAGTTGGAATTCTCATGTTTGATTTCCGCAATGCTGCTTCTATTATTGTTAATACATGGGAGCTAAGTAGCACGACAGTGCTTATTTAATGTAAATATTTATTAACATTTCTGTATTTATTTTATAAAAATATAGAACCAATTAAAAGTAGTTTTTTTAAACGTACATTTGTGCTGCGCATAAAATTTAAATCACAATTTCCAAGTTTACGAGGCTTTTAGGCCTCGAGGTCAAAAAGTTTAGATGATTGGGAAAAAATAGGCGTTTCGTCGTTCGCCGGAACAGCTAGTATAACTAAATATAATCAGCAATCGAGGGTCTTTAATTGTTAACTCCAATATATATCAGATTCATGCATGAGGAAATAAAGAAAAAATTTTCCGAGTCCTCCAAACATCTAAATCTGGAAATAAGGCTTTCCTCATTTTAGGTACTTATCCTCTATTGTGACCAGTTGTAGACAAAGATAACTCGGACGTCCCCTAAATCTCTCGCACTCAAAAGTAATCTTCTTCATCCAGTCCAGTATGTAGGTAAGTTATAATAGGCATTGTGAGAACAAAATTTCACAATGCTGAAGGAAAGACAAAATATAGTATAATAAAGACCAATAATGAACGCAATGAATGGATGTAATGTGATTGTGGTAATTTCACGCATCGTATGTGTTCTCAAATAATTATTTTTTAAGCAATACTGATTATATGACGCAGCCAACGCTACTATTATTCCCAAAAATAACTCGTAAATGTCCTGTATGTTTAGGCCCACAGTTTAATAAATCTAGGTCTTTTAAATCATAAAATAGATTTTGTACTGTATGGAAATTATGCACAAAGCGCATACACTAGCCCTATTTTTGCACCAGTGGGCAAATAGCCATTGCGTTTTTTCACTCGTCGTTATAATATTATGTTAAAAAGCGCAGTTAACTAAACCACATGATCCCTGCTACAGCACTATTGTTGTCATTAAAATTCAACAGCTGACAGCTGTCATCGTGTGTCGTTTTGCGTGTGCGAATTTGTTTTCCTTTGTGAATAGTTGTTGATTGTTTAATCGTGGATCGCAAAACATGAAGAACTTTCCAGTTTTCGTGTTTCCCGTGTCTCTGGAGTTTTATTTAAACGCTAGACATACTCACAAGCAGCTGTTGACAGTTTATAATCCGTACGATTTTTCTGTAAATTTCAAAGGTAATTATATCGTAGTTAGTTAAGTTTTGATTTTATTTATCAATGAATGTATGATTCATGGGTATTTCACATTTGTTTAGTGCTATGTACATCGCCAAACAAGTTCACGGTGATAGATCCCGAAGGAGTAATCGCACCGCAAAGTTGCATAGATATTGTTGTGAGGTACACCCAACCATCTGTTACTCACTGCGACACTACAGACAAATTCAGAATAACAATGTACGACAGGAATACACAACAGGTAACGTCACGCATCATTGTAATATGTAAACTCACCTGTTTTATGTGCAATTATTAATTAATTCAGAACATGACCTTTGACCAATTTGATAGTTGGGTAAAAATAAAAGTTCAAGGCTAAAATTTTACCTGCTCATTAAGTGTCATTGTTCAAGCTTAAAAATTATATACTTTCCGGCTATAATACAAAAATATTTATGTATAATAACTATATCTTAATAGCACCATGTCTTTATTTAAAATTAAAGAAATATATACATATTTACTGCTTTTTTGACTTTCTTAAAAGATGTTCATCTAAAATGGGTTTCTTCTCTGATTTTTTCTTAATGATACTGTGCCTTAATTTTTCGAGTCACTACATACTACTAATTCAATTTATTATGACATAAAACGGGGTCAGTAATTAATTAATTAATGCAAAATAAAATTCACTAAAGTTAATCTATTTATAGGCATTAGGTAAGAGAGATATTCCTACAAAGCTAATAGAAGGAGAGCCATCAAATTTGAATCCCGAGAGCATGGGAGACAGTTTTCATCCCCTAACTGCTAGGGTTGCACCAATCAGGCCAGCTGAAGAACAATCCAGGGTTGCATGCCACTACCCAACACTTCACAGGTGTGTACACAAAGTCTATTATATGTTATTTTAAACTAGCTTTCCACCCGAAGCTTCGCCCGCGTGGATTTCGGTTATATTGTTGTATAAAGCACAACTTTAAGAAAACTTCTCATTTCCATTCCATGGAAAAATCTAAGAAGCGCGATGTAACGCTGGATACGATTAGTTGTTGTGTGTGGATAGACATTATTGACTAGCATCTGCTCATATATTAATGAAGTAATGAATGTTCGGATGTTTATGGTAACATAATCAATGATAGGGAATATAACTTATTGACATTTTAAACTGTTCAGAAGTATTTGGTCACTTTGTCTGCTTCAATGTATCAGACGGCGACTGTACAAAAGGTGGACTATAGTCAAGTGTTTAGGGTCGTCTAAAGCCATTAGAGACTGTAATATTTCTACTAACCCTTACATTCAGGCACTTCACTTATTACCAAGTAAAGGGGGATATTGAGTTTCTTAAATGTTCCTTTTTACATTCCAGGGAGCAACAACCAGTAAATGTTGTAGCTGTTGCTGTAAGTATATGCTGCATCGCAGCGCTGCTGTTGCCTACACAGCCTGAACAAGTTATCCAATCACAGTGGCCAGAGTGGCTTCACATAGGATCAAACCTCAAACTGGTTTTCTCATTCGTCCTTGGCTTGGTCAGCATGTTGGTACTTCGACCCTAATTTTGAACACAAAATAATGAATTTGTACCTAGTCCTATGTGTGTCATTGATGCTACGTCAGGGACTTTAATAAACAGTACATAATATCACAATCATATTCATCTTTGAAGAAATTTGCAAAAGTTGTTTTAACAACAGCAAACTAAGGATCGATTTTGCATGTGATCCTTTTACATGACTGACCTTATGAATGTGATTCAATGTTCTTTTTCTTGACCATACAAACCTATGCAAGAAGGCAGGCCGTTTGCATATTGTTATTCCAAATCAACCCTTTATGGTTTTTCACAGGTGTTAATCTATTTGTACTATAAAGTATCTAGATTTCTATGAACTTGTGAATAATTGCGGAACTTCAATATTTTATCCTGTTCTGTAAGCAACGTGTAATTTAGGGACTCTAGAAGTTGGAAAGGTCTCCTGTTGCACTGCAAAGACTGTTTTTTGGTAATGATTAAATACATAATTTAGAGGGCATACTGACAATTGTACAAATTTTTAGAAAATAATTCTCTTCAATGTTAATCAGTCTCGCCAAGTCCATAACAGCAAGGAAAGTTATACTTAGTTTTCTCATAATTAGAGCTTTTTAATGTACATACAACAATATTCCAAATACAAGTTGTCTTAGATATTTTAGATAAAATTTATCCACATGTAAAAAATACTCGAGAGTAGTTACCATGTTGTTTCATAAGAATATTTTCATTTGCAATAAAACTTTGTGCAAAGATAAATTACCTAAACAATAAACAATATTCATATATTAATACCTAGTCATTTCAATAGAAAAATATGTAACGATTTTTCTAATTAAAATGTTTTAAGGGTTTTTCTTTTTGATTATGATTGGTTGTTTATTTTTTTATTCTTGACAAATTAGTAAGTGTACAATCAATACCAAAACTTTTTAAAATAATACCTGCTTGAAAAACTATTTAAAAACCAATTGCTTATTTTATCTCAATTGACTGAATAATTATTGTTTCTGACATTTTAAAACCTCTACTTCCTAATTTATGTAATTTTGTGTTGTTGTAACATTGTTTTGTGCATGATAATTTTGGATTGGGTTTATTTGTTTTTATTTGATTACAAATCCCTATTATAGGTGCAATGTTAATGATTTTAAAATTATTGTTTAAGGTGCTAAATGATATATTTTGTGAATTGGTGTGATATATTTGATTGTTTTTTTTACCTTTGTAAATATTAATGAATAACCGAATTAGGTAGGTTTGTGAAATTCGGCTGGATTGCTTAATACAATTTCCTACTTACAATACGTTAATGTTGACATAGCAAATACTGCGTCACATATTTCTACGAGATAATATTAAGTATGGTGTCAACGTCAACACACATAAGTAAATGTTTTCAGATCAAAATTAGTTCTTATTATTACGACACAAGGACAGTACCCTAGTATCGTAATGATAAAAGTTTAAAATGTATGTCTCACGTCGTGCTTTCGACTGTAAATTGGCGCTGATACAGGTTGTGGCTTTTAAAATGGATTATTTCTAATATATCTAGTGAGACATTTTAATGGTGTCAACAAGGATCTATGTTTACTGTAAATATTCCGATGTAATTCTAAGATATTAAGGATTTTTAATTTTTAAAACCCTAAGTTAGCCGGCAACAAGTAATAGACAGTAGGTATGATAATATTTCCTGTTAAATTGACAAGTGTAAATTTACATATCCAATGCATTTATCATATAACTGTAAATTAAAAAAAAAACAATTAATGAAATCTGAGTAAATATCTTGATTTGATACATATTATATTAATAATAAATTTGCCAACTTTCTTAGATACTTACCTAGTTTTGTATCTTTGTGAATTTTTTGTAAAAATCGATGACTAAATTAATTTCATTTTTTTAGCCAAACTCGCAAACAAACTTGCGTTAAGAGTAATCATGACATTTCAGTGAGGCCCAACACCAACGGTAGGGCGTTTTCCGTTCCGTACAATAAAGACAGTATCCGCCCGTTAATGTTAATAAGTAAAAACACACAAATTGAAAGTCTACAATGAAACCGAAAAAAAACTGTATTTCGGTCGTTGGAATCATTTCGTTCATATATGATTAAATGGAAGAAAAAAATATAAAGTTCATGAAGCAAATTCATTTGCGATTTTGGCTTAATCTTTGGACTGTACGGTGCAACCACATCACGTTTAACACTTGCAATACGATATTAGTCTTTATGCCTCTAGCATAAGGGCGGTGTAAAATCGCGTACAGGCAGCCACGGTGTGGTCTTGAGGCCTTGACCTTGTATGCGTAGACAGTTGAATAAAGTCTCTCGTTGGCTGCAAAAATGTCCAGCTCGTCCCGTTGTGTAACTTGATGATTGGTCATGATTTATAAACCGAATGTGTATCACTCTTATCTCTAGTTGTTTATTACTAAATAAATACCCCTGTGCTTTGGGACCACCTGATATGTTGTTTATGCCAAATATACGACTTTACCGTGTTTGTGCTTTTACTATCATTGCTCCCTATCTAAAATTACTATTTTAATTATTTTTAAATCTTATCTACTGATAAGGATTGGTAATGAATGATACATTCATAGGATGTACTTACTTTCGATGCTGACTGTACACAAAGTTAGTGCTAGAAATTGAAATGAAATTGATAACCAATCTTTCTTTCAAAAAACGTCTGTGATCGAAAAAAGAGCTTATTCAAAATCAAGGTTATTATTACATTACGACTACGTATCAACCTAGCGGACTATTTATGCGCAAAAGCTCAAATTTTCAATGTGGGCCAACCGGTGAAAATGAAAGATGTTTACAGTACTATTTATTTTTATTGAGAGGAAATTCAATGACAGCCGACTTATTAAGATCACAACACAATTCCCTGCGTATCAACATTGAGCAAATACATGTAGGTAACTGGATTCTTTACTCTCAAATACTTTATTGTCTGCAATAACGGCCACCTGATATTTAAGATAGGTAATATAGAATTTAGTATCACATAAATCTGTCGTATTAACAGTTATTTTTTACTATGATATGTACAGAGATATTAACACTACTATTAGAGACACAATTTTGAGATGTTATTACTAAATTGTAAGTAAACACTAGAACTAGCACACTATCTTATTGCAATTTGTTGTTTTCACTTCATTACTAAAACAATCTTCATAACCAAAAAACTGATATCCTAATATGGAAAAAGTTGTCAACATAGGATGTGTTATAAGTAACGTGACCAGACGTCCCGTTTTTAACGGGACTGTCCCTTTTTACAATTACGAGTCCCGGTGTCCCCGAAACAAACATTGGGACGCAATGTTGTCCCGTTTTCAGAAACCGAGCGAAAATTTGAGTAACAGACGGCCGGATACAGCCCACCCGCCGCCGCGATTTGAGTTTCATTCTCAAGTAAAATCGTCACCACCTTTATTAAAACAAATTTATTCCTCTGATAAATATAAATACAATGAAATATTTTCGGTACCTACATTTTGTGGTTCGTAACTTTTAATCCAACCAACTTATTCTGAATAAATAACTTAAAATAAAATGTGTTTTTTCTTTATTTTCAAATTATATGACCTAAATAAACCGATTTCCCGTTTTGAGTCAAAGAACAAATGGTCACGTTAGTTATAAGGCGCAAATTGCTGCGCCAATTGGTGGATTGCCACCGAAAGCAATTGTTGCAAACATGTTATGACAACACAAATGTTAGCAACTTTTGTCCGGTGCAGATTCGGCCTTAGCTAATGCCACACTGATCGAATACTCTACATAAAACTCTGAATTAATGTGCGCTTATATATGTACACATGTATAGGACAAGAAATTTGGATTGGTTGCCACTTGGGCAAAGCAGTGCAGCGCAGTATCGCACCGAAATGCTTCATAGTTAAGCTGCGTTGCGACACCCCTGTCTCCTATGGCACTCAATGTTTAATATTAAGTTAATAATGAATATGCGTCACACCGTTTTGGTCTCAAAATTAAATGGACCCTTTAATTCTTAACATAAAGCCTTAATTTAAATGTCAACAAGAAATGTAAAATAAGGAACTCTAAAAGCAATTCCTGGAAAATCTTGTAATACATCCACCTAACTTAAAATAAATGCTTGAGAAAAAATCAAGACATTAACATCAGTTATTCTAACTCTCAAGTCAATCATAAATCCTAGATGCCAGACATTTTAATTAACTATTAAAGACAATGTATGAATGAATCAGCTAAAATTGAAACGCTAGAGCTTAATCTATTCAATCCCTTGCTAAGGCGGTAGACAAGACGGCATGATTATTTTTTAAACAATATCTGGTAAGTTGAGTCGGTCAAGTGATGTTAATATGTTGCACAATTTGATTAAATACTTATAATTTAAAAATGGATGCCTTCAAGGTTTAAACCTAATTATTAATTATAAAAATCTCATGACTTTCAACTTATATCTACAAGGAACATATCTATACTTTCCATGAACAAGTTACAAGGATCATATCCATTATTCCCTTACTTACTAAAATAACTTCCGACTTTTATTAGTAAGGTCAAAATGGCAGGTACACACTTCAATTTATAAATAGCTAAAGCGAAATTGATTTTGTGATATGAGTGTAAAATATGTTTATAAATGTATCAACAAGATATGCTACAAGTCAACCATGATATGAGTAAAAAGAGGGTGAAGAACAGTTGCCACTTCTGTATACTTAAGCGAGTTTAGGCCATCTACAGGAATGCGATTTTTTGCATAATTCAGCAGTTTCTTTCTTTTTTCTCTGAAAATAAAACATGTTCTTGGTATATTTCTTTGAATACTCAAATTATAAAGTTGATATTTATATCTACTTTCATTGGAGTTTATAAATTAATTGAAGAATAAATATGAAATTAATAGGTGACAAAAATTTACC
Organism: Glyphodes pyloalis; assembly: GCA_037074685.1. Taxonomy (NCBI): domain Eukaryota; kingdom Metazoa; phylum Arthropoda; class Insecta; order Lepidoptera; family Crambidae; genus Glyphodes; species Glyphodes pyloalis. The sequence goes on from JAYKKO010000013.1 coordinate 13,308,249, forward strand.
CTTTTCTCTCTGATTTATGAGTAACCATGTGGTATCTGCTAGTCTCAGGTTCAAATCTGCACAACTTCAAGTTTTCAACCTCTAATCGAGCATAAAGATCATCATCTTCTCCACCCCATCCAAAGTACTCATTGCTCATTCCATTTATCATTTTAAATTGTTGTGTTGTCATGGCAATGACACCTCCAAAAAGGTTTAAGTATGGTAAAACAAACCTGGAATTCAATAATAATAATATATCTTCTTAATTCCTGTAGGTATATGCATGCTAGTTAAAATTCAATGCTGTGTTAGTATTATTACAAGTTAATATAGTTATTTTCTATCTGTACATTTTGGTTAATTTTAGGTTAGTAAGATTGATCCCTTTTTGGGTAAAAGCCTCCTCCATTTCATGCCAGTTCTTTCACTCCTGGCCAATCTCTATCCAGTTTGGCCTAGCTTACTCGATAACTTCATTACCCTACCCTTTTTGGGAGCCTTCCTTTTACAGGAGTACCGTAAGCAGCTGGCATATGACTTAAAGTTCCATCTCAAACACCAAGCAAGTTATCTTTTATGGTTTTGAGGATATTATATTTTATAGTTTTGAGGTATGAGATGGGACTTTGTGATGCAAAGCAAGCCGTCCCAACTGGACTAACTCTAACTTTGGATCATGTTGTAGACCTAGAGAATTGGTAACTTTTAAGCATGATTCTTTACCCAAATCATACACTTATATAATAGTGTTTCTATGACTGACAATATTTTTTATGAAAATCTTTTAAAAATAGCAAGAATTATTATTAGAGTTATTATTATTTTTGCTCTTGCTTGAAAAGTTGCTGTAATAATTTCTTAATATTATAAGTACCTATCTGTAACTGCTCTCTGGTCCTTTAACTCATACATTATGTTACCTCTAAAACAAATTTATACAGCAATTTCACACATAATTATTTGTTTTCTTGATGTTTTTGATTATTGATTTAAATTATGTCCCCAATGTAGTATTTAATTGCTTATTTTTACCTATATTTTGAGTTACTTGTCCTTTCACTAGGTCTGGGTTTTTTTCACTGATGAGCATTGTCCTTTCACTCACATTTCTCAGGTGCATTGCAAAAAAAGAAAAGATAACAGATGCAAAAGCTAAACCAGACTCAAATAATATAAATTTCATTGGAGTCTCATCTACAAAAAAAAATAATAATGTGAACTAGATTAATTAAAATAAATGTAATAAAAAAAAAATAACAAAACACAATCAATAGGTAACAAGTTATTCGAAAACAATAAAATCAATCTATAAAATAAAAACGATTTAGAAATATTACTTACCTGAACTTATTAATACTTGATGACATATGCCTTGGACATTTAGTACAAGCATACAAGTTGGCTGGCCTCAGTGGTAATAAGTCTACATCATGTAACACTAAACATGGGTACCCTGCTCGTATTGCTGCTGCTGCCCCAATGTTCAACAATTTTGCTCTATTAAATGGCCGTGAATCAACTTGCTCAACAACATAGATACGATAATGTATATTCTGACGGCGCAGGAACATGTGCATGTACACTAAAAAGCTACGTAATTGCTCTGCTCTATCTCTGTAAAAATTAAAGCTGAACATCTAAATGATGATGGCAATTCACTTTTCTTGATATTAAATAGTAAGTCTAACTTTAAATATTGTTTTAAAGAGAAAATATAATATCTTTAAATTAAACAATACATTAGTAACATCATGAAAGATATAAAATGTTAACTGACCTGTAAGGAACTATAATAGCTGTACTAAATTTAGGCTTGCATTCAGAGGGAGAAAACTCACCACCTTCCCTTATTCTATGGCCCTCAATCAAGTCTCCATCAATAAGGCTAATGGACAATGTAGTCTCGTCAAATAACACGTCATGATAGTCACAATCCAGTATCGCTGCGCTCGTAAAATTACTAGCAGTTTCTTCGTGCATATTACTCGGAATAAGGTATTTTTCAATATATTCATAGCTTCGGCGAGCGTTCATATCTGGATGAAGAAATATGACTAGCGCTACAGCACCTAAACCGCAATATAAAAACTTTTTTTTAAAAACATTCCTCATTTTTGCAGAAAAAATTATCTAAGCTTATTAGTATTTTCGTCCATCTTCAACAAGAAAAGTTTTTCGATTAAATTGCCACTATTTTAAAAGGACAGTCATACAACAAATCAATGTTAATCAATCACAGATGCAAATGACAGACTGTCATTGACAGTTGAAATGTCTGTCACTGTGACACAACAGCCATTATGACATCTGTGAGAAGTTTTTATTTGGCCCGTCCCAGCATGGGAAATTATAAAATGAAAGCCATAGGTATGATTTGAAATTTAAATAAATAGGTGTTTGATCAAAATATTCGATAATCCTATTTGATATAAATTGTACCTTAAATTGCTATTATAGACGTAAGTGCTAATTGTTTTGATGTTTTTTTGTTTAACCTTACTATTAATTTACTACTCGTCGGTAGTTACGAAAAATAATATCCATCTACCTACCAGTTTAAATAACAAGTTTAGAACCAATTTTAGAACTAAAACAGTAGTGTATTGTACTGATGGGATTAAAAGTTTAACTTATCCTTTACACCAAATAAAAACTGGCATTCAAATAAACTTTACTTTTTATAAATACATCAACTATCAAAATGACTTTGAAAGACACCGGAGAACTTGTTCCCATCAACATAACTGAAGACGAAGCTGATTCCATAGCTGACTCTATACGTTCAGTAGAAGTTATAAGACGATGCCCAAAAGAGGACAAGATTAACACATCTTGGGAGCGTAGTTACTATGCTTCCTTTCATGAGCAAAGTAAGGATAGTGGAAACAAAACGCCTCCATTTGTGAGCATCATGGTGACAGATACAGCTATTGATGACGATAGGAGTCACAGCTCAACTCAAACGGAACCGGCTTTGATGATTAACTGTAGTATAGCTGACGTGAGTATGTCGTTCCACAACGACTACAATCTCAATGATTCGACGTCAAACGATAATTCCGAACCTTGTCTGCGTAATAAGCGGCACAGACGCAAATATAGCGATGACAAAAGGGAATTTCGACCCTGGAAAAAGACGAAATGCTTTGATTCATGTACCTCGAGCATGTCTGATTTGACGGAACCTAAAGCGATACTGACTAGTTCGACGAGCTTAACTAGTGCCTCAGATTTATCATTTAAATCTGTCAACAGTAATCACTCGTTTAAGGTGCGCAAGAGACGGCTAAAATCCGAATCAAATCTCTTTAGAGATGCATTGCAAAGATCAAGGAAAAATACAAATTTGTGCAAAAATAATTGTAATGACGAATATTCTCCAGGTAAGCAAAGTTATAGTAAGTATTCGATTTGGAAAATTCAAAGGATTGTTCACACACACCTCGACCCCGTTACATGCATTCTTAACTTGCGCACGCCCAGGTTACATTTGGACTTGCTTAAATAGGTATAAAGTGACATTTTTAGCGTCACATGTTGAAAAAAAATATATATATACGTAATAGGACATACGGTCATACATTTTTGAAATGGCGCTTTAATAATAAAAAAAGTGTTGTTTAACGGAATTCTATGTCGTTCGATGCCCACATATTTCATTAATAATGAGCACGATGTTTGTTTTTATCTCATCTCTTTAAATATTACGATTTATCAAACTGGAAAACTAATTATGTTTCTGTGAATTTCGAAATGGCAATTTATACATAGTTTACCTTATCAAGATCTTACTTATCCCCATTGTGGATAGATAACCAAAATGAGACCAAAATACCCGGCAAGAAATAAAAAAAGGCTACATTTTATTTTATAACTATTTAGAAAAATTGCTGTACTTCTTAGTAGCTGGAGATATTAATTGATACCTTATCATACTACACCACACGGACACCTGAGACTCTCACTCCAGCTTTTACTCCTAGAACCTAGAAGGGAGGCCGGCCAACGGAATACCGCATCTTCCTTTTCCCCCGCGATCCACCTCTTCCCTTGCGGGCTTGCCGCAGAGAGCCACATGCTCTCCGCACCCCGGTTCGGCATCCGTCTTCGCTTCACCCTGTGCGGCCTGGGTGGCAAGGCCAGCCTCAATGCACCAGACCACAGTGTTACTGAGCCACCCATTGGGACAAAATGCGGCACCCATTACTTATAGCTGAACCAATTTGAACCAAGGGTCGGGGTGGATGGGATCGCATTATATCTGTTCTGTGTATGGGTGTTTAAAAAAGTATTTAAGTACTCGTATTGTCATTACCGCCGTATGGGTATGGTTTTCATCACAAGTGCAAAACGCCGACGCGCGTGCAACACCACGGAAGAGCAATACTTACCTATCTATATATTCGCAAATTTGAAATATCGTGGCATGTAAACGAATTATGGATCAATTTACGTAAAATTATTATAAAGTAAATAGGTTTAGGTAATTAAAAAAGATATCCAGTATTTTTCACCTCCTGCAAAATCGTGCAAAAGCCGATAGGTACGCGGTATTTACGCACTGATCTTAAGTGGTTTTGCACGCACAGCGACGAAAAGCTAACTACTTACTTTCGGATGAGGGCAATGTATGTTTGATATTTATAAAAATCCCAATAGTCTTTCGGCCGATTGTAAATGCGCCGTGTATTAGTCGTTTAGCCGATCACTAAATCGGATCATTTGAACGACCATTAGTTTGTCGATTTTAAATGCACACATCATCAAAATGCCAAAAAAGTTACGCACCACTCCACATTTCTATTTATAGACGTGACAATATATTAATACTCGCTAGTGACGTCAGATTTAGTAGGATAATGAGTGCTAAGATCACACATTCAGTGAATAATTTGAACCTTCTTATCTTCGTAAGATAAAAATTTATTTTATACAAAGAAGAGGTCACATCACACATCATCTAGTAAGAAGCAGTAAGTAAATATTTATTAGTTAGCTAAAGCCCCAACTAGGTATAGAAATAAGTATATCATAATTTGTTATGCTGACACTCAAACATATTGGGTTCGATTCTCATTTCAGTCAATGCAGAATTTTGTAGACTTATTCTAAAGTTTTGTTTTGGATTTCTTAATTAAATGAAATTTGAATTAGATATCTCATGGTTATGCCCAGGGTTTTATACTAAGTCTTCAGTACGATGATAGTCTAATAGAGTCGCAGATTATTGTTATCGAAAAATTTACAGCTTCTTAATTTACTGGAAGTCTTATTTGTTTTGGTGTTAGGTCAATGTCGGGACCGTGACATCATCTTGGCGTGTCGTTCAATTCAAGTTTCTGTTTTATATGTAACGGTCAATGCGAGCTTAAGCCATTACAGGATTGTGATATCGCGTACAAAGTGGATTCTTCGTGCGTTTGTAAACACTTATAAGTTTTATTAAACAGTATCGATGGAATTAAAATGAATGACAACAATGGGAGCTGCGTAACTCTCGAGGTGGAGATAGAGTGTGCACTAGATACGGCCCAGTTGAGTGAAGTGGAATGGTTTATGTTGACAGGAGGTACACCAAGGAAAGAGAGGAACCACCGGCGGAACAAAACTAAGGCTTGGCGGTTTGTTGATCTTTGTGCATGGATCGGAAGAAAGGTAGATGTAAAAAAATACATTTTCATTTTTCAATTAATTACTGTTGGATCAGAGGAGGGTAATGGAGGTATACTTAAGCGCATTGAAGATTCGATTTGTGGTTTTTATCTATGATTTCGTGAGGTTGACTTTGTAAATTTGACCGTACAATAGTGAGCCTAATAAAAAGAGTATTTTGAGTTCGAATTGAGAAACCTCCTTTTTTTTAAGTCGCTTAATAATTAAGAAGATCGCATTCGCATGTAAACAACTTGATTCAGACTCGATAGTGCCTTGAAACGAGCTTAATCTCGATATTGGCCTCCACGGAATCCTCTAAAAGCTTTAAGCACCGAACACCCGTCTTTTATGGTGAAGTTTTAGTTGCCATAAAAAAAATATACAGAAGAATTATTTGCGTTTGCTACAAAAAAAGACACTTTATTTTTTTTTTTCGTTTTCATGGCTTTTGTTGGCGCCTTTATTTTTATGCTTGTATTTTTTTTAATGTAGTTATTTGTATTTACGTGCTGTAGAAATGTATAGTTGTAGGGATATTTCTAAAACTACAAACTTTTTTACATTTACAGGGCTATCAATCTATCACAGGCCTATACTCTGATATGGTTAAAGAACCAATAGTTCGCTCTACTGAAACTTGTCATGAAAAAAACGAGGAAATTAGAGAATTGCGTACATATTTGGAAGAAGTTGACTCAAAACAGTTACGATTAACTCAAGAGAATCAATTTCTGCAAGAGCAGATGAGAAATATGATGGCTAAACTTAAAGATCTTGAGGGTAAAGTCAGGTAAAATACAACTTAGATAATTAAAATCGTTTTAGGTAACACAGCTAGCGCGTTAAAGGTACATACCTACAAGAACTACTTAATTACGTATACCAAGTTTAGAGTTAACAAAATTAGAGTATACCAAGAAGAAGGAATTTTTACTAATGATTTTGATTATTACTAATTTTGTAAATAAGGTACATAAATAGTTACTCTCCTAATTTTGGCTGCGATACCTTTATGTGTTCCCATATATTCACGCAAATTTATTACGTAAAGAAAAAAAATGATTTTCTTTTGTGTCTCGAATGGGGTCGTAATTGTAAAGAATTAATACAGCGATCGATTAATTGTCGCATTACAGTTTGCCTTTCTATAAAATTACAAAGATTGTCCAGACACCGCGCAATGTACAGTCAGCATCACTTGACCCAATCCTTATCAAATTTCCACAACTGAATCGGAATCTTAGGTCTTAAGGATCCAATTTAATATCAGTCGACTTCTTTTTTTTTATATTGCACTTCAAGATTGACATCATCCCACCTGATTTTAAGTGCTAATGAGGTCCTAGCTTAAGGGCGATAAGTACAGCATAATAAATCTGTTACTGGACGTGTCGTCCTTACCTTGAAGGCTTGACCCCTGCTACTAATGTAGCACCCCCCAAGGGCTCTGGGAACCTTACTCACACGCAGAAACACAACAACAAAAAGTTATTGTTATTTGGCTGCGGTCTTCTATAAGGTAGGTATTTCACCAGTCGGGCTGCTCCAGTTCGAGCGATAAATCGCTATGCCCTACCTCTGTTCTTTTGGCAGATAGGGTTTTTCTGACAAATACTTTTTTTACACAGCCGTCACGAATGTCAGTCGAAGCTTCCAGCAGCAATGGCACCTCCTCCTCCGCCTCCTCCTCCTCCCCCGCCCCCTCCGCCGCCGCCGCCGCCCCCAGCAACGAAGCTTACCCGATCTCATACAATACCACGTTGCGGTTCTGCACCACCCAGAATCGCTGGTCCGAGATTAACAATCACACCACAGGATATAGCCAATGTGAAGCTGAGAAAGACAAAGGTACTTACAGAAATATGATTTTACTATCTGAATTTAATAAAGTTTTGGATTGATCAGATTTTTCTTTATATTTCCTTTTAAAATACTTAAAGGTACTGAGTCCGCGGAGTGACTGACTAGATACAGTAAACGATGGGTAAATCGCAATGAACATTTACACTACGACATTAGTTCTTATGCCTGGAACATAGGGCATTACAAAGTTCAAAATATTAGTCTGATGTCGATGTTATCGACTGTCTGCAGATATTTAAAATTCGGATTTAACGGTAGTATTCCCTACCAGTCAACCCTTAAGATAAGAATATTCGTATACCTATCAAAATACCTATGAATTTAAAGTCTTATAATCCTATTTAACGATGGCTCGATGGTCTAGTTGTTTAAGTAATGGGTTAGGATCTCTGGGTTCGATTCCGCAAAAGTGCCTACGGCAAACACTGCTTTTTGATTGCAATTTCTAATTGCTACGACATAAGTGCGGTTTAAATTTTAAGTAGGTACACAGTTTACAGTCTTGAGATGCGTTTGATCGTACCTTTTCTGACATATCTTGCTTTGTAATCACCGAATCGCATTTGTGGTGGTGTGGCCAGTTCCAATTAATTACCTATTGTATTTATTACTGAAATTCGTTAATTTTTGCCCTACGGTGGAATATTAATTAAATAAGCTGATGATACCATCTTTCTCACATGTAGTGTCAAAATATTGATTGATACAGTCGTTTAGCTGAACATAGGTACAACAAACACCAGTGGCATCATTAAGCGGCTAAGAGCCCTAATAAAATATCTGATGCACCAAAAAGTCACAAGCAAATTGAAGTATGAAAAAAGTTCATATTGAAAATATTGTTGTAGTGCACCATTCATAGAGAAAGTAAATATTTTATTATTTGAAAAAATCGAATAGTCGAGTGGCTAGTCACTACCCTTTGAAATATGATTATCCATTCTTTCCAGGATAATCCGGTGCGCTCTAAACCTGTTCTAAAGGATTCAGCTCAGCCGCTGGTGACGCAGCAAATGTTACAATCTACGCGCGCTAAGTTGGGTCGCTCACGGCCCGTCGCCTCTTCTACGCCGAAGCAACAACTGTCCGATTTAGAAAAGTAAGTTTGGTTCTACACTTCATGTATTATTAAAGTAAGCTTGCTGTTCTATATCTAAGACTACTTAAGATAAGTAATTCCTTCGTGGGTTTAAGCGTTAAAATATTTAACAAATTGCCTTAAAATGTTATCCAGTTGCCTACGAATAGATTTAAGTCTCACGTTAAAAATCCTTACTAACATTATAAATCGGAAAGTGAGTTTGTTTGTTCCGCTTTCACGCCGTAACTACTGAACCGATTGCTTTAAAATTTTGCAGACGTAAAGTTAGAAGTCCGGATTAAATAATAAGGTACTTTTTATCCCGGAAAAATTGATATTCCCGAGGGAATACAAAAATCTAGTTTGCTTGATGGATGGATTGGAGATAAGTTATGCGATATAGATAGCGCTAGATGATGGTAACGATGTGCTTTGTAAAATACGTAAGAAGTGGAATGATAGCTTACACTATTTAGTTCTTGAGGTACGCGATAGATGGCACTGGGTGTTTTTTAAAATACGTAAGAAGTGGAATGATAGCTTACGCTTTTTTGGTTTCTACCAATTTACATTGAATTGTGTCTGTTGTGCTTTATACCACAATATAAACGAATTCCACGCGGGCGAAGCTGCGGGCGGAAAGCTAGTTGTTTAATAAAAAAGCGCTACTACAAAATTGATGATTATTTAAATGACAAAAATGTATGGGTCTAGAATAACTTAATTCTTTGAAATTTAGCTAGGTATGTATACTTTATTTAAGTACCTAGTATGAGAGAACATTGTTACATTGAAAAGAGTAAGTGTCGAGTTTGTTGCCGGTTCTTCTCGACATGATCAACATTCCGAACACGGTGGTAGAATACTTTATTTGTACTGACGATTCATAAGTGCTTTTGTAAAGCTTACATGATACATATTTTCTATTTTCTAAAATTTAAATCAACTCTAGATTGTTTGTACTAGCTGTTTATTATTTTGGGATAAAAATTACCCTACAAAATACTGTCCCATCTATCTTTCTACCACGTCCAACTCAATTGAGTAGTTTTTGCGTTAAAGTAACAAACGTGCAACCTTAATACGTTTTGCCGTTCATGCAACTGAAACATTTTTTTAAATTATCACGTTTAATAGACAGTAGTTTTGTTTTGGGATTCGGTTCTAAAATTTTGACAGAACTTAAAATTAAATTTCGAAAAATAGAATAGAAGCGAGAAGGCCTTAGCTTCTACTATGACGTCATCTACTGACGTTTAACCCATTGACCGCCGGACTTCAAATAGAAAATATTGCTCCCGACGCCATGCGTATTATTAGCTAGAATTTTCGCCCAATACGATAGTGATGTGACATGCTGCACTAAGCGATAAGAATAAACGTTTGTTTCGGAACCTTATTACCTATTACTAAGGATAAAGAAATAAATGCTCATACATACTGAACGTAATAATAAATAATAGATCAATAGTAATTTTATATGTCTTAGTAATCAGAAAATTATCACAAGATTTTTTAAAGTATGCAAGGAATTTTGGCGCAACTAGTCGACGCCTTAAAGCGTCATCGGCGATCACAACTTAAATGTTTGACAAATTTTACCTACTCTTATAGTGTTGTTAAGGACTTTATCGATGTAATTGGAAAAAACGCCACTGTGTTGGTTAAAAAAAAAAAATATGAATTAATGTCGGTGATGAAATTATAATAAGTACACCTTTTGAACTTATTATGATTTAATTTTTTGTATAAGAAGAGCAACAAAACATTGTATATTTTTTTCTATCGACAGAAACCAAAATATGTAATACGAAGGGGCGTTTTACAAATTTACACCAAAATCATGTTTCCCGGTTTTTACGGTGCATATACACTTAACGATAAACATTCATATTTTTTTATTTAATAAATCAAAAAATCACGGTGCAGTGTTTCGTTGAAATGTCGTATGACGTCACATCTAGATACATTTTAAAACTAGCAGCGACATAGTGAACTTCGAATTTTTATGAGCTTTATCATACATAGTTTTTTTCAGTTGATTGAGTAAACAATAAATATGGGTATTATAATCTTTATGGAATAACTCACGAAATAATTAGAATTTGTTGATCCGGTTGTCATGCTCATTAATTTAGTTTGATTCAAATAAATAAGTACCTCGAAAAGAAACACTTCTCCTACTTCACTATCAGGCGAAGATTTATTAAAAATATCATCATCATCAACTACTTCCAGAATATGTAAAAGTTCAACACAACCCATTATTATTTAAACTATTTTCGTAAATAATGTATTTGTGGGTTTTTACTCAAAAAGTCTACAATATAGAAACACGGACAATACTTCAGTAGCATTTAGCTTTTGTAGGGTAATTGAAAAAAAAATATCTTCAACTCCCAACACTATCAATAGCAGCATACGCGCTTATGACGTCACAAGCGGACGACTTAAAGCGTCGCACACTGGTGAAATTCGCTCAAAAGTTGGCCAAAATTACGTCAAGTGTGTTTATGCCTATATATTGCTGTAATCTGTCTAAAATAATAGGATGAAGGTGCTTAAAAAAGCAAAACTATTAAATGTATGTTTCATTGATATATTTAATAGTTAAAAATGAGATAAATAAAAAAAAACAATGACGATACAGAACTTATTTCTTAATATCTTTGTTCTTACTTTCTTGGGCTTCTTCAGATAGAAGACCTGTTGGAACTACTGCATTCTGTACTATAATACAATATACCCATGGATTAATATTCTGTGAATTGTAGTAGGCATATTATACCATGGATACTATTTCAAAAAGACAACAGCGGTTTTCAGGCTGTATATTTTAAACTATTCCTCATTTATTGCTAGCCCACTAGACATTGCCATCAAAATAATCCATAGCCTATAAATCAATTGTTTGTTTTGCCAGTTATTTCTGCAGATTTCAAGAAGTAACAATGAAACAGAATTCTTGAGTTTTTCATCGTTTTGATCTGTCACTGCATTCCACAAAAACTTTTTCAGGCCTTCCCACAGAATCACAACAGATTCTTTGTCTTTTTGCGAAGGAAAATGAACTGATGTATTTAGCCTGTTAGTATATATGCTTTTAAAACGTTTTTGTGAAACACTTTGTGAAACAGTGAAACATTTCTTGTTTGATATACTTTGGGAATTTGTCTTCACAGTGTGTTTTTTCCCGAACTTTTGTAACTAAGCGTTGAAATCGTATCTCGTGGTTATGAGATTCACCCGTTAAGTAATAACTCAATAATTCTCTTCGACTAATTGGAATTATTGTATGTTTTGCACTATTTTGTTTAGGTGACGCAGTTAGACGCAGCTAATTTTGGCGGCATATGATAGCTATAGATATGTTCTTTCGAAATATGTAAAAGAAACGGGTTGAGTGCGATTGAATATGAACTTTTTCACTAAGTAAAAGAAAAAAAACTGTTGTAATATAGACTTCTATTCAAACCTACATATCTTTAACATGGCAAGTAATATAAACTCTTCAGTAATACAGAAATAATAAACTAACCTGAAGGTATAGAATCCATTACGTTTTACACCAAATACCAACTTAATAAAATTTAAACGTAGTCATTAAACAAAAGCTCAAAATTGTAATGAATTACTCGACAAGCAAAGGAAACTATTTCAATCGAGTGTTGCGAATATCTCAATAAAAAGTGTCAAACGTTTAAATGATCATTTATAGATGGCGCACACTGGTCCGGATTTTTAATATGGAAGACTTAGGACCCAATGTCAATATTTCGGGCTGAAAAAAATCATGTGGATAGATAAATGAACGTTCATCAACGTTTGTTCTAGCAGTTTTTATGAAATTGGTTATTTTTGCGAAAAAAAAAACATTGAAAAAAAATTTGTATGGAGAAAAAGTGAAATTTTTTTTTTTTCGAAAAGTTCAAAACTGTTAGCAGTGAAACCTTTTGTGTGTTATTGTATTACACTTATTCGTTAATTCCATATTTTTTTTATTTGCATATACTTGCAGCCTTGGCCAAAATATGCATCGGAACTTTCATTGTATTTATTTCAACTATTTGTGACAATTTAATTTTTTTATTGATTTATAGTCACATAATTTACGCATATTTTCAATATAATAAATTTTAAAATCCATTAATGATTTTGAAAAATAGATTACAATTAAATTTTAAAAATCAAAATAATATTTTACTTCTTAGTGGTTAGCTGTTGCTCAAAGCGCAGTTAGTGATCGAATGAGGCATTGCCTGCTAATATTCCCCTCCCATTCCCTAATATTGCTATCTCTTTCATTTCCTACTATCGCTATCTCTTTCATTCCATACTTCTCTCTCTTTCGCTCCTTGAAACCCTTGCTAGTTGAGCGCTTATGAATCAAATAAAACAGACGGGAGCTCATGTTGGAGCGTCATTAGACATTCAACCCTTGAAGAGTCAACATACCTGGAAATTTTAACGTGAATAATCTAGCAACTTGATCATGGCTGGATTTGGCACTAACCTGGACATTTACGTGTTTCTGCGACAAGAGGACCTCAAGGATTACAAACGACTGCATCAAGCAATTTTGGATTGCGTTTTGCTTGAAATTTCGCAAGAAGATTCAGAAAAATTATTGAATTTTGCAAGATCTTTTACTGTGAACTTAAATCGTCGATGGACCGAGGCACACAGGGTGCAAAAAACATTCATGAAGAAGCATATGAACTGGTTGGAAACAAGAATTAAGTGGCCTGAATGTGAATCAGTAAATCTCACCGAAATTTTTGAAGGGACCGAAAATTTGGATCCTCGTTCTACAGAAGAAGAAGCAGCTGTTCAACCCATTCCATCTACTTCGAAGGCGACTAGTGACATTGGAACATCTACAGACATTGCATCAAGGAAGCCATTTGAAGACTTGGGGAATAAGCAGAAGAAAAGGCGATCGGGTACATTACTCGACTATCCGGAAGAGGAACTGACTTTTGCTTTTGTCACGAAGCTAAAGTCTAATGGGAAAGAAGGTCTTGCTCGCATCATCGATCACCTTGTGAAGAATCCTGAAAAGGTTGAAGCTGTCGAATCACTTTTATCAACAAACGAGAAGACGGACACTATGCAGGAAGATCAAGCGTTGGCCCTTACTGCATCATTGGATCTGTCAAAGTGGAAGTATCTTACTTTACGGTCAGCATTGTCACAGCAATTGAAGCTTCCGTCTTACTACAAGTTGTTGGAAGCTAAGCAGAGGTGTTATCCAGATACCAGAGATATTGAAGTATCAGAACATTTAGTGAAGGTGAAACTACAAGCACTGTTAGACGTGACAACTCGAAGAATACTGCAAGTCGTTGGTGATGATTTAAATATGTGCAGTGAAAACTTGAAGCTTACCTCCAAGTGGGGATTCGATGGATCTTCAGCACAGAGCAACTACAAGCAAAGAAGTGAACTGGCAGAATTCGACGACTCCTCTGTGTTCATGACGAGCCTCGTTCCTTTGAAGCTCGAGAGCGGCAATGTTGTTATTTGGAATAATCCAAACCCATCTTCAACATCTTATTGCAGACCTATTAAATTTCAGTTTGCGAAGGAAACGACCGAATTTGTTAAGCAAGAACAAGCGGCAATGGAGGAAGAAATACGAAATTTGACTATTTCAAGTTGCGGAAACTTGGAAGTTACTCATGAGTTGCACATGACAATGATTGATGGGAAAGTGGCTACAATTATTACAGATACTCCATCTGCAGCTACGTGCAATGTTTGTCTTGCAAAACCTAGTGAGATGAATAATCTTTCAGAAATGTTTTCAAGACCTGTACGGGACGATGTGTATCAATATGGACTATCAACACTCCATATGTGGATTCGAAGCATGGAGTGTCTTTTACATATTTCATATAATTTAGATTTCAAAATGTGGAGTGCACGAGGTGACAACAAAAACCTTAAGAAGTTAAGGAAGGATATGGTGCAATCGGAGTTCAAACAACAAATGGGACTTTTGATTGATGTTGTAAAGCAGGGCTTTGGAACTACTAATGACGGAAACACGGCCAGAAGATTTTTTCGGGAATACAAAAAAAGTGCTCAAATAACGAAGATTGATGCTGATTTGATAAAGCACTTCGCAGTTATATTGCAAGTGTTATCTTGTGGAAAGGCTGTCAATATCGATAGTTTCCGTGAATACTGCAAGGAGACTGCTGAGATCTTTGTACATCACTACCCCTGGTACAATATGCCTTCCAGCATACACAAAATGTTGATACATGGCGCTGACATATGCAAACATTTCTCTTGCCTTCCTATCGGAATTTTGTCAGAAGAAGCAGGAGAAGCAAGAAATAAGGACTTTCGAAATACCAGAGAGCGACACACGAGGAAAACAGGAAGACTGCAAAATAATGAAGACATTATACACAATTTTTTGATATCATCAGATCCATATATATCTCATCTGAAACCTAAATACACCAATTTTAAGTCATCAAGGATGTTTCCAGAAGCTACGCAGTTGATATTATCAGATGAATTAATAGAAGTTGAAGAAGAAATTGAAGTTGATGAAGAAGCTCCAGAAAATGTGCCAGATCCTTTAGAATAAGTTTTAAGTTATTTATAACTATTATTTTGCGTGTTATATATAGATAGTTTTAGTCAATAACTTTAGTTTTAATTTCATTTTAGTTATTTTATTATTATTTCCTATTTACTAAATTAATGAAAAATGTATTAAATTTAATGTAATGTAAACAACCTTCAATTATTTTCTATTGTAGTTTTAAGTTATTTATATTAATTTGTATGTTATGTATAGATAGTTTTAGTTAATTACTTTATTTTTAATTTAATTACTTATTTTATTATTATTTATTATGTACTAAATTGATAAAAAATGTATTAAATTTTATGTAATGAAAACGACCTTCAATTTATTTTTTATTGTACTGCAAGAATTATGCAATAAACAATTTTTAGTTATTTTGTAATACATTTACATACATACCCTATGCTACTTAAAACTTCGTCCGCGTGAATAGCGTCGCGATAACCGACATTAATGCGGACGAAGTCGCGGATGGCCACTAGTTATTCATAAATCAACTTCAAAATGTATAACAAAATAACCAGAAATAGTTTATTGCACAATTCTCGCAGTACAATAAAAAATAATTGAAGGTCGTTTACATTACATTAAATTTACCGCTGCACCACTGAACCGATATAGATGAAATTTGGTATAGATATTCTTTGGGACACTAGATTTATTTAGTAGTTTAGGCGTGATTGAGCGACAGAGAGACAGACAGACAGAGTCACTTTCACATTAATAATATTAGTATGGATTTTATCTTAGTACCGAATTTACTTTCCCGAAACCACTTAAAGAAGCAAAAGTACTGATTTTAAATAAATATATATTAGGATAAACGAAATAAACGCCAAAGCTGCAAGTAAATATTTTGTATTACCAGTAGAGCTCTTGTCTATTTTATCTGATTTATAAGCGTGGAACACCACTTGTCTTAAGAAGAAAAAGAGTGAGCAAAAGAGAATGAAAGAGACAGCAATAGTAGAAAATAAAAGTGATAGCTATATTAGGGAATAGGAGAATATTAGCAGGCAGGCAATGCCTCATTCGATCACTAGCTGTGCTTTAAGCAACAGCTAACCATGAGAAGTAAAATATTATTTTGATTTTTTAAATTAAATTGTAATCTATTTTTCAAAATCATTCATAGTCAACAAATAATGGATTTTAAAATTTATTATATTGAAAATATGCGTAAATTATGTGACTATAAATCAATAAAAAAATTAAATTGTCACAAATAGTTGAAATAAATACAATGAAAGTTCCGATGCATATTTTGGCCAAGGCTGCAAGTATATGCAAATAAAAAAAATATGGAATTAACGAATAAGTGTAATACAATAACACACAAAAGGTTTCACTGCTAACAGTTTTGAACTTTTCGAAAAAAAAAAATATTTCACTTTTTCTCCATACAAATTTTTTTTCAATGTTTTTTTTTTCGCAAAAATAACCAATTTCATAAAAACTGCTAGAACAAAGGTTGATGAACGTTCATTTATCTATCCACATGATTTTTTTCAGCCCGAAATATTGACATTGGGTCCTAAGTCTTCCATATTAAAAATCCGGACCAGTGTGTGGCGCCATATGTCTTGTTCCTAAATTAGGCTACTAATTTGGAATTGGAGTAACTTTGTTTTTTTTAATTTTGGCCACAAATTACGTAAATTTCACCTGTGTGCGTCGTTGGCGTTGGCAGTACATTAAAGTGAACATGACATAGTGGAGTTAGGTGGGTATATCGATAACATAAAATTTTATGAAAAAAAATTAAGGTATATTTTAAGCAGATTAAATTCAATAATAAATAGTAAAAACATTCGTCATAAAATTAATTCACAATGGCATGTCATCTGTTTATTATTACAAACTTTTTCTCAATTGACTGTTAAAACCAATATGTGTTTAACATAAAAACATCATATAATACGAACAGTATGTATAAAAAAAAAAATAATAATCACACATAGACAATTACTAACACATACAATACTCACATAATCGTTCACACACTCATTAAAAACATAACAAATAAGATGTAAGCCCTTTATGCTAAACGTGTCAACAATTTCTTTGTTTTATAATTGTCTACGTTTCCTTATAGAGAGCGGGACTCCCCTAACACAAGTACTGTTACTTAAAAGGGAAGTCCCTCATTATTTGTTATATGGATGTCTTTAAGAAAATAAAGAAATTTTTGATTTTTTTTTGAACATTAATAATTAGGTAAAATATAAACAGACAAAAAATTCGTACGTTAACCATATGACGAGTGAGCATCATCAATCCATCTATCAAGTATGTGTATAGGCAGAGATAATGATAATAGTTATTTACTAATACACTTTTAATACACTAGCAGTAGAACAATAAAAAAATAATCACATTTTATTGTTATCATCTAATACCTACATATTAAATAAAAATAAAAAATGTATTAAAAATGTCCACTTAGTCACATCACTACCTAACGCTTTAAGACGTCCACGGCGTCGTGCAGTGTGATTTTACGTTAATAATTTTAGTTGTTGATTTTTATCATTTTTTAACTCAATTCTATGCTGTAGGACGTTTTTAGACATCAATAATAATAATCTATCGTATCCTGGTGCGCGGTGTGTATAAATATGTATACGAGATGGTGTTCATTACTTTTTATTTCAACGTCAAACATAAGGCAAATAATGACGCTTAAAGGCGTCGTCGGCGTCTGGATCAAAATTCTTGATGACGCTTTAAAGCGTCAATGGAGGTCAATGGGTTAAATGAAGATATATTTTGGTGTTTTCAGATGCCTGCTACAAGAGACTACGGTGACATCTCTATACAGGCGGCGTGTAGCCCGCAGTTCGTTCCGCAGTGCGGAGGAGTTGCGCCCAAGGCCGTACCCAGCCGCGAGGGCCCCGAGGTCTCCCAGAGAGCCGCGCTCCCCTCGTTCCCCTAGATCGGCTTCGTTGCCCCGTGGTGTTCAAATATCGCCCCTAAATTTTAACAACGCATGTATACTTAAATAATTTACTAACAATTTTAAGTTTATCGTCACGTAATTCTCCGAGTAGGCGTAAAGTCTATATTTTATTATCAGGATAGGTACTATGAGTAATTACGAAAGGCCCACATAATCGGGTACTGTTTGTTTGTGTGAAAACGTCTAGGTACCTATAGGTAGAGAGATATTATGGACTTATCTCGAGTTGATTTTTATTCTGTCATTTGACAGTGATATTGTTTTTAATTTAAAAAGAGGTCCATCGACTTTGCTATTGTGACTACATTCATTTAGTAAAATTAATTATGTAAAATTAAAATAATATTATAACTCTTTTCTTTACCGACCAACGCATTTTTAAGATGTATCAGTATTAAATTATTTCGCGTATAAAATATCTTTTTTCGAAAGAAAAGGAAGACTTGGTAATATAAAATTAATATTGTGCGCAAAATACTTTTTAACGTATTCTGATGTATGTAACTTGATTGTATGTACATAATCTACTAATTTTAGTTTTGAGAAATAATTGGATTTTATTTGACATTTTATTGTATACCTACCTATGCAATTATAAACTTTTTTATTGTGTAATTTTCATAGAATGGAAATAAAAAATAAAACAAATCACTTTCACTTTGAAATTGAGGATTAGAACAAAATGTGACAAGACTGGATAAGTACCCTACTCACCCTAATTTATTTGGACCTACCTAAGGCTACTGCATTGTCGCGATATCTTTCCTGGTGTTAGTTCAAATTGGATAATATGCCATTTTTCCGACATCCGAATTACCTGTTAGGTGGGCACAACCATTTAAATAATACTATTCTATGGAGTATATACATATACCAACTATGTTGCTACACTAGCTTGTTCGGCATCTCACCTACATATGGCAAATCAACTAATAAATTGAGGTGCAGTTAAAAACAACAACAAATCCAACATCTGGGTTGGATTAATTTGTGTCTCTTGCTTAGTAGCTCAAGAATCACGCGCCACTCGTGTTTACACAATGTTCATGATGTAATGGGGATGAAAGCAAGTAATCATTAATGGAAATGTTACCAGCAGCAGTTCTTAGGGCCTCGTTTGCAACCCAACCGTGCAAATAATAGAAAAAAGCCTCCGGCATAATCGTCCCTCCTCTTCACGTTGCAGCCTTAATTTATTGTACGGCGAGTGGTAATATCTGCCTCTGAGACTGCACTAGGCGTCATGGTTTTTTGAGAGACGGGTGAACGATATCAATCCATCCACCAAACATTAGACTAAAACAAAACATACCTATTTAATGTTCCTCAAAAACCAACATTTCCAAAAATTTTGAAATTAAAATAAAAAAGTCAAATCGCACACAGCTGACATCTGCACTCGTAGGTAGGTACCTACATGGTACCTACCTACATGGACCTAATATAATAAACAGGACTGATAACTCTGAAAATGTTCATTATGAAAAATGAACACTATTACAATGCAATAAAGTATTAATTCCTGTGCGCTTTACACAGCATTCCGAGCCGACAGAGATAGCCAGGCCGGAGGCGTGTGTCTCGTTCTTTGATCTTTCTTAGATCTTGCCAGCATAAAATAATATTTCTGATCTAAATTTTGCTCGATCAAAAACTCAGTTTATGCACTAGTATTTAATTGTTATTTCAACAATTGCAAAATAATAAATTATATTTTAATTTATTTCTTTGATTTTATACATAAACTATTAAGAATACGTAAAATAGTATTTGCTTATTTCTAATTTCCTAGTGGTAACCCTCTAAAGCATCATCATGAACTGCCATGGCGTCAGTAAGTCAAACTGTCATTGATTGAGTTTATCAAAATAAACAATTCTAAGGCACCTCATAAGATAAAATGGTGAAAAAATGTTGCGTTTATACTTGTTCAAGTGAATTATATAGTGATTGATTTTATTATTTTTATAGTACTATACGCCGTACTAGCGAACTTTAAATATTAGAAACAGAAAAATTTTATCTCCCCTTGCGGTGCGGGAATTGAACCCACGAACAATTCTGCAACATTTCAAACATTTCTGCAACGAATGTACCACGGGCCGATAAGTATGTAGTTCTAAACATATTCGGCAGAGGGCACTTACCTAAAGGCTAACGGTTGATACAGGAGAAAAATTTCATCGCCCACAATAACTTGCGGTTAGCTCAGTTGGAAAGAGCAGCACGCGCGATACGTGAAGGTCGTGGGTTCAATTCCCGCACCGCAAGGGGAGATAAAATTTTTCTGTTTCTAATATATATAGTGATTGCCATATATCGTTCCACAGGTAAGCTCAAAATAATCTTACTGTAAATCTTACCACTAGGGTACCCATAATTCTCGTAATATTTCAATTGTGTGCTCGAGTTAGTTTCTCACTGTTGTACATTTATTTACAGTTACCTACCTTAAAAATGAAGTAATGCGACAAAAATGGCTCAGCTATACACGTTAAGCAAAAAATCACTATAAATTCTGTCGTATGCAGCCGGGACTTGCTATACCTACGATTTCTCCTGTGGTAAGTATCATTAGTAATTGTTTATCATGCTTCCACGCAACAACACATTAAGAAGGATTCGTTTTACAGTCAAATATAGTAAAACCTTTACGACTTATAGGTACTTGGCCTGGTTTATTTTTACTTAATTCTTTACATGAGTATTATTTTGTAGGTCATAAACTGGATGTAATATGTTACACTAAGTTAACTGTAATTTTTTTAGATGTAAAATGTATAGTACTTTTATGTTTATTTTACAGACCAAAAGTAAAAAATTTAAGTTCTCAGTAATACATTCAGCCACCGACCACTACCAGACTCTGAAGAAGAAATCCTACATCGTGCCACCTCTTAAAGATATTATCATGTTTAAAATGTAGTTTCTCAGTCGTTTAATCAATCAAATTGTTCAAACGATGTTTTTTGGTTAATATTAATATTGGCACTGAAAACAATCTGTTGCCCACAGTGATCAGAAATTAGGTAAAAAATCGTAGACATAGACTGGCGTACAATTATTACAAAAGCCATTCATTAAACATGTAGCCGAAGCGGCTGTAATTGTACTTACTAGCAATTATTTTAAGCATTGTTTCAACTATATTTTCTTGTCATCTGTATCAACCAAAGCATGTACATGGCTAAATAAATAGATACCTTTGACAATTTGTATTATTTATTTCAAAAATTTAAGGGTTATTCTCGTTGTCCCTACCAGGCGCGTCCCCAGCAGTGGGGACAGTGGAAAATTCAATAAATGTTTCAAATTTATTGCCATTGTCCCCATTGGAGTAAAAGGGGGTATAATTATACATAAATTCTATTTTGATAATTCAAGATAATTTTTTCAAACATATAAACATATAAGTATTGCTGTCTCGGTTGTTTTCAACAGTCAAATCTGTCCAGACGATAACTTTGGAACATGACGACCTCCGTAGCCGAGATGCGAGCGGGCCGGACTTTGTTGTTGCACCATCTCTGAGGTCCCGGGCTCGATCCCCGGTCGGGTCAATAAGGGAAACGATCTTTTCTATATTGTCTCGGGTCTGTGTGTTGTGATACCGTCGTTTTTTCTAATTTAACACAAGTGCTTTAGCTACTTACCACAGAATCAGAGCAATGTATGTGATGTTGTCCAATATTTATTTATTTATTTTACTAGATGTAGTGGGGACAACGGGCTTCATTTTAATTATTTAATCAAATGTCCGTTGTCAAAATAAATCTTGTTGTCACCCTATTAGAAAGGGACACACGCCTCTGTGGTAGCTATCTCGCTCGGCTCGTTTTTTGGCTGCGAGTACTCGGTCCTGTTTATGTATTAAGTCCATGCCTACCTACGTAATTTGTTGACAGCCCATAGAAATGTCAAAAAAAGCTGTGAGTGGTGATCTAAAAAACAAAGTTCAAGACAAAACTAATAAAAACGATGAATGCATACCTTAGTTATTAGTAAATATTTTTATCCTGTACTTGAGCCGGGTCGGAAAAATTAAAAAGCCAGTTTTTAGGCCAGAATGGATTTTAGTTCACACAATCCGAATACGTCCAATTCACTAAGCCTTGCCGCAAGAAGGAATGATGTTCAAGCTGTACGCAAGTTGCTTAAAAAACTTAATCCTAATTGCATAGACAACAGGGGTTGGACTTGCCTACACGAGGCTGCAGACAGTGATAGTTATGAAAGCTTACTGGTGATATTGAATGATCCTAAGTGTAGACCTTTAGCTGAAACTCATGAAGGGCACACAGCCTTGTACTTAGCATGTAGACGAAGATGTTCGTTGAAAATTATAAAAGTTTTACTTGATGAGGTAACGGATATTGCGAATTACGGGAGCACTGAGAATGTTACACCTTTACACATAGCTAGCGGGCAGGGGCGAGTGGAGTTGATACAGCTTCTAATCGAATATGGTGCAATGATTGACGTTCCAGATTTCGATGGAGACACTCCCTTGCACGATGCTGCCTTAACAAAGCAACATGAAGCTGTAGATGTTCTCTTGCACGCAGGAGCAGATCCAAACATAAAAAATGAAGCTAATTATTTAACCCCATTCCATTTGGCTTGTTCTAAAGGTTGTTACAAAACTGTTCAGAATATTTTTCCTTTTATCTGTGATATCAATCAGTTAGCTGCTGGTGATGAAAGTCCTCTGATGCTAGCTATCCGCGGTGGGAGTGAAGAGATAGTGACATTTCTATTGGAAAATGGAGCTAATCCATGTTTGAAAAACGAAAATGCTCAGACTGCTTTAGATATTGCACTGAATTTAGGCTATAGCAAATTATTTAAAATACTCTTGTCTGTGTCAGAGATAGAAAACATAAATTCCAATATTATACTCCAAGCATGTAAGCCACACTTGTTTAAGTTCGAAATACTTGAAGATTTATTGTATTATGATTTAGGTCCTGAATTCTTTGACTTCATTGAACAATTTCATGTGTTTCTTGAGGAAATCGGTGGCATAAGGCCTGTTTATTTGACGAATGCTCCACTTAACTCATATTTAAATATTTGTGAATATATTTACAATCAGTCACCAGACAAATTTAGAGAATTCTTTTATTTGTTCCTGATGAGAGGAGTTGCAGTAGATGCCATCAACATAAATGAATGCCCTCCTTTGGTATACATCCACTACAGTATGCACAGTGCCTGTTTTTCAGAAGTAAGTATGTAACATTATTGATTTAAAATTAAAGGACTTGCAATAATTGAACTAGTCAAAATACTAATTAAAGTTGTTGAACATCTCTCTCTAAACAAAGATATGTATTTAAAGTGTTACATTTTTAAGCACAAATTAATTGTATTTTTTTTTAAAATGTTTCACTTCAATAACATCATGACAGTGACTTGTTTCAGGTTTTTCAAATCCTTAGGGAGAATGATTGTAATGTTGATTACTGCAGTTCTTCAACATGTTGGGATAAGAGTAAATGTGTTCCGGATGCATTTATAGCGTCCCTGTCTTCAGATCCTGAGACCGCTCCAATAATGCTGCGGTATAGCCTTTACTGTGAGCCTGGGTCTCTGCTAATGTTTGCGTATGATAATGGTGTGTCCAATCGCATGACACTACAAGTTAGTATTTAAAACAAGCTCCATTCTTCTGCTATAGCTTGAGCGATAGAAAGAATATTAAATATCAGATTGTGAACCTACATTATACAATATCGCCTGCATTGCAAATGGTTATGGGCTTAATTTTTGGTAATTTCAATAAGGAAAACTTTTATAAATTAGCTTTGATCTGGTTGGATTGATGCCCTCAGTAAGTGTACTATCTTATGGTACTCAAAACTAGGAAAACATTTAGTTTAAGACTACTTGAATTAACTTACAACTTATAATTATTCAAATCCGGAATCAATTTATGTTACATTCTCACTATCTTTATAGCTAAGACTTCATTTAAGGGATTAATGTGCAGTATTGTGTTTAGTTTTGAATTGTGTTATTTCCAGGTACAACAACAACTTATTTCAATGATTGACGACAACTGTGATGGCATAACAGCTGATAACCTATTATACATTGTGCCATCATTGAGACATTTATGCAGGCTAAAAGTCCGTAGTGTATTGAAAAATAAAAAGGGTATAAAAACAACTAAACAATTCCTAGATATTATCCAGAGTTTACCTATTCCTCCAGCACTTAAAAAATACTTGCACTACACCTAAGTCTAATCATTAGCTTAAAAACAAACATAAATATGATTGCTGTACAAATTTATTTTTTTCGATATAATTAGGTTATTGTTACATACACATTTTGTTCAAATACATGATTAATAAATAATGTTATAAAGTTAATATAGACTTATTTATATTATGATTATAACCCCTATGTTTTAAATTTACAGAATCACAAATATGAGCAGTAGGTACAAAATTTTATACATCTGATATACATACAAGTATTTACTTGAAGTTAGCTCCGTTAGCCATTAAGTCTTCGATCTCTGCTACACTGTAAAGAAAAATTATATTATTAACTTAAAAATACATAAGAAAACAGATAAAAATACATCTTTACTTTCAGTGCGAGACAGATATTAAGATGTCAATATATCAAATAAAATAGAAGATCTGTTGTTCAGTTTTGGAATGTCTGGCCCATTTTGTTTTGTAAGTAATATTTTTTTTGCCACATAATATAGAAACCATCCTGTAGCTTCAATTTTGGTTTATATTCATTCTGATGATGCATAAGTGTTACTTGTAACCAACATGAATAAATGAATTGATTATGATTATCCTTAGATAAGAAAATAAGGTAACTGAGCCCTATTAATCTGTTAGTAAAATTCCAGTTTAAAAATTCAGTTTTAGAACTTGAGTTATGTAAGAGCATTAAACTGAAGAGATTTAATACAAACAGGTTTTAGTTTGTATCCTTATCGGACAATCAGGTTATTCAAGCCTGCAATGTCTTATCCAGACTAAAATGAAAGCATCAACCTCATCCTTCCAGTTTGAAAACCAGCCTCTGACCTTACAACCACGGATGCACATAATAGTCTTCAGCATAATATTTCGCAGCAACGTTTCGCCGACTCACAAAAAGTTCTATGATTCGGTGAAACGTTGTTCGATAAAGCGTAGCGTTAGTCGAAAAATATTCGGTAAAATGATATGAGCCCGCATATTTCTTATGTTTTGGTATTTGCTCGTCAATGTTAGCAACCCAAGCGGTTTTAATTTTCACTCCAATGTCGGATCCAGAATTTTGGTTTATAAAACAGGTTTTTGGTGTTAGGTAGGTACGTATAATATTAACCTCCACATATCACTGTAATTTGTAACTTACGTCCTAGGCACGATAGTGAAGTTTTCTATGCCGGTCTCGGTGATGAGAACGTCGTCTTCTATGCGTACGCCGCCCGTTCCGCGGAAGCGGTCCACAACGTCCCAGTTGAAGAACTTCGATATGTTGGGGTCGTTCTTTGCTCTTTCGAGCAGCTGTAACAATAAGTCATGTCAATATCTAGTGCCTACTTGTGATAGAATCGCTGTTCCCGCACAGTTACCTACTATAAAAAAAAATATACCGGAGGCTAACGGATTGATACAGCAGAAAAATTCATCGCCCACGATAATAACGTGAAGGTGAACATGGGTTCGAATCCCGCACCACAAGGGGAGTGATTTTTCTGTTTCTTTAATATATGGGAGAGTAGGGTCTAAATGAGGAAAAAACCTTTCCTTATGAAAATGTTACCTTCGGTATGAAGTAGCAGCCGGGTTCAACGGTGAGCAGCATGCCGGCCTGCAGCGCGCGCGCCGTCCTGAGGCGGGCGAGGCAGCCGCGCGGCCGCGGCGGGCAGTGCGGCAGGTACCCGCCCACGTCGTGCACGTCCAAGCCCAGCAGGTGGCCGAGCCCGTGCGGCTGGAGGATGCCATTCACTTCGTTCTGGGTGAAAAAAAAACCAATGATCATAAAACCCAAATCCAGAGCCAGGGCCGCCTTATACTAAGCTGGGGCCCTTGAATACACAAGAATTTGGGGCCCTTTTGAAAGTAAAAAAAGCGAATAATATAAATCTTTTTTACTAAGTATGGCCATTTTTCTATGCTTTATTATAAAGAGGAAAGATTTGTTTGTTTGTAATGAATAGGCTCCGAAACTACTGGACCGATTTCAAAAATTCTTTCACCATTAGAAAGCTCCATTCACCCTGGGTCATAGGCTATATTTATTGCTGTACCTAATAGACTAAGTCCACGCGTAGGTACGAAGCGCACCTATATGTAATAAAATACTGTATGATGTGTCATTCGTGGTTTTAACCAGCACCATTCTATTAGAGGATAGAGAAAATTATCGTCCCTTGTGGTACTACCAAATATGGGGGCCCTGTGTTCCTAAATGAAGGTGTTTTCGCATGAAAAATCCACCAGATGGCGATACCAACTGTTAATTAACCTTTTCCCAGCCCAGCTATCTTTAACGTAGTGGCCCGCTGTACGCCAACGTATAAATG
Source organism: Glyphodes pyloalis (assembly GCA_037074685.1). Taxonomy (NCBI): domain Eukaryota; kingdom Metazoa; phylum Arthropoda; class Insecta; order Lepidoptera; family Crambidae; genus Glyphodes; species Glyphodes pyloalis. Next base: position 13,334,944 of record JAYKKO010000013.1, read on the forward strand.
TATAACAGTTTCTATAGTACGAAAGCAAGGATGTGGCATAACGTCATATCGATACAAAAAATTGATGTCTAAATCAAGATTTTTTATTAAACTTTGCAAATATACATAAACCCTGATACATTATAATAGTAATTTGTTTTATTTTATGAACATTTTTAGTAAGAAAAACGAGTATCTATTATCATAGACAAAAATACATGCATAATCTTGCTACACATTTATTATAAAAGGCACTTCACTATTCATTTTATAACGTAGTCCGTTGACTTCATATCAAGTCGTTGGCGCTCGTGGCAAGATAAATATCTCAAATAGAAGTGTTGTCTATGCGTTTCTTTCTTCACATTGAGTGAATCTCTCTCTATCTCTCTAGACGATTTGAATAAAGAAAAGACGGCTCTTGTACGGTATTCATAAATCATAACAAGTATGTAACGGTGAAAAGTAAGACAAAAGAATGAATGGTCAGTTATTATTCGTATATTTAATAACTTTTTTATAGTTTGTGTAAGTTTACCTTTCGATATTTTACTTTTTATATTTTCGATAATTATATTTAATGATTATTGTACGAAAAAAAAACAGACGACCGCACGTTTGTAATGGCCGGCACTATGACACAATGACCTTGACACCTGTACGCTTACGACGTCACAGGTTTACTTGCATTGAAGTTGGTGGCGCTCGTAGCACTGAAATCTTGTCATTGCGTAGAGATGGGTGTTGCAATATCGAAAATTCTAAATAAATTATAAATTAACTAGCTTCCGCCCGCGGCTTCGCCCGCGTGTAATTCGGTTATATTGCGGTATAAATCACAACTATAAGAAAACTTCTCATTTCCACGGAAAAATCTAAGAAGCGCGATGTAACGCTGGATACGATTAGTTGTTAAACAAAAACTGAATAATACACTATATTATATAGCTAAGTAGATGTAAAAATCAGTTTAGACGATAAAACAAATTGTACGTCATCCCTCGGGAATTCCACATTTACGGGGATTCATTATCGTATCATTTAGCTTCTACATTTACATGTTTATATTCGTTTACAATATTTTACCTTCCAATCCATCAATCCATCCATCAAGCAAACTATATTTTTGTTTTCCCTCGGGAATATCAGTTTTTTTTTCGGGATAAAAAGTAACCTATTATTTAATCCGGACTTCTAACTATACGTCTGCAAAATTTAAAAGCAATCAGTTCAGTAGTTATGTCGTGAAAGCGGAACAAATAAACAAACTCACTTTCTGATTTATAATATTAGTAAGGATCTTCGTGAAATAAATTAATTTCAATATTTATTATGTAATACGTTATTTTCAGACCGGAATTAATTGTCAATCATAAAATCTATGAATATTTGTATGGAACAAAACAAAGTAAACATGTAGGATTGTAATGAATGCAACTATCGCGTCACATCACTAGCCTACTTGATATGAAGTCGTTGGCGTATGGGACATCAAAATATTTCAGGCGTTTTTGTTTTTATCTGTTTTAAAACACTATAAAGCCTGTTTCTTTTGGCGAAATAACAAAAATGGGCTTCAATCCTGTCCATCTTACAAAATTACAAGATAAACAAATGTTTAATGCACCGTAAAGGTATTTAATTAAAGTAGGTACAATGAGTAACTTCTATAGAAGTAGTGGCGTTGACGGCACGAAAATCCTGAACTTCTATAGAAGTAGTTGGCGGTTATTAGGTTAAATGTCATGTAATCCATAACCAAATACGTAGGAGTTGGACCCCACGCCGATGTCATCACGCCATCTACTTAGTGGATTTTTCGTACGCGAACACTCCTTCGAAAAACATTTTAAATTATTCCTAGTTTATTGCACGAAATGATGCTCTAGTATTGGGGAAAAAGTGGAGTCGTAGATAGGTCTAGGCGACCGGTTACTAGAACCTCCAAAATGTTATTGGATTTAGGAGAAAATGTAAACACCTCAGATGGGATAACTCACAGGCGATAAATCTTTCAGGTATTGGCGGGCAGATCTTTAGGTTTATTAGGGGACCGCAATAAAAAATGTTGAGAACCACTGTTCATAGCATCCTGCCCTAGAAAATGAGTCTTATTAGTAAATAACATTCATATCGATTTAGCCCTAAAAAAATCGATAGATAAGAACAATGTGTTGAAATAGTTGTTACATCAGTATCGATAAAAACGAATGCCAACGCGATAACAATACCTAAGTAGCCGATCGAAATGTACTTACCTACTTAAACCACTAAATATAGAATGCGCCATCGAGTAATTTTTAGAGAGCTCCTTGCAAATGTTAATAAAACCCATAATATTTAGTTAATTAATTGCTAATAAGCTGGAAATAGTCTGCTCAATCTAAGGTCTAGCCACTCACGTTTGATTCTTGACGATTCATTTTTGACGTAGGTACCTATTGCGCATGGATTGGGCCTACAGGCCTATTACCTACCATAGAACTGAATCTGGCAATGAAATTAAATAGTCGACTAACCTTGATCATGTCTTCAACGTCGCCTTTCAGCAGGCCACCTTTCTTCAAATGCTCCAGCATGGCTCTGTTGGCCGTAAGGTGCATTTCGTCCCACATGACACCGGGCTTAGCTACGCTAGAAGCGAAATTATATTTTCACATCAAAACTTCAAATAAAGTGTGAGGTTTAGGTTATGTGTTGACAATACATAACTTGGCCGATTTGGTTTGATGAAGACTCTGTTATACAGAAAAAATTGTCACCAACACATTAAAAACAACACAGTTTGCAACTTTAGTTTGTTGGGTATTTGGCTCAAGAGAACTGTTCAAAACCGTTTGACGCGGTACCTTTTCGGTCCTTGCTACGAGTGTTAAAATGCCACTGAAACTGAAGGAAAGATGGCATCAATACTAAGTTTTTACTAATCTAATTCCATGGTCATGTTTGTTGACTAGTGTTCTTAGTCTCACCTGTTGACGGCATCTCTGGCGGCGAGAACGGCTTCGTAGATAAGTTTCTGGTCATCGGTAAACTTGCCGTTTGCCGGGAAAGAGCAGGTGATGTCGGCGGCGTAGCCAGCGTAGTTCCCGCCCATGTCAAACAGGCTGTGGATAATAGACACAAGGAAATAATCTTCAATCAACACAATAGATTGTAACATCGCCTACATGTAGGTATGGTCTAATTTTTCGTTTCTAAGGGGCAGATTTCAATAGATGCAATAATATATTGAGTATTGATAGGTCGTGATAACAGTGCAAGTCAATAGTCTGTCGTTGCACTTCATACGTATTAACATTGCGTTTTTATCTTGCTTGCTTAGTTGTTTGAACTAATTACCTTAATGTTTTCTCATCAAAAGAACCGTATCCACTACACGACACCCGTGCAGTCGCCAGCTAACGAAAGATATGATTGTTATTTTTATCGATTTGTATACCTACGTATGCGCTATAGTTAGTATGGAATGGTTATTCAGCCTATATTTAATTCATTTCTGAACATGAAATTAAATAGCAGTCGTGCATCGTCAAAAAACTACAAGCCACATTGTAACCTTACATCGAATCGTAACTGGTTAAGGTAGCGGTGCTCAATTGCGGCGTCTACTTTAAATTTAAAGTTCTGAGTTTCTTACCACATGTCGCCGTCTTTAATGAGTTTTGAGTTTGGTGCACCGGCGTGCCCGTAGTGTAGGGTGGCAGCGTTGTCACCTGAGCCGCATATGCAGGTGTAGGACACATGCCGGCAGCCGCCCACGCGATAGCAGTGGTCTAGGAACACTGACTCGCACTGATACTCCATCAGGCCGGGCTTCGCGTACAGCATCACCTGCAATGGCCATATTACTTTTAACCGTTATAAAGTATGGACAAAAACATGTCCAAGTACATACGTATGGAATATTTTTTATACTTATTGCACCACAAGATTGACCTTATCCCACCTGATGTTAAGTGGTAATGAGGTCCTTTTTTTTTTTTTTTTTTTTTTTTTAAGGGGGAGGAAATGCGTTTGCGCACCGTACCGCTACCTTGGGGACGGCAGCGGCGTGTGTGGGACTCCCCCGCCCGGAAGGGGCAGGGACTACCCGAACTAAAAACTCCCCCCACGCTCTCGTCGCCTTTGGTTGGTGCCATGGGTAAACGATAAAAACCATAACAGCCACGGCGCCAGGCGGAATGGTCTTTAGACCCCAACTCGCCCCTCTGGATCGGGGGGTTCGACGGGAACGGCCGAGCGTGCGAAGCTATTCCCGCCCTGTTGCGAAGGACCGTGCAAGGCCGATCGGGGTGTCCCCACACCCACAACCAGCTGGTCCCCGCTAGGAGGCACTAAGCGGACAAATTGTCGCCTTGCGCGCAGCCTCCTACGTCTTCTTATGGCCGGAGCTAGAGGGTCACTCTCCCGCTCCCTCTCTATTGCCTCTTTCTGCGAGATGACGGTCTCGCAGAAGCACGCCACAGCCACCCAGGCCTCGTCGCGCTCGACCATCGCCTCTACCACTTTTGGGAGTGCGAGGTCAGCCCCAACTGCTGCTATCAAAGCTGCTCTTTCCTCTGACCACGACGGGCACTGAGCTAGGGTGTGCTCCGCCGTGTCGGTGGGCTCGCTGCATCCCCAGCATGATGGATCCTCTTCTCGGCCGATTCGGTGTAAGTACGACCCGAAGCAACCGTGTCCGGTTAGTACTTGTACCAGGCGATACGTGAGGAAGCCGTGCCGCCTCTCTAGCCATGGCCTTAACAACGGCCCCATCGCGTCCAGTACTTTTCGTCCCGCAGCCGCAACGGCGAGGTCCCGGGCCCAGTACTGAATCAGCTGGTAATGAGGTCCTAGCTTAAGGGCGACAAGTACAGCACAATAAAGCTATTACTGGACTTATCACCCTTACCTTGAAGGCTTGACCCCTGATACCAATGTAGCTAGCACCCCCCAGGAGCTCTGGAAGCCTTACTCACACGCAGGAACACAACAACACCGAAGTGATTGTTATTTGGCTGCGGTCTTCTGTACCTAAGGTTCGAGCGATAAACCGCTATGCCCGTCCTCTCTTAAAACTTTTTTGGTTTACTGAAAACCAGCGTCATGGCCTGTGACGTGTGTCATGACTTATGCTGAGTGAGGCCCCATAATGTAGACATCAGGACTTGCCATTGTCTACATCGCCCGGCTGATGAGGAGAACGCAAATTTTTGCATTTAATTAATATATTTTCTGTTGTTTTCTTTTTCTGTCTCCATTCCTACCTATATTGTTAAGTGTAGGTACCTAAGTATATGGCTGTGTTGTGATGATGTCTTTACCTAAGTAATAAATGTTTCTTTCTTTCTTACTTACTTAAGTAGGTACCTACTTTAAACTTTGCACCGCCCTTATGCCGAGAGCTTGACGTGCAGGTCGTATCATCTACATAGGCAGGTACTCCATTCGCCATCAAGCCACCCAAGTACAGTCAAAAGCAGATCACTATACACTTAGGACTTTGTAGTACAAATTTTGTACGTCCTTAGGTCGTCGGCTTAAGAACTAATATGGAACTGCATGTGATTAACTTAATGTGCTGTCTGTTGACCGTAGGTATCTACCTACATACTCTAGCCTGGTGGCATTGGCCGATATAAGAATATCTTGAAAAGAATCATAGTGGGTAATATCTTGATGAAACGCTTAAACCGGCCGGTAAAACGTTTGCCGTTTTACAAGTATTTGCTCGAGATTTGCGGGTAGGTATTCAAGAAATGTATGAAAATGCGTCAGAGCGTAAAAGGTTACAAAAATGATGTTGGTGGCGGTGATTTGTATACGTTACGGCGTTATGATGCTTTTCAATTAAAATTAGGAAATGAAAGTACATACCAAATTGGCAACCTTTTTGGATTTCCTACGGTTTCCGGGTTCGGAATGCCAAACAAATCATAAAAATATGAATTCATTCTATGATTTGAGAATCAAATCCTATGCCAAGATTGAACGATTGCATTATTATGTAGGTACCTCGTTACTTATTAAACAGTATCGTTTAATAGCTCTCGAAACAATGCAGTAGGTAAAGTTACATAAATAATTGCAATCATAATGAAAAATGAGCGATAAACAAACATTTACACATTTTCAATGAAATATGATCTGAATGTTTATAGACTTTACCTGTTTATGTGCATCAGATGAGACCTTGCACACATAGCGCATGACCTCGATTTCTGCTGGTGTCTTGATGACTCGTCTGTAAATTTATAGTTTCTATTATGGAATATAGTTTCAACTATAAAGTTGGACTGTAAAGGATTTCCCTAACACTAGGTTGACCTGCTGTATTAAATAAAATATATAAATATTGGACAACATCACATACATTGCTCTGATTCTATGGTAAGTAGCTAAAGCACTTGTGTTAAAGAAATCAGAAACAACGACGGTACCACAACACCCAGACCCGAGAAAGTATAGAAAAGTTCGTTTCCCATATTGACCCGACCGGGGATCGAACCCGGGACCTCAGAGATGGCGCTTGCCAAAGTCAGGCCCGCTCGCCTCTCGGCTACGGAGGTCGTCTTATCTATGTGCAACATTGTTTAAAATATTACTATGTAAATAAGTAGTTATGTAGGACTACTGTATTTTGTTTGTAAACTGGGCGGTCTATTAAATAAATAATCAACAGTTACTTGCATAAACAATTTAGCTTTATACATATTATAATAGATGTAATAGATAAATATTCAAAATATATAAATAAATATGAATTAAAATTGGAGATAGTTTACATACAAAGTGCTTTCATATTTATATGTACTAAATAATGAGCATAAAAAAAAAGATAATATCAATCATTTAGGTAGCGTACAATAACATTAATTAAATAATAATTCCTTAAAGTAGATATGTGACATATTTGCGAATATGATAAGATTTCTGTCGGTAACAATATTAAAGATAATCGCTATACAATATTAAGGCAGCCTCAGTTATAAGCCATAGATAAATTCGATATTCAAAATTAATGTAAATGCCATATTGGTTTTAGATAACAAGATATTAATTAAATATTCTGTTAATAATAGCTAAAACTACAGACCTATTAAGAATACTCACAATTCTGCAATGATGGGGAATAGGATTTCATTGTTCGCCTTGAATCTGGAAAAAAAAATATTTAATTTGCATCTAAATTTTTTTTATTGGTAAAAAAACAGCAAACAAAAAACAATTGCTTTAATTTCTATTAGAGATCCGTAGCTAATTTTGCTTGACATTTAGTCATTTATTTAATTCTTGTATTAGATTGTAACTAAAGTCACAGAACAAACAAGTTATACAACTATTGATACAAGAACCCAGTAAGGTTATAGCAAATTGTAAACACTATATCTAGATATTGTTTATATACACTACACTACACTACACACTATATTTGTGTTTATATGACAATCTCACATTAGTAATAGCTATAATGAGAACAGTGCAAACTCGCATTATCTTTCTTTATGCAATCTTACCACTTTGATTTAATTACAATTTACTGAAAACTTTCATAAGGCTCTTGTTCAGAGATTTATAACTAAGTATTGATAAATACTCACTCATTAATTCCTTCAAATACTGCTTCCTTAGCAGTTAGCCCACTGTCAGTGTTGGGTCCACTCTGTAAAGAAGATAATGTTCCTTTTAGATTATCCACATGAAGATAATTAATGTTAAAAAATATTGTAGATACCTTACCAGTGTTAACAAAACTTCTGGGTTTAAACTCTTCAATACATCTTGTAGCTAAAAATGAATAAAAATTAATTATTGAATAGTTTTGATCATATGCATCCGAAATTGATAAAATTGATTGTTTTCAAATGGAAAATTTAAACCATAGTTAGTAATTATTAGAATGATTGTAACTAACTATGCTAATATTGGTCAACAATACATACATTGCTCTAATCCTGCAGTAAGTAGTGAACGCTAGCCAAACAACTGAAATCTGTCACTTCATAATACTGTTAATTACTGTTTTTTTTTTCACGCTAAGGGTACTGCTTACTTACTAGAAAACTCACTACTCACCTCATCAACATAATGGACATCTTCAACCCCGTAAATGTCTTTAAACTGACCCAGTGTGAGCAGTTTGCCCATCCACACCTCATATTCGGCAGGCAGACGAGGCACAAACAGATGCCCTTTGCCAGTGCTGACGTCTAAGGCAAAATAACACCCAGGTTCTCTAACACCACTTAACCAGATAAAGTATGATTCCTAGAATATAAAAAATAGATACAATTATTATTAACTCATCACTTTTTTTAATTTTAGTTCTAGTTAGACATCATTTAGTGCCCCTGCATTAGTATACAGTTCACAAAGAAAATCTAATACATACAAATGTGTTATATCTAAGGCATTTAGGTCGACAAAAGATGTTTGTTAAAAGGTTTCGTTAGTTAATAAATAATAAATAAATAAATGCGCCAGACAATCACACCAATCACCTCGTCTCAAACTAAGGTTTTCCCTTGTACTATGAGTACCAGACGACAGATACTAACTGGGGGCGTCATCCAGCACACCCAGACCCAAGCCTCTTGAGAAAAGTTTTCCAAATTTACCTGACCGGGAATCGAACCTGGGACCTTACGCGCTTAGGGCGCCTACCTTAGCTATTGCGCCACCGAGGTCGTCCATGTTACATCATCTCATGGCATAGGATAGAACACACACTGTGATTAGTCTGCGCCTATGACTAGTGGCATCCTTCGAATTGGTATTTGTACTGATGCTAGCTCACTTTTTATTTACTACTTAAAAAAATTACTTTTCAGATACATAAATATAATATCAAATTAAAAAAATTACAAGTTTCAATTGAAGTAACTAGAAATGGTTGGAGAAATAAAGTCAATGCCTTAACAAACTTGTTATGTTGATACAGCTGGTTTAACTTTAAGGTGGTGTTGATTCACACCTTTCACAATCTTACAAAGGTACGAAACAAACCCTTTGTTTTATATAATTTGACCAAATAAAACTGTAAATACACATAAACATGTAAGTGGTAAAAGTTTTGGTATCCACTTTTACACTATTTTTAGTCTATAAAAAGAACATTATGTTCTAAGAAAGAATAAAGTAATCAGTGACAAACATTAAACCTTCTTTATAATAAATTGAATTTATTGGAAAATTAATAGTTGCTGTTGATTTCCTGGAAGGTTTGTGGTAGTAACCTTCTAAACAAGACAAATCTTAAAAAACTTAGAACCACAGGTCATAGAAAATTGAATCATCATTTTTATTTCATATTAGAGAATTGATAACTTATTTATTGATTAACTAAATTTGGGGTAAAAAATTAGTACCTACAATTTTACATAAATGTTTTTTAACAGGTGACTTTACAAAACTAATGTGTATTTGTAGGTACTTACTTGACGGAAAACATAATTAACATCAGTATCATAATGGGTCACGTCATCGCCTCCTTGTAATACCACTACTTGACCGGATTTTAATTTTTCTGCCAATCTTTGTCTGTTGGTAGCAAATAAAGAAAGAGGCACTTCCAATGTACCAGGACCCATCGACCACGTCGCTGCCATTTTCACTGATAAACTGAATCTAGTCACTGTTGTCAGCCGGTTTAAAACAATGCAATTTGATAACAGAGATAAAGGCCTCAAATGATTATGATTACGGGTCACACAATAATATCTGGTGGTATGTTCCTTCGATATATTTTGATGGTTTAATATACACTTTCTTCTTAATATATGCACAATGCGCTTGCAATAGCTACTGAACATCTATCAAATTTATTAATTATTATTTGCACAACAAAAATAAGGTTTTCAAATGTAAACACGTAGAATGCCCTGTTCCTTTTAAGTTGACATGCTATTTGGACTAATTTTCCTTTGGACACCTGAAAATATTCGATTTTCGGAGCAAAAATACCTAACTGTAGGATTTTTAAAAATTTTTGTTGAAATGGAACAAGAATTTTTGACATTTATGGTTCTTCTACTAACCAATAGATAGCGCATAAATTTTAGTTCTGCCATACATCAATAGATGGCAGTGCAATTTTCTTGTTGAGCGGAAATTATAGTTTCGACAACGAATATTTAAATTTAATTATTAAGTTATTGCGTAATGAAGCGGCTGTTCATTATCTTTGAGACGAGATTTTTATCTGATCATAATGTACCTTTGGTAACCATAAAAGGAAATCCTAAATGCAGAGAAATAAACAATTATTTCTGATATCACTTTTTTTATACAAGAAGTGAATAGGCTAGTAAAATAGGCCTACAATTTTCTAAATAAATGTTACCCACGTAAAAATGGTTAAAATCTTTAGAAAGCAAATCAAATTACTGAAGTCTTGTTAAACCAATCAACTATTACTATACATTTTAATTATCTTTTTACGTTAACTATCTGTTTAGTCCTACAATGGTAAAGTCCGTCATCGTTAAGTTTACATGAGGTTAGGTATTAGGGAAAGGTAATAAAAATTCTTACATTCATTTTGAAATTATTTCCATTTATTACTTAATTATTATCTAAATCACAAGATCGACGATAAATTAAACTATCTAGAAATCACAAAATGCACTAAAACATGCACACATGTAATTATTACAATGATTTTTATACCCGATTTTGGTACAATTTGTTGTACATTTTTGCTACTTTTATGTAACAAACAATATAGGTACTTTATTATAAATTAATATTGCCTAAAATTGCCTAAGTATAAGCACGTTGTCAGTTGCAACAAAAAGATTCACAAACCACATTACAATTGAGAGCGTAATGGATTTTCCGTAGTCTACATACTCACACATGCAATGAAGTAACTGTATATGTATTACTATGAAATAGGAATTTACTGTTATTCTCTACAATCACTTTTCGAAAGCTAGGTAGGTATTTGGTATATGTGAACAGTACAAAACATTATGATAAAATGGACAAAATGTCTTATTATTATGTAGTAAAATTATGAGAAGTAATTATTGTAGGTATTAGATAACATCATATTAATAAAATTGAGTGCAAATAGATATTTTGACTTAAATACAAAATAGAACGGTAAATAACGTCTAAATTGAAAGCTATTAATGACATAATCGATAGTTAAAGCTCTCAAATACTTTACAATAATTGTTCAATACATTTATTTTACTTTAAATATACGATGGAAATGCTTCAATGTGACCATTCAGTCACTAATTTGTAGGTAAATATTATAGAAATAGGTTATTTAGATAGAATGGATAACCATACTAAACGCTAGTTACGTCATTTAGTACTTTGATCAGTTAAGGTCACTATAAAACGAAGAATAAATATTATGATTGTAGAGTATGCGCGGCCATTTTGGTTCGTTCTCGTGACTCGTGTCGTGTGTGACACGTCATAGCTGGCCATCTCACTCCCGCACGTTCTCTGCATATAGCACCATTGTAACCCGACACGTTTCTTACACACAAGCGATTTCACAACACGTTCCACACTTTCACAACTAAAATGTTTTGTTTATAAATTATGAATCTACTGATATCTCATGGCATGGTTGTTTCTTTTCTTGTAGCCTCCTTACTGCCTCGGCAACTAGGGCGCGTTGCTCAAGCAACCTTTCCACAAGATCGACAGGTTCTTGCTTTCTGATGTAGTAGGGAGCTGCTCTTGCTCGAGCTTGCAGGTGGAGCTTTTGTTTCAGGCCAAGGGTAAGCTCCTCAATGGCAGGTAATCTACTCGATGTTAGTGGTCGTCCCTCCTCTCCAGAAGAATGTCTATTTTCGTATCTAGATCTCTCTTTCAACATAATGAAAGATGTGAGAGCGTAACAGCAATCGTAGATAAACAGGAATTAAAGATTTCACCGGCTCGGTGGGCGGCGCGCGACAAGGTTTGCGAATACGGAATGAATGAGCGAGTGAGCCGTCTCGACCCAAGCGTAGGAAAGACGGGTGTCCGCGGGGGTGCAGGGAGGGGGTGTGACGTAGCAGATGCGCAGTCGTGCCGGGCTGTATACAAACAATACGACGGACGTAAATAAACACAGGACCGTACAGTAATGTGAACGGTGTTATCTTTGTGTTAGTGGTTCAGCCTAGTCGGCCGACTGGTTCGGCTAGCTTGAAGAAAGATTTTTAGGGAACGACAGGTGAACTGCTTTCAAATATAAATAACTAGCTAAAACGATAAACTTGTAACGCCGAGGTCAGACTACATACACATAATATTGCGAATACTATTATGAAAAAAATACAAATCTCAAAGTGCTCGATTTAACACTGTACATTTTTTGATACCTTCCGTCTCCGGGAATGCAATATTGTCAAGTAGGTATTGCTAAATGACTGAGTAATAGCGTGTCTCTGCACTTTTCATGTAAATAAAATGCTTTTTCGTTTTCAGCCGCAAAAACTTAATAAACACACATTGACATACTTTTTTTGATTAGTAATGATAAGTAACTGTTGACGTTAGTAAAAACTGGCATTTACCTACTACTAACTTTTACTTGACTAAAATGTTACTAAAGTATTTCTTAAAAAACCACTCTACTACCAAAGTAAATATAAAGTAGAAATCACTGGCTGACGCAATTAGAAGGTGACACACTACTTTGTATAGAACAATGCTGCAAATTATCTTGTACCAGATGAGTCAATGTGTTTGTGATGATTTTGCATGTAGTGGTCTCGATTCTACCGTTTCGTTGAACCAAACCTAAAACCGGACATTGCCCTCTCCTTATTTTTTCATACTACACGGCCACCAAGCGAGATTGTTTCGTATGGACACTTTTTATAGCAACTACCACGTGCCTGGAAAATTACTGGTGGCTCATTCAATTTACGAATTTTGTTTAGAAATTACAGAGTACCTATAGCAATTTTTTGAAAGTTTAATTACCTACTAGCTTTATTTCTTGTAATGAGCTAACAATTTGCAATGATAATATAATTGATTCACATTAATTACTTCAATTGTTTACCCGAAGTCATTGTATCATTGACTACATGTATAATTTATTTATTATTATTTTGGACAGCATGTCAGCTTACAATGATAAAATTTAAAATGCGCAATATCTTTTTCTTATCATACGTTATCATGCTCATATGAAATAAGTCTCGTGTGATTATTGTTTATACTTACCTAAGCACGCGTGGAAATGTTTTCATAGCGTTTCATTGAACGTAATTTTGTATGCGACTTCCAATGTAAATGTTAATTACGTTAGTCATTATAATTTCAGCAGTAGATATTGATAGGTATTTTTAGTGTTAATGTTTGTAGGAATGTACCAAACGCTTAAATTTAAATATAGCACTACAGTAATATCCTTTTCATTATGATAACATTGTATTTTAGAAATCAGGATTGGTGGACACTGGGACAAGTGTTCGTTTTTGGTACAACTAACACTTGTACTTACCAGAAGGTCATATAGCAAAACATATTCCATTGAGAAAGCGAGACGCCGCTATGTGAATTGTACTGGGGGTGTTGTCCCATTTCCTCAATAAAACACAATATTTTGCAGTATGAGCTGCTGGTGAGGGTTTTGTTTAATTGTGACTATTAACAATTGAGAGCTGAGACTAAAAAAATTTCCTTTTTTAAAATAACCGTCAGTTAACTATTTTTGGTGCAACGTGCTCCGAAAATAATAGTGCGACCACATGTTATTTAATCAGGAACTTGACTTTAGCAAACATATCATCAGGCTAATCTTATCTTAGCAATATTTTATTACAGGAAAATTGAAGTATATATCTGTCATTTTAACCTAGGTATCCGGCAAAATACACATTAAAGTCGTTTTCGATAAAATCAATAATAGTGACAAAGAGACGATTGAATCTTAAGCTATATGATTAAGGCTCAAATTGGTACATTGCCAACAGAAATTTATTGTTATGATTGTGGAAGTGCTGTAATGCCATCTAGCGGTGAGAAGCTGTACTGAAACGCGGTCCAAATGATTCACATTTTTGACACTAGTTTGTCTCAAGATAATCATAAAAATTAAATTAGAATTGAAATATGAAAAACCTCCGGCTGCCAAATTGGTTGTTCAAACGTTCCGTAAGACTGGAGAAATTCGTTTCACACAACTTTGTTCTTAGAAGTGTTCCAACTTTAGACCAAGCCAGGTAGATCTTAATATACATATGTAAGTACCTACCTATACCTACTGTTTGTACTGTGTAGAGTACAGTTATGTACCAATCTACTGTAAAGATTTAGATTTGAAGGCTCTGTTGCATCAAAATAACTTTAATTGTACCTAACTAATACGACGGTATGGTACATTTATTAGTGGTTGCAAATTGTAAACTTACATGGGTTAACACAGTTTCAACAGCTACCAAATAGTCAGTTACGGATAAAGTTAAGTCGGTGCAACTGGACCTTCAAGCTTTAATCCCCGAACGCTAACTCGTCAGCAACACTAAGCCAATGTACCTACCTATAGTTACTCATTTTAAGGCACAATTTGGTCTGATGTAAGTTATACGCGTGGACAAGTGTTTTGACACTCGATCTCTCTCTCGATCGTTTGAATACGTTTCACTTTAAGGGTGCATTTGTATGCATTAAATAATCATTTTATTTTGTTTTTAGTAATTGTTGTTATAGCGGCAACGGAAATATTACATCTGTGAAAATTTAAACTCTAGCTATCACGGTCATTGAGATATAGCTTGATGATAAACATACAGACGGACGGACGTAGACTTTGCTGTCTGTCGGTAGGTACGGACAGACAGCGAAGACCCTATTTATTTATTTATTTATTTATTTAAAATAGGTATGCAAACAGATTACAGTCAGTGAGAAAAACAATAAGACACAAAAAATAACTTAACTAGACGGCAATCTAAAAAAGCATACACAACATGTTTAAACATTTTAGCTTACATTTAGAAATTAAATATAAAAAAACAGACTTAAACCACTAAAACAAAACAGACTTTACTGGACTATCGTGGATAATTCGGACCTCAGAGTATCGGAAACATTTTTCTTGTATTGCCCAAATCTAGCATTGAAAACATCTATGCCACCACCACTGAACCACATCGTTGTATTACTAAGATAGGGTCCCGTTTTTACCTTCTGGGTACGGAACCCTACTTAGCTGCTGATATATTGACCAGTACCTGCCTATACATATACCTATTCACTTCCTACTGGATGCCTAGCTTTTAGGGTCTCTGATTATCATTAATTATTTGAACGCAAAAATGAGTAAAAACGAGATAACTTACGTCTGTATTGTCTCGTTATTTATTTCTTTGATCTTACCGCAGTAAGTGCATTATTTTGTGATTGTAATCATTCTGAGAAGTACACGGTCGGTGTAATCCAAAGATTTATCGAAGCATAAATGCGGTCGGTTAGAATGGTTACTCAGTGGTTAGATGGGTTACTTCATACTAGTTGGGGCCAGTGATGTTAACAGCCATCGCCGACCGGTCGTTGAAACACCGAACGTGTTTGTCGTTCGATCCACGTGATCAAAACATGTTCACATCTTGGTACAGTCGATAGCATATACTTAAGTGAGATTCTTTTCTTGATTTTTTGCCTTAAAAGGTAGTTTTAATTTCCTAAACCTAGATGTTGCGGCCTGGTGCTGTCTGGCAAGGCGACTTGACGCAAATGGGACTAGGAAATGAGTTAAAATAAGACAGAAGAGACATGACAGTGACTACACTAAGATCTGTTTGTTAATAATGGTGTTTATTTTAGGTGTTTATAGTTAATTTAGTCGTACAGAATAAATTATTGTATCATTTATTTGTACGGTATTTCATTTAATTTACGACCACGACGAGACATAACACTAGATTAAAAGTTTGAACTACATGTTTATAATTAGGACTACATACATTTTAGATTGGAAACTAAACCACTGAAAGTAAGTACGCAGGTATTTTATAAAATACCTATCAAAATGTTTTCTGGAGGAGACTGCTTGTAGTAGATAATCGACTCTCTGCGCAGTTTACTTATCTTCAAAATCTATTTTCAAGTCATTGTGTATTGCGCAATAAAAAAGATTAGCTTACCCCTAAATTTGCTAAGTACCTACTAGTATTAAGGCTTATAAAGATAGAAAATATGGCGAAGTTATATTAAACCTAATGGGACAGATAAGAATGTGGCAGTCATAGGTACAGTCAACCGCATGTCAAGGTAAAGACTTGCAGTTCGATTTTCGATCTTATGCTCGGGACATAAGGCAGTTCATTCGGTCTTAAGTCCAAAGTGTGTAGTGTAACGCCCTTTTATGTGTAGGTACTTAGTGTTTTTTCCCACGATGCTAATAATAGTTAACACGTGCGAGGGCATTTTACTCACACACGCTACACACGCTTGCCTGCTGTTCAACCTAGGCAATGGTACGGTACGTAAAGATTAGAATAATATCCCTATGTTTGTGTATCTATATTTAACAGATGGATCAAACTATCATTAAGATACTTGTATTTACAAACGAAAAAATAGTAATAATGAAATCTATAGAAATACTACATTATACTTATGTTACATATAAATTAAACACGTCGTTAAGCTCATAGTCTTTGTGTGTTAAGTATTAACGGTTTTAAGGCAGTTCATTTTCAAAAACTATTTTCATTTTGACATACATATTTGACAACTTATAATACGGGCTAAAATTAGGTGGTAGATTGCGAGCCTTTATGTACCTATTTATTAAATAGATAAATAAATAAAATAAATGCGCCAGACAATCACACCAATCTACTGGTCTCAAACTAAGGTTTTCCCATGTAATATGAGTACCAGACGACGGATACTAACTGAGGGCGTCATCCCAGCACATCCAGACTCAAGTCAATTTAGAAAAGTTCGTTTTCCAAATTGACCCGACCGGGAATCGAACCCGGGACCTTTCGCGCTTTGGCCGCCTACCTTAGCCACTGCGCCACCGAGGTCGTCAAGATAGATTGGTAGCTACCGAAATAAATCCTATGTTATGGAAGGACCTGCTAAAAACCTGCTGGATCTTTCAAACACTTGAACGTTTACAAAAATGTGTGACATCAATACTTATGTACACTTTATTCCGAAAGTATTTATATAGGCAAACACCCAAAGGCTAGCTGGGGTAGGCACTTATTGATATTGAAACAAGATTGAAGCTTGAGTAGGTGTGACTTATATGCCCACTCAAAACATAGAATTAGTCATACCCTTTAAGTTTTCACCCATTTAATTGCTGTGTTTGAACATACTTTAAAATCATCTGTTTATCTTATCTACCGATAGCTGGATCACCTACATGACTCGCCCTCTTCAGAATCAGAAGTAGTGTTCGTAAAGTTTATTTCTTACTAGCAGGCCCGACTAAAGTTATTCTGTCTAACGACGACTATTTAATTCGAATTGGTTTTCAACCACGACGACAATAGTATTCTTAAATTTTCAAATTTTTCGCGCAATTTTTTATTTTTTAAGAACCTTCCTCTGACAATAACGAACACAAAAAAAAAGTGAAATTGGTTCAGCCGTTCACGCGTGAAGGCGTTACTAAGGGAAATAGGGATTCATTTTTATATATTAAGATTAAGGTTGAACAACACTACTGGCTCATAATTTGAGTTGCGCAGACCACTAAATGTCGAAAGAAAGTGAGCGCAACGTGCGGCGTCGACGGCACGACAGTGTTGCCCGCGTAACCCTCGCAACAACACCGGCCACTCGCGTCTGCGCGTTCGCGCGCTTTAAAAACCCGCTAAAACAAACTTTCAATTAAGAATGCTTTGACAGTTTTATTTTTAATTTTACGCAATGAAATTAAATAAATGAGGCTTCAATGACTACAATCATGGATTTGGTTCGGAATGAAGATGCCGGCACCCGGATTATGACCGCTCGCCATATAGGTGAAGACAAAACAATTCCGGGATTAAACAATGCGGTTAATACAACGCTCCTTTGTCATAGTTATAGTGTTCAACCAGACTTCAAAACTTACTTAGCAGGTAAGATCCCTAGGTTCGTGTGTGGTCAAATTCCGGAAACTTTGGACGATGTCAGGTCAAGGCCGACTGCTCAACTTTCTCGATCGCGGCAGTGTCATACTAGGTTTAAATATAAAAACCTTCATAGTGACAAAAGTTCAAGGGATATTTTAATTACAATAATCTTATCATTAAAAACCATAAAGTTGTATCTCAATATTCTACGATAAAGTTATAACTGAATTTAGCAGATAATTTGTGTATGGAGTGTCTACCACAAATTTTTAAAGAGTTAAGTAGAAAAAAAAAACAATATAAGATGTCCTCAGCTTTAAAGCAGAAAGCTTTAAAGTTCAGTAATAAATAAAATTTCACTAATTAACGAATGCGTTTATTCGACGAAAATGTAACGCAGTATGTGATTACGATTCCGTCATTAATATTTTAAAATGAGAATATTTTTTATTTATTATTTCAAGCCCGCGGCTAGGCACGTGTAACGATCCCGGTAAATTTTCAACCTATTTTCAACCTGAGAATTACGATCATAACAAAAACAAATATACAATTTGGTCCAGTCAAAAGTTATCCGCGTTCAGACATGAATAATATTAAAAAGTTTTGAAACAAATTAAAACTAAAATAACATTGTTTAATATTGTTGGACATCTAAAACTGATGAGTAACGTTCTACTTATAAATAATACAATCATTTGTGACTGTCATGTTCTTGTTACATGCAGTACCCACCTACTTATGTAAATAATAGATTGTCCGTCGTAAAAAACCCGAATAGTTTTTATTTAGATAATTACCTTCTTACTATATCCTATTATTAGATAGAAACAAAGAGTCAACAAAAATTCCTCACACCATTAATTTTTAGTGCAGTACCGATTTACATTAGATAAGATTAATTAATTAAAATTGTACATTTTCATGTTAAATTAACTATGCTTTAGTTAATGGTCTCAGCTTGAAGGTTGCTTGGTTGAGATCGCTTTCAGTGATAATATATTACGTGTCCGTAAGCTCGAAGGACATACCATACAGTTTCTCAAGTAGCTTCTAAGTTCGGACCAAGCCCGGACCCAAACATGAAAATGTCAAATAATTTTAAGCGGATACTTACATGATTATAACTAACTAGGTAGGTAGTCAAATTTAACAAGCATGTGCTTGTTAAATATGAGCACAATCTGTTCAGGTTTTTGAGATTAATAGGTAGGTACTGACAGTGGTATTAGATTAGTGAATTAGTAATAGTTGGCATTTTTAAAATATAGATTTACATCAACCGAATCTTCGACTTAGTCTATGAGTAGATACTTTGTTGTAAGTACATAGGTACTAGTGTTTGTTATAATGCGTGATTAAGGGATACGGTAAGTTAAAGTTTTGAAAAAATATTTTAATTGTTACATACTATTTTATCGATTTCAATTTTAAAAAGCCATTTAGCTAAAGTAAAATTTCATCCTTTCAAAGGCTGAGTAACTATTCACTAGTAACTATTATCTATTATAAATATAATTTAGCCCACGATTTCATTTACGATTCAAGTCTATTCAACAACAATTATTAGTGCTTCATAAATTGTCTTCAAGGGTAATGTTAATTTATAACGACAACAGTGACCTAATTTACAAACCGGAATTTAAAGGTTTATGTTGAATCTTACAAAAACCAAATTATCTACGTTTAAAAATCTTTCATTGGTTTTAATGGTGAATATTAGCACCTATTCAGTAGGTAATTAACGACGTCGTATTAATAAAAAAAGTACAGCTGATGGACTTAATGCTAGATGATCAGTATCATCTACAAGTAAATATTTTGGGTCTATATTAAGGTATTTTCATAATTTTACACATTAATTGAAGCTATATTTTATCAATAAATGACTTTTATTGTGTTCAACAGACTGGGCACTATCTAAGTAATTGATTTAATGTCCCTGAATTTGATGCATTACAACATTAAATTACAACGTTAAAATCCACGAGCTATAAATCAAGTTAATAAGATGAAAATCATCAGGAAACGTATAAAATCTGATTACGTAACAATCGTACAGAACATTAACAAAGCCTATCTTATAACGATGTAATGCCGTAAATATCTATGCACTGATCAAAGATTATGAATGCTGTATTACTTACCTCATGAGTTTTATTACGCCAGCACTTTCTAAAGTTGGCGAACGTAAATATGAGCAAAACAGTCGTTTCGATTGGTTAGATTAAAAATATTGATAACACATGTTGATGCAGTCATGAAAATCGTATTTGCGTCTTACGTTATCAATTTGTTTTATTCAAAAAGTAAAACAGGAATATTTACTCAAATACCTCAACCTAAAAATGTTTGCGTAGCTTGCGTAATGTTGCTATATATCAGATACCTATTTACCTACACTATAATTTTGTTTAGTGTGCTCGTTTATTAAAAGAACCTGGTTGATTGAGTTTTTTGATAAAGCGTGTGAAAATTGTCTTTTTAACATGAAAATTACATACTCATAAAATACCAAAATAGCTTTTGCCAGCGACTTCGTTCAGTTTACCTTCAGAATCGGCTATTATTCAGTTTTAATTCAATAGGTATATCCTTATTTTAATCCTTTAAGCAACAAGGGAAATGTCCTGTGTTCGTCGAAGTTTTTTACATCGTTAAAAAAATAAATGTGATTCCTCGACCAAAAAGTTTACAAAATGTTGGGCATATATGGTCAAACAGATAAAATAAAAAATTAATTGCCAAATGTTACTTTTTGTAGGTATATTATATCCTAGTTGAAAACGGTTTCCAGCTAGACGATTGTTTTGTGATCCTAATAACTCACGTAATTGCTTACAATAATATGGCAAAAAATTAAAACTTTATATGGGTTTAATTCGTTAACTATATAAACACGTTTCATTCCTTCTTCCGCATCAGACTGGTTTTTTCATATTTTCGGTCAAGGAGCACTGCCAGTATTCGATCAAGAACATGATGCAGGTTTCGTTAAATATGCTTTATGCTGTGAACACATTGTATGCCTATTTAATTCTGATATGTATGTCCGATCCCCACCTTATCTACAAAAATGTTCGCGTAGGGCCAAATAATTAAAAGGATTCTATAGTTAATAAAAAGCATCCAAGGAAAAAGCAAGCAAGCATTTATTAAAAAAAGAGCGATTACTATATATAAACTCTCTGTGTGACTGTCTTGTTGGTCAGCTGTGCAATAAAGTTACAAAAAATATAAAACGAAAATTCTTTAAAGAATCGAAGATTTATTAAACTATTTATTGTTAGTTTTTCTGCATAGATGAGAAGAATATTAATTTATTCCCGTCCCATGAAAGTTCATGTGGCATTTACTTATAGTTTATGTTCGCTCAAACTTCTGCTTTTTGCTTTGCAAATTTTTGATTTGCTTCTGTGTTTGTACTTAGTCTTAAGAAAATTCAATTATCTTTCCTGAAAATCCCGAACAAGTACTGATTCGAACTCCATGCCAATTTACAGAAAATAACTTCGAAAATACGTATTAATGTTCTAAAAATAATAGGTACTAAACAAACACGGAATAAGTATATTATGATGTTTTGATGCGCCGCCAAACTGTCTCTTAATATATACTATATAGCAGGGGTGGCCAACTTGATAAGACCTAAGATCTACTGTTTTCTAACGAAACCCTGTGCGATCTACTTAGTACATACTTCTTGGAATCTTAAACGAAACAAAATAGTTTAGTATGAACACAATCATGTATTTCTTATTAACCAGTCTTAGTAGTTTCTTATACCGTGACGGAACAGCGATTGAACAATAATACAAGATGATGCTGCAGTGGTCGATAATTACGTTGCGCAGTCTAGTCTAATTTATATTTTTGCCTGGCCACGATCGACTGGACTAACAGTCGCGATCGACCGGTCGATCGCGATCGACTGGTTGGCCACCCCTGCTATATAGTTTGTTTATTTATTCGAACGCGCTTGTCTTAGGAACTATTAGTTCGAATTGAAAGAACCTTTTTGTGTTCCATAGTCCATTTATCGAGAAAGGCTTTAGGCTCATGATATCACGCTGCAACGAATAGGAGCGAAGAATTAGCGGAAAAGGCGAAAAAAAACGGGGATGATATGCGAGTGATGTCGCGGCAGGCCGCTAGTTTTTTTTTTATATTACACTTCAAGATTGACCTCATCCCACCTGATATTAAGTGGTAATGAGGAGGTAATGAGGAGCTTAAGGTCGATAAGTACAGCATAATAAATCTGTTACTGGACGTGTCGCCCTTACATTGAAGGCTTGACTCCTGCTACTAATATAGCACCCCCCAGGAGCTCTGGAAACCTTACTTACGCAGGAACACAACAACACCGTAGCGATTGTCTTTTGGCTGCGGTCTTCTTTAAGGTGGAAGTATTTCACCAGTCGGGCTGCTCCAGTTCGAGCGATAAATCGCTATGCCCTGCCTCTCTTAAATTAGTTACTTTATAATTAGAAGAATAGAAAAGACCTTGGTGTTGTTAAAAGACGTTACGTGCTAATTTAGTAATAAATTCAACTCTTCATTGTAGGTACTGGTAGATAAGTAATCTCTTTAATTGATCTAATTGACTAAGCCTCGCGACTAGCCCACGCGACAGGTTCCACTTACCTATTGTTTGATTTAGTTATCTTCGTTTCCACGTGATTAGTCTTATGTTACTATTTAATTAATACGTATGTCAGACGATGTATTATCGAAATCGAAATTATGGTTATCAGAAATCCGTGACCTCAACCTTGGTTTTGGTCCCGAATTTTTGAATGACCACTTTTGTTTATCACTTCATAGTATAAAACAAAGTAGCTTTTTCTGTATATCCCTATGTATGCTTAAATTAAAACTACGGAACGAATTTTTATGCGATTTTTTTGATAGATAGAGTGATTTATGACTAAGGTTTACATGTATAATATGTATGTACAATACATACTATGAATGTACAGAAAAGCAATACAAATTGTATTCACTGCTACGATATTTTCGGCTCAAATCTATAGGGTTGACTATTATACAATGCCCCTATTTACCTCCTTTTGTACTTTTTAAATACGTGAAGTAAAGTTTTTAAAAATATGTTAAGTTAATTTTAACCTTAAATCCGTATTCGAAACTTTACGGTTTTTAAAAACCCGTAATTGATTACGTAAATTACGCGAATACGAGAGCCGTGAATAAAGAGCTTTTACTGTGCGTTCTATTAAAAAAGCTTCTGGTAATACCTCAGGTGTCAGGCAATCGTTCGCCAAACCTAAGATCCTGGTTCAACGCACTCTAAAATTCTCGCTATACCAACTTAATTAAGTCGGTAAATATATTCGCACAATAGGTATTGTGCCCGTTAATTTATTTACTAGTCCACGTGTTTAATATAAGATGAAATGTTTTTTTAATCAGAGGCCGTCCTTGATATTTTGCACTAAGACAATAGCAAGTTGTTGTAATTATAATAATTAGAGATGGCCGGACTAAATTAATGATCAGCTAGTCACCGTTAGATCGATGGCATTTTGTAAACAAAGAAATAATCGTACTTGTTTGTTTACAAAATGTACATTCGCTACGTACGTTAGCTACTAAAATAATAAGCTACCAATAAAGAGAGGATAACCTACTAATATATGGCAGATAAGGTAATAAAGAAAATTATGTGATGGATTAAGTTGTAGATACGAAGGAGATAAGAGGAAATGTGTGTTGAATAAGAGTAACCCAAAACAGAATATAAATATAGCTTCAGTTTATTCTTTTTTGTTGTGTAGTGACTGAATCACTACTAGTGATGGTAACTATATAACATCTGTGGCCGACTAACCCTAATTGATCGGAACTTTCAGATAATGATCCTACACATTTCATAGTCGCATTATACGAGTAACCTTCCATATGTTTACGATTTGAGACCTTAGTACCTTTGTATCTCAAATTCAAAAATTGTTAGTATATTTTGGGCGTATATGACATGGACTAGATTTCTATGTACTGGGTAGAGCATTGTGCTCCTAAACCTGGAGGCTGTGGGCTCAAATCCTGCGGGGTACACTTTCACTGTATGTGTTTTTGTCAGTTTGGTCAGGACATTGCGGGCTTGAATCACCTGATTGTCTGATGAAAATAATATACCAAAAAGCCCCTTTAGGAGTGCCTTTGTAAGGGTTGTGACCAAATATTTCTGTTTGCTCCTTTAGTTAGATTACCAATAAATATTACTTTAATTATGGAAACAAAAATGTAGTACATTGTTGTAAAAGTCAGCGCTTCATTACGTCTTTTTACAGATTTTATCGTGACGTAAACACACTCCTCCACTAATCATTGTTGCGCTGCATCATCATCAATTTTTATTCATTTGCTAAAGTAAAAGATACGTTTCCATTGTATTTTGTAATCTAACTCATGGACTAAATAGAACCATTGTTACACCGTCCGTATTGCCCCAATCTAATAACCAGACTAGTTAACCGGACCATAGTCGTAGCGGGCCCACTACTGGCATACACCACGCTGCTATGTATTCTAGAAGGAAGAAGAAGTAAGGCCTATCGGCGCTGGCGCTCATGGTGCTTTGGTCGTAATAGTTTAAATATATTCCCATGGCGCCATCAGTAGGCACTGAGAGAAGCGGATTTCTCCGCACTTTCGGAGCGGGGGAGCCCCACACACGCCGCTGTCCTTTTTTCCAGGCAGCGGTAAGGTGCTCCAATGGATTCCCCTTGTTAAAAAAAAGTCTATCGGTCTCCCTCTCTGCACAAGCACATATGAAGGCTCTGTGTGACGTCATATTTTGTTACATAATAATGACCGGAGGTTCTTGTTTCCAGCTCTAGACAAGTTCGCCTTGCCGCTATGGATCACTGGTCTCGCCATCGTGCTGGTGATATGGACCATGTACGCGATGACAATGCGCGCCGCGTGGCGCCACACACGCCACTTCAAAGTGAGCGTCGCCGTTGTCTTAGCTGTGTACCCGGTACGTAGTCAGTAATTAAGAATGTGTGACGTATACTAGGATTCCTAGTAGGTAGGCAGCGATAGTAGAGATTTACCCAGGGCGCCAATGATGCTTAAACTGAGGATTATTTGTAGCTCGCGATCTAAGTACATACAAAGTTTCTGTTAGCTTAGTCGGAAGAGTATAACACAAGTATTGTGAAGGTCGTGTAAGTTCAAATCCCACACACACACACACACTTTTCTGGACCTTAACTTTTTTTTTGTATTGTTTCTGTTACAAAGACCTAAAAACAGTATGGTGGTTGTCCTAATTAAATTGTGTAATGATTTTATCGGGTTTGGGTTTAGTGGAACCATTACTATTTCTGATTTCAGTAACACAAGTACTTTGTCTACTTAACAAAAAATCAATGCAAAAAAGTATGTGATGTTTTCCCATATAGGTTTTTTCATGTGTATTTTTTCGTAATATCTAACATACTTTGTGAAATTTTCCAATTCTATTTTCATTATGATTGAGCATTTGTCTAAATACAGACTATATTATAAGATTTACCAACGTGAGAAGGGAAATTATACCATACCCGGATGTTAGTAAAATAGTGTCGAACTAAAAAAAACGTCAGTCAATCTAGGTAGACGCCGTGTGACTGGCTGTCACAAACTTTGCTCAATCTTTGCAGTAAACCCACCTTGATCCGATTGTTTGTATCACAACACAAGTAAGTAGGTGTTCTTATTAAAACTTGTATGAGAGAGCGATACGCGGGTCACCGTTGCGTAAACGTGACGCGGTGTGTCGTAACGTTGGCTGCGCCCGCGCCGACTCGCGCTGAGGGATGCTCTGATACAAATAAATTCGTTAATTAATACTCGATACTTTCGTATCGATAATACATGCAATTATTTAAAAATACAAGCAATTTATTTCGGAAACATTAGTCCATAATGTATTAGAGACAAATGATCTAAAAACTATATTAGTATATGATCCTGGTGAATTTCTTAAGTTCTTCTTTCATAACCTTGTACCTACTACAATTAGAAATTTGACAAATACAATGAAGTATAGACTTTCGTGCAGTCGTTCTTAGCATTGCGATTATAAATGGGCGATTCATTTTAATTTATATTTATAAGATGTACCATAATATAAAACAATTGTAAGTACATATTACTCGTAGCGTATTTTCTTTTAAAATACTGGTTTATATCGATTTAAAGATTAATCACAAAACAAAAAAAAAACATTCTTTCATTCCTTTTGGTGTACACCATTTACACTAAAAGGAATGAAATAATGTTTTTTTGCCTAATGCCAGATTCCAATATTTGAAATACGATCCGTTCTTGTTACGGATTTTTTTTTATTATTACACTGCAATATTGACCTCATCCCACCTGATGTTAAGTGGTAATGAGGTCCTAGCTTAAGAGCGACAAGTACAGGATAATAAATCTATTACTGGAATTGTCGCCTTTACCTTGAAGGCTTGACCCCTGCTACTAATGTAGCACCCCCAAGAGCTCTGGAAACCTTGCTCACACGCAGGAACACAACAACACATAAGTGATTGTTATTTGGCTGCGGTTTTCTGTAAGGTGGAGGTATTTCACCAGTCCAGTTCGAGTGATAAAACGCTATGCCCTACCTCTCTTATATATAATACTAGCTAGACTTCATCCTTTCATGGTCGGTTTTACCCCTATCTCCCCTAATATTCGAAACAAAAAGTAGTCTATATTTTAGTAGAGCTAAAGGTGGCATTACCCCCCCCCCCCCTTACTTTCTAACAAAAAGTAGCCTATGTCCGTTCTTGAGGTTCAACGAGGTACCTATGCCAAATTTAATCAAAATCGGTTGAGAGGTTTAAGCGGGAAAGCGTGACAGACAGACAGACAGACAGAGTTACTTTCGCATTTATAATATTACTAGGGATAATAAATTACACGAGGCGTTACCTAAAAACTACCAATGGACGACTGATGGCAGCTTGTATGGAAAGTAATTTATCGAACACGGTATTAACGACTCGTAGTCGGTTGGAGAAAAACCGATAGTCGTTTTTGACATATTACGATTCGTAAAAAAATGTTCTGGGCATTAGTCATGTTTGTGTGATGGAGTCTTACATCCAAAGTTTTGCGAGAAAGGTTAAAGAAATGAAAAAATACCGTTTCTATCGACATCATAAATGGGGGCGACTCTACCGCCGAGCTGTAAACATAAACACCACCGTCAGGTATTCCTCGGTCCACTACCTGCTTTCATTACCTCTAGATTAAGTTTATGTTTATAGGCGGCATTATACAGTTAGAATGAAATTTCTTAAACGGGTTTGACTAGGTAGGGACGTCTAAATACATTTCTTTTCGACCTCAAAAATCGATACCTTTTTCACGCCTAATCGTTTTTTTTGTCGAGTGGGAAATGCCTACCGCATTGTCACTATCTGCGGAGAACAGGGAATGGTATATCAGGCTTGCACCGATCAAACCCCCTTGGTGGCCAACGCTGCGCAGTAGTAGGGGAGTCGGGATCCCTCGTGGATTCTACACAGGCTCCCCCATAGACGCTTAATCATAAACCCACAACAATATTGTGAAACTTCCTGATGGAAAGAGTTTTAACTACGCTTGTATGCCTATCATATTATGCGATTTATATATACGTTCTCACGTTCGGTTACGAAAAATGCCTTTAATCAAGATCCGTAGTTAAGAAATTAATAAATGCACCAGATAATCACACTAAACAAGTAGTCTCAAACTAAATTTTTACTTTCGAATGTGTACCACTCTTATTTCGTTGGAATAAGAACTATTATCAAGCTGCAAGTTACCGGGAGTGCTGTAATTGTTCAATGAATAGGTACTAAACCACGGTATAACTAACTGGGAGACCATCCCATAGCTATGACCGTTTTTTCTTAAATTTGCAACCCGGGACCTCGATTTAAGACCAGAGGTACTTTCAAGCAAAACATGCTTTTGGATATTCTGATCTGTTGAAGTTGCTTTGATGTCTAGAAATATAGGCTTCGTCAGCAGCGTTAAATTAAGACCACGCAAAAAACTGGAGCAAAAAATTTAAGACAATACTAGTTTCCGATCACGTAAGTACCTATCTACTTCTATTTCAACCTACTCCATTAACCAATTATCCATGGTGACCGTTTAAAATGACTAATTGTCCCCTTTTTTCTGGTAGATCAATTTTCAAGGTTGTACAATGCCCCTTTTCGCGTGTTTAAATTTTTATGCAGTTTTTCCTTTATTTATTTAGTTGCTTAATGACTCCCTTTGGCCTTGATCGGAATGTGTACTTGGCTGCATCTGCATTTGTATGCCGTGGGAGCCAGGCTTTGCGAAACATCTCGTGTCGCGGTGGCGTGTCACACTCACACGAACAAAGGTGCAATTTATTTAAACCTTCTTTGAAATATAATTCATAAAGGATTGCTTGCCATTCTTAAAGTTTCATCGGTGGAGATACGATGTTGTTGAAACGAGGCAGAAATTTAATACAGACCTATATATTGTATAGATACACCTTTTCTCCACTAACTCACTAAATGATGAATCACGAGATCTCAGAAACAATCATAGATATGTAGACATCCGCTTAGAACGAATTTTTGGAAACTTTTACCTTGAAACGTAAAAGTGGTTTGGTAGTTTGAAAGCCATTATATGCTTATGCTCTATAGGTGGCGTGGAGATTAGTACATCTCTCATACTGTATATTTAGATATCAACTCCCTCCGACGTTAAAACAAACTAACTCCACGTGTACGAAGTCGCGGGGGGCTGCCATAAATATATCAATGCGCCAGACATTCGTATTAATAAATTGGTCTCAGACTAGGTTTTCTTTTGCACTTCCATGTACCAGGCAAAGGAAACTAAATGAAGGCATCAATCCGGTGCACCTAGACCCAAAGTGATTTAGATAAGGTTTCCAAAAAAAACTAACTAAGAATCGGTTCCGGGACCTTTTGCGCTTCGGGCCACTTCCTTACCTCCTTAACTGATTTGGTGGTTGCATCTATTTTGTTGGCTAATTACGTTTATTACAAAAGCTGTATAATTAAGCATGTGAAACATTGCTCATTATACGTAATGACAGAGTAATGGTAATGACACCATACTCTTGTATTTAAATTACCTACCTACTTAAGTTTCGAAAGATATAAACGAAATTCCGAGTAGGTAAAACACATTAAGTAACTAGGTATTACGTTTTTTATTTGGTTAATCTTGAGAGTTTGAGACATTCTAACCGGAATCTATATGAAATTACGTACATGATTATCTACATACTTACTTAAAAATGCTTGAGAATAGATATAGGAACTTTAATTAATGTTTTTGCATCTCCTGCTAAGCAATGATTGCAATCCTGGTTTAAACTATGTACAATAAGTGTGACATTTATTAAATTGACTTGTTGCAAGCCCGCTCAAGTTTATAAAAAGGTTTTATTTAGCTTACCCTGTTTATTAATAAAACTTTTTCTTTTCCGATCTAAGCCCCAAAACTAAGTAGCTCAGTTTATGTTGCTTGCAAAGTAACATTAGCGGTCCGCCATTGCCCAAAGCCTGACTACCTATCTAACTCAAAAAGATTTTATGAGATTAACGCGTACAAACAAACGAACTCTTCAGCTTTATAATATTGGTATAGATGTCGATTAATTATTTTATTTTGTTCGTCAACCTTCGCAAGTTACGCTAGTTTCCTAAGATAAAGAATCGGCGCATCCTTTGGAAACTCCTGCACCCAACCTATTTTATCCCTTACCTGAGTTGAACCCGATTTACATTGTACACGTTACAATGAGTAACTACGAGGTAATGCAGATAAATTGTTCTTTATTGAGACTTTCTTGGAAGAGGTTATTCCGTATTTTTGTTGTAAGTACTATATCTTTGGGTAGTTACCTGCTTTTGTTGTAATCAGGTAGACTACATTCACAAAAGGTATGAATGGTTTCGATTTTTTCCAACAGCTGGCTTACAAGTCAATAAACAAAGGTTAGGATTGCATGTAACGGATTTATTTTACGATTTTACCGACCGGCTTAATGAACAAACTAAGGTCGTTGTATCTTTTGTATTTCGTACTTTCATAACTAATAATTAGGAACGTACGCCCTTCGTTATTAACTGACTACGGCAAAGCAAATAAAGATGTCTAAGATTCTTACGGTATGTTCGTCTGTTCTCTAATAAGCTCAAAACTAGGTACAGGCATATTGATATATGAGGTTTGTCAAAAGTGTCTTACATCTAAGATGTATGCTGGTGATATGCCATAAGACGTCAAAATTAAGATATGGTGCCATCAATTACGCGTAAAGGCATAAAGGCATGACCTAAAAAAAATTACTCCATAAAATCTTGTTGAATTTCAAAAGATAGGCCTTAATGTTTGTATGTACCAGATTATAATGAATTATTTCTATTGTAATTCTAGATCAAGTAATTAACATCCTCTCGGAGTTTTAGAAGGGTTTGGCATGATTTTTGACTCATTATTTTTTAAAACTCTTCTAATACTAAAAATAAACACAGTAACTAACTCAAAATGACATTCGTCTCAATAATTAATAACTGACGATAACTTTGTTCAATAGATATAAGTCAAAAGCTGTTAATTTGTTGACTAGTTGGTATTACTTAGTAAGAGAGCTTAAGCTCTTTCACAAGTTTTGACTGTGACCCGTGACCTTTCAGGGCGTGTGGACAAATGACGTAATCACTAAGGTTTTGCGTTACGTGCGGTACATTATTGTTGGTATTTATGAAATGCCTACGTATTGCAAGATTGCCTCGCCTCCTAACGCCTCGATAGGCTAGTAGTTTAAATACTGGATTATGATTACGGGATCTATTTCCGAGTCAAGTAAAGTATGTTTTCTTATTTTTCGAGTAAAGCTAAGGTTTGTGATAACATACACGCAATTTAGCTAGTTTCGCGTGGTGATTTAGCTAGTAGATACCAATTGTTATAATAATGACTTGATTTCAATGATGAAAGTGTCCTGCAGAGGGACCTGAAAATAGGTTGGGACTTAATTTATTGCAAAGTTTGAGTAAACATATGACCTGTCTATACTACTTTTAAAATGTTTGTATAATCTTTGTATACTTAAAATAAAATTACTTTGAACGAATGTACGGATCCTTAGTTAAGTGTGGTTCAGAATGTACAAAAAGATAGACAGAATAGTTTATAGTCGAAAATAAAACCCCAATTGAGTGAGGCCGTGGGCAAAATCACGGAAGAGGTAAGTATAATTTGTAACTACGAAATGTTAAAAAGATAAAACGATGACCAAATCCATTAATATAGTTGTTTTTAAATTATTCATATGCCTCATCCTTACAAGGAGTTTGACCGCGTAGATTATCATAATATTATCAAACGAGTTAAAATTTACGCAGAAAGTATTGAATAATAAATGGGACCAGTTTGACTTGGATTTTATACCTACACATTTTTTCCGGCTAATGTTGAATTTTAATGGGGCCATGAGTTTCTGCACCTGGGCTAAAATATGTCATTTACATCACATCATGGCACCTAAGAGAGGATCCTTTGTTTGGGATCTAGTGAAAGATAAAATCCGCTTAATGAAAAATATGGGGTTTAAACTACTTAAGTAGATTAATGGAGGGTAAGAATGGGCCCGCTCTTTAAGCTATAAACTTGAAATAATCCTGGGCATCCTTGGTTAAAAACTGCTTCCTGCCTTCTGCTTCTGATTTGGTAACTCTGAAATTATATGATCTACCAATAACCAGTAAACAGCATATTAAGGTAAACACTTGCAGTTTGATTTTGACTCTTATTTCCCTGATATAAGGACGGTACAATGTTCAAAGTATGTAGCTTGACGTGCTTTCCACCGTGCCTACAATAAACGTGCAAAGTTAGTTTTTAACCAACATCAAAATCAACGGGGACTTTTATTATGTACTTTCATTGATTACTCGAAGATTTCTGGACCGATTTGGGATATTTTGATTTGTGTTTTTTGTAGATTTTAAATAGATAACTAGCTATCCGCCCGGCTACGCACGGGTGCAAGTAAATAAAATTAAGTTTTCTGTACATTATTATGTATAGATTACACATATAAACCTTTCTCATATAACACTCTATTTATAAAAAAAAATCGCATAAAAATTTGTGGCGTAGATTTAAAGTTCTAAAGCATATACAGAAAAAGATACTTCGTTTTATACTATGTAGCGATGTTTTTTTTCAGGTGGTCGCAACATCAGCGTACATCACCACCATGGTACCCCGAGCCCTGCTGCTCTGCGAGGCAGTGGCGCAGGAAGTCATCATGCTAGCCATGTACCAGTTCTACCGCATGGTAATCGCTGACTGCGGAGGGGTAGATAAACTTGTCAGGTGAGCTACAACTACGGATGGACAACTGGATTCGTTTACTGCAAACAGGATAATTGAGTTACAATTATTACTTAACAAATGCAGATAGCGTTGTAAGGTATTTATTTCGTATCCCTTATGGTAGACCTTATTGTGCCCATGTGGTATTTTAAGAAAGGCCTACAATACGCTATGTTATATGATAAATAGAACGGTGTTTTTAAACTTAATACACGTATATGTATAGCGTTGTTAGGTATTAATTTCGTCTCCCTTATAGTAGACCTTATGGTGCCCATGTGGTATTTTAAGAAAAGCCTACAATGCGCTATGTTATATGATAAATAGAACAGTGTTTCTTAACCTAACTCACGTATAAAGCGTTGTTAGGTAATAATTTCATCTCCCTTATGGTACACATTACGGTGCCTATTTGGTAGTTTAAGAAAGGCCTATAATGTGAAAGAAAGAAAGAAAGAAAATACATTTATTGACCGTACAAAACATAATATACAACCGATTACAAAATTAGAACAAAAATTAAAATTAAAAATACTAAAAAGTTACAAAACATTAAATTAGAAGACAAATGACAAAATGAAAACAAACAGAGAGGTCAAAAGGTGCCTGCCTCAGCATAAGCTACAGTAGTACACATTATGTATACCTACGGTACCACTGTAGCGCTGGTCTTCCGGCAGTACCTTGGTGACGTGGGTAGATATACAAAATATTAAATCACGAAAACATACATGTACAGGTGTGATAGAAGGTTTAAATACATACGGAGCATATAGATGGAATACAATAATTAAAATAGAATAAAAAAATAAGTAAATAAATAAAAACAATTTAACTTACTTTATAACGCTACGCCCAAATAACGCTATAAACCTATAACACATAATGAGCAAAAAATGAGCAAAAACTAATCCCTAACAGCCGAAATAATAATAAGTGGCAAAGAATAATAATAAAAATTAAAAGAAAATCTTCTATGCAACGTCTATAGTCACGTCGATCGATGAGCATTAGTGAATGTGATAAAAATGGCCCACCATCATCTGCGACTGTAAGGCGGCCCTGTCAGGTCCCCTGCACGACGTGAATTACTAGAAGGTGGGTAGGGTGAGTTACTTTTTTGTAACATATATGTTTTTAGTTCCCTTCTAAATTTCTTTACTGTTTTCAGCTCACGCAACGGAGGAGGCAGGTCGTTCCAACATCGCGAGGCGGCAAATCTAAAAGACCCACGGAAAGCAACAGTTCGATGCCTAGCAGTCGCTAAAATGTTCGTGCAGGACCTTTTGGGATACCGACTTTGGTCCCGCGTCCACGCTAGCTTTTCGTACAGGTAGCGCGGCCTACCTGTATTGACTACTTCAAATAAAAGTGTGGCAAGGTGCAGTTTCCTGCGCGTTTCCATGTTTAAAGAGTTGGAAGCGTTAAGATAAGGTGTGATATGTGAACGTGGGGGCACAAAGAAACAGAAACGCGCGCAGGCATTCTGCACCCTTTGCGCAAGCTTAGACGTCTTAGCCATTAGGCATGGGCCGTATGTGACATCACAGTAATTGAGTTTTGAGAGTATCAATGACTCGCATAGTAGGATTCTTAGTTCTACGCTAAGGAATGGTCGGATTTTATACAATAATTTAAGTCTATAAAAACAGTTTCTCGAACACTCGGCAATATGACTTTCAAAGTTAAGACACTCATCAAAAACCAGTCCCAGATTCCTTGCTTCCTTCACACGTTGTACCAATTCGCCGTTGATTGTTATATTGAGCGGCCTGTCTGCAAATGTGCTATGTTATACGATAAATAGAACTTTGTTTCTTTACTTGCTCTCCGCGGACACAAAGGGCTTGTAATAGGGTTCTAAGGAGTCCAGGGAAGCCATCGCTTCTCTCCGATCGATCTGATCGAACAGTATTTAATCTACATTTAGGTGTCATCAGTCCGTGCACATTGCTTTAGTATTCTAAGGGTTCCGCAATCAAATAGGGTGGAGATCTACCTATATAGAAGAAATGAAGTCTGTGTGTCAGTCGGCCTATGAGGTGCAGTGTTAACAGCAACTATTAACTGTTTTTGCGTCTGAGACGGCAGTTGTCAAATCGTATAAA
Organism: Glyphodes pyloalis; assembly: GCA_037074685.1. Lineage (NCBI taxonomy): Eukaryota > Metazoa > Arthropoda > Insecta > Lepidoptera > Crambidae > Glyphodes > Glyphodes pyloalis. The sequence continues at coordinate 13,369,475 of JAYKKO010000013.1, forward strand.
CCCAATACTTACACTAGAAAATTTGCTGCTACACTGCAGATCATTGATCCAGGAAGTAGTAATGGCTTGTAGCATTTGTATCGACTGGTCTTCGCCATTAACGGTGAGGCTAGTTGAGAAACTTATGGCACGCTACAGCTACGAATAGGCTAGCCCACTTTTCAGCCCGTTTTGAGACTTTTGCTGTCATAGTTCAGACCGTGGGTCAAGAGAGGATCGAGAACAAGTAATGGAGAATGGAATATATGAATATTAAGACTTTATAGAAATTTAGTATACGTCGGTACGTAGTTTTTTACTTTGGAAGCGTATTGAGTGAGGTAGTAAATAGGTATCATTAAAAGTTTGCTCCTTCCTGTAATAAATATCAACTAATAGCAGGTTTGCCCGTTTGCAACCAATTGCAACCTTTGCACCAGTTGTTGCTAACAGTTCGAGTGAAGGGGAACCAGTCGGCTAGTTAGTTGTAAAACAAACAAAAAGCGCTCAGACTTCATTCAAGTATATAAATAAATAAATAAATATTGAACAACATCACATACATTGCTCTGATTCTGTGGTAAGTAGATAAAGCACTTGTGTTACAGAGATCAAAAACAACGACGGTACCACAACACCCAGACCCGAGAAAATATAGAAAAGTTCGTTTCCCATATTGACCCGACCGGGGATCGAACCCGGAACCTCAGAGATAGCGCGTCGCCAAAGTCCGGCACGCTTGCCTCTCGGCTACGGAGGTCGTCAATTATCAATCACGATTTTAGTCGATATTCTTTTTAATAACTGTAAAAACAAGATCGCTCTTTACAGAAGACCGCAGCCAAATAACAATCACTTCTGTGTTGTTGTGTTCCTGCGTGTGAGTAAGGTTTCCAGAGCTCCTGGGGGGTGCTACATTAGTAGCAGGGGTTAGGCTTTCAAGGTAAGGGCGACAAGTCCAGTAACACATTTATTATGCTGTAGGTACTTGGCGCCCTTAAGCAAGTACCTCATTACCACTTAACATCAGGTGGGATGAGGTCAATTTTGAAGTCTATACTAATATTATAAAGAGGAAAGATTTGTACCTATTTTTCTATGTTTGTGTGTTTGTAATGAATAGGCTCAAAAAGTACTGGGCCGATTTAAAAAATTATTTCACCAATAGAATGCTAAATTTTTCCAATTTGACATAGGCTACAAAATTAGGGATCCTTGGTAAAATTTGAAAAATTTCAACAGAAAAGCGGGAAAAATTCTCTAAGGTGAAACGAAATTCGCCGGGACCGCTAGTGTACTATAAAAAAAAAATTAAGTATTAGCTTCTAGTAACATCGTAATTGTTTACTAGTCAAAATGGCTTTAGTTTCTATCTTAATTCTAAGAAGAGTGTACAGGACTTCCCGGCTTTCGCCTTACGTTTGGTAAGCCTAACTCCGACCATACCGGACTGGTTAGGCAACTACTACTTAGAATTCAAACGTTGCTAAATTCCGGCTTGATGGTAAAATAAAGTTCGCAACACTACTTTGATCTATGGCCTCGGTTACGATACGATGAGTATCGTGTACAGGTGTTTACTGATTTTACATCTTTTATGGATAGGTACTTACTTCTTCTCGCTTATGATTACGAACATGATAAAAGGAAGTTACACTGTAGGGCTTCCATGAAGTTTTGTTTCGAATTTCGAGCTTTTATTGCAAGAAAATTCGCATCATACGAACTTACATATTTTTTTATCGTCCATTAATAAGCTAGTTCAGTAAAAGTTTTGAAGACAAGTTTTTAATGAAGTTCGTATTCCCGATTTCGGCCAAATAGTAATTTCATTTCAGGTCCTCTGGTAGCTTTTTAGCTACCTATGCTGAGAAATATTTGTAATCCGTTGGGGATCTGTTTCTCAAAGAGTTATTGTACATATTCTCTTCACCGTCACTCTTTGCGCCGATGCTAGTAAAACTTTCCACTCTAGTTACATTACTAAACAGAATAGTCAGTTAGTTACATTCATATTCTTGATTCTAAACGAGTTGCCATAAAAATGATAGGTGGGATTCGTCTGGCGCTTGATGGATTAACTACTTGTGGTTTTGTGGCCCGAGTATACCTACATAACCGATTACCGACCACAGAATAAATTTGATCTATTGAGCAATATTTTATTATGCTTGTTTATTTCGCAAGCTCGTAATGCTGATTAAGAAAATCACTGAATAAGTAGAAGCCGCACAAACTTATTATAAAAAATAATAATAATATTCGCGTTTAAAGCCGAATGTCTGGCGCACAAAAGTTGTCAACTTTTGTGTTGTTTACACGTGTTGGTGACAATTGTTTCTGTAAAACCGAATTCCCATCGAATAATAGTTTCCAAGTTTCTTCTTTTCTTTTTTCTTTGTACAGATTTTACTAAATCGTGACGCAAATACTTACCTTAATAAGTCCGTTGCTGAACTTTAATGCGCTGTTTCATCATTAATTATTATTTATTTGTTGAGGCAAAATTTCCGTTTTATTTATCAGCAAAGAGTCTGAAATGCTTGTATTTAAGATTGGCTAAAGAGTTATTCTTAGTTTATTATCGTTATGTTGCGAAATATAATAGTAAAGGTACCTACATACGATAAAACAGTTCAACGTTGAATGGATTCCAATAAAAAGTTCAAAGTCTCCTGTACCTTTTTTTAAAAGGGAGTAATACATTGGCATACTGTAATACTGCGGTAGCGGCGTTTGTGGGACCCCTCGCTTTGAAAAGGACGGGGTCTGCCACATTAGACCAACCCACATCTCTCATTGACTGTACATATCTTAATATTTTACATCACAGTAATTAATTCAAACTTTTTTTTCTGTTACAGACGCGCGGGGGATTGTCAACTAGAAACCAGAGTTCTCCCCTGCTGCTGTTGGCCTTGCTGCGTCATACCACGCCCGCGCCTGGAGAGGTATGTATACCCTGAGAAGTAAAAAAATATTGATAAATTGAAAAAATATCTCATTTCTAAAAATTTCCTTTCCTAGCCAATTTACTATACAGTAACAGTGAATACTGCCGGTTGCGGCTAGCCGATGGTCCTATCCTATCCTAGAGCTTGTTACTCCTTACAAAAATTTGTGCGCCCTGGTGTGCCAGTTCTACCGGATTTGGCAATGTGTCTTGGCTGTAGGTGTGGTGCGTCAATTGATTGATGCACCACAGATCCAGGAAGCTAGGAGGCCTACTACCAAAAACGAAGTATGACGAATATCTTACGACGAACTCACATACTTGTGACCTATTAAATCCGATTGCAAGTAAAGCAGTCTCAAAAAATAAATAATTATTTATGCAAATCATAAAACACTTTTTAATTCCCCAACGCCCGATTTAACTTTAAAAACGAAACCTTTCGTTTGTTCATTTGATAGTACGTTCTGGTAATAGTCCTCCTGATCGGTTAGAACCAGCACATCAAAGGGGAATTAAATAAAATAACTTACAATACTAAACTCTTCAATTTGTAATTAAAGAACGTCTTGTTATCATTAACTAGGTGGTCATCCCTACTAATCCCTACTAATATTATAAATGCGAAAGTAACTCTGTCTGTCTGTCTTAAACCTCTCAACCTATAAAATACCTATGAAATTTGGTATAGGTATACGTTGAATTTCAAGAACGGACAAAGGCTATTTTTTATTAGAAAATAATATTCCATATAAATTTGAAAGTTTATATGGAAAAATGTTTATTTTTGAAGTTTGAGATATGAAATTTGGCACAAATATAGCTCAAAATTTGGATTAAAATATAGACTACTTTTTGTTTCGAATATTAAAGTAATTAATCAAATATTAATAAAGAAAGGGGTAAAACCGACCATGAAAGGATGTCCACGCGAACGAAGTCGCGGGCACAGCTAGTTATATATATATATGTATGGTAGATAATCCAGAGCAAATGGTTATTGCTTGGAAAGCAATCTTGTAATGGTTTTGCCAATCGCAATTAGTGGCCCAACCATAATGTTTGTTTATAATTGGCTACTTGACAGTTTTTGAAAAAGTATTGTAAAATGTGCGCCCGTTCATTTTATATCCCAAGCAATTCGATTTATCTGGAAATAATCTAAATAACCAGAGAAAAATAAGATTTTGTGTAACACATTTAAAAAGCGCGCGAAAACGCCTAGTCGCGTCGCTGTTCCAATTATGACGTCAACGTCGTTGACAACGAACCGATACGCATAGGAACGACTTAATTAAGATAAACGGAAAATGTTTCAATAAATTCTTTATACGATTAGAGACACAATAATTAAATTTAATCGGTAAAATAATCATTGTTTCGCCACATTAAAATAAATAATTTTCGCCGACAGCTGTCATTTCCGTATTGCAATGGTGGTTTCCGTTTCGGTTCTTTTGTTCCACAGATAAAAAAACTAAAATTTATTTTGCAAAAATAAAATACTACCTATGCTTTTAATTAAAAAGTAAAAATGTAAATGATTACTTAACTAATAAGCTAACATATCTAACACTTTTCATATTTTATTGTTAACACTGTCAAGTAGCCAATTGGCACGTGCGCCCTTTCATTAAAGTTCAATTAACCTCCTTCGATGGTTTTACACTAGTTAGATCTATATGAGGTTAGCGACGCAATAACGTGTCGCGTCGCTATAATGTGTTTTGCTTAGGTACTGCTACTCTACCAATAAGATGTTAATAAAAGTATTGTCTTTATTATATTTGAAACATAAACCCTAGAATAGAGTTAATTTCTTAATTTGCAATGGTAGCAAACTACCTACGTAGTAAAAAATACTCAGTAGCTGTCCAACTGAGTGTTTTGCTACAATTTACTACCTTACTTTATCATCAAGTACCTATTCAGTTTTCACAAATATTATATATATTTGCTAATGTAGCTACCTATAGGAAGCTTCATTTGTTTTATATAGGGACTATTCATAGGTATTAGGTACTAATGTAATCTATGTGAATAAAAAAGATTGACTTTGACTTTATAAAATTTGCTTTTTTGTAAGTTTATCTGAAACTATTTTAGCTAATCCATGCCTTTATTATTGCGTATCAAAGACCGCCAAAGCTGTTTTTGGATAATGGTGGATTTAGGTATTCTTTCGAAATGGATTCTTTAAAACGACATTAAAATTTAATTAGCAACGCACTTAACTGTTTAAGTTTAAAAAAGTCTGACTGTTCGACTTACGTTTTGTAAAAAAACTACTATACCTACTATTGTTACTTTTCAGACGTAGTCTTCTCTGGGTGCGCTACTTGATATTACAGATGCCAGTAATACAAGCGATCATCTACATAAGTCTTCTCGTAATTTGGGCTGAAGATATGGTAAGTTATATTTTGATGGACACGAGGTCACGCTTTGAATCATTTTGGCTTGATCGAAAAAGCATTAACTGATCATCATTTCATATGAATCAATTGAGGTAGATAAATACTTAGTTCACAGAAAATTTGTGTTCACATATCGTCATTAATCATATTTCGGTAAATCAAACGGTGATTCACATCAAGCGATCAACATTTTCAAACCTCTTCAATGACTCATGTTCTGCTATCGAAGTACTTGACCTACTGACTATAGGCACTTATCTGATTATGTATTGTTATTTTATACTAGCTGACCCGATAGACGCTGTCCAATCTTAACGACGACTATTAATTATTATATATTTATTTAAAGTTTTCTTTTACGAGAACATTGTCCTGACAATAACAAACACAACAAAAAAAAAAGTGCAACTGGATTAATTTTTATATATTAGGATTAATATTGACTTAAATTATTTACAGATCCAACTGTCTTTTGTACGTTCATCATATTATTGATTTAAATGATGTGTTTTATTTTGGCGCCCAACGTGGTGAATGTTCCGTGGTGTACATTTGTGGTTTCTTGGTAGTTAAAACCAACAATTTATTTTTGGAGCTACTGATTTTTATATCTATTCGTATTTCGATTAATTAACCTATATTGGATACCATTTTCAACAAAACCTAACCTGATTGATCTTCTACACTAATAAGTCTACCTATGTTAATGAATGCATTGATCCATATAATGAGTCCATCGGTCTTTTGTTTGCAGATGCTGTACTTACGCAGTTTCATATACTTCCAACCGTTCGTCGCCGCCTCCATACTCTCGGGTATGTGGGGCGTGACGATGTGCGTACGTGCAGCCGCGTCTGTGGGACTCCACGTCCGTCCCAAGCTGGTCGCCCTGCAGTTGCCCCTACTTATAGTCAAGCTGCAGTGTGGCATCATTAGAGTCCTGCCGCAAATGTTCACGCTGCCTTGCATGATGTCGCTGCATCCCACTGTGTTTGTTAATTGTAAGTCCGCTTTTGATGATGTAGAGTCAGCCTATAACTCTTGGTACTTTAAGTTAGGGCGGCGGTGTTATCCTTCTCAGTAACAGCTAGTACTAGTGGTTTCAGTACTAGTGAGTCCTAGCTGTGTTTGATTGCCAGATCGAGGAAAGTATGTTTCGGATTTTTCTAACGTAACTTGGGCGTGAACGTAACTTTGTAAATACCAACGAACACGTATTTAGAAAGCGTGGTGAATACCTACCTAAGCTGATATCATTTGTTGTAACGATGATTTGATTTTTATGACAGAGGCCCTAAGGCCTCCCTGTAGCTTAAGGTTAACATTGTAGTGTGATATTACTTGGCTGTTTCAATAATATAATTTATATTCTTCCACGGTTGACAATATATCTGCGATGCCTCTCTGTTTACTGGTTGTCATCTTAAGTCCATGAGATTCATTGATAGGTATATAGTAGAACATTCGATAATGCAATTTTTACAGAAAGATGTAAAAAGTAGATAAGCTAATGAATTGGTAGTAGAATTTAAATTGTTTAATAAAATAATAGTCAATGTGGGAGCTGATCACTATCATTGATGTGTTGCTAGAAATCTCGTATGCTTAATTTTTCTGATTTGAGGTTATACAAAATCATGACTTAAAAGATCGCGATCCTACTGTTTTGGTAAAGAGCAGTATGTGCCTGTTTCCAGATGTGAGATGGATGCATGCATAATTAGATTATTCTGAAATTTGCTAATTGCTTAGGAATTAACCTGGATCTAAATCCACAATATTATTTTAAACATTTTTGAACAAAGTAGAACATGAATGCACAAATTTACGTACCCAATACGTACCAATCAACAAAGATGTACCTATTTGCGTCGGCATATTAAACATCCATCACTGTTCACATATGTCTGTTACGTAACACTTATCTACCTACGTCTTTATCAATCAATCTATTAAAAGTTAATGGGTAGATTACAAGTAATTCAAAAGCTTGCCAAATGTATGACGTCAAATTAACTCCTAGATGATTATTTATTTACAAGCACTTATCATTCATGAATGAATTTATTTTGATTATTACATTATACCGATATACTTGTAGATTATCACAATTCTCATTATGTTTCGTGCATAATACGAGTAGGTATTATATTGTATTTCTCAGTACGTGAATCAGTAATTATTTTAAGAAACATTCTCCTTTAACCTTTAACAATGACTTCCCATGTAAGAAGAATAAGTTACTGTAAAATCCTACCTAATATTGTATATTGCTAGAAAACAAGCATTTATAGAAAGTAAGTATATCACTCTGAATTACAGTAACCTCTCTGATCTCATCAGTTCTTACAAAAAACATTGGTGAACAAATACAGCTCGTATCAAAAATGTTAATTGGAGGGATAGCACTAGGAACGAAGAAATTGGGTCAATTGGTATATAGGTACCTACTGTAACAAGAACATTTCTGTTTCCAGTGCTTCAGAGTAGCATGACGCTGGTGGAGATGCTGACACTGTCTGCGCTCGCGTGGCGGCTGTACAGTATTCCAGCTTCTAAGGGCATCGATAAGGTTCAGCACGCCGTCATCGCCACCGTCGATGAGAGCATCTTCGATGGTCGCTCCATCAAGGATATTGATGCCAAATCATTCAGGGGTAAAGGTGAACTGTAGTATGATAACTTAGTTGTCATAACAAAATTTCAGTTCGTTCATTAATTTCTTCATTGACTACATTAAGCTGTCAATTGTGATTTTTTAAGTAGATGAAAAGAGATAGTTAAGGATATATGTACTGTAAAGTAAAATAGCTACTTATTTGTGCAATATGACTCTGATTAAATTTCCCTGCTTAATTTTAATATAAGTCGGATTTGTTGTGTGTTTAGTTTCTATCAATCGATAATACCAAATTATCCTTAATGTTAGGTACTAACACCATTCAAAGGGTGCATGTGAAATTGGCAGAAGTGCTTACTTAGGTGCCCTGTTTTATAAATAGGTACTTTCAATGTCAATTACTTCCTTGATTTTGTTAAGAATTTTAATTCTTTCGTTGATCTGATCATATAGTGTGATTGGGAGATGTGCTAGATATTGTGTAGTTAATTTTAGAAGACTAAGTTACCTACTAATGAAAAGTCAGCATCGTGCAGCGTGCAGCTATGTCAATAAAAGTATATTTATGTGAACTTTGTGGAAAACTTTCTTATAATTGATATTGTTATTAAGAATGACTCGACATTAAGTATTTCGCTTGCGATCTTGATGTACCTGATTATAGTTAAATAAATAAATATTTTTAAACTTTAAAATTGTCTCATTAAAAGTCTGGCATATTAAGAGTTACAGAATTTATTAACGTGCATAAAAGGCAATAATCCTTTGACAAATAACGTAATTCTGGAAAACATTGATTTTTAAATAAGCCAATTGATATTAAATATTTCGAATGCAATTTTATGCAGTTCTAAACAATTTTAGTTTTGTGTTTCCTCTTCATTGGTTTTTTCTTCATTATCGGATTTGTCAACGTCTGATGGAGTGCCAGCACGAGAATTTTCGGAACCATAAATGTTGTGAAGTTCTTCTAATTTGTAGTGTATTTTTACCCCTTTGCTTGTGGTTTTGTTCACTTTGTTTACAAGGGATTTAGTCTGTTCTTCTAATCTTTTTAAACGAAGATCTCTTGCAGCGAATCTTGCTTCGTGGTCAATCTCATTTGATGTAGATGGTTCCGGTTCATTAATATTTTCATTTGCGTTTTCAGAATTTCCTTCTGCCTCACAGTTTTCAACAATTGAGCCATGGAGAGTTTCTAGCCTATTATTAAGTTCATTTCCAGTTTTAAGAGTTTCACTTAAATTACCGATTACCACAGAGCACTCCTGTTCTAACTTTTCAAATCTTTCATCTTTTTTAGCCAATCTTTCATCCTGTTTTTTTATGTTTTCCAAAATAGATTTGAAGTCAACTGTTGGAATTTGGTGCTTTTGATACACTGAACTCGATGAATCAGACAAGCAATCGCTATTTTCCGAACAAACTGTTGATGAAGCATCCTCAAATCGGTGAAGTATTTTTTCGCTATTTTCTTTTATTTGTACACCATTAGGTGCGTTTTCGGAACCATCTGAGCTAGAACTGATGCATTCTTGATCTAGCACTGTTGAATTTTCGTTACAAGTTTGAAATGATGTGCTGTCTGTGTCAGAGTTACCTTGACTATCGATTTCTCTGCTAGACCTGGGCCGATTCATTATGTGATCTAGGGTATTATTTATCTGTTCACCAAACTTATTTGTGTTATTTACTTTTAACAAAAGGTAAGCGCTGTTTTTTTCTAAGTCCTCCAGTTTTTGGTCGTTTCTGGTTAGTCTTTCATTTTGCTGCTTTATATTTTTAAGTATTTCTTCGGGATTAATAAGATTTTGTTGAGTTGAAAAATCAATCTGATCTGATGTTGTTATTTCACTTTTACTGTTGATTTGACTCTCACTACTTGAGGAGGCATTTTCAATAGTATGCCCATGAGATGACGTTTCATCTATACAGAGATCTGTGGTTATATCACCGATCTCGTCTTCAGTTTCTTCACATAGTATTTCACTTTTTTGCATATTTTCACTATGACTGTCATCCTGCGTATCTAATGGCAAATCGGCCACATCAAGCATATCACTAGCAGGATCTTCTCTTTCTGCTGCTAAATTAAAATCTGTGCTTGAGTCCAATATGGTTTCAAAAGACTTCTTAAGCTTTTTCTTGCATCGCACCGGCGGCTCCGTTACGTATTCACTTTCATCATTTGATTCTGAAGATTCATCAGAAGGGCGTTCATCGCTATAACCGCTTTCTCCAGAGTTATTGAACGATGGAGAGCCCATTTTTGTTTTACGACTTGAAAATTCGGCCCTAAGTTTTCTCCAATCTTTTTCTGACTGAGTATTTTTCTCTCTTGCTTGTTCCCATTTTTCTCTACAGCATTCAAGTTCTTCTTTAAGTTCGTTTAACAGTTTTCTTTTCTGCTGTAACTCATATTTAAGAATTTTCTCGTGTGTATGCAACTGATGGTGATGTCTACGCAATCTTCCTACAACGTGCCACGTTTTGCTAAGCTCTGTAGTGACTAAACAAAGTTTCCGTTCTTGTTCTTCTAACCGTGTTTCTAGGTGCGTATTGAGTTGTTTCATCCGGTTAACCTCCTTTATAAGTCCGAGTTTTTCTATTATCAGGTCCTGTAATAAAAAAAAAAGCGATGTAAATTTTAATTTACTGGTATATGATCAATTAATATTTGAGTAAGGTACGTATTGGGCAAATTTGAGTAATTATTTTTTACAATGCTTTGTTTTTTTGGTATTCCACGAAATAATTGGCTCGGCACCAAATTTTTCATGAGTTTTTTTTATGTAGCTTCAATGCAAATTACTGGTCATGAACATTTTTATTTTTGGACGCAGCGTTACCGCTGGCCGTGACTCACAAATACTATCATAGTTTTCGTTGTTATAAAACACGAATGCACTAAATGAACATAATTATATGGTTGACAAATGTAATCACTTACTTTTAATCTGATGTAAGTCTGACTAACGCTTGGCACTAGCACAGGTCCAGATTTGGTCTCAACGGATTTATAGCATGTGGTGACCTTTTCGGCAGGATTTGTCTCGGCTACTGTTTGGTGACTTAACAGTTCCATGAGTACCCTCCAAACCTTAGGCAAATTTTGAATGATTTCTTCAGCTGTTGTAGAACCTGACTTTTCTGCAACTGTTTAAATATTATTTAATTTTAAAAATGTTTCAATTTCTCAATGAGTGTTATTTGTTGCTAAATGTATACTTTGCAGCATTTAATCTTACTAAAATCATTACTTTATTAAATGTTAATTATGTTACCTAATAACCAATCGTGGCTAATTATTAAATTAATGATTTCTAACTAAACAATGAATTATTAATTTCTTTACGAAATTCTAAAGTGCCTACGATCAAAGTGACCAAGATTAGATTACAGCACATTATTATTTTTGTAATATCCCGGAGTCAGTCTCCGGCCAGGTCTATTTGGAAAACGTCCTTTTGTAAATTGACTTAGTCCTACTAGGTTTGCTGGTACGAATCGATATCTCCAGTCGGTTTCTCTTATACAAAGTAGAGAAACCCGTCGTTTGAGATCACATGATTGGTGTGATAAATTTATCTCGATTTAAACATATGTGGGTTAAAAATACCTCGTGAGTGCTCAGGAATAATAGAAATGTTTTACCTGAATCGTCTTCCACCGGATCTTTGTCGGCCTTTGAACTGTCACCATGATCTTCTCCCGTTTCTTTTTGCTTAATCTCCTCTCCATCATCGACTTGACTTACTAATTCTAGTAAAAGTTTCGGAAGCGCTGTGGAGGCTTCTGAATCACTCTCCCTTTCGGCCATTTGTATTAGTAAACCATGATTTTCTTCTAAGCGATGAGCTAACTTGTCCAAATCCTTTTTGGTTTTGTATCCAAGTAGAACTTCTGAAAATAACTGGCAAGAGAAAATATTGTATGCAACAGATATGTACCACTAAAACATCTGTCATCAGATAACATCGTATAAATATTTACCTTGTTGACAACAGTCATCTCTGCTCTCAAACCCAGCGACTCATCTTTGCTGACGCTAATCTGATTGTTTTTATTGTGTATTGTTTCGACTAATGCGTCTATTTTATCTTCAAGCTCCTTCACTGTCTCTGTTAATTTTTTTGACCTGCAATTTTTATCAATTTTTCTTTGAATAGTTAAAATGCGAAAGTTATTTGTTTGATTTTCTTTTACGCTATAATTAATGGATGGATTACGATGTTTGGTACATTATCTATGTAGATAAAGTCTGGGGCCTGGATAAGGATCTAATAGGATTTATGGTACTTTTTATCCCGTAAAAATGTTAGGGGGTTATATCCATAAAAAAGGTCGATTCATTTATGATATTTTTTAAACTTACTTATTCACTTCAGCTTGGTTTAGTAGTTTTTGCTCTTCCAGCTCGCGAACTAGGTTCATCCTGGTCACTTCTGAAAGACGAGCTCTTTCTTCATAAAGGCTTCGAAGTGTACGAATATTTTGCAGCTGCCTCTCGTACTCTTGCCGCAAGTCGGTTGATAGCATGCTTGCTTCGCGATCCGCAAGCGATTTTTCTATTTCGCCCAGTTTGTTTTTCAACTGCAATGTATTTAATAATTTCGTCGCTGAACTGAACTCAGAGTATCATGACTATTTGTTAATTTATTTGGAAATTCGAAGGAAACCAGCACAAAAACCTCAGATTCTCAAAACATTTTCTATTGTACTTTGATTTGATGCTCTCAATAACAAATATTCTGTAAATGCCAGTAGATACGGTGAGGATTATAAAACTATAATTTGTGCATGGGCAATTTAAAACTTTTTGTTAAATTAAGATCTCCTAATAAAATATGGTTTCGAGATAGGAAGATATAAAAAAATATCTTATTTTCATGAAATATTAAAAACCATGACAGTCACACAGTCCTCCATGATTAGATGACGTATTTTTCCATATCAATGTTGGCGTCATGACAAGATCAAGTGCCAATTAAACTACGGCGTTGTGTTGCTTCGCGGACCCTGACCGGGACATGATGCTTACAGGTTGATGTCTTTCCTGATAAAAGATTCTAAGAAACTCTGATAATTACATTCTCATGCTTTACCTACCTAATTGAAGGTCCTTGATATATTCCTACCTAATTGAACTCACACTCGTTAAGAACTTACCTCAGTTAATTGCTGTTCCCGAAGAGCTATCATTGTTTTGCTAACAGAAACTACTTCTTTAAGTGCAGTTATCTGTTTCATAGCGTCAAGATTGTGCTCATTTAAATCAGCAATGTCTGCATTAGCGTTTTGAAGTGTATTGTTGGATTCAGCTAATTCTTTTCTTAATTTCTTGTTGTTGGATTTTAAAATTTCGAATTCTTCCCTCATTTGAGTAATAGTGCTCATAAGTTCAAGATCGTCATGAGATGACTGCAGATTTTGAGGAATCTCTATATTATTATTCACTAATAGTTCACGCAATAATTGATTAGATTGATTTAATTCCATTCTTGATTTTCTTTCATTGTTCACTGTTTTCTCCAACTCTTCTTTTTCTGCCCGGTGTCTAGCAAGTATCTGTTTTCTTTGTTCACGTTTAATACTTAACTGTTTTCTGAATTCTACCATTTCATCTTCTTTACTTTTAGTGCGAGATTCATCACTAGTCATTTCTAGATCATCTCCATCAACATTTCCGTTATCCTGTCGATCACAGGAAGTACTTGGATCGCTCATTGTTTCACTTTCACTTGTGACGTGTTCTGCGGCGCGCCCTCTGTCTGAAGCACTACTGAGTACGTTTCCCATTTTGGAATACTTTTATAAACAAGTCGCACTTTCATCCGCGCAAAACAAATCGAGGATACGTAATTTTAAAATAGGTGCCGAGCAATATGTTTTTAATAAGACAAAGAACTGTCGACTGTGGGATCAGCGAGTGTGCAAGGCAGACGGTTCCCGAAATAGCCGCCCCGTCAGTTTCAGACATGCGCTGGCGCAAGTATGTTCAATATCGCCGTGTAGCGTACGCTGCTGTTCGACGAAACTCTGTCAATATTTTATTTTTAATCAGGTTATTTCCGACATTGCGAGACGTTGTGAAATATGAAGTTTTGGAAGTCTATTAGATGAACTTCTATTTTATATACAATTTAGAAGCGACAGCGACTTCGTTCATGTACCTGTTCATGTAACCGTCCAATAATTTCCACCCAAAAGTTGAGATTTTCATAATACTTTAAGCTTACTGCGTAAAAAAATAAATATCTAAGTAATATATAATAAGTCTACTACTATTAATAAGCTAAAGAATTTGTTTGTTTGACGCGCTAATCTCAGGAACTATTGGTTCGAATTGAAAAAATAGTTTTGTGTTAGATATTCTGTCTATCGAGACTGGCTTTAGGCTTTTAAACAACATCCTGCGACTAAAAGGAGCGAAAAATTAGTGGAAAATGTTGAAAAAACAGGGATAGTAGGTACGCGTGCGAAGCAGGGACGGGCTGCTAGTAGATATATAATAGAAAAGAGTACCTAACACTTATTTAATAAAATGTGGTTTTGTTCGGTACTCGGATATAATATACAATTCCAAAGTCAACACAATTATTAGACTTCATAATAAACACCATTTTTTATTTATTTTAGAAGTTCAATTTAAAAATAAAAAGGACAAAGTTATAATTACATCTGCTGATGCATGGTTGGTATTTACATTATTATTGTGGTGAAATTATCAAATAAGATAAAGGATGCTGCTGTTGTGAAGTTTTCTTGCCTACCATAATATAGATTTTCGATATGTCTGCTGATTTTATACAATATAGGCTTATAGTAGGTATGTATTTAATATGTCGATGTTACTCTATTGTGGGATGTCAGAGTTAAAGGAAAAATGTTAATAAGAAATACAAGTACAGCGCTTTGAGTAACACCAGGTCGGATTCATGTCCATCATTATCGTTATTTAGTTCATTTCGAGAAAAATCTTTAGCATGAAACCGTTGCCTTCTTGCATCCTAATAATAGGTAGGTACATAGTAACAATTGAAACAATAAAAAGGTAGCTTCAGGAAATATGCTTGTGGTGTTCCCAAAAGGGTGAATAAATAAAATTGCATCAAAATTTTGCGCAACGTCATTTATTCGATACGTTTTTACGGAATAGTAACATAAACACCCATGCCACTGAACTTTGATGCTTTGTTTTATTAACAGCAAATAAAACATTTTCCTTGTATTTTTATCTAACTGACGAACTTAATAAAACCATTTTTTTTTGCAGAGTTATTATCTATATTCCACTTTAATTGCTTTCTTTAACATAAAGAGTTAAGAAATACTCGTACGTAACTGGGTTTAATTGGGTAAAATTATGGTGGCATCTAAGAATTGCAAAACCAATCAGCCGCCAAACCAATTCCGCCGACATAGGCAACATGTGGCAGATAAGTGTCTCTGGTTTGTCCATGGCGCCGTGAATAGGTGTTAGGAAGATGGGTGGGGTAAAAAGTTAGGAAAGTCCTTGCTCCAACGGAGCGGGGAAGTCCCATACATGCCGGTGTCGTCCCCACGTCAGCGGTACGGTACGCAAAGGTACCTATTCCCCCTTCCAAAAAAAATACCGTCACCCTTAACTTTGTCATGGTGCAGCGAGCTAATGGATGCAAGTGGCAGGTCCATAGCCGAGAGTTGTGAAATTTTTCAGGGACGTGTTTTCTTTCTTCTTCTGAAATAAAGATATCTAATGTTCGCATCGCAAAATTAACAACATGTTTTGAAGCACAAAACGTAAATAATATTTAACATAACATATATTCAGAACACCTTGCTAATTTTCGAATGCATATAATGAAGATAGCCGAAAGCGCTCCGAGGCAATAGATACATTTTCTTCAAAGAAAATGTCATCAAACCGTCTTATAGACTCCAAAAATGTCTAGGCACGCGTTTAGTTTGCTTTAGGGAAAATCCCTCGATAGAAAGTGGATCGTACCAGTATTAAGTAATTTTATCCATTCAGATACCTAATAATCTTTAAATGAAACACCTTACTGCAACGTAACGTTAACAAGTTGTCTGAAGCAAAGTTCCTAAACGTATTTAAGAACTACGCGTTTAGTGCTTAAACCCTTATTATCATATATAAAGAACGTAAATCAATGATATCGTCCCATAAACGATTGACAAATCCATGTTGGAGCTAATAATTACGTGTTTAACAGGCCTAGCATGCGCCACGCGAGTAAATTTTATCGCGCTCTAGTAAGAAATGTCAAAATCAATGCGTCAACTGCTGATTGGCTGAAAATACGAGTACGATGTACTATTATCCAATCAACGGGTATCAAAACTTTTGTCGTCTAATGCAAAAAAATTTACGTAGGTATTGCGCATGCTTGGCCTATAGGTGGATACCTGATTGACGGAAAGGCGGAATTCGGTGCCAATCGGTGTCTCGGGTCTGGGTGTCATATTTGTAAATACTTGAAATGATTGGAATAAAAGACGAAATACATTTAATTTAGTACAATCAAAGTGCACACCACTAGGGATGCAACATCGTTCATGAAAAACATCGATGTCGAAATATCGATGTTTTTAAAAGTCAAACATCGATGTCGAAAATATCGATGTTTATGAACGATATATCGATGTTTATGAACGATATATCGGTGTTTTTTAAAATACTTACAGGATTGACCAAATGGCCTTGAAATACAGAGAAAAAGCGTTTTCCTATCAGATTGATATAGTTAGACTGATTACTGATAAACAAATTACTTACCTACCTACTTTAAATAATACAGATATAATTTACTAGGATATGAAGAGTGGAAGAACTATGAAATAAACAAAATCAAAGACACGGAGATATATTTATTATACTTGAGAGGAATTTAACAAAACAACAACCTATTTCTTTTTCAATATAGAATTCAAAAATAATAATTTCGATAATCTACTGCCAAGCAATCGGTTTCTTTCTCGAGTAATAACAGCTACAGCTTCAGAAAATAGCCGCTCACTGGGGACTGAAGTTGCTACTATTGGCAAATGTTTCATACGATACTACGCAAACTACGCAAACTAAAAAAAAAACAAAAAATATTAAAAAAGTATTGTTTTTGTATGGCAAGGATTTGAGCGAGCAAGGTTGCACGAGTTCTTGGTAGTATACGCACGAATCAATAGATGGCGCTAGTAAACATCGGTCATAAAATATCGTTCATAAAGAACGATATATCGTCGATGTTTTGAGTTTCAACATCGATGTAAAAACATCGATGTTTATGAACGATACATCGATTTTTTTAAACATCGATATATCGTTTGGATCCCTACACACCACACACTCGATCAAACGAATAACTAGGAAAAGACAGAGGGCGCTACCGCTTCTGTAATCGTGAGAATGCCGTTTCTGAACGAATGATTTTTTATCTGTGACAGTACGTCAATTTGCGTCAATCGGCCACGAATTTTCTAAATTTTTCTCCTGGGAAAACCCAATTTTGAAATAATTTTGTGATTAATTATCAGTTATATTAATCCTGTGCTACTTTCATGTCTGAATTTCATTGGCAGTTCGCTAAAAGAAGTAAATATTTCACCTTGTGTATGATAATTGATTTTTTTATTTTATTTTGTTTTACCGTGGCTTATTGGTAAAATAGCTAATAAAACCACTTTGCGTGTGACGTCGCTCATTAAACTCAACAAATTGGACGTGTCATAATGTGAAATGTGAAGTAGAATAAGCTTATTGAGTGATGGATGAGAGCACTAGGAACTCCCCTTGTAAGGTAAAAATTTGGCCATGTTTCTTAACTTAGTTCTCTTCGGATAGTAGTAAATTACTTGAAAGTTGTTCCCAAAATATACCTTAACTTTGTTGTGTTAATTCGACATATTGTCTTTAGATCTAACATTGAAAACTTCTGTATGTTTTTTAACTGTAGATCAAGGGGATGTTATCATTATTTGTGTGCTGTTATAATAACTCCTTAACCAAGAAAATCTTAACATCCTGCTGAAATTGTTTGTATGTTTAATGCACAAAGCTTTTCTTTTTTTATTTGCCACATGATATTTTTTCAACACTTAGATGTTCTGAAAGTGACACCATGAAACATACATTTCGCATGTTAATTGTTTATTTGTACAAATTTTATGATTTGGTAAATTTTACTTAAACTCTAGTACACAAAATAAATAGATTTGAAGTAACACTGTTGGTATTTGTATACTGAAGTAGTTTTCTATGTTTTTATTTTTTATCAAGCTAGTTAATTCAAAACTATATTGTATGACACTGGCTTGTTATTTTTGTTTTTAATATTGCATCATCGCTAGGCTTGCGATGAAGGTGCAGAAGGTGTCCATTTGCAAGCCGAAGTGGATCACCTGCGACAGCACCTTGCGGAGAGAGATGCACACATTGTAGTCCTTGAGGGAGAGTTTATCAAGTGCACCACTAGAGCTAACGATCTAGAAGAGCAACTTGGCACATGGAGGGAGAAGTATGAAAGGTACTTTGTCCTGCTATAGTTAAACCTCTTGGTCTATATTTTGCAATATTTCAGTTATTGTTATTATATTTAATAATATCTTTAAATTCCAGATTATATGATTCACATAAAAGAGTGCAGAAGCTGAATCAAGTATTAGAAGATAAACTTTTGCAAATGGTTGATAAAATGAAGGGTGAAAAGAGTCAATTGACTAAGGACATAGCGACTTTATCAGTCCGATTAGCTGAATCTAAACATAACTATAGTATGCTTCAAAAGGAGAATGTAGGTCTTTTATTATTAATTAGCAATTTAATTTAATTGTCATTGTTATGATCATGAAAATTAAAAATATTATGGCATTGCAGGAAAGATACAAAAACGATATGAACTTGGCTATCCAGTTATTGCAATGTAAACCTGACAACTTTGTGTCACAGAAATTGGACAATGTAAGTAAAAATCATTATTTTTTAAAACTTTTTCGAATTATTCCTTTCTAAATAAGTGACTGGTAAGTCTACATCATCTATAGTTCTCCAAGCAACCTGAGATGCGCCATACGAGCAAATTTTACCAATCTTTTTTGAAGGTCAATTGCTGATTAGATGTAAAATATGAATGGGATATGTTATCAGCCAATCAAGATTTCTGTAATATCATGCAAAGAAATTGACATATTGCACATGTTAGGTGATAATTTCATCTCTATTTAAAATGTCCATAGTAGATATTTAAATAAGTTTTTATTTTGCAGCTTCCTGTAGATACTCAGGCTAGAGTGTCACAGTACGTCATGTCGAAAACATCGAAACCATCAAGCTCAGCTCAGTCTAAAAGTGGTAATGAAAACGACACCTTTGACGCCAGTGAGTACGAATTTAACATTTCTGCATCACTCATGTCTAAAATACTTGAAGATAGTATTCAAGATACTGTTACTAAGCACTGTGATACTTGTACATGTTCTAAATCTCAAAATAAACCCTTCTGTTACAATGAAAGTAATTACTCAGTAGCAACACAAACATTAGTTGGCGAAGACGTAAATAGTTCCATTTGTCTGAATTGTAAAGCAGAAATAAAATCACTGAATTCCAACATGAGTGTTAGAAGTTCAACATCCCATGTTTTAAAACTTACTAGTGACAAAACCATAAATTGTGGTTTAACTGGACCTATGTACATTATACCACAACCTATTGATGAACCAATCAGACCTAGTCAAGAAGATGTGGCTGATACTGTAAGAAACAATCATGTAGTTCTTGATCAGATAAAAATCGAAGAGGAAACTCCTTTGCCCAAGGATATACCTCAAGATGATCTTGAATCAGAACAAGTTAAATCAAACCATGTTAGTATGGAACCTGCTATTCATCATAAACTATGCGATCGAACCAAAACTTCAATTTCAAGCAAAAAAAGTAGCATTCATAGCAACTGTAATGATGATTTGCTCATCAAAGAAATTCCGAATACCAAAGAAATCAAACCTAAGAACGAAAATCAAAAGGGAGACATAGTAACGGGGAGGAAAAATTCACATAGTTCAATTAGTGCCATGAGTAGAGCTTCGTCTGTTGCAAAATCAACCGTAAGTACACACAGGTCCAACACTCAGGTTGGTCCTGGCCCAAGATTTTGTCATCTTCGAATGCAAGCAGGATCCAAAAACATATTATTAGATAACGCTGAACCAGACGTGCCTCCAGTTTTGTACAGGCGTCAAAGCAAATGTAATGAAAATTCATTGTTTAAAGATCTTACTGATGATGTGGATAATTTTATTGATTTAAACAAGAATGATGAAAAAGATGTTGTCAAAAATGAAAATGTGGTAGTGGAAACAACATTAATAGATGTGCATGTAGATAACAATAATAAAGAATCGAATACTTCCATTAAAAGCGCATCGATAAACCCGGTTTTGTTAAATGTTTCATCATCACCTCTACAACCTTTGAAAACTCACAATTTTTCAAACAATAACTCTGAAAACAACAATAATACTTCTCAAAGTGTTGAAAGTCAACAGAATGGTCCAGAACTTGCTAAATTATTAAATGACTTCAATACAGATGTGGAAAAAGGTCAGAATAATAATAATGAAGAACTAGAATCTTCCAAAAAAGAAGATTTCACCCCTACTGACAATCATGATATTAAGATTTTTAATTTTGATCGATATGAGCAGAGTAAAATTGCCGGCCAATTTAGCAGGCCGTTGAGGAAAATCGATATGTCGCAATTACATTCCATTGAGAACACTAGAATTTCAAAGGATTTACCACCTCTGGGTAACTTCCCGAAATTAGATAAGAAAACAGATGTGGCACCTAAGTCATCATTACCTGCAGTTGTTAATGTATACCCTAATATGACCCAAACACATTTAAAAGCTAATGAAGGGAAGAAAGTGTTTACAAATGAACAAAGTACTAGTTCATTGTCTAGCGATGACAGTGCTGCACTATTGCAAAAGCAGCAACTGCTTAGAGTTGCAGAATGGGTTGAAAAAAATTTGGAACAGCAAAACAATTATAACGATCCTTTGGAAGATGAAGTTAATTTTAATAGAGCATCAAAGAGGGACAGCAAATTGAGTAGACTCACTGAAACCTTAAATGAAATAGCTCTAAACATGCCACATCCTGTTAGCAAGTTTTCGAAATTGTACAACCGAGATAACAATAGTGTTTGGATTCATAATAATGCCTCAGCCATACAAAATAATCAAGATAACGCAGTCAAACAAAATACTGGATCTACTCAAAAGTTTTCTAATAATGTTTCCAAAGAAACAATATTTCCAGTTGAATCTGGCGATGCGACAGTTACTGAAGTGAGCAGAGATATTCCTAAAAATTTCTGTAAGATGACTCGGGAACAATATGATGCTGCAAAAGGATTGCAAGAGAGTCTTAGGGTGAATGGTGATAAAGAAATAACTCCTGAAGATCTGGCTAGAATGGAATATAATGTAAAGAAGTTTTTGTTGAGTGGACCCCACTGGGCGAACGCTGGGTCGGCTGGAAGAAGTCGCCGCACAAGTAGCAAGACTGAGACTGATGTTTAATTTGGAAGTTTATGTATCCTACATGTCCTTTGTTCTGCTTAATAAAAATAATATTCCATTAAGCAATTTATAATGTCATTTGCAGCTAAATGCGTAGGAAGCTTCAAACACAATTTTGTAGAATAAGGATGCATTTTATGACTCAAATGCCAATATATATGTAAAAACAAATTTACTGTATCGTGAGTCTATGTTGAGTTAATGTTCTGATAAGCCTTTGTTTGTGCTCGAATAAATGAGGGTGTGTGAGGCTTGCGCATGAAAAATGCACTAGATGGATTAGTGATTGCAAATGTCATGGTGACATGTCTTTCAACATCATTTAAACAATCACCAATCATGTTGCAATTGGACCCTATGCCTAGGTATCCCCATATAACGGTTTTTCATGCGCAATCACCCTTATAAAAAAGTAAAGGTTCCTAAATGTATGTATTTATGATTCGAAAGGAAAGAATGTTCATTTTAACCGAATTATTTGCACCAATCTTGCCTGATTATTTTATATTATGTTATAGAAAAGGTTCCGCGAATAATTATTTTTAAAGTATTCTAAGGACATATTTATCTGTATATTCACAATATGGTTGCGGTGTTTTGACTGTAAAAAAACGAGTGTATCAAACAGTATTGAAGCTTGTTTTAAGAGGACCGTTAATGAAAATATAATGTGTAGCTCGCTCATATAAATTGATCTGGAAAACTAGATTACCTATTCAGTGCTAGTGTTGTTGAAAGTATGAGTATTTTCAAACCAAGGCTGCTCCT
This sequence comes from Glyphodes pyloalis, assembly GCA_037074685.1. Taxonomy (NCBI): domain Eukaryota; kingdom Metazoa; phylum Arthropoda; class Insecta; order Lepidoptera; family Crambidae; genus Glyphodes; species Glyphodes pyloalis. Next base: position 13,391,796 of record JAYKKO010000013.1, read on the forward strand.
AGCTAGAGTTTATTAGACTAGAGAAATGAAATTAAGCTGCAATGAAAAAGCGTAAACAAATTTTTGATCGATAATTATATTGAGCGCAAACATTGCTGTGACGTAATTTTGAATGTATATTCGTGTTCTAGGATAAGATTGTCGTGGTTATTATTTCCATACAAATAATTCCATTAGGATACATGCTTTTCAATATGTGATAATTGCGAATCATTAAGAGTAAGCACATATTTCATGTACAAATATACTATGCAGTTAGCACTGACTAAGTTACAAATCAATGTATTTAGTGTCTGATACGGTAAAATATTTAATTCGTGAAACATTGTCATACCTTTATAGGATTATTGGAAACTGTTGAAAATGGAATCTTAAATTATGTATTTATAAATCTTTAGTCAAATTGATTTGTTAATATTGTGTTGTGATATTATTTAAGTTAGGTGTTTTTTTTATTTTGCTTTCCTAACTGTTCTTGTGATCCTATAATGGTAATGCTACGGTGTTCTAAATATTACAAACGATCATAGAGTCCAAATACATGCCGTCGTACATTCGATTTAATATGAAATATAGTATTAAAATTATATCTACTCTACTATACCCACACATTTGATTAAACAAGTGTATCGAGCCTCTGCTTATTCATGTACAACTTTATACAAAGCTATAAAAATATCAGATCGGTATCTCCTGTGCGTATTTTCTTAATTATCTAGTTGGATGAATATATTTTTGAAAGATTAGTTACTATAACTAAGGTAGGTAGGCTGAATTTAAATATGGTTTTAGTACCAAATTCTGCAGAAAGTATCTAGTCAGTATTAAAGATTTCCTTAATCAATGAATGTAAATTTATTCGTCGTTACCGTTACAAACAGGTACTCTTAGATGTATATGACGTCCTCGCTCAACTTATAAAATTTAAGGTTTGATTTAAAATTGTTGGAAAATCCGATCAATTGACGATGAATTTCATTACTATATATTCCCAATTTCCGGTCCAATATTATTATTATGTGCCAGACTCGGCAGAATCTATAGTTAACATACGGTTTCCAAGACTTCGAATATTATAACTGACTGTGTCACATGGGAATCCTTTAATTGTCTGTCAAAACACGAGTTCTATACGAACGGAACGGTGACGTCACGAATTTTATTTGTCGACACACATGAATTAGATTCAATATGAAGTTTTTAAATATAATTTACAAAAAAAAAAAAAATTCGTTGACGTTTCGTAAAATCCTCTTACGACATTGATAAATGCTCATGCATATAGCGTATTATCACAATAAATTGAATAATTTGCAGAATTTGGTACTAATCATCTCTAATGTTAGTATATAGCTTGGAATCCGCCAATATTGTGTGTTGTATTGTTATTTAGGCTAGTGTTGAGCACAAGTTTGATGTTAGTGTTTGTCCGCCATACATCAACATTCGACATTCCAAACATTTTATCACGATTTGTTGATAATTTGTGACTTTAAAATGTTGTGTGTACGTACGTAATACGATATTGAAATGATTTACAAACTTTCGTATGAAATTAATTGAAATATCGTCAATTGACTTCTCAATATGTTTATTGTCTACTAGTTTTTATACTTAAACGCAACTACGTAGCATTAATTTGCATTTTTTTGTGCAGAGACTACTAATTTAATGATTTTTTTTTGTTATGGAAATGGATTTTCTATTCTCTAACAAAATGTGCAACATGTGCATCTAAGATTTTTATTTTTGTTATTTTGTTTTATAATACATAGTTATTTATATTATTGCTTATTGACTATATACGTTTTTTTATTTGATACTTTAAGGTCGGCAGCATATTTTCATCAAAATACCTAAGTAATTTATTTTGTGTAGTTTACAAGATGATACTTTCTAATGAAATAGTTTACTATGATATTCACTCTGATTCCCTTTTCTTTAGATAAAAGTAGGTACCATTTTATAAATGCCGTCCATTTTCAATAACGCCGTTAGAGATTCCTGCGCCATGTAATGAAACACATTACTTGAGCATAATGTGTTAATGGATGGTTTCATACCAAAGCAACGAGAATTCTTGCGATCTGCCAAATGGTAGGAACGCAATAAAATGTTGGATCGAACTACACATCATATAAAAATTGGAAGTGGTAGTTCATAACACATTGTGTGCAATTGACTGTTTCTTATCATATCTCCTATGTTTTCATCTCTATCAGTTAGATTTTTAATAACTTATCTAGTATTTCGAACCGAACATAAGGAACTGCAAAGCGATTAAAAGTCGTGCTTTAGCTATCCTATCCTATATATAGGCATAACATGCGCAAAACGTCAAATTTCTCGAATGAGAGGACAAAAGTTTCGATTGGGTGATAGTACACCGTACTCGTAATTTTAGGCAATCAGCAGTTGACGCATTAATTTTGTCATTTTTTAAGAGTGCGATAAAATTTACTGGTGTGGCGCATGCTAGGCTTGTTTGACTGTCCATATTCAACTACCGGTCGCCAACACTAATCATGAAGGCCTTTGTTTGCCCTGCAGTGGTATCCTACTAAATAGTCTGTTTACTTTGCTTTTATTGGTCTAATGGAAAACAAAATGAAATGTATGCTGCCACCTTTAAATAATGGCTAGGTTTCGATTCCATTATTATGTTATTTCAATGTCTTTAGGTAATGTTTTATCTTTATCGTATGATCTCAATGAGAGATAATTATTTTTTATTCATAGTTCATAAGTTCATTTAGAAAAATCACAATTTTTGCTATGGCTGGTCCCACTAAATAAGTAATAGTAGCTTCAGCAGAATGTAATAATTTATGTGATTATTTATTATTAAAATATGTACTAAATAAATGGTCTGTTTGTTTTCAAGTACCTATAAACAAAATATTTACAAAAGATAGTCCGCTCCAGTGTTTAGGGTGCCCAGAATGCTAGCAACATTGCCGCTTTGAATGGCCAGACATAAACGTTGGCCGTGGTGTTTGCCAGTATTCTGGTAACCAGATACTTCTACGAGGCGAGCGGACAATTCTTCGTACAAAGTTCGGGCCTCTGGAACCCACGGCCCCAAAGTCTCCACTCCAAATGGGTCGAAACGATAGCAGCCGTCGAGGGCAGAGTATTTTAAACGTTTACGCGTCTCTGCCGCGGCAGCGGCTGTCCCTGCGCTCCAAGAGGTGGAGTAGATATGGCTAGGAGCAAAAGTGTCAGCACAAGTCACATCCCAAACCAAAGGTTTGCCTTTATGTCCTCATTAATTTAGTAAATGAAAAAATTAAATAGCTATTTAAAGAACTAAAAATGATCGGGTATTTTTGTACCGGTACGCTCCCCTATTTATAGAAATTAAAAAAATAGCTTGATAAGATCGCGCATAACATCTATTACTCAACAGATTTACAAGTACTTATCGATATTAATCTAAAAGGAAGGGTTATTAGCAGTTGTGCAACGTTTTTCTGTTTAGGGCTAGATGTAAAGGCGCGTGCCCACCGATGCGTGTAATAACTTATCTTTGCTAACAAGCAGGAAGGGCTTATCGACCATCGGAGCGACATGACCTTCGCATTTCCAAAATGTGCTCTGGGCCTGTCCATTGTGTATGCGGCCTTGCCCATTGTTCAAGAGGTGTCTTCAATTTTCGCATTTACATAGAATTTCACCTTGGATGATTTACAATTAGTTGATTACTATTTTTATCTTGTTTGATGTAAACAATGGGCTGTTTATGGGTGGGTTTAATTTAACTTAAGTTTGTATTCTTTTATTTATCTTGATTTGTACCTGGCGTTCAAAATCCTTGGTAAAACTATATGAAACGTCCGTTAAGTTTTTTTAAAATCATTGTACTGAACAACTTTGCTTATGAGGTGTTTACATTTTTTTTATGAGTCTTTATTGGGAAAATATGTACCTAGCTATTGTTAGTAGGTACAGTCAGCAAGTAGTAAGTCTAAAGATGCTGACCGTACCTACCTGAAATATTATAAAGTGTTCTCCAATTATTTTTTATAGAACTCATTGAATATCTTTCTACTCCTACCCACCAGTTCTTACTACCAATTTAACACTGAATAAGTACTCGTACCAATTGGCTACTTGACAGTTTTTGAAAAAGTATTGTAAAATGTGCGCCCGTTCATTTTATATCCCAAGCAATTCGATTTATCTGTAAATAATCTAAATAACCAGAGAAAAATAAGATTTTGTGTGACACATTTAAAAAGCGCGCAAAAACGCCTAGTCGCGTCATTGTTGCAATTATGACGTCAACGTCTTAGACAACGAACCGATACGCATAGGAACGACTTAATTAAGATAAACGGAAAATGTTTCAATAAATTCTTTATACGATTAGAGACACAATAATTCAATTTAATCGGTAAAATAATCATTGTTTCGCCACATTAAAATAAATAATTTTCGCCGACAGCTGTCATTTCCGAATTGCAATGGTGGTTTCCGTTTCGGTTCTTTTGTTCCACAGATAAAAAAACTAAAATTTATTTTGCAAAAATAAAATACTAACTATGCTGTTAATTAAAAAGTAAAAATGCAAAATGATTACTTAACTAATAAGCTAACAAATCTAACACTTTTCATATTTTATTGTTAACACTGTCAAGTAGCCAATTTTGGTAGTGTTATGTAGACCTAACAGCAATACTTGAAATTTCTCACTAATGATTACGAAGATGCACTCATATTTTAAGCCGAATTTCGTAGAATTGCGTAGATGTAAAATCTGTTTCAGAAACGAACCAATTAGAATCATTGGACCTTTTTTTCGGCGGGGTAAATACCTGATGTACAGTACCTACCGTCACCCGAGGGAGGTGAAGGCATGTGTGGGACTGCCAGTGCAGACCTACCCACTAAAACCACCGCGGAGCCTCATGGCCTTAACAGTGATGCTGTGGGGTACTCGAAATCACCACAACACCAGGGCAAAATCAGTAACACTACTACCAAGAACGAAGCTTTTCGAAGAAAAACAATTAGGGATTTATTTATTGATTCACCAACATTTGTTTACACTATTACTAGTACAATATTAAATGCAACTAAAATAAAAGCTAGGTGCAACAATCACTTAAACGAATACATTATGCAACCATTACGTGAAAATATAACTTAGATCCTAAAATTACTACATAATGCTTATAAAATATATATAAATACCAAACTAATAATGAGCATGACTCTTAATTGAACAGGTTTTTGGAGTGCTGCGCGAAGCTTGTTGTGTGAATCTGCGTGAATATCTATATGGGCACTGTACTCGTTCACTAATCTACATAATCTAGCAATTGGGGAGTTTGAACCGTACACTGTTCTGCGAGTTGGAGTCCTGAGAGGAGTTATCCTGTATCGTGGGTATTTTAAAATCTTAAAAATTTAATACGACAATAAAACGCATTCGAAATGATGATGGTTACGATAACGAGAATTTCAAATTGCTCTCCGTCATCGAATACGTCTTTTCGGTTTTTGGTTGTAGGCCTCGAAAAGCTTTTACATTCGCGTAACGAAAGCGCCTACGTTCAGAGCGGTCAAGATCTTTCTACGGTCAGATGTAGTGATGACTCCCATCACGGTTGTGGGTATTACGAACGTAACAAGAATGCGCATTCCTGAGCGAAAGTTAATCAATTGTAAGAAATATTTCCTCGGCGCAATTGTGCCGATATTGCACGGTGGTGTGGTCGATGCTCGTAATGGCGCAGTTGAACGACCGTGATTCGCGCCACGCGACAGGTGGTCGGATGATCCGACTGTGGTGTCGCACGATAGGCTTTTGGAGACGACAACTATCGTGCGACACCACACTTAACATTTTGTCAACCCGACTACCAAGTTTTTTCTAAATTTAAATTAATTTTCGTCAGAAACAAAATACTTTGGATCATTGCCAGATAAGCCTAAAGCCTAAACTAGAGGGCGCACTAAAACTTAAATACCTAAGTATATAAATAGTAGGTATTAGAAAAATAATATGTGAAAAGCACATCAGACTTTACACTTTAAATCGTTGGCATAAGAATTAATTTAGAAAGGCAAGTATTTATCATAATGTGCTGATCGTACCACTATTCACTTATACCCAGAGGTCGTACTCCAAAAACGAAACGAATTAACGAAAGATTCAGATTTCATTAATGATTCCAAAGTTTATTTAATGTGATATTAAATAAAAGGCATCAGGTACCTACTTTCTAAAATCACTCCATTCTTGTTCGACGTGAGTTGATAATGAATTTACAAATTGCAATCCATTTTTTTTATATTTTGTGTTACAGATTGGGTTTGTAAATTTTTAATTGATGGATGAGCCTCTCTATCCTGCCATGCTTTACTTCAGCCTACTTGTATTTACTATCGCATATAAAACTTGCATAGATGATGTAATTACTAAGAAGTTAATAAACAATATGTATATATTATGATGAGGTAACGCACTAGTTACATTTTAGCATTTACGAATTCTTGATAGTCTTAATATCGAATTGTTTGCGAGTGATATAAAGAACTAGCTGTGCCCGCGACTTCGTTCGCGTGTACTACAGGTTTTTTCCATATACATATATACATTTTAAAGGTCAGTTTTACTCCTATCTCCCCTTATATTCAAAACAAAAAGCAGGCCATATTTTAATCCAAGTTTCGAGCTATATTTTTGTAATCAATTTCATATCTTAAACTTAAAAAATTTACATATTCCCATATAAACTTTCAAGGGCGAAATTACCCCCCATCCCCCCTTATTTTCAAAACAGAAAGTGGCCCATGTCCGTTCTAGAGGTTCAACGTATACCAAATTTCATCAAAATCGGTTCAGTGGTTTAGGTTTAAAGCCGCACAGATAGATAGAGTTACTTTCGTATTTATAATATTAGTATAGATGGTATGGATTGTAATGGTGATGGCCAGGTATTAAAGGCGACTGGTTCCAGAGTACGCACATCAAATATGGTGGTGAGCTAATGGCAACGCCAACATTATTCAATGGACTCCCTACGACTTAGGCCAGCCTAGCTTCTTTGTTGACAGCCCTTTATTGATTGTTATCGTCGCTTATTATTTCCGCATACCTACTCCGGGGTAATTCCTACTGGATGATATGACGTAGGTCATGTTCCTAATGCCGGCAGTATCTGAACTACTAAAGAGAGTAGGTAATCCTTTTATTACTTAGTATTCCTGGGTTTTTTACAACGAAACCTCTTTAGTAAAGGTAATACCTTCACAAATATATGTACCTAACGATGTTTTTTACATTTTAAAGAAACAAATTATCGCTTTGTAACTTGCTCAATAAATTACCCAAGCTTTGAGTCGTGATAAAGAAATTTGTTTGCCGCTGTGAAATAATTAGGAACTTACCAAAGATCTTTTTATAAGGACTTTTAAGTAGGTAGATATAATAATAAAAGAGGTAGTAAAGTAATCGGCCTAGAATTTGAATGCCTGACAAATTGTATGGAACATATTATAATGATTGATATTTGGCATGTGTGGTAATCCAGTTCCTTATTGTTAGGTATATATATGTAAGTACATCTGATATATTGATACAGCAATAGGTACCTACCTACTGTTTTGCCGATACGATTATGTATAGAGTTTAAACAATAAGTACTAGATTACCACAAATGCCATCAGACTTAATTAAATGATGGTAGCCTCTGCCCTGCAATGCTCCTTTACATGGAGTTAAAGAGTCAAACGTACTTACTATTTTGCCAAAATTTCCTTGTAAATAAATGCTCTAGACGCCAAAAACGAGACAATAAACATAGGCATCTCATTCTTACCGCCCATACGGTAAAATAAATAGGTATTTCCGACAGAATCCAGTCTCCTACAAATTCTAAATTTAACCGTACATCCGTACCGTATGGCCAATAAGACATCAAGTTTCACAGGTACCATGCGTCACATGATATAAGTCGGCTTTCGTGTCTGCGGGGCATTGTTACAGGTTACGGCTGTCGGTACTTGAGTTGTCTTATACTATATTGCGATGCAAAAACGCCATAACCACGTAACTTCTGGAGTGGCCTTCTCACGGTACAGCATAATGGGTTGTTTTGGCGACGCGAGCAGTAAGAGACGGTTGTCGGAATTGTAGCATTTCGTACGCGTTACCGCTAACTGTGCGGGATTTGGCAGGTTCACACTGCCGAAGCACGCACGTGCCGGTAAACGTTTAACGATGGGCGTTAGACCACCGCGAACAACAACTGTATAACAGCACACGATATGTAGGGTCTTGAAACATGTGCGGATTCATAAACATTTTTAGGTTTACCAAATAATAATGGTGATAATTTTGCTTACTATGAAAATTTAAGGTAAATCCTGAGTAAGGTACAAATTTAGGGGAAGTTGATGTCTTGACTCGATGGGTCTAAAAGCTATAATCTAAAGCTTATTGTTATAATAGGATACATGGCTTAAATTTTCTGTTTGTACAAACATTACCTACCAAAAAATATAATAGCCATTTTTTTTTATCATAATATGAACAAAACTCTACTACTTAAGATACATTGCGTAAAAATTTGTGCAACGTCACTTCTTCGTACTTTTTCCGTGTTCTCCAATCCCTTACGTTGGGTCAGTTGCACCAAAGAAACTTTAACGGTAGCAGACGAGTTGACCGCTGACCAATTGCAAAAAAACGTATGTAAACGGGGTGTCAAAGTTTTGACAGCTGTCAAATTTAGTTCTCCTGTTTGTTACCTTTAAGTTCTGCTGTTGCAACTGAATGTGATAATGTAGGTACTGACTTGTTTACAAACTTAAGCTTCCGACTGGAACATCGGGCCAGTGTAACCAATCCTTCAAATCGATCCAAGTAGGTACATATGATTCTACTACGCGCCACTTCGGTGTGAGGTGGGCCGCGAAAGCTGGAAAGCCTCAAGCACGTTGTGCCTAAGCGTTATCTCTATGCCAAATTAAATACCCAACAAGATAATGCAACTGCAGATGTAGATGTCGGTCGCAGCGGCAGCCGTTGACCGCACGGCAAGCACGTCCGCGGCCGTGCGAACTCTACGCGCCGTGCCTTACCCGCTCTGATTCGCACCAAATTCAATTTGTTGTCCGATAAAACTTACGAGAACTGCGTTACTTAAGTTAAAGTGCAACGGTTCGGTGTGTCGGCCATGAGAATAAAATCCGCGAAGTCATTTGTCGTCACGAGTTATGAACGTAACCGACAACACAACCTATGAATTTCGTGAAACTAATGGGTTTTTTAAGTTAGTTCCATGATTCATTATCACTGACCTGGTAATTTATATGAAATTACGGGTAATGGAGCAAATCGTTCGAGTTAAGCTTAATCCTTGAACAATTTGACTTTTTCAAAAATCATATGAGGCTTTTTCTTGGGCGTAAAAAAATTCGTTACTCCGTAGGGCATCAAAGCTACCCCTTGTTTTTATTTGTGTACTAAGATGAAATAATACTGCTTTTCAAAAATACACATACACCTACCACGACCGCTTATAAACAAACACCAAGATACAAACCTTATAAATTCAAAGATTTGTCCTTTTTTGCTATTCTTTTTGGATATTTAAATACTTCTTCCATTGGATTTTTTATTATTGTATTTCGTATTTGTACCTTTATGTAGGTATGACTAGCGGTCCCGGCGAACCTCGTTTCGCCTTAGAAAATTTTTACCGCTTTTCTGTTGAAATTTTTCAAATTTTACCAAGGATCCCTAATTTCGTAGCCTATGTCAAATTGGAAGAATTTAGCATTCTATCGGTGAAAGAATTTTTTAAATCGGTCCAGTACTTTTTGAGCCTATTCATTACAAACATACAAACATATAAAAATAGGTACAAATATTTCCTCTTCATAATATTAGTGTAGAACCTAGTCTATGCTACTTCGTTTTCTGTAGGTATCTATGGACATCTATCGTCTATACCTAAGGTACCTTAACTTTTGAGCTTTAAAGCTCATAACCTCTCTCCTTTGAGAGCAAGGAAAGATTGAAAATCGGTGTTGACTAGCAATCCGGCATCATGCTCAGTTCATGTTGGTGTCATCTTTTTGCCGATAAGAAATATTTCAAATTAGTTCATCAATATAAGTAGGTATAAACAAAGTTAGTACCTAACCAACGTGCTTCCGAATCTTCTGTCCGAATCCAGACATAAACGTGACACAATGCCAATAAATACTTTTCGCATTACTGAACTGTTCTCGCGAATAGAAGCCATTGTTAACTTTTAATAGTATTTTAAGTGGCATGTAACGGTCCACAAAACGTACGAGAATTTGACATCATAAATGTGACGTACGGAAAAAAATCCTATTGCGGAGTGGATAAGTGTAACAGTAAATGGACGAATATTGCAGAACTTTATTGCTTGTCTATTTTTGTGACGGTCAGTCCACCTAAACGAGAACCCAACTCAAGGAAAATGCAAATTTTCTGAAAGTATTTATTCGTCTACTGAGGAGGTAGGGACAATAAAGACGCAGTTGCTTATTTTATCTGTTTTGGTACCTACTATCATATGTAAATTATTTGGAAGTTATAGATGTGGGTACCTTTATTGGTAGCACTATGTGGCGGGTCGTTGCATTACATGCCCTGAGATAATAATCGTTGAGTGGAGCGATGGCTCACGTCTAGCACATTACGTCCAGTATAATATTGTGAACAGGTGCTACCTTTGGGGACCGAACAGCTCCACATCACATCGATCTTACACACATTTTGAAATATTTAATTGTGTATACTCTCACCAAAACACAACTTGGTGTTTATTTATATTATTTGTCTTTGTCCGAAGTAATTTACGCATAGCAATAAGTTTTTAGTATTTTTGACAGATCGTTCGACAGTCGCTTTGCATTGTAATTATTATATAACAATTCAAGTGTGTTATTTGTAGGTAGCCTATTTATAAAAACATAGATACTTTTAGATGATCCGAAAAATCAGCACATTTAATCACTTTTAAAAGAAAAACTTAGAAAAGTAGGTATCATTAGCGTTAATTGATAGAAAGAAACTTGTGCAAATACGATAACATCTTTTGAGAACTGCGTCGAATTGTAAACTATAAATAGTATTCAAACTTTTTTATCCAATTAAAATATTTACGTTAAAATGAAAACTCAGCTAAAAGTAAAATGTCGTAACGTCATACCAGCTGTCCAGTGCTGTTTTGTGTGTGCAACTTGTCAGTTTTGTTATTGTTTTATTTTCCTGAAAATTTTAAATCAATCGTAACAATAGGTCAATAGATAACCTTCCTACCATCTGATCTGTGACTGCATTAATTAAGTGTCGTTGGAATAACAAGTAGACCTGATAATAACCATTGAAAAATTCGATCAATCAAATCATGGGTGTCTAATGAGAACTTAACATTGTTTTACTGGTATAGCTAGCAGACAAAGAGGGGAACTTTTAGGTGAGTAGTTTTGAATAGTAAAATCTCAATTACAAATTTTTATTATAAATATATCGAGATAGGTAGGTACCTGTACGTTGGCAGGGCGTAGAACCTACTGGATTACCGAACTGGTGCATCAAACGGGTCTTGTGAGAGTTGGGGAAAAAGTGTGCGTGTGAATACTTTACTCAATTGTAGGTATAGTCAAATTACTAAAGTTGAGAAATCAATAAAACTCTGTCGACTGAAGATACTTACTCTCATAAAGCGAGTAAAGTCAATCAAAAGAGTCCATCACCTGGTTTATAATCAATATAACATTTTTGTCTATTTCTTACAATTTCACTTGTTGTGCATACCTATTTGACAAACCCTACGTAGTATGTGTGTCATACATAAGGAAGGGCCGAGTGCACTAGGTCGCTAGAACTGTAAAATTTGCTACTGAAAAAAAGTTCCCAAAAGAGCCTGTTACTGAGGATTTTTGTAGTGGAGGAAGCCAAGATCACGGCAAATGGGGGATAGAAAATAGGCACGCCACTTTCGATAAAACAACATTTTACTTATCGGTCTTAAAGGGAATAGCGCGCCAATTTGAGGTGTTTGCTAATCTGGCGCTGTAGCAGTTCTAGTTAATCCATTTTCCCACGGCACCTACCAAAGGCGAGTAGAGTTTAGCGGGAGTTTTTAGTTCAAGTAGTCCATGCTCCTTCAGAGAGGGGGAGTCCCACAAATGCCACTGCCATCCTCGAGGTAGCTGAACGGTGCGCGGAGCCATTTACTCCCGCTTAAAAAAAAAGGTGTTTGCTAATCTCTCTCCGCCCTATTCAAGGTTTCAAGCTGGTATTGTAGTTGCATGAAGTTATATAGTCCGTTCCATCCTGTCAATCCTCCCACTTACTCCATAGTATCGCATGGAATCTGAGCACTACCATAGACATGTGCACGCACGTGTCGTGCGCACCGTAGACTCCGCCCGCCCGGCGGCAGACCAGACCAAGTTGGCTGAGGATTGGAGGCGGACCTGCGGCTGTATCCGCACCAGTGACAAGCTGAAGGAGATCCTAAAGACCTTCCCGACGCCTCCGCCACCTTCGCCCACGGTTAATATTCTATTAAAATTGTCATATCGAACTTTTTATTTTGTTAGGTACATTTATTTTTAAATTGTCTAATGGTAAAAACGGATTGTTCAGGCACGGTTCCACACGGTAATTAAGTGGAACATGATAAAGTTACTAAATCAATAAAATTTATCTGGTTTTAGTCAAAAGCGTTCCTATCAATGCTACTAATCCCATTTTCTTAAATTTTCATGTATCACTGTATTTATGTCATTGACTGTATTTGAAGTCCAAAGTAAAATATGGTCTGGCGTGTTTTAAATTAAAGTCAAGTAGGAGTTGGATAAGTAAACTTGTAAAGAAAATCAATTAAAAAGGAGCCTGTGCCTACTTAACAAGTATGTGTAATTTTGTTTTACGAACAGGAATGGAATAATTAACCTTACATTTGCAATACTGTTTTTTCACGGTACGCAACGCATCGTATATTCGACTCACACTTGTCAGGCTTTTATACAACTTAAGAGTACATCGCGACGCTAAGCTGAGTAATTTATCATAATATTTTTATAATTTTCAGTTTAACACTTCGTATGTTTCGGCTGTTTGTCAGAGTTGCCACGACCCGACTACGAAAACCGCTGAGCAAACTACAAAATCATGCTGCAAAGATGAATCCGTCGAAGATTCAAAAATGGTATGTAAAAGCTTGTAATAAGGTTTATATTACTATACCTACTCTTAAATTTTTGTAAAGGGGGGGGGGGGGGGGGAAATGCATTGACATACAGTACTCTGCTTACAAAAGATATCGACGCTTGTTCTCATCACCCTTAAAAGGGATTGGTCCCTGTTAAGAACTGATAAAACTTTTTTTCCTGGTAATAGATTCTTGCCAGGATTCTTCTAATACATATTTTCTGGAATCTGCATCAGGAGAGTCGGGATCTCTTTGGTTTCTAACTGGTGTTGTTTTAATACAATTTGTTATTTACACAATGCAACTAACTAGGTGTAACCCCCAGTCTTGCTTTGAGTGCTACAGGGACATTATGAAAGCTAGATAAAATAAAATCACATTAATGCTGCTGTGATTTTTTTCAAGCTATTATACTTACAAGTACCAATGATTAACGCATAACGTGATACAAGAGCATTCATAAATTATCACGAAAGTTCATCAGAAGCTGTCGCACAATTAATATAACTGGGAGTACTGTACCTGGGCTGACATTATGTGTACTTCCCTGAAGATTTTTCTTCTAGCGTAGGCAACGGTTGTAACAATTCTAGTTGTCCACGTTCCCTATCCGGGAACGTTGGTGGGTTACCAAGGATTAGCGTTTTAGGGATATTTTTTAGGTGACCTGTTTGGTTTTGCCATGGTGTGATGATACCACTAGGCGATCAGAAAATGGGTGGAGTTTTTAGTTAGTGTAATCCTCGCTCCTACGGAGTTCGTCATCAGCGGTACGGTAGATACCTACCCAAAGATATTTTCCTCGCCAAAGAAAAAGGGTCATATTGGATCTATTAAACGAATAAGTTTTCATTTTTTAACACTATCTTTTGTGTTTTTAATACTTTAAGAGCATTCCTGTTTTATGGAAAATATTTATTCCGTTCGATATGTCGGTGTGACGAACTGTTGGCTGTATCCTAAAAATATAAGCCGGCATGTCTGTTAAGATTTTTTTTCATATTGAGGTTTCGTAGCGTCTAGAACCTGGATGCCACTAAGAAAAATGAAATACATAATATGACGAAAACAAATGGAAAATTTTAATTCTTACCTTCTCAGTTGGTTGCGATTATGAGAATCACACACTAAAAACATTTCGTAGGCGAAATTCTTAAAAAAGGTATGCAATTAAAAAAAAACTTTTATTTCCCGAACCTTTAGTAGTTAGTAACCTAAAGTCGAAGTACATATACGATCAAAAACCCTGAACTTATCCCAGTTATCTTCAAAAACGTTAACGCAGGTTTCTAGATATGACATAATTGTAACTTTTACCTGCATCTTTGCATAGTGCAAACATCCATGGGGATTCTTTAAACAAAAATCAAGTCTTAGGTCAAATTATCGGAATCTCATCAGGCAAGTATCCTCCCTAGGGATTGGTGACCGTATTCTGTATTCCCGAGTACCTATGGTGGTACTTACCTAATGGCCGCTCGTGCTGGCGATACCATCGAGCGCATCGTGACGCAGCGCCTGCGCCGGCCTCGGCGGTTCCCAGGGGATATCGATCTACACTCTACTTGTTTACGTAATCGCTGGTTAGGTAACACGTCTGTTAAGATAAAAATGGGTTTCAGAGCGAAATTTTATGTTTGATTAATACTTCATTGTCATTTTGATACCAACCATTAGGTGGATTAGGTTTCTCTTAGTTTTTCAAGCAAAGCAATCAGTTCCAAAGAACGGGATAAAAAACTAAGCAGACAAAGAGTTTATTTGTAGTAGGGCCAATACGTAGGGAAAACCTGTTTTTACTTTAAGACATTTTCAAAAACAGTGTATTTATATAAGTGAAATTTTAATTCCAGTGAATATCGAATAATGACCGTTTCCAATATCGTATGATTAGTTGTGTGTAAAAATGAGTATCCGTTTCTTTCCAACTGACTACGAGTCGTTAAGACCGTCTCATAATTTACTATCCATATCAGCGGTCATCAGTCGTTTTTAGCTTACGCCTCGTATAATTTATTACTATCTGTAACTAGAATATATCGTTTTTCAAATATAGGAACCGGGTATAAGAAACTTGATGAAACAACCATAGGTACTCTTTAGTTTTCTTACGGTATTTTTCATCTTTATACGGAGGTAGAACAACAGAAAAATAAATAACGATCTAACTGCTGTTCCATGATCTTGTCTAATTACTAGAAGTACTTGGAACCCCAAAGACGCATAAAGCAGACATTGCATAGACCGCAACTGCAGGCCGCTTGAGGCTGAACGTGCCGCACTCGACCCTGTGATTGGTTGAGCACAATCTAGTTTAATACAGTCTGGAAGAGAGGAGAAAAGGCTGAAACGATCTACATGTTCTTTAGGTTTAATGATTTTGATGACCGCCTTAGCTGAAAGGCGAGCAAGCTAGATCGCATCACGCCATCTCAGAGGTCCCGGTTTAGATTTCCGGTCGGATCATTATGGAAAAACGAACTTTTGCTAACAAACGAATGAGTATGACTGATTTTGACGGGACTTTTTGACAGAATTGGCAGATAGCTGATGTAATAAGAAATAACTTAGGCTTCTTTTATTTTAGCAAAAATAAATTCTAAATCATGTAGTCCACGCGAACGAAGTTGCAGGCACAGCTAGTATTAAATATATAATATGTTTGTATGCCAGCATATCTGCTGAGTTATAAAGACGCGTATCAGGTTTCCTGAAGAATTCCTTCTTCAAAAAATCACAACAAAGGAAATGGACCTGGATAAGCCCTAATGGTTCGACACGGAATGAGATAGACTTCATCTTGTCGGACAAGCGGCAAATATTCAATGATGTCTCGGTGATCAACATGGTGAAAACCGGGAGCGATCACCGAATGGTACGAGGCACATTGAATATTCGTGTCAAAGCCGAGCGGTGCCGACTGATGAAGTCTACCCTACGACCTACGTCTGCCGAGTGCGAAAACCCCGAAAGTTTTCAGCTCGAACTCGAAAATCGCTTCCAATGCCTAGACGAGTGCGAAAATGTGAACGATATGAACAACAGGTTTGTGGAAACTGTCCACACGGTGGGGTCGAAATTCTTCAGGACCCGCCGTTCCCATAGAACCAAAAAACTCTCGGACCACACCCTCGAGCTCATGGATCGGAGGAGAGAGATGACGGTGCAGTCTCCAGCCGCCTGGACTGAGCTAAGGCAGCTAAATAGACAGATCTCGAAATCGGTGCGACGCGATATTCGCCTCTACAATACAAACCGTATTAAGGAGGCGATCGAGCGGAACCAAGGCTCCAAAGTGTTCGCAAAAGATCTGTCTATTGGGCAGAGCCAGCTAACCAGGCTGAAGACCGATAACGGCACTGTCGTTTCCTCCAAAGATGAGATCTTGAGTGAGGTCGAGCTGTTCTATGGACAGTTGTACAAGACATCCCATATTCCTGTTGTCGACTTGGTCCAAGATCCACGATCCAAGTTAACCCGACACTATACCGAAGACATCCCGGACGTCAGCCTGAACGAGATCAGAATGGCTCTCAAGCAGCTTAAAAACGGTAAAGCACCGGGTGATGACGGAATCACAACGGAGCTTCTGAAGGCGGGCGGCAAGCCGGTCCTAGTGGCCCTTCAGAAGCTATTCGATTCTGTCATCCTCGGGGGCATCGTTCCAGAGGCGTGGACCAGGGGCGTGGTGGTGTTGTTTTTCAAGAAGGGTGACAAAACCCGCTTGAAAAATTATCGACCTATCTCGCTCCTGAGCCACGTCTATAAGTTGTTTTCGAGAGTCATTACAAATTGACTCTCGCGCAGGTTCGACGACTTCCAGCCTCCCGAACAAGCCGGTTTCCGAAAAGGCTTTAGCACCATAGACCACATACATACGCTGCGTCAGATTATACAGAAGGCCGAGGAGTATAATCGGCCTCTGTGTCTAGCGTATGTGGACTATGAGAAGGCCTTCGATTCAGTCGAGACTTGGGCGGTGCTGCAGTCCCTCCAGCGGTGCCAAATTGACTATCGGTACATCGAAGCGTTGAAGTGTTTGTATAGAAACGCCACCATGTCAGTTCGAATCCAAGATAGAGGCACGAGACCGATCCCACTGCAGAAAGGTGTCAGACAGGGGGACGTAATTTCCCCGAAACTGTTCACCGCTGCATTGGAGGACGTCTTCAAGCTTCTCGATTGGACCGGACTCGGCATCAACATCAATGGCGAATACATCACTCACCTTCGATTCGCAGACGATATCGTGGTCATGGCAGAATCCCTGGAGGACCTTGGCACAATGCTCAATGACCTCAGCAGTGTTTCCCAACGGGTTGGTTTACGGATGAACATGGATAAAACCAAGGTAATGTTCAATGTCCATGTGACTCCGGCACCAGTATCTGTTGGGAATGCGATTCTCGAAGTTGTCGATCATTACGTCTATCTGGGACAAACTATCCAGTTAGGCAAATCCAACTTCGAGAAAGAGGTCAACCGACGAATCCAACTCGGCTGGGCAGCGTTCGGGAAGCTTAGGCATATCCTCACGTCCAAAATTCCCCAGTGCCTGAAGAGAAAGGTCTATGACCAATGTGTGTTACCAGTGATGACTTACGGAACTGAGACGTGGTCTCTGAATGTTGGCCTCATAACGAAGCTCGAAGTTGCGCAGCGTGCTATGGAGAGGGCTATGCTCGGCGTTTCCCTACGTGATCGGATCCGTAATACGGAGATCCGTAGAAGGACCGGTGTATTCGACATAGCCCGAAGAGTTAGCACGCTGAAGTGGCAATGGGCAGGCCACATCGCTCGTAGGACCGACGACCGTTGGGTAAAGAGGGTCCTCGAGTGGCGACCACGTACCGGACGACGCAGCGTGGGGTGGCCCCCAACACGATGGACTGACGACATCGTCAGATGTGCGGGGAGCCGCTGGATGCAGAAAGCGCAGGACCGCGCGTTGTGGCGTTCTGTAGGGGAGGCCTATGTCCAGCAGTGGACGAAAAGAGGCTGATGGATGGATGGATGGATGGTATCAGGTTTAAAAAATACTTAAAAATAGGACATACCAATCATATTTTCTTATGGTACTTAAAATGCCTCTTCGTTAGTGCCTGGAAGAGTTAAATGTTATGCGGTGATAGTAAAATAATTCTAAGATCCAAAAGTATATAGTTAAGTGTAAATAAACAAAAGTCTGACAGTATAGTGGGCGTCATTTTCGATTATTTACTACATTCCTTCACAGAACCACAAAAACCGGCCAACGATATCATCGCTTCACCGTGTAAAATATTCCATCACAAACAAAAAAAATTGGTAACTCCTATCTTTGCCGGACCAAAAAGAAGTGGGACTCGTTGCCGGCTCATGTGTTTCCTCCTTCTTTTGACATGGATGCTGTATAAAGTACGCAAATGCATTGTCTTAGCAGAAGTTTTAGGATTTTGTTTGTTTACAAGTTTAGTTCTGATTTGTACCAAGAGATGTCACTATGCCTATTTACATCGCGATGGCATTGTGTTCCGGCCGATCCTATATAAAGGAAATGTTAGATGTCAATAAAGACTATTTTGGTTACTCCATAAACTGTAGTTTCATTCAAGCTTGGGAATTAATTGGGAGGAGTACTACAGGGAGTGGCCAGTAGCCCAGAGGTTTTACATGGTCCTTCGAGCCGGATACCAGCAAGGGTGGTGTCTTTTTTGTCAATCATCGCTACGGGCAGTGGATTGCTGTCGCAACCGTAGCTTCAGGGATCAGTAACCTGATCTCGGACGGCGCGCCAGGCTGGAGTGGAGTCGGCGCGAGTCAGGATTTGGATGGGTGTGCAGCATTGCAGAGTGGAGCGGTGGAACGGGAACAGCTAGTGTGACCTACATACAGCAGGGTACACGCAAGGAAGGAAAATTGAAGAAGTGTGGTGTGAGGTAAATGGAAGTGCAGTTATTGTGAGTAAATTTGAACTTTATTAACAGGAAGATTTAAACTTTATCAAAATTGGTGATTCTATTTGGAACTTTGGACTTAGAATAATTTTAGATGTTAGATTTAGAACTTAGAATAATTTCGTTAAAAGTGTAAAGACGGGGAACCTATGCCCAAATTTTGATCGATATCTTTTTGTTTAAACACTTAGAAAATTTTCATTTAAAAATTAACTTGGAAAATTTTGCATTATTTTGTCAAAAATATGGAGTCATTATTACATTATCAAACGGAACTATACGAGCGAATAGTTAAGGCCAAAACTAATTTTAAGAAAAGCCCAAAAGAACGCATTAATAAGCAGTATATAGAGGGTCGAATAGAACTGTTAGAACATTTTTGGTTTGAGTTTTTATCAGGGGATAAGGAGTTCAAACGAAACTCAGACCCTAAAATATCATCTGCATCTAGTTATGTTAAGGAGAAAATTTATGACAAGACAGAGGAATGTTATTTGGAGTATAAGTGTGAGTTGAAAATAGCATTGGAAAAAATTACGGCTGAGATTATAACTGCACCTAATAAGTGTAATCATGGCTCAACACAACCCAAATCCTCTCATATAAAATTGCCAAAAATTAACATTCCTAATTTCTCCGGTCAATATGCAGAATGGTCGACATTTAAAGATCTTTATACAGCACTGGTACATTCTAACGCGGAATTAAGCAAGGTTCAAAAGTTGCATTATTTGAAAAGCTATCTCACCGGAGAAGCGGAGCAGTTCGTAAGACATATTCCAATAGAAAATGATAATTATGACAGATGTTGGGACTTACTATTACAAAGTTATAATAACAAAAAATATATTTGTCACGTTACACTTAAAAAACTGTTTAGTCAAAACAATATTTTAAAGGAGTCAGCCTCTGGTTTAAAACACTTGATAGATACTACTAATGACTGTCTTGCTGCTTTGAATAACATAGGAGTCAATGTATATAGTTGGGATGTCATTATAATACATATCCTAACCTTGAAGTTGGACCCGGAGACTAGACGTCAGTGGGAGTTTCATGTTAGTGAAAATAGTTCGGCAGATGAATTGCCAACATATGAAAAATTCAAAGAATTTGTTACGAACCGATATCGCGCGATAGAATTTCTGGGCTCCGGATCAAACTCAATAAAGAAACCTATCAGTCATAGTAGTCCACCTGTAAATAAAATTAAATCTTTACATGTAACTAATTTTAAGTGTGTTTTTTGTTCGGGAGAACATTCTCTTCCATTTTGCAAAGATTTTTCAAAGGAATCTGTTGATACTCGTAGAAATTTTGTAGAAACTAATAACGTGTGTTTTAACTGCTTGGGTATCAATCATTGTGCCAAATTATGCCGTAATAGTTCAAGGTGTCACGTGTGCAAAAGGAAGCACCATTCTCTGTTGCATCCTAATGGTAATGATGCTTCGGGGGCCGTTGAGGTCAGAGATAACTTGGAAGTGCCAGAACAACCAATGGCATCTTCCGCTGAGGGAGTAGTAGAGAGAAATGTTACGTTACCGTCGATTTCTTGTTTTTCGTCAGGTAGGGTTTGCAATCAGGCTCTTCTAGCAACTGCGCTAGTGGGAGTTCAGTCGAAAACAGGTATAGACACGGTACGGGCTTTACTTGACCAGGGCTCACAATCCTCTTTCGTGACTGAGTCGACCGTGCAGCGTTTGGGATTAAGGAAGACTTCAGTGCTAGGACATATTTCTGGATTAGGTGAGAATTCGTCAACTACTAAAGCCATGGTAACTTTGGAAATCAATTCACTGGTTGACCCTAACTTCAAGTTGAAGGTTGAAGCTTACGTTTTAAAATCGATCACAGCGCCGTTACCATCATGTGAAATTGATCCATCGAAATGGATTCAACTAAAAGGTCTGGTATTAGCTGATCCTAAATATCATACTCCAAGTCGCATTGATGTGTTGCTTGGGGTGGGTGTTTACAATCAAATATTATTGGATGGGATAAAAAAGGGGCCAGAAGGAGTACCTTTAGCGCAAGCTACCTCTTTAGGTTGGATTCTGTCTGGTTACGTGAATGTGGCTTCAAACCCAACAACTCCAATAAATGTACTGCATTGTCGAACGGATGAAAATGATCTTCTCAAAAGGTTTTGGGAACTGGAAGCGGAACCTGAAATAAAAATTAATAAATTATTAACAAATGAAGAAAAAAAGTGTGAAGAAATATATGCACAAACCACAACGAGAGATAATGATGGTAGATATGTTGTCCAACTTCCTTTAAAAAATGATCCGCCTCAAGTTGTTGATTCTCTGGAAATATCTAAAAAAAGATTTCATGCATTAGAACACAAATTCACTAAAAACAAGAATATGAAAGATAGATATACAGAAGTCATGAAAGAATATATTGAACTAAATCACATGGAACTTGTACCTAAAGAAGAATTAAACAATCCAAAAGCAATTTACTTACCTCATCACGCGGTGGTACGTGAAGACAAAGACACGACAAAGGTAAGAGTAGTATACGATGCTTCCTGTAAAGGAAAAAATAATATGTCGCTCAATGACAATCTGTTAGTGGGACCTACATTACAACCGGAATTACGACATCTTGTAATGCGTTGGCGCTTACACCCTATTTGCCTTACCGCTGATATTGCAAAAATGTATCGCCAAGTTAAGATTGCAGAATCAAATGTAGACTTCCAGAGGATTATCTGGCGAGATAATCCTGAAACTGAAATAAATCATTACAGAATGCTAAGAGTAACGTTTGGAACTGCTTCTGCACCTTACCTTGCGATTAAAACGTTACAGCAACTGGCTCAAGATGAAGGTGGCAGGTATCCTATGGCAGCTGAAAGAGTAATGACTGATTATTATGTGGATGATTTATTAACAGGATGTCAAACTATAGAGGAAGGTTTAAAAATATTTCGAGAAATGAACGAATTGCTGAGCAAAGGAGGATTTGAGTTAATGAAGTGGACAAGTAACAATGAAGAACTACTAGATGTTATGAAACTTGAATGGGATAATGAGGATGATCAAGAAGGATTAAAAATTAAATCAGACGAAATTATGAAAATTGTGGGACTTACTTGGAACCGTGGTGAAGACTGCTTCCGCTACACTGTTAAACTCCCACCTCTGGAACATCCTGTAACAAAAAGAAAAATAATTAGTGATATTTCGCGATTTTATGATCCATTAGGTTGGGCTGGACCTAGCATTATAAAATCAAAAATAATAATACAGCAATTATGGTTAGTAGGCATTGATTGGGACGAAGCTGTACCGGAAAGTATATTAAACGAGTGGCTCACTTACCGGGAAGAGTTAAAGTTGCTAGAGGTTATTAACATACCGAGGTGGGTCCATACCAAGGTTAGTAATACAGTCGAGTTGCACGGCTTCTGCGACGCCTCTAAGGTTGCGTATGCGGCGGTTATTTACATCCGTGTAATAGATTCCGAGGGAAGAATACATGTAGCTCTGGCAACTGCAAAAACAAAGGTGGCGCCTGTCAAACAGGTCTCAATTCCCAGGTTAGAGCTGTGTGGGGCGGTTTTATTAACAAGGTTAATTTTGGAAACTGCACAAGTACTTGGTATTGACAAATGTAACTTGCATGCATGGACTGATTCTACTGTGGTTCTTGCTTGGATTAATGGCCATGCAAGTAGATGGAAAGTATTTGTTGCAAACCGTGTTTCTGAGATTCAATCGAACCTGGACTCTCATTATTGGACACATATTGGTTCCAAAGAGAATGCAGCTGATGTCGCATCTAGAGGATTATCTCCAGCTGAATTAGTCAACGATAGTGTCTGGTTTGAAGGTCCTGGATTTTTAAGAAACAAAGAAATAAATTATGAGAAGCCAAAAGACATAACTACGGATTTAGAAAAAGTGAAAGGTTATTGTGCTGTAGTAGAAGATTGTATATTGCAACGGTTCTCTTCACTCACAAGAATGAAACGAGTGATAGCGTATTGTAAACGTTTCATAAATAATTTAAGAGTGAAACCTAGTAAAAGAAATAAAGGGTATTTATCTACGCAAGAACTAAACGATGTGTTGAATATATGTATTAAGCAAAGTCAAGCATTGTATTTCGGAGAGGAGATTTTACTAGTCAGAGAACAAAAGAACTTACCGAAAAGCAGCATTCTTCGATCGCTGAACCCTGCACTCGATGAGAATGGATTATTAAGAGTAGGTGGGAGATTAGAGCATTCTGGTTTAAGCTTTAACCAAAAACACCCCATCTTGATACCCAAAACCTGTCACTTAGCAAATTTGATCGTTGCAGATGCTCACAAACAGACACTTCATGGCGGTCCCCAGCTAATGCTTTGTTTTATACAAGCTAAGTATTGGATTCCACGAGTCAAACAACTGGTAAGGTCTTACTTTCGTAAATGTGTAATATGTGTGAAAAATTCAGCCAAAACTCAGACACAATTAATGGGCCAGTTACCAATGGCGAGAGTGACCCCAGTGCGCGCATTTAAATGTAGTGGTGTAGATTACGCGGGACCTGTCCAGATACGTACAGCAAAAGGGCGCGGACACAAGTCTCATAAAGGATACATATGTCTGTTTGTTTGCATGGCCACAAAAGCCATACATCTGGAAGTAGTGACGGATCTTACTTCGGAAAGCTTTTTGCAAGCATTCAAACGGTTTGTCTCTAGACGTGGACATTGTTCCGATTTATGGAGCGATAACGCAACCAATTTTGTCGGAGCTTCCAGCGAATTAAAGCGTCTTTTCTTAACCGAAAAGGGATCCATGCTTCAGGAAGTAGCCGAATCTGTGGCCAGTAACGACTGCAACTGGCATTTCATTCCTGCTCGATCGCCTAACTTTGGTGGCTTATGGGAAGCAGGAGTGAAATCCGTTAAGTACCATTTAAAGAGGATTATTGGCCAATCAACTTTGACTTTTGAAGAAATGTCAACGGTTCTAGCACAAGTGGAAGCTTGCCTTAATTCTAGACCCCTATCGGTAGTTACTGGTGATTGCGACGAACATACTGTCTTGACTCCGGCACATTTTCTTGTGGGAGAGCCTGTTGTAACTCCTCCTGATCGTAACTATGAAATGCATAATGTTAGTTCTTTGAGAAGATGGCAGTATGCACAAAAAATGTTGCAGGATTTCTGGCGGAAATGGTCTCAGGAGTATCTTACCAAGTACTTCCATAGGTATAAATGGTCATCGCAACAAAATCAGCCTAAGGTGGGCGATGTCGTGTTAGTGAAGGAGGACGGGCTTCCTCCCTGTCGTTGGTTATATGGCAAAGTGATTGAAATCCATCCGGGTCAGGATAATTTGATAAGAGTAGTCACAGTTCAAACTAAAAATGGTAATTTTAAGCGAGCTATTTCCAAACTGTGTTTGCTCCCAATTGCAAATAATTAGTAGGTGACGCAGGTAGCTAACTGTGTATAATTTTAAGGGTTTGTATTTGTATTTTAATGTGTATTGTTTAAATATAGATTTTAGTTTGGTTTTGTTAAAGGACAAACGTCAAATTTGTCCTTGGTGGGCGATTTAATGTATAAAGTACGCAAATGCATTGTCTTAGCAGAAGTTTTAGGATTTTGTTTGTTTACAAGTTTAGTTCTGATTTGTACCAAGAGATGTCACTATGCCTATTTACATCGCGATGGCATTGTGTTCCGGCCGATCCTATATAAAGGAAATGTTAGATGTCAATAAAGACTATTTTGGTTACTCCATAAACTGTAGTTTCATTCAAGCTTGGGAATTAATTGGGAGGAGTACTACAGGGAGTGGCCAGTAGCCCAGAGGTTTTACAGATGCCTTCAAAAAAGCGTGAAGAAACATCTTGCGGACCAGCATGGCGATGCTAACAGATAGGATATTTTGGTATCAAATCTATTGTCATCGCGATGTGGGTTCCTCTTTTGCTAACCATCGGGCTGGGCAGAGCCAATATAATGCGGTACTGTAAAAAAAATTAATGCAGCTAAATATGTCTACGAAAATTTACATCCAGTTGCGATTGCATCTAAAAATCTGAATCGACTAATACATTCACAGATGTTGTTTACGTAACGTAAAATAAAATGTACTCTTTTGTTCCTCGCTAACAATGTTGTTGGAGATATTGATAAGCATTTACCGGATGGGTTGCGGACATCTTGAAGGCTCTATTCGATATACCAGGTTCGTACTTCAGGCAAATCGGCCCCAGGGCAATAAAAAAATCATGAAATACACTTAACATAAAAAGGAAAATATTTTATTATTTATTTAGAATGAAATAGATCAACCTAAGGACTAAATAAAAATAGTTAACTGCGAACTGTAATTTCTTTTTTATTCAATTTAGCACACACATTTATCCAACTGCAGTGTATTTTTTTTTAACACCGAGCGGATTATTATTTTTGTTACTATTGTTTGAACTCTGAAACTATGTTTGTTTTTTGGTTAAGCTTCGATAAATTTAATATAATAGGAATCAGTTAGTTTATTAGGTACGCTATGCGATGTGTCTGTCTGTGACTTTCCTGCAGCTAACAAACTAGCCACATTTAATAAGGCTGTTCATTTTAAAGCACCTAATTATTTGCACTTAGCCCGCTATTCTCATGTGTTGATACCAACTTCGCCCTACCTAACAGAGCAGTTAATTTCAAACTAACACTTTTACTTTCCGCCCTTAGTTCGGTACTGGACATTAGCCCACTATTTTCATATGGCGACTAGGTGATGTCGAACCTTGTTAATCAAGGCTGGCACTAACGGCGTTAATGTTTAATTAACGCGTGATACGGATCTCTCTAGGTTAAGAACAAATACAGTTTATCGTTATGCGGGGTGTACACAAATTAACACGTTTTTTACTTTTTAAATTACCACTGTTTAATATTTTAAACATAATTTAATGTAGAATGAATGACGCTATTTTTATTTTTATAGATTAATGTATATCGATGTGACATAAGTTGTACACTAATGTGATTACTTGTGCGTGGGTTTTCACCGTCTAAGGCCAAACGACAATTTAACCCCCCTATTTTCATTTTAATCACAAACGAAATTTTTTATAATTTCAATTTTGCATTCTTTAAACTTTAAATGATGCAAAAAACAGCCAGATCAGATAAATCTTTTGACGATCTCCGTAGCCGTGAGGCGCGCCGGACTTTGGAGGCCATCTCTGAGATCCCGGGTTCGATCCCCGGTCAGGTCAATATGAGAAACGAACTTTTTTTTATATTGACTGGGGTCTGGGTGTTGCGGTACCGTCATTGTTTCTGCTCTCTGTAACACAAGTGCTTAAACTACTTACCACAGGATCAGAGCAATGTATGTTTGTGATGTTGTCCAATATTTATTTTTATTTATTTATTTTAAAGCTTTTATCGATCTAAAAGTACGAATACTAACAGTGATATGCAGTTATAGCACCTTCCAGTCAAGTAGGAAAAGGTAGAAAATAAAACAAAGAATAAACCACGTCCGTAACTTTGTAACCTTAAATTTGATTTCTTGTTAATCAAACTTAATTTGTTGTCCTCGTAAGTAAGCTATTGTTTATCTGCTATGAAGTAATTGGGCACATGTCTAGCCATCCTTTATTAAGAGAGTTATATTTACCATGGAAAAGGTTTGAAACGTTGCAATATTGAGACCTACTCTCATAAACGAAATAATGTCTAATCCGATGATGACGAGCAATTTTTAATTTACATAATCGTAACCATTTCATTTTGAGTGCAATCGTTAGGTACTATTTCATTAAGCGATTTAAAAATGAATATTTATGCAAATCACCACGTTTTAGTAACCAAACTTTGGACTTATCTTCGAATACGAAACTTTTCGTTTGTTGTTTCGTTTTAGGGAGACCCACTGTTACATTTAAATGTTCTAGTGTACACTGACCATTATGCAAATGCTGTTTGTTAAACCAAATGTTTGACCAACTGATACTTCCTTCGTCTACCGCGTAATCTACTTTACGGAAGAACGTTTGTAAATTTTATTAGTTAACTGTTTTATACAACAGGATAACTGGTATTAAGAAATATTTCAATGCGCATCGTAATTAATTCACTTGTGTGTAATACCGGATTTTATTTACATTGTCAGTGATTTAACATGTAGAGGTAGATATATTTTTTCATCCTGACCTCATCTTCTCTTAGAATGCTATGGATTGAATCGACGCCCGATCAAAATCACGTCACACTACTTTGGAAAATTCCAAAGTACAAAGGTAGAGCCCTTATGTCCTGCGTATACGAACTAATATCGAACTGCCAGTGTTTCCTTGACGTGCTGTTGACTGTATCTACTTTAAGCTTTACTTTGTGTGAAATTTAATAGATTAACGATAAGCTTAGGAGATATTAAGCATGTAGTACACACTGTCTTTGTGGTGGACTATCTCTACATCCTGGATGAGATGAGACCTATGTTCAGCAGTGGAACTTACCTATTATGAAATGATGACGTCCTAAAAATCCAGATGTCCATACGAAACTTATGCGACTTGTTGGAGTTGTATGGCCAGCCGCAAAATATTTAGCAGGGTTTGAAAAGTAGCAGGACTAAAGTAATAGTCACTAAACCATTCCGGGGGGAGAGATAACGAGGCTGCTTAGCGGTCATTCCACCGGTGATGCTGTGGTAGGTCTTCTGTTCCCACGGCAGCACCATCTAGGCGATGAGGTCCACTGGGGGGTTTTAATGGGTATTCCTGCCCTGATTAGGGCAGGAAGGTCCACACGCAGTCACCTCTCTCGGGTGACGGAATGGTGCGTCAATGCTTTTCCCCCGAAAAAAAGACTAAAGTTATAGTGAACTAGCTGTGGCCGCGACTTCGTTTGTATCGTCTACAGGATTTTGAACTTGTTTTCTCTAAAATAAAAGTAGCAAATTAAAGCCGCGCAGCATGGCGCCCGATTCCAACCAGCGTCTTGCGTGCACGTCTAATAATCGTATCCTTGACAAACTTATTATGTTGCGGAGTTTTTTTAAAAGTAAGCTATGTTTCTTTAAGAAGTAACGGGAATTTTATTGGCAGATAGGTAGTGTAATAAGTTACATCAACATTCTACCAATAAAAGTCCCATCAAACGTATTTGACCGCAGTCCACTCATTTCAGAGATTAGCCGGAACAAACAGACAGACAGACAGAAATTGTGCAAACGTTATTTTGGTGTAAATACCTTTTATATATTCACACGCATGGAGTGATCATAAGAGACACTCCAATTTTATTTGTAGGTTTAGATGAGTAGGTGATGTTAATAATGTATTCCTTTTTTTTAGGGTTCTTAATCTCTAAAGAAAGGCTTAATTGCCTGTGCGATTATGTCGCCCAAAAACTAATTCTTAACCTAATTACATTCCTTATATCTCAATTGTATTAGTTTGTACAGTGCCCTGGCTTTTTATTCCTGTATTATTATGTTTCCAATTAATTGATTATATATTTATTTTATAATTGACAAACTAACTGTATGTCTTGGTGCAAAATTAGTATGTAATAAGATTAGCTTTCTTTGGTAAAACAATCTACTGAGTTTCTTGCCGGTATCTTCTCGGTAGTTATATATTCATAAGTATTACTAATATAATCTATATGAATAACAAATATTGACATTGACTTTGCGAATTTGTTGTTGTTTTAAATATAGTCATGTATACTCCTCAGTCCAGCAAGTCTATGCAGATAGTCTACGAGTTGGTGCAGCTGGTGCAGCTGTCGGTGACGGCCACTGCACTCGCGCTCTACTACCTGATATACTGCTATATGCAGCTCGTGTACTACACCCTGAAGAGTGCCCTATATTTCCACAACGCTGACGGGTAAGTTGCGTTTTAGCTGATGTTATATCCGCACACTGCCTACAACTTTGACGGTCTCCGTAGCCGAGAGGTGAGCGGGCCGGACTTTGGTGTCGTGCTATCTCTTAGGTCCCGGGTTCGATCCCCGGTCGGGTAAATATGGGATGCGAACTTTTATATATTGTCTCGGGTTGGGGTTTTGGGGTACCGTCGCTGTATCTGATTTCTGTAACGCTTAAGATACCACAGAATCAGAGCAATGTATGTGATGTTGTCCAATATGTATTTATTTTATTTAAAAAACAGTTTATCAATGTAGACTATCTATTTAATTAATAACTAATTAATATTTTGGAGCTCTTCGTAAGCCGGTGATGTTGTGGCTGTTGCCGGTGATTTGAGCGCTGTGGGAATAATACCGCTTAGAACTAACTATTAATACTAAAGAAGACTGAACTACTGTAGAGCGTAGTAGCTATTCGATAAGCTATCAAATATTATTAAAAAGCATGAAAGTATAAATACTTCAATTTAAGCTAAAATGAATTTAGAGTAAAGTACTGGTTAATATGTTATTATAAAAGAACCATGTATTCTTACAAACTACGCGTGTAAAATATTAGTAGGATAACCTTTTGCTATTATATATTTGAACTAGTGACCCGCCCCGGCTTCGCACGGATGTAATGTAAATACTAAGAAATATTGGCTTTTCTACTCTTTATTGCAAATAAAAACCTTCCTCTTAAATCACTCTATCTATTAAAAAAAACCGCATCAAAACCCGTTGCGTAGTTTTAAATATTTAAGCGTACATAGAGATATAGGAACAGAAAAAGCGACTTTGTTTTATACTATGTAATGATAATGATAACTAATTCAGTATTTCTATTTGCAGCCCCATGAAGATAACTATCGGCGTTGTGACAGTCACTTCATTACTGATCGGGTTTAATCTCGTGATTCGTATGGAAAAGATGATTGGGATTTTTTGAAGAAGTTTGTGCTTATTATTTATTGTATATTGAACTTAGTTGAGTTGCCAAAAAATGTGTTTATTTTCGAAATAGAAAAGTTATCCTGTTGAAAGAAGTGAGTTTTTAGTGCCGTAAAACAAATAGAGTCGAGCAAGCTGTAGCAAGTGACAGTAATTGGAAATTAAGATGTACACAATGCAGGATATGAATAAAAGTTGAAAGTAGAAAATGGTGTTGTTACTTTTGTCGCCTAATAGTTGTGGTCGAAAGGACGGTTATAATGGGATGAATTTCAGTGAGATACCTCTATTTTGACATTGGGATGTACACACGCCACTATGGTATAGTGGTTTAAGTACTATATTATGATCTAAATGTCCTAGGTTTGACTACGGGTAAAGCCAACGTCCAGATATATAACTTTTTTAATGATTATAGTTTTTTATGTCCTTTGCAATTTGGTCGTAAATTGACTGTAATAAAATTAAATATTTAGGTAGGTTTTGTCTCCTGAAAAAATTTGAACTAACAAAACCTATTTTTGTGATGGGTTCAAATCTATAATTTGCTACGAATTTAGTTTTTCCAAATAAGACTTCTTTTCCTCTATGATATTTTAAAATATATGTAATTGGGGTCAATAATTATTTTGTAACTTAAGTTTTTTTAAATTAACTAGTTTCAGTACTCTTAGTAGGCATTGCATTACTATAATCTGTACTATACTGTGTACCGGCTCTTTTTCATTAGCGCGCCGTCTAATTGCTTCTGAAGCAAGCCATTAGTCCGGCCGAAGACGGATTAAGCGGAACGGCAGCACAGCACCTGGACATTGTTTCCCCAAATGGTTTAGGAAACGATTAAGGCCCCCCTTTTGTGTTCACCACAGCGGGAACCATTTCGCGGATGAGGAGGCAGCGGAGGTTGCTGCGGCGCCACCACTTCTGAATCGTCGACCGGCGCGCGCGCACCTAGCATTGGTAGCATAGCAGCGAATACCGCGCTCGCGATCTGTGAAGTTCAAGTGTAGTGTAGATGACAGTTGAGTTTGTGTATGAGAGTGTTAACTCCGTGCAAAATGGAGATTAGGGCTAGGTAAGTGTTTAATGCAATGATATGTTTTTTGATTTTTTTTAACTGAAAATATTGCACACTTTATCCCTATTGATACAGGTCTGAATGGTTAAATGTAGTATCAGCTAGTGAACTTAAATCTGTTAGTCAAGTAAAAGTATAATAAAGAAGTTTTTACTTACCTAAAACTAATACCAGTTAACAAAAAAAAAAGTAAAAAATGCCTATTTATTCACCTTTTGTACCTAGACAACTAATGAGTGGTATTTATCGGTCAACTTAAATTAACAAAGAAATTTCTTTACTTTAATGCTAATTTCAAAAATTACACTTCATATTTTATCAAAGAGTAAATTGGACAGAATAAAATGTGTCAAGTTTTTCTTTAATATTGCTTTTAGGTTTTGTGTAGCACAAACAACTTACTATTGGCGGTTGAAAGTGTTACTAAATCAGTAATCACGGATTCTTGTCGTGCCCTGATAAAGTTAACCGCAGTTCTTCTTGGATACTTTTTGGATATTATTAATATTAACATAAAAGTCTCCTTTTTTACTTAAAGAACTAGAAATTTTATTTCTGTTTTTAAAGATTCAGTAAATTCACAAACGCATATCTACAATACGACACTAAATTGTAGGACTCAAGCAAGTACTAGTTTTATCCACCTATTTTCTTAATTGCCATAACAGCTAAAATTTAAATTTAATTGCTTTCAAGATTTATCCAATACTAATTTCCCAATTATTGGGTTAATCGTATTTAATTTATATTTTTTAATTCCACTTTCTGATGAATTGCAAAGGAACAAATGTCTAATGCCAGACAATTAAAAAACAGGAATTCTATACAGTTGAACAATTAATTAAAGTTGTGGAGATTCGGCGCGCAACTAAAATTATATTTGTACTAGTTCTGTGACCCCGCTACGCTTGAATGGTATAAAGACCATCGCTTATTCGGCTCCAGCCGCAAATACCCGAAGTTCAAACCAGCATTTTTCTATGGATTCATTCGTTTACCGCAAGCCATCAATTTAAAGCGGCATTGTTTTCGTTTTCTTTGTTTAATAACTCCTTAAAATTGCACGCTAATAGCTTCATTGTATTTTTATCTAAAGGCTTCGTTGGGTGGAAGTTTGTAACTCACAATTCTATCAAGTCGTGTGAATGGTCACCATCAAGTTCATAATTCGAAGGTGGCGAAGGTTCACAGTGTTGAATTGATACGTGATACGTGAAAGATAACAATTAAGGGTCGTAGAGTTTATTGTGTTTTAATTGCTGCGGTAAATTATAAGTAGTCAGCTCATTTGCACGTTTAGTGTCAGCTTTATGAACGTCGCAAGGGCAAAGGCCTCTATCATTGAATGAACATCATTACACCAAATAATAGCTTAATCACCATCCTTCTCAAACGCGGATAATTCACAACCCCGAGCTACTTTTGGAAATATCGTGTAATTTTACTTGATCAGAAAGCTTAAAACAATATTTAATAAAATCATTATAGGATTATAGGACTTCTTTATAGGATTGATTAAGGAATAATGAAGTATATATATATAAGCATGTGATGTTCTTTAACGATTTTTAGGCCCACTCTTGATGACATGTAAGGTCCTCACCCTCAAATAAGCCAAGTTGGGGTTGATGGCGGACCTGATATGTGATATACCTTTTTTTTTTTTTTTTTTTTTTTTTTTTTTTTTTTTTTTTTTTTTTTTTTTTTTTTTTTTTAGTGTGGAGAAACGCTTATGCCGCCGACCCGTTCGGGGAAACGGGTATCGGGTACGTCAGGACTTGCACCTGTCTAAAAACTCCACTAATTTCCCCCCAAACGTCTATTTTTGGTGGGGCCTGGGAAATAGCCATTAAAGCATGCTACCAGGCCCTACCGACGCGCTTGCTCGCGTTTAGACCGCGAGCGCGTCCCCAGTGCGGCAATGCCGCACCGCGGGCGCACCGGACGCTCGGCACGCCCTACTCCTCGATCGGCGCCAGAAATCCATATGTGATATACCTACATCACATATTTTTCGAATTTTTTACTCAAACGTTATTAAATTAATGAAATCTAAAGGTTTTAACTAAATTATGTAGCTGGTTTAACTTAGACAGTATGTAAGGTTGTATTCATTCACGTAGACTTAACAATTGGTACGAATGTTCGAAACATCGTTTAAACCTTAAAAACAAGGCTATTTTTGGATTAACTTAATCGGGCTACTGGAAAACTATCGAGGAATATAGACGTTCATACAAAAACACAGCCAAATTTAGTACTTCCTGTTTTTTTAAATATGTTAAAAAGTTTTAATTAACCTTTTGACACTATATATTTATTATTAGATAATTCACGCGAGTTTTGAAACATTTAAGACTACTTGCAGGATTTTTAAAACGCAATACATCTTAATATAAGTTCATATCATCGATACTTCAATATTAAGGACATTCTGCAAGTGTCCCAAAAAGTGAAGTAACATGATTTATCTAAAGATTGATCATAACACATCAGTTAATTTGTGTTATTTCAATTCTGTAATTATGTGTTTAGTCTAATTTGTGCCAAATAATCGACACCATTAACATATTAACGAAATTAATGGAACGAAAACAAAAAATAATATTCAGTTATGCTTTTCAATTGAATTCAATTGTATTGTTACTGTCGACCGCATTTACTAACGGTCATCACGCAGATTTGCGGCAATTTAGAAGTATCGTAAGACGAAAATTTTGGATGCAAAAACTCGAGCATGGTTGAACGAAATGAAATTGACTATTAGAAATTGAATGGGATCTGTAATGACAGGCTTCGAGCGTAGAAGATCCTAGTACCTCCAGATCCAAGTACCAAATTCCACATAATTTTATTTCTAAAACCATTAAAAATATCTGTTAGTGAACGGTGACAAATTCATTGGTTTACGCCATTGACATGAATCACAATTCTTCTATACTAATATTATTAATAGGAAAGTGCATATGTGTGTCTGTTTGTTTGTCCGTCTTTCATGGCAAAATGGAGCGGCGAATTGACGCGATTTTTAAGTTGTAGGGATGGTGAGTGACATTGGTTGAATAGAGCAATCGGCAATTTTCAAGGTAGAAAGCTGAAAATTGGTATGCTGGCTGTTTCTGACTAATAAAAAATCGTGCATTATTTTTTTCTAAAACATGCCCCCAACCCCTTTAAAGAGGAGGGCCAATTTTGAATGGGTTTTTGGAATTTGAAATTAGGAAAGGGTAACCGTGTTACCACGAATTAGCGCAAGCGAAGCCGCGAGCCAAAGCTAGTTTATCTTAAATCAACAGGTGGAATGGTTTTTTTCTAAACCTTTAATTGTGAGTTAACGGTTGGTCGATAAATTTTTGAAAACATTATTTCGTTTACGAAAGCTTTATCACACCTTATAATACACGTAAATAGGAAAGTTGAATATAACTTCGATCGGACCAACTGTTTCGGACCACTGGGTTGGAACTTGCATCAAAATAGATATTTTAATTAAACCTGACACCTGTTCCATTTTGTAAATAGGAGGGTACTTTATATTTTTTTTTGTTAAATTAATTTTATGGTCAATCTATTACTATTTCATTGAATGAGAGTTGCCCTCCGAAACAACAAATAGTGCTACCGATAGCATCGAAAGTAGGGTCAACAGCACGTCAGGTAAACACTTGCAGTTGGAAATTAGATCTTATGACGACATAACAACGGTAAAAAGTCCGTCCGACGTGCTTTCGACCGAACTATCGTATAGTGTCGATACTATTGATATGACGTCAACTATCGATAGACTGATAGTGAACTACCGAATGGAAACTTATATATAAAAATGAATCGCTGTACGTTAGTCTCGCTAAAACTCGACAACGGCTAGACTGATTTGGCTAATGTTGGTTTTGAAATAATAGTGGAAGTCCAGGAAAGGTTTAAAAGGTTAGAAAATCTTTAGATTTTCATAGTTAAGCCTATTTTTTTCTAAAAAAATAGACTTAACTATGTGACAGCTAGTTTGAAATATTTTGTTAGTGTATCACGCCGCACTAGCGAACTTTAAATTTAGAAAAACAGAAAAGTTTAATTTCCCCTTGCCTTCAAGTGAAGGTCGTGGGTTCAAACCCCACACCGAAAGGGACGATTGATTTTTTCTTGAAATTCTGCTTTCAGTACTTCTTCAACAAACGTTTCAATTTCACAATTAACAAGAGTGGTAGGGCATGGCGGTATATCGCTCGAACTGGAGTAGCCCGACTGGTGAAATACCTCCACCTTACAGAACACCGTAGCCAAATAACAATCATTTCTGTGTTGTTGTGTGTGCGTGTAAGTAAGGTTTCCAGAGCTCCTGGGGGGTGCTACATAAGTAGCAGGGGTCAAGCCTTCAAGGTAAGGGTGACAAGTCCAGTAATAGCTTTATTGTGCTGTACTAGTCGCCATTAAGCTAGGATCTCATTACCACTTAACATCAGGTGGGATGAGGTCAATCTTGAAGTGCAATATAAAAAAAAAACATGCCTGCAGAATCGAGCGGTGAAATCTTAGGCTCTTATCGTTGAAAACGAGCCCAGTTTCTTTTCATTGTTGAAGGGACGATAATCTTACAAAACCGTTAGCAAATCTTCATGTGAACAGTTTAATATATGTTCAACATGTGAGGAAGGCGATTAGAGGGCATTGTTTGGGTACCGTTTGGAATTTGCAAACGCAATGTCGCACGTACAACAATTATCCTGGTGCTTTATAGAATGGGCTAGTACCTATACCAATATGAAGACTGACGATCGTGACGTATGTAGGAAATTGAACTTTAACTGTTAATATATACCTAGCTCTAATTTGTATGTGTCAACCGTTTCAAAATGAGTAGGTTTTAAATTCGTTGGATTTTTTTTTGTAGTGGACATATATTTTTTCGGTAGGTCTATTCAGAGCTCCTTTTATTTTTTTTCTTTAGCGTGTATCCTGTTTGTTCATCCATTATCGAGCTTTAGGTTAATTTTTAACTGATCCCGATTTGAATTCGTTGGTTTTTACAATAGAGCGATTGTCGTTTGACCTCCGAAACCTTTATACAGGGAACCAAATCTGTTTGGATCATAGTAGAAATCAACAGCTTAACGTGCTTTCCCAAGCAAGGACTCATCAATTTTATCGGGAGATGAGGTGATTCAAGCTTGCAATGCCCTAACCAAAATAAAAGCTCATAAAGGGAACGTGTTCCCCGCAAGATTTCAACCTACAACGTCCGGGTTTTTAAGCCTAACGCTCTAAACTGTATGGTGTAGCGGAGACCATGGAAGCAGCATGGGAAAGTTTTTTTGTATTGTGTGTGTTGCGTA
The DNA here is from genome assembly GCA_037074685.1 of Glyphodes pyloalis. Taxonomy (NCBI): domain Eukaryota; kingdom Metazoa; phylum Arthropoda; class Insecta; order Lepidoptera; family Crambidae; genus Glyphodes; species Glyphodes pyloalis. The sequence continues at coordinate 13,428,197 of JAYKKO010000013.1, forward strand.
CATTTTTTATATTGACTTGCTAGCCTGATCGCCCTTTTAGAAACCACAGCGGGCGATTAGCGAGTTGGTCCGCAGTTTATCACTCGAGCCGCGAACGCGATGTCACACCAGCCGTGACCTAACGGTGCGTTCCGCGCGTCGGCCACGTGCGACACCTCGCGGCTATTACCAGATATCGGCTGATGCAGCAGCTGCTGGTACTCTTTGGACTTAGCGTAAACAGTAAAACCTCGCACTTGCGTGGGTGGGATCAAGCGTGTAAGTCAGCCTAACCAATAACCAGCGGTAGCCCACGACTTCATGCGGGTGGGGACTACCTCCTTCTTCTTTTTTCTCCGAAGTGGAAATCACTCTGAGAACTCTCCACTCCACCTGCCTTGGGATGCATCTGCGCTTCACCCTGTGCGGTCTTCGGGGCTCACACCAGACCACAGGGTTACTGAGCCCACCCATCGCGACAAAAGGTGGAACCCACCGGGGTGGGGGACGACCTCCCCTGTTTTAACCCCAAAAGTTGGTTGATTTGTAAAAATACATTATTTATCCACCTCAGCAGCATCTAAAGAGCATACTTTACTTAAATGTCTCTTATCTGCAAAATGTAGGACAATCTGTAAAAATAACAATATCTAATTAAAAGTTTTGTTTAGAAATCTAATACTCAGGTTAGAGTCAGATTGTTACGTCAGTTATCTTTTATTTTTATTACAATTGCAACATTTTAGTGTATCATCATGACGAAAGATATCGTGAGAATGCTTGAACTAAAAAAAGTTGAATGCATTTCTTTAATCAGAAACGCACTGCCGCGTGATATAATAGAATAAATATTAACTTCTTGCAGCCTCGTGGTAATCGTATGATGTAAAAATTTTAGGATTTACTGAAATAACACTTGACTCATACTATAATTCCATATTGAATGAAACTTTGTTTGTATGGACACAAAAGTGCACTATTTCTTTTTTCACTCTCATTAACCTTCCCATCGGACTCATGAGCACCTTGAGGCTTACAATATCGACCCTGTGAAAAGGGCTAAACTCATAGAGATCAATCAATTAATTGTATAAGCTTTTGTTTATAGTGCTTGTACGTTGCTGCAATAAAAACATGCAATTCTTTCTGGTAATCCAATGGGATGGTAGACCGATCCGAACGAAGAGAGGTCAAGCGGACCTAGGCCAATGACAGTTCTAGAACTTCGATACGATCTGTAAGTGTCAATCTTATACATTTTATACTTATCGTAACCAAAATTAAGTTCGACTACTGTCTTTTGGCTATGTCTTCGAAACCTATGCTCTTCCGATAGATCTAGATAGAATCGATCATCTTTCTTGTAACATTTTAAGTGACAACTTACATGGATATTGCCCCCGCGGGATTTAAAATCGCGACGTCTCCATGGAGGCTCAGCTTGTTACCACTAGACCGCAGAAGTGACTAATCCTTAATGTGACGTATTGCGAATGGCCCCCAAACGACACACATTACAATTGGACAAAATAAAGTAATAAGCCTTAAACGAAGTGTAACGCCGCGACGTCCGTTAACGCGTTAAGCTAAGCGTCGGTAATGGATGTAATATGAGTAATTAATGGCCTTGACCAAGATGGTCTTGGCGAGGAAGCGGCATGAGGCCGCGGAAATGTTGCGAAGCAGCGCGTGCTTCCGACCGGGGAGGAACTACTCTGAACCTTCGGGTAACTATTGAACTTGTTTATACTACGTTTTATAGTATAAAAAATAAGCAAAGACGCAGTGAAAATATCATTTCAGTATCCATTTTCCTTTAAAAAAACCTAAAAAACCACTAAACAGCGATTTTGAGTTGTGGACAACTTTGAGCTATACTTTGAAATTTTGGATCACACGGAGGAACAGTACTTACATTTAAATATTTTGTCGACCTCCGTAGCCGAGAGGCAAGCGTGCCGGACTTTGGCGTCGCGCCATCTCTGAGGTTCCGGGTTCGATCCCCGGTCGGGTCAATATAGGAAACGAACTTTTCTATATTGTCTCGGGTCTGGGTGTTGTGGTACCTTCGTTGTTTCTGATTTCTGTAACACAAGTGCTTTAGCTACTTACCACAGAATCAGAGCAATGTATGTGATGTTGTCCAATATTTATTTATTATTTATTAAAATTTTTGTTTTTGATAATAATAATAAATATATAAATAAACTGTAATGATGACTGATTTTTCGTTTAATATTGTCACGTCTGCTTCAGTTTGGTCATTTAAAGTGCAAAATGTTTATTATGATTAGTTTTTTCCTAATAATTTATTACTTTAATTTTACAATTTGAAATGATCCATAGCTTTGTGATTTTAAAGCGGGATTTTTTATGGATGTTTATTTGTTTTTTAAACCACTGAATAGATTTGGGCCAGGTATGGTACATAGGTAGACGAAATACTAGCTTAACTTAACGGAGACTTCGACATTCAAGATAAGCGCATATAATAAATATTTCTAAAGTGAGTCTAATTCTATGAAAATATTGAGATTTGGAGCATTGGTTTGAACTTTTCTAGAATAATTTAAAAATATTTTTCTTGATTTTCTGTGTTTGTCTCAGCTGCAAAAACAGTACAAAAATTGACAATAATGTACTATTTTTTAATGAGACTATTATCTTTGATCAAAGATTTTGTAGATCCACAGTTCCAGGCAAAATAACAATGAGAAAAGAGCAAATTACAATCAAATGGTTGTCCCCCGTATTGTTAAGTACATACAAAAAAGGTATATAAAGCCTAATCTTAATTAATCCTTATCTGAGGAAATAAATCATTTTTTTTTACGTAATGTCACGGTCAAAAAGTGATAAAGGCACTGAAGCCTTTTTTTGCGGTGACATTTTTAGGTCTCAACTGTCCAACTACGAAATCTTTGATCGAAATCACAAATAAATGTATATTGAAAAGGTTCAAGTGTGATGACGCCCACAACACGAAACGAATCGTTACGTCGTTTGCGACTACGATTTCACGCTACGAGTGCCCGCGCGACCAAAAGACATGAACGCGCTGCGCATGCGCAAGTGCCTATCAATCAGTAGATTACAAGTTAAGTTGAGTTATAGATTAAATGAAATGAAAAAGTTTATTTTGGAATACTTCCATAGGGGGGTTAGTAAAACTTATAATTATGATTAGTTTGGACGTGTACCGCCACCCAGTGCTTGATGATAGAGCTGTCTACCCTATCTGCAATCACCGACAGAAGAGTATTGGAGCTGTTCCGCAATCGCTTCCACGGGGAAGCCACTCGCTTGCGCAGGACGGGATGAAAACCGTCAGTATGCCACGCGGCGAACATTCCCGATGCACAACAGCGCCAGAGCAACATCCCCCTGAAGGCGTTATTGTATTGGACACAGAGAGCACTGAAGGCTTAAACAATACTTTAGAAATAAATCATACAATATTATAAATGTGAAAGTTTGTGAGTATGGTACGTTTGGAAGTTTGTTATTCTTGAACGCAAAAACTACAGAATGGATTTGGATAAAATAGGTATATATAGGTAAATAGGATGGTAGGAAGAGATATGGCATACTAGCTTAACATATAGGATACTTTTTAATCCGAAATAACGCGGGTGAAGTCGCGTCAGTTGAGATCCCTGTTACGCAGTCATTTTCCTTTGACGGTACTTCAAATGCAATAGAGTTTGTGTCACAAAACTCGGTTCTCCGACCGTTCGTGATCGAGAGACCAATTAATCGATGCGGAGTGGTCGTTAACTGAGCTGTAATCGGTTCGTGTTCGATTCCGGCCCGTTACTCGTGCTTCCACGGGACATGATCTTATTCAACTCTCTTATTGTAGCTGTCCGTTTGTACTAGTAAGTAGTACTGATGTTAAAAAATCAGATTATTGATAAATCAGGTCTTTCAGATAAATCAGGATTTATTTCTTCTTTCTAAATAGAGTGAAATATGTCTAGAGTGTCTTCGAGATTCAGAAGGCATATTTAAGCTGTAGGTTGTAATCAGTATTTATTATAAGTAATGTAGAATTCTTATTAAGTTTGGGTAATTTAACATTTAGCAATAAAATTGGGAGCGGGTTCGACATTGATAAATTGATGTGAAAGTCAAAGTCAATCTTTCTTTATTCATGTAGAATACATTAGTAATACTTATGAATCGTCTCTATACAATGCAAATGAAACTACCTCCGGTTCCGAACCTATAACTACCGAGAAGATACCGGCAAGAAACTCATTAGTTTTTTTTTACAAATAAAATGCTAAACTTATTACTAATTTCGCACAAAGACATTCAGTTAGTTTGTCAGTTGTAAAAAAAATATATATATAATTAATTAAAAAAATAAAAACATTTAAATTTAAATAACTGTAGGGTAGGAAACCTGATGACATTAATTATGCACACAGCCCTTCGCTACAACCTTTCAAGGGTATTTGGCGGAATCGTTCCAGAGATACGAGCAGTATTCCAGGCAACATTGTGCTATAAAGTAAATACACAAACTATAATAAACTAAGCCGATTGTCCAGATTAAAAGTTTGACATCAGGTCTCCTTTTAACGTTTTTTCCTGTTGCTGAAGACAAGCGTCGTTGACTAACATCTTGATCCCAGTCGAACTAATTGCTTAATTACGACTCAGCTACGGTTATCACGTTACAAAGTTCAGGATGTCTCATTTTAGATGTTCAATGATTTATATCGACTCTTAACTTAGATCTTCGATGCCAAAGGACACAGGTTATGGTTGACTGGCGACCTCGGGAGTTCATTGACAGCGGTTAGTCCATCAAATAATATCAGGCTTTAGCAAAATGATTTGTAGTTTTCGTATTTTACAGATGCCGTGCTCATACTGAAAATTGGTGCCTGATAGAGGTCCGACTTTTTTAAATTGACTTTTAGTAAAGGCTTCTAGTTCAGTAAAATATATTTTTTGCATTCTTTCTTAAATATTTACCATTGGTTCAATGAATATCGGTCTAAGCAGATGTTTTTCAAAAAAAATATAAGTATACGGGTTCCTTGGTAGATTAACAATATCTTGAAGATATTTTGTTTGTAGTATATATTTAGAAATACTGAATCTAATTTTTAAAAGTGCACCAGTAAGCAATATATTTTATTTCCAAGTAATGTAGACCTTGTATCCAAAATAACAAGACGACAAAATGGCGAAATCAAATATATAATACATTGCAGACAGAAACTGTATAACAAATATTTTTACGGTGTAATTGTGAAAACAATGTACCTATTTCTATACATAAACAAAGCGTTTGTATCATGAGTGGTAGGCGAAACCAATCAATATTCAATAACAAAATAAAATACCGATAACAAAATTACACAATCCTAACCACCAAACTGCGTGAAACAACGATTTGAATGCCGTCGACCGCAGCCGTTAATGCCGATATCAATCCAATACCCTGCCTCATGATTAAGCTTCCCTGGCCTGTCATTACCCTGCCGTGTCTTTTGACCTGCCTTGCCACCGGTTACCGCCAACATTACGCTCAGAACAATAAGCTTAAGTTATCGCAGCACAGTCAAAATAATAAGGAAGTCCGAAAGCAAGAATGGAATGAGACATAGCTATACGGTCAAAAGCACTTCAATTCCATTTAAATGATAAAATCACACCATGGAAGTGCCAAAAATATAGGGGTAGCATAAAGTCCTCAGTGTACAGTCTACTACAAAAGAAAATTGTTGCAGTAAATAAGATTTTATTTAACGTGATCACACATTTTGTCTCACTATGAAATTAACAAGATGTTATCTATTTATTCTTAAAGAACCTAATAATATGTTTTACAACATTAACTGAGTCATTTTTAGGTTAGACACGATGTTAATTAAATCCATTACAAAAGTAATTTGTATGTATATTTGGAACCTAAAGACAACCAAGAATTGTTTAATACATTAAATAATTTTCATTTTGTAAATACAAACAATAACATTTTTCGATTAGTTATCAAAGCTTGTAAAAAGAAATGAAGAAGTTACTATTTCAAACATTTTAATGCCAACTAAAAGAAAATATATATATTGGTTGGCTTGCATTTTTTGTAGCATAAATGCGTGGTATCGGCATTTTCTTCCAGACTGCAGCATTATTTAGATTGTGATTTAGCGTCACGATTCTCTATGGTTTTAAGTTTAGATATCACTGTTGCTGTTGGTCATCATTAGAATGTATCACGAACCATATTCAATTTGTGTAATACTGGAGTTGTGGAGTGGTCTACGATGTTTTGTAAACAATCCTTTTGTTTTCTTCCCATGAAATACGTGACAAAGGCTGATGTATTATTTGCTTCGTTTCAGGTATATCGCCATATGCTGTTTGCTTCTATTGACAAATGTAAGTTTTTTTTGTTTTTCCATGAAAATAATGAAATGACTTCACTGATTATGGTTTTCCCAGTGAGGTAAAGAGGCGTTTATAAATTACATGAGGTAATGTTAGTGATTTCTTGACAACTATGATGACCCACGTAGACCACCTTACTTACCTAAAGGTTGTCTGGAAGAGATTGCTTTCTAGCGATAAGACTGCATATATCGTACTTGAACATGACGTATATAAAACCAATTTCTCTAAATTTTCTGTGCAATAAAGTATATCTTTCTATCTATCTACCATCACCACCATGAGAAGTCGTGAGATTTGAGATTTCAATTTATGTGTTGTTAATTGATATGTATTTATTAACATGCTCGCTCTATTAGTCCGAATGCATCGTGCAAGTTCTTCCTTCTGGTTTTAATATTAAGTGAATCAACAAGATGAAATATGCCTCGCTGGAACTGTTAGCAAAAACACGTACTAATATATGGATTGTATTAGACAACGTCACATATATTGCTTAGATTTTGTGGTAGGTACCTTTAGCACTGATGTTACAGAAATCAGAAACAACGACGGACAGATCCGAGACAATATAGAAAAGTTAGTTTTCCATATTGACCCAACCGGGGATCCAACCCTCAGAGATGGCGCGACGCCAAAGTACGGCGCGCTCGCCTTTCGGCTACGGAGGTCCTGAGGTACGGAGGTACTAATTAAACCTTATTTTGCTACCCAGGAAGCTCTCTCTCAGAAGCACATAAGCGAGTCATCAGTGGAGTCATCAGACTTGTCCACGGAGGTGTCTGTGGTTGCAAGCTCGTCGTCCACCTCCTCGGAAGTACATGAAGGATCAGGAGATGATCCGCCCGACCCCTCGCCGCAGTCTGGCCATGTAAAGGTGAGATATTCAGCAAAGTACTGCACGTACGAGTAGGTAATAATGGTAATAATATGACCCTAGTTGCGACGCCGTAAAAAACTCAGGTTTACAGAAACATGGTATATTGTTATTGGCCGACTGGAGAAATACTTCTACTCCTTTAGAAGAGCGCACCCAAATAACAATCACTTCTGTGTTGTTGTGTTCCTTGTGTGAGTAAGGTTTCCAGAGCTCTTGGGGGGTTCTACATTAGTAGCAGGGGTCAAGCCTTCATGGTAAGGGCGACAACAACAACAAGGGTAGTCCTTAAGCTAGGACCTCATTACCACTAAAGATGAGAGATGAGATCAATCTCGAAGTTCAATATAAAAAAATGTTATGAATTTGATATTAAGAGGAGAGAGAAATAATGTGTGCAAGTAATAAAAGCAATAATGACACTTAAAAACACAACAAAGTCCATCGGTGAAATCAAAATACAAGGCTTGATAATATAAATTTATGGCTTCTTGGACCTTTTTCAAATATACTTAAAAAGACTACGTCATAGAATTATCAAAAATAGTGTATTTTGTTTATTAAATTGTTGTTTAAAACATTCTTCTTAATGTGTCTATTGTTTAAACTGTTTTAAGCAATAATTGAATGAGCAACGTTCAAGTCAAAGTTTTAGATTCAGTCGCATCGCACACGATACGGTATGTGCGATACATTATCGAGTTCAAAGGCACCATGTTGTGAAAACGTGCGATTTTGATGCTAAGATCTATCGAAGAGAATCCTTAAAACGCGACGTAGCTCGGTACAGTCGCAAAATCGACGGTCGCCGCTGCTTAAAATAACATGTCAGCGGCCCTTCCATAAGGTACACTATTTTTTTTGCAGCTGCGATTAAGTTGCAGTCTCTTGCACTTTCTTCCCTTTTATGATGTCAAGATAAGGTTCCCTTTAAAATGAGATTGTTAAAATATTAATTCATGCATTTCTTAAAATAACTAACGATGTCGAAAAGTTATTTAATCTTGTCATTATCATGAAAAAACCATGGTCAATATATTTTATAACATCAAGATCCTCGAATTGTGTTTCTTTTACCTTGCTTCCAATTGAACACAAAATTAGATGTTTGTATAAATTAGTCATTTTATTTTTCAGAACGAGACCAGAGAAGCCTTGAAAACGGACGGAACCGAGCAAGATCCGGTGAGTGCATCAAGTATTCTTCCGCAAATGAATTTTAATTAGGCGCGTAAAGGACTTCAATGTTCAACACCGCGTCTATTATTTAAGCCTTTCTGACCTCTTTAATTTTTTTAGAGGAACATTAAAATGTTCGTCGGATTAAATCTAAAAATAACTTTTCACATACGTAGGTACATGGTGCACAAATGTTAATGTATATTATGGTCGTAGGAACGGATGAAACATGTCTCTCTCTCTGTGATAGTCTTCCCTGACAAGTTTGATTGAACGATGTTTGATTGAACGGCTATTTTAACCATTTGGCTGCGACATATACATTGTCGTAGGAACGGATAAAATATCACTCCTGATACTCACTAACAAGTTTGTTTAAGTTAGCATTAATATAGGAAAGTTTTATCACATACTAGCTGTCCCGGCGAACTTCCTAACGCCTATTTTTTTAGTTTCTAACCTTTTAAACCTTCCCTGGACCTCCACAATTATTTCAGAACCAAGATTAGCCAAATCGGTCTAGCTGTTCTCGAGTTTTAGCGAGACTAACGAATAGCGATTCATTTTTATATATAAGATTTTAAAACTAACAAGCGACTTGTCAATAATATTTCACACTCATGGCGTTCGGGTTTAAACTATTTTTTATGTGTTATACTCGTATCTATCTCCAGGTCGATTCCAAATAAATGTAATCCAATCCATCCAACAGTTTCTTGAAGTAATTAGCAATCTTAAAAGTACAATAAAATAAGGATTATTAAAAAAAAGATATGATCCCGACTGCAAAAAGGCTACAAAGTATTCATACATTGATTGGTCTAAATTGGTACCTATAACTTAATCGCTTAACAAGTTTTCATGCTTTACTTAAAACAATTTCATTATAGTTTCTTGTCTTGAAATGTCTTACAAAAACAAATCAAAATTATTTTTATCATCCTTGACTATGAATAACTACCTTTATTTGACCATTCGTTATGTACAAAACTGCGTGGTTGTAGAATAAAAGAATAGAATATGTGTTTCACTTTTCTATCGGCACACCACGTGTTACTCATTGTTATCGCAAGGTTTCCCTTTCATACACAACTCGGCCTTCACTAGAGAGCCCACCTAAAGCTTGAGTGAACTGCAATAGAGTGGAACGGCTTGGCCGTTGCGTTAGGAATGAAAACTATTAATGTATAAGGTTGATGCAAAAAAATAACTCCATTTTTTAAATAAAAGACGACTACCGTTTAATTCAAAGAATAGAAGTATTTAATATAAACTATATAGCGACATGTCGCGGCTTCGCACGGGAGCGATGTAGATAAATACTAATGTTTTTTTTGGCTTTTCCGTGCTTTTATTAATATAAAAAAAATATATATATAAATATCAATGCCATTCGTCGTTGTAATTTTACAACTCAAGAACTGGGTCACTAATCCAGAACATATGTTGAGGCTTTGTTAAGACTATAATAAATGGTTTATGTGAAGTTTGCACAAAATGGATTAAGCGATTCTTCAGTTATCACATTTTTTGTAACAAATCAATATGCGTGGGAAGCCGCGTTGGACCGCAAGTTATACATAGGAACCTTTCTGTTTGAATCTTTAAACAAACCGCACCTAAATCCAGCACAAGTTTAGACCAAGATCCTGTGGACTTTATTAAAACTGCAGTATATAAATAAGAAGCTGCAACATCAATTTCACATCTTCATAATATCCACATCCACACCATGTTTTGTACTTGTAATGGCGATGTTCTAATAAAGATTAGTTCAAACAATGAACTGTATCTAGATCGAGCCTGACCGACATCTGTGGGTACTAGCCCTTCTGTGTTAATGACTTTGTAAATAGTGCTTTTACTCGTAGTGGAATACTCACTTGTCGAGTTTGATGAAGGTTGCGGTCCGCACATTAGGAGCGAAGTACGGTAACGTGGGTCTAATACGAGGAAAGTGAGTGGCCGAGGGCTTTAAAAAAAATATATTTATTGGAAAAAATATTATCTTGGGCAAAATGTAGTTGCTACAAGTAGGTGCTCGTCTACGGCAAAAAAAAAACAAAATAATATTAGATGGTCTGAATAAAAATGTTGCCAGTGTTAGTAAAAGTAAAACTTTCTTTTACAATTTAGTTTTTAATATCCTTGCTTCGGTTGGCTCTTAATTTTACACGCAAAAGTATTTAGTAGCAAAATTGCAAATTGCTTAGAAATTAAATGACTTTGCTCCCACGATAGAAAGAGCGAGATAAAGAGGCGCAAAGGAATTTAAAATCTTGTGATGATAAAAATCTGTTGTGTATGTTTTATTTTTTTTATTTATTCCGCATCATATTTTTAAGTAGGTATATAGCCGTAATATCATCGGAAGGGTGTACAGGACGATAGATGCTAAGGCCTCGACATTCCTATTGGAAATGCATCGGGATAATCAGTAGGGAAAGGGCATTACGTTTTTTTGCGCAACGAACCTCACGTATCCTCACCTCACTATTTCTAGTTAATTTGAATAAGTTTGAAAAATCATATTTAATTACTTTTATCAAGGCATGACCGCTGCAACTCTGTTGCAGAGACTCAATAAGGTTTTCGATTTACACTTTGGAAAAAACTGCTCTACAATATTTATTCATTAAAACAATGTTTACAAGACCCACTAAGAAGCTAATGACTAACTAGTAAGTAACAGTTAATTCATAAAATTCTAAGGAGGAACCAGTTACCGTCGACTGTATAACAAGCGGTTAGCTCGGAAACAAGCTAGCATTAATGGTAATAACTCGCTGTTGACACTCCCGACCTTACAGAATAACAATCATTATGTTGTTGATGTTAATGGTACGTTATGAGGTAAACACATGATTCCTAGAATACCTAAATAGCATGAGAAAAACTCATGAAAACTCGGTCAAATGTAAAAAGCCATAAGGTGCGAAAATTACTGAGCTCCAGTACATTAATGGCGCGATTAAAATTCTTTAGCGCCCCATAAAAAGTCATGCCTAACGCCCAGCGCCGGAAATTGGGGCTTACTTCGTGGTCACCAATTGACGAAGTAGCTTAACTAACCACCTTTGGCCCAGAATTTGGACGACAATGTGCCTGTATTAACGTGACCTAGTATCCTAGTGAATTCGTGGTTTTATGGTACATTTGCTGTAGACGTCCCCACTCTCACTTTTCGTGAATGTGTTTCTAATCTGCGGTTTGTTGAATATTGTCTAGCAATTCGAGGGCGTCAGGTAAAATGGCTCGAAGCTTTTGTGAGCGTTCGTCACCACGCCGCACAATTGACAATAATTACCAGGGAAATGGGTGAAAGGTTCTCGTAATAGCTGCCAATTTAAACCCATTTGCTCCGATATTGATGGAGTGATTGATAAAATGCCAACTGGTGACGGTACTTTTGTTCGGAACACGATTAGACACAGATCGCAGTTTTTTTGCGTTGGGGTACTTTGTTCACTAACATTGATTTTACTTTTGAGTTAAACTGGTGTTATGATGTTTGGTCGCATCTGTTTATACCATTGATAGGTGAAACTATCTAGGCCTTGTCGGAGGTAAAAAAATCGAATTGATATGATTTCGGTTTCACTTTTGAAAACAGATTGTACTGAATGAGGTCATTGGTTTAAAGAATCGTTATTTTTATATTAGGTAGGTAAATATTATTTTAACGATTTCCGGAATTCTAGTAATTTAGAAATGCAAGTATGACCCAGATTTGAATCCTTAATTTAATTATGATGTACTGTTATGAAACACATATCGCATTCCTTAATAGTGTTAATATACATTTTTAATGTAATTATATTATTACTTGGGCTAGCGGAAATCCTAACGACAATTAGTTTTATTTATTTAATTTGTTACATTTTTGGAAGGTTACATGTTTTCAATAACTTTTAAAAGGTCATATTTTGTGAGAATATTAGGTACCTAGTATGAAGTAATATTTATTTTTACATTAATACCATAAAATAGAGGGTATTTAATATTTTTTGATTTTATCTGACGATCGTCGGCCTAAGTTCTTCTCGCTCGCACACCATATTTTTAAGTTTTTGTCTAGTCTTAAATATTATTAAGATTAGGATAGCTACTGAGTTTCACGCCGGATTCTACTCAATAGGATTAGGTTCCGAACCGGCTGTAGCTTCAATTTCGATTTATATTCATTTTAACGATGCATAAGTCGTACTTGTGTACGTGAATAAATGATTTGATTATGATTATGTTAACAATAAAATGAAAATTTTAATTGCATTGCATAACAGCAATTGACCCTCAGGTTTAAACTGGAGCAAAGTTGTAATTATAAGTTATACTCTGTATGCTCACTTCCTTAATCTTATTAACAATCGCAAACTAAACAATACTATACTGGATGTCGTAATGCAATATGACGCCACTCGTAGTGGAATTGAACCATCACATTAACAACAAAGTTATGAAGTTGTTCCATGGTTGAGTACCTCCGGTCTCCGCCAGCTGATGTCTAGTTATTGTGGTAGGTACCACGTGTGGTTGCCCAACGGCGATACAGATGCGGCCGTTGGCGGTTCAATGGGAGTTGTGTTTGTGCAATGCTGAATGAGACGTACCTGAGTTACAAAGGTCTGCTGTTTCAGTCAGCTGTTAATTTGTAGGACATGTAAGTAGATCTCTGCACATGTTCAGTGAGTCAGGCAAGATGAACACATTGATACATCATGATATAGAAATGGAGAATCAGCATGAAGGTTGATATGTACGTTTTCTTTAAACTACAGTCAAGGGGAATTGTATTGATTAAATTTTTAACCAGTATTAAAGATATATCAGTTTTAAAATTGATTTTGTACCTACATTGACAAGACTATCATATTGACGATTGTCAACAACCGTCAAAATGATAATAATAGGTTATACTGTTAATTATGGAGCTTGATTTTATAGAAATACCTACTATAAGTATTAGGTAATAATCTAGTCTTTGTTCAGTTGTTAAATTGCAATTATATCTTGTGATTGCCTTGTAAAACAATCCAATTATTTTGTTACCTAGAGCTTTTAATTTCGATGAGCATTACTAGAACTCCTTAATCATGCTGGTTTTTTATGAGCCCTTTATTAATAACAATAGCCATAAGCCTCACCACCATAACAGTTCTCATGTTCATTAAGTTCGAAAAGGTTGCATTTAGGTGTTCCTAATTGCCCTCCGGCTCCTTAACAGTTCAGTAGCTCGCTTCCTTTCCACCGTATCTCTAATCTGGAAGTACCACATCAGGTATGATGAGGTTTCGAAATGGGGGTCGTGAGAGAGGTGATACGAGTGCAGTTTGCACATGCGCCGCGATATCATCTGTGACCTGTCGCCGGCGACGTGTGATAGAGTAGCTGTTCTTTGGCTCACATTGCATTTAAACCATGAACACTCTAAGTTGCAACTGTTCACCTACATTGACTAAACTCCCTTCCCGTAATGCTGCATTTTCACTATTACGACCGGTTGGGTGTAATACATATGTAATAGTTTGGAAAATTACTAATTGTAACTAATTATGTAATAACTAATTCATAAACATATCCCATATGAGCATCGGAGCCCTTTTCCAAGTTCAAAGTGAAACCATTTTCAAAGATTTTCGCGTTCTAACAAAGCTTTATTAATCGTTGAACTATTCCCTAAAATTTTTCCCAGATTTCATAATGGTCTATGTAGAATCTGCCTTCTTGGCATGAAAATCTTAGCTCGTATATAATAATCTTTTAAATATCGTCCCTTAATCTTAAAATAAATCATAAAGGTTCAATTTTGTTTGGTTACTCTTTCACGCAAAAACTTTTGAATTGATTTTGAAAAAAAAAATTAGCTAGACAGATTAAATACTAGAACTATAGTTCTAAATTGTCCGAACAATGTCGCGAGCAATCATTTAATTTAAAATTTTAGTCGTAGTTTTGCTTACTTCACATTCTCATATCGTCATCAGATCAGCTCAATTTAACCAAATTATTATATTGTAAAGTTTAAAATTATCGAATAAATTATCGGGTAGCTTTGGTTGACGTTCGACTTCCAGTACCTTCATTTTTAAATTAGTTTAATTAAAACAATTGTTTAGTTTCAGAAATTCTAACTGCTTACTAAAAAAATATTTTGCATCAATAACAAAACAAAAACGACACCTAGTTTTGGATCTATCGACTCATGCGTTACAAAAGAACGAAACTTTTTTCCAATAAATAACCTACCGACGGCCTTTTAAGGTCGCTGCAATTTCCTACACAACTATGTAGATGGCGTTTTGTTTTTATTGAGTGGCATTAAAGACGCTAAGTACGGGCGTTGGTTCCAGTGAGGAATGGTTGCGTTGGTCATTTTGTGATCGGAACCAATTTCGGAGTAGAACTGCCTCGCTGGTACTCCACTGGCCCAATTTTATAATGCGTGCAGCGCCGCAGAGCGCGCGCGGCGCCGCCGTGCGAACCGCCCTGACACACTTACTGCCATTTACAATTTTTTTGTGCAAAACTTTCGAGGGGTCGTGACTGTGAAATGGTGCTTTATCCACTAACAGTAATTCGATAGTTTGTTTTGAATGTTTTGTCGAGTGGATAATGGATGCAATCTAGATGGATTGCCCGCAGTAAGGGAATTCGATTATGGTTACCGAAATGACTTTCGAAGTTTGTTTAGGTCAATGTTACGAGTGTTTTATTGTCTTAGGTTTCTTTGGTGGCGCAGTGGTTAAGGTAGGCGGCCAATGCGCGAAAGGTTCCGGGTTCGATTCATTTACCAAATTGACCTGCCAGTCAGGTCAATTTGGAAAATGAACTTTTCTAAATTGACTTGAGTCTGGGTGTGCTGGGATGACGCCCCCAGTAAGCATCCGTCGTCTGGTACTCAGAGTACAAGGAAAAAACTTAGTTTGAGACCAAATTACCTGGTTGGAGTGTTTGCCTGGCGCATTTATAAAAAAAAATCCATAAGTAAATAATAGAAAAATCTAAACTTTCATCTATGGAGAGCCGAAAGATTCTTTGGTGATAGAATGTTCTATTTATATATTTTAGATTTGTAACAATTGTTTAATCTGGTTCCCCATTGGAGGATGGACTTAAGATGGCAATCGTTCTGTTGTGCGATCTCCAATATTAGAATAGAAGTTAGTTGATAGATTAGGAAAACGTGCCATACCCAGGTTCAAGGTCAGGCGTACCTACCTTATAGTAGAATGAATCGTAATGAACACAAAAATTAATTTTGAAATCTACGTGACAGCACGACCTAGCTCCATAGTAAATAGCATGAGCACAGCATTGATTTTGACATACCTAAAACATCCAGATATAGAACTAACAAAGAGAACCAAGACACATTCGTTAATGAATGTTCGATCGACCTCCGTGAGGATCCCGGCAACCCCTGATGTAGTGAGCAAAATGAAGAAGTAGGTAATAGGTAATCCGAATTAATGGAAATAGTTCCATCTTTCAACAAAACCAAAGTCAAGTTCAGGTATCCCGTATTATAATCAGGCTACGCGCTAACTGGAAAGAAGAAAGAAAGAAGAAAGAAAGAAAATACATTTATTGACCACTACACAGAAGATACATGTTTACACAAATAAAATAAAATAAAAACAAAAAGAAGTTCAAGAAAAAGTAAAAACAAAAACAAACATGAAATATTTAAAAAAAAAACAAAAAACTAAATGAGTAAGTGGTTAACTAGGCCACATCTCAGCTATATTAATGATAAAGTTGAGGTGTGGCCTAACAGGATGATATTTTGGGCCGATGTTGATTACTTGTGAGGTGGTAACGACTAATTGGCGTCTAATTGTCCGCGCGTGGCTGCAGTCAAAAGTCGCAGGGCGGAAGGCGGTGGTTAGGTTATTTATCTCAGGGCTATCAGCATTGCTCCACGTCCGTGCAGCTTATGCGAATACTGCTTTGTTGATGAGATCTAACATATTCTTAACAAAACACCAGGCGTTTTAGCGGCTTCTGTTATGTTTAGATTGTTCCAGTGATTTGATTATAAATATCCTGTTTAAGGTGAAGACGGAGCCTGGTTTTAAATTTGCAAATTTCTGTGAGCATCTATCATCATCTATAAATATAAGTAAATAAATATGTATTGGACAATATCACTCACATTGTTCTGATTCTGTACATTTTATACAAACCAGTGACGTAACGAGTCCCGACCTCGCAACTCTGCTTTCTTTTATCTGAATATTTTTATTAATTTGGCAAATAGTAAAATACGTGTCTATTGTTTTTTCATAACTATTTAACGAAATAAAAACAATCTGGTATTTTTGACCCTGCCCGCTTCTCTATTCTGTTACAGAATGAGAAACAATGACGGTAACATAACACCCATACCGGAGACCATATTGAAAAATGTGCTTACCATATAAACTAGACCGGATCTCGATTTTTCTTAATTGTATTGAAAACTTAACAAAATGTAACATACCTAAACATTGGAAGTATTTTTTTAAATATGAACATAGTTAATGTGATTTCAGATATTAGTCTCCAATGTATTAGCATATTCTAATTTACTTTTAAATTGTTTAAGAATATTTATTGTATAACTGAAATAATTATATACGGATTGTCATGAAATTTATTTAGATCAAAATGGATAAACTAGGTCCTGTTAAATCAGATAGTAATAACTACCTACCGTTCAACTTCATGCAGGCAAAGCTGCAGGCAAAAACTATTTACATATAGTTTATAGTTATAACGAAGTTTAGATCATTTCGAATAATTTAATTTGCAATCAAGAACTTTCACGTTGACCTTGCGGTAAATTTCTAATTGAAATAAAAACTAACCGAGTGAGATGAGATTTAAATGTCGATTATCTCTTTTCTTGTCGGAGCTTGAACAAAGATCTAATTTTATTAATTTGCGATGAGTGAGTTCTGTGAAACGTGTCGTGAGAAAAAATGAAGTAACTAATTATTATGAGGGTGTGCGTAGAAGCGGTGGGAGTGATTAGTGATTGATGTTGCTCTAAGTATGGATCTCGTAGAAGGTGGATCATCCAGATTAGATATTGATTAGGTTCACCATCTGGTACCTATAAAGTTTCACTAAGAATGTACCGAAATTACGGTAAAGAATACAAACTTGGATGTGTTAAAATCTAAGTAAAGTTTCGGTTATAAGTCTCAGAACATTTTAATAATCGGCTGCTGTAACCATCTTCAGCATACATTAGTATTTGAAATTTCATGTTTTGGATACGGTTTTATTTAAGATATCAATAGTAACAGTTCTGGTTTTGATTTTGGCTTCGTAAATTTTCTGACGTGGGCTTAAATAAACTGTTTTCTTCAAGCCCAGATTAAAAGCAAACCTGACTAATTGATAATTTACTCGTCTTAAATTATACAAAAAACGTTAATTCTTGCACAGATGAAGGTACATTCCCCAACGAACTTTTCTAGCCTTTGTAATAAATAGCTTACAAATTTCAATGTATCGAATAACACAAACCACATAACAAAAAGTTCGGCGTCAAACACTGAGAACATCGATAGATCAAAGTAAGATCAAAGTAAATGAGCCCCCAAGGAAGTACCAAAAATGTCTAAAAAATTTCCACACGCTTTGCACAAAAGGTATTGTGTATATAGGTACACGTTTTTGACGAAACGATTTCTATTTGTTAATTATATTTCACGATCTCAATTATACCTACTTTAGGTATGAGTAAAAATTAAAAGGAAGATATCTAGATGTGATTTTTTTACAAATATCTGAAGTACAGATACAGTTGTATTTTTCAAGTATTAAACTTACAGCTGAGAAAAAGTAGACTTTCACATATATCTGCATATACCTCGCTAAGTATTACAAATCTCTCGTTCTCACTAAATCATCATTAACTCCCTGAAGCGTAAAATGAGGTAGCTGAATGACAAATAGGCACAAGTTGGTGTGTAATTTCAATGAACTAGATTTCTTAAATTAGTATCATTGTGCGCGCGTCTCCGAATGGTCTCTCCGGTTCAAAATAGATTTCGTATTAATCCAGTGAAAGACAAATTTTTAGGCCAAATTTAATTGAAATGGTTAACAGCGACTTGACCAAAAACTCAATTTTTATTTGGTAATTATTATTCAATGCAATTGTCTGTTGAAAGGTTTGACTTTGAAAACGCCAGTAGGCTGCAAAGATTTTGAATAGTAGGTAGGTCATAAAATAGGTATTCATTTTTATAAAACTTTACTCAGTTAAATTTTGATTGTTTTGAAATAAAAACAGAAAAATGCAATCTCCCCCTCGAACCCCACGTAGGAGTCGAACCCCACGACTTTCACGTATCGTGCGTGCTGCTCTTCCAATTGCACTACTGCGATGGAAAATGTTCTGTTTCTATAAAATATTTAAAGTTCGCTATGCGGCGAAAAGCACTATAAAAAATATGACAAAATATAAATTCTTTGGCTATGTCTAAATATTGTCTATATTCCAGGTGGTGTTCCTTTCGGAGAAGAACAGCTACATTCCCGTGAGCATCAAGCCGCGCTCACCCGCAGTAGACAATACATGGCGAGAGCCGCCAGCTTGGGAGCGGGAGTACCGCCGCCACCGAACCAATGGGAGCAGAGTGCAATGTGAGTAGCTTAATAGTACCGCATTAATGCAATTATGTGTTATACCTAAAAAGGTTTATTGCGTAAAATTAAATCTCGCCCCACTGTCGTCGCTCTGTTGTTCGGACGGTCTATTTGATTTATACATTAAGTTCTGCCACTCTCGCATAGCTTTTACTTTGCTGCCTGCAAAATAGTAGCTGTACGTAGTGACAGTTACTACCAAAAATACTGTACAAAACCAATTTTAGTAATTTGCTCTCTCACCAATTTAAATATTCCGCCTTAATAAACGATCAAGATTTGTTTACACAAATGGATAAACATCTTTCTACACTCCACGTGACATGATCACGTTAAATATCCGTAACTAAATTGCTACATAATAGACAAAAACAGATTAGTAGTCGTAAAATATGCCAGTGGTGCTATAATGATTTAAAAAGATGCCTATAACATTATTATATGGAATGAGGCCTCGGGGTGTTTCAGTGGCCTTAGGGCAAAAGAGTCTTCCAAACATACCGTCACCGTCACCGACCCTAGGTCACCGTGCACAAAAAAGTAGTCGTAAATTATAACTACAAGTAAGTGAATCAAATAGTCTTCAAGTTTTAAATAGATACAACTAAATTAATGCAAGCACGCGCCGTATATCATATTAAAGCAAAACAATCAAACCGTTTCGCAAGCGCGCGACGTACCTATCTCGATAACATCTCAATTTGTCCACTTTTGCATAGTCGGCCGCTGTGTGCATGATATGCTTATTATAATTTAGTAAGCACATTACTGTGTTTCCGGTGGTGATGAGCAGAAAATGACTTTTTCATAGGTATATCAATATGAATTTTGCTAATCCATACTAATATTATAAATGCGAAAGTAACTCTGTCTGTCTGTCTGTCTGTCTGTCTGTCTGTCCGTCTGTCCGTCTGTCCGTCTGTCCGTCTGTCCGTCTGTTACTCTTTCATGCCTAAACGGCTGAACGGATTTTGATGAAATTTGGTATAGGTATACGTTGAATCTCAAGAACGGACATAGGCTACTTGTTATTAGAAAATAAGGGGGGGATGGGGCTAATACCACCTTTGAAAGTTTATATGGAAAAATGAAATTTGGCACAAATATAGCTCGAAACTTGGATTAAAATATAGACTACTTTTTGTTTCGAATATTAGGGGAGATAGGGGCAAAAACGACCATGAAAGGATGTAGTCATCGCGAACGAAGTCGCGGGCACAGCTAGTAGTTAATAAAGCACTTGCACTGGTAGGGCCAGTGGCGTAGTGTAGCCCCGGTCGGCTCATGATATGAAATGGCAACATCAACCATGATGCCCGGTGGAGTAAGAGTAACAAAATTCTAAATTAGTACTCTCTATCCCTTAATTGGTACCCTTTTCTCTTAGTTCAAGTGACTTTTATCGCTCCTGCGCTAAAGGCAGCTGCTCCAGTCACTCAACAAAAGGGTCAATATAGCGTATCTTTGGGATGTAGTTATTATCATTTTATTTACTGGTACAAATTGAGGTTGATAGATCAAGTCTCTCGCTTATTATTTACTTACCTCGCTGATCTCTGGTGGAAAACCTTTCCTTGATATGCAGTTCACCGTACCTACACTCTGTTTGTTTCACAATTTCTCAAATTTAGTTTACCATTTCAGATATTGAAGCGGAATGTCAAGATGACTTCATGAAGATCAGAGTTGGATTCAACGGGTCTTTTGGTGGATTAGTTTATTCAGCAGGTAAACATATTTTCTTGAAATATAAGTTGTTCCTAATAACGAAATGTGCTATTAACAATCCGATATTTACCCAATTGAAATTCTCAGACTTCCGACAATATTGGCACGTCAATGATCGTGCTAAAAATCATTATATTCCACATTTAAATGTATTTAAAAAAAATTGGTCTTTTCATATTTAATTACGTAGGTAGATCATGTCTAATGCCTGGTTCCAATTTTTTACGATTCGTAATGTATGAAAAATGACAACCGTTTTTTTTAATCGACTACGAGTCGAATCAGTCGTCTGTCGGTCGTTTTAGCTTACGCTTCGTATAATTTATTAAAGTCAAGCCCCTTTTAAGTCAGAAATGTTTTTTAAATGCATAGGGAGGACTCACAACATCAAATAAACGGAACTTAATGCTCTCGTTGTATGTTGTCTGACTAACTGTTTGAGACACAATTAACTAGGCATTACAGCTTCTTGATCTCAGATATATGGCCGCACAAAAGGTGTCGGGAAACAGACCCGATGCAATCGCATCCATGTGATGCCTGGTTGCAGATGCGAGTCATATGTCGCAAGTGGTTCT
The DNA here is from genome assembly GCA_037074685.1 of Glyphodes pyloalis. Taxonomy (NCBI): domain Eukaryota; kingdom Metazoa; phylum Arthropoda; class Insecta; order Lepidoptera; family Crambidae; genus Glyphodes; species Glyphodes pyloalis. The sequence continues at coordinate 13,449,590 of JAYKKO010000013.1, forward strand.
AATTAAAAGAATATAAGAAAATAATAGGTTCCTACTTTCTCATCCTCGATTCGTTTCTTGAAGTCAGCAACGAATTGTAGTGGTACATTTTTGTACATGTATAATATTTGTATATATTAATGCTCTTGAAAACATCCTTAGAATTATGTCATCTTGCTCACACAACTTACTTGCAAATTTACCTACTCTATCGAAACGAACTATCGTTTTTGCTGAATCCATCAATGATCGGAAATATAACGACAGCCGTAGCTACGAGGCGAGCAGATTGGACTTCTAGCATCGTGCCATCTCAGAGGTCCAATGACCAGTCAGGTCATTAAAGAAAACTAACTTTTCTCTATGGTCCCGGGTCTGTGCGATGTGGTACTGTAGTTGTTCCTTATTTTTGTTACACAAGTGCTTAAGCAATTTATCATAGAACCAAAGCAATGTATGTAAGAAAGAAAAAAAAGAAACAAAAAACAGAGACTAACACAAAATTTGATACATGTAGTAGGCACATAGATAAGGTACATTTATGTGCCAAAAGGCCCCAGCCTCAGCATGAGCTGCTGCAGCAGAATGCCGCATCAGCGCTGGTTTTCAGGCGAGACCTTATGTGAGATTGTCCTATATTACGTATCCAGTATTAGGTACTGAGGTTAGTTTTATTTTGTTCGCAGGCTACTCCTATGACCCGGACTGTATGTACATCAACGGCACGGGGCGCGACTACTACGAGTTCTATATCCAGCTTAACCGCTGTGGCACCCTCGGCCGGAATAGTCAGCACGACGACAATAGGAAGCACCCCACTGTGAGGACCTTTACATACTACCAGTAGTAGATAAGAAGTCAGAGAAGTTAGTTCTTTTGTTGCTTAAATCCAAATGGTACAACTTACCTACTGCTGATCTGAGGGAGCTAATTATGACTGGAAGGTGCAGTCACGAGGAATGAAATGTAAAATACCTGAGCTTTTATGACGTTATCATAAGGTTCGCTTTAGAATAAAATTGTATACTTAACAGCGTACGTGACTGTATACTTACCTATAACAGCATTTATTGGTCTTAAGTTCTTGTTTCGTCTTCTCATGCCATTTAATAGTTTTTGAACGAAAATGTAACAAATGTACAAACTTTTGCGTTTACCTAGGTATTCATTTTGGTAGAATACAGCACTTTAATGTGTATGCACTTTTTCACTATTACCGCACGGTATATATATATACATAAACAAAGTCTCTGCATGGCGCATGGGTTGACTGGTAGAGAATGCCCCTAGCATTAAGTCCACCTGTTGTACTTTTTTGTGCAATAAATTTTTTAAATAAAATAAATGTGCGAACAAATACAGAAAAAAACACTCGTGATTCTTTCATCGCATATCTGTCCAGATATTTCTCAGTAAGATATAAAGGGCTTATTGTAATGGTCCACAGAAGAACCTGATGTGGAATACCATCACGGTGCAGTACAATCCGCTGATCGAAGAGGAGCTGGACGAGCACTTCAAGGTCACCTGCGAATACGGCTACGACTTTTGGAAGACCGTCACATTTCCGTTTCTTGATGTCGAGTAAGTGCAACACTTCTAGTTATTTATGGCGAATTTTCATTCTACTAGTCACAAATCTGAGCCTTAATGACTACTGAAGCGATGGCTATCACTTATTTTATGCATGTGAACAGGCGCCACCTTTTGGGTTTACTCCAGCTTACACGAAAACTACAACAAACCTAACTCTCATCAAACCGGTTGGTTCAGAAGAATTAAGTAAATTGATTACTTTGTTAGGGACGATATGGTACAGATAAAGAGTACATACTATCTTCTGAATGAAGATACACCACAGCACACATTTATCTGGTTTAGCGCTTCATTATTCATATTCTAATCTTATATATAAAAATGAATCGCTGTTCGTTAGTCTCGCTAAAACTCGAGAACGGGTAGACCGATTTGGCTAATCTTGGTCTTGAAATAATTGTGGAGGTCCAGGGAAGGTTTAAAAGGTTAGAAATTAAAAAAAAATAGGCGTTACGAAGTTCGCCGGGACAGCTAGTAGGAAATAAAAATATCCTGTCACGTAAATCTTGCAATAGAAAGATTGCCACATGCCATGAGTAGTATTAATTGGGCTACAACGCGTTATTTTTAATTGTTAGTGGTTTACTGTTGCAGCGTTAGCTAACTTTTAATTACGAATGATGACACAGACTGGTTATGGCACCATAGTTTAATTTCTATTTTATATGCTTCTTGGGAAAGCAGTTCAAAATATATTTTGCTTCGTTTATGTAGCATGCTCCTTATAAATTGTATTTCTTATGAAAATACGTCATTTCGCTTTAATTAATCTATTCTTTCATTAATTTAATATCTTTATTGTTTTTGTGTGGTCCTTAGTTTACCACTTAATACAACGTATGAATATGTGACTGCTAGCTGCAACTCACAACTTCGTTTGCTTTATTTCGAGATAAAAGTAATATTTTATCGTGATTTAGTATTTCGTCTGCTGTCCAAATTTTATTAATTTAATAGTTGCCGTCCAAACAGGCTTTCTTGATAAATTACCTAAATATTTTTATATACCTAGTTATCAAACTCTCTGGTCAAATTTACAAGATGACTGATATTTCAGATGTGATAGACCTTTACAGTAAATTACTTGATAGTTGATACATCAAATTTTTTATGAAAAGTGAGTTTTTTGATCTGAATCTCCGTAGACGTGCTGTTTTTAAACAAGCAAATTAAATGATTACAGAGTGGCCACAGGCAATCCGGTGGTGTTTACATTGCAGCCGCCAGAATGCTACATGGAGATCAGATCAGGATACGGAGCCACCGGTGCCAGAGTCTCAGGGCCTGTTCGCGTGGGAGACCCACTCACTCTGCTCATCTACATGAGAAGTGCTTATGGTTCGTTGTTTTAATTTTTTTTGATGTTCTAATTGTTTCAAAGTTTGTTTTGATGTGTACATTTTTGAATATGTTAGTACTATCCTTGGGATTTTATTCCTTGCTTGTCCATGATTAAAAAATTGAGTTTGACAATTTATTCTTTTGTAGCTGGGCTTCACCAATTTATCGATCTGATTAGATTTATATACTATATAATTGACTGACTACATAAAATCAATCAATATGACAGTTTCTTTAAGTTTTAATTTAATTTATAACTTATTTTTAAGGTAAAATTTCCTAATTTTGTTTTCGTCATATGTCCATGTCCTTTTCTCCTTTTGAAACAATTCGACAAAGGATTTTCAAGGAAATTAATGATAAAAATGCCCGCAATTGAGATTCTGTAGACAGAAAATTGAATTTTTACTATGTTCTAGTTATTATTTACAATTGATAAATTCTCCAACCCTATTGGGAATCAGCCCGATTAGATCATGGTAAGGTATAACTGCAAAAATGAAGTACCTACCTATTTTTAAACGACGTATCTAATCTTGTCCGGTTATTCCAATAGTTCCCTAACACACATTCGATAGGCATATTAAATGTACCGCAAGTTCAAGGGCGCAAGCTGTAACGGCGCGTACTGTTTGCGTGCGCGTGCGCAATTCGATCATCTCCTATACTCGGTGCAATTCTCTATGACCGTTTGTCTAGTGCGGTCCGACTAGGGTTGCCAAGCTTTCTATAATATTTTATTGGTCTTTTGCCATTGTGAGTTGTCGGGGAGTGTTATTGGGTAAGCCTCGCTTTTTTCAAAGCAAGGGAGTCTCATACACGCCTCTGTTTACCAAAAGTAGGGGTTATGGTTTTCCAAATGCATTTTCCGTGCAATAAAACCTTGAAAAGCTGGAGAGGGTTATGCTAAACTTCCAGTAAAAGCACGTTTTCGAGGCACTGTCTGGTCAGAAGACGAGTAATATACCTACGTTTGTGATGGTTGTGGTATGAGAGCTAAAATTCTGAGTGTTTTTTAATAAATTTATTTTTAACAAGGAATCTTAAATTTGCTAGTATGGTATTTATAATAGCGATATCCAGAATTTACGTTAACTGATTTTGCTGCAATTAATTTTTTTATTAAATTGTCTTAAGTCTTTGAATTAGATAGATAAATATATATACTTTATTGCACAGAAAAATGAACAGAAATGAGTTTTACAGACATATTCAAGTACAATTTAGGCGGACTTATTGCTAGAAATCCATCTCTTCCCGACAATCTTTAGGTATTACCTACCACAGCCCAATTCCCGTATTCACATATAAAAGGGGTTTGCCAAACCTAGGACCAATTTTATCAGAGTTCATCGTTCGATCCGATCCACTTTAGGCGATTCGACGAACTGTGTCAAACTTTTACTCGATAACGAGGAACGTTTGGTTTCAGATGGATTCGACATCGTGGTGAACGACTGCTTCGCCCATAACGGTGCCACCAAGCGGATACAACTCATTGACGAGTATGGGTACGTATTGATTTATGGTTTTTAAACTGATTCAACGATGGATCATGTAATGGCCAGAATTTTTAAATTGAGTTTACTCGACGCGACTAATTAGAGAAACAAAATTTGCGTTAGGTACTGCTCCCTACGTCTAATTTATTCCAGATTTTGAATGTGGTCCCTGCACCTTATCACAACTTTACTACCATCTGTGTATATTTTACTTAAAAGTGCGTAGTACCATTTTTGCCTATTTATATGGTTACCTAGGTACATTGTACCTACCTAAAATAATATAAATATGTAGAGGCTCGAGACAGAAAGTCGATGTAATCCAAGAAAACGAATTTCCAAATTCATTTATAATTTAAAATTACAGGTAGGTACTGCGCTTTGTTAGTGATGATGTTTGGCAAGCCAATTGAGATACCTACTTTTGAATACCTGTCAAAACATGATTTCTCCACAGCTTTCCTATTAAAGTACTTTAGTATATAAGTGAAGATCGGTAAAAGTACTTCTAAATACCTACTGACGAAGGGACGGCCGAAAATATTGCTACTTTGTTCTACATGGGTGATACCTATACCGAATTTTGTTAACAGCTGTCCAGTAGACGACAAACTGATCTCCCGGTTCCGAGGCTCATGGTCTGAGTCAGGCGTGTTCGAGACGCAAGTTTACGCTTATATGAAGACGTTTCGTTTCACGGGATCCCCTGCACTCTACATCGAGTGTGATGTGAGGATGTGCCACGGGAGGTGTCCGGTAAGCAATTATAACCTTAATGAGCTACTATTTCTTCGTCGCTCGCGTCTTTTTTGGTGCAAATTTGCATGAATACAAATCGACAACAATAACAAAATAACGTTGGCGTCTGACGTCGGGGTTCGAACCCCGGTCGGGTCAATATGGGAAACGAACTTTTCTATATTGTCTAGGGTCTGGGTGTTTTGGTACAGTCGTTGTGTCTGATTTCTGTAACACAAGTGCTTACGCTACTTACCACACAATGAGAGCAATGTATGTGCTGTTGTCTAATATTGATTTAACATTACAGTCTCAGCCTTGTCACTGGCGCAATATGAAGAGTGTGCGAAAGAGGTCCGTGGAGAACATGGAGCAAGCAAGTGTGGCGCCGCGTCTCTCTGAGAACATCTCGCTCTTCCAGTCTTTGCGAGTGTTACAAGAGGGGGAGGAAGATTCCGAGTTAGCCGCAAGTACTGGTTAGTGTAATGTGCATCAGTCTTTAGTGAAATTACAGTGTATGGAAGCAATCCGTGCCAAGCACTGATCGTAGGAGCTGGGTTTCGAGCTTCCCTGAGAACATCTCAATTAAATCCTTACTGGTGAAACAAGATCACGGTAGCCACTAGTAGTCTACTCTAAAAAACGAAATATGTCGCATCCGACAACGGATAGCAATTTTTTATTCTCATAGTTGCAACCAATTCACTTCGAATGCGAATTAAGCGTTTTCATACAACAAAATATTAGGTATTTATACAAACCAAAAACCACGTTTTAACTCCCGACATTTTTCATAAATCTTCAAAAACGAAACCACTAGATGTCGGAACTGGGAAAAACTTCGTTGTAGTGTCTACTTACATGTGATTTAAGAAAATAAAACCTAAAAAAGGTGATTATTAATTTCAGAACGGCAGGATACGCACTGAATTATATTAATTGGCATGTCCGCTACTTAGTTCGTGTTATTTCAGAATAAAAAGTATCCTAAAAGTTGTTTTTTATCTAATCTCCGCAGCTAGCAAAATTTCATTAAGATCCATTCAGAATTTTTTGTGTATTTAGATGTAGGTATACAAAAAAAATTGTTTATAGTTTTAGTAGAAAGTGGTATATTAAAATGTATTACTTAACCTTCCAGCGCTTACAGAGGGCCAGACGTGTATGAAGACGTCATCGTTTTCGGCGCTGGTTGCGTCGTGCGGCGCGCTGGTAGCGGCGTTGTTCGGCGCGCTACTCGTTGCAGCGCGCGGGTGGCGCCGCGCCGGGAACAGTACTCCTCACCATGCTTACGTGCCGCATAAAGGGCGTATAAAGTAAAAAAAAGCGGACCAAACACATGGATTGAGTGTTGTGTTGATTTATGCCCGGTTCCAATATTTGAAAAACGATCCGTTTTAGTTACGGACTGTAATAAATAATACCAGTCGTATGCAAAAACTATTCCAGGTTCGTAGTCAGTTGGAGAAAAACTTGTTCTCATTTTTGACACATTACGAATCGTAAAATATTTGAACCGGGCATTATAACCTTTTAAATTATGAATTTAGCCTTCTGCTCTTTTTAAAACCTAAAATACTTTATGAAAGTAAAAATAAATCCTGACAATTGGATTAAATGTAAAAATGCCGTTTAGGTAGGTCTCATTAACGGAACCTGTAGCATAATTACAATATGCAAGCTGTTTTTAGGGATTCTTGATAAATTATTGTTGTAACGCTGTTTTGTTCAAATATCTGAATGACACTTAACTGTCAATACTGCGTAGGTATTTGGCCGGTGTGCCTATTATTAATAATGTATAAAAATGTCCTCGTTTTTCGCGTTGGTCGCGTTATGCAGCGCTGGTAGTAGCTTTGTTCGGTGCGCGGGCAGCGCAGCGATTGGTTTAGCACGACTTATTTTTTCGACAAATACAAAATGGGACCTGCAGCCTAAACGTATTTTTTAGAGTTTGGTAATTTAGACTGAATTAATGATTTAATTTACGACCACAATTGGCTACTTGACAGTTTTTGAAAAAGTATTGCAAAATGTGCGCCCGTTCATTTTATATCCCAAGCAATTCGATTTATCTGGAAATAATCTAAATAACCAGAGAAAAATAAGATTTTGTGTAACACATTTAAAAAGTGCGCGAAAACGCCTAGTCGCCTCACTGTTGCAATTATGACGTCAACGTCGTAAACAACGAACCGATACGCATAGGAACGACTTAATTAAGATAAACGAAAAATGTTTCAATAAATTCTTTATACGATTAGAGACACAATAATTTAATTAAATCGGTAAAATAATCACATTAAAATAAATAATTTTCGCCGACAGCTGTCATTTCCGAATTGTTTCGCCACATTAAAATAAATAATTTTCGCCGACAGCTGTCATTTCCGAATTGCAATGGTGGTTTCCGTTTCGGTTCTTTTGTTCCACAGATAAAAAAACTAAAATTTATTTTGCAAAAATAAAATACTAACTATGCTTTTAATTAAAAAGTAAAAATGTAAAATGATTACTTAAGTAATAAGCTAACATATCTAACACTTTTCATATTTTATTGTTAACACGGTCAAGTAGCCAATTTTATTGCAAAAACTGCAACAAAACTTTATTTGGAACAGGTAGTTCAAATAGATTTTGACTTATGGAGTGAATATAAAATGCCTGTGTTTCTCAAACGAATGTGTGAATACTCATAAATAATCAACTCCAATGATTGATGAGATAGTGTTTTAAAAATACTTTAATCAAAAAACAAACTTAGGTTGCACCCTGTTATTATACCTCAGACTTGGTTTAAAAACACACAAAACATTAATTAAATAAAATTACGTGTGTAAATAAAAGTTAATAGTACATATTTGAACAACCGAATTTTATTTATTGAAGTTTGAATGATAATTTCGGTACATAAATATCTAATGATAAGTAGCCTGCCTGAATTTAGACAACGGAATTAGTTTAGTAAATGAAACTTACTTTAAACTTGGATTTAAGCTTAGTTTAGTGATAAAAACGAATTGAGAGGACTCATATTTTGTTAAAATATATTCCTCCTGTTTGTTAAAACCTAATTTATACTCATAACAAGTTACTTCCCAAGATTGTGATAAAATCAATTTAGTTTTAGGTGTAGTTTTAGTGTCTGGTTAGTGAACTTTTAGCTTGACTCTCCTTAGTATCTTGGTATATTACCTATAGTTGACTGCGTTTCATTAGTTACATGGAAGTTTAATTGAATAAGGTATTAAGGAGTGAATATTGCTGACCGTATCTAATGTTTGTCAAGGAAATGGTTTATTAAACAGTTAAAATAATTTAACGGGTCAAAACGCGACACTATTTTTATTTAGTAGTTAATACGAACTACTGCCCGACGTTTCGGTTAGGTTGCACCACCCGTGGTCACGAGCTGACTGGTTTATTTTAAATGTTTAAAATGGAACGCGAAAGTCTTAAAATTGTTTATTACTTTTAAATGTATTATGTTATTTCAATATAATCTTGACAATTTAAAAACTTGCGCTTAGATATATGTAGTACAACTATTGAAATCCCACAGATGTACGTACTCATTAAGCAAAACTGTTATCAAATTGGAATGATAAATTAGGAAGGAACATCAATCTTAAAAAAAAAACACGTTTATGGTACTTATGTATGTGTGGTATGTAGGTACTTGAATTTAGGACTAATAGAGTCGGTGACGTAGAGGGAGTTTTCGCCGCCCAAGACCATTCGGAAATTTCCCGTTCCCTCTCCATTTCATCCTAAGTTATAAGTTTAAGGCTTAGTTGCTAACTTTAATAGTAACTGATGGGATGACAGCTATCAAATCGCATAAAATAAATTAGATAAGACAGTTTTGACAGCTGTCAAATCGTCAGTTGCCGTTTATGGTAAGTTGGTGCAACTGAACCTAAATATTTTATTGTACAGCCAACAGCACGTCAAGGTAAACGCTTGCAGTTCGATATTCGTTTTTATAAGCAAGACATAAGAGCGGTACAAAGCCCGAAGTAAATAGTCTGACGTGCTTTGGACCGTACCTGCATCTCAGAGATAGGGCCAATCGTCTCTGGAGTAGAGATTAGATGTGCTAAATGTCAAACTGAGAACATAATTAAGATTAATATTTAAAAGACGAATTCACATTGTTTTCGATATACTTGGTACGGTATTGTAGACATTTTTTATGTAGGGACAGTTTTTGGCCGTGGTCTTATGTCTACTGTTTTCAGTATACTTAAGTAAAGCCTAAAGTATAAATTTTACTTTTGTAGTGTGTAGGTATTTATCTATTCAATCGTATTATTTTCAGTCCCGTGATTGAAACAATTAATTTGTGCTTTTAAAATGACCGCTTATTATTGTTTAATGAAGCTATATTTAAAGTGAATGTACCTACATATTACGAAGGATTAAATCATTGTCTGCAATGAAAACAATTTAATAATACGTAAAGCTTGGAACGATTGTATCAATATAACAGTTTTAGTTCAAATCTGTAAATATTAGGATTGTAAGAATTATTTAAAGAACAGTAATTTTAGTTTTTTAGTGTTAAGGTTTATTTTAATATTTTAGCCAATTTTTTACTATTTTATATGCTACATTTTCACACCAATTTGAACACGTCATGTGAAATAATAAATTGGTTACAAATTACATACCGCTTTTTTTTTATATTGCACTTCCAGATTGACCTCATCCCACCTTATGTAAGTGGTAATGAGACCCTAGCTTAAGGGTGACAAGTACAGCATAATAAATCTGTTACTGGACTTGTCGCCCTTACCTAGAAGGCTTGACCCCTGCTACTAATCTAGCACCCCCCAGGAGCTCTGGAAACCTTACACGTATTTTTCCTAAAACATTTCTAACTCGTTCAAAATAGGCTAAAATACTAAAATGTGTTCATTACGAGTCTTGTTTTTACTTTTGCAGTAAAATATGAATACAAAACTACTTTATTTTAACAAAATCATATATTTAAAAATTGCACACAACTTACGAAAACAAAACTTACAAAACACAATAAATCTAACACAATATTCGTCCGTATACATCCAACATTCGTTGTTTTAAATAAATACTTATATCAATTAAAAAGTAAAAAAAATTAAGTAAGCTTTATGTAAAAATACTGTCATGATTTGATGCTTTGTTCACATAATAAAACAGGCTTTAAATAAAAAAACACCTTAGGTATCAATTGCTACGTTACTGCGTCTCCACGGTGGGTATATTTTGTATGACACTCTTCAAGTATTTTATGGCACCCTCTAGAATTTGTACTTCACATTCCTTCAATAATATTATGTTTTTCCTGTAAAAAAAGAAGGTAAATAGTGGGAGGAAAATTATAATAGACGTCAGCAGATCTATGAAATACATAGATATCAGGCGATGTCATATCTCAAACGCCTATGTTACGGTTTAACTATTTTCCCTTAATGCTATTAATAGGCGTTAAGAGGGACAAGGAGGTTTACGTGATTATTTCCTGTCCTTCTTAGAACGGGGAAGTCCCATGCTGCCTCCGATTCCAATGTGTTCCCGCCCCCATAAGAAAAGCTGTACCGATTTACAGGGCTTCACGCTTTGGCGTGGCCGACGATTTAGATTTATTAGTGTGAAGTGGTAGGGATCCCTGTATGCATGAAAAGTCGAAAAAAATCTTCAGAATGGTGTGATTGTAAACGTGGGGGATACAAATGTTTACTTGTATTATAAATAATAATAAAATATTTATTGTATAGCCAAATATAACACATTGGTTTACAGTACATTGGATTATCTTATTGTTAGGCTGTTAAATAACAAATATAAGAGCAAAGTCCCATGACTTTCAAGCTAAGATACACTATGTTTTGATAGTTAGTGGTCTAGGATTTTCCGTGACATGTTATGGTCGACCAGAATTCACATAACACACAAAGGAAAACCTTAGTTTTAGACTTAATTGGTGTGATTGTCTGGCAAATGTATTTATTTATCTGTGACACAAAAAGTACTCTCTCTTTATTTGACATACCAAATTAGATGTACCTTCTAAGATTCAATTATCAATTCGTTACGGATGGTACCAATGCAGTAAGCATGGCTGACTTAACAGACGTCTTATGTAATCAAGACGTGTTTCGGGTAAATTGCGTCATCTATTCATTTCAATGGTTGTTTTGTGAAGAATACCAGACAATTAAAGTAATTTACTACTTTGCTTTAGCCTGATAAATGTCTACAAAACACAACTGGCTAGCTTAGACGTTGCACTGGTAGGTAACTTTAGTTTCATCACGACAACACAACAACATATTACATTAGGTACTATAATTCAGGGGTGGCCAACTGGATTAGACCTAAGATCTACTGTTTACTAACGAAACCCTGTGCGATCTACCAAATACATACTTCTTGGAATCATAAATGAAACAGAATAGTTTAGGGCAAAATCATGTATTTCTCATTAACCACCATAGTAGTTTCTTATACCGTGACGGAACAGCGATTGAACAATGACACAAGATGATGCTGCTGTAATTGATAAATACGTTGCCCAGTCTAGTCTAATTTACATTTGTTGCGTGGCCACGATCGACTAGTCTAACCATCGCAATCGACCGGTCGACCAGTTGGCCAACCCTGCTATAAGTCGTATATAATCGCTGTTTACACCAAAATCTTTTCATGTGTGTTGCTAACAATTCAAAAACCAAAATCCGTTCTTAGCAGATACCTCCGTCACAGCATCAATCTGCATACCAAAATTGAGCCTGATCCGACCAGTGATTTGGGCTGTGCGTTGACAGATCACTATGTCAGTCAGTCACTTTTGAGTTTTATATTATTATTGTTTCTTTAAAATATTTAAAGTTCGCTCGTGCTGCGTGAAGCAATATAATTTTTTTAAATCTTATAGCTACCTGTGTCTCGTATCAGGTTCTATTTCCTCAGCTTTCTTGTAAGAGGCTCGTAACAGACCGCAGCGTGTCAGCAAGAAGGTGTACGCCCGCCTGTCCACACTCGCCCCCACGGCCTCTGCGCTGGCAGCGTCCGATGACACCAGGTCCCCTGGTAGACCTTGACTGGACCACTTTGAGAGTTCTTCTGGAAATTATGAAAACTCAAATTAATAACCGACTCACATAGGTTAAGATTACGTTATAAGCAGTGTTTATTAACTATGTTACTAGATAAAATGTAAAAAAACATTTTCACAATTCTTATCTTCCTACTATATTATCTATCTACCTATTTAATTCGTTCATACAGTCGGTAAGTCATAATTTCAATTAGTGTTTTATCTGAAAGAGTAAGAAAAATCCATACTGAAAACTCTACGTACATCATAAATCAATATTGGACATCACATACATTGATCTGATTTTGTATTAAAATCAGAAATAACAACGATACCACAACACCCAGACCTAGATAGAATATTGAAAAGTAAGTTTTACATTTTGACTCGATCAGGTATAAACCCGGGACTTAAGAGACGGCGCAACACCTTACATCTAGATATTCACAGATTCTTACAATCTCTCGCGTTTTTAATATTAGTAAGATAATTCCAAGACAACAAAATGCCACTTCTATACAATCATTTAGTAGGTAATCTACGTAACAGAACTTTTACAATAGAAACAAGGTATTAACGTATTGCCCCGATTAGATATGCACGGATTATTTAGCATCTACCGAGACGAATCATTGTTTACTTTTCCTTTTTCTAATTACACCGGAAATGAATTCGGTGTTAAAACACCGATGCCATTTGCACACAATTGATCAAATTGATATACCTATTGTGTAATATTAATTCTGCTATTATCTATTCTGCGGTATTACAACGAAAGCCTCAAGGGGCCGTCCATTAATCACGTGAGGCTTAAAACGGGGGGGAGGGGTTAAACAAAAATCACGAAATGTCACAAGGGCGGAGGGGGGTGTAGTAAGGTATCACGTTTATTATTTTTGTAGATAATAAAAATACAAGGGATATTGAGTGGGGGGTGGTGGGTAGTCTTTAACCTCACCATGTAGGGTGTACGGGGGGGGGAGGGGGGTTAAAATTTTTAAAAAATGATCACGTGATAATGGACGGCCCCTAAGTGATTTATAACATAAAAGAGTTTCCTACGTACTATACAAGAAGTAGGTACGTATACGTATCACTTATCCACGGTCATAATTAATATAACCAAATTAAAAAGCTATCATTGGTTCGAAATATAATCATAGCAAGAATACTTTTAAGAACTTAATTATTAATGAAGATGAATAACAATAATTTAAAAGGTTAGATAACATTTTTAAAATAAATACTATCCCAATTGTAACCACACCTACGCTTCCGGAATTCCGATTTGAGTAAAGAAGTGCAATTCCAGCAAAGGGTGTTTTTTGCTCGCAAGTGTATTTTTATGTTTTTTTAGTATTATTTCTCAATAAGCGCGAATTTTAAATTAAATAATACTTACCTTAAAAATACATCGTATTGAAGTCGTTTACACTCAACGTTCGTTCGTTTACACTCAAGCCTAATAAATGTATTCCCAGTTTTATGAAGATACAAAGGATGATACAGATATGTGTAATCTTTGTATCGGTTTTAATTACAGCTCGGCGTTCACAGAGCTTTCCAAGAAGATATTGTAACGAGTGATGCTTCCAAGACCGAGATTGGCAAGGAAATACAGATTATGCTCAGTTTCAATATTTGAAAAACGATCCGTTCTAATAACGGGTAGTAATAAATTCTACGAGGCGTAAGTTAAAAACGACCGACGGACAACTGATGACAGACAATTTGAATAAGAATTAACCACTCGTAGAAAAACGGATAGTCAGTTTTGACATATTACGAATCGTAAAATATTGAAACTGGGCATTAGGTAATATCTTTTGTGATCATCAAAACCTAGCCTTAGTTCGTCAGTAAGTAATTTCGGGTGTTGTGGCACCGTCCTTGTTTCTGGTATCTGTAACACAGGTGCTTAAGCTACTTACCACATAATCTATGTATATTTATATTTAACTAACCTTGGTTCATGTTAAATATTCGTATGAAGGCCAGCAGCTCTGCGCTCACAGGGCGCTCACCCAGGTACAAGTTGTAGTGTGTTATGCCCCCAAGTCCTAACTTAGTAAGCAAGGACAGCTTGCTCTCACGAAGCTGGTCGTTGGAGCTCACGCCTAACGTCAACGAGAGGCTGTCGTGTTGGTTCTTTGGGTAAACGAATCTGAAAAAAAAAATGTTTAAATGGTAGATAGCTATTACCGAAAAAAAAACAAGTGGTCAAAAAATGGCAAAAGGTAAATAAATAAATAAATAAATATTGGACAACATCACATACATTGCTCTGATTCTAAGGTAGATCTGTTCTTTCGACATCACATTATAGTTTGTGTTTAAATATTTACATACTAGCTAATAATTAGTAGCAGTTAGATCTTCCGCTTCCTAATTACATCAGCCCCTTTTACAAATCGTCGTTGCGCGTGCAAACTTCTCGGCTTTTGTACTATTCCGATTGGGACGTGAAAAAAACCTGGATATCTTAGTCATTTCACTATATTATTTGGGACGAACTCAGTAGTAACTTTTGTGATTTACTTTATAAGAGTGTAAAGTTAATATTCCCATAACTCGATTAGACGGCGCGATATTTTAATGCAGTGCTTTTGGCAGTTACGCGGTATGCACATACTGCTCTTCCGCGGTTTTTCACGCGCGTCGACGCCAAATCAATTAAAAACAAGGAATACCTATTTTGTCTCTATCCATCGTTTAAGTTAAGAAAGAGATCGAGCATAAGTAGTTTCCAAATTAGAATCTGTTTCCGAAAACATGACATAGAGCGAAGAGTGAGAATGATTTTGTTACAGGAACAAATAAATTAATACATCAGAAAATTACATCAAGGAGGTAGTCTAATCTAAAGTTTTTCTTATGCAGATGAGAGAAGATGGAAACTACAAGGGGATGTGAACCTAGTGGCTTTTACATAAACATAAATATTGGTAAACATTGAATTTCTATAATTGTAATGTTTTTATTAGAGGCCGTATCGTATAAACTGAACAAGTCGAATACCAGAGATTCCACCGATTGAAGATTGTTATTGATATCAGTGTTAGAATTAGAAATCGCATTGTTACTTGTCATTGTTTGTTCGCATTGTGATCGCGGTGACATAATACGCAGACTCTGATATCGGCCGATTGCATCACAGGTGTTATGACTGTGCGGAAAAGAGTGAATGAAACTAAAGATGTTAACAACTCGAGTCTTCAAGACCTTATTCCATAGAATCGCATTAATTATACAATATCTTAAATAGTTTCGGGAATAATGTGATTTGAAAATGCCCCGAAACTAATCAATATGGTTGATACATGACAATGATTTGTGCATAGTATCAACATTCTAATTAGATTTCATCACGCATAGTTCAGAACATGAAAATAACCGTGAGCATTATGTTTTTGAACAAAATATAATCCACCTATTCAACAATATATAAAACAAGGTCCATTTACAGATACCGTCACATTTAAAAATCGTCAAAAGTGTGTATCTCTTACCCATTATGTAAGAATAGATCGGCATTGGACCTTGCACCATAGAAGATGAAAATCTGCTCTCCAGGCTTGAAATCTCGCAGGGCAAAACATTCACCCCTGTCCAACTCCTTATTGAAATCTGTTGTGATCTGTAAATAAAGCAGATTTTTTTTGACAAACAAATATTTACATGTAAAAGCTGAAAATGCCGGTAGCTTTCCGGCATTTTTGCCGTGGAATAGGCCCGTTTGTGAAAGAGTCAGAAACTCTTTACCAGTACTGTTGGAGATGACGGATTGTGTAGGATTCATCCTCTAAAATCCTCCAATAGACCTCATCTCGTGTTGTGGGAACACATAGAACCTAGATTTTATACGACATGCTAGGGTTTCAACTTCCGGAAAATGTTAGTGTTTGAACATACCCATTCATTCGTACTCGAGTCATGGAAGCTTCTAAACGTATATAGGATTTTTATGTCCAAGGAACTATGGCCCAAGCTAAACATTCAGTTTGGTACTAGGTAATTGTTATGCAACTCTAAGCTTTACTTATTATGTTAAGAAACAAGTTTCCCGCAATTTACCTTGCCATGTTCGTGGTTGCACATATCCCACAGAGGAATGAATGCCGTAACATCGGTGTTCGCGAGCTGAACGTTGTTTTGTCGCGTCATCACCGTCGACACGGCCCATCTGCAAATCAAACACAAAATAAACTTTAGTACTTCAGAAAAACAGGATAACGAGCGATGATAGTGAATTTTTCTATTGACTATTAGAAACAGAAAAATTTTATCTCCCCTTGCGGTGCGGGAATTGAACCCACGACCTTCACATTTCTGCAACGAATGTACCACGGGCCGATAAGTATGTAGATATAAACATATTCGGCAGAGGGCACTTACCGAAAGGCTAACGGTTGATACAGCAGAAAAATTTCATCGCCTACAATAACTTGCGGTTAGCTCAGTTGGTAAGAGCAGCACGCGCGATACGTGAAGGTCGTGGGTTCAATTCCCGCACCGCAAGGGGAGATAAAAATTTTCTGTTTCTAATATTTAAAGTTCGCTAGTACGGCGTATAGTACTATAAAAATAATAAAATTTTCTATTGACCTTTTGTAAGGTCTCAGATTTTAAAATATCTCGACCAAACAAAAAATAACCGGCGACGCCTGATGCAATGTCGAGCAATGTTTTCGCAAACTGAGAGCAATGTTTTCGCAAACATCGTTGATAGAGGATGGTAAATTTTGATATTGCCTTTACTTATTCCATTTAATACTTTGGAACCAAAACTGTTGATGGAATGTTTACCATACGTAGATTGATGGATAGTATTGTTATTAAAACGAGACGGGAATGTTACCCGATATTTTATTTTTAAGGCTCAGTACCAGACCGCGATCCCGCAAATGGGAAACGCTGCTGCAAACTATTAACTGGTTATACCAACGCAACTAACAGTCTTGATCGACAAAAATATTAATAAATAAATAAATATCGGATAACATCACATACATTGCTCTTAGTCTGTAGTAAGTTGCACACGTATTACTATTGCAGAAATAAGAAAGAACGACGGTACCACAACATCAGACCCGAGACAATATAGCAAAAATTCGACCGGGCCGGAAATCAAACCCGGAACCTCAGAGATGGCGCAACGCCACAGTCCGAATCGGCCAGCTCTCGGCTACGGAGGTCGTCAACGTAGTTAAGGATTTTAACATTTCTTTAAAACAAATAATTAAAAATATAAATTATCATTATAATTAAATGTGATTTATGATAGACTTCTAAAGCCATATTAGCATTAAGCACCAGACGATGCTTAGCTTAAATGTACATTTCCAGGTTCGTATTATTTTGATATAGGCGAGTAATAACAAAAACATCATTGTTTTATTTAAAATACGGATTTTAACAGGCATCTATTATTTATAGTAGCTGCAATAGCAAATAATTACTTACGATAGATCTGAATAGTAAGGTTTCTGTAGATTTACAATCTGATACTCTTTAATTAAGTAAACTGTGTTGCTTTTAGATAAGAAATTTTAATTAGTTTCTTCAACCGAATTGTATTGCACCGGTGTTCAGGTCATCGACCATGTTAGCGGTTATTAATCCTTTATAGAGAAAGCGTACAGTTAGCTTTATGTAAATTGACAGTTTTTTAAATTCGTTGAATAACCATGCAAACGATTAAAACTATGTAAGAGTTCGAAGATATTTCCTCAACTGTGATCAAATAAATACTCGTAATCAAGTATTTTGTAAGATTTTTTTGCTGGTTTCTGTCAGTGGCATCACCCGTAAGAACTGATTTAATTATATACAGATAATAAAAAAAACACGGTTAAATTATTTTTACGTTGTAAAATTGGAAAATCTTGGAATTTATTCAGTTGTGAACACTATTTAAAGGTGTTAAGTAAAAAAAACCTTTGTGTATATTATTATAGGATAGGCCAAAATGCGCTTTAAAATGTACGTTAAGCTATTGGTCTCAGTTAGTATCTCGATGTTTCATAACATCTTAAAGTAAGAGTCATTAGATTTAGCCTTTAGTCATTAGATAAAACCCAATTACTCATTAGTACGTCAAGAAACAATTGATTATCTATTATTTCTGTAATTCAGGTAAATTAAGAGTTAAACAACTTTCCATCAACAGGTGCGTGTTGTACGGTCTGTTTCAATGAATAGTTGAAATGAGGACTGGTCTGCAAACAATCTACCTATTCACAAAACGTAAGAATCTAACTCGTTTTCAGGAACTACGAGTATGTTTTATCTTTTGTATGACATAAACATTTAAACATAGACTTTCCAATTCAGAATCAGTTGTGACGTTTGTGAATCAGGCTCCTCGTGTAGGTAATTTGTTGTTTATGGGGCAAAAATGTTATTTTTTATGAATCATATAATTTAATTTAAAAAATACACAGGTACCTCTTAACACAATTATGTTAATGACACTTTTATAATCTAAATCTAAATATATAAAAGGAGAAACTGACTGACTGACTGACTTATCAACGCACAGCCTAAACGGATAAACGTAGGCACTTGAAATTTGGAAGGGACGCTTAGGTACCATAGAGGTGCCCTAAGAAAGAAATTACTAAAATTCCCACGGGAACGGGAATTAGCGGAATAATCCTTTTGTATGAAATATCTAAACCGCTTAAGTTAGACGCTTGAAATTTGGCAAGCAGGTACCTTAGTAAACTTAAAGCTTAGTTGCAACAGGATATTGCAAAATTCCTGCGGGAACGGGAGTTAGCGGGAAAAAACTGGAAAAATCCTGTAGTCCACTCGAACGAAGTCGCGGGCACAGCTAGTTAATAAATAAATCTTATAACAGAACAGCCATAGAACAAATATAAAACTAAATGTACATATGTACACATCCTACCGGAAGATTTTCGGCATTGTTTGTGACATTATTACCGTACCACACGCAACATTTGAATAGTTGCCGGCTCATGAACGTTCAGAGTCCTCACCGTATGTTTATTGGTATCGGAATTACCAGAGCATGACTTGCCTGAAAAAATATGAAGCTTCCTATTCATTAGTGGTGTTCCTTCCGCGGCTTCGCACCTTCGGAATTCGGTTGTTGCTGGAAGCTTATGTGTCGTACCAGGAAATATATTTTCGTTTGATAGCCGTTTGGGATACTTATTTTTTATAGAAAACGGCTCTTTTTGCCATGGAACTAAATACAATTTATTATCATAAACAGCTTTTCAGTCAATGGTCCTCTATTGCAGAACCTAGGCTTTCCGTTAAGTTCCACATGATTTAACATCAAGGTTCATTTCAAGTTCTGGGTACGTCATGTGATGATAGATGATATCAGGTGTTATGCAAATGCTTATGGGATGTTTTCTAAGGTTAAATCGGTATGTAGATTTTTTTTGCGCGGAGGAAACTGTTTCCCGCACCATACCATTACCCGAAGAGGTCACGAGGTGTGTGGCACTCTTCTATACAAAGAAAGGCAGGCCTACCCGTAGGGGAAATCATCAGTTTGATGATGATGCTGTGACAAACTTCTCAACCACCACAGCAACACCCGCGGGACGGCTGCTATTGAAACATTTCCGAAATTTCTCCAGGATGGTCAATGGCGACTTAATAACCTAACGTATCATTGTATAAATATACCAAGCAATTGATGTCATAAGAAAAAACAGGTATAATATAATGATAGAATAAACATTAATAAAAATATTTCTTTCTTCTGATTCTGATCATGGCCCAGTAGTTAATCCACTGGACTGATGATTTTGATTTTGTACTTTTATTGACCTACTTTGAAATATTTTTATTTACATCCTTATTATAGTCATACCCAGTACCCACAGACAAAAGAAAACTTATTTAAAATATAAACACATTAGATGTTTTGTTAACATGTAAACGATGGTCCCTTGCCATTGATCAGTGCATGGTCTTAAACACATCCCACACAATGCACAATAAGCCTCGGATGTCATGGACTCTTACTTTCGACAATTATGTGAATATTTTAACTTCCACTTCACCCATTGTTATCTTGGCGACAGTTCCTAGGATTACGTACGGTATGTACTTTCGAGTGTATATTGCATCATTGTTATATATTGAGATGAAAAGTCAGTGCTTAATACACCAGTCACTGATTTAAAACAGGTTCATAATGTATGTTTTTCGTGCACTGTAAGCTTAAAATATTTTAGATAAAACTAGGTTAAGATGAATTAATATCAAATCATATAGGCCATTTCTTCCTATACGGTCAGGAGCTCATACCAGTAAACGGAATGACGAAAATTTCAGCGTTCTAGTTTTATCCAGAGGTTCTCAAATAAGTGTCTAAAAAGTGGCTTACTCCTAATTACCTTAGAAGTATGAATCTATTTTTTATTTCGTAAACACAGTTCAGAGTATGCCTCTAGTTTTCAGATCATATGCATTGTGCACAGTGAATGTATTGAAAAAAGTCTCCACATCAAACAATACCTACCTATGCATTTTGTAATGAGGTACCGCGACGTATCAAATTATGGCTTGAAAACTTTTAGGGGATAACAGGTTGACGCTAGTAACTTCATTGCTTTGATTATGTGGTAAGCATTTAATAGAATCTAATAGAAATCAGAAACAAAGACGATACCACGAAACACCAATTAAACCATTTACAACCTTCCTCGTAAACTTTTCCCTTATCTGGTATTTTTGAAATGCCTTACGAAAACGGCCAAACATAATCAAAAGCAAAAAAGTGTGAACTGCTTAGGCCGGTTGCGAATTTCCTCGCAATTTTAGCGATATTTAGTAAATCGATTACCGGATGGATGCTCCCCACTTTCACAATACACAACGTTTGCCGTTGTTTACCAACACTATCGACGGTTCCTTTCTAATGCTAACACACCCGTTAGCATCAGTCCACTTGTCATATATGCGTTTATACGATTTCTATAAGCTAATGTGGCGAGAACCCGTGAAATGAATGTGCATGATGCCTATGAACATTGCTGTGTCTTATAATACAATGATGACTGGCCAGTCATACGATACACTTCAGTAACTGTCAAAACACGAATCCTGTGTATATAGACTTGTATGTAGATAGCACAATCATTTCAGAACATTTTAAAGATATATAAAGGAGTCAGCTCGTGACTACGGTTGGTGCCACCTAACCGAAACGTCAGGTAGTTAATTAATTAATAGTTCGTATTAACTATGAAATAATAATGGTGTCGTGTTTTGACCCGTTAAATTATTTTAAGTGTTAAAATGGAACGCGAAAGTCTTAAAGTTTACATTTTAAAGATAATTTGCATGAAAACAATGCGGCCGATGTAAAATAAAGCCCTATTTTACTGCTACATCTCAACTAGGTCGCGAAACGCCATTTTTTGTATTTGCTCTTATTCCACAAGCAGTTTAAAAGCAAAATATTGCAATATCGATAGATTCTTTACGTGTACGTTTTACGTACATTCATATGTAAGAATGTATGTTTGCATGTTTGTCACTGTTTCACGCAAAAACTACTGAATGTATTTGGATGGCTTCTTTTTCAAATAAATGTATTACATACAGTCAGCATCTTAGTTTATAATAACCTCTGTACCTTGTCGCATTTAGTTAACTGTCTATCTTATTCACTAAGTTACGTGTAGGTTTCAAGTGACAATGTAGATAATAAATGTCACAGGATGATTTGAAAACCGAATTTCAACAAAAACAAAATACGAATAACTAGGTAAACGTAGCAAAATCATTATTTGTAAAATGAGATTAACTAAAGCTGCTGATACTAGTGCAAAATATAATCAGAGCGGTATAAGGCAGAAGCTAAAATAACGGTACTCACAGCTTCATAATAAAATCCGGATAACAGTTTATAAGAAAGTGACAAATTGAAAAGTAATGCCAAGAATATAAAAGACGTGCATTTTATTACCATCGACCACAATAACAAAGGTAGGTGTACAAGCAATTTGTTACATCGAAGATGCGGTTAGTTAATTCGTAGTTTGACAAAGTGATGACACGAATGTTGAAAACTATTTTTAATATTAAATATGAAACGTGACTAGACGTATTACGTATACCACCAAGTCAGTCTAACTGTTGCATAATTTAAGGTATTGTGCAGTATTATGAGATGAAATTCTAAAGGGTCAATGAACTTTTAACATCTTTTTTATTTTGATTTTACTTTGAACTAACTGAACTAAAGCCAATGTGGTGTAAACAAGAAAATAATACATATTACTACATTCAGATTCAGACAGATTGTGCTTTCGACCGAGCCAAAAGGTCAACCAGACACCAGATTTCTTTCATAATAGGGATGACTCGTTTAAAAATTAACCGTAAGATAGATTTTCATAATATAATAAAAATATATTTTTTGCTCCAGCAAATAAATAAAAAATAATGATGTTACAGCGTATCAAAGTTCAGTGGAAGAGTGTGTTTACATCACTTGGTACAAACTGGTCAAAGTAGTGTAATGTATCGTAGTATATAGTTATAACATCATAAAAGAAAAAATACATTTCTTATAATTTTTTGTTAATTTAACTGTTGTAGTAAACATATATTTTTTCGTTATGTACCTAATATATTACAGTGGTTGAGATTTAACGACTTTTAAAAGAAAGTATTAAATGACTAAGTTATTCAAAGAAAAAACCTCTGAGAGCTTACATCGCTTTACAATCGGTCCGAATATATTAAGAAAATATTTTTGAACTTTCCCATTTAGTATTTTGATGATTATTTTGATTGTGTTGTTTCTACTAACGAATGGAACACCAGCTAACATCTTTCTCATTATTCATTAGATCTAAAACGAAAGTGCCATTGTTTCAAGCCAATCAGCAGAAACAGTAAAATTTACATTAGATAGTATTTATTTTAATAAGATTACTTTTTATCATGATCAGCTATTAATTCATCTTAATGCCTTAAAAAATATTTTTTAGGCATAATTATATTATAATCTAGCTTACCTATTCAAATGATCAAAATAATTTTATGGATGTTGTAGTGAATAAAATTAAAATTTACTCGCGACTTAGTGCACGTTATTTCTTCTAGTCTTTTATTATAATATTTAATCTGTCTAGCTATTAAATCAATCCAAATTCATTAAATAGTTTTTGCGTAACAAAGTAAAAAACGTAGGGCATACATTTACGTATATCATATTTGTAGGATAACAAATTTTACAACACAAGGTTTGTCTGAAAAACACTCTAAAGTTTTTGTCTACATCCATTAATACATAACAAAGCAAAAATATAATAATTGTACACACAGACAAGATTATATCAGAAACAAAAAATGATTATCTGACTCAGGATTTCCTAACAGCACAAAGATAGAGTAAACATCAATATTAATTCCATCTCAAAATACCTATTAAATATTTAAACGTCTGCGATTACGCCATCTTGAAACACATAAAAACACTTTCAGACTAATATCAGTATAGAAAATGCGTTACTTAATAACATTAACCGCTAGTCGGTTTGCTGCAGAAAGTAAGAACCGCATGTGAAAACGACATAACGAAAACAATGACCTGGGAGGTTGTTGAGAATAGTCGAGAACCCAAGATGGTATCGTGTGTGGTCCGTGGGAAACCTCTTGTTACAACCGATACTAATTTAATTACTAGAATGAAGACAACGAAAATGGGAAGCACAATACAATTGTGTACACATAACTAGGTATCAGTACATTAGGCAGGCATTAGGCGTAGGCTGCACAAATAAAATTTTAGCTGTGAACGACTGTTTGTAGGTTTTCAACTTATGCTCGGTTCCAATATTTGAAAAACGATCCGTTCTAGTTACGGAAAATATAAATTACATGAGGCGTAAGCTAAAACGACCGACAGACGACTGATGACAGCTAATATGGAAAATAAATTTGGAATTAGAATTAACGACTCGTAGTCGGTTGGAGAAAAACGGATAGTCGCACGCATCTTTTCTCGCCGGATTGTAAAAAATAATGATGACTGGGACAGTGCGTATTCTATAAAATGTCAAGATCCATAGAGATAAGTAAAGATAATGCATACAGAAATATTACAAAGTATGACTTCTTTTTGTATTTAATGGCAGCTACGCTTATTTGGTATGTGTTCTATGGCTTTCCAAGGTTTCTGTGGATGTAAATATTTTAAGCTCATTTTAAGGCACAATCTGTTGTGTATAATAGTATTGAATACTACAAAATCAATTGGCACCATGAATTAATCGAAAAAGAAAAGTTTTATTTATTTTATAAATGAATAGCGGCCCGCCACGGCTTCGCACGCATAATCATTTATTACAAAAAATGTGATAAATGAAGAACCACTTGACCGATTTAGTGCAAGCTTCACATAAACTGTCTACTTAATAGTCCGAACAAAGCCTAAACCTTTGGTTTGGATAGTTGAGCCCTGTGCTTGAGTTATAAAATGAAAACGAAAAGTGGCACTGATTTCTATATAATATATTAATTAATGACATAAATCGAACTACTTCTTGATACTTAACAACAATCCGAAACATCAGGATAGGGTTTGTTTTCACACATTGTACAGACTTTCCATCAAAATCAAGTCGCACAATTTCTCTGGAAAAAGTAAGAGTAAGTGTTTTTTTATTATTAAAATCTGAAAGTCAAAACTCACTGGGAAAACATCCTATTATGATTACTGTGAGCTCAAATTTATATCTATTATGTGAAATCATTTCCCATACTTACGCTAACTTTCGCAGTCAATTTTCTACAAAAACATGTACCGTAAAATACGTGACGTTGTCGCACATGTATAAGGTCAAGAACATCGGTTTTAATATCATTAAATCCCGAGTAGAGTAAAACGATCCAGAGACCAATTTATTCGCTTTCTCCTTAGTCGCAGAGGCGTTTTACTAACGATATTACGTATGTCGTGTAATATGATGAGTTAATTCAGTCTAGCTACTGGGGCATTAAGCAAATTGCCGAGAAAACGTTCAATTTACTAGATAACTTCTTAATTCATCCA
Organism: Glyphodes pyloalis; assembly: GCA_037074685.1. NCBI lineage: Eukaryota > Metazoa > Arthropoda > Insecta > Lepidoptera > Crambidae > Glyphodes > Glyphodes pyloalis. Next base: position 13,474,887 of record JAYKKO010000013.1, read on the forward strand.
TAACTTTCACTAAATTTCTGTTCTCGCTTATTTGAAATGCCCTTAATGAACTGAGTGGTGTAATTTTTATGTTCTTTTGTCAAACTTATTTTAATGAAAGTAACCAAAACAGCAGCCAAACTTAAAAAGGGTTCATTGTTTGTGCATACATGTGTATCAAATATACGATTGAAAAAATATATAAGACACAATGGTAATGAGATTTGTTATTCATAAAAGTTACACCAGTACTATTTATGAATCGTCTACATGAAATAAGTGAAGCTACCTCCGGTTCGTATCCTATAACCACAGAGAAGATACCGCCAAATAACTTTGTACCTAGTTTACATTACAAAAAAGCGAACTAAAAACTTTTTTTGTACCAATACATACACTGTAATTTGTCTATTTTAAAGCTGTTATATTAATCCAATAGACCGAAAAAAATTTAAGTACAAGTAATCAATAATTACTATGTATCTAATGAAATAAACTTCGAGGCGGTACAACTTCGATTATAGATATTATGTCATATTTACACCAATATTAATATAATATTTATTTGTATTTGTATCGTTCGTTACACAAACGATGACACTTAATCCAATTCGTCATTATGTCAATCCAAATAGTGTGCAATCATCCACTCTCCCACAGCGTTACCTAACATACATCATCGAAATATCGTTAGAAAACAGGTCGCGAGAAATGCTTAAAGCGCAAGTAGGCGTGAAAATTTAATTTCTGGTTTTGTCACGGTGATGCGAAGTATTTGTGGCCGACAACTGCTCCAGGAAGTCGAGTCGGAAATCGATTATTATCACAATAATTCTTTAATTCAATTATGACAGCATTCATTTCCATCGTATTTTGAGATATATTAGTTTTAAGACCGACTTTGCAGGCACAGCCAGAAAAAAATAATCAAAAATAAACTTAACCGTAAATAAAGAAATGTGTTGCTATGTTCATAAAAATAAGAAATTTGCTGAGATTAACATTTTTATTTTTCTATAAAAAATGATTTGTCGCCAATAAACAAGCTTGAGGTAATGTATCGGAAAAAATACCAGCAATTAAAGTTTAAATCATTCTTCTACTCACATTGTTTAATAAACTCTTAAATTCGATCCACACGGATCCAAATTTCAAACGAAAAGGACTTAAAATGAATCCATAGATTTATTAAATCGCAAGCATTAGTTGCCTAATAATAACGTTTGTGAAATATTTTGCAATGAATAATTTTAAATACTGTGTTACGTCTTAAAATCATTTCGATTGCGGTATTCAAATGTTTGTATCATTCTAAATAATTTGGACGTTACCGTTTCAACGATATGTGGTAACCGCCTGCCAAAGTTGAATTAGTGCATGATATTATGATCTCCAAATTTAGCAACGATTATATCAGACAATTGAATATCTGCGTTTACTAAGAAGTGCATGTTTATTATTGAGAAGAGAAACTATTTTCTGACGGCTTTTATATCACAAAGTGACTCTACAATTATTACAACGACAAAGAGAGGCGTCTATCTTATTAGATTACGGTCAAACTGTTTTAGAGTTACAACAACTTGACTGTCAAATGAGATAAATATATACCTATTGAAATTAGAAAACGACAAAAACGTCAGTAGCAGTTAAGAGTAAGTTACCGCAACGGAGACTAAGGCAGTCTTCTTAATATGACAATTTAAGTGTATACTGGAGTAATTTACATTAATTTAAATTAAATTGTATTGGGCTTTACAGGGCGACGAAGGAATAGCAGTACGTGTTCCTTGTGATGATAATCATTAGACAGTACAATTAGCAGATGATAATTCTCGGTCGAGTGGCGTCGCAGCGCAGACATTCCGCGAGGCAGACGGCGCGAGCGCATTCCGTTTCACGTATACTGATCCGTCTTCGATACACATGGTAATGCACCTTGGAATCGATCAGATCGTTCCACTCGGTAATAATGAAAGCCAGTTTAGTTGGATACTTTTTTTTTCTAACTGTCTATTGATGATGGCTGTGAAGCCTTATCATCTTCACAGAGCTTGTATTTATCACTGCTATGTATTTAAGCAACTACCAGATGGCGCTCCCAAACGGGGCCCAAACCTGAAACTGGGACTTTGCTATCTAACGTACTTTTGGGGAATAAAGCAACCCAGCACGTGCCGGTAACGCGAAAAGGACCCTACTGCTAAGGGAGAACGCGGCGCAAGCACCCACCGACGGGGATTAAGTGGAAACTATTTACCATTATTACGATTAAACAAGTTCAAGGCTTAAAATCACATACGCTTTTTACTCGTCCAATTAAGGATTTACCAAGGATATTGACATCCTAGATTCCTGTGGTCTAGGGGTAACGAGATTAGATTCGTTAGGGTTTAAATTCGGTGAGGCAACCATTGAGTATATTGTGCACAGTTTTGAAGGACATTTTCGATTTTTGAACAGATTTGGTAAAGACAAAATAATTATTATAATAGTATACAAAAATTAAATACTGAATTGCCTAAATGTATGTTTATTGAGTCACAAAAAAGAGATAAGTAGTTTCAGGTACAAAGTTTTCTAAAAATTGTTGTCATTGTTCTCATTCTCCGTCATTCTATTTTTATAACCATAATTCACGCCTAATAAAATGCTCGATTTCGTATTGCGTGCAGTAAATACAATTGGACATGAGAAAAACACAGAGAAATCTAAGATGAAATTATACTTAGCTCTACATCGTTTAGACAAGACGAGAGAATATCAATCTTATGCAATATGCATATTCAAGTATTCTGCCTCGTCTCGAGTTTTCGCTTCAATGACTTCGTCGTTATTTCATCGATTTCGAACGACAAATTGAACATCGCAATTTGGTAATAAGCTAAAAATTTATTGACAACGTTACGTGATCCGTAATCTGTTGTGTTTGTTCTAAACAAAAGTAAAAACCAAAATATGGTTCCCGTATGCTTAGACGTAGGTGCGGGCATTACCATTTTCCGCCGGCATCGCGGCATTCGAACGCATCGTGCCGTCGCGCGCAAACGTGTACCGCCATATTCACTTTCACGTTCATAAACAGAAAAAACGCGGGAAACCTCCGCGAGAAATCTTGCATTTTTCTCGTTGCTAAACAGTCAGTAACATAATTGCTCCAAGCGTCAACCGTCGTGTATCGGACTGTTTACAAATAGTTATGATGTGAGAAATAAAAATAAAGAACCGCTGAGGCCATACAAATTGGGTGTTCGTTTTTTGAAAAATCGAGAATAAGTGCGGGTGGATTTTGCGGTTTAGCTTTCTTTTCTCTTCCTTATCTTCGATTCTTTCGCCTTTCGTACTTCGGTTCTTGACTTTTCAAACCTACATACATTTGTTGTTACTGGTACAAATTCGAGTGTATAGTGTTAATTGAGTGCGGTTGTGTGGACGTTTTTGGTCTGCGTTTGATTTTCGGGCTTGGTTTCTGGTTATAATATGGGTATTACTTGGAGAGCCGCCATGCCACTGTTGAGTACGCTTGCTGCATTGGTAATAATCGTGCACTCCGCTGAGGAGAACTTGAACCGGGAGCACCGGTACGACTTGAGGCCTAGGGTACTGGATACGAGACCCTCGGAAAATGAACAGGTACAACATATAAAATAAATTTAATGCTGATGATGATACTTACTGATGACAATAAAAGTGCCTCATATTCATTTAATTATTTATTTAATATATGGCACACAAGGCAATATCAAACTACTGAAATCGGATAAAATTTTCCATGTATATTACAGTTCAATTATTTGTATGAATTAAATTAGTTTTGGTGTCTTCGAGACCACAAATATGGTGTACAAATGTTAAATAGGTAAGACATAATAGAAAATCAGTAAGGCGGTGATTCTAGGATTTTCACATTAAATATCAATAATTATATGTTGAAATTCCTTTTCGTCTAAAATAATTTATATTTTTAGTAATATATTTCTTACTTCCTTAGATAACGAATTATATTCGTCTCAAAACGTCAAGAATACTAATTATAAGTAGGTAAATAATGTTAATTACAGCTACAAATCTAACATACAATATTCGGATCACTTTAAAATTGAAGCAATCTTAATGAATATGAGAATAAAACGCACTATTGTATAATATTAACATTAACATCTCGCTATTAAATAATTTAAATATACATTAACCTCTTTTAAACTGGAGTAACTCGGTGATGATGTGAATTGTCAGATTAAAATCGTAGAATAATTAGATTCGGTTGCTGATAATTGGCCGCTTTGGTCTTGGTGCGGATGTAACAGTTTGAGCTAATAAGTATAGATATAGGATACAATCTAAATATATAAAATGAGAAACTGACTGACTGACTGACTGACATATTAACGCACAGCCTAAACGGATAAACGTAGGCACTTGAAATTTGGAAGGGACGTAGCTTAGGTACCTACAGTAAGAAAGGAATTCCCGAAATTCCCACAGGAACGGGAATAAGCGGGAAAAATCTTTTGTATGAAATATCTAAACCGCTTAAGTTAGACGCTTGAAATTTGGCATGCAGGTACCTTAGTAAACTTAAAGCTTAGTTGCAACAGGATATTGCAATATTTCCACGGGAACGGGAGTTAGTGGGAAAACACTGGAAAAACCCTGTAGTCCATGCGAACGTAGTCCATCGGCACAGCCAGTCTTGTATATAAAAATGAATCGCTGTTCGTTAGTCTCGCTAAAACTCGAGAACGGCTAGACCAATTTGGCTAATGTTGGTTTTGTAATAATTGTGGAGGTCCAGGGAAGGTTTAAAAGTTTAGAAAAAAAAAGCGTTACGAAGTTCGCCGGGACAGCTACTTTATATATATTATGGATACACGATTTAGGTGGTAGGTGTTCAAGCATTTCCCCGTTCAAAAAAGTATAGATTCAGTCAGCGTGGATTGACAAAGGCAAATGATTATATTGGTTAAGGCAGCTATTTTACTCTATGCAATGTGGTCGCCCACCCACTGACCTAAATCATGTGGTCTGAAGCCGAACAATTTTTAAAAATTTCTGATAAATATAGGCCACAATGAGATCAGGTAGAAAAAAAAATAGGGTATGGCCGAGTTAAGACACGTAAGTAGCTACTCTTGCGTACTTAACGGACGAAAAACTTGGCGTCTTATACCGTACACTTAACAATGGGACACTAGAACAAGGGTCTAATATCTATTCCGAAAATAGATAGATGTTGTGTTGTTGTAAGTTAATATGACCATCATCGTCAGGGTGACTATAAATATTTGATCGTAGGTGCTGTTAAGACACACATATGTACTTCCTGGAAACGTTTGAGCCGGTAAATACAAAGATGAAAATTCAATTGTTTTTCAATTTCGAATGTTCCTGACGAGTTTCCCTTTCCTTTGATTATATCAATTAGCTTTTGCATACCTCATGCTAACTTAAAATTTAAAGTATGGCGGAACAAATAAAAATCAACTTAATTTTTACCAAATTGCTGAAACAATCAACATAAATTATGACGCTGCAAGTATTGCATAGATCACTACTCCTACAAAAAAATCCATTACCATCTAATTCAATCATTCTAACTTTAAATAATATTTTGAAAGGTTGCATTTTCGTTATTTCGACTATATGACGATTAAAATTATTTTATTATGACGATTATTTGACGTCCTCCGTAGCCGAGAGGCAAGCGTGCCGGACTTTGGCGTCGCGCCATCTCTGAGGTTCCGGGTTCGATCTCCGGTGGGGTCAATACGGGAAACGAACTTTTCTATATTGTCTCGGGTCTGGGTGTTGTGGTACCGTCGTTGTGTCTGATTACTGTAACACAAGTGCTTTAGCTACTTATCACAGAATCAGAGCAATGTATGTGATGTTGTCCAAATAAAAAAAAACTTTAGCCTTGCACACCAATAACCTGGTACTAAACTAAACTAATAGCTTGTGTTAATGTTTTAGGACAACGAATATAATACTTTATTTTGGTTTATAAACATCCATGTCTCTACTATAAATGCCTATGTTCCTCGCACAAACATTAATCCATAACGGGATTCGAACCACCGTCGCTGACCACTCTACTAAAGAAATTTGTTGATCTCTGAATCATTTCAATGAAATTACTTAAAAACTAATTCGTTGTTAAAATACTTTATTCTGCGCATTGAAGTCTTCATATATTGTATTTCATACAAAAACTGGATGATATATAAAAATGAGTGCCTAATCGCTATTTTCGCCAAAGTTGACACAAAATATTACAAACCATAGACAATATTGTATTGTTTGTGCACCAGGTAAATAAAACGTCTAAAATAAAATCAAAATATTTTTTGCCCAAAAAAGTTTTATTTCAAATGTTAACAAGCTTAGCCGACTTTGTTCCGGTTATCGTTAGACACTGATCAATTGATATAGAAATTTGTTCAGAAGCATTTTATATAAGCGGTCGGTTCTTTGTCGAATGCACTGGTTTTCTTGTGACATGCTTCGTATCTACAAATTTTGCATACCTACAAATGTTGGATTTGTGTCGCTTTTTATTTAACCAAAAAATAGTAGTTTTGAATGATCAAAATAAAGTTCTATGCATAGCATAGGTATAGCATCTAAATTACTTTGAGAATAAGAATGTCAAGGATAGTGAATAAATTCAAGGACATTTCATTGCTGAGAACTTAGCAAAAGGTTCTCAATGTTTCAGTGAATTAAAAAAATATCACGTGACGCATTGTTACTTCAAACAAAAGAAAAAGTTGCCATCCACTTGCACCTATTGTACAATATCTATCTTTTGTTTCGAATTAAAAACACTAGCACTGCATACGTTTGAGAGACAGCAACGATTTATTCTTTTGTTTCCTATGAGAATAATGAAGAGCTTATCTTCGTATAAATGCCAGTACTTTCGAATTCATTAGAGAGATTAATGTAATAGACATTGTAGGTTTTAAAAATAATATGAGTCTGCTAATAATGTACACAAAGACTATGATTCTAATCTTACTTTCTGGATTAGATTTATTTGTTTGAAGACTGTAATCTACATATTTAATTTCGCAGTTATTCATTCTCACCAAAGTGATTTTAGAGAACATACGAGATCTTTACTAACACTTCAAAAAGATCAGAACAAAACGCAAAATAGTTGAGAAAATTATTAATGTGAAATATAAGTAGTACTTATTGAAATATGTTTCGGGAAATTTGTGAATATGAAAATATACACACGTAAATCGGATCAATCGCCTAATAAAACAAATCGTAATACACGTAATAAAGATAACTAAAATACTGTAAAATACGTATGTAATGTTGTCCAGTATTTATTTAGTATACCTATCTTGTTACTATTAAAACCAGTGTTTAACTTTTATCTGTCAATTCTTATTAAACTTACGACTCACCCTGGCTTTGCACGGCTATAATAAGTGTTGAAGGTTTTAATGGAAAAGGATTCATACAATTCGATCGATTTTAGGCAAATCTAAAGGTACATCATTATTTCTTCTATAATGGATAAAAAAATTGATATTGTGGGTTTTCTCTAAGAGGTAAATATAAATTATTACGGCCTAATTTGTAGAACTTTTTTATATACATAGGTGTAAAATAATCTAGTACTTTATATATATTCAGTCAGTTTTTGCAATGTAAGCGCAAACAATGTGTTTATTTACGGCATTATGTTACATACCTGATTTTTTTTACTATATTACACATGTATTATACCTATAAACCTGCTTCTTTAATCAAATAAATAGGGCCCTTACAACGGGAATAGACTTTGCTTTAAACCTACTTTATAGCGTTTACTGAATCAACAAATTCAAAATTCAAAATTCTTTTATTCATGTAAATTACCCATTACGGCCGTACCCATTTCTTGCTATCTACTATTTCCTCTACCTTAAGGTTGTCTGGAAGAGATCGCTTTCTAGCGATAAGACCGCCTAAATTGTACTATAATCAATCTGTGAAACCTATTTCTGTAAAGTTTTTGTGCAATAAAGTATATCTATCTATCTATCTATCTAAATTACACCAGTAATATTTATGAAACGTCTATATAATGTAAATCAACATCTTTTGTTATTTTAGTTTTGAAATGGCGCATTTGAAATGGAAAGTTTCGTTATTAAATAATATTAATAATTAATTTTATGAAAAAAAAAAAATGAATAACTGAGTTTTTCATTATAAATTGTGATTACAGTGGATTTACAAATTGGAATCAATTTCCATAAACCAGAATCGGCGAAACAATAGGGAGTATGCGTGTGATTTAAATAGGGGTAAATATATATTTTTTATAAACTTTGTTGCTGTAGAATCACGCTTACATCAATTTTTTTCCGCTTTGTTATCGTTTTAATTACTAAAATAATTAATAAAAGTACAAAAAACGAGCGGGAAATTCAAAGTAATTGAAACGCATCGCTATTGGTCAGATTGAAAGTGACGTAACAGTCTAGTATAACATTGTCAACTGTATGAGAATTTGTCGTGTTTTTGTTATTTAATTAATATTATTGTGATTTAAAGACATATTTCAAAGTTATAATACATTGTGTTGTAAGAAAAAACTCGAAGGAAAATGACTGATAGCGGTTTTGTTAAGGAACACTCAGATAATCTCCCCAAAATTGATGTGTTCATGATGTCAACATTTTTCGCGTCTAATCCCGATTTTACGTCTGCTGAAATAAAAGGAGTGAAAGCTGCAAGGTAAATATATATTTGATTTATTTAATGTTTATTCGATCTTGTAAGTACGCCTTTTCTGTAACAATTTATACTTTTACCGAAAACATAACCTAAAATGCAAATAAGGGAACATATCGAAAGTTTATATACTACATTGAAATTGAATGCAGTCAAGCTGCGAGCAATCTAAACATTGATCATATTCGCGAATTACTTTATAGGATATAAACCGTGACCACCGTGAAATAATCTCTAATAATCCTTTTCCACTGTATTAACATTTATGTTTTTTTTTGTAGATCTGGACGAGAATCATATGGTGATTCAGCAGTTGGATATGTTCAAGTTCAACGAGAGGGCGATATATGTATTGTCAAAGCTCGAGTAACCCCTGAACACAACGTCCGCCAGATGTGTTACCTGTAATGAGGCCGAAGAAACTTTCTTGTCTGTGCTATATGAAGACTGTACAGCTCATAAAGGTAAATAGTTTTTACTGACAATTTTTAAGATTAGGTAAATTTTATTAGTCTTATCGTTTATTATTATTTGATTGTGATGATTTATTGACAGTGTTTTTATTTTTCAGGATGTACATATGGTACGAGTTGCGCTATGCACGGATCACTGGATCAAAAGCATATGAGGCTGCGCACTGCAAGGTAATGGTTGGAGCATTAACCGAAGCCATCACGAGAGCATCAAAACTAAAAGACACAGATGCCATGAAAAGAGGAAGACTGTTAGAAAGTGAAGTCAAATCAGAGTTGGAAAAATATAAAGATAAACAAATGTGAAATTACATTGGATCCACTACATTCCATTCTACACTACATTATGATTATTAAATGTTCTTCATCAGAGAAATCTATGAGACAGTACATTGGAAAATAACACAATAGCAGCAAAATTCATGGCACAGGTTCAGTTACAGATGCATTATTCCCATAAAACGAAAGCATTATTTTGTGTAGCACAAAGTGATTTTGAAGAATCGAAGAAAGTTTATATAATAGAAGTAGACTATGACAAGGAGCTTTGTAAAAACATATATAAAAATGTACATTATTTTGGTGTGAGGCAATTTTTTCCTGTCTTATTTAAATAGGACAAACTGAAATAAAAACCAAAATTAAATAAATCTATTTTTTTATTAAAACATCCTTCTCTCATGTGAAATTCTCTTAATCGATTAATAACTCGTTCTTTTAATAAATCCTTAATGCTGCTATTCTTTTTGACTGTTTTACATCATATTTCGTACTGGAGGTAGACTTGGAAACAGAAGGAGGTCGTTTTCTCTTCAAGAAACCTTTTCTCTCTGGTGGTGACAGAAACTTAGTGAACTTTTGATACTGAAATTTGTGAGGAATAATACCTTTCTTTAATCGTAATATAGTTTTCTGATTTTCTTGTAAAGTCATGATTTTGTACTCCATTTAGTTATCTGTATCCTCTTCTACCTGCAAAAAAAAATATAATAAATTAAAACATGAAATGAAATGTGGATTAAAAATAAATGTAGATTATTTGATGGGTCAGTGCGAGTAACTGGTTTATTTTCATTCAGGGGTAACCTCTCATCTCACAAAACTTTAACCACTTAACCCAACCTCCTTAGGTTGGGTTAACAAATGTTAAATGCATCACAGAAACAAAATACTAGTTAATGTTGTTTATAAGCGTCATAAATACTTACGTTAAAGTGATCTTCACAACAATATAAATAAGTTGATGGAGATACCATGTCTCTTTACATGATTTTACACCACTTTTTTCTTACCTCTCGGGTCAAGAAAAAACACTTAATCGAGTGCATTCTTTGTTGTATTTTTGCATTTTGGTACAATACAATACCTGTACGTCGGTTTCTTTTGTTGATCCATGCTAAAATACTCGTAAAAACAAAAATAATACAAATTACAGAGCACAGTTCTTCTATTTACTGTCACTGATTGTTTGACAAATGTGGACTATGACGTCACGCCAAAGGACGCCCAGATAGCGGGCGTTTTAAAGTGCCAACATTTGTTCATTATTTTAATTATTTTTTTCCCCCTTTTATTGTACTTTTTTTAGCACTTTATATTTTTTTACAATAATGTATCGATGTAAGTAATATTATAAAAATATAAAAAAAATACACGCATACTCCCTATTGCGTTTATAATAAGAAAAATCAAAACAGTTCCGTTAGATTGTTCTTTTATTTAATTTTAAACAAACACATTTGTTTGTCAATAAAACATGCTCTATTGTTGTTTTTTAAACCACATTCAACGTTTAAGAATAAATAGTGGAAATTAGCGATTACTATTATACTAACACATATATAATCTACTAGCTGTGCCCGCGACTTCATTCGCGTGGACTACATCCTTTTATGGTCGGTTTTACCCCTTTCTCCCCTAATATTCGAAACAAAAAGTAGTCTATATTTTAATCCAAGATTCGAGCTATATTTGTGCCAAATTTCATATCTCTAACTTCAAAAATAAACATTTTTCCATATAAACTTCCAAAGGTGGTATTACCCCCAGCCCCCCTTATTTTCTAATAAAAAGTAGCCTATGTCCGTTCTTGAGATTCAACGTATACCTATACCAAATTTCATCAAAATCGGTTGCGAGGTTTAAGCAGGAAAGCGTAACAGACACACAGACAGACAGACAGAGTTACTTTCGCATTTATAATATTAGTAGGGATTTTGTATTAGCTATTTATTCAAGAAGGGCTACTACATAGATGATTACTTGTATGACAAAAATGTACGGATCTAAAGTATCTAATTTCAATTTTCATATAAACATAAGATATTATAATCATTAGGTCCCTACTATAAGGGATCATTGTTGTTTTGAAAAGAGTGAGTGTCGAGTTTCTTGCCGGTTCTTCTCAACATCATCAACATTCTGATCAGGGCGCCACGGCGATTCTGAGTGCTTTTGCTTACATGAATAAATATAAAAAAATAAAATTTTACTTATATAATATATAAATATATTTTCTATTCTATTCTATATCTAATATCTTTGTATTTAAATACCAGTTAAAGTATTCGTTTAGTCTTTTATATCCCACTGCAGGGCTCCACCATTGATAGAGACATTGTTATAGCAATGGGTACAGGCTAAATTAATACTTTCTTTAAGATTCGTAGTTTCCATTTAAGTAATAGTTAGTGGTGATAGTGAACGGTATAATTGTTCGTTGATCCGAATGATTACTAGGGTTGAGTTAATGATTGATTAATTGCTTTAAACCACTGAACATTCGACTAAGGCTCTGATCAATCAACATTAACGGTAACTGATGATTTGCAGCTGTCAAAATGTCAAGTCCTATATTATTTGTAATTTGATAACCGTCAACTCGTTAGTTATCGTTAAGTTGGTGACATTGAGCCTAAAGGTTGAAAATACGAAAATTGCGGATCTGTATTTATAATGTGTTAAGGCCATACGGTTTAAAAAAATAATTAAACCTACTGATTTTGAATTTGTTAAATCGGTATCATTCATTCATTCGTTGTCCCAACGTCAATTTTCTTTATTTTTTAAAATATGAATGTGACATTAGTAAACGTAAAAATGCAAAACTCAGTAAAGGAGGTCCGATAGGATATCGCGTCTGCGGTCTAGATTACAAATGTTCTGTCCAATGGACTGGATTTCTACCAGAAATCAGGGCGAGTGTCAGGAACGGTAAGTGGAGCGTGTGCTAACCACAGTGCTTGCTCGCCTGGCAATTAACCATCGACGTGCGCGAGTCCGGCGCTTGCGCAGGTGAAACTGCGAATTATGGACATGCGCTTACGACTTAAGTACCTACTAATTTAACTAGTATAGGCCTACATTGTTGCGTCATAATTAAAAAATAATAATTATTAAAAACTTTGCCCTGTAAATAACTTATAATAAAACATATTTTGGTTTTAACTTGGTTTCGGCAGTTTATTTATATTTTTATGGATATTAAAGTCCAATTTTATTTGTTGCCTTTTCACGTCAAAATAATGCAAACCCTGGAGAATGTAAAAGCTGGCCTAAAAGAAAATGTTGCAAGAAAGAGCTGTTCACATCGGTCAAAAAATAATCAAACGACTGCACTGTATGTGTACCTAGTTTGGCCCAAACGTTTTATCACTAACGAGATCTTTTTGATAAATTCTACTGAATACTGAATTATTATAATTAGATTGCAAACAAATATACCTGTCAGTAAAAATAATGAAAGAAGTCATGTTTTTTACCTTTTATGCAAAATACGTTAAAACCATCCTTGTGCTTTATGCAATATTCTAAAAAAAAAAGATTTGCGTTTAGCAACACATTCGTTTTTATATTATACGTCGTCATTCAAAAATGGCATTATTTACACTAAATAAGTAAATTCAAGTTCACGTTCGGGATTGTTACTTTCTTAATAGAGGTTACATTTCTTCAGTGGTGTATCAAGAACCAAAACAAATTATTCTGTCTCGAGTTCATTGTGCTCTGGTCTGTTATTTGAAGCCTGGTCCACTGATTTAGTACTCACTGCTGCGTGGCATAATGAGTAATAAACACTAATTTCATTAAAATATACTGCGATCACTGTATTGTGACCGGAGATCTAGCACCTGCACCGAATTGTTGCTTACAGTATTGCTTCTCTGTTGTACACGTAGTCTACAATATTATCTAGAGTGCTGTAAATATGCCTTATTTTGAAAGTCATATTAAAAAGGGGTGATGACTCGGTAAAAAAATAATGATTCTATTAAAGCACGTCAATTCGATTTTCAAAATACAATGGAAACTTATTTTTTGATTCAATAAAATAAAAACCTCTACTGCGGGGCTTCACTTGCACGAGATAAAAAAGATAAAATGTCTTTTCCCCGCTTTAGAGATTTACCAAATTCAAAATCAATACGTGCATTCATTTAATCAGGTAAAAGCAGGCATGCATCTTTACTTTCGCCTTTTAATTTTATAACTTTGTATACATAATAATCACATACTTTAACAGCTATTCGATACCACTGGATCGCCGTCTCGATACGGATACATATAAGTTTACTTTACCATAACATTACGTATTCACACGTAATTAGCATATTCAGCAAAGCTGTGTCTGCGATCTCAAGTTCGCACAGGCCGAACCGGTTAGCTTTCGACTTTCATCGGCATTGTGTTATGGCATCGGTGCCGTAACCGCTTTCTTTGCGATGAGATAACTGAATGTTTGATTAGCGGTAATTCGATGTTGTGATACTTGACAATCGGTTTGGACGCTACCGTCCATCGGTTCGCTATGCGTTAATCTCGTTTGTGACGTCAATTTTTTTTAGTAGTAACGGGTCGACGTTCAGATGTTTGTTGTTTACTAATTATTAGGTAAATGGGTATATGGACGTTCTGGGATATATAATAGAATAGAATAACATTTATTTGCATAACATTTGGTTTTTACTAATGGTTTTAAGTTTAAAATACTTCGAGCGCATATTTTGCCAGTTATTTTAGCATTAAAAAATCTTACTTAATAAACGTGTCACTTGTAATGAAAACATATTTAACCTACCGTAGGTAAAAATTCACTTCAGAAATATATAAGTTAATTTGAGATTCAATTAAATGAAATTGACATTTGAATTTACTAAATTGCCTGTTTCACTTTAGTTTCAAATAACTAAGTAATCTATTTTTTTAATGCAAGGATATCTGCAGATTGCAAGGAAATGTTTTCAGGAAACTTTGAAGACATTACCTGTTTGTTGCGCGAGGCAAACAAAGCAAATAAAAAAAAGTTATTGTGAAAGATTTTACGCTTAGGAAAAGTCGCAAATAACAATTTAATATCTCTGTTTTTTAAAAACTGTAAATCTTTTGACGTAATACATTTTTATACTAACTTTTTTAGGTGGGCTTATTCCTTGTTATTTTTTAAGGGACCACCAGTGCTCCGGGAATCTTAGGTTAAGAAAGAATTGCCCCAAATGGAAGTAAAAATACCAAATCACAGACGGTTAAAAACTACCAAGCGTGACTAGATGTTAGCATCGCCATTTATCAATCAAGTACCACGCCTAGCTCTCGAGCTGCGCGGTCGAGGTCCGCCGGGTTCTTTATATGGCGATAGAAGCTGCGTACAGTTGGCCACAGAAGTTCAGCACTCGACAAGTATTCATACCGTAGACGACGTCAAATACATTCGCAGGCTGGACACATCCATGCGGAACGATTAAAAATTTTTGATTGAGTCCGATATATAAATATTGACATATTTTTTTATTGTTTTTTAATTAACTAGAATGTTTAAATCCTCCATGGTTTAGCTTTTACAAAGCTCTCACAAGGAACACTTGAACTTTTGCTTAGGGATTTTAAATGTTGAACTTAAAGATTGACCTCACCCCACCTGATGATAAGTGGTATTGAGGTCCTAGTTTAAGGGCGATAAGTACACACTGTTACTGGACTTGTCGCCCTTTCCTTGAAGGCTTGACCCCTGCTACTAATTTGTGCTTTCTATTTCTTATATTAATTTATTTTTGTTTATAATCTGTGCCCTCTATTACTCAATAATTGAGGTACGAATTGTACCTACTCTGCTGAATTGTGCATATCTCTCATATGTGATGGACAAGTTTAAACATTAGATTAGAAGACTCGAAAACATTTTTGAATACGACTGTACTTCTAAGTAATTGCCGGCTGCTGATACAACATACGGTTCGATGATATATCGGTGCACTCATACGAGCTAAGTTTCATTCTTTGAAAGTACTGTGCATTTACTATGAAAGGTAGTAATTTAACTTTCTTTTCAAGTACGGAATGAATAGTTGAACTTCGTTTCGAAAGATTGAACATTTCTATGAAAGACTGAGTTTTGCAAGTACGTTGGGTTACTTTATGTTTTTTTTTTAATTACAGAATGCGATGTACGATCAGCTACTTCACTTTCTAAACAACTCAGTATCTTGTCACATTAAGTTGACTACATATTTAATTTGACAGGTTTAGTGGAACAATGTAGTGAAGTGTATCCATACTAATGATGCTGACTGTACTTAATCAGAGCCAAAATTATTTTAATTCATTGTAAATGGGGAGAAAATAAATTGTGAATGGGGTAAAATTGTCTAATAACCAATTCGTGTCACTAAAACTGTGTTAAAACACAAGAGGTGTACGATCAAGTAATTAATTTGAAATTAAATGTGAACTTGACAGAACCTACTACATACAAGCTTTTTCTTTTATAAGCAGATGCGCGCAATGTCTATGTAGAAGTTGGTTAACATTGCATGTGGTAAATGCACTCTGACCTATAATAGGAAAGCCAGACACGTGAATGAAAGTTCTTTGTTTTTAATGTTTTGTTTGACGAAGATCGTCTTAACAAGACTTCCAGAGCTGATTCAAAAGATTATTTGTGAAGCATAATAAAGCAGAGGCTGAAGTTCGATGGGGCCAGTAAAATCCTATTCAGATCTCTATTTAGGATAAACATTCATATGATGAAAAGAGTGTACCCAAATCAAGGTCAAATGGCAATGGCTCCAATGTCATATTAGGACTGTCAGAATAACATTCGTAGCCGGTACGGGCTCTACAATGGATGCACGTCTTGAATATAAGCTGAGAAAAAGAAAAAAACCGCGAAAAAACAGATTATTTATTTTTATCGAAAATAATAGCAGCCTACGGCACTTTCTAACCTGAGGTACTTGACACGACGACACGCATCAATCGCCTGCTAACAAGAGTAATTGTGACTTAATTACACAGCGCAATGAAAACTTTTTTGCCAAATATGTATTCTTTGTATCCTCAGCTGGTTTCACACGCGACTTGAAGATTTTTTCGACGATTAGCAAACAATATACGGGGTATATGGAGCGCGGAGGTTCTAAACGATTACGTCATCTACATATGTGTTTTCCCTTTCAAAAGAAGCATAAAAAAAACGTGGAACACCGCTGTAACTGCTTTTCACATTGCGAAGGAATGACTTATTTGAAAAAGTAACGTTACAAAACCTTTGAAAAAAGATGAACAAAATTGCCAATTTAGGTTGTGTTGTTGAATTGGGAAATTTTATTTTGTTTTTTAGTCACGCTAATTTCTTGAAGATTTGTTTGCATGGAATATATTATAAACAGTCTATTATTAGATTTTATAACTTACTACAAAAATGATTGCCTAAAAAACATAATGTTGCCGAACGAAATTTCAAAATGCTATCCTAATAAGATTATAAGTACCAGTAATTGGATTCATGCTGCGATAATAGGTAGTATGGTTTAATTGATTAGCTATTTAATTAATATATTTTATTTTTCAGCCTTGGAGAGTGGTGCGAGCGGATCCCGCAGTGCAAGAAGCAGTTACACCAGATGCGTGGAACAACGATTCTCAAGATGAAGCACCCGTACGCCGAAGACTTGGGCGTAAACGTAAACGCCGACCTCCATCGCTTTCCTCAGACGAAATTGAACCAATTGTCCACGATGAAGACCCCGAAGCGGATGAAACAGCTACTCAAGAGACCGAAACAATGAAAAAACGCCGCAAGAGGCTAAGAACGAATCGCAGAAACAATGAATCAGCAGAGCCTTTGAGGCCTATAAGAAGGCGAGGCCAAAGAAGAAGACGACCATCGCTAGAAAACTGGCCAGAATTAAGTGAATTTGGTGCTTATCCGAGAAACGAAAAACTCCTCGAGGCGAACAAAGATGCTCTAATCCAGACTGATTTCGATGATGATGAAGATGTTGGTCAGCGGTATTCAGACAGAGGTTTTAGCACTGATGTTGATGATGAAGTTAAAGAAATAATAGTTCCTAATAGAAGGCCAGCATCAGGTGCCAGGTTCGTTTTAGCCGATGAAAATAAATATCAATATGAAGAGCCTAAAGTAGAAGATAAATCTCTTTCAGAGTTTTCAATGGAAGTCATGGGACCCCTTAAACCCAGCACTGATAATAATGAATATGAATTAAGAGATTTAAAAGCAAAAATGCAAGAGAAATCTCCTGAAATATTCCATGCTATGGACAAAGCTAAGGTAAAGTTATATAGTTCTGTAAATAGAATTATTATTGTTGCGTTTTATTTAAATTTAATGCATGACTGACGTTAATACTTATTGTAGGAAAAGACTATGGTTTTCGAATTAGATAAATATTTTGATTTCAAGAATGAGTATATAATATCAACATTTATTCACAAAGAAGAAAGAAAAAGAAACAAACATTTATATACTATTAAAGAATTAATTGAAGGAATTAAGTCACAAGATAAAATGGATGATTCTGTAGATTACCGAAATATTCTGTCTGGCAGTAATCAAAATATAGATTATTTAAAAAAATGTAGAGAGAAACTGTTAGCGGTACTGCCTACTTCAGAAGACAAAAGTGTAATTTCTTTGCATGGACAACATAAAAGGGTACCTACATAAAGGTTTAAATAATAACAGTTCAAAAAGTAATTGTAAACTAATTTATTTCAAGTTTAGATTAATAACTTGTACCGTAGTAATTGTTACTTACATTCAACACACTAATAATAAATATGTTAGACAGTTAAAAAAAGTATTATTATGTGTAGCAAAATTGTAATTCATATTTAATTTATTTTAATTCAGCATCAGTAACCCTGAGATCGACTTCAACTCTCTTTTTGATTGTCTCTTTAATTCTAAAAGATAAGTCAGTCAGCAAATCATATTAATAATACCAATAAGTCACTACTTATTGACGTACAGTAATAAAACGACTAGATGCACACTTATGTTCTTTTATTACAATTACAGGAGCACGGACCCATTGATCCACTTGTACTGAAAGATATACTCAAAAGATCAAACGGTACTAGCTTAAGTGAAATTTTACAACAACATAACCTAACTTTAGCCGATTTACTAAATGGAAAGGAAAATGCTATATCAGTACTTAAATCACAAAGAGCTTCACAAAATTCAGAAACGTACGCTTTGGCGAAAGAAAACTCCGGTATCATTGACAAAAATAAGGATATAAATAAAGACTTAACAACTGTATTATCTTTAGACAATGTTGAAATAGAATCTGTCACCGAGCAAGAAATTTCAAGTTCCAATCATAACAGTAATAGTGAAAATGCTTCTGGGATTAAAGATGTTCGGCTAAACAGTACATTATTGGACGTAGCACAAATGTCGACTGCTGAAAATTTATCAAAGGTACAAAGTTTAACATCAACAAACGAAACCAATAACACTGACAGGTTAGTAAAACAAGAAGACATGGAAATTAAAATATCATCTACGACACCAAAAATACAACAAAGAACGTCTGGAATGTTAGCCAGGCGACCATTGCCGCAGATCCGCAGAAAGTTACGCATGAGACCGATACTAAATAACACTTACAAAAGTCAATTAAACAGGGATTTAATGGCACTTAGTGCAAAACGGTACGTATTGCATCATAACAGAAGAAATGTAACAAAAGGCAAATCTCAAGAATGGAGAGAAATTACGCCGTTAATGGTAAAGCTAAACGTTACTGAAGAAACAAAAAAGGAACCAAACGTATCAATGACAACTACTTCTCTGCCTGAAGATACCACTACAATGACTGATTTAGACGAAGTTACGGAAACAATAATTTTTGATAACCCGACGACCGTTAGCAATATGACCCTTGTCGAAAGTGCAGATATGAATAAAGAAACCACAACGATCACAGTAGAAATATTAGCAACCGAATTAGATATACATGTAACTGAAAAACCAATAGTTAATCGATCAACAATAAATCCGTCTGCTGCCCGACGTCAGTCCTATAATAACAGATTGAAAAAAAAACGTATGAAACAGAAATCTACAACTGAACCACCACAAGATGATATTATGAAGAACCTGTTAGAATTGGGAGACTTAGTATCTTCTTCCGAATTCATAGCAAGAACTCAGATCCCAAAAGTACCCAGTCCAGATGATCGTACTGAAAGCGATACCGAGTTGGAAGATTTTTTAACTACTCAGGCAGTCCCCAAAACCACTGTGCGATCTACGAGACATCCCCCGACCAGGAAAGCATTAAAATCAACTACTGTCACAAAATCGCCTTTATTAAGTTCAACTGAAGAGACTGCTAAAATAGAAATAGAAGAAATTCTTAATGACACCCGCAGTAAGTATATAATTATTGAAAATCCGAATATTGTTATATGGCCCATTTAATTATTAGAATTTAATAAATGTGATCAAACTGGACTTACGTGAATAAATGCAAGAAAAATAATTCATTATTATATTTACATAGGTATTTTTGAAAACTACAGTCATTGCAGGTTTTCTATCGCGACTGTACAATGCATGCAATTTTCTAAATCCAATAATATTTATGATGCTATCATCAAAATAAAAAACATATTTATATAAATTTTTAATACTGATTGAGAAAGTCAAGTGAATCAATCATCAATGGAGGATCGGCAAAAAGGCACACCTAAGTATCAATAACAATGTGACAAACAGAAAGACAGAAAGGCATATCGGTTATTTTTCCAAGCAGGTGGGTTCCACCAGAATACCAGCGCTGCTGCGGTGTTAGAAATAATACGTAACAGCATATGCTGAGGTGGAACCTAATTGACCACATAATATTCTGTGTGTGTGTGTATTATTTTTTCTTGTTTTTACATCGTGTTGTTGTGTCAATAAATATATTTCTATTCTATTCTACATAAAATTTCATTACCATTTTAACATACATATAACAAAATGAATTATTTCGTATTCTATCAGGTTATAAATCAAATTGATTGGTTTATCCGGTCTTCTTTTCGCATGTTTTTTTTGTTCCATCAGAGAAAAAAATACTTTAATATTTTCGTCATTAACCTGTTTCATAATTCACTAATTTACAATAAAATTTCCGTTTCAGCTAGCGCAAAGTTGTCGAAAATACTCAGAGAAAGAAATATGACGTTATCTGAACTGTTCGAACACAGAGAACGTGGTTCTAGCCACGTTCATTTGGCGGACATATTCCATAATGCTTCACGTGAACCAAATCCACCGGAACCATTTCTGTCTAAATCATTGATAGAGCCAATATCCAAAGAAACATACCCCCTGAGAGCTCTACTGGATGCTAATTTACATGATCCATCTACAAAAGCTACAACCATAGATCCTATTTTAGCAAATCATGTAAACATTCCTGTTATTATGGACTTCGGTAATAACGTTAACGAAAATGCTGAAAATATGGGCATTATGTCCCTGTTTCAAAATTACACAAAAAATTTCGCATCTAATACGGTAGAAAAGAGTACTTTACAAAAAGATTCGAAAGGAACTCCTTACAAATCTACTATAATAGCTGTCAACGCTACAGATGATGATGACGACACTACTAGGGAAAGCCGTATGTTGGATGATGAAGAAGATATGATAAGCTGGAACGAAATATTCTCGATGATTCGAAAAAATCACAAAAACGAAACAGACACTTTGGAAAAATTGACAAGTGGTAAGTTTTTCATTCTGGTTCATTAATAATTATCGCGATGCGAAAATTGATGATATACTGAAACGCTAGTGTAGTAGTGTCTTTTGAAGTGACTCATAAAATTGGAAATGTTATCTCATGAACGTTCAAACGATGCATCGTTACGAATGCTGTTTTATTACCTACTTATATTCAACAATTTTCTAAAATAACAATAATGTATATTTTCAGAAATTTCACCATCTGGTATACACACGAAGATAACAGTAGAAGAAGATGCTGATGGCGATGGGGTTATTGTCCTCGAAGATTTAAAACATCTGAAAGATTTAGGAACTAACACTGTATCAAGTTCAGAAGAGAAAATAGAATTGAATACTTTAGATAGAGCAGAAATACTAGAACCTGGTATTTTGAATAAGAATCATAATAGCGCTAAATCCGTGACTGTCGCCACTGCGAGTATAGTTGGTTTAGCGATGATATTGTTTTTGTTAACATACGCAGCATTAAAATGGCGTCAACAAAGAAGTATAAGTAATAAAAAAAATTTTTGCGATGAGAGAATTCCTTCTCCGGTCTTTGAAAACAGGAAAGGTACGAAAAATTGTAGTAGCAGAAGCATAAGTCCTATGCTTCCAACGTCAAATATTTATACAATGAATACATTAGACTCTCAAACTGGCAAAGATTCGCCAGAATATATGTGGGATACATTGCGAAAACCGTTCCAGTAAAATAAAATAAGGAGATAAAGTAAGTATAAATAAATAGTTGTAAATTATTAGACTGAGTGTGAAGTATGAAGTGTATGAAGATGGTATATTTTTAGTTATTAAAATCTTACAGTTATATTTTTAAAGGTCTTTTTCATGTTCATAAGTCCTGTGTTATATGTTAATTGTTAATGTATTCTCATAGTAGATTATGTTTAATAAATATAATGATATAAAGACCTTTAACATAATTTAACTAGTGACCTGATTGATTTTAAGAGTGTAGAGATATTTTTCATGTTCATTTTGCTTAGTATATTTCATGTATGTTTTTACTAATTCTTATGTAAGTATTTAATACATTTTGCACTAAAACAGATAATTATATCCTTACTTTTCGAGCAAGAATATAATTAAAGGAATTATTTATTTTATTATAATTTTCAGTATTATGTGGCAAGTGCAATTTACAATATTAAATATGATTTCTTGTTTTATATTTAATACAATAAAACGAAATTTATAAAATAAAGTATTATTAACTCACCTGTAGTTTTCAAATGTGAAAATTTCTTGTAGCTCCTTCAGTACTGGCAAATCTAATGTATGTATTTTATTATAAAAATATGCATATTGTCTTGCAATGCTCCTGTATAGTTTCAGAGATATCTCGAAAACAGGTGATGGCTGTAATGCAATGTGTTGCAGATAAAACTTGGGTTTACAAGAAACAATTCTTGATTATACTTCTGGAATAATCTTTTTTACCTTGAGAGCTGCTAATTCTTCTAAGGTGAAGTAAAAAATTGTTGTATATTTTTCAGGTAGTATATCAATGTAGGGCTTCCAAAAAGAATCTAAAAAAGACAACAATTTACTTTTTATTGTTCAATATAAAATATTGAATATATTAAATTTGAGGTATTTCTTAATAAATCAATACAAAACAGAATGGACCTAACCTTGTAAGTTTACAAATTCAGAGCATTAATAATTAATGACATAATAATTATTTTCCAGAGTATTATAATTGAAGTTTTCAGTTCATATAACACATATTTTATAATTTGAATACACTTTGAAAACTGATTTATCTTGTCAGTTAAAGGTTTCTTTTTCTATTAAAACGAAACTTTTACTTACTACAAATTCTCCATATAGTAACAATATATACACATAGTTAAACCACATTCCAATATGATCTAGTGTTTCTGACAGTAGTTCATAAAATAAGCTTTGCAGCCATAATTAATATAATTCACTTTACTTTGCTAAGTTACATCAGTAAACATTTATTTTTTACATATTTTGGATATGTAAAAAATATCAGTCTTTTATCTCAAAGAGAAATTTATTCTTACCTGTCTTATTTTTTTCTAATAACAAAAATAATGCAAGTGTGATGTTGGGCATATTTTGTAACAACGGATCCACTTTAATAAAGTCTGACAAGTCTGATTCTTGTGCATTTTTTTCAGTCATCATTATTTTACTTGGCACAGTTAAAAGTAGCGCGTCTTCCTTGAACTCTTTCACAGCTTTTAAGCCCAAATCAAATCCTTCAAATTCACTTATTTCTACTCCTGAAAAAAGAGAGAATAAAGTCTGAATAAAAAAAAAAGTAAGCTTTCCACTGATAGCATACAACTTTTGTTTATAGAATGCTAAATTTTAAAGCATTCCATCTGGTTATTGTCACTAGTTTTGATACTTTACCCATTTACTAAGAAGTAGGTTTTAAAATTTGACATACATCTCACAAAACTCTGCAGATAATTAAATTGGTTTTTACAGCTTTTAATATTTAATATTTCAGAAAGAATACTAAATAAAAGTTACCTTCAAATTGTGCTCCGTTTTCCTGTAACCACTTGATGTACTTTTGAACATTTGCTTGACGTGGAGTCGGCTTACTTTTGATGCTATAGCCAGTCTCAATGTTACTTACTTCTTTTAGTATGTCATATATTTCGAGATGGTGTTCCCAACTCTTGGTTAAATTGCAAGCTGCCTGAAATATGCTGGTCAATCGTAGTACTTTATCAACTAGCATACCAAGTTCCTTTCGTTTCTGAATAAGTTTGTTTTCTTTACCACAATTCTTCTTGGAGGTTTGTTTAGACTGTGATTTGCGACCCATTTTAAAGACGATTGAAGAGCCACTGTAATATAACCGTAAAATATACAATAACTGCTTGAATTGCAAATGTAAAACGTGGGAAAAACTATAAATAGATCATAAATTTTTAAAATGTTTTCATATTTCCAGCAGCTGTAGTGTCAAACGTCACTGTCAGTTAAGTGGACAATATTATTTAAACGTCTCTGAATATTTTCTACATTATTTTCACGTAACGTTGATTTGAAGATAAAATTATTCTGTGTCAATAAACGTAAGCGACTAGGGTTTAAATTTATTATATAGTTATAACACAACTACATACAACTTCTGAGAAATACCATTGAATATAAATCTGAATTCTAATGGAGCAAAAATGATTGTACTACGTGTTACAGGCTTGACGTAACAGATGGCGCTGGTAGACATTGATACAATGGCGCCAAAAGAAAAACTTTTGAAACTTTTTGAATAATGGGAATAATCTGATAAAATATCATCAATCTGACCCTTTTACAATCTGAAAATAAAAAAAACTTAACAGAAAATTTTGAAATACCTACGAAAGCCTGCGATGAATCACTAGTAGGTAGTCAATACAAATAGTTCCTCAATGAAATTCATTATACGGATATTCCTCAGTTCGTATCTACCTATATCTTGTGTATTTTTATACTAATTCAATGTTTTTTTTTCACCGTTGCATTCTTAATACATTGCAGTCTAATGGACTCTAGATACTACGTCACAGTCAATTAGGCATTGACAGCTAAACATTAGCTGGCAGTGGCAATGGCGCGACGAGAACTTGGCAGCGGGCGTGCCGGTTCTTCGAAAAGTTATTTGAAACCGCCCCACTTTTCTGATTAAGAAAGAATTGCCCTCTAAATAATTGCGGTGCGTGCTGAATTGTCAGTAATAAATTGCGGTTTACTAAAATATTAATATACTCAAATAAATAACTTCTAGAAACGAACCACACGCTAGGACGTCGGTAAATAAGGTAACGATTGGTAGCTTATCTCACCCACTTTATTTCTTTTTACTTTATTCTATGGACACCAATGGACGGTCTTATCTGTTGGTTTTTATTGATGATAGCTTGAGTTTTAATAGTACAATAATTTGTATGGTGAAGTACGTCACTGATAAATAAAATCCTACTAATATTGTAAACTCGAAAGTTTGTTACAAATGTAGGTATGGGTGTGTGATTGTGTACATTTATTATTAGGGTGCCTGGGGCTGTGCAGTTCTAGTGAACTGTGGTCACTGCGACCTGTCAGATCTATTGTAATTCGCCACCAATTTAAAGTAACTCTTTGAGCCGGGTCGATTCTACAAAGTCTAGTATTTTCCTGGCTTTCAGAGTTTTTAATTCATCCGGTTGGGCCAATCCACTTGGACCATATAGCCCAACCGGATTTCTTCGTTTGTGGATCAGAGATTCACAGTCACACAGGAGGTGCATTCATCAGAGTCACTCAGCTTCATATGAAACTGGTGTCTTTTTAGTTTGCAGTGTCCAGTCAAGGCTCTAACTAGCTAAGTTGTAGCAGTTCTTCGGTCCATTTATGCGAGTATTGAGTACATATCTGGATGTCTAGATCTGGATGTATGTTTGCTATTCTTTAACGCGAAACCTACATAATTGTTTTGGTGTTGAGGTAGATTGAAAGCGCATGAACAACTTACTTTAGACTCGATCGTGCCTTGAAACCAGCTCGTATCTTGAAATCGTATTCTATCGTGAAATTGTTTCAATTCTCACCTCACGTGATACTCGCAGAGGTAGACTTTGCGAAAGAAGCTTGATTGGTATTCAGTAGAAATCGGGATAGAAGAAGAAAGAGATCAATATTCCTAATCTCACATCCGAAACGTCAGAGGTAGGTACGAAACATTGGTCCACAATACTCACCTACCAATTAACAGCAATTTGCTTATGTTTCCTAGTCATACCTTCTAACGAATTCCTTCGCGACACACCTTTCATTATGAAGTCAGCGCTAGACCTAGGTACAGTTTAAAGTTTCCCGGTGTTGTCTAATGTCTATAATGCGTTGGAACATTTGAGCCGATTGAGAATTCTATTAAAGGCTATGAGCTCAGCAGTCGTGGAATACATTAGCGACGCGTGAACTTTATAACTTTATGTAAAGCTTATGACTGGTCCACACTGTAGTTGCTTTTATTTAATTTTATTGCTAGGAGTTGAGTAGTATTGGGTGTCATTAACTTTTGTGAATTATACCTACCACTGGCTATATCTACTGGCAAGTAATAGAAAAAATGTAGTTCAAAGGCCACCGTTTAACTGAAACCCTACCTTTTCATAATTGACCTTATTTGGGGAAAACTACTTATAAACCGGGTACGTTTACTCGGATAAGTATTTCCATGAACGGCTATAATATCATGGTATTATTTTACAATTTTAATTTTTAATACCAAGTTCACGTTTTATTTGGAAAAAGTGTTCATAATAAAATATGACGCGCCATTTAGTTGTTTTTCCCAAAATGTATTTTCCGTCTAAGTCCAAGTGATGCAATTAGCATGTTGGTACGTTGACAGGAAAGTGCATTGCAGTTCACAAAGCATCGAATAAAAATATAGGTACATACCCTCATTAAGTATCTACCTTAACAGACTGAGGTAAGAAAACTGGGTTTTTTTTATCGGTATTGGATATTAGTAGATTCATAATTTCGTTCCTTTTAAGGAAAACCTCATTCTTTTGTCAGTAGGTTTTATTAGAAGGTATCTAGTATGCATTCATGGATCGGCATTAATCAGATGAGGGGCTAATGATGCTGATGGGGCCCCTCCAGAGGAACCTCCTCAAAAGGAACGAAAATATGAATCTACTAATATCCAGTACTGATAAAAAACCCAGTTTTATTATAGTTACTATAGGTAGAGGTGAAGTACGAAAGGCCCTGGGTTCGATTTTCGGTCAGATCAAATTGCGAAACGGACTTTTCTAAATTACCTGGGGTCATTTGGTTTCTAAAGCAAAGTAAATCTTTCTAGTTGGTAAAGTACCATGGAAAATCTTAATTTGTAGCCCTTATACTTATACTCAATGCTTTTAATTTTACCTTGTATTATATTAATGCTTGTAATTAATGCCCACTAGGATATTAATTACGGAGTATAATCACACAATCTAGAAGCTTAACGTTTTAACTATAAGGGGTATTATGAAATAGAGACCGATCTATTAATAAATTCATTAAATTTTCCGCGCAGTGCTCTGCAGTGTAGCATATTTGCCGCCCCAAAGCTTTAAAAGTTTTACCGCCCCTACTGATCTCTTAAACCAGATACACTGTTTACATAATTCGTTATAAATTGAAACATAATTTGCAAATACAAACTTATTTAACTTTTTCCGCAACCGCACCTCGTGCCATTGGCCCTACTGTTTTGTACCAATTTTTTGGCCCAATTTTTCCACCCTAAGCTTTAGCTTTTTCAGCTTCTATGGTAAATCCAGCACCGGTTCAGAGAGCTGAAATCCTTTTCACACCTTTAACTAATTATTATTCATCTTCATAGTTCCATAAATTTACAAAATATTTTTCATGCAAATTTTTAATTATCCAAAACGCTGGATGAATACGTTATATTTATGTATGAGAGTGTACAACGAGATATATATGTTATAATAGTGGCGTAGCTAGGTCTTCTGGGATAAAGTTGTTTTATACTACGTAATGTTGTAACACGACATAATCTCCTATGTATAGAACAACATAACTTTATCCATGAACACACCTACAAACTCAATTATTATAACATAGCCAGCCTTCACGCCACAATGCGACTCTATTATTATACAAATATCTACCCCGAGCCTTTAAAGTCGGTAAATGTTCCAAAGATATTTAATTCATGCAGCTGAAGGTCCGTTATGTATAATAATTACTTATCGTCTTAATAATTACAGGACTTATAATTAATATGAAATGCGCATACATGCATATTAATCGATGTTTGAATGCCGACAAATGGCACATCCATGCCCGGCCTCACGATTTTATAATGAGATACTATTTTTAGTATACATTAAAAATCATTTACGTCCCGTAATTTACGTAGACAAAAAGTAATCTTGACACGTTTGTTATTAAAAATATTGTTTCGAATAAGTTTTGTTAACATGTTTTGAATGCTTTGTATGAGAACTGAATAATATTTTCATTGGATAGGTGCTTTTAGTGATAACTACTGATGGTGCTCGTGGCTTAAGCCCGGTTTCAATATTTGAAAAACGATCTGTTTAGTTACGTATAGTGACAAATTATACGAGTCGTTAGCTAAAACCGTAGTCGGTTAATGGAAAACGGATGGTAATTCCCTTCCCGCCGGACCGCTGAGTAGATCAGTCGTGTTTCTGAGCACATTTGTATTTCTTTTTATCACAACTATTAAATTAGTGCACAAACTGAACCATACTTTATCGTTCAATACTCTAAGCACAAATCATAATAAACGACAATTAGTTTATTTCGAAAACAACAAGTATCTCCCTTAACTGGACGGAAAGGTGATTTGTAGCGGAATCGTCGCGAGGCTACCAACTTACAAGACCCCCGAACGTGACCAGCGGGCATCACTCAGCACCTACGAAAAAAGGTACTTGAACCTTATTACGTTAGTCAAGAAATTATTCTCGCCTGCATCATGCTACGCTCACCGCCATTAAATAAGTCGATGTCGGCTTCGGATTCTAATATTTTTGATAAAGTAAGCAGGGTAGCCGATGACACCAAACAAATGAATGTAACTGTTAGAGATAAGCGGCGCCGTTTGTCAGGTGAAAACTATGATGAATTGACGGCTTTTAAGATGGAAATACGTAGTCTACTAGTATCTTTTCAAGAAGCTCAAATCAAGAAAATTGATATCTTATTTAATGATATACAAGTGGTCAAAGATCAAACCTTGCAGATAAATAATACTAACCAAGAGATTGAAAAGTCACTTAATTTTATGTCTGATGAGATACAAAATTTACAACAAAAAATTGATGGTCTAGAAGTACAAAGGAAAGAAATACTGTCACAAGTAATAAAAGTTGAAGAAAAATGTGAAATTTTGGAAAAATCCTTAAAAAAAACAAGCATTGAAATCAAGTTTATACCACGAACTGAAAATGAAACCAAAGACACTCTATTTGAATATGCTCAATGTCTTGCCAAAAATTTGAATATTACTATCCAAACCTCTGACCTTCGAGATGTGTACCGGATTCCCAATAAGAAAGATCCCTCTAAATCGACTGTAATTCTTGAGCTTTCAAACACGCTAATAAAGCACAAATTTCTCAGCTCTGCTAGGAAGTTTAACAGAACTGGTAAACTTAACACTGGACACTTGGGTATTAAAAGCAACACCTCACCATTGTTTCTCTCGGAGTCACTCACTGCCAAGTCAAGAAGACTACACTTTCTCACAAGAGAATATGCCAAGCAGGAGCGATATCAGTTCTGTTGGACATCCAATGGAAACATATACATCAAGAAACAGGAAGGAGCTCCTTACATCATGGTCAAAAGTGAATCTCAGCTGCGCAATGCTAGCTTACAAGGTTAAATATAATATTATGTTAGTTTTAATGATCAACTACTACTCTACTCACACAAAATATACTCCGCTACATACTTGCATAAGGTATATATCTACTTTACATAAACACAAAATAACTTTTTATAATAACCTGAATATAAATTATACAAAGACTGTATATAACCATATAAAAAAAAGCCTTAATAAAATATTAAACTATGCCATCTCATGCGTAATACAAATACATCCATATGTTCTATCTTATATAAACATAAAGAAGATTCGTAAGGGAGGTTCATTTAAAACGGCGAATATACTCAAGAACCTAAATCGACCTAAACCTATTAACTACAAACTGCATATTATATATACATATAAACTGTACACTTTATTCTTACTTTTCGATACAATGAATACATGTACCATAATTTTAATGATTAATCATGATGGATAGTAGGCTTAATACTTTGAATGACATCGATAGCACGAGTCTCTCGAATAGCTTTGAGATAGATGATTCTGAACTATGTAAACAGTACTTATTAGGAACCAACATAAATAAACTGACTATATTATCGCAAAACATACGTAGCATCAACAAAAACTTTGATAATTTAATAATATTTTTAAGTCGTTTGAAATTCAAACCAGATGTCATTGTATTAACAGAATGCTGGATAAATCAATTATCAAATAAAAATTCCCTAGATGACTACAAATGCTATCACTCTAAAACTTATTTTAATCAAAATGATGGTATAATAATATACTCAAGATCTCATCTAAATATTGAAATATTGGAACCACCTTTTCAAGATGCAAATTGCCTGGTATTACAAATCGAACAAACTTATACTGTGATAGCTATATACCGATCTCCATCATTTAATAATTGCAGAAACTTTCTTTTATCACTCGACACAATATTAAGCTCTTACACTAAACCTCACTCTGTACTTTTAGGTGATATTAACATAAATCTTATTAAAGATTCATTAGATGAGACGTCTGATAAGTACTTAAATATTCTTGCACATTATGGATATACATCTAGCCACAATTACCCTACAAGGGGATCGAATAACCTGGATCACTGTATGATAAAGTCCACTCTTAACTCGACTACAGTTGTATGCCATTCAGGTATAACTGACCATAGTTCCGTGCTCTGTAGCTTAGGACCATATTCAGTAAAACATCACCCTGATAGGATAGCTACGAAAATTAACTATGAGTCTTTATTGGTAACCCTAAGGGATATTGAGTGGTCCAAACTTTACGAGATGACGGATACTAAACATGCAGTAAAGTACTTCTTAAGTACCGTAAATTTGGCCATTGATAGAAATAAAACTACGTGCAAAATTCGGAATAAGAATGTAATCATAAAAAAATGGATAACGCCAGGGTTGCTGAGATGCATTAGACGAAGGGACACTCTTCATTCTAAGGCTAGGAAAAATCCTCATAATATAAACATTCAAAGTAAATATAAACTGTACAGAAACTACTGTGGAAATATACTACAAAATGTCAAAAATAACTATGAAAGGAAATTATTAATAGAAAATAAAAAGGATATAAAAAAAACTTGGGATGTCGTTAAAACTATTTGTAACATTAAATGTACCACTAACGCTGGCGATGAGCTAATAAAGATCAAAGCAAATCCTAAAGAGTCTTTAAATGAAGTTAATCAATACTTTAGTACGGTAGGCGAGAATCTTGCTAAGGAAATGCTTACTAGCTCTCGTCAAACAGAACTCGAGTTAGCGAACAAAATCAGCCCGGGATGTTATCCGTCCACTGGATCTTCATTTTTTTTTTGTCCAACGGACAAAATAGAAGTTATTGGTTTGATTGGGTCACTCAAATCTAGTTCTGCTGTGGGCAATGACTCTCTGAGTAATAATATTCTAAAAAAAACTAAATGCGAAATTGCTGGTCCTATTGCTCATATATGTAACTTAAGCATGGTCACTGGTGTTGTTCCTTCTGAACTGAAAGTAGCAACTGTACTTCCAATCTATAAATCAGGCCTGAAACAGCAACCAGATAATTACAGGCCAATATCTTTACTCAGTGGTCTCTCGAAAATAGTCGAAAAAGTGGTAAATTTAAGACTGCTGAAGTATCTCGAATCAAAGGGGCTTCTTGCCGAAAATCAGTATGGTTTTAGGGTTGGCAAATCTACTGAAGATGCTGTAAATCATCTTGTTAACTTTGCTGTTGGAAAAATTAATGAAAAACAAAAATGTATCGGTGTCTTTTTGGATTTTGCTAAGGCATTTGATACTGTGTCTCGGCCAATACTCCTAAAAAAACTCGAGATGCTTGGAATAAGGGGAATCGCTTTGGATTGGTTTAGATCATACCTCTCTGATCGCAAACAAAGGGTAACTATTGGAGGATGCTTTAGTGATTATACATCAATCAAATTTGGTGTGCCACAGGGAAGTGTGTTGGGCCCTACCCTGTTTTTAACCTATATAAATGACTTGTGCTCCATAAAAATAAGAAATGCAAAAATCACCACCTTTGCTGATGATACTGCCATTATTTTCCATGCTGATTCATGGAGCCGGGTTGCCTGCATGGCCCAGGAGGGATTGAATAGGATAAGTGACTGGCTTAAAAAAAACTTACTCAACGCCAATATAAGCAAAACTAAATTTATGTCTTTTAGGATTAACAAAAAAACGGCTCCCAAAGAAACCCTCACACTAAAACTCCACTGTTGTCACAATATTACTCATACAAGTTGTGCATGTGAATCACTGGAACAAGTAGAAAGACTCAAATATCTAGGTATAATTATTGATAACGGTTTCTCATGGCTGCCACAGGTAGACTCAGTGTCATTAAGGCTGAAAAAAATGATGCACATTTTCAAGAGGTTGAGTTTAGTCGCTGACCTAGAACTAATAAAAATGATATACCTCAGCTTATGCCAATCAGTCACGAACTACTGCATATCGACCTGGGGGGTCGCCTGCAAAACCTATCTCCTCAAACTAGAGAGAGCCCAACGCACCATCTTGAAAATAGCTTATCAACGATCCAGAAGATACCCTACGGAAAGACTATACAATGAGTGCCAATTTCTCAGTGTACGAAAACTATATATAGCTTCAATAATAATGCTCTTCCACAGAAGCTCTAAACAAAAGGCGCGAGCTACTTCCAGAACACTAAAATGGGATCATCCTAAGACTGGAACAGCTTTCGCGAAAAGACGTAGTGAATACATGGGACCCTATTTGTATAACAAAATATATAAAACAAACAACAATATCCAAAATTTCACGAAATCGCAATGTAAAATAGAGGTATATAAATGGTTAATAAATAAAAATTATAACGAAACAGAAGCCTTACTAATTAATATAACATAAATTACAGCATATCACACAGATAGAAATAATAAAACATAACATATTATTAAATACAGATTTTGTGATTATTTCGGTTTTAGTCTTTAAACGTTTTTAACTTCTAACTCAGCAAACATAATATAGTAGATATTCATACACATACGCGCGTACACAAACTTACACACACACACACACAAACACACACACACACACACACACACACACACACACACACACACACACACACACACACACACACACACATATATATACACATACATACAACAAGCGCATACAGATAAAGTATCAATGATAGTTACAAATTAACCAAATGGTAGACCAATCATGCTATATCTAGATGGGAAGTCTGGTCTTCACGACACAGGGAATCCTAGTGTGAAGTCCAGCGATACTGTTAAGTTATTGTATAAATGAAGTAACCTAAATTTTGAAATAACAGTAACTAAATGTTGTACTCTCTTTGTTGAACTGAATAAAACATTTTTTATTTTTTTTATTTTTTATTTTTTAATTTTTTTGGCCCAATTTGACGACCTCCGTAGCCGAGAGGCGAGCGGGCCTGACTTTGGCGAGTGCCATCTCTGAGGTTCCGGGTTCGATCCCCGGTCGGGTCAATATGGGAAACGAACTTTTCCACATTGTCTCGGGTCTGGGTGTTGTGGTACCTTCGTTGTTTCTGATTTCTGTAACACAAGTGCTTAAGCTACTTACCACATAATCAGAGCAATGTATGTGATGTTGTCCAATATTTATTTATTATTTATTTAATTTTTGACACATACAAATCGTAAAATGTTGGAACTGGGCATTAGTGGCGGTTTTGGTTCGGAAATAACGAAAGAGTTAAATTGAGCAATCCGCGTAACGATTCTAAGTAGGTAATTTCTTTCAGATATCTATATGTACGGCTGTACTTCGGAAAGCCCAGTCATAGGCTACTTGTTGGCCTAAGAGCATCTGTCAGTATGGTTGTTCAATTACATTACATCCCTCTACCAATTTGTACTGAGTTTACCCAGTTGCGGGTTTATGGTCAGTTTGCACGTACATGGGCCCGGAGTTCAACTGTAGACATTGCTTTATTTGACGACCTT
The DNA here is from genome assembly GCA_037074685.1 of Glyphodes pyloalis. Taxonomy (NCBI): domain Eukaryota; kingdom Metazoa; phylum Arthropoda; class Insecta; order Lepidoptera; family Crambidae; genus Glyphodes; species Glyphodes pyloalis. The sequence continues at coordinate 13,508,987 of JAYKKO010000013.1, forward strand.
CGTAGCTGAGACGCGTTGGGCTGGACTTTTGCGTCACATTATCTCCGTGGTCCCGGGTATGAGTCCCGGTCGGGCATAGTGAAAAACTGACTTTTTCATACTGTTTCGTACTATTTCAGGTGCTGTGGTACCGTCGTTGTTTCTTATTTCTGTACAAGAGCTTTAGCTACTTACCACAAAATCATAGCAATGTATGTGATGTCATCCAATATTTATTTATTACTAGCCGTGCACGCGACTTCGTTCACGTGGACTGCATACTTTCATGGTTGGTTTAACTCCTGTCTCCCCTAATATTCGAAATAAAAAGTAGTCCAAATTTTAATCCAAGCTTCGAGCTATACTTATTTGTGCCTTTCATAATTAACTTAAAAAATAAACATTTTCCAAGGTAAACGTTCAAGGGTGGTATTACCCCCATCCCTCCTTATTTTTAAAACAAAAAGTAGTGTATGCCCGTTCTAGAATTTCAACGTAAGTATATCTATGCTAAATTTCATCAAAATCGGTTCTATGGTTTAAGCGTGAAAACCGACCAGATAGACAGATAGACTTTCGCATCTATAATATTAGTGTGGATTATTGGTTTTGGTTGACTTTTAAAGTAGTTTTAAATAATTAATTATTTTAACCTGATTATCTTATCAGTAATCAGTACCTATAATATTAAATAGTAGACTGAGAACGATACATGCAGTGTGACATCGACTACCCTTGCCTGCTGAACTAACATCTTAGTTCAACATATAGAGATCATCTTCACTTGAGATATTTCGTCTTATATTGGCAGATTGAGTTTTGATGCAAACTATTTTTGCGCGGAAAAAAGTTACCCTTACGACTAATAGCAAATCTTAGAAAAAACACTTTAGCTCACAGGCGAAATCCGGAACTCTACCTACTTAATTATCACTTACATGCTACGACCACACAGGCCTAGTTTTGTCAAATAAAGCGGAGCATGTTTGTTAACTTTAATTTCGTAATGCTTCTTTGCTGTTCAGTTTAAACGTGACTTTTGGAACATTCTCATTTCATCTCATTAACGCCAGTTTTAAATATTTTGTTCCAGAATTGATGTAGGAGGTTTCTCAATTCAACCTGATACTGATTATTGTTGTACATCGATAACTTCGTTGTTTATGAACCTAAAGACAATTTTTGTTGAAAAGGTGATGTCGATAGAAAGATCAGGTGAAAGTCGGTCATTTTTTGATAAAAATGAGTATGTTAGCTTAATCCCATATTAAAGGGCATGATGACTGGGTTAAAAAACATTGACTATTAGGTAAATTTTGTCCGTTACTGAAATTTTCAAAATGTAATGAAATCGTATATTTACCTCAACTAATAAACAAAAAAAATTATGATACAGCGCATCAAAGTTTAGTGCAGAGGTGTGTTTACGTCACTTATTCGTAAAACTGTGCAAATTGTTGACGTTGAGCTTAATTTTAAGGTAAGGCTTAATGCAATAGTGTGATAGATGACATGATAAAAGAAAAAATGTGTTTTATGTTTTTATGCAATCTGTTGGACTAAACAGATTTTTTTGATCTCTATTTCATTCTGTAAATTATAGAAATCACAGTATGGTAATTTTTAAACTTATATCAATAAATTTAATCACATAAATTTGGCAAGAAATAGACTTAGCTGAAGATATCATCAAAAAACCTTCATCACCTTCTATATATCATCAAAAAACATGTTAAAATTATGCTAGTATAAGTAAGGTATAGACGAATATTGTGACATAATAGAGAGGTGTTTTTTAACGAAAACTGTTAACTGCACCTTAGTGTACGTTTACCATTCCCAATTTCATAGCTTTGAAATTGTGTCTAGATCATAAAAATGTTTATATTTTTTCTTAAACCAGCTCAGACGGAAGCGAATTGAGACTGAGTCACTAGCTATATTATTATTTTTAACTCCTGACGTTACTAAGTTGATCTTAGCATAACTTTTAGTTTATCAAAGGTTATGTTGGATAAGTTATCTCTGGTATAGAATCACTTAGTTTTACTTATTTCGCGAATCATGACACATTTAAGTTAAAATGTGACTTCATGCAAAGATTCAATCCACTAGGCCTGGTTGCGAATTAGAGCCAGTATCTCGTCAAAAATTAGTCACAGTGATCAATGGTCGAGTATAAATGCACGATAATGCTACTACATAATTAATACATATCTACATCTAGGTAAATACTGATAAACCTACAGTTTGTGTATCTTGTAGTTAGTCATAAGTTTCGGATTTAATTTTGCTATAGGTATGCATGTTATGTGTGTAATGTAAGTCAAATAAAACTAAGGTTAATTTAATTTAAAGCATGCATAGAGCTTTTACATGTTTAAAACTCGTAAATATGGGATCATCAAGTAGGTAAGTAGTTAAATAAGAAAACCACTTTGCGGATGTACCTACTCATAAAGAAAATATTCAGGCAACAATCTGGCTCACAAAGTATTAAGATTTAACTCCATTGTCAAGTTTTTCCTCTAAAAGTCATTTCATTAATTATCTACACAGTCCACGAATAATGAAGCAAAATAATAAAGAGCCTGATTAATTCTCTGAAAACATATCAGTAGGCATATTAGCACTAAGCAGACCTCCGTCAATAAAGTAGGTAAAACAGTGATTAGATGAAACTGTTTTCTTTTCTTTTTATTCCAACTTATCTTTTGGTTATCTTATAAAACATTATAACTGGTAATAAAAAGGTTCGTTTAAGTTTGTTCCAAGAAATGCGAATGAAATTCACGTGAAATTTTGAATCAGAGGAAATAAAAAAATCCAAAAAAAGTATGTAATTGTATGAAGCGCAACAAAGAAAATGAATATAATGAACGGCTGTCTAGATAATTTGTCTTTCAATACGTGACGTTCGTAATTATAGAAGGCCTAGATGAAAAAAATGTTCATTGCGAATTTAATTATTTTAGTTTTGTAACGAAGAGTTAAAAGGTAGGGGGAGGGGGAGCATGGCCTCGGGCGGCACATAAGCATATCGCAGGTTTCAGCGGCAGCAACCCCAAAACGTGACCAGATGGAACGAGAGTAACAATAATTTAGAAGACTAAGGGTCAAGTTAAGGGTTAAGTTCTAGGGCAAAGAGCTCTAGGCCCTTAGTCGTCTCTTGGATTTTTGTTGCCGACGTTATAAACCCTACTTAAAGGCCTTGTATTAAACCTTCTTACAAGGTGGTCTTTAACTAGGGTTTAAACTATTTTCATATTCAGAATGTGACATTCGTTCGCTAGCGTTTTCTGTTTTTTTTATATTGGCAGAAAATATATGGGAGTGGGTGTTAGAGTCCATGTGTTTACTTCATAAAAATATTTAAGTAGTTTTAACAGACTTAATGTTATTTGATGCCTCTGGTGACCTGCGCTTAAAGCCGCTCCACTTGCTCTTTAGTTTGACTTTGTTTTACCCAACGCAGCAAATAGTGTTATTAGCTGATAACACACCACACTCGTTTATTTTATTATACTAAAATTTTCGCAAATCTCGTCAAATCATTGAACAAGCTAAGGGTATAATTATAGGCCCTACGTAGCGTTCTTACAAAGCTGTTCAATTCGTACTTTAAAAAATACTTATATACCATCTAAAAATAACTTGTGCCTACGTACTTTTGTCGTCATGGTATATCAATAAACGTCAAAGCTTCCAAAATAAAATAATTTAAACGTTCATCGTTATTAAATATTCTGTCCTCATACATTTGTTGCTTGACGTAACGATTTTTGTGACGTAGTTGTTGTGAAGTAAGCGCAGGCGGTTTTCATCGTTATAGTGCTATGGGCGGTTTAGTTTTAAATATATTGTCGATAAATAAATCAACTTTACGTCGACACATTACTTTCCTTGTTTACTTTTCAAAAGAAAATAACATCTGAGAAACTTTTGATCATAGACGGGTTAATTTTTAGAAGTATTTTAATAATAAGTAACTTATTTTGGTGACTGATGATCTGCTCTAGTTCTGAAATCTAGGATAATTATTCTGTTATATTATAAAACTTTCTCATATTGATTATATTTAAACATTTTCGAAACTATCACATTGAATATTTCAGCCGTAAGGATTTGGCTATGTTTAATAGGTAAGTAAATCCTATGCTTAGAAATATTGGCTAAAGTAGTAGCCCGAAGCATAAAAGGTTTTGATTCACAGTTAGGTATTTTTTTTAAAGGATCTTTATTAAATTTCCATACGTATAGGTGTACTGGGTAGACGCCCCAGTTAGTGTAAATCGTTTGGTACTCAAAATTAAGGGATTACATAATATAATGGTAATACCTTAATTTTGAGACCAGTTCGTTGTTGTGATTGTCTGGTGCATTTATTGTTACCCATCTATTTGTTCGGCTTTTCGGTGTAACGCCAAACTAATGCTAAACACTTCACAATGTACCTTAATATAATATTTTTCTTTGCTTGTGTTTATCTTAAAAATAATATCGATATTATGAAACTAATCAGATTATTCACCACCAATCATAAGAGATGCAGGCACACAAAAGGTAGGTACATTATTTGCCTAAAAGTTAATTCCAATTTAGCAAGTCGGTTACGAATTATCGATAGCCAAGTGGAATCACGGCATCACTACACGAGAGCTAGTTGCGAATCATCGAATCAATTGCGATGGCTTACATCATCGAAGGATTGAGTCACGGTCACGACCTGTTGTTAGTCCTTAGATCCTTTTAGCCCGTGGGCAGTAACGCTATTTAGTCATCGCAGATATGAATCGAGTCACTACTAACCGCAATATCGTAAACGATTGTTTTGCTAAATGCATCGTGACGTTGATGACAGAGGGTGAATCTGGTCTGATGTACCTACTCATAACACGTGAGCGCACTATCATCTATTGAGAGTTCGTATTTTACATTTTAGCTTTTGAATAAAACTAATATGTACCTAGAAAAAAGTAGTTTCTTAAACGACGTTTAATACTAACATTGCATGAGATTGACAATTCAAGCACACATGTTTTTTAAGTGTAGGTACCTAAAGTAAATTCCACTTAATTAAATGTTTTGAAACGATATCGACGTTCGCTATCTGCCAATTGGCTAGGTCACAGTATTAAAAAAAATGGGCAATGTTGAAAATCCGTAGAATCTGGTAGATTTTATCCAAACAAATACATAGGGATCTATAAAATTTACACTTTGGGAAATATAGCTGATTTCAGTTTTTTACAGTTGGGAGCTTAATAATCATCATCATATTTCTGTATTCAAAACCAACATAGGAAACATTCATAGGTATCTGGAATTGGTGTACTTCTGTGTTGCGCATAGATGGATTGATAATGGATAAGAATTTTTAGTGGTAATAGAGACTATGCGTACCTAAGTGCTTGTCATCTATCGGGGTTCACTCAGCATCATGAGTTAGTATACACCTCAATACCTTGTCACATTAAACCTACACGTAACTTAGCAAGTGGGGTAAAATAGTGAACTTAATTTGACATAGTATTTAGATGTTTACAAACTAAAGCTGTTAACTGTTCCTACAAAAGACTAGCACTTGTGATAAACACTTTTTTTATATATTGCACTTCAACATTAACGTCATTCCACTTGATGTTAAGTGGTAATGAGGTCCTAGCTTAAGGGCGACAAGTACAACACCATAAAGCTTGAAGGCTTGACCCCTGCTACTAACCTAGCACCCCCCAGGAGCTCTGGAAACCTTACTCACACGAAGGAACACAACAACACAGAAGTGATTGTTATTTGACTGCGGTCTTCTCTAAGATGTAGGTATTTTACCAGTCGGGCTGCTCCAGTTCGAGCGATAAATCGCTATGCTCTACCCCTCTAACATTTATGATATTAACACTTTTAACAGATTGTAACATTTTTTCCAAAGATTTATCTGCCCCCAAATATCTCATGTGTTTCTTGCCAATAGCACCATACTCCTTTTTGCTGCACACGTAAGTACGGTAAAAAACTTGTCACGGTTAGGTACAACATAAGGGCTATACGAAGTAAAGTGTCTACAAACTTTGGTATGAGGAGTTTTATACTGTACTTTATGTGGTGCATACATAGTACTTTTTGAGCGTAGACTATGGTATCGGTATAATATTGGCTGCAATACCATTTTCAATAAACGTATCTTCAATTAAACATCGGAAGAACAAGATCGGAATTATAACGTAAAAGATAAACTACTATTTGACAGTAACGGAAAAATAATGCACGTAGTTATTATGTATAATGTGACTATGTGAGTATTCTTATTAAACTTATATTCTACTTGTAGTTTAGTATATAAAATAAAAACAACAGGAGGGCCAAACCATAGGATTCTTCCTATCAACCTCTTTCATCTAGCAGGTTAGTTTTTTTTGAAGAGAGGTAGGGCATAGCGATTTATCGCTCGAACTGGAGCAGCCCGACTGGTGAAATACCTCCAACTTACAGAAGACCGCAGCCAAATAACAATCACTTCTGTGTTGTTGTGTTCCTGCGTGTGAGTAAGGTTTCCAGAGCTCCTGGGGGGTGCTAGGTTAGTAGCAGGGGTCAAGGGCCTTCAAGGTAAGGGCGACAAGTCCAGTAACAGATTTATTATGCTGCACTTCTTGTCACCCTTAAGCTAGGACCTCATTACCACTTAACACCAGGTGGGATGAGGTCAATCTTGAAGTGCAATATAAACAAAAAATATATATTTATAGTACATTACATACATTAACTTGCCAAACAATACTATAAAATAAAAAATAAAGTTTTAAAAATCTTATAAAATGTATTAAATAGAAAATGTATGCAATAGTTTAACTGGTTAAGGTTTACTTATTATGTTGTAGAAATCTATGTAAGTATTTTTAGTTTACTCATAGGTATTGTAGAATAGTTTAAATTAAATAAAAACAACAGGAGGGCCAAACCGCAGGAATCACCCAATCAACCTTTTACATCTATCAGATGAATTATACGTACAGTAATATACCAAACAACATTATACTTATCATAAAAAAAAATTTAGAAAGTATGAATTTTTAAAAAGGATTAAATAGAACATGTAACGCAATTGACGACCTCCGTAGTCGAGAGGCGAGCGGGCCTGACTTTGGCGAGCGCCATCTCTGAGGTTCCGGGTTCGAGCCCCGGTCGGGTCAATATGGGAAACGAACTTTTCCATATTGTCTCGGGTCTGGGTGTTGTGGTACGGTCGTTGTTTCTGATTTCTGTAACACAAGTGCTTAAGCTACTTACCACGGAATCAGAGCAATGTATGTGATGTTGTCCAATATTTTTTTTTTTTTTTTATCTTATAACTTGTTAAGTTTTACTTATGTGAAGTAGAAATCATTGAATACTTCACGAATTCGCAAGATTTGCTCTTTGTGTATGTGAAATAGACTTTCTGTATTGTAAAGGATTCATCAATCACCCACGCGGTTCTTGGATTATGCATCACAATACCAAGTAGTCTAGTTACCTTTATTCAAGATCGTAAAGAGGCATTAGTTAATTGTTAATTTCCCGTTGAGTTGTAACTTAATATCTTCATAAAATATGACATAAGCGTTGCCAGCTAGTTGTTATTGTACTTATTTGTTAGGTATTTATCTCGAATACACTAGATTTTTCCTGAAACAAAAAATCCTGGCATTTGCGTGGAAATCCTTTGTTGCAGGATTAAGACGTTTCCTTTTTGACATCTGTACTGATGAATAAAGCTGAAGGTTATGGTTGATTGCACGCGCTAATTTCAAGAACTACTGGCTTGAACTAAAATATTATTTTTGTGTTGTATAGTGTATTTATTGAGGAAGGTTTTAGGTTACTTGAAATCGCTATGTGACCAATAGGATCGAGAAATAAGTGGAAAATGTAGAAGAAACAGGGATAATACGCATGCGAAGTCGCAGCCGGCCACTAGTTGTTACGTAAAATAGTTTTGTTTCCAAAATAACAATTTTATAGATGGTATATAAACGTTAACGTTGAAAAATCTACCCTTAAGTCTCGCATCTACTTGATATTTCAAGTTAGGGCATTTTACTATTATGTTATGACCCATTAACTGCGACTCTGTTAAGATTTAATATATGTATTACATTATATGTCCTTCTCTACGTAATTGGGCTAGTAAGTTCTAGAAGGTTTTCTTAATTTTGTGTTAAAGCCAAAACTACGCCAGCTTAATACGGGAAAAGCTACTGACAATGAAGTTGCTACGAATTGAGTTTGTGTTTTATGCTACGAGCAATAGTAGGTAACTAAAACTTATTAACCTTTACCCAGCCCAGCTATCTTAAACGTAGTGGCCCGCTGTACGCCAACGTATAAATGTATAACAGTATCTATAGTACGAAAGCAAGGATGTGGCATAACGTCATATCGATAAAAAAATTGATGTCTTAATCAAGATTTATTTTTAAATTTTGCAAATATAAATAAACCCTGATACATTATAATAGTAATTTGTTTTATTTTATGAACATTTTTAGTAAGAAAAACGAGTATCTATTATCATAGACAAAAATACATGCATAATCTTGCAACACATTTAATATAAAAGGCACTTCACTATTCATTTTATAACGTAGTCCGTTGACTTCATATCAAGTCGTTGGCGCTCGTGGCAAGATAAATATCTCAAATAGAAGTGTTGTCTATGTTTTTCTTTCTTCACCTTGAGTGAATCTCTCTAGACGATTTGAATAAAGAAAAGACGGCTCTTGTACGGTAGTAATAAATCTTAAAAAGTATGTTACGGTGAAAAGTAAGACAAAAGAATGAATGGTCAGTTATTATTCGTATATTTTATAACTTTTTATAGTTTGTGTAAGTTTACCTTTCGATATTTTACTTTTTATATTTTCGATAATTATATTTAATGATTATTGTACGAAAAAAAAACAGACGAGCGCACGTTTGTAATGGCCAGCACTATGACACAATGACCTTGACACCTGTACGCTTACGACGTCACAGGTTTACTTGCATTGAAGTTAGTGGCGCTCGTAGCACTGAAATCTTGTCATTGCGTAGAGATGGGTGTTGCAATATCGAAAATCCTAAATAAATTATAAATTAACTAGCTTCCGCCCGCGGCTTCGCCCGCGTGGAATTCGGTTATATTGCGGTATAAATCACAACTATAAGAAAACTTCTCATTTCCAAGGAAAAATCTAAGAAGCGCGATGTAACGCTGGATACGATTAGTTGTTAAACAAAAACTGAATGGTACACTATATTATATAGCTAAGTAGATGTAAAAATCAGTTTAGACGATAAAACAAATTGTACGTCATCCCTCGGGAATTCCTCATTTTCGGGGATTCATTATCGTATCATTTAGCTTCTACATTTACATGTTTATATTCGTTTACAATATTTTACCTTGATTAAAACGCCACACAGCGCCATCTCCAATCCATCCATCAAGCAAACTATATTTTTGTTTTCCCTCGGGAATATCAGTTTTTTTCGGGATAAAAAGTAACCTATTATTTAATCCGGACTTCTAACTACACGTCTGCAAAATTTAAAAGCAATCGGTTCAGTAGTTATGTCGTGAAAGCGGAACAAATAAACAAACTCACTTTCCGATTTATAATATTAGTAAGGATCTTCGTGAAATAAATTAATTTTAATATTTATTATGTAATACGTTATTTTCAGATCGGAATTAATTGTCAATCATAAAATCTATGAATATTTGTATAGAACAAAACAAAGTAAACATGTAGGATTGTAATGAATGCAACTATCGCGTCACATCACTAGCCTACTTGATATGAAGTCGTTGGCGTATGGGACATCAAAATATTTCAGGCGTTTTTGTTTTTATCTGTTTTAAAACACTATAAAGCCTGTTTCTTCTGGCGAAATAACAAAAATGGGCTTCAATGCTGTCCATCTTACAAAATTACAAGAGAAACAAATGTTTAATGCACCGTAAAGGTATTTAATTAAAGTAGGTACAATGAGTAACTTCTATAGAAGTAGTGGCGTTGACGGCACGAAAATCCTGAACTTGTATAGAAGTAGTTGGCGGTTATTAGGTTAAAGAAATATCGTAGCTTAGAAAATTATCGACATGATATTGCTGAATTTCTGTACAATTTCAATTGCAACCTTAGAATTTTTATTTAGCGCGAAAAAGTACAAGTAGTGACTTAATGCTAGGAAAATTTTCTACCATCAACGCTTGGGTCAAAATTATTCAACTAAAAAGATGAGACATGTATTTTATCATTTGCCAAATAATCAAAAAAATTGAGATAAAAGAATGCCAAGTTGCGGGGTTGGGATCGTTACGTCAGGTGTAAAAATGTACCCACTAATGACGTCACGCGACAATTTAATTAGGTAAATATTAAAAAAATAAGTGTCCCATATTTTATTTTATTTTATTTTACACTTTTTGGGAATCTTACAGCTAAATACTAATTAAATCTACACAATAATAAATGACGGCCATTAACAAGTTTCCACATATAGAACACAGTATTCATAATAACAAAACGTTCGTTAGACATATAATCGCACAAATAAAGCAGTAATAAAACGTAACCTAATCAAAAAAACGCTGCTCATGATGCTTTTGAGCTTGGGAACACTGAGGTGGAAAGGATCCAGCCCAAGGTCACGGGAAAGCTCATTTAGCTGTCTGGCAACTGTAACCAAGTAGGCGTTTTGTCTATATTTGGTCTTACCTAGAGGAACATGCAAAAGTTTGGGATTTCTTAAAGGTTTGGCTGGTACGTGCAAGAGTAGTTCTTCGTTCTAGTTTACTTAGGAGTTCTGGACAGTCCAAAGACCCGTTTGCAATTTAAAAAAGATAAGATAAGTCTGCTATCTGCCTACGATTTTTAAGAGGGAGGATGTGTTGACGCCTACATCGCAGCTCATAACTAGCATCGTACCTTTTGCACCTGTGTTGCAGGTATCTAAGGAATCTTTTTTGTATATTTTCCAACCTTGAGACGTAAACCTCATACATAGGATTCCAGATCTGCGATCCATATTCCAGGTGGCTGCGGACAAAAGCACAGTACAGGATTTTCAAAGTTTTTATGTTGCTGAACTCCAACGACACCCTCAGCACGAAACCGAGAGCTCTTGATGCCTTTTTTACCACCTCTTCAACATGAGTGTCAAAGAGTAACTTGCTGTCAAATGTAATGCCTAGATCTTTAATGGAGTCAACTCTAGAAATAGGTGTCTTTTAAGAGGTAAGGAAAATGAAAGGTGGTTTTCTTACGAGTAAAAGAGCAAACATAACACTTAGACACGTTGAGATCCAGCATGTTGCCAGCACAGTAGTCTTTGAACCTCTGCAAGTCACTCTGCAGGCACAAAGCATCTGTTTGGTTATTAACTGGGTAGAGTATTTTCATATCGTCAGCATATAAAAGTATTTTGGCATAAAGGAAGCAGGACGAAATATCATTGATGAAGATAATAAACACAAGAGGCCCAATAAGAGAGCCCTGTGGAACGCCTGATGGAATCTGAATCAACGACGAAGTGGACCCATTCATGGTTTTGAATGGGTCCACTTCGTCGTTGATTCAGCGTTCGCCTGACACCTGTTTCTTACATATGATGAGAACCATCTATATAGATTCCCCCGTATGCCTATCATTTGCAGCTTTCTCAGTACAGTATATTTTTGAAAAATCAAACAGATGCGACAGATATAAACCAAATTTTTAGTCAATTTCCTATTATGACGCTAAAAGCCCACTTCCACTAAAACCTTCAGGTAGATGAAACAGTATTAAGATACCGACTTACTGTTTTCCAAATCCAGTTAGTAAATAAAAGTCAGTTTAACTTTAAGATTTATGTCTATGACAAAGTTGCCAGTTGCCAACGAACCACACACTCAAGTAATAAGTACATGTCGAGAGCTCTACAGGCGTCAGCGAGACGCCTATTATAACAGAGTTAAGCGATCGTAAAAATGGTTGCGCAACTCCGGATAAATAGGGAATATGTAGGCACACTACGAGATGAAATTAGTTTAACAAATCAACACAAAATGTTACTGTTACAATATACTATCTTTAAAATACCGATATAGGGTATATTAGTAAATGTATACCATAGGTATATACATATATAACGCAACTCCGGATAAATAGGAAACATGTAGACACACTACAAGATGAAATTAGTTCAACTAATTAATATATGTTACATACTGCTACATTACAATATACTATGTTTTAATTATCAATATAGAGTATCGAAATAAATGTATTTATATAACCCAACTCTGGGTAAAAAGAGAACATGTACACTACAAGATGAAATTAGTTCAACAAATCAACATAAAATGTTACTGTTGCAATATTCTACGTTTAAAATACCAATGTATGGTAGTTTCTTACCCGGATCTTCTCTGTAGGTATTTCGAACCAGAGGTAGCTTAATTTGTTTTATGTAGAGACTATTTATAAGTATATTACTGTAATCTATATGAATAAAAAATATTGACTTTGACTTAGTAAATGTATTATGTATAACGCAACTCCGGATAAATAGGGAATATGTACTAAAATATCAACAAAGGGTACATAATTAAATATATGTTTATGTATATCCTATATTGGTATTTTAAACGTAGTATACTTTACATAAAAAGTGGTTTTATATTGATCAATAACAGAACCATTGCTTTGTGGTACGCAGCTAAAATACTTGTGTTAACATAATCAGTATCAACAGCGGTACCACAACACCCGATTCATCGGGCCCAGACCCGATAAAATGATGTAAATCGGAAATCAAACCCGGGACCTCAGACACAGCGTGACGCTAAACTCTGGCCCGTTCTATATAAATAGATTTCAACCGGTCACTCTGTCTCTATAGGTAGGTACACCTATAATTTTACTTGCTTGTTCACGTTATTTCCCGTCTTTCTTTATATAATGTTGTTATTTTGTAGATTCCTCACAGGACAGGCTTAGCCTAGTGTGAGGACCAGCAAAAATTAACATGTATTATAATTATCGAAATGAATAAATAAATAAATATATTTTGGGTTAAATGTAACCTATAAATAAATAATAAATAAATATATATATTGGACAACATCACATACATCACTCTGATTCTGTTCTAAGTAGTTTAAGCACTTGCGTTACAGAAATCAGAAACAACGATGGTACCACAACACCCAGACAATATAAAAAAGTTAATTCCCATATTGACCCGACCGGGGATCGAACCCGGGACGTCAGAGATACCTATTATGATACTATTTAAAGTATCTAATCAGTCTATCTACCAAATTACGTCCAAATCCATGCCGTAGTTTTTGTTAAAGAGTAGGTATCGAATATCCGTACTTATAACCATACAAACAAACATTCAGGTTTATAATATTACATTTTCTACTAATTCTTCGCTCCTATCGACAGCAGCGTGATGTGTTATAGCCTAAATCCTTTCTCGATAAATGGGTTATCCAAAATGAACATTATTTTAAAATTTGAATCTGTAGTTCCTAAGATTAGCGCACTCAAATGGACTCTTTAGCTTTATCATTTAGTAAAGATGAGGTTAAATACGAGTAAGAATATATACACATCTTTGAAATATGGTTTTATTTATCATGCAATCATTGTAATCATGCATTCCTACATTACGCAATATATTCCTTCATACAACACTTTATTAATGTTATTTCCGTTTTATTTTAATCGATGATAATTTTCGCAATTGAATATCTAAGCACAACACGCCACGAATAATGTAATGTTTAAAAATAGAACTGTCTAAATGTTCGTCAACAATCGTGAGTGACTTTTGTGAAGCTTTTGTATGGATTTATTTACTCTTTCGTTTATACGATAAATATTTCATATTGTTTACTAATGTAATATTAAATGAATGACTTACTTACTCGAAGCTATTTTGTTAATTGAAGCTATTTCGGTAGATACGTCATGCCGCGGCTTAACTTTTTAAAGAATAAAATGTAGATGTTATACCCACTTCCTTTTTAGATTAGTAGTTACACCTATACAATATTTTGTGCAAAAAGTTACAGCATGAAAATTGTTACCTAGTTTGTTAATACAACAAAAATAATTTTATACTTAAGCATATTAGAACTTAGATATAATACCTATTAGTAGAGTTACGACTCTAGATTAAAAAGCCATAAAGGTGTGCCTATATCAAATGCCATAATGGATAAACAAACCCGATTGTCTATTAATAACTGAAATCTTTGGGAACAAGATTGTCGCCGTGCTCATATGGCGTAATGATTATAATTATAATAATTCCATTATTCAGGTTGGTTACTAATAATATGCAATGTCAAAATTAATACATACCAAATTTCAAGGTTCAAAAACTAATCCTGCCAAGAATAATCCGGTATGAAACTCAGTAGTTCAATCTTATTATTACAATCATGGAGCTAGATAGGACTTGCAAATATGATTTATTGAATATTCATCAGGTGTGTAGTAAGCCTTTTCTCAATAACCATGACTTAATATGGACTTTTCAATATTTGTAGGGGTACCTACATAAGTGATGTGGTGGCTTGTTGAATATTTATATCAGACTAGCTGTGCCCGCGACTTCGTTCGTGTGGACTACATCCTTTCATGGTCGGTTTTACCCCTTTCTCCCCTAATATTTGAAACAAAAAGTATTCTATATTTTAATCCAAGTTTCGAGCTATATTTGTGCCAAATTTCATATCTCTAACTTCAAAAATAAACATTTTTTCATATAAACTTTCAAAGGTGGTATTACCCCTACCCCCCCCCCCCCCCCTTATTTTCTAATAAAAAGTAGCCTATGTCCGTTCTTGAGATTCAACGTATACCTTTACCATATTTCATAAAAATCCGTTCAGCCGTTTAGGCGTGAAAGAGTAACAGACAGACAGACAGACAGACAGAGTTACTTTCGCATTTATAATATTAGTATGGATTGATCATAGAATAGATTGACACTTTTACGCGCCTACATGCTGCTGTCGAAAGTGATTGTGAAATTGCTGGTTGAAATAACTTTGAAGATCTAACAGCAACTTCGTTTACAATGTTCGTTCGTTCGTTTGCAAGTATTCATATTGATATAGGTAAGATACTGGTAATGATGAGATGATAGATGATAAGATTATATCTACCGCATTCGTCCCAATCCATTTAGGAGTTGCTTGAAAGATACGGTAAATAAACATCCACACATGTGAATTTAATTATTATTAAAAAAACTTGACAGTTATTTTAATAGTAGGAACATACATTATTACTATCTATTTGATTTTAAGTGAGGTCGATATCTATTTTCTACAAATAAATACGCCGTAGCGCGTAGCAGCTACAATGCCAATTGTGGTTTGCAACCAGTAAATTCGTGATGAATGGTGAAGTCCGGCAACATATGCTTGCAAATAATTGTGAAATACCTATTTAAAGCAAATAGGTAGATATTGAACAGGTTAGTATTTACTAGACTTTGTAAGTTAGGTATTAGAATAGGTACATGCCATAAAATAAATGTTGTAGAGTACATGACCAGCTAGAATGTATTAGGTATACTTGTTTGCAGATCGTGCTGTAGCCGTTATAGGTATATATATTTATTTTATATTGCACTTCAAGATTGATCTCATCCCACCTGGTGTTAAGTGGTAATGAGGTCCTAGCTTAAGGGTGACAACAAGTACAGCATAATAAATCTGTTACTGGACTTGTCGCCCTTACCTTGAAAGCTTGACCCCTGCTACTAACGTAGCACCCCCCAGGAGCTCTGGAAACCTTACTCACACGCAGGAATACAAAAACATCGAAGTGATTGTTATTTGGCTGCGGTATTCTTTAAGGTGGAGTTATTTCACCAGTCAAGCTGCTCCATTCCATTCAATTATATTCCCACGGCGCCGTCAATAGACGCTGAGAGGACCAGGAGGCTTTTAGTGGGTAGTCCCCGTCTTCTCAGACTGAGGAAGCCCCACAGACGATGCTAACTCTTCCCCAGGCAGCGGTATGGTTCAATAATGCATTTTTCACCCAAAAAATATGTAGCCTCGTGTTAGATCTGTAGTGTGATGAATTAATTGAAATAATAAAAAAAACTCAACAGGACCCTGTAAATTCTTAAAAATAAAAACCTCTAGTTTGCAATTATTATTATTTTTTAATGAGAAATATAACGTACTTCACACTCACAAGCCATTAATTGAAAAACCGTGAGGCGGTCTCGATTTTAATGCCTGCAAAACAGGAGGTATATGTGCTTTACATACCTACTGTTTTGTATAGGTAAAACATGTTATTTAAGAGTTTGACCGAATTGAATAGGTAATTATGTATAACTGACTTGAGTTTGTAATATTAAGTAGAAGGTTAAGTACACTATTTTTGAATGTACTTAATATTTACACATAAGCATCATTATTTTGCACTTACAAATTACTTTAGCGCGCAAAGTGTAAAACGATTGGTATTTAAGTTTATGGAGATGTCGTAATTCCGAACGGCTTATTGGATTACTACCAATGAGCTTAAAATGTTCATAATATTGTCGAGCTCGCACCTACAGTAATGTGACGTCTTTTCATCGAGCAAATGTCAAGGTCCACCAGTTAGTGTTGCCAAATTATCGATAAACGTACCATTATCATATCGATATAGTAATTGCGAGTGGCATATGAGATGAAAACTTGGAACGTGTTTAGTACTATTGAAACTACCCATAATAGGTATATGGAGGAGACGCTTTTCACTCCCCTAAAAGCACAGCTTCACTGCTAACATCGATAGACAGATATTAGTTACAATACAATATTATAAAGAACAGATATGTTACAGATTATTTAAGTACACCTTAATGATATTTTTTATTAGGTACACTGTAATTCTAACAGTCAAATGTTTTTTCTTCTTTTAGTAGTTTGTCTATCTAATCAAATGGGATTACAAGCTGTTGTTTAATTACAAACTCTAGCAAATCAAACTACAGACAGATGTCTATATATCATATAATAGTATATAAATATACCGCCAAAACAAAAATAATGCGCCTTAATTTACCACATGCCCTTTCTGAATAATTCTGCATGAACATTCCAAAATTTAATAGGAAAATATTTTCTAAAATTTATTTTCTAACATCGGTAACATAACAACTATATCAATGACGTGTGCTGCGCACATTCTTAAATAAATTTGTATCAAAAACCCATAACCGAAACTCCCCTAAAACCTTACAGGTGACCCCCTTA
Organism: Glyphodes pyloalis; assembly: GCA_037074685.1. NCBI lineage: Eukaryota > Metazoa > Arthropoda > Insecta > Lepidoptera > Crambidae > Glyphodes > Glyphodes pyloalis. The sequence continues at coordinate 13,526,256 of JAYKKO010000013.1, forward strand.
ATTACGAAATGTCTGGATTTTATGGAAAGTATCGATACTATCGATATTTGTATCAATCAGCAACTCTAACATCAGCGCGAAGTCAAGCAAGGTAAACAGTTGAGTTTGAAAGTACACGTTTGGTTTGAGATTTTGAAGTTATTAAAAAGTTCGTAAAGACGATTAAGTATTTATTAATATTAAGATACTTGCGGCTGTGCAAGTCTAGTGAACTATGGTCACTGCGACCTATAAGATCTGTTGTGACTCGCTACCAATTTCAAGTAATTCCTTTAGCCGGGACGCCTATGTAGGTATATCAATATAACCGCACTTGGCAAATAAAAAGGATTAAAAGTTTTTATAATACAAAACAAAACCACCTGTTACGATAACATCTCAGTATAATAAATTGTTTCTTTGTTAACTTTGGAATTAGTGTTGCCGTCGATTCGATTGTAAATCGATTATTCCAAAAGAGGCCTAAATAATCTAATAATCGATATGACAATCGATAGTATCGATACTATCGATATAATCGATTATATCGATACCTATTTTTATTAGATATAATCGATTATAATCGATTAATCGATTATAATCTAAGTCAAATACAATATAATCGATTATATCGATATCAAGTTGAAAGCAATACTATCGATATAATCGATTATTTCGATATAATCGATTAATTTGCAATTATTTTTAGATTTAATCGTCATTCATATAATGTCTTCTTAGACATAACACATTCAAAATGAAACCGTGAAAAAGTTATTTATACCCTACTTTTTATTCATAAAACGTGATAGCTAAGTTTCTTGGTACCTACCTGAAATGTACCATCATGGCGATACTATCTAAAAATAATTGCAAATTAATCGATTATATCGAAATAATCGATTATATCGATAGTATTGCTTTCAACTTGATATCGATATAATCGATTATATCGATTATATTGTATTAGACTTCGATTATAATCGATTAATCGATTATAATCGATTATATCTAATAAAAATAGGTATCGATATAATCGATTAAATCGATAGTATCGATACTATCGATTATTAGATTATTTGAGGGGGGGATAATCGATTAATCGATAATCGATTATCCGGCAACACTATTTGGAATTATTGCCGGCCGTTGGGCGGAACATGGGCGGGCTGTAAGGCGGAAAGGTCGCTTTAAGTAAACGAGGATTTATGAAATCACATATCGTTTTTAATAGCTGTATGGTGGCCGTCCGAATATTAAATACTCACTCATATGTAAGTACTTATGTTATTGTGCACCATTATATGCCATCAGCAAAAATCAGTACAAAATAATATGTATTTAATTTTATGTAGGTTGACAAGATTGAAAATAAATGTTGCACTTTTTATGGGAACCAGATCTGACGTATCATAGATTAGTACGATCAACAGCAGGTGGAGGTAAATACTTTCACTTCAATATTAGTTCTAACTAGCGACTCACCCCGGCTTCGCTCGGTTGCAATGCTGATACTAAATACACTACAGAAAAACTGTGAACGTTTTATGTTATTGTGGGATATCCATAAGAGATAAACCTTTACCATCGTGGAGTTTACTGAAAACCAGTTTTATGTGTACATTAAAATCCTTAAATATAACAGTATTTCTCCACTATTTAATGGATATTTAAAATAATTTAACGGGTCAAAACGACTTGTCAAGCCAGCTCGTGACCACAGTTGGTGCAACCTAACCGAAACGTCGGGCAGTAAGTAGTTCGTATTACCTAACTACTAAATAAAGATGGTGTCGCGTTTTGACCCGTTAAAATATTTTAAATGTTTAAAATGGAACGCGAAAGTCTTAAAGTTTATATTTAATGGATGTTACTATACGTATAAACCTTTCTCTTGAATCAATTTAAAAAACCGCATCAAAATCCGTTGCGTAGTTTTAAGGATTTAAGCGTACTTAGGGATATAGGGACAGAAAAAAGCGACTTTGTTTTAAACTATGTACTTAGTGATACTTACGACATAAGGGGGGCAAAGTGTTTATAGTCTGACGGGCTTTTAATCTTATTACTATTTTATTTCCTCTACCTAAAAGTTGTCTGGAAGAGATTGGTTTCTAGCAATAAGACCGCTTAAGTTTTACTTATTATGTCTGTAAAACCAATTTCTGTAAATTTTTCTGTGCAATAAAGTGTATCTATCTATCTTACAAGTTCTTTAATTGTACGAAATAATAAACCTTTTTAATACCTGTGTGCATAGAACACATTGTGATAAGGATTCAATTCAGTTCAATATCTTTATTGCATTTCACATGGAGTAAGTTGACAGATTCTCTTAAGATTAAGTACATGTGAAGCCCTGTAGAGGGCGTTGCAATAAATAATAATAAAATTAATATTGGACAACATCACATACATTGCTCTGATTCTGTGGTAAGTAGCTAAAGCACTTGTGTTACAGAAATCAGAAACAACGAAGGTACCACAACACCCAGACCCGAGACAATATAGAAAGTTATTTTCCCATGTTGACCCGACCGGGGATCGAATCCGGAACCTCAGAGATGGCGCGACGCCAAAGTTCGGCACGCTTGCCTCTCGGCTACGGAGGTCGTCAATGATTCTATATAATGTTTTTATAAAATGTATTAGAGGTTAACACTTTTTAAACTAGGGAGGTACTCTAAGATAACATTAAATAAATCTAATAACTTTATATCAACAATCTATTAACTTTATATTGCACGGTTAAGAAGGAAAATCTCGCTCGGAAAGGATCGGGTGAGTCTAGGGAACGAATCTTTCTAAATTTACTCGGGTCTTGATGGTCTATGAGCATTCGTGGACTGATACAGTCAAGATTAATTAACTGTAACACTGTAATATAAACTTTATGTACTTACTTTAACTGTTAAAACGTGGTCCTACACTTTACTTTAGAATAGCAGTGCACGTCACTGTACGTTGAGACCGTTTGATTGAAGTGGCTGTCCTGCCGTATTTATTAATCCAGGCTTATTATAAACATATTACTCGTGTTCGACAGTCATTGTGATGATTTAAAGTAAGTACATGAGGATGTCCCGAAAACTTTTGTTACAAGCGTTATAAAAGATGTTGAATCATTGGTGCATTCAGAAACATCTTTGAAAGTAATGATTTCGTCGGAGTCTCTTGCGACCTCTGACTACCATAAATAAACGCATACCTTAAGTTTGACGACGTTTTATCTTGACATAATTATTTAAACGTTACCTGTATCTAATCCTATTAAATATAGTTACTCGTTGCAGAAGAGATAAATACCCGCCAAGCCGGCGACAACGGAGCGCCGTTGAGTGCCGCATAAAACGTTTTAAATTATCGCAAACTACAAAACGAGCCGACATCTTGAAAATCAGTTTGCAATTTGTATTATACATTGCTATCAGTGGACTTAATTGAATTCCAATCTACAATTATATCGCTAAGCTTCGCCCTGCGCTAAGTAAATCCAACAATTAACTGGAATTTAAAAGCACTCTGCACAAATTGCCGTAACTTAAGTAGCCTCGCACAAAAGGCTTAATGACATGTTTTCCATAAATATCTATCTTAGACTCATCGTGTTCGCATTAATCAAACTCCGATTAGACCTTGGTAAGTTGATAACGAATTAACACCTTTAAACCACGAAGGTTTTACGAACCACGGCAATTTGTTTTGTCAAACTTCTGTTTGGTGTATCATTAGATTATGAAATTAGTAATCTGCGGAATTTATGATAGCACGAAGTGCGAAGTTTATTTACGTGAGTATAAAACTTGTTTCGTGTTTAACGTTAGGCACGAATATTAAAGTTAAAACAGAAACGTTAAATTAAATCCTTTTTAGAAGATATTTGTTCCCAGTCTTTCACGTTCTACGGTATATTCACCTAAAGCGTAAACTACCTACATAAATATTGAAAAGTTTTAAATGTAATTTTTCATTATACCTACTTATTGTTATGAACATACATATGTTCCAAATAACATTCGATTTATGCCCGGTTCAAATATTTAACAATTTGTAATGTGTCAAATATGACTTTCCTGATTTCTCCAACCTACTACGATTCGTTATTCCAATTTCAAATTTACTTTTCATATCAGCTGTCATCAGTCGTTTTTCGGTCGTTCTTGGCTTACGTTTCATATAATTAATTTCGTAACTGGAACGGATTTTTTTTCAAATATTGGAACCGGTCATTAGTAGGTAGTGTTAAGTGACTTAAGTGACACTTACTACTTATCGGCTTACTTTGGTACAAGTACCATTGAATACAGTGACAAGTAGTAGTAAGAAGAAATAAAGTTATTATGTGTCTTTTATCGGCTTTATCATGGGGAGTGTTCCGAGGAACTATTTTCCCTTATCCCACCCTCTCCTTTCCTACAGAGAACCACAAGAGCCGGCCAACGATGCCATCGCTTCACCGTGGAAAATATTCCATCACGAACCAAAAAGTTCGGTAACTCTTATCTTTGCCGGACCATAAAGAAGTGGAACTCGTTGTCGGCTCATGTGTTTCCTCCTTCCTTTGACATGAATTCCTTCAAAAGGAGCGTGAAAAAACATCTTGCGGGCCAGTATGGCGATGCTAACGGATAGGATATTTTGATATCAAATCCGTTGTCATCGCGATGTGGGTTCCTCTCTTGCTTACCATCAGGCTGGGAGGAGCCAATATACTGCGCTACTATAAAAAAAAAAGAACAGACAACACAACCTAGTAGGTATTTCTTTTTTTGTAGATAGTTGAATAGAACAATCTGTTCCCTAAGTTTGTCACCATTCTTGTGAAAAATAATTAACCTCTAAAACATTAGGACAGAAGAAACCAATCACAACTGTGACACGACATATCTCTCAAAATGTCCATTACTAAAAATCATTTATAACGCGTCCCCTTGCATCTATTACTCAAAGATGGCATGTCGCCATTTATACTTTTCAGACACGAAATAATCTTAATGTTACCCCATTATCACGGTATGGCACGTGTTTCTCAAAGCCGCGTCTATGGTTATTAACGGCGGACATGAAACACCCTCTGTCTTCGCTAGATTTACAACTAAGAACAAAGGACATCAATTCTTATGTGACATGTGAACTATGGGATAACTCTGGCGCGACTATGTGGGAATATTTGTCGGTTTACGTTAGAATAATATGGACTCCGAGAAAGTAATTAAATACATGTCTTTTAACAAACATTACACTGCATGTCAACAACATTTAATTGTGTTTATTTCTAAGAGAGAGAGATATATTATGTGTATATATATTTTAATATTTCTTTTAAATATTTGACAACATCACATACATTGCTCTGATTCTGTGGTAAGTAGCTAAAGCACTTGTGTTATAGAAATCAGAAACAACGACGGTACCACAACACCCAGACCCGAGACAATACAGAAAAGTTCGTTTCCCATATTGACTCGACCGGGGATCGAACCCGGAACCTCTGAGGTGGTGCGACGCCATGACGCCAAAGAATCGAAAGATATAATCTTGTAACTTTGTTGAAGATGATAAAAAAAATAATACAAAAATAACATTTGTACAGTTAACAAGCACATTACGGTGAACACTTGAAGTTCGAAATTAAGTTCTGATGCCCACGAGATAAGTTGATACAAAAGCCAAGTGTCTAGTCTGAGTTAGTTTTGACTATACCTACGCTTAAATCTAATGAAAACCACATTATGAAGGTAATCGTACCACGTTACGTATACAAACTTCTTAGGTGAGTTAAAATAAGCTTGTTAAAATGTTTTTGATCAGAGTTTTTTATTTTGCAACGTTTCCTTTAGTTTTTCTTCAAACGGTTATGCAAGATAATTCAACATTTTTTTTTAATATTTTAATACGTGAATTAAAAATAGGACACCGACATTTCCATCATTATTTTTACAAATGAATATCTTAGTTTTCTCGATTGATAATATTTGATAAATGCTTAGATCAGTCGTTTAGTATGTTGTTTGTAATGTACAGGCAAAAAGCACGTAAGGATTCACGTATTCATTTTGTAATATACACCGCTCCTAAGTCCTACGCATAAGATCGAATATCAAACTGCAAGTGTGTACCATGACCTGCTGTTGGCCGTACTGGTATCTATTCAACTTAATGTTAGACAAACTTTAAGCTCAAAAAGCTTTTTACACTTACGTACCAAAGCGTATCCCCACTTTCCTTTCGCTCCTGTAGTAACGGCAGATAAATATCTACTAGCGCCGCGATCTCTTTGTCCTGTCAATATGTCAAGCTGGCACCCCGGTGTCACTCGGGCGATGACATAACGAAACACTGCCGGTAACTGCCAGTAATCTGGGTGTACAGAATGTGGTATTAGAAAATAGAAATAACGCTATTAATTAGGACGAGCAGTCAGCATTAATAATGTGAACACTTTATTTCTTACTTCATTTTCAGTTTTACCATTATTTTCCCGACAGTACCGGACTTAATAAAATTAGGACGAGCAGTCAGCATTAATAATGTGAACACTTTATTTCTTACTTCATTTTCAGTTTTACCATTATTTTCCCGACAGAACCGGACTCAATTAGGCCTAGCATGCGCTATACGTCAAACTTATCGCATAAGACGACAAACATTTTCAGTACTGTAGAATGTCCAATAGCACATCGCAATCGTATTTTCAGCCAATCAGCAGCTGACGCTCTGACTTCAATCGATTTTGACGTTTATAAAAGCGCGATAAAATTTAATCGCGTGGCGCATACCAGGCCTGAATTTAAGAGCAATGTCTTTCGCGCTTATGTATGCTTGTGTGGTAAATCTCTCTTTATCATTTTCACATCTTGCATTCATAATATATTGTGAAATATGCTATCATCGTGGTAAAAGGTTAAACAACAGACGTAAATATCAATACAGTATTGATTTAAGTTTTGAAAAAATAATAAAAGCCTTTTACCGGTTTACATTGTATCAGTTAAATGAAATCTGCAGAGATTTACTTTACATACATTCACAATTACTAATTTGAGTTAAACTCAAAACTACACAAACTTTTGCATTAAAAACGATTGTAAAGTTCTACCCTATTGCTAAATGTACTATAAATCATATGTACCTTATGAAAATTATCCAAACTATAACATAACTGAAAGTAGAAATAAAAAACGAAAGATTTTTTATTGTAAATGACACAAAACTATATTAAATTAATAGTAGGTAATATCATACATAAATAGATTGTAAACTTAGATATGAATGTGGACGTTATCCATACTAATATCCATACTAATATTATAAATACGAAAGTAACTCTGTCTGTCTGTCTGTCTGTCTGTCCGTCTGTTACTTTTTCACGCCTAAACGGCTGAACGGATTTTGATGAAATTTGGTATAGGTATACGTTGAATCTCAAGAACGGACATAGGCTACTTTTTATTAGAAAATAAGGGGGGGGGGGATGGGGGTAATACCACCTTTGAAAGTTTATATGGAAAAATGTTTATTTTTGAAGTAAGAGATATGAAATTTGGCACAAATATAGCTCGAAACTTGGATTAAAATATAGACTACTTTTTGTTTCAAATATTAGGGGAGAAAGGGGTAAAACCGACCATGAAAGGATGTAGTCCACCCGAACGAAGTCGCGGGCACAGCTAGTTGTCTAATAAAATCAACTTTATACCTGAATTATTATCATAGTGCCGAAATGATAAAAACGAAGCTGATAAAACAGAAATCAACCGATGCCTCAATAAATTATAAATTGAGTCGGAGGTACTACACAAAACTGGTAGTGACGTATCAGTTTGTTTATCAGTATAATAGGAGCGGGTGTGCCCTAATTCGGTACGGACCAATCTGAACAGGCTGATAAGTAATTATCAAGAGGATTATGCAGCTGCTATCTTGATTGAGACTTGTCGTGTCGGACAAGGGATCTGAGCTTGGTTTGATTAGATTTTGGGCAGTTTCCTGACTGTTTAGACGGTTGATAAATCTTTAACAATAAAACTAAACCTTGTTAAGTTATGGTCAATACAGGTAAAATTTTAGCTATAGAGAAGTGAACATGGATGGCGAATATATTTTCCAATAGCGAGAAATATTAGAATGCTTAAAAACATATTTGTGTAAATGTAGATATGTAACTTATGCCACTTAAAAGTTAACAAAAAATTGCTAAATATCACAAAACTGCAAACGCTAGTTAGAGGACTTTACGTCACGATGTTATACGTCAAAATATTTTTCTTTCTTTCTTTCTTTTCTTTCAATGTTAAAAGAACTTTAAACTATTATTAAATCTGGCTTAATCGCATGCATTTAGCCAGGTTTGATAAATTGTTCCAAAGCCACATAAAAAAAAGCTTGTCAAAGCGTCTTGTTTGTGTTAACGCCTTTGACAGACAGTTTAACCATTATTTTGATATACTGTTTCGTCATCAAGACAGCTTGGAGCGTTAAGGCGCAAAATCGAAACACTACAACTGAACGAAAGTTTAATTATAAACTTTCGTTCATAATAGAAACATTTAGTTTCTCATTAGAGAAACTAAATGTAGGTTGTACCCTCTACATTTTATTTCGGATTAACGCGAATAATTATTTTTATCTGTTGCCCGCAACATCGTTAACAATATCTTGGGATAGAAAGTTAGCTAGTTTAACATGTTTTTGTCTTAGGGTTTTCGTCACATATAGGTATGTAATAAAGGTCAAAATATTTCAATAAGCAGTAGACCTTTTTTTGTCGAGGGGGAAATGCCTACCGCACCGTCACTCTTATCGGGGAACAAAGAGTGGTGTGTCGGGCTCGCGTCGACTAAACCCCCTCGGTGGCCAACGATGCGCAGTTGTGGGGGAGTCGGGATTCCTTGCGGATTCCACACAGACTATAAGTTTATAATCGCTATAATCTTTGAATAGTAATCTTGAATTTTTATAGCGCAACTAGCGGTCCCGGCGAACTTTGTTTCGCCTTAGAGGATTTTCCCGCTTTTCTGTTATAATTTTCCTGAATTTTCTTTGCTATAAACCTCACGGAGCCCGAGACCTTTCCAACGAATGCAAAACCATGGAAATCGGTTCGTGCGTTCTGGAGTTATAGCGTCAGGGAGGAAAACCCGACTTATTTTTATATAGTAGATAACATATTTTAAGAGCATATAAATCAAAATTTAAGAACCCTGTACAGAAGGTATCACGTTACAATTTTCCATTGTTATCAAATCAGCAGGTGTTACTCTAAACAGACATACGGACATTCGCACTATAGTGAAGGTTAGTCAAAGTTAATCTATACTTTTGAAATGGATTGCCTTTGTATTGTTATCTACATATTTTAAAGGATGTGAAGGACAAGTTCGAATAATGATTTCAAAACAGGTAAACGAGTAAACGATAAACATCGTTACAATCATTAGAACTTAAATTTAAAGTAACAGTGGTGTAACTACTTATCTACTAGTATACTATCTACTTCAATAGGAAAACAACAGTCTTAAAGCCTTTATTTTTAAGGAAATGAAATGTATTGACACACCGTACCGCTGCCTGGGGAAAAAAGACAGCGGCGTGTGTGGGACTCCCCCGCTCTGAAGAAAGCGGATACTACCCACTAAAAACCTCCCGCACCTCTTAATGCCTATTCATGCCGCCATGGCAATATAGTTTAACTATTACGGCCACAACATAGTCTTAAAGCCTAGCCCGACTTAATTTGCACATCTGACATGTTGTTGGTAACTTACTTTAAATAGGTACACGCCTCTACGAATTAGAACCGGGTCCGAGTCGAGTACAATTAGACGTACTTACATAACTGAACTTGTTTATTTTCAAAGAGTTTTCTAACCAAACTAAACCAGAGTCATCATACACTGTCAATCAATTTATAAATATTGCACCTATCTAACATTAATATTTGAAGCATCATTGATATACGTATAGATAGGTGCACATTTATTTTATTAAATTACCTGATTCGGTATACTTACATACTTAAAATATTTTGCAAGAAACTGCGAAGAACTTCAAACTGTTTCAAAAAACAAAGATTAAAAAAACTTGTTTTTCGCATCAAAATTCTTCTCAGCTATCGTCACTGGAAAGTAAAAACTTAATTGACCGATTGGGTTACAAAAAATGGCTAAGTGCGTGTCCGGATACGGGCAGTAGATATATTATTTTGTATTATTTTATGTCCATCCGTATTCATTCAAAAACGTACCTATATTCGTATTTGAAAAGTACACAGGAAAAGCAAGCAATGTCACATAAAGTACAAACATTATTGTTGCCAATTGCCACCCAGAATCGAGAAAAAGTTATGAAATTCACAATAGTCAATTGTCAAACTTACTTTTTAAAACATTGCACGGAATAGTCAGTGCCTAAAATATAACAGATTTCTTTTTATTTCACATATCTCGATTATTTTATTTTGACCCAACCAAACAAAATCGTATGTCTGGCTATATCATAAAAACATTATTAATATTGTTATATTGCATCCTTATTTTCCCCGTGCTTTTCTTGTAAATGTCACCGTAAGATTGTAAAAATCGTTAGATTACAATCTATCTCGCGAGATTGTAAACTGTCGACAGATTGTGAACCGTAACATTATGATTGCAATTTAACGCATTATTTTCGTTATATTGTAATCTATCGATGGAAATCGGTCAAATTGTGAACTGATGTAGAACGAAATGCATCTCGCGCGCTGATTGGTTGAGAGTTATATGCCCCCCGCCGCCCCGTCATTCGCCATATTTGTTTGTTATTTCGTTTGTTGTCTTTATACTATTAATTTATGGTATGTTTAAAGGACTAAATATTTGTTTAAAAAAGTTTCTTAAAATTTTCCAATTTTAATTTGTGTTAAAAGGCAAAATAATTGTTTCATTTTATTGTAATTTTCAATTATAATTTCGAGTGTTTGAAGAATAAATATTTCGGTACAATTATTTCTCAACGTATGTCAGAATTATTGATTACCTAGTAAATAGTAAATAAATATATACTTGAAGATTTTTTGAAGTGCATTTATTTTATTTAAACGACATCTCTATTTCTTTAAATAAAAGAAATGATTTGAATTGAATTTCATTCCTACTTTACGCGGCCATACAAAGGCTGGTCGTGATTGGTCGCTCATACAATAAACCGACCAATCAGGAAGAGCTTTCGGACAGTTGACAGTTTGACGCCTAACAGATTGTAATTTAACGGTTTCACTTCGATAGATTACAATAAAGCGAAAAATATTCCGTTAAATTGCAATCCCCAGTTACGGTTCACAATCTGTCGACAGTTTACAATCTCGCGAGGTAGATTGTAATCTAACGATTTTTACAATCTTACGGTGACATAAATACTATCTGTCTGGGGGACGGCTTGTGTTTTCAATATCATCGTATGATACCTACGACTATACCTACCCTGAATCTTGTTAATTAAATCCAATTTTTTTACTGCATCAGACATATTACGATTTTTTTTGGCTTCCTTCTAATTGTTATTTAAGTAGGTACCTATCTTTTATTCTTTTAATTTTAATGTTGTGATTATTTTTCAATGCCTATATCTTTTAATTGTATCTATTTGTAAGTTACGAGTAACACTTCAAATCAGTTGCTTTCAAGAATTTGTACAAATTAGATACTGAATGCATTATACATTTAAAATTTTTTTTTTATTAGTAACCAATTCTGGGCAAGTTTTATTAGTAGGTAAACCTATGATATATTTATTTGAATCATTAATCGCATATCAACTTTCACTTTTTTAGTATTTATTACCAACCGCATTTAGTAGATAGAAGGGTTATTTATTGATTCCGCAACACTAAAAATTAAATGATTATCATCCACAAAAAAGTGGAACTTAAACAAGCGTATGACGGCGCCTACATTATTGTGCTAAGCAAAAACTGGCGAAGAATATGGAACCAAGTAATAAGGGTTCCATACTAAAATTTTATTAAAGATTAATCTTGTTTACTTCCCATTTCTTCTCACCTTGAAACAATTTTGGTACAACTGAAGTGTGTCATAAAAAGAAATTGTCACTTACACACTTAATAAATGTTAAATACGAATCATAGCATTTTAAATCAGCGTTATATTGGAGCAAATTATTTACAAAAAATTAGGGAAATGAATAGAATTTCGAATCCTAAGTATTTGGTTTTTAAAAGTAACTATTTTGAAAGGTTTCCTTATCGCTATTATTAATGATAATTAGATAACTGATATTTCTTGTAAATAAACAAACAGATAACAAATAAATGGGTCATAACAAATATTTATAACCTCAATCCCCGTTGTAAGGTATTACATTGTATATGTACGGTCGACAGCATGTCAAGGTAAAGACACTTGCAGCTCGATTTTTTTTTATAGTATATTGGCTCCTTCCAGCCTGATGGTAAGCAAGAGAGGAACCCACATCGCGATGACAACGGATTTGATACCGAAATATCCAATCCGTTAGCATGGCCATACTGGCCCGCAAGATGTTTCTTGACGCTCCTTTTGAAGAAATCCATGTCTAAGGAAGGAGGAAGCATATGAGCCGGCAACGAGTACCACTTCTATGGTCCGGCAAAGTTAGGAGTTACCAAATTTTGTAACTTTGCTGTTGTTATATATTGGACAACATCACATACATTGATCTGATTCTGTGGTAAGTAGCTTAAGCACTTGTGTTACAGAAATCAGAAACAGCGACGGTACTACAACAAGCAGACCCGAGACTATATAAGACAGGGGATCGGATCAGATCGTAACCCGTCCCAGGTTCGATCCCCGGTCACGTCACCGCCCTTATATTGTGCGCATAAGAACTAACACGACGACTTACACAGCCGCGAGGCGAGTAAGCCGGACTTTGGCGTAATGCCATGTTTGAAGTCCCGGGTGCGATTCCCGGTAAGGTCAATATGCGAAACTAACTTTTTTATATCGTCTCGTGTCTGATTGATGTGGTGCCGACGTTGTTTCTGGAAATATGGTTATCTAATATTTAATTTTTCTGTGAAATCTTTTATCACAGTCATCGACCTATCAAAATGTATTACGAGAACAGATAAAATAAATACCTAAGTAGGTACATAATACTCGTACTTGTCTAATTAATACAAAATAAATTTAGTCGTTTATTTCAATCGAAATAAGATAACTTCACATTTACATCAAATTTCACTTTAAAGATTTTGTGTAAAGCTATTATTTTAATTTCCGCCAGCCTTTATTCGTATTTGCAACACTCATATCCCAAGGCATTAAATAAATTGTATGTTGAAAATGAAAGATACGATAATCGTGGAAAAAAATTCTGTATCAATAAAATGAAGAGTTAGTATCTCATGTTATCAATAACGCTCGCGATTTAATTCTCCATTGAAGATCCCGCCATAAATTGCTTGCGCCTTTATTATCATTATTACATCTACAATTTAGAACTGCTTACTTAATTTGTAGAGTCCGTTGACATTGCAATAGTGGACAAACTTTAATATGCTACCAGGTTCGTAGACGGAGCTTTAATTTCCAATAAAAGTTAAAGATTTACTGCGATAACAATGTAGTAACAAATTATATTTATTGTAATTTCACAACAACACATCGGAATGTGAAGCTGGAAATCGGAATCAATAATAACTTTAAAATCAATTCGTTTCGTATCCTTAAACCGTTAACAGTAATTTCCATCCTTGATTTAAAATAAAATACAAGAAATTTCTACCAACGAAACGACTCTACTAAAATAGACGCTCATTAATAACAATAGAAACAAAATATAGGAGCAGAATACAAAATGATACAGCGTAACGTACTTAGCTTTTAATCAAAGACCGGATTGTGTTCAGTTAACGAAAATGTAGAGACGCCGTTTGTGTTGAAATTCGCGCCAAACTTTAATGCGTTGAAACTTTCGGACATCTGTTTTCGTACATCGCTAGGTTAGGTGCGCACCCAGTTCCTTAATCTCTGTTAATTTTCGATTAAATCTTAACGAATTTACAAGCTTCTATTAAATTTTAAATCTGTCACGATATCAGTTAGAAGTTATCACGAACGTTCAGTTAGTTGCAAATTGAATGGCTTGTGTGTCTATCAATGAAGTCTCATCCAATCGGAGCGTAAAATGGCGTGATGGGCGCGCGTTATGATTGGTTGGCGATGACGCGATGTCTATTTTAGAAGCGAGCGATACGCAGGGGGCTATGCTTGTGTGTTGGGTGTATGTTTTGGTCTGTTTGTGTGTGTGTGTGTGCCGGCTTCGCTGTTTACCGCGCGGTCGTGTGGCCGGAGCGCTCGCGTTCACGTGTCTCAGTTTTCCGGCTACATAGAGACAGTTTCTTTTCGGTGTTCGCTGTAAATTCGGGAGCTGTGCAACAAATTTTATTAACCCAGTGTTCGGATGCAATGAATAAATCCTGCAAAACCAGTCTGTGCGTTGGAAGTTATACTCATAATGTTTTGATCGACCGGCTAGTGGATGTGCCGGGTTATATATATGACGCGGTTCGTCTGTTGGTGCTTACCCTGATCTGTTTGGGACTCCAGTGTGAGCTGGACTCTAGCCCACGGCTGGGACTTGGACTTCGACGACTCTACCTTGAAGCCCAGCACGTGCTAAGGTACCCAAAACTTGTCCTTGAAAATAAACACATTCGCATGTGGCTGCTAATTTGTATTCCATTCAAATGTAGAGTTTGGTTACCTAACTTCATTTTCTGCAATAACACAAATCAATACTTATTTGTTTTCCTTTTTTTCAATTCATAATATATTTTGCTAAAATATTTCTCTTTAAAAATGACAAAAGGTTCCTCGATAAACATATCTTAAGTGAACTGAAAATATTCACACAATTGTACTTACCTTCTTAAATGTCTGTAAGTATTTACTTACAATAAATGTTAAAATATTTTTTTTCACGTTGTAAGATAAGCATTCACGTTTTTGCCAACTCTGCCTAATAAATATTACAGTGATAATTGGCAAATTGCAGATTATAGGATAGCGTAGGATACAGAAAGGTCGCCGGTTTTCCGTCGGCGTTTCATCAACACTAAACAGCTGGCGATGTAGAGTCGATTCCACTGCCTTTCCGCTGCTCTTGTTTTTGGAGTTATGTAATGCATTTGAGTGCATATTTATCGCGAAACAAATGTGTCTTTTGACCGTGAATGTTTTAAAATGAAACACTGAAAAACATTTTTTCATTTGTATATTATTTTCTTAAAGTTAAATTAGGTGTAGGTACAAAAGTTATTAGGTAGGCTATTATTATCTGAAAATTATTGATTGATATATGCATTGATAAATTTTATGTTTTACTTTTGTAGTGGAAAGACGTGTAACATACTTCTATTGTAATCTATTCAATTTCCAAAAAACAGACGGTTTTTTAAGTACCTACTAAAAATGGAAGTAATCCCATTTTTGACTCCGTTACTTATTAAAATGGTCACATTGTAATATATGATAAAAATTTTAAATAAACAAATCATTTTAAATGTTACAATGTTGTACACGAATAAATTCACATCATCAACTCTATTGTTTAGAATTTAGAACATAAAATAGCATATTTATTACGATACAAACCGTCGGTAGTCGATGTCACTAAAACACACTTGTACTCTTTGCTTAAAAGACAACCACCTCCACATTTGCATGCATATGCATGAACCGTAAATAACTTATGAATTTTATGTAGTCACAAAATCTACCTAGAGTTGGAAATTGATCCTAAAGTCACTAGTAGAATATCTAATCTGAGCAGGTAGAGCAAACGGGATATTAAGAGCTTTGGCTGAGCCAATTCAATCCCATTTAGGTTTATGAGATCAATTTAAATACCTATATCGTTGATATTCAGACAGATAAAATTGTAGAGTCTAAACGCAATGTTAGACTTCCTTGTTAGACGCTACAAACCGATATGGTGGGATGAATTTATACGTTTTATTTGTGTTACTGAATTATACAAAATAAACTGTATTTGGGAATACTAAATACGAAGCACTTGCTTAAATATACTAATATGCTTTACGATAACCTATCTTCCTTTCGAAACTTTAATGTTCGAATTTCATAATTTCGAAAACAGTATAACGAAGTTTTGAATCACAGATTATTTTGACATGCTATTGTATGTAATATATTTATTTTATATAATATGACAAAATAACAGCCAACTTTCAAAACTTCTATTTTCATTTTACAAATGTAACAAAATTTTGCTAATTAGATATTTACATCGAATATATTATTCGTTCCATAAACATATTATTATTCAATGAAAAATGAATTATGGAGAAATCAGTAATATCGTGAACTTAGTTAAATTCTGAATGAACTGATCATTATAACCAAGGTTAACTGACATCTGATATTTGAAAATATATGGAAACGGTAAACTTTAAAATGCAGCAGGATGCTAATTCTCGTAATTATGTATGACATATCGGCTTTTAGTTTTTGAAATTAAAAAATATGTTGAGATAAATCAGGGTGTGTACGACATTAATGGCATTGAGTTTTAGCTAACATAAAAGATGTAAACAAAGTTTAATATGATGATTAATTATTCAATTAATTTATGCCGCAAATAAAATCAAATACCTCATGCATCCGTGGAAATATTTCATTGGTATATTCGTATTTCCCGACGAATACCTAAAAATGTTTTTTATAAAAGTCTGAAATATAAATAAAACATAATCTGGTGTGTCCATATTTATGTGTTTAAAATTTTACTAAGAATCTATTCAATATAGTGTGTTCCCATATTCTGTAAAAATATACATACTTAGTGAACAGTTTTAATAACCCTATCAATAAATATTAAATTCTCAACTTACCAATTTTACTAAGTTAACATTATAACTCTGATTTTACTCAATTTCTAGGCGGACATAAAAAGTATAAAAAAGGTAACTATGAAAAATTGTATACGCAATCGCGACACTTAACCGGGTTAAATTGTTTTTTTCAAACCATCCTAATTCTAATATTCAAATACACAAACAAAATTACATCCGGATCAGTATAGCCGTTTGAGACATTCGGTAATATACTCAAGTACCTACCTCTGTACTGAAAAAAGCGAGTTAAGCATTAATTACTAATAAAATAATTGCAGTGAGCTTGACGACGTGTTTATTTTATAAGTTTGTACCTGTTTTATTTTGTACATGATGTAGTATTTATTTTATTTTAAATAGTACTTTTTTCGTCTATAAATACAAGTATCTTAAAACAAACATTAAATATTACTTATTTTATTAATAAATATAAATCTAACAATTCACTTATAAATTCGAAACTAGACAGACAATCAAACAAATATGTACAGTCAGCATCATTAGTTCGTATACACCCCAGTACCTTGTCATACTAAACGTCCATGTGATTGTGTAGTTGAAATAGACAGTTAGGTTAATGTGACAAGGTACTGAGTTGTTTACAAACTAAAGGCGCTGACTGTACCTGTCCTAAAGAAGTATTATGTTAATAACTTAAATAAGGTTACGGTGCGCGATTCATAATCTCGACACGTCCCACTTATTGTGTTAAGTTATGAAATAGGGGGATCCCCTAATGGAATCTGCCTTCAACTGAACTTGGGTCTGAGCCAGCAGTTATCGCTTATCGCATATTGATAGTATGATGAACTATAACATTCTACCACGCCGGCGAAATGTGCATTTGTAAAAAGTTGGTAACGCAAGTTATCAACAATACTGTAAGATGTTCTTAGACCTCTAAATAACCTAAGAATAAGTTTAAATACGCCAAGAAATCAGCTGGAAACAAACGCTTAAGAGATTTTTCAAATTATGTTCATATTAAAAAGAGAAAACAGATACAGCATATGCACTTCGTGTTATGGATTTCTTTGTAGAAGTCTTTTTATAGTTTTTGTAATAGGTTGCAACCTAATATTGTTATTTCTCTTCTGAAAAAAATATCTCTTCTTATCTGTGTTTTTATTACATATACATACTCACAAGTTCTCTCTTAAAGTTAATGATAGTATTCTCGAAAAAGATGCTGAAATAGCAAACGCTTTTGAATCTTTCTTTTCCAATATCCCGGTCACAACAACAAATGGCTTATCCTCAAATCCGTGCCTTGCTGAGTCCCTGCTCAAATCGCACGTGGATGAGTGCACAACTCCCTTCAACTTTGATTATGTTAATTATAAAACTATTTTGAAAGCTTTTAAGGAGCTTAATATGAAAAAAACTGAGGATTTGTGGGGTATTTCAGTAGAAGTGTTGAAAAATATCATACATGCTGTTGCTCCTCAACTGGCTTTTATATTTAATAAATGTATCGATGATGGTCAGTTTCCAAATTTAATGAAAGTTAGTAAAATAATACCTTTATTTAAAAGCGGCGATAAAAGTGACCCATCGAATTTTAGACCCATATCAATTTTACCCGCATTTAGTAAAATTTTTGAAAAAATTATATTTAATCAGATGCTTTGTCATTTCTCAGTTAACAGGTTATTTCATGATAATCAATATGGATTTACTAAGGGAAAATCTACAACTGATGCGGGAGTGGCTCTCATCAAGCATGTGTTTGATGCATGGGATAAAAAGCAGGATGTCGTAGGTGTATTTTGTGATTTATCAAAAGCGTTTGATTGTGTAGATCATCAAACATTGAAATTGAAGCTGCGGCATTATGGTGTTTTGAACAAATCACTTAGCGTAACCCCACACTAGCGTTCTTTGAGCGTCGACGCCCACGCAACGCCGACGCGACGTCGACGCAAAGCCGACGCGACGTTGACGCAACGTCGACGCGGCGCCGACGCAACGCTTGCGCAGCGGCGCGGTCGAAATGACGAACGCCAGGACTGCGCTCCACAGGCGCCGCGCCGGCCCGACGCCTGCCGCAGCGTTTATTTTGTCAACAGTACAATGATCAACTCAATTGTTTCGGCCCGCCCGTGTTTTAGAATCAGTAGGTAGAAGACTTTTTAGCTGATAGCAAATATGGATGTAGCTTAAAATACTAACTCATATTGCCGAAGAAACCCATTTTCAATTAAGTACTTTTAGTTTTCGAGAAAATAAATGCTAAAGTTGCCTATTCGGGCCATGTGTCAAATAGGTAAAATATATTTTTTCCTTTACAAGTTGAAAGCATTAATTTATCACTGCAATATAAAACATTATATTGTGCGTTATTCAAATCTTACATTTCCATTTTCGAAATAACTGTACATGACGTCAGCGCGGCGCGACGCTCGAACGCGATGTGCAGAGGACGCCCAGCGCAAGCGCCGCTCAAACGCCGCGTCGACGCTGGGCGGGCGCCGCGTCGACGCTGAGCGGGCGCCGCGTCGACGCAACGCCCAAACAACGTCGGCGCGGCAAGACGCTAACGCTCGAAAGACGCTAGTGTGGGGTCCCTCTAAGTCTTATTCAATCCTATCTGTCTGACCGTACTCAAAAAGTTAGCATAAATGGATCAAACTCTTCTGGCGCTCCTCTGTTCATGGGAGTGCCCCAGGGCTCGATATTGGGACCATTACTATTTTTAATTTATATCAATGACCTGCCCTTTTATACAAAATACTTATGTGAGATAGTATTATTTGCTGATGATACATCTCTTATTTTTAAAACTAATAGACAGAGTGACAATGCTGATAAGATTAATGATGCCCTGAATCAAATACTTCATTGGTTTACATCCAATAATCTTTTACTAAATGCCAAGAAAACAAAATGTGTTAAGTTTTCAATGCCTAACGTAAAGCAGGTCAATACTATAATAAAAATGAATGATGAACATATCGAAGTTATTAACTCGACAGTATTTCTTGGCATAACTTTAGACTCAAAATTACAGTGGTCTCCCCACATATCTAACCTGGCTGGAAGACTGAGTTCGGCTGCTTATGCGGTCAGAAAGATAAGGTACCTAACAGATATGGAAACAGCAAGATTGGTTTATTTTAGCTATTTTCACAGCGTCATGTCTTACGGTCTGCTATTATGGGGATCTGCGGCCGATATTCAAACTATATTTGTTTTACAAAAGAGGGCCATCCGAGCCATGTACAAGCTAGGACCACGTGACTCGCTGAGAGAATTGTTTAAGGAAATTAACATCTTAACAGTCGCATCTCAATACATTCTCGACTGTTTAATGCATGTATACAAAAACTTGCATACATTTCCTAAAAAATCAGACAATCATAGCATTAACACCAGAAATAAAAATAAGCTTGCTGTTCCTAAGCGTAGACTACATAAAATAGGTAATTCATTTGTTGCTTTAAGCATAAAAATGTTTAATAAACTCCCTCAAGTTATTGTTGAGTTACCTTTGTACAAATTTAAGACATTTGTCAAACGTTGTCTTTTGAAAAAAGGCTACTACAAAGTGGAAGAGTATTTGAATGACAGGAACGTGTGGATCAGTGACTAGTGTGCTCGCCTGTACCTACGTGTTTTATATTATTTTACAAATATATATGTAACGCATTTTCTCAATCAATGTCAGAATTGGGCCTCGATGACGCATGTGAGTCATACAGTTAATTTAATTTACAAATACCTTTGCTTTATTATTATTATTTTTTTAATAATTGATTTAAAATTTTTATTTTACAATTGACAAACTAACTGTGTGTCTTAGTGCAAAATTAGTAATAAGTGTAGCTTTCATTTGTAAAAAAAACTACTGAGTTTCTTGCCGGTATCTTCTCTTTAGTTATAGGTTCCGAACCGGAGGTAGCTTCATTTGCTTTATATAGAGACTATTCATAAGTATTACTAATGTAATCTATGTGAATAAAAAAAATATTGACTTATTGACTTTGACTATTATGTACACTGCCTATTGATATTGATGGTATTTTAGATAACTACCACAATCAACTAAATTAACTTCAAATAGTGTAGTTTAAATTTGAAACAAACTTTGTTTTAATTTTGCAATAATAGTTTCTAAAAATTTACTGTTTAAATCAGAATTCTATTCCTAAGATGTCGTTTTACGGTCACTTTATTTAGTTAATAAAACCGTGTTTTTTATGCCATTTTCATAAAATGCTATGTACAGTAAGGATCTTTCTATATATGTTAGACACTGCCTTATGTTTATTGCTGTAAATGAATTTTGAATGCCTTCACAAAACTCCCACTAATTATATTGTTTCTAAACATCAGGAATTAGATTGTGGATCTATAGCGACGACATTTAAATCACGAGTGACTAATCTAACAGAATACATTAACCAAAAACGGATATAATAAATTGAAATCGAACTAGATTGATCGCATCGGTGCAGATAGATAATCGAATCAAGTTAGTAATACGCCTCCATATTGCTGGCTTCGTAACTTTTACTGTGTCATAATTCATTACTAGCTGTGCCCGCGATTCCGTTCGCGTGGACTACAGGATTTCGTTTTGATTTTTATAAAATGAAATATTTTTTCTAAGCTAAAAATAGCCTAAGTTACTCACTTATTACAGCTACCTACCAAAAAATTGGTCCAGCAATTTCAGAGATTAGCCGGAACAAACAGGCAGATAGACAGACGGTTTTTTTAATATTACAAACAGATACTTACTTAAATTTGTATTTATATGTATAGATACGATGGTATCAGGTGAGCGTAACACATTGTTATAAGTATCACGTTGAATTGCAAATGCCTAGATAAAAAGACCCTAGTTTTTAAGATCCTAAATTATGTGTTAAACTTTAAAGTCGTAACACCTAGAAAACCTTTAAGGATTTTAAAAGGACATTCTTAATACAGGTCTAAAGAGAAAATAGGGTTTAATTTAAAATGTAACATTGATGTTGTTCTGAGAAAGAAGAGGCCTGCGTTTTTGATAACAATTATTACAGTTTTTTTTTTATCACGGGAATTATAATAATCATCGTGTATCATCTGATATTGATACTTTTAATTCAACATCAATATGTGTCTGATATCTGATCTTATCATGTTAATTATCAGTCTTAGAAAGTCATGTGAAGGTAAATACGGCAGCGCGTATGATTAACCAATGGCTGACTTTCTGTCCGATATTATTATAAATTTTTAAATAACAGCTTTAAATGTAACATTTACAAAAATATGAAATGGTATAACCACGTAAAAGTCAACCAAATAATCGAATTACCAAAATGACTGTGGAATAGTATGTTATATCTATTTCTACTAATATTGTAAAGCTAAAGAGTAAGTTTTTTTATTTTGAATGCGCTTAGCTTAGGAACTGCTACTAATAGAAAAATATGTTTGTGTTGTCGTATATAAATTCACGCTGTGACCAATAGTCATTAAATAAAACCGCCCAAGTGCGAGTCGGACTCGCCCATGAAGGGTTCCGTACCAGCAAGTATCATAATATAAAAGTTTATATTTAAGTTGATTGAATTAAAGGTAAATTGTGATTTACGATTTATGACGTATTAAAAAAAGCTATTTACTAGATCTAGCTAAGTCCCACTTTGGAAGCATCTCTCGCACAAACTCTATTGTTTTTTTTTCTATTTTTGTATGAAAATCTTAATGCGGTTCACCAAATACATCTACTTACCAAATTTACACAGTATAGCTCTTATAGATACGAAAAAAAGTGGATGTGACATACGGACGGACAGATGGACAGACATGACGAATCCAAAAGGGTTCCTTTTTTTGCCATTCGGCTACGGAACGCTAAAAAGGTAGATTGATTTGGGCATTTCATCTTGTCGCTTCGTCTTAACACTAATTTCAAATGTTACATTGCACGCTTATCATTAGAACATAGTATTTAAATAAACGTCGTCGATATTATATAACAGACGGGCATGAATGAGCGGCACCTACGCAGCTAATGTTTTTATAGCTGCGGCGAATGGATTCAGAAATAATTGTTTTAACATTGCACTTAATGCCCTCGGTTTCATTAGAGGTCGGCGTGGTAGCGTTTTGGGTGGCTTCGGTGATTGAGAAAATAGGATCATTTGGGTATTTTTGATTAAGATTGAGTTAGTATCTACTTTACCTAAGTCTATTTTGTAAAATCCTATAAGTGAAAAAAACTGATAATTTTTATGCGATAAAATGATGTCGACGAATAATCTGGCTTCTCGTCATGATTAGTATTCTATTCGCTTATTAATTTAGTTAGTAAACAAAGATAATTTATTGCACTAAATCTGTTATTATTTTATACTAGCCGCCTGCTGCGGCTTTGCACGCATATTCATTTGTCACAAAAAATATGGTAACCGCTCGACCGATTTTGTGCAAACTTCACATAAACCATCTACTAAATAGTCCAAACAATGCCTAAATATTTGGTTTTGATAGGTATTCCCATTCTTAGGTTATCAAGTAACAACAAAAAGTGGCATAGATACAAGTGTATAGGTAGATGAGATTTACCTACACTGTGTTTCATTAAGACGTAACATTCCTTAAATAGCTATTTTGATAGGCTTGCGATTACACTAATGGATTTGTAAAAAAAAAAGAAATTAGATAGGTATGTTTCTTATTCGACTACTTACGTAAAGATATAATCTGTAATTAAAAACCTTTAAGAATTACTGACGTCTTCAAATGCAGAAAAAAACAAGAGAAAAATTTGAATAACGATTGCCTTTATGTAGCGCTCAGTAGCTCTCCTTAGCTCAGGCGATAAGAGTTAGAACCAGTCGTCCACACACTGGCAAGGCCTCACACAAATGAATGGATGTTAATTAGTCCATGTTTGTTTAGTTCTTCCACGTTCACACACGCACACGCCGGACACACCCCCACATGCACACGCACATAGAACATACCAAACACGACAAATTGTACCATCGAAATTATCTTTTACAAATGTTTTAATTCTCTACGTACTGAGCATGTGTGCCTACACAACTCCCAAACGTGTTTTATGCATTAAAATGCGCGAATCCAATGAGAATTCGACAATAACACGCAAGGCACACAGTCGTATTCACCTTCACACATACGCTTTAGGTAGGTGTTAGCGCAGTCGTGAGAATAATATGTTCAAACTTTTGTTATTTTTTTTATCGAAACTTCAGCACTTAATCACTTCCTACAGCTCAGCTCAAAGGGCGGAAGTGCTGCGTTTACAGAAATAATAAATTAACGCGTTTGGTGTTTCAAAACGATGTTTCTTTAATGCCCTTGACGGAAGGTCAATTGGGCGTGTGCTTTTGGTAGAGGAACTCATTGCGACACGCGCATCGAGACATTAACAAATCGAATACTACTGTGTTTTTTCTTGTTTATTCGATAATTTTCGAGTCGGACATCTCGAGAAGATATCGAAGGACGACAATTGACACCTACGCGTTAAGCTATACGTCTCTTTAATTTATTTGATACAATCAATAGTTTCGCCTTCACAGTCTAGTGGTTTAAGTAAGGGGTCATGATACCTGGGACCGGGGTTTGATTCGCGTGCCAAGTCGAACAAAGTATGTCTTGTAATTTTAAATTTGTGACCTGCATTAGGTAGGCTAACCTAATTTCCATAATTAAGCCAGTACCAATTGTTTAACAAAAACTTAAAAAAGAGAGGTAGGGCATAGCGATTTATCGCTCGAACTGAAGCAGCCCGATTGGTGAATAATATTACAGAAGACCGCAGCCAAATAACAATCACTTCGGTGTTGTTGTGTTTCTGCTGGTGAGTTAGGTTTCCAAAGCTCCTGGGGGGTGCTACATTAGTAGCAGGGGTCAAGCCTTCAAGGTAAGGGCGACAAGTCCAGTAATAGATTTATTATGCTGTACTTATCACCCTTAAGCTAGGACCTCATTACCACTTAACATCAGGTGGGATGAGGTCAATCTTGAAGTGTATTAAAAAAAAACTTGATTTTAATCACGCTGTTTATGCGAACACTTGGTAAATTAAAATCCTTTGTGGAAATATATTTACGTGTAATTAAAATAAAGCGAAAAAAAATATGTACATCGTATTGTCAAAATCCCGTGAGAACCCCGAAAAACAATTTTAGAATGTGTCAAATACAAAATCATCGACAATTAAAAATTAAAATAAAAACTTCATGCTATGACCAAACATACCCCCGGCCTTGAAAGTACCCACTTTCAAAAAAAAAAATAACACTCAATCGAATAGGGGACAAATCTTGACGTATGCGCGTCTCACGATGCCTGAAGATGTCTGGATATCAGCCACCCTGGATACTCCGTCCTTCCCGGCCATCGTCTTCACTATGCGTCCAAGCTGCCACTTAATAGGAGGTAGGTTATCGTCCTTGAAGACAACGAGACAATCCGGCTGCAGCGCTGGTCAGTCTTTTTTCCACTTGTTCCTGGTCTGCAACTCGGATATATACTCTTTAGCCCATCGAGACCAAAAGTGTTGGCGAATCTGCTCCACTCGTTGATAGCGGGTGAGACGGTGTGCAGGTACATCAGTGAAGTCATAGGTGATGGGCGCTGCGAGCGGTCGGCCAACCAGAAAATGAGCTGGACTCAAGGGAATTAGGTCTTGCGGATCCGTCGACATTGGAGATAGAGGGCGGGAATTGAGTATGGCTTCCACCTGTGTTAAAACCGTGCTTAATTCTTCATAAGTTAAATGCGCGTTACCTATGACACGGCGCAAATGATATTTACAGGATTCAACGCCAGCCTCCCACAAACCACCAAAATGAGGTGCATAAGGTGGTATGAAAATGAATTTAATATTCTGATGAGTAGCATATTCAACTATTTGCGATGAACAATTAGATAAAAATTTTGAAAAATCGTTCATTAATCCCACAAAATTATTTCCGTTGTCAGAAAAGATTTCTTGTGGTTTCCCACGTCTGGAAACAAAACGTTTCAGAGCCAGTAGGTACGCATCCGTGGTAAGGTCGCTTACGAGTTCTAAATGGATTGCGCGCGTGACGAAACAAACAAAGAGACATACGTAAGCCTTTATCAATTTAGAACCCCTACCCTTCCGGTTTAGTATGAACATTGGGCCAGCATAGTCCACTCCGCATATTAAAAAAGGAAACCCTGGATTTAAGCGTTCTTCAGGTAAATTCCCCATGATAGGAGACAATGTCTTGCCTCTCAACCGTCTACATGTGACACAACCATGAACTATCTGCCTTGCCAAGTCCCTACCACCTAAAGGCCACCGTTCTTCTCTTATGTTATATAATAACGCTTGAGGAGCTGCGTGTAACAACTGCTGGTGTTCATGGCAAAATAATAAAATCGTAAAATGGTGTTTGGCAGAAATTAAAATTGGATGTTTTTTGTTAAATGCGAATTTATGTGAATTTTCGATACGGCCACCTACCCGAAAAACCTTGTTTTTATCAATGAATAAACTCAACTTTGACAAATTATGCTTGGAACCACTACGTATGGAACCACCTTTCGCCAACGACATGTATTCATCTGCAAACGATTCCTGCTGAGACCGTACCAAAGTCAAATCCGATTCTCGCAGTTCGTCAACAGTGAATGCGCATTTACGCGTTTATTATTTTTATTGCGCGCGTTAAATAAAAAACGTAGTACATACGCCATAGCTCGTCTCATGCGGACGAACTGTGAAAATAGTGTAAATGGAAAAAAAGTAGGTGAGTGTGTTTCGGACGCATGAGAGAACGTAACACCAGGCTTAAGTTCAGGTAAGTCCTTGTGACTATCAATCAACTGTGCCGATTGGTCAGAACAACTGAAATTGGGCTCGTTAAGAAACGACGGGCCATCTGACCACAATGTATATGATGAGGCATAAAGTAATGAGGTGAATGAAATATTATGATACGACCGAGACTAACATATTCGTGAATAAAATTACTTTGTATAACTTTTTTATAGTCAGGGTTGTTACCTAAACGTTTTTCTAATGCTAGAAAAACGACGTTCGGCTTGTGCGAAAGACTCACCTAACTCGGTAGGTGGTGCTTTAAATGAGGTCTGTACGCAGAACATTCCGTCACTACCGCGCGTCGCAGTCGTGACGAAATGCTCCTCGCACGCGCGCTCCTCGTCGGTGAGCAGGTCGCTAGCTCTGGGTAGCTCCTCTAACTCCCAGAAGCGGCGAAGTTGCGCGTCAATAGACTGGCTAAATTACAGTGAACAGGCCTATGTTTGTCAAGCGTATTTGTGTTGATAGGCCCTGACACTATCCAACCTAACATGGTATTCTGTAAAAAGGGGCCGTTTGTCAACCTCAATTTACCATCGCATAATAATTCCCAGAATATATCTGCGCCTAATAACAGATCAATATTCTGGGATTCGTAATAAAGCGGATCGGCCAGCTGTATGTTGTTAGGAATCCTAAACTGTTGTGCGCTTTGTTTACATACAGCTGGTGAAGAAGATGTAATGTTAGGCAAAACAAAACATCGTATACGCGTAGAAAAGTCTTTAATGCGCGACTTTATCTCGATATCACAGCTTTGCGTGGACTGTGTTACCGAATTGCCTATCCCTCGAATTTCGTATGTGGACTGTATTACATTTGTGTTTAGTTTGTCGCATAATTCTTTAGAAATGAAACAGTGTTGACTACCACTATCAAGTAATGCGCGCGCAAGGTGATAGTTATTTTGTTCATCGACTATTTCGACCAAGGCGGTGGACAATAAGACTGACCCTACACGCGTATGTTGATCGTCATCACATAATGCGTTATTAATGTGTGCATTAGTTACCTGCAAAAATGGAGTTTGCACAGAGTTGACATTTGTAGCTGATACCGTGGCCGCAGGGGTCGTGAGCCCAGCGTTGGGCACACTATTCGTCGAATGAAGGTTCACGGCTTGATTGCGGTCAGTCGCGTCGTCATGAATTAGCGTGTTATGTTTTTTATTGCATTTACGACACGGTCCAAAACTGCAATTATTTAGTGAATGGCCTGAACGCAAACAGTTTTCACAAAGCTTATGGGTAGATATTAATTTAAGCTTGGTGTCTAGATCAGAATCTAAAAATCTTTGACAAGCGTACAAGGGATGCTTTGAGTTGCACATCAAACATGACGGAATGGGACGTGGCTGTTGCGGCGGCTTATTGGTGGAAACATTGCAATGAACTTTGTTTATGTTGTGCGAAGATGACCAGTTATTTTTCTTAGATTCGTGGTTCATTTTATTGCTGCTATGCGAAACTAGCAATGTTTCCAACATATCAGCTCGATCCCTTAGAAACTTAAGCATATCGTCAATTTTCAATAAAGTTTTAGACTCTGTTTGTGTGAGATGTGTGCTTTTATATTGTTCCCACTCGCGCTCAGTAGTTTCGTCTAATTTGGAGGTTATTATATAAATAATCAAAGTGTCCCAGTGCTCAGTAGGCTCACCTAAAATTTTCAATGCGCGTAAATTTCTAAGTATTGTATCAATGAGCCGTCTGAGCGACTGCGGCGACTCCTTAGTTAGTTTGGAAATGGAAAACAAAGATTTAACATGGTTGTGCACTAGTAAGCGATTATTGTTAAATCGGTTCAAAAGCAATTCCCATGCCACCGAATAATTAGATGCAGAGAACTCCAAGGAATCAATGACTAACTCAGCACTGCCTTTTAGCGAAGATTTAAGGTAATGAAACTTCTGTATGTCACTGATATCTTTAGAAGTATGCACTAGAGACAAGAACGTATCCCTAAACTCTAGCCAATGTTCATACGCACCATCAAAAGTAGGCATAGTAATTGTAGGTAATTTAATAGATTGTGACCGACTACTAGATACATTGGAAGACTCGGCAACCTCTGCATAGGACTTAAGTATACACTCAGCCTGAGCCAAAGCACCATAATAGCAATCCTCAAACGCCTCTCTTTGCGTTAGCTGTTGCTCTAAATCAGAATCTGGTACACCCTTTTCTATTTGCGTTTGAAGACTACTAAACTCGGTGAAAAGGCTAGCAGCACCCTGAATGCGTAACTTTAGATCTACACGTTTTTGAGCGGGCAAATCCTGATGGGTGAGACTGTTAATGTAATTTGAAAGTTTCGTCAATCTACCTTTTAAAATTCCATGCGATTTAACAAGACTCCTATGCACCTCGTCATCGTTTAACGTGTCTCTGTAAATAGGCGATTTATCTCTAGACATTTTGGTGATTTGTCGGAAACTCACGGTTATATCCTGTAATGGAGAGCAGCCGATGCTAGCGACGACACAAAGCTGCGCCCACAAGCAAAATACAAGCACTGAAATGCGAAAAAAGCACGAAATTAACACAGGCGAAGCCGAAGAGGGAGCTTGCAGGGAAGATGGCTGGCCGTACCGTAATGCGCGTTGGTGAACCGGCCTGCTGCACTCTTCCAACGTCTGACCTCTTCCAAAGCCGATTCCTTTGCGATGGTCTCGAAGCTTCGTTATCCGTAGATCGCTGGCGCCTTTATCCGGCTCGAAGGACCACAATGTTTATGCGAACACTTGGTAAATTAAAATCCTTTGTGGAAATATATTTACGTGTAATTAAAATAAAGCGAAAAAAAATATGTACATCGTATTGTCAAAATCCCGTGAGAACCCCGAAAAACAATTTTAGAATGTGTCAAATACAAAATCATCGACAATTAAAAATTAAAATAAAAACTTCATGCTATGACCAAACACACGCCTTAGCACTGCAGTAGAATAAATAGCAGTCTATTAATATTACCTTTTTTTCATTATTCTATAGGTTAAAAAAGAATCATCTCCTCTCCGCCAAGAGAAGAATCTCCACCCAAAAAAGCATTTCTAATATGAAAATTATTAAAATTTGTATTCCCTCTATTAACCGGTGCATCCTTCACAAAAATATAGTACCTACATAAACTCAGCATTCTATGGTAATGAATTTTTATCCTAATGACAATGAAGTTATTGACTTGAACAATTAATCAAATTGCATGATTCTATTGTTCTGTTGGTAAAATTAATTTGTACCATTAACAATCTTATTCTGAGATTATTATGCAACATTAGAGTTCTATGAATGGTAATATAGTCCCATGAGAAACAATACTTCTATTAACAATAAATTAGTCTTGAATAGAAGATTCCATCTTACAACATCCTGTTACAGGAAAATTGACTGAATGTCCATGACTCAGTAACACCTTAGTTAGTCGGAACATTATTCGCATGTTTATTTTAATATTCATAAGTTTGTAATTCAAACATTTGTCAAGAAAATTCTTGGGTGAACAATGAAATTGAATATTAAGAGGTGTGACACGACAGTTAAAGTTATAAGCAGTCTATTGTACTTTTCCAGTAAATAATAAACTTTGCCCGTAAACTAAAGACTTTATACCAGTATTTCAAATTACGAATACCTGCAAATGTAGCTGAGTTTTTGATTCACTACCGTCCCATACCGTACCGTAGGTACATGATTGAGGTTTAAATTTGAATTAGTTACATACACTCTGGGATAATAAGGTCGAATTATGAATCTGTAATTAACATGATCTGCAATTATAAGTGCGTTTAGACTTATTTTGTGAATCTAGAATATAAGCAATAATTTCAAATGGCGTCAATTAAAAATATCGAAACAACTTTAAAAGTGTTAATTTTAATCAATTAAAACCGACCATTTACCGATTCCCATTGTAAAACGAGAAATACATTAACCAATTCCGGAGCACGCAAATGATATCGATTCAAAATTGTCCTTCCTGGTTTATTCTAAGCCAGGAAGGAATTTCTCATTAGCCGAGGATGGGCAGTCTCCCCACTCGTAATATATGCCATAAATGTGGGCCGTGGAGTAAACTGACTCTCGGAGCGCTGTTTGCGTCTCAGAGCCAATATTTGAGAACTCAAACGGGTCAGGCGAAGACGCTCGGCCATTCGCAAATTTTCCAAGATAAAAATAATCTAGGGGCTTAATTAAGATTAAGTGATAGAGATACGACCAATAAAACAACCTTGTGCCAACCAGAAAACGCAACGTTTAACGCTTTAAATTCTTAGGAAGCCTCTTTGTATGGTAGGTACATACCTACAGTGCGAAAGATAAAAAGTGGCCTTGGAATTTCGCATTTGGGATTCAGTTTTTAGTCGCTTCTTTTTACTTGTATCTGCTTATTTTCTTATGAATAAATCAGCAGCAGTAATTGTTAGGTAGGTACTAATAATTATGTTTCTGATTTAAATGAAGGTCTATTAGTCTGTTATCTGAGCTACTGAAAAGTATAAGACTTAAAAAACGACCAAATCAAATTCAAGCTAACATAATAGTAACACAAATACATGTAAACATTAATGCGTGACATTATTACTTCTACTTCATATACCAACTCACTTTAAAGTTAAACCGTACATAACGGTTACATCAAATGCCTCCTCCACACTACTCGCGAAGTTGAACGAAGTTAGACGAATACGATAGTGTAGAGAGGCACTTCGGCTCGCCTCGTGCTCGCCCCGTCAAACTTTGCCTCGCCTCGGGCAAACTTCGCCGAGGAACTTCGCGAGTAGTGTGGAGCAGGCAAAAGTAAACACGCAGTTCGATTATAAATCTTACACACGCGACATAGAGGTGTATAGTTAAATAAGTCCAAATTGTTTAATCTGGCGTGCTTACTGTATGTACTCAAAACAACTGAATGTATAGATTTGGTAGACATCAGAAAGAATCAAAAATTATTACAGGTGGCTTGGGAGGCAACTCGGCCACAATAAAACTCATCTGTGTCCGAGTTTCCCCTTTTCGAATTTCAGTGTAGGCTTTTCGGCCAATGCTACTGCATATTTGGCCGACTCGACCACGCAAATAAATTGAGGTAGTATATTCGGCCAAAAATCTGAGCACAATAATCTAGCTATATTTCTAAGATAAATCGATATAATGAGAGAATCTAAAATAATAAAAGTATTTTTTTTTGTATTATATGAATGTATTTTAATTTAACATTAACATAAACAAAGGGCTATTTTGCCAATACAATGACCTAATGATGGCAAAATTTTTTAAGTTAGAGATATGAAATTTGGCACAAATATAGCTCAAAACTTGGATTAAAATATGGACTACTTTATGTTTTGAATATTAGGGTAAATAAGGGTAAAACCGAACATGAAAGTATGTAGTCAACGTGAACGAAGTCGCGGGCACAGCTAGTTTTGATATATGATTGAAACTACTAATATGACAATGTAGACTCAATTTTAAAACAATTTATTGACAATGGAATATCATTAGGTCATTGTATTGGCAAAATAGCCTTTTGTTTATGTTAATGTTAAATTAAAATACATTCATATAATACAAAAAAAATACTTTTATTACTTTAGATTCTCTCATTATATCGATTTATCTTAGAAATATAGCTAAATTATTGTGCTCAGATTTTTGGCCGAATATACTACCTCAATTTATTTGCGTGGTCGAGTCGGCCAAATATGCAGTAGCATTGGCCGAAAAGCCTACACTGAAATTCGAAAAGGGGAAACTCGGACACAGATGAGTTTTATTGTGGCCGAGTTGCCTCCCAAGCCTTACAGGTATGCTGATAAAATAAGCAGACTACAATTTTAGGATAGAAGTTTAACTAGGACTAAATCGCTATAACTTTTTGACTATCCATTTTGGACTTTTTACATGGGCAAAAGAACTATGATTGAACTGTAAAGTGTTAACTGTAAAAAAGTGGTTTATTTTAGGGCTAAATAGTATTTTTTAACGTCCTGTGCACGAAATACGTGTGATTCAGAGGTCAAACGAGTATCGCAAAATTTTTAACGACATTTGGAAAATATTAAAATAAAACCACACAGTATTATTATGGAGAAACAAGATATTGCACTTGTTTAGTTAGCATTCATACGAGCGAATCATGTTTATTGTATGTACGAAAATTTAGTTTTAAATGTAAAAAAAAAATACTTAAGGATATCAGTTAAAAAATTAAGTTACATATTAAAAAATAACGAAGTTTCACAAATGTTTTTATCACACAGTCGCGTGAAGTTTTATCTACTAATATTTTTATTTTTGTATCCAATTTTCCTTACCTATGTAATGCCATTTCCTTTATCCAACCGCTTATTTGCAGAATTACTCAATTTCAGCCACAGCACGTGGTAAAAAATAATAATACTCTTCGCGACTATGTGATGATTGAACGTCTCAAATTCAATTGTATTTCGCCTCGAGCGTAGCGGCCTGCAAAAAACTGACAATTCGCTCCAAAGCCTTCTGACGGCGGAGTTCAACAAAAAGCGACAGAGATGTGACTCGTAAACGCGTAATGGCTCTCGTAAGACCGAGTGCTGTAATATCTTATCGTGATCTATAGTAAGATGAACCGGTTTTGTGAGATCCGGTCAAGCGCAAAATCAAACATGAACTGTCTTATGCCCAGTTCCAATATTTTACGATTCGTAATGTCTCAAAAATTACTATCTGTCATCTCCAACCGACTACGAGTTCTTAATGCCGTTCCATAATTTACTTTCCATATCAAATGTCATCAGTCGTCCGTCAGTTGTTTTTAGCTTACGCCTCGTATAATTTATTACTATCCGTAAGTGGAAAGATTTGTTTTTCAAATATTGGAACCAGGCATTAATGTAGCCAAACTTTTACGCGTTAACTTGCGGCGAATGATGAACAACAAATTGTTATAAATACCCTCTTTGGTAATCGTAAAGAAACTGAGTGTGACGATATATCATGAAACGGAAGAGCTTCTTAATTAATTTGCGAAACGCAAAAGAAAATTGTTAATTTAGTTACAAATATTCAAGATTAAAACACGCTGACTTCCTTGGGTAGGATATTTACTAGTGTCTTTAAATAAAAAGAAACTAATAAGGCTATTACAATTATTCCTTTTCAAGAGATCATATATAAACGAGATGGTATAATGAATGGTACCTACCTACATGAGAGTAGAATTAATATTTTACGAGTATTTTTATTTAAGAGATACGTATTGAGACACGTTTGCTTGTTTCGATTAATTTAAGTCAATAGTGATGAGGATTCGGTAAATCAAAGTTTTTCTTTAGTCAGTCAGTTAGATTATATGTTTTGCAACAAATAAATATGAATTGATATTGATACAGCACGTCTAAGTTCAGTAAAGGGGTGTAATGGAACTAATTTTTAAAAACTGTGCAAAGAAGTGACGTCGCGTTAAATTTTAACACAATATTATCTAATATTTTTTTTACATGATAAAAAAATGTGTTGTATTTTTGGGGAGATTCCCAAAGTTCTGTTCGGAAATCAAATCAAGTTCAAACAGAAACTTTTAACAGTTTGCCAGTGGGCAACTGGCTATTGGTAGAAAAAATTAAGTTATTTTTTTCAATTGACAAATTATATTGTAGACTATTTTAAAGTTACATTTAATCCTTTCTAGAATATGCTAGCACTTAATTGTATTGTATTACTTGATATTTGCTGTATTGTTCATGTGCGTTGTTATTTAATAAATGATAAACAAATTTAATTTAGAAGCTTCTTCTCAATTTATTATTCTTACAAGTTTCACCTGCTTTTATTAATTAGTTCGGGATGTTTTTCATATTTTGCCTTTAGTAAGTATTTCAGAGGTGCGTTTGATATAACAATAGTAATTGATCCCATAAAAACGGTTTTGTGGGCTAGACCGTCGTAAACACTACAGTATTTTGTAGACGTTTGGACGTAAATCAAGTAAATGGTTTGCCCAATGTAAAAATTTGGTTTGGAACTCATTACAAGACCCGTTCTTGTAATGAGTTCCATACCAAATTTTTGCGTTTCGAGGTTAGTTGGGTAAATTACCCCGCAATCGCGCTCACTCCCATTGTGGTTACAAAGCATGTATGCAATCGCTTCAGTAGCGCATCGTATTTGTCATTTGAGCCTTGATGACCTGAAGATTCGCGAAATGCCTCCTATTCGGTCCATTCAAAGCGTTTGATATAATCAGGTTACGTTACGGGTCGCGGTCGGAATGCGAATACTTATTGACGCCTAGCATCGCAATCCATTAGCCTTGCGTGCTATTTAGACGGAGAGACGTCTAGCGTGCAGACATTACGAGATTTCCGAAGTGAATTTACTTACAAGGTATAGTGTATTAGATAGGTTTAGTGAAACTGAGTACAAACGTCGCATGCATCCATGGATGTTGAACATTGCTGGTCCACATTAACATTAGAATAAATTTAAATGTTACAAAGCAATATGTTTGATACTCTATAAGCAGTTTCTAATATCATCATCATGTATTCTCCAAATATAAAGAAAAAAAAAATCAACATAACAAATAAGTAACATATTTTTTTTTAATTTTAGAGCAGACATCCTTTAAATTTATTATGACAACAATATATTTACAAATATTAAAGATATATTAATAAGTTATTAGTAAATATTGCATGAACCCGATATGCAATTACTGAAACTTTTAGACACCCACCCACACCAGTCCATTGCGTTGTATTTTAATTCTATCATTACAAAATAAATTGTTCTTAATAATTCGTTGCACCTTACGCTTTTCTAGTGTGAAACCTTTCAGCAATATCGAGATCAAGCCAAAAGTCAGCCTTGTTTCGAACTAGGCTCTCGCTAAGTGGCTACTAATTATGAGCCTGACCCTGCTGCCAATTCAGTTCTAGCTAAAACTTAGTGCAAGCAGCTATTACCAAGGCCCAGACACGCGAATTGAATCCGAAAGTCTGTTCTAATTAGGTCCATAATAAAAGGATGTTGCAAGTTGTTTAGAATACCTAGCTTACTAAAACTGTAATGGATTACAGCTACAGTGATAATCGTAATATGAGTTCTACTACTACTATCCTCGTTTTTTCACATGTTGCACAGATTCTTCACTCTCATCGGTCGCAGCGTGACGTTCTATAGCCTTAAAACTTACTTAATAAATAGTATATCCAGCACAATAATAACTTTCCAATTCTGAACAGTAGTTTCTGAAATTTGCGCGTTAAACAAAACTCTAAGAGAGGTAAGGCATAGCGATTTATCGCTCGAACTGGAGCAGCCCGACAGGCGAAATACCTCCACCTTACAGAAGACCGCAGCCAAATAACAATCACTTCTGTGTTGTTGTGTTCCTGCGTGTGAGTAAGGTTTCCAGAGCTCCTGGGGGGTGCTACATTAGTAGCAGGGGTCAAGCCTTCAAGGTAAGGGCGACAAGTCTAGTAACATATTTTTTATACTGTACTTGTCACCCTTAAGCTAGGACCTCATTCCCACTTAACATCAGGTGGGATGAGGTCAATCTTGAAGTACAATATAAAAAAAACTCTTGAAAGCTTTATATAATATAAATATTGATTCAATAAACATACATACAGCTATATGTAAGTCACACGAACAAATTTCTGAGCAAGTCAGCTAAATTAAAGTCACACAGATATTATTAATTGCTTTTCACGTTTTATAGGCCTATTAGGACGTTAGTTCAAAAGTAATTCCTGTTATCAATGTATTTAGGATGATTACGGCTGTCAAGTAACTTTTCAACTGATGCTGACATCTAAATTGAAACTAACTACTATTTACTTTTATCTCTAAGTGTATCACCGTATTTACATAATATGTAGATTGACCGCAAAACAATTTGTGATACGTTGTTAAGTTAAAATGTTTTGCGAAGAGTAATCTTGTAGCATTGTTCGTAGCACGTAGCGATGTAGCATTAGGTTTGGATTAAATAATCTTATTTATTTATAAGTGTATATAATTTACAACAATGTTATTATAACGAAGTCTCGTAGGACTAGTGGTTTAAAAATCAGGGTCCTGGGTTCAATTCCCAGACCGAGAATTGGGTTGTTCAAATTTATAGTTAGGGTTTGTGACCACTCAAATCTGTGCCTTATTAAAATAAATAAATAAAATTTATTTTCTTCCACAGAACACTATTAGATTCTAGGTATTATTAACAAATAGTTGAGCTCTTACATACTAAACTCACATTTCGTAATGCCAATCAAGATCTGTGGGAGACTGGCGCCTAAAACTAAGCCTATTTAAAATAGGTTTGATATTATTTATTGGCACGGATACTTACTTCATTAATAATATACAACTCTACCTTAGTCTTTGCACCTCTAGGGTTATAGGTATATTTCATGCTTTAGATAAACATTAATTTTAATCACGTATGTCGGGAATAAAAGAGTGAACGGAAAAAAACTACCTTCGTTCAGGTTGTTCTCAAAACTTGAAATCTAATTTAAATCTCAAATTAAAATACTTCCTTGCACTAAAATGGTGCATCATCATTTGTCGTGTCAACCAATATAATTGGGTTGAATACATAATCGCGATAAAACTGCCACCGTAAAAGGAAGGATTCAAGACTGTCGCTAGATAAATACACTCAGGCGCATCAAAGGCGCCGATAGCAAATATGTACAGTCGCGCCTAATGCCGCTAATGACAGTGGGGCAGCTCATGGCCTAGGATAATTTATAACAGCTGTGCTATCTCAAATTCTATATAATTATAAAACACTAAGTAACCTAGAGGTATATAAGTTAATCATTGAAATGTTATAAACCAAATGTTATGCTATAATTGGTTGGGAACCTGTAGTTACTGGGAAGATACTTAGCAGGTTTCTATACAAGGGCAGCTAAGCTTATTACAAATTTTGTAACAAGCCCTATTGCTTAGTGGTAAACTGGGAAGATACTTAGCAGGTTTCTATACAATATCAGCTAAACTTATTACCAATTTTGTAACAAGCCCTATTGCTTAGTATCAAACTAAAAAAATGTAAAAAAGAAATGTTAAGACAAAATGTTTACTTGTTTTACTATGAATTAAAAATGTGTTTGATAAATGAAGTGAATGGTCGCAGTAGTCATGAAGAAAACATAGAAAATAAAATGTAGTAATTCAGCATACTACAACAATTAAAATAATAATAATTTTGCACCATATACGTACTTATTCAAGCTTACTTTAAAAGAAAAAATACAAACCCCATGTAGACCCAAAAACTTGATGACGTATAGATTGATATAGATTATAACGTATATAAAAGCCTTTTTACCGCCCCCGTCTTCGTAAGTGTGGAAAGAAAATACCTAAGGAAATAAAAAGATAATGGAACGTCAAAGTCAAAGATTTTTGTTCATATTGATTACATGAGTAACACTTTATACTGAAGATACACTTTAATTAATTTTCTATGTCTGTAATTTAAAGCTTTAAAAATACAGCAACGTTCTTCGGAACTAGCCAGAGAAAGTGAACAGATTATCTGTTCAATTTAATTACTAATAATAATTTTACAGGAAAGTTTACCCCACTTTCAGTGCGTGAGTAATCAACAAATGCGTAATTTTGCACTACTAATTAGAAACCGGCTAAAGTAGGTGTCTGGTGATATGAAGTTGCAGAGTGACCCAAAGGTCGGTCGGTCGATAACGCTGAACCGATATTTTAACCCTCAATGCAATGTTTTCTTTACATTACTTGTTTTACTATGTCCATTTGCTTATCTTTGAATGTGACTCGAGATAGGAAAATCCCATATTTTTTTATTTACTTGGTTATATTTTATTCATTATACCTACGTGCCAGTATTTACGACCAAAAATGTTATATTTAATACCAATTTTGATTTCTCATAATCGGAAGCAACTCACTTCGAATGCGATAAAAGCATTTTCAAAAAACAATATACGATCAAATTGCATATCGAAAACCACGAGGTTATTCCAGAACTTTCGATTAACCTTCAAAAACCAAATCAAGTAGATATTTGAATCTGTAGTAGTTGTAGTACAGAGTTAAAGGTACTTACAGTCAAGAACAAATACTAAGTAGGTAGGTAACGAAGCAGTAAAAAATCAGTTTTCACTTGGTTTAATTATTATTTTAATTTTCAATAAAAAGTGAGATTTGTTTTGCATAATTCTACTTATAAGATGATTTTGATATAACCACTGAAGTTTAGGTTATGGCTTGATTTTTTTTCTCTAATAATCCAATCCAATTAATTCCTGTAAAAAGTATTATCAAAAAGCTTAATTGTTTCTCCACGCCTGTTCTCGCACCTTCATTATAAAGCGACAGTTGAAATATCAATTTCTCTATAATCTGACCTTA
The DNA here is from genome assembly GCA_037074685.1 of Glyphodes pyloalis. NCBI lineage: Eukaryota > Metazoa > Arthropoda > Insecta > Lepidoptera > Crambidae > Glyphodes > Glyphodes pyloalis. Next base: position 13,565,350 of record JAYKKO010000013.1, read on the forward strand.
CAAAAGCGCTCTTAATCCGTATGGAAAAAAGGCGACCTATTAAAAAAAAATTCGTAATTTCCATTTACTTTGATTTATTTTTCTCCGGATATGTTTCGATTGGGCTTTTCGTATAACATAGGTTCCGACTGCTGGCAGAGTCGCCTTGCATTTTATTCAAAAGTGTTACTTGAATAAAAATATTTAGATTCGTTTTAAAGAAGAAGAACGTACAGAAATATTTAATTAGGTTTCTTTCAAACTAATTGTTTGGTATGTCACTCTATGAAACATTTAAACAACATTTATATTCAATCAACAGTATTTGGTTGTGTTTTTTGGTCCAAAAGTAGAGAATTCTTGTAATGATTTCGATTTTAATGATTCTTGCTCTCTATCGGTTCACTCAGGCATTATGTTAACCTTGTAGCAAATGATCTGTACCGAGTGCTAGGGTTAATGACAATTTGTCGTGCAGTTAGGGTTGCCAGATCGATTCTTCCTTTTATCGGGATCAATAACCGATTTTTCGGGATTGTAGGGCTTTGGTCGGGAGAAATAAACAAATAAGTTAATAATTATGCATTATATATTAAGTAAACAAACATTTTTGTAATTCACTGTAGATATAAGAAAAAAATACATAGTTGGTAGTTATAAAGCATTGTTTTTGTTTTTTCCATAAGTATTTGTCATTTTTTTTAACCGCGGTTAATAACTTTTGAGCTTTATCGCTATTCAATAAGGTCTTAAAATTAAAACAATTTTCGTCAAAATTCAAACGAATTATTAATTCCGCCTTTATTAAATCCATGCTCATTCGGTTCCTTTCTTTTGAGTATAAATTATTGAGTATACTAAAAACGCGTTCGCAGTAAGCTTTACTTACTGGTATTGAAAATATAAAACATACAATTTAGGTTAAATTTTTAACTTCGACGCAGTTTCTTATAAAATATGCCCATAGCTTATCATTTGTCATTTTATTTGTCTCTTCTGGAAAGCGATTTAAAGTAAAAACTTCTTTTAAAGAACAATAATCACTGTACAAATGGTCGGTGTCAATATAATATTAAATTTTAAATTTTTCTAAGAGATCACTCCATGTGATCAAATTTTCTTTCAAAGTTTCGTTAGACGAAAGTCGGGAGATTATTCGCTTTGTCGGGAGTCGGGAGGACAAGCAAAAAAGCGGGAGAATCCCGCCAATTCCCGACCGTCTGGCAACCCTACGTGCAGTGGAGCTGGAGTGCCGATAAGGCGGTCTCTCACAAGAGAGGGTCGAGGGAACTCACGAACCGCTGACCTCAGAGTAGCGATAACCCAAATACCTTTAATTTGGTCTGAGCAAATACTAATGCTTGACTATTTCTATAACGAATGGCTATGCTTATATAACAAATGTACTGTTGCAGAACTATCGATAGGATCGATACCTCAAAATCTTGATGATACTATAGTGTTAGTTTCTACCAAGAAGTAGATACTCTCTTATTTAAACTCTTTAAAGACCTAACATGTCATTATTTTTAAGAGTAAAAACTCATTGTTATCATTCATTCGGTGTTACGTTCTTTTTGAATCGATATGACGCGGATGATTGGAAAGCTCTTTTTTATAATTTAAAGCAAAAACTAGCTGGAGATTGAATTTTAATGTAAGTTATGGCTATTAACATCTGTTCTTAGACCTATCTAGGTCTAAAAATGTTTTGTGTAAGGACAGTGGTTTTGAGGCATATTTCCTATCGATCCACACAAAATAAAGTTCGCGTAAAATAAGTAGTTATTAAGTTTTTTTAATACAATATTAGAGGTACTAAAAATAAACTTAATGGGTATTTCATTTATCCACTGTGTTTCATGTTTTTGTTAAACTTCTAAAGATGCGAGGGAAAAGATAAATTCTGAGGTTTCACAATGAAGCATGCCCCAATTTAACAGGAAAACTTGCAGAAAGAATTCAGTTCTCATAAAAAAACATTAGGTACAATGTATTAAAATAGGTAAATATTGCTTTGTTGTGGGAAGTCGGCCTAAATCCTACTAATTTACCTACAAACGCGAAAATTTATGGTTTAATTTATGTTAATTGTTGTTAGTTATTCTTTGATGCAAAAATATAAATACTAAATTAACATAAGATACTTTTTATCTGGTAAAAACGCGAACAACCTTGTAGTACCTATAACAATTTGATTGTAATGTAAATGTTCTAATCAAATACGAATTTCTTACTATCTTAACAACCAAAAAACAACAAATGTAAACTTTTTTGCTAATTTATACTGCTCTTCTGGTATATTTAGTGATCTGGTGAAATAAAACACGTTGCGTAATTTCTTGTTTTTAAATAAATAACAATAGAAGAGATTGTCCTCAAAACTTTTAAAATGAAACTATGCATCTACAAAATTATTTTTGTCTGCTAAATGTATTTTTTAAAGTCGATTTAAGCTATCGTGATTAGCCGAATCGTGTGCGGGAGTGGCTCATCACATTTAATTCCACTCACTACAATCATTGAGCTGCCTTGTCACCGCTTGAAATGTTTTTGACATGCAGTTAATTTCAGCCCTCCTCTAGAATAGCGAAGGTTATTTCGTGCACGTATCATAAACGTATTATATACGTAAGACACAAAGTATTGAAAGCTTATTGCAACTGTCAAGGTCAAAGTTGGTCATCAATGAATAATTTATGCAAATTTATAAACATTAGCACGGATGGTTTGTTATTTTTGTTAGATAAGACTAGAGTCACTAAGTTGAATCGTAAAATAATATAATTTAATTTGCGTCTAGCCACAAATTATTTAAAAAAAATTGAGAGTAGTAGTAGAACTAAATAAAATGAACAGTCAAATATGTTTCTAACTAAGAAGTTAAGAACTTTTTTCAAGTTAATAATAGTTGTTTTGGGACATAAAATTGGAAAAATCGCCAATTCTAAATCTCACGCGTACGATGTAGCCAGTAGCAAATATTGTGAAATAAATTTAAAATACAAAAATCTAAAAAAAGATTAAAGACTGACAGATATAAATAAATAAGTAAAGAGTCTGTACTCAACATTACTACATGTAAAAATGTAATGTAACATTTTAACTCTGATATAGCCTACAGCTTCACATCATAACACGTCGTAACCTGATCTGCTCATCCACGTGTAGCATTACGTCCTGTGACCTATTTCCTAGTCTTGGTCCAATGGAAATCGATGGTGGCTACACAAACCATACACAACAATGTTGTAAGATATATCATGAATAAACACATCTCGTTTTATGTGCATCGAACAGGGAGCGATAATGTGGGATTAGTTTTAAAAATATTCTTATGGTCGCCATAAAAATGCTAATCTAATATTGATTATCGATTTAAGATGAAGGTGAGATATTAATATGACTTTGTTGATGCTATGTTTGATAAATCAAGATGTACCTATGCCTAAGGCGGGGCACAGGCCTACGCGTTAAAGTGAGGTGTAGATGCCAGTTACCTAAGCGGCTTAACAGACAAATCAATATTTCTTCTCCATTTGTTATTGTGGGTAACACAACACGCAAGGATTATCGCTATTCAACATCATTTCTGGAAATTACATTAGACTTTCTTGAAATAATATGTTGTCAAAGACATAAAATTATGCTTATAATTTGTCATATATTGGTAAAGAATGTCAATGGCATAACTCCTGTATCAATCATAAAATTGCAAAAATATTATAGAAAGAAAGAGAATAATATTGTCTTAACTTACACGTATCAAGGAGATGTATACCTACTCAAATATTATTGAAATCGAAAACATCGACTTTCTTTACCTGTCCACTTAACATTTCCAAATTCGAAATAGCAAATACAGACCAGGTATTAACTAATAAAAACTGTCTGTCAGCATTTGGCCAAAAGCTAATCAGCCTAATTCTATTAGGCGCCCTCCAGGGTGCGTGTCGTGGCAAACACAGTTCTGCACGCCATTGCCGACGCAATTATTATGGTTCCTGCTAACATACACGTTTCCATTGCTCAGTTTCAACGGCAACATCACGTTAAACTCAGTAGACCAGTCATGCGTAAAACGTCAAATTTCTCACATGAGATGACAAATACCTCGATACTGGTAAGTGGTTAATAATAAAAGTATTATAATATGAAAATATAAGTGTGGTATGTGATCAGTTATTTAGCAATATCGACATTGTTGTCTCATGTGAGAAATTTTACTTATTGAGTACGGTTGTCAATGTAAAAAGACCGCGATTGAGTCCGTAGTAGTTCATATACGCCATTGAACTATTTCCTTATACCTGAAGTTAAATTTTTATTCTTATTGGTATTATGTTTGTTTCGAAAAGAGTAACTACCGTTATTTTTGCCGGTATCGTCTAATACACATATTTAACCAAGAAAAATACACATACTGGTAGCAATATTTTCTAATTAAATATGTGTATTAAGTAACTAAGAAATACAATAACTTATTTTGCCGTATTCATTCCGTGTCGTCTAATGGAAATACACACAATTTCGTTTATATTTTACACATTTCATACGCCTACACTATTAGAAAAAATAATCATTTGCGTAGTATTGTTTCGTAAAAAAAAATATACGGTCGAATTGAGAACCTCCTCCTTTTTTTTGAAGTCGGTTGAAATAAAAGGACTTATTTATCAATCCTTTAAATAATATTTTAAGAGAACTACTATAATTAGTGTGCATTTAGTGAACAAAATAATGAAATGAGTGTTAAATGAGCTATTTATTCTAGTCATAAGTTTTTTAGGATTAATTTAAATATATTTTAATGTGTATTAACATAACACAAATTAGAATGCAAATCAAACAAAAATAATACTATCAAATGTCTAGAGCGTTTCCGGCGATTCCTTTAGAACAAAAACTGTTTAATTTCTAGATAGAAATATATCCTTTATACCTTTTCTGGATTAAAGCTAGTGTCAACTCGACTTGTGCATCATTGTGGAAAGTGAACTTAAAAGAAAAAGTTAGACTACATAACAAACGTAGATTTATCGTTTTTTCATCACCTTCATTCAGACGACCTCCGTAACCGAGAGGCGAGTGGGCCTGACTATGGCGAGCGCCATCTCTGAGGTTCCGGGTTCGATCCCCGGTTGGGTCAATATGGGAAACGAACTTTTCCATATTGTCTCGGGTCTGGGTGTTGTGGTACCGTCGTTGTTTCTGATTTCTGTAACACAAGTGCTCAAGCTACTTACCACAGAAACAGAGCAATGTATGTGATGTTGTCCAATATTTATTTATTTATATTATTTATTCATTCATTTCAAAACTTTAAGCTGCTATGTAAAGCCCACATATAACTTGTTCATTGTTATTATTTGTTGCCGTTTATACTAATCCGTGTCCCAATTGTTATAGTTCTGTCACTGTCCCAAGAGTTCTCAGAACAAATGAAATGTAAAGCCCGCCCAGCCGTACGTCCGATATTTTATTGCGCCAAATTACATGTTCCAAAACGTTAACTCGCGTTGTAATGTTACATAATCATAGAGTTCAGTCGGTCCGACGTGGTAGAGACCACATCGGTGGCGTGAGCTTAAAAACGGAAGTGTAACTTGGAAATTAGTTACAAAATCCTAAACGAGGTAATGTCACAATGACATGATATGATAAAAGTGTTTTGTTTGCGTCTTTATTGGGAATAACAAACAATCACATAATATTTTTAGTCAATAGTGAAACATTTTTATATCATATTGATTACATCAGTACCACTTATGAACAGTCTCTATATAAATCGAATGATGCTAAATCTGGTATCCGTTTTTTTTTTGCAAAAAAAGCTAAAGTTTTTACTAATTTTGCATTAGACAAAAAAAGTTGGCGAGTAAGAATAAGTTAGGATATGTAGTTAAAACAGTATCCACATATTCATTAACAGGTTATCTTAAACTTAACAAAGTCAAGCTAGAAAAACAATGTTACTATGTAAGTAAATCCAGTATGTCATATTATGTTTGGTAGATTTTATTTATCGAATAATAGAGTAAAGTTTGTTTACGTTGTAATGCAAATTGAAAATTAGAATTGTACTTGGCATGCAAGGTGTCCAAATATCATAATATGTAAAAAACAAGTAAACCAAAATCTAGAAGTTCATTGACACTAGAAGAGCAGTTAGTTTCTGTTGTATGACACTCTTAAAACAAATTCTCAGTTCATTCCTTGTGATTACTTGGTGCATTTTTTATTATATTTTTTTAAAGTAAGCCACACTCTTATGTATATTTATCCGGGTGGATATTCAATGGGATTAAACAATGCGTGCTATGTACGACCCACGGTGATGGCTGAGCCAGAATTGTACTGGAAGATGATTACAACAAAAAAACATGTAAAATTGGTGTAATGAACGGTAAAATATTGGTAAGAACAATAAAGGGCATATGAAATTTATGGGGAGACGTTGATTCAATAATTTGAGACATCACGAGTGCCATTGCCAAAAAATTAGTTTAAGTATAAGTAATGTGTTAAGTAGGTTATAGTTACTTAAACCTTCGATCCTAAACCTAAGCGGCGTAGCTAAGAGAAATAGTAAGTAAGTAATCATTAATTGGTTTCAAAATTGTTTTTCTCATAGGCATCCTAATAATTACATTGACGTTCTTTATTTAAGGAAGTAACCAACGACTAGAAAGGTTACGCCTACACGAACACCAGCTGTAAAATCCTTCAAATGTCATGCACATCACAATAGTAGGTACCTACGTACATATAGATACCTAAAAACAATTGCCATAACCTTTGAGAAGTTATTTGTAGTTGATATTTAACAACATTACAACGATAACATCGGAAACAACTTTTCATGAAATACTCGTAGTACCTAAAGTTTCAAATAAGTTAAAAGTATTAGGAACTACCAAAAAATGTTTTCACGTATTGACATGTTAACTTAACTTATTTTAAATGTTTAAAATGGAACGTGATAGTCTTGAATTCAATATATACCTCAAGTTTCAGGTGTACCTACGATAAAAAGGAACCTACCTTTAGTTTGATCATCAGATTTACATCATTTTTGAGCGTATTTAGTTTAGAAATTGTCGTAGACTAATACCGCGCCTTGGCTTTCCATGGAATTTATCTTCCATCTATTCGTAAAAATATGGTAAAAAAAATCATTAAAATCCGATTCATAGTTCGGGACGAGTTATCGAGCCAGAGATCCGGACAGTAGCTTTGTGTTATACTATTTTGAGAATAGTCAAAACAGTAATATTTATAATCGAATGATGTATGACACTAATTAAATTTGAATACGAACGGCCATTAAGTTATCAAATGTAAAAAAAAAAAATTAAAAACGACGTGTTTAACCCAAATCAATACCGAGTTGACATTTAAACTCGAAGGTTCAACAGTTGTTATCGATTAATTAATTTAATTGATAAACCGTGCTGTCAAACCTCAAGCATCCGGTGGCTGCACGAATCGGTGAAGCAAGTTAAACAATGCGAGATGAGGCGGGAAGCTAGTGTCATAATAAAACAAAAATAACGAACCTTGAGCCATTATTTAATTTTAATGCGTATATCGGGTGAGCGCGAACGTTTGTTGTGACTCCCACATCTGCACATGTGTAGTTGCTGAATGAAAATAAAAACTCTGGCGATAAATGAGAAATGCTCTGCGCGAGCGCATAATTGATTCAAGACCGGCTGTCACTTTGTGGCCTCCATATTCATTTTAGGTTTTTACTCAAATTTCTTTATAAAATCCTTTTATCTCACTAATTTTAAGCTTCCATTTCAGTCATTTATATCAATTCATATCTGCTCTTCCCAGAAAGCTTGGTGAAGATGATAATGCTTAGCAGCCTTCATCGATAGTCAGGTAGGAAAAAAAAGAAAAAAAATGTCAGTCATATTTAATATGAAATCATGAACAAAGTTTTATCCGTGACTTCGCGCGCGTGAATTTATTTATTGCTAAATAGTATCTTATGTCACTTAAAAATAATACCTACGGCATTCCCATGATGCAATACTTGTTGAGTTTATTCATTAGACACAACAAATACAATTACCTAACTTTACAAATCTTGCCGCTATTAGTACAGATTAGCTATCTTTCTAGTCTAGTATCTGCTTTTAAAATACCCGTCAGAATTCTATATCTACTCATCATATTTTTGTCAAACAAAATCATGTCAAACAACTAATACTGAGAATGCATCACCTTCTTTATTATGCAAACAGGTTATCAACGCACCAAGTGTGTTACTGCTCATATGAAGTGTTTCCTGATCATTTATCGAAAGACACCAAGCGCCGGTAGTCGATGCTAAATCTATCATCCCCATCTGTAATCTCTGGATGTTTGAATATACTATAAATTATGTCTAACAAATAGGTTAATATCAAACATCCTGCAATATCTATGTCAACTGGTGCGTAGGTTTAAGCAGTTGGAATATCTAAAAGAAGATTAATCTTCAAAAAGAACTAATGGAGATGTGATTCTTGTGTTTCACCCACTCGGAGATCAGAGTAGTTTGTAGATACAGATCTTATCATTTTCGTAGCCAGGATTATGGATCTTAGCTTCAGTACCTACGTCTAATCTAACAATTGATAGAAAAGTAAATAGGCATAGATAGATAGGTATGTGTAACGTGTATGTAAATATTGATTAGATTGTGGTTACACAACATTTAAAATGCTCTCAAAATACCCCAATTTGATTTTGATCTATGCGCTAGGTATGTCGGTACATACCTACAACACATGGCACCATATCATTATCTGACAAAAATAATTTGGAAATTTGCTATGAAGTGTACGGTTGTACAGACAGAAACTATTACACTCACTATGAAACTTTCATTTAACTGTAACATTTAATCTACGTCCTTACTTCACTAATTATCTAAAGTAACTTAATTTTATTTACCCGCAAGCGATTTCTCTGATATTGTAACATAATATGATTTTATAAGTGACCATTGATGTTGAGTTTGTAATTACATAATATCGTTAATGCACCAATGTCTAGACATATGTTACATTACAAACTTGTTATATGGTTTTGATAATAAATAAAAAAAAAACTCAGCAAAGTACAAACTTTGGACAGCACCCCCTATTATATCGTGCACATAAGTACAGACATCAAACTACAAGTGTTTATCTTGAGGTGCTATCGACAGTACCATTATTGGTAGTTACACAGTTTAATGTAACGTAATTCAGGTAGTGTGAAGCTTAATCTTGGGACAGCTTAGATGTTACAAATTTTGATTTTCTTATGTCAAATTTTCAGAATATACGCCTTATAGAACTGCAGTTATACAAACTTCAAAGAACACTATTAATGTAGACGTCATTACTACAACCATAACCAATGAAGTCCGCGATATAATATCTTATACGTAAAGCTTTGATAACGACGTCAAAAATTCGAAAGAATTTTGGTACTACTTTCTCAATTGAAAACTGAACTGATAAAATTATCTAATCAGTTTCGTTATCGTTGTTCGAATACACGCATAGCGTACCTATCTATGTACTTGACAATAAACATTGTTCTTACTCCGATAATGAATATCGTCTGCCATGGAAGGTTCACGGTCCTCCATTTTCATGGTAATATTCTCACCAACAAAGTTTCCGTTGTATCTGTGACTTTGAATACATTACCACGTGGGCGCGTTTGAATAAAATATGAACGGAGATGAATAATTGCCGACCTGCTTACAATATTATGATAAACAATATTACACCGACATGACTTTACCGTATTTTTTCAGTATTCCCGACATATCGTCCTGATATGGCAAAGTGCCAATATTGCAGCATTTTCGTACTAATATTGGCTATGTAATTGCCTACTCGATCCACTAATAATACCAATAAGCACGTTTGTTTTACAATTTATTTTGTCACATGCGCGAGGGCAAAATTTATTAAGTGTTTTGACTGTTGATGTTGTACGGTTAAAATTTCGTACATAATTTACTTTTGGAGTGCTTCAAATATTTAAACTTGTTCCTGTGTTATTTTAAACACTGAAATAAATTAACAAGAAACCCCAAAATATTATATTCAAAATACTCATTCGGTAGACTACTCACCAACGTTATGATAACAGTCAGTAAGTATTTAGTTTAACTTTGCTATGATATTCTAGTTTGATGAAATATACTTTAAAGGGATATGCCACCTAAACTTGGTGGCCTTATCAAATGCTATCTAAAGGTCTAATTATACTTGAATTCATAATAAACTCTACTCCCCCATATAACCCTAATGTTTCACTTGATAGACATTTAACAGTTATAAAAAAAATAGTTAAATCCAGGGTGTCATTTTGTTTGTTGCACAACTAACTTTATTTTAAGCTTAGAAACTGCTAATGACTGGTTTGAGTGAGCAAGAGATTTTGCCAAAAATCCTTATCAAACTATTATTGCAGCTTTTAAGTCAAGGTAATTTGGGAAATGGATAAATATAAAAATCGGGAAATCATATGGACTATAGATATATCTTCTACCTAGTTTCTGCTTACATCTTCCCTTATATTAATCAATCACGTCTTATGAACCGGAGACGTTGATGAATTTCCTTGATAAAACTGTTTATAATGAAAAGTTTAAAAATAAATGATTCCAAAATAAGTAAACAACGGTTTTCAAATAAAAATTGCAATAGAACAGAGCCGACCCAAATCGGTTGGCAGCGTGCCCGCGCGGCAGGACATGGGAAACATCACTCATTTCTCTATTAACGCCGACGATATAGCGAGTTAGTTCAATTCATTAAATTAAAACGAGCTTCTTTTTTATTTACACGTTCGACCGATGTTTGACATTACCTAACTTAATGTGACACTAAAGATATTTGTCGCGCGAGTCCATTGCTTTAACGATGGTATCGTCATTCGAAGTTATTCTTTGACTATAGAAATGTGAGCTTGCTTATAAAGTTTGACAGTTTGTGTGCTTTAGTAAAAATATATTCGTTTGTTAATTGATTGTTTCCTTTCAGACTTTTTAAAATATAAAGTAAAGCAATAGGTAAAGCATCTACCTATTCCGAAATTGAATACCTACGTGTTCTTTTCAATTTTGGAGCAGGTACTTTTAACAACTGTATTACCTACATCAAACTCTTCATCTTCACGTTAGATACAATGGTTAACAGTGAACATAAAGCGTAAAGGCATAATAAGAATAACTATACTAAAGGATAAATTATACGCCATTACGTATAATTCTGTACCATTGAGTACTTTTTCAAGGTAGGGAGCATAATTAAGGAACAACTTCATTGTCGCATGCGACAACCTCATATCTCATGCGACACGAGAGTCGGGTGAGGGATTAGTAGGTACTCTTGTAATACCAGGTCGGGCTATGCACACCTTAGCTGCTCTGGAGGCTGGCCAACAGTAAGACCACCCAGTCACATTACACTGTCTAATCGAGAGATCTCTCCAATAGACCTTTACTTCTACTATTTTCCCATCGTAGTATATCTACTTCCAAAAATGAAATTTGTCGTATCCGACGACGGATAGCAATATTTAGTTCTAAAAATCGCAACCAACTCATTTCGAATACGAACAAAGCGTTCTCAAAAAAAAAACAAAATATTATTTATACAAATCAATAACCACGTTTTAATTCGCTGACTTTTGATTAATCTTCATAAACGAAACCTTGCGTTTAATCGTTTCGTTTTTGGGACTAAACCTAGGGGTTATGAGATTTTAGTATGAGAAAATGCACTGAAGTAGGAATGTAGGAATAAAAAACTAGTTTTAACTGATGATCTGTGGTTCTGAACTGAAATGAAATTTGTTTATTACTGGTAATATTGTTTTTGCACGTAAGTAGTTGTTCTGGTTTAATAGTAGGTAGGTACTCTTTGAAGCATGAAAAAAATGAGGACTGAATATTTTTTTGTGGCAAGGTTGAAGCAGTAAGTATCTGTAGTGAATAAACAGATTGAATGATAAAGTACCTTTTTGGGAGTTAAGCAGTACAATAACGAAAATCATCAGAACAAACTGATCAAAAAACGTACATATATACGTTAAATATATCTACCTACTTATTAAGAGGCCTTTATATTACACCTACTTACTTAATGTTTATCTATTTCGTCTTAGTAGTCATAATAAATTGCGCATAATATTATCACTCACATATGAAAGTAAACACATAAAGGTATATAAAATCTATATAATAATTATGCCGTAAAACTTACACCAGCCTTTAGAGTTGGCAAAATTTACCAACAATAATTAGTCTCGTCAATTCATACTACAAATTTTTAAACGTTACAAACGTCATATTTAAAGCCAAAATCGTTTTCTAAGTCCTGTAGTACGACGCGAAGCTACTATGTTGAAGTTAATTAGTTATTGCCGTGATTTCTCATGGATTTTTTCCCGGCAATCCATTAGTTCAGTAATGAGTTTTGCTCCCTTTGACATAATAGTGCGCGGGCGTGCTGCCAAGCACGAAAACAACAAATAATTGTTAAAATATCGCGCCTTCCCCTTAGCCATTATTTATATTTATTCCTGGACTGAACTAGACATATATTTTCACTACACTAATACTATAATGGGCGTTTTACACGAATATATAGCAGCTAGGTACAATATGAACACTAGTACGGCAATGATTTTATAAGGATAATGCATTGCATATCATCTTTTATTATCTTTGACATCTGTAACGATTTTTATGGTTCCATTTCCGAAGGGCAAAGCCGCTATAGCCAAACTATCTAGATATTCTCAAAAAACGTATTTCTGTGACCGCCATAATAACAAACAGTAAACAGAAAATATATATATTTACGGAGGGCTCTCATACAACAAATGTAATATTAGCCGATGAAACAGTGTAATGTTGTTTATCTGTTACCTACAATTTTATGAAACATGTACATGAATTTTTAAAATCAAAGGAATTTAATTAACTGCAATAATCTACATTTGTCTTGCCTACACATGTAAATTCCCTTCCGATTTTTAAATAATTTTATGTTCAACAAAAAAATAATCTTTCTTTGCAGGTACACTTCATTCCGATTAAAGAGGTGCATTTATCAGAAATATTCCGACGTGACTACAATAGACTTGACATTTCATTCTTCGACGTAAGTTTAGATTAAGATTTAGTTAACATACAAGTTTTATTAAGGTCTGATAAAAACTTTCCCATTACGACATTAATATTCTGCTTCAAAAGTTAACTTAACCAGTTGGTTCCAGTTAACCAGTTCAACTTAACCAGTAAGTTCTTTATGATGCTTTAACCGAGTTCGATTAAAGCATCATAAAGAACTTACTTGGCTCATAAAATTCCTGATCGTGCCACAATTGTATCTCGATACCTTGGCGTTGCGTACGACGTAATCGACACAGCTAGCCGAATTGGCCACTAATTGTCGGGAATAATCTCATCTATACCATATCTTTTAGCGCGCGCCATCGTGACAAACAGGCGGGCAGAGAGGGAATGAGAGTACGACCCTCTTGCTCTAGCGTTCAGCATGAAGCTCCAATATGTTATGGTTTTAGCAGGCACTAGCCGACTGGGGGAAAGGGGACACCCAAACCAGCCTTGCAAGGTTCGTAAAGGCGCGGAATTGGTTATGAATCTTCATATGTTCTTCAGGCCCCTCAAAGGGGTCAAAAGAAGCTGTACTTATTCTGCTTGAGTCACTGTGGCAGTTATAATTAAAAAATGGCGACACAATGTAGGCGAGCACATGTGCGGGGGTTTAGTGGGTAGTCTCCACTCTTTCAGGGCGAAAGAGTATCAAACACGCCGCTGTGCAGAACATGATTAATGGACATCTAAAGGGGAATGCCCTACCGAGTCACTGTGTTCTATTTGATACCTCTGTTATCGTCAGCAGAATGCGAATACAAAACTATTTGCTGAGAACGCAAGCACATGCAGCTGTAATTGTTTATGTTTCTATGTACTTACTCCGGTTTCTCAGTTGAATACGGTCGAGTAAGCAAACATTCGCATGATCCTTTACAACGAATTCGCTTTGTTGGATTTTGTTACTTCTTTAGATAAACTAGCAATCATTGCTAGAGCTATTAAATCTTCTCTCACTTTTTTCAATTTTACATCTTATGCAGGAATTCCGAGCTTATAATTTTGTATCTGTTTTTGATAATTGTAATTACGGATTATATAATTACCAATATTAAAAGTAATACATTTCTATGATCATAGGAACTTTTAAATCCTGGATCAATAATTGTCGGGTTAATTTGGGAAACTAACTTTTCTAAATGGGCTAGCATAAGCACCGCGATTAAATTTATCGCGCTACAAACGTCAAAATCGATTGAAGACAGTACGTCAGCTGCTGATTGGCTGAAAATACGAGTGCGGTATGCTATTAACCAATCAACAGTATCAAAACATTTGTCGTCTCATATGAAAAATTTGACGTATTGCGCATGCTGCTAGGCCTATGGGTGTACATTCTCAGTTAGTAGCTGACGTCTGGTACTTATAGTATGATATAAACAGCGCATCAAGGTAAACACTCGTAGTTTGTCATTAGTTCTTATGCTGACAGCATAAGGACTGTAAAGTTCATTGTAGTTTGACGTGCTTTTGACTGTACAAGGGAACACTTTTTAGACCAGTTAATTGCAGGGATCGGTCGGTGCATATACCTATTATTGTTATTAAATCCGCCAAGAATGAAAAAAGTCCGCTATTAGAAATCAAGAACACCGTAATCCTACTACTATTATAAAGGCGAAAGTTTGTAAGTATGGATGTATGGATGTTTGTTACTCTTTCACGCAAAAACTACAGAACGGATTTGGATACAATTTGGTAGGAAGACAGATGACATACTAGATTAACATATAGGATACTTTATATCCCGAAATAACGCGGGCGAAGTCGCGGGCAACAGCTAGTTCTTTATATGGGCAATAAAATTCCATTTAATACCAAATAAATTTCAAGTACACACAGCAAATTAAAATTACGTAAAAAAACAGTTACCCCATTGTTTCCGTGTAAAAAACCCATCAGAAACGAATTAAGAAAATAGCCATGAAAATGAAACTGCAAGTGCAGTTGTAATTATCAGGCTCCACCATCTATTCGCCATTAGTTACTGTGTACTCGTATTATATGCACGACTGGCTCGCAAATTATAATCGATAATGCTTTTCAGGGTCACACTGGCAGGCCGATTCGTATCTTAAAAGCTTAAACATAGAAACTGAATGTATGTTTGATTGGTTAACAGGAACTTGTTACGCTGAAGTGTGGCAAAGCACTTGAGATTACTGGTTAATAGTAGTCATATGACAATCAAATGTGTGTGGTTAATGCGAAAACAAACGTGCTAAAGTGTTTTAAAGGTTAATAGCGGCTTCGGGTGGTGCAATTTAAACTAATAAGCAGTTTTGCCACAAGGGCTAAGGTTGCCAGTTGTAAACAGGTATATTATTATTGCGTACTGAAACTTACTTCTTTTTCTACTCTTTACAAAATTTTCAAAGATTATTCTACTAATATTGTAAACGCAAAAGTGTGTTCGTAAGTCTTTCACGAGATTTGTACTAGATAAACATCTAAATCACTCTTTACCCCGAAATAATGCGTACGAAGACGCGGGTAAAAACTAGTGAAAAAATGAAATAAATGTAATGTAGCAGCCAATTTTGATGAGCAACATATCGCTCATTGAATACTTCTTCAACTTAAATTATTAATTATAAGTATTCAATTCGAGTATTAAATTCATTACTTTCATTAAATTAAGTTTGTCAAAAACCAGAGCAACATCGAACAGTGGTATCTTAAGTTATTTATTAGTTTCCCGGACACAATACAAATAAAATGAGATAAGGCTCACGTGGTTGGCCACCGATTATAAGGAAAAATAATTGCACGTGATTACAATAGCTTTATTCCCCTCCTTGGAAGGCATTTGATTGTAACTTAAACTAACTCCATTATATCTTTTATTTACTGCTTAGGAAAATTTAATTTATTTTCACATACATTCAAAAATAGACTTCCGAAAAATCGTCAATAACAGTAAATTTAGTTAGTAAACGAACTTTAGAAGGATTAATATAGATGACAATCTCCGATATATATCGTGGAGTTATCTCAACTTTCGCGTTTATAGTGTTAATCTTCTGTTAGTGGTAATTTTTTTATATATTTTAATTTAGTTTATTTTTTCACGTGTAAAGTGAAATAAAGAATCTTGTTAAACAGTAATCAAAATCGTGGCCGACGTCCATCTTTGCGCCCGAGCACGACTGAAAGTCCGTTGTTTAGCAACGAAAATATTCATAGAGCGTGTTTGTTTTGAATTTGTTAGTCTATTCTCTATTGGAACCCTTTGTTCTGGCGTTTGTCTCATTGAGAACTGAAAACATTGCTCTGTTATCTACGTCGCGCCTTTTGTAATATATTATGTACCTTTGTTGATGTTAGCCGGCAAAATGCCTTGCTTTAAATGAGGTACCTACCAACTAGATTATTAACTAGACCTTTATATATTTGTAATGATGATTGATTTAGTTGTTACAGTAAGTCATAAATCAATGAATAACTTATGAATTCTTGAATCATCACTAGGAAAACATGACTGATATCATAACCTTAGGTATAGAGGTACTGACGGATAATCTATCCCTTTCCATTTTTTATTTATGGGTAGAATGCATTTTGTAAAAAAAATCATTTAAACTACCAATTTCTACCAATAAATTATATCTAAATGTTATTTATTTAAAATCTTCTCAAAATAAGCAAATTTATTTGGTGTGTGTTTTTCATATTAATATTTAGGTGTGACATAAAATAGTAATTGCTTCGAACTAAAAGTACGATTAATAAATCCTGTCCGGCACATAGATGGCGTCCATGAATTGTTATTTTAGTTTGACTTGTTAAACTTAATATTTAAATTACAAACGTAGGTATGGCATAAATTGAAACTGAAATAATTTTCTTCGCTATTTATCCTGTAAGCGTAAATGTGGGTGTTTGTATCTATATGAGTTTTCATATAAAAGCATATTTTACGCATTAGACCAAAATATTTACTTCAGTGACGATTAATAGTCTGGTAATTTCTGAAAGCTTTTTATTGACATTGGTTCTAAGTTTATCCGGAGACTATGGCCACTCATTTATTTACAATCTCACGATAGTATGATAACCAACAAAATTACGTATACATATGGTTAAATAGCAACATAACAACGACAATATTTAATCCCACTGTTAATGATAGTCCGTCCTACGTTTTTGATTTATGTCATAATTCTTCCAACATCCACATTACGCAACAGTTTTACTGATGGCAGATGTGATCAAAGTGACTACTGTAATTTATTATTACCCCTATGATATTTGAGAGCAACTGGTTAATGGTTTATGTCTGTTTCGTGTTTATATTTTTTATAAATTCTCAGATCTCTGATTAATGTGCTGAAAGAAAATAAATAGATACCGTATCAAGTTTCAATCGTCCATGTCTTGTTATTAGACTACCAATGAATATGAATTTATAACGGACGATGGTTTGATAATATAGAGATTTACTTAAGGGATTCTGAGATGAAATAACGTTTGTGGCTCTTATGATTATTGTAAAAGTAGCACTTTTACAATAATCATAAGAGTTCTTACTTACGTTACGTTATTCATAATTAAGATTTGACAAAATAAGGGCTGGTCGGGCCACAAGATCGGGGAAAAGGATGGAGTAAGAAAATGACGCAGTGTGTCCAAAGAATAGAAAAAGAAAAAGAGGTAGACTACAAAGAAGGTGGGATGACGGTACAAGTCGTAAGAACAATATGGGGCGGATTGGCCATAGAAATGCTTGAAAGGCTAAATAAGATATATTGGGGGAGAGCTGTGCCACCTGGCAAATGGATATACAGAGGTGGAAAAAAAGAGAAATATATGAATAAACAAATATTATCAATTTTCCTAATAAAGGCTTTAATAAAAAACAGCATATAAATGCTTAAAGGAAATGTCTTGATTTTTTTTTGTATAATGCTTATTTTTTAACTACTTACTTATTAAATGTGTGTTGATTGAAATCTTGGATTTGTTAAGTTCAAAAGTGGGGAAACCCAACTGGTAAAATGTTTTCATAGTAACAAGTAAGCTATGACCGAATTATAATAATAACCCAACTAAATCCTCAGAATGCAACAAACAATTTAACTTAGTCACCACTTCTGTTGCTAACTTTCTCGTTGTCTTGTTTCGTCTATCGTATACGCACATTGAATCCTAAAAATAAGCCACTTTACATGAGGAAAACTGCAACTGAAATAAAATGAGATTTTAATTAGTAGTCTAGTAGGGTTTGAAGTGAAATGCAACCGCCATTTAGAATCAGCCAATGGGCGTTAGTTGTGAGCGAGGCCACGCCTACACTAGATGCGCTGGCGCATTGACCACGGTCACGGAATACCTATCAAGAACCTGAACTAAGCAAATGGGTTAACTTATCTGTCTGCATTCATATCCATTACGGACTTATATTAAATAACATCTTGCAAACTAAGTTATAGTCATTTGTCTCTTGTAATTAATGCGGCATTAAATCATTGAATTCATACGCAGACCATATGCGTCATTAAATTTAAACACAGCAGCGTTACCATAAAAATAAATTAAAGTTTGTTAAAATCAAAATGATAAACTTTATTTACTAATCGTTTATTAATAAAGAATACATATTTAAATCGTTGTTCACTTATCACGCGAAAACTCGAAAACAGCCGGGATTTAGCTGATTTTGACAAAATGTTTTCCATACTCGAAGGAATGCTTGAACGGTGAGAAAAGAAAGAAAAGCGGCACAAAGTTCGTTAAGATAAAAAGACAATTTAAACAAAATTTCGTAACAATAACAAGAAATACTTGTAGTTTTATTTATTTTTTTCTCAACTCAGCAAGTTTAATCTAAAAGGCCATTAATTTGTGACGGTTAAATTTAAAGTTTCACTATCGTTTAAGCGATTAATTAGAGTCAGTCTTTAAAAAAACATGTTTTTTCTCGTGAGATTTTTGATCGTGAGAAGTATTCTTCATTAATCAATATCTTGCAAGGTGACCGTTTGACCTTGGTATTTTATCTGTGATCGCGGTGAGATGAAAACGGACGCACGATCAATATGCATGATGCTTCCTGTACGTAGGTACCGCCTATACTTAGGTGCTTGTATGACCTAGATGCACTGACAAAGTCTGCGTGACCTAGAAATTATATCGTCGTAGACGTCCGTGGGCGTCCGTGATAATGGATTCCCATTGCTGTGAGAAAATATTCATCACTCATTACCATTTTTCAGCGAAAATTTCCTATTTGTCTTTCGATTTGCGTAGTTATTAATTGCATTACAATATTTATTAATGATTCATAGTGTCCTTGTATTATCGGGTGTAGTACATAATATACGTTAGCGCAAAGTCAATTTCAGTTGTAATATTTAGAAGTTGTGCCATATTTTTTTTTTGAACGATTCAATTGAATATGTTTTAACACTTAGTATTGTGCGTATACGAGATCAAAAATTAAAATATTTTTTCCGTGTTATCATCCAAGTTAAAAGAGGAGTATTTTTAACATAAAAAAAAGCATCCGGTTTTTTTATTGTAGTCTGTCGTGTATCTGCACTGAGGAATCGATTGTACTCGTACCTATAGGTAATTGTCTGGATTTCTTTCGCCCTACGGCTAAAGAACGGTCTTGCCAGTGAATTTCGTCTCCACAGTAGCATTCCGAGCTCCTATACTCGTACACGTGCAATAATTCATAAACATTGTAAACACTCTAGTTTTCAAGTCGTAAACGACTCCGTGGCTTTACCAATACCTACCTGCCAACAACGATTGTAAAGTTGGAATTTGCGTATGTAATGGCTGAAGTGACATTAAAAATGCGACATGGGGAAAACTGGAAACCTTTTAGCTTACATGGCGTCATAAACGAAAGCCAATTATTAATTCTAACAATTGGCTATCGTTTATGACACAATGTACCTAGAGTAATGTATAGTTTTTCGTTTACGGTGTGGCTCAATGTACAGTAGGATTGTTCATAAATTGTTTAAATATCGTTTTTTACACAAAATCGACAATCGGCTTGTCTACAAATTGATAAGATGAGAAATTCGCGATTTGACAAACAAAAAACATCAAGAAGATACCACAAAAGTGTTTTTAATTAGTGTTATTAATTAGGATTCGGCTTGCGAAGAATGCAACTGGATAAATAAATGTATTTTAACATATGTATATATATGTATATATATATACATGCATGTGTACCAAAAGTTTGATTTATTTTAAATAGACTATGGGTAACAAAACGTGATCTTCCTTAAAGATGAGTACAAGATTGTACAGTCAGCATCATTCGTTTCTATACAACTCAGTACCTTGTCTCATTAAAGCTTCTAAGAAAGTAGTACGTCAGTTATACAGTTAACTTAGTATGACAAGGTACTGAGTTGTAAACAAACCAATGACGCTGGCTGTACAACTGTAATGTTTACCTTTTTATATTTTTTTACTAATAGTTCTAACTTTCTTACTTTCATCGTTTGTATGCTTGTGAATAAGTGCTGTAAGAATAAGTTTATCATTGAATAATTACATTGATTTTACAAAGGTTACAGACTTGGCCTTCTAAAACTTAAAACATAAAAAGTGTTTGGATTTTCGTTTACAGACACACTTGTTTATTTCTTGTTGTTGCGTTTGCTTTAAAACCACAATTGTTTCTTTTATATGGCTGTTTGCATTTGCGAAATTCTTATTTCACCGAACTCCTACTGACCAGCAAAAGCCAGGAAAATCCGGATTGAAAAATGATTCAAAACCGCAAAAGAAGACGGTTTGTTTGTTTCCAGATCTAATAAAAATATTTATTCTCCACAAGCTACAAATGGAATTACTAGCAATCTAAGTAAACACACTCGAGTATGTTCGGTAAATCGACATTCAGCTGATTGTGACCTTGACATTACGTAATAATGCTTAGCTGTTCTGTATTTTACTAACGAAGCAAAATTTTACACCTGTGCAATTTGTTTAATATCAGCAATGTCCCAATTCACTGGTAGTAAGCACTTCACTTAATTAACCTAGTGTTAATTTTCCTCTACCATTCATGTAATACATGCTTTATATCCTTGATTTTAAAACGGTAAATATTTTATTTCATTATATTATTACGATAGTTTTGTATGGGTCTTTCAACGATGGATATTCCTCCGAAATACTATTATTATTTGGACACAATTATATATTTTCCTTACATTACCATTCGATAAATCTCACTTAATATTTTAAACAGATAAAGTTTATTCTTGTGAAAACAAATTGGTTCAGTTTTTGCAGAAGAAAGTATATTCCATAAAATATTTAAGAACGAAGATCGCATAATATTTTGTATGTTACACATAAATTAGTTTGAATTTTACATATGCGAAGTCCGTAGTGTGTTTCACTAAAAATAATCTGTTTTTGATTTAAAATATCATGACGTTGTCGACATAAAAACGTTAAAGCGATCGTGTCACGTTATTTTAGTATCCGGGTAACGTAAATATTGCTTTAACCGTATGATTTATGGATTTATTTGACTTGCGATGTTTACCCAGTATCGAGCCGTTTCGACACTTACCCATTGAGATGTTGGTCCAATGTTTCCACCAACCCACATTACTCTTTTTAACAGTCTTTACGTAACTAAAGCTGAAAAGAGATAGCTATAGCAGTGGTAGATAACGAATGTTACCAATTTTGCTAAACATTTTTTTCGGTTAGATTTGTTTGGTTTACTTTAATTCTAGGTTTACTCACTCAGCCTGTAGGTTTAGTGTTTTTGAAGTCTAAGATAATTTTTTTGTCTTCTTTTTACGTATAACAAGTGGCTGTCATTGAAGCCCAATAACCAAAAATAACGTTTTAACAATTTCAAAATATACAAGTCGTATTGTTTTCATTGTAATGTTATACGTTTTAAACATTTTAAAACGACATCGTAGTTCGCTTTCTGCCACTTGACTAGACTCCCTAAGTTTTGACATTTTTAATAATATGTTTAATAACTATAATTTTGAAATTAGGGTTTTTAAAAATAATTGCTAAAATTCGATACAAAACTTAAATAAATTTGGCGTCCCCGTTGACCCCATCATGAGCAATCAAACATAAATACTTGAGATCTCAAGACGTTACCATACTTAAGTTTCATTCCAAATCACCTTGTATAAATATTAGGACACGTGACTGTATAAGTTTATATACTAGTAAAAAGTATAATATTATATTTTTGTTGCCAAAGACCTTTGAAGCTTCGTCACGAAATTATTACGAAACAAAAATCTGGGCCATATCACGCCGTAACCTATATAATGTTTTGTCCTGCCTACTAATGCATAGTACCTACCGCCCGCCCATCAAAGCTGAAAACCAAATCAGGAAGACTTACTAGTAACGTTTCTTCTGGCGTGATTATCTATATTTTTTTGGGGCACCCCACCCCTTCTTCGCACTAACGAGAAACTGATAATGCCGCTTCTATTTTCTTTATAAGAACTACAACTGGTTATTATGTTAAGCAAAGAGTATAATATTTTATGTTTTGTCAATTGATAGTCAGATAACGTTTTTAACTCTGTTAAAGAAAAAAAGACGAAAGAAACACATTTATTGGCTACACATACATTATAAATAAAAGAAAAGCTTGAAATTTTAAGACCCATAAAAACCATATAAAATACGGAAATTACTAGATTTTTTAATTTTTATGTCTTATAAAGTCAAGTAGGTCGCTGCAGTTGGTTAGTTTTTCTTAACCCTTAATCGGAACATGGGGAAATAGTTATCACCTCAAATTGAACCTTATGAACTCGACTTGTGGGAAAAACAATGAAAACTTTTGGTACTTCAAGCCTCATTAAGAGACATATTTAAATTAATATAAACTTTAAGACTTTCGCGTTCCATTTTTAATAATTTAACGGATCAAAACGCAATCTAACCGAAACCCGGGCAGTAAGTAGTTCCTATAAACTACTAAATAAAAATGGTGTCGCGTTTTGCCACGTTAAATTATTTTAAACTAGCTGTTGCCCGCGACTTCGCCCGCGTTATTTCGGGATAAAAAGTATCCTATATGTTAATCTAGTATGTCATCTGTCTTCCTACCAAATTGTATCCAAATTCGTTTTGTAGTTTTTGCGTGAAAGAGTAACAAACATCCATACATCCATACTTACAAACTTTCGCCTTTATAATAGTAGTAGGATATTTCGATTAATGTTACACGGTTCAGACATGCGTTTACATAGGTACAATATGTGAATTCATTTCATTAATATATTCGTGCGTATAGTTCATTACAATCCAATATTTTAACATACATACGCAATTTCGTTTGTTGTTTTCGTGTACTCAAAGGTCCAAAGACTGTCCTAATTTTGGTCTGTTTTAGCTAACAATATCTTGCTTCGTGATCATTAATCGTAAGACAAATGGATTTTGATATTTGGCACTTTTCCCGGGATTCAACATCAACTCGAGGTACACAAACCAGTTTTTGGCATGAAGAAATTGGAGCTTTTCTTATCTGCTAAAAATGTATCCTGTTTCAATCATTTTGGACGTTTCAGTAATGCAATTAAGTGTATACACTTGGATTTTGTATAGATGGATGGATCTTTGTTATTATTATAAACAAGAAACAGTACTAGTAATCGTAAAAATGGATTTGGATGACATTCGGTAGATACTACTGCAAGTTTGATTTTATTACGAGCCAGCCGCGCAGTGCAGTCACCGCGGAGTGGGGTAATGAGCGCAATTCTGTTTTTATCTTTAAAGCTTATTTGTTGCCAAATGCCTAGTTATGTAATGTTAACGCTATGCCTAAATGAGAGCTAAGTAAGTAAGGATTTAGTATAAAAAAAAAATATTCTAAAGTATCCACAAATTTATCATTTATTTAACCTTAGTAGGCTCCAATTCCCCGTCTCCCCTACTCCGGTCATCTTGGCAGTGTTTTTAAAATGATTTGCCTATGATAGTTAAGTACAGTAACAGCCAATTTAACTTACTTTAGGACCCAATATTAGTAGACTACATATAATCTTCTCACTGCACTGTGTATGCTTAGATTAATAATTTCAACGCCCAAACATTCTTCTTCAAATCTAGCAGGAAACTGCAATTTCTTCTTTTTTATTTGCAACTAACAAACACGTTTGGTCAGTTTTGACGGCTTCAGATCCGCTCATTTTATTTTTAAGTTTTTGCCGATGCAAGGGTCAGTGAAACCGGTACCGCGCCTACGAATTTTTGAAGCTTCGAGACTTTGTGGCATTTGACCAAATATCAGTATTAATGTGCCTTTTTTGCTTTCTGTTAATGCAATTGACAAGGCTGTGTTTCTTTATAAGTAGCAGTTTCGCAATCATAATTACTATGAATGAAAAATGCAAGTACAGGTTGGAATTAGCGTCAATAATAACTTACCTCAATATTACTGACCAAAAAATCTTATGTTAAAATGACTGGTTTACATAAAATAAATACAATACATAAAAATAGTGTTTAAGGTAAAATATTAATTGGTACTAGGAGAACAGTATGGTTTTTTATTCCATAGGATGTTGCTATTGTATTTCTTGAACCGTGTTTGTAGATACGTTATCTAAAATGAGCTCATAAAATCTGCTGTTACATTTTACAAAAAAATTCAAAGATATCCTGTCTAATTTATGGCAATTTGACCACCCACGCAATTTTAAATTGCCAAAAATCAAATTGTTTTGCCAAACGAAACGTTCCAAAAAGCCTTTTATGATTATTCCGTTACTTCTTTAGGCAACGCCTTTTAAATTTCTTCGTTTTGTATGTCTAAAATTCTGTTTAAAGTCATTGTGACCAATTCTTAAATGGCAGCATTTAATATACACAAAATGTTTCACGACGTTAAAAGGTGGCTGAAAACTTAATGAATATTTAACCGAAATTACAGACAAATCAATTGTTTCTCAAAGCCTACCAATTCGTTATTAGGATTTAAAAGGGTTAATAAACATTAGCTGTAGGTACCTACTTAAGTTTATCAAAGTACTAAAAAAGTGAATTAATTGTTACGGTAAACTACTGAGGCAAACAGATAACTTCCATCTAGGTTACAACACACCAGTAGCAGAAATAATACTGCTACAAATGTAACTAAATGCACAAGTGCTATCGTACACGAAACACATCCTACTTAGGTAATAGGTGGTAGGTACACTTAGGATCAATATGTCAATTATGTGTCGATATTCTATCACACGTCTCCTGTTAGACTATAGATGTGGGAAGGTTTGCTCAAATACTCTGTTTTCGTGTGCGTAGGTACTCACGAGACCACTAAGTTGCAATCAGTTGCAACGCAATGCGATTTATAATTGTGTATATTTTTAAAATACAAATTGTGGGGCAACTGTTTTACGAACACCATGTTTACAAACGCATTTATCAGTATATACGAGTATCACTGCTTTACAAAATGGATTTCGTTACAAAAGTCTATGACTCAATTTAATTTGAAATTTCATGCTTTAAATAGTCTAGAACAGTTTTTAACGTTCATAAGATAATTAATTATATATAGATATTAAGTCCACCTGTTGTACTTATTTGTGCAATAAAGTTTTTAAATAAATAAATAAAATAAGATAAATCTACCAGTGTAAAATATTATTTCAGCAGTTTGCTGTTCCTGATAAAAAAACAAAGACTTGATAATCCATTTTTAATCACGCGCCTAATGAAGTCGATTATATTTCTATAACCAGGCATGCTTTTTACTATAACAACAAGCATATGAAGTCATAGAATTGCAATTTTCCAGACAAATGAGTTGGTGCACATAAAAAAGTCGATGTTCTTTGTTATAAATAATAGCGTCTATAAAGAATATGTTCACATTAAGACGACAATAGAGGCGCGGCTGCATGTGCCCTGTAATTAAACTAGTGCTTTGTGAGGCTCCAGGTATTATCATTTTATTGGTTTCCTGTCGTAAAATACGCGAGGTCAACCAACAAAGTGTTCGTGATCAATAGATGCAATTTTCAGTGTGCGCTTGCTGTGTGGGTGTAGCAGTATTTGACTTAAAAATTAATAAATCTTCTGAATTTTTAACGTGCTTCAAGTGTATGTTGAAACAGACGTTTGTTTGGGTTTGGCTATAAATAGCTTCGGCAGGTTTCGTTGCAATGCCTTGTTATTGAATAGGCTTACAATTTTGAAACATCACAAGTAAACAACAAATAAAATTATCAGATGACATCACATTGTCCTTAGCCCAAAGTAAGTAGCTTAAATACTTATGGTATATTATCGGTTTTATTAAAAAAAAAATAGTTTAAATATAGGTAAGGCTACCACTTTGATTTTTTTTATTAAAAGCTTACCGGCTTTTTTTCTTTCAAATGTGCTTAAAATAAATAAATATCTCCGTAATTGTCAAGAGCGTACTTACTCTCACTCACATTTACTTTTTATATGCTGGTTACGTGCCCTTTTTGACATTCTTTTTTTATTTCTCAAATAAATAAATTCTTCATACAATCACGCCGATCAACTTATCTGCTAATTAAGAAAAGGTTATTTCATAAATTAACTTGAATGGAAATCGAACTCAGTACCCTTCCTGCTTCGAACGCTTAACTTATCCACTGCACCTCCGAGTTCATAATAAAGCTGTTATGTACGTAAAATGCCGAACAGTTTTTTATTGTCTAATTTTTTTACGACTTCATTAAACAACGGAAATGGTAAACCTGTGAATGTCAAATGGTAACTAATCACTTTTTTATAGATAATATAAAGGTGAAGGTTTGTAAGAATGTATGTAGGTATCTCTTGAGTTAAGGTGCTTGATAGGATACTTTTTATCTCGAAAAAAACGTACAAAACCGCTGGCAATCGGCTAGATATGATAATAAAAAGCAAGTTAATAAATAAATAAATAATAAATAAATATTGGACAACATCACATACATTGCTCTGATTCTGTGGTAAGTAGCTTGAGCACTTGTGTTACAGAAATAAGAAACAACGACGGTACCACAACACCCAGACCCGAGACAATATGGAAAAGTTCGTTTCCTATATTGACCCGACCGGGGATCGAACCCGGAACCTCAGAGATTGCGCTTGCCAAAGTCAGGCCCGCTCGCCTCTCGACTACAGAGGTCGTCGAATACTTGATAAGCTCTAAGTGTGCTAGAACCAGTAGTGAAGACGTATATATGACGTACCTGTATATAAAATCGGATATATCAATCGTCGTGACTCTCAGCGCGCGCGCATTAAATGTTAATAGTAAACACATTAAAGCGGTGAAGGTCGCGGTTAAGGCTATGTATAGGTACTAACTTCAGGTATATAAATTATTTTAATTGGACTTGTCTTCAATTTAACTGTTACACCCATTTAACTATGAGTTACGCGTTTATTAACTGTTTGTAGGTTAATTTGGGTCGGGGTTTTGTGGTTGCTAGAGACTGATCTTTGTTAATGAGGTGTTTTGTGACTACTTGTAATAACTTACGCAAAACTTAAGATCACAAATATTGAATATTATTCTTATTAGCTAACTAGCTGTGCCGGCGACTACGTTCGCGTGGACTACATGAGTTTAAATTTATTTTATTTAATTAATTAATTATGAGCTTTTTCATCTGTAGCAGAAAGGAAAATATTTCTTGAAACAGATATACTAAATTCTATTGAAATTCCTTCACCGTTGAAAATGGAGAAGTTTACAAAAGTTATTTTTGTTTAATAATCAACCTAATAGGGCAGATAATTAGGAATGTTGGTTTCATCCGTCAGTTAGATTACCAAAAATTATAAGACACATTTTTTTTTTCTAAGCCATATGATTAACAAAAATTTGTACGAATTAGTGTCGTATCTTATGAAAAATGCAACGACCACAATTTATGGTTTACAATTTTATTCGAAACGTTGCGCTAGTGTGCTTCGACACAATCGATTATGTATCTATTGATTCAGATTTGAAATACGCGTCTGCTCACTTTTTGATTGGTCCATTGAAAACATTTAATTTAAAATTGTTCATGGTCCATATAAGTAAATAAATTAAAAGACATAAATCTGTGATATTTCATTCGCATTGACGGTTACAGCAATCCAAAAATGACTTATGAACTAATTCAATAACTCAAAATTTTAATCAACTTTAGTCAATTAAAAATCGTTATCGACGTAATGAGTCAATAGATTACGATTAATTAGAATCAAAATGTTGGTTTATTAATGCGTTAAAAGCACAAGTTTAATTTTAACTGATGCCTATATTTGTGCACAGGTAATTTTAAAATAATTATGAGGAAAATGCCGTATAATGTTTGTTTACGGCACATTAAACAAAATTTAACAATAAATCGTGTCATATCAGGATATTTTATTATTTAGACCGACCGTGTTATTTTGTAAATAGAGGTGCTACTTATTTTCCTTCCTTGTTAAATCTGAACTGATAGTTATTCTCAAATGTACAAATGTACCAAGTGGTAATTAAATCCTTCAGTTAGGTATTTGGTTTATTGGTGTACACAACGCACCTCGTTTAAATTGTCTATGTTTTTACCCTTGGTTTTTACTTCTTTCCTTTTTACATAATTTGTCATTGCTTTTTAATACGTCTAAGGTTATTTTGTATATTTTGTTATGCTTTCTTTATTATATTATTTTTAAAATACCAGTTTCCTTCATTATTATTTAATATTTACACCAGCATACAGTCCTTTATTCATAATTGGTAATATTGTTATTTATCTGGACGATAGGTTAGAAATACTTTAGCAAAACCTGGTAAGTGTTCATAATATTATTAATTACTGGGTATTTAGAGGTTCGGCACAATTTTTTTTATTGTAACAGTCATGGATATAATACTTACTTTTTTTGCAAGCGCATTTAAGTAATATTGTCAAGAACATTTCCAAATTTAATATTTAAAAACCTTATTCAAGAAACAACAACGTTTCATCAAACCAACCAGTATTTTCAGGCTCTACATTTACTAAACCAACATTGTTGGCAAAGGACATTGACCCTACGCACAAAAAATAACAGATAAAGCCTTTTTGTATTTTCTAACACAACTTCTCCAAACAATAATCGTTGTTTGAATTATTCAAGAGCACAAAACCAAATTAATAGGACCTTAGCTATCGAGAGTTGAGTCTGTATTAATTTCGAACAGGTCTGACCTGCCACTCAAGAATAAATTCTAACTAGAAGGCGTTAGGCTTTTTGTTGGTTTCACATAGTTGTTAGTGGGTGTATAATTCGCACATGTGCTCAAAATGCTAATTTTCGTCTAGAACCGGCAGACGATGGTATAACAATGGCCTGCTCAACTTCCTTTGTTCCCTACAAGAAATTCGGCTGTGGCGGCGCCGAAGCTAAGTATAATAGAGACTAAATACTCATCAAAGGGTCAAGGTTACAATTTATGCCTAAAACAGCAAGTTGTAAAAATAAATAAAGCTATTAATATATTCATTTTACGTAACATCACGTCATGGGTAATTACCATGTTAACAGCCGTGTTAAGCAGTTTAATTTATTTTTCCGTTGCATAATACGAAAACACACCCTGTTATTCTATATTATTAATCAAAATAAATGTTCTATTTACCTTTCCATTTTGTACAAAATACTGTCAGTTCCTTCAAGTTTCTTAATAATAACAGATTGACCTATTTTCTAGCTTACAAACATTTCTAGGAATTCATTCATACATAACCGTGTTAAGCAAGTGAAGTGAGTACACTATTTATAGTTCATTAAAAGCTCGGTTGATAATTTTATTCAAGGTCTGCATTGTGGTGAGGCGTTATGATGCGCATTTGTTGAATTATTTATTTTTTAATACGGCTCATTGTTGCGGTTGGCAGCGATTGTTTAGAAAAAATAAATAAGACAAGACGATCAGAAGTACATTTGGACACGGTTGCAAAAGTGGGAGCATATCTAACTAACTTCGTATAAGAACGTAACAAGAATCTCATTGTATGTTGAACAGCAAAGTTATGGTAAAGATTTTACAATGAAAAACATGGCATGGCAATGTCCTTTTACTACCTATTAGGTATTCTGTAGTTGGTTCGGATACCTTACATGGGTACATTATAATTGTTCATAACTTATTACGAGATAATGTTCATAAGGAATGGTCTATATTCAGTCTAGTAGTTAGTCTGTATCTTCAATTCATAGCAAAACTCTTTACAATTTTTCTGTGACTAGGAGCGGAAAGGTAATTTTTTGTTATAAATTGGTTTACTGATGAAGTTTCATCCTATAGAATCTGGTCGATTCATTTTTTTTTTTTTTAATTATGGACTCTGTCCCGCGTTTACAATGGTCGATTCATGTTTAGCAATTTTTTGTGTTCATTGTGATCCTAAATATTGAAATAAATAACATCTTGCTACGTAGGTATTTGTAATGAAATGAAAAGTTAACATACTCACATACTTGAACAGTTGTGGAGATCAAACTCGATTTAAAAATCTATCAAAACTATGACAGCCCCTGATAGTCATTGAACCTCATCAATACACCATCTGGCAAGCTTCCAATAGTTAGGCAAAAACATCTACACAGATTTTGATCGAATCAAATGCGCGTGAGTTTCACAAACACAACTGTCAAATTTTACTGAGTATTTTCAACGTTAGTCAAATTTAATACTCTTTAAATCAAAATTGTATTGTACCCAGTGTCTTGGCTATAATGATAATGAATTAATTCGTAGTAATTTTTACCTTTCAGTATTAATTCGATAGTAAAACGCACCAACGATTCATATTATATCAATTCCACGCCTGCAAAGCATCAAATGTTTAGACAAAAACCGCGCTCTCACAATTGATCTTTAGTCCGAACAAGTACGCATAGAATAGAAAACATACGTATTTTTGGGTCTTGGACCTACTGAACGAAGTTTGTTATAATTTATTGACATGGTAGCAATCAACAATTCGGTACAATTTCGATAGAAGCTTATTTATATCATAATCAGTTGTTATCAGTCTAATGCTGAATATCGGCCAGTCCATCACTGATTTCAGCATCACTATTAACAGTCTTAAAATCTCCATAGTCTCTCTCCAGTGTTTTATGGATTAATCGCCTACTAGGTTCGCAGTCTCCATTCAAGGACTTATATGTCTAAATATTTATTATTTGTGTGGGATCTGTGACCTCCCTGAATAACCGATACAGGAAACTGATTCATATTCTAAGCAACATAATGGAAAGTTACAGTCAAAGCAAAATGTTTACCAAAGACCAAATATTCTTGTTTCCGATTCTGTATTCATCCAAAAGCATGCAAATATCACAAGTCCCTTAAAAAAACTATTAGGAAAATACCTGACTCCAAATCGTCATTGTCTTATACTAAACGTTACTAATTATCATAGAAATATGTTAACTACACTATTGGAATAATCAATCTGGAGTATTTTCTTCTACCTCACCGTTTTTTTCGATAAAAAAATGAGATTCAATAATGTGCGGCATGTGAGTTTACAACTTATGGTTAAAAGTCTATGGTTCTGAACATCAAATGTAAATACGAAAATAAAAAAAATTTGCAAGTCTACAAAGTTTTCATGCTTTCCGATTCGTTTTAAAGTTTAAGATTTTGTCTTTGATTTCGTACATTTACTTATAGGTCCTCTAAAGAGCTCCAAGCGGTTAGGCAACAAACCTGGTACCGCACAGTCGGTCTTTGGTCGGATTAGTGTGCGTGTGTGAGTGGGCACACCCACTGCCGAATATCTCCCGAACGTTTTCGTGGCGAGTGTCAAGGACGCGCGAGCGTTGTTGCCACGCCGCGATCTGCCTTTCTTACATTATGAATTTGGCGAAATGATTTATTTTTTCACGTTGTCGGAAAAGTTATTGCTTTCGAACTGCAACTTAGTAGTCATACGAAGTTATACCCACCAAACAATGCGAACGTAACCTATTTTGTGATTAAGAATTTGAGTCGACGATGTCTTTGGTTAAGTTTTTTTTATTGGGACTGAACTAAGTTCAGGTGATTTTCCCACAAAATAAAATTAATAGCTATTTCATCATGTTTTTTGCTGACAAATCCTTGTTTGGCTTTAAATATTATTAAAAGGTCCCTGTGGCAAGCATTCATCGAAGAATTATAATTAATAATTATAAATAAATATATATGTTTGCATGGAGAATTAAGTGTTTACTGCACTAGAAACTTTAGACGACAGAAATACTGACTGAGTCACAAGTCGCCGAAGCCCAAGTGGCTCACTTATAAAATTTTGTGTTAACCTATTATTTAGGTTAGGTTAGTATTTTTATAATGCTATATTGAACATAACCCAAATCCTATTAAGATTTGTTCTTATGGATGTATGGACGTTGTAACTCTATCATGTTAAAAATGTGATAAAACTGCAGAATGGAATGGGCTGGAATCTGGTAGAAAGATTGGTGAAATATTAGAATACCATACGGGATACTTTAATCCCTCAATATGTTTATGTTTAAAGAATTTTAAAGAATTTTATTCCCATAAAAAGATTACAAATCCACTTACATGAGAACAATACTATAAGATTTATTTTAAGTTGCGGTCGCCGCGCAAAAACATAACGCCTCCATGACCCTTACACAAATGTCCAGTCAGCAACTTTCGAGTATATAATTGTGCAGTTGAAGTTTAAAACGGTTAAATGAGTCTATACTTTTAATGTGTGACGGTAGCTTATTATAGAAATGTGCTCCCTCAAAGGTAATGTTTTTTTTTCCGAGATTGGTACGTGGTTTAGGTAACACGAGCAAGCTGGGTCGGCGAAGACTGCGTTTGGATAACGCAAACGAAGTCAACGGCAACCACAAGTTATCATTAACGCTATGTTTTTTTAACACGGTTTAGTTTAAATCGTAAAATAAACAAAGGAATCAATGTCTCTAGATAAGTTTATTCATGTAGAGGTATATAAATTGTTACCTACCCATTGTGTGAAGATTAAAAGGTTATCGTTGAAACTATTTCGCTACTACGTTATTCGCTTGCAGCAGATAGGTACCAATCAAAGAACAAACAAGTGATTTTTAAATATCTTAAGCATTTACACATAATGATTCCCAAGTTCATTTGGTTTAATAGCATTTTTTCAAATGTTAAATTGAATCTATTCTATTAGTCTATGTCGTATGAAAATTTACATTATTTCACGATATAAAACGCATATTTGGAGTTCTATAGCTTCCCAATAATTCCGTGAAGGCCAATGAAAATAGTGGGTAAAGTGGATACAACTGTCTAGAATAAATAGGTAGTCTAAGATTAGGGAAATTGCCTATTTTTTAGATATTAAATGGAAAATAGTATTATTTAGCTTAGTTCATTTTCGCGAATGTGGCATTGTAATTGATATATTTATCGATGGAACATGATCACAAGTTTTCCAATGACTCCGTGGAAGTCTACGATCCAATACACAAAACCAAACTGGGAAAATCTCACATCGTGAAAATATTCCCCGCAAGATTCAACCCCACTACCTCTGGGTTTTCATCACAACATTTTAACCACTCTATAATGAAGACAATGTGTGTATTTGTGAGTCGATAATGTTAGAATCTGGGTAGCGTAAAAAGATGGTATATATTAGATTCATTTTTTTATTTCAAATGGAAATCTAAACAATAGCATCATATATGAAGCATTGCATTGTCAACTAAAACAGGTGGTCAAATAGAATTATAGGAAAACAGAAACATATGCCCATTACTACAAGCTAATTACTATCAAAGGTCATCAAAGACAATATACTTTGCCCATTTAATGTAACGTTTAATCAAACCGCTCACGCAATAATTTTTATAGCTAATCCAACATTTTATTATGGCCGTTAAATAAATTACAATTCTACATACAATTGCGTCCATTAAATAATTCCTACCTACCAAGATAGCTTCTGAAGATTCACATAAATGGGCTTTGCTTAAGTCTATTGGCCATTTAAAATGGAAAAATTTAAGTTATTTTCCTGATCTCAGATCAGCTGTTTATTTAAGATAGTCTTCATACTACCCACATTTATTTTCATTAGTCCATGCAATGACTAGCGTTTCGTTATTCAACTGAACTCCGAATCGGCTTTATGTTTGTTCGAAACAACAATAACACTCATTGTCGTGTAGTCGAACACAACGTCAGGTCCTGCTTCTAAACAAACAACACAGATTTGGTCACAGACGACAGAATTTCTACCGCCCACGCATTCTCGAATTTATCTCGGTACCACTTAAGGTTAATTTTACGGTCGCGTTATTGACCTTAATAGTTCATAATTATCTAAGCCTAAATAAAATCAAATCGAATCGGCGAATACCTGCGCGGGTTAGTTAACTACCAGTAATTAAAAAGTTATGCGGTCTCATGTAATTTACTTACAGATTTCATTATGCGTGTCGAATCGGTAATGGTTGGATCAACTTTCCTGGGATTCCTTCGTGTCGCGTTGGAATTAAAATACTCGATCTGTATTTAAAACTGCCGAGTTCCGTATTTTAATTTTGAAGACAATTAAAAAGTTTTGCTTCACGTAATGTGGATTGTTTATGAAAGCAGATTTTTTAAATAGAAAAAAGTACATATATTCAATAATAAGAGTAAACGAAAAGAACGAAAAAGGAAAGAACATTGTTTTTATAGAACACAACTTCTTTTTCTTAAAATTATAAAATGAGCTTTGTCAATATTCAGATTTATACTGATTTCAGCAAAGACAAGAATATTTCAAACATAGGTAATAGCACATAGCGACTAAATAACAATTAACTTATTATTTATCTTTTATTCTTCCGTAAAAATGAAACGGTTACTACACGATCTATGTATGAACGCAAATGAACGGATTGCGATAGAATTTGGCAGAAAATTAGTTATTTTAACGTAGGCATACAGGCCTAGCATGCGCCACGCGACTAATTTTTATCGCGATCTTAACAAACGTCAAAATCGATTGAAGTCAGTGCGTCAGCTGCTGATTGGCTGAAAATACGAGTGCGGTGTCCTATTAGCCAATCAACAGTATCGAAACTTTTGTCGTTGCATGCGATAAATTTGACGTATTGCGCATGCTATGCCTGAATGACTCTTTATTATCCCCATAAAGGATAAAACGAGATATAAACTTAAGCCTGCTAGCATTAATTAAAAGAAAAGCGGAATGGCGCACACTTGAAATCGAAAAAAGTCAGGTTTGTTTGGGACTGAACCCTAAATGTTCGTACAACCTTCATTGCCCGTGTCCATACTTGGTTTCTGAATTATAAATTAAATATTAAGACACATTGTAATGGTAATTTTAAACGATGATAATCTTAAATTTCGTCTGACATTAATTGGACATAATATTACAACTTGATGCTCTGTTATAGTGGTCAAAAGAAATGATAATATTGTGAAATATTTTACTTGATATGCATTTGTATAATAATATGAATATTTGTATTATTATATCCTTCACATTTCTAGTATTTGATACAAAAAAAACACTTATGTATTTCAAAATACGTACAGAAGTATGTATTATGTACATACCATCAATTTTTTGTGGGAACCTACTACCCTAATCATGTTATGAACTTTTTTCTATTTGTTTGTTAGTATTTCATGCAAAAACACTGAATGAAGGAAATTTGAACTTCATCCAAATGCTTGAAAATTGATAAGAATTTGATCATATATGAAGGTTATTATAACAAGTATTTTTGTACCGAACCCACTTCAACAAAGTCGAGGATAAGAAACTAGTTGAAGATTTTTTTGACCAATTTTCGTTCTGTTTCTATTCGTAATTTTTTTTTTAATTTTTGGTAAACTTAATATAAAAACTTAAGCAAATATTTTGTCCCTTTATACACACCGTATAAAAATTATGTTCGATTCGTGACCGACCATTCGTCATCAATATACCAAGAAAGCTGTCACACCTAGTTTATAGTTAGATAATAATATTATCATTGATAAATAAATTATTGATAATTAACATATTATAGGTAATAGCATTTTAACTTTTTTCTAAGACTCGTACAAAAGTAACCTACCTAGGTAGGTGCTATTAAAATCCAGTTTGTTTATCTATACTAATATTATCAAGATGAATAGTTTATTGTTTGCGCTAAACTCAGGGACTACTGGTGCTAATTGAAAAATGTATATTGTATGGAATAGTCCATTTATCGAGGATGGCTTTAACCTATATCAAATTGCGCAACCAATAAGAGTGAAGATTCAGTGGAAAATGTTGAAAATACGGGAATAGTACGGGTGTAAGGCCGCAGCGGGCCGCCTGTACTATAAATAAATGCAACAAGATATTATTTACCGTGACATGATTGTGACCCCGACTAACTTAGACACAATGGATGCACATGATATACGTGCAAATGATACAGTCAAAAGAAACTTAGGTAATTACTGCACTGACAAACAAGTAAGAAAACAAAAACTAAATTGAATTGGATACTAGCTATGCTGCAAGCAAATCGTTGGTAGGAATTGTAATACGTGTTTATTATGTACAATACGTACCATTCGACGGTCGTAATTAATGATCCGGTGCCCAATCCATCAATATTGAGCTTTAATGTATAGAAGGCTTTGTCAAGACATTCTACATTAATCTGCGACTATAATTATCATTTAATTTAGTTATGACTGATGAATTGATCTCTACCAAATTGTCTTGCTCAGTTCAAATGAATTCGTTAAGTTTAACTCGAGATATGTAATAGAAGAGTACGTAAATATTAATATTATATCAATAATAAAATATATTTTTCTGTCTGAGAACAGCTAAAGTCACCTTAAATGCAGATAAAAAACCGGCCAAGTGTGAGCTAAACTCGCGCATTGAGGATACGTTCAAAATATTATAAACTTATTTCAAATGAATTTTAATAACCTCTACGCATTAAATGGGAAAGGGGTATTTATTTCAATGTTATTTAAATTTTTAGTTATGTGATGTATTTGAAAATGTTATCTATCTTTACTTAATTTATTAAGAAATATTGACATGATTGTTTGTTTGCCTTGACTATCCCACTGGAGCGATTTTTAATTTTGTATCTGTAAAGTATACTTTGGTACATAGGCCATATTATATGTATTTAAAAATTGCCTACAACTCCAATAGTAAAAAACGATATATTTGTGCGATGTTGAGGCATTAGCCATTGAATAAAAAATAAAGCTTCAGTCAAACATGGTAGAATTTAATTAAAACTTTTTGCTCTTTCTGATATCATAAATCATGTCACGTTAGATACAGCAATTTTATTATTAACAAACGTTAATCTAAGTGGTAGGTATGACTATAAATTTCGCTAAACTAGAGCATACCACTCGTGATCAGGATTTAATCAACTCTACATACTTCCAACGTTGATTTTATACAGGGTCATAAAATTGTTTGGAAATTAATTAACAAATATTACTGACAGATAGTCTTCTCTACCGAACAAATAGGAGCGACAAGCAGTTTTGCCCATGCTGAAGAAGTGTATATCCTATCATATTCCTCATCATATTCAGGTCAATCGTAGGCCTAATTGACATTTGAAACAAAACATGATATTATGTATAGTCGTTTAACAGCTGGTCGTGAACTGGGTGGACAATGTATGTCATAGTTTTTTTAACAAAACTCGATCAGAGATCACCAATCCGCATTTGCCAAGCGTCGTGATTAAACCAGTACCCACTGTTATAACGATGACTTGATTTCAATGATGGAAGCTTTTGTTCTATAAGGAGACGTTCATTACGCGGATATTTTACAGGTAGACACCACAAAAGTACATTGGCAACAATTATTAATTGTTGTCAGTGCTTTCGTGCGTACTTATACTAATATAAAATGTATAACTCTGAAACCCTGCCCGTACATAACAGGGTATAATTTTTAATATTAGCTGAAAAGTTTGATTGATAACATATTCAAAATAATGTAAATTACGCGTGAAATAAAAACTATCAACATTTTTTCCACTGCCAAAGGTATTTAGAATGAGTACTAATAAAACATTTGCTGAAAGAGCGATAAAATTGTCCGAATTTACGACGTCCCGCGACTCTACAGTCTGTACATAAAAATACTTTAGAATGAGGTCGGCAGGACGTCCAGTAACCCTGCCCTGACCCGAAAGCCCTTGTAGAGTCGTTTGATTAATGCTCGCTACACCATAATGTCTTTCTCTTCTCTTTGTTTCTCAAGGTTTGCTCAAGAACGGTCGGAACGAAGCGAGTTAATTAATTTTGTTTGCGATGTGAGATTTTGTCAGAATGTAGAGTTAAGTTACCATAATCCATACTATGAATGTTTCAATAATTCTACTATAAATGCAAATAAAACTCTGTAATCAACCTTATGTGTGTATCATGAACGGAATAAGAAGTTTTCTGAGTGTAAGTATTGGGTTTATTTATTGAAATATGTACGGTAGTTTTTGAGTTAATTCATTACAAACATACAAAAATACAAATCTTTCCTCTTTATAATATTAGTGTAAATAGGTTAGAAGTATTCTTTAATTTGTGCAAAAATGTCAGCAATAATAAAAGGAGCAAAGAGGGTTAATATTTTACTGAAAATATCTTCACAAGAATTCAAAACTCCTAAAGCCAGATTAACACATAAGTTAATCTCAGTTTAACACCTAAAAGTCACCGTATCCTTTCAAGGATTTTGTTAACTAGATAATACTAGAGCAATAAATTACTGTGTTAAAACGGTGGAAACAGTAACATGTATAGTGTAAACTCCAGACACATAATGTGGTTAGCAGCTAGATTTATGATACCTGTATTAATCACTCTCTATAAACACTTTTATTTCAATCATAGTATGTACAAACAAAGACTCCGAGGCCGTATTTGATTCCCCACTCGAGTAAAGTAGGTTTTTCAAGCGTAGCTCGAATTTGTGATCATCATCATTTCACGTTTGGCAAACATGGGTTAGTGCGGTTTACTTAGTGGGTGTTTATACCTAAATGTTTTCAAGAATGTATTGTGGTACCACCGTTGGTCTTTATTTCCGTAACACAAGTATTTAAACCATTTACTTTGGGAACAGATCCATGTATAACGCCCTCAGTAGCCGAGAGGCGAACGGTCTGGCGTCACACCATTCAGGAGTCCCGGGTTCTGTTCCCATTTGGGTCAATATGGAAAACTAACTTTTCTACATTATTTCCTGTCTGATGTTGTGGTGCCACAAATTCTGATTTCCGTAACATAATAACTTTAGCCACCTACCACAGAATCAAAGAAATGTATGTAATTGATGTTGATGTCCAAAATGTTAAAATTTTATCTCATCAATTCATCTAAAAAATTTATCCAAATTCGTTCAGTAGGTATATTTGCGTCCCAGTAAGAAACACCCATCTACACATACTATCTTTCAAATTTGCAATATTAGCAGATTTGCAATCCTATTCCAATCCCATCCTAAGTATTTACAGAAATCATAAATTCTGAAACATTCCTCGTTCTATAATACCATCGTACGTCTTTAACAACTTAATATATCCAATGACCGACTTTATCACCTTGAAAGACAGTCGACATTCGATTGATCGTCCTCCGATGCGCCGGAGCCTACCATTTTAAGTTTCCTCGATAAAGACCCTCCCTAAATACCTCACAGTTTTTAATCGCTATCGTAAAATTACGATTTTAATTGGGCTATCCGTTTGAGCTCGTAGTAATCCATGGTGGAATTTTAGGGAAGGGAACGGTTTTAAACTGTTTTTTATGGTAATGCATAGACGAATTGTTTAGTTAAGTATTTCCAAATAATATTATTACAGCGCTTTTAAGAAAATACTCTCTTCTTAAACTCTTTTTAATCACTTATAATGAGTGAAAATTGAACGGAAAATGTATATTTAAAACGTTATTTTTAAAAGCCAATAAAATTGATTTAAACGCAAATGTTTCACATGATGTGTTGACATGGGTGCTGATTATTATACTGTCAAAGTCATAATCCGGAAAATACTAGTAATTCGATTTTAAATCTTATTTCCGCTATATAAGGCATAACCTGCAAAGAACAACATGCTGCTAACCAAACATATTAAGAAAATAACTTTTCAAATGCCTTTATTAAACTTAAAAATACTTGCAGTCCAGTGTACGGAATACTGTTCAGGAATCCTCTTCGCGCTTCACAGGTATTTAGCCGAGTTTTGATTAAAATATGTTATTTCCGCTCCGGCAAATGGCTGCTGCATTGTTTTGCTAGCTGTACAACTATTGAAAAATACGTCCTTCGCTACAAGTGAATAACAATGAACGTTACGCGCACAATTCCTATTTATCTTACTACGGATATAATCAATCTGAATAATAGCGTTGTTATACAAAAAGCAGCCGTTTACGGGCCGAATGCATGGTTTTCTCAAATTGTTAGAAAAGTAAACAACATTACATATGCAACCTTGTACTGTGACCATGTGTGAAGTTTTATATTACAGGGCTAGGCCCCCAAGTGGCAGTTATCGAATTTCGTATAATATCGTTTCGACAAGTTTAAAAAGCTTAGGATTGACATCATTTAGTAAAGCCACGTGAAACCCGATGTAATTTGAAAGTTGTTGAAAAAATAACTAGTTGAGTTATCTTTTAGATAGGTTTGTAAATTGGAAACTGTGGAGCTAGAGATAACATTTTACAACACTTCATGATAAAAAAACTTCTTAGAAGTGCATGTGCTTTACCTACTTATTTCACGATAACTGCGCAATTATTTTGCGTCTAATTTGAGTGAGTACTTACTGTCCAATGGCAATAGCAGGCTAGGGATTTCTATCAGAACCAATTTTGTTGACCCTCAAAAGTAAATTTCAGTAGGTACAATAAATATTGCTTATTAAGATAGGTACGCATAAATTCTTGTAAAGTGCCTAATGCAATTAAGTCGACACGCGCTTGCCGCTCAGCGGGTGCGGTCAAAACTGGGTCACCCATTTCCTGACGCCATCACGCCTCGGCCGGGACATAAACACTAATCAACCTTCGCTCCCCTATTCATTAGGTCGATTTTCAAACACCACTCTCGACCCCTTTCTTCCAGTCCTTACAAGTATCCTTTTCGCTCCACCGAACCGCAATAAGAAAGAAAGAGACGCACAAAACTTTGAAGAAAGCATGACGCAGTTGCATTTCACCCACAAGGGGGCATAATCGCACTAAAGTATCATCCAAGTAACTGTTTATATTGAAACAAAGTAACCAAGACATTTGTCGAGAACAAATACAAATCCTACGCAGTGTAGAACGGATACATTTATATTATTTCTTTTCCCTTTTCGGGTGCGGACGTCCTACCTACCTGCCAGATTTGCATATTCGATATAAATGTGTTTACCACTGCCCACACCGCTTATCGCTTTGCATAAGTATAAACAATACGAACCAAATCGAGAACTCCATTCATATAAAAGGAAAGCGTGTCACATTTACTCGGCTCCAACTGGAAGGGAAACAAATTTTCTCACATCTTAAACGCTGTCACTTTCCAATCTGCTAAAACGTTTAGTCTTGGTCGATAAAATCTTTGGCAACTCGTATTACGTTTGCACAGATGTGTTTAATTTGCTCGGCAAATACAGGCTACCGACAGATTTACAATTGCGCAAGCTCGTTTGAATATTGTCGTCTTTTTTACCAGACAAAATTTGACGCGCCTAATCCGGCAGAGTTTCAACAGCGCGGCTTGTTAAGAATAGAGACTTTATCCTTTATTTTTCCACAAGTATCATGACCCTGAGCATCTGCTTGTTACATCTATCGTATTTATGCGTTTACGGCACATTTTCCTCACACTCCGCGACTGGAATCAGTAAAACGGTCCCCGCAACTATGTAGGTTACTCTGAGTTGGTGGTTTATTGTGTTTACGTGCCACAGATATGAGATATACAGATATACAGCCGGGTCAAGGCGCCGAGCAGCTTTCGACTGCGCTAGCTATATATGGAACTTGCAGATTTAGCTTCTGTTTGATCGCAAATAGGTACGGACCAATGTGTCAGTCACGAACTTGTTCGAATTATGCGACTCGGTCCGACACCTTAATTTCCACATAATGTTGTCTGATCTACAGACCGCAAAGTCACGGTGTTTTTTAATTGCTTAATCCATGCGTGTCCTTGTATCCGTCCAGCAGTAATCTACTGTGATATGCGCCAAACAATGGAACGAGACGACGCGCCACACGGAAGAGCGTTAAAATGCGTCGTAAAAAGCGCGCGTAGTTTCAATTTTATGACTCGTATTCAATTGGGGCCTGTAAAAATCGTTTTATTGGAGTCGCATCCTGACTGCGAGGTCGCGATGCCCAGATAGCTCTAATTAAAAACTCGCTGCGTGCACTCTTGCGAAAGCGAGGCCCTTTCGAATAGCCCACTTGCGAAACTGCATGCCCTTTAACGTACTTAGTGACAAATATGGCAAAATGATTGTCCTTAAAAACACGTTTCTTATTCACCAAAATATTAGCATGCTAATAGGCTGTTTATTTTGTTACAGATTGATACAGTGAACCGAACGTTACCCGTGAAGACTTCTTGTAAAGAAGACATAAGTGCCATTTGAAACCAGTTTACCATAAGAAGTGATATAGTCTCATCTAGTGATAGTGTTAACCGTGATATAAACTTAGGTTTAGGTGCTAACGCCGATATTTTTATTGTGAAAGTAACCAAAAAGAAGCGAAGCTGGCTCCGTACAAAGATATAATGAACTCATCCAGCATGAGTTCGACAGTGCCCACGATCAAGTGTGAGGATACGTCTCCATCGCCCACGGCGGCGTTGGGCGACGGGGAAGCCTCCGGGGCTTACAACCTCAGTGTGAACGTGAACTTGAGCACAGCCTACCTCCTGTCAGCCGAAGGCGTCAACTCCACGCTCCGGACCCCCGAGATCGTCAACGATGTAATCACCATGACCAATCCTTTGGACCAGTACAATTACAACGATAAAAATTCCAGTTTCAAGGTGAGGCACTGTTTACTTTTTGCTGTATTAAGTGCGCTGTGCATATGGAATAACACTTTAGAATTATTAACCATTAGTACTACAGCCGATTTACTATGTTTTTATTTCGCTTGAAACTTTTAGACTAATGAGCAGCAACCTTGTAGTTACTAATATTTATAATAAAAACACGTTTCTTATTATTTAACAACGATTCAATCTCAACGTGTTAGTAACTGATGATAAGGTCGAGATTAGAATTCTCCAGAAATAGTAATAACCAATTCACTCAATGTCTTAAATAAATCTGGCG
This sequence comes from Glyphodes pyloalis, assembly GCA_037074685.1. Classification (NCBI taxonomy): domain Eukaryota; kingdom Metazoa; phylum Arthropoda; class Insecta; order Lepidoptera; family Crambidae; genus Glyphodes; species Glyphodes pyloalis. The sequence goes on from JAYKKO010000013.1 coordinate 13,608,854, forward strand.
AGCTTAAAATGAAAAACATTTAATAGTAATGACTAGGTAAATACAAGTATCTATTCTGGCGATTGCGTCAACAGTCTAAGACCCTGCAGATGTTTTCGCCAACAAGCTAACAATTGGAACGTTAGATCCTCTTGCACTTAGGTCACATAGGCGCCTGCGCCGATCCGAATACAAAATAAGTGTTACAAGCGTTGAGCCGCTGCCAAGTATCGGGTGACGAGTGATGTCACGTGGCCAGCGATCACTCCCTCATTATAAACATTGGATAATAGCATCTTGGCGCCAACATGCAACGCGTGAGGTCATGCACCTTACAAACCACTTATTTACACTGAGAAGTGAGACAGACTTCACGGCGCCAGTAACAGTTGATACCGGGTTATCTATATTTAGATATCATGCGGTAGTTACATTATTTGCAGTGTAGATTATCTTCGCATCGGAGCAGTGTCATATTATAGTGAATGAGTCTCATTACTCTAAATGTATGAATGGGCAGAATCCAGAGCGTAACAACAATAGGACAAAGGATTAATTATCTGATAATAAACATTGTACGTGCTGCATGCTAAATGAGGAATGTGATTTTCACTGGAATAGGTGGGTTGTGTACGTTGACATACCTTTTCATGAAGCTAACTAAATCTCTTAAGAAGGTTAGGTACTATTTCTTTTAATAAGGAAATGGTGACTGGCTCATCTATAAATGCACAACACAATCATAGCACTTACCCAATTGAGTTCAAATTCGGTACATAATTTGCTTAGACATTTATCTAATTTATTTACAGTTCGATATATTCTACATATTGATTGAAGGATAAACCTACTTACCTCCTTAAATAATTGTTTTTTAAATAGTTATCTATGTAAGTACCTACCACAGAATGCAGGAAGACATATTTAAACAGAGATGTTTCTGTTTCTAAAGGTTTGTGATTAAACGAGAGACCTGGATTTCGGACACAAAATATAGTTTCAATTGAAAAGACAATTAGCATATACAATGAAAAAAGTAAAAAAAAAACACCCATATTTATAAAAAGTACCTACGTAATAAATAATATATTAGTCGGTAATTATTAAGTGACTTTAAAATTCAATAAATTTTAAAGACGTTACCTATAGTCAAGTAATACATGTTAATTAGGCAATCGTTCAAATAATTAAATCACAATTCATGAAATGGTGACGGTATTGCCCAAAGTATTCAAACTTTTGATCTAACTTCGGCCATATTTGTTCTCCTCTCTCTTTTCTCTTTGACTATTAATAGTACAAACATAATTAATTTTGCCATTATTTTTGTTTAAATTACTAGGTAGTACCTATTACCTGTCTATAAATACATGAGTAGTACTTACAGAATAAAATAATATCGAATTCTAAGGAGCTGACTAAGTTATTTTTTTCATTTCATCCAGTTTGTTGCCTATAGAATATGTACCTGAAATCATTAAATAAAAAAATATTCAGACGTTCTTAAAAAGTTTCAAGAGTCGAAAGGACTAATAGGTAGGTTATATCAAAAAATCAGATATAAATAAATAATTTGAACAACTACTCGGTCATTGCGAAATCGATAGCTGATGTTTAATTCATACATCTAACAAAACAACCGACCGGCTGTGCGGGAAACCAAATTTCGGAGTCCGAATTAATCAGAGCGTCATATTTCCCTTTGTTTCAAAAAGCGGCATTGTTGGCCATTTGTGCCCTGGAAACTGTCCCATTAACTCATGGAACGGAATGGTGTGTGAACTCATTTACAGCCATTACTCAACTCTTTGAGAGCCAACATGTTATGTGCCAACTAATAAGATCTAAAAGTAAGCACATACCCGACACTATTGAGTGAACATTTATGAAATACCGGACAAGTGCGAGTCACCGAGGTTTCCGCACAAACCTGTAGGTATATTAGTAGCATTCAAAATTTAACAACCTCTACACGTTCATAAGGAAAGGCGTAGTAAGTAGTAGGTGAAGAAACATCTTGCTGGCCAGTGGTCATGCTAACGGAAAGATATTACGGTATCAAAATCCGTTGTCATCGCGTTGTGGGTTCCTCTCTAGGCTGAAAAGAGCCAATATACCTACTATGCTTTTATAATAAAAGGTAGTTTATAAGTGTCAATTTTCTTTTTATTAAATGATGTAACTAAAAATGTATAGTTCTCACAATTTTCTCTATATCTGTGCCATAGGAGCAGTTAGAGATTAGGTAGTCTTTATACCTACGGCATTAGGCAGTAAAAATTAATAGTGTATACAGTCTACGTGATTTAGACTATACAAGGGAATACCTTAGTTTGGGACTAGATTATTGGTGTTTATTTTGCGCGTTTATTTCACTTAGCCCAGAGATAAACAGACCGGACCTTATATTGTCTCGGGTCTGGGTGTTGTGGTACCGTCGTTATTTCTGATTTTTGTAACACAAGTGCGTTAAGTACGTATTACATGTTTGAAAAATCCGTAACAGCAATTCTTGACCGGACAATTAAATTAAATCCAGATCCCCAAAATAGTAATCCAGTACCTAAATTTCTCGATCATGGAGGCATTTACAAAGGTGCAAGTGCATAAAATTATTAACAAACTAGTGCGGAGACAAAACTTCTCAAAATCTTGTTTCTCTATTCATAGCGTGATGTTAAGTTCAATTTTTGATCATAATTATGCGTCTTTTTGCTGAGGTCAAAAACTTTAGCGACAAACATTTGCTCGCAAAAAGTTTCTAGCTTTACTTTGTCTGCAGTTTCCTCGCTTTATCATACAACGTTGTTATTATGCAAGGATGAAAATCTAGTACAAACATATTTGCTAAAAAGAGTTCTCGGAATTCCGTCCTAGCCGTCTTATTTATTCAAGAGAAATTCAAACATGAGTTGAAGACTTAATTTTCAGCATAAATCTTTTGCAGAATAGATACTTCTGTTTTGTCAATGTTTTGTGCCAGATGGTCGAAAACTGTTATTGTTCAATCAACATCATTATCACAAAAGCCCTACATTGGTGATGAACACACCAGTTTCCTTGAGAAGAAACGTTTGCGATTCGTATAGCCTATGCTTTGATTCAATGCTTATTTAAAAAGAGAGAGAGAGAGTTTTAAAGAGAGATAAAGTAGGTATAGATTCCGAAGTCGAATCCGTTTGGAACATTTTGTTTAATTTGATTCTGGACATAGACCTCTCTTGTGGCATGACAGTGAACCGTGTCTTCCATAGATTTAAGATTCCTTATTCTAAGGTGTCTTCCGTCTTCTGCTTGTCTTTACAGATATAATAAACAAAGAACTGAGATTTTGCGCTACCACGGTGTTAGAAGCAATTAAAAAGATCCGCCTATAGGAACGGCCCTATGATTTTAACCCAGCCGCAAGCGCTTCTAGGCAAAGAAAATAGTATTCTATCATTAATATTTGTATGCGAATATACTAAGCTTGTACGCTTATGCTCTATAGTAATAAGGCATCTTACATTTTACTTAAACAGCTTTTTTTTTACCCCAGGGTGGCAGCGGAAATGACTCAAACTCGTCAATGTCCAACGGGTCTTCAGCCACATCACCAGCCTCAGGGACTCCGCCTAGCATACAAAAGGTATAATTATTTTTAATTTTAGTACTTTAGTTGATTTGTTTAGTATAAATATTGTTTGAAAAAATCAAAAGTTGGGTCGACCATGGCTGAAGAAGTCCCCTAGCATTAATGCTTTCTGATATTTTCATCATGTAGATGGAATCAATAATCCATCTATTCAGAAAATAAATAAGATTCACCTGCATTTAATTTACTTAGAAAGAACCGTCCCCTTACATTAATTACTTATGTTTTGTTCGGTTTCAGAGAATCTTTCAAATTTGGGTAGGTTTCCTTGGTGAATATAAACTAAGGGTAGTTTTAAAGCCATAATATCGTTGGCGCGGAAACAAACAACTATTAAATTCAATTATTGTCTTTGATTGACTTTATTCGAATCGGTTCGGTAGGTACGGCGACTACTACAAAACAGCGTTTTTACCATTAGGCTAAGTCCGCTAGGACAGAGTTCGAAGAATCTAAAATCAAACCATTATGCCCCGATTTCTGGCGGCTCATAAGATATCCTGGTAGTAACTAGATTACTACTACGGTATGCTGAAAATTTACAAGTTCAGTTCCACATACTTTATTTAAACTGTTGTTGCTTATTTGACACTTTCAGATTTCAGATAACGTTTTCTATTTCATAGATATGATAATTATCAAACCGCACTTTTAAAATTAGATTGGTGCAACTTGAACCATTGACAGTTGACTGTGCCCTTTAAATAAGTACACACCTACATTACCCACATCATTAAAAATGTTTTGTAAGGTCATCACAATTAGGACCTACTATCAGAGTTGATTTATATTGTAAAATTAATTATCTACTTACGAGTGTGTTGATTTTTACACCCACGAAGGCTCTCATTATCTCTTGACCGGATATTGTTGAATCTTTGTGTACACAAAGCTTATGATGATTATCTATATCTTACGTTAAACGTTTGCAAAGATTGCACCACGCTTCCTATAGCTAAGGTAACACAGTTTTCTGAAACAAAGTAATTTATTTTTATAAATATGATGGCGAAAAATCAATTTATGCAATCTTTGACACTAAGACTGCCATTTTATTTTTTACTGAGTTACAAAGAAGATAAGAGACAATGACGATGAACATGAATGAATGTGAAGAAAAAAATTGGTTGATCTGTTTTATTGGTTTCTTATGTTTATGCATATAAAACTGAGAGGGATCATCTTAAAATTTAGCCCATCTAATTTCCAGTTTCAGAAGTCAGAAGATGAAAAACATCTTGATGATTGCAAGTCACAGGCCCCAATTATTAATTTGACTAATCACAGTCAGCCCAATAAAAAAGAAACATATCATTCTACACGATTGATTCTTAGAACGCTATACGACTGGTTTTACCCATGGATACGGTGTTAATTTTTATTAGGGGCTTTCCTCTAAGAATCCTGAGTAGGATGATAAAAGCATGACAATAAATTTAAAGTTTCACTGTTAGAGGTTAGCTGAACCAACAAAATTTACTTTGAAAATGTAAATACAGTAAAATAGTTTACTAAGCTAGCATATTCTAAGCCCAACTTCAAGCTCTGTAAGAACTTAAATCTGGAATAAGTGTCTGAGGTGGACGGAGGATCAGTAAAGTCGGAAAGTAGGTATCGGTTAGCTTCTCTACAAATACTGTCACGAGAGAATTGGAATACCTATTACAATGAAGACACCGTCTATCTTTGTTCTCCGTTTTAATATGTTGTATCAGCGAGTCAACGCGGAGAGCAAGGGCTTTGTTTACGTGCCTTCTATCTACTATCTATATATATTTATATATAAAATTAATCCCTATTTCCCTTGGTCACGCCATCATCGTGAACGGCTGGACCAATTTCACGTTTTCTTTTGTTGTGTTCGTTCTTGTCAGTAGAAGGTTCTTATGGAAGAAATCCAAGAATATTGTCGTCGTGGGTGAAAACCAATTCGAATTAAATAGACTTCGTCAGCAACTTGTTGATAGAAGTTAAGAAAAAAAAATGCATTTAGTGCTATACAATATACCACTTTTGAAAATAATGCTAGGCGCCCGGTCTACATAGCCCCTAGCAGCGCTGAAAGTATTTTTTAATTAAGTGTAATACTGCGAACACCGCAGTATTACACTTAATTAAAGAACTAATTTCAAAATTGCATTTTGTTATCGTGTTTACCTTAAAATATCTGATTTGAACCTGGGCAGATGAATTATTGCATTTCAAAAATACTTATTCTGAGTACTGCCACGAACAGAGATAGAAATAAAATATTGCTAGGGTAATTGCAATTTCTAGGACTCGAGCACTACGTGACTAGTCTCACGATAGATGTAGGCATTCCAATGAATATGTACCTACCTAACAGTTTTAATCTAATTGTAAGTAGTACATAAGTGCAGAATTATGGTTGTAGTAGGTAGCGTAATTAAGTTGATGATTTATTCCTTAAACTCAAATGAAGAAATTGTATTATGAAATATAAGATCTGAATACAAAACTATAACTAAACCAGCTAAAATCTTACTTTATATTATAGTTTAAAAGTAAAAGTTTGTGTGGATGGATAGATAGATTGATTGTGGTCTCTGATAAATATACATATATATGATATACAAAGTAAGTAGGTACATGAACGTCACCTATTACCTATTCTTAAATAACGCAATGTCACTGACAATAGCTAGTACTAAAAAATAATATCCAAAACAAATATTATATTGTACACATTAAATCACTTATTCATCTAAACCGAAAAATTATATTTTCATAACATTGCTACGTACTTAAATTTCATCGGATTGTGAATGAATTAAATTAATGATACCTAGCTTAGAGCCTAATCATACCTTATTAAGATAGCTTATTAAATGTGGCGTGTTGATGAAAAAAAAGTGTCAGCAACTAGAACCATTACCTCCTACCTACTTACAGTTGAAAAATTCCACCTTTTTTCTTATTCCACTTAGTATCTAAGTAGTTCTTCCGCAACATAATTATACACAAGCTTAATCACCGATTAGTTAACACAATAAAGAAACGAGAACCATTTGAACATAATTGAATTCTTGTTTTTCTTTAGTTAATTGCAGTTATTAGAGCTTTTAAGTCAATCATGTGCACCGGCCATTCAATGAGATTCCTTTGACATTTTATTTAAATTATGCACATCTCTGATAAATACTAGACCTTTGCCTACTTTGCTGGGTAGACAATAGGCGGACGTTAGTAATGTGAGAAAAACAAACATTAGTATAGATGGTGGGTTTTACAACCTATAGTGAAACCTACAGTTATCTAACTTTTAGTGTGCGTGGCCGATAACAAGCATTGTTTAACGCTAAAACGTTTAAATTATTAAACATAACAAGCAACAAGAATTTTATCACTGAACATTATCTTTTATGCTTTATGAAGTTGTTGCACATTACCTATGTTAAACAGATATGTTTATTTTAAGTATTCATGATCAATAAAGTAGCGATAGGTAAATGAACGATAAATATGCATAATGTTTTTTTATTGTTCGTTTTGCGTCATAATTACATTCATAATTTAGTTCTGTTAGTTATTGGATTTTATGTGGTTTCATTTTATCATTCGGCGAATGATTCCGTTATAATAGTTAATGTGTTCTTTAGTTAACAACGCTTTGTCACACCGGTCCTGTTGAAAATTCATAGAATTCTTTATTACTATTTTGTTGTAAAAACATTGTACAATGGTACAGAAGTGTATTTCAAATAGATTATCAGATGTACTTATCGGTCTAACTGATTGATTAATGGTTGGTGGTTAGAACAATTTGACGGAATGTAGGTAGTGTACGACTGCAAGATAACTTCATCTCATCAATCAAATCGGATTACCATACAGTTGCCGGACATAATCTTCGTCTGACAACTGCACCCAATCTCAGTAGATATGAATCATCAAAACAAGGCAGAACTCGTAGAACAATTCCCGGTTCCAATATTTTACGATTCGTAATGTGTCAAAAATGACTATCCGTTTTTCTCCAACCGACTACGAGACGTGAAATAAAACCGTTCCGCACAGCTGTCATCAGTCGTTCGTCGGTCGTTTTTAGCTTACGCCTCGTACCTCGTAATTTATTCCTATCCATAACTAGATCCGATCGTTTTTCAAATATTGGAACCATTAGTAAGTACTTGCGGCCGCTCGCGACTTCATACGCGTAGTCTTTTCTAGCAATTAAATAAAGCGTATGTTACTCTAGGTTAATATCGATTTGACCGGCCATCCCCAGTGACCGGCCATCCCCAGTCTCCCCCCGAACACCGTGGGGGGAGCAGACGGAGCCGCTTAAGCGGCTTTTCCGCCGGCGGCGCTGTGGAAGTAAAGGCTGAGCCGATTTCCCACAGCGTCGCCATTTAGGCGATGAGGGTCCAACCGGGGGGTTTTAGTGGGTACACCGGGTTGGTTGGTTGGAAGGGAGTCCCACACACGCCGCCACCCTCCCTCAGGGTGGCGGTACGGTGCAACAAGCATTTACCCCCGAAAAAAAAAAAAAAAAAGTTTAATATCGATTTCCAATGGTGAAGGAATTTTTGAAACACAGACTGTAGTTTTTGAGATTATTCATTACACACACAAAAATACAAATCTTTCCTCTTTTTATTATTAGTGAAGATTAAGATGTTATCCGATTTAAACTAACCTATATGAAGTATCTAACTAGGTAGGTAGGTACACAGGAAAAATTTGATATTTTGTTAGGTAAGGTACTAGCGCCTATGTTGAATATGTAAATCTTTAATATCTTATTTCTTAACATTTTCTGGAGATTAAGAGTGGATTGCACTAAAGCTTACTTTTACCTGATTTTTTTTTCCACATAAACTGAAGCAATGAGAGAGATGGATTGATTACATAATTTTGACGACCCCCGTAGCCGAGAGGCAAGCGTGCCGGACTTTGGCGTCGCGCCATCTCTGAGGTTCCGGGTTCGATCCCCGGTCGGGTCAATATGGAAAAATAACTTTCTATATTGTCTCGGGTCTGGGTGTTGTGGTACCTTCGTTGTTTCTGATTTCTGTAACACAAGTGCTTTAGCTACTTACCACAGAATCAGAGAAATGTATGTGATGTTGTCCAATATTTATTTATTTGTTTATAATTTAACTACCGGCCCGCCGCGGCTTCGCATGCGTATTATATCCGTTATTTGCTAATTTCCCACTGATTCTCGCTTATAGGCTGGAGCATGGTGTTGTATAGCCTAAAACCTTCCTCAATTGGCTACTTGACAGTGTTAACAATAAAATATGAAAAGTGTTAGATATGTTAGCTTATTAGTTATGTAATCATTTTACATTTTTACTTTTTAATTAAAAGCATAGTTAGTATTTTATTTTTGCAAAATAAATTTTAGTTTTTTTTATCTGTGGAACAAAAGAACCGAAACGGAAACCAACATTGCAATTCGGAAATGACAGCTGTCGGCGAAAAATATTTATTTTAATGTGGCGAAACAATTATTATTTTACCTATTAATTGAATTATTGTGTCTTTAATCGTATTAAGAATTTATTGAAACATTTTCCGTTTATCTAAAATAAGTCGTTCCTATGCGTATCGGTTCGTTGTCTAGGACGTTGACGTCATAATTGCAACAGTGACGTGACTTGGCGTTTTCGCGCGCTTTTTAAATGTGTAACACAAAATCTTATTTTTCTCTGGTTTTTTAGATTATTTCCAGATAAATCGAATTGCTTGCGATATAAAATGAACGGGCGCACATTTTACAATACTTTTTCAAAAACTGTCAAGTAGGCAATTATCCAACATAAATAGTTTTTTTTCAATTTGAACCAATAGTTCCTGAGATAGATAGATATATAAACTTTATTGTACAAAAACTTTTCAGATAGGTTATACAGATTGATTATAATACAATAAATTTCTGAGATCATCGCGTTCAAATAAACTCTTCAGCTTCATAATATTAGTATAGATCACTACCTACATTACGTTATGTATATTGTATATTAGGCTATGTATTAAACAACTGAGCCTAAGGTCGGTTTACATGCTTGCGTTGTAGGTACATCAATTTATATATGCTTTGCTTAGGTGCCTTTTATTTCCTTCTATTGATGTTTAAAGAATATATTCTCAAAAAGAGATTACAATAAAATGCACTTATATGAGAACAATATTAACATAAACTTTATAATTTTATAACGTTTACAATCCCATTTATACATTTCTTAAAGCTTTAAACAATACCACAAATCAGGCAAAGTAATACCTTTGTTTTTAAGTCTATGACCAACTTATGGTCATAATAATAATCTTGACCCAACCTTGGAATGATCCAATCAAGCCGTAGTGACCGTGAATCATTGGTAAAACATTGCAATATAAAAAAATACTAGGCACGATCAGTAATATAATGATTATACTGATTCTTCTCCATAGGTGGTTCAAGGTGTGTCTGTTTACATCAATCATAGTTATGTTGAGTGAACGCAATCAATAGATACTGAACCTACGCATACTAATTATTACAAGTGCTCTGCGATTGTTGAGAATCGACAGCTTTTGATGTAAACATACATTCTAAGAATGACACTTACCTGCACAACTGCTTGAGCATTGGAAATAATTAGATACGTGTTCTTCTTAATTAAAGATCTGGGCTGTCTTGAAGCTGAAATGACAACAAACATTGATCATTAAAACATTTTTTTGGTTCAATTGATTGACGATTACAGCAAAATATGCTTAGTCCTCAAAGTACTTACGGATGTTAACTTTCAATAGTTCTTACTTTATATTTGACGACCTCCGTAGCCAAGAGGCAAGCGTGCCGGACTTTGGCGTCGCGCCATCTCTGAGGTTCCGGGTTCGATCCCCGGTCGGGTCAATATGGGAAACGAACTTTTCCATATTGTCTCGGGTCTGGGTGTTGTGGTACCTTCGTTGTTTCTGATTACTGTAACACAAGTGCTTTAGCTACTTACCACAGAATCAGAGCAATGTATGTGATGTTGTCCAATATTTATTTATTATTATTATTATTTATTATTTATATAATATCACCGGGTGTAATATTATGTGTGAAATTAACTTTTCGAATTTGATTTTGGTTTGAATAATACAGACTTGAGCTATAATTTATATTTATTATTACTAAAATGACATAATCACCATATATTAGTTGTGTTGTAGTGGTAGTCAAAATACCATTTAAAAATATCATAAAATCGCGTTCCTACATATTGCTTTCACACTTACCGAAAATGGTTAGATATACGTGGTCTCAATTCTTCCTCAGGGGGGTAACTACAACGTACAACGGAGGCCTGTGGAAAATTCATCAGATGGGACCCATCGTCTCCTATATTAAAGCATTATCTGAAGTATCATTATCTTAAATATACCTACTACATTTTATATTAATTCTTAATATATATGTAAATATAATCCTTAACATTTAAGACACGGAGTAAAAATACGAGTAAGATTGATGATACAAAATGATGTTGCAAGTTGAGATTCTACTCTGTCCAGGGACCCGAGGCATTTTGACGACTTGTATCCATATAACTAGTTAAGCTATTGGTCTCAAGTTTATCGTCATCAAGTTGTAACTAGCTTCATCCTGTTTTCAGACCTGCTCGGACCTGATCAAGGCTGGACTGAAGCTGTCCATCGAGTCGAAACGGAAGATGTCGGGCAGCGACACAGACGGCGGCTTCAAGCGGCTGAAGAAGGAGGAGAGTGATGACGAGTACGACAGCAGTCACACGCAGACGGCCAAGAACGAGGGGGTACGTATACTGTGTATATTGTACGTACAGCAAACAGCACGTCAAGGACTTACAGTTGGATATTAGTTCTTATGCGCACGACATAAGCGCAACATGAAGTTCTTTGAACTCCCCCCCCCCCTGTCCTTGTCACAGGTGGTCACATTTCTGAGACCCCCCCTCCCAAGTGTGACGTCACATGTTTTGCAATTTAACATCGAAAAATTATTAAATTAAAACAGCAGTTACGAAATTAGTTTTATTTCCATTTAAATTAAATACTTTTTTTTGAAATCAACATAATATCAAATATTTGAAACAATAACAAAAAAATAAACTAATGAATATAAAGAAAAAGCAACTCAATCATCTTCAGTCCATGGACTTTGAACCCTATGAACTATGAACTTGCCAACAATACAATTTAAACCGTATTGCCCTAAATATAGAGTTGGACATATTTTTTTAATATTTCAAATTACGCGATTAGTACCTCTAGATTTTGAAATGTGATGTCACGAAACTTAGGACCCCTCCCACCCCTTGTCACACCATGTCACACTTTTTCGACCCCCTCCCCCCCCCCCCCCCCCTTTACGTGTGACGTACTTTATGGATGGCCACTTTTGACAGTAGGTACATCTGATTATGAGACAACCTCCGTAGCCGAGTCGCGACTTTGGCGTCGCGCCATCACTGTCGTCCCGGGGTCGATTGCCGGTCGAATGTAGTCGAACTTTGACTAATTTGTCTCCAGTCTGGGTGTACAGTGCCGTCGTTGTTTCTGATTTCTGTAACACAAGCGCTTACCGTAAAATCTGAGCAATTTATGTGATGTTGTCGAAATTTATTCATCTACGTGTTCGTCAAGTAATTAGTTCATAATCTGATATCGTCATGTTGTAAGGTACCTAAATAACTTTAAAAGACGTTCGTTATCTGAAGCTTTAAAAAGATCAACCAGAAGCAAAGCACTAATAGAAACAAAGGATCCTACTCCTATGTGATATAAAATATAAATATAAATATATTGGACTACATCACATCATGCTCTGATTCTGTGGTAAGTAGCTTAAGCTCTTGTGTTACAGAAATCAGAAACAACGACGGTACCACAACACCCAGACCCGAGACAATATGGAAAAGTTCGTTTCCCATATTGACCCGACCGGGGATCGAACCCGAGACCTCAGAGATGGCGCTTGCCAAAGTCAGGCCCGCTCGCCTCTCGGTTACGGAGGTCGTCATATGATTTACATGTCTTTTTGCCACATCGAATTAACCATCGTACGTAACAGTCGGAGCTTACGTAGGCCTTACGTACGCATATTATCACTTTACGCTGTGGCTCTCCAGTTTTCCCATGGCGATGTCACTATGCGATGAGAAGGTGGGTTTAGTTAGGATAATCCTCGCTCATACAGAGCGCGGGAGTCCCACACACGCCGCCGTCGTCCGCACGAAATACCCCCAAATGGTATTATCACTTTCAGGATTCTGCTCACGCGTAGCTCTTTAAAAGCAATATTTCCTAGCGTTAACGTTCATTGTTACAGTGTTTTCGTTATTAAATGGTATTGGTATTTAACAGTGATTTTATGCAGATACATCTAAAGTACTTATATTAGAAAACTCAACGTCCACGTTAACCACCGGGAAGACTCACCAGTAATTTTATAGGTACCTAGCTGTATTACGCATGTGGGATAATCAATGCGTAATCGTTAATGAGATCAAAGTAAACTCTGTACCACATAAGTAAATACAATTTTAAACATCACTGCGAAAAAGGTGTTCTGATAAATATTTTCGCACACCTCAGTCGTATTGAGTTTTATGATATTAAACGATAAATTATTACGAAAAAAAAAAACAATTTTGTTCAATAGTTAATATTAGCAACCATCTTGTTAAATATAAATATTCCATCCAACTAATTTATTCATTCCATTTTATCTTAGCTTGAAAATTATTCTCAAAACAAGCCAGTTTATTTTACATTTTATGTAACCACTTATTTATTCTTTGTTGAACACAATCAATTCAATCCATTATTATTTACTAACTACCAATATAACAATTATTGAGTCTGACAAATCTTAAGTACCCAGGTAAAAAAATATCGACTTAGTGTAACTCATAAAAAAACAAGGTTTATATTACCTGCTTCAAAACTTATTTGGGATTTTTATAAATCACATTTAATAATATACAATCTAACGCACAAAAATTAATTCGGAGGCAACTAGTTTGCATTTCCTTGTGATCACAAGTGAAATCATTCTGAAAAAATACCACGACTCGACCTAAAAAAAATATTATTGTTACAAAGACACAGCCCACGATATCTTGCACACGCAGTGTGTGCATACACAATGAGATCCAAATAAAGATGACGTTAAGAGCCCGGGCATGAATGAACTAATCAATTTGCGCGAAAACAATAAATTAAAGGATGAACTGGGATTAAACTGGCCACTGAAGAAACATATTACCCAATTTCATTAAGCCGATGATACAAGCAACTCAAAGATGATTCAAGATTTGAGGTAAGCGCACACTTATATGAACCATACGCGTCTCCACTCTCACGTAGCTGTGTATCAATGTATTAAGTAAGTTCGTAGCCAGGAGCCCTTACTCGCTTGATAGCTGTACGTGCTATACAGCTAGGCGAGCACCCTTTTTTTGACTAGGGGAAATGACTTGATGCACCGTACCGTCACCAGAGAGAGGGCGACGGCGTGTGTAGGCTATAGCTACCATGAAAAGGGCAGGACTACCAACTAAATTTACTCGCATTGCATAAGCGGACTTTTCACATTTAGTTTGACTGTCGAACTGACGTATGTAGTGACTGTAATGATGTGTACAAACTAATAATGCTGGCTGTACCTTATGACATCTTATGAAACAACGCACACGCTCTGAATCGTCCGTATCGGGAGGCGCTTAAATCATTTTGAACAAATGGTAGGACTTCTGGAGCGCCTTTAGCTCGGATCAGTGTGCGTCAACCTTAAATCAGACTAACGAACTTTGAATGCTCATTTCTATGTTAACTCAAATAAATATGTATGGCAATATGAGGTGCCAACACATCCCACCTAACATCACTCTTACAAAGCAAGTTATTATCAATCACCGCATAGCTTTTCTTTATGATTATTAAGCTAGGTATAAATGATAACAGCAGGCTGAAGTCTATTCTTCCCAGTACCTGTGTATTTTTCCAGCAGTAATCTCAATAGGTTTAAAGGTAAACTAATGTTTAGGTACCTACTTACCATTATTATTTTATCCCTCTCCATAATAATATGTAAGCATTAAATAGAGTAGTAGTCTAAAAGGGATAATTCTAATTTCCAACTAATATTTAGTAACTAAGTACCTATATAACTTTTAATTATTCACAATTACAATTTTTGAGCTAAAATATTCGTTCGGTTAACTGGGTTAAAATTCCCGCAATTAAGTATTATTCATGACATTGAACCAATGGATGGTTGAATACCAGTTAGATAAATTATTCAGGAAATTTCTGAATTTTTCCTCCTTTGAATATTTAGGTATATTGAAGAAATGGTTTTAGTACCTACTTAGTTAAAACCCAATAAATAGGAAAAAGATCAATGAAATATTAGAATTTCGCTAAACCATGTGCAAGTCTAATAAACTATTTGTAAAATCGCATACTCGTCCGATAATTATGGACAAAATGGACAAAATGGTTTCAAATCAACCTGCATGATCAATGAATTGCAATAGGTACAAGAAAAGCCGATCAAAAATTGTAGCTCCGTATTTTTGATAGGATTTTTTTAACGTACTTTTTAATTTCACTTATACAAGCACCTAACTTAAACAAAACTAAAAAAAATCTGCTTCCGATTTACTTCTCAATTTAATTATAACCACTTAGCTATATGATTGTTACTGTGAAGTCCAAACACTAATAAGCCTTGAATAAAACTTTAAACGTAGGTATTTTCAAGAGATAAATGTAACAAAATTATTAAAAAAAAGCACCTTAGTGCACGTGTAAAGTAAGTATCTATACCTACATATGTGCAAGCATGCTGCGTTATCGCAAATTTAAAACAAAATATATGTGAGTTAAAGGTCAAACACAATTCACAGCGATAGATCTAGGTGTGGCAAAGTATGCGCAATAAATTAGTGCGACGAAATTCCGCAACAAACTGGCATACCATGTGCAACAAATTTGCGTTAGTTTGAATAAGTATCACTCGGAAAAAGCTCATTTGAGATGGTGATTTAAAATCGATTAACGGGTTATGCTAAGAAAATAAAAATGTTAAGACTAGTCTGCTGAAAATAAGTTATCTTGATTTGAAAGTATTCACTCGATTTGGGAAAACGAAATATGCATTCGTGCATGCTTTGTTATTGCACATAATTCGACTATTAATACAATTATATTCATATAAATCTAAGGTGAATTATGGCTGTACCTAACAATATTTTATGTGACATCTTGTATTACCCATGTTCATGAATTAATAAATGATTGATTGATTAAAATGAATGTCATAATATGTTAAAACAAACATACCAAAGATTTATGAAATGAATGAGAAAATAAACAATATCAATACATTACAAATTTATGAAATTACAAAGACATGAAAATAAGATGTGACAAAGATTATGTCATTACCTGTATAGGTAACAAAGGAACATAAATTGAAAGATACATCGGCAAGTATTGCAAGCCGTATCGAAACTAGCTTTTACCGGGTCTTACCTCGCATTTTAATTCTACGGCTTCATTGAAGTTTTATGAGGTTACCAAGAAGGCATCGCGAATGCGTCGCGTCCCCGCTCGTGACTTAACTTCCTGATTTTGAAAGTTTAATACGACAATGAGGAACCGAGGCAGCTAAGAATAACAATCGGCAGGATACGATATCCTCTTCCACTTAACCTTTTCCGGGGATCTAAAGTATACAAATTAATTAGGTACCTACTTTATGCACATGTAATTAAAATGTCGATACTCAGCGCTTATGTCCTCCTGAAACTTAAGCAAGATTGGTGAGCACGTCCTATTAAACTGCTAATAGGTTTTCTCTTCTTATTTCCCCCCAAACTTAGGTACGTGTGTTCTTTGAAAGTTTTCGTGTAAGAATTTTCTTAAAATATCTATGTAATACAAGAAACATCAGTTTCAGTACAATTAAGATTTAAGTTTTTTAGAGAAAACAATCCAATTCGTCCATCTTCAATTTCAGGTAGATATTAAAAATCTTATCGTGAACAAATGCGTAACCTGGATAACAATTTTAGATTAAAAAGTGATGTGAATGAAGACAACATTTAATCAGAGATCATAAATTGAGCAAAGAAGAATCAAGCATATCAAGCGTACAGAGAAATCGCCGCGTATTATTCGAAGTGTCATTTAAAATAAATATGTCCCAGATAATTTTAAACAACAAATAGACTTCAATAGGGTAAAAGGGAATGTTAAAATCCGAAAACAACATTCTAAATGTCATAAATTTTCTTCTAAAAACAGCATCAAAATCGGTTCAGCCAAACGCGAAATAATTGCGGACAAACGTACATAGACATACACATTCAAACATACATGTTCCAGTTTAACCTAGTTAAACCTAATTTTCTTTTAAGACTGTTAATAAGTAAAATAAAACTAAACAATATCTACTTTTTCATTTGCAGCTGACGCCAGAAGACGAGGAACGCAGGCGGCGGAGAAGAGAAAGAAATAAAATCGCCGCGACAAAATGCAGGATGAAGAAGAGGGAGCGTACGGTGAACCTGGTCACGGAGAGCGAGGTCCTGGAGAACCAGAACATCGACTTGAAGCAACAGCTAAAGGTAAAATGTCTGCACACCCTTTACTATCACACACTGACTCATGTAAAATTTGGTACAGGTATACGTTGAACCTCTAGAACGGACATAGGCTATTTTTCTTTTGAAAACATGCACTCCACGCGAACGAAGTCGCGGCCACAGCTAGTTAGTAATAAGTTTACCTTTTTATTCGTAAAAGAACGACTGAGTATCTTGCCGGTATCTTTTTGGCAGTTAGATCTGCTTAGAATGCTACATGCGAATAGATTAAAAACACTAAAAGCATCAAAATGGATAAAATCGCTGCTGATTGGCTGACAATACGAGTGCGGTGTGGTATCAGCTAATCAACAAATTTCAAACTATTGTCATTCCATGCGAGAAATTTTACGTATTACGCATGCTAGTAGAGCTGACGAGGTCGACTAGAATACCTAGTTCTTATTAATACATAATCATAATCATAATCATAATCAATTCATTTATTCATGTTGGTTACAAGTAACACTTATGCATAGTTTTGTAGATATATTTTTTATTTTATCATGTAATCAACATCAAAGATACATTGCGTATTAATTAGTGCGACGTCACATCTTCGTACAGTTTTTACGAAATAGTGACGTTAACACACCCCTCAACTGAACTTTGAAGCGCTTTATCACCATCAATTTTATAAGCTTTTATTTCTTGAAGCTAAACATACATTTTCATTTTATTTTGTACCTATAGGTATCGCACATTTAGATGTAAACTCCAGAAAATCAAAATGTAGATAACTATGCATTTCGATTAAGTCGCATTTACGAATTCCCGTCACGAATAGCTACACTTACAATAACTTCCAAAGAGGCTAATTTAATAAGCTGAAGAAAACGTAACCCTCGAGAATGCATCTTTTAATATCAGTGCTTAAATGTTTTTGAAACAAATTTCCGAAAAATCAAATAAATTTATATATTTTGAGTTCCTGGAGTTTTCATCTAGGGGTACGATATATAAATGATCAATTCTATAAGTAGTGTTTTTTTACCAAGTCATCATCCTGATTTTACTTTAACGAAAATAGACTTTAAGGACCTACGATTAGTGATAAATGTAGGTATACATACGTACCTACTGCCAAGATATTATGAGTAGTCATTTGTTTTGTTCTATGTCACCTATATTACAATAATATGTAATTATGTGTATGTCGTTATCATTATTACCTCTGACGTCTGGCGACAAAGGCTCATTAGCAGCAGGATAGGTAATAGCTACGAAATGTTTCTCATAATTACTTTTAACCCTATCTTCACTTTTCAACGTAACAAGGAAAATGCATTAACAATATGCCGGAGCTCGTTTTAGGATGTATTTGAAAGTTAATTAGCGACCCGGTGTTAACAATAATGAATCAGTGACAATTCAAACCAAATGCCAACACCATTTGTTTGTCATTGTTGAATTCGTTGAAAATCGTAAATTAACTATACTAATTGTTTTTTTTTAATGATAGTGCGTCGTTATATTTCCTTTAATAGGTATGGTTTAGTAAAGCGACAGATGGTTTAGGTTAAATAAACAGATGTACCTACAAATGCAACCTTTGGGGACTGGTGTGCTCCACCTTTCAAACATTGGGTAATATCATGTTTTTCACTCGTCAAAACAATGATTTGGTCCAAAATGATGATCACATAGTAATAAGTTAGATTATACTACGGTATGAAGGTAGTATGAGTTTCTTACCTTAATTCTACCTATATTCTTAGTAGTAACTTTGCATTGTATTCAATGACGATTCAAAACTGTTAATTTAATCCACTTGAAGAAAGAAATATTTGATTTGATTCATATTTTTATGTGATTTTACAGATTTGATTTGAAATGTCGTTGGCACAACCCAAACAGAAACCAAATATTCACCAAATTACTTTGTCGTTACAGGAACTCGAAGTACAAAAAGCGCAGTTAATGAACATGCTATCTATCCACAAAGCGTCGTGCGTCAAAAACAACAACACCACGACGCGGCAGTCTCCAACGCCACAATACAACATGATCCGGCCGTACGAGTCACCGAGCACATTCCTTCCAACATCCTTCGAAACATCTCCTTACATCAGGCCAGAATCCGCCAACATTCTCGCTTCCAGCTACACCTGCACCACTCCACTCAACAATGACTCGTCCATCGACACCGCGTCATCACTCGACGCCATCTACGTGCAACCTCCACTCGTCGACGTGGACTACCGACCCGACAGCGTACTCAGCCTACCTCCCAACTCCGACACGGGCTACGTCACTAGCGACGGCTTTCTCCCGAAAGCAACCAACGTACTGATCCCAATAGATCCGGAGCAGGAATACTATGAACCAGAGAACTACAACCTGCAAGCACAACAATGCCATACCTACCCTAGCACTCTCTCCGATGGCCAGGGCAAAATGAACAATGGCCTAAACGACAGATGCCTTGTCTAGTTAGAACTAAGCTTAACATCCATTCATCATTTGTCGGGTCCAAATTTTATTTTCGACGTATACGTATATTTTAAGCATTGGAGTTAAAATTAATTCGAAATAGAGTATCACCGTTGACAACTTTACTTTTTATCGTTTCGCATTTCCGACAGAGCCGTGAGAAAACAGTTCAAAATATATAAATACCCTGGTTATTGTATCTACATTTTAAATTTGAAATAGTTGTGCCAGAAAGTGTGAGGCGGGGAATTCATTTCGAAACGAAATCGTATGTCTACTGTGTAGAACAACAACATAGGTTAGTGTGCTTGGTGCCTGTACACATAAATTAGGTGCTAGAAATGTAAAACTATTTTCACAAAAAACACCGCAAACGAATTAGAGGGTAGTTTCCATTCAACCGTAGTTCTGACGTCACATTTTATTTTATATATTTATTTCAATGTAGATATTTTGTTTTTCTTTTCTAAATTGTGTTGTGAGATAATTTCGAGTCAATGTCTTGTAGATAACAGCCCAAACTGTGAAACAGTTCGGTAGGTAGGTATTTCACATATTTTTATTTAGTTGTTTAACTCTTTTAACATAAATTACCACATTCGTTTTATGTTTTAAGTTAGATAATTTTGCTTTGATCTGTATATAATATTTATTTAAGATCTGATTAATTTTGTTGATGGTGCAATGGCTGACTGAGATTTTATTAAACTCTTTGTTCTTTTTTCTAACAAATAAATATAATTTATAATACTTCGTATCCGTTTCGTAATATGAACGGTACGAATTAAAATATTTAACATAAAATAAAAACATCACATAATAAACTTCCAGTACAATAATGCAGTACCTCCTGTTAAATTCCGAAAATATATTTTATGTTACAGAAATATATTCAGAATATTTAAATATGTAATATACATATTAGATTTAAGGTGCTTTAACTCATAGTAAGTCGTGATATAATTTAGTTATTACCGTAATTTCGGCCATGATTACATAATTGTTATACATTTAATATTTTGATCATAATAGTAGTTCATTCATAATAATTTAGACATGAGGATACATTAATATATTAATATAAACGTATTTTTGTCATGACAATGAAATTATTTCGATTCCAAACTTAAATATAATAAAGTGTAAAATGTATCCTCATGTTATTTAATATTGTATGTATATTATTATATTTACACATTTAGTATGTATAAATGCCTAGAAATTATTCTCGAAATATCGATATGAACACCTGTTATTACGATATTATGCATATGAAGTGCCTGTTCACTTAGTGTTTCGCACATTATAAGTTACGAATGTATATTTTTTTGTTAATATTTGTATAACATTTTTAAACTGTAGAAGTGCGTAATCATAATATATGAAGTCTAAACAATAAAATGAAAATTATATCACGTATATGGTTTTCATAGGGAATTTCGTAATTTTCGGTGTTTAAATTATTTATCTAAGCTACATTACGACGTTATTTTGCCTTCTTTCTCGCCTAAAAAACAAACTATTATCGTAGGTATACAGAGCATGCCTACGGTAATAGTTTAAATAATAATTATATAATATTTAGGTTGTTATTTGACCAACTATGATTATTTATTTCATAAAGTTGATTTACCTACTTACTTATTACTTTATTCGTGAACCTTAAAAATGTTTTTTTTTTTGTAAATAAAGCCTATTATTATAAATAGGTGCTTTATAAAAGTAGCTTAGGTAAATATGAAAAAGTTATGGCAAACAATTTTTATTTTTGGTATCTACTAGCGCTATAACTAGATGCGCCGTTTCATCAAGAAATTTTCTGTGACATTTGTTGTTTGCCTTAGCTAAAAAAATCGATTTAAGACAGTGCCTTCTGCATACCAGTGATCCTAGTCTATGAATGACTGCCGAAGCAGTATGAAAGTCAGTCGAACGAGCATTTATTTTTAATGTTGGTAATTATTGTGATAAAGAAGAGAAATAATATTTAAAGAACGCAATAAAATTCTTGTCTGACAAGGATTTTATATAATATTGCTTGTTTACCAAAAATACAATGAATTATTAAACTTTCTTTCCTACAAATCTTCTAAGTGTTAAATTTTAAACTTTTAATATGGTTGAAGTTCAAAGGATTTCTGTTCGCATTAGTATGGATATGCCATCGAAGTAATCTTATGCATAAGATTAACTTTGGAAGGTATAGATAAGTGTTATGATGGTGGACTCTGTTATCTTTGCAAAGTTATTAAAACAGATCACTTGACCTACGTACAACAAACCGTTAAAAAAATAAACATACACCAAGTCGTACTCACACTTCTGTGATAAATGTGATACTAAATTCTATCAGAAGAAAAAAAACATTTTGCGTGAAACGAAGGAAAATTTATATTCGTCAAAAGTTTTTGGAATTGATTAAAAATCCGAGTTGTTTAGAACAAGTAAATTTTAATCGACTGAAAATTATCATAGTATCACTGATCTCTTTGCTTGAACAGGAATATCTGCGGTTTACGTGTTAATTTGTGTAAGTTACAATTTATATTTGTAGATATCACCTTAAATTATGTTTGATTGGAAAGCTAGAAATAAAAGTATGTTCGTGTAACTGGTAAATGAGGTTACTTAACCATAGAATTTCACAAGTATCTTATACATTCTCCTTATTAAAGAAATCCTCTTATTAATTACAGCATAACAGAAAAAATCCGACATTATTTACACATACAACATGCCATTAAAATTGTAGTGTGAAAGCGCATTAGAAACACATGGATATGCCAGACATGATGACAGGCCATTATTTAATGAATTTGAACGTTATATTTTAACAATAAGGAGAAATGTGTAACTATTTATATTATAAGAGCATGACGAAATCGTTTTACATTGTTTATCAATAAGTGAGAAATGTATTGATTTCATTGCAAGCCAAGCTAAGAGTGGAAATATATTTTGTATGTGAGTTGTCGTATATTGCAGCTTATATTAAGTAAGGTGTTAGTATGCTTCTGAAACGAATACTGCGAACACCATTGAACTTTGCGTAAAATGTCTCTATACTTATTTCATGTCTATACTTCCAGAATAGTGAGTAGAAGCGATAGTACATTACTATCGTCTATTTGGTTGTAAGTTAAACTTAGTATTACAATTTGTTTAACAATTTTATTGTTGGTACTTGATAGATATTAAAACCATCTTTATAATTTATGTTTTATAATTTGACAAACTTTTCAAATGTACTTTTGTAAGTCGATTGTTATATAACTTTTTAAATATTGTGTAAGCGATATGCTATTTACTAATGCTTTTGTAATGAAGTTTTATTCATGTCTTCTTATAAATTTACGAAAAAATATTTATATACATGATTCCAACATTTTCCACTTGTCACAAATGGATTAACATTTTGTAGGTTAGTGATGCTGCTGTTACCAATATTCGGCTTTATATTATCGAAAATTATTTCATTCAATATTGGATTGTACTAAACGGTTACCGAGAATATAAGTATAAAATTAAGTTTTGTAAGTGTTGTAAACATCACTTGTACCTGCTTTTTGAATATAAATATTTTGACAGTCAAAGCAAAATTATTGCGCTTACAAATTGAAAAATAAATCATATATTGCATAAGATTTTTTTTCTTTATATGCACCTTTAAAACCCTTTCCGTTAAGATCAGCTGTTTTCAGTATTTAAGTGCACGAATCAACACTTTAGAAGGAATACTAATATTATGAAGCTAAAGAATTTGTTTGTTTAATCGAGCTTAAATCAGAAACTGCTGTTTAAATAAATAAATAAATAAATGCGCCAGACAATCACACCAATCACCTGGTCTCAAACTAAGGTTTTCCCTTGTACTATGAGTACCAGACGCAGGATACCAACTGGGGGCGTCATCCCAGCACACCCAGACTCAAGTCAATTTAGAAAAGTTCGTTTTCCAAATTGGCCCGACCGGGAATCGAACCCGGGACCTTACGCGCTTTGGCCGCCTACCTTAGCCACTGCGCCACCGAGGTTTCGATTTGATTTCTTTTTTTGTGTCTGATAGTTCATTTATTGAAGAAGGTTTTATGCTATAAAATCACAATGCGACCAATTGAAGCTACGAATCAGTGAAAAATAAATAAATATAAATATATAAATAAATATTGGACAACGTCACATACATTGCTCTGATTCTGTGGTAAGTAGCTTAAGCACTTGTGTTACAGAAATCAGAAACAACGAAGGTACCACAACACCCAGACCCAAGACAATATGGAAAAGTTCGTTTCCCATATTGACCCGACCGGGGATCGAACCCGGAACCTCAGAGATGGCGCTCGCCAAAGTCAGGCCCGCTCGCCTCTCGGCTACGGAGGTCGTCAAGAAAAAAAAATGAGAAATAAACGGGAAAAGCCACGACGGGCCCGCTAGTTATAAATAAAACTAAACCCGTATGTCAATGATATCTTTAATATCACAATAAGAGTCCTACATTACAAAATGTACTAGTTATCTTACATATTCACACAGTTTTCAGCATTGAAAGTATATTTAACATCAATATAAACCGACATTACAAACACTTATAACTTATTACAGTGTACATACATTTAGGTGGGAGACATATTAGTACTAAATAGAGTATTTGACTATATTAAACGCACTACACAATGCTTTAGTCATGCACGACCTTGATCTAAAGCATTCGAAAATAAACAGAAATTTAACTTTGATCTTGACTTCAGAAATAACACATTTATTAAAATACAAATGGCTACCCCTGAAATGTGATTAGCAAAGCATATTTGTTTGCGTTGTCAAAGAAGAGATATGGCATTTTAAAATGGAAAGACCTATATTTTACAATTAGAGATCGAAATTATGTACAATTATACTTGCATCAAAATGTTGTCATTAATATGGATCTTCCCGGGGTTTTTTATAGACAATCTCGTGTGGCTAATCTAGTACGGTCCGTTAAGCGAAGAGCGACTCGCATTTTTGCTATTGTTTTCTTCCCTTCTCACGCGCTGTGAAGCGTGAACTACAACTGTGGCAACTTAGTGAGTATTGGACTTTTACAAGTTCGGAAATCTGATGATGTTAATGTAAGTTTGGCAACGCCGAAATAAACTATTTTAATAAAATTATAAATCGCCGGATTTTTGTGTTCTTTAAAATTAATCTCGGCATTTCAGGCAAATCGCCTATTCTTTCGCAGTACGGAATCTGGATGATTAAGTACGTAAATTTCCACCTTATTCCTATCTCTGTTTATAATGTACGACGTAAAACCAAACATTCTCAATTTGATGAGTTGCCATAGATTAGTACCTATTACTGATTTTTCGAAAGAACAAAAACAGTTTATTGGAATTAAAAATTAAGTATCAAAATTGATTTTCTTCTCAACAGAAATGTGGTCAGTAAATATCTATAATTCTCTTAGAGGTTTAATTAAGTTAGTCAAATACCCTACTTAAAACATTTTGAGCAGTCTGCAATGACGAGAATTTGAACAGCAAATTGCGATTTACGAAGTCACTTAGTTAAAAATTATCAATCAAATGAGGTCTCAAATGCAAATTTATAAACTACACGGCAGATTAAAAGAAGATACGCACATAAAAACTTGTTGAGGTCGTCTCGGTTGATCCATACCTTTCTCTACTGAGTTTCCGTGTTACCTGAAAATGCAAGTTCAGATTAGCAACAGATTGGTAAGCTAATCGCCTCCAACACCGGGACGATACAATACGCACCATGAAAGATGAGACGAGACTCCAAGTGGATATTCCGTAAAGGTCTTTCGGACATATCAATATTTTCATTAGTTTTCACCGTTAATTGAAGCAAAAAGGTTCAATTTGAGATGGGAACTATTTTCTGATTAAAGGTTAATTATTAAGGGTCATCTAAGCGCGTTAGATTTATAAATATCTTTAACGGCATAAGGTTTGAAGTGGGAAGGCATTATTAGGTCGGCATAAGGTTTGAGGTGGGAAGGCATTAGTATATTTGTTACAACTTTGATATTATTAAGTTTTGTTTTTTGTTGTTACGTTAAAATAGTATTAATTATTCTATTGTATTTTCTCTGGAAGTGAATTACTTATTCTTTAAGAGAAATAAAGTTCTCAAACCTCAAACCTCAAAACCTCAGAATAGCTGAAGGGCGCAGAAGGGCGCCTTGCACAGATAAGTTAAAGGGTCAAATCTGACATTTCATGTCTTGTATTATACCGAGAACGAAAAAACGGCGTAAAATCAGCAATTTACAATGGTCGCCTGTCTACCGCCGTCGCGAGAACCGAATATAACTCACTTAAACTTTTTCGACAGAGTGTCTGCAAATTAATTACCTATTTAAGATAGTTTCAAAACATTTCTGACAAATCATTTTCTACACTTAAAGTAAGTTAACGGGTCAAAACGTGATAACATTTTTTAGTAGTTAATAGTTTTTAGGAGTCAGCTCGTGACCACTGTTGGTGCTACCTAACCGAAACGTTGGGAAGTAAGTAGATCGTATTAACTACTATAAAATGTTAAGACCGTTTTGTCGCGTTTCATCGGTTAACTTAATTTAAATGTTTAAAATGAATCGCAAAGGCAGTCATCTGAGGATACGAAATATTCATACAAGTTGTATCTTAATTCATGGCAACATTTCATTGTGTGCGATTTTAGCAAATTTGTATAAATCATTTCAAATAGAAAATAACTAGGCCCGGAATAAAATAGTACTTGTTGAAGACGGCGATAAACAAACGACGTTTCTCCCATAATGTAGTGTCTCGTGATAACAGTGACATTTGGATTACATGGGACAGGCAGCGAAAGAAGAGACCTGCGAAACCGCCAGTTCTTACAAAATTGACGCTAGCCAAGACTCATCTTCCATGGCGTGTATTGTGGACTACAAAAGCATTACGCTACTTTTCCATCTAAGTTTTTCTAAGCTACGTAGCTAAGGATATAAGGATTTAGACATATAGACAGCACTGATGGAAACGGAAATTTAGTAGGTTAGCTTTACATTCACTTATTCGCTGCTTCACAAATGTTTGACGGAAAAACAGTCTAAGGACTGCGGTCATTATCGGGACGGTACGGAAAGGGATATACAAACGTACCTACCTTACTTTATTAAACTAAGTATGGAATTACCATGTTGATGGTTTTAGAACACCACGGCTTGCTTTCAAACCATTAATATTGCAATTTCAACCTCAGTGTGAAAGAATTAGGTACAGTCGCCGTCAGATATATCGGAGCAGACAAAGTGACCAAATACTTCTGAACAGTTAAAATGTCAAAAAGTTCCATACACCACAAGTTACCATTAATATCTGAACATTAATTACTTCAGTAATATCTGAGCAGATGCCAATAATATCTGAACACTCATAACGTCAATATGTGTCACGCACGTCATGTGTCTCATTTAGCTACCTGTATAGATGAGTGTTCAGATATTATTGGTAAGTTGTGTGTATAGAAATTATTGACTAGCATCTGCTCAGATATTATTGAAGTAATGAATGTTCAGATATTAATGGTAACTTGTGGTGTATGGAACTTTTTGACATTATAACTGTTCAGAAGTATTTGGTCACTTTGTCTGCTCCAATATATCTGACGGTGACTATACATTAATATTTGTCACCTAAAAATGCCTTGCCGTGCCAGCCATTGAGCACAGTACCTTAGATATTTTTAGGATACGAGCTAAAATTCTATTAAGATCCCACACCAGTGTTGGGAACTATGAGCAACTATTGTATACCGTTGTCAAACCATTATATTAAAAATGTGAAACAGAGTAATTACTACTATAGTTTAGTCTGCAAATTTGGTGTTGACGAGACGATCATATTCACCGGACTCTTGAGGAGCTGAAGACGCTTACCCCTAAGTAGGCGCGGTTCAACTTTTAAATGATTTAGTGATTTTAAAGAAAATACTTTCACGGCAACTAATTAATCAATGAATAGGGATGATGACTGGCTTATCAATTGACATACATTTGAACACTTGTCAATAAACAATTTCATCATAGATTTTCTGTGAAATTACGAAACGATGTTGTAACCGCACTAAGGACAGCTAATAACGGAAACAAATGGAAAAAGCTAGTGCACAAAGATACGAGAAACTTTCAGGGACACGACCTTCAGAATTGAAGAATGCGATCACACACACACGAAACAATGAGTTTAGGTTGGTTTTAAATTAACCTTTTAAGATAATTTACATAAAAACAACACAAATTAAGCGCTATTTCACGGCATTCACACCTTAAAATTATTTGTTTCATCGTCCCAATTTTACTTCTAAATATTTGTAGTGAAACTTTTGGAACCTACTGACATTTTCTAGCGCTTTAGTTAGGTACGGTCGCCAACACATCACGGTAAACTATCACTTGCATTTCGATATTTTTACATCTTATGGCCAGGACAACATGCTTTCGACTGTACAAACACTAATAGTTTCATTTCGTATTAGAGTGTAAGTGCAGCTAAAATATTAATATGGATATTTAAAAAAGAAAGCCAATCTAATTTAGTTGTTAACTAACTAATTAGCTACATCATTTCAGTAACAAATTTCTATCAAACAAAACCCTTAGCCAAGTTTATTAATCTTTCTTACGCCCCCAGAAAAAAAATAGTACCCAAAGG
Source organism: Glyphodes pyloalis (assembly GCA_037074685.1). Lineage (NCBI taxonomy): Eukaryota > Metazoa > Arthropoda > Insecta > Lepidoptera > Crambidae > Glyphodes > Glyphodes pyloalis. Next base: position 13,637,230 of record JAYKKO010000013.1, read on the forward strand.
AATATATTTATAAATAATATTTATTTGTTGCAAAATCAATTTTAATCAAAATACGTACGCAACGTACGTACATTCATATGTAGTAAATTAAAGGTTAAACTATTGCTACGGGTTCAAGTACCTAACTAAGTACTAAATTACTGTTCTACGTTTTAGGGCTTGTTCCACAGCTGTGCAAGCTAAGACGATTTCTAGAGCGAGTTCAAAGGCTGACGTCATAGTTATAAGCTCGTATATCGTACGTAGCGTGTGCAACTGTGGGGGAAAGCCTTTAATTACTGAGCCTTGGCAATTTTCTTTGGAAAAACATACGCAGTATGATTTAAGCAATATTTTCAAATCCCAAAGCACGCTGTATGAGGATATAACAAAAACTTTTGCATTTCTGAACACATCGAACGATAAAATGGAAAAATGGATTAGAACACACCCAAATAATTCAAAAGGCATGAACAATCCCACAACGTTAATGTTTATAAAAATCTGATTATTCGGAACCACGAAAATTGCCGCGACGCAGTAGACATTTTAGTAGAAAATTAAAAAAGGTTTGCAATGATTCATAATGTAGTATGTTAAAACAAAAAGACAGACAAAAGATGCCCAAAGCCTTGAAGACAAAAAAGATTACAAGATAGGTATGAGATGGAGTATCGATAATAAAAATTACATAAAAATAAGGTTAGGTACAAAATGAAAAAAAAATGCGTACGTCTTGAAGCCTGTTAGATAGCTCGCATCTCCGAAACACTATCACTTCAAACGCTGGTAACAAAAGAAAAAAATAACTTTACGTGTTTGTAGAAAATGAACTTTATATTGTTTATCTTGAGAGTTCATTTAAGTTTATTATTTTTAACTGTGACATGATAGAAAGTGATCTAAGAACACCAATACTAGAGACACAATAATTTTAATTTAATACCTACATATTTTTAAATTTCGAAGTGCTCAAAACATATGGTTTAAATTAAATATTTTATAAATAAACTGTAAACTATAGAGCTAGATAATCTTTATTCAAAAATCGATCCGATGGCATTAAAGAAGGGGCTCCACAGCAACCCATTTGGTTCATATTGACATGATATTTTACTTGTTGACTTTTACAACTAAGTAAAGCACGCCCGTTTAATCTGATGTCTAGTCTAGACCTGACCTGACCTCGGTTGGTAATTAGATTTTAAAAATATATAATATAGACATACTTACATTAACAAATAAATAAAAATTAATGACGATACACAACATCAAAGGTCAATGAAGTGAAGTGTGTTTACGTCACTAATTCGCAAAAACTTTGCGAAGAAATGACGTAGCTGTAAATTTTAAGGCCAGGTATCAGCGTTAATTGAATTATAAATGTCTTATAATTTTTGAAAATCTAACTGTTGGACCAAAAATATTTTTGTCATCTATATTGGATTTTCTAGATGACGAAAATTGTAAAAAAAAATTGAAAATAGTAATAATATTTAAATTATTCTACCTAATGCTTTTTATACAACAAATCGTACTAATTCTTATTTTTCATCCGTTCAAAACCATCCTAACCAAACTCTTAATTTGGAAAGCAGTCTTTAAACTATATATTTTGGCACTGTAACTAATATCAAACTTTCAAACGCGTTTAATGTTAAATTAACAAGCGAAATAGGATATATTATTTTTGCTTACCATTTCGCCCTCTTCGACCAATCTTTAGGCGTCCAGTGCAAGCATTTGGGATCAATTCTCAGCATTCGTTTCTCCATAGCCTTTTCGTGTTGCTGAAGGGTTTCCTAAAAACAGTTAAGAAAAATATCAAACGGAAAGACATGTTTCTTAAAAATAAAAAGCTTCTTCTAACTAAATTAAAGTTCAAGCCCTTGGTAGGGGATCAAGTAATTAAGTATTAAAACCACAAAATTTGTGTTCTAAGTTTTAGGGCATTATCCCACAGTTGTGCAAGCTAAGACGATTTGCAGAGGAATGTCAAAGGATGACGTTATAGTTATAAACTTTGCCTACTTGTATGTCGTACGTAGCGTGTGCAACTGTGAAAGCAAAGCACAAAGCCTTGAATTAATGCGCCTTGGAAATTTTCGTTGGCAAAACATACACAGGATGATATACATAAAAACGTTTGCAATCCTAAATCACGCGGTATGAAGATATAACAAAAACGTTTGCATTCCGAATACATCGAACGAGAAAATTGAAAACAGGATTCAGATCCTGGATCAAAATATAAATAATTTGAGATTTATATCTGGAACCACGAAAATTGCCGCGACGCAGTACACAATTCCTAAAAACAGTTTAGAAAAATATCAAACGGAAATACATGTTCCTTAAAAATAAAAAGCTTCTTCTACCGGGAAATAAAGTAATGCAAATCATACTAAGAATATTTGGCCTGTGAAATTTTAATAGGCAAGGCTTTCAAGCATGTTTGAAGTACGATCAACAGCACGTCAGACTATACATTATGATCTTGGCACCGCCCTTATACCTTGTGATTAAGAACGAATATCGAACTACAAGTGTTTACCTTGCGTGTTGTCGACCGTACACTACAACTAAAAACTGAGTATCTTCGCCAAAGGTCATTTTATTAGTCTACAAACCAGATACGCTTATGATATTAGGTATTGTTACTAGTTCCAAGCTCATTTTATTACTACTTAGAAGCACTAGTATATAGGTGCAAAAAAGCGGATAGGTGATAATAAAAAATAAAGTAACCAAATGACTTATTCTCGTATTATAGCTCCATTACAAAGCCCGAGGTCCCGCTAAGACTATGATTCTGATTAACGTGGCTGGTTATTAAATTTGCTTGCCATTTGACCTACGCAAACTTTACATAAGAAACCAAGGCATAGCCGGGACTAACAGCTTAACGTGTCATACGCAACAAGGAATCGTCATTCGTATCGAACAAATATATGATGCCAAGTCAGCAAGTGAAGTCAAGCTTTATCCAAAGAGTCAAACCAACCAAGGAGTGCAGAGTCTTAAGCAAACTGGTAAAATCGCACAAAGTGAAACTGTTCCTGCGGGATTTGAACCCACGATCTCCTGGTTTTTGCTGACTATACATTGCATTTATAACTATAACTTAAATAATAGGTAATGCATGCAATTATTTGTAGTGTTTACGGACCTGATTCACGGAGATAATGTATTGTCCTTTGTAATAATTGATCAAATTCAAGTTTTGTAGTGTGCTTATCACATCTTCTTTCTTTATGCTGGTCAGTTCACAAATTTCGCTGAAAAATAATAAAAGAGACATTTAAAAATCCGTTTGACTTCGGTAAAAAACCATTGGTTTTATTACCCTATTATCGATTTTGACGGTTTGCGAAAAAAAAACGATAAGGAATCAACAAGGAAAAAACTCAACCATCTGTCGTATCGTAATTTGCAACTTTGCAATTAAACCGTAATACGCTCAAGACATTCGAGCTCTTATGAGACTAATTTTTTTAAGGCTCGAGCTCTAGGATCCAAGCTATATATATCTATCTAGGAGTTCTATTATAGCGGTCGAGTTTTTTTACAAACACTGAAGCTTACTTCGACCCAAGACTTCGAGTTACACAGTTGTGTAAATTGAGTCGAGTTTATCGAATTAGGACTCATTTCACCACGAAAAGTAGGGCACGGTGGGCGTGGCTTGAAAAAGTGAGCTAGCTAGCGCGGGTACAAATACCGTTTCCACGGTTGCCGCAAGCATAGGCACCGACCAATCACAGCGCGTGTACCATCCCATTATATGAGATGACGTAGGTAACTAACTAACGACCCCTTTAGCTAACGTCTTTTTGTCCACCTTAACGCATTAGCTTTAAAGTTTATTTTCAATACTTTATTACTATATTGCGTATTTTGTGCTTGTGTGCTTTACATTTGTGGGTGTTTGTGGCTAATAGTCGATTGTAGTTAGTGTGACAGAAATTCTTCCACGTTTTTTTCGTTCACTTCGACTCAAATATTGGAGTTCTTTTGCAACTCTACCCGGGCACATACTTGATGGTGATGATGGGTTTCTCGTTGTCGCCGACCGGCTTGCTGTGCATTAGTATGTCCAGTATCGTCTGCGCCCAGTAGCTGCGGTACGACAGCAGCCCCAGATCCGAGAGCGGCTTCTCTGGGGAACCCGTTTTGCCTTCGAACTTTGATAATTCGTAACCTAAAAAACAATTTATGATTCTCTTATTTCTAATGAAAAAGAGTCTTCAAATAAATTTAAAGGCTGTGAATTTCTCATATCGATCAAGAAATTTTTGTTTATAAATAAGTTAAGTTTTACTTTATCTGACATTGCGACAGCTGTCAAAACATTAACTACCCATATTTTTTTAAATATTAACTACCGTCAACAACCGTTATAGTTAAGTTAATGAAACTAAACTGAGTGACACTTACTGATTTTGATAGAGTTTAAATTATACCATTACTTTAAAATAGCAAATTTCATTGCGACTGATACCCTCTAGAGCTCAAGTAATCTGATTCTTATATTTCACGTCTTCCGTGAGGGTGAATGTTAAATTTATGTTTATTAAACGGTTTATTTTTTGATAGTAAACGGGCCATCAAGTTTTTATTGTAAGGGTTTGATTCAAAACAATCATGTATTGAAAACGAATTACTTACTAAATTCTATGAGGAGTTTTCCATATCCTTTTCTTTGGTATGGAGGTAATGTTAATATACATGCTACATTGTAGTCTTCAGTGCTCTCTTTTTCCTTTGAAAAATATCCTACTATGTGAAAACCTGAAAAAAAAATTGGTATATCGTAACATAGAGAATATTGTTTTTGGTTCAGGAAGGTTCAGCGAAGTAAATAATGGACAACATCACATACATTACTCTGATTCTATGGTAAAAGCGACTTTATTAGACACATTGTATGGTAGTGTACTTGTGTTACAGACACCAGAAACAACGAGTGTCTTTACAACACCAAGATCCGATACAATATACTTTAGATGTTCTTATTCCATCTAGAATAGATCGGGAATCGAACCCGCGACCCCAGGGATGAAGCAATGCCACAGTCCGGCCGGCTCGCCTTTCGGCTACGGAAGTCGTCATCAAAGGTAGCGAAATCCTGGTATACTATACCTCTAGAGTCGAACTCTGTCATGACGTAGAACAAGAACGGGTCAGTATCGTAGTACAGAGTCTTGTGGTCGAGGAAGAGCTTGGCCAGCAGGCAGAGGTTCTGCGCGTAACACTTGTTCTTACGCCCGTCGATCTCGAAGAACGAGATACTGCCCTTGCGGTAGATCTCGTTGCCAGGAGGGTGTTTTAGTTTGCATTTCACCTGGACAATACATATAAATTGTATACGGTTAAACATTGAAAACGCACTGTGAAATATAGGGGAAACTGTGAAATATATCCATACTAATATTATAAATGCGAAAGTAACTCTGTCTGTCTGTCTGTCTGTCCGTCTGTTACTCTTTCACGCCTAAACGGCTGAACGGATTTTGATGACATTTGGTATAGGTATACGTTGAATCTCAAGAACGGACATAGGCTACTTTTTATTAGAAAATAAGGGGGGGATGGGGGTAATACCACCTTTGAAAGTTTATATGGAAAAATGTTTATTTTTGAAGTTAGAGATATGAAATTTGGCACAAATATAGCTCGAAACTTGGATTAAAATATAGACTACTTTTTGTTTCGAATATTAGGGGAGAAAGGGGTAAAACCGACCATGAAAGGATGTAGTCTACGCGAACGAAGTCGCGGGTACAGCTAGTATAAATATATAATATTAGGGGCCCGCGGTTGCGCACGCATATTCATTTTTAAACATTTGTTTTGGATAGATTCCTGACAATATTACGATAGGATGCAAGGATAGCACAGTATTTTATTTTATCGACTTTAAAAAATAAGATTTCTCTATTCGACCGAAACAACAAATTATATTGTTAGAAAGGTGATGATATCTCTATACCATGGTACGGTGACCAAAATCTGATGATAGTTTCCCAGAAAGATCTTTGGAACTCGATAGGTTTTTGCTAAAAATATTAATATAACTGTTTCACAATCACAATGTATGGTACATTGCTATCTTACAAAGGCAAATTAATCGCCTACTTTGAGGACGAAATTTAATTAATAATATAAATCACAAATCACTTACCAAGTGTCGCTCCAAGCACTTTTTACTTTTTCTATATTTTAGACAAAATTCGCAGATATAAATACAAGGTAAATTGACCATTTCCTGAAAACAAAGAAAAAAAATTACTTTTACAAATTTATTTTAATTTAGTTATAACTTGGGTCACAACAATGGTCTCAAATGTACATGTTACATTAATTTTTATTTTATTTTTTATTCCGCACTTCAAGATTGACCTCATCCCACCTGATGTGAAGTGGTAATGACTTCCTAGCTTAAGGGCGAAAAGTATACCATAGTAAAACTGTTACTAGACTTGTCGCCCTTACATTGAAGGCTTGACCCTGCTACTAATGTAGCACCCCCCAAGAGCTCTGGAAATTTACTCACGTGCAGGAACACAACAACAGTGAGAGTGATTAGTTATTTGGCTGCGGTCTTCTGTATGTCGCTTTGCCCTGCCTCTCTTAATTAATTATAATATTTTAAACGGAAACCATTATCATAGGTATTTTAAATATTTACAAAGAAATCGCACCCTCCGGCAAATAAAGTCGTATTTGACGTAACGTGTTACGCCGCTTACGACTTTACGCCGGGCTAAGGTACGAAATGTCTGTTTTCTGGAGGCTGTTAGTTTATATTAAAGCAAGTTTATTTGCCATTGAACCAAAAAATCATTCACTAAAGAGGAGAACCTTTGTAATATCAGTAGGATAGCTTCATTGGACCAGAAAGGGTTCTCCTCGTCTTTAGTGAAAAATGTCAAATCAGTAATAACTCGGCGGCGTAACCTAGTTACTTTGACATATCGTCAGGGATAGTGCAATACCGCGTAAGTAGATTTTTCCGTAAGCTCTAATTTGGATTGAAAAAATATGATATGACAGACAAAACTAATCTTTATGGCAAATGCGCGTTACTGCACTAATTTCGACGATATGTCAAATGAAATCGGTATTTTTTTTTTATATTACTCTTCAAGTTTGACCTCATCCCACCTGATGCTAAGTGGTAATGAGGTCCTAGCTTAAGGGCGACAAGTACAGCATAATAAATCTGTTACTGGACTTGTCACCCTTACCTTGAAGGCCTAAACTCTGCTACTAATGTAGCACCCCCCAAGAGCTCTGGAAACCTTACTCACTCGCAACACAACAACACAGAAGTTATTGTTATTTGGCTGTGGTCTTCTGTAAGGTGGAGGTATTTCACCAGTCGGGCTGCTCCAGTTCGAGCTATAAATCGCTATGCCCTACTTCTCTTAAAATTACTCAACGGCTTGACTATAAGAATACATACTTGAGGGTAAGGTGCGAAGTACCAAGGCCGTATCCGGTGGCGGCCGAGCTCTATCATTTCGATGTTCTTCATGCGAGTGACGACGTCATCGTGTCCGTGCGCCACCAGGCTGCCCGACTGGCGCGGCCGCGCGGTGGGCGTGGCCGCCCCGCTCGCGGTCGTGTCGCCCGACTCCGCCTCCAGCGCCGGCATCGGCTCAGGTTGCTGAGAAAGCATCTATTACAATGTAAAAATATACTATCAGCTTGTTAATGTTCCAGTACAGGGCAAAGGCCGCCTTCATTAAAATCAAGTCGGCGTTACTACACACACATCACACTTATATTTATTATATAGACGAAATATGTATTTGTATTTTGTACGCGTACTATCACGGTAAATTCTTTCTTTTCTTCTTTCTTTAGAAACCTTAGAAAAAAAAAGAATGAACTAATTTGTATTCGTTATATATATTTTTATATTATTCTTTTCATTTACCTATGTAGACGTGATTTTGTTGAAGCAGAGTTCGTCACGTACCTACTATTAAAAAAATGCTGCTCCCTTTTTGGGATATTTTTTAAATACAAGACCAAGTTATTAAAACCTGGTTTCGTTTCATACTCAGGCCTAATCACCAGTTCTAATAGCAAGACCTAGTAGCAAGAATAGTATACCTACTATTAAGGTAACGAGACTACTATACGCCATTACACATTTCTTCCAGTTCAATTTAATTAGTATTCCTACAACAACTGCCGGCAAGAGCCAAGTTACTTACATCATTATCTATTGAGTTAGCTTTCCGTTTTCTGTTCATCTTTTTCTGTAGAGCGGCAGCCAGGACCGCGCCCCCATTGACGAGGGACGTCGAGTCATGACCGAGGGTGGGACTCGGTGGTCTCGAGATCAACTGACGGGGCTCCACTGTTGTCAAGCCTGAGAACATTCGGTGAACCATACTGGGGTTGAATATAGTGAATAAGTAACGCATGCAGCCAACCCGTTTTATCGTTAAATGCATTTTAGTATAGTTGATATTATAAAGTGTAAAGAAACATCTTGCGGGCCTGTATGGCGATGTTAACAGATAGGATATTATTGTTCCTCTCTTGCTTACTATCAGGCTGGGAGGAGCAAATATACTGTGCTCTTATAAAAAATAAACTCCATATTCATCTCCCCTTGCGGAGTGGAATTCGAAACCACAAACTTCACGTATCGCACGTACTGCTCTTCCAATTGAGCCAATCGCAAGTTATTGTAGACGATGAATTTTTCTGTAATATTAAGCTCTTAGCCTTCATTCGTAAGTCCCCTCTGCCGTATGACTTTAGAAATACATAGGTTCTTATCGTGCAAGTGAAGGACTATAAAAATTATAAAAACATATACATACATAATGGACAAATCTTACTGGTATCTTGATCTACTTGTTAGTTAGTAATAGTAAAAAACATATGCATTCGACTAAAAAACAATAATATCACCACTATTGAAATAAGATCTGCCTGGATGTTAAATACTGTAAGTGTAGCTTTGATAGTTCAGTCACATGCAAAAGTATGTATACAATCTCATTACAAAGTGAAACTTTGGGTAATAATGTAAGAGCTGAAGTATATTTATTCCTCATAACTGTACAATACTGGTACAGTAAGAGGAATTATGCTGAACCTATTTAAAAAAAACTCTTTCGTGAAAATTGCCATTCTAACCTAAGAATTGCTTCAAAACAAACTATGAAATACTTACAGAGATACATCACATAAATATTAAGGTCCATTAATTTCAAATTATTTTTGAATACTAATTCAAACAATTAAATTGTATCAAGTAGACTTTCACGTTCCATTTTAAGTGAACAGGTCAAAAAGCATTTTTTATAATTATTCAATTAGCATTTTATTTTTATTTATTTTATTTATTTATTAGGTACACCAACGATTGTTACAATATAAAATATATACCTAAATCTAGCTTAATAATAACACGGAATAATTGCACAATCACTTATAGGCGTACACTGCATGCTAAATTGTATCTGGACAAATTGTTGTTTAACAAATAAAACTTAAACTAAAACTAAATTTAAATAGTAATAAAACAAAGAAAACTTACAATCTACTCTCTTATAATCTACTGATTTCCCTTTGAAGTATGTAACGATACTTGCCAAGCGACATGGAATGAACATCCACATCAACTGATACATTGCACTTGTTGAACAGTCTACTTAATCGTGTTATGGGCGAGTTTGCTCCCAAGGTTGTTCTTCTGAGTGGCGGTGACAGGAGTTGGACAGGGTTGCGAGGCAGACGTGAGGGCACACGAAAAGAAAAGCTTTGCAATAGTCTAGAGCAACGGATATGGTTATTGAAGACTTTATATAAAAAGATCAGATCTATTAGGTTACGCCGTTTCTCCAAACTTACCATCCCAAATTTGGACAGTCTATCTTCATACAAAAAAGATCGTCTCGCCCTACCAATGCTGTACGCCAAATGACGCGTAAATTTTTTTTGGACTCTCTCAATTCTCAGGGAGTGAGTTGCATAATGAGGGCGCCACACGGTGCTTGCGTATTCCAAATGTGACCGAACAAGGGAATTGTAGAGAAGAACCTTAGTTGAGATTTTCCCAAAGTGTTTTGCATTTCTTATTACAAAACCCAACATTTTGGAAGCCTTCTTTACAATGTGGTCGATGTGGGGAACAAAAGTCAACTTTTCGTCAAGTACAACACCAAGGTCTTTGATCACACGAACTTCGTCCAACTCCATTCCGCTAATCGAATATTTGTACGCAGTAGGGTTCTTTTTCCTAGTAAACTTTATATAGGAACACTTTTTGACGTTTAACTCCATCCCATTTATATCACACCATTTGACGAGTGTGTCGAGATCGTTCTGAAGTAACTTGCAATCTTGTATAGAGTCGATACGTCTCGACAACTTCAGGTCGTCAGCGAACAAATACGGAGTAGAGTACTTAAAGCAAGATGGCAAATCATTTATAAAAATGTCAAACAAAACAGGACCCAAATGAGATCCCTGTGGCACGCCTGATTCAATGAGACAAGAATTTGAAGAAAAACCATTTACAACTACATAAAAAGATCTATACGTGAGATATGATTGTATCCAACTCAACATTGCTCCACATAGTCCATACTTTGATAGTTTAAAGATCAGTAAATCATGTAAAACCCTATCAAAAGCTTTACTGAAATCAGTGTAAATAACATCCGACTGCTTGTTTGAATCAATAGTTACAGCTAGTTCTTCCGTAAAATTAACCAAGTTCGTACATATTGATCTTCCTTTAAGAAAACCGTGTTGGTGATCAGTGACAAATCTTTCAAAGTATCTCTGTATATATGGACTGATCAGGCTTTCAAGGGTCTTGGCCAACACACAGAGTATCGATATGGGTCTATAGTTTGCGACAAGATTGGATTCACCAGCCTTGTAAATAGGTAAAACTTTGGCTATTTTCCAAACAGAAGGAAACACACCCGTCTCGAGGGACTTGTTGTATATAAGGCAAAGAGGTGTGGCAAGATTTGCTCCGCAGTTTCGGATAAAAATTGGAGGCAATCCGTCCGCTCCGGCTCCTTTAGAAATATCTAACCCCAGGAATTTCCTCTTTATTGTTTCAAAATCTAGCTCGAGAGAAGAAAAAGCATTAACGTTATTGGGAATACCGGTGATAAGCGATAGACTAGCCTGGTAGGATGCTCGTGTATTGTACACATCAACAAAATGAGAAGCAAAGAGATTGCACACCTCCACTCCGTCCGAAGATAATGTGACACCATTTGAGATTATAGCCGGGTATGCACTAGTACCGCCACGCTTGTCCTTGACGAAAGTCCAAAAGTACTTAGGGTTGACCTTAATATTCTCTTCAACTTTGAGCAAGTAAGAATTATAGCAATCCTTTGTCAGAGTACCACAACGTTTTGATAATAAGCGGTAAGAGATGAGGTCGAGAGGATTATGGTATTTTTTGTAGTTGATACGATACTTATTTTTCTCCCTCAGTCTTCTTATCAGGTTGAAACTAAACCACGTTGGATATTGACGATGGCGAGGCTTACACATAGGTACAAACTTTGCTATTATGTCTTTAATATTTTTATAAAATATTTCAACCATCTCGTCAACATCCTGCTTATCAGAGAAATCGTGTACCCAGTCAAGTTGTGAAAGGTGTTTGTTTATTTTGTCATAATCAGCCTTAAAAAAATTAAACCTATTTACCTTATTCTGGCACATACTGAAATTATTTTGCTTCAACAATTCGATTATAAGTGGCGGATGATAGGGGTCTACTACGCTTAAAACATCAGTAGCCCGATCTACTTCGCAATATGATACATCAGTAAGCACCAGGTCAAGTAGCCTATCCGAGCAGTTTTTAACATTGTTCAGTTGATTGAAGTTGCTTAATGTGATAAAATCCGCAAAGTACTGATTTAATGGTGATAAACGAGAAGTATCTGTATCTGTGCACACCATGTCGCTCAAGTTAAAGTCCCCTATCATACATACTTGGTTACTCACTTCGTCTAAAACGCCGTTACAATTTTCGACGAAATGTTCTAGCGTGACCTTTTGAACAGGGGGCGGAAGGTACACAGCACACAGTGTCAGCTTTAAGGGCGTTATATTGTCACCCATAGATATTGTAACCCAAAGATCCTCGCACTCGCTCTCCCAATGGAACATTCTGAATGACTTTAACTTCTTTAATACAGCTATTAATACTCCGCCACCATTACGTTTTTTTTGAAATCGGGAGACTTCCCTGTCTCTTCTGTACACTATATACCTTCCGTCAAATAGTTCGGAGTCGGATATGTTGCTATTCAGCCACGTCTCTGACAGGACGATAACATCATAATTAGAGCTACAAAGGTTACAGTAAAAATTATAAGTTTTGGTGCGCAGACCACGTACATTTTGATAATATATTTTTAAAGGTTTGAATCTTAATGATAATTTAAACGTAAAAACATGCAAGTTAAAGTTTATTTGATCTATTTTAATTTCTTCACTGATTCCATATTCTTAATAACTATGTAGTCAGAGTCATCACTTTTTCGCATGAAAATACGCCCATTTCTGATCCACACATGTTTGTAACCCTTCTCTTTGGCTGCTGTCCTAGCTGCGGCATGGAGGGCCTTATTGGATGGTGAGAGATGGTCTGTAACGAAGATGGGTGTTTTTTGTTCAATATAACCAAGGTGGGAGCTGTTTAACTTATCTTCAACGCTTTTGCCCTTGTTGAACTTGATAGCTGCTGCCATAAACTGGTCACGCATCTTCAGATTGGCGAATTGAGTCACGATTGTTCGTGGGCGTGAGCTGCCGGGGTTAATTTTAGCAACGCGGGTGCAATTCGTTATGTTTTCTGAAGCAATTTTGCAATTGATTGTCTCACCGATCTGAGTAATCATTTTGAATAAATTCTCATTTTTCCTCTCAGGTACGCACTGCACTTCTACATTGTTTGCCCGCGCACTTTGTTCCAAAGTATTGAGTCGCATTTGAACCTCATTAACAGTTGACTTAAGAATATCGTTTTCAATTTTGAGTTCATTGAGTTCTTTTCTATTTTCAGATTGCTGCTTTAATACTTCCTCGAATTTATCGTTCATAAAGCTCATGGAGTCATTAACAGCCTTAACTTCGACTTTAAGAGACTGGAATTCTGCCTTAAACCAAGACAACATTCCTTTCAATCCATCCTGGACTGACTCTTGTATCAAACGCTTCATCTCCTTGTCCATCGACGAATTTGAGCTCTCAGGAGACTGCAAAGCCAATCTCTTTGAAGGCCTAACGGTTACATTATGGTTAGGTTTAACAAGTAACTCGTCATTGTTACCCTTTTTAGGCTTAGAGCTTACACAAGACGGGCAATGCCATGGAGGTATTATGTCGTCTTCGTTGGAAGACAGACAAGCGTAATGGAAAGCACTTTCGCATTTGCTACATTGTATGTAGTCATTTGTGGTTGAGGGGCTATCACAACAACCCCAAACTGGTAATTCTTGAAAAGACGTCATGTTCCTACTAACAATATTTGCCTTAATAGAGTTTGCTAGCAGATTTGTTAAGCGTTTTGAAGAAATTGCTATTACTAAGAAGTAGGCACTATAATGCAAATAATGACTTTTTGTATATTTTTTGATCGGCTTTGAACTCGGGGTATGTGAGCCTTGCACGATGTAAGTCTATGCAAAAACCAATTCGGCCAGCGCACCTTGATACATTAGTTTGAAAATGTGAAGCAGGTTGTGCTTTCCAGACTGTCCGTACGGATGAGTGTGGAGACAACGAAGTAATCCTATTGTTCTTCGAGGTCAATGACACGATGTTTTTGAACACTACCGACACAGCTGATTGTTATAATCTTGATAACACTTTCAGTTTTATTGTTATGATCAGTATTTCAATGTTAATTTACAGAGCACACTTTTAGGCACATTTTGATATAAATTTCGAAAATAATTGAACACTTTTTACTTGGTAAACAAATTAAAATTTGGCGAGGACGTAAGAACACAACATTGTCAAGCGGCGGTTGACAAAGACTATCCACCGTGGCATTTAACCACGGTTGGTTAGTGCAACCTATCCGAAACGTCGGGCATTGAGTAAAGCGGGCCCACCGCGGTGCACGTAGAGGTTACGCACGTGTATTAAGCTTCACTTTGGAAGAAACTGTATGTGGTTGTGTCCACTGCAACCCACGGAGAGGCTACGCATGAATTGACGTCATTGATACATGCGTGGCTTGCTCGAATAGGCGGTTACATAGCTCAAAACTGTCGACTTGGGTCTACGTTTCCACTGGAGTACACGAATATGACACTCGACTATGTACATCTCACGCCTCACTTATCGCAGCGCAGTTTTCAGTCATACACCTTGTGGAGTTCTTCTGACGATGAATCTCCGTGCGCCATGCCACGCTATACATAGTAGTGGGTCATATTCGTGTACTCCAGTGGAAACGTATCCACGTTGTCAAACAAATTAATACATGCAGCTAAAATGCGCCGCGTGCCCGTGCACAGCATGCGCCGCGGTGGACCCTCGCCTTAATTCGCATTAAATACTAATGTTGTTACATTTTGACCCGTTAACTTATTCTAAATTATATATTTTTTTGCATTTAACAAAGATAACATGTCACTTCAAATCCAACTACAATAACTTAGTTCATAGTGTAGCAAGATACTAACTAAAAAGTTAGGTAACTACTTCATGCTGAAGATGTTAACTGCTTTTTTAGGGAAAATGAAAGGAAATGACTTACCTTGTAACTCAAAGGCTGTGTCTTTGTGAAAAAAAAAAACTTTTCTTATAAGAATAAAATTAATTTAAGAATGTGTTTCTTCGCTGTATTATAATCTCAGGACCTATTCTTTCTCCTAGCAGTTATCCTAGTTGTGAATTTAGTATGGATTCCCAGGGTCTGCTTCAGCTTACCTACATTACATTCATAGTTGGAATCAATAACTTAAAATGCCTTCTAAAGCATTGTCTTTTGATTGGACAATCAGGTCATTCACAATGTCCTAAACAAATTGGGTGAACTTCCTTATCCTGGTTAAGGGTGCCAACAGTTATAGCACCACGTCGCTTTAGCACTTCACTGTGCCCACCACTTTGTTCACGTGGACTACAGTTTTTTTCCATATTTATACTTAATGGTCTGTTTTACCTTTTTCTCCCCTAATATTCGAAACAAAAAGTAGCCCATATGTTAATCCAAGTTAGAGCTATATTTCTGCCAAATTTCATATCTCTATAAAAACATTCCTTTCACAACAAAAAGTAGCCTATGTTCGTTCTAGAGGATCAACATATACCCACACTAAATTTCATCAAAATCGGTTAAGTGGTGGTTTAGGGGTGAAAGCCGGACAAACAAACAGACAGACAGAGTTGCTTTTGCACTTATAATATTAGTATGGATATTGGATATGATAAGGATCACTCTATCAAATTGAAGATGTGTTCTATATTTTCACAAAGACACAAACCTTCATTCTAGATACCAATTAGTAATGTATACACGAGAAATTCCAATTAAAACAAAAACACATAAATTTAGATAGAAACTGAACATACCATGTGCATTTTTTTGTGTGGAACCATTGAGTGCATTGCTAAAGTGAGCTTTCTCAGCCAATTTGGGCTGAGGTGGTTGGTTCACGGGATTGGTTCTAATGCTATTGCTACTAGACTTCAGGCTTTCATTGCAGACAGTTTCATCTGCAGACAAAACACTATGTTTAGCAGCTGTACAAGATTAAATTATGTTAAACCAATGTTTGAATTTCCAACCATTTTTTTTATTTATTACTGGATTCATTTATAATCCATTACAAAATATTTTCAAATTAATTCGGTGGAAATAAATATTGGTTTTCTTAATTTTGTTGATTTGATAAAGCCTGAAAATGTTTGTAACTTTTTTTACAACAATTAATATCATTTTTTGTATATTAGGATTGTAGATTTTTTTTCTTACAAATTTCAGATCAACATTGTACACATGCATCAAATATTTAATACCAATGAATTCAAATAAGGAAAGAAAAAACCTAAAGGTTTCACAGAAAAATTAAAAAAAAATACAATTATTTAAACATGCTGCTACTAAGTGTATTATAATTTCATGCTTTCCATCACCAAACTAAGATAAGAAATTTTATTTTCTACAAGTTTATTTGCTACCATACAAAAACTGTCACATATTTATTAGGTGTTAAAAGAACTCTGTGAAATCAGAACAGTTCATCAATACTCAAAAATTCAATCTAATTGAAAGTTTTCACTTAAATCTATAATAACTGAGTAACTGTACTAATATTATACTGTTTATTTCTCTATTGGGGAAAATTAATCAATTCCAGGAATTGAAATGAGGTCTAAAATCATAATTATTCATTCAAAATACTTTTTCATGTTTAATTTTGTATAATTTTCACTAATTTTCGTATAATTTACTAATAGGCAAATTTTCAAAATTTACAGTCTATTTATTTTTCTAATTTCTACTTCTAAAATACAACGAAAACACACATACTAATAAAAGTAGGCATCATGCCACCTCCAGATCCTATGTGAGTCTTCTTCGGTGTAGTTGTTCCTCCCGCAGATGCACCATCCCGTCGTGGGAACTGAACCTTGCGCGTGTCCAGCCATGATTCGCCAACCCACTCGTCCAACCGCTTGTTAACTAAAACCAAAAAATACAAATGTGAGACCAAATACCTGACACATTATCGAAAGTTCCAGGAGGACCTAAATAATGTTTAAGGTATTCATCCCAAAGATCACAGCACAGTTTTAAATTTTGGCATGTATCATAACCAAATTCTAATCTGTTTTAATTAACATCACCACTGACAGAATGTTCGGTTCAGAAATCAAAGGTTCGACTTCAAATCGGCTTGAGAGGTACAAAATACCATATATGATACAGAAGTATACATACTACATTAGAAGAGCACAAGGGAAAAACAAGTGATGTCACAAATTAAATAAAATGAGAAATGTGCATTTGATAATACAACCTGACCCGTTAATCCAAGGCAATCCCATGTGGCATGATGTGCGCACGGTTTTAAAAGTTTAAACAACAAATGAACATCACCAGTTTCATAATTTTTCTTTGAAACCAGGTGAAAATACGGGAGTTAATATAACATTTGGCGCCAGTTTCTCATTTTCGAGTTTGGTTGATTTTACCCTGTACTCTTCATTTAAGAGCTCAAAAATAACTTAAAAGAAATATGACATGTCACTACATCATAATTTTTTTACTTCCAACACAAGATAAATGTTACTCCGGAAAACTCACTATCAAACCAAATAAAATGAACACACTGGTTTTGAGAACAACTGCTAATTAAAATATATATTTTTATGACAACTTTCATACTCCTAGGACCCCTTTCTAATCAAATCATGGATTCAAACCTAACTTTCTGTTCTACCATTTCAATGATAGAATAGAACAGAAAATACCATGCTAATTTAAAATTTGTTATGGAATTGAAAAATAAACATTAAACTTACAGTCCACATAATGTACATAATATCCTCTCTGTCCTCGATGCTCCTTAATACTAATAATTTCAGCTAAAGGCCAGTCATCGCCTCCTTGCATACGAACAGGCAAACGACATCCTTCTACCAACGATGCCTGCAACACAATTTACAAAAAAAACTCTCATCAATAAATTGCCACACATTTATTGTTAAACACATCTAAAAATTATTTGTTACCGCTGAATCACAAAAAGTCGTGAGTTCATCATCATTTTCGTTCATTTTTAAGAAAATTACGCTAATAAATTGTTTGGTTGGTTTTTGTCAACTGTCAAAGTCATAACACCTACATCTGACAGCACAGCATGTTGTTTTTATAACCACAGATACACAATTTAAATGGAAGCTTTTATACATGGACTTAGTTTATTATATTAAGTCCATGCTTTTATATTAAGTCCATGCTTTTATATCACTCCACTTTTGTGTTAGGTATATAATATCATACAAACCTATTATTAATTCCATCACCGTGTTGGCCAAAACTACTTTTGAGCACAGACATCTGATAATATAGCAGACGGAACATTAGCTTGGCATATCGCACACATTGAAACCCACCAAAGAATGGGCCGCACTTGGGATATTTAAAAAAATTGACTTAATGTATATATATTTTTTTAAATCTATTTGGAAATATGTATGCTATTCATAGATATATACTTTCCTTAATCTAAGATGCTATTAACACAACCCGACATGCACATAAAGGACTTTTATGTCACTGAAAAAATGACAGCAATTGACACGCGCTGACATTTGATCATGTGTGAGTGAGTATTAAAATCATAGCTGGGCACCATTAATCAAACAGTTAACTTCGTTAGAACTAATGAAAGGCTTGAATGGACAAAGTCCAGAGCCGTAAAACTTAATATAAAAAAAAAGTTAACTTCGATTATCGTTAATGCGTCACATTTCGGACAAATTAACGCAAGTTAACGTTAATCCGTTAAATAATAAAAATAAGTGTTTTTAAATGTTGTTCTGTTCTGAACTTGTGTTTTGGTTGTGGGAGATAAGAGGTTATGACCCTAACGGCGCGCGCGGGTGACGTGACGCGGCTCGGGTTACAAGTACTAAGCGTATTTACGTTATCATGCATATGAGCGGTTAGGATCAGAGCAAGACTTATATACGTTATTTATAAGTGTTTTTTAATCGTCTGGAATAAGAACCTTGTGAGAATATGCATATTCTCACAAGGAACGCTAGAATTCGAGTCATGTCTTTCATGATTTACATAATATTACACACTTCCTTATCAACACGTATATGATCACTAACAATAATTTAAAAAACCGACCAAGTGTGAATCGGACTCGACCATGAAGGGTTCCGTAGCTGCAAGTAACATGATATAAAAGTTTAAATTGGGGTTGATTGAATCTAAGGTAAATTGCGGTTTAAGATTGTTTACATATAAAAATAAACTACTTACTAGATCTCGTTCAAACTAATTTACAGAGGAAGTTTGTGTGATAATGTAGATCACATATTTCTTTAGGTTTGTCGCTCTCTTATTTTAAAAGTTACAGGGGGGGGGGGGGGCACATTTTATCACTTTGGTAATGTGCAAACTATACTTGTGAAAAAAAAATACATTTAAAACCTCAATATCATTTCTGAAGACCTATCCATTGATACCTCACCCCACACGTGTTGGTTTGAAGAAAAAAAGAAAACATTTTTTTGAGCTTTAGTTTTAAGTATGGGGGCCCCTAACGGACAGAATTGAAAGGGCTCTAGAAGACAAGCAAATAGCCCTCTGTGCCTTCCTTGATATCGAAGGAGCATTCGACAATGTCACTATCGATACCCTTTCCAAGGGGATGTGTGCCAAAAATATAGACAGCACCACTGTTCGCTGGATACAAAATATGCTCCTTAACAGAACTGTAAGCATAAGCTTGCATGGGACCAAAAGAGGGTTCAAGACAACAAGAGGCTGCCCTCAAGGGGGAGTACTATCGCCTCTTCTGTGGTCACTTGTTGTCGATCAACTCTTAAATGAAGCCTCAACAAAAGGCTTAGATATACAGGGCTATGCGGATGATGTGGTGGCCTGCATAATAGGCCCCTGTCAAAGTACCGTGTCCTCTATACTTCAAAGATCGCTCAATGTCATCACAAACTGGTGCACTGAGAACAATCTATCGGTTAATCCGAATAAAACAACTGTAGTGCCCTTCACCAGGAAACGTAAGTTGGATAAACTTATAGCGCCCACTATAAAGGGCTCTACAATACCGTTTTCCACAGAAGCCAAGTATCTGGGAGTCACAATCGACCAAAAGCTTACGTGGAACTCACATATAGACAATACAATCCAAAAGGCCAAAATAGCCTTAGGAATATGCTCTCGTCTAGCAGGCACGAAATGGGGTCTGAAACCTAGTATAGCCCTATGGATGTACACTGCCATAGTCAGGCCGATGGTAACGTACGCCTGCGTCACATGGTGGAGAAAAACCTCCCAAATGACAATAATCAAAAAACTTGCCAGCCTACAAAGGGTGGCATGCCTTATAGCAACTGGTGCTGTTTCGACTACACCAGGAGCCGCTCTTGATGCTCTTCTTAATCTGCCACCACTGCACCTCTTTGTAGCAAAGGAGGCTGAAGCGAGTATCTACAGAGCAAGCATCACGGGAAAAGTAACATGGCACTCTCAAGCACTGAGAGCATCACATGCAGCAGTGCTCAAACTCAAACCCTTAGCAATGACATCTGATGCCATGCTTCCACACTATAATTTTAATAAAAATTACACTGTGGAATTTCCCTGCAGAGAAAACTGGGCAACGAACCAAAACTCTCTAAAAGCAGGGAGCCTCGTGTGGTACACGGACGGCTCCAAAATGGGACTAGATGTAGGATGTGGAATATATGGTGTGAGCCCAAGAGTCAAACACAGTATGAATCTTGGTAAAAACGCCACGATATTCCAGGCTGAGGTATACGCCATCATAGAATGCGCAGAAGCCAATCGTCAACGAAACTACAAAAATCAGACCATAATCATCTATTCAGATAGCCAAGCAGCTCTGAATGCCATAAATTCGATTACACTAAAATCGAAGTTGGTGAAAGACTGCGTCGATAAACTGAATGAGCTGGGACAACAGAACAAAGTGCTTCTGAAATGGGTACCAGGACATTCAGGAATCATCGGGAACGAGATAGCTGATGAACTTGCTAAAGCTGGGGCGCAAAGCCAACAGATTGGACCAGAACCATTCTGTGGCATTTCAAAGAACCAGGCTATGCAACTACTAAAAGAAAAACTAAAAGTCGAGTCGGAAAAATACTGGATAAATCAACCAGGCTTAGAACACTCAAAAACACTCATAGTTGGCTACTCGCGCAAATGGACCGAAGAACTGCTACAACTTAGCAGGCCTAGGGCCAGTGCGCTAGTTAGAGCCTTGACTGGACACTGTAAACTAAAAAGACACCAGTTTCATATGAAGCTGAGTGACTCTGATGAATGCAGATTCTGCAAGGAGGAAAAGGAAACACCTCTTCACCTCCTATGCGACTGTGAATCTCTGATCCACAAACGAAGCATCCACCTGGGACGACATATAGCCCAACCGGATGAATTAAAAACCCTGAAAGCTAGGAAAATACTAGACTTCCTAGAATCGACCCAGCTAAAGGAGTTACTCTAACTGGTGGCGAGTCACAATAGATCTAACAGGTCGCAGTGACCACAGTTCGCTGAACTGCATAGCCCCAAGTACCCCTAATAATAATAATAATGGGGGCCCCTAAAATGTATTGTTCGTTTTTCTATTTTTGTAAAACAAATCTTAATGTGGTTAACAGAATACATCTACATACCATATTTCCACAATATTGGTCTTATGGTTCGGAAAAAAGTGGCTGAGTCATACGGACGGATGGACAGACAGACAGACATGATGGATCCATATGGGTTCCGTTTTTCGCCATTTGGCTACGAAACCCAAACATAACACCTGTCAGCCATGCCTGTCAGTCTTACACTGGTTCTGTATAATTAATGAAATGTTAAAATTAAATGAAGAAAACGAATCTTTTCTCAGCTTTCACACTCACACGTGCTTTGTTAAGTGTTTTTGTTACACTCGCGGCACGTGCCGCTCGGAACTTGTTGTTTCATAGTTGTCTGAACCTGTTTTTCTAGCCGCGTTGCGGTGCCATGCGGTGAATAGTGGGTGATTGAATTAACGATTAATGGACTTCTTTGTATTAACGGAAGTTAATGAGTCCGTTAACATTAGTCAAAGTTAACTTAAAAGTTAATCCGTTAATCAAAATGATAACTTCGTTAATTAACGGATTAACGAGTTATTGGGCATTGAACTATTGACTGGGCAGCTATGGTTACAATAAGTGAAAGAATGAGATGCCACTAACGAGCTGTAGCCGAGTAGAAAAAGGATAAAAGATCATTATCTAGATTATCTGTTTAAAATGTAACTTGGTTTTAACGTTCCGTCTGCTTTATTAATAAATGTATGTGGTATAATCCTATTTTACAGGCACTAACATAGACAAACTTTGTAGCTTAAATAGGTGGGTCTTGCTCATCGAGCAACATGGCCTTGCTATGCCATGCTGCCAAAATTATCTTCTTTCCCTATGGTCGTTTCTTTTGCTGGTAACACTAAATTAACCTATAAATTTGAAATTTGTGAATGGAGGAATTTCAGCTTTTTTATTAATTTTAGTGGTTGGATTGGAAAAGAACACAATTATTGTACTAATATTGTTTAAGAAACATAAGGAAACTCATAGTAGAAAATGAGCGCTCCAGCAGAAATGAGTGAAGCTGATCAAATCAAAACAGTACGTTTTAATTTTGCTACTGAAATTATGAAATAAATATATATCTTAATTCGTTTTAAAATCTCTCTGTTGTTACTGCGTTTAACTAAATCCCATATCTTATTAAAATTAGTAAAGTTATAAGTATCGTTATCTGTAAATATTGCCAAAAAATAATCTTAATTTGTTTCCATTTTTCCAGTTCAAAGACTTTCTTGTTCAATACAATAAACTCTCCGAGATGTGTTTCAATGATTGCGTACATGACTTTACCTCAAGAACCTTGAGACCTTCGGAAGTAAGTATGATACAAATTACATCACTCTTACTGATTTTATAGAGAATGTCTGATGCAATGAAGAATGAGAATGTCTATTCATCTTTCGTTCAAAATTGTGATAGCCAATCCATTAAAGGTAAAGCAAAATTACTGTTGAAAATGTTGATGATGAAGGTAGCTCTAACAGAAAGCTTGGTGCATAATAATGAGGTAGTGAGATTCTAATATTATGAATCTCAGACCAGTTACAAGACTTATTTATCTACCAATAAAATAGAGGATGAGCTGCTCAATAGGCTTTGTTTTCACACTCAGTGTAAGATATGATGATGATTCAAGTCTCAAACTCAAAACAATGTACAATCTCTCCAGCTTTGTTTATCAGCAGGAGCTTTTATTTAATTTAATGACATTTAGTGCCTGGTTCCAATATTTTGCAATTCATAATGTGTCAAAAATTAGTATCCGTTTTTCTCAAACTAACTAAGAGTTGTTTATACCTTTCCATAATTAACTTTCCATATCAGCTGTCATCAGTCGTCCGTTGGTCGATTTTAGCTTATGCTTCATATAATTTATTACTATCTATAACTATAACAGTTGATCTTTTCTCAAATATTGGAATTGGCCAAGTATGCATGAAAATTTTACTGTTAATTGAATTAGTCATGCTTGCTCTAAGTTAGGCTTAACCAAAGTCTTTAAAATAGATGATGGTGTCCATGGGTGCAAATACATTTCATTTTGATACACCAACATAAACAATTTATTTTTTCAGGACAAATGTACATTAAACTGCATGGAAAAGTATCTCAGAATGAACCAGAGAGTGTCACAAAGATTCCATGAATTCCAAATGATTGCTAATGAAAACATGCTTGCATTAGCACAGAAGTCAGGCAACCCGAGTTAAGTGTAGTTTATTTTACATAATACAGATTGTATTTATTTATTTTTTGTTAGTTTGTTTTCCTTAATAGTGTTGGCAAATAAAAAATAATAATGTTCCAACAAAATTGTATTTTTGAATTATACTTTTCTTTCTACAGCTATTATGTGAAAAATAACATCATTCTCATAGGCAATCCCTGTAACTAAAATGAAATACCATTTTTTTTTTTGAAACCGACTGAGTGACAAGAGTAGGTAGTTTTCATTTTGTACAACAGTACTTGATATTTATAACCTAGTACTTATTGAATAGTATGTGTGCTGAATTACCTGAAATTGTATTATGGGTTTGTTGGGGAAAATCTTATCAGACCAAATAGAAATAGCTGTAGGTATGTTGTAAAAATCTACAAAGGTTACTTTTTTACCTTAGTGCAGAATATTGTTGGTTGCAAAAAATGTTAGGGGTTGCTGAGGAGCATAAAGGGAGAACTAATTGTGTCTTTGACCTGAATCTCCTTTTTAATTACATTAAGGGTTCTAATTTATGACATTGCAAATATATAACTATAAAGGTTATGAATGCGAATGAAAGTTATTTAAAGTGTATGTAAAATTAAAAGTAAAACAATTGGAATTGAATTCACAAACACATTATGTTGGTAAATGTCTTAAATGTATTTTCACTATGATACTACTTTTCTTGTAAGATCTTTTCTAAGAATAGTTGTTTCAATTCATATTTTGCATATTTGATCCAAACAATGAGAAAAATGTTGTCCATCCTTTTATCTTGTATCAAGAGGGCCAGTTACTGTCAGTTTGGCAGAGCATACACAAAATACTCTTCTTAGGGCATGGCTTGTAGCATCTCTGTTCTGGTGGCGAGAAGTCCAGCACAAAGGACGATTGAGAGCTAGTGTAATCAAAGTGGTAATCGTTGAACTTTGCTTCGACGCTGAATTTTGCGTTTGTTTGATTATCTGCTTCGTCTGTGTTGAGAACATACTTCAGTGGGTAGGGTCCGGATGGTGCGTTGCTTATGTTCGAAGGTTTGGTAGCAATGGTGTATTGTCCGCCGTGTCTGATAACTCTTATTAGGGGTTGGCCGCAGGATGGCGCCTTGCAGCATGAAGTCGAGGAAGGGCAGATGGCTACGCACTTAGGCGGAGGTGAGCAGCAAGGTTTGAAGCACGGCCTAGAGCAAGGAGGACGTGAGCAGGCTGATGGACACGGACCGCACTCCCCAAGTTTCATACAGTTGTGCTGTTCTATTTTTTTGAGGACTTCGCAGGATATGTGGCCTGGACGCCAGCCGCATCTCAACTGGAAAATAATAAACCATGTTTAAAAATCTACTTTCGTGCAAATAGCCCAATTATAACAGGCCTACTACTCAAACATGGTTTTATAGGTCTCTAATTCCAAAAATAATCTACTAAGTAATCTATCCAAGTTGCTAAGAGAAACTTCTTGGTGTATTTAAGTAAAAGCACTAAAGAAGGTAAAGGATTTATCTCCTGGTTACCAGTGCATTATTCACCCCCAAATCACCCCCTCTGCCATCTGCAGACGAATCTGTCTATGTGTAGAGGAGGCAATACAGAGACTTCTTGTCGTATGTAGGTAAAATCACAAACGGTCTTATAGTAAAGGATTTACGCCATATGGCCATATTATGGTTACCAGTGGATTTACCACAATCAAAATTTGAACACTTGTATGTGTAGGTACCTCACCACTTTATATGTTTATTTATTTTCCATAATTATAAAACCAGTTACATTTTTGCTGATCCTCAAATTAGGCTAAACCTGTCCTGCAAGGTACAGTTAACATAAACAGGTACACTTGTACGTAAATAAGGTTACATACTTGGTGGCGGCAATCAAATTTTCCGTTTATGACGTAACTACTTTGTATGGTGGGGTCTGGTCTGGGGTGGAAATTCAGTTATGCTACTCTTAGGTCTCTAGGGAGTACTTACTTGGTGTTCAGGCGCATCCTTTGCCGTGTAGAGCCATCCCATATGTTTGGGGATTGGTCCGGGCTTGACATCCTCCTTCTCTAAGCATCTGTGCTTGGGTAAGTCGCAACGCCCTAAACAGCTCACTGCGGATTTGTTTGCTAAAACGTGGAACAAATGAAATTACCACAGATACCAATAATCTGGACTTTTTGTACAGCAAATGTTCGTCTAGAAGAGTTAAATGTTGGATTAGGCGTTCGTCATATTGATCACGTACGACATTTTTTTAATAAATAATTTGGTTACTATTATTTTGGTTTGCAGGTACACTAATGGTCATGAAAATCCTACTAAATTTAATGATAACATTTTGACCTGTGTCGCAGGTTTGTTCGGAAATCTACTTCAGGCACCCAGTCTCACACAACAACATAGGTTCTAGCTCTAGCTTACTCATAAATGTTTTATTGACATAACCATTGTTAACCTTTTAGTGTTGAAGAAACAAATATAAATAAAAAATATATTACTTACATCGACCAGGTTTGCAGCAGCATGCCATAATTGCAAGTTAGACGACCTGAAACATTTAACTGGACGATAAATCTTTTTAATCTTCTACACACACATACATACCCAAATTGCCGTATTTCAATTTGCACTGAGATCACGTAGCAGTATTGCCCCGTCTATCTTATACTTCAGATAAATCATACTCCTCGACCAGGGGACAATGTATCAGGTGTCGTTTGTTCAGTCTACTGTCATCCCAGTTGTGATGTATCTGATAGGTATATACCACCAGGAACCCACGATCTACTCATTCCTTAACGGCACTCTCAATACTCAACCAATGCACTGATTGGGTCGATCCGCGTTCGACATCTTATTACCTATATTCATTCAATTGTATTGTTGCTATCTTTGCGGCTACTTTTGCATACAACTTAGCGTAATATACTTACCTCGACGGAGACGTTATGGTAGGATTATTTACACATTTTCATGATGATCATGTTGCCCAGATGGTAACAGAGGCCATTTTCCTGAATTATTGGATTTATTGCAAATTAAAAAGGTTTGAGTTACATGACACCTGTGAAAATGTTTTGACGTGCGTCGCAGCACGCAACGTCTAACAAACGTCTAGAGTTTTTGTTAATGGAACACTTTTTTCTTAGTGTCTAACAGGCCTGTGTTCAATTAAAAAGTACCTATTTGTTCCTTGCTTCATAGATGCTGCAGATTAGAATTTTGATTAAATACAAACATATTATATCTCGCGTCATAAAGTACATAGGAGTCTGTATATCAACAAGCATTTAAAAAAAAGTCTTATCTATCTTCATTTAAGTTTAGGACCTGAATTATTTTTGACGTAATTGCGTGCGCGGCCACAGAGAGAAAGAGGGCTTAAGGCCTTGTTTTCTATGTTGCTATAATTTCTACATTATTAAAATTAACCGTGTGTTGATACTTTCATCAAAAATGTCATTACATTTAATTCGACTGTAGTTGTTATTATCTGAGTTTAGGCACCATGTATGCTCTCTTGATTTTTGAGCTCCAAAATACGTTCAAGTAGCTATTTCCTATAAATTCTTATGTTTATTTACTAGTTAGTTTACAAAGTTCAAATACTTTTTACGGTTTTTGTTTATGACTTAACTAAAAGAAAAGGTGTAAAAAAACAGCTTAATTCCTCAAGGATTGGACAGTTTTAATTTCATACATGGATGTTGGTTCTAGTAGATATTCATTTTATCTCCCCTTGCGGTGCGGGAATCGAACACACGACCTTCACGTTTCGCGCGTGCTGCTCTTACCAACTGAGCTAACCGCAAGTTATCGTAGGCGATGAAATTTTTCTGCTGTATCAACCGTTAGCCTCCGGTAAGTGCCCTCTGCCGAATATGGGTTCGATTCCCGCACCGCAAGGGGAGATAAAACATTTCTGTTTCTAATATTTAAAGTTCGCTAGTACGGCGTTTAGTACTATAAAAATAATAAAATCGGTTCATTATTTTATGTTTTAGTTTATACCTATCTTGCGGTCGTGGCTTATTCGGTTCAATGAACCCAATAATTGCTCTCATCTTACAATCTGTTATCTACTTTTTGTTTCAATCGTAATCGTATCTATTATAAAATTCATGTGAGTATAAAACACTAGCGGCCTGCCGCAGCTTCACATGCGTACAATCACGTGCAATAATAAAAACAAACTCATTCTAATATGAACCTCATGGTAACGTAATAAGAGCTCAAGTATTTACATTTGTTGCTCCCAACTGTACTCACAAACCTGCTACTAACAATTATGAACAAAACAAAAAAATACATTTTCCAATTTGGCCCAGTATTTCTGAAGCTATGAGCGAAACATTTAGGAGATTAATTTTATTTAATCATAGTCTATACTTAGATATTTAAAAAGTTGCAAGAAATTTTATGTACCTACAGGTCATTCTATTGTCTTTTCTTCTTATTGTTACTTGATTGTTTATTTGGCGTGCTCTTACTGGGCCGACCCGCTTTGATCGCAAAAAAGAGCCCAATAGTGAAGACTATAAACACAAGTGCGATATCTAGATTAAGGTACTGGTACAAAGGAACGTCAGCTGCTTTGGTTCTAAAAGTGAGGTCCCCGTTCCGCGCTGCGTATTCTATCCAGTACACTGCAGTCTGCATCGGTGTTAGGGGACGGTCGTGCCAGGCTCTGGACATGCGCTTCACTTTAGCTCGGAATCTGGAAGAATAGGTATGATAACTGGGTAAGACAACAATGATTCTATATTTAGACCGTAAGATTTTCAAAACAATGTATCTTTTGCTTGATTTTTTTAGTTATCTACCCTAATTAAAAATGTTTTCAAATTATCTGCCACTGATATAATAGGATATAAATACTATGTACGTGTTGGTTATTAATATTTATGAATCAGCATCATTTTAGTGGAAAGACTCCACTGATGAACACAGTACTCACTCAAGACTTTAAAGACTAGTAAAACTACTAAATTTCATAAAACGATTAATTATCAAAGTGTTTCCGAGCATAATTAAACCATTTGACTATCTTAACATACAATATATTTAAATGTTCGTAGGCTTGTTGGAACAATGTTGGTCCTGATAAGGATATCAGGACCAACATTAATGAGGTTTACATTATTGTTTTCTGTGTCTGGGTGTTTATAGGTGTACTTAAGTGTTATTGGGGTACTACCTTAGATTTTGTTATTTTTAACACAAGAGTTTTAACTACTTAGTTTGGAATCTTTTCGAAGTAGGCAGCTTTATGCAATATATTTATTTAGCGGTATTATAACTAAATTCTGGGACATACCTAGGCTCCAGTATTTTCTTTACTCCAGCCACAAGATTGTCTTTGGTCATATCGTTTACTGGGAGCTGGATACCAAATCCACTTTCTTCAATAGAAGCAGCATTTGCGGGTTGGTCACCGGTAACTGGTGTGACCAAAATGGGAACACCATGGTGTATTGCTTCTATTGTGCCTCCCATACCGCCATGGGATATAAAACCTAATACTTTGGGGTGGCCTGTAATGATAATTAGGTAGATTGATAAATCTTATGGTTAATGGGTAATTCCGAAAACAATCTCAGTAAATTATTTGTACCTTTCTTAATATACACGATTGGAACAAGACAAAACATAGACTTTCCAAATCGGTATCATATCCGACGTTTGTGAATCAGTCCCCTGCCCCTGTTTGTCTAAACTTTAAAATCCATTTCGAATATGGATTGGGTATACGCAAAATCTATGTTTTGTCACTGATTGTTTTTGAATGTAAGTACGATTCCACCGATTCGTAAATACCCCCTCTGGTTCTCCTTGCACATTTTGCGAAGGTTAGATGGCATTTGCTTTCATGAAATATTAGGTTCTTCAATTCATAGCCAAAGTTGAAGACCCCGGGCTCTATCGATGGATGGATGCACAGCCGATATACACGCTAAGAGAAACATGAACTTCCAATGAATACCTACTTAAGATGTCAACTTGTGGTAGCCAAATTCCCGTGTAAAACTTCTTTTTATCGTTCAAAACGGCTAAATGCCTTTCACCCAGTTGGCTGAATGGCGGTTTATCGAACGAGACATACTTGTCCCACCTCCAAATGAACTGATAGGGCAATTCTTCTATGGCTCCTATGATAGCTTCAGTCTTGTCCACGGTTATGTTGGAAATCCTGACTGTGGTGCCAAAACTTATGTATACGATTCCTTTGTCCGCTTGGTCTATGAAGGTTTTTACATCCTAGAACGGTAGAAAAGTTTATGAGTACGAAATTAAGTAAAATGTGAAGATTAAGAATGGACCTACACTCAAAGCAGTAATATGCAATTATCTAATTGAGAGCTTCGCTCGGTATCAGCTTATCCGACGCAGATTAAAAAAATATTCGAAACGGATTCGAATTGGAACTTTACTTTGTAAGATACGAAGTAAAGTTCCAAATCTTACCGAAACGAATAGACAGTGAAAAACGTAAACTTTCCAAGGATTTTCTTCTTTCTGCAAATTTTCTTTAAAATACTCCAGCAAACAGTGTGTTGATAAGCAAAATTGCGTTGCAGATTGTTTTTATAGAAAGTGTATGAAGTATTGTTTTGAAAGATATTATTTGATAGTATCTCAGTTGCTAGCCAGTCAAAATGCATAATGTATGAAGCCAGTCAACGTGCCTAATGTATAGGTACAGTAGTCTAATAAAAAATATTACCTACTTTTGCAAAGCTTTAAACCAATCCTACGTTTTTAAAAGTGCATCTTTTATTTGATTTTATTATTTTTATAGTACTAAACGCCGCACTAGCATATTTGCATTTCTTTTATTTGTTCTTATTGTTTAAACTGAATATGAAATGGCGAATGCTAGATATAATATTTATAATTATCAGAATAGATCACTTTTAAAACAAGTATTAATAACTCCAATCGCGATCATTTCAACCTTGTTTACAAACTATCAAGTACCTACTTTAAAATGTTATTGGTTTTATAATGCTGTCTGTTTTATTATTTTTTCCTCATTCGTAAGTCGCTAAGAGATATGATTTCGTTTGCCTACAAATTTACCTGTTACGTCTTTAATTTTATTGCATCGATTGGGATTTTTTCCAATTTTCGTTTGTTTAACCCATAATCGGGCTATGGGAAAATAGTTACCGCATCAAATTGAACCTTATAACCTTGACTCGCGGGAGAAAACCAAGGAAATATTTTGATACTCCATGCCTCAGGGTGAAAATATTCGCTATTCATCTTGTTAATACCGTAACATGAGCGTCAAGAGGACGACCAAAATGCACTACTGACCTTGCTTTTTTGACCAGTTTGTTATTGGATTTTGAAGTCCTTGCTTTATTTGGACGATCGACCAATATTTAGATTTAGATAGTCCATTTAGTTGTTGCATAAACCAATGACTTAGGTAGGGACCTACTAAATAGGCTGAAATTTATTTGTAGGTAATTCTTATACAACATAAACTATGTTACCTACTATGTAACCTTAACATAGATTATGTACCTACCTATTTATTATTTCTTGTAGGTAGGTATGTAAAGTTTTATCAAAACCCGTTCTGTTGTCGAAGACGCGAATCAATATTCATACAGACATATTATTTACACATAGGATTTGTATTCATACGATCAATTAACATACCTGTGCCTTTTGTTTATGTAGGAGTCGAGCGGGCTCAATATTATGTATAATTGATGATTTATTATCATGAAGATGCATCTTCATATTTTATTTTAACTAAGATTCTTAACTGAGCTTAGTTCCACCAACTTAAATGGTAACGTCGTCCGTAGATATACTGCCAAAACCGTGGTATCACAACAATTTTTTCAATTTGACAACCATCAACTCGTCAGTTACCGTTAAAGGTAGGACTGAGTCTTGATTGTAGCGTTATTAGATAGATATAGTTTCGTGGTAAAAACGTATTTTAAGACTCGATATTTTTATACCTACAGTCTACGGGATCTGAGCTAGGTACCTATTTACATATTCGAACTCTAAACTAAAATATTTCCAAAGTTTATTTCTAAGACTTGATTGAACTAGTAATATTTTAAGAAAAAACGATTACTTACCCCTGTTAGCGGGTTTTGTGTGACATGGTACCCGCCCACTTCTATTACATTTGATGGAAATAGTCTAGATCCTGTTAATGTGAAATGATGGTTCACAAGAAGGAATTTGATATTGCGAGCCAGATCTTCTAGTGGCGGTATATCATCATAGTATTCTGCTAAAGTATTTTGGTCGCTTCTTTGAGATACAACATAGAATAAGAATTTGAAATAGGCATCAAATATTACCGTCTCAACTCTCTGAAAAAGCGTCGGGTTACTTCCCCCTTCAAGGAAATGGAATGGGACGAACGCAGGATTATTCGGGATACCTAATCGCGAATAGTGCCAAGGCATTAGAACGTGGGAGGTCAACCTAACAACAGGCGCTCCTAACTTGTAAGCCAATCCTAATGCGCAGTCACTGTTGAATTCCTCTGTTAATATCACATCGTACTTTGCTTTTTTGTTCACCAGATCTTGTACTTCCTTGTTCGCGAGTAAGATCTTACAGTTTTTTCTGCCATTTGTAGCTAAGAACCAACCGACTTCTATTATGTTCCAATAAGATCTATGGAGCTTTAGAGAGTCTTCAGGCGTGAGCTGTTTTGGTGGGATGTAAAGATTGATGTCTCTGTAATTAGGTGGTGGTATGTGCTCAGGGAAGTGTGAAACTACGGTCAGGTTATGTCCTTTCCTTGCTAGCTCGTGTAATAGAACTTTGAAAACGACGAAGTGGCTTTTACCATCGTAAGGGAATAAGGCGAGAATGTTGAGGCCATTTGTCGTGGACGCTATGGCTAGTAGAAGAACTGCACTGTTTAATAAATACGAACGCATTGTTTAAACGGAATGCACTAGCGCAGAATCGTCTGCGCAGGTTACCGGCCGAGTGAGCACTGGCTTGCTCAGCTCATGTAATTATTATTATAATAGTAGTTTGACGGCATTTTGAAGTCATTGGTGGTGTTATCTGCAGTAATTAAGTTACGTAAAAGGGACTCAGACCTATTTTTAGATAAATCTTTGGTGTAACCAACTTATTCCCAACCAATGTTCTCTTTCAAGTTAGGGTTGAGCTTTTTCTGCAATGAAACAACAAACACATTTACTGGTTCTAAAGGTGTCAAGGTTAGACAACTTCAGCCCAAGGATAATATGGGTCACAGCCTTGTAGGTAGAGTTAGCGTCACATAGTTAGTAACACTGTACATAAATGTGGTTTTAAATGTTTCTACCTATTGCTTGTATTGTTGATATCAATATGGAATATTAGTTTGCACCCATATTATTGACTTTTTGATTGCGTGTTATTATTTGAATATCACTAACTAGTTAACGCTGACTGTACCTTTGAGTGCTCTTTATTGCGTTAACGAAGAAAAATATTTAAAAACAACTATTGATTTTATATATATTTTTTTATTAAATTAGACTTGGTAGGTAGGTAGTAGGTATTTACTTTCTGTTAAAAGAAAGAATACGAGTATGTTTATTTTTCTTTTTTAGATTTCCGTTTACCGGCCTTAATTTCTGTTTTTTTCTTGCCACAGAATAGAGACACCACAAAAGAAAAAACGTAAACAACTGATAAAATTAAAACAACGAATACTGCTAAAATATCAAGGTTGAAGAACTGGTAGCACGGGAGGTCTACCGTGGGGGGGTTGAAGGTGAAATTCTTGTTTCTTCCTACGTACTCCGTCCAGTAAACGGCGGTGTCCATAGGTGACATGGGTCGGTCGTGCCAAATCCTGGAAACTTCCTTCACTTTTGCTCTGAACCTGGAAACAGGGGAGGGTGTTACAAACTCTCGTTTTTTTAACTTTGATTTATGCCCGGTTCCTGTATTTGAAAAACGATTCGTTTTAGTTACGAATAGTAATAAATTATACTAGGCGTAAGCTAAAACCAATCGGATTGTTATTTTTGACACATTACGAATCGTAAAATATTGGACACGGGCATTATCCGCCTTTTAAATGTTACATCGAAATAGGTCAAGTGTATTTTGAGGAAGGATTTCGTTACGTGGCTAGAAATAACCTCAAGTTTTTTAACTTCGAATCTAGTGCTCACGTGTTCTGACAATACCTATCTATTATTTGCTATATGACAAGTTTGTTAGGAAAAACCTATGAATGTCGCACTACACGCAAAAAATGATTGAAATATAAAATAATAAATATAAATATAAATAAATATTGGACAACATCACATATATTGCTCTGATTCTGTGGTAAGTAGCTTAAGCACTTGTGTTATAGAAATCAGAAACAACGACGGTACCACAAAACCCAGACCCGAGACAATATGGAAAAGTTCGTTTCCCATATTGACCCGACCGGGTATCGAACCCGGAACCTCAGAGATGGCGCTCGCCAAAGTCAAACCCGCTCGCCTCTCGGCTACGGAGGTCGTCAAAAATCAAGTCACCGTTACAATAATGCTGACTGTAATTCATCTTGATGGATGACTCAGCTTCTACCTATTACAAAGCAACCTCCAAAATCTAGTTTTTATTGAACAAGAAATCTTACTTCGGATCCAGCACCGTCTTCAATTTACTCAGCAGATTTTCCTTGGTCAGATCCCGTACTTGGATTTGCACACCCATCCCGTTCTCTTCCATCAGTGCGGCATTCGAGGGCTGGTCTCCGAAGATCGGCATACCCACGATGGGGACACCGTGGTATACTGCTTCGGTGGTACTCAGCAAACCGCAGTGGGAATAGAAGGCTAGAACCTTCGGGTGAGCTGTAGGTAGAAATGAAGAATACCTATTGAATAACATGAACATTATGAAAACCAACAACAAGACGGATCTTATTACCGAGCTGAAGAGGTACAAACCATAGGTCCCTGTATGAATATGACTTGATGTGGTATATAGCCTTTTTGGTGTTTGTAATTTTTTTATTTACGTGTAAGCTTTTGGCTTTTTACCTATTATAATTATTAACTACCCAAAACCACGACAAATCCGTTGTCATCGCGATATGGGTTCCTCTCTTGAGTACCTTTTTGACTGCTTTTATATAAAAAAAGTTTAGAACATTTTGCCAACTTTACGCGTGTTTTTTATATAAAAAAGTTGGTCAGCAGTGATATTAAGTTGCACCTAATATAACTTGTTTTAGCAACACGGTAATGAATGCTACTTCTGATTGAATAAAACATAGGCATTTTTCGATTGCATCAAACGCGTTAACGAAATGCTTATTAGTCTAGATATGGCCAAACCGGCTTATCTAAAGCTTTTTGTAGCTGATGTGAAGCGGTAATATGGTCTTAAAGCTTTACATTTATATAGGTAAGTATAAAAAGCGGAATACCCAATTTTGGATGGATGTTACTCGATCGCGCCATTAAGGCTGATCTGTATGACATCCTACTATCCATACTAATATTATAAATGCGAAAGTAACTCTGTCTGTCTGTCTGTCTGTCTGTCCGTCTGTTACTCTTTCACGCCTAAACGGCTGAACGTATTTTGATGCAATTTGGTATAGGTATACGTTGAATCTCAAGAACGGACATAGGCTACTTTTTATTAGAAAATAAGGGGGGGATTGGGGTAATCCCACCTTTGAAAGTTTATATGGAAAAATGTTTATTCTTGAAGTTAGAGATATGAAATTTGGCACAAATATAGCTCAAAACTTGGATTAAAATATAGACTACTTTTTGTTTCGAATATTAGGAGAGAAAGGGGTAAAACCAACCATAAAAGGATGTAGTCCACGCGAACGAAGTCGCGGGCACAGCTAGTTACCCATAAACGTAAATGTTTGCAACAATGTATAGATGTCCGAAAATGTGTCTGTTAGTCTTTCTCATAAATACTACTTTTTGGGTTTATGAAATTGGTGAAAGATAGATAAGATACTAGATAAAGATACATGAGATTTGTATCCTGAGATAACACGAAATGCGGACAATAAGTAGTCTATACTACTATCTAACGGACCAGACGTTGTAACCTTGGAGACATGAAAACTACGCTATCTACCGGTTTTAGTATAACAGTCGTAAAGCATCCGCAGTTATCCAAATATACGTCGTTAGAACAATATTAGCAGGCACCAGACCTAGAGAAAAATCCCCAATTAGGTGGACCGCCCAGATCAATTCGGAATGTTGGGGACCATTAATGAGTGCGCTCGCAAAGCTGTCCTACGAGAGGAATGGGGAGCGTGTTGTAAAGCGGGTCACTCAAAAACTTGCATAATAATTACGACCATTGTGTGTCCATAGTATTGTAGGAACCTACCGATGAAAAAGTACAGTTAAATGCTGGTTGTGTACCTATAGGTTGTCATATTCAATGGCGGCGTAGCATTGGTTCGCACCCGAGACGACTTTCTATTGAGCACCCTCTAAATAAAATGTCTTAAAAACAACAAAATATTCAATCAAAGTTTTCATGTGTTCAAAGGTTGGTGAGCCTAATAAATAATAATGTAAGTAGGTACGTACCTAAAATATCATTTTGAGGTAGCCACTTCGAGACATAAATATTTTTTGGGTTTCCGGGGAGTTTTTTCTCTTCCCATTTGAAAACTACTCTTTGTGGCAGTTCAGAGAGAGCACCAATGATGGCATCCAGTTTGTCTTTGGGCGCTGAGGATGCCTTCAGCATGGACCCGAAGCTCACGTAGATAACTCCATGCTCAGATTCTTCGATGAACTTCTTCAAATCCTGGAATCATGCGAACAATCTAAATAAATAAACATTAATCTCCGAAATGTATGTACGCTCACTACTTGAAGTACTGAACTTTTATGTTATATTCGTAATTCCCTGGGCAAAAAGTTCGAAAATTAACCTGGATCGTTCGTAGGTAGGGGAAGAGAAGGTAATACGGACCACTTAAGGAAAAATCAATGTAACACAAAAAATAATATCTTTATTCTTCTTTCTTTGTTATTATAAGTTTGAGCATTTATTAATCTTACTTATTATTAAGGAACACTTGAATCAAATCACAGTTAAAGAAGATATTGGATGATTTCCAAAACCTTCGGTTTGGTCCATTCTGCCTACACGTTAAGGTAAAACGGACTAGGCATGAAGGCAAAATGGACCTATGGCAACATAAGAATAAAAAAAACTTGTAGTAGTTAACTAGTCAACGGCACACCTTTCGCAAACAAATCTAACATCTTCATCATCATCTTCGACACCGGCACAACTACAGTGTGCCCATAAAGAACATGCGGGGCACTGAACCCAGCCCTCTGTCGATTCAGAAAATAAATGATTGCAATAGAAACATCGTACGTCTTCTTCATCTTCGCTTGATGAGTATGTGTTTTTGTTTTTTGTACTCTTCTTTGTAGATTTTCCCTTTCCTTTTCCTTTTTGTACGTTTGTTTGTTTCCCTTTTCCCTTCTTATCATTGAAAAGATTCTGTTTTACCTTCTTTGCATTTTCTTTCATTTCCTGTGCTTTTTTAGTGGCTTCTAATTCTTCGCGATAAGGTGAGGATGTTATTTCCACTGTCTTTCCACGCTTAATATTAATTCTAGTCCGTTTAGAAGTTCTAGGTATGGGCATAATATCCTTTGGAGCAATAGAAAATGACGTACTCGTAGATGGCTGGGGTTCATCATTTCTAGATAGTTCATTGATGCCTTCATTGCTAGACATGCCAGCTTCCGCTATAATTATCTCATCGTTGACGAGAGGCGGTGTCCTAAAAATTCAATAGTTGCATGATCGTCAGAAACTGACAATCCAAGTTCATCGATGAGGGGCGTTTCTTCGGGTTGAATCACTATTGGTTCAGGTTCATTATCCCTTGGCGCTGCTTCTGGCATCTCAATGTCAGTGGTCGCTGCTGCTAAAAAGTCTGCCTCTGTGAATACGTCAGGGTTTAACGGCCAGATGCCGGTGGCTCGAAAAGCGTTATAAGCAGTTGATAACGTTGCAGCTTTTTGGAAGGCTTTGTCGACAAGCTCTGCAATTTGGAACTGGGTTATTACTTTACCCGCATTTAATCTCAGCCAGGTATTTGCGGCTTCTGTATAATAAGTCGAAAAAGGTTTCATAAATCCCACATCTAAGGGTTGAAGCTTATGTGTGCAGTGAGGCGGAAATGAAAGCACATGCACGCCGTTGACCCGTCCTAAATCGATAACTTCCATATTTTTCATGTGGCTGGCATGCCCATCAAGCAAAAGCAAGACTGGATTATCGACTGACGCTCTTGAAAATTTGATGAACTTCTTGAACCACTCTGTGAAAATATATTTTTGAATCCACCCGCTTTCATGACAAAACGCCGAAGATCCTCGTGGAGCATTTAGCATCAATTCGGGTTTCATCCTTTTACGAGGGAACACGAATAAGGGAGGCATGTAAGACCCGTCCGCACTAAAGCAGCAAACAACAGTGACAAGCTGGCCGCGCTCAGCAGATGTTAATAACCCCACCTGTTTCTTTCCTTTTGTACCAACAATCCGAGGCATACTTTTTGGAACAGTTGTCATGCCCGTTTCATCGACATTAAATATTCGATCGGGTGTCAATTTATACTTTGTTGTAATGTCTGTCAACAAATCGAAAAATCGTTTGACTTGAACTTGGTTGAAGCCAGACGCTCGAGCTGCTGAAGTCGGTTCGGGTTTTCGCAGACTTAAGTCCGTATTACGCTTTAAGAAATTTTCGAGCCATATTCTTCCCGCCATTTTCGTCTCGTGACAGAAACTGTGTTGTGCAATTTATTTTTTTCGGCTAGCTCATATGCGAGACGCCTGAGATCCTTTGTGGTTAAACCAAAAAAGCGATTTTCCATATTTTTGACATAGGATGCTAGTTCTCTCTCTTGATCGACATTAAACACCTTTTCATACCTGCCCATTTTCTTTTCCGTAGCTACAGTTAAGTCTTTGGTGCTCTCATATTTGGTAATTCTTCTTATTAATGTAGTCTTTGGAACATTAAATGTGGCGGCCGCTTTGTTAAGCCCCATTTTGCGCGTAGCTACTTTTTCAATGGCATTTTTCATGTCCTCCTCACGCCAGGATTGCCTGTCCGACTTCCTTTTATAGTTGTTAACCATCTGAAATAAAAATACCTATTTAAATATCAAATTATATAAATATAATCATAAATGAAATGTACTGAAGGCAAAACGGACCACGTGGTCCGTTGTGCCCGTTCCGTTTTGCCTTTTGTGTAGGCATGTAAACAATAAATTATTTTGAGGTTAAGATTGAGGACAACCTTGCATATTTAACGTTAAATCTAAGTAAAATAAACAATATCTTTAACAATAGCAACAAAACCCTGTTATCTTTACCATATTAAAACTGAAGGCAGATCAAAATTTGCTGTTTTTACATCGAAATAGGCAAAAATTAACTTACCTTGATAAAAACGTGTGCCGTTACACGGCCGCTCGAAGGACACTGACCGATGCCGAGTGAGAGGCGAGTGTCAAGTTGACGCAAGTCGATAATAGATGGCGTTACACGTTTGAAAGTTATTAGTCCGGTCCGTTCTACCTACAGGGTCCGTTATACCTTCCATTCCCCTACGTCCAGCTGTTTATTTTACTACAAGTTTATTACAACAAGCCTGCGGAAGTGAAAATCCCCGTAAAGGTAGATACTTTATAAACTTGATAAAAAAAACTGACATTTTTGTCCTACACTCAAATCAACATTAAGATGAAAAAGGCAATACCCCACCACGCGAGCCCTTTAGGAAGGGATGCTAAGCAAATGACCAACTACTGTCAGACTTTCTCAAGCCGCTAACTAGCCGTGACTCGTAATATCGAGATATCATTCACGGCTACCAAGTCACAAGCATGGCGATGCGCGTGACGATATTTGGTCAAAATTGTCACTCGATGAATACCAGCATACTTATTCACAAAACATCGGAATCGAATTCTATTTACTTATTTATTTATTCGACACAAACATATTGCAAGCTTACAGAATGTCCAACACGCTTACAAGCTAAATGTTCACATTAGATATATTATTGTAGACAACACAATTTCAATAATTAGAATTACGAAAATATTATTTATACACAGGTAAAGTCAATATTATTAGTTAAATAAAAAATAAAAAAAGATTACAAAATTATACCAAGGAAGTCAGAAAATTACATTTTATTTATAAATTCAATAGCTTTCGCACAAATTTGGCCAAAGTTGTCGGCAAACAGGTCAATATTAAAATTATGCGCGAGCATATCACATATGAGGCGTACTTATAGTGCGAGTAGTAGGTGCATTTCCAGTGTACTTGAAATATGGATTCTAATATGGAAGCTATATTTTATCTCTTTCTGACCTTCAACGATGAGAAAAGGACAAAACTTTCTGATTTAGAATCGTTTCTGGCGTTTGTAAATCAGCCCTCAGGCCACACACAGATTACACACTTTGGACTTTGTAAATCAGCCCTCAGGCCACACACAGATTACACACTTTGGACTTTGTAAATCAGCCCTCAGGCCACACACAGATTACATACTTTGGACTTTGTAAATCAGCCCCCAGGCCACACACAGATTACACACTTTGGACTTTGTGCTGCTCTTATGTCGGTCGCCTAAGGTGTAATTTCGAACTGCAATTGTTTACCTTCACGTGGTGTTGACTATACAAAACGTAGTCGCGCCACACCACTTATTTTTATTGAGGAGAAATGCATAAGTCTTCTTTCTGCCTGATCGGCCATCGGTTCCACGACAAGCATGTCTGTCGATTGACTATTCTAATTTACTATTCTTAAAAGTTAAATTGCATTTTAGTTCTACTATATTCTACCTAAGAAATACTTTACGATGATTATCTAATATCTAAATTACCTACTTATCTCTACTTTTGTAGAGCCTCGCCTTGTATCATTTTTCTCCTGCATTATTGTAAAAAGATAAGAAATACAAATCATTTAAATTTATATTATTCGTCATCAACGAATGCAAAACCATACAATGTCGATGATACGTGGCTTATATTGAGTTAACTTAGAAGTGCTAAGATGAGGTGATAAACAAGTTAGCTTCGCTGTTATATAATGTATACCCACGGTAATGTCTTAAGCACATCACGGTAAACAATGCGGTTCGATATTAATTCCTATGACTTCCATACAATGGCAAATCAAAGTAATTAATTTCATCCTGACCGATTTCCGCCAATCAGTCAATCATTTATTAATTCATAAACATGGGTAGGTATTACAAATGACAAAATACTGTTAGGTAGAGTCACGATTCACCTTAGAGGTGTATGAACATTATCATAGTGGTTAGTAAGTATCTAATTAATTAAGTTAAATAATCTTCTATTGTATTATTTTACAAAATTGTCATTAAACAAAAAAAAACTATGTTAAATTCAAAATTAATTCGTCATTGGTCGGCCGAACGTTTTATCATATGAGGTTTTATTAAAAATGGTTTGCAATTTAAACGATAATTTTGCCAAGAATCCATTAGTGGTAGTAGAAAAAGCATCTTCATTATCTATCCGACCAATTATAGTTCCTCGAGCCATTAAAATATTTATTGTACCTCCTTT
This sequence comes from Glyphodes pyloalis, assembly GCA_037074685.1. Taxonomy (NCBI): domain Eukaryota; kingdom Metazoa; phylum Arthropoda; class Insecta; order Lepidoptera; family Crambidae; genus Glyphodes; species Glyphodes pyloalis. The sequence goes on from JAYKKO010000013.1 coordinate 13,678,423, forward strand.
CAAATAGTAAATAATCTACACTCTTCTTGTTTAGAGTTGGAAGTTACAATCAATTAATGCATTAAGATAAATATCTATTTAAAAAGTAATCGTAAAAGTATTGAAAGATGTCCATGAGTTTCTCTCATATTATCTTTTCTCTATGTTTTGTCACAGACAACGGCTAACGCAAAAGTTTGCCTAAATAACAAGGTACACCTCATACATATTAAATAGTTAAGTTTAACATTCCCAACTCACTTCATATGTGTTGTACCATTACGGAATGGTACCTACCCAACATATTATTATGAAGGTAGTTCGGCGAGGCCATAACTATGGAGATATATATGGCTTCGCTTGATTACACTTTAACTGTTACCAAATATAATTGCATACAGTATAGAATCAATCGATTTAACTAGCCTTTACATTGTATACATATATTCATACTGCCTCTGATACTTTAATTTTTTTTTATATTGCACTTCAAGATTGACCTCATCCCACCTGATGTTTAGTGGTAATGAGGTCCTAGCTTAAGGGTGATGTACAGCATAATTATTCTATTACTGGACTTATTGCCCTTACCTTGAAGGCTTGACCCCTGCTACTAACGCAGCACCCCCAGGAGCTCTGGAAACCTTACTCACACGCAGAAACACAACAACACAGAAGTGATTGTTATTTGGCTGCGGTCTTCTGTAAGGTGGAGGTATTTCACCAGTCGGGCTGCTCCAGTTCGAGCGATAAATCGCTATGCCCTACCACTCTTACTAATATACTAATGTAGAAACGTATTTGGTTTTCAAATAATCGTCATCACATAACTCGACACCTAGCTCTTCGTAGTCTTAAACTTAGAAAATGAGTCTCCTATAATAAATGAGTCTCCTATAAAAAATGTCATACGGTCTGCTCCTGTGGGGGTCTGCAGCCGATATTCAGACTATTTTTGTCCTACAGAAGAGGGCTATTAGAGCTATTTACAAACTTGGACCTCGTGACTCACTACGAATTCTATTTAAGGAGATCAACATCTTAACAGTCGCATCGCAATATATTCTCGACTGTTTATTGTATGTTCACAAAAACCTGCACAATATTTCTAAAAAATCAGATATACATAGCTTTAACACCAGAAATAAACATAAACTTGCTGTTCCAAATCGCAGACTCCATAAAATATTCTACACATAGCTATAAGTTAGATACTGGCACTGTAACTGATCTGCTGAGTTTCTTACCGGTGTCTTCTCGGTAGATATAGGTTCCGAACCGGAAGTAGAATCACTTTGCATTATATACAATGACGATTCGAAAGTGTTATTATATGTAACCTACTTGAATAAACAAATATTGAATTTGAATTTGAAACAACAACGGATAAACTTTCTTTGATTCCAAATAGATATCTTTGTATTAATGTTTTGCACAGTCATGTACCTACATACTACTTGTCATCATGCCTTGTATTCATGATAACCTATTTATCTGTGATGGTTACTTGCCTTTAACACTCCTTCACTGATCCAATACACTTAGATGCCCTATTGGTGCCCTATTCCATATTACAGTTAAGATGAGTAGGGTTAGTAAAGGGACGTATATGACTGGGTTTGTGGTTTATCTTAAACTTGATTGTTTAAGATAAATAATGTGAATATTTAGATGCATAGATGTTTGATACACACTTGTACTTACATTAGGTAACGGTTTTGGCTTCGCAACGTGGTACCCGTTTACTTCTTGCACTTTCGGGGGCAGCAATCGAGAGCCGGTCAAAGAGAAATGCATATACCAGAGTAAAACTTTGATCTCCTTGGCCAGTTCCTCTAGAGGAGGCACATCGTCAAAGTACTCTCTCAAAGTGTTCTCATCGACCCTTTGAGAGAAAAATTTGTAAACGGTCCTAAAGTAAAATTCTATCACAGTTCTCTCCACACGTTGAAACAATGTTGGCTTAGTTCCTCCCTCCAGGAACTGAGATGGCTGGTACGCGGGATTGTACCACACGCCATATCTATTGAAATGCCACGGCATGAAGGTATGGGATGTTAATCCTACTACAGGTGCTCCTAATTTATAAGCCAACCCTAACGCACAATCACTGTTGAATTGCTCCACCAGAATCACATCAAACTTATTGTCTGTTTTCCACAAGTTTTGCACATTCTCGTCAGCCAACATCGTCCTGCAATTGTCAGTTCCAGCACCAGTCAGGAAGAAAGCGATTTGAAGAATACTCAAGTACGACCGATGTATTGTCATGACATCCTCGAAGACCTTAGTTTTTCCAGCTAGACTAATATCACGGTAGTTGCTGACCGGAATGTTCATCGGGAAAGATGTAATAATGGTCACATTATGCCCTCTGCTGGTTAGCTCTCGCAAAAATGGGTCGAACACGTAGAAATGGCTTTTTCCTTGATACGGGAACACTCCTAGTATGTTTAGACAGTAGGCTTCATTAAGTATAAACCCTAAAATTAGAAGGACCGCCGAAATATTCATTTTGCCGCCTAAGAGGGACGGGACGGTGCGCCGGCGCACGTACGACTGGTTGGATATAAATCTTGAAGTCCGACGTAGACATGAGGCGTTAGGTAGCGTCCATATTGGAAACACGGTTAAACTAAGTAATGCACCTAATCGCCGTTCCATATACTAGTTTAGTCGTGAATTGTGACTAGTAATTTCGCGTTAGCAACTCCAATCTGAATGAATAAAATCTAAATCAATTAATAAAAGTAAGAACGCATAGTGTCACAAAAATACGATGAATTCTAAAACTTAAAATCTTTCAATCATGTGCCACTAGTTCGGGATGGTTTATTTATTTATCAACAACATAGAAATATTGTATACTCTCAGTTTAAATAAAATACGATTACTCAATCTTAATGTTTTGATAGTAGCAGTGTACTGTTAGGTGAAATGAATTACTATTTTAAAGGAACACAATACTAGTTTTATGGTTGTGCTATTGTATAATAGGCAAGTAGGTAGGTACATACTTGTGCAAACTGACCCTAATTGAATTAATTTAATTACAAGATAACTTGTGCACATAATCGTGATGCTCGTGTGACTTACGATTGCCTCTTATCATTAATTTATCAGCACATATGTATCGATATTTATTATGAGATATAGCAGTCTACATGTTGTCTACTTAAATTAAATAAACAGTTAGGTACCGTCTATCTGAATAAGAGAAAGAACCAATAAATCCTATCTACTAATATCATCTAGGGATGGATGTAGTGTATATCACATAAAAATAAAATTCATTATTTGTGTGAAGCTTACAAGATAGTTCAATGAGATTTGTGATTTACCTACATATAGGATACCTACTATTTACTCCAAAATGACGCCAACGAAGTCGCAGATATCAGCTAGTATTAAAATAAAAATATCCTTAAATATTACCTACACAATTTAGGCAATTAAATTTTTATAATTGTGAGGTACGTGTTCTTTCTCAACGTATGTGAACGCACCCTTGTCTTTTTTTAGCGCAAATTATTTCAATCACGTAAATATACGTAACTAGGCGAAAAAAACTCGTAAAATTAACAGATATTAAAAAATCAAACAAGAGGTGCCACTTTTACTGTTTTTTTATTTATTCCATTATAAATAAAAACAATAATAACTAACACGTTCCAAATTCATTTACGTATCTACTTTTAAAAATAGAAGAACCTTACAGATACATTTCTTGGAATTTCGTTATTTTCTTGGAAAGGACGCCGTTAAAGATATAATATTTCTTATCTAATAATAACATGAACATGACATGACACGTCTAAAAATAACAAGTCACGACGATCCGATTACGAAATGTTACTGGAGTTTGTCCGCGGGTTTGCGCGCAAAAGACACAGTTTATCGTTTTTTGCGTTAAAAAAATCCTAAGATCTTCTTACAAAAAATAGTAAAAAATGGGCAGATCAGGCACTGCTGGTTCGATACTTCAATGTTATGATCTTGCTTTAAGAGCCGCTGGTAAAATAAAAAAACATGCGTCGGACAGTCGCAATAATCAACTGACCACATTTTGGTTTTCTTTTGTACTATGATTGGTAGACTACGCATCTAAGTGGGGTCGTCAACCTCATACCCATCGTTAAAGAACAGTTTGTTTCCTAAATTAAAATGAGCGAGAATTTAACTCGGGACCATTCACGTTTCGAGCACTCATCTTGGCCAATATTTCACCGAGGTTATTAATAGTGAGGTGAGGAGGTGAAGAGAGTATAGGTAGCCTTAAGTGGGACTCTGTAACTTAACTTATTTGTTAAGCTTTATAAATATTGATTTAGTAGTATCGTTGCTCAAGAATCTATTGGAATATAATCTTTACTAATATTATTGAGCTGAAGACTTGAACGTGCTAATCTCAGGAACAACTGGTTCGAATTGAGAAATTGTTTTTATGTTGGATAGTCTATTTATCGAAAAAGGCTATAGGCTATATAACATCATGCTGTGACTAATAGAAATCAGTGGAAAATGTGGAAAAATTGGGGAAAGTAAGCGTGCGAAGCCGCGGCATGCAGCTAGTTATGTTCATAAGCACGTATGACTTTTTTCGTTACTTAAGAAACGACCACACCAGGTATCCATTATGACTAAAGTGTAGGATTCGTAGAGAACTGAAGACTAGAAGGCAGAAAGCTATCTACATAAAGATGAAGTTGGTTTTGGGCATGTAGAGTTAGAAGTTTGAATCTACATAAGATCTAATATACAGAATCATATTGATATCGTCTTTGCAACATTTTACATGAAAATGTTTCGGTGGGATATTACGAAACATTTTTGCTTGAACGAGTCGATACACTATAAGTAATATTGTTTACTGACCTACATAAGGACATCGATGTTAGGAAATATTGGCCCATTTGTGTCATATGATAGCAAAACTATGCCGTTCCTAATTAAGGAGTATTCTTCGAATCGATGACCTGCTTTTGATGTATTACCTTATCAATTTGTACTATTTTTATCTCACCTAATTGTATATTTATATTTGAATGTACCTAATTTATTACTCTTCAGCGCCACCCTACCATTATAATTGCCTATTTTAAGTAGCATTGTAGCGCTAAAGAACACAAAAGCCATCTTTGGGATGCTTTGAGTATAGTTGGGGGCATAAGAGTGTTCAGCAAGACCTAAATTTTATATGTGGGCTTATTAATGAATTCGCAATGATAGTTACGCCCGACCTTATATTTTAGCTATATGTCATTGACCCTCAAGGCATCGAACACCGGTTGGCGCGTGTCAAATCTTGTGGACCACAGAACAGTCGCCGTCTGCTTTACGCTGGCATACTAATAGTACCTACTTATGGTCTGCAGTGCGTGCATAAACCTAGATAAGGTTTATACTCTATGCCATTAGGAATTTCGCAATCCAGCCAGTTCTCATAATGTACTAGCAATAATGTTATACTGTTCTCAGATAGAATAGGAGTTGGCTACGGGCCTCTTTTAAATAATTTTGTAAATTGTAGTGTCACTAACATTTGTATGCCTGACGCTCCACTTAGAAAAATATGTGAAAAAGTGGAAAGTTATAATTATAATGATAAATCAGTAATTATTATAATGATGGGAAATGGCTTAAATACCAGCAAAAGTGAAATATTGAAAAGCTTTTCTATTTTGAAATGTCTGAATGTTAAAAAAGTAATTTTGTGCGCCTTTCCTTTCTCTAAGCATTTCACATCAGCCCAAAATAACTGTATTCACTTACTGAATACTCAAATTTACAATTTGACATATAGTCATAGTGACAATTTTGTGTTTTTTGACACAAACAAATTTATTCATTATAATTTTTTGTTGACTGGCAAAAGTTTTTATTTGCCATATAAATTCAAATACCGATTGGCTACTTTGTTAGCTTACAATATTAATATTTTATTTAGTAAGACTTTGGAACCCGTTCCAAGTAATTTAAATTTAAACCTCAGACAATAGAGAACCACTCTAGCAATAAATTTTCAAAGAGAAAACCCAATTATCTGAATATTATACATCAAAACATACAGGGTATTTCTGGCAAGGAATTAGAATTAGAATTATTTTTGAATGAACAGAATATACATATGTTATGTGTCACGGAACATTGGTTGCGACAACACGAATTAATGCTTAGCATTGATAATTATAAAGTCGGTAGCTATTTCTCAAGAGGCTCTGCCATCAGAGGTGGATCACTTATTTTATTACAATCTGACATTAAATTTAAGGAACGTAAAGAAATAGTCGGGCTCACAGTTGAACGTACTATTGAAATTTCATGTGTAGAGCTTGAGCAGTATATTGTTATGTGTGTTTATAGACCACCATCTGCTAATTATGTAATATTCGAGACCATCATGGAAGATGCACTCAAAAAAGTGAGCACTTCTAGTAAAAAAATCATTATTTGTGGTGATTTTAACGTAAATATTCTAGAAAAATCGCAAAATTCCATTAGGTTTTTAAATCTTTTTCAATCTTATAACTTATTTCAACTATATAATGAACCAACCAGAGTCACTTCCACATCTGCCACCTGTCTTGATAATATTTTTTGTAATTGTGATACAGTTGATAAATCAATTATTAATTTTATTAATTCTGACCATAGTGGTCAGATTGCTGTGTTCGAACATCATTTTGTCGCTCAAATGTCTGCTATTACTTGCAGGCCTATTACCACAAAACGTGTTGAAAAATTTAAATCGAATGTCTGCGAAAAGATGTCGTTAATATCCTTTAAGCCAGACAATAATGTCGATAGTATGTTTAAGAAATTATTCCATAGCGTTGAAACAGAATTTAATAATATATTTACTAAAAAAATAATAAAAGTAGACAATTCAAAAATAAAATTTAGTGACTGGGCTACGTCAGGTATATATAAAAGTAGACGTAGATTATTTGAATTATATGATATAAAAGCTAATTCGAACGATCCCTCAATAGTGGAATATGTCAGAAATTATTCGAAAATATTTAAAAAGATTTGCGCGGTTGCTAAATCTAACTTTCTTAAAGAAAAAATAGTTAAAGCAACTAATAAAAACAAAGTCACATGGCAAATTATCAATAAAGAGACTTGTAAAAACAAAACACAAACAAACAAGCTCTCCCTCAAAATTGATAACACTATTATCGAGAAAGATGGGGAAATTGCCAACGCTTTTGAGACCTACTTTACAAATATCCCGGTCACAATAACTAATGGATTATTATCTAACCCAGATCAAGCTAATTCCCTGCTCAAATCGCATGTCGATGAATGCAAAACTCCCTTTATATTTGAGTACATTAACTTTAAGACAGTTTTGAATGCCTTCAAGGAACTTAATATTAAAAGAACTGAAGATTTATGGGGTCTCTCTACAGATGTATTAAAAAATATAATACATATTATAGCTCCTCACTTGGCAATTATATTTAATAAATGTATTGATGAAGGTTGTTTTCCAAATTTAATGAAACTTAGTAAAGTCATACCTTTATTTAAAAGCGGAGAAAAAAATGACCCGTCAAATTTCAGACCCATTTCAATTTTACCTACATTTAGTAAAATTTTTGAAAAAATAATTTCTGATCAGATACTAAGCCATTTCACTGTAAATAAGCTATTACATAAAAACCAATATGGTTTTACTAAAGGGAAATCTACAACAGATGCAGGAGTAGCACTCATCAAGCATGTGTTTGATGCATGGGATAATAAGCAAGATATCGTGGGTGTTTTTTGCGATTTATCAAAAGCGTTTGATTGCGTAAATCACCAAACCTTGATTTTGAAATTGCGGCATTATGGTGTATCTAACAATTCACTTGATCTAATTAAGTCATATCTGTCTGACCGAACTCAAAAAGTCAGTGTGAATGGAGTTAATTCGTCCGGTACTCCATTATTAATGGGAGTGCCCCAGGGCTCAATATTGGGACCTTTGCTATTTTTAATATATATTAATGACCTGCCATTCTTTACCAATGATTTATGTGAGATAGTATTATTTGCCGATGATACTTCTCTAATGTTCAAAATTAATAGACAAAATGAAAATGTTGATGACATTAATTTAGCTCTCAGCCAGGTACTCAATTGGTTTAAAACTAACAACCTTTTACTTAATGCCAATAAAACAAAATGCGTAAAGTTTTCAATGCCGAATGTAAAGCAGGTCAACACTATAATAAAAATTAATGAGGAACAAATTGAACTCATTAACTCTACTATATTTCTTGGCATAAACTTAGATTCTAAATTACAATGGTCTCCTCACATAACTTCTCTGGCTGGAAGACTGAGTTCGGCGGCATATGCTGTTAGGAAGATAAGGCAACTGACTGATGTGGAGACGGCAAGATTGGTTTATTTTAGCTATTTTCACAGCGTCATGTCGTATGGTCTGCTCTTATGGGGATCTGCGGCCGACCTACAGACTATTTTCGTGTTACAAAAGAGGGCCATCCGAGCCATTTACAAGCTAACACCACGTGACTCGCTGCGAGAATTATTCAAGGAAATCAACATCCTAACAGTCGCATCTCAATACATTTTTGACTGTCTAATGTATGTATACAAAAACTTGCATACTTTTCCTAAAAAATCTGACACTCATAGCATCAACACTAGAAATAAACACAAGCTTGCTGTCCCTAAACGTAGACTTCATAAGATTGGTAATTCATTTGTTGGTTTAAGTATAACTTTTTTTAATAAATTACCTCAAGTTATTGTTGATTTACCATTGAATAAATTTAAGCTAATTGTTAAAGCTTGTCTTTTGAAAAAAGGGTACTACAGAGTAGAAGACTATATTAATGACAAAGAAGTGTGGACCACTAACTAGTCTGTTCGCCCTCACATGAAAAATTTCACTAATTATATTTACTAATTGTATTTCTATTTATACAAACTCAGCAAGAGGTACCTATTTCTTTACGTATTTGTCAACTCGCAAGTTGGCAAAATTCTTATTAAGCACGAATGTGCATTAGGACCTACAGTTTGTTTAATTTAAATATATATATTTTTTAATTTTTCTTATTACTTTGAATCAATGAATTATTTTTTACAATTTACTACATTATTTTATCTAATTACTACACTGTATGTCTTAGTGCAAAACTAGTTATAAGTTCAGCTATATTTGTAATATGAACGACAGAGTTTCTTGCCGGGATCTTCTCTGTAAGTTATAGGTTCCGAACCGGAGGTAGCGTCATTTGCATTATATAGACGTTTCATAAATATTACTGGTGTAATTTACATGAATAAAAGAATATTGAATTTGAATTTGAATTTGTCCATCCCACAGGACTCCGTATCTTGGAAGACGTATGCCCAGGGCCAGCGTTAGGGTGGCGCGCGGTTGGGCAACAGCCCAGGGCGCACGGACTTAAACTAGCACTAGAAAGCTACCCTGAGGTACCCAGATGTATTCCCCTAAATCGATGTGTTGGTATACGCTTTTACAGGGGCGCTGGCGGAAATTCGTCCAGGGCGCCAGTAATGCTAGAACCGGCACTGTATGCCTGGTAGGAAAATGGACTCCGGACATTTGACAGATCAAAGACAAACCTGTCATAATCCTTAAATTTAGTGCAACAACCGTTAACTAGTCAGCTACCGTTAAATTTAAGTAAACTGAGCTTTGAATATTGTAGGCTTGAATAGACCGCTACATCCAAAATAACAATACATTGAGTTGTCGATAATTCATAGACTCCAACTTCGTGTCAGTAAAAAGACCGAGATTTTTAAAATAGGTACTTACTACTAATTATTTCGATCATTCAATACTAAAAAATAAATGTTATGTCATATGAATGAGCATAACTTGTTTTTGCACTAATACGTTTTATTTTCATAACGATAAAAAGTATATTTATGTGGTTTTAGTTTTACTAATTAAATAGTACATAAGCACCTTTTTATCTATTCATTAATAATAACAGTAAATACTCGCATGTAGGAACTTTTAACAAATCAAGTTCAACGACTTCTGTAGTTGGTTTCGTAATAGAAACATTGCATTCTCTGTATTGGTTGTCAAGGCTAGACGGTCATTGCTTCCATCAGTGAATGGTAGAAGTACTTACTTGTTACCCAATATCTAAGCCTGTACCACGATAAACATAATAGAATGACGGATCACTCAAACTGTTAGAATTCGAGATAGTACCAATTTCTATTTACGAAATTCGGCCGATCGAGAAACTGCATAGACAAATTAGACTGTGTGTGCGTTAACTTTCAAATGGGAATTATTTATGTATAGGCTTTATATTAATTATATATTATTAAAAAATGTCATGCGTTATTTTATTATCCAATTAAAATGTGATACGGTCGACACCACGTGAGGATAGAAACTTGCAGTTTGATATTCGTTTTTATGCCAATGACATTAGGGGGGCCAAAGCAGAAAGTTTGACGAGCTTTTGACTTTTGACTATAAACTGAAATTCATATCAAATTTATTTTTGTCGAGTCACTCAAATTCACATCTTAATATATATGTCACCGTAAGATTGTAAAAATCGTTAGATTACAATCTATCTCGCGAGATTGTAAACTGTCGACAGATTGTGAACCGTAACATTATGATTGCAATTTAACGCATTATTTTTCGTTATATTGTAATCTATCGATGGGAATCGGTCAAATTGTGAACTGATGTAGAACGAAATGCATCTCGCGCGCTGATTGGTTGAGAGTTATGTGCAGTTATGTGCCCCCCGCCGCCACGTCATTCGCCATATTTGTTTGTTATTTCGTTTGTTGTCTTTATACTATTAATTTATGGTATGTTTAAAGGACTAAATGTTTGTTTATAAAAGTTTCTTAAAATTTTCCAATTTTAATTTGTGTTAAAAAACAAAATAATTGTTTCATTTTATTGTAATTTTCAATTATAATTTCGAGTGTTTAAAGAATAAATATTTCGGTACAATTATTTCTCAACGTATGTCAGGATTATTGATTACCTAGTAAATAGTAAATAAATATGTACTTGAAGATTTTTTGAAGTGCATTTATTTTATTTAAACGACATCTCTATTTCTTTAAATAAAAGAAATGATTTGAATTGAATTTCATTCCTACTTTACGCGGACATACAAAGGCTGGTCGTGATTGGTCGCTCATACAATAAACCGACCAATCAGGAAGAGCTTTCGGACAGTTGACAGTTTGACGCCTAACAGATTGTAATTTAACGGTTTCACTTCGATAGATTACAATAAAGCGAAAAATAATCCGTTAAATTGCAATCCCCAGTTACGGTTCACAATCTGTCGATAGTTTACAATCTCGCGAGGTAGATTGTAATCTAACGATTTTTACAATCTTACGGTGACATATACAAATGAATACCTATTTCCCTTGGCACGCAATCACGCATGAACGGCTAGATCAATTTTAACTTTTTTATCCATGTCCGTTATTGTCAGGAGAAGGTTCTTATGAAAGAAAATCTACAATTAAATAGCTGTCGTTACGTCTGTCGGGTCAGCTAGTTAGGTTATAATTCCGAATAATTTGGTGTAATTATGAGTTTCTTTTTTCTACCTAACAATGGCTGCGAAGCATTATCATATGACAGAGCTTTCGAAGGAACGGTAGGCTCTCACTCCCTAAAAATATTTGTGTTTGATTTGCTTTCGTGACAAGACCGAAACTTCGTAGGCACTTCGTAGGTACTCCGTAGTAGGGTCCATGGTGTTAATAAACTCGGCAGCATTCACGCTTGGCAGGCGAAGATAATTTAGATCAAAGTAACTACGTGAACAGATATTACTGTATCAGAGATTAAACGTGGATTTAATTGCAAATGTACTTGATACGGGAGTTTTGTTTATCATTATAAGTTTTGTTTATAATTAATTATTATTAAAAGCTTTTTATCTGACGGTACTAAACGCTCCAATAAATTAGAGGTGTCCGAATCGTCAGTGAAAAATGTATCAAAATTAAAAAGTATCAATTCGGACACTGTGTCCGAATAAACTATGTCCGAGTCGTCATCAAGTCGTTGGTAGTTAGCACTCCTGGATGTTGAACCGAGGATTCGTGAGACATCGTTGGTACAATCCCTACATAGGACAATTACTACTATCAAAGAGTATATTTAGATACAAAAAACATTCAGTTTAATTAAAAACTTCCAAATCTTTGAAAAAATATATATTTACCTCCTTACGTGTCATCTGGTCACTGCATTATATCGATAGTTAGATCTGATATGACTTGGCTCAAATCTATGAAGTATTTTTCACAGAGTTATGCGTAGGCGGGTGAAGCATCGTGTAAAATCGAGTGATTGTGGAATTAAATGTGTTGACTAAAATACTTCGATGCTATTTCTGAACCCGTCCTCTACACACGAAGTGTTGGGAACGGATTACAATTCGGAAACTAAGTATGTCTTTTTTAACATAAATTATTCGATAGAGAACAGATTATAAGTAATAGTTTCTGTCGTTTGTCAGAAAGTGGGCTGACATTTTCGAATTTTTCACGCGCGGTAGCCCCCATTGCGTTTACTAATTTGGCAATATCGCTCCCAGTACTGAGATAAAACCGTTTCTGATATAAGACTACCCATGTATTCACGGCAATAAGGCCGAGTTTAGTACAACGTTTAAAAACTTTAAACCCAAATATCTCAAAACAGAAAAGAAAGGACGTTCATCATTATTGCAATGGACCCTTCATATGTTAAAACCGCCCAAGTGCGAGTGGGACTCACCCATGAAGGGTTCCGTAGCAGCAAGTAACATAATATACCTAAATGTTTATATTTGAGTTGATTGAATTAAAGGTAAATTGCAGTTAACGATTTATGACGTATTAAAAAAAACTACTTACCTACTAGATCTCGTTCGAACCAATTTTCGCTGGTAGTTTGCATGTAAATGTACATCATATATTTGTTTAGTTTTCTCATCGCCTTAGTTTAAGAGGTAAAGGGGGGAGGGGACCAACATTTTTCCTCTTTTGAAGCACCTCTCGCGCAAACTATTCCGTTTATAAAAAAAAATATTAGAAACCTCAATATAATTTTTGAAACCCAAAAATTTTTATTTCCTTTTTTTGTATGAAAATTTTAATGTGGATCACCGAATACATCTATCTACCAGGTTTCCACAGTAGGTATAGCTCTTATAGTTACGGAAAAAGTGTCTGTGACATACGGACGGACAGACAGACAAACGGACGGACAGACATGACGAATCCATAATGGTTCCGTTTTTTGCCATCCGGCTACAGAACCCTAAAAATGAACTGTTTGCCAGAATCTTAGAATCTAGGGAAAGTAAGTTTGTGCCCAGGAAAAGGTTAAACATTAAAACCAGTAAAATAAATTAGTAGTAGAATAAATTAGTAGATTAATTAGTCTTTTATTTGTCTTAAGAACATAATATCACTCGAACTTGACTCTTTTTGACCTTCTCTCTTCCAATCTTACTTCGGGCTCAGCCTGGTTTTGACAGCAGCAACAACAGCAAACGGATAAAATTTTGAGGAGGACTCGCAAAAGTATGTAAACCACCACAGCTATAAAACCAAGGACATCTAACTGGAGTTGTTGGTACAGGGGCACATCGCTAGATGTCGCTCGAAGGTTCGGTGCGCCGCGGTAACGAGCTACGTACTCTGTCCAATAGATGGCGTTTTCTAAAGGCGAAATCGTCCGGTCGTGCCATATTCTGGACACTAACTTTGCACGTTGCTGGAATCTGGAAATCGAATTCAAAATTGAGCAAGCGATTTCACTTGACGTTTAATAGCTTTATGTTCTGATTTGAGTAAAGTAAAACCTGCGACAACTTTGCTAAATAAAATCAACGGTCTTCAAAGACTTAATTACCTCTATCATCGTGCTTGCCAAATTTGAAAATAAATGTCTAAAAATCGTTATATTCGAAAAATCCGAAACCTGCTTTACTTGCCCCTGGAATTTATACCCTTTAGAAAGTTATCTTATCGAGATCAAGAGGATGACTAGAATAATGTGAAATAGCATTAAAAAGACTTACAAAAAACTGGCTCGTATTTTCTCTGAATCACATTTTTGATAGGTCGACAGAATTAACTACTGAAAACCTAACTGCGAAAGAAATAGGATAGGTACTCACGTTTGATCTAAAACCTCATTGATCGCGTCCAGAAGATATTCCTTCTTCAGATCTTGATACGAGACAATTTCGGCCAACCCTGCATCCTGTAGCGCAGCAGCATTCCCATACTGGTCTCCAAAAAGAGGTATGGCTACGACTGGTATACCTGCATCAATGGCTTCGATGGAGCTGAGTATACCAGCGTGGGATACAAAGAGTTTGACATTTTCATGTTCTGGAAAGTTATGTATTTCGTTTAGACTACATGTAAGTTTTGTAAAGGTTGACTGGTAGAGAATGCCCATAGCATTAATTCCACCTGTTGTTAGGATTAAAGCAAATTAAGAAAAGTTTGTCTTCCAAATTAATTTAACTCGACCGAGAATCGAACTCTGGCTCTTTCACGTATCGACTATAAGATAGTCATCTCTTTTTATGACAATGAAAATAATATCCTCTAGCGAGAAAAACATTAAGCAGGCAGAAACATAGGGGATGTCATGCAACTAAATAGTACAAAGGTTTGAAACAACTCTTTAAAAGCGTACCCTATACGTAGTTTAAAAAAACTATTTCCAAGACGAGCCTACATACCTTTCTACAACGTTAACATTACATTACACACTCCCCAATATTGCGTTAAAGAAGTTAAAATATAAAACTACCAGCCTAATTGATGTCCCAGTACAGGGAGTCTACCTACTCCCAAAAGCAAAACGAACAAACAAAGGTTTCGTTTTTGAAGATTAATCAAAAATTGTGTATTAAAACGTGGTTTTTCACGAGTAAAAAAATATTTTGTTTTTGATAACGCTTTGTTTGCATTCGAAGTTGGTTGCGATTTTGAGAATTAAAAAGTGCTATCCGTCCTTGGATCTGACATATTCCGATTTTGGTAGTAGATGTACAGGGTTTAAGTCTTTTTTTTATTTTTTACATTGCTCTTCATATTGACCTCATCCCACCTGATGTTAAGTGGTAATGAGGTTCTAGCTTAAGGGTGATAAGTAGGTACAGCAGAATAAATCTTTACTGGACTTGTCGCCCTTACCTTGAAGGCTTGACCCCTACTACTAATGTAGCACCCTCCAGGAGCTCTGGAAACCTTACTTACACGCAGGAACACAACTACCTACACAGAAGTGATTGTTATTTGGCTGCGAAAAATGATTTTTATTTTCATTGAAATCTAGTCGATTCACTAATGGGTATTGGCTTAATCACTGCGCATACCAAATACGGTTGTTACCATGATCACAATCATCTTCAAAAAATAAACATACGTGGGCTCGTGTTAGTAGATAAATACGCTATAGTTTGTAGATCCAGGCGTCCAATATTGAGTACTTACTTAAAATATCGTACTGCGGGAACCACCTCATAGTCATAACGTTCCTTGGCAGGTCTTCCAAACTACCGGCATCCCATTTCCAGAGAACCCTCAGAGGCAATTTAGCGAATGTTGATAACAGCTCCTTTAATTTATCCTTTGGTAAAGTGGAATCTTTCACCGTGGAACCCAAATTGACGTAAATAACGCCATACTCAGCTTCGTTTATGAACCTCTCTATTTCCTGGAACGAGCACTCTATGTTAGTTTATGGTAAGAGGTAGGGAAGATTAGACGATTTGAATTGTAGCGGGTAATATGGATTTAGTTTTACCTGCTAACACTGTACCTATATAGACTTCATTTGTTGGTTTCGTCTTAATACCTAATATGTTTTTTATTTTATAAAATGTTATAAAAAATATTTACTATTGCCCGCGAATTCATTAATTTTATTTCGGGATAAAAAGTGTCTTATTTGTTATTCTAACGCCAAATCTACATATGGCTTTTAAATCCGTTTGCTAAGTAATTTTTACGAAAAGACTTAAAAATATCCATGCACACAAACTTCAACGTTAGAATTTAGTAGGAAAAAGGGTGTATTTATCTTGAATGTTGTGGTAATTATCCAAATAGTACAATTTTAGGACACCTTTCTAATTACCAAAGGAAATCATACAAAGATTACTTACATACATTACCTTCTACCGTATCACAGATCCTAAAGAAGATTTTTTCAAATGGTTTTAGAGTTACATATAAGACCAATAATTTCAAATAATTAGCCGAATGATTTGAACGACTACATTTTCACTACGTAGGTATATCAGTTTAAATATTTGTTGCGGGACTCTGCATACTTCCATACACTTAAACTTGGTTTATTTAAATTATAAAATTCAAGGAAAATTGTTTGAATCTACATTCTACTTATTTGGTCTACTTTGTATTCTGTGTCATTCACACTTTAAAAAAAAAAATGTTGTACCTAACAAAGTACCTATGTATTCAATCATTGTAGGTATTTCGTTTGTTTCTCATGTTGTCATGATGTCACAAGACAAATTCAGTAAATAAAACGATTAGATCATGGTCCACTAGTCGAATACGAATTCCTAATGCGTCAAGGTTCATGTTACCCATGACATTGGCTTTATAATTTATGTATATATTAAGTACATTACTATTTAATTTAGAGTTACCTATAAGACCAAAAACACTTTACACATATTATGGTTAGCGTTAATACATGCAGTATATTAAAAAAGTAGGCTATTCCAACCCATCAACGCTACACAAAAAATATTTCACACATTCGCAAAAGTAAGTAACAACCGCAAAAGGCTTCAAGCAAATTATTTGAGTGTTTACAAAATTCCGAAACAGAGGGCTCATTATTATTCAACATATTTTATTTTTAAACACGGAGACAAGGTTCAATCAGGTATTTATTTACTCACCGTAGGGATAACCTTCGGAGGTCTCACGTGTATTCCTCCCACGTCAATAACGTTATCAGCTCTTCCTACGCCTCCGTACACCGATTGGTGTGTGTTTACAAACACCATGCTTGCATTAGCCGCGATACTCTCCAACGACGGCAAATTGTCCCCCAGATATTTGTACAGGTAAACATGATCAGTCACCTGTGATCCGACGTAATAAACCCAATTCGAGACGTGATACAACACGTAGCTCTTCAATCGTTCGAAGAACCAAGGCGCTTTGCCGTAGGGTAAGCCCGCTTGGGTTACGTACGCAGAATTGAATGCGATTCCCAGCCTGTTGTACTGCCATGGCTGGATAGGCTGAGGGCTGAAAGCTATATAAGGTGCACTAAAATTGGCAGCCAGCGCCAAACCACAATCACTGTTATACGACTCAACTATTATCACATCGAATGTAGGTCGAGTCCTTATCATGTGTAGCACTTGGTGATTGTTCAAAAGAGCCTTGCAGTCATCGTTGCCGGCTTTAGTTGCCACTAACGTCTCGAAAGGCACTCTGCTCACTTCATTCACGATCACTGATTCGTAAGACAGTCCTTTGTACACTAATTGGTTTTCACTTAGCAGGACATCTTTGTACGTCGCTGGTGCGTTGGGCAATTGGAAGTGGCTGATGAGGGTTACTTCATGGTTGCGGTTCGCCAATTCTCTGAACAATCCTCTGTATGTTAAGTAGTTGTTTCGATCCAGGGACGGGAATATTCCGAGTATTCTGTAGCTGGTGGTCGCGTAAATAGTGGCCACAAAGTACAAGGCGAGTAGAATGTTTTTCGCCATTGTACGTTCGTTTGGCCGAACAGTTTGGTGTTCACTAGGGCGTAAATGGTTGCCGGCTTGCGTGGTTATCTAATAATAGAGGTAGAAGACATGAGGTAATCGTTCTGATGACGTCGCGCTTTCGTAAGAACTAGAAATATTCGTGAGTCTGCGGTGTCATTGATCGTGACCTCGATTCGCATCGGAAGCGTGCTCTGGTGGACGCGTCACATTTGCTACTAAGGTGTGACGCCATTTTCTTCGGTTGTGATTATTTATCATTGATTAATTATCTACATACAATGCGTTGCATGGCACGAGCGACAAGTATTGTTCGATAAACGGCCGACTAACCTGACCTATCCCTAAATAATATGCATTTATGTTACTGGTTATTTTTGTCATACAGAACTTTTTTTTGTAAATAAAGATTAACTTTAATTTGTCTGTATTTGAACAGAGATTATATTTTATAGTTAACTAGGTGACCCGGCGAACTTTGTTCCGCTTTAGAGGCAATAAATGACTTTAAAAAAAGTAAAAAAAAATAATCAAAAAGTATCCTATGTCCTCCTCCTGGTTTTAAACTATCTACCCACCAATTTTCAGCCAAATCAGTTCCGCCGTTCTTAAGTTATAAATAGTGTAACTAACACGACTTTCTTTTATATATATATAGATTATTATATTGAGCTACAAAATATTTAAAATATAAATATATAAAACTAGCGGCCCACCGCGGCTTTGCACGCTTTTTAAACTGTTTTTTCCACTTTTTCCTATAATGCTTCGTTCCTATTGGTCGCATCATGATCTTATATAGCCTTCTTCGATAAATTAACTATCGAACACAAAATTTTCTTTTCATTATGAACCTGTGGTTCCTCAGATTAGCTCGTTTAGATAAACAAACCAATAGTTCAGCTTTATAATATTAGTACAAGTAGATAAGATACGTGAGCATCGGAAAATTAAAAAAAAACACCAGAAAGAAACAAATAAATGAAATGTATAGTTCGTAGTCAGTGTTGTGATCGCCAATAAAAATAATCTCAATTTTAGTTCAGTTGTAGGTTGTAGTTTTTCGTAGACAGCATAGCAACGTTTCAATGTAGACGATCAGTAGCATTAAAGTTTATTTTTTTAAAGATAAAAATAACTATGATTATATTAGTATATTTCAGTGGAACTAATATTAAATGCCTAAAATATTTACGTTCCCGTCCTAATTAGTTCTTATCTTGGCTATATGATGGTTGAATAAAATCATTTGACCGTTGAATGTAAGACTGTTTTTTCTGGATCAGTGTTAACTTTATATTTTCTGAAAATATATTTATCTTATGCATTATGGTAGAGAATGTAAGTAGTTAAAGTATCTATGTATTTAAAAAAAATGTAAATTAATGTTAAAAACATAATTTTTAAAATAATTCGTATGATTTTATTTCCTAAACATATTTAATTTTTTCCACCGATTGTTCTGCTAAATATTATTTAGTTTCAGATAAATATTTTTGTTAGTGTTACCGATACTGTTATAAGTAGGTACTCTATATTTCATTACAAGAAATAAAATAAAATAGAATACCTTTCAGCACAACCCTATCAATCCAAATGCATACTATATATCGATATTAGTAGCTTTGTTCGTATCTTTAAGTAGGTAGATACGTATTCATAGGCAGTGCTTAAGATATAATATATAATACATACGCAGACCATACATACGGTAGCAGCACAATTTAAATAATAATGCAGCCTGGGAGCTAAACAAAAAGAAACTGCTGAAACGACGTAATCAATGAGACACGCCCGCTAAATATTGTTTTATGTTAGTCACTGATGCGAGAATATTTTTATTTTATTTTTTTTTATATTGCACTTCAAAATTGACCTCATCCCACCTGATGTTAAGTGGTAATGAGGTCCTAGCTTAAGGGTGACAAGTACAACAGAATAAATCTTTACTGGACTTGTCGCCCTTACCTTGAAGGCTTGACCCCTGCTACTAATGTAGCACCCCCCAGCACAGAAGTGATTGTTATTTGGCTGCGGTCTCCTGTAAGGTGGAGGTATTTCACCAGTCGGGCTGCTCCAGTTCGAGCGATAAATCGCTATGCCCTACCTCTCTTAAAATTTTGTTGGGGTCATCTTTACTTAACTCATTCTGATTTCATTGAACACATTGTCAATCTTAGTCCGAGTTTTTGCTAGCATAATGTGACGATGTCCAGTCGTAATTCCTCTTATTGAAGAGAAAACGCCCCATGTTAGTAACACAAGCTGTGTTACATGATGGCGCGTCTCTCTTCCGGACTGCATTAGAATTCAAATAGTGGTAGACGTCTGTAACCACCTTTTGACGTGCAAAGAGAGCCGACAGACTGGAAACTATTCTCGGGCAGCCAAGCGTGGCCTTAGACTGTTACAAAACAATGCCTGCTGTAGTGCCATTGATCACCCATACTAATTAGCTGTACAGTACAAAGGTGCTCCTTCGTCTGACTGTGTGACTTTGTTGAAAGACTTGTTTGTTTGGTTCAATGTTCAATCGGTAATGAAATACGCAGTTTGAGTGTGCGTAGGCACAGTTGATTATGCTAGGGCGCTTACCCGAATAGAAGTTGTCAAACTTCCTTACACGTATAAAATGTATGAAATTTATATTTAGCTTAGAAAAGTCGCGTGATCTTGATCGTGTGAAATGTCATTCTTATACATTTTATATGTCGAAACGATAACGAAATTCGGCGACTGCTTCATGGGTAGGTCTCCTCATGGTACTTTTTAGGATCTTGAAGTTAAAAGTATAATTTATGAAGTTATTTTTTTTTGTTTCAAGAGTAACCAGATTATTAGGCATCCTAGGCAAGGCAAGAGCCTTTGGTCTTAATCGGTATGTATCAAGGGAATTGATAGATTTCTTGTTAACTTCAAGTACATTACATGTAAGCTTCGTAGGTACATGAGTATCCGTATTGAAGTTCTTCCAAAATTCATTAAACCTACATCTTTCCAACTTCAAACTTTTTCTTCTATCATGATTTTTCGGTTCTTTAAGTAGGTACCTATTTTGTATAAATTGTTACTTCTATTTGTGATTTGTTTCCAAATCATATAAATCAGACTTTCACCTTTTATATAAAACTAGCTGTGCCCGCGACATCGTTCGCGTGGACTACATCCTTTCATGGTTGGTTTTACCCCTATCTGCCCTAATATTAAAAAAGAAGTCTATATTTTAATAGAGCTACATTTGTGCCAACTTTCATATCTCTAACTTAAAAAATAAACATTTTCCCATATAAACTTTCAAAGGTGGCATTTCCCCCCCCCCCCCCCCCCCCCTTACTTTCTAACAAAAAGTAGCCTATGTCCGTTCTTGAGGTTCAACCTATACCTATGCCAAATTTCATCAAAATCGGTTGAGAGGTTTAAGCGGGAAAGCGTAACTGACAGACAGACAGACAGAGTTACTTTCGCATTTATAATATTAGTAGGGATGAATCGCTGAACGTTAGTCTGGCTTAAACTCGAGAACGCCTAGGGAAGGTTTAAAAGATTAGAAATTTAAAAAAAAATAGGCGTTACGAACTTCGCCGGGACAGCTTGTCTTGTACATTAAAATGTTGCTCAACACTATTATAAGCAATATCTTCATCAGAGACAAATGGGAACGGAGTCATGCTTGAGCGATAAACGAAAGTGGTATACTTAACTTAAAGCATATGAAGTACATTCACGTAAACTGGGCCCTAAGGTACCGCCGTCGTTACCGCGACGAGACACTATCATAAGGTTTCGTGAATAGGGCTGACCAAAATATATCTTTGCAATATAAAACGTAGAAAAAATACAACCTGTTTACAATTTTTATAGCGAACTTTTAAAGAGACAAAAAATTTAATTTCCCCTTACGGTGTGCCTTCACATATAGCGCGTGCTGCTCTTCCAATTGCTAACCACTTGTGGTTAGAATAGAATTGAAAAAATCTTTATTCATGTAAGCTTTACAAAAGCACTTATGAATCGTCAGTACAAATTAAGCATTCTACCACCGTGTTCGGAATGTTAGTTATGTTAGCTCACAATAAATTGTTATCGTAGGTTAATTTTTTCTGTTATATTTACCTCTTAGCTTCCGGTAAGTGCCCTCTGCCGAATATGTTTAGAAATACATATTTATTGTACATAGAAAGTCGTACCTTGTTTTTATCTACCGGTTTCCTTGATATACAATCAAATATGCCAGACCCAACACTGTTTTTTGATGAGGCTTACCCTCAATTTTGGTACCAGAGGCAACACTTACAGCTCGATATTAAATCTTATGCGCACGACATCAAGGCGATGCAAAATCCAAACGGTCCTTTATACTTTAAATATATATTTTATTTTATTTAATCATTTATGTTTAAGCATTGTTATATATTGAATACGTACCATAAATTTATTTATAATACTTAATTTATTGTTGTTTATTATGATTTCTTTTTTTTAAGTTATTTACGCACTCTTCTTTACTATTACTGCAGCCTATATAAACTATCTGCATGACCCAAGAGTTGACTGCTAGATAGTGCCTCTAGCATGAAGTCTATTTGTTGTATTTGTTTGTGCTATAAAGTTTTTAAATAAATAATAAATGGTGTAGTCTGTGGTGCTTTTGTCTGTACAATACAGTGGAAGTGCAGTGGGGGTGAAATTTGTTCCAAATTCAAATTCAAATTCAAATTCAATATTCTTTTATTCATGTAAATTACACCAGTAATATTTATGAAACGTCTATATATTGCAAATGACGCTACCTCCGGTTCGGAACCTATAACTTACAGAGAAGATCCCGGCAAGAAACTCTGTCGTTCATATTACAAATATAGCTGAACTTATAACTAGTTTTGCACTAAGACATACAGTGTAGTAATTAGATAAAATAATGTAGTGAATTGTAAAAAATAATTCATTGATTCAAAGTAATAAGAAAAATAAAAAAATATATATATTTAAATTAAACAAACTGTAGGTCCTAATGCACATTCGTGCTTAATAAGAATTTTGCCAACTTGCGAGTTGACAAATACGTAAAGAAATAGGTACCTCTTGCTGAGTTTGTATAAATAGAAATACAATTAGTAAATATAATTAGTGAAATTTTTCATGTGAGGGCGAACAGACTAGTTAGTGGTCCACACTTCTTTGTCATTAATATAGTCTTCTACTCTGTAGTACCCTTTTTTCAAAAGACAACCTTTAACAATTAGCTTAAATTTATTTAATGGTAAATCAACAATAACTTGAGGTAATTTATTAAAAAAAGTTATACTTAAACCAACAAATGAATTACCAATCTTATGAAGTCTACGTTTAGGGACAGCAAGCTTGTGTTTATTTCTAGTGTTGATGCTATGAGTGTCAGATTTTTTAGGAAAAGTATGCAAGTTTTTGTATACATACATTAGACAGTCAAAAATGTATTGAGATGCGACTGTTAGGATGTTGATTTCCTTGAATAATTCTCGCAGCGAGTCACGTGGTGTTAGCTTGTAAATGGCTCGGATGGCCCTCTTTTGTAACACGAAAATAGTCTGTAGGTCGGCCGCAGATCCCCATAAGAGCAGACCATACGACATTCCCTGGAGGCAACCCTACGGATTGATAGAAAAAGAGCCAGACTGTTTGGATTAGCAGGAATTATGGTCTATTCGCTGTTGTTTACGTGTACTTGCCCTGCCATTACGCAATGTCAGCTTGCTTGAAAGCGTTTAGATCAACGTTGGCCGATAAAGACTTTGCCTATTTTATGTACATGACAGTTGAGGCAGATAAATTGTTTTCTTTTGTTTATCATTTTGATTATTTGGGCGTTTTCTGTACGATTTATTAGGAAAAATAGTTTAATACTTAGGTATTTGAAGGAATTTTAAAACAGAATATGTCCATACATCGGTACATGTAGGTACAGACTTATACTTATGTTTTGTGATTAGATTTAAAAGAGAATTATCTTTATACATTTTTGCAAATTAAGAAATATAAATAAACTAGCTGTGCCCGCAACTTCGTTCACGTGGACTACAGGGCTTTTCCGGTTTTTTCCCGCTAACTCCCGTTCCCGTGGGAATTTTGCAATATCCTGTTGCAACTAAGCTTTACGTTTACTAAGGTACCTGCAAGCCAAATTTCAAGCGGCTAACTTAAGCGGCTTACATTTTTCATACAAAAGGATTTTCCCGCTAATTCCCGTTCCCGTGGGAATTTCGGGAATAACTTTCTTAGTGCACCTCTACGATACCTAAGCTATGTCCCTTCTAAATTTCAAGTGCATATGTTTAGCCGTTTAGGCTGTGCGTTGATATGTCAGCGAGTCAGTCAGTTTCTCCTTTTACATAGGTATTTAGATGTAGGTACGTCTTTTATTTCTTAAAAGTCGGAACATACTAGCATAAAAGTTGCTGCTAAAAATATCTAATACTTAACTTTTTATCAATACGTAGATATCCTTGCTTGTTATTTATTGTAAAATATATATGTTTTTAATAACCTTGTTCATACTAAATATTTTCATATCTTTTTAATGAATGTTTTAAATCAAACCATTACCTACTCGAAACCATTTCTGCAAAGTAGGCGTTAGCAAGTAGAGTAAGTTTAATTTGTTTTTGTGCATGTGCAATTTTACTCTAAAAATCCTGTATAAATAACACAGGTCAACAATGATTTTGGTGCACGCAAACCAATAGCTGTTTTTAGCTAAAAATGGCATAAGGAAGCCAATTCTGGCTTCAAAATACTTCTATCACGTATCATTTCTGAGATATTTTGCTTCAAATCTTAAAAACAGCCATTTTGGGTCTTCTTCAAACACATTGAACTATTTCATTGATTATTTCTGGCTGTTTCAAATATATGCAAAAAGAAGCAAAGACCTTTGCCATGAAATATATATTTGGTTTATTTATAAATTTTGTTTAATTGTGAAAATATTCAAGTAGTTCTCAGCGGTGTTATTTTCCTTTCAATCGATTAGTTTAGTTCTATATGGGAAAAAAGGTTGCAGCTAGAATGTAGATTAACTACAAAAATAATAATGCTAGAA
The DNA here is from genome assembly GCA_037074685.1 of Glyphodes pyloalis. Taxonomy (NCBI): domain Eukaryota; kingdom Metazoa; phylum Arthropoda; class Insecta; order Lepidoptera; family Crambidae; genus Glyphodes; species Glyphodes pyloalis. The sequence continues at coordinate 13,703,254 of JAYKKO010000013.1, forward strand.
TTAAAATTTAAATTATGTTACAAATAAGAGAGGTAGTAGTTTATTTTTTAATATCTAATTATGAAATTCACTCGCTCGGGACTGGCAGCAGACCATGGAAAAATCCCTAAATTCACTGAATTTTACTTTTTTGAAGTAAAATTACAATGAATTTGGACGTGTTAGAAAAGAAATAAAACTATATTCATGTATAGCAGACAAACAGCTACAACAAAAGTTTACTCACTTTAAAGCAGCATGCAAAATGTATAATTTTGTTGACTTGTGTAATAAGATAAAACCTGTGTCGGTATCAAGCAATAGCCTTGATATTTCGTACTGGTGATTTTTAATATCAACCATCTATTATAACAATGAACAGTGCGTGCAAAACCCTTAATCCGACAATGAAGATAACTCCCCAAGCAGAAAAATATTACAAACCCAATTGTTGGCCAATCCTATTATCGCCAAACAGCCACTATCAGATAACACAACAAAAAGCCCTTGAAAAAGATATCTGTATAGGCACGTGCACTGATATGTATACAAGCTCATTCTAAATCCAACCTTATAGTGTTGTCATAAAAACTCAAGTATTTACAATTCATTGCTCGTGACTGTACCAGAACCCCGCTGTCTATTATATTCGCATTTGTAAGAAGCATTAGTTCAGACCCCAACAACATAAAAATGTAATTACAAGGAGCTTCGCGGAGCACTTAAATATAGATTTACCCTTTGAAAACCGATTTGATGGAGCCGAGGTGTGAGATCCATCATATCTCGATTGTGCCCTCTTCAATTATTCCCTTCTCCAAACTGATAACTTGATTCATTTTTCATACCGATAGACGTGTTTTGATTTATTTTTCATGCTTTTTGGGGGCTGGTTTCGCGTAACGGAAATTTAATTGTCGGCAGTCCTGTAGCTGCATTGTAATTGAACGATTGATTTACAAGCAAATTCAATAGTGTAACCTAAGGCTTCCGTCGTCGAAATTAAGTCACCCTCTATAGGTTACTAGCATTATTACTACGTGCGTATGTATACGGGTTGGTGAATTACATCCGTACGATGTTCGAAAAATATAAACATTTCAACTTTCCTTGACCTAAAAAATTAACCAAGATCTCCAGACCTTCTGAGGGGGTACATTAGTATGTGGGGTCAAGCCTTCAAAGTAAGGGCGATCAGTCCAATAACAGCTATAATTATGCTGTTCTTGTCGCCCTTAAGCTAGGACCTCATTACCATGGCGGTAGGCAACGGAGCTGTACAGCAGATCCGCTGTTGGGGCCGGAGACAGGCGTATCCCTGGCGTCCGTTACCTCGGTCCCGAAGGGGTGGGGTGTTTCAGGTGGCCAGACAAAAAAGGGGACTTCATTACCACTTAACGTTGGGATTGGTTGGGATAAAGTTAATCTTGAAGTGCAATATTAAAAAAGACCTTATAGTTTATAGTACTTAAAATTAACTATAATAACAGTAATAGTGGATCAATTGAACGGTTATTATGGGATTTAGGGATAGACCAAGCATGAGTGAAACCTTGGTCCAGAACTTTTATTTGAAATAAATACATAGGCTTTTGAATTTTTTCTTTTATTTCCTGAATGGTCAATTTATATAGATTGGATCCACCTTACAAACGAAGTCACTCTGGAGAAGCCAGATGGGTGGTTCCTCTGACAACCACTGCTTGGTGTAAACGAGCTGATGCCGATCTGAAAATTAACACGTAATTTTGATAATTTGTGGTCAAATTAAAAATACTGGCCATATAGACTAGAGGAAAAAAGCAGGGAAGAGGGGTGTCTAAAGACATCACATTGAGACTTTTTGGTTCATTTTTAAAAGTCTATTAATTGCATGGACCTAATATAATAAACACTAAGTCCATCATTAATTGTGACAGTAAGACAATTGAAACTAAGACGACCGATTACCAACGAAAAATGTGTGATAATATTTTCCTATTTCCCAAATAATGATTGCAAACTGGGTAGATAAATGCGCAGAAAGCGACTTATAGCAAGAACTGAACTTTACTTACATAACTGATCAAACTATGCTTTTTCTAACTGCTCATTGCCTTTCAAACTAGTTAGGCGCGATCTAAAATAATAATCGTTGCCTTTGCAATTTAGTAGGAGTTATCATAAAAACGTCTTGATGGGGATGAATTTTAATTATATGTTATTTTCTTGGGTAGCAGGGTTCAATTCACTGATGAACGAACCCATAAATTATTGAATTCTTTGCAATACCCTACTAATAAATGACTGCTAGAAAATGCTCCTAGCGTTGTCAACCTTTTGTACTTTTTTGTGCGATAAAGTCTGTAAATAAATGAGCAAAGTTTATCATGAAGTTTTCGGTCAAAAATCTAATTGACCAGACGGTCCAGTCCGTATTTGGCATGCGTGTTAATTAATCCAGTATCCATTATTTTAACAATAAAATTAAAATTGAACTGCAAGTTAAGAGGCTATTCACTGTTTTTATTTAGGTACCATGACGTGCTTATGACCTTTTTGACGTGGACAATACTCACAATAACCCTTCTCCAATTGATGTTCGCGACTAGCGGGCCGCCAGTATCTCCTGGGCAGGTGCCGACGCCGCCTGCGCCGCTGGTACAAAGGTGGCTGTTCTGGATGATGCCTCCATAGAAACTGGCGCACTCCGCGTTGGGGATAACCCTAAGCGTAACCCCACACTAGCGTTCTTTGAGCGTCGACGTCGACGCAACGCCGACGCGACGTCGACGCAACGCCGAGAAAATAAATGCTAAAGTTGCCTTTTCGTGCCATGTGTCAAATAGGTAAAATATATTTTTTCCTTTGCAAGTTGAAAGCATTAATTTATCACTGCAATATAAAACATTATATGGTGCGTTATTCAAATCTTACATTTACATTTTCGAAATAACTGTACATGACGTCAGCGCGGCGCGACGCTCGAACGCGATGTGCAGAGGACGCCCAGCGCAAGCGCCGCTCAAACGCCGCGCCGACGCTGGGCGGGCGCCGCGTCGACGCTGAGCGGGCGCCGCGTCGACGCAACGCCCAAACAACGTCGGCGCGGCAAGACGCTGACGCTCGAAAGACGCTAGTGTGGGGTCCCTCTTAGATTCACAGAGCTTATCATTTGGGTCAAGCTGGCAGTTTCACCTGTAGAACAAACAACCTGATTTAGATAGAGGACGTTCAGCAACTTTAACGTGGTTCGTGGCAGTATCTAGTTTTTGCAAAAACGGGCGATAAGACGTGTGGGACGGGATTAAGCCGGTGGTCTACTAGGAGCTCTTCACATGCGGCTTCGGCAGAGACAGAGGTGCATAAAAGATTTTTATTTACCGGATACCTATTCGGCTACCCTACCACACAGTAAAGGATGATCATGTAGAGTATTAAAGACCTTGTTGAACTATCTGTCAAAAGTTATGAATCCTCCCGAGACATCTGACTATGTTAACCAACTGACGATGTATAATGTTTACTAAATTGATGAAATTATTTACACTCTATTACAGTCTCAGGTATTTTTATCGATGTGCATTGTAAAGAGAGTTCATTAAAAAATCTAAATAAACCTTTCTCAACTTCTACATTACCATCTCTAGTGATTCCAAAGCCAGATGCGAGTGCTGTCGTTCCCACAAAAAGATTGTTCAATTCACTTCCCGATGGCAGGTTGACTGGCTGGATGAACACTGCAAATAGTAAAAAAGTAAAAATTTAAACAGATCTGTCAACAAGAAACGATAAAATAAAAGTCGTATAATCTGGTATTACTATTGATTTTGGTCGCAAGGTCACGTTAGACTCGGAAATGGTGATATCCAAAGCAGAAAAAGGCACAGCTTTAAGAATTTCTAAATTTAATTGGTTGGTCATTTTTATAATCTGATCCTTCTATATAATGCAGGAAAAAACTGTTCCAGATTTGAGATCACGTTCCAAAAAAAGCGGCCAAGGGCGATTCGGACTCGGCCATAAAGGTACCGTAGCAGCAAGTAAAAAAGGTTTATTTACTAAAAATCCTATTAGAAACCTCAATCACATTTTTGACGACGAGTTTCAGTTTTAAGTATGCGAACTTTATTTACTATTCTTATATTTTTGGGTAAAAATCTTAATGCGGTTCATATAATACATCTACTTATCAAGTTTCCACAGAAGTTTTCTATATTTTCGGGAAAAACCCGTTCGGGAAAAATTACATACGGACGTACAGTCAGACACACAGAAATGACGAATCCATACATTCCGTTCCTTGCCATTTGGCTACGAAACCTTTAAAAGGCAGCATGGTAAAGTCCCTAACAAAATTGACCTTGTCACCGTAGCTAGGAGGCGATGGATGCAAGTCAGAGTTGTAAGGATCAGCAGTTCATTTATGCCCTTTGGCTGGAACGATGATACGGCCATAAGACTTACGTCGTACTACCGAAAATTTTGGACTATCCTACTTTTAAGAGAAGGTAATCCTTGGTATATCCATAACAGCCACATCGTTAGCGATGATCCTGGGGTTGTATCCGGGGTACATATGCACGCGGTTCACCTGGACCCGAGTGCCACCGGCGAAGAGGAAGTTGGACCCGACGACTACTAAGATGGAATTGGCGATGCTGACTCCATCGTTGTTGCAGTGAGCACCGGTGAGGATACGGGTGTCGGATATGATGGTGCCGCCGCAGATCGATTGTCGGATTATACTGAAAGTGATGATAAGGCCGGCCTGAAAAATCAAAATGAAAGTCAAAGTCAAAATCTTTCTGTTCATATAGATTACATAAGTAACACTTATAAATCGTCTTTATATAAATGAATTCATGCTACATCCGTTCGGAAACTATTACTACCAAGAAGATACCGGCAAGAAGTTTTTTTATAAGAAAAAGCTACACCTATTAATAAGGCATCAACACATACAATTTAGTTTGCCAATTGTAAAAAAATATAATCAATAATGTAAAACATGTAAATGAAATCAACTCAAGGATTTAGTGCGCAATATGCATAAATTTTATAAATGATTGCCTATGAATTGAATTAATTTTATTAAACATGTTCACATGAAGTCTACGTAAAGGAACAGCAATCTATAAAAATAAGGCTGTTTTGCTGTTAGTACTGGCTGGTGTAGTATATTAAGTAAGTTTTTTTAATATGTGTGAACTATTATTTGACCGTAGCTTCGCACATGTTGTTCTTTTTTTAAATAAGAAATATATGATATCACGCAGGAATAGGCAATGTAGCATAGAATTATATTGCCCGATACCTAAGAAGCTTCCGGCAAATAAAAGTTATTAAAATACTTTAAACAACACAAAAGCACAAATCTTTCCTCTTTAAAATCTCCACAGTTTAACATAAGGGTACTGTGGTCACCACAGGATAAGCTTATCTTAGTTTTAGGCCATAAGAACGTATATGGTAATATCATGGCAATATTTTGTACTACTAAGTACTTATCTGACCGGCTGATAATATACAGGACGCGCGGAATATGTTTATGCGTTTACAAAGCCACTATGTATTTAGTGCGAGCAAAATTTCAAGTTGTCCCTTTAGAAATATAAATTAAATATAATATAACAGACCTGGTAAGGAACTGAAGCGGTCGTAGTCGTGGATCCACCAGCTACTCTGCTTTTAGAAAGTCCAGATTCTGCCTTCCTTATTTTGTCGGCTAGATGCACGCCGATCCTCTGGTGGTAGTCATAGAAGCCGAGGTCGTCTGCTTCTTCAGACAAAGCACCAAAAGAAAGAGAAACCAAAACTAAAACAATTGCTGCCCTCATCGTGTCCGAATAGCTAGCTGATAAAGTTATATTACTTTTGAAAAATAATATAAGGATAACTAAAATAATGTTTGGTTTTTGATATCTTACTTATCTCAATGATTGATATTGTTAATCTATTTTTTGTATTGGATTTGAGGGTATTAAATGACGTACAATTAATAAGTTGCATTGATACATTTTAATTCCTTCGATTCATTAGCTGTAATGACAATAATTCGCTTATTGAGATTATTAGTTCGTGTTGGCATCTTATATTTATGTAATCTGCATGACAACTGTAATTTATGAACGAAGGTTGTGTTATATAATTAAATAACTATAAATTTGCATTTGAAGGCTGTTTCGGTTGAGGTTTTAATGCTTTTGAATTCACGTATTTAATTACACAATATCTTTTAAATTCGTATGTAGTCCAATTTCTTAGCTAGTATTGACGCAGATTTCGGCATCCCCGGGACTAAGAGGACTTGGAGAAGTAAACATTTGAGAATTAAACTTTTCCAAATGAACAGGCCTGGGCTGCTGCCTGGTGTGCTAGGTTGAAGCTCCTAGCCCAGCTGGCGTTGCACGATCTTTCGCAGATATGCGGAAATGGCTTATCGCCTTCGACGTTCTAGTTCCCCGACCATCCAGGGGAGACTGAGCCGCCCCGAAGAGGCAGCAATTCCGCCGACGACGCTGTGGCAGTTATGGGTCTCCGGTTTTCCCATAGCGCTTTCACCAGGTGGGTAGGGTTAGAGTCTGTAGGAGCGGGGGAGTCCCACATACGCCGCTGTCAGCCGTACGTCAGCGGTACGGTACGCAAAGGTATTTTCCCCGTCACAAAAATGAGGTTGAAGCCTCTAGTTAGTTTCCATCGTCAAGTAGTCATAGTAAGAGGGAAAACCTTAGTTTGATAGGTGTCATTGTCAAGAATAATTTATTTCTTACTTTAAATTATTTGTAAGTAAATATTACTTTTATGCCCCTGAATTGCATGTACTTGCATAACTAATCTGCTGCCTCTACATTGTAGTAGCTAGAGAGTTGGTCACCAAAACCTATGAGGTCGTGGATTTAAGTCTTGCGGGGGGTTCCCCGCGTTCATGAAAGGTTTTTTATTAATGTTTTTCAGTTTTTGAGGGCATTGATTGAAACAGGAATCAGATTATGAAAGACGATTCGGTGTTTTAGAAGGTGTAATTATTATCAGACGCATTAAATTTTGTTATTATTTATTAAGATTAGCTACGACGTATGTTACTGCAACACCCCTACTCTAGTCTATATTATATACCTGCTTACCGTGCCAAAAGACGAAGAAAACTCAACAGTACCAAACAACATAAAACTCAGCATCTAAGTACTGCAAAATCTGTTCTAAAATTCTCCAACACGCTCTCCGTAAGCAGTTTAAACCTAAGCTACACGTGTGACGTCACAGTAAAAACTTTGCAAGCAAAATAGCAGTGTAAGTGCATCGTCTCGCGGACACTGCGTCACTGCATTTTCATGAACCAGCGATCTCGTGTCGTGACATCGTTGCATGCTTTTGAGATTGCTCGGGGCGCGCAATTTAAGAGATTTTGTTGCTTTTGAGAACACGGTCTAAGCGTATCCTTTTAAATTGTGTTTGACGTTTTTTAATAAAATCTGTATGAAGTTACATGGTAAAGTTTGTTCTGTTACACGAGTTAGTGTCATGTATAGTTTATTTTGCCTTTATAGCCATCTACCAATAATCAACATCGAACGGTTTTTCTCGCAAGATTGATTAAGGAATGTTTTAAGAAACGCAAAAATCTTCGACTATCTGATTATAAAAATTTTGTTGTTTCTTTAAAAATACCTCTTACCAATAAAAATTATGTATACATAAATAAACCTAATTTTATTTTTTTATATTTTACCTATCATTTAGATTTTGTTAGTGTTGGCCAGAAGAAAATGATACTGTAGCTATACACTTGAAGAAAAAAACAACAAGATGACCTAAAATTGTATAATTTATATTGGAACTTGAGATGTATTTTCTAATAGTGTTGAACAAGTCTTAACAAAGTAAAACCAGGAAAAAGTAGCACATTAAGGACTTGGTTCGCATGTTACAAATAGCCCATTTTATCTTTTAGTTAATATAAAACCTTTGCCTTGGGTTCTACTATAACGAAATTATTGGAATTAGAAACTATTTTAGTTGGACCAACTTTTCATACTTTAAGTTCTTGTATCGGGCTCGTGATTTTCATCCCAATTCAGTAAAAACTAATCTGCTGATAAATACTTAAAAAGGCAAATGTATTTTATTTTGAAAACAAGAAACTTACCTCCTCAAATCGGTACAGTGTACGGCTGGAGTAAAACCTATTTTCACGGAAAACAAATTCTCAGTCCAGATTCCGAAAGCTAATGCAACATTTGTGTTATAAATCCACACGAGGAAGCGTCCACACAATTTATACGACTCGAAAGTGTAATGATACTCTTTGCTGCATTTCCAGGACTTTTTACTTATTTCGACCAAGCTACCGCCTTTGCTCAACAAAAACAATGGTGCCCTAGTATTTCGCTGTAGATTTGTTGCTCGAGTCGAAAATTTAGTGCAACCTCTTTTAAACTTGACCTGTTCCGTGGAACAGGAAAATATAAGGAGGGAACTAGCTTCGCATTTATTTTTACTTCATACCATGGACTTTATTATATTAAGTCCATGCTTCATACATATATAGGTATTTTTGTATTGTCTCTTTATTGGATATACCAGACTTTGACATGACTGTATCTTACCTAATAGGCCACCAGATGGTAATTATTAGATGAACTACCCAAATATTACATTCGGATAATTATTTATTTGTTGTATTTTCTGATATGAGTGTGTTTTTTCTTCTATAATTAAAAAACAAGTTTAATTTTTGCCGGTCCTCACACTAGGCTAAGCCTGCCATGTCAAGTGATGCTGTATATGATAACTGCTCCTATATAATTATTGTATATTTGATAAAAATATACATCAATAAAAGTACAAAATAAAAAAATATGTATGTGATATCTAAGTTCTTAATTTAAGAACAATATTATAGAATAATAGATATAATAATGGAATTAAATCTAATGTTTTAAAATTATAATTATTTCCTTTTAATGCAATATCAGTGTCGTTCAGATGGCGGTGTATGTCATGAGAGATAGTCAGTTTTGTGAATGCATTGCCCACTTAAACTCATCCATCATTTCCACAATGAATTTACTTTTGATGACCAATGCAAATATGGGCTTAAATAATAATGAGTGGTTAATCAGACTAATAAACAAAAGCGACAAAGACATGAATCAATCATTCAAATGAAATCATGTAGTTGCTTTGATCACAAGAAATATGTATGTAAAAGATTTTTTAAAAATTACTATCAGTAAATCTGGGTTTTCCAATCTTAATAGATAATATGAATTAATTACAATTTACATGTAGCTAAATTTGCATTTATTATACCCCTTAAATATCGAAAGATAGCGCAGGTATTTAATTTGTATTTTACGAGAGTGATTTTCATATCTAGTATCTCAATTTGAATAAACGCGTTATGTTAATGAAATACTTCTCAAAAGTTTACATTCAAATTACCTACAGAAATTGCTCAAATAATCACTTCATAATTTGCTTCTTTTATCGTTTGTTGATAGACATCATATTAGACCGCAGCCAAATAACAATCACATCTGTGTTGTTGTGTTCCTGCATGTGAGTGAGTTTTTCAGAGCTCCTGGGGGATGCTACCTTATTAGCACGGGTCAAGTCTTCAAGGTAAGGACGACAAGTCCAGGAAAATATTTATTATGCTGTACTTGTCGTCATTAAGCTAGGATCCTATTACCACTTAACATCAGGTGGGATGAGGTCAATCTTGAAGTGTAATATAGAAAAAACCGTCGTTGTAAATATAATAAACTTTTGTAGTTGTGAAGTCTCCATGGAATCGTACGTCTATACATCGCGTCCCCGCACCCGCCGGCGTTTGGGATTATCTCTTCCTTGATTTTTCTTTCGCAAAAAACAAAGAGCGGATTTAAAATTTTTACGCTCTCCTCCACCACGGCTAATGTCCCAGGCGTGAATTACACGACCGGTGTCGGATCTGTGCATGCATGCATGCATTTGTGCATACATCACGTAATCATGCATTGTTCTCGGCATTAGCTGTCTACACCTTTTGTAAGATTTTTTGTACAACGCAGACTTTAATTTAGGAATTCGCGACTTCATTTTCGTTGACGTTTTAACACAGCTATTGTTAATATGATTTAGAAATTATGATCTTGTTTTGATAAACAGCGGTCTAGTTATATCTTTAATCGATGGTTTAGATATTTTTTTATTAAAAATATATTGGGTAGTAGCAGTTGATGAAACGCCCTGAATTTTGATTCTGAAGGTTTTTCAAGTCTCATTTATTAAGATGTTCCGAGAAAAACAGGTGTCTTATGATATTATTGTTCCCTATAACATATTACTGCCTGATGCCTGCGCTGCCAGAGACTGCATTCATTTAGATCTCATGCATTCAATAATTTATTAGCGACAGTATAGTCCAATAGTTTTGACGAAATTTGGAGTTAGCTACGTACTTATCTTTTAATATAGGATACAGAAACATTATTTCAAGGTAGCAAATAAAATTCATTTAGATACCTGTTGGGGTATAGTCCGAACTGGCTAACGGTAGTATTAGCCAGTTCAAAAACGTAGGTTATCAATCTTAAAACAGAAATTGTTTAGACATTAGCGGTGACCAGCCGCACTAAGCCGAGTATGTGATTTGTCGCAATTTTCTCACTTCGTTTTCGATTTTAGAACGTACTTGGCCCACTCATCATTATTTTCATAACACTGGTACGAATTTTTCTTAACATTATCACTGTTGCCGACGGCTAATGTTATCCAATGCCATCATGTGGATAAGGCTTCCAGCAATTTATATCAAATCTTTTTCCTCCGTGTAGTTGAATGTTAGCATTCCCTATCAAAGGGTAATGTTTTTCTAACATCAGAAAATGCACAATTCAAGCAGTGCAGAGTATTGTGCCCTCTTTACCCTCAAACTAGAAACCGGGTCACGAGGCCTGTGCGAAGGCGTCACAATTGCTTTGTAGTCAGACCTTTGACATACCTACCCAGCTTTTACTTTTAGTTTGCTATAAAAGTTCATTTATCAGTCATCATCAAGTGTGTCTGCCGAAGGTATTTATCTTTTTTTTAACACTTACTTCTCATATTATAGCTTCACGCCACTCTTTGTAAGGCACTTTGATTTATAGGGCAATGACAAAAATTTAAAATTTAAAAAATCCCCCTTCTTTTATACTTATAATGAGGGAGTTGTGACCAAAAATTTTGGAAATCCGTCATTTTCTGGCCGCGGCCATCTTGGATTTGAAATATGTGATTATGATTATATTCTACTAGTTAAGACCTTATATATGATACCTATATTGCGGGATTTGTGTTAACTCTTTTCTTCATAGTGGTTACTAGGGATAACCACCTATAGTTTGGCTCGTAATATAGAACAGCGCCAACTTACGAAAATCGCGCGTACTACGATGGATTTAGTAAACTCAAACGGTAAGACTCAGATCGAAAACAACTAGTGCCACGGTTTTCTAACGTACTAAAACTTTATTCGAAATTACCGTTTTTTAAGTTTGGAGTGAAAGTGAATGTTTTTTTTTTGTGGTAAGTAAATATTATGATTTATAAGTTATTTACTGTGTTGTTTTGTTCAATTTACCTATTCAATTAATGTACTGCAGAATTAAACTTCAAGATACCATACTTTTTGTAATAAATTCACCTATTCAAAGTGGTTAGCAGCGGTGACCACCGTTCGTTATGTGTATATTTTTTATGGAAAAACTTAGTGTATTGGAAATATTACTTAACTTTCTTGTTTTTTAAAGGAGATGCCAAAGAAGAAGTTATCCGACCGGGAAATTGAAAGGGAATTAATATTCGAAGATATAGCTTCTGATCCTGATAGCTGTGCTGATGAAGATGACTCGGATGCTGAAGACCAGTATGAAAATGAAGAAATGGTTCCGCAAGAGATGGTGCTAGGTGAGAATACAATGTCATCTGACGAAGAGTTTGAGTCTGAGGATGAATTTCCATTAGCAGAGCTGCTTCAGCGTAGGCAGCCGGCCGCTGTTGCTGCTGCTGATCCGCCGCGAGTTCCTACTATTGTTAGATGTCCAAAATGGAAGAAATCTTACTCCGTTTTAGAACCTGATAACTATACTCCTTCTGTCCATTTGCCTGACGATATATCTAGTCTAGCTGCCCATCAACAGTTGACTCCTCTTCGAATTTTTCAATTGCTATGGACAAACGATCTTCTGCAGCACATAACATTTCACACAAACTTATATGTTGAACAAAAACGAAATGTGTATAAGCCTGTCACCACAGATGAGATGTCGGTATTTATTGCTCTGAATTTAGGGATGGGTATAAAAAAGACTCTCGAGTTACAGATACCATTGGTCATCTTCACTTGACTTGTGCGACGACTTTATATCATCTTTTATGCCACTCAATCGCTTCTCGTAGATCCTCGGTAATTTACATCTAAATGACAATAATCTGCAGCCTTCACGAAACGATTCTTATTTTGATAAACTGTACAAGATCCGACCATATCGCGGAGATGTTGATTATAGAGTTAGCGACAATCAGATGGTGTCCTATATGAAATGGAAAGATAAACGTTGTGTTCATATCTTGACCAACTTTCACGATCCCCGAAATATGGTTCATGTAACTAGGACTGAAAAAACTGGAGAACGGATGGAAGTACCATGTCCTTTAGCGTTAAAAGATAATAATGAAAATATGAATTTCGTGGATACATTTGATCAACTGAAAGGGAGTTACGCAATAGATCGGAAATCAAAGAAATGGTGGCATCGCATTTTCTTTCATTTTCTTGATTGCACAGTGGTCAATGCTTTTATCATTTATAGAGACCTTCAAAAGGATCCAAATTCTTGTTTAGAAGAATTGTGCCTGAAAGATTTTAGGCGACTTGTCTACCAAGGTATGTTGGCACCTTCTTATGTGAATAACAAAAAGTTGTTGTCTCGCACTTCTAGCAAACCTGCTTCTTTTGTCTGCGTTGCCATCAAAAAGCACAAACCTGAAGTGCCACGCTCAATCAGGGCTGCTTTAGCCAACCACCTGGCTATAAGGGGTACATCAAGACGTTGCTGTGTATGTAGCACGAAAAATATGCCTGTGCGCACCATATGGAGCCGCGAAGTATGCAAAGTACCACTATGCTATAGAGAGGGTAAAATTTGTTTTAAAGATCACCATGAATCTTTTTAATTTTTATGTTCCTAATTTGATTTTGATCTCAGTTTTGTGATTCATAATAAATACTTATTTACTTATAATTTTTTGTATATTTATTTCATAGTGGTCACCTAAGGTAACCACCTCATAACACACCCCCCAGGTCTATGTAGTAAAAAAAATCAACAGATATGGTTTATAGTATGCCTAAATATTATATTTTTGTCAAAATTACGATCTTATCATTAGTAATAAAAATCTGTGCCGAAAAGAGTTAAAAAATGCAATCCATAATTTTGTGACGGCGGCCATCTTGGATAGATTTTATCAAACATAGCTAAGATTATTCCCGACTTATTCATGTTTCAAACAAACAAATCAAATTCAAAATCGGTTAATTTGTTCGGAAGCTCCGCTACCACAGACAAATAGGTACACACACCGACACGTCAAACTTATAACACCACGTCGTTTTTGCGTCGGGGATTAAAAACAGAAGTCTCATTTTCATATTAAGATTTTTTCACTCTAATACTAAATGACTTAGGCTTAAGTAATTAACGCATATGTTTATGTTAGATCAGTATCTAACCTAGTCCTAGGCCTAGTCATTCAATTAAACGTCGTCATTCAATGAACGCGCTAGTGATCCAATCAAATAGCTGATTAAACCAGATGACTGAGACATATATAAGTTGTATTGCAGTCCTAATGCCATTTGTTTCAATTCTCTTCGTTCCTTGAAACCTGGCGCGTTGCCTCACGAGCCATAACTCAGTGCATCTGAGTGCCAAAAATCAGAACACTACGTGGAGTGAGTGCGGAGATTGAGATTGCGATGAACCGGCAATGCCAGCTGCTGCAAACTTGGGGACCAGTAGGTTTTGAAGTTGGTGTGCGATGATGTGAGAATGTTATTGAAATATTTTTTATTGGAGTTCGTCGTGAAAAGGGGCCCACAATGCATCAAAGCGTTAGCGCGTAATCGACGTTCAGTATGAGTACCCCTGCACATAGAGCTAGTGAATATGTCTACACTGTATTCGCGAAAAAACCAAGCACTGATTAATTAATCAATTACCGCTTCCAAGATGTGTTGCAGCTGAATTCTAAGCCAATAGGCCCTATGATTTGAAAAAAGTGAGATAGAGAAAACGCCTTGCCTCTTTCACTCTATGAATACGTATTAATTGTCATACGAAACAAGAATCGAAGTATCGATAGAAGTTCAGATAATTTTATTAAAAAAAAAAAGAATTAATACAAACTGTATTAACTGTCACTGAATTAATAAAAAAAATGTAGGTATGATCCACAGCATATCACGCAAAAAACTTGCAGTTCAATTTAGATAGTCAAAAGTCAAATCTTTTTATTTAGATTACATCAGTAAAACTTATAAATCGGCTCTATTTAAATCAAATGATGCTACTTCCGGTTCGGACCTATAACTACCGAGAAGACACTGGCAGTTCTTTTCACAAAAAAAGCTAAACTCACTACTAATTTATCTCAACTACACAAAGGTGGTACCTATAATTCAAAGTGAGTAGTCTCACATGCTTTTGACTGTATACCAATATCTTTACCTGTATACAGTTCCACCTAGGATGCAGCGCTCCCGACTTCAATAGCTGTTGATCTATTGGGTAAATGTTATCAGTATTCGCAATTTCGTGGCCCAGTTGCTAGCTGCAAAGTTTGCGCCGAGCCATGATGAACTCTGCTTGATTTGAATTTGAATGTTTAGCTTTCACGATTAAATACGTTTCAAGTACTTAAATGTCGAACTAAGCACAACAACTGCCGTGAGTATTAGACAGACAGAAGACAAACATAGATGTAATTTTGTTTTACTCATATATAATAAATGAAAATCACAGCCGCTGTCTGTGAATATGCAGGTATAAACAAATATTGGGCATCACACACATTAATCTAATCTGTAGTAAGTAGCTTAAGCACTTGTGTTACAGAAATAACAGCGTTGCCTCAACACCCAGCCCAGAGACAATATAGAAAAGTTCATTTCCCATTTTGACCCGACAGTGGATCAAACCCGGGACTTCAGAGACGTGTGTCGTCAAATTCCTGTCCGCTTACCTCTCGACTAAGGTTGTCAAAAGATAGGCTTAGATTATCTTTAAAACTATGCAATGAATTTTAATGCGGTTTTTATAGATAGTACAAATTATATATAAAAACAAATTTTAAAACTCATCGATATTGAATTAATAAAATCTGGGACGGCAATTTCATATCATAGAAATAATATTAAAAATGTATTTTGACAGGTATTTCAAAGTATTTTATGCTCGATTCCAATATTTTACGATTCGTAATGTGTCAAAAATGACAATCCGTTTTTCTGCAACTGACTACGAGTCTGGAACGGTTTTAGCTTACGCCTCGTATAATTTTTTACTACCCGTAACTAAAATAGATCGTTTTTCAAATATTGGTACTGGGCATTAATTGACTAGTTAGTCATCATCTTAATTGAGACAGTAATAAAAAATGCGTTAGACCTTATTTTAGTGTCATTTTTTTTATTGCACTTCAAGATTGACCTCATCCCACCTAATGTTAAGTGGTAATGGGGTCCTAGCTTAAGGGAGAAAAGTACAGCATAATACAGCTGTTACTGGACTTGTCGCCCTTACCTTGAAGGCTTAATCCCTGCTAATAATGTAGCACCTCCCATTTCTATAAACATTTACGACCTCCGTAGCCAAGAGGCAAACGTGCCGGACTTTGGCGTCGCGTCATCTCTGAGGTTCCAGGTTAGATTCCCGGTCGGGTCAATATGGGAAACGAACCTTTCTATATTGTCTCGGGTTTGGATGTTGTGGTAGGGGAGACCGGGTACAAAAGTAACGGCGGGTCGAAAGTAACAAAGGCTCCATAAGTCGAACCCATGGGCGAACACCGCTTTGCCGCCGTAAGGCGATAGTGGGAACCACCCCCCTTAACTGCATTCAGTTGCCACGTACATCGCGCGCTGTTCGGCTTTGTCACAGGACAAAACGTGTATTCACTAATGAAAAGTAAGTTTTTTGGCGTTTTCTTATTAAATATTCACATAGTCATAAAAAGACGACAATAATCTGAATGTTTGCATATGTCTTCTTCATTTTAGTGATTATACAATGCCTTATTTCATTTTTGTGTAGCACGTTCCGATTTAAGGTTATATCACTTGTTTTCGTAAAAATATGGACGAGTACAAAAGTACCATAACCCTATGGGTACAAAAGTAACAAGTTACTGTAGTGATAATAATAAATCTATCATATTTTATATGTGTTTATATCAACAGAATGCCGTGACTACGCATAAAAAGGACTGCCGACACGGAAGTTTAATTAACCCGGCTGAAAATAATTTTAAGGATGGTGCAAAAATTAGAGGGATTGCAATAAAATAAAATGTTTGTATAAAGATTTATTAAAAATTTAAAACGGAAAGGAAAAAGGAAAACGATACCAAAAGAAAATGAATAATAATTTGACGACGAAAATGACTTCTGTCGTGTCCGTTTAGAAACTTATAGTCGACCAAATGAAGAATGGGCAAAATGTGGTCCCATATTGATTGCGTAAATAATGATAGGAATTATGTGTGCCATCATTGCGAATCTGATTAAGGTTATAATGCCTGGTTTATAAAAGTCTGATTATAAAAACTATCGTGATCTCATTGCCTAACTAAACCAAGAAAACTTTTTCATAATTTTGTTTTCTTAATAAGTACCTATATTTTTAATCAATTGATTTTTGTTAGATTTATTAATACAAAGTCGTTAAATAAATTATTTGTTGATTTACAATGGATTATTTTGTTTCATTACAAACCTTTTGCTGTGTCACTTTCGACCCACAACGTGTTACTTTCGACCTGCCTATGTGGTCGAAAGTAACAACTTGCGATTTTTTTTTAAATATTTTTTTTTCATATAAAACGCAACACAATTTAATAAAACAAGTTACTAAAGTAAAGAACATAAATTGAATTTATACATAGATAAATTGATTTTATGATAACAGTAACACACATCCAGAAATCAAGGTAAAAGTACAAAATGTTACTTTTGTACCCGGTCTCCCCTACCGTCGTTGTTTCTGATTTCTGTAACACAAGTGCTTAAGCTACTTACCACAGGATCAGAGCAATGTATGTGTGATGTTGTCCAATATTTATTTATTTATTTCTATAAAGGACACTTCTTCATATTACATTGCCTGTGTTTATGTACTACGACTTATCTACTTGTAATACAGCTAGTGGTTATATGTAGGCAGCATTAGTTCTAATCTAAAATTCATAGGTAAGGAAACCATCATACTACTTCCTCGTTTAGAAGCCATTAGTAGTAATAATTAATAAATTAGGGTGCTCACACTGTATTTACTCAATCATTAAGTCAGTGTTTGTTTTATAAGTTGTTTAATATTGATGATTCATTAGAGATTATTAAAATTAATCGTTCGATTGATAGAGGGGAGAGCAAGGAAAAGCATGGGCGATTGCTTGTTTTATTTATACTTAACTGTACTTATTCATACTGATCTATACTAATATTTTAAAGCAAACGTACCTCTGTCTGTCTGTCCGGCTATCACACCTAAACCACTGAAGCGATTTTGATGAAATATGGTATAGGCATACGTTGAACCTCTAGAACGGACATAGGTTAGGGGGTAGGCCTTTGGAAATTTAAATGGGAATATGTTTTAAGTTGGAGCTATAAAAATGTGAAGTCCACGCGAACGAAGTAGCGGGCACAGCTAGTAATGAATAAAATGAGCAGGATGAATTTGAAAGTGGGCCGAGGTTTCTCAGATGACTTGTCACTTGGATAACTAATTTAAAACCTGACTGTGCCTTAAAACTAGTATGCACTAGACCATTTGCTTGCACAGAATCTTTGTAAAGTTACAAAAGATCGAAAACCCGTGATCAATCATACATTTCACGCAAAATTTGCACAATAATAAAAAGAAGTCTATCAATAATCGTCTTAGTCTATGTCCCGACCTTTTTGATTGTACCGAAATAGGCAGCCTGACCTACTTCGTTTTAGTAAGGCCCTTGTTTAGAGCATCTAAGTAGCGGCAACGCATCGGGTGTTGCATCTTCACAAGTGTGCACTAATTGCTTTCTGATTGCGCTGAGAGTTTCTGCCCGAGCCACTAGTGTGGTGACGCCCTAATAGAGAGACTCTTGCGAAGTAGAACGTAAGACAGTTCCATTATGGCATTGATTTTATAAGTTATAATACTCACTGGAGACGTGTACCACAAGGCGTATCTTGAACGCTTAAAGATTTGTGACCATAGTCTGCGCCTTGTTAGAAAGATAAAGCTAGGTAGGTACCCTAACAAACTAGACTTGTTCCACAATTGTGAAACTAACAGGAGTGCTTATGACGTGACCCTAACAAAGTACACAGTACAGTAGTGAAATTACCTTTTACCCTGTAGCGACCAACCGTTACGCCTCAGTTTCACAGGAATATTGCTATTTGTTTGAATATTGTTGGTTTGTCTTCTTTTTCTTTGTTATTTAATCTATTTATTTATTTTTTTATTTTTAGTTTCTTCTTTGTATATATAATCTTGTGTTAAGCGTCACTCAAATAGGCTGCATCATAATACCAGCGCTGCAGCAGCCTTGCGTCGCTGCAGCATATAGCTGAGGTGTGGCCTAGTTGAACACTTACCCATTTAGTATTATGTTTTTTTTTAACTATTTCATGTTTGTTTTTGTTTTTACTTTTTCTTGTACTTCTTTTTGTTCTTATTTTATTTTATTTTATTTGTGTAAACATGTATCTTTTGTGTAGTGGTCAATAAATTAATTTTCTTTCTTTTTATTTTTGTGGAATGTTTAGAGATTCATGAGCGAGATTTACGGATATGAAATAAATGAGTATAATTCAGCCATTTCCGCCCCACTGCTGATCATGACCTTTCAAGAAACTCAGTAGTTAACATTATAACGAAAGCTAAACTTATAACTAATTTTAAATAGAGACAGTGTAGTTTGCCAATTATTAATATAAATTAATCTAAAGGAATGATGATAATTGAGAAAAACATCTTTGAGCCGAGAGGCGAGTGGGCCGGAGTTTGGCATCGCGTCATCTCTGAGATCCCAGGTTCGATTCCCGGTCGGGTCAATATGGAAACCAACTTTTCTATATTGTCTCGGGTCTGAATGCTGTGGTATCCTCATTGTTTCTGATTTCTGTAACACAAGTGCTTAAGCTACTTACCTACCACAGAATCAGAGCAATGTATGTGATGTATTCCATATTTATTTATTTTTTGCGTGTCTTTGAGAAAAAAGAAATAGATACACATCCTGAGCACAGCTTACCGAAAGCACCACTATTGCACAATTACCTTTAGGTACAATTTACAAAAGCTGAGAATATATCTCAGATCGTGAAAGACGGCCCGAACTAATTAAACCCGTGAAAGTTCCGTGTGGTCCTTTGCACCCCGACTTAAGCATTACCGGAGTCGGTAAATCTATCAAGCCCGGTTGAACGGTTGACAGGCCAGCGAGTGCGGGGTTCATCGCAGATTCATTTTGATTACGGAGGATTAGGCCTTAAGACCCGTGGGAGAGCGCGTGTGGCGAACTTGGGCGTTTTGTTTGTTCATTCGAAATTTGTTGTAAATTGCAAATCAACTCAGTCGATCCTTAGATAACGGCTAAAGTAAGAGTCTATTTGTTTTACGCAGGACCAGTACCTACTTTGCTTTTAGAGCCTACTTTAGTTTGGCACACAATAAGATGAGAGGTAAAAAAAAATTACGTGTTTGAGCTCATTGTAATAATAGGTCAAATTGTACATGAAATTTATTTGAGTGAAAAAGAAGGGTTATGGTATAACACTGGTCAAATTATTAATTTTATTGATGTGTTAGTCTTAAACATTTGTATCACCCATATGTTAATTTTGAAATGCTAGTATTTCAAAGGACGCACAAAGAAAAACCAAGGTTTAAGTGTTCACAATGTATTTAGTAATAGGTAGCAATCGTAGCAAGATTTGTTAGACTTTTTGTTTTAATTATGATAGTTTAGTGAGAAAACTTGCCAGCTCTTGTTTCGTGCTTTCGTGCTTGACAGGCTTATTAACTTTACAGTTACCTTACTTTATAGTATTTTTTTTAATATACATCTAGAGGTGAGTCGTAAATATTTTATAACTGTTTTTACCATCATTTTTACTATTCAAACTTGCATTACGAATAAATGGATACCCGCGTATTTGTCCCTTCTGTGGTATGGACAGTGCGTAGGTGAATTTTAAAGAGTTTAATATAACTTATTTCGCTTGATTGAATTTCAAAGAAAAGTTGTACAAACTTGTAGTCAGTAGGTACTTATTTCATTAAACGACCTTAAATTTAGTTACTTCTAAGATATCATTGTCTTTATTACTTTATGTTTTTTTTATATTGCGCTTCAAGATTTACCTCATCCTACCTGATGTTGATTGGTAATGAGGTCCTAGCTTAAGGGTGACAAGTACAGCATAATAAATCTGTTACTGGACTTGTCGCCTTTACCTTGAAGGCATGACCCCTGCTACTAACGTAGCACCCTCCGGGAGCTCTGGAAACCTTACTCACATGCAGGAACACAACAACACAGAAGTGATTGTTTATTATTATTATATTATTTTGCACGTTTCTCAAGCAGCATTTCTTCGTGTAATAACACCAAAGGTTGTATTGTAAATCTCGATGCAATATGAAATATCTCGTCTTTTACTTCATTTACAAGTCCCTCTTTTACATTTGATCTAAATTTAATAGACAGTTTTTACCAATTGAATGGGGAGAAACTACCTCAACACGTATCATCCAATCGCTTTTTACCTCCATCTTGTAATACCCCTTTCTAGTCTTAGCCTCTAAATACAAAACGGAAGAAACGTCCAAAATTCCAGATCAATTTCTTTACCCACATCTGTGTAATAAAAGACCACCTAATTCGGGCACCGAATACAAACTTAAAATTGCTCCAGTCCTGAAAGTTTGAAACGCCTTACTGCAAAATATTCTGCAGAATGCGATGTGTCCGTTTGCTTTGAACCAGGTAGTAGTTAAAAATAAACTGAGGATTCATACATTATTGTAATGTTTAACGAATGTCCTACCGAGTAGATTGCCTTTTATACATACTCTATTTTATATTTGAGATCATTATCTTGTTTTGCAGATAGTGTGACGAACATTTCAATCTTTTACCATTAAATAAATATAAATTAAAGATCAATTGTAATTGTGTTGTGCTATTTTTTATATGTATAATGGTTCTTCATTTAAAAGGGTAGTCAAAAACAGGATGGTCAATCGTGTTAGTAACGTATTGAATTTAAATATCATTTTATGTATTTTGATCTGCTTACCAAATACTTCATTTAAAGCGATTAGTAGATAGTTTTTGTTATTTTTAAATTAATTTCACTAGAAATTAAAATAAACCGCGAGTTTTATAGTTACACCATAACTCAGTCTACTCATTAAGTCCATGAGAGTTAAAATTACATGTACCATACTCACAAGAGTGGATATTCTACTACTGACTTGTGGCGCGTTCTACCCCTAACTTCATCATCACTTAACATCAGGTAACATAGAAGCTTATCGTTAGTCGATTCTACTAAAAAAATATATTTTTATTATTAACGTGACGCATCTGAGTGGTTGAGCTTTAACTTTCAAGCTACCAGTCTGGACTGGTTATAAAATTAAACTGTGTAATACCCGTGTGATACGGACAGTTACGAAGGGTGCACGGGACAGGGTGAACAGTAAATTCTTGACTTCGCCGACATATCGGTGCGATACTGCGCTGTTTTATTTGGGTCATGCTCGCACCTGCCCACGTCACTTCTAGGAAATTGTATCTTCGGGGTACAATAAAGTATTGTAAGCGAAAAGGGACAGGCAGGGTGCATGATTGTACAAGTTCAAATGAATACTTTGTCACAGTTGCTACTAATTTGTGTGGAAAATATTTTAATACAGTTAAAAGATCTCTTTTAACTGTATTAAAATATCTCTATTAAGGTATCTGTATAACTTCTTGTAGCATCTTAATTAATTCTGATATATGTGATATTATGCAGAACGTCATTTTTATTTTTAGCTGAAAAGCTATTTTGACTAAATTTAGGGAGAAATGCTCTAAGCTACGAGTAATTATCTCTGTACTTCAAAAGATACGTTAAAAATACGATCTCAACGTCTAATGGCTTGCTGATATTTGATAGTAAGTAAGTTGGGTCACTTTTCTTATGCATTATCTTAACCAATTAGCACTGAATCAGCATCAACAACAGCATTTTTTTTGTAAGTTTGTAAATATATTATTTTTGTTTTGTAAATGGTTGTTCATTTTAATTTGTTTTTTCATGTAACTCATTTTATGTTTACACCGAATAAATATTTATTCAATTCTCTTCTAATTTTATTTGACATAATGGAACGAATCCATTAATCTGGATACAAAATCTATTGAAATTAGTTGACTTTTTATCTAGACTTTTGTGCCGTACTCTGCACCTACTATTTTAATATTCAAAGCTCACGGTTTAAACTACATAACCTTAGCGATGCCGAGAACCTGACTTTAGTATATGAAATGTAGGGCACTAAACCAACATGTTGAAGTTTCAAGTACAACGTAACTTCATCGAGCATAAGATTAAAACTTGAGTACGGGCGAAATAGGTAGGGTAGGTATGCAAGAATATTCTCAGATGAAGAAGAAAGATTAAACTCGATTCTAAGTAAACATTGTGGAAACTAGATTTTCTCACACTTATTGCTATTATAGCGCTGCTGAGTAAGATTAAATCGTAAAACTTATGAATCTCGTACACCGTGTCCTGGAAAAGTAGCATGAATTATTCAACTTTTTTTTGTTGATTATGAATTTTATAGCACGTATTTTAAAAGCACATAAAGCGGATTTGAGTCTTTATTTTTTATATTTGGTGTGAGTAGGCACCTTAAGTTACTTTAACCTCTTAATAAAAATGGTTATAAATAAATTGTATGACAAAGTGACGATACCTATAGTAGGAGTGTCGCTGCAAGTAGCAGTGTTAGACTTAGAACCGAACATATTATAAATTTAAATTATATTTTAGAAATAAAACATACTTAATATTTTTTTAATTAGCTTATACTAACCATTGGAAACTACTATTTATATATATAAATAAATATTGCTAAAGCAGAAATAAAAAGCTAAAGTGTGTTACAGAAATCAGAAAAAACGACGGTACCACAACGGGCCTGGGTCCCAAGACAAGTTCGTTTCCCACATTGACCGACCGGGGATCGAATCCGGGACCTCAGAGATGGCGCGACGCCAAAATCCAGCGTGGCGGCATATCTGAGGAGCGCCAAATATTCATCTGTCATCCTAATTAACAGGAACCAAATATAAATTTTACGAGTCAGTTGTTCGTAGCCATTGAAGTTGGGTAAAAGTAAATAGGTGAGATTAGAGTCACAATTTATTGGACAATTATTTAGCCCGAACTAAGTCGACCGAGCAAAAACGTGGCCGTTTCTTCAACTAATGGCCTAAATACGTTCCCGTGTGACGCCGAAATGCTTTTAAAAGGTTTTACTTACGTAAGAGGTACATTTCTTCCTTCATTGTTCAAAATTATTTTGGTAAATTTTATTAATTATACAATTGATTTTTTAATTGTATAATTTATAAAAATGAGGGCTGTTACTTGGTAAGTGTGACTTGGTTTTTTTAGGTAAGTAACAAACCTCATTTTTGTAACGTATTTAGCGAATATATTTAAAAAAAAAAGCTTCTTGAAAGTATTCGTTATAAAGAAATATGATTGCAGAACAAACCTTAGCAATTTCCGTTACAATTTTTCTTACTTTAACGCTCTCGGTGCTCAACTCATTAGTTCGATCAGCCTTTGCTGAGCGCCAAGGAATTTAAAATTTAAACATTGTGCTAAGGCGACTTCCAGTTCATTAGTCCCCGGTGGAACAGTGTGGGCCAAAGAGAAACACCTGGCGTTAACTACTTTAATTACGTCCGTCATTAATCCGTGTCGAGCGGCAGCGGGCAGCGACGGATCGGGACGGTTTCGATATTTTACCGCAACATTGTTGACGGTAAAATTCGTTGAATGCATTTCAACAAATTATACCGTCGACGTCCCTTTTGATCCCCGGTCGGGTCAATATGGGAAACAAACTTTTTCATATTGTCTTGGGTCTGGGTGTTGTGGTACCGTCATTGTTTCTGATCTCTGTAACACTAGGCTTAAGCTACTTACCCGAGAATCGGAGTTATGTATGTGATGTTGTCCAATATTTATATTTTTTTAGTTATTCAGAGCATTTAGATCCGGTAATTCGTAGATAGGTAGGTTCCTATTCAAAATGGTACACAAAGTTGTAAAAATTATATGGCGTAAACTGACTTCGTAGTAAATCAACTTAGCTACAATTACATAATCTGAGTAGCTACTCGATGTATACATTTTGCCTGCTATCGCTAGACTAAGTATCGGAACATTTTCCTCAAGTAACTTTAGTTGTCAATGGCATTTAATCAGCATCGCTCAAAAGTGTAGCGAGCATGCCCAATTGAGCATTCTTCGTCGCCCTATTAGCACAACTCAACGAATTACAGTAAGCAAACACTAGCCAGGTGTATTCTGCAGGTCGTTTTAAATTCTGTAATGTTTTTTTCCAGTTTTCTTAAATTCTCGATTGGTTTATCCCAATTTGTTGGATGTTAGTATCCGAACTGTCTTTGTGGTGTAATAGTTAGAATGCTGTGCTTCAAAATGGAAATAGTGCGTTGAATCCGTGGAATACTTTGAAATTCTTCCAGTTTGATTAGGATAGGATAGTTGTAAGTTGAAATATAATTTGTTTATAGTTGTAGTGGATCTCGGGCACTGTAATGGTTGCATAACCGGGTGGGATAATTGCAAAAAAAAAACTAACCTCCATGTTCACATCCGATTTGGTACTGGGGTACCATTTCACCAGTTACCTATTTATTTTTTTAAGAAGTAAGTTATGGCCAACCTTATTATGACAATGTGAGATACAGTCACAAGCAATGAAATGTAAGCTATTGAGTTAGCATAAGGTTCGATTTTGTATACCTATTAGTAACTGACTGTACATACACCACTTACTTACCTACTTCACTGACACATAGCTTAATTATGTCAAAGCCTCTTCGTTACACCCTTAGCATTTACGCTAAGCCAGTACCTATATCTCATTCCTAGGTTATTTTTCCACCTCTGACGATACTCAACAGCCGTGTAATGACTCTTTCGTATAATGCAGTCTTTTACCACTTTTACCACAGAAATTATTTCCTTTTACGTAGACGCCGAGCAGAAAAGTACCTTTCAGCTTGCGTTAATGGTTTATTTTTTAATTGTCTCAAAACAGGTTTTCGTGTTTAAAAAGGTACAGATGTGGTTGAAGTATTTTGGCACATAATTAGCATGAGTTTATTTAGCATGAATTTCTTTTTTTTTATCTATTATGACTGATCAAATTATTGAAATGTAACTGTAGGTTACTTTACTACAGGGTTAAAGACTCAATGGTGGTTGAAATACCTATTTATGATATCGGGGTCTTGGATTCGATTCTCGGAATGAGTAAGTCAAACATTACAAAGATAGCACGTGTTTGTGATCATCACCGACCCACCTTTGGCAAGTGCGTTGATTAAGTCAGTATCAATTGATGTAAACGATGATTTCAATGTAGGAGCTCTTAACCCTGTAGTTTCAATTAAAGAGCTGATTCTTAAAAGTTAAACTGTTACTTTTTTTATAAAAATTAACTTTGCAATGTTTCCTGTTTTAAAAATGGCAGAAGCTTTTTGAAAGAAACGAATGAAAGTTCCTACCGTAAAACCAAAAAAAAACCGGACACAATAGAAAATAAATTGTGTCCAACTTTTAAGTAAACTTTCGGCCTTACAAGGATTGTTTCAAGATTCATTTATGTTATTACGATACACACATTTAAAGCTAGTAGCCCAGAAATGTCACTTCTACATTATTTTCTGCCTAAGTATGCCTCTTTATATTAATCCTCCGCTATATACGAGCTGTTTTCCGCTATTCGATGTCCAATGCGCCTTTTTTGCGTGTGTTACCGCTCCCCTATATAACTTTGAAGATAATTTGGCATACAATTTCCAATCAACAGCACTTCAAGGTTAATACTAGCAGTTCTATATTAGTTCTTATACCCATGATTCGAGGATGGGCCAAAGTCCAAAGTATTGAGTCTGCTGTGGTTTTTACCTAATAAGTACTCTATGCCCTACATATTGTCGTTTAGAAAATAAGGAATGGGCCCTTATGCCTGGTTCCAATTTTTGTTTCAAAAATGACTCTCCGTTTTTCTCCAACCGACTACGAGTCTTTAATACCGTTCCATAATTTACTTTTCATATCAGCTGTTATCAGTCGTCCGTCAGTCGTTTTTAGCTTACGCCTCGTATAATTGATTACTATCGGTAAATAGAACGGATCGTTTTTAAAATATTGGAATCGAGCCCGTGTGGTAAACGTGACCTTTCAGATGAAGCCTATATCTAACATTGGGATCTATACGTCGGAATTTGTTATATAGATGTTAAATTTTTAATCAATGCAGGTAGCGTAAATGCGATCGGGTCCCATGTAAAGTTTCCATTTGCGACCGCACTCGTAATCCGACAGTTTCTGGAAAGACCTTTATGTCGAATCGAGAGAACAGAGAATTGCATAAAGATGGTGGGTGGTACTTGTTTTTTTTTAATCCTTTTTTTTCATATATGGCTCTTGGAAGAAGTTATAGTGCGTTACCGGCTTTTAATGAAATTGAGTAAAGATTTTTATGTTTCAGAAAAAGGGTAAGGGTTACTTGTATGTTAACACTAGCGATCCCGGCGAACTCCGTTTCGCCTTAGAGAATTTTTCCCGCTTTTCTGTTAAAATTTTTCAAATTTTACCAAGGATCCCTAATTTTGTAGCCTATGTCAAATTAGAAGAATGTAGCATTCTATTGGTGAAATATTTTTTTAAATCGGCCCAGTACTTTTTGAGCCTATTCATTACAAACACACAAACATACAAAAATAGGTACAAATCTTTCCTCTTTATAATATTAGTATAGAAGTATAGATAATAACCAACGACGTCCTTATTTTATGTTCAGTAGCGACTAGATTTCTTCAATGAAGTCCAGGAATTTATTTTACTGGTGTGTCGTTTTGCAATTGTTTACTATATTAAATAAATAAGGTATTTGATGCTCCTAAATTAGGTATTTGATGCTCCTAAATTAGGTATTTGATGCTCCTAAATTAGGTATTTGATGCTCCTAAATTGGGTATTTGATGCTCCTGAATTAGGTATTTGATGCTCCTAAATTAGGTTTTTGATGCTCCTAAATTAGGTATTTGATGTTCCTAAATTAGGTATTTGATGCTCCTGAATTAGGTATTTGATGCTTCTAAATTAGGTATTTGATGCTCCTTAATTAGGTATTTAATGCTCCTAAATTAGGTATTTGATGCTCCTAAGTTAGGTATTTGATGCTCCTAAATAAGGTATTTGATGCTTCTAAATTAGGTATTTGATGCTCCTGAATTAGGTATTTGATGCTCCTAAATTAGGTATTTGATGCTCCTAAATTAGGTATTTGATGCTCCTAAATTTTCACAATACAACAATTGCCTCAAAGTAAATTGAAATTCTCAAAAACCAGAAGAATTGTAAATGATGTGAATATTTAAATTTATTATAATTGTTTTAAATGTATCAGCCTTTTGACAGTAACAAAAATAACAAAGATGTTGTTAAAAATGAGGGTTAAACCCGTTCCATTGCATTCTGTGTGCCAAAGGAAAGACAACGCGGGTGAACACTGAATTTTCTACTCTTGTAACAAATCCACGTCAGGTCACTGGCGATAATCCAAGAGTTTGTGTCCTATCACGACTATTTCCACGACCTTATTGCATCTTGCGTGAATTTATTGAGTAACACTTAACTTTGTTACCAGATACAGCGTTGGCAAAGTTATTTTAAACATTTTCTTGGCATTGAGCTTTTAGGCTACATCCAGCTGCTTGGATACCAATTCAAACTTATGTTATTTATGTTGTGTATTATGCTAAGATAATCAATATAATTTTGTTAATATATTTAAGTTGTACAATCTTAAGGTTATACAACCTACTTATATTAACCAAACATCAAACCAAAATTAAGGTTGATGTTTTGATTTGGCAAGCTTAAGGATATTTTGGAATTTGTCAAAACTATTTGTCAACCTCTGACATATATGTATACTTGTCATTTAATACATATGGTTTTTGGCGTCTCTACTTCTTCCGCCATTTTTTTTGAGTCAACAAAGCGTAAAACTTTTAACAAATAGGTAACACTACGTTTGAGACCTAATAGCTTTTTAAGAATTACATGCTCAATCCAAGGCACAACCGGTTGTAAAATCAGTTGAATAAAGGACTTTTAAAGTATAGTATACGCACAAACATCAGATATTTTTCAGATTCGAAAAGCCAATACTTTATCTTTGTTCAATCGTTTATGCTAAGAAACGTTTGATTTCGAATCCGATTCCGACGTTTTGCAAATAGGCAGGTTCCAGTAACTTTATGCATACAAAATCTTCTACTAATCACATTTCATTGAACATGAGCAAATTAAATCACTGAATGATAAAAAAAAAACAAAAAAAACGGATCGACCACACTTTTCCTTCAACCAACCCCCACCGAATCATGACATTTCATTCCACACACACCACGCTACAGTAGTAGGTACAACTACAATGCACAGTAAGTAGTTACGGTCGTCTTAGACGTCAGCCTTCATGTCCAAGTCACATTACGGCTAGAGGCGCATTTTATTTGGACAATAACGGCAGACCTAAATCACTATGTTTTTGTCCTGCCTACCCGACAACGCAACAAAAGGATACGCGAAATGTGATTACTCAGCCGCCGCCCGAGTTTGCATGCAGTGTTGCCAGCTATTTAACAAAGATCAAAAATTGACTCATGATAAAAGGCTACTATAAAATAGAAGACTATGTAATAACAACGATTTTTAAGATTGTATACATATAGTACTTTTCGCCGCACAAGCTAACTTTAAAAATGTTTTTTTTTTATTCTGCGTTTAATTTGGGGCTTTCACAAGCAGGCTATCCACAGGGATATGTCAGCCCCATTATATCTTCACGGTTACAAACAACAATCTATATAAAAATAGAACATCAAAACTTATATTTATTTACATAATTTGAAACGAAATCACTGTTGAATTATTTTAACTAGATTGCAAATTTTTTTAGCCACATCTGATTTTGGTTTTGACAAAATATTTTGTTGTAGTCCTATGTCTCTTTTATTCAATTTGAATTTTTCAAACAGTGATTTCCTTTCAGCCTCATTTTTGACACACTCCATCAGCAAATGTTGAACATCTTCTATTTTATAACAAGCGCTGCAATCTGATTTTTTCATTAAATATGCAAACTTTGCTGACGGATAGTGCCCTGAACGAAGCCATAATGCAGTTAAAGATGTTAAAGAGACAGAAAACGTTCCACACAGACAGATACGTAACGTACGTGAGCGTCGTAAGTTCGGACCCCGTATCGCAAGGGGCGATGAAATTTTTCTGTTTCTTTAAAATATTTAAATAACAAAAATGTTGAGATTTGATAACATTATTAATGTACACTAGACACAAGCTAGACATAATAAGTTTCATGCCGGTTGTTAATTTCTTAACCACCCATGTTAATTCCAGACAGACACGGTATAGTTTAACTTAATCTGAAGATTAATAAATGCGTTAAGTTTTACATTACTGAAAACTTTTTCTATTCTATTCTGAAAGTGAAGCCTGATTTATAGATAAATCTTACTAATATTTGTAAAAAAAATATTTTCATACAAACTTTTACGTTTCCATGTTATAAACGTATGTACGAATATCTGGATGCATGTTTGTTGCTACTGCAAAAACTACTGAACGGATAAATTTGGAAGGAGGGGAGATGACCGATAGATTTTTGTTAACATAATAAGAAAAGTGTTCCAAATTTTTGGGTAATCTATGTTAAAGATAGATTTTTTTAAATTTCAATCCTTTTAAAGTTAGAAAAGCGTATTGGTGCAAGTTCAATCTAGTTTACGTAAATTTGCCTAATCACAGGACAGCTTTGTACAGTCAGTACCATTAGTATGTATACATCTCAGCTACGTACGCCAGTTTGACATTTAACTGAACATGAAAAGGTACTGAGTTATTTAAAAACTAAAGCATTTTTGCATTGTTTCGACTTTTACACAATTTTCAAAATAGTAGAATTCCTTAATTGGCAACACTATTCGCGTGTCATGGAGGCTCTGAATTACTGGGCACGGCCGCTGCGTTTTTGTCCAGGTGAGCCGGGCATAACTGGCAAAAAGTCCTGGAGCAGTGCAAAGGCAAGCGTTGCTAACTGTTCACACTCTCATGTAAACATGCCGCGACATGTTTGGAATAGGGCACGGTTCGTATATTCGGGTGCATGTTTGCACAAAATGGAATAGGTTTTTCGATTTTGTAACGGATATTCCGTAACAAAAGTCGCGCTCTCGCGGTCTTTGGTGCTATGAAGTACCGACGTTTATCTGTTTGCAAAGCGAGTTCATTTTTTATATCGGAAACTATCTTACCTTGACCATATATTTTATTTTCTGTAAATATAATCATGGAAACATTAAAAAATCCTACTGTAAGCAACGTATGTTCTTAACTAAAAGTGGAAGTACTTCCGCCGAGCTAGGTGTTATCTGCTCGGGGACCAAGGCCTAACTACCAATCTTGGTTTGTTGTATATATAGTTAGTGGCGACAAAAACTCTGACATCGTGATGTAGGATCGATATATTCATTGGCTAATCGTGCTTTACGAGCGTTATTTACCATGCCAATTTTGCTGATGCTGTATTTGTGTCGACATGTAGGTTATGTCGTAGGTCGGCACTCTACCAATATGAAATCATGAACGGATAGCTGATTGTTACTCTTTCGAGCAAAAACAACCAAATGGGCTAAATATTTTTCATTGCAAACTCGCGAACAACTTTACTTTAATAAAAAAGTTTTAAACAACATATTGCATCACGATGATTGCTTGTCTTTTGACTATCAACACCTAATTACGTAACACAAAATTTAATAAAACTAGACATTATATCAGCCAAAAGTCTCTTCCTAAAGAGAACATCAAAGCACGATTCCACCCAGAAAAAAAATCTTTTATAAAGACACTTACGTCAAAATGTCGGGTTTGTTCAAGTTACACTGCGTAATAAAAATGTTAAGTTTCCCCGAAGGCCTTTGACGACGAAGCTTGGGAGTGATGAGTGTAAATCTGAAAGTGCGTCAAACTAAAGCAGTTAATAAGTGGTACTTTATCTCTTTAACCCTCTCTTCTCTGTTGCTAAAAGGACGTGTTGCAGTCAGGGGCGACTGTTCATTATACATATAATTAGGGTTGTTGTTGGTAAAGGAAGGTATTCTACGTAGATAAAGCAAGAACTTTTAAAATTATCTATCTTTTCGTGTTGGTGAAAGGATTTATTCATGAAATTTAAGCCGGCCGATCGTTGGATTTTCGTTCAGATTTTAAGCCTATTATGACGTAAATATGTAATGAAATATCTACGGCCAAAATCATATATATGTACTTATAGGACTCAACAGGGGTTTTTAAACGATCGGAAACCTCGCAGGATTATATTAATAATATTAACAATAGTTTTTGTTTTGCTTTTGCTTCGACTAATATATAAAATAAAAAACCAGCTTATATTTAAATTGTATGAAGAATAGGAAGGTTTAAATGTGTTATGACTCAGCAAAAATAAACAATAAGTGTAATTAGTTTCTTAGCTAGAATTCCAGAATATAAAACTTAAGTATTTTGTACTTCAACAAATGAATTAAGTTTGATGATAATACAGCATTTAGTAGAGCTGTTTATTTCGTAAAAACTGTAGCACGAAGAAGAGATGTCGCGAAAAGATTTCTTTTACTAATACAATAATTAAAGAATACAACGATACTTATCCCGAATTAAAGCAAACGAAGTCGCGGGCAACAGCTAATTTTCTCATAATTTCCCTTAAAACTTAAAAAAAAAAACAAAAATGTATGCCATTTAATGGCACAGAATATTTAACAACTGTTAAATCACCAGGTTATTTTTCCTTAGCTCCAAGATCACTTTAAGCTGTATAACCACAGTGATTCATATTTATCAGGTAAACATTATGGCACTTGAGCAAGATCCAAGACGTAGGAAGTAACCGCCTTTGTAAAGGTTGGAGAACGATAAACAATTTCTGAAGCTTCTTAAAAATATGTATAACATTATTCTAATACAGACTCTACAAATTTAAACAGGAATGTAGATAAAAGGTCCCAAGGTGAGTCCAAATTTTATTAGCTATCCGATCCTTTGACAAAAGATCTACTCTGTGTCTTTTCGAATTCAATGGAATTGTGATAATTTGGTAGATGATAAGTCAGCAAGTATTAAATATTTCAAAGCAGTGTTCTACGATAATTTTGAGTTATGTCCATACTTTGCTCCGTTCCGTTGGGAACAGAAAATCTGCGAGTAGTATTCGGTCAAATATTTTTTTACCTACTTTCTTTTATGTCGGTGGTTTCTGTAAATGTTCTGTGCAATAAAGTGTATCTATTTATTTATCTGTGTTATTTTTGTCAAAGCGTGAACTATAATAACTTTTTTACAACAACAAATAAAAATCACTGAAATATACATTCCGTCGCATTTTCATAATACGTATTGATTTGGGAGTTACATAAACTACATTGAACTATTACTAGTAAATGAACAGCTATGAAGATATTTGTTATACTTGGTCAGCAAGGCGAAAGAAATCCAATATCATGGATATATTTGGTATCATAGCTGAGGTAAATGTAATTTGTGTGGGCTGTAGGAAGATAAACGGTTTAAGTTTCGTTACATAACCAAAAGATTTCATTCCTTCTCAAGATACAAACACTTAGCATTCGATTTAAATTTGAGACACAATTAAGACGATGACAAATAATTTTAAGGTATCGATGTCGTAAAAGAAGAAGAAGTGTTTAAGAGAGGTAGGGCATAGCCATTTATCGCTCGAACTGGAGCAGCCCGATTGGTGAAATACCTCCACCTTACAGAAGACCGCAGCCAAATAACAATCACTTCTGTGTTGTTGTGTTCCTGCGTGTGAGTAAGGTTTCCAGAGCTCCTGGGGGATGCATTAGTAGCAGGGGTCAAGCCTTCAAGGTAAGGGCGACTAAAGAATACATCAACAAAACAATGTTACATTAAAAAGCGATTTCAAAACCAGCTGAAAGTTTTTAATGTTCATCGTTGTATTTTCATAGAAAATCTATGAAACATAAGATGCGCAGTACCGCGGTCTAGGTAGGACAGCGCGTGTGTGCGACTCTTCCGATCTGAACATAGCGGAGACTACCTACTAAAATTCCGCACCTTTTATCGCCGAAATGCAAGCGCCATGAGAAGATAGGTTAACTAAAACAGTAACGGAATATCTCATGGTCCTCGAAGCGAAAACACCACCTAAAAGTCATAATCCTAAATCTTTCCCGATGGCTCCACGTATCCTGTTACGCATAGTTGGAATCCATTCTCAAAGGCAATAAATCTCGATCCAAGTTTCTGTTTCGCCGGCAACTTCAATTATTCCATAATCCAAATCTCCTAAAGATATGGCGGAGTCCCACTAAAAGTTAAGATTTAAATTGGGCTGCCGCGGTGCGCGTCCCCTGAGGGGAAACTTATTTTAAAGGGCTGTAAATCAAAGTAATACGTTCGTAGTCAATTAGAAAGGGTTTTGGATAAATTTTGAGTTGCTTAATCGATTGCTTGGAAATGTAAAGCTAACTTTGCATTGCTTTTAAGACACTGGATGTTGATATTTGAAGAAAACCTAACATTAATATGTATTAACCTAGCGTAATAATATCACATTTTAGTTAATTAGTATTAGTGGGAGGCGAATACCTAATTTTTGACTATATCCGTAGGCGAGAGGTGAGCGGGACAGACTTCAGTGTCCTGCCATCTCCGAGGTCTCGGGTTCGATTCCCGTTGAGGTTAGTATGGAAAAATAAATTTTCTATATTTTTTTTTGCAAAAACCGATACAATTTTGTATCTACTATTTCATCAGTCGAAACCAATAATTGGTCATAATAACAACACCACGCAAACATTTATTCATTTCTATTCACTCGTTTAGGTATTTTTTATCACTTTTGTTTCGGCATTGCTTTTATTGCATTCTATTGTTTGTAACGTTTCTAAAATGAATTACTGACGCTATAGCACAACGATGAATCAAACTGTATTTTTAGGCTGTCCAAATGTACAAACGCACAAAAATAGAATTGCTAGGAAACGTATTTGTTGACAATTTGTTAGGTTATACCAACAAACGCCATTTAGATAGGCCCTTGTTTACTTGGCTTCTAAAAATACACGGAATATTTATTTAAATTTAACAGCTGCTATGTAGTTACATAGTTCATGTGATAAACTTATTAAAATGGAATTCAAAACAAAAATAGGGATAAAAGAGGCAAAATTCGGTAGTGAACAAGGTTTTATAGAGGTCAGCAGAAAAGGTGCCAAGCTTTTTAAATAGCCTACTCACTAGCTTGGCTAACTTTATTTTCCAAAACATTGGATAGTTACGTAGTAAAAGAATTAACGAATTTTAAAAATGTAATTGCAAGTTTTACCTTGTTGACAGATTGAAGAGCACCTGTGAACTTTGAGTGAAGGGTGTTTAAGTTCCACAGGGCCTAAGTGACATAATGATAAGATTTTTTGTGCCTTTAAAATGTACCTTAAAAGTTTGGCATTCTTTTGCTGTACTGTTAAACTGATCGTTTTTAAAAGAAGTGTGGAAATTTGGATTAAAGTGATTAACATTACCATCTAATGCTGACATAAGAGCTAAGTTATGGCCTACAACAAGGCTTAACAGCTTGGTTTGCTTTTTTCTTATATTTTAGTAAGAATCTAAGTAACTAAACAGTGTTTACGTTTTTGCTGTCAACAAAAAACAAATCCGGCTATAAGAAACCGTCACCAGAGCCAAAAAACTAAGGGAACTTACGTCCGCAGTGCACTACAAATAGTTAGGTATAAAACTAGGTATAGCTCGCTCGCCGGGCCGCACTCATCGCGCAATCGCTGTTGCATTTTATTACTTTTCCATTTCCACTGGGGGTTTCAATTTCCTTTCTCATAATTAATAGCCTTTCAACGGGTTGCCTGACGTCTCCGCCGCAGAACTTCACCGTTCAATTTGCGTACCATCCGCTACCTTATTACGGCTTTGTTTCTGCTGCCCCGGAGGTTTTGTTTTTAAAAAGTTGTTACGTTCTATAATGCGAAGCTCGGATAGTTAGATAATGGGTTTGGAGTGTTCGGTTATTGAATATCGGAATACGAAATATGGATGTACGTCTCACCACTATTGGTTAGGATCCTTCCATTTCACTTTTGGACAATTGATACCTCCTAACGGTGAAGGTCTCTTAAAAGCAGGATTGCTGATGTCAGTCTTGCAAATTCTTCAAAAGGTATGGTCAAATTGTTCAATTTGAGGATTGCAGATTCGTTTTTACCAATACTTTTTGTGAATTCTGACTGCAATCAGAATTTAATTACTATTTTCTTTTCACTAGCCCCAAAATCCCCAGGCAACGAGTTTATTTAGCTAGAATATAAAAATAGTGGGAGAAATCTTGTGATGATCTCAATTCTCCACATTTCCTACAAATAGCAGAGCAGTGTTCCTGCTTAGCATACAAAGGTATTATATTATTATATATCTATATTATATAAAGCTATATATATATAATGATCTCAGAGGCAACTATAACAATGCGCCCACACTAGTATGGTGCGGTTTTTGTGACTTTAACTGAAACTTTAACCCCACCATGTTACCAAGAGCGTAATTGATAAATACTTTGAGTTCTAAAATACTGCAGCATTAGTGATGTAGGTATTGTATGGAGCGGATATCACTAAATTATCGTAAAATCTTACTAAGACGCCGTATAAGCGACTACTAGGATCCATAAATTAAGCTCAAGGAAGCTTATGAGTACATTTTATTCTACAAATGAGGAAATCTTTGTTTAGAATTACTCGTCAGAGGCTGCTGTTTATAATTATTCTAAAATGTTTTAAAGGAATTCGAGCTCTACCACAAAGTAAGACGTCATGTATTTTAGAACATTAATTTTAACATACAAATTTAAATAAGCTTACTACCTACCTACTACTTACTTATTAAACTACTACCTAACATTAGAAAGTGAATGAATCTATTAAAACTCATTATGAAGAATCTATTTGAAGTCCTAGATTGAAAGTAAAAATCGAAAGTTGTCTGATGAAGGACTCGTCTCATTAAGTGAATAAATATCTACTTAAGACTAAAAACAACTAAAAAGACACCTCGTTATAAGGAAAATACTAGCAAAGAGACATTTGGACGCGTCACCAGTTTATTTGGCGAACATTTAAGGGGACGCAAGAATTTTTCATAAGTGTCTAGCTAATTAGTGTTGGCACAAATCTTCGGCTCGAAACTTTTAATGACTACGAATGAAGTTTACACGCTTTTAACTTCACCAAGCCTGTACGAATTTTCTTGGCTTCATTAAGAAGTTGCCTACCGATTTTGAATCGAGTTGTCGCTATTATTGGTAACAATACGTTATGTCTCGATTGTTAAACGAAGTCAGAACACGCCCTATTATGGAATAACGACTGTTCGACTCTGTAAATAATATGTGTCTTTTATCTCGTAATAGAATTATTAATGAAGATAATGGGCTCGCGTATTTCTGCATGCATTTTTTATTTTTTAGCTGCCTTGTGATAGGGTTTGTTTTGTTGCAGTTTCGTTGTTTTAAGGTAGATTTTGCTTGGTTTATTTATTTGGTTGATAGCAAAGTGCTTCGACTGTAGGGTAGAACGCATTTAACATTGTTTTAAGGATGATTTCAATCATGCTTTATTCGGTGACATACACTTTCTGATAGAATTGGGTTGCAAATTAGAGTATTGAAGGTTTTACTTTCATTTTGAAATGATTTCGGTTTGGTACAATTATATCAACTCATTGTTTTCATCGAGATTGGTAAACTATAAAGCATGACCCAAGAGTTGACTGGTAGAGAATGCCCCTAGCATTAAGTTCACCTGTTTTACTTATTTGTGCAATAAATTTTTAATTAAATAAATAAAAAATAAAGACAAATATAATCAATACAAAATTGAACCGTATTTACCCAATATCAGTATACGACTCCTATCAAATTCCATTTGTTTGATCTAATGTAGTAACCTCAAACAGAATTTAAAATTCCTATTTGACCATAAATATTTAATCTGGAAATTTTATATTTCTTTTAATTTACCCCATATATGAACATTTAGTTTTCTTTTTCACAGTGCCAAAAAATAAGACAAATATAACAAAAATAAAATAGGCCACATTTAATTTTAACTATTTTTTACTATCAAAGTGAGGAAAAAACCTTTTTTGAACTGTAAATACTGTAGGTAGACTGCTGATATGAAATTGAAGATTCCCTCAGCAAAGTTAATCTCGACACAGAATAGTCATGCACTGGCAAATATTAGAGATGTTCCATCGTTTCAAAACCTAAATACAATATTTTACCGTTATCTTAAAAAAATGTTTCAGTGTTTTTGTATAAAATTGTGTGTGACTAATCTCTGAAAAGTGTAAGAAAATAAAGTAAGCAACTCAAAAAACGACCGGGACTTGGGGATTATATTAATTAAAAATAGAATTAACTAAATATTTGAGGTAATTTTGTATTGGTGACAGAACTACTTAGTTCCCAACATTAAACTAACGTCTCAACTTTGTTAAAACATTATGTTAGTTCTTTTTGGTAAATAAAAGCAAAAATACAGCCAAAAATTTAGCTTAGTTTGATCCAACAGGCCATTGATTGATGATGTCAAGTTGACCATAATTTGATTTGAGATTATAACAAGCATTTTTGTACTTCGGAAAGCAGTCAGTGCAGGTTTTAAAAGGCCTTAATGCAAAAAAGGCTGTAATAATTTTGACCACTACGTACTTATTTATTTTATTTGTTTTCTTAAAAGCATGTGGTAACTAAGATATGTTTCATATTTAATTTCTTTTCTTAAGCTTTTATTAGCTGTGTTAGCAATTTTGTATTTAAATGGGTATTCTTGTTTTAAAAAAAAATCAAATTAAACAATTCTACTAAGAGCATTTGCCGTTATTTGTAAGCTTTGTCAGAAATTCTACATTTCCAAGTTAACGTTTACAATCTACTGAACTAAAATTAAAACTATCGGTGCAAGTTTGTACAAAACTTGAAAGAAACTTTGTTTTACGAAATTTTTGGCTCCGTTCCATACTGGAACCTCCGCTTCTGAAACGCTTCGTTCGTATAAGTGGCTTACATACGAGTTAGAAGAACAGAGAAAGGGGTTATTAGGTCAAACAATAATATAAAATGGAAATATTAATACAAACAAAGAAGGCATGCAAACACAAGAAAAAATATTGGTGAAAAATAGACGCTAACATTACATTAGGACAAGGTTAATCAAATAATTGAAATTTCTTACTATTTTATGTCTTAAATTAATCATAAGTAAATGGAACTAATTGATGACATGTACCAGTGGTTTTCAATCTTTTTAACCCATAATAATGTACATGAACACCCAAACTAATCTAAATCTAGATACCAACCTCACGACCAGTTAAACGTACACATCTCAAGGTGAGAGAAGCTAAGCGAGTTACAGATCTTCTTGGGTCCCTAGACAATAGAAGACCACGATCGGCTTAAGAGTTTTGAGTAAGTATTAGTATATGTATATCATCACACTCCTTGACCTGATTGCAACGTTAGTATTTTGCACGTGTGTTTTGAAAACCAGAAGCAATGGTGGTTCTACAATGAAATAAAGAAATACATAAAAAATTAACTGCCTCAAAATTTTAAATGAAAATAAAATATTTTTCAAATATGCAAGATATTTTTTTTAAGACCAAAGGAAAAAGTTTACCTAATGGGATCTGAGACAATCCCAAGCAGTGCTTGTTTTCAGCTTGTCCCAGCCATCATGAGATACATTTATAAACACCATGTGTATAGCACGAATACAAATATTCATCAGACAAATGTTAGTCCCCCTGGGGGTCCGGAATTGACCCCTGGTTAAAGGTTTAAAACCGTTTGTGCTGAGGTAGTTCTGTTTGAACCATGTTTCCTTCAACACCATCACTAAATATGATGGGATCCAACCGAGGGGGTTTTAGTGGGCAGTCAAAAGGGGTATAGGAGACTCACACAACCCATCGTTTTCTGGTACGTCTCGTTAAAGAACTTTTTCCCTAATATCTAAACAATCCATACTCACATTTCTACTGTTACCGCACCCATAAACGAACTATCTGCATAATCCAACGGTTGACTGGTAGATAATGCTCCTAGCATTAAATCTACCTTTTGTACTTTTTTTTGTGCAATATTTTTTTTAAATAAATATAATAAAAAGAGTTTTCTGTCGTAGACCACGACTCACTACGCTAAGTAAGTGAAGTAAGTAAGTTCTTCACTTACTTAGCGAAGTGAGTCAAAGCTTCGACGTCGCCCGTCCCTAAATATTAAAAGCAGCGTCCCAGGCGGCCTCACGTGCAGCTCGTTTAAAGTGCATCGCAGTTTACTCTAAGAGATTATTTCCGCGCACAAACAGCGTCACGCCGCACTATTTGGAAACCCTGCGGAATTAACCGACTTGTTCTGTTTCCTCGTTTACTTTCTTATGGATCTGACTCACGGATGGTAAGAATGTGGAACAGTATTTTTTTGATACACTGTGTTATTTTCGAATAACTACAAAAAAAGGAGATTTCACAATTCGACAATTTCAATTTGTGAAATTTTGTTTTTGTTTTATGTAATTTATCCGGCGAGCGGCTAAATTCGTCATTTATGAAGCGAAGTCGATGATTTTTATTTAGTTGTAAAGGAGATATTTGAACAGTATTGTCATGAGGACTAAGATCTGATGATGGCATTACAGATAAACTGAGGGAAAGTCGATGGGTTAAAGTTCTAGTAGGCCTATGCGGGGAGTATTTTCTTTGGTCTGTGTATTATGCATAGATGACGGATGTTCTTAATAAAGTAATGGTAACTCTTAAATTTTAATGGCACCCATATTAATGGACAAGTATTTAGCGAAGTTGTCACTTTTTGGAGGTTTAAATAGGTAACAAAACTGTATAGTCAAGCAATCAAGTATTGCCTGATACTTACTTAAGTAATTGCTGAAGTAAAAGTCGAGATAGAGTCGAATTACTTTAAATTATTTGTAGATTTCATAATAAAATATATTTCAATGTTTAAACTTTGTTGAAATAGTTAAGTGCGATTTTGGATGTGTCTTAAATAAATTATTTTTAATAAGGAAATATTATAAACCTATGTCCCGTTTCTTAGCGTCAAAATCCTAGTACAGTATGAATTACACGGAGTCAAACTTCTACCTTCGCACAACTTGCAATCCTTGAATGCCGTATTCCGAATCATTTAGTTAGAGCAAGCCCGGCAGCTTCCCACACTAGTTTGTTTGCTCCAGGGGGCGCTGTCTCGCTGCACCTGCTGTTTACTACTTTAATTGCTTCAGCCATTAATCCCTGTCATTGGGGACCAACGTGGGGCGCTAACGCTGGACGACCAAAAATACCACCCATTTGTTGAGGTGGGGAAAGTGTGCTTGGGAATTCGTCTTCGAAACTGTCGAATTAGTGTTATAATGAACAAATACGAAAAATACACAAAGGTTTCTACACGAATAATTAGCTTACACGATATATGGGACAGAGAAATATGTATTAAACACCATCTCGGAAATGAAAAACTGTAAATAAAATTCCGTAATAAACATGTATAAAATGAGAAACAAATTGACACAGCTGTAATTGGCTTTATTTTAGCATTATTGATTCATTCTTAATTTTAATCTTCCAGATATCTAAATTCCTTAACACACGTTCCGAATTAAATTTTAGCCCCGGGAACTTAAACCAAAGGTATTAATAGATATTTTACTATGGCATAGATTTGGCGCTATTTTTGATCAAAAATATTATCGTGAAAAAGCAACTGAGTCAGGACCTTTGGAACTTTATATAAAGTTAGTTATGTCAAATTTGTGTGAGCAAAAACAAGGGATTTTGGAAGGGGTTCACCACTCGGGGGACAAGTAGACACAGTTGCTAAATAAATAACACATGCATTGCTCTGATTCTGTGGTAAGAAGTTTAAGCACATGTTTTACAGAAATCAGAAACAACGACGGTACCACAATACCCAGACCCAAAACAATATAGAAAAGTTGGTTTCTCATATTGACCCGACCGGGTGTCAAACCCGGGACCTAAGAGATGGGGCGACGCCAAAGTCCGGCGCGCTTGCCTCTCGGCTACGGAGAGGTCATAATGAATAAATATTTTTTCTTATACATATTTTGTTTAATGAAACACGGATTACTAAATGAAATGGATCTAGTAACAGCAGTAATTTGAATTGGAACACAGATTGCGTGACGACACCCATACTAGAGTTCCACCAGTGAGACAGTCGCCGTATTTCGCGGTGTTTTATTGCTCGTTAGTGACCGCAAATGGTGCAACTCCGAAACGCCACAAGAAAACAATTTAGAGATGAGACGCGATGGGGCAACTGCAAAAACCTGGGAACGAGACAGCTGCCAGCTTAGGGAGGAATTGGCTGCTAAATTTTATCGCAAACAGGACAAGCGTAAGAGTCAAATCCATACTAATATTATAAATGCGAAAGTAACTCTGTCTGCCTGTTTGTCTGTCCGATTTTCATGCCTGAACCACGGAACCGATTAGAATGAAATTTGGTGTAGGTATACGTTGAACCTGTAGAGTGGGCATTAGCTACCTTTACTTTTTGTTTTGAAAATAAGGGGAGATGGGGGTAATACCGCCCGTTAAAGTTTATATGGGAATGTTTATTTTTTAGTTAGAGATATAAAATTTAGTCGCGGGCGACCGCTAGTTTGCAAAAAAAAAAAACAATCTACCCGATGTAGCATGAAGTCCTCCTTTATGTCATTTATACATTTATATTATTTGATAATGGTATCAACATTTCAATTAAGTGATTTATCTCACTCTATTCAGATGCAGTAGATAAACATGTAACCACACACTTTTTGACAAGTCTATTAACTTTGTGAGAAATAACCTCTATTGCACTGCCACTGAATAAAACTAAGGCGATGCATTACAGCAGCAGATATGATAGCAACTAAATTATGGCCATACATTTCATCTGAGGTGTTTCTATTTTTCACCAACAAAGCTGCAAGAGTGGAAAAAGGCGAAAAAGGTAATTTACGATTGTGCTCGCTAGCACACGTTCTGCCATCGCGTGGAACAATTAAACTTTTTGTCGGGTCGTGCATAGCACGTCCTAGAGTTATGATCGGACCGTGACTTCGGTAGCGCGGCCGTGTGCGGGTGGCCTTACTTTGTTCACCAACATATTATTTCATGTGGGTTATAAAATACAGCGTTGTGTAAATGTAGCCGAGAGGCGAGCGGCTCGCAATTTGGAGTCGCGCCGTCTATGAGATCCCGGATTAGATAGCTGGTCGAGTCAATATGGGAAACGAACTTAGAGAAGTGTGTGCGTTGTGGAACTGTCTTTATGTCTGATTTCTGTAACACAAGATAAGATTCTTCAGACTAACAAGACTTCAAACAAGACAATGCTTAATTTCTTCTGAAAACCTGGTAGATTTCGTTTCAGCTTAGTAGCGCTATGAATCCTAAATGTCAGTCTGACTGTGACGTTGGTCACTTGCTTATCAAATTAAATCTCACACCTAGTTGAGATGTGACCATCAGTGGGACCTTGTCAACTGAATGAAATCCTGTATGCCGCTCTTCAAGATAAATAATGTTCTATTTATCTTGAGGAGTCACAATATTTGCAAAAGTTTCAAAATTCATGAATCCAATCGGCAAACAAAAAACTCATAACAATATCACATAGGAATTATTTGAGTTGAGTCATTGAGATTTCGCACGGAAAGTTGAACTCCTGATATTGTTTAACATTCTGAAGTTCAGATTCATACTGTTTCAGTAAGGAATAAGATGAACATAAATAAATTTACTTGACGGAAATTAATGCGCCAGATAATGACACCAATAAACTGGTCTCAGCTTAGGGTTTCCCTTGTATTCTGAGGACTAGACAATGAACAATAACTTGGTGTATCAACCCAGCACAGCACACAGCTTCTCAAATTGATCGGAAGCATCGAATCCAGAACCTTACGCGCTTTAGGCGATCACCTTAGCCTCTGCACCAAATAAACCTTCTTTTGTAAAGCCATCTTAAAATATCAGTTGGTAAGAGCAGCACGCGCGATACGTGAAGGTCGTGGGTTTAATTCCCGCACCGCAAGGGGAGATAAAAAAATTCTGTTTCTAATATTTAAAGTTCGCTAGTACGGCGTATAGTACTATAAAAATAATAAAATCGATTAAGATGCCAAGGTGTCTTCGATTCCGTGGTTTTCAAACATTTCTGCAACGAATGTACCACGGGCCGATAAGTATGTAGTTCTAAACATATTCGGCAGAGGGCACTTACCGGAAGGCTAACGGTTGATACAGCAGAACAATTTCATCGCTTACGATAACTTGCGGTTAGCTCAGTTGGTAAGAGCAGCACGCGCGATACGTGAAGGTCGTGGGTTCAACTCCCGCACCGCAAGGGGAGATAAAAATTTTCTGTTTCTAACATCTTAAAATAGACTGCGAAAATTGGCTACGATAATCTGAATTCACATGTTTGATTTCACGTCTGAAATTATCATG
Source organism: Glyphodes pyloalis (assembly GCA_037074685.1). Taxonomy (NCBI): domain Eukaryota; kingdom Metazoa; phylum Arthropoda; class Insecta; order Lepidoptera; family Crambidae; genus Glyphodes; species Glyphodes pyloalis. Next base: position 13,747,535 of record JAYKKO010000013.1, read on the forward strand.
TAGATACCCATTAAAGATACGGGAAAACGAAATCCTTGGAAGACGATAACTTTTACGATTTAATAGAAGATTTATAGCTCGTAAACATGCTGTTTTTGCTTTACGACTTGTGACGCCAAATATGCCGACGGAAGTTTATACAGTTTTTACCAAGAACTTCGGCATTCACATTTTATGATGGCAGGTTATGTTTTTACATGATGTCGAGTAAATGTTTATACTTACAGTATATAAAACTGGTCTGATCGAACAAAGGTTAGGGCATCTTGCTGTTGAACAATGGATACACATGTGATACAACCCTTTGAACTGGTTTTCATAAGACAATTGCTTAAGCTACTTACTTTGGGCACTTTGGAACATGCCCTAGCTTTGCAGGTGCAATGTGGACACTAATATTTTTTTTATCTATACATATATTTTATACATAAACCTATTTCATTATCTAATGAATTCCTCAAAATCTGTTGCGTAGTTTTAAACATCTAAGCATATTATGTAGATACATAGGGACAGATGGCTGTATGCGATCTTGCTTTCTACAATGTTTGGGATTGTAATGAAAAATCTATTTAAAGGTGAAAGGAAACGACATTTTTCGAATATACATATAGTGGTTTTATAGCTGTACACTGTCTATGTTTAACATAAACCGGCGTGGCATTGCCACGCCCTTATGACGTAGGAATAAGATCTCACGTCGAACTTCATATTTACCGTTAAATATTTTTAACCGTTTTAAGGACCACTAAATTTTTGAGAGAATGAAAGCAAATTAAATCCGTGTTTGCTTCTAATTGACTCACAAACTGTATTGGTAAACTGCGATTCCAAAGCTCATTCGCTTTAATAACCCAAATTGGTAACACGAAAAACAGATTTGCGAACCGCGTGGCCGAAATAAGGTCAATTATAACAGTACGAGTTTATCTATGGGCACGCAAATATTGTATTCCCCGCGTTACAAATACACCAGGGAACAATGTTATCCCGTCCGGGATATGGGGACGGTGCTAATTTCCCCGTTACACGGAATTTCCCCCGGGCGAGACCAGCAAGAGGGAACAATCCTGACCGGGCCGAAATTCTTTACAAGCAGAATTTGAATATTCAATGTGTTGTGAAGATGTTTCACGGAATTGGAGTGGCCGGCGTTTCCGTGAAATGTACGTTTATTTTTTGTAATGAGTGGAGGAAATGGAGCGCTTTCTGACAGAACAGGAAACTTGAGCTATGGACGAAGTTGCGATTACAATTCGGGTGAAGACACCAATCACAATTTAATATAAAATACTCGAATCAATATCGCAAAAGATTACGAAAGGTCGGCCTGTTATTTTTTACCAATCAAAAATCTTCAAAAGTGACTTTATAATTCACCAAACTATTTTAAGAAAGGAAAAAAAATATTTTATTACCATGTATTACTTAAGCATTGTACCTAGTTTTAATTGGATGACTTGCCCCAATCACTAATTGTAGTAAGTATTATACTTGAATCAGCTTTTTATAAGAATAAACATGGAAAGCCTGGTGAAGAACATAGATGCTTGTACTAGGTTTTACTAAATAACAACAGTAATTTTCAAAGTTTTTTCATCTATTTGGTATGTTATTATTACTCAGAATCATTTATATTTTATTTCTTTAACCTGTAAGCCTCAATAATATAAGTGTTAATCAATTTTGCAATGAAATAAAATTTAATTTCATGATTTACCTATTTATACCTATTGCATCAATGTATATAAGTATACACCAAATGCGGAATGTGTAGCTTGATATTGGCATTTTTAACAAATACCAGTAACTTAACTTCTTATTCTTCGATCTTACAAAAACAACAAATGAACGTCGTTTCAACTATTTGATCCGATTGAGCGTTTGAAGCAATTGCACCTTCCAGAGTAGCATTGTTGGCAACAAAAATTACGTCACTTAATTTTTCTCGGGGCAAGCCACGTGCGACAGAATTGATGTGTCGGTCGTGTCGGGTCGTGGTCGCTATGCTATGAAATCGGCTCCCTGACCGTTACTTTATTTCTCTTAAGAGATAAACGTTTCGATTCATGTGTGAGGTAAGAGTTTTGCTGGAATCCTCCCAGGTGTAGTTAGAGATAAGCGGTGCTGTTCTGCGCTTTAAGTGCGACATTTTTTAAGTCTTATAGGTATTTTAGAGTGAAAAGGAGACACTTTAGGACATTTTTTTTAAATTGTTTAATAAAAAAGGGCTACTACAAAATTGATGATTATTTAAATGAAAAAATGTATGGGTCTAGAATAACTTTAATTCTTGAAAATCTGGCTTTGTAAAGGTACTGTATTTAAGTACTTAGTATAAAAACACATTGTTACAACAAAGAGGTAGGTGTCGAGTTTTTCGCCGGTTCTTCTCGACATCATCAACATTCCTAACACGGCGGTATAATACTTAATTTGTGCTGACGATTCATAAGTGCTTCTGTAAAACTTACATGAATAAATATGTTTTCTATTACTTTATTATTTATTATTATACAATTATTATTTCGGCTTGTTATATGCGTCACTGAATAAACTTTGTAAGAAATGGGAATGTAAGATGTGATAGGAAACAGATACTAAATAGTTCATTTCCGTTTACAAAAAAAAAATGTGTCGCGTTTTGACCCGTTCAATTATTTTAAATGTTTAAAATGGAATGCGAAATTCATAAAGTTTATAAAAAAAAACAAATAGTGACACATGACACTTTAAGGATCACTTTGCTACATTGATAGTTTGAAAAGCTAATATCACTTCACATGTGAATTCCCATCCATAGGTCATTTCAGATACTAGGAGTAACTGCCAAACATTACGTGGGTTTGCTTTAATTAATAATTCGCAACTAAAACACCTTAATTTAATCTGGCTATAACGATTCAGCATCAACACTATACGAACCGTTCTGTAGTAATGAAGTAAGACTGTTACACCCTGAGGCTCCCTTTACAGACGTCTTTATGGCCTCTAACTCAACTTGTCTTTAACGGCAGTTAAACGCTTTCGAGACACATAAGAGGTTTACACTATTATCAACCTTAACTCGTTGGGTTAGGACCAAAGCGTGTACTTAATGCCAACTGTACACATAAGGGCTGCCACTCAGTTTTGTAATTTGCTCGACTCAGCAGCTCGTAAAAATATTGACAAATGTCTGAGGTTCGCTGGATTGTTCAAGTTGGAATTTAGTCATTTTGAGTTATAGTAGTTTTGGGAGAGATGTTAAGTTTGGAAAATTACTCATGTGAAATTTAACACAACAATTACAAACTCCATTTGTTCTAGATAATTACAGTACTTATCTATCCTAGGATATTCTAATAATGATGAACAAAGTTTTTATTATATAGTAATCAATTATTTTTTTTTATTTCACCATTTATTTCATTTTAATAGCGCTCGTTTATTTTATAACTCAGGTTATTCTAAAAATGATGAACAAAGTTTATTTTTTATTATATAACCAATTATTATTTTTTTATTTCACAATTTATTTTATTTTAATAGCGCTCGTTTATTTTTTATTTCAGGGTATTCTAAAAATGATGAACAAAGTTTTTATTATATGTATAATCAATTAACTTTTTTTTATTTCACAATTTATTTTATTTTAATAGTTTATTTTTAAATTTGCACCAAATATTTCAAAATGTATAAAATACTGACTTATTGTTTGACTAGAATGTTTATTGTACATTTATTTTAATTACAGTTAAATTATATCAGTAACAATAGGGATACTTTTTCCTGAAAACGCATTAGAAGTCGCGGACAAGAGTTAGTGTTTTAGTAAAGTAAAGCGAATTGAAGTATCATCCCATTGAAGGTCCCACTGCAGGGTTAATGCTTTCATCATTTAAATCAAATCTTCACAAAAAAATGGGTGCCTAAGTACCTACGTACTAGCTTGTCCATCACGCTCTAGCCACATGCGAGTTAATGATAAAGAACAAAAATCGAAAACTGCCAAAACATATTTTGCTTGACTCAGGAATTGTAACTAGGACACTAAGATTATATTCCGAGATCATAGAACCTCAACCACTAGACCATCGAGGCTTAATATTTGATTGATATATCTTATTTCAATAATTCAACATCTAACTATGTCCCTTACGAACGCTAACGCATACATACGAGACGATGATACATCAGTATCGTATGTCAGGACATTACTCAGTAGAGTAAGGCTAGGAGGGTAGATCGTATCACAGACCATGATATGTCCAGTTAGTTTTATTTTGTCAAATCTATATTTTAGACTGAGCATATTATTTGAAACGTCGTGGCATTTTTTGTTTATTTTTATAATGTGACTAGCGGTCCCGGCAAACTTTGTTTCGCCTTAGAAATTTTTCCAAATTTTCTTTACTATAAACCTCACGGAGCCCGAAACCTTTCCAACGAATACAAAACCGTGGAAATCAGTTCGTGCGTTCTGGAGTTATAGCGTCAGCAAGGAAAACCCGACTTATTTTTATATAGTATATGAAAAGTTTAAATTGAGAAGATCAATTTATCTGTTTCTAGAAAATGTCGCGACTAAAGGAGGTTTTTTATCAAACTTTGCTTGTAAAAGTCATGAAATGTTTCACCATCATCACCCCAATGTCGCCTATTGCTGGATGTAGGCCATTCATTAGTACATCGTTGTCTTTGGCCTTCAGTTCTTTACTTCAAACAGCTGTCTACTAGTTTGTTTATTTCTATAATCAGTTACTACTTGGTCTTCACTTCAGAATACGTCTAGCTCAGCAATTATCGGCCCTGCGTCATGTGTACTAGCCGTTAGCTACTTCATCTTGCTGATTTCTATGATTACCTACGAGTATATTGATATTTTTAGTTTTTTGGGATCGCTTCCTTTTATATGCAATCATCCTGACTAGCTCGGAGCTTAGTTCTTTCTATAGCAGGCTGAACCATCTTGAATTGATAGACTAGATGCTATAAGTATCCACGTCTTTGCTTTGTATATCGGAAGGTTGTACTATACTGCATTATTATTAGATTTCTAAGATATGTTTTAGATTCTGTATGGTCAATACCATATTTTCATACTTTTTTACATACTTGACTTGTTATCGTCTTTTAGAGACAATAACCTAAAATACGATTGCAAGTCAAGTATTACGTGTCCACACATCGCTAGTTCGTACCCATGGGACGTGCAGGACCGGTTGTTTGGTCTCAAAGCTAGTGCTGGCTTTACTTTCGGTCTTAGAAAATAAATGTAAACCGGTCCTTTTATACCACGGTGCAGTTGATAGACCATAAAGTTACTTATGAAATGTCCATTTGTTATGGAATAAATATATGTCGAGGGTTTTAGTTGGATTGAATAGAGTTTTTGATCTTTATACCACTAGCTGATGTTTTAAGGTGTGCGTTTCATTGCTTTGACATCCTTCAATCAATGAACTAGCCTAAGGCAGGTCTTATTTATAGCCATTTAGGTTGCCTCCAAATAATTGCTACATGGCACTATCATCCGGACTTCTCATCCAACTCTAACAGGTCCCTCTCTGTACATCTTGCGGGCCAGTATAGCGATGCTAACGGATATTACTGTATCAAATCCGTTGTCATCATGATGTGGGTTCCTCTCTTGCTTGCCATCAGACTGGGAGGAGCCAATATACTATGCTGAGGAGCCAATAAAAAAGCATTACTTTCTATAATTACTATAACACTTTCTATAATACTTAACAATTTGATCGGTTTCTGGAAGATCCCTTTGCAGATTTTATCTTTTAACCAGATACCAAGCATAGATCTATTCATTGCTATAGATTACAAACAGGTTATTTTCGGCCTAAGCCGAGACTCTGTTCCGAAGTTCGGTTTCAACTTTGGCTGCAAATCAAATACTATTCTACATGGTATGGTCTATATCGGGTTTCTAGAGGTACAAATGCAGGGGATGCCTGCGGCTGGGTCAATACAAATAGAGTTACGATATTGCAACCTTCGTTATAGAAAACACTATTGGATATAAAATAAGCGATTCAAAAAGGTATTTTCCATTTAATTATTAACTCACCACTATAGGTATGTCTTTAAATTTTGAGCTACTTTTTTCTGAACATAACAAAATGTTGAAAGTTGTGCCTTTGCCAAGTTCAGTAGGTTTATGAATTTTTTTTTACTCGATAATCATGGCGGTGTTTAGGATCTGCATGACCTAAAGGTTGACTGGCAAAGAATGCTCGTAGCGTTAAGTCCACTTCTTGTTACTTTTTGAGCAATAAAGTTATTCAAATAAATAAATGGCGCCCGTTTAAGTAAAGCTAGGTTTGTATACCTAGTTATGTGCACTAATAAGTATACAAACTCATTCTAAAGAGAACATTATGATAACGAGCTTAAGTGTTTATGAAATAAGAGGTAGAATGGTTGTTTCTGGTTGTACACATAAAGTCAGCTAAATACCTATGTTAATAAAAAGGAATTTATATTGGAAATTATATGACAGGTTTGAGTAGTAAAACCTGAAAAAAAAGTACAGATGGTTTCGTTATTAAATATTATTGGAAAACTCTAAAAACTTCGGAAACTTCGACCTGATCCCAAAGTATAGCTTTATAATATAAAAATACCCGGGTTGTCCATAGTTTTTACTTGTTTTAAAATCAATTTCCTTTTTTTGTACCTAACCACTACTCATTAAAATAGGGAAAACACTTCTCCAGTCGACTATTTGAGCTAGCCAACTCAGTGTCGTTCCAAAAGCAAACCTAAAACAGTCTATCGCTCTGAATGTCCACTTCGAACATGTCAGCGAAAAAAGAAAATCTCGCAACATCTCCAATAGAATCGAATCACGTGTTTATTCAAATCTTGGAGTGTATCCGTCTCTGTCACATCCGCAGTGCAAACGTCTGGCTTCCTAGACAGGAAACACCGATAAAGAAAAATTCCCATTCGCTGCGCCCAAACCCCGGTACACTGCAGTACATTGAGTTACAGTATAGCGACTTGGCAGTGCGATTTGTTATGAATGACAGTCTGTAACTACTTTTCAAACACTTCTTGTAGCCTTAACATGTATGCTAGTTATCTATCACCGAAGCGATATTTTCCATTTAAATCTGTATAGTGGAGAATTAATAGAGAGTGCCGCTAGTCATTAAATCTTAATTTTGTAATTTCTTGAAACAAGCACTAGAGTTTAAACGAATATGTAAACGATACGATTTAGAGCATTCAGAACCTCCTCCTTTTTTTTGAAGTCGGTTAAAAAGCGATTTTAAGTAACTAGTTTAATTAACTAGTTACTTAAAATATCAAGCGAAATACATGATCAACCGAACAAGAAACGAAAACAGATAATTATTTATCATGTTTATAACATCAATAAATCACATAATTATAATACGCAAGTAAATAGCTTAAGCACTTGTGTAAAAATAACCAGAATCAATAATTCTTATACTAAATATGCCATTGACCTAGCCTGTCTATGAAGCCATTAGAATTTGACCTCATTACGGCTTCTATTTTTGCTTTACGTTTGTTATCCGTTAATCCGATATGACAGTAAAAAAAAATTGGTTTCTGCCACTAAGGCAATGGCATAAGGTTTAATTTTAGGTGGTTACTACTCTAACAGTCGCATTCAGGGTTAAAATACAGCCATGATTTGTAAAAACGTTCCAACAGTGCCTTTTAAAACCTATGCCTAAGGGACCACTCTTTTTTTATTGCACAAGGATTTACCTCATCCCACCTGACATTAAGTGGTAATGAGGTCCTAGGTTAAAGGTGACAAGTACAGCATAATAATAGCTGTTACCGGAGTTGTCGCCCTTACCTTGGAAGGCTTGAACCCTGCTACTAATGTAGCCCCCCCCCCCCCCCCCCCCAGGAGCTCTGGAAACCTTACTCACTCTCACTACACACGCAAGAACACAACAACACTGAAGTGATTGTTATTTTGCTGCGGTCTTCTATAAGGTGGAGGTATTTCACCAGTTGGGCTGCTCCAGTTCGAGCGATAAATCGCTATGCTCTACCTCTCATACAATGTAATGCAAGAGTGAGTTCCGCTTCACTGTTGTTTGCAAAGTTGCGGGTTCTGTTTGCCGTGTGCAGCGCGGTGCATTCGACCACCGATCTCGCCAGTCGCGACAAACATCGAGTGCCGATTCGCATTGACTGATATTGTTTTTTTTATTGAATCGATTTCAGCAGTTGGCGATAAAAATTGTGCCGATAATAAAGACGCCACTTCTTTCGCGTGGATGTTCACATTGTCCCAAATTACAAAGTGGCCCACACTGTGGGAGGCGATACAATTAGGTATCCTAGTTTATTAGAAATGTTAAACAATAAACAAATGTTGTGTCCTTATAAATTGAAAAGCTTTTCAGGTACAAAATACAATCGTTAATCGCACTTTCCGTGTCTTACTTTGAAATCTACCAGGACTATATAATTATTCTGCTTGCTCGGCTTCTACTTTTTGCTTTTCGTGCTATGAAACGGATAATAATATGTTTTGCACTGTGGCAAGTCCCTGGAATGAAGCTGGGACTCAAAAAAAGAAAAGTAAAAAAAGTGGAAATTCTCAATTTATGTATTTGCAAGGCCGTACCTATGTTCTCGTCATCTTCCATTTCCTCTACTCGACGAGAGACCAAAGACCGCTTAAAATGTACTACCTATAATTTATCTGTGATATCTATTTCGGAAAATGATTTTTCTCATAAAGTATAGCTTTATATCTATCTATCTTCAATACAGTTGGTCCGATTGCAGCCGCTCTGTATGCATTGTGCAGCGCGGGGCATTCGGCCGCCGATCACGCCCGCGCGACAAACACCGCCAATTGCTGACTGCGACTGATTTTGTTCACTAGGTTGGGTTCACAATACATTTTTTAAATATTCCCTTTTGATTACTATTGGAGAAATCAGTAGCGTAGGACTTAATTTATCGTAAATTTATCGATCCCATGTGATATTAAATGCTTAAATGTTGTGATTATCCTGTGACCGAGGGCCAATGGCATTTTGACGGCTTGCTACCACAGGGTGGCAACCGAACATTTCTTCCACATCTTAGTACAGAGTAAGAAATGGGAGAAATGTTTATTTATTTAAAAACTTTATGGCACAAAAAAAGGTACAAAAGGTGGACTTAATGCTAGGAGCATTCTCTACCTTCTCTACAGTCAACCGTTGTACATCACACTATAGTACAAGCTTTTGCTTAGTTTTGTTGAATGATAATCTTTAAAAAAATATATCTTCGAAGTATGAACCAAAATTCAAATTCAAACTAACTTTATTGCACTTTATCACATTACAACATTTGAAGATGGTAGCTACATTTGAAAGGTATACATGTGACACCCTGCAAGGGCATGGCAACATTGAGGGCTAATTATTACAAAAGTCACTTAACTTATTTATTATATTAAGTTAACAAAATATTATTAAATATTTACAATTTAATATTAACTTTATTCTTTAAAATAATGTTTTACCCAGATATAAATGTTATCTGTAGGGAAACATATAAAGTCCAATATGTAAATCATATTAAGGTCAAAGTCGAAGCTCGATTCTACTGTCGATTCCAAAATAATCCGTGTAAGAAAATAAAAACATTATTAACACGTACGAACATTCGCATCCACTATTATTATATTTCAATTTCTACGGCAGCGGCGCAATTTCCCATAGTAAAAGCTCAATAAGAAAGTAAACAGCGATGTTATTAACTGAGCCAGTTACCGATGAAATATTAGTTTATAGATTGGCCTACTTTCTACCTTGCCGGCGACATCCCAGATTGGTTTCCTTCATTTTTTTTCATCGGGCACATTTAGATTTCCATTTCCTATTGTAATTAAATAGACCGGGATTTATTGCGGATGGTGCTCGGCAAAAGTGCTTTTACACTTTAGAGCCTTTTAGAGTTCCCTAGCTGTTAATAATAAAGAAAATATATGCCTATTTGGGGAACTTTTAGAATATTTTTCGGACTCAATAGCTTTTGTCTACGTCACTAAGCATACATCTCAACTCAATGAAAAAAAAACAATAAATGTATTGAATATTACCGTGTCAGAAATTGTTTGATTAAGTATATTATGTGGCATCCTCAGCAATAATATACTTAGTATTAAAAATGGTTTTGGAAATGTATTACATTCAAATGTTTTTATATTTTTGAAGACCTTGATATTTGCAAATGCTTGATATTAAATGTTATTGTTTATTAATTTTAAATTTAAGTTGATCGCCTGATTGACAATTTAAATTGTACAGTGTTTGAGTCAGTTAAATATTATTAATTTATCAATCATGATAACTGTAAAATAAATATTTTATTATATTGATCAACTAGAAGTTCAGGAAAATACCTAAAAGTTAAACAAGTCAAATAATAACGAAATCTTAAAATATATTATTTTGCGGAACACTCAATTTCGGCCTCTAACTTGCCTCGTTTTTTTTCTGAAACTTTATCGGCACTTACGTATTAATTAACGCTTCTGTCGGTCTGTAAAGTTTATATGTAAGTAGTAAACTTTGTTTGGTTCTTTTATTAAAGTCTTCAATCGCTTCCCTTATTACGTTGAGTGAGTTAAAAGAGAATTGTTAATTTTGTTTTGTTTTAATTAAGGGTACTTGTTTATTTATTAATTTATTAATATTTTCTCCTTTGTTTTTAAAGAGTACAAAAGACGGACTTAATTGCTGGCATACTCTACCAGTCAGGTTCCCAGCTTTGAGCTGAAAATATAATTAAGTATTTGAAGAAAATATAATATTAAGTCGGATAAAATTAAAGAAAGCTGTTCATTCTTGTCGATGAGTTAGCGATTTTTGGGGATAACAGTACCTATCTTTTATATTTAACTCATGTCTCGTCTACTATCTACAAAACATTGAATGTTGTGGTACTATCGTTATTTTTGATTTTGAATCGAATCTAAGCAATATATGTGATAGGTACTAGCGGCCATACAAAATACAAATCTTGATAAACTATAGTATTAGTGTAGAGTGCTAAATTTTTACTTATTTATTACTATCGAATACTATGGAATGCAATGGACATGCTCAAACTTGCTGTCAGATGTTCGCAAGCCATCTCTGATCAACCTTAACGACTGACATCAAGATACCAGACGACAACAGCTTAACGTGCCTTCAAAAGCACGAAGGGTTCATAAGAATAAATGGCAATTTCGTTCAAATGGTCACCCATCCAGTATTGTAATATGGCGTGCACATCTAAACTTATAGTATCGTTTCCAAAACGCTGTCATGAGCACACATTTCAATTCCATTGTAACCGGTGGTGGCAAACAATTACTTCTGTAACTAAGCATACGTTTTAAAAGTAAGCCAATTATATTTTGTAGAGAAAATAAACGATTTTTCAATGATTTTTTTTTTAATTGCATACAGTTCTTTTAATTCAACGAATATTAAAAGTCTTATATTCTAATCCACGTGTTACCACCTCAGGGCCATGTTCACATGGCTTGACTTAATTAAGTGTTAATACCGTAATGTGTGTTTTGCAATACGTAGCGTTCGCAATAGCGTTGTGAGATACCGCCTTCAAACAATGACGTTTCGAAAGAAAAATGTAGCGCACTTTTATCCATTATAGTTGCGTAAACGCGTCCACCTGTGAAATAGCTCATAGTTTGTGAAAAATTACTAAATTATTAAAAAACATTTTTTATGTTAACTATTACACGACCTCCGTCGCCGAGAGGCGAGCGGTGGAGTCGCGCCATCTCTGAGGACCCGGGTGTGATACCTAGTCGCAGCAATATCGGAAACGAACTTGTCCACATTGTCTCGGGTCTGAGTACATACTCAGTACCAACGTTGTTTCTGATTTCTATTACACAACTGCTTAAGCTACTTACCTAAGAATCAGAGCAATGTATGTGATGCTGTATAAATTAGCCTAACATAATATTATGCATTGTATTATTAGATATAATTTTTTATGTTACCAATACGATCTAAGTAGGTTGAAATAAATGAATTCAGTAGGTATTCAAACAAAATATCAAAGCTTTTACAGAAACAAAGCTTTGCCAGAAAAATAAAAAATATCATCCACTGTTGCAGTAACAATACAACGCTTTAAATTGCGACATATGAAATCACTCAAATAACGTTCAAATAGTGTAAACAATCTTCAAAATACAAAACTATTTCGTGATCCAAACTGATGCATCGATGCGGTCATTTCACGAATCGATCGACCACTCAATCCGAATTTTCGGTAATCGCCGACGAAATTGCTTTCAATAAAATAAAGGTTGCGCCACGGTCATGTGGTGTGGACACAAAACAATGCAATTATTGAAACGGGCATTGCGAATACAAACTATTTTGTAGGCGTAGATTTAATAACTGATATGTAAGCTTAGCGCAATGATTTCATTGACCACGTGACCCGCTGTTACAAACATTAGGCTCTTGATTGTCATATTATTATGCACAATTCGCGTCATTCATGGGACTGCTCTGGGTCTGACCTAATTTGGAACGTATTATTAATACAAAATCTGTTTAAGATAGTTTGCGGGCATTACTTAGAAGCACCTACTTGTCTAAGTCCTTGTATTGTTTCTGAAGTTTATTCAACTCTCCCCCTTATTCAACAAAGTTAACAAACATTAAGCATGCAAGTTTATGACACTAGGTATTAATATATCGCTTGGCCGCGTACGTTTAGCAAAGCAAAATGTTTGTTCGAATTTTTTAGTGTTAACATTAAAACTTAAAAGACAAACTTTTGTTCATGACTAGTCGAAGTTCATAATATATAAAATAAACTGTTATTTTTTTTATTACATTTTGAGCTCATTGGCATTTCCTACATTCATAAGATGAGAAGGCTCTATGTGGCCATGATTCGATTTTGATTTGAAGGTGAGGCTTCGTGGAAGTATATTACGAGTTCAAACAGAAATTAGTCAGAAACACAAACTAAAACTACATTTCCATGAGGTTCCCAAAAGTAGGCTTTTGTCAGTGATAGCAACTTCGACCGGCTTTTCCTTCCAGTTCGTACGTAACGACGAAACCGGAGCGAGCTCCAAACTTATAATAATGTTTGCTGAGGAAACTGCTTTAGGTTTACCTTTAGGATGTTCCGAAAGTCATAGCCTAAAGGAAATAGGATGCTCGTAGTTTAAAGCTGGATTTGAGAACCTTGATGATATTCGAGTTTGAGCAGTTACAACTTCCCGCTGTTCTGATTTACGAAATTGAGATTGAGCGGAAGCAAATCGCTTTAACATTTTAGAAAAGGAAATCATGTGTACCTACGCTTAAAATATTCGTCACCAATAACATGACGTATTGACGCAATTAACATTGATCAAACTTCATGGCAAAAACAATTAGAGCGCGGAAACTACCACAAAAATTTAATGCGCTAACATTTCTGTCTGATTGACATCCATTCACATGGTAAATTGGAACATTATTTGCATTCCAACGTTCGATTTCTCATTAATCTGTATTGTCGATTCGGCCGGCGCTAGAATAACCCACTGATTACATGTGCTGATAAACTCAATGGATATTGACGTTATTGCAGTATTGGTGCCGACCTAATAATATGCCTGGTAAATGGAAAGCAAGGCGTGGCAGGGCCGAACCGGTTTTGTAGCGAAATATCCTTGTATTTGCAGTAAGGTGATCTAGTTATCGGTGGTTTCTGAGCTGGAGAATGCGGACACGGCCCACACCCCGCGGTATGACCAGGAAGTCTACGAATGCAACTTTTTATTATTCAACCTACCTGTTAAAATGCTAACTCATGCATGAGTAATTTACTCCTCATAATATATGAATACAACTGTTAATACATTTCTAAAGGGACATAGGAAATGAGTAATACACAAAGGCATTGTATTTGCTAGGGGTTCAAGGAAAGTCAAGTTTATTGGCTAATCCTAAATTTATTTACAAGATCAGTTCAAACCAACTGACGCGCTCCGAACCGCATACCCTCGTCACACTTTAACAATAACGTTCAACATATGTATACCTGTCCATTAAATCACAATATCACAGCAAACAACAATTAAGAAATGCTTTAGAAGCGGCTGAGTACGCACACCGCTCCCCAGTGACGCGGCGAATTACTAATTGATGCGTGCTTTTACGTATTTCGGGCTTACAAACCGCCGGGCCCTGTCGATGGTGTAGATTTAGACTTTGTGGAAGGAGTAAGTGTAGCCGTCAGGTGCCCGGTTCAAACTGAACTTGCCGGGAGGGAAGAAACGGCTTGGCGGTGGCGTCGTTGGCTCGTAGTACTGTTGGGGTTGCTGGTTCGGCACAGAGTATTGTTGGCTTTGCACTCCGCTGTATTGAGCTTGACTCACTCCAGGGTAGATGCTGTTAGCCTGGGTGTACTGAGCTTGTGGCTGCTGGTACTGCTGAGACTGGTACTGAGGCTGCGGCTGAGCTTGGTACTGGGGTTGAGGTTGAGCCTGGTATTGCTGTTGGGGCGCAACGTAGTTCTCCTGCTCGTACAGCTCTGGGTAGTATTGTCCGTCATCCACGTTGGGCTTGCCGCCATGGTTGCGGGCTGGTGCAGGTGCGGTGTATTGCTGAGGTGCACTGTATTGAGTTTGTTTGTAGTCTGGCGAGTTGTAACGCGGGTCGGGAGTGTATCCAGGAGTGGGTGCGGCGGCCTGAGGTGCGGTCGGAATGTGGTCTCCTGAGGCCTGGAAACCGTTCTTGCCGGCAACATAGTTCACAGTTTTACGCTGTCCACTAGGGTCGATGTAAGAGTAGCTGCCTCTCCTGTTGCCGTCGGCGTCGGTCTCCTCTTTGAAGTCGATGCCGTCCTCCTGTTGGTACGCGGCGCCGAAGGCTCCGTTGCCGCTGAGGTACCGCGCTTCTTGCAAGATGGCGGCGGTTTTCGGGTCTCCCGCGTATTTGGGGACACGCCTGCCTCCCTCCTGGCACGTCACGGCCGCGATCACAAAGGCGAATACTGCGAGCCTGAACATCTTGTTCATTCAAAATGTGCACTGCCCGCGCGAAAGTAACAAAGTGTGTCGTTGCGGGCGGGTGAACTCATTTTATACGGATAGTAAAGGCCTTGGTTGGTCGTATTGGAAGGGCCTGCGGCTGGCCGCGAAAATACGTTCGTAGCTATTGACCGCGCGGGATGCGTGGACACACATCAGGGAAGAGACATTAAGGACGGATATAGGTGTCGTCCTTTACTCTAAATGTCAACTAGTGAGCAAATTTATTTAAAGTAGCACGTTTTACGCCCAACTTTTGCATTGAGCATTTCATAGTAGGTATTCGATAAATACTCGCGTAATTTTGACGATTATTTATTTGAGATCTACCAATATCTTGTGTTTTAATTTGTGGAATAAAATAAACATTTTAGGTAGGTAGGTAAGTTATATCTACTTACTTAAACCATAATTTTACTGAAATATGTAATGTAAATGATTGCTATTATTTGTTGTTCTTAATATCAAAGTCATCGACATACGTGTACACAAAATTGCATAAGCTAGATTGCTAGAACTATTATCTCAGGATTGTGATTATGAATTCTTTGTTGTCTTGTCTACAACATCAAACCGGCAATCGTGTTGATCAGCGTTGCAAGATTCCCACGTGGGCTGAACTTTTGCGTAAACTTGCTTTGTCGGTCCTATCTCACCATTTCTTTACGAGGCTTTGTTAAGATAGTATGTCAAAAACACGATGGTTTAATGCAGGTATTTTAAACTTAATCTCGTAATATTTATGCGGCTGCACAAAAAGCGGTTTGTCAGATAAATAGTATGATAATGGAATTGTAATTCATTGGTTTGCTTAGTCTACGCCGAATTTAAATGTGAGAACCGATTTGTCTCCTTAGCATACTTTATACGACTTTTTGATTAAAGTTTAAATAAGTTAAAATATTTGTGTGTTTATTATGTGTGTGGCAGTTATTGAAGTTTACATAATATTAAGAAACCATATTTACTAGAAATATAATGAACTAATCCTAATCCTAGTTTTAGTTTTGCATTCACATTTTTCGTTGTACTGGAACGAGTAAATCATATTTTTGCATGATTGTAGGTTCGTTATATTGTATTAAGATATTTACTTTATTGCTGGAAACATTAAAAAAATGGTTTTACAGTTTAAAGTACAATTTATTTTCTTTCCCGTAGAAAGCGCTCCCTTACAGACAACCTTTAGGTACAGGGAATAACATAACAAGAAATATTTAACTTCAGCTTATTAGTAACAATTTGAGTGATTTTAATTCAATATTATTCTAAATTGCTTCATACGTGTATTTATAAATCTATTATATAAAAATGAATCCCTATTTCCGTTGGTCACGCCATCACATGTGAATGTCTGGAACAATTTCACTTTTTTTTGTTGTGTTTGTTAAACAAATTGACAAATAAATGGTAAGGACGACAGACAACGTCTGTTGGCTCCTCTAGTCGTCAATACAAATCAAAAGTGATTCTACCAGGAACGTATAACTACCAAGAAGGTCCCAGCTTATCCATTGGAATCTTACTTACGATACGTTTTAAAGCGCACTTGAATGAAAAGTCTAAACAGATTATATTTTAATTTGTAGAATTGTATTTTTTATGTATGTACAGTTATTTTGTTTACAATTCGTAATTTTATTGAAATTCCTAGACGGCTCGATGAGCACGTGCGAAACGACCTTGTGGTCATAACTGCTTATTACTTATGTAACTGGACCAATGTAAGTGAGCCTCTATTTGACATCACAGACAAGTTGCAATCTATGTTTAATAACTTAAATGTAATTTTGTGTAATTGAATTGACTCAAGAAAACGATTTCGTAAAACTGTGCGCTAGCTCAATTAAATTGTATGCAAAATGTTTTAATAAAGTAATTTATTCAGTCCTCGTTTAGATATCTTTAACACGTTATGATTATATTAAACTTATACATTTTTTATTTTTTTCCAAAATTAAAATATATATTTTGAAAAAATTCATATAGTCTACATCTGGTAAATATGTCACGTATAAAACGGGTATACGTGACATATTTATAAAAAAAAACTAAGAAAATCCCAGTAAATTTAGATTGATTAGGGATACAGTTTTCTAAGTCACATTGTAAGTTTATGTTTAAATACTGTATTAAGTAGTAATTTAAGCTCGTGGTATCTTATTAAATACTAGCGACCCGCCCCGGCTTCGCACAGATGTAATGTAAATACTTAGAAATATTGGCTTTTCTATTCTTTATTACACATAAAAACCTTCCTCTGGAATCACTCTATCTATCAAAAAAAAACCGCATCAAAATCCGTTGCGTAGTTTTAAAGATTTAAGCGTACATAGGGATATAGGGACAGAAAAAGCGACTTTGTTTTATACTATGTAGTGATTTTAACACAGATAACGCCACATTGTCGTAAATAAAAACTTGGGTTTGGACTATTGATACGCTGGGTTGACACCGTCTTTTATCCGTAGTCTGGTACTCATGGTTCCAAGTTTTGGAATATCACTTTTAGGCCAGTTAAATAGTGAACAACATCACTTAGATTACTCTGATTATGTGGTAAGTAGCTAAAGCACTTAGAATTAATGACGGTACCACAACCCGAAACCATAAAACCATATAGAGAAGTTCGATTTCTAAATTGATCCGACCGGGAATCGAACCCGGAACCTTGGAGATACAGCGGTGCCAAAGTTCGGCTCACACTCATTTCGGTTATGGAAGGTTGTTAAAAATAAAAACTTTTTTTGAGAGGTAGTGCATAGCGATTTATCGCTCGAACTGGAGCAGCCCCACTGGTGACATACCTCCACCTTACAGAAGACCGCAGCCAAATAACAATCACTTCTATGTTGTTGTGTTCCTCCGTGTGAGTAAGGTTTCCAGAGCTCCTGGGGGGTGCTACATTAGTAGCAGGGGTCAAGCCTTCAAGGTAAGGGCGACAAGTTCAGTAACAGATTTATTATGCTGTACTTGTGTCACCCTTAAGCTAGGACCTCATTGCCACTTAACATCAGGTGGGATGAGGTCAATCTTGAAGCGCAATATAAAAAAAATAGAATGGTGCGATTGTTTAATTATGATTTTAGTGCGCATTTATTTTATTATTATGTTAGTCTAATACTCGTAAGTTGCAAATCACGCTTCGTTATTTTTTTAAATTTGATGGTAGGTCATACAGACTAATTTGAATATAATTCCTGTTTGGCAAACCAGTTAAATTATTTTAATTTCCTAAATAGACTTACTGCCCTTCGATGTCATTGCTTAAAATAAAACTTGTATAGTGCGTTCAATAGGTGTACCTACTCTTTAAATTGAGATTTAAACCAATTCGGTTTGAATACGAGGAACCAGACTTTTTGGATCATAATCTTTGGAAAGCATGCTGTTCATAATCGGGTTCATTGACAGCATGTTTTCAAAGATTATGATTGCTTATTGCTTACGATACCAAATTGCTTTAAATCTCAATTTAAAGAGTAGGTACGTATCATCATTCAGAAATGACTAGTTTGATTTAAAAAAAAATTGTTTTGAATAGTTCATTTATTAAGGAAGGCTTAAGCTATATAACATTACGCTGTAACCAATGAGAGCAATGAATCGGTGGAATATATGGAAAAAACGAAATAGTGCAAAATCAGCGAGTCGCTAGTTTTATAAAAATACGGCTGCCTACACGGATAAAGACGTGGGTTCAGTCTTTTGTTTTAATTCGATCCAGACTTGTCAATCCTTCTTGTGCCATCAAAACGTAGGCAACCGAATTACTCGTACATAGCGTTTACCCTCGTTATTTGTACAGCACGAAGTTTTTACGTCGCGATATTTTTTCATTTCCCTCTACCCCCAAATTAGAGGGGCGGACGAATAGATGACAAAGCGAATGTTGGACTCCCTAGTTCCGACCAAGTAACCATAAAATTGTCAGTGGCGTCTGTTTACGAAATTCACGGGTCGCCTTCGGTTTACCTGAGCGAACATATATGGACTATTTTTGTTTTATTTTAGTTTCTGTCTGACTCAGGTTCTACTCGATGTGTAGTTTTGTGAAATGTACGTAAGTTATTTTAATTTAATTAGTGTGTGTTACTAGGAAGTCAAACTGTGATTTTTTTTGTCATGTTTTTTATTTTAACAAGTGTAGGAAAGAAAAATTAGAAGATGAGAAAAAGGTATGTGAGGCAAGTGAAATAATAGGACCTATATTTTAATCAAATTATGTGATAAATGTTAATCGTAATTGGTATATTCATAGAAATATTTATGAGAAACAGGTGACTGGCAGATTTGTGAACATAATTAAAGGTAGAAAAATAATAATGATAAAAACGTCTGTAGAAGAGAGAACCTTTTACAGACAGACAAAAACTATAATATAATTATATAAGCAGTGTGTAACATGTATAAAACATAAATATTTTTGTTGTAGTGATACTTGGGTACCTTTTACCTGCAGTTTCACATTATACCGGGAGAAAAATAATTAATCTATCTAATCAACAACTTTATCCAAATATACTCCTGAGAGTTACAAACATCCACATATCCATACAAAAAACAAGTTAACAATGTCAGGATTTATCAAAAAACATCCAATACTCTTTATTTCAACGAACCTATTCATATTTCAGCTCCATTCAAACGAAGAACACACAAATAACTATTTTAATAAGTTACCAATTTTCTTTCGTTTCCGAGTCATGCGCTGCACGCGTGTAGGCCCGCCCATACATTCCTTTGGAGTCAAATCTAAATTAATTGTATTAAACAAGTACTGATGAATGCATACTACATGTAATGGAAAGGTCACTGGCTGCCCGCGTCCAAGGCTGCCGATTCGATATGCGGCAAAGTGTTGCCATGCAGTGGAAGTAAATGATACCTTTGGCATTCTCTTTCCCTTTTACACTTGTTTTATTTTTACCCGACTACGGCGGACCACGAAAAGGAGGGTTATGGTATTATGTTTGAGCACTATGCTATGCATGTTTGAGCATCTGTTCCTTCGTAACTTTTAAACTATATTTTGAACTAGCTGTGCCCACAACTTTGTTCGCGTGGATTACATACTTTCATGGTCGGGTTTACCCCTACCTCCTAATATTCGAAACAAATGTTCATACTTCAATACAAGTTTTGAGCTATATTTGTGCCAAATTTCCTATTTTTAATAATCATTTCCCCATACAAACTTTCAAGAGCAGTATTACTCCCATTTTTTATTTTCAAAACAAAAATTAGCCTTCTGGAAATCCAACGTAGATATATCTATACCAAATTTCATCTAAATCAAGTCAAGACAGAGTTACTTTCGTTAATAATTTTACATTTTTAATATTAGTTTGCATTAGTATGGATCTAATGGGGGAAGTATTTTTTATCTATTATATTTTTATTTTAGTACTAAAAACTTGGTGTAGATTATATATAGGTAAACCTTTTTAATTTGTGCCAAAACTATTTTAAATATGCTATAGCTGACTTGTCTAGCTTTTTATATT
The DNA here is from genome assembly GCA_037074685.1 of Glyphodes pyloalis. NCBI lineage: Eukaryota > Metazoa > Arthropoda > Insecta > Lepidoptera > Crambidae > Glyphodes > Glyphodes pyloalis. The sequence continues at coordinate 13,768,100 of JAYKKO010000013.1, forward strand.
GGACAACAATTGAAAACTTTCATGCAACAGTTCTCGATAATTGATTAGAAAAAAGCCTATGGCAGCCTACCGAATATTTGTTCATCGTACACTTGAATTAATTAAGATAACCATTTGTGGATATGTTCAATTATTTTATTGTGAAAGATTTTAGTAGACTAAAGAAAACGGTTTGGTTATCAAGGTTGAACAGTTTATGTTGTCTTGTTATTTGGGAATTTTCCTTGTTCATCTCATAAATGTTTAGTTCAAAAAATTAAACACGCATTTACTTATTTAATTATGTAAACAAACATGTACAAAGACACATCGCGTTGAAAATGAGTGCGATGTCATTTCTTCGTACAGTTTTTACGAAAAAGTGACGTAGGTATTAATTTTTTATTGAATTTTTGAAACCAACAATAATATTATTTTTTTACCGGACAGACAAACCGTATGATTGTTTTAACTTAGTGTGACACTATAGTGTACTATCAGTTAAGTAGAGTTCCTTTTGTTTGGTATTTAATACTTTTACAAATTGCTAAAGATACCTACAACCGGATTTTTTCATTTATATAATAATATTATAGTATTTTAACATTTAAATACTATAATAAAAAAAATTATATGTATTTATGTGTATATAAATATATATGTTTTAGCATTTAATTAAACTAAAAGAAAAAATAAATATATACTTATATTCGCTACAGGTTACAATATCAAAATTTGGATAGTGATTAAAAAGCCTTCCTGTATTAACCTGGAACGATAAATATAGGTACCTACCTACTTGTCTTTCATTTTTATGCGTTGCCAATACGACGAGGGTTGTTACTCATTAATAGTTAAATTGTTACGTCGCAAAGTCCAAAATTCAGTTTCTCTCTTTAACGTTCCCGCACTTCATCAATTTCACACTTCGCGAAGTCCGCACTTTGCAAGTTTTACACCTCGTCAATTTCAGTACTTTGTCAGCATCCGGCGATTCTCATTCGGCCATTTTTATTATTAAATGTGACGCTTTACCAGGTCATCAATTTTATATCCATGTTGTTCTAAAAACTGCATAAAATAATAAGAAACTGCTTATAAGCTATAATGAAAACTAAAAAAAAAATTAACTCGTCGGAAATAGTCTTGATTATATTTAAAACATGTTTACTGATAGTGGGTAAAAGTGATTTTCAATTTAGAATGGGTTTATTAAAAAACAATGACAGCAAGCTAAAAGTATAAATGCCAAACACAATTAATATTGTGTGACTAATGTCAATGGTTAAAATTAAACACATGCGTCCTGCACTTTATTTATAAAATACTAGCTGCCGCCCGCGACTTCGTACGCGTAGACTTAGTATTTTCCGCAATAAATATATCCTATGTTACTCAGGGTGAATGTAGCTTACTAATGGCGAAAGAATTTTTGAAATCGGTCCAGTAATTTCGGAGCCTATTCATTACAAACAAACAAACAAACAAACAAATCTTTCCTCTTTATAATATTAGTATAGACTAGCTGTGTCCGCGACTTTGTTCTCGTGGACTACAGGGTTTTCCAGTTTTTTCCTGCTTATTCCCGTTCCCGTGGGAATTTCAGAAATTCCTTTCTTAATGCACCTCTACGGTACCAAAGCTACGTCTCTTCCAAATTTCAAGTGCCTACGTTTAGCTCGAGTTTTAGAGAGACTAATGAACAGCGATTTATTTTTATATGTAACAATACCTAAGATAAGATAAGATACGCAGTTAAGTCTCAGAAATTATAGTATATTTGATGCAAAATTGTCACGTGCCACATAAAATGAGATCTAAAGTTGAAGGTTTCGAAGGTTTGCAGATTATCTTGACCCTTCAATTGTAGTCGAAATGCCAAACATACTCAGAAGGGGCAATAAGTACGTGCAATCAAGTTGATCTTGTTATGTCATGATTTAAAACCTCGGTGTACTCAGCAAATACCCTTGTAAATGATGATCGGCTCTTTAGATCGAATGAAACTTAAACGCGAAACAAATAGAAAAAGAGTTAGTGAAGTTAGAGTGCACTGGGCATGTTCTGGCTGCTGAACTACTGGCTGGTCAGGCCTATTGGTAAACATGTTGTAATTGAAGATGACTGTCTAATAATAATAATTTGGTTACATTACTTTTTTTGTGTCCGTTATGATTTCCATAACTCAAACTTAAATATTTCTTTATTCAAGTAGGTTACTTAAAACACTTTTGAAACTTCATTGAATACAATGCAAAGTGATTCTACTCATATATCTCTATGTAATACTCATTTTTTCTGAACGTTGTTCAAACTGCTGATAAGTACCTATCGGTTAAAAAGGTGATATTGCAACCAATAATGAACCGAAAAACGTTTGCTTCTACACAGACTGACCTTTTCTGACCATTTTGCCTATATGGCATACGCCTAGATTAGTGCACCTGTTTTCACTGTCAAAAATAGGTCTAAATTATTTTAAGGCAGTAATATCTACTATAAATATCTAATATCTGACACAAAAAAAAAAAAAACGAAATTATATATCCTCTGTAATTCTTGCGGCCAAAAAGCGATCGTTTTAACTTCACCAGCTATTAATCTAAAACTTTCTGTGTAAGGGATAATTGGTACACAAGAACTGTAGGTGTGCTCAACATTTTGTTTCTTGGCAGCTCGGAGAGCCGCCCATAAAACGGAACATTTTACGCTTCCACTAAAACAAGTTTCTGTACCACAAGTTGGCCTGAGAAATGTTTTGTTTCGATTCCATTGTTGCCAAATAACATGGAGTACTTAGTAACTGTCTGTCTAATACTTGGAAATATATTCTTAATTGGTAAATATTATTAATATTTATTTTAAAGTCTCTTAGAATCAGGTTAAGTCTCACTGTTTGATATGCAATCAGGGTATTCAAGTGTTAATGTGTTAATAGCGAGGGTACTTTATATGCATTTTAGGTGACATTAAAAAATTTTCATTTGAGACAATTCCATATTATTGATTTCTATCTAGAAGATACCTAAAAGAATCTCAGTAGATAAGTTACCAACTAAGGGATAATTTTTCAATTGTCAGATAAAAGTTAACAAGCCACGAAAGAATAAGCAATTAAGAACAAGCAACAATTAAGAACGAATTATTTTATAATAAAGTAGTAGTAGTACTCGTAGTATTTTTTTTCTATCATCACAATATGACAGTTGCGTTCCGAAATGCTATCTTACACGCAATAATATATCTAAAATTACTTCTACTACGAAACACTTATAAAGCCTAAACATAAACATCGACGGAGATTCGGAACTCAGCGTGATGGTGCATCTACATATGCCGCCGGCTTTTAGACTGCCTTCCCGCTGACTTTGCCGCCAGTTTTTTTACTACGTGTCGAAGCCACATGCCGGCAGCATTTAAAAAGCCGATCATGCCGTTCGGCTTGGCCGCCGGGCGGATATATCTGGACGTGCCACATGTGAACGCGACGTAAAAGTTCGTGACTTGCAGACTTAACCGGTGATTAATATATTTAATAAACTCGACTTTAGCAGCTTTAATTACAGATAAGTGCAAGCAGAACGTTTTTTCTATTCTATTTCCTATTTTCATATTCTAATTAAAGCTGCGCTCTTGCAAGGTAAGTAATTACTGTCCTCAAATTCCAAGAACGACAAGTTCGCAGGACAATAAATTAATCATGTCCTTAAAGTGTTCCCATAAGAAATGCATAAACTCCGAAAGTGTTTTCTTGGAAGGAAAAAAGTTAATGTAAGTAACACACAATAGGTGTGCCCAGAAGTAAAAAGAAAGGTCTTGCGGCGCTTCTCGACTGTACCATTTATTTTCTTGTCGGAAATAAACTCGGTAACGTGCGGACTCCTACGTGCGGTGCGAGTGCTCGGAAATGTTTGTTTACTTGGACCATTATGTAGTTTAATGGGTATGTTCTTGATAGAAGCTAAGGTCATGTTCTTATGTTTTTTGTTTTGTAGCGGAATTTCAGTTTTATTGTAGATTAGCTGGGGCTAGCTTCCCCGTGAGTTCAAAATGTATCATATATCTTAACCTAATACTTCAACTTTCTTCCTAGTACGACTCTTCAAATTTCATTCAAAACCGTTAAATCCTTTTTTGCAAATACGCAGATAAATATACACGTTTTTGTTTTACGATCAGATTTATTATGATGTACTTGTCGCCCTTAAGGTAAGACCTCATTACCACTTAACCAGGTGGGATGAAGTCAATCTTGAAGTGTAATATAAAAAAAAAACAAAATAATAGGTAATAAAATAAAAGGACAGCGGTCTGCCACGGCTTTGAAGACTAATCTTACCTGTAAATTAACTTCTCTTTTTTACATTTTTTTTACAAACCTTATCCTGTAAATCCCAAACATAACAAACAAATAATTATCCATTTTATTATTTTTATAGCACTAAACGCCGTACTAGCGAACTTTAAATATTAGAAACAGAAAATTTTTATCTCCCCTTGCGATGCGGGAATCGAACCCACGACCTTCACGTATCGCGCGTGGGTTCGATTCCCGCATCGCAAGGGGAGATAAAAATTTTCTGTTTCAAACAAATAATTATCCAGTTTGTCCCAGTATTCCTAAAGCTATGCGTTTAGCGATTCAAATTTAATACGTAAGCCACGTGTTTGGTGTCGTATTTTTGACAAAATGTGGATGAATTGTTTCTTTTGATTAATATTAATCAAGCATACTGGCCAATGTCATATTAAAAACACCTCTCCTCACAACAGCGTTACATGCTTTTTCAATTATACTGCCTTCATGTATTGGGCATAAGTAGGTCCCAATATCCAAACTGAAACTGAGTTCACCGTGCTACTCACCGTATATAAATTCATAAAAATAAATTTTTAACATACACATAATAATAATAAGGTTTTTTTGTTAAAATAGTTGAGGTACAAGAATTTCAGAAATTATCTTACAGCCTTTTGTATAAACCAGTTCAAAACAATTTAGGTTTTTAGACGAAGCATTAAGAACACGTAGGTAGTTTGAAGAAAAATTTTCTCACGTCGAGAGCAGAAGTGAAATGGTACAAAATAATGAAGCTAAATTATTCACGACCGTCTTTCTAAGACCATAAAGTAGTTTTTGCAAGGGCACATAAACAACGCCTATTTTGGTCAATTTACAATTTGTGCGCTCATTATGGGACGCCATGTGACAAGATTTCATTATTTTCATACAGCAAAATGTTAAAGGTTAAACGAATAATAAAAGGTGCTGAGGATACGTTTGTAAATAAATAAATATTGAACAACATCACATACATTGCTTCGATTCTGTGGTAAGTAGCTTAAGCACTTGTGTTACAGAAATCAGAAACAACGACGGTACCACAACACCCAGACCCGAGAAAATATAGAAAAGTTCGTTTCCTATATTGACCCGATCGGGGACCGAATCCGGGACCTCAGAGATGGCGCGACGCCTAAGTCCGGCACGCTAACTTCTCAGCTACGGAGGTTGTCATACTAAACTATACCTAAATTATCAACTGAAATGACAGGCATTCAGTCATTAAAATTTCTGTTCAGAGCTTAAATAAAATTAAAACAAATCAAAACGAAAATCAATCAAAATATGTTGTTCGAACGAAGAAGTAACTTGCATGTACGTACAGTCCACCACAAATGCCAGTTAATATTTACGGTTCGATATTCGTTCTTATGCCCACGAATTACGTCCAAATCGTACCTTCCTACTAACAACCAACATGGAGCGTCCTATTGTTGTACCGAGAACTTGATTTCAGTGATCGTCTTACCTACTTGATACATACTTTCATACAAGTAAACAGCCCACTATTACTGTACCAGCAGGTTCTATTTTCTTCTTAATTATTTTATCGACAAAGATAGAGGCCAAGCATTCTGGCCAGTCTTAAAAAAAAGAAAACAGAAACAGGAAACAAAATGGATTCTATTTCGGAACTAAGAAAGCCGGTTCAGAAGTAACTCCCGGTCCGTTGTTTTGTTTGTTGCCTTCCGGAGACCGGAGTGAATGGAGATTAATTTATTACGTCGCTGAGGAAACATGGAGAGCGGTGGAAAGCTCTCTATTAGACGAGCGAGCGCGGGACGATTAATTATGATTTCTTTTAACGCGCGGACGTGGACTAAGGAGCGATTACGTATTGAGTGGATTTGGCTGTCCCTGTTTGAAAGCGATTCAGGAAAAAGCGGTCGAACCTTGGATTGTAATGCAGTTTCAAGACTCGTTTAAAGAAATCATCAATCTAAAACTAAAGAGAAGGTTGGAAAACATTGACAAACCAATTTGCGAACTACGATTAAGCGTATTAATTTTTAAAAATACGAATTTAATATCAGTTTAAGAATTAAATACAGTTTCGGTGAATGTATTTTGAAATTAATTTATAAAATTCAGGATATTAGGAAAGCCAGACACAATTGATTTTCTTTTATGTTTTCTAGATCTTACAACCGTATACCTATCTCCATTCCCGTTATTGCTATTAAAAGCTAGCATTCGTTCACAAGACAAAACATTATATCCGAAAATAGAAACTGTCCGTATTGTTACGTACATCACAAAAGAATACAATCTCTATCACGATACCTAACACGTTTCTGGAGGTATTCCTTACGCTTGTCCGCAAGACGTCATCGTCATTTCTCCTAATTACTTTTTTCTCAATTGCGTCTGAAGATTAATTCCGCCTAATTGCCTATCTATTCAATATAGTGGTTAGTACGGTCGCATAATTAATTTCTCTTTTGGGATCTCTTTATTATCTCACGAAATTACGGAGTAAAAAGCAGATGAATACATATTTGACTTCCTTTGCGCGTTTTCTTTTCGTATTCCTTTATGCATTATGAATGATGTATTTCACTCTAATTAATTGTCTATTTTTCAAGCGGCCACCATGAATCTTAACTAATTTATAATTTGCTAAATCCAAGTGGCTTTATTAATCTTATTCTTCCGTGTTGACTTAGATATCTTGGAGAGTTTTGTAATTGATGAGCTACTCTGTGGCGTTAATATCATATTATGTCTTCATTAGCTTAATAAGCCTACCATAGAAATGGTTGCGTCTCTCTTTAAAAACAAGTTTTTTTTAAAGATATACGAGTATATCTGTATACCTGCTCGCTTAGTTTTTATACGAAAGAAAAGTGTAGATAATGTTTCGATGCGGAATACCTTTCTTGTTTTGACCTAGGTTGTCAAGTGCAATCTCCGAAGAGTGTTCACGGGAATTATTATTTTTGGTTATTCATAATAAATAAATTAATATTATTGTCAGCTTAGTTGTAAGGGCCAAGTAATCTAAACAAAACAATAAACGACCACTGTTGGCAGAGCATATTTTAGATTTTCAGAATCACGGATAGGTATATTAACTTGTGCGGTAAATACTATTTCGAGTAATTTAATTCCTTTTATTATATTGGACAACATCACATACATTGCTCTGATTCTGTGGTAAGTAGCTTAAGCACTTGTGTTACAGAAATCAGAAACAACAACGGTACCACAACACCCAGACCCGAGACAATATGGAAAAGTTCGTTTCCCATATTGACCCGACCGGGGATCAAAGTCAGGCCCGCTCGCCTCTCGGCTACGGAGGATGCTGGATATGGTGCTGCTAGTCGAATGTCGTTTGATAAAACACTAAAGTTAAAACAACAACGTGATGCAGATTTATGACTGACCGGGATAATTTAGAGACTCAACGAGCACATGGCTGAAGGTAGTTTTAAAAAGTAGTAGATTAACAAGCTAAGTATATGCTACATACCAATCTCGGATAAAACAGTTCGTTACAGAAGAAATGACTGGGATATTTTAGCAAATAAACGAGCACGTGGCTAAAAGTAGTTTCAAAAAGTAGTAGATAAATAAGTTTAGTAAACAGTCCGTTACAGTAGCTTCCCTGTTATGATACGTACGTAGTTCTACCAAAGAACCAAAATTTTTTTACTATACCACAGCTGGTTTATAATTTATTTAGCACTAAAATCCAGCGCCAATCAAAGCTTACCTAACAAATTTTCCTTCAAAAGGAACAGAAAGAGAAGCAAAGAGTTTCGAAAAAAAATGATAAAGTGAAGGAACATTCCTCAAAGTAATCAAGGAAAGTCATTTTTCTTCACAGCGCATATGTTAGACCTCCTGTCTTGCGATTCCAGGGCTGTTCTTGTTCCAGATACGAGAGTTGAGGTGTTGACGGACAGGCGTTTATCTAATGAACTATCTGCGTGAAGAATGCCGCGGCCGGAATGGGGTCGCCGCTTTAATGGAGTATTCATGAGGCTCGCACCTTCGAGGTGCGTGGGCGTGCGAGATATGAGGAGCTAAGACGACTCCAAGTACGTAGGATGAAAATTAAGAAGCCGTGCTTCAAGAAAGTTACCAACCTCTGTTGTATCATCCAACTAAAATCATCTTTACTAATATTATAAATGCCAAAGTAACTCTGTCTGTCTATCTGTTTGTCTGTCCGGCTTTCACGCCTGAACCACGTTGATTTTCTATAGCGGACACAGACTACTTTTTGTTTTGAAAATAAGGGGGGGACGGGTACCGTCCTTAAAAGTCTATATGGGAAAATGTTTATTTGTTAAGTTGATATTTGTTATGATATGAAATTTGGCACTAAAATAGCTCGAAACTTAGATTTAAATAATATCACCAGGGAATAGGGAACAGACATGTTATAAAACTAAGCTTCTGAAACAAGATGTATTGAAGTATTGAAACGGCTCATAAATCTTAAAATAAAAAAATATGATGATTCTTTATTTGATTTTTGAGGACTGTTGATTAAGTTTATGAGATCTTATAGAAGATGAAGACTTAGTTTTCAGATAGTTTTTTCCGAAGCAAATGTCCATGCACATTCAAGACACGTCATGGTTCTTCAAAGAGGTTGATATACGGTACTGATACCTATAGATGTGTTAATATAAAAATTAGGCTCAAAAAACTTGGAGAAACAAACGGGATGACAAAAAACTCAATTTTGGATTTTAATTACGTGCTATTATCATTATACATATTAACCAAAAATCCCGTATCGTAATCTCGCCAATGAGGAAAACATTGGAAGAAAACCGTAATCTATTTGGACAGATTCTTTATCAGGATAGAGTTAGGAAAAAAATATTCCTCTAAATCAGGTTTTCCGCATCTTGAGCCATGAATATGGTTAACCCGTCTCAGACAACGGGATAAAGCCTTGAAAAGATTATTATTGGAATAAATTATGAAGATCTGCTGCCCTCTTGGCTATCTATTATCTAACTGTCATTTATCTCCACACCGGTTTTGACCGACTTCTGCATTGTTCTTTAATCCCAGTGGAGTTTTTTTTTAATGCACTTCAAGATTGACCCTTATCCCACCTGATGTTAAGTGGTAATGAGGTCCTAGCTTAAGGGTGACAAGTACAGCATAATAAATCTGTTACTGGACTTGTCGCCTTTAACTTGAAGGCTTGACCCCTGCTACTAATGTAGCAAACCCAGGAGCTCTGGAAACCTTATTCACACGCAGGAATACAACAACACGGAAGTGATTGTTATTTGGCTGCGGTCTTCTGTAAGGTGGAGGTATTTCACCAGTCGGGCTGCTCCAGTTCGAGCGATAATTCGCTATGCCCTACCTCTCTTGAGACCTTTCTAAAGTTGAGGTGTTGACTGTCAAGTAATAAAAACATCCTAAATGCCTAAGTGGTAAACGTTTACCTAATTTGATTAAACGTAAAATATTATCTGCTATTAAAATAGAACAGTCGAAATTAATAGGAGTGGTAAAAATTTTATGTGATTTAAAGTAAAAAAAATTTGGACCAGGAAACAATAGGTGTTGGAGGTCTGTGCGGAAGCTTTAAATCACGAGTCATATTTATTTTAGGTTGTAAGGTCAATTTGATAATAGATAGCACTATCGAATTTAAATGCTCTTCTAACCCAACTGCAATAAACGTAGCAAGAGAAGTTAATTTTAATATAACGTAAAATTCCGCGCTTCGGCGGCGTTCGTGCAAATCGTCGGGGACACGCGATTGTGCCTTTACCACAGAACAATTTGTTCTAGTTAAAAAATTATGTTACGCGATACGTGTCGTTGTATAATGTGCCCGTGTGGAAGCGTATTCCCGGTTTTATTATGGAGGTCAGATGGCAATCGCGTTAATGTAATAACCAGATTTGCTGCTCCAAAATGACATGCTCTTAGAAAAATCTTGAGTAAGTTTTCAGACTAAACAGAGTTCGTTTTTAGTGCTCGTAAATATGCAAACCTTTATTAAATATAAATAAATAAATATAGGACAACATCATATACATTGCTCTGATTCTGTGGTAAGTGGCTTAAGAACTTGTGTTACCAAAATCAGAAACAACGACGGTACCACAAACCCAGACCCAAGACAATATAGAAAAGTTCGTTTCCCATATTGACCCGTCCGGGTTCGAACCCGGGACCTCAGAGATGGTGCGACGCCAAAATCCGGCCCGCTCGCCTCTCGGCTATGGAGGTCGTCAAATTTTTTGCAGCCTACTCGGAGATTAGCCGGAACAATCAGACCGTCGCATTCAGTAAAAAGCAATTATTTTAATTATACAGACAATTAATTAAATTTTATTTGTACAAATAACAATATCATATGTCGTTGAACATAAAATATTAAATAACAAAAAAATAACATCAACCTATGTTTTCTCGTTTCTCGTTCACTAAAATCAGTCATTTAGTTTAAAATACCTTAGTAGGTATCAAACTAGATGTGTTAAGGAGTGGAAGATCATTAAATAAATAAATAAATACGCCAGACAATCACACCAATCACCTGGTCTCAAACTAAGGTTTTCCCTTGTACTATGAGTACCAGACGACGGATACTAACTGGGGGCGTCATGCCAGCACACCCAGACTCAAGTCAATTTAGAAAAGTTCGTTTTCCAAATTGACCCGACCGGGAATCGAACCCGGGACCTTTCGCGCTTTGGCCGCCTACCTTAGCCACTGCACCACCGAGGTCGTCAAACAACAACAACATTAAAACATCACTGAGTGTTTTTATGTAGGTATATAATAAAAATATACACTTAAAGAAGAGAGATTTTGACACGTCTGTCAACGGGAAACAACAATAGAAAAGAACTACATAAACACTTTACAAGGCAACACAAAAGAGTTCGTAACAGCGTTATTACTTTTGTCGTCAGATTTTGATAAATTAAATTGGAAATGAGAAACAAGAACCTTAAAAACGTATTTAATGACCGGTGCTAAAATAACATTCCCATAATATTTTGGCCATGGCAGCCATTCTTATCGAGTTCAACCAATTACACAGGACTTGGTTTATAATGCCATGGCCTTTGCGAATTGCACAAAATCACTCCTTTAATCTCGTAATCCAATGACAGACAGACAACCTGACAAAAAGACCAGGCCCGGATAGCACGTACCTATAATATTTCTGGTCACACTTAAGAAGATCAGACAAACGACAAAGATATTCCCCTCGCGGGAATCGAACCCACAACCTCCAAATATTTTTAAAGAAACAGAAACATTTTATCTCCCCTTGCGGTGCGGGAATCGACCTCACGACCTTCACGTATCGCGCGTGCTGCTCTTCAAACTGAGCTAACCGCAAGTTATCGTAGGCGATTAAATTTAACTGCTGTATTAACCCGTTAGCCTACAATAAGTGCCCTCTGCCGAATATGTTTAGAACTACATACTTATCCGATAGTGCGACGTAAAGCACTGTACAATTAAAAAAAATCCATAACCTCTAGATCGTAAGCATACGCTCGTTACCACGAGACCATAGAGAGCACATTCCCATTACCAAGTAGATGTCAAAGTACTTAAGTCGCTGCGAGAAAGGGATGCCAAATATTGATTTACGTCCCCAATACAGAAAATGGAATAAATTCGAATATTAATTTCGCATAACAATGCCGGCAAACAAATTAAAGTATGCCAGATGTCTCCTTCAGATTCCCTCATTTCCATTTATATCTAATAGTTGATTTATTTTAATTGATGTTGTTTCTTGCTTATTGTGGTTTAGGTGGAATGTTTGCGCTCGTTTTGGTGTTAGGTGTAGCGTTTAGTTAAATGTTTGGTTTTGAGTGAACAATTGATATTGCCAATATACTAATATTTTATACCAGTTCTAAGGTTAGTTTTAATTTTATGAAGACAGAAAAGTTTAAAATATTTCTGGAATTCAGATTTGTTACTCGTTTTAGAAATGGATTGGATTTGTCATTACTCATTTTACAGGTTTTTTTGGTGACCTTAGGCCTAACAGTATTTTTTACTACTCTACTATTCTGCAAGGCAGTGATATTTTCGATGGGATTTGTAACAACATTTTTTTTGTAAAAACACGAGTACTTTTTCTATTTAAAATAAAGTGCTTTAATCTTTTTTTTTGACGTTTACTTAATTTTCAACGGTGTAATTTTTTAAACTATTAATCCTGCTATAAAAACCTGCGTTTTTACATGAATTTAAAATAATATCAAACGCATATTATTTTTTACATTTTTAATATACAATCTACGGTAAACAATTAAATTCCATGAATTTACTGAAATTGTTGGTAAAGGTGCATCATTTTCATGTTGAACAGTTTTGTGATAGGTACTGCCTTGTTTATATAATTGTGTGTATATGTTTTATAACTTTAGTATATAAAACACAAAAAAACATGTTAGTATTTTATATTGTAATAATTTAAAATAAACAAAAATATATTAATAAACTAGCTTTTGCCCGCGACTTCGTCCGCGTGGCGTGTTATTGTGTCATTTCAGTATTTTTCTCGGTGTGTGTCGAATGTAAATAATAATGAATGTTGCATTCAAAAATTTTAAAAAGTTTTTTTTTTTTTTTGAGAAAATACATTAAAAAACAACATAACAATTATTCTGAATCTGGCGCTAGTGCAGTATTTTTTCATGAAAAAGATGTTTCCCATTCCCATGAAGCTGTACATTTGCTAAGATACCCATATACTAAAAAATTTCAAGCCTCTAACTCGCGGTACAAAAGTTTTTCCCGCTATTCCCGTTCCCATGGGAATTTTGGAAAATCCAATCATGACTTAACTTTGCATTCACTAAGGTATATGCATGTCAAATTTCAATCATCTAACTTACGCGGTTTAGATTTTTTCATACAAAAGTTTTTTCCCGCTAACTCCCGTTCCCGTGGGAATTTCTCAAAATACAGCCATAACTAAACTTTATATTTACTAAGGTACCTGCATGCCAAATTTCAAGCGTCTAACTTAAGCGGTTTAGATTTTTCATACAAAAGGATTTTCCCGCTAATTCCCGTTCCCGTGGGAATTTCGGGAATTCCTTTCTTAGTGCACCCCTACGGTACCTAAGCTACGTCCCTTCCAAATTTCAAGTGCCTACGTTTAGCCGTTTGGGCTGTGCGTTGATATGTCAGTCAGTCAGTCAGTCAGTCAGTCAGTTTCTCCTTTTATATATATAGATAACAGGTACGACACTAACTCAATATTATAATTAAATGCCACTATACCTAATATTTCAATTGAAAAAATATAATACTTTTGAACGAGTCAAAACGTAAACCTTACACATAGTCAATACGAAAATAACTTATTTGCGAATCTGCAAATATCTACCAATACTGACAACATAGTCGGCTCATCAACAACAAAATTGTGGCATCAAATTGGTTAAACAGAAACGTAATCTAAAATTGTTTGTTCGAACTAATTTACCATAGGACTAGTGTTGAACGAAATACTATGCAAAATGAAAATTTACTCATCACATTTCTGTGGTGATAGGCTCTTATACGCTATATTTTACGTTTCATTTTGCTGTAATTAAAACAATGCAAAATAAATACATAAATATTGAAAAGTATCAGACATTGTTATGATTCTGTAGTAAGTAGCTAACTTGTGTTATAGAAATGATAAGGCAACGACAATACTCTAAATACCCGTACCTGAGACAATAAAGAAGAATTCGTTTTTAAACTGACTCGACTAGGAATCGGACCTGGGACCTCAAAGTGGCGTCACGCCAAAATCCGCCTCTCGGCTACGGATGCCATTAATACACAATTGCGAAAAAAAATGGATTATTATTGTGTGTTTCATTTCAATTGGTTTTAAATATAAGTAAAGTTTCTAATACTTTCCAATGCGCTAACATAGGTCTAATTCTTCATCAAATTAGTATTACTCGTTTAATAATCACAACTGCCAATTGGTGATCATAATCCCTATAAGACCTTCCTCTATGATATACACTCTGATACTATGGGAACTACCCACAAATATTTAGTACCTAATTACATCTTATTTAGGTTTATAGATTCACCAAACAATTTAAATAATTAGACGTACCTACTTTAGAACCCCGTTCGGGTTATTCATTATACATTCACCTGTACTCAACGATACGTACGTATATTTTTAAACTTTTTAGAGTTTAAAAATACATATAAATATGTTATTTTATGGAATGGAAACATGTTATAAATCACACCGCCAATGAAACAAGCTTTGCTGAAGGTTTTGTAAAAGACTAGACACGCAAATATTAACATTATCTAATTTTTTTGAGTTCGTTGTAAACAGGAATGAGGATCAACACGCGAATATTGCCACAGTCTAGTAATTGACAGTAAATCATCTGCACGATTGGCTGTGACTGATATTAATTCAAATTATGTAATGGAAAGAAAAATTGTCGTACCGTGACGTAGTGGATTGTTGAGCTCCAAAAATCGTTCTTCACAATTTAAAGCTATAAGCTTGGTTTCGACATATTAAATTGTAAGTGTCAGTTCAGAAGCACGATACGTGTTTCTTGAGTCACGTTAAGTAATTGGTCCCGATTATGATTTAATTATTTTTGGTTCCCTTGTAAAGAGTGCAATAAGTCAAATGTACGTTTACCATACCATGTATTTACATACGATTTTGTATATTTAAATAAGCTACTCAAAGTAGGATCACACTTATAACGTCCCCATGCAATGTAATGGATGCATTCAGAATTCACGCTAAACGTACAAATTAAATTGACAGGGGCGATGATTTTCTTCAACTTCAAAGTTTATTCAAGACCTATTTATTGATACAAAACACAATAGCCGTTGCAACCAGACTGTCATTTATTTTTAATACCACAGATAAGCAATAGTATCCACAGATAAACATATCAATACAAAACTTTACAATAGATGGCGCTAGTATCCATGAAAGTAGATTAATTAAATATATATTTTAACACTTCCACTTATTAAATTAATCTAGTCACCATGAACATACAAAACATAAATAGAAATAACAGTAGCTGCCATTTAAATATACTACTTACTATTAAACACTTACAATATTAAACATTCTGAACACCCAACTTTTTAACAAAATAGTTGTGTTTCACACTACACAATCCCTTTGTCAGAAGATCTGCTGGCATTTCAGAAGTTTGTAAATAAACAATTTTTACAAGTTTGTTTGCGACAGCTTCTCTAACGAAATGATGCCTAACATCTATATGCTTTGTCCGTTTATGAAACAAAGGATTTTCTGTTAATTTTTGCGCACCTTGATTATCATTGTGCAAGACAATTGTATAGTCGCAATTTACAATTTCAGATAAAAGGTTTTTTAAATATATTGCCTCCTTGACTGCCTCCGATATTGCCATGTATTCTGCTTCGGTGCTTGATAAGGCTACCGTCTGCTGTTTTTTACATTCATAAGAAATCACAGTACTTGACAACTTGAAGCAGAATCCGGTATAAGATTTTCTATCAACAGTATTTGAGGCCCAGTCGGCATCTACAAAACCTTCCAACTTAGAGTTATCATTTCTAAACATCAAACCATAAGATTTTGTTTTTTTTAATATTTTAGTATTCTTTTCGCATGTTTCCAATGAACTGAAGTATAACAATTATTGAACTGGCTCAAATAACTAACACTGTAACTAATGTCTGGACGAGTCAGAATACACAAGTCATTTAGGCTACCTATCAGCTGTTGATATGGATACTGTTCACAAATTGCCTCTGTTTTTTCTAATTTCAAATTGTTTTCAATTGGAGTATCAACAGCATTACAATTTGACATATTAAATTTAGTTAAAATTTGGTTGACAAACTGTTCCTGATCTAAAGATATACTTTCATTTTTATATATTTTAACTCGCATGCCCAAACATTTCTTAATTTTCCCCAAATATTTTATTTTAAATTTTGACATTAAGTTCCTTTTCAAATCATCTGTCATATCCGTACTAGTTGAAAAAATGAAAAAATCATGAACAAATACAAATAATTATTTGATCATCTTTTACACGCTTACTGTATAAACATGGTTCCAACTTTGATTTAACAAAACCTAGGGTAAGTAAACAATCATCTACCCTTTTATTCCATTGTCTTGCTGACTGACGTAAACCATAGATTGCACGTTTTAATTTGAGCACACTATGACTGTTACATTCTAGATTTGGAGGCACTTGCATATATACATCTTCCTCAAGACAGCCGTTCAAAAAAGCTGTGTTTACATCGAGATGTGTGATCTGGAAGTTTAATTTTACACTTAGAGCGAATAACAGTCTTAAGGTCGAATATCTAAGGACTGGCGAATAGGTTTCTTTAAAGTCTACACCTTCTTTTTGGGAGAAGCCCTTAGCCACTAAACGAGCCCTAAATCTCACTTTATCATCACTTTCAATTTTCTTTTTAAACACCCACTTGCACTGTACCACTCTATCTGCTTCTTTGATGTTCACCACTTCCCAAGCTTGGTTATCCTCAAATGCCTTCAGCTCTTCCTTCATAGCCTGCTGCCACATTTCTCTCTCTGGCCCGTTCATTGCATCTTCATAGGTGATTTCTTCGCCGTAGGACTCAGGGTCATCTGCTGCACACAGATTTGAGAAGCCATACCTTTCCACTTGCTTTCTGTTACGCTTGCCAAGGTCCGCAAGTATTTCTGGCTGTACATCACTGTCATCGTCACATGTTGTGTATTCTGAGTCATCTGATGTTACTCCGGACGTGTCACAGACATATGTAGGATCATTTGGATCTAAGATTTCACTTTTTTCCTGTTCTGATTCTTCCTCCACTGTCTGTTGTTCCTGGCCCTTCATTTTTTCTTGTACAACAACCTGAGCAACTGTCGTCTCTTTCAGTTCCATGATAACTACATCTCTGCTCGTAGTAATCTTTCTTGTATTCATGTTATACACCCTATATCCTTTGATATTTTCTGGATAACCTACAAAAATATATTTTTCAGCCTTTTTGTCCCACTTCTGTCTCTTAATCTTGGGTACATGCACCATCACAGGACTCCCGAAAACTCTAACATGACTAAGATCGAGCTTTTTATCTGTCCATTTCTCAAATGGTGTCACATTTCCTAACCCTGAGGCTGGCGACCTATTTTTAAGATAAATCGCTGTGTTCACTGCCTCTGCCCAAAAACTCTTGTCTAGTTTGGCATCGAAGAGTAGACATCTTGCCTTTTCTACAGTCGATCTATTGTAGCGTTCACAGAGCCCATTTTGTTCAGCGGTATATGGATTTGTACGCTGATGAATGATACCTGATGCTTTAAGATAACTTTGCATTCCTTGTGAACAAAACTCACCACCATTATCAGTTCTAAGTGTTTTTATTCTTTTTTCTGTCTGATTTTCAACCATGCTTCTGAATTCTTTAAAACGCTGCAAAGCTTGATTTTTTTCTTTCAAAAAATACACAAACGTCGTATGACGTTTGTGTATTTTTTGAAAGAAAAAAATATTTTCTACTGTTTGTAGATGACGCTAGCCATACGGCTAGAAAATACTTCGCTTGACCTATGGATTTGGTCTCCATCGGGCCACATATATCTGAATGCACAACTTTTAACAAGGTTTCACTCCTGTGATTTGCCGATGGAAAAGGTAATCTAGCCTGCTTTCCTTTGCAACATATTTCGCAGTTGGATTTCTGAATGACAGACTTATCTTTATAAGACACTCCCACTACCGCACCGTTCTTCATTTTCTCAAGGTCATTATTATTGATGTGCCCGAGTCTTCTATGCCACTGCCTTGAATCTGTAATGTGCATCGCTGCCGCTGCCAGTACCTTCCTTTGCTTCACAACACTCAATTTGTAAACACCATTTTCTAGGTTTGCTACTCCTATAAGCTCATTCTGTTGATTACGTATGTGACACATACGTAATCAACAGAATGATTATTGTTGAATGAGACTGTGTTTCCGTTTGCTATCAACTGGCTAACTGACAATAAATTTGTTGTGAGGTTAGGGATACACAAAACATTACGAACTGGAATGTCAAGATGGGAATCATTCACTAATGTTGTTATTTGTGTATCTCCGGCACACATTACTGGCATGGTCATTTTATTTGCAACAACTATTTCTTTTACTTCGTGTGTTTGTCGAACTCGCGTCAATCCTTCCGAACTTGCTATCAAATGCACACTTGCTCCAGAATCGATGTACCAATCATCTGTACTGAAATTTCCATTCAGGAATGCCACGTTTAAGAATGCACTGGCATGTTTTGGTTTAAATTCAGTACACTGGTTTTTGTAATGTCCGATTTTTTTGCACTTATAGCATTTTATCTGTTTTTCACTTTTGTTTTCGTGAAAACCATACGACGGTGTTTGTTTTCCAGTTGACGTTTTTGTTGTCGTGGGAGCGTGTTCTTGTTTTGACTTATGATGTGCAGTGTTGCCATATCTAGTCCGTTGGTTTGTCCAAAATGCCGACTCTGTTCCACTGCTGCCAACTTCAGAAGCCATGTCGAGCAACTTCGTTTTTATGACGTCTGCGCTAACTGCCAATCCAGAATGTTCGATGGCCATTATCATTGGCGAGAACTTTTCGGGTAGCCCCGCCAAAAGTAATGAACCAACCCATTCCTCGTTAATTTCGAATCTTGTTCCTTTCAAACGTTGCGCTGTTTCCACCACTTGAGTCACATAACTTGTCATGGATTCACAATTATCGAGACGAATAGATATCAGAGTTCGAAGTAAACTGATTTTTCTTGTGAATCCGTTGTCGTCAAATAACTTTTTTAACTTTTGCCACAAGGTATCCACTGTGTTCTCGTTCTTGATGTGCACATATAACGTAGGATCGATTGTCATAACGAGCTTGGCTTTAGCTTTTCTTCGTTCTGTTTCACTTAATTCCGATGAAATGGCGTCGAGATCGATGCCCTCCAACAGCATGAAATTTCTTGCCGCGAACGCCCAATCGTCATAATTTTCACGCCCTTTTAATTTAGGAATGTTCACTATGAAGCCTGATGTCGACATTATTGATATTAACACACGAAAATAGTTTAAAAAACTGCTTGGAAACTACGATCGCCCATAACCTGATACAAAACACAATAGCCGTTGCAACCAGACTGTCGTTTATTTTTAATACCACAGATAAACAATAGTATCCACAGATAAACATATCAATACAAAACTTTACAATAGATGGCGCTAGTATCCATGAAAGTAGATTAATTAAATATATATTTTAACATTTATATTCAGAACAATGAAATTTTATTAAATTTTTGTTATTTTTTTAAGTTCCTTTGACGGATCTTGACGTTTCACTGGATATTTACTTTATTAGACTTATTGAAATATCTAAATAAAAATTATGGAAATTTAGTTTTTATATGTGTTCGTGATGACAAATTGGTGTACATTGTATTAATATAAGTATGTTATACAGGTTGTAGATAAATACACCATTTGTACAGTTGTAATAAGCAAAATAAAGATAAAACATTTTTTTACTGGGAAATAACGCGCTGACATACTTATAACAACTTATGTTTTACTTAAAAGCTGACTTAATAATGTGTGATTAAAAGCCAAACTAAGTGATAATAATAAGGTATAATTTAAAAGCATGTAAGCGTATTTTGCAGTAAAGATGCCCAAAAATATTTCACTCCGTGTATTGACCCGTAGATCTTTTTGTGTAAACGAAACGAATCCTAAAGGGTTGGATTTAATAGGGGCAAAGGTAAGGGACTCCATTACCTTACGGCTTATTCAAACCTTGGGCTTAACCTTTTGTTTCATAAATTGTGCTCTTTCTATCACTTTGTTACGCTCTGGATGGAAAAAACATTGTGAGGTAAAATAATTTCATGTACATGAATAAACAATTACACGGTTTCTTCTTGCCTTAATTCCTTACAAGGTACTTATTTGTGTTTTGCTTTTAATTACTTCCTAAGCTCTCAGAAAAGTAATATTTTTATGAAGCAAATTATCAAATAGTTTTGCTCATTATTGTCATCTTAGGCTTTTTTTATGACTACATATTCACGAGTTTCAAACTCAATTCCAACGCCAAACATTTTCGTCAAAATCACACAGTCAAGTTTTCGAATAAAAATCTCGAATGCTATGAGACGTGCTAAATACTTTATACATTTCAATGTTATTTATTTCGCCTATTGGTTCTAAGAGTTTTGTAATAGAAAAGTCTTGTCACACGTTATTTAAAAAAACTAAGTAGGGACAATAATATCTACAAAACCATTAATGAACCTTTCTTTAATAAAACTTTTCATCATAGTAGCTACCACATACATACATATTGCCCTAAACCAGTATACTGCGACGAAAGGGCTATTTGCAAGTGAAATACCTCACTACGCTGGCTGTCCCATGGCGGCGGAGACTTTTTATATCTCTGTTAAACGATACCAATTTTCACGCGACTTTGGTAAAAAGGAACCTCGATAAAGTTCTTGTTTAAATTGCAGGATTTGACTGATTTTTCAATTGAAAAAAAAATAGCTAAAACATTTAAAAAAGCTAACAGACTCGCATTCGGTGAACGTATATTAAAATAAATTAAATTTTTAATCAATTATTCTTAACCTCAGTTGCACCAACGTAACTTTAGCGGTAGGCAACTGACGAGCTGAAGTTTGTCAAAATTGAAAAAAACGTATGGGTTATGGCTTGTTTGACACCTGTCAAATTGTTCATTACTATTAAAGACAAGTTGGCACTCCCGTTTTTCTAAATAAAATTAGGATCAAGGATAATGCATTGTGTGAATGTGGCATAGATGAGGGTACCCCAGACCACATATTCTTGAGCTGTCTAAAATACCCTACATCCTTAAATGATATTTTACCATCTGGAATTCCCCGTCCTTTCAATCTTAACTTTATTCTAACTCTTTCTTTTTCTAAATATACAAAATATTTATGTAACTATATTATTATGTATGATATTAGACTATAATTTATTCTTTTGTCCTTTCTACATAATCGTTGTGTTGTCTTCATTGTTAATGTGCCGTTAGCGTTTGTTTTAGGTACATAATGAGGATCTCAAAATAGAAAAAAATACCTCATTACACCGCGCAGTCCCATTTTTGACGTGTCTCTCTAAACACTTGACATTGGCGGAATCACTGCGTTGTTTGTAAACGCGGGACGGAGTCTATATTAAAAAAAAAAAAAATACTAGTTGAAGCAACTGATCCTCAGTATTTTTGACCTGCTGTGAGCCAGATCTAGCCCGTTTTCAGAAGGGCGTGACCACAATTTTGTATTCAGGCTATATTTGCGCTTAAAAGCTAGTAACTCTGAAATTGAAAATGCAATCATAGTACCAAAGCCCATAGGGCGGTTGTCATGTGCATTTGCCCGGGGCGTACATATATCGTGACTTGCGTCGCAACTCTCAGCGGATAAGCTATTTGCAAGTAAAATGTGTCTGCAGTATGGGCTGTTGCGTTTTTGTTGGCCTGTCAAGCTGTTTGATTACTTTTATGATAGTTTCTTATAAGGTGGGGTTTTGTGGGCAAGTGGGGTAA
Source organism: Glyphodes pyloalis (assembly GCA_037074685.1). NCBI lineage: Eukaryota > Metazoa > Arthropoda > Insecta > Lepidoptera > Crambidae > Glyphodes > Glyphodes pyloalis. Next base: position 13,790,022 of record JAYKKO010000013.1, read on the forward strand.
TGACATTATTCACAAGTAATTTTGAGGTATACCGTAAACGAGAATTCAACGAAACGTTGGCGATATTATTTTGTTTTGCATATTATGTGTAGTAAGTTTTTAAGCCCCACCGAAATCATAATCTCATGACAATCGTTTGTTCATACGAAATATTTAAAATACTATAAATGTTGACAGGTGTTTAAAACTATTTCAATTGACTGGCTGTTCAATTCAGATAGTTTAAACTGCCAGTGATCATTCTTATTCAATCCGAAAGATAGTCTTGCGACCAAATTAAGTGAAATTTGTCACGAACATATCCGTGCTCGAGACAGCAATTTACTTAGTTGTTTTGACTGATAACGATATGTTAGTCACTAAGACAAGTCAAAATTCCTTGGGGGACTTAAGAATATCTGACTGCAAGTTAAACATTTTAATACATACCTCTACTAATCTGCATTAAGTCCACGTGGTGCACGGCACGTTTTAACCAATAAATGAGACGGCATATGCCTAAAAGTGGGACGTTTTTGAATTGGAAACTATCATTTAAAAAAATATCAAATATAAAATATTAAAACAGATGTTTTAAGAGATGGAAATGCGCACCTTACCACTGCGTCGGGCAAGGCCGCGGCGTTTATGGGACTCTTCCGCTCTGAAAATCGGGGACTGTCCTTTTAAACCCCGCGTACTCTCTCATCTTATAGTTGCTGCGCCATAGGATAATGGGTAATCTATAAATTGCTACTATAAGCCACGTTGCGACGTGCAAGCTATCTGCCCTCAGTGCAATTTTAAGGTGCAGGTTGCACTTTGTTCATTCATGGAAGGCAGTTTAGTGTTTATTTATTTTTTATTTATTTATTTAGGCTAACCAACATCTGTTTACAATAATACTTAAATATAGGTAATACATCAGCATACTGTAACTAGATGTAACAGACAATTACAGGTTAGCTCCATATGCAATATTATTTATCTTAAAAAAATAAAAATAAACAAACGGCACTCTCACTCATTGCAAAGTAGGAAAAAAATTCAATCCGGTTAAAATTTTTTGGTTTTTAGAAATTGTACAGCTACCTTGTAGAACTTGCCATATGAGTCATTATGCAAATCAACCAAATCACCACATGAGTTGATCTATTACTATCTGCCTACTATTTATGCTAACCTAACCTTCCTGCAAATTTTTTAAAGAGGCTGCGCTTCGATTGCCATGAATAAATTAATAACTGTAGTATTGGACAACATCACATACATTGCTCTAATTCTGTGGTAAGTAGTTAAATTAGTTGTGCTATAGAAATCAGAAATAACGACGGTCTCACAGTTCGTTTCCTATATTAACCCGACCGAGAATCGAACCCGGGAACTCACAGGGCGCGACACCAAAGTCCAGAACGCTCGCCACCCTGCTACGGAGGTCATCCTATATGTTAATGGTATCTCATCCAGCAGTCTACCAAATTTCTCCAAGTCACTTCAGTTGTTTTTGGGGGCCAAAGTAACAAAAATACATCTTTATTTTTACAAACTTTCGCGTTTGTATTGTTAGTAGAATTCCACAGATAAAATTAGGCAGTTGGTCTGTGCTGGAACTCAATCATGTCGCTGCATCAAGAGCGTCGGACGCACGCGTGCGCACAGCGCGAATACTCGCGGCATCCAGTTCGGCGGATGAGCTATTTGCAAGTGAAATGCGTCGCTGCGGTCCACTGACATAGCACACTCATGAGCAGTGAAGTTAGTAGAGGCAAACCTGACACTTCCATATTAGCGCATCTTGCGTTCAGAAATTGTTACAACGAATGTACTTCTGAAGCCCTTTTATTTGATAAGTACCTATTTAAAGTGAATTGTGTCAAAATACGCAATTATGTGGTGGCAGCCATCTTAAATTCGATTTCTATGATAATCTTTGTAAAAATGTTATGCTTGTAAATATTAAGTTTCAAGTCAATATTTTTTTAAATTAAGGGTTTTTAAACATTAAAATTAACATACTGAAAAAAATATGACAGAAAATAAATATTAAAATAAACTAAACACACAAATGTCATTAGTAAATAATTAAATGTAATTCAATAAAAGTGTGTCGAGATTTTTCTTGTGAAATATTTTTTCCTGGTATCTTCACACTGTTAGATTTTTTGTATTGTGTCGCAAACTGTAGTATCGGAGATTTTTTTTTATTTTCTTACAATTTCATACGTACGAGTATTGTGCCTCTTCGTCATTCCCATATCTATTGTGTTTCGTCAAAAAACAAAGTTGTTTGACTTTGTTTGGGGGGCGGTCTGATGGGTGCATGTAGATTGAAGTCATTAAACACGTTGATATCGATTTATTGTTATTAAAATAGTAAGTTATTGTACTAATAAACATTTTTTTATATAAATGGGTATGTTGACACCATTTGGCAATAATATGCCATAAAAGATACCTTTTTTTTACACCGGTCATGTTGATTTTTATTCCATACTAGCTGTGCCCGCGATTTTTGTTTGCGGGCAGGATTTTGAATTTATTATTTCGAAAAACAATAAAAGTAGCCTTAATTATTCCTTATATCAGCTACCTGCTCATAAAAGTTCCATCAAAATCGATTCAGCCATTTCAAAGATTAACCAAAATAAACAAACAGACAGACAGACGAAAATTTTTAAAATTGTTTTTTGGTGTATGTTATGTAATTCTTAAGCATGTAGTAAAAAGCAGTTTTTTCAGTTTTACAGGCAGGCACTCTTATTTATATGTATAGGTCGGTAGGCCTATTTTTAACATAATAAGGGCTGATTTCAAATCAACAGAGGGGAACGTCCGGCCAGCGACCATGACCAACCTCAGTATCGATGATATAACGTCTCGTTCGTTCTGTTAATGGTGTATTCCTGAATGAAAATGAACTCTATTTTCCAATAATCTTTTGCTTAGTAGTTGTATACTATTAAAGTATTGTTCTTAATTAAGCAAAACTTTTAACTTGGTTAAAATAAAACTGTATGTCGTAGGATTGAACGTCGTGAGAACACTTCACCTTGTGTAAGGTTTTCCCAGTTTAGTAAGTACATTCGAGGCTTGAAAATTAAGAATCCATTATTCTGTGCTCTGGAAACTTATATGTTAATCCTAAGACATTCGCCGAAAGATTATGATCCTAATAGGTTTGAATTTAATTTGAAGAGATTCAATGACAAGTTATTTTTTAATTAAACCTAAAAAGAGAATTGGTCAGGAAGTTTAGAGTAATTGTGGTTATATCTATCTAGGTCGCGTCTTTTGCCATCACTTCTGATGTGACGTATTTCTATGATTGGAGAAGGGAGTTCTTGTTGATGCTACAGTGTAAGACAGATTTGATGAGGTCTGTCCATCGCGTTGGAAAGCGGTTACGTGATCTTTTTCCTTTGACTTCTTCTTACACCACCAAATAATTGCATAGAGCTCTTATTACGGGTAATGTGCCCAAAGAACTTGAAGATAACTAGGTTGAGCGATGTCATCCGTAGGGCAGCGGGTAGAGACTGGAGGTGAAGTGCTGAAGACCAAACTCAGTCAAGAGCTGGGAAAGGGCTAACAGGCCTAGCAAGCGCAATACATCAAATTTGTCGCATGAGACGATGAAAGTTTCTATACTGTTGATTAGGTGATAGTACACCGTACTCGTACTTTTAGCCAATCAGCAGTTGACGCATTGATTTTGACATATCTTAAGAGCGCGATAAAATTTACTCGCGTGGCGCATGCTAGGCCTTTAAGTCTAGCAGTGAACCAATTTAAGCCATGATGATGATATATTTATACTAAATATACAACAATAGTGAAGGGATAAATCCGTCGTGTACAAACGCGATGCACTAATGAATTGTTCGCGCGCGCCAGTTGGCCGGCTGCCTGCAGATAATCTACTAAGCAGCATTCGCTCCTGCAGCGTCACGATTGAATTATCTTATACAGCAACTGCAGATAAAAGGCCTGCGACGTGGGATGACCTGCGACGTGGGTCATGACTTATGCTGAGTGAGGCCCTTTTATTTAGAACATTACGACATGTCATGGTCTGCACCGCCCGGTTGGCGAGGAGATTGCGAGGAGATCAATTTCACGCTTTTTTTGTATGTATATATTTTTTTTTTGTTGTCTTGTTTGCCTCCTCTCTGTATATGTGTACTTATATATGTGACAATGTTGTGATGTTTTTAAGTAATGTTTCTGTCTTTCTTTCTTTAAGAGAAAGGTATACATGTTCCAAATTGTTTAGGCTTGTTTTCACTAACAATGTACTTGATCGTCTGAACAAACTGTGTCAATATCACCATCTGCTTTCACCTTCGGGTTTGTTTCTATGGTAATTACTTTGATCTAGAGGTACCAGGCTAAGCCTCGCAATCTAGGCTGTGGGCTTTATTCACGTTTTAAAGATTCAGGAGCACGATATTGTGTGTTGTTACCGGTTCTGTTAGGAAATTTTCAGATCGTGCAAGGCGTCGATTTGACGGCCTCTTTCATCCTGGTAGAGACCATCCGCGAGTGAGGCTAGCCTTGCATGGTCGGGAACGGCTTAGCACTTTCGGCCAATTCCGCCAGTCCTCCGACCAACGTGGAGGAACAAGTCGGAGCCGCTCCTTAGAAGTAGCAGTTTCTGCCGATGGCGCTGTAGCCGTAATAGTTAAACTATAGGTATTCCCATGGCGCCATCAATAGGCATTAAGAGATACGGGAGGGTTTTAGTGGGTAGTTTCCACTCTATTCATAGCGAGGGAGTCCCACACACACCACTGTCTTTTTTCCCCAGGCAGCTACGGTGCGCCAATGTATTTCCCTTCCTTAAAAAAGGACATATTCAGATAGTTCTATCTCTCTCCAGTGGTCTCGGTTACCGTCTCATCGGATTATGAGAGTGAAGGACGAGGTGTGTGTGTTTCGCAAACGTTCGGGCACTTTAAACCAATTCCTGTGTAATAATTTGATTCAATGCTATTGGACACCTTAGTCAAAAATATTTGACCTAGATGGCCAATGGATCCAGTGTTATAGCAGCTCATGCTGAGGCTGGGGCCATGTTAGCTGCAATGCGCAATCAATATGTTCTTTCTTTTTTGTTTGTTAATTCATTTTACTGTTAATCTTTTGTGCGTGTCACTTTAATGTCGTACGTACTGTGTATTGGTTATGCGTGCTAATAAATTAATTCTGATTCTGAGACATATTACCTTTTATATTATTATATATGCTATAACTGCAAGCGATTTTCCATATAATATAACCATATTAAAAAAAGAAATCAAACACTATTAAAAAATTAAAACTGACATGTTTATACACTTATACACGATGGCGTAGAGCCTTAGATATTAAGAAACCGTTGATAAAATGTAATGATTTCATTAGTACATATTTGAATTCAAAAATAAAAGCTATTACTGTTTTTAAAAATTGCCTTTTACATTTAACACCTATTTATATTAAAAAGTAAAACATAAACCATTTGTTAGGTACAATAACGTTATACTGCCTTAATAACGAGTATTCTATTACGGTTTGGAATATTTTAGTATTTGCGGTAAATAATTCCCACCCGACCTTTTGTAACCTTTAAGGTGACCAAGCAATTAGATCAAGGCTTTGACTTCAATTACCCTGAATTGTTTAACATTTCCCGTTACCGCCGACATTGGAAGGGTTATACATATGGACTTTGAGACAACACATGCTTTTAAGTTTCCAAAAGTTTTTCATATGATAATGATTTATAACTGGCAGCAGAATTCTTAAGTGTTGGTATTTTAGGTTCACTTTTACATTACATACTAATAACACCTAACTGTTTTCACGTTTTTTGTTAATTTCTTAAATACAATTCAAATGAAATTTTAGTTTTTGTAAATCTTCCGTTTCAAGGGATTTGAAATGCCTTTTCTTGTGGGTAGGTACTTATAATTATTATTTGTATAAAGTATTTTATCAGAGATATCAGCATTGTAGATTTTAGCAGAATAAGTTCCAAATTTTTATATTATTAATTTTTAAAAGTTTTAAATGCAAATACAACAAATACACAATTTACAATTGATATTTCGATGCTAAACTGTAGGCAGTCACGCAAAAGGACATTCACTTACAAATGTAATTGCGAACATAAATCACTAAGTGAGATTTCGCATAAATCTCCCGGGTCCTAAGGTATTCGGGATTTTATTTATTCTATTAGAAAAGGTTTAAATTCGAATCCAAAGTGTCACGCGGAGAGCGGCGTGCGTACAATCCAAAATTTCTTATTCAGTTATTTCTTGAGAAGTGTTTGGAATTTCCTCTCGTCGGAAGAGAAGTTTTAAGCCAGCACTAAATTATTACTTCGACAGGTAAGGCCGTAAAGGTAAGATTTACGCCTAAAGGCTCACCGGGTGGTTCCCCTTCAGATAAGATGTATATTACCTGGCGAATAACGCTTGCTCTAACTACCCAATGGGGATTGACCTTCCGGAAAACTTGCACGCTTAAAACTGGAATTCACAGCGATAAATTAGGAACTTCACACTTCGTTTATCACGAGGGGAGTCTGTAGTAGAACCACTATACGTTGTTTTCGGTTCAAAGCTAATGGATTACTTCCATGAATTTGCGAGCAGTCATAAATATTGTGTGAACGCTCCAAACAGAAAAATGTTGGCAGAACGCTTTGCTATCGGATGCGGTGATGTCAAAAACTGTACCATTCATTCTCGCAATTATTAGCGTATGGCTTTGTTTCGCATAATGAAATTCATTTATAACTTGGAAATGGTTCAAAGCGTTTTTCCGAATAGTGCTGCCAAATATTGTTTCAAAAGCATTATCTTTATAAATGATAAAATTGCCCTAAATTGGCATTGGTAAGTCTGCCAAAAAATATCAATTTTCACCAAGAAGAACGTAACTTCTGATAGAAATGTTTCAGAGATTGGTGAATAATTGAGAAAATCTCAACTTCAATGTTTTCTTAACGTTTTTTTTCCCACAGAGTCATCGTCACAAACATTTGCTTGATAGGAGTGAAATTTAAAAAACAATTAAGTGGTTCCACGAAATCGATGGAACTCTCGGCAAAGTTCAGTGATAAGCGTGTTATGTAAAACAGCCGTTTGCATACTCAAAATGAAGTTGCTAAGTACCGACGGAGCTGTCGAAATTTTGCGAAAGGTCGCACGTTCGGTCCAAAGCAAACTGAGGGAGGCGTTTCCCGGCAAAATCAAAGCTCCAACTTGTCCACGCGATTTCCATAAGCAAACGAGAAAGGCGCTACCGTGTTTCGGTGACATCTTCACCCGGATTCTAGAATAAGTCTTTTAAAGGGTATTAAGAAAGACTATCAGTTATGATTTTTGCCTTGTGTTAGGATAAAAAAGATTATCTTATAATATGGTATTCTATTATTATAATAATAAGTAGCTTGAACACTTCTGTTATGGAAACCAAAACCAACACTGATAGTTACATCTAATTAACAACATTGGTAAACACTTAGATATACAAGAAACACAAATGATCGTCATACAAATGTTTATCCTAGGTCGGGATCGAGCCCTCTAACTTGGTTCAACTATTTAATTATTTTTTTTCTTTCATAAGAACCTTCTCCTGACAATAACAAATTCAACAAAAAAAAAGTGAAACTGGTCCAGTCCTGTAAGCGTCAAGCGTGATGGCGTAACTAAGGGAAATATGGATTCATTTTTATAAATATAGATAGGACATAAGCCTTAACATTGGTAACAAAGTTTCGTTAAGCCAGTTTTCGTTGAGCCAGGAATCGATAGTATCTATAAAGGGGATGAGAGTTGACGATACAATTTACAGGAGATCAAAATTTGCAAAAGACCTTAATTAACGCTGCAGTTGGTTCGATTTTTGTCCATATCCTTCAAATTAAATGAAACCAGAGAGGTGAGCCAGGGCTGTTACCCAATGGACACCAGAAGATTGACGACGTCCAATAGGAAGGCCGGAAATGCTGTTAGCGTGACGACCTGAACCGTTTTTTTCAAGGTTGGCAAGACTTGGCACCAGATAAAGAACGCTGGAAGTGTATGGGGAGGCCTTTGCCCAGCAGTGGGACAGTTATCGGTGAGTTTATAAACTATGTTAAAAAAATAAAATAAAATAAATATAATTATTTTAGTTAACTTCTTACAGACCACATGTTCAAGGCATCCCTGTAAGATACGGCTGAACGGTACCATTTTAAAGCTTAGGACGTTACATTAAAGGGACGGAAACAGTAAATTAACGATGTCGAAACTAGCTAACAAGCTGAAGTTTCACACAACAGTTATTTCTATACACCATGACTAAAATACTGTAAGTAATTCAGTGGGACGCTTTGCAGTTCTAGCTAGTGAACGTACTCGTAATGCAACTTCCAATATGCAATTTACTGCAATAAAATAGAGTTATGGGCGCATTGTTCAATAAAATGAATGATATGGACTTCTGTTTATTGAACGTTTTGTTATTTGGATGCAATTTGGATGTTTTAAAAACCGTAATAGTTACCTTTGTTGAATTTATGCTACCTGCGTTTAAATAATAACGTGAAAAATAACAGGATGTGTATTTGTTCACGATAAAACGAATGGATGGAGTGGAATGGATTTTGATGAAAAACTTAAAAACGAATAATTATGAAATAACCCTTTAAAGCTTATTACTTAAGTTCTAAATCAACACGGATGAAGCTGTTTTTAAGGGTTAAATAACAAACAAGCACAGCTGAAGAGATGTTCATATTTTGAAAACAAAGCTTTATCTAATAGTTAGGAACCATAAAATAGGTTAGGTAGGTACTGTAGTTTGATTCATATGATTAAGAAATAGGTTCTCATTCAGACGAAGTCGCTAGAAAGAAATTATATACCAAGTCGTTGGATCATTGGAATACTACATTATCATTTGCATTATATAGACGTTTCATAAATAATACTGGTGTAATGTACATGAATAAAATAATATTAAATTTGAATTTGAATTTGACTATGAAACTATTTATACTCGTAATGAGGTAAGAGGTTATGCTATTTTTACAATCAACTCATGATTTGTTTAGATCCCATTTTTAAAGTTCTGTCTCAAAAGGAATAATAGGTAACCTAAAACCTTTGAAGCTTATGGAAAAGCGGTTTTACAGTTTTCATGTTTACATACACAAATACTCTTTTTGTTTTAGTACACGCCAGTGTTACAACCATAACCAAACGGACGTTATGTAGAACATAATATATGCCTACTTATAATAGAAGCATGCACACAATTTAGCATAACGAGCGCCTGGTAATGAATGGATGCAATTGAAACAATGGAGGATTAGGGACAACCAGCTAAGTTTACGTTACCCCAGTAATGTTTCAGTAAGACTCATTGCATCATATGTATGGCCAGTAAACATATACTGGAGATCACTAGGTATAGTAAGATTAGACGTCCTCCGTAGCCGAGAGGCGAGCGTGCCGGAGTTTGGCGTCGCGCCATCACTGATGTCCCGGGTTCGATCCCCGGTCGGGTCAATATGGGAAACGAACTTTTCTGTATTGTCTCTGGTCTGGGTGTTGTGGTACCTACCGTCGTTATTTCTGATTTCTGTAACACAAGTGCTTTAGCTACTTACCATAGAATCAGAGCAATGTATGTGATGTTGTCCAATATTGTCCAATTAAGATGTCCTGATAATGATTGATTGTATCTTTACCAATGTCAAATATTTAGAGTGACACGACAATATTTAAAACAGTGCGGTTTTGTTTATAATTTCTGACATATCCTTAAAACAAAAAAAGATACAATAGGGAAAACGGGGAAAACACAGCAAACGAATGTTTTTTTTTGTTTTTATATGTCATTTTTTGCTAATTTTCTTCTATTAAAAGGCGTAGGAGTTATTGTTATTAAATTAAATATCATTTTTTATTCAAAATAGAAGAATGAGTGAGAAGATGTACATTGATGGCTTTTTTATGATGAAAGATTCCCGAACTGTCTTTAAATTTCAAGATATTTTCCAGATTTGTAAAAAAAAATACCAATTAAATATTTTACTTTAAACCTATGTATTTTACGCGTACCAAAAATGTACACTCAGCAGCTTTAGTTCGTGAACAACTCTGTACCTTGTCATATTAACTCACTGTCTATCTGACTTGCTTAGTTACGCGGAGATTTAGTATGACAAGGTATTTAGGTATATACGAACTAACTTCTGGCTGTACTAGATAACATTTGGGTACTAGAGTGAGGTTTAAATGCTACGATATTAGTAATTTTTGATACGATTCTGACAGATGTTATATCATTTATCACACATATCCTAGCCCTAAATAAAAAAAAATACTACGACACGCTCAAATCACTCTTGACTATTCTGTCCTATACTCAGTATCTGTTTTGACGCAACACCCTGGGCGCCTTTCAACAAAGAGGTGACACAATCCCTGTTGTCCCAATGCTCATTAAAGCACCAGTGATTGCATTGGGTCCATTATTGAAAGGACAATTTTTGGAAGTGTTTGCTGACGTCCATAATGAAAGTCAGTAATGAAACGGCCAGTACGTGGTGCACAAAAATCTACGATTTCTCGTTATAGTATGTTTGTGGGATTTGGAACGACAAGTCTTTGTTGTTAAGGAAATTGGATTTCAATATTTAAGTTAAATTGTTTAGTGTATTTAAGAGAAGCAGCGCCGTAGCTGTGGCTTGCAGTCGACAATACAGGCCATAGATTATGCTGGATGACGTCACTCAGCCCTTTTATGTCACACATGAAGATTTTGACTTTCTATGAACTAACTGTTCTGAAAGTTGTATATATAAATTAACTGTTGTCTGTATTTCAACCCTCAAAAAGTTGCTTGAAAATGGACGTGTATTAAAAATCCAATTGTGCCCAGGAAACCGTGGCGACAGTTGCGACCGCATTACTGACGGTCATATCGGGAACCGGGTCAGTTGACCGATGCGACGTAATACTGGTAATATCCCAGACTCGCTTCAATGGGGACACGCTTTGATACGAGATTAACTCTGTTGTCTGCCTATGCGAGGATCATTTTCGGTGCCGTATTTGGAACGCTAGCTTGCAAGCAAGGAAGAAATAAAAAAAGACTACTTAACAAATATTAACCTGATCCTGAAGTGAGTACCTTTAGCTTCTGCTTTTTGATAAATTATGGTAGTATTGATCAGATACTAAAATGGCATAAAGAATACTTTTTTTACAATAGCATTTTACAATAAATTTTCTGATAACCTGGTAGCCGAGAGGGAGCTGGACTTTGATGTCTCGTCACCTTTGTGGTCCCGGGTTCGAACCCAGTCGTTTTAGACTTTTACTGATACTGCCAATAATATTTATTGTTTGATAAAAAACAAGAATTTTGCCTTTGATTTATGGAAATAGTTTTGTTTATGATACTATCGATTATAAAAATGTCGATAGTGAAAAAACAATCGTAAACTACCAATCGTGTAGTGAAAAATACTCGGCAGGTTTCGTTTCCAATTATGATATTTTTATTTTATTTAAAATATTATCGTAAACATTCTCGATAGGCTTACTAGGTTAGTTAATAAAGTATCGATAATTTTGACATCGACACCGAAGTAAACCCAACTCTATTGACGAATTTTTGTTTTCATTACGTGTCATCCAAATGCGCGCAATCAACACATTGTCCTAACAAATTAAATAATGATAGCTAATTTCAGTACGCCATTGTAGTTTAGTTTGTTACAACTATTTATTCGGTGAACGCGAATTAATTACAGGTAACATAATTAGCTTTGTAGATAAATATTGTGCACTAGTATCAATGAAACGTTGTTTCTGAGTGTAACAATTAAACATCACGAGTTTTCTTTGAATTAATAAAATATTTGAGTTGATTCTAACTAGTATTAATGGATTTGGCAATAAAATTTTAAAGAAATAGAAAAACTTTTATTTATCTTTTCTGTGTGGGATTCGAACCCGACGGTCACGTATCGCGCGTGTTGTTCTTACATCTGATATTTAAAGTTCATAAGTGTGGCGTGAAGAACTCCAAAAAAAATGATAAATCTATCTACAATGATTTTATTCTGCGACCACTATACTAGGTTGTATATTCGAATCCCACCCAGGCTAAATAAAATTAGTCTTAAACTAAGTTTACCGAGTTGCGGTTACCACTCAAGAATCCATTCATCTACCACGTTCAGTGCGTGATACTCTCCTTATTTTTTTTTTCTGGATGCTACCTTGCTGCGGCCACCAATGACGTTTAATATACCTACTCTTATATTTCCGTTTTCTTTTAAGATAAAAAACACACAAAACAAAATTTGCAACACAACACCAAATTTTACAAAACTGAAAAGAATTTTTGATACACGCTTGCAGAGCAAAATGTCGAAACTTTTTCTAATTGGAGCGGTTGTGTTAAAAAAACTGTAACTTTGACTTTTGAAATAAACGGAACGTAGAACGGGGCATGAGACAGCTGAATAGCATCGTTATTAGACGTTTCAACGTACAGTCGTCATATGCACTCATGTATACTAAAGTGAGCTTAATGGTAAAGCCATACGAAATTATGGGTTTCCATTTTCTAACTCTTAGCTGTACTATTATTATACAGAGAATTCACTTTTTTTTATTGTTTCCTCAAACAAAAGTATGAACAACAGGAAAAAAATATTTTTTACCTCTTACCCATGCAAATTTTGGTGGAAAATAATAATAACTATAAAATCTAGAACATTATCACACACATTGCTCCCATTCTGTGTTAATTAGCTGAAGCACTTGTGCTTCAGAATCAGAAACAAAGACTGTACCGTAACAATCATACCAAGATTTATTCATTTAGGAATAAATAGAGCTCCGTATTTCTTGTATGTATTTATGTTTGTGACTTTCATGGGTAAGCAACATATTTAGTTATACCATACCAGCTGTTGACGCGAAAACATTTACGCTACTTCGCGAACATTCCGAATTTTTTTATATGTATGTGCGCTACAAAACGTATATAGATACCACAAAATATATTATCTTGATTGAATTTTAATTTAAATTCTTTTACAGCTTTACTAAACCAAAAAAAATATACCGCTTTCCAAGTGCCAAGGCAAACGCTTGTTACCATGCACGGAAGCTATTTACGACATTCCCCTACCTTACATGTAATTTATAAAAGCACATGTTTTTACGTACCCCGACATCGTTTAAAGATATCAAACGGAAAATTACCTTACCCTACTTCAAACATTCCGGAAAGGAAACCGTTCAAGGAACGCGAAAACAAAAACAACATGGGGCCACATTAAGATCTCGGATCGGGGTGAGTCCAAGTGACCCAATCGGCTCGACCCGCCAACTAAATATGACGCCAACGATAAATATAGCTGCTAAGGAATAGGCTGCTTCTTATTTCATTTTTGATATGATTGATTAAATTCTACGAAATATGCCTACTTATAATTTTAAAGACACAGACAAATGTCATCTCTCCATGCGGTGCAATGTGCGCTGTGTGAAATACGAGGTTACCGTAAAACACCTATACAAAAGTACATGGGGATGAGAATACCGGCACTAGAGTTCAACTGCTTGATACTAACAAACCTACCGATTTATACTATTACCGAACGACATTAAGATCAATCAAATACGGACACAGGATTTGGTTTATAGCGCCTGAACGTTTGTTCCTTGTTTCCTTCACTGTCTGTCTGTCGACTTGATTCTGTGGCTACTTAACCACGCCTGATGAAGAAACAAAACTCTATCATGATCGTCACAAGAAACAACACTCCCCCCCCCCCCCTCCCCGCGATCCCCGATTTTGAAAAAACAACTCTCTCACAAACAGGAACGAATGCTAGTCCTCAAAGAATTATTCCTAGTTCTTAAAAGAGCTGTTCTCAAAGTAATTCTTTAGGCAACCGTTTCCAAATCTTGGAGAGCGCCTTCTGCTTCTACGGTAACCACATGCAGACGAAGATGTCGCTACTAAACTCGACCTATAGAGAGATTGGCTGGTATGGTAGCACTCTGTGTAAAAATATATTGCAAAAAAAAACCCAGAAAACCAGTCACAATTGAAACGTTTTCAAAAGGACATTCGGCCTTATGGAGATACCACATACATTCACCACAAGTTTCCCTCTCCAAAATACTATACACATTTGAGAGACATGCGGTTGCATCGCGATTTCAGTAATCAGGAAGTTTTTGAATCTGTTCATACGCGAATCGCAGCTCCTTCCCAATTGTATCACTTCTTTAAATAGCCCATGTGTTTACGATAGACGATTTGCGACAGTTTTGATGCTGTGCCGCGATTGTATCGCGTTCGCATCGCTCTGCCTCACTTGGCAGTGTGTAAGTTACCTAGGGGACTAAGGAGTGTCAATGGAATGCGAAAACATAGGAATGTAAATCAATCTACTACTAGATACCAAGACATTGATAATACTTTTCAATTTCAACTACATTATTATATGCCATATATTTGCTGTTTTCTCTGAATATTGTTTTTTTAATTAGAATGAGCAAATTACATTTAATTAAATTTGTTTGTAAGGTAATTTTCTGTTAATGATTTCTAAATATTATATACATCTGTTTGATTAAAATTTAAACTCTCCAGATACCTGATGATCCCCTCCAAGATAGGGGGGAGTGGAATAACAGACATATTTTAATGATTGAAAACTATTATTTTTGAAAAGCTAGCAGTTTCCAGAAACAGTTTTAAATGTTTAGTCAATGCCTTTTTTTATAAATTTTATAATTGTATTTGTTTGTAAAACTTGAAATTTAAGCATTTTTTTGGTTCTATTCATTTAAAATGGTTTTATCTCTATCGACTTTTTTCTGTGCGGTCCCTTTCTTCTTTTCGTGGAATCCTAAAATCGGACGGTCATATTAAGATATCGGGTCCGGGAGTGAGTCTCAGTGACCCAATAGCTGCTGTCAACTCAATATGACGCCACCGATGATATTGCGGCTACGAAGTAGGCTTCGGTTTCCAAGACGCGCGGCCCCTGGACGAAACAACTTTGCTATCGCGACCCGTTTTGCGTCGTCGTTAAAAGCGGACTTAGATAAGGTTTTTAGCACGTTTGTAGATTATCCAAAAATATGAGATACGTATTTTTAATTTAACATCGATACAAAATATGACGGCGATACAGTCAATTGAATTTTCGCATGACGTCATTATTGGGTATAAATTTACCCGCTCCTTTGCATCGTTTTATCTAAGTATTTTTTTATTTAGTTGGCAAATAGCCTTAACTATTTGACAAACTAAAAAAATCTCGGTAAATTGTTTTTTATTCAGTCCACTTTCCTACTGAAATCTTGTATTTCAGGTTATTTAAGACAGTACAAGATTTATCATATCGAGATTGCTACGAAGTGGTAAATAAAGAAATTGAAAAATAAAATATCAAACAACATTACATACATCAATCTGATTCCAAAAAAGGTAGCTAAGCATCAAGACTCACAGAAACCAGAACCAACGGTGGTACAAGATTATACTTAAATAAAATATACTTTTTATTTAAGTATAATCTTGTACCACTTTTTTATGTTTGTATTCTTGACGTTACCGATATTGTTTCACATTTGTTTATGTTTGTGCAAACGAGTGCATAACATTTTTGTGTGCAATCTTAATTGCTGAATGATGATAATCAAAATTAAGTTTGTGCACAAAAATGTGGTTCAATCCTTAGTTGGTCCGAATTTCCAACATTTTATCACGGCCTTGTAAAAATACAACAACCCGGCTACAAGTAGCGAGGTCTATCGCTATAATTAATTGGCTACTTGACAGTTTTTGAAAAAGTATTGTAAAATGTGCGCCCGTTCATTTTATATCCCAAGCAATTCGATTTATCTGGAAATAATCTAAATAACCAGAGAAAAATAAGATTTTGTGTAACACATTTAAAAAGCGCGCGAAAACGCCTAGTCGCGTCGCTGTTCCAATTATGACGTCAACGTCGTTGACAACGAACCGATACGCATAGGAACGACTTAATTAAGATAAACGGAAAATGTTTCAATAAATTCTTTATACGATTAGAGACACAATAATTCAATTTAATCGGTAAAATAATCATTGTTTCGCCACATTAAAATAAATAATTTTCGCCGACAGCTGTCATTTCCGTATTGCAATGGTGGTTTCCGTTTCGGTTCTTTTGTTCCACAGGTAAAAAAACTAAAATTTATTTTGCAAAAATAAAATACTACCTATGCTTTTAATTAAAAAGTAAAAATGTAAAATGATTACTTAACTAATAAGCTAACATATCTAACACTTTTCATATTTTATTGTTAACACTGTCAAGTAGCCAATTGCTACATAAAGCCGAAAGATTGTAAGCCCATTAAGCAGTATTGAGTAATTTATGTTGTTTATTCCTGAATCTTATTTAAGTATTACAACGACTATTTCCCACGAAACATATGTGATAAAGTTTTGCGTTTTTTTACGGAATAAATTGAACTGTACATTGTTTTGTACGTCAGATATATCAGAGCAGACAAAGTGACCAAATACTTCTGAACAGTTAAAATGTCAAAAAGTTCCATACACAAGTTACCATTAATATCTGAACATTCATGACTTCTATAATATCTGAGCACAAGCAAATAACATCTGAACACTCATAACGTCAATATGTGTCACGCACGTCATGTGTCTCATTAGCTACCTGTCTGAACCTATAGATGAGTGTTCAGATATTATAAACTATATATTAATGTGGCCAGTTTTCTACTTTTTTTCCCATTAGGACATAACATTTCATTGTTTCTGAGTGAAATGAGAAACCTCTTATTTAAAAAAAGTCACGGATGAAGCCTCGTGCAAAAGCTTAAGGAAAAATAATCCTTCATATCTTGAAAATAAGGAAATCTTTCTCCCAAACCAAACTGTATAACTGTTGTGCTATTTCATAATAGCCAATACATCATCCATCCTACGGATTACATTACGATAAAGACTCGGGATCTTATTCCGAAGTGGGTCCAATTGAAACAAACGCAGTAACAGGCCAACAAGCCGGCTATTTGTATAAATAGGCACTGGAGCTCGGAGATTATTGTAGCCGTTACCCGTTGCGTGTATTCAATTCAATTTTCTGTCTCTCATTTCTTTAAACGAGTCCGTTTTGTGTGTTCGGGAATGCGAAAACTATCTTATCTTTTGTTCCACTCAATTGCACTAAGTAGAATCGTCGAATTAATTTTAATCGACTACGGTGAGGCAAAAAGGTGGGATATTATTTTGACCAGTAAGTTATGCTCATTTTTTTTCTTCTAGTATACTAAGAATTGTCTCGATTACTGGCTTTTTGTCAACTCCTTGCCTGTACCATAAATAAAATAAAACGTTGTCCCCTTGGAAGTAAGTTGTTGGACATGAAAGAAAAAACAGAATAAATAAAACATTAAAAATAAATTTTTGCGTTACAAATGAAGGCATTTATTAAATTTCCAGTTTTTAATAATGAAATTGCTGTTTTTAGTTTCTGATTTTTCAGAATTTAGCTTTTGTTTGCTAACTTTAATGCTATCTTCTTAAGAAATGAAAAAAAGTTTATTGTATGTATATTATTTCGTGAATAAGCGTGGAGGTCAAAAATTATTTTAACATTTTTGTCTGACTGGATATATCTACCTATATTTTAGAATTGCGCAAATAATACAGAAAGATTTGAGTGCGGTTTTATTCATTTTAAAAGTTATTTTTAATCTTTTAGTCCTATAACAAGAGGGTGGCAACGAAAAATAGCCGGTTAATAAATTGAGGGCTCAATATTTATGTATTGATTCATTGAAGTCTGTGTGTAGATTTATTTGTAACTCTTTCTCTATAAATCTTAGTATGAAGTCGGAAAAAATACTTCCATCAATCAGAAAAAATACATCATAAATCAAAATGCAAGCAAAACTTAGTTAGTTTAACACCATACATCATCAATCACTGAAAACTAGCATTAACAGTTAAGTGTTAACCTCTGAAGCTATTAAGTACCTGCTATTACAGCCTAACAATGAGGGGCAACATAATTTACGGACTGCATGCATTCTGCGTTGTCTACAACACTGCGCCGTGACAAAGCCGTGTTGAACAAAGTTCCAGCCAAAAACAACGCGAGCAGACTACGCGTAAGGCCGGGTTTAGGGTTGACGCTGATAAACTAGACGCGTAAATAAAAAGTGACCAAATTGTGAAATAAATAAAAAAAACACTTATTAAAAACTAAAGGATAGACATGTACAATCTATTTTAACTTTACTTTACTTTACAATAATTAGTGGGGGCTCCCAAATAGCCTAAGTCTGTATCTTGGGACCTAAGTGAGAGGTGAGAGCCTTCCGCTCCCCCGCAAGTTCGGTGAAGATGAAAAGGCCATCTGAGGCCATCATCACATGTTCTTTAGATAAACAAAAAAAGGACCTAAGTGATAAATTCATGTATTTGTTACTAACCCAACAGACGTTGTCCTGTCGTTACGATGACTATTTAATTACATAAATTTTAATTTTCTCTTTCATAAAAACCTTCTCCTGAAAATAAAACACAACAAAAAAAACGTGAAATTGGTCCAGCCGTTCACGCGTGACGCGGCGTGACCAAAAGAAATAGGGATTCATATTCTAAATATTACGATGATACTTAACACAAATTAGTGTTTTATATATGTAACGGTATGGTGAATTTAACGTGTGTATGTATGGCATTGTACAAGGCGTATAAAAAAGTATCTATGTTAGTTAGTAAGTAGAGATTCGATATCGTCGTCATCATGAGAGTAAACTAAACTTATCACTTGTGCCTTGACTTCTCTCTGTGAACAGTTTTAATGCTGCATCGCGCAACAGTAAAATGTGTGGTTAAATCACTATATCGTATTTACAAAGTTACCGTATCTAATTGTTTAAAAAAAGTCCATGATAAGGGTCAGTCGTCGACAGCCCTAAGGTTGAGCCCTTTCGGCGTGTTTACCGTGTCCGTAACTTTGCCGTGTCTCCTAGGCTTTTGTCAAAATATTTGTCTAGCTATGTGGGGTTGACGTCACACGGCCCGTCCACTGCGACTCTGTTTAATCACTTTTGCTCATCTCTAACGTCGGCGGCTAATGTGTTTTGGTGAAAAAGAAATAGCGATGAATATTTCCCTCAAAAAATAGGTATTTTGTATTTTAGGAATTATATAGAAAAGCTGTGCCCGCGACTTCGTTCGCGTGGACTACATCCTTTCATCGTCGGTTTTACCCCTTTCTCCCCTAATATTCGAAACAAAAAGTAGTCTACATTTTAATCCAAGTTTCGAGCTATATTTGTGCCAAATTTCATATCTCTAACTTCAAAAATTATCATTTTTCCATATAAACTTTCAAAGGTGGTGTTACCCCCATCCCCCCTTATTTTCTAATAAAAAGTAGCCTATGTCCGTTCTTGAGATTCAACGTATACCTATACCAAATTTCATCAAAATCCAGACAGACAGAGTTACTTTCGCATTTATAATATCTTGTATGGATAGTATGGATTGTATTATGAAGAGAAACAGACAAAAGGTTATATAATTTGTCCATTGTCATAAGCTGTTTTTAATAAATGTAAGTAATTAATAAGTATTATTATATAAGTATTTTTTATAAGGGAGTTATCCATGAAGGATGTATATGATGTTAAAACGTGACTCTTGTTGCGTGTGAATTTCGGAGCTCAAGAACACTATGATCTATATTAGACGAGTCTACTTATTACATTGGAACTATTGCTATCTATCCTTCCCAACCGTTACAAGGGAAATGTGACCTATTTGTATTATAGTTGAGATCAGCTATCAAAGCATGAAATATAATTTTTTTTCAACACTCATGTGATTAAAGCCTGCGATGTTGATGATGTTTTGGCTTATCCTTAGATAAGGTAGAGATTAAGGTCTCTTAAGACCTTAACACAGTGAATTCGAAACTTAGTTTTAGTGCCTTACACCACTAAACTTTAAAGGGGAAAATGTGATATCCAGTCTAAATATAAAAAAAAATAAGCAGGAAATCCATTGTTCCCATTAAACAACATCGAGTTACATGAACATCAAAATAATCATGGAAAACGAGTAACGTGTTGATTAGTGAACCCTTTATCGCTAACAAGATCCGTCTAACTTTCCCGATTCGGGGGTCGACAAATCGAAATCGCTTTTAGCAAAACAAGTATTAATTTTGTATCGTCCGGGTAAGGCGGGCGGCGCGCAATCTACGGACGAAATGTAGAACTGAGGACCACCCCCGCCCAGAGCCAGTTGGTACCGCGTCGTTGGGGCGACTCCACGCCTGTTGCCCGCGCCCTTCACCGTATGAAAAATCCCTTCACAGCCGCGATAACAACATTGTATCATAAACCTTAAAAATTGCCAGCGTAAAATTCCTTTCGCGCGTGTATCTCTTCGTTGTATTATTGCCACTTATAAGCGCCGAAGAAATTAAGTAAACAAAAAGGTTGAGATTAAGACACATGATGTGATAGTGCTGTTACATCAATATTGTAAGTGGATTGTAACGTGGGATTTTGCTCGTGAGCTTTCCAGATAGTATGGAATCATCTCTATGAAGGCAAGTATTTGTTTTCGTGTACGCTTGGTTTATTATCCAGCGATAATAACGTAAATATTTTCAAAGTTTAGTTGCGTTTTATGATCGTTTCTGCTTTATTTTGTTTCTGTTAATTGTAGTACAGATAATGTGTTATGGTTTTTCGGTATGAAAAACATATTTAAACAATTTTAGCTGTAACAAACTTACATCAGTTTGACAATGTGTTTTGAAGAAAATATTACAGTCGGAGACGTGAATGAAATGGAGGTTTATGATATTTCTTTTAACATGAATAAGCGTAAAATTTTAACTCAAATGTTTTCAATATTGAACAGAGTTCTTTCAGAGCTTATTGAAAGACCTATCTGACAATTCAATCAATGAAAAAATGAGAAGTAGCGAATTTTTTAGTTCTTTAAACTTAAATACTAACCTCATTTAAATTATGATGATTTTGTATCGACAATATTTATATTACCAGATATTTATCTTTAATTTCGCAGTGGCAACATAATTTATACCTACGTTTAAATCACAGAACATTAATTTCTACATTTTAAAGCTCATATTTCGTACTTGATACGATAAATTTTAACGTTGAATTTACAAAGCTAATGGTAGCTTAGATTCACCCTTTACAATTATATCAATGACGGCTCCCTTGATGAAAGTTTATTTAGGCCAAGGTGCGGCAATTAGGCACAATATTCGAAACGTTAATAAGACACGTGACTTGCCAAAGTCGTCATGTAAATATGTGATAAACGCACTAATTAGGAATTAATTTTGGCCTTAGTTTTTGCTATCTCAATAAACATAATTTCACTGTTAATATTATATGAGGTGTATTTACAAGGTGGACTCTAGTTCACCATCCATTTTGCTAGGATTATTCTATCAATGTAAATAAGAACATAAAACTTGTAGGTAATAAAAGTACAAGTTCTATACCAGCTTTAAGCGGTTTTAGTCCATAGTGATCCAGGTAAAAACTCTACTCTTAATTTACCTAATTTATATGAAAATATAAACAAATATTATTATGAGAACTCGCATGAACATGAGGGAGGATGGTGTATAGGGCAACTGACCACCTTACAGTCAGAAACTCTCAAACAGTAAAATGGTTTCTGACCAGGAGGGGTACTCTCAAAAACGAAACGAACAAACGAAAGGTTTCGTTTTTGAACATTATTCAAAAGTTTAGGAATGAAGGCGTGGTTTTTGATTTGCCTAAATAATATTTTGTTTTTTGAAAACGCTTAATTTGCATTCGAAGTGATTTCTTTATGATTATGAGGATTAAAAATTGCCATCCGTTCTCGGATCCGACATATTTCGTTTATGGGAGTAGACCCCCAGGCATAACTATTTATATTGATATAGTAGCAGAGACTTAAGACTCAAATAAAAACATGGCTAATGAAAAAGGCTTATTATACTGTACAAGACTTTTTTAATAATAAAAATATGTGGAATAGTTAAAATGTCCAGTTGCACCTAGATAATCTTTATTGTTAATTCAACAATTGTAATGCTATATTGTTATGTTTATAATTTGTTTTTAAAAAAGGATATCTGTTGAGTTTGTTGCGGCGCTTCTTCTCAACAGAACCGGTAACAGTTACGATAATACCACAGCGGTATTCGGAGACCAATGGCGATTATGAGGGTTTTAGAGTCCAGTAAAGTGCCCACGTTCACCCAGGGAACCGTGCAGTCATGGTCTGCGTCGGGGTTGTTATTTATATGTATATAAATAACTACTTTTATCTTGAAATGATATGAACGGAACAGACAATGGCAATCAATCAATGCTAGCTGAGTTCTCAATAATTTGTCATAGGAACAAACCGTTAAAGGATCTACTATTTTGAAAAACATCCTTGAGATGAAAATAGATTTCTAAAACGGCAAACCTGAAAGAGAAATATTGCAGAAAACTGGGAAGTGCAAGCATCTGGTTTCGCTAACTTATTTCCTGTACATCGAGTTTCAAAAGGAAACCCATTTAAATAAAAGACATTCAGATACTAAAATACGGGAATAGGTATCTTGGGAGAATAATTTTAAAAGATTGCGTATCCTGAATTGTACTACGTACTATTTTAAAGGAATAATAAATATGTACTTAACAGTCGACACTGTTTGAGAGCTGATCAAGTTAGACCGCAGTAATATTTGATAACACAATAAATAGGGGCCTGAAAATTAGTGTGCGGACAAAAAGAAACAGGGTGACTGAGTCAGTTTTGTTCAGAAACACGCGTGATACGTGAAGGTCGTGGGTTTGATTCCCACACCACAAGAGGAAATAAAAAAATCTGTTTCTAATATTTAAAGCTCGCTAGTAGGGCGTAAAGTACTTTAAATATAAATAAATCGTTTATATATGTATGCATATATATAAGAGCAAAAAATCTTAAGTATAAATATTAATTAGAATGTCAATTTCTGTAAATATTCCGTGCAATATTATTGTTTTTATATTTATCTAGCTTTCCAAAGAATGCCAACATTGTTACATACCAAATATTCTTCAAAATATTTATTATTAAGTAGGCATCTAATCTAATCAACAAGATCACCTAGACAGTACATTTGGTACTTGTTAATTTATACTGAGCAACGTAGAATCTCAAAGACATTTCAAAAGACGTTAAAAGAGCCTTCATTATAACTTCCAAGGTCGTATCTGTTTTTGTTTGAATGTTGATTTCACCGCTTTGAAAATCTTGCTATATTCCACTGTAATTTGGGCCTATTATTCTAGACTTTCAACTGGTAAGGAAAATATTATTTGTACCTTAAAAACTTTAGAGACAAGGTCTAAAATGCTATGAGACAGGGGTTCGAAAAAGCAGTGATTTTATTGCTTAGTAACGTAATCTGAAACTCGTACATTTTGTGACAGAAGAGATGAAAATTGGTGTACAAAAGGATAAGGATATAATTTTGAGTCGTGAGATGTTAAAGAATTTAATATATTTATTTATTTAAAAACTTTATTGCACAAATTTTTTAATTAAGTACAACAGGGTGGTAGTGCTAGGGGCATTCTCTGCCAGTCAACCCTTGAGTCATGCAGATAATTTAGATATAAGTACTGTATATTTTTTGTCGTCAGAGATATTAACTTGTTTTCTAAATTCGTCCATAACCACACATTTATTCATCCGTACGTACTTAAAAAAAATAGAAACATATCTAGTACCAAACAAAAATCTAACGCCATAGTTATATGTGTACCTACATATGCAGTCAAACAGAAATCATCTTCATGGAATCATCAATCATCGGAATACAGAAAAACATAAAATAAACTGTGCGTAAAATAGCATCCTATAATGTCATAATTTTACTTATATACTAAATATAAAGCAGTTATCATAATACCTTCTGAGCATTTAAAAAGATAATTTGTAACAAACCAATATGGCTGAATAACGTAAAGGCATATTTTACGGTATTAATTTCTTTATCATTTATGTTGTTTATTTTAACAGAAAAAAAAGTATTCCGAAAATTTGGATACTAACTTAAAGAATTTAATTCCGAGCACTTTATTGAACCAACTAACTGAATGTATCTTAGTTCGACTGCATTTTTTCCAGTGTACTGTCTGCTAGTTGTACTAAGTTCTCCGTGTTATAGCTACTTAAGTTTATTGCCATAACATCGTTGATAGATGGCCGGTAATGGTAATTGATTCTTGACCCAACAAACCTTACATAATACGGTAGTTTCCTTGCGGAGATAGTCGGCCATTTGTCAGCACAATTATCTTGATGATACCCGTCAACAGAATCATCTCAAGTGTCCGTTACATCTAAACAGAGAAATGAAATAGGAGTGTCTGTTTTGTTATTTCCAGTTTTAGCCACATAAGTTACTAGTTAAATCTTTTTATTCAAATAGATTACATCAGTAACAATTATGAATATTCATAAATAGCGGTACCACAACATTTTTTTCAAGAAATATTTGTTTCTATATTGCTCTGGCCGGGTATCGAACCTGGAACCTCATAGATAAAGTGGATAAAGTCTGTGGATGTCAAACGACTACTTACTTAAATTTTAAATTTTAATCGTAGATTATGCAATTTGTATGATAAGTATATGCATTTAGTTTTCGCTTTCTGTGCTTAATGCACTTTATTTTGATTAGTGTATAATTGTTATTGCGAGACTTAAAATCAAAAGCACGTAATGGCCAATACTTACAGTTAGATATTAGTTCTTACTCCAACGATATAAAGGCGTCATAAAGTCTAAAGGGTATATAACTACACTGATATAGATTGACGGAGAAACTAACTTACTACCATAATGTTTCTTCATAACACAAAATAATATTTTGCACGTGGTCAACGATATAAATATATAAATAAAATAATGCGTCCAGGCAACCACACCAATCAACTGGTCTCAAACTAAGGTTTTTCCTTGTAATATGAGTACCAGACAACGGATACTAACTGGGGGTGTTATCCCAGTACACCCAGAACCAAGTCAATTTAGAAAACTTCGTTTTCCAAATTTACCTGACTGGGAATCGAACCCGGGACCTCTCGCGCGTTGGCCACCTACCTTACTCACTGCGCCACCAAGGTCGTCAGAGATATAAATGAAATATTGTCCGAGAGCCAGCAAGAAATGATAAGGACGTAAGGAAAATTGAATGTGTCAACAAGGGTGCTTCCAGAATTTCCAAATAGCAAAAGTTAAAGGTACAAGTACTTATCAACTTTGAGAATTTTTATTTGAAAGTTCCAATGTAGGTTAGATTCGTGAACTATGTGCGAGTGGGTACAGTGGAGGCCTGCAAAGGAGAGTACACATACGGCGTTGCAAAGAACACACTAGCGCCGCCAATTATAAAAAAACTTAATAGTGTAGATAACTAACAATTTTTGTTTGATATGCAAATGAGATACATTATTTAGACTACTAAAAATATATGACACGATACATTGCGTTTGAAAATTTAGCTGGATGTCACTTTTTCGTACAGTTTTTACGAAATAGTGACTAACTTTGGTGTGCTGTATCATCCTTATATTTTTTTCTTATTAGCGGATGCAAAATATACGTTTTAATTATATAATGAAAATCTCAATGATTAATAAAATATAATCATTATTATTTTATATATAAAAAGATGTAATGATGCAAACTTTGATACCTTTTTAAATGAATAAATCTGGTAGTATTGAGAGGTGGTATTTTCGCGAAGAAAATAAATAAGGAGTATGGGGCCTTGCCGTTTATTGAAGACAATTCAATTTTATTAAACCAGTGAAAAATCTTAATAAAGATCGGAGATGATATTTTATGGTTAGAATTTATCTTATTTTTGAAACTGGCCACTTTTACAAACAACCCGTTTTTATAACGTTGACGCTCCTAGTTATTTTCCATCATATAGTACTCATAGTACTAGGGAACGCCTTAGTTTGAGTCTGGTTGATTAGTTTTATTAATTGCATTGCTATTTTATAAATCAAGGAATTATATCAAAATCAAATAAATCGGTCTCGTTCTCGAGGCTAACCAACCACGAGACACGTTAAGTATCCAGGAGGTAATATAAATATACTTCTTTATTTTTCTGGTTCACTACAACGCCTAATTTAGTGAGTATTTTTTTCTCCGCTTATTAAATTTATTTTTTTCGGCGGCGTCTCGCCGGCGCTAGTGTTCGTTTGTCACAGGCTTAAAGTTAATATTGATTTTCTTTGGCGCTTACTTTAGGATTTGCCAAGTTGCCATGCAGCTTTTTATTGAAAGAGCTTTATTTACGTTGTTCCTCGTAGCTGTCGCTATCATATTTCAATAAACAATTTAATGGTTTGCATATTTTCTGGTTATAAATAAAATTTAAGTGATTATTTGTAGAACAACATTCGAAAAATGTTCGTGTGTCAGTCGCTTTTCTCGCAGACAGTTTACTGTACTTCATGAAAAACGAAATTGATGAAAGATTTACTCTAAACATAATATTTAAGGGAAAGGTTAGTTTACGTTTAAGGTGTTTATTATAATTGCATTATAACTCTAAAGCACAGTTTATAACACAATTGTTCGATTTCTACTCAAGTTTTACGAGATCAAAGTACTCTTAAACGTTAACGTCGGCAAATACAAACTAAGTACTTACTTACAGTAACATGTTGTAGTAACAACTAGCTACTTTAGGCTACGTATTAACAATCGATATGTTATTGCAATAAAAGCGCTTTTCTACTTTATCAGAGAAAAATATTATGTATGTACATGGTGTAGTCTTATATATGTATGTATAAGTAATTGGCAATATTTATATTGTATTTTATAGCAGTAACGAGATAGTACAACTCTGGCTAGCCATAACATTCTCTACGTTGTTTCTCATGAAGACAAAACACCATAAATTAAACTCCCAAACTTGCCGATAGTTCTAATCGCTAAGTATAGACACGTGATTAAAAGCTTCCATTTAAAAGACTTATTTAGTTCAAAAGACGCCTTAATTGGTAATAATATCCTTCTCTCACTCTTAACATAAGTATATGTAAGTAACATTTAATTGTATGAAACAGCTTGCTGCGCAGTGATTAACAAATCGATAATATCATTAGTGTTTCATGTTCGCTGATAAGTATAAAGTAACGTGTTTACTATACACGATATATTTGACGACCGCCGTAGCCGAGAGGCGAGCGTACCGGACTTTAGCGTCGCGCCATCTCTGAGGTTCCGGGTTCGATCCCCGGTCGGGTCAATATGGGAAACGAACTTTTCTGTATTGTCTCGGGTCTGGGTGTTGTGGTACCGTCGTTGTTTCTGATTTCTGTAACACAAGTGCTTTAGCTACTTACCACAGAATCAGAGCAATGTATGTGATGTTTATATTGATATTGTCCAATACACGCTGTGTATGTAGATAAAAATAGGTGTCTGAGTCTGCTTACAAGAATTGTTGCAAAATAAAAGTAATTGCGTTATTATATATTTCTAGCTCCCAAATTCTGATACAAAAGTAGACTGCTTTTTTCACAATACGCAGTTTCATTTTTTTATTAATCATATTTTAATTAGAATAGTTAAGCCAGTGCGTTTCATTGCTGGGTACAAATATCAACTCAACGATAGGATGAAATGGGTTATACTACACCACGTAGACGTAGTGATAAATGCTACTAAATCCATTCGAATGGTCACCCATCCAATTAAAC
The DNA here is from genome assembly GCA_037074685.1 of Glyphodes pyloalis. Lineage (NCBI taxonomy): Eukaryota > Metazoa > Arthropoda > Insecta > Lepidoptera > Crambidae > Glyphodes > Glyphodes pyloalis. The sequence continues at coordinate 13,817,876 of JAYKKO010000013.1, forward strand.
CTGAAAGTTAGAAATGTGTTATTTTGTTTGTTGTAAGCTTTTAGACTGTTAAAAGACAGGTTTAAGGCATTTCTCATAAGACTTTTTATTTTATTATCCGAAAAATTAAGCGATATCTTATTCATAAACATGCACCAAACTCTATTTTTAATATTGTTTTAAAATCAAAAATCCCTATTTTAATAATAATTGTGAAAAAAATATCGTAAATAATCTGATTTTTCTACAGAAATAGCTTTTTTTTCAGTCTCATATATGAACTCTGTTATGGGTAGATTAATAATATAAATTATTTTTCCTTTTTTAAAAAGTAGGCTATAAAGTAAAAAAAAATCTGATTCTATCCACTATAAACTTTTCTCTTTTTTATAATTGCTGCGAAAAGGAAAAAAATAATGCTTTTCATTCAGCATCCATTGCTTAAAAGAGTCATGATTGTTTAAACAATGTTAAATTCCCAGTAAAACATGTATGTTGTATATACATAACTAAAATATCTCTTGAAAAAAACATAACTCACACATTATTGCTTTTTCCGTTAATTTTATCACAATTAGACACAAAACTGTAAATTAACTTAATTGCTCATTAAATATTTCCGGTAAAATATTTGAAAATGCAAATTGTATTTTCCATTAATACTTCGTATAATGCGGTCCGGGAATGGGGTAAATGTATTCATTTTCGCCTATTGCTCGTACGCGTACTGTAAGCGGTTTTGCCTCCAAATCTTTTTAAATCACAAAAGCTACCCGTCAAGATCGCATGTCGAATAAGGAAAAGAAAATATCCTGTAGGTGGAACGCTCACAGCTGCACGGATTTGGTGCCAAGTTGCGGGAAAATCCCAAATGAAAACACGACTCTGAATGTGGGCCAACCTGCCTCTACCCACAAGATAAATTCGAAAAGGATTCCCTCCACACATTACCAACTCAATAAGGATTAAAACTTCATTTGAAGGCAAAAGCTTTAAAACTTGGTGGTAAACAAGGTTTATCCCTTTTAATTACGCATATTTGCATGGCAGAACCGCGTCTATCGCGTTCACTCTTAAGAGTTTAGTAAGAGATAGAGCGATGGCCCGGAGTATACAGTCAACGTTAGGTATTTTTTTGTATTGCGAATTTCTATATTATTTCGGGCTCAGTTAAAACTTCAGGGATTGGGAGGTTAAAATATTTTGAAACTGTTAAAGTATGACACACATGCAATACCCCGAGTTTAGTTTGAAATAAGTGGTCATAAAAAAAGGGATCCAACCAAATTTCTCTGATCACTTAATTTTTGAAGTTGAATGAAGCTACTCTGCTCTTATTTATTATTTCTATTTGAATAATAATGTAAAAAAAACACAGACAGTAACATGTACTAATCAATAAATTAAAGAACGCGGGAATTACAGCACGGTCCTGTGTAACCTATGTTGGGGCATTTTTTTTACCCACTCTCCCCTAACAAACTGATAACAATGAAAGTAATTCGAATTAACTACTAAATAAAAATGGTGTCGCGTTTTGACCCGTTAAATTATTTTAAATGTTGATAACAATGAAGTTGATGAACGATTGGCTTTTATCAGTTGATGTTAGTAACGATTAATCCAATGATGGGATTTGTTGGCCCACTCATAATCTAGCACCTTTTTTGGAAGTAGCTCACCATTGTTTTTAATAATTACATCTGAGTTTTTGCACTTGTGCTCAAAAGGCTTAAATCATTTACCTACAAAATTGAAATTGTTTTGTACCTTTTTTTTTCAAAAGGGTAAACTTAGTTAGACCCTTATCTAAGTTACTTAACTACGAAATAAACGATTTCCATCACAACCTTCGAATAAAAAAGGTTCGATCAATTTAATTGCTACAAAAAGTAAAAGCTTTGACGTTTAATTGAAACGCTTTCAATTCGTTAAGTCAGCAGCATCTATTGCTATAAAAAGTCGAAGACGTCCCTAGAGTGGCTCTTGAAACAAACGGCGTTATCAAATCACTGCACCAGGGTGCGCGCCAGAGGAATAGACGGGGTACTTATTGCCCGCCTCTCCTGCGCTGTGACGTCACCCACTTGAGAAATAGTCCGACTTGACGAAAATGAAATGTCGTTGTGCGAATTTTCGCCAATGTCTTTTGTTGCACAAGTTTGCTTTATATCATACCATGACGGCTGCAAATTTTAGTCGTAAACTTTGTAGGTACGCATTTTGGTTTAGGGTAGGTATTAAGTGGTAGAATAGCCTGTGTCAATGTGACTCTTTGAATATTATTTAGGGTTACAGTCCTCTATAACAATATGACAATATTAAAACAAATATAATTTTTTAGGTTTTTTATTTCTCAGCGTTCCTTATTGGAGCTCTATTATTGGTAGATTTTTCATATTAATGATTTTTCTTTTGTTACAAACTAGACTAAAAAGTAAAGATTTTCTGATTATGTTCACTACAAAATTCAATAACTTACAGCAAGAGGAAAATAAATGCTTTTCATTCAGAACCATCTATTACTGAAAACACTAACTTTAAACAAACGGCGTTATCAAATCACTGCACCAGGGTGCCCGCCAGAGGAATGGACGGGGTACTTACTGCCCGCCTCTCCTGCGCTGTGACGTCACCTACTTGACAAATAGTCCGACTTGACGAAAATGAAAAGTCGTTTTGCGAATTTTCGCCGCCGTGTTTCGTTGGATCGTGAATTGGGCTAGTTTATACCGTATCCTAGTCACATGCAGTGGGAAATCTTGCTCTTATTCACAATATTCATTAGTATGAATAAGATTTATTAGTATGAATACTGTAACTAAGAGCAATATTCATAATGATTAATATTGTGATTAAGAGCAAGATTTTAAAATGCCACTCGATTTTGATATCTACTGAATGTAAATTAAGACCGTCCAGTCAAAGAATAGTAGATGATGTTGTCGATTTTGTTGAATTGTCTGGTCTTCCAATACGAGTTATAAATTAAAATGCGCCAATAACACTTACATGATCCACAAGCTCATTCATAAAAATCCAATTATAAATACACTAAATTCAATTAAGAATTTGATAAGTTTCGTGAAGTTAATCAATTTTTTAGAGATGTTTCTCTTTGAAATGTAGATATATAGAAAGGCTCGCGATTCATGTCGGAACTCATCATATAGTATACAGCAAGATGCACAGCTTAACTTTTGGTATCATGTTCAAACCGCGGATGCTATCGTGCTACGTAAAATACGAGGAAAAACATTCCTTATAATTTATTTTATTTATTTTTGCTGAGTATCAGGTGTTTTAGAACTTCCCATTCCACCATTTAGGAGATTTTAAAAATTTATTGCGGTTTCCACCCCTATAATTTTTCTTATAAGTCCGTTTGCATGCTTCGCTGGTTGGTTAAAATATCACGGGATGGAAAAAAGTATTCAAAACTATTTTTGGACCGATAAAAGGGATTTGGTTTGCCTAATAAACTACGTTTTATGACCTTTTCATGCAAAAATACAAAATCATCTTTTATAGGATTTGTGAGCGGTTTAGCATTGTAATAGACTACTGCTGAGTTCATCTTAACATAATGATTAAAAATACAATGACCGAAATAGGCTATAATTGTTGACTGTATACACTCTTCGGTGGTCTATCTTAGTTCAATTCTCAAATATAGTTTGTGGTCACTAATCCGACTTGAAAGAAGTAAATTCCTCCAACAATGGCTTGATTTCGATGATGATTTTGCTTTGCTGTGGTATATTAAGTAGGGTGATACCATTTATAGGCTATATGACGTTGGCATAACTGAAATATGTTGTCTTCTATAAGGTTTAAAATTAAAAACACTTAAAAAGTGGCTTGTGGGGTTCAAAAGAGGTCTTAATTGGTATGAATGTACGATCTATCGCAAATCAGAGGAAATTTCTTTGGATAAATAGTTGGATAATAATAATTATCCCCATGGTATAAGGACGGTATATATTCAAAGTGTATTGTCTGACGTGCATTTGCCTAAATATTGCAAAATCATTATAAGAACTTGCTTATAGCTTTTTTGCTCACCTCTGGAAATAGTAGCGAGATCAGAGATCATGGCCCAGAGGCGTTCTACTGATTTGCATATACGGCGACCACCCCAGTCTGTCAACCCCAGAGCTGATTCGTCTGATCTTTGAAATACAAACAAAACATTGAAACTTATAACTAAACATAAAATTGAAGAGAGAGAGGTGGTTTATAAATGGCTGGACAGAAAAACCCCACGCTATGGCACTAGAATGGGAAATATATCTAATTGCGTTATTTTTAGGACTGGAGTTTTATTCATTTATGTAATGTCAATGACAAGACTAAGCCCACCACTCCTGAACAGTCTGTAGCTACAAGTCAGAAAGTACCATTGTTTTTTACGAACTCAAACTTCACAAATAGTCGACTAAACAACTAAAACTATTACACTAATCTGCTTAGTGAACTAATTAAGTAAAGTTTAGCTTCTTCCGCGAGTTCCCAGCAAGAGGGTAACTTTATGCCCGGGGGTGGTAGTAAAAAAGCAATTTAAGTTGCTTTAGAAGGACAATCAACACTCGGAATCGTTGTGAGCCCCGACAAAATTGTAGTTACGTGACTGGTTCGGTGTTAGTCGAGCTCGAGTTTGCTGCGCGATTTGACACATATTTTAACAACACTTTAAACGTAAATTAGATCCAATGATAAGAATCCAATAAGTTGCTTCTAAATTACATGAACTGTATTTTTGTGTGCGAAGTTGGTGTTGGCCTTTTTGAGTTTTTTTAAAGTAAGTACTGTTCAGTACTGAGTGATAAATATAATCACCCTTAAAGTAAAACATATTCAATCGTCGGTATCAAGAGTTATGCGAATAGTACACGTAGGTTTCCTCGGTGGCGGAGTGGCTAAGGTGGCCGGCCAAAGTGCGAAAGGTCCCGGGTTCGATTCCCGGTCAGGTTAATTTAGAAAACTAACTTTTCTAAATTAACTTGGTTCTGGGTGTACTAGGATGACGCCCCGAGTTAGTATCCGTCGTCTGGTGCTCATAGTACAAGGGGAAACCTTAGTTTGAGACCAGTTGATTGGTGTGGTTGTCTGACGCATTTATTTAATTACTTACTTACTTTAGACATTGCTTTGAAACGAGCTTAAACTGGATCAATATTCTCCACGGAATCCGTGGAATGGTGACGGTATGATGAGAAGCTTTAAAATACCAAATACTCGTGTTCTATAAACCTGCTAAAATATTATGAAAATATTAAATTTTTGGTTTCTTCTTCAGCCGCTTTTTTATTATTTTTCAAAGTAAACACTTGAAGTTTAATATTAGACCTTATGGGCACGACACAAAAGCGGTGAAAAGTCCAAAATGCGAAGTCTGATATGTATTAAACATTTTATTTAAGTCTATTCAGTAGTTTTTCGTGATAGTGTAAGAAACATCTATCAATTCATACAAACTTCACATCTGTGTTGTTGTGTTCCTGCATGTGTGAGTAAGGTTTCCAGAGCTCCTGGGGGGTGCTACATTAGTAGCAGGGGTCAAGCCTTCAAGGTAAGGGCGACCAATTCAGTAACAGATTTATTATGCTGTACTTGTCACCCTTAAGCTAGGACCTCATTACCACTTAACATCAGGTGGAATGAGGTCAATCTTGAAGTACAATATAAAAAAAAAACTTTCACGTGTGTAATATAGATGTAATTAGTATGTATATTACCTATCAGTAGATTTAATTAACTAGCTGAAAAGAGTTAATCTATACGAGCACGATAGGTTTTTAATTAAAACCTCATGGTACCAAAAACAATAACGTGACTATGTAATTAATTTTATCTTATCCTTATGCGTGTAAAATTTAACATTCAATATGAAATTCACTTGCGCAACAATGAATAAAACTCATTAAGAGCTTATTATAATAATTAATTGATTCAATTACAAAGTATCCACAGAATTGCCCACTAAAGTCTTAATAAATTCTGCAACAATATTAACATCATTTTCGTTCGTTTACTACTTATTACTGTTTGATTACTAAGTAATAGTATTGGTAATTTTACTTAATAAAATGAATGGAAACGTTGAGAAAGTAATTGAATTTCAATACGACTTTTAAATTAATAGTCTCTACATTAAAGTTTCTGAAAATACCAGACATTTGTGATATTAACTTTGTCTGAATTTTTATGCATACTTAAACTCTTCACTTTGAAGCCTCTTTAGCGATTTTGTATGAAATGTCACTCTCTATCTCAGTGAATGAACTTTTTAAAGTCCTACCTACTTCTCGTCTACGATCGAAAATCCAAAGATGTAAATATCAAACTGAATGTTTGTCGAATCTATTGGTTATCTTTGTTTCAATGTTGTGTGAAAATACATTCCTCTGATTGGGTGATCAGCAGTTAAAACAATTGCGCCACACAAATCAAATGATGTTATTACAACATGCTTAGATGAGACATGAAGACAATTTCATTTGCCATATCGACACGACCGGAAATCGAATCCGGAACGTCATAGTTGGCGCGAAGCCAAAGTCCGGCCCGCTGCTCCGTGACCTTTTTACAACGATGCTGTACAAACTGTTTATCGAATATAATTTTCAAAATGACCTAATGATAAATCACCTAATGAGAAACAACAAGTATGACCTTCTTCAACTTATCATGCAAGGGAAAATCCAGGGCAGGAGAAGGCCTGGTAGAAGAAGAATCTCTTGGTTAAGAAATTTTCGGGATTGGTACGGCAAGAATACTAGATCGCGCTTCCGTGTGGCGGTGTCCAGAATGCAAATAGCCTTAATGATCGCCAACCTTCGAAAGGAGACGGCACCATAAGAAGAATTTTCAAAAACCTAAAGTTAGCGAATCTCCTAAAAAAATGAGTTCTTAATATTAGTTATTTATTGCAAAACCGAACGGCTAAAAGTGTTGTAACTCTATAAACTTGAGTTATGACTCTCGCAAGATTTACGTCGGAAGATTGACTTTATTCGTTAGCCCATTCTGAGTGAGAGCGGCTATTAAAGAGGTATTCTTCAGAAAATGGTGTTATCAGCCGGCGAGATAAAACGAGAAATGGGCTTATCCACTTACGCACCCTACCCGCTTAACCCAAATTATTGTTCTATAGACGGGCGATCGTAGCTGCGAGATTGATAAGAAAAATATTTCGTAGGAAACTTTTACAAATTGTCTTTGAAAAGCATTTTTTAATCAAATTTTCTTCATTGATGATACTGAATTTGAATAACACTTTTTTTTATGTAAAAATGAGGTGAAATTACAGGACAGTCTGAAATACAGGGTTCCATAAATCATTCCCCTCCCCCTTTTTCTAAAAAAAGTACCCTATGTCCATTTTGGAGGTTAAACGTATACCTAAGCCAAATTTAATTAAAATCGGTTGAGAGGTTTAAGCGGGAAAGCGTAACAGACAGACAAAGTTACTTTCGCATTTATAATATTACTAGGGATGAGTAAATAGGATTCTCAAATACTGGTGCAAAATATCTGAGGCAGAAATTGAATACAATTAGAAAACGTCGAATCAAATAAATGAACACGGAAATTGAACCGCAAACGTGGAGGGTGCTACCCTAAGACATTTAATCATCCCAGCAAATGTATAAGAAAATTTAATGTTGTCGACCTACGCAATAGCGTATGTTAGCGATAGTTTTCGCTTAGAAACCCAATATTGTTATACGGTTTAAGACAAATCGTAATCTATTAGTCATCGCTTCCCACCGCCGTAACTCACAGCGGGCTGGAACAATTTTCACCCCACATTTGACTTAAAGTGCGACCGCCAATGCGACAGATACTAAACACTATGCTGTAGAACCAACGGATGTTGTAAATTGAAGTTATTTCACACAACAGGGTTCTACTAGAATGCGCTCCAACCGTGTAGTTTTAAACGATGTAAATATATCTATGGAGAATTTGAAATATATGTACATATTATAATAAGTAAACGGGTCATCTTCGCTACATGTTTGACCTCCGATGCAAAAACGACGGGGTGTTATAAGTTTGTCATCCCTGTCTGTCTATGGCATTGTAGCTCCCAAATAGAGGGACCAGTTTTGGTTTGGTTTATTAAATGAGTGTAGAGTGTCTTTAAAAATTTAAGATGGTGGCCCCTACAAAATGTTGGATTACATGTTAATACACAAGTCCCTCCATATGGATGCGTAACAAATAAACAGGTTTGAGTAATGATGAGTTTCAAATCCAATGGCCGCGATTACAAAATGGTGAAATAACATAATTATGTGTATTTAACTTAGCAGTTTTTATAATGAACGCTTTTTTTTTTCGTAAATAAAAGCAATCAAATATCACACATTTGGGAAGGGTTTGAAAAATTTTCATTTAGTATAACTCTGTTTCCGCCAAGAAAATATGAGTAACAGAAATAAGTAGTTATTTATATGTTTCAAATTTAACATACAGATAACATGAAATCACACATAGTATATCATAGTTTATTTTTGTTTCATGTACGTGAAAAGTTATTTTGAAAAGTAGGTATAGTGTCATTATACCTACATATCATAGTTAGAATAAGCTAATTTTTTTAATTGTACGAGTTAACACTGAAATATTAACACTACCGGTATAGTAGGTCGAATTTTGTTTAGTGATAATGTGGAGGTAGATAAAGATTTGCAAGCTAGGGCGGGCTTTGCAGCATCGAAGACGAGTGAGATCAGTCATCTCGTGACCACGGTTAGTGTAGCTCATAAAAAATGAGTCGAATACTGATAACTTCTAATTAAGACTCGTTTATTTATTGAAAGTGTTTAAAAAGAAACGCGATATTCATAAATTATATAAATAAACTATTTTATAAAGGTGTAAGTCTACATTTATTAGTATCTAGGTCATTTATTCACATTGCTTTACTCAAACCCAGTGCCTAGTTCTCGACGCGTGACCTTTATTAAATAACGCGTCGTGGTGGTTATTATATAATAAATAAAGTAAATTTTAAGAAAGAAAAAGGTATTAAAAATTAAAATTAGTTAACGGTTCGATGCGCAAAACGGACTTGACGTCATTGACATTTTGTTAAATGAGAATGTCAACAAGATGATCAGATGAAGACGGGTCAGTGACAGCGGTTGGCAACCCAACCGAATCATCGTGCAGTAAGTAGTTTGAATTAATTACTAAGAATGTTGTTTTGACCCGTTGACTTAATCGAAAATGTTTAAAATGGAACGCGAAAGTCTTAAATTCCATAAGAAAAAGTGTTGAGATCTAATTCTCTGTTATTTGTTGTTTTCATTGCACGCGTTCGATCGATACATTCGCGTTAGGTTTCAATGATCTACCTACAAGTATAACAAGCCCCACAGTGCCAAAATAGAACACACAATTTCCGTATGTAAATCCTGCAAAAAGGCCATCATAGCTAAGGGAGGTGCACGCCTTCCAAAGCGATCCTAGGCCCTCAGCACTAAATCATGCAATAAATTATCGGGCATGAAATATTCAAAACGCCTTCACATACGGCGGTGTGAAGAACTCTGGAAAATTGCCATACAAATACCGCGGATCGACGCGGCTCGATTCCTCTTAACGGTACATGCTTCTTGATTGTTGTAATTAATCAGACTAGGGGGAGCTCGCGTTGCTTTTTTAGGAAACCGTTTGCGATATTCAGCTTACGTTAATTTTAAACGAAAATTTGGCGAGAAAAATGTGCGATGTTGTATTGTGTTTTCTTATTCATATTCAATTTAGTGTTTCAATTATGTTTTGCAAGATTTTTGTGAAATTAATAGAGGGAATGTATCCTGTGTTCCTAGTAAATATGTTCCATATAAATCTTCTTTAACTTATAAATTTTAGGACTTTCGCGTTCCATTTTAAACATTTAAGCAAGACCAGTCAGCTCGTGACCACGGTTTGTGCATCCTAACCGAAACGGCGGGCAGTAAGTAGTTATAATAATAAATAATAATAAATATAATAAATATTGGACAACATCACATACATTGCTCTGATTCTGTGGTAAGTAGCTTAAGCACTTGTGTTACAGAAATCAGAAACAACGACGGTACCACAACACCCAGACCCGAGACAATATGGAAAAGTACGTTTCCCATATTGACCCGACCGGGGATCGAACCCGGAACCTCAGAGATGGCGCTTGCTAAAGTTAGGCCCGCTCGCCTCTCGGCTACGAAGGTCGTCAAAGGAGTATTAACTACTTCTTTAACTTCTTTTTAATTTATACCAATCAAGTGAAAAGGTATTAGGTAACTTTATGAACTTATTTATATCGGAATTTCAAAGATCTGAAGTTGCGCTAAATTTAAACAATATAAACATCAAAATTATTATCATATATGCGTTTATATAAATGAATATTTTTTGGAATAAACTGTTGAATAAAACATAATTCTTTCGTCATCTAGGAGTAGTACACTATTATGATCAATCGAACTACCATATAAGACCATTTCGTAGGTTCTCTGATATTATTTGATGGATTTGTGTGTTAGGCTACCAATTTTGATCATTTTTTAGGTTAACGAAACCAATCTTGCATCGCAAAGATTTCTCATTACATCATGTAAAGCAGATCCAGTGAATATTCGTCTCCGCTCGCATCCTAATGACTGACAATGGATCGATCATTCCCTCGCCCGCAGACCGAATAAATTGAATTCTAATTTTCAATTTCAATAACAATAGCCTTCAAAGGCTGGCCGGCACAGGCGTGACTTCCGTCGAGATTTCAAAGAAATATCGCCAGTCCAGATGTCCTTTGCGCTTTAATTTTGTCTATTATTCTCGAATTCTGCGATGTTTCCATTAAAGGTTCCTCTGCATTATCTCCAAATTGTCTCCCGACTCTTTTGTTGGAGAATTACAACTCATTTCGAGTTGATTAAACGTTTTCTTGGTACATACTTATTGAAATTTTATTTGTGATTTAGGTACGTATGAAGTTCAAGCCTAAACTACCTATCTATTTCACCTTTGAGGGTAAATAAAGGTCTTTGTTATAGAGATATTCATTGGCTAGTTAAATGAAACGCTTTTAAATACCTGTCAAAACATATATTTTTCGGTAGCTTTTTAAATAGTTTAAAAACTTAACGAGCTAAAGCCATTCGTTTTTGAAGTCTTGGGGAGTGATCTATGTTCAGTGTGTTCAGTGGTAGACAACCTTCGACTAAATTAACTTTGATAAAAAAAAACAAGTACTATGTAAAAAACGCTTTTCCGTGCAAAATAGTGTTAAATCAATAGATATCAATCATAGCTTATGTATGCTACGACCGTAGCAAATCTGTCGTAGCATACACAGCATACGTAGCCGTTTGAAAAAGAGTTTAACGAAAGTGACTTGCCAGAATAATTATATTTCTGAGTACAAAAATGATTGATAAAAACACTGTACCTACAGTTATTTCTTGATACCACCCAAACCATCTGTACCCTTTCAGTATATTTTCTACCATTCTATTTACAGTATAAAACGCCATTACGCCGGGCCGAACTGACTAGATTACATAATTTAACGCATGGAGTGAGATCGTAAGAACACGCCGCATTTTTGGGCCCGACCCAACTCAGGCTTGAGACTTCGCAGTTGAGTTTAATTTTGGAGAACTTCCTTTCTAATGAGTTGCAGATCAATACTAATGACACTCATTTATCATCTTCACGTAGTGGTTGTACTGTATCTTTTTAAAGAAACACATAAAATCTGCCAATTAATGTACTATATCAGATCAGAGGTTTTTGTTTTTAAATCTAGTCATTAATGTACATTGGGTACATACTGTTATCATTACAACGCTTGCCTTGATATCGCTTTGTATATTTTTACTTTGTAGCCCAAGTTAAATATAATTTTATTTCTTATTCGGAATTCCTAATCTTGTATACCCTTTCTCTATCCTTTTTAACAGTAACTTAATCTTAATTTTAAAGATAACAATTTTTGTCCTCATATTGACCGGACTAGGAAAAAGACTGATAGTTTACGAACTCCAGTCAATCGATTTCAGAATTAAATGATTTGTCAATTTTATAAAATAAAGTTATAAAAAAGAAATAATTAAACTTTTTCCAATAATCAAGATTTTGGTTTAAACGAAAACGCAGTTTTATTTCATAATGCCCCATTTCAATATACACCAACTTAGATAATATTAAACAGGAAATAATCCAAACGTCTGTTAATGACGTGAATGAATTATTAATTTTCGATTTGAATAACAATAGAGGGCAATTTGCTGGAGTAGGAGTATGTATATGTTTATATATACAAGGAGAAAGAAATATTTAACGCAGGGTGGAAGTTTTATGTTAAACACGTACAGTATTTATTTACTCTGTACCAGTCAGTCCGTCCTTCTTCGGCTTCGTTTGATAAGGTACTTTTTTACACCTTAGGACTTTATTAATGGAACCTGTGCCTAAAGGTAAAGTGGTCTTCACATTGTTTTAAAATCTTTATTGAAAATACAGGAGTCAGGAACCTGAAAAGTACAAAATAGGACTTCTTATTCCTTAACTTTAATTTTTTAATACAATTTAGCCTAGTTATACCCATTGGAAAACTGTACTATTTAAAAATGCGTCCGCATTTTTCAAATGCTTCATTTTTTGAAGTCTGTTCAAATGAGAACATTGATAAAATATAAAATCACTAAAAACCTACAAATGATGTAAGAAATTGATCTCTCAGTCTTATTAATGTTCCATTTCAGGGCCCAAACTTCCTTTATAAAAAAGTCATCATTACAATGATGAGTACTAGCGTAATCACTAATGGTTTATGCAAATACGAATTGATGCCTATTTACAAACCCAAGTTTTGTTCAAAAATAAACAATTTGTTATTTAATTAGCTCAACGGGAACCGCTACCTTAAGATAACAACAGCTTGGGTTGTTGATAATAATGTTAGAACATTCAATATGAGTTTGGATTACAGATGTTCCGGACTGAAAACATTCGGATGGTAGGCCCCAAATTGACACTTGAAATTCGATTCAAACACCAATATACTGAACTGAACTGTTCTGACTGCAGTGCGCAGTAAAAATTGTATGGTCTCTAAATCGTCACTAAAAAAATAATAAAATCAAAAGTATGGAATCGGTCATATGTTCCCAAATTATTTGTATCCGAAACGTCGGCAACCCCAATTTCATTGTGTCACTAAATTCATTCCTTTTTCCGCTCCTAACTCACCTCAAATGATTTATTAAATCACCACAGCTTTAAATATAAACAAAACCCATGCATTACCTACGTGCCGAGTTTAAAATATCCACAAACCTATATTTGCGCGAAACATTTTTTCTTCGGCGTCTAACATTTAACACGTAACCTTTGCAAATAAAAGCGCGTATCGCCCAAAATTGGCTTTCAAAAACTGACAGCACAGACAGGAATAAGCCCCTACGTGACGTTGAATACGAAGAACGTGTAACGTAATAATGTTTAGGCGCAGGTGCCACCGAAATTCATGTCCTGTTTGTATTGCTAATGGTCGTCGCACTTGCAAGGAAATGATGGAGCGGCTCGGTGTCAAGCGGCGTTTGTACTATTAATGACTTGGCAATGAAACGACACACGATCTGAAAGGGCGCTTGGCGTTTTTAGAATATTTGTGGGATATTGGTTTTAAATTTAGTTTTGATTTCAGTTACCGAAATAGGAAGCGGCATTTTTTACACCGTTTGAAAGGAAGGCATTTCGACATACGTTTCTTCGACACTAGCCTAGTAAGAGAGGTAGGGCATAACAATTAATCGCTCGAACGGGAGCAGCCCGACTGGTGAAATACCTCCACTTTACAAAGACCGTGTTCCTGCGTGTGAGTAAGGTTTTCAGAGCTCCTGGGGGTTGCTACATTAGGAGCAGGAGTCAAACCTTCAAGATAAGAACGAAAGGTTCAGTAACAGCTTTATTAAGCTGTACTTGTCATCCTTAATCTAGGATCTCATTATTACTTATTGCCAGGTGGGATGAGGTCAATCTTGAAGTGCAATCTAAAAAAAAACATACGCTGACAAACGTTTATTTTTTATAAATTTTGTTTTGTCTAGATAGACAAAATAAAATTTATACCCTAGACCTATTTAGACCTATTACATAAAGATTTATGCAATAGGTCAAAAATAGTTAGGTTACACGGTTACACCTATGTTACACTTCAGTATTCAGTTTGGTTATTGGTTAGGTTATAGATTTATATACATCTCGTAATGGTTTGTCGGAGTGTTGTAAAATTAAATAAAAATACTTTTGTGGCTCTCGTCCGTTACCGTGTTAGAGGCAACATCTGTTTTGTTTTGCTCCGTGAATATTTGCCGTTAAGAGTGGTAAATTTTTAAGTTTCCCATTTAAACTATATACCATCTTTGAGCTCTCTTAACAAGCTTTCTAGTGGTGAAGTGAGAATTGAAATCGGTGAAGAATTGCTGGAAATATATGCAAAAATATTTCAAAAACCGTTACGGACCCTGACCTACGACAACCCGCACATCGCTCACTGCTGTGAGTCACCGTACCTACAGCCGCTCCCGCTCGTGACTCGCCTGCTGGAGCTACTTGCCTACGATGACGTCGCGAGTGGTCGTGTGCGCCGGGTGCCGGGGCGCCATTGGAGATGGAGGCGCATTTATGCAGTGCGCCAGATGTAAGCAGATTTATGATGTTTTGTGTGCGAATTTCACTCACGATAATTATTTGTCGTTGTCATCTGAATTCCGCAAGAAATGGATATGTGTGGAATGCCGCAGTAAAATACCTAAAGGCGATAATTCAGGCACCCCCGTCCGCCAAGCACAATCTATGCACGACATGAGCATTGCGAGTGATTGTGCCGATATATCTATGTGCAGCATGGATCATGTCACTGTCCGATCAGGAGCGCGGCAGGCTCATGCAGCACAATCGAACGATACCATGGGTGACATGCTAAATATAATTCGTTCTTCAGTCGCTCAGGAGCTGAAAGATATGCAAAGCGATCTGGAGTCACGTTTGATGGCTAGGATAGGTAAATTACTTTTGGAACACTTCACGAACTTAAAATTTGAAGTACTAAATAAGGTGAATGACGCCACCACGTCTTAGTCCCACTGAGGCTGCGCGTACAGGGGACACCTGTACAGGTACCGCTTGTGTTTCCATCGGTGGCGTTAGTCAGGCAGATTGGAGACTAGCGGTAAGACGGCTCAAGGTGAGATCGTCGACGGGTCCCGACAATATCCCTGTTTTTTTCGTAAAAGATTGTAGTTCGGTCCTTGTGACACCACTGTTATTTATTTACAATTTAGCTTTAAATAGCTCGGTTTATCCAGAGTCTTGGAAACTGACTAGAGTGACGCCAGTTCCCAAAGGAGATGCCGGGAACAGCGTATCGTGCTTCAGGCCAATTGCTGTTCTATCAGTTTTCGCCAAGATCTTTGAGAGTATCTTGTGCTGCCACATTAATAAGCAGATTCGGGGTTCCTTACATGACTGCCAACACGGCTTCCGAAAAGCTAGATCTGTCGTGTCTAACCTTATCGCTCACGTGGATTATGTGTGCACCGAAATGGATGCTGGTAGGCAGGTGGATACTGCCTATTTTGATTTTAAAAAGGCATTCGACCTGGTCGACAATGATCGCCTACTGCAAAAGTTGGCAAAAATAGGATTTACACAAAAGTTATTAGAATTTTTCTCTAGCTACTTGCGTAATCGGTGTCAGTTCGTATGGGTCGATGGTTTTGAATCGAATACCTACTACACTAGATCTGGTGTGAGTCAAGGTAGCACTCTGGGACCGATACTATTTCTCATCTTTATCAACGATCTGCCTGATTGTGTTAGTTCGTCTGAATGTCTCCTGTTTGCTGACGACCTTAAATTAAGCCTAGGTATCGATACTGCGTCCGGCTCTGAAACTTTGCAAGCTGATATCTATGCTGTGTACAAATGGAGTAGGCAAAATCGTCTCCCTTTCAATAGTGACAAATGTAAAATCATGACGTATTCGCGAAAACGGAATCATTTTGACAATGATTACAATCTGCATGACGTGCCCATGAAAAGGGTAAATTACATTAGGGATTTGGGACTAATAATGGATTCTCATTTGAACTTCCATGAACATGTTCTCACGATCTGTAAAGCTGCAAGTAAAACTCTAGGTTTTGTAATTAGGACTTCTGCACAGTTTGACAATCCGAGAGTAGCAACCGTGCTTTACAATGCGTATGTTCGCAGTAAGCTCGAGTTCGGTGCAATTGTTTGGGCTCCACATGAAGACAAGTACCGTCTTATTGTAGAGAGGGTACAGAGAAAGTACGCTCGTTGGTTATATAAAAAAAATTCGGCCATTATCCATTCTTGTACCCGTCCCTGTTTGTTCTAGGAATGGTAGAAATGAATAGCTTAGAATTTAGAAGGGTAGTCCAACTCTTGATGTACTATTTATCAATAATACGCGACAAAGTAGATTGCCCAAGGATACTAAGTCAAGTATCCCTATTAGCTCCTAAGCGTCTAGGCTGGAACGAGGAGGGGACTGTCGCATCGCGGCGACTCCCGCGCCTGCTGCGGCGGCCGCAGACACGTACCGCGTACGCTGCGCATGCACCTACCGCACGTGCATTAAATCTGATAGGAGACATGCTCGCCAATGACTACGGTATTGACCTATTTGCTGACCACTTTAGATTACTGACAAGGAAAGCCTTTCAATATGTTGACAATAACTTTAAAACGTGAACTTATCTGTTTTCCCTTGCATCTGACATTCTAATTATCATTGATTATTTTAATTACTATTCATTGACATTGTTACTATATTTTTTTTTATTGTGTATTGTAATTATTCTTATCTGATTTATTATTATTATTTTTTTATTACTATTGACATTGCTTAATCTTATTTGACGCACGCACGTAATGTAGTATTAAGTTTTTGACATGTCCAATAAACATACTGGCGCCTTGGGACACTGTAAGCTAGTATGTATGTATAATTGAATAAATAAATTGAATAAAGTAATTAAGTGGATTCAACTCGCGCAGTACTGGTAACCACTTGACCTATATCCAAGTTTACATTGCAAAATTAGCTATTAATAACACATTAACAAGTTTATTAGTGAACCACGATATTGAATTCATTAACTAATATATAAAATTCTCATTTCAGTAGCGCATGCAATTACAGTGATTATTTTGTTAAGCACTCGTGAAATGTTATCATCAATATCCACTGTCAGAAAATAATTGGACTACGTTAGTGCAAGCTTAGTTTATCTAGTTAATAAATTAGAATCATACTTTTTATTTTGACGACCTCTGTAGCCGAGAGGTGAGTGGGCCGGACTTTGGCATTGCGCTATCTCTGAGGTCCCGGGTTCGATCCCCGGACGGGTCAATGTGGAAAACGTACTTTTCAATATTGTCTCGGGAATGGGTGTTGTGGTACTATTGTTGTTTCTGATTTCTGTAACACAAGTGCTTAAGCTACTTACCATAGAATCTTAGCAATGTATGTGATGTCGTCCAATTTATAATGATTATATAATATAATTTTTACTGTTGCCGCAATTATAAATTGACTGTATGCTTGTCTCAAAGGTTAACTTTCTTGCAAAATTAAGTTTTTCTTAAATTTTATCTACAAATATTTTGTAAGTGAAAGTTTGAAAGGATTTACGTATTTCTGGATATATTTGGTTAGGTTGCACCAACCATATGATCATGTCAGCTCGTGACCACGGTTGGTGCAACCTAACCGAAACGTCGGGCAGTAAGTAGTTCGTATTAACTACTAAATAAAAATGGTGTCGCGTTTTGACCCGTTAAATTATTTTAAATGTTTAAAATGGAACGCGAAAGTCTTAAAATGTATATTTTTTGCACGTTAAGCTGATGTTTTTTTAATTATTAGTATGAGATCAGCGTATGTTCGTTGTTTTTGTTTTTGTGAGTCATTACTTATTTATTTTGAGATTGTTTTTTTGTAAAAATGAAATTAGCTAACAATTGCTACTCTCTACTAATCCACAAAATTAGTAAAATTGTTGATGATGTTTAAAAGCCGTTTTAATAGTTTCATATCAGTCATATTGCCTTTAGTGTTGCACGCACCCTGACCTGATACCGTCGTAGACAAACATATCAAAGTAATAACCGTAAACCGCGCACAAAGGACGTTTGAATATTTTATATTATGTGATTAGTATCGCTAATGTCGGATTGATACAGGGTTGTTTGTGAAATAATTACGTTTCAGGTTTCCACGTTACATTGCATTTTGAATAATTTAACGATAATACATTATGGATAATGAAGGGGAATAAAAATAAGCCTTTGGTAGTTTAAATTGTAATGTATTCCTTGCATCGTGTTACCAGTAATCTGATATATTAATAAATGTTAACTTTAGTATTACTTGTTTGCTACGGCTAGTAGCGTAAGCACTTACAGAAATCAGAACAATGTACGCAACACTTGAACCCGAAGCAATATCCATAAGTTAATTATTCTATATTGACTGAAAATCTAACCCAGGACTTCGAAGATGGTGTGACGCCTCAGTCCACGCTACTCCACCACTGTGGTCATTAAATTGTATATGAAACAAAACAGGAAAATACAATTCAATTAAAATATACACATTCAATACAAAATGGTCCGTTAAACTGCCAAACTAAAAGCTTTGAAACTATTTTTCAATTACTAACGAACAAATACACTGAACAAATTCCGTGACGATAAACTAAGGATGCTACGTTAGCGTTGGAGCTCCGAAAGCGTAACCGATTGTATCCGATCCCCAAAATATTCATTTTCTGAAATAATAACCGATACTCTTTGTCGCTGAACCCTAACACGGTTCAAGTAATTGTATTTCTAAGCTGAATTATTTACTCAATTCATCATTTCCAATTTAAAATACAATTTTAAATACTTTTAAAAATCACGGATGAATACCATGCGTGAAGTTTAAGTACCTGTCTAAACTGGCATAATCAAACTTCAATTTATTTTTTATTACAGCTGCAATAATATTAAACTTTGTGTTGTAGAAAAAAATCAAATGTAAAGAATAGTAAAGTAGATATTTGTTAATATTTTGCGCTAAAACGACTAAATGTCTTTGGATAAAAATTTACAGATGATGTACTCAGTAAAAATTTAGCCCCAAAATAACGGAAACAGAGCCGCGGGTAATTACTAATATTTTAAATTTTTATCAATAAATGTAGACGGTAAAAAAATTGCACCCATAACTAAAATTTTCAGGTAAAAACTCCTAGATCTAGATCCTTACCAAATGTATAAAATATTTTTTCAATTGGCACAGAAATAGATTACAACTTGGGAAATGATAATTATTTTGTGTTTTATACATGAACAAAAATTAGTATTGGAGAGTTTGAAATAGGGTCAAAATTGAAAAAACTGATTGCGTACGGAGGTCCAAACAATTCATTTATGTGGAACGAACTGTACGTATATTGTTGCGATTAATTTATGTAAGCTACAAAATCCAAGTTATGTTCTACTAGGACGATAGCTTTAACCGAGTTGTAACACTAAGAACATCCCTGCGTTAAACTTTTATACGTTGAATTTCGTCATTAAACGCAGGCGAAAAAATAAAATTGTTCTGAATTTCCCTTCAAAACAATTTTGCTAGTTTTGATAGCAAGAATTTAATATAGGAAAGAATGAGCACAAGGTATTTGTATCTCATAGCTTTAGAAGCCATTCGAGAAATATTTCAAACGTTTTACTGAAATGCCTTTGTTTCACCAGTTAGACTCGTAAAATTTTTATCGTATTGACATTTAAAATGGTGCATATTTATTACGTGGAAGCGTAACAAGTCTTCTTAATTTTCAAATTCAATTTAAGAGGGGGTACCATGCCATATTGTCGATTTTAGATTCGATTTTTACACTTGAAAACAAGTTTTCAATAATTTGAGTTTTTTAATATGAATATTAGACTATATTTAGCAGGGACTGGTCTGAGCAGAAACATGAAATTATAATATTTTCTCGATAGAAAAATATCACAAAGTTAGGTCTAATTTTTAACTAGATTCGATTGGTTTTTAAAGCTATTCATACAATTGAATTTATATTTTAATACATAATAGAAAAATATATTTTCGAGGAACTGTACTAGCGGTTTTTGAAAATATAATTGATTTTGCGAGATATTTAAAAAAAAACTAGTTCGGCGCTTACTACGTTTTTATTCCGCGTAGAAAATTGTCATTCTATTTCACCTGACACATGCATGTCAGCATGTTTTGTTTCATCAATCAGTCGTGGTTGCTCTGTTGAGACGGGAGGTCTATGTCACCATGCTCCGGCCCAAAAATATTTCAAAAAAATGATAGCAAACAAAAATGATAAAAGAAAACGTTTTAGAGGAGAACAGAATAAGTTAAAACTTCAATTTATGACATATTTCCGAAGGTTTGTATTCATTTATTGTATTTGTTTATCTTTGTGTTGTCAAAAAGCGTTGAAGTAATGGCGGTGCATGCAGTACATGCAAAATAAATCGATACTTCAACCACGTGACACCACGTGATGATGTCGGTATAAGTTTCTATTATGTATTTGTTTACATAATAGTAAATAACACCATAGCACTAGTAGAAAAATAAAATGTAACAGAATCTATTTTTATTGATTTTTTCGTACAAATCATTTTTTACATAGGTATTTATAGTTTATATTTTTTAGCTTTTAATATCACCAAAACTAGTTAAGCCATGCGATTAAAGCACTTAAGAAACACCTTTCAACAAGAACTTTGTTACTTTGTGTCTTTTTTAATTTTGGACTAGCTGTGGCCGCGACTTCGTTCGTGTGGACTACATCCTTTTATGGTCGGTTTCACCCTTTTCTCCCCTAATATTCGAAGCAAAAAGTAATCTATATTTAATCCAAGTTTTGAGCTATATTTGTGGCAAATTTCATATCTCTAACTTCAAAAATAAACATTTTTCCATATAAACTTTCAAAGGTGGTATTACTCTCATCCCCCCTTATTTTCTAATAAAAAGTAGCCTATATCCGTTCTTGAGATTCAACGTATACTTATACCAAATTTCATTAAAATCGGTTGAGAGGTTTGCAGGAAAGCGTAACAGACAGACAGACAGAGATACTTTTGCATTTATAATATTAGTAGGGATTTCAAGCGTGAACGAATAGACGTAAACAGAGCTATGTCATTATTTTCCTAGATAAAAAAATAAATTTCTAGTCTTACAAAGTATGATAGCTTTCGAGTCATTAATAAATTATAAATTCCAATATTAGAAACAGAAAATTTGTATATCCCCTTGCGGTGCGGGAATCGAACCCACGACCTTAACGTATCGCGCGTGCTGCTCTTACCAACTGAGCTAATGAAACTAATGAAATTTTTCTGCTGTATCAACCGTTAGCCTTTCGGTAAGTGCCCTCTGCCGAATATGTTTAGAACCACATACTTATCGGCCCGTGGCACATTCGTTGCAGAAATGTTTGAAAACCACGGAATCGAAGACACTGGCTTCTTAATCTATTTTATGATTTCGTGGGTTCGATTCCCGCACTGCAAGGGGAGATAAAATTTTTCTGTTTCTAATATTTAAAGTTCGCTTGTACGGCGTTGAGTACTATAAAAATAATAAAATCAATTATAAATTCCACTTTGAAAGGTTACTCGTACAATAAGAAACATGCCTTACCCAATAAATAGACCCAAGGCAAGCATTATCTGACTATTTGTTACGCTGAGTTGGGCGGCATATGCTGTAACTGACTGATTTGTAGACGGCAAGATTGGTACATTTTGCCTATTTTCACAGCGTCATGTCGTATAGTCTGATTTTATGGGGATCTGTGGCCGACATCCAGTAGTATCTTTGTGTGACAAAAGAGGGCCATCTGAGCCATTTACAAGCTAAGACCACGTGACTCGTCGAGAGAATTATTTAAGAAATTCGAAATCCTAACAGTTTTATCTCAATACGTTTTCAACTGTTTAATGTACGTATACAAAAAAATTGCATATTTTCCCAAAAATATCAGACTCTCCTAGCATTAACACTAGAAATAAACACAAGTTTGTGGTCCCTAAGCATAGACTGTTAAGATTGGTAACTTTTTTAAATAAATGGCCTCAAATTATTGTTGATTTAACTGGGGACAAATTTAAGACACTTGTTAAAAGTTGTCTTTTAAAATATATTTTACAAAGTTGAAGACTATATTAATGACAAAGTTGTGTGGATCACTAAAGGTATATTCGCCCTCACATAATTTTTTACATATTTCTATTTTTACACATTTCTTTAAATTGACAAATACTCACAAGTTGGTAAAATTCAATTCAATTAAAAATTCAACTGGCAGACTACAAAAATTAATGTTAATGGAGCCAATTCTTCTGGCGCAACACTAGTTATGGGAACATTCCACGGGTCTGTATTAGAACCTTGATCTTATTAATAATATCCCTTACTTCACCGAAAGTCTATGTGAGACTATAAATATTACTTGCTTGAAAAACTCTGATTATTAAAGATGACATTAACAATTACGACGATGACGAATGACGATGTAAATACTTTTTTCTCACAAATTATGCGTTAGTGTAAAGATGATAATATTGTAATTAATATAAACAGAACTCATTTATTTATACATTTTTTTTAGGAATCACTTTAAACTAAAAACTAACAATGGGACCTCATATCAGTGCGCCTTAAACAAGACTTAGTTTGGCTGTATTTGCAGTAGGAAAAATAATTAGATTAGATTAAATTCAAAATAGTTTTGTATTACAGAAGAGAGAGCTATACATATATAGCCTTAGATCTCGTGATGACCTTAGACCGTGTAATTCACTGAAATAATTATTTAACAAAGTCGACTTTTTATTCGTTACTTCATCACTCATCTTTGAATTTCAGAAAAAAATATTTATGTATGTTGGGTGACTACAAACTGATAAATGAATTTTAAAATATATAGACATGACTGATATCCATACAGTCTGCTCACACACTATATTTATAAGATTTTTATAGTCCTAAATTGTAAATAATGGAATAACTACTTACCAATAAGAAACTGGTGGTAACTTCATTTTGTATTGTATTTATTTTAACGATGCATAAGTATTACTTGTAACCACTATATTTGTTAAATATAAATGCAATATACCTAATATGGATACCGACGAAAAGTTAAATGATTATTATCATTATTTTTGTTATAAAAATCATGTCCGCTATCTTGATTGGTCTTGCCAACTTTTATCTCAGTCATATTTTATTATTAGTAAGTATTAAAAATAACTGGTAGAATAAATAATTAGAGTCACGCAATAGCATTATAAACTTTCTTACCTTTTCGAGCTATTGACCATTATCAAAATTATTATGATAAATATATTTATTTTGTGTGCAAACTTTGGTTAATCTGACTCGCACTTAACCAATCCTTATCAGATTAATCTAAATTTTTTGCGTATACTGTGCCAGTGCAAAACATGACGCGGTGATGATTTCGATGCGTGTGACGAGTGCGGGGCGTGTGAGGTGCGCGGGTGAAATTCGACATTACTCCGGCACCATACCCCCTCTTAAACAAATACTTTTTATTCATAGAAAACATTCCCATTGATTCTTGCACTTTTAACATGATTATGTTAAAAATCTTTATCGGCTTTGAGCATTATACTTTGGTTTTCCAAAGATTCCACCATAACTTCTCGAAACTCTCGAAAAAAAAAGAGTTCAGTCTGTCTTTCCAAGATAATTCTATTTGGAAACGAAATCATTAATAAAAAAAACTAAACAAACTCTATATGTGCGAAAATGGTCTGGACTCATTTTTCCTAAAAGTAAACATTAATGCGCTTAAGTTAAGCTTAACATTAATATACTGTGTAGTAATGTTGCGATAACCAAAGTAAACAAATATGAATTACGTCTTAAAACAAAGCCGAAGTGGGCGAATGCCACTCGCTTTACGAGAAAACCCAAGACGAAAACCCTACGGCCGCCCAAAAGCGGTCAGCGAAGAAATATTCACGAGTAGAGGAACATTTTTCATCCATTTTCCTCCCTCACTGCCTTCAGATGGAACTTCATGAATATTTCAACCCGGATCAATTATTAAAATGATTTACTGCCCTCAGCTTTTACGCACTGGGCGTGCATGTAAGTTCTCATTTCTTTTGCAAACGGTTCAAATTCGTGATTTTTCTGTGTTTCTTTTGCGAAACCAGTCCATTACTATTCTAACCGCGCTCGTCGTGAAAAGTGCGTTCTGTAGTTCTTTATAGGCAATAAATAGGGAATATGCATTATAATGTTTTCTTGGCTATTTAACTGATCTAACATACCAGATACCAAATATGTACGAGTAAAATGTAAATTGGCCAAAAATGAAGGAAATATATTTTACTCACGGTTATATATTTTAACGAGCGAGCTATGACAATATTTAAAAAAATATATTTACATTTGTTCATCTAGCATTGATATTTTCATTTGCAATTTAAATTATCGTTTTATGTTTATTGTGTTGATTTTAATAGAAAATTATTCTTAGTTACTTATATACTTAGTGTATGTTAGGTACATAGGTACCTCTATTATGTACAGTCCTAATTTAGAATCGGAAAAAAAGAAAAAGTGGCTAATAGTATTAGATGAATGCTCATCGAACCAAATTCACAATTGAAAAAATTGTTAAAAAATATATGAGCTTCTGTAATAATTAATGTACTGCATAAGCTATTACGTCACCAAGTCCCTAATAAAGCCGCAGATTATCTCTCTAATAGTATGCAACTTTGTAAAACAACCCCTCGGGAGGTGTCGTGACACGGCATCGATATGCAAATGCTAAGCTGTGACGTAACGCGATAAGTAGGTAGAGGATTTCCTATATTTATAAAAGTACATATAACACAGAAGCCTCAGTGTATAAAGCACACCCTCGCCGCCATATTTTACATCGTTTTTACTTTGAAACAGCCAACCGTGTATTGGTATGATGTTTTTATGTCTTAACCAGGTGATATTCTAGAAATAAAAACGATAGTGAACAATTACCTAAGCTATGCACGCCGTTGTCCAGAATTGGATGGGTGACCATTTTGACCATTTTGTCTGAAAACGTGGAAAAAACGGGGATAATACGCATGCGAACATCGGGCTGCTAGTCTAGTATAATCAGACCCAAGACAACGTGTATATATTTCCCAATTTAACTTGACCAAGAAACGAACCAGGTTCCACGTTTTGGGTGACTCTTTCTTATCTATTGAGGCACTAAGGTCACTACATAGTACGTTAGATATATATCCTTAGGTTTTTGAATCTTCACAATATATCTTGAGTCCGGTTTTTTATAGATATGTTGTTTTTTACTAAAGGAGACGGGTTTTTATAACGCTTGATATATTGATATCAAACACATTCATGTAACCGTACAAAACAAAAACAAATAAAATCAATATCTACATTGCTCCCGTGCGAAGTCAGGGCGGGGTCGCTAGTTAATAATGAATAAGAAATGACATGGGTCAAATTCCACTAAAATAAATGCAACAGAAATCGTTTCAACTACATCATTATCTTAAGTTAAGGCTCAATTCCTTTTGTCTATTCACAACTGTTTCTGCTAATACTGGAAACAGTATGGTCAGAGTTAGTTTTCGCTGCATGCAAAGTAAATAAAACCTATTCAACCACCCGCTCTTGGGTCTAAGCCGATCTATTTACATGTCATTTGCCCGGTTTTCTACCCAGTTGCCCCAGACTCAATGTCGTATGCGAATAGAGTGTCCGGCGTCTTTCATCGTCTTTCACACAACACACGCGGCCCGCAGTCCCCGGCTGAATGCGTTAGGTCAATGTTGCGCTTTGTCCACTGATAAACTTCGACGGGGTCTCTCTACAATGTGTGTCTTGTTAAAAGACAGTTTACTAAAGCGTCCTACAATGTGCGAATTTAATATTTCATCTTTAGTGAATAACTGAACCTTTTTAAAGATATGGGTCTCAATGATACTACGAATATTTACGGTGATGTATCTGCATTTTTGTAAATTGTGAAGTTTATTCATTGCCTAAGTAAATCCTCAATGGTATACAATTAGTTCAATTACTACATTGCAAACGCAATCCATATTTTAAATAATACATAAAACACGTTGAGGTGGTTATTTAAGTAAAACCATTAAACAAATAAATGATGGGTGTATTTGCTTGAAAATCCATATAACAATACAATAATTGGTGATTTACAGTAATTGCCAAACAAGATTTTTCCCCGCTGTGCTATTACAGATTAAGTAGAGAGTTCAAATTCAGAAGAAAAACATAGTAGATCCGTTCATTAATTTTAATATTTCCTTGAGTGCAATTTATTGTGTAAATTAGATGTTCGGTTGGCACAGTAGTGTTTAAGATGACATGATCAGTAGAATCTTTAAAGGGTGTTTTAATATCGGCCATATTCTGGCAACTATTTAGTGTCAAAAACTTGTTTACATTTATGTAAATTTCTAAATTAAAATTTGTCTTTAAATTACTGTTAGCAAACATATCACTTTTGCAAGGGTGTGTTGCCATGTTGTCTTTGCCCGGTTTTCTACCCAGTTGTCATATTCAATGACACACGCAAATGTAAGTTATGTCCGGCGTCCTTTCATAATGTATCGCACGGTACGCGGGCCGCACTGTCGCCGCCTGAATACGTCAGGTGAATATCGTGCTTTGTGCACTGATAAACTTCGACGGGAGCTTCGCACCATCGCCTATCTACCGTTTCATTATTTTTTAGTGCCATAACATTTTGTTAAGACTTGGCTTCTCTGACATCTAAATATAAAAATATCTACAGTTACCTTTTCCATTTTAAATAAAATTTAAATAAAATAGTCTTAGGTTCCTAAGCAGTTCAAAAAGTATTCCTGAAGTAAAGTTCAGATTTAATATGTAACTAGGGCGTGCATACGTGGCGTTGTCATATGTAAAAAACTTCTTGTCATTTTCATTCAGTCATAGTATCTATTGAAATAACGATGAACTACATCTATTTAACAGATATATATTACAAAGTAAACAAATTTATTGAGATAATTCTAATTCAAAAATATAAAATAAAATAATTTGGCAACTGTTTTATGGACTGATTTATCAAATATCAATTTAAGCATCAGAATTGAAACGAAACATATGATTTGGAATTAGGCATAAGTACTGCAAACTTATTATTTTATAAAAAATATCCTCATAAGGGGTGAAACTCCTATCAAAATACTACGATATATTTGCAGACGACACAGCTAATTTATTAGTTATGTGAAAATAAAGAATTACAAAAAAGACGTCACCTGCTATGCTTGCAATGTTCAACTGAAAGCAAGTTAGCTTCGTACGTGCATAAAATATCAAAATTATTATATAGGTCCGTATATTTATCTAATAAGTTTAATCTTGAGGAATCCAAAATAAGCGGAAATTAGTTTTGAAACAATTTACTCTTCTTTTCTTTAAGCTAAGTTCTTCCAATAAATGTTGTACACTTTATTGAGGTATAAAAGATGTAATTGAGATATTTTCAGGCATGTTATTTCCTCCTTACATTAAAAAGACGATAAAATTATCAAGGAAAATCCCCAAGACACCGTAAATTTAAACAACTCCGATAACCAGCAGGGACATCATTAGGTAGATACTAAATATTGCTTTAACTGATATAAATATACATATAATAATATAAAAAGCCAGTTAAAATTGTATTAAAGAATGGTGTATGGTAATGATAAAAACCTTCATATTTCGTTTATCTAAAACAATACGAATAAAAAAATATATATATCACGTGTCTATTGTAAACCGATTTTTTACTATATTAGGCAGTGAAAGATATACATATATTTGTCGTCGTTCATATGATAATGTAATGAGATCAACACATCGAGACAGAATCATAGAGTTTTGTAATGTATACGTTTACAACTAGAATGAATCGGCAAGTACAAAGATTCTCTGGCAAAGTATCAATTTCAAGTACATTATACCTTCATGTATTTCTTATTAAACTTAGTGCATGCAATATAAAAAACGTGTGTTTCTTGTGCTGATGGTTTACGAAACGTACCTAATTCGAATTGCAAAAAAATGTTTGTAGGTGATGGAACGCCATATTTAACTGCTCGTTAGATACTTAACGTAAATAATTATAGACGCCCAACGTCTGTTAAAAATATTAAAGCTGGACATTATACTTGATAGCGGACACCGTGCGCTGCCTTCGGTGTAAAATACATTTAATAATCGCATCACTGCCCACACTTCCTAACACGTTTATTGGTAACCGGATTATTTTACGAGCATAAACTTAAGCTTTTTCGGTCAGTGGCTCTCATACCCCGAACGGTCGCTAACAAGATTCCGACGGAACCCGGAGATTAGTTCTTTAGAATACATTCAGACCGAGTTCTAGCTTAGATGACGTGATGAAATGCTAGCAAGGAGGTCACGAGCTATTCTTGAAGCGATCTTTATGTAAGTAGTTTTGAAGCTTCAATTGTCATGTTGTTAGCATACCACATTATAACTTAAATTAATCTCGAGTTCTAGGTCCGATTCCTACTTCCGAGGAAAGTATATATGCTTTTCTTGTAACATACCATACATTGCTCTGATTCTATAGTAAGCAGCTGACGGACTTGCGTTTCAGAAATCAAAAACTACGATGGCACCACAAATCCAGACCGTTGACAATATAGAAAAGTTCGCTTTCTATATTGACAAAACCAAGAACTGAACCCGGGATCTCAGAGATGGCTTGACACCGTCCGGCTCGCTTTCTTCTTGGCTTTTTTCGAGAGAGGATCTCTTTTTTAGTGTTTACATTTGGGGGGAGGGGTGCCCCTAATTTGTATCATTTAACTATTGGGTTCTGCTAACAAAATCTATATCCTAATCGATGATATAGGGACCTTCCAAGGGCACAAGTCAAGGGCACAAGTCAGTTCAATTTCTACGAAAAGTTGACGCTTTGTCACTGTCTAATCTTATAGGTTAAAACAACGTTATTTTTTAATATAACTGTGAATAAAAGAGGTAGGAATGTTACAGAATTAATAGCAGGAATGTTACAGAATGTACTTTCATTTGCTTTAATTACCTTATTAATTTTAGCAAAACTTGGTCCATGAACTGTAGTTTTAAATGATCGAAAAAGGATAAAACAATTTTCATAAATTCATACCGATACGCGTACCCTCTACCTAAAAAAATAGAAGCGACCTTCTTAATCAATCTATCCATGCTGAAGGTATTAACCAACACATGTTTGATGTGCATAAACAAAAAAAAACCTCTCACTCCAAACGTTTAAACTAGGTATCAGTATCTATATTTTGTCGCCTATCGTGAGTGTGATGAAATGTCAGCTCACAATTTATTCTTGAAACGCTCGAAAAGAGCGGACTTTGAAGGGATTATTTACAGTTGTGTTTTCCTTAGCGAAAATCCGCACAGCGTATCTATGGTTTTTCCTTTTCTGCTCAAAGATGGTCCTTGGTTCCCATAGAAACTAAGATCTGTGGAATATACTTAAGGCGTCTTACACAATACCACGGATGTACAGAATTTCAAACCTTGAGTGAGGTAATTATTTGCTCCTTATATCCATAGGTAATATGGTTTAACTTCATAATGAAGTCATAATACGTACAATAGTCGGCAAGAATTATTGCGTGCAATGTCTGTATGAAATTTAATGTTTTTTTTTAAAGCACGTAGGTACCTTCCAATGAATCGTCTGTATAAATAACAATAGCTCGAATGTTAGATTTTTTTGTATTACGCAATTTGGATGCAGCAAACATCCCAAAATATTGAAATAAATATTGTGATAGGCACTGATGATCCTACAGTTGAAAGTGATTTGTTCAGCAACTGAAAATAGAAACAGAAATAGTAAGTCTAGTATTGCTAAGCTAATAACCATGGAGTTTGACGACACAAAAAAAATACAGTCGAATTGAAAACGTCAATCTTTTTTCAAGTCGGTTAAAAATCGTCGCAGGTCCTTCCCTGCTTGTTGTCACTGGTATATCTTTTGTGCTTTATATAATACTAGTTTAGTTTCAACATAATCTAACATATTATTACTATAAATGACCAAAAATAAAAGCTACAAACTAAACCCCTATCAGTCTGATAAGTATTTGTATTTCGTAACGAAACTTTCAAATTAACAAATGGCATTATCACTAATTATGTAAATGACTTTATTTTCACGTGCGATTATAATTACTGGTTTATTGTGTCTAGTGAAATAGGCAGATAAAAAGGGTGAAATAATCATATTTATGACAGATATATGTATAAGTCAACTCCTGGAAAAATCCTTACTATTGTATTTACTAAACGAATCCAGTTTACAAAAATAGGCAGAGTTTCGAAAAACTGTCCACACAGTCTTACGGATCAGAAGTCTCTCATCATTTCAGCCTCTTCCTATCCACAGCTCAAGATAGGCCTCTCCAACCGATTTCCAGCGCGACAGGTCCATTTCCACCTGCATCCAACGAGACCCAGCAACAGGAGTCTCTCTTAACTATTTATGACTGCATGGTTACATGACCTAATTGCTTAAACGTCGTTCCGCATTAGTATTATTTTTGTATGTCCATGTAGACATCAGAAACGCGAAACCCTTTGCCCTATCACGGAAAAACGGCAACGATTCCATCTGCCATCGCCAATATAGAAATGCCCCAGATATTGAAAACAATCAAGCGTTCCTCGAATCGTCCTCTACATAACTTATCACGGGGCATTAGGTCGCCGCATTGTCACGTTCCGAACGAGATCGATAGAGAACATTTTGGCAATAACCGCCCTGACGGTATGTAGGTGAATGCCGCAGTAATGAAAATAATATCACAAAGGGCGGGAGTCAAATATCTCTGATAAGACAAACTGGACTGAGGCATGAATTTTTCGCAGCTTCTCGCGAAAATCATTCTTCGCGTCCGCATTTATTCGCGAACCCAGAGCGAATAAATGCGAGGAAATCCTACCGTGCTTGTCGTTCCTTTCACGTAATGAATGCCCTAAGTGTAGGTTGCCTTGTATGCTTTCACTTAGTTAGAAGTAAACTACCATACACATGTATTTCGACGAAACCAAATAGTAGAAAGATGTGCTTGTTTTAAAATATGTGGACTCTTTTTATTTAGGACGAAGCAACTTCTCGTAAAAATAGTTAATACGCAACTTGAAAAGTAGCTCTGTGATGAAAAATAAATGAAAGGCGAGTCAAGTATTGCTAATTTAGCCTGTCCTTGGTGCCATTAGTTGGTTGCGTAAAAAATGGGTCAAGGTTCTAACTAGTAGTTAACTTATGGCAAAGAGGCAGTAGATGAGCCAAATATATTATATTTTTTATTTTATAGAACACATTGAATTGGCTTTTAATTAAAGTGGTAGTGCCTAACTGTGATTTTCATATCCAACCACTGTCATCAACTGCGGGACTCTTACCCTTAAAGAGCTAGCAAAGAAATCTTAGGGCTCTCATTTTGCAATGCTGTTAATGAGAAGCATATCCAGCAAAACATTACCTTTTTACATCAAAATGGCCACGGCTACTCTTAAATTTAATAAAAGATGTCTCCGTCTCAATTAGGTTTAATGACTTACTGATACTGATATTTTTACTGTTAATAGAAAAACTTTTATAATATTGGGCTGCCAATCATATTTGCAGTTGGACCTCAAGCCCAAATACTGTCACCTAATAAATTTTATATTGGTATGTGATATCGATGTAAATATATTAGTAAGTGTAACCTTTACCTAATTTTTTAAATTAAAACTCACCAATTAATCCGACAACCCATCTCGTATCTCATTCAAACAATAGTCACGCTTATTCCAAAAAACCTAATTATTAATTTCGAAAGGGCTCCGCAAAAAAAACGGCACGACGCGTCCGTTTGTCCGCGTCTCCTCTAGCGTGGCGGAGATAAAAATTTGAAAAGATGAAATATGGCCGCCGACCCAACGGTCAATGTAACCAGACGCGAGCCTTTTGTGGGTGTAACTGATATTTATATTTGTCTCTTGGTGCGCGAGACGCGATAAGGGGCCGTTTGAATTATTCCCACTTCAAGTGAGGGGTCAATGACGGTAGTCTTGTTACGCTTACTCTTTTGCAGTTCGGCACTAAATTGGAATGTTTCATCAATGACTTACGCTAGTCTTTATTTATTCCTTGTAAGACGAATATCCATACCCGATAAGAGTACAATTTATTTCATATTCCGGCGTACTATCAGTTAATTTATTAGGTGGTTTCAAATAATGCGCTACCTGCAATGCTGCTAAGTATTTCGTAAAATTGAATGTACGTCAGACTATAAAATACTTTAAACAATGTCCTGTGTTTATGTCGTGAATCTAAAAATTAATATCGAACTGCATGTATTTAGTTATGTGCTAGTGGTGTTGGCTAAATAAATGTTGCAATTGTTAATTAATTTCGTTTCTCGTATTTGTGATCATGTAGAGCTATACGACGTCTAATAATTTTATTAAATACAGAAGATTTGATAAAATTTATTATTTTTTTGTATAAATTTAGTAAATAATTCCGGGGATGAAATGATTACACTATAAATAATACCAATAGTAGCGGTGACAGATACTTTAAAATAAGTTACTATCGTAACCGAATCAGAATGCGTGGACAAAATATATTATTTCTAGCTTAATGGCCTTCCTTAACAAGTAGACTATGCAACACTAGATTTTTTTTAATTTGACTGTGTAGGTCATAGTTTACCGCGCTTAACCAAGAAACTCTTAATCTTTATTACCTACATTAGTATGAATTTGGTGTCTTACAGATTTAGACCATTCCTCGAAAAATCAAAACAATTTATGCATTCGTTTTAGCGTAAAAAATAACAGGCCTTGGTCTGTTATTTTTTACGCTAAAACGACAGTTTTTTTATTCAAGTAGGTTACATGTAACACTTTTGAATCGTCATTGAGTACAATGCGGAGAAGACAGCGGTAAGAAACTTAGCAGATTAGTAACAGTAGCAGTACCTTACTTATAGCTATTTGTGGACCACTTTAGACCAAGTCATAAAGTTTTGTTTTGATGAGTGATTAAAACATCAACTGGAATCGGATACTTTGATTTTCGATTAAGCAATCAATGACGTTGATTGTTCAGATACACACGAATACGCGAGCTTCCCATTTTAATTTTACGAACTAGTTCGTTGAGCAAAAATAGTCGAACAAAAAAGAAATAGTTCACTGACACAATTACCAACGCGGGGCTGATAAGGCGAAGACGGTCGAGCCTGGTCGGGGGCGGACGGTGATCGATCACCGCCCGTTGTACGCAGCAGATGTGTACGAGCAAACACCGGGACAGAGGCCAAGCTTGAGCGAGTAGACTAATCGGTTTACCTAGGAACGTGTTCCATATATTTTGCTAGCAACATAGTACCTGATAAAACTGTTGACCTGTATATTAGTGTTGCCGTCGATTCGATTGTTTCAAAAGAGGCCAAAATTATCTAATAATTGATATGACAATCGATAGTATCAATAATATCGATATAATCGATTATATCGATACCTATTTTTATTAGATATAATCGCTTATATCGATACCTATTTTTATTACATATAATCGATTATAATCGATTATGATCGTAGTCAAATACAATATAATCGATATAATCGATTTTATTTACCTATCGGATAAGATAGTATCGCCATGATGGTACAATTCAGGTAGGTACCAAGAAACTTAGCTATCACGTTTTATGAATAAAATGTAGGGTATAAATAACTTTTTCACGGTTTCATTTTGAATGTGTTATGTCTAAGAAGACATTATATGAATGACGATTAAATCTAAAAATAATTGCAAATTAATCGATTATATCGATATAATCGATATCTACTATCGATAGTCAAATCGATTATTATATTATTTAAGGGGGGGAAAATCGATTAATCGATAATCGATTATCCGGCAACACTAATGTATATTAATTCATATATTTTAAGCTTACTAAGTTTCTGCTAATTCATAAAGGTAAAGTATATGTCAGAATTTCATCCCATTACATCATTAGCAGTATCATAGGATAAGACTTTGTATCTGATTTTCTGTGTGAGAGAAAAAGCAATAAACTATTATTATTATTATTACAGGGTAATAGCCTGTATCATTGATATTGCAAGCTTTTAAATATAAAAAACGTAAAAGTTTTAAAGTACGAATGTATGTCGCTTATTCACTAAAAACAATGAATTAATTTTGTAGCTAGAAATAATGAAAAATGTGTGTGTAATTCTAGTGAATAACATGTATAATATACTTTTATCCTAAAATAACGAGAATGAAATCAAAGGGCAACAGCTAGTGGTACAATCATGGGTAATGATTTTTTTAATCAAAATACGTTCTAAATATGGGTTGGTGATCACAAAACTGAGTTTTGTTCGAAAAATCCGTTGTAGTAATTTAATCAATCCAGGAATCCAGCGTAGAACTTCAAATATAACTCGGTATTTGCCAATTAATGTGAGCCCCAAACCATGAAAACCAATCGTCCAAGTTCTTAAAACAAAAAAGTGCTAACTTTTGCTCTGGCTTAGTTTTTTTTTTGATAAACATTTTTTCAAGTGACAAGGTTTTGAGGTCTTCAAGCTGGTGACCCAAACTTCTACGAATAATGCAAATTGTGATGCTAACATCATTAACAAACTATTATAAGGAATCAATGGAGTAAAAGAGGACTTTGTGTTAAACGACCAAATTTATTTTGTGGTAATTGACTGTTATTTTCAAATGCTCTGAAACTATTGAATGATCAGTGAGTGGATAAGTTTCATTGTGACGTCAGACATTGCAATTTTAAAGAATATCTGAACGAATAATTCGTTCAGACTTGAGAGGTATTTTGTCAACATCTCCATATGCAACAGCAGCAAGAAACTTTTTTCTTATTTGAGAGTAGTTCACACAAGCTCATTACCATTTTCGCGGCTACAAAACAGCAGATTTCTCAATCTTTCCAAACACGGAAGCAGGTCACTTCCTAAGGCGCGTTGGCCTTAGGAATTAAGAGGTATTAAAAAGTATCTCAGCCGACATCCCTATTTGCAACAGCATCAAAAAGTTTCTTTCGTATTTGAGGGCAATTCACACAAGCTCATTACGACCAGCTCTTTCCCGTACTACAAACAGCAGATAAGTTCTCAATCTTTTCAAACACGGAAGCAGGTCACTTCCTAAGGCGCGTTGGCCACGTGCTAGTGTTTTACCGGCGGGTACAACGGTTCACGACGGTGTTCATGTCGGAAACAGCATTACACTGAACATTAAGTGGCGATAAGCGCCGCCTTAAATTGGCTCGGCCACGCAAGCCGTGCAACGTGGAATGGAGTGATAGGATACGTTTTTAACTACAGCCATCATCATAATACAAGTGCTTTAGCTACTTACTTCCGCTTATCAGGCCAACACATTTGATGTCTGATACTTATATTGCGGCTGCTTCACGTGCAAACTAACCCGGTGAACTTTCAAATTTTTTTCTTACAAAACTTTTCATCTTAAATTGAATAGTTAGTTAGAGATATTTCCAAAGTGGTAAAATGCGTGTCCTTCTCCCTGTTACTTGGAAAATTAAAGAATGATAAAACTAAAAAACATATAAATGCGCCAGACAATCACACCAATCATCTGGTCTCAAACTAAGGTTTTCCCTTGTACTATGAGTAACAGACGACGGATACCAACTGGGGGCGTCATCCCAGCACACCCAGACCCAAGTCAATTTAGAAAAGTTCGTTTTCCAAATTGACCTGACCGGGAATTGAACCCGGGACCTTACGCGCTTTGGCCGCCTACCTTAGCCACTGCGCCACCGAGGTCGTCTAACTAAATATGATAACTATAACCATGCAAACTTTTAGCGGAAATTGGATTTAACGAAATGTAGTGAGTAGTTTTTTTTACTACTTATGACTAACATAAGTAGTAAACCGTAATTTACCTTTAATTCAATCAACTCCAGTATAAACTTTTATATTGTTACTTGCTGGTGACGTTCATGGGCGAGTCCGATTCGCACTTGGCCGTTTTTTTTATTTAGTTTGATTTATATGGGTTTCTCCTTCGACGAATTTAAGTTCTGAGAATACGTGCAGACCTAATTAATTATCAAGTAGGCACAGAATTATCAAGTTGCGTAAAGTTCTGCCTTGATATCGGAGATCATTTGAGTTGGAAGAGAATGTTTATAGCTAAGTTTACATTCCTTAAAATTTTGTTAGGTATCCCTTTGTAAGGAAATCGGTCTGGAGTGGTCTGTGAATACTGTTTTTGTTGTATCCAAGAAAGTAGTTTTTAGTTCAACCAGCACATTATGGTAGACACTTGCAGGTCAAAATTCCCTTTTATGTCTAGGCAATACAAAGTCCAAACCGTGTAGTTTGACGTGCATTTCCATAACACAAGTGCTAGAACGGAATACTGTCATATTAGGTCAATGTATATGAGGTACGATATTTTTTATATCTTTAAAGGCTGTTACTATCAGCAAGGCTACCTTATCTCATACGTGCGATACAGGCCGCCTTTGTGAGATTCTTCCGTGTCACTGGTTACATTATTATCGTGTATTTGTTTGTATTCTGGAAATATGTAGAGGGGACCATAAGTTTGCAAGATTTCAAATTTTTATAGAGCATCTACGTCTTGATCTTGAACTCATAAATATAGCGTACTTAATATATTTGGAGCTCCTATGTTGTAGTAAATAAAATGGAGACGCCATCTCATTGTTGCTTAGCGGTCTCTTCTAAATTGTCTTTATGTATAAAAATCTCAAAAATACGACAAGGATATTCAGTCGTATTTTCTCTAACAAAAAAGCTAAAAATGTAAATAAACCAATATTTTTATCACATTTAAAAAATGCCAATGATTTTACATAAAATAATCTTTTGAAACTTGTAAGCTAAAAGGTCTCCGGGAACGAATTGCGCCAAATCAAACAGAAGTGTCATAATAGACGTCATCTATTACGTCTATTACTTCATCAGCAAGGCCGCGTTATCTTACACGCGACACAGGCCGCCTTTGTGCGGATATTCCGCGTAACTTGTAACATCATTATCGTGCGTTTGTTTGATTGCTGGAGATAAACGGAGGGCGCCTGAGGCGAGAAGAGGAAACTTCAGTGAGGCATCAACTAGATTACCGAACTCCACAAATAAAATTCGCGGGGCATCGACATTTTAGTCTTCGAAAGCCTATACTAATGTGGGCTGAAGAGTAATGTTATTTACGAAAGTAGCACAAAGTTTGTATATAGGTATACTAGCAGTGAATTATGAAAAGACTAGCTGTGCCCGCGACTTCGTTCGCGTGGACTACATCCTTTCATGGACGGTTTTACCCCTTTCTCCCCTAATATTCGAAACAAAAAGTAGTCTAAGATATTATAATCCAAGTTTCGAGCTATATTTGTGCCAAATTTCATATCTCTAACTTCAAAAATAAATATTTTTCCATATAAACTTTCAAAGGTGGTATTACCCACATCCCCCTTATTTTCTAACAAAAAGTAGCCTATGTCCGTTCTTGTGATTCAACGTATACCTATACCAAATTTCATCAAAATCCGTTCAGCCGTTTAGGCGTGAAAGAGTAACAGACGGACAGACAGACAGACAGACAGAGTTACTTTCACATTTATAATATTAGTATGGATTCACTTTAGAATGATGCGTATAATGCAATGTATATAAGCAAATATGTACTGTAAACATTACAAGCGAGAAAGTTGTCAACAATGTATAAATATCTTGATGTATAGATGTCTGGTTGTATATTCTTTACTCTTTTACGCAAATCTACTAAACGGATTTGGATTATATGATATGAGATTGAAATATACTTGTTATTCCAAAAGGCAAAGGCAAAGTCAGAGTTTGTGAATCGTAGTAATATAGTACCCATTGGTCAACTAAGTGTTTTTACTAGAGGATACTTTGACTTATCCAATGAATTCGACAATCTATTTAATAAATCCTAATAATTACTACTGTCTTAAATTTTAAAGACATATATAAATAATGTATTCTACGAATACTGTAAACGCGAGAGTTTAAAGGATTGCATGAATTTGTACGTACTTGTGCACGTAAAAGCAGAAAAGAGTTACGCAGATTAGATACTAGTACTAAAAGTTAAGCGGAAAAGTTGCAGAAATCAACTACTTAGTTATGAATAAATTATCGTCCTGTATCAAAACCTTATATGTAGGACACCGCTTAGTAGATAATACGAACTAATCGTGTTTTGAAATATTTGGTACACACCAATTCGATCAAACCAACTGTAACTTATACACACACGTAATTATTATTTTTTAAAGAAAGTGCTTTACTTTATCGCAAATTAAGCTCAGAATTCCTGATCACATGCACATTTTATTTTACGTTAACGAGTTCTACGTAAATATTCCAATACGGAAAACTCAAAATGAGGGAGCGCAAATCCTTGCAGAATGAGCTCGTAATTTATTGCAGCTCGTTCCCTATAGTTCGTTTTACATATTCACTCTTCAGTTTGGAGATCGCAGATCGAACCGTTCAATAGATTTGCTCTCCCTGCTTAATTTATTGCCGATTGCCAACGCAAGAGGGCGTTGAATTACAACCGCCTAAGTAATGGCCGCTCAGATTTGAATACGGAAACGAATCTATTTTGTTCTGTTAAAGACTTTCGTTTGTTTTTATTACTTTTCTTTACGTTTCAATCTCTTTTAGAGATATAAGTATCTCAAGGGATGTGGGGTTTCAATGCAGTGTCGCGCAATAATCTTTGATTTTGTCACGTGCAATGGCGAGGGGTAACTTTTCGAATGACTGTCGGACCCCTTACCTGCTTTAAAATGTATCGTTCAAAGATTTTGTTTTGTTTTTTTCTTTTTGTTAGCTTTCTATAAAGCATTAAATTTTATGAGAATCAAGTTCTTTGTTTGATGATATCCGTAGCTGAGAGGCGAGTGGACCTGACTTGGCGTGACGCTGATCTCTGAGGTCCCATGTTCTATTCTCGGTCAGTTCAATATAGAAAATGGACTTTTACATAAATTGTCTTAGATCTGGACATTGTGATATTGCCGTTTTTTCTATTTCTGTAACACAATCCTCAAGCTACTTATCACAGCATCAAAACAATGTTGTACCATAAAAATACTATTGTTATTTATTAAGTATTGTGAGTTTAACAAAATTATTTTTGCTGTTTCAGGTACGACCAACAACAAAGCATGGTAAACACTTCAAATAAGTAAAATAAAAAATTATTTTATATGTATTATTTAATTTAAATGTATGTACTCAAAATACCGGATTGCATTATTAAATATAATTTTAAATATATAAACAGACATAACTTTGAAGTTTCATATTAAAAATGCCGAAATGGCGGGCTGCAAAATCTCAAAAATTCCAAGCATACATTGTTTACTATAAATCACAGCTTGTCACGTCAAAACGTAGTTAATATCAAACGTAACGATAACAATTCGCGTTGAAATAAATATTTTGCGTGTCAGCGCAAGCAGGTGCGCGGATCAGAATTTGTCCCGTCAGCAAACATAACAGGGGCCATTATTACACTTGCCCAAAGTTCCCTTTTAGAGCAAGGGCTAGTCGTCATGCAAGTTTGCAGGATATTTATTTTTCTACTATTACGAAAAAATGCTCCTCAAATAACTTCTTTGTGTAGGTACTTACTAGTGTTATTCTCCAGCTCAATCAGGAATAAACGATAATATGATTTTTTAATCTGTATTCCAAATATTAAAATTTGAACGTTTTAATAAAATTACCAATTTTTTTTGTAAAAATGTTTAAAGAAAAAGATAACACAATAAGTAGGTTCACGAGCGTTTATACTGGCGTCACCACTAGGTGTGGTCGGTAATGTTCTCTTTATCAATAAGATATTGCCATTTTGTCTACTAACATACTCTTGGATAGGTATGTTTTTGTTCCCTATTTTAGCTTTAATAAGGAACGTATCCATCTGTTTCATGTCTCACTAAAGACTAAGGCATCTATCATTACTTAATCACCACGCTCATCGGATTCAATTTGGTTGTTAAAAACCCGAGCAATTTTTACAAATCGAACAAATTTTGCTTGCCCGGGAATTGATATGTTCAATTCTTAGATTCGAAAGCTAAGACCTAGGCCATGAACGGATGGCATTGGTTTTTATCAAATTTACAGCTTGCAGTTCATATCAATGATTGTCGTCTATCTCTAGCACTAGCCCTCAGAGCTGGGCATCCTGATATATAGCCGATGAGAAACACGAAAGAAAACAGTTTTTCATTGATTCAGTGGCACATCTGGCGACGAAACGCCTCGGGCTTTCCATTTTGATGACCTGACTTGACATTTTTATTGCTCGCCATATTTTCTAAGGCCTCCGAGACATTCCGACGTAAAATATTGTGAAACTTGAAAGAGAGGACGCGACAGATATTATGATATTAGAGACACGATATATTGAAGAACTTTCGACTTTGAAGCAACACTTTTGTCTTTGTTGATTTGATGTTTCATACGATTGGATTAAAACTGTCAGTGTACAGGGCTCGTTTCAATGAGCTGTTACTTATCGATTAAAAATATGCGTCTAAAATAACCAGGCCAGTACCTAACAAGCTTTCCCAAAAACAATGCTTTAACTTTTTCTTAGCTTAATTCTTTAACCAACATAAAAAATGAAATATACTTTTTGCATTACTGTTTTTTATGGACTTTTAGTTCCCGTACTCTAGCTAAAGGTTGATTGAAAGAATTTGCTAGCGATCCAGCGGTTAGGTATAAACATTACCGTTATTTGACCGGTAAACCAATTTCTGCAAAAAGAGCCTGTAAAATGTCCATCAGTTTTTAAATTATTTTTTTACGTTTGAGTACTTAGGAAAATACAATAAATTTATTGCACGTTAGTCTTCTATACAAAGATTTCTAAACATAATATAAATTTGGAATATAGATGATAAATAAAATAATTATTTGCCCCGAAATTACACCAATGTATTTGCGTGTAACAGTTAGTAACCAAATTAACTTGCTACCCAAATGTTGCCTAATCCTACATTTGCTAATAGGTCGCGTTACAGCTGATATAAGCAGAATTATTAAAAGCCTTGCGAGTTATTATCCTTCATTCATTTAATAACTTAGCAAATTAGATAAAATTTGTTATTTAGGTAAAATAATATTTAGCACGCTCATTATATTATACCAACATTACACGATAAATATGGCAGACAAAATTACGGCTTTCCAAGAATAATTTCAGCTTTAGAAGTACGAGAAATATATTATTAAGACCAAACCAAGAACCGCCTTTGCCTGTGAGTTTGTTGATACTTTTAGAGTTGCCGAATATCAGATTTAATTATAAATCATACATTTAAAATTCCCTTAATTTGGATAAAAACGCTTGAATTTACGACATAAGACCAGTTAAATTTATGTCGATTCCGCCATTACTAAATGGTTAGTGATGACTAATATAACAATTATAATAGGTACGGTAGGCCATCTTGGATTTGTAATTCGTCATACCGTCTAGTACTAATCAACCCGTTTTATCTGATACCTATATTGAGGCCTTATCCTGCCCTCCCCTTTCCATCACAGAACCACAAGAGCCGGCCAACGATGTCATCGCTTCAACGTGGAAAATATTCCAATGCGGACAAAAAAATTTGGTAACTCTTATCTTTGCCGGACCATAAAGAAATTAAAGCACTATTGAAAATTATAAAAATCAATAAAGGCAGAAGAGACACGTCAAATTTGTTACACCCCTTCGTCTTTGTGTGTTGGATTTAAAATTAAAGCCTTTTAAAATTTCTGTTGACTGTGGATCACAACTATTTGCTTGGTCAACTAATGAATTGAATAATTAAGAAATTAAAAATTAAAATATGTTAACAATATCACAGATTATATGTCATTTCGTGAAAAAATGGGTATCTAGTAATTAAATTCGTAACGAAAATTTGACTTTTAATCTTTTTCCTTTAACACCATAACTACGGGTCACAAAATGAAAAAAAAAACATCTTACTAATAAAAACGTTAACGGGACACCGGGAAACCCACTAAAAAGTACTAATTATTAAAAATTATATTTTTACTTTATACTACGAGTACGTTAGTATCAGATTTCTTTCCATTTTTTGCAAAGGAGTGAATAATACATATATTCAGATAAATATTTAAACACCCACACATAGAAGGACACCTACCAATGTTCACAAATGTGTACACATGATTGAGATCCCTGAAAGATATTTATAACGTCATTAAATTACTTTACAAGAAGGCGTATCGAATAAGAGGATGTTTTCTTACACAATATTATACATGTTATTTTGGTACGCAAACTAACTTTGTTAACTCTCTAACTTCATCAAAGCGAGCCTACACAAAACACAATTTGACATGATTGATCAAAGAAACTAAGAAAAACAAAGACGGATCCGAAATAACTGTTTTCCTTTTTACCGCAACCATTTTCGAGTATTAAATATTAACAGGCTTCGGAACTTTGTAATGAAATTATTGGAAAAATGTAGCTGATATTAGAGGAACAAACTTTCAGCGCCGAGTTAATGTTGTAGTCGGAAATAAAGCTTGAGATTATTTATAACTAGCTGTGCCCGCGACTTCGTTCGCGTGGACTACATCATAGGATGATCTCCCCTAATATTCGAAACAAAAAGTAGAATATAATATTTCAATCCAAGTTTTTATATTTGTGCTAAATTTCATATCTCTAACTTTAAAAATTAACATATTATCATATAAACTTTCAAAGGTGGTATTAGCCCAATGGGGCTAATACCACCTTTGAAAGTTTAATAAGGAGGTGGGGTAATGACCCCACCTCCTTATTTTCTAACAAAAAGTAGCGTATGTTCGTTCTTGAGGTTCAACGTATAACTATACCAAACTTCATAAAAATCGGTTTAGAGGTTTAAGCGGGAAAGCGTAACAGATAGACAGAGTTATTTTTTTATTTTTATAATGCACTCCAAGATTGACCTCATCCCACCTGATGTTAAGTGGTAATGACTTCC
Organism: Glyphodes pyloalis; assembly: GCA_037074685.1. NCBI lineage: Eukaryota > Metazoa > Arthropoda > Insecta > Lepidoptera > Crambidae > Glyphodes > Glyphodes pyloalis. The sequence continues at coordinate 13,861,157 of JAYKKO010000013.1, forward strand.
TAGCTTAAGGGCGAAAAATATAGCATAGTAAAACTGTTACTAGACTTGTCGCCCTTACTTTGAAGGCTTGACCCCTGCTACTAATGTAGCACCCACCAAGAGCTCTGGAAATCTTACTGACACGCAGGAACACAACAACACCGGAGTGATTGTTATTTGGCTGCGGTCTTCTGTAAGGTGAAGGTATTTCACCAGTCGGGCTGCTCCAGTTAGAGCGATAAATCGCTTTGCCCTGCCTCTCTTAAAGTTACTTTCTCGTTTATAATATTAGTAGGGATATGTACATATACATTTACGCGAGGAAATGAAATCACATCATCTTCGTTTGTCTAAAACATACAAGTTTTTTTTAAGAACTAACTATCAAATTCTTGAGTACCACATTAATGATTGACCCATACTTCAGAAGTTATTGTGTTTAAGGTTAAGGAGTTTATTTTTGCTATTAAAAATAGCTTTAACGCGAATGTTTCTCTTAAACGTTGATGTTTGTAAAATAAAGTTGTCAGTGACATTTTCGTAGATTTATATTAAAATTATAATAGTAATAAAACATCATCAATGATGTTCATTTCACATCTTGTTCATCTCATTTGTATTCTTTTACAATCGACCACAGTTGGATCTCGTTAAATTTATGCTTGATTTTCGCCACGATTGAGTCTAGAGAAAATAATTTACATTAATGAGTCCACTTTGAATTCATATCTAGTAGGTATTGAATGATTTGTACCGCGGACAACTTAAATAAGACCCCTTAAATCGTCTTGAAACGAATACCCCATACTTATTCATTGGCCTGTACGGAATTGAATATTTCTCGTGATCTATAGTCGAATTATTAAAATTAAATAGACATTGGCAAGAAATAAAGCCTGTTGCAAATAAAGTCTGGTTGTATATTTTATACTTTTTTCTTTTATATGAATAAATGAATATGTTTATAATGAAATATCTGTAGTATTTAATATCTGTAGTATTTAAGTTATTGCATTTTTTAAATTCATACACAGATTATTACTGTTACACCACACCCATAAACAAACCCTCCCTATGACCCAATGGATGGAATGAATTGAAAATGAAATGGTTGACTGGTAGAGAATTTTCCTAGCGTAAATGCCATCTCTGGTACCTTTTTATGCGAAATAGTTTATAAATACAAAAAAAATATAGATAAAAGATTGTAGGTCAAATGTCACCCTCATTGTTCACACAATCACGTTGCTAGATCAAATTTTAGGTTCCCTGCAAGCAGGGCTGCAAAGGGCCATCCATCAGGCTCCTGCCCTACAAGAAGGCTTACTTCCCTCATGAATATTAATCGTCCTGGTTATCCTGTGAACTGAGGCTTGGAAAAAATATATGTTATGTTTTACTCGATTCTTTTTCGAGTGTGACTGATGGCTGAATGTACAGACATTATCATTAGTTTTTATACACTTTAGTACTTTGTCATACTTAGCATTGTCCTGATTGAGTAGTCAATTAGATAATAAGATGGTTAGCTTAATGTGCAAAGGTATTGAGTTGTTTACAGACTTAAGATGGTTGCTGTAAATTGTTGTCACTCAGAGAGTAAGGGAGAGTTGTTAGTCAGTTAATTCATAGGTACATAGCGATTTATCGCTCGAACTGGAGCTGCCCGACTGGTGAAATACCTCCACGTTACAGAAAACTAGAGCCAAATAACAATCACTTCTGTTGTTATGTTCCTGCATGTGAGTAAGGTTTCCAGAGCTCCTGGGGGGGATTAGTAGCAGGGGTTAGGCCTTCAAGGTAAGGGCGACAAATCCAGTAACAGATTTATTATGCTGTACTTGTCGCCCTTAAGCTAGGATCTCATTACCACTTAACATCAGGTGGGATGAGGTCAATCTTGAAGTGATATATGTATAAAAAAAAGTATTTTATTAATGTAAATTGTATAAGTAATATTATGAATCGTCTGTATAATCAAAATGAAGCTATCTCCGGTTCGGAACCAAAAACTTACAGCGAAGTTTCCTTCCAAAATCTCAGTAGTTTTCGTTACAAAAGTAGCTATACTTTTAACTACTTTTGAACAAAACATGGTGTGTCAAATGTCAAAATAAATTCTAGTTTTATTTATAAGTTAGGGTACTAACTTCATCAATCACACTGAATTATACAATTTTGTAAATGGCTTATATTATAGTTATGAATGAAATCCTGGTTAATCTTTGTAACAACGATTTATATTTTGTATTACCATTGTAACCTTTTAGTAAGTACCGTGGTCTCATAGGGTTAGTGATGTCGCAAATACAGTTCCCCGTGGACCTTCCAGCCTTAGATATAGGCACTTCTAACACACCCCGCTGCCGGTATTCGGAAAATTTCCTCGGAAATCCCGCACACTGATATTATTCACACTTTTTCTCTTTTTATCTACTCTACACGATAAAAACTGGCGAAAAATACATCGCATGCCGTGCTTCGACCAAATGCTTGCGTAAATAATATGTATGTTCGGGATATTTTATCAATATTTTCATTCGGCTCTGGTTTTGCGCGTTGTGTTTACCTAGGGTAATTTTACTTAAAGTTCAATTTTAAACAACGGTCGTTTGTGAAGTATGATATAATTTACATTTTGTTGGTTTGGTTTGGTTGCTACAATCTATTTAAGTAAACATTGTGTCAAATTATGATGGGCATTTACACTAGCTTGCGTACACAATAATGATTAAAATATGTTCGACCCACATATTGTCACCATGAATACATTTTCAAATGAAAATTATGTACCATTCGCTGTGTAACGGCGTTAGAATTTTTTTAACCAGTCCTTTACATTCATATTTAAGTTCTTTTGTAAGAATATAAGCATCTTAAATAAAAAAAAACAAATTTCTCTTTTTTGGTACCTATATGTTTATATATTTTGTACGGTGGTTGTTTAATTTGTCAACTAAAAATTAAACATAGAAGTGCGACTAAAATTCATACACAACGTCAAATCAGAGTTATAGGTAATATTCCATTAACATATTTGTATTGAGAAAGTTGTGTCAAAATTTGGAATCCAACAGCTTGTGGCGGCCACGATTTCTATCAAATATATTTAGCTAAGAACACTCCCGAACACTAATTTATCCTACGAACAAAAAAACCAAATTAAAATCATTTCATCCGTTTGCGAGCTTCGATTCCATAGACAGGCACACACTAACACACAGACAGACTGATACGCTAAACCTATAACACGCCGTTTATGGTGATTGATTAGTCGTCTACAGCTTTCAGTTAGCACAGTCGGAAGAGCATTGAACGTGTTATGTAAAAGTCTTTTATATAAAATAATTTACTTTTTAATCCATAATGCAGCCGGCAAAAAGATGGCTTCCAAAATTCATTATTTTACCCTGCAGAAAGGATATCAATAAGCCCAAGTAAGTAGTAACAGCAGTGATGGTAAAATAATGATTCAATCTCGACGATAAATTGAGTCGCAGGGCGCTTGCGTTGCCACATCGACATTTCCGTATTCCGAAAAAGAAAATGCGAAGCTATTAGAAAGGGGTGTGCAAGTACATAAGCCTCCAATAATAAAGTATAAATGATGAGAACGAGGGAGACTAGGATCCGTGGTTCGCGAAGATTTATGATAAGATCCCAACTTATGGATGTCGCCTCCCACAGTGTCGGTGGTCACATGCTGTGTCGTCAATGTAGGCTAATGTTTGGCTACCTTTGTTTTTAGGTAAAGATTGATCTTTTACTGGCAATGTGGAATGTTTATTTTAAAATAGCGACACAATTTACTTGTTAAATTTTTTAGCCTAAGGCTCTTAAGTCGAGTAACAAAATTGTTTAATCGAGAATGTACAGTCACGAGCAATCAAATGTAAACGCTGCAGCTCTTGAAACGTTACCGCAAGGTTCACTTTAGAATGAGTCGGGATACATATTAGCTCACGTTTAGTACTGTACTCGGAAAATATTTATGGATTACGAAAATAAGTCGTTTAAAGCCAATGTATCTGTCGCGGTTACGAAAACAGATTTTCAAGCAATTGGCTACTTGACAGTTTTTGAAAAAGTATTGTAAAATGTGCGCCCGTTCATTTTATATCCCAAGCAATTCGATTTATCTGGAAATAATCTAAATAACCAGAGAAAAATAAGATTTTGTGTAACACATTTAAAAAGTGCGCGAAAACGCCTAGTCGCGTCACTGCTGCAATTATGACGTCAACGTCCTAGACAATGAATCGATACGCATAGGAACGACTTAATTAAGATAAACGGAAAATGTTTCAATAAATTTTTTATACGATTAGAGACACAATAATTCAATTTAATCGGGAAAATAATCATTGTTTCGCCACATTAAAATAAATAATTTTCGTTTCGGATCTTTTGTTCCACAGATGAAAAAACTAAAATTTATTTTGCAAAAATAAAATACTAACTATGCTTTTAATTAAAAAGTAAAAATGTAAAATGATTACTTAACTAATAGCTAACGTAACACTTTTCATATTTTATTGTTAACACTGTCAAGTAGCCAATTGAAAATTGTATGGCGTTCATGTGTTCAAACCAACGTGACATTCCAAATCGTCCATTCATTTTTCATCTGTCTGTCTAACTTACAGTTTTAAGTAATATTTCCCTTTATTAGAAATAATTTTGACACTTGAAAAAATCTTTCACGTTCGTTTACTTACCTGTTTTTATAAAAAAAAATTTGCCCCCCGTGACTACAAACGTGTGATGCTAGAAAAAACTAAGTTTTTAGTAATAAATAGCCTATGTTATTCTAAGTGAATGTCGCTTTCTAATAAGGAAATAATTTTAGAAATCGGCACAGTAGTTTTCGAGTTTATTCATTAAAAATATACAAATCTTTTCTCTTTTTAATATTAGTAGTGAAGATAAAGAAAATTTTCCTTCTTCCCTATTTTTATTATTATTTTATCTAAACAATAATAGTAACATACAATTTGATCCTTTAAGTCACGCCTAAGAATGATTTAACAAGCGTGGAATATCGTTATTTTTATTAAAATACTTGTAGAACAGTTTTTTTTAAGAAAATCGTCTCGGCTGTAGTACGCCCATGTTTGACTTTCTTTTAGATCACATAATTTGACCCCAAATAGAGTTTCACGAGTATTTAAATTAACAAGGACTGCATTAACAAGGACATTGACTAGTTAATTTATAAATAACATTAACTGGATCTTATTAAGGTAGGATTAAGGTCCTTTACATATCTACTTTATTAGCTCAAAGCCCAATCTACTTGAGTCATTTGCGAGCACTCAGCGAAGAATGCAAATGCGGCATCAGCGGTTAATTAAAAGTTAATTACACGTTTTAACGTCACCCGTTACGTTACGAAGTCGAGTAATGAGAACAAATTAGTGAATCGGTTGACCCTGCGTAATGCGTGGCGGAGTATTTGCATTAATTTGCACACTGTCTCTGTGACTATTGATGTCGAAATAATGGAAATATCGATAACTTAATGTCGTAAAAAGAGTTTGAAATTATATCTTTTTATTTTGCCTATATTTTCCAAATACTAATCGTAGGCTACTCCAATCCAATCCAATTGATTTTGTTAATTGAAAAAGTTTGAGTCGATGATTTTTGCCAAAGAGGCTGACGTGAGAAATGGTACATTCTATTTTGACAGAAAATTTTAGGTCAAAACTCATTCTACTGTTTCGATGTTAAAAGGTTTAATTTTTATTTTACAAGTTTGTGATTTTTTTAATCATGTTTAACCAGGTTTTGTACAGTTTTTGTAGCGTGTTAATTTTTAGGAATAAAATACTATTTTCTTTTTAAGCCACAAACAAAACCTCACTTACATTACATTCAAACGTCTTACTTATTTTGCGTAAATACATATATTTGGATTAGTAAGTAGTAAAAATCTTCTTCTGAAAGCTGTTTGCGAAAAAAACAACAAAAACTTTATATTCAACCGTATTTTTTTTAAATCCATGTAAAAATATATCTGCAAATCAGTGTTAATTATTTTAAGTTTATTACATTTTGAAAAAGCTTTAGTACGCAGTTGCATAAACTTGGTTTATTTGACCATCCTGAATGTTAATTTATAGTTATCGATAAGGGTCTGTGGACAACACTAGCGGTCCTGTGCCTATTCCGGGTAAATGCCGAATACAGGCAGCGAATTGTGATGTCGACTTTCTATGCTTATTCGCACGGAAAATTCGTGCTTAATTTAGTTTATTGAGTAAATAGCGCAGTCGAATTAATTAGGGAAAATCCAATGCACGTTGTAATTGGACTCTCAAGTTATTTACTTTTTCTGTGTGTTTAGTTTGAGTTGTGTACCTATCAGTAATTGCAAGATTAAGCTTCTAGATGTGATTGTATAAAAATACACAGACTGCATCTTTCTGTAGTTTCTATCACAGATGAGCGGCTCGCCGTGACTTTGCATACGTTATTACATTATTATCGAGCAATCATTGTCGAATTTGGTCCAGTATTGAAGTTATGTATATGTCGCAGGCATATTGAGTAAATCCGCCGTTTACATACGGCGTCGTCAGTTTAAAAACTAATGCTGGTTTGTAAAATGCCGAGGACAAAATGTCATTATGTATAATGACGCGGCAAATTTAAGTGTTGCTTGACAAAGCTAGGGTGACCATATAATTTGGTTTGCAAAGGACAGTATTATTGAAATCTATAAAACTAAACAACTGTAAATTTAATAGTGTTAAAAATATGTAAGTAATTGATATTCAACAAAAGTCCTTTTTGTTACTTGAATATTTTAATGAAGTAGGTCTAATTTTTCCAAACAGTGTTTTATTCATAGTCACCCCAAAACTACAACAAACTGTTGTCATTTTGCCTGATTTTGCATTCGGCATATTACATATCAGCGAGCGTTTTTAAACTGACGACGCCGTATGTAAACGGCGGACTTATTCAAAATGCCTGCGACATATATACTTGTAACACACATGTTACTTACATATTCATTTTTATTTAAATTGATTACATTATAAAAAGTGGCGTTTTCAAGGATGACATAGTATGGAAACTGGGTTATTATTTCGGGGACCTTGGTTCAATTCTTGGTTCGAGCATGTGAGTATGTTTCGTATTTTGGAAAGTAACACGGATTTGTGATCTCCAATTTGCATTTAGCTAGCTTAAAGTAAAGCCAATACACATTGTTGTAACAAGGACTTTATTTCAATGATGGAGGCATTTGCCCTGCAATAAGACATAGAATAATCAAAACCTTACTTTACCTCGCTATCCCAATAATGGGTCTATTAGTTAATATTTCTTAAACAATCGTGTATTTTGACTATGTAAATAATGTATGAAAGTTATGAAAACGTTATGTTAAAACTAATTCCTACGCAAAATATGGCTGTTTGCAACTAGTTGAAATAGTTTAATTTTTTTAAGGGATGTGATAATTGAGGTGAATTGTTTACCTATATGTATAAACATCTACTGGCTTATCTAAGGACCGGTTTATTAAAACTAAACTGTTTCCATTTTGGAAACTAAAAATAACTAGAATACCTGTCGTGTTTCTTTTTCGCTTAACTCGTTATCGTTTTGTTGCAAAAATATTCGATCGAGCATATATTGTAAAAGGTAAAAAAAGAAACTTCGTACACGAACATCAGTTTGCTTCCTAGTGGGAAGTTTATTTATTTTAAAAATACTTTTGCACTACCGTTTCCATGCGTCATGTCATATTTGTTTTTCAATTTGAACTGATTTTTTTATACAGAGCGGAGAAATTATTATGTAAATTATAACTTTCGATAGAATTCGATTTGCTTGAGTTATGTCTGCTGGTGACAGATGCATAGTATAGACATTCGAACAGTGAAGTTAATTATGTCTAGTAACTCAGCTAACGATTTTGAACTTTAACATATACAAAAACTACGAATAATATTTTTGCAGAGTGACATATTACACATCGTAAGCGTGTCAACATATAATGTTTTATGTGGGTATTGACACGAAAAATTAAAAAACTGTTTTTTCAAATTCATGTTCAGACGGCAGTTATCGCCATACTAGTAATGTAGTGTTAATATTTAACATTTGTAATGTGTTTGTTTGGTACTATGTACCAAAAAAAATACCGTTTTTAACAAACATTAGGTGTACTTTGTATTTTATTTGGAAAGTACTTTGTTGCTTGATTTTTATAGTGATTATTTAATTAGCATTCTGTATTCGCTCAAAGATATTATCAGTCCAAATAGCGATCATTAAAGGAGACGATGGTTTTAAATAAATAAATATTTTATAAAATTACACTGCTCTGATTCTGTGGTAATGCAACTTGCGTGGCAAAAATCAGAAACCACGACGACTACCACAGCACGCCGACCCGAAATAATATAGAAAAGTTTTTTACCATATTGGCTCGATTGGAAATCAAACCCGGCCCTCAAAGATGGTGCGATGCCAAAGTCTAACTTGCTTGCCAACCGATTACGGAAGTCGTCATGGTGGTATTGTATGGGAATGTAGAGTAAAAAAGGTGTTTCAATTAGTACATGTCATAAAGTAGCTAAATACAGGGGTTATACCGGAATAAATAATAATCTAGTCCTATAATAAAATCACATGGGACAAGTTCATAATTTTGTCCATATCAGTTAATTATTACAAACTCTGGTATTGTGCCTCATTGCTTCTTACTTTATTGTGGCAGGAATGCGTGTTAACATAGGGTAACGGCTTCGAACAATGGTCCATGCGGGCTGCACAGATAAACTTCAGAATCGGAACGACATCACGCACCAGCCTAACGATAACAAACTTTACCCACTAAATATTAGATTCTAAATTTGCCCGGCACAACATCGGCGAGTAACAACGCCTGAATAATCATTCATGTAAATGGCATGCCTCCGGAACCAACATTACGTAGTTTGCCCTCGATACGAGAGGCAAGTCAGGATGAATGGATTAACCAAATCCTGCATGGCTAATGCGTTTTGAAATACATATTTTCAATAGGCATGTCTCTTTCTTACTGGATTTATTTTTGCTATCTATATACCATAGATAAGGCTGTATTGTATCGTCATTTGTTTCTATAACTATAATTAATACCAGATATGATTAGCTTTGGGTTAAGCAAAGTGATTGAAAGTGCATTAACTTGTTATGTGTGCTTAGGAATAATTAAATATTGAAAAGACAAATGTAATACAATTTTGTTAAAAACAACATAGTATATTTTACAACATCATTAAAAAGTACATTTAGACGAAAACCATGCAAAGTAGTAAAAACATACTTACATAATGATTGATGATGTAATAAAAAAGGCATATTGAAACTAATTAATATGGACATTTATTTATCGTCCAAATCACAAATAAGCGTCTGATTTATGGAATTACGTAAATATATATTGTATCTATCTTATTTTGATTACATGATAGGTACGAGTAGATAAGATTGTAATTTTCAATCGTCAATCTAAAAGTTAATTTTATCATCGAATGAAATATTTTTCGGTAAGTGTGGTTCTAGTTATGCATTAGTATTCCGTAGTTATCGATTTATACATTTTAAATACCTTTTAAAAAGATATATAATCTTTTTTTATTACTTGTTACTAAAATTTCCATAATCATTATTTTAATTGTATTTTTTTATAGAAACTTTACAAATTTTAGTGTTTACATTTGACTACGTAATAGTTTAACTTTTAATTTAATTGAATACTCGTTATATACAACTTTCTTCCAAACTACTATTACTTCTTCATATAGGTATCAAAAACTTATTTTATTGCTTTCTGTAGCACTTTAGAAGTTGAGCTTACCTGACCTAAGCTTAAAAAAAAACAAGTTTACAAAATTCATAGCACTTTTTTTATTTTGTTAAGAGTTTAAAGGTCTTTCATTACAATACAACATTACAATATAAGTTCTACCAAATAACAGCTTATTTGTACTTGTAAAATATGCGCTATGCCTACGATACACGGTCATACTTGTACATGGTAAAACTATGAGTGTTTTTAAGGAACAACGAACTACTAAAAACTTAATCAATTTACACGAGTCATACAAAAAGTTAATTTGACGTCAACAAAAAACAACTGCCGTTTAAGAGATTGTCAGATAATCACATTGAAGGCCAGACAAGTTATCGCGTAAACAACTTAATTGCAATGTGAAGGGCTATGCTAAACTCAGTATTTCGCTAGCCGTCTGCGACGATGGATTTCTTCAACAAAGTTGTCGTCATCACCGGTGCGAGTTCTGGAATAGGAGCTGCCACAGCCGAATTGTTCGCGAAACAATCCGCCAGCTTAGTACTCGTCGGCAGGAATGAAATTTCCCTGCGCAACGTCGCCGCAAAATGCGAGAAAGCCAATGGCATCAAGCCTTTGATTGTGAAAGCTGAGCTGAGCATCGATGATGACGTCAGGAAAATAATCAGCGAAACTGTCGATGTATTCGGACGCATTGATGTTCTAGTGAATAACGCTGGATTCGGAGGCAAAGCGGGGCTTTTGGACGGCATCGAACCGTACGACACCATCATGGCAACGAACATGCGAGCGGCTTACCTCCTGACTAGCCTTGCTACGCCTCATTTGGTGAAGTCTAAAGGGAACATCATTAACGTATCGAGTGTCGCCGCGTTCAAAGTAATCAAAGACTTAGATTTCCTGCCCTACTGCATTTCTAAAGCTGCTTTAGATCAATTTACGAGATGTGCTGCTGTGGAGCTTGCTAAAAGTGGCGTACGTGTTAATTCAGTGAATCCAGGAGCTGTTAGAACGCCGTTTGTACAAGCTGCTGGTTTTAGTAAGGAGCAATCGGATGAACTTTACAAGATGCGTGATAAAACGATGCCGCTAGGGAAAGTAGTTGAAAGTGAAGAGGTCGCTGACCTCATTGTTTATCTTGCAAGCAACCGTGCACGCAGTATTACAGGTGCTATTCATGTTATTGACAATGGGGAAGTTCTAGTGTGAGATAAAAAAGGAGAAAAAAAATCCATCTGAATATCAAAATATAATTATGATATACTAATTTATACGTCGTATGTAAATGACTTGGTCATTTTACAGTGTTTAAAAATGTAATATGTACTTATGATTAAAAATAAATTGTTAATATAAAATTATCATAGGCGTAAAATAGTACAATGTTAATTAAACAACACAAAATGATTAAAAAGTATCATTTTAACATGAGTGTTTGATAACTTTTGTCGCGTACTAAGTCAGCGCAAAAGTGAAAGACGGTCGTTTAGAGGTGTATTCCACCTACCTTCTCCTTCTTCTTCTTACTCCTTTGATGCTGTATGTCCAGTAGTGTTATATTGTTGTGTTGTTGTGACCTAATTGTTTAATATTGTAACTATGTTTTTTTTTTTTCTACTTTTTCCAAATATGTTAAGTGTATAAAACTACATTGTATAATATATTAACTCTCTGTATTGTTTATGTATATTTTACTAGTATTTGTTATTTTTTCTTTGTTCTGTTTTAAACTTTTCTTGTTACTTTTATATTGCGCCACTCACCACAAGGTCTCACCTGAAAACCAGCGCTGATGCAGCATTGCGCTGCAGCAGCTCATGCTGAGGCTGGGACCTTTTGGCACATAAATGTACCTTATATAAATACAGAAATACTTACTATATGTACAAAAGTTGTGTATCTATGTGTGCCAATAAATGTTTTTTCTTTCTTTCTTTCTTTCAAAATGTACGAAGAAAATTTTGCTTGCCATATTTTCCTTGTAACAAGATTGTATTCTTCGAGATAAATAAGCTGCTCTGCGTGAGCAATAGACATAAGTACTAAAAAAATAAGAATGGACGAGTTCAAAGGCTATAGGGGCCAACATAAATAGGTCAGTAAGCTTAGCTAATATAGCCCATGTTTTCTAGGCCATTAGTCTTCATTTCACATGCAGTGAACCTGATAGTATGAGACGCAAAGCAAAACTTATGGTAGAGGCAAATGAGGAGAACCTTACTCCTTTTGCTAAAAGGATTTGTATAAAATGCATGTTTTATTACTTACTTCATGGACTTTACGTGAACTTTGGCGCACTTTTGCAGTAAAACATTCGTGTGTATTCTCATTAAGTACTTACATATTCTACTAATATTAAAAACAAGAGCGTTTGTAAGAATGTCTGAATGCATATTAGTTGCCCTTTAAAAAAAACTATTGAATTTGTTTAGATGTATTTTGGTAGGACGATAATTGAGACATCAGAGAAACATATACGATAGATATATAGATAGATAGATACACTTTATTGCACAGTATTTTTTATTAATTACAATAAAGGCGGTCTTATTGCTAGAGAGCAATCTCTTCCTGACAACCTTTAGGTAGAGGAAATAGTAGACATCGAGAAACGGGTACAGCCGTGCAAAATGTTTGAGAAAAATACTAACAGAAAATATATAAATACCGTAACGAGATTAAAATATAAAAAAAATGCGTAAAAATAAATAAAACTATAATAAATAAATAAATACCTATATAAATAAATATATAAATTTTCATAAAGTATTTATGATTTATACAAATAGAAATAAATATATGAAATCAAATTAATTACCAACAATGCTTAGCATTATTTAAATACTTTGATAAAGGATACAAGTTCGGATTTAGTTAAGAGAAAGAAAGAAAAATTTTACTCTTATATACTTTAATATACGATACTTTGTATACCTAAATAACGGGAATGAAGTAGCTGGAAATTTCTAAATAAGGGTATTAACTTGTCTAGTAAAATAATATTAATAGCATTAGAAGAGTAAGTGGTCTAGTTTTTAGTAATGAGGTAGGTATAATGCGGATTTTTCTAATATAGGACATATTTATGATTCAAGTCCGCTACTGGCAAGTATTTTATTAATTACTAGCTGTGCCCGCGACTTCATTCGCGTGGTAAATACTTTTAGGTTGGTTGTACTCCTATCTTTCCGATTATTTGAAGCCATATTAGTATCTGTAACTTAAAAAATAAACTTTTTCCCATATAAACTTTCAAGGGTGGGGCTAACCCCATCCCCGTAATTTTCAAAACAACGTATAACTATATCTATAAAATTTCATCAAAATCGATTCAGTGTTTAAGGCGTGAAAGCCGGACATACAAACAGACAGGCACACTGAGTTATTTTCGCGTTTATAATTTTAGTATGGATTTACTAAAACGAATACTAGATTTATATGTCATAGGCCTTTGCATTACCGCGGGAAATTAAAATATTTATGGCTTGATACTTGATTCCAATTACTATCAATTCTACCGAATAAAAGTAGTAACTAAACAAATTTAGTTTGGAAAACTAACCCATTTTATTGTGCGAAAGCTATTGAGTTTAAGAAAGTTTCGTATTTTTTTGTTATTACCATATTTTGCTTTCGATTACATATTGTTGTGATAGCAGCCAAAAAAAATACGAATACTAATGTTCTTTATTCTTTCTCAAAGGTAATATCTCAGTTATATCCATTTACTCACTTTCGTTACGGCTACAATCCAGTTTGACGAGGCTGGTTATTACATTGGAGTGATTGCCATCTGACCTTCGCAACCCTTGCAAGGGAAACCGCACCTATTTGGACCATAGCGGGATCAAAGGCTTTACGAGACCGAAACATAAAAGTAACATTTCTGTCCAAAAATCTAGTGATTCATACCTAAAATATTCGAACCAGACTGGTAAATATAAACTTTAAGACTTTCGCGTTACATTTAAAACATTTCAATTAATTTAACGGGTCAAAACCTGACACCATTTTTATTTAGTTAGTTAATACGAACGACAGTGTAGAGTGTCAAAGTGACTTCAATAACATTTTATATGTGAGAATATGAGAGTGGATGAAGGTTTGCAAGCTCCCCCGAACAGACGAAGGCGAGCAAGACCAGTGAGCTCGTAACCACGGTTGGTTCAACTTCACTGAAACGTCGGGCAGTAAGTAGTTGGTTTTAACTACTAGATAAAAATGGTGTCGCGTTCAGACTAGGAAATCCTCAAAGTGAAAATGCTCCCGCAAATTATTAACCAGCCTTCAGAATTTGGAGCGCAACACAAAACTAACCACTTCATCACAAAAAAATTGCGTATTGTTCTAATTTTAGGAGTGTAAGCGTTCGGCTTCCCCGCCAGCTTAATGAAGATGATTTTCTAGCGTACGATTTCCAAGTATTGGAGCCCAAAGCCAAACTAACCACTTCATCACAAACAATTCGCTCCTCCGTAAGCTCAGTGATGATCAAAAGTCAATTTGAGAAAAATAATAGTTTGCACTTTTTCGGTAAAAACAGGACATTTGGTTTTCAAAGTGCAGTACTCTGATGTAAGCAATAACGGTGCTCACAAAGGTCCCTGCATCCCAGCAAACGCGCGGAGGAGCGTGCGGCCCGCGGCCCTCAAGGGATTTGTGGAGACCAGATTTTACAATTTTATTTGCGGCCAAAAGTGGTGACGCAGACGTTTTTCGGAAGGGCATTGCTCGCATTCATGTTTAAGAGGGCGACTAGTGAAATATTCTGATAAAAACATTCACAAGCAAGTAAACTTTGCACTTCACTACGTTACTCATATTAATGTTGAGTAGCGTGTGATATATGAAACTGTTTACAAAGTGGACCGCATTTATATGTGCATCGAGTAGCTATCGACTTGTATAAATAGACAACGTACTTTAAACCGTTACTTCTGTGTTGTTGGTTTCTTGCGTGTGAATGAGGTTTTCAGAGCTCCTGTGGGTGCTACATTAGTAGCAGTAGTCAAGTTTTCAAGCTATGGGCGACAAGTCCAGTAACAGATTTATTATGCTGTACTTGTCACCTTTCAGCAAGGATCTCATTTCTACTTAACATCAGGCGAGATGAGGTCAGTCATGAAGTGCAATATAAAAAAATATCGATTTTATTATTATTTTATAGTACTATACGCCGTACTAGCGAACTTTAAGTATGTAGTTCTAAACATATTCGGCAGAGGGCACTTAACGGAGGCTAACGGTTGATAAGGCAGAAAATTTTCATCGCCTACGATAACTTGCGGTTAGCTCAGTTGGTAAGAGCAAGCAGCACGCGCGATACGTGAAGGTCGTGGGTTCGATTCCCGCACCGCAAGGGGAGATAATTTTTTTCTGTTTATAATATAAAAAAAAATATATAATGACTTGAATTAAGCTGCAACTAAATTGTGTGCCTTCACAAAATCCTTGGGTATTTATGTCGATTCGCACGCACAATTGGCAGAACTAGACATCGCTAAAAAATTCAACGTAAAATATGTGAGGAGAAAAGTCAAATAACTGTATAAATGGATGTCTCCCGTCGATATAAGTTTAAAGCAAGCATTAAAATCATGTGCCCCGTTTACGAAGCTTATAAAGCGCTTATCTTCAAAGTGAACACTTCTGCATTCTTCTTACCATATGCTTGTTCATTTTTCAAGGGGAAAATATTTGTGAGCCGGTCCTCGTCGGTAGAGGTTGGGTTACGTGGAATTTTATCCACAAAAACTCTGGTAACATTGCCTCTCATTTTGTATGAGTTTTGTTTTATTTATTTCAGAGGTTAGGCACAATGTATTTTTTTACTACTTGTTATTGTATTTGGATAGAAATTTAGATGCAAAATTAAGCTTCAATGACTTCTGTACCTTTTTAGCACTTATATAAATGGAATGTTTAACATCTATTTATGTATGTGTATTTTTTAAGTATTGGCGGCTTGCTGCAGTTTCAGTCATGTACGAACCCGGTTAATGATACATATGGTTCTTATACAAACTTTGTCCTAACAATTACAATTATAAATTACAAATTGGTTATTAGTATAGTATTAGTTGTAGCAGTGTTTCTGTTATCCGCGTAAAAATATTTCGGCGATTGAATTAATTACTTATATAGAATTAATTTTTAATATACATTGATTTATTTATATTAGCTTGAGGCCATAAGGGTTGTTAGCGACTGCTGTTATCCGATCTCTACAGCCCTTTTGGCTATGCCTTTTTATACGTTAATATATTTTACTCTTCTTCTTTTGATACTACCTTTTGTTATTATAAATAAATAAATGCGCCAGACAATCACACCAATCACCTGGTCTCAAACTAAGGTTTTCCCTAGTACTATGAGAACCAGATGACGGATACTAACTGGGGGCGTCATCCTAGCACACCCAGATCCAAGCCAATTGAGAAAAGTTCGTTTTCCAAATTGTCCTGACCGGGAATCGAACCCGGGACCTTACGCGCTTTGGGCGCCTATCTTAGCCATTGCGCCACCGAGGTCGTCAAAGGAGGAGGTATTAAGTGATAGTTTGTAAGTGAGTGTGTTGCTGTGGTTGTCTAATATATTCTAAGAGCATAGATAGATAAATAGATATACTTTATTACACAAAACTTTACAAAATAGCTTTTACAGATTGATTATAGTACAATTTAGGCGGTCTTATCGCTAGAAAGCGATCTCTTCCAGACAACCTTAAGGTAGAGGAAATAGCAGATGGCGAGAAATGGCGGCCGTGCAAAATTAATAAAGTTTTATTTTTTGAATTATATTCATAGTATAGCATGATAAACATACATAAACTCACATATATATAACATAATAAACATGCTTATCAAATATGAAATTAAGTAAAGTATTTTGACTAAAAAAAAATAAAATAATAATAATAAGTTAATATGGATAAGTGTATGAAACTTACTAACAACCAACATGCCCAGCTAAAATTATGAACGAGTTTAATTGTAGTTAAAGTTTCATTAATCCATTACAAGGGTGCTTTTAGAAATATTATAGATGTTCATTTACTTATATGAAAATTTAAATTTACACGGATAAATATTTCACTCGTTTGATTTTGTTGTAAAACTAGCGACCCGCCACAACTGTGCACTATCTCCTATTTCTCACATTTTCAACTGATTTCTTGCTCCGTAATGTTAAGAAGCCTAAAGCCTTTCTAGATAAATTGACTATCTAACACAAATATAATTTTATGTTTCGAACAATCAGTTCCCGAGATTAGCACGTTCAAACAAACAAAAATACAAACTCCTTAGCTTTTATACTTAAATACAGATTATTAAAGCATTTCACCATATCTACAAAGATAAAACTCCTACTTACGTGATTAATCGCTAACAATGCAATTTGTGTCTAACGATAAACCCTAAGTTCTTAATTAAGCAGTTGTTTTATTGGTTGGCTTAGTTTGGACTTAACACGGAAACCGGTCCAAGTAACCGTAAGCTTTTATTTGTATCCGCAACAAAAGTCGCTAACACAATCCTAAGGAAAACACCGAAGTTACTTGATCGATAACAGAACTTCGCTCCACTGTTTGTAGACTTTGAAAAATACTTTGTTAGAAACAACCTTTAGGGTACCGGGGAGAACAATGGTAACGACAGTTCACGAAACTTGGTCATTATCACCTTTCTTGTTAACTGATTGAGCGGTGGTGACTCCGTTACTGTCTTTGAGAGGTTGTAGGTTCAATATTAGTCGGTTTTAATCAATTTATAACGATAAATATTGGAAAACATCACAAACAATAATCTGATTCTTTGGAAATTAGCTAAAGCACGTATGTTACAAAAATTTGAAACAATGAAGGTACCACAACACCCAGACTTGAGACAATATTATAAAAATTCGTTACCCGTTACCCTTACAACAGGAACCAGACCTATATGGCCCTATCTTAGCCTAAGACCATACGGATTAATGTGCCTTCCAAACAACGGAATTATCAACCTTATCAAACAATCAAATCAATCAAGGCTTATATCTGGAAAAAGCTGGGAAAATCCCAAAAAGTGCAAGTGTTCCTGGCAGGATTTAATCCCACGTTTCTGAACCTGGCTCTCACACCACTTCACAACGGGGCAGTCCCATTTATAACAAAACTAAAAAAATCTGTCCTTTATAATCCTGCGGCGGTATTAGGTCAACAACATAACATACATTACTCTGGTTCTTAGGTAAATATCAAAAGCACCTGTGTTACAGAAATCAAAATCAACAATGGTACACAACACCTTGACCTGAGATAGTATAGAAAAGTTCGTATTCCATATAGAACCAACCGTGAATCGAACCCAGGACCTCAGAGATCATCAATACACTGTATATGCATGCCTAAGTAGATGACGGAATCCTAATAAAATTGGTACATTTCTACGTAACAAAAATCATTGATGGTACGCACGCGTGCCTGCGTATTAGGAAATTTCATGCAACATTTTATCCAGTTGGCTGCTCTAACGGGCATATAATGTAAATGTAATAAAGCAAATGGGTCTTTCTTTGCGGCACTCCCGTGTATGAGGCCTCTTCATACTTCAGTGGAAAATATTTTTATGCTTTATTACATTAACGCCAACTCTCTATAGCTACGAGTATCTCTGCACATCTTTTTCCACCATCCCTCTCAATGATAAAAAGCTGAAATGAAATTTCGCTGATGGAACATTAAAATTAAGTTGAATTTCTGATATTATTTCGTTTGCGCTCTGATTTTATTTTAGACAGGTAGCGAAAACATTAGTTAGGCAAGATTTTTGTATGTATAAAATATGGTAGTGTTTGATTAATACAGCTTTCAACGACGGAGGCCTAAATCCTGCCGTGGCTTAAACCTCAAAAAGTGAGACTTTTAAAAAGTTCAGCTAAGCTTTAAATAATTTGTTCTGAGAATTATTCGATTGAAATATTGAAAATGTAAACGTTATTTTTTAAGGTAAAAAAAATCGCACATACTGATTCAAAAAACTTACTTATCTCTAGAATTCTGGACACAACTCTTAATTAAATATTCGTGAGGATTGTGTGCCATAAGTTTTTGTTAAAATACTTTAAATAACTGTGCCCGAGTCACGGTTCACACAGGGCCATATTTTTCAAAGGATGTGAGTATGGGTGAAATGCTCAACCTGAAGAACATTCCGCTAAAATGTTTGTTAATGAAACATGTTGCAATTGTTGTGGTTTAAGCAGAGAAAGGATTTTCAACCCTTATACTTCAGAAATAGGTCACACGCTCACTTTTTAGCCAACGTTACTATTTTGATTTCACATTAGAATTTCTGCACATTGAGTTTCTGGGAACCCGTTTTTAAGTTATTTTAAAACATGTTGTTTTTAATGTAATACTAATTTTTTTTTCACTTTCGCGTTTAATTTTTAATATTTATACAAGAATCCAACTCAGCCAGAATCTTCGGTATTAATACGAAATGCAACTTAATAGTTTCAATTATAGTTATTTGATAGTAAGAAGATAAAATTGCAAACCGATAAAAGTCGAACGGCTGAGAGAGATTTCATTTTGATACCACTTTGATATTAAGTCTTTCGTTTAAAATCAGGTCGTAAAATAAACTGACTCATCAAGATTTTCTGAATCTTAGTAGTCAGGCTTTTACGATAAAATAAAGAAAACGAACATAGTATAACGAAAAATTGAAAGAATATGTCTACGCTACTGTTTTGTTATACAATTGTACGATCTTTGAACGTACATCGAATATCTGTGTCGCGAGTCAGCAATTTACCCGACTCGAATGTTCTAATTCGTGGCGTAATTTTAATTTCCTTCTATTCATTAATTTTATACTTTAGTGTTTTATCGATCATCGTACCAATCGCGCGTATTCACTCACATCATTTTCACCATTACTTACCATTTAGTCTCTAGCTCTCCTTTAATTGTATTTGTGAGTTTTATCGTAGAATAAACTCTCAGTGATTATTACCAGTGACTTTCTATTCAACAATCCTTTCTCTAAGTGTACGAACCGTACATTTAAATGGTCCTTCGAGCCTCAGGAGCCCATCCGCGAGTGTTAAACCAGTAACAGTTTGGAGTTAACGAGATAGTCTGCGGGCGTCTCGCCTTGCGCAATCTCCCTGCTCATCTGTCAACCAGCGAAGGGTTCTTGAATCATCACACCAGCGCTGTGGGCGGACCAGTCCAGAGCTAACTCCAGTCATCACCAGGCTGAGCAAAACCATCACTGCTTGTTCCAAACCAAGGTTCAACGCATCACCAAACCAGAAACATAACCAAGTAAGATCTTTCCATTTGTATTTCATTTAACCTATCACCATGGAGCTTGACGGTTTACTTGAAACTCAAAACCAGATTATGTCGGGAATGGATACCCTTTTGAGGAACTTCAAGAAGGATAGCCAAGACCGTAAGACACCAGATTATGTAAGGAGGAAGCTTGAGACCTTAGATTCGTATTGGAATGAGTTTAACTCTAACCATATTCAAGTATGTAGTTATGGAGATCAGAATAATACTTATTTTACGGGCATGGAATATGAACGTACAAAGGAGTTTTATAATCAAGCTAGGCAGTACTTATTAAATTCCTTACCAGAGGGAGACAAACTAACACCGAAAATATCAGGGAATCCAACTAAAAACTTTCCCTCTCCGATAGTTAATCCACCAAAAACTGAGGGCCAAGGCGGCGCGCGCACCAGCAGCAGCAAGTTAGATGAGTTGTTACGCAAACAGTGTAGTAACTTTAGGGCATTTTATAGAACAGTGACCCATATCACCATCGGGTCGCTGACCAGTAAGTGGGAATATGAAGATGCTCTCAAGATGTTGGAATCCAGGTGGGCAATTATTGATACATTGCACTGGGAAATAGATAGCGAACAGAAAGATGATACTGATGATAATTATAAAAATTATGAATCGGAATTTGCTAAATATGAAAAAACTTATATGCATGTAAAAAAGGAGATAAACACCAAGATGTGGGCTGTTTCGTATAGGGAGAAGATTACTCCGCAGATGGAAATACCAGCGTTTAGCGGGAGTTACCAGCAGTGGACTTCTTTTAAGGATTTATTCCAGGAATCCATCCATAATAATCCTTCCTTATCTTCAGTACAAAAGCAGCAATATCTGAAAAGTAAACTGAGGGGCGAAGCTGAGAAGTTAATCCAGCATTTAGATGTGAGCTCCGAGAATTACAAAATCTCGTGGGATATCTTGAACCATCGCTTCAACAATAAAAAGTTAATATTCTCTTCTCACATTTCCACTCTTCTTAACTTACCAGTCATGCAAGTTCAATCTTCTGCATCTATCAAAAAGCTTCACGACACCACTAATGAGTCTCTTCACGCTATACAGAAGTTAGGAGTCAACATCTCTACATGGGACCCGTTGATCGTACATTTATTGAGCCAAAAGTTAGATTTAGAGTCCCATAATGACTACGTCGAGTCGTTGAAAAATCCGAAAGAGCTTCCTACTCTGAAAGAGTTTTTAACATTTTTGGAAACAAAGTTTACGTCATTAGAATCTTTCCGACGCAAACAAGAGTCCAGTAAACAGACATATCAAGAAGATTTTCGTATCAAAAGACCGTTTCATCAAACGACCAGTCACCAAGCAAATAGATCGTTTACCAAGCCATCTACATCATACAAAACCATGCACGTGGAAACCAAAAGATGTTCTCATTGCAACGAAAACCATGCGATATACTTGTGTAAATTATTTCGTGAATCTAGGCCGGATGTTAAACGCAAGACTATTGCGAAAAATAATTTGTGCAAAAATTGCCTTTTCGATCACCACGGAAAGGAATGCTTATCCAACAAAACGTGCCGTCATTGCAATGACAAACACAACTCTTTAATACACGAACTATTTGCGTCATCAAACGAGACCGCGACTACCAGCAATACCAAACCAACGTATGACCGGAATGCATGCCATGTTTCTAACCAAAATGTGGCCGAAACCCTCTTGACGACAGCAAAGGTTAAGGTCCAGGCTGCAGATGGTAGTCACCATATCATGAGGGTGCTCATAGACCAGGGGTCCCAGACCTCTATCATCACCGAAAATGCCGCTCAACGTCTCGGGTTATCCAGACAGCGCTGTAAAGGAGTCATCTTTGGTGTCGGTTCTAAGGAGAATAACTGTAAAGGGGTTATTCGAATTCAGATATTTTCATTACATAACGATTTTACAACCAGCACTGATGCATTAATAATGAAAAGTCTTATAAATAAATTACCAAATAATTCTTATGAAAAGCCATCATGGAAGTACATTGAAAAAATTGACTTAGCCGATCCGGAATTTTATATTAGCAAGCAAATTGATATTTTGTTAGGTGCGGAAGTCTATTCTTCTATAATAATGAGCGGTATTATAAAAATGGGTCCGAGTTATCCAGTTGCGCAAGAGACGCAACTGGGATGGATCTTATGCGGCAATGTCCAAACCTTTCATTGCAACGTCGTCATCAACCAAACAGACGAATTGCAAAAATTCTGGGAGATAGAGGACATCACACAATCACCATCAGATCTCTCCGAGGCCGAAGCCAATTGCGTCAAGTATTACCAATCTACGACTACGAGGGATGAAAGCGGGAGATACCATGTGAGATTACCATTCAAACCAAACCATGAGAAACTATTGGGATCTTCCAAACCAATGGCTCTCGCTCAGTTTTACCAGTTAGAAAGAAAATTTTCTAAAAATAAATCACTTGCTAAAGAATATGCAATGATTATTGACGAATATCGCTTACTAGGTCACATGGTTCCGGCCGGTGACAGTAATACGAAACCCGACTGCTACCAGCCGCATCATTGCGTGGGAAAATCCGATTCTGAGCCTTCTTGCAAGGCCCTTAGAGTCGTTTTTAATGCCTCGGCTAAAACATCAACAGGACTTAGCCTGAATGATCTTATGGAGGTAGGTCCTAATTTACAACAGGACTTACAATACCTAATCTTAAAATGGCGAAAATACCCGTATGCATTTATCGCTGACATAGAGAAAATGTTCCGTCAAATCGGCTTACATAAAGATGATCAAAAATACCAAAAAATCATTTGGCGGGCCGCTCTTGAGGAACTACTACAAATATTAATGTTAACTACAGTTACTTTTGGCAATAAGGCTGCTCCGTTCTTAGCAATGATGACGTTGAAACAGCTGGCAATTGACGAAAGACCTAACTACCAAGAAACCAATGCTACCAAGGTCTTAGAGGAGTCGTTTTATATGGATGACTTGCTCCATGGCAGGTACAGCATTCAAGAAGGTCAACTACTAAAATCAGACCTCACCAAGCTATTGAAATCTGGAGGTTTCAATCTTTGTAAATGGAAATCAAATGCCATTGAATTATCGACCAACCAAGACCAAAATAACCAAGAGCACTTTGAGTTCAAGCAATCGGAAACCACCAAAACATTGGGCCTTCGCTGGGTACCACAAACCGACTTATTCATAATGGATTTAAGGTTAAAGTTTGAGGAGACTAATCCAACGAAAAGAAGCCTTCTGTCTGATATTTCAAAAATATTTGACCCTCTTGGTTGGTTATCACCAGTCACCACCAAATTAAAAATTTTATTCCAAAAGGTTTGGCAATTACAGTTGACCTGGGATGAACTATTACCAGAAGCGATTAATACCGAATGGACAAAAATAAAGAACGATATACAAAAAGTTGGCCACCTAATCTTACCAAGATGGCTCGGCATGAAAAAACAAGATACCATTGAGCTTCACGGCTTCTGTGACGCTTCCACCAAGGCTTATGCCGCCGTGATATATTGTAAGATCACCAGAGATGAGACAACGTCAATCGTCTTAGTGGCAGGCAAGGCTAGATTAGTACCAGTAAGCAAATCCGTTAGTTTGCCGAAATTGGAGCTTTGTGGCGCCCTTCTTCTATCTAAGCTGATGCAGAAGGTTCAGGGTTGCTATGAAGAATGCGAAATAAAAACATACGCTTGGATTGATTCTATGGTCGTTCTAGGCTGGCTCAACGGAGAACCTTCTCGATGGAAGCCATTCGTGGCTAATCGTGTGCGTCAAACCATTAAAACCATTCCACCAAAGAGCTGGCAATACGTAAAGTCGGAAGAAAACCCGGCTGATTGCGCTAGTCGAGGTCTAACTGCCTCTCAAACCAAAGAACATCCTTTGTGGTGGCAGGGGCCACAGTGGCTGTTTACATGCAGTGACCATTATAGCAAAGAAAATAGGATATACTCCACTGATCTAGAGGTAAAGAAATGTCAACAAACCAATTTAGTAACACGAGCGCCCGACGACAACATTGTAATGGATCTTATTACAAAATATAGTGCATTCACCCGCGCCGTCCGCGTGCTCGCTTGGATAATGCGATTACGCAATCAAAACAAATTACCATGTTTGACTAGTTCCGAGTTAAATAATGCTAAGCAGCTGATCATCAAAACTATTCAGTATAGAGAGTTTTCTCAAGAAATTACCAAATTGAAGAAGGATAACCAGATTGACAAGAACAGCAAAATTCATAGCCTAAATCCATTTATAGACGAAAATGGCTTGCTTCGCGTCGGTGGCAGGCTTAGGAATGCATGCATCGATGAAAATATGAAACACCCAATCATCATACCACCAAACCACAGATTAACGGAATTGTTGATCAATCACGCTCACCAGCAAACTCTTCACGGTGGAGCTAGATTAACTCTGGCATATCTTAGACAGAACTATTGGATTGTCAGCGGGAATCGTGTAACCAAAAAGTATATTCGTCTATGTGTACCATGCAGAAGACACGAACCAAGTAAACACCAACAATTAATGGGTGATCTACCAGAAGCGAGGAGTAATCCTTCCCGCCCCTTCCACCATACAGGCGTTGACTTCACCGGAAGCGTACTTGTCAAGGCCAACAAAGGTCGGGGAGTGAAAACAACGAAAGGATACGTAGCAGTTTTTATCTGTATGGCCACAAAAGCCGTACATTTAGAGCTGGTCTCCGACCTCAGTACTTCATCATTTCTCGCTGCATTACGACGAATGTCTGCTAGAAGGGGTACTCCACACCATGTGTACTCAGACAACGGCACCAATTTTGTCGGCGCTAGCAGAGTTCTAGACCGAGAATTCGAAGATCTGAAACAGAACGTCTTGAATGAGGAGTTTTTATCGGAAGTCGCGGAGATGGGAATCAGCTGGCCCTTTAACGCTCCAGCGTGGCCTTCCGCTGGCGGCTTATGGGAAGGCGCCGTGAAGAGCCTTAAGCATCATATGAAGAGAGTAGTCGGTGAGCAAAAGCTCACTTTTGAAGAATTCACAACCATACTGACTCAAATTGAAGGTTGCTTAAATTCACGTCCGCTCTGTCCCCTAACCGAAGATCCAGATGACTTAGACTTCCTCACACCATCACATTTCTTGGCTAGCGGACCAAATCTTACCATATTCGAAACAGAGAGAGATGAACGAACCAGATGGCAGCTAACACAAAAAATCTTTCAAGATATTTGGAAGCGTTGGCAAGCCGAATACTTGACTTTATTGTCAGCCCGATCAAAGTGGCGCCGCCCTGAGGAGAATTTCAAGATAAACGACGTGGTGATTATCCACGATAGTAACTTACCTGCGGGAAAATGGGCCTTGGGCAGAGTGCTCGAGCTTCACCCTGGGAAGGATGGATTGGTTCGAGTTGTGACCTTGAAAACCAAAAATGGCACCATGAAACGGCCAGTCGTAAAACTTTCAGTTCTACCAGTGCATCAAAAACAAGACGAGACGAAATCAGTACCACAAAATCACGAAAAAACCACTCCTGTTAAAATAAACCAAACATCAGCAAAAGTGAATAAAACACCAAAGCTAAGTTATATTACTACTATATTATTAACGCTATTTGCTATTCTGTTTACGCCGGCTCAAGGTGCATACAATCTATCACCATTGAATAATAACAACAGCATGTTTTATTTTGATCAAACATCTACTATGTACTTGATATGCGATGAATGGAAGCTCATAGCATATTTAGACCTTAAACCTTATTGGCAAGGTACTGAATTGTTCGACAAATACGTAGCGCATCTTACCAACATATGTCACCATTCTAAAATGAAATCACAGTGTGACGTAGTCCTGCTACAGCTAAGTCATGGATATGACGAATACAACCACTACAATGCAATGTTGCTTAGCCAGCAATGTCCGACGCTCACTACTCATCGCCGGCGACGTGGCCTTATCAATGGCGTAGGCTACGTTGCCCATTCTTTATTTGGAATATTGGACGAAGATTTTGCCGAAAAATATACGAAAGATATTAATCTGATACACACCAATGAAAAGCATCTTGAGAGTCTGTGGCGGAACCAAACATCCATCGTAGAAGCGGAATATAATTGGTTGAAAAAGGCGAAGACATCAGTGGAAAAACAATACAAGATATTTAACCAACACTTGAACAGTCTAGAAAAAGCGGAAAATGAGATGAAATCCGAATTGCAAGGTATCATTACTAGCAATGACTTTGCTATGACGACTATCATTGCGAATAATATCCTGTTTGAATTACGGAAAGTTCAAGATACATTGTTGGATGCCATTACCAATATTTATTACGGAAATTTCAATGTGCATCTATTAAAGCCTGAACAATTACTACAGGAACTACAATTGATTGCGGGACGCATCCCTAAAGACTTGTCATTACCATTAGACAATATCTTTAACCAGTTACCTAAACTTTACCATTTACTGAAAGTAAAAGCAAGAATTACCAAGGAATTCTTATTATTTGAAATTAAGATTCCTCTTGTAAGCAGAGATTTATTCGACATTTACAAGATAATACCGGTCCCTAGAGAAACCCACGATCACATGGTCACCCTACTGCCTATCGCCAGTCATGTTGCGATCAACTTACAAAAAGATATTTACGTGCCAATAAGTGATCGCATTCTTCAAGCTTGTGTCTCGTATGACGTCGATGTACATTTATGCCCATTACAATCACCACTATATCAATTCAAGTCGGAACAGAGCCTGTGTGTCAAAGATGTACTCACACGGGGTTGCAAAACGCTAACCATTCCATGCGAACATTCGTGGTCTCAGCTTCATAAGGTTAATACCTACTTGTACACCTGCTGCAGCGAGTGTCCTGTAAGGATCATATGCGATCAGCAAATCGCTGCGGAACGATTACGCAAGTCCGGCGTCATCACACTTGGGAACGGTTGCGTCATCAAGGGCGACGCGTTCACTATAACGTCGCATAAGCAGTTCTTCAATAAAGTAAACATCCAGCCAGACATTATGACGCCAGAAATACCTCCTATCAACAATATTATAAACATAGCCATTCCTAATACCACCATTGAAATTGAATCTAACGGGCTAGAGAAAGATCTAAAGGTTATTGGAGATAAGATCAAGGAATTGAATTCCACACCAGGAGTATCAGATGTCATTTCCTATCATGACATTCACCATTACTCGGCTATCTACGTGTTTGTGGCTATTGCTGTGTCCTGCGCGCTCGGCTGGCTGTGCTGGCGACGGCGCACGCACCGGCGAGCGCAGCGCTCGCGCTCCTGCAACGCCCTCGACGCTTCCTACAGTGCTAATGTGCAGTGTGTTAGTGTAAAAGAGTGCGGTTCTAGTGGCTCTAATGAGCAATGCAAAAGTGTAAGTGATAATACGGCTCAAGTGCCTAGTGTCAGTGCGCGTGTGAACTTGCCATCGTTGCCAAATTTTCGCAAACATTTTCAAGCGTCTGACTAACCATTAGAAATAAGGAATTCTTTGTTTTTCATCTTGTAAACCACTTTCACCTCATCTTGCACATTTAAAAATATTAATTTAGAATAAAATAGGTTCACCATTATTTTTTATCTCTACTTTATCTCGCCCGGGAGCATGTACGATCTTTGAACGTACATCGAATATCTGTGTCGCGAGTCAGCAATTTACCCGACTCGAATGTTCTAATTCGTGGCGTAATTTTAATTTCCTTCTATTCATTAATTTTATACTTTAGTGTTTTATCGATCATCGTACCAATCGCGCGTATTCACTCACATCATTTTCACCATTACTTACCATTTAGTCTCTAGCTCTCCTTTAATTGTATTTGTGAGTTTTATCGTAGAATAAACTCTCAGTGATTATTACCAGTGACTTTCTATTCAACAATCCTTTCTCTAAGTGTACGAACCGTACAACAATAAATACCTATTAACATGCCAACATAAAATCGCTTTGTATCAAGGAAATGTGTACACTCTTAAGGGCATAATATTTACACTTACCAAATTTACATACCTACGCTTAATAAGTTATATTTTGAAGAAAAAAAACAACAACAATTCAACTTTTACAACTGAGAACAATATTTATCGATTTAAAAAAATATAAGTTTATAAGAATTCGTTGGCTTAATCCCGTAGTTTCTATGTCTTTAATCAGTTTTGTAAATGTTTATAGTAATAATATCAACGTTGACCAAGGCCAATCTCACTGAAATCAACCAATTATGTAAGACTGGTTTAGAGTGATCCAACGTTTGCATAACACACAAGTGCACCGCTTTTGCCTTTACTTACTTTAATAAGCCAATGGTACGGCAGACCGACACGACTGGCGAGAACAGGCGCAGGAGCAAATTTATACGACTACTAGCGGACCCGACAGACTACGTCCTGTCAAAAAGATTTGGAATGTGGCTTGACTCTAAATTTTAGTTAGAATGTGAAAAAGAAAAGGGCTGTTTTAGGGCTTTCCCGGCAATCCTTGGACATCAACAAACATTAAAAAAAAAGAATTGTCAAAATTGTTCCAGACGTTGTTGAGTTATGCGCTTACCAATACATGTTGCGATTCATTTTTATATTATAGATTTACTGCAAGGAACGTATGTTCTTTACTAAAACTGGAAGTACTTCCGCCGAGCTAGGTGTTACCTGGTCGGGGACCAAGGTCCTACTCCAAATCTTAGTTTGTTGTATATACATATAGTTTGTGGCGACGATAACTTTTGACATCGTGATGTAGGATCGATGTATTGATTGGGTAATCTTCGGATGCCATCTGAAATTGGATGATATTTACTATGCTAATTCTACTGACGCTGTATTTGTGTCGACTTGTAGGTATTGTCGTAGGTACATTATCTTTTGAGAGCATGGATCATTTTTTGTCATCAGACATCTGAAGTGACTAATCTGAAAAGTCAAACTCACAACTTAAATAATATAAAATTAAATGAGGCGTTATTTTTATCAAATCAATATCAATCACCTTCAAATTGTAGATATATAGATCATGTAGACAATATTACTATGTTATATCCGATCTTTAATATAACCAACTTGATCAAACAACGAATAAACAGAAAGAAACTTATTGTTTAAACGAGTTTGTACTTGACTCAAACTTTCCCGTGATTGAAGGAACAATCAGTGAAATCCAATTACTAATAACAACAGTCATTATAGCTCAGTTTGAACAGCACAGTTTGTCAACATAATCGGACCCGCGATGTTGTGGAGAACAAGACGGTATTGGCGTTCTTTGAAGATATTTTTGACACAATCAAAATGTTACTCAAGTCCGGAATAACAATACAAATTCAAATAATTAAAGACAACCATTACTAACTGATCCGTGATCGCATATGAGTGCACTAACATTTATATAAACTCATTCTAAAGCGAACCTTATGGTAACGTCATACTTTTTATCGATCGTGACTGTATCTCATGCCGCTGATTGCATTGCGTTGAAATTTAGCACGTAAATTAGTTTATATGACACAACCATCTAATGAGAAAGAAAGGACAATCCTTACGAAGGCTCAGCGCAAAAAAAGCAACTCAAAATAGTGAAAAATTAGGAAAGAAGTTTTACTTAATGGGCATCATCGAAATCAATGGCTATGTGTGTGAAATTGCTATTCAATTTTATGATTTTTGTAGAGGTTACATAATGTTCAGTGAAAGAAGCAGTAAAAATTTACGTTTACGACTAAAAAGCGTATATTATGCCATTTTTATGGCAACTTTTCTACTTCTCACTTTTAAAAGATAATCCATATAAAACATAATAAATATAATTTTTATTTGAATAAAAAAACTTAAAAAGTTACCGATTATTTAAGTCTAACATGACATGATCTAAAAATGACGCGAGAAGCTGGCCAGTACTAAGTCTGTAAGAACGTCACTCGCAACGCAACAACGCTGTTCAAGCGGAATTAGCCCGATTGGCAAATTATCTTCCCCAATAGGCACTTGCCCAGGACTCCCCAATATATTGAGGCCTTTTTTTTTTTTAGAGGGAAATGCATTGACGCACCGTACCGTCACCCGAGGGAGGTGACGGCGTGTGTGGACCTCATCGCCTTGATGGTGATGCCATGGGAACAGAAGACCTACCACAGCATCACCGGCATATTGAGGCCCCTAGTCCCAACTTGATTATCAAACCATAATTATAACTACTGATAGCGAATTGGCAAGATGCAAACGTGAAAGATCTGGATCGTTAATTTATTTGGTTATTATTTGGGAAATGAACTTTTATAAATTATCTTCGCTCTGAATATAATTGGGTTAACGCCCAAGTCGGTATCCGTCGTCTCATACTTATACAAGGATACTTAAACGACATGGTACAAGGAAAAACCTTGCTTTAAGTCCAGTTGATTGGTGTGATTATTTTGGACATATATCATATCATTATTTAATATATGTGCATAATCTTCATTATCATACAGAGAATTAAAACCTTGTTGTTAGTTACCATCGCTGTTCAACCAAAAGCCCTTCACAATAAAATAACTTGGGAAATAAAAAAAACTGCAGATCCAAATATAAACCCGCCAGCCACATTCTTATCACGCTTCCAACGGAAAAAGTCGAAATCACGATTCAGTGGACGTCGTTGAAAAAACTTAAGCCGCAAGCAAACTGTCAGGACACCATCGACAATAATTAGTTGGAGTGTTGACTGGGGAGGAAGCCCAAGATTGATGGCAGAACCACAAAGGTCTGTCGGTGATAAATTGCCCGATATTAGGTCATGATTTGGGGAGGGTATTTGCCTATCGGAGTCACTATCGCCCCGCGTTTTTTGCCGGGGCGCAGAATGTAAACTGAATATGGTATGAGATCTTAATGGTTTATGACAAATGGCAGTATGACAGGTTCCTCTGTCGTTTGTTGTTCAAACGCTGTTGTTGTAATTTCTTTATTGTCACTGGACTTGATAACGAAGTCAAACTTTTTTAACGAAATATTATTAAAATTAATATTTTAAATTGACTCACGTATCAACGTATTTATTAGATGCCTTTACGTAATCGCGTTTGCTACTCTTAAAACTGGTCAGTTGTAGACTCCTACACTGCAAGAGGAGTAAAGAAAATAAACCTTTTAAACAAACAAATAATTAATTAAACTAGTTCTGTTACTTAGTTCATCTCCGAATGAGATAATATAAACAATTTGAGTCCAGCTGCATGTCTATTATATTAAAAGTACTTGCAAAACTTTATCAATAGAAACAAACTTAGTTAATTTCGATATTAGCTTATTGCCCTCCAACCTGACCGGTCCCCGCATCCATTTCACTAAACTCATCTAATAACATCCAAATGTCTTTAGATCTGCATATGAGAATTGATCGACCGGAGAACGGATGCTGACTGTACGAATCAAAAGCGTCTTTAACACCATTTGACAGAGTACCATTCACGATGTATTCTAATGTGGAATACTTACTTCGGTTATTATGCAAATCATGAGGCACGGAAGTGCTGTGACGCTGCCTAGTTTCCTTTGCATGAGAGGTAAATTATGATAAATGATGTTCAGCAATAGGTGTTCGAAAAAGCACGCTATCGGAGAACATTTTAAAATGAATTCAATTTGATTTTGATTGCTCTGCAAATAGTGCATGCATATCTTTTGAGTTTGAGCTGAAAATATTTAAGTTGCTCAAATTTTCAATATATGAACGAATCAAAAAAAATCGACAACATCACATTCGTTGCTCTAATTCTGTGGTAAGTAGCTAAAAAACTAGTTTATAGAAATCAGGACTAGAAAATATAAAAAAGCATTTTCCACATTAGCTCAATCGGGAAACTAACCTGGAATCTCAAAGGGGGCGCGTCGCTTAAATTCAGCTAGTTTGTGTCTCGGCTACGGAGATAATAAAAAATATTTCGACTTGTGCTGTATTTTTAGTCCGTTACTTTTCCGCACTCAAACATTATCGTATTATCCAAATATTCTTCATTCAACGTTATAATTATTTATAACATTTTAAAGACTACATAAAACGTAAATATACTGTTAAGCTGTTTTTAACTTCACAAACATTTCACAAGCCTAAACTAAAATATAAAAAAAAAACAAAGAGTAAATCTACAAGCATGACGTTTTAAAATAGTTTCCTACTAGCGTCCCGCTTCAGCTTGGCAAGGATACAATGTGGATTATTTTTATTTGCCTTTTTGTTCTATAATATGTATGTAGTAGAAATCCTCTTTAATCAATTAATATACTCCGTAGCCGAGAGGCGAGCGGGCCTGAATTTGGCGAGCGCCATCTCTGAGGTCCCGGGTTCGATCCCCGGTCGGGTCAATATGGGAAACGAACTTTTCTATATTGTCTCGGGTCTGGATGTTGTGGTACCGTCGTTGTTTCTGATTTCTGTAACACAAGTGCTTTAGCTACTTACCATAGAATCAGAGCAATGTATGCGAGGTTGTCCAATATTATTTATTTATTTATACTTTAAAAAATGCATCAAAGTCAGTTTTGCAATTTTAAAGATCTTGGTTTACATAGGGACAGACAGCGGAAGCGACTTTGTTTTTTACCATTCAATAGTAAAACGATGTATCCGTTTTCTCAATGTGACAACTGTAAACGAGACATTCAATAATGAATCTCATCAAATCAAAGGATAAACACTAATTACCAAAGCCCGTTTGATTATCTAGCAGCTCCCAGCATTCAATAGTTCGTATCTCGACAGTGATTGGATGAAATTAGGGGTTCGCAAACACACGTGATCTGAAACGCTGTTTGCCCACCCTCTCTCTTGAATGGAGCCGTGAGGCGCCTTTCAAGGCTTGATGAAACACAAACTGTGTCACTGGGTACTGCCAAAATTTCCACCTTGTTTGTAGTGAGGACATCCTTGTACTCACCTAATGGTGTTTGAGAAACGTCCCTTGATTAGAGACAAATGGGATGGAAATGAGACGCGGAAAATTATTAGTGCATTTGCGGCGAACAAAATTTATAGTTCATCAAAAATATGTGTATCAAGAAAGTCTTACCACCTCATTGTTAATTTTCGATATCCAGTTTCAGAGAAGATTATTCACTTTTATCTGCTGTCGTAAACCTAAGTAAACTCGGCGGCGTTATATATAAAAAAAAAAATGTATAGAGATATACATAAAAAAATACATCGCCATGTATAGAAAGAAAAAAAGAAAAGCACCGAAAAATGATCAATCGTATAAAATACACTCGTAAAACGTTGATTGACTACCTAGTAAATTTATCAACTTACATTTTTTATTATTTTCCAGTGATATACGTGGTAGAAGACAGTCTATGAAATTGTATTTGTGTGATATCTACTCACCCACTCAAAATGTCAACCGTATTTG
Organism: Glyphodes pyloalis; assembly: GCA_037074685.1. NCBI lineage: Eukaryota > Metazoa > Arthropoda > Insecta > Lepidoptera > Crambidae > Glyphodes > Glyphodes pyloalis. Next base: position 13,894,703 of record JAYKKO010000013.1, read on the forward strand.
TTGCAAAGAAAAGCCTTTTGTGCTAATGGTGTTTGAAATAAGTTTTTCTATCGAGGACAAACAAAACGGGTTGGAAATGAAGCGGAAAGGAAATAGCGTATGTGGACTTGTTGAAATAAATCTAGCAGTGTTTACAGCTGTGCATTGAGTCTCTGTTTAGTTCAGTTATGTTGAACATATATTGTTATAATGGATTCATCTTTGTAGATAAAAAAAAAGTTATCTTATTGAAGTAAAAATTATTTGACCTATTTCCGAACATAAATAATAATTTGTCAATCGCCAACAGAAAATGCGGGTTTTTTTTTCTGCTTCTCCTATTTCAAAATACATGGTGGTGAAATATTTACACTTTCAATTAAATGGCCGGTCATATTTACTAGTTCAAATATCTCATCTATTTTCATCATAAAGATATGCAATGCAATTTTGAGGGCCGAAATTTTGAGTTATTTGGTTTTTTCGTTTCAAATTATTATCGACAGACATGGCTGAGAAAACCCAAAAAATAGGAATAGGAGAAAACGTAAAACTCTAAAATGAGGTTATATGACACAAAAAATTACAGTAACTCTTAAATTTTACCCTGCATCAACGAAAAATTATAAAACTGATGATGATTTGATGTTGTGGTTTGTAACACATAAGGTTGTGTATTCTCATTTTTTTTTAATTGTGACATCGCTTATTTTTCGCTTGTACTCTTCATATAGAATTTAATTCATTTTAGTCAGCTCGTGACCACGGTTTGTGCAACCTAACCAAAACATCTGGTAATTCCTGTCGCGTTTTGACTCGTTAACCTATTTTAACTGTACTCTTCATATAGGAAATGTACAAAAAAAAAGAGCAAATAAATATGAGCGTAATAAATCAACCTGCCGTTCGCTGGAGTTCGCAACTAATATTTAGGTGGACACGGCACGTCACCGTGTCCGCTATCCCACGGCCGTCCCTTAGTAGACAAAAGTTCATTTCGCCGGTCGTTCATTATCTCTCCCTGACAGATTTGTGAGAGCCGCTCCATCAATCCAATTAGTAAGAATCGAGGAATATCGTCGAAAAATTGCACGGTAAAGTCTTTCCTATAAAATATTAATAAATTCGCTTTTTTATCCGACCTTCATCAATATCAATTTGCTCGTCGGTTTCAGCTTAAAAATGTTTTGAAAATAATGAGATGGATAGAATTTAGGCGCCTTTTTAATTAACCTAATTATAGGTTCCAAGGTTTTTGCCCTACTTAAAATACTGTTTTTATTTTTCACAAAAACTTAACAAACTTGTAATTTAAGTGACGAACAGTCAAAGGCACGTCAAAGACATTTTGAGCTTTGCAGCACCCTTATGCCGTAGGAATAAGAACTAATAACGAACTGCGAGTGTTTACCTTGCAATACCGTATCATGCAATTTGTGAGGAGTGGCGGGCCTCCCTCCATCATCCCTCGTTGTAATGCCCGTCGTGGTGCGTTGGATGCCCGAGGTAACATTAATTGTTAGACTCGCGTATGTTGCAAACATGGTTCTTAAAGGAACTAGCCTAAAGAGCATTGGTATATTGTTCCTACGAAATATTAACACTAAGACTCCGACTTCTAATTTCACAGGTTTAATAAGAATTCATTACATCATAATACCAATGCGGTAAAATAATAACCTGGCTAGAGATGCACTAGGTTGCAAGAAATATCCAGCGTTAAGTTTGATGACAATTAAGCATACTATCAGGCCTAGCATACGCAATGCGACTACATTTTATCGCGCTCTTAACAAACGTCAAAATCGATTGAAGTCAGTGCCTCAGCTGCTGATTGGCTGAAAATAAAAGTGCAGTGTTCTATTAGCCAATCAACAGTATCGAAACTTTTGTCGTCTCATGCGATAAATTTGACATATTCATCATTAACAGTATGCTAGGCGTGGCAGTATACATACTAATTAGCATGCTGACCTTTTTGCATGGTACTGTGTTAACTATGGGCACGGAAGAGAAATCTTCCTTAAGTTTTAATAGAAGATAAATTTATACAGTATCTCATCGAAGGGTCAGATCATCAGAATTTTGGTGTATTTCTGGTATCACGTGCCGCATACCGCTTACATAATAAATGAGGGTGCCGCGCCAAAAACGGAAGTAATGGTTTGTACTCAAACCAACACGAAAAAATACTCTCGACTACCATTAATTTTCATTCCCTTCTATGACCAAGGATTGCTGTCTTAAGACGCTAAAGTGAGACTGAGAAGAGTGAAGTCATTTATTAGATAGATATAGGCTGACTTTTGCTCTTAGACCAGTAATCTTCCCAATTTGGGGGAAGGGCGCCGCAGGAGGAATTAGGAATGGACGTGGGTATACCACTCTTTACTTCACTGTAACCATTAACATTTTAGTATTTTTGAACATAAATTGAATTAATGAAGGGCAATGCAGCCAAATAAAAGTAAATTTCAAATGAAGCCAATTAGATGATACATTATTTTTAGAGATTGCTTTGAATAAAACGCAACGAGAAAAGATGAACAGTAATGTAAAACTGTAAATCTTCATTCTGAATAATATTTCATGGCTATATAAAACAGTGAATAATTATTATTAGGTTCAAAGACATATCATAAGAAACAAGTGTGATAAGACAAAAAAACGTTTAGATGTAAAATATTGACGAAATATTGACGCAAACATAAAAATAAAACACATCAAAAGTAAAAAAATACATTGAAGACAAGTTAGAGCTGAAAAAGAAAGTTTAAATAAAAATGTTTGTATGCAAATAGCTATAATTTATTAAAAACTGCTGTAGATCCATATTTTTTTGGAGTTTGAAGCAAATGTGTTTCATTTTCATTTTTCACTTTGACATCAATGTCTTAGATTGAAACTTCTCCGTCGTCTTAAACTTAATTCAAAATTGGCTTCATCTATGATTCACAAAGTTCTATTTTTGTTTTTCCTGCGAGAATATTTGCCACGTTAGGCATCAAATGGCTGGAACATTCAGCGAATCACACCTCGACAGATATTAATACCGCTCAAAGGTCACCTCCAGCGGGGGTAACTAAGTGACAAATTGGAATCGAGATGAAACTATCAAAGCTACTAGGTCTATGTATTGGGTTATATGTTACGTCGCAGATGTTTTTTCTAAGAACGTAGTGGTAACATTATTTTGGCAAAACTTATTACCTGCACGTTAGTGAAATACCAGTATTACGCTATTTAAAAAATATTGCCACTATCCCAAATATAAATGATTATAATCGTTATATTATATTATATATATATATATATATATATATATATATATATATATATGTACCTATGTGGCGTATAATATATACGCGCCTATTTATAGTACATGAACGCATAGAAACAACAATTACACTTTCTTTCTTGTATCGCTCTTACATGTTGGGCAATTAATTTATATGACATTGCAAAGATTTATCGTGTTTTATTTTTAGACGTACACATACGAGTCATCCATGAGCTATTCGTATCAACGCAATTTCATAATTTTAATTCTGACAGACAAATATAAATATATTAATCAAATCTGAGACCTATTACAGTGTGCATTTTTTCCAATTCGTTTAACTTTTACCGAGAAACAGTAAATCATATTTTGATCTCGTATTCTTTATTTAAAATGTTTTATAAAAAATAACTTTCACGCATTTTATATAAAACAAACAATAACGAACCATCTCGGAGAAAATACTTAATCGAACGACTCCTCCTAAATCATCGCCAATATAAAAGTCCCAGTTACTACTTAACTTTACGTAAAACACAAAAGGACTTAAGAAAACCTTCCCAATCCTCTAAAGGTGGCCAATTTATCAGCAAGTTGCCTCTCTGGGTGAAATCCCAGCAATCACTCTCAACAATTATCCTCGATTTTTTTGGAGCCGACTAATTAGCCGAATGGACTGAAACGTTAGAGATAATTAAGTTAATGATAAATTATGACCGTTCGATGCTTCGGCGAATTTTACGGTTCATAATTCGGATTTTGGGGTCTTGTCTTCTAGAATGAATTTGAAAGTGATTTCGCTTTTTAGTCAGAGTGCGTTTATGTCGAAACAATTTAATTTTAAAATCCAATTTATTTGCAACTTGCTTTATCTGTACAGGTTTCATTTGTAACACTTACGAATTATCCATGAAAATCAAAAAGACTCAGCAAAAAATATATAATATATATATTTTTAATTTATCTTTGTTTGTTGCCGATTTCAATTCAGTTTATTCGTTCATTTCGTCAATTTGTTTGGTTTTTGACTACAGCAAATCATATTTAACATAACTAATTTCGATATAGCAGCTGGGCCCAACTTTGTTTCCGGAGATGCTTGTAAAAAGTTATACCAAATTCAGTCGGCATGGTATTTAATTTATCGGTCAATCAGGTGATTCCTGCCTGCAGTTTCCTAACTTAACTGGGAAAATCTATGTCAGTGAAATGTGATTCGAACTGGTAGTTTTTCAGCCCGGCCTTCTATAGTACGTAGGCATTTATAGCCATTCACGGTACAATTATTAATATCTATGATCCGATTCAATTAATTTAAATTAAATTGTATCGTCATCACCATTAGTCGTCTTTAATGATCTCAGGATCGTATTATTAAGGGAATTAATGCGGTTGCTCTAAGGCAATTGTGCAAATACCGACCAGGTTTGCAAACCAAACATTGTCTAATTATTCAAAAGCATACAATCGTAATGGTCGACTAGTGTTCACCTGAATGAACAAAGGTATATATTGTTATTCGCACAGTTTACATGACTCGGTAATCACGTCTCTGTAGACAATTAGTACACGAGTTATGTAACCAATATGCCTTTGTATTTACCCCTATTTACTCGTTTGTACTGTAACTATTGATACAATGCGTACCGTGTCGTAAGTCTGTTTTTAAAATTGAGTTTAAAGTGTTCCAGAAACAAAAGATTAATTGATCATAAATATTACATAAATGGTACATTTTGCCGCAAAAAATAAATTAAATTATTTACCTTTTACTTTCCTAGTTTAGTGTTGGGTAGTTTTATACAAGTAATGTATCATGTTGTTGGAAAAGTTACGCAATGCTGGGTTTTAGGCTATTTGTGAAATTGAATTTTATTATTACTATCAAAAACGAAGATTTAGAATTGACTTAAAAAATATATTATAGTCATTTCAGTTATCTCTATCAGAAAACTTACTTTGATGTATTCAAAACAATTTACTTACAATAATTCATTCGCATTCCATATTTGATTACCCGTTCCGACGCATTTGAATCTTTTACAAAACAATTTTGATAAAAAAAATGGATTAAAACTTGAAATATTAAAAAGTAAGTTACAATATTTTTTATCGGCGCTGCCCTCCGAAAAGTTTAAACTATGAAAACGATGCAAGTTTACGGTTATGCACGTTTTATATGGTTCCAACTCCAAACCGAATATGTTTAAGCCCTTAGCCGTCGGAACGAAACTTAAACCGGCTGCCCGGTGCCCGTGGGTTAGGAGTGGGGTTATGTTCTACACCGGTCTGCTCGGGAAAATTTAATTATTTTCGGGTTGCTTGCCAAACTTGATCTGAGAGCGTTACCACTATGTATGTTGCAGTGGCTTAATGGGAACATGTCTACAATGTTACATAGCACGACGACGAGATTTTGGTATTCGGGAAAATAGTATTTTTTTTTAAATGACTTAATCTCACAGTTTTAGACAACGCGATGATTCCGCCAATGTCAAGAGTTAAGAGACACGTTATTATATATTAAACTAGCTGTGCCCGCGCCTTCGTTCGCGTGGTCTACATCCTTTCATGGTCGGTTTTACCCCTTTCTCCCCTAATATTCGAAACAAAAAGTAGTCTATATTTTAATACAAGTTTCGAACTATATTTGTGCCAAATTTTATATCTCTAACTTCAAAAATTAATATTTTTTCATATAAACTTATTTACTTATTTATTTAGTTACTTTCGCATTTATAATATGATTAGGGAAGTAGGGATGTGCTGTAATGAGTGCTTATTCATTTCTGAGATAAGATCTTCATTCTTTCACAACACCTAAAAGTAAACAAAATAATAAGAAATGACGTTTTGAGTATATGTTTTAATGAATAATAGATAATTAGAAAATAAAGTTTGTAAGAGACCTTTAGTCTGGAATTCAATTTGTTGCTGACAAACTTGCATTGCTTCTTTCAAAAACGATTACATTGATATTAAGTAGATGCAAGTAAATGATTGAAGGAACCAAAGCCCTGCAAAGACACTAAAGTTTCTTAGATAAACGTTTACAATCTTTATACGTTTATATCTTTATACGTTTTCTGGCCATCTACCATACCTATGTATTAAATGTTATTAAGTGTCACAAGGAATTAATTTAGTTGCAAATCATTTAAACTACGCCGATACTGAAAACATTATAGAATAACAATTTACTGTTTATCTGCAAAATTGATGTTTACTTAATTACTCGTAGCTGAGATTGTTATTTGTTTGTACTGTGTATTGAACATCTTTAGTGTTTATTACTTAGAAATTTCTTTCTTAGCTTAGATGGCGTGGGCCTGGATATCTTGGTACAAGCCTATTTATAGGCTTAGGTTTAAGCTCCTGTCTTAACAGATTGGTGGTTGTTTGCGCGATATTACATATAATACACTTTTCTGTAATATGGTATAACTTTTAGAACAAAGTTAGTAAAATGGTGCTCATTCCCAATTTTAGTTTAACACAAATAATTTGCATGAATTTCTTCTCAAAATAAACGTTTTTTTATTATTTATATAATCAATATGATACCCTTATCTATTTCTTCTATCAAGTAGATCGGTTGTGCATCTTTTATGGCCCGAGGTCTTTTTACGACTATGATTATATTCATATTTTATATATTATATTCTAATTAATTTATGTAGTATGTGTATTATTATCGTATATTTAAAATATACCGTAATGTTATTTTTACTGCTTAATTTATTGTTGTTTAAAATGATTTCTTTTTTTTTTCTCCTATGTTACCGCACCCATATACAAACTATCTGCATGACCCAAGGGTTGACTGGTAGAGAATGCCCCTAGCATTAAGTCCACCTGTTGTACCTATTTGTGCAATAAAGTTTTTAAATAAATAAATTATACGATTTGACTTATATTGTAGAGATTGCTGTCTGACCTTCGCAACCCTTACAAGGGCAACCAAGTCAAAATTTGGATAATAGCCAGCATCAACAGCTTAGTGCGTCTTCTCAAGCACAGGATCGTAGTGCTGAAAGAAGAAACATCAGTAATGCTTATGAATAGTCTAAACAAATCTAAAGTTCCCCAACCACCGGTTTTAAAACTAAGAATATCCTGGCATGTAATTTAGTCAGTTAATCAATCAAATATTTCTTTATTCAAGTAGGTTACATAAACCACTTTTAAATCGTCATTGAATATACAACAAAGTGATTCTACTTCCAGGTCGGAACCTATATCTAACGAGGAAACACCGGTAAGAAACAGCAGAAAGACAGCAGATTAGTTAAAGTAGCAGTATATGACTCATAGCTATGTGTAGATCACTTTCGACCAAGTCATATGTTTATGTAATAAATAAATAAATGAACAGAATAGAAAACATCTTCATTCATGTAAGCTTTACATAAGCACATTTATTATTAATACAAATTAAATATTCTACCGCCGTGTTCGGAATGCTAATGATGTCGAGAAGAAACTGGCAAGGAACTAAACACTTACTCTTTTCAAGTATAACAATGATGATAGTGGATGTATCTGAATATACTTCATATGTGCCATGAATGCCTGAAATCAGAATGGAAGAAAGATAACTACGACTTTGAAATATGATGAAAGAGTGTGTAAGAGGTATTTTTTTTTTATATTATACTTCAAGATTGACCTCTTCTCACCTGATGTTAAGTGGTAATGAGGTCCTAGCTTAAGGTCGACAAGTACAGCATACATCTGTTACTGGACTTGTCGCCCTTACCTTGAAGGATTGACCCCTGCTACTAATGTAGCACCCCCAGGAGCTCTGAAAACCTTACTCACACGCAAGAAAGAACACAACAACACCGTAGCGATTGTCATTTCGCTGCGGGCTTCTGTAAGGTGGAGGTATTTCATCAGTAATTGGGCTGCTCCAGTTCGAGCGATAAATCGCTATGCTCTACCTCTCCTAAAGGTATATTATAATTTGAAGTGAAGTTTGGCTTATAGGTAAATTTGGACTTACAGAATTAATTTTTCCCATCCACTATATATAAAATACGTTATTCATCGTACAACGTGAGCTCGGTTAGAATATTGGAAAACCGATTTTAAAAACTAACACTGATCGGATCGTGTTGCTTTCACAACAGTTGCTTGCAAGTGATTTAATGGGTTTAGAATTCTGCAGAATTCGAGTTTAATTGGACTGACTGTCACCGAGCCTCAATTAATTAAGTTTCAGGTAGGAAACGTGGAATACAGCCGGATTGTTGAAATATATTTTAGAAAGAGTACAGATTTTATTTAGTATTTTATTCATATCTCGAAAGAAAATGCCCTCAATTAGAATTAGAATTAGAATTAGAAATTATTTTATTAGCACACACAATCAATACACGGTACATACACAATAAAGTAACACGAACAAAAGATAAACAGTAAAAAGAACAAACAACAAAAAAAAAAAGGAAGAACATATTGATTGCGCAGCTAACAAGGTCCCAGCCTCAGCATAAGCTGCTACAACATTGGATCCAATGCTGCAGCAGCGCTGGTATTCTGGCGGAACCTTAAGCTGAGTGGCGCAAACGAAAAACAACAGAAAAAAGAAGCAGAAAAATGGCGAGAAGGAAAAAGAGGGAAAGAGAAAATAAAAATATATATATATAAACAAAGTGACATTTATTTACAGCCGGAAATTATTTTAATTTATTTAATTGTGTTATTATGCCTTTGTTTTTCGTAATTTCTATTTATTTTGAGTCGATTAATTTTAAAAACAGTGTAGTAATTTTGTACTTAATTTACAATTTCATAAACCTGAATTTATACATACAGGCGTTTATGTATATGAACATTGTTTAAATTTTTATGACGACCTTCGTAGCTGAGAGGCAAGTGGGCCTTGCTTTGGTATTTTATCATCTCTAATAAAATAAAATAAATAAATAAAAACAAATTTATTTTCTTCCACAGAACACTCTTACATTCTAGGTATTATGAACAAATATCTGAGGTCTTACATAACTAGACTCACATTTCGTAATGCCAATCAAGATCGGTGGGAGACTGGCGCCTAAAACTAAGCCTATTTTAAATAGGTTTGATATTATTAGGTCACCAGGCCCGCCTTCGGACTTCAATTTGGCATTAAACAAATACGTGAATGCACTTTAAATGTAGTGTTTGAATTTTAATAACAGTAATAAAAGCTTAAATACTAAAATAAACAATAAGACTTAGTGAATTGACACTAAAGTGTATGTCTTAATGCATACACAGACCCATACACACCTACCTTCTGATCTAAACAAATACATACACTTATATTACATATATACATAAACGTATACATACAAATAAATGTATAAAACGTTTTTTTTTTAATTTACATATATATCTATATATCTCTTAGATGCCTGTTTCATTCTATTAAAGTTTCTGTATCATTATGATTAAGTGATCCCAACCACAGTGTTACTGTTTTCTTGCAGTCAAAGTTATTTTTATCGCAGATCTTCAATATTTTGTTTACCTTATTGTAAAGGCGAGCTCCCTGATAACAAAAAGATTGCCTTATAAATTTTGATTTGAAGTATCTCTAACATTCCAGGTTGGAGTCCCGATCGGGTCAATGTGGAAAATTAACTTCTCTTTGTGGTTTGAGTATTGTGGTAGCGTAGTTATCTGATTTGTTAAAACATACGCCTTAGCTACTAGTGACGGTATCAAATTAAGTTTTCTAATAGGTATTTATTGTTTATATTGCAAAGAAAACTTTGACGATGAACACTTACAGGTCTCTTCGGATTAATTGGAAAAGTCTTTTGAATGCATTGCAAATGACCGACATCATGTTATTCCGTGTAAAACAACAAATTATATTTAAGTTTTCGTTGTTATATGAGATTAGTCGAAAATCCCAGTCATTTTATATTGAAACTAGCTGTCCCGGCGAACGTCGTCCCACCATTTTTTTCCCAATTTTCTTAAGTTTTGAACATTCCCGGATCTCCCGGCTTATATCAATAAAAAAATCAGCTAAATTGATCTGACCGTTCTCGAATGTTAGCAAGACTAACGAACACCGTTTCGTTTTCCTATAAGATAAAAAATTTAACCCACAGACCCACGTTGCACAAATCCAAAAGTTTTTGATTTTCAGACAATTAACATTTTAACCAATTAAAGAAATCCACTTCATGAGAGATATCCTGGTAACAGAAATTATTAGAAAAGTTTTTTTTCGATTAGACACAAAATATCCGGATTTCACCCGGACACTATTTAAGTTTCCGTCTGGATGCAACCCGGGTGCCTTATAAACAAGGAAAATACTGGGTAAATGTAATAGCTGTCCATTACATTTACCCAGAATTGTCCTAGTTTATAGGACAAATCGTCTTATAGCACATTTACTGAATCTAAAACTGATTCAATAAACGCGGCAGCTTGCCGCACGCGTCTCACGCAACGTACAACGCGCAAAATAACCGCATGCGTAAAGATGACAATCGATTGAAACAGGTCATTTGATTCGATAAATTACGCAAACACCTCGATAGACTATAGTTGTTTAAGTACTGGGTTATGACCTCAGATGAAATTATTTTCTTTCAGCTAGGAGTTTCGGAGCTCAGACGCCTAAGTTCGATTCCCGGATTGACCTATATATTATGTATCGGATTTTTAGAATATAGCTTGGGTTTGTGGTCAGCAAACAGAATTTGGCAAGCGTGAGGATAAAATCAGTACCTATTGTAGTATTGATGACTTAATTACAATGATGGAGATAGAATTGCAGTTAGATAGCAAAATTTAAGAATATAATTTAGGAATTTACTTACTCAAAGGGCGTTAGATCCGTATGTCACCAATCCGGCTTTCACTTCTTAGCTGGGAACGCTGGAGCGCGAAAACTCAAGGTCCCGTCTAATTAGGGTGTAAGACAAACAGGCTCAGGTAATACCACCAGAAATCCGCTGGTTACCCGACCCAATTATTTGTCGAATCACTCCGGCTGTAGGTATAGTTATATTAGCCAGCGTTTAAATTTGAATTATTGATGCGGCTTCTAGTTAATACTAAACTAGTATGCAATTCAAAAATTACTTTGTTTCGTTTTATCCTAGTACGTCGTGAAACAATTGAAATACAGAAAATCAAGCATCTGATCTCAAAGTAAGTAGCTTTTGCATTTGTGTAATGGTAACCGAAACCAACAGCGGTACCACATTTTGTTTACAGAGATGGTAATTAGTTTCAAATTTGGAAACGATTACTTCATGTCTTTCTTAATATGAAATTAAATAAAAGCTTGCAAAATCTACACAGACAAAACAGAAACCTTCCAAATCGGTATCGTTTCGACATTTGTGAAATAAGAGTAATAAGAAATAAGAGAGATGGAATCCGAAGCCATCGTACTCGTCAAATATTAAAATATAAATTTATTGAGCTCATTTTATAGTTATCTCAGTTTGCACCTTGTTAACCTCGAACCCTGCGTTAATAAGTCCTCTTACATAATGTGACATGGTACTGCTGAGGCGTAAACAGCTAAAGATGTTAAGGATGTAGAATGCAACCTTTGTAGGTAAAATTAATGAAAAGGTTTTGTTATATTGGATCAAAGTTTCGACGATACAATGCTAGGGCGAACTAAGTAGGTTTGATAAGGTTTTCAGCACAATTCGGGTTTGTCTAATCTATTTTAGCTTGGCGATTATTTATTTTTTATACAAATCAAGTAAAGGTATATAAATGACAGAGACCACAAAACTGTTTACCCATTTTGTCTGCGAGATCAAGAAATTTACAATACATAACGTAAGCGAGCGAAAAGGTGCAGTTTCTCTCGAAATTTTATTTTATTTATCTTCTGTCGGATTTCCAGAATAAATGATTTAACAGTTACGGTATTTGCTTTTTAAGGTTCTATTTAGAATTCTAGACTAGGGGTAGAGTCAAGACTCTAACTGAGTACCTGGCTTATATTAAACTAGTGTTAATTTATGCTATAAACAGTTATCTTACTAGTTAGTACTTATTATACTAACCGATGCGTTGATTTCAATGGAGGAAGTGTTTCGTTTGCAGTGGAGCTGCAGTTATGTTCATGATAATGATATCCCACACGAATAAAATAGGTATTTATTTCGGATCTACGCGCAAAAGAGCCCAATCCTTAATCCATCCAATCGAAACGCGGAACCGACTAAATGAGTTGTACTGTTTTTATTAGAACCGTTTGTGGCTCCAAATAGCCGGATTTATATTTCGAAACAAATCGGCACGCCTCAGAACTCCGGACAAACGAAGTTATTCGAAATGAACGTAAAGCTTGACAAAGTTTGCCCGCAACTGTTAATGGAATCGGTTCGTTTTGAGGAGTTTTTTTTTTAATAATGCGAAGTTGAGGTCAAAACAAATGGGGCTCTCTAAACCTCTCTTTGCAGTTGGAATGAGTTTGTTTTGTAACATGGGGTGGGACAATATTTGCAAACTAGTTTTTGCCCGTGACTTTGTCCGCGTTATTTTGGGATAAGTTGTTTCCTGTTAATAAATGTACCACAGATATTCAGTGCTTTTTGACTGAAAGAGTACGAATAACCATGCAAACTAAAAAAAAGAAATTGGTTTTAAGGGAAACAATATAGTACAATCTTGGCAATCTTATCACAAAAAAGCCATCACACGACACTATTGCGTTAGACCCGTTTTATTATTTTATACGGCAACGAAACACCGAGATCCTCTTCTGCCTTCGCGATCCACCTCTGCCCTTGCAGGCTTGCCGCAGAGAGCCACCTAGCTCAGTCTGTACTAAAATGAAAATTTATATTTAGCATTTTTAAATAATTTTATTATTGATGCATCATATTTTAACATGTCAAGGCTAGTACAGTCGCCGTCAGATATATTGGAGCAGACAAAGAAACCACCAAACACTTCTGAACAGTTAAAAAAGGCAATAAGTTACGATTCTCTTCTGAACATTCATTACTTCAGTAATATCTGATCAGATGCTAGTCAATAACTTCTTTACACACGACTAATCAATAATATCTGAACACTCTTCTACACAGGTAGCTAAATAAGATACATAACGTGCGTGACACATATTGACGTTATGAGAATATATCTGACGCCGTCTGTACATACTTCATCCTTGTGAACAGGTGCTACCTTAAGGAACTGCTCTGCTCCAGCTTACATCTTAAATTGACATACTTACCTAGGAATTAAATTGTATCTTTCCTCATCAACTAAAATGGTTTGTTACAAAGTAATTTAAGCTTAGCAAACATTTTGAATTTGTAGATTGATGATTCATTCCAACCTTTCCTCATCCGTTTCCCAGCATAGCAAAAAAAATACCAACTAGACGTCCTTTACGAAACGATACAGAACGCTTTAGCGTTCCACAGGACAGCTTGCAAGTCGCAGTTCTGGCCGAAGCCAATACACTGCTGCTGGAGATTGATGGAGCTATCTGAAACAAGATCTTGAACGTGCCTTCGCCGGACCTTTAATAGTTAGCTTTACCGTAGTACGAGTAATATATGCTGTATCATAGTATTTTTATCCTCAACCTTTTTTTATTGTTTGATATAATAACCTAATTGTTTTCTGATTAAAAAAAATACTCTACGTCAACACCGATGCTTGCTTAAATACTTAATGTTTCTTCAATCATCAAAAAAACTAGTTGAGTTGGTCCAAAGTGGGCTACACCGCTACCGTTATCTTCTCGGTAAATATTGTTTCCGAACCGGCAGGAAAATCACTTAGTATTTATTTAATTACGATTCAAAAGTGTTACATATTATATATACCCTACTTAAATAAAGATATATTCGACTATGAGTTGACTTTGCTCAGACTAAAATAATAAACAATAGATAAGGGTGTCATAGACATATACATATTTAGATGTGAAAATGGGAAGAAGAAAGAACGTTCTTTGCTTGATGCACTTCGCATATATATTATATCGGAATCTCTTTACATCGTGCTTTAGTAATAATAACATAGTTTAGGCATGTCCGAGCCTTATTTATTCACTTATCACTACATAAAGGTAGTCTAAGTTGTACAAAAACATATTAATTGGGATACAATGTGTAAAATATAAGTTTCAGTATTTTTTTCTTTAAACAAATTGATATATCTTTTGATGGATTAGCCATAATATCTTTGACCATGCACTTTGGCCGCAGGAATAGTTTCAACGCAGCTGGTGCAGATTCTATTTAAAATCAAATAGCGCCGCGCGCTGTTACACTGCAGCTTGCGATAAAACTAAAGAATAAATTGCTGCGCTCACATTTTAAAGAGCTTTTAGTCCCTAAACTACATGGAATATTTGCGAGCTAAATATTGTGGGTAGCCAGACAAAAGATATTATTAATATCATGTAACTTGTTAATCACAAGGTTCAATCGATACATTTTCACAGATTAGACTACACGCAGATTATTTGTTTTGAAGTCTTAACCGATCATTATGAGTCAGAATTACCCTCTTAGTTAATAGAATGATAAATTTAAACTTTCTGGTTTTTTTTTGTATTTTATTCCTTTTGATTAATGTACTTTTTTACATTTCTTGTTAACTATTTACCATAAACGTCATGCCAGCAACTAGATATATTTTCTGCTTAAGTCTGTGTGACTAATAAGAAGAGAATTCCATTTTGCATTAAGACCTACTTTTGTACTTTTTTTGCAACAAAGTTTTAATAAATACGAATAGATTACTTAATAAATCATTATTCGTGACATAAAAAACATACTAAACATACTTTAATTTTTTCTTATTTTACATTTCAAAATTGACCTCATCCCACCTGATGTTCCGCAGTACCCCCATCCCCGAAGAGATGTGGAAACCTTAGTCACACGCAGAAAAAAAAACACAGAAGAGATTGTTATTTGGCTACGGTCTTCTGTAAGGAGGTATTTCACCAGTCGAGCTGCTCCAGTTCGAGTGATAAATCGTTAAGCCCTACCCTCTTAAACTAGTTATATCTCTCACATACTTTTAAAAATCAGATTATTATTTTCTATAAGTTTATTTTGATCTAACCCGAGTTTGAAAACATATCCATTTGGCCGAAGTGGCAAAAAAATCCTACTCTAGGTACTAATATTTATATTAAACATAACGTTCGTATTTAGGTATACAAAAATCTTCGTACATTTTGCACCATAAACTACCAGGCTCACAGAGCGCGCAGAGATATGAATGAAGCCGTTAGTAAGTGGCTTACGTCTAATGTATCGCCCACGGCTCAGCGCAATCTTGCGTGTCTTGTAGAAACATAACAACTCGCTCAACAGGTCCGCATACACTTCTCTGGTTAACGATAGCTTGTTATCACAATCACCCTCGCCCATTCAATAGATTCTATCTCGAAATACTAGAATTGCAGTTTAAACAGAATGTTCTGAATCGCTTCTACTTTAAGCAAGCTTTTTCTTTTGTGGCGATACGGAGTGGAAAGTATTGTACGAGAATTCTAGGTGTTCTTTTTCGCGATTGGTAGCACTGATTGATTGATTGCGGATAACTGTATTTTTATTTAGTAACACACGTAGTATGGTTCTGTTGTTTGAAGAAGAATTTTTTTTTTGTAGGAGTAGAGGAAATATTTAGTCATATTTATTTTTGTTTCGTATTTTATTAAGTCTGAGACGGTGCACGTTTGTACCTATAAAAATGTCCACACTATGTTCATGTGAATAATGTAGTGGTTCGAGTGTTAGTCGTAATTTTTAATCCAAAGAACGTTCACTATGTGAGGATTTGCTTCGTCAGTCGAAACAATACGGACCTAATTAAGCTCATTGTGATAAAAGTGTTCTGTGCGTCGGGAGGCATGTTAAACTGTTGTTTCCAAACCTTGCAAGGGAAACAAGACCAATTTGGACCATTGAAATCGTCTCGGAAGAGATCAGATGTTATACTCTCTAATGGAACCAGTTACGACAAATCAGAATTAGGTCGTAGCAGATTCCAGCCCATAATTATTAGAAGAAACACATGTAGAATACCCCCTAGGAAAAAGCAGAAGTTAAACAGAAACATGTGTGCTTTACTTCTCACTGCACCTAAGCAGGTTTTAAAAATATTGTTCTGATTTCAAATGCAAGTTATGGATTCATTGAACAACATACCCCGATTGATTGGTCTCAGAATGCAACAACGACGCTTGAACAGTCCTAATAACAAACTACAAGTGAATCTAGGTCTACATTCAGGCCGCTAAGCTACTCAATCAAGTGGATTGAGGGCACTTCCCGTGCAGTGTACATTGGCGACTGCATGCTTATAGATTAAGAGGTGGAGTTAGGGTGTAAAATTGCATCACGGCTACATGAACTTGTGGAAACCAGCATTTCGATGAAAAAAATTAATTGGATAACTGAATAAATAGGTTCCTTTTGCATTCAACCTCACTTTAGAGTTTGAGATTGATTGAAAGGCGGAAGCAGCATTGGCTTAATAAAACTTTTTTTATCTACTGCTTTTATCTTGCTGCTATGATAAATAGGAAATGTTGAGTTTGAAATGGTGTAGAATTATCTTAACACCACTAGATCGTGAGGTTGAGTAAATATTAAAATGGATTTTCCAGTTTCAGAACTCTAGACATTCAGACATGGTTTTTTACGTTACACAAATAGGGAAATAAAAGGTTTTAGTCTTAATTATTTTAAGTTTCAATCGTCATAATCTGAAACGTTCTGTTTTTACCTTAAGTCAATAACATTATTTTTACTTTAAAATTTACTTAGTACCTAACTACGTATTTAATTGGTGAAGCTATTCGGCGATTCGATCTACCTCTTCCTACCTCAATAATATCAAATATGAAACGGGCAAAATCATCTTAATTAAAATCAGTCCGTCTAAAGTGTGCTCGGAACACTTCGCTCTACGGCAGCGCCGGTAACGAATGTATTGTTCCTTTAGTGCTAAAATAAAAGGTCCTCTCCAATAGCTCCTCCGCTGAACCAGAGGAATTGCGCTGATGAACGACCAATCTGCTTCTAATAGCATATACTTTTTTCTTTTGCTGTGAGCCACGTAGGGGGTTAGGGTAGTGCCCCATTGAGAGCGGACGCTGGCAACTTTATAAGTATTCGAGTAATTGGAATCTGATTTTTTATGGCGTTGATCTTTATAAACTGTATTGTTGCTTGCGAGAAAAGGTGACGACATTTGTGGGACTCCCCTGGCCTGAAAAGGGTAAAGACTTTCTACTAATATGCTTTTAGTGGACCTAATCGGATGCTGTGGGAAATAACAGCGATTGGTATGAGGCCAGATTATAGTGTTAACTAGACAATCCGAGTAAAAGAAACAAATCAAAAGTAAAATTACCAATGATGCTTAAATATTAATTTATTTGTAAAAATTCATTAGACGGACTGGTCAAATCTGGGCCATGGCGGACTTTGGCCACCTTGATTAATATACGATCAGGATACGAGTTAGTAATTTTATTTTCTTTTATTGTAAAAGTATAACAACAGCCAACTTATTATTATGGTTACAATAATTGTTAAGGTCTAAACTTATTAGGCCAGTTCTGTTATTAAAAACACCGGCAAGTTATAAACATATCACTAGCTACATACATGACATCACTTACATGAAATTAAGTAAAAAATGAATATTTATCTTGCTTTCAAGTTCAAAAATGAAAATGAAATGGACCGGAACTATTTCACTAAGGCGAGCACGCCGTACTGCAACAATATTTTCAATTAATATTTTACTAGGTATCTGCTGATAAAAAAGCTATACAAATTAATTGCACCAATCCACCGGTCTCCAACTCTTGAGATAACGATTCACAAACGCCAGAAATGATTCCGATTAAGAAAGAAAGAGACAAACATAGTTTCTGAATGCAAATAAATTTCTTACCTTTTGTTAATGCAGCACACCAAGATCTTAGCCGATTAAAAAATAGTTTTCCAAATTGATCTGATTGAGTCTTCTTTCATGATTTTAATTTTTTTTTCTAATTATCTTAGGTTATCAATTTTGAAGCATTCGTTTGTCAAAATGGAGCTGCAACTGCAATGTTATTAAACAAAACTATCCCCGTCTATTGTTACCTATACGGATTGCAAACCAATTGAATCCTTTATCTTCCGCCAGCGGTAAAACGCTGATAATAATTGGACAGTAGCGCATATCCGATTTGCTCACGTGTTTTAATCCGATTGCGAGCGGCGCGACGAATCCAATCAGAGTTTTTATTAACCGTCATTATTATTGATTGGCACGGCGCTGATTATGTACCAGCGTTGTAGGATAGTATTGCACTTTTAGGGAAGCTTGCATGGAATGTCAGGTTTTAATATTAAAATACAAAGTGATTTATGCTTACTAGCGAACTTCTCAGAAACAAACAGAAAATTTCATCTTGGGAATGAGATTCGAATCCGAAGCGTGTTTTTTTTTACAACTGAGCTCAGCGCAGCAAGTTATTTTAAGCGATGTTTTTTTCCGTTGAATTGGGCGTAGCAAGTGTTGCCGGTGTTTATGTGATATTGTGTAGCATTTGAATCTTAAGTTTTAAGAGAGGTAGGGCATAGCGATTTATCGCTCGAACTGGGGCAGCCCGACTGGTGAAATACCTCCACCTTACAGAAGACCGCAGCCAAATAACAACTTCGTCAGTGTTGTTGTGTTCCTGTGTGTGAGTAAGGTTTCCAGAGCTCCTGGGGGGTGCTACGTTAGTAGCAGGACCCATCAAGGTAGGGGGACAAGTCCAATAACAGATTCATTATGCTGTACTAGTCACCCTTAAGCTAGGACCTCATTACCACTTAACATCAGGTGGGATGAGGTCAATCTTGAAGTGTAATATAAAAGTAATTAATTTAAAAATTATGTTAGTTACATAGTTGATATGAAAATTTATTAGTTATGTTTTATGGATCTTGGTCTGAAACAAATAAATATTATTATTAATAATTTCGAAATACCTACAACCTCGTCAGGTTTGGAAAATAAAGTCTTAAGCGATTGGTTTTGCAACTTTTCCAAATTCAGCAAATTCATTTCCGGTTCACCAAACAAACTCTAAAGCTGGCTTAATTATCATACGGATAATCTAATTGCTTGTACTATTTTGCAAAAGAGCCAGATAAAATGTAGCTGATAGTGAGGTAGTAATACAATACTAGGAGTACAATAACCCCATATAGGATATCGTCGACGCGCGTGCAATACCGCGTAAGTTCCAATTTCGATTGAAACAATATGAAATAGCAGACAAAATTAATCTTTATGGCAAACGGTAGATACGCGTATCGACGATATGAATTTTAAAAAACTATTTTTTTTGCGAAAATTTCAGTTTCAAATTGTAAAACGTGATGATATTGTTTAATCTTACTTAAATGAAAAGTATTTCTTCAAAAATACAAGTAACTCAATTCACTAAAAACATTAAATTAAAATTTCTTCTAACAGTATTCCTCTGTTTATACGGATTGCGCCGAACCAAAGCAAGTTACTTACAGTCTTACGATTGACTTGTTCATGGCCTGATGCTTCACCCACATACACTTCAGTAGAAACGCCGTCTTGGTATCACCCTGCACGGGACAGCTTAATGCACTATTGCATCTACCCTGTTTCGGAATGCCTTGCTGTGACAATTTCATACGTACCTACTGTAAATTAATTTTGAATTGTAACCTCAAAATGATTCCAATCTTTAACTTTAATAGTGGGGAACTTGATAAAAAATAAATTTGATCAATTATTTCATGAATTAGAGACGATATTACATAGTATCATAACAAATACAAAAAGCATTTCAAGACCAAAATAAAATAAATCGGCTCTTACAAAGACACAACAAAATATTTTCAAGAAACTGATAAATGTTCTCTCAAGTAAGCAAGTAAATTATATCACTAAAGATTTCATGTATCTCTGTTTTTTTTTTATATTGCACTTCAAGATTGATCTCATCCCACCTGATGTTAATTGGTAATGAGGTCCTTTTTTTATCGGGGAAAAATGCATGACGCACCTTACCGCCACCCGAGGGAGAGTGACGGCGTGTGTGGGACTCTTCTGCCCTGAAAAAGGGCAGAACTACCCACTAAAACTCCTACTTAAGGCCCCCCCCCCTTAAGTAGGGGGCAAAATAAATCTGTTACTGGACTTGTCACCCTTACCTTGGAAGCTTGACCCCTGCAACTAATGTAGCACCCCAGGAGCTCTGGAAACCTTACTCACACGCAGGAACACAACAACACAGAAGTTATTGTTATTTGGCTGCGGTCTTCTGTAAGGTGGAGGTATTTCACCAGTCGGGCTGCTCCAGTTCGAGCGATAAATTGCTATGCGCTACCTCTCTTAAATCTCTGTAAGGATATAGCAAGACACGTTTAAAAAAACTATTCTAAACTATTATACCAAATTTTGTAATTTGTGAACTCATGTTTAGTACATATACCAATAGAGCCATGCCATTACATATAAAAAGATGCCATTATGAAAAAGCAACGATATCTAATATTTTCGATTCACAATCATAATATCTACTAAACCAAATCCATTGTAGTTATTCTTGCTACAAGAAAGATATCTACTAAAAGGTTTTGTTATATCAAATGTTGACGTAGGATAAGTGGAATCTCGGAAAAGTAACTGTGATAAGTGGGGGAAGAATACTGTAAGTGATAGAGCCTTTGTGATTTACAAAGTATTGTATCACAAAAATGATACCAAATTTTTCTATGAAGCTAAACAAAAGAGATATGGTTTTGACACGAATCGTAAACGTGGAAATCTTTCATGAGCTGTACGTTTTGGGTATGTGGTAGAAACGTTGGGTTGAATACCATCATAATACAAAGTTAAGTCCAAACTCATTTCCAAGAATATTTTCATAACTGTTAAAATGTGTAAGGATGTTAACACGGTAAATTCATCAAGAATTTTTTAACGTTATTTTTCCGTCTTATCTGAAATGAATATGTACCGTTTTTAATTGATTTGAACTTTCACGAGTAAATACATCAGCAATAAGAAATAACAGATGCTACTTAATTTAGAAATAGTCACTGATTTTTTTTTATTTATAAAATAAGTTAACCATTCGCTCTTAATCATATGTACACCGATTACAACGTTTGAGTATTTATTTATTTATTTATTTATTTATGTATTATTTATGAATACGTATATTTTCATGACATTCAAAAAATTTGACTTACTTTTTCATACCGTCGTTTTGCAAATTTCGCCATTACGCACATCAGCTGCTTCATGTCACATATCAAAGCATACGTTTCACTGTACAAAAGAAAAAATATGCATTTAAAGAAGAAGTTTAAACTCTGCGGAACAAATTGAAAAGCAAAAGCAAGCTTAGAAAAGAAGCCACTGCAAAAAGTATTAAAAACATAGTTAGCTAGAAATAATTATGTACGAGAACCGCAAGTCTAGATTGAAATCCTGTTAACAGAAAGGTGGAGTTTAAAGCGGGAGCAAATTTAATTACGCGATAACAGGATGAGCTAGCGGCCGCAGCAAGACTTAGTTGGTCTAACCTTAGATCAATCGATGTTTATTGGCTACTGATAATAGCTACCTCTTGCGTACTGCTGGCCGCCTGGTAGTTTTAATTTAAGTAACAATATTTTCACTTCTCAATTAAGTGAATATCGTTAATTGCTTATTTTAATTTATTTTAAAATCGTTATGTTTATAGTTAAAACTAGTTCGTAGATAGAACGCGTTTTTCCTAGTTAGAACAAGTATTTACTTAATGCCTTTGTTAATACTAGAATTGACTAATGTCTGAATCGAATATCAGTTAAAACTAGTTTCTGCAAGAAAAAATGCGTTTTCTTGAAGCGCGTCAGTTAAAACTCTTCCGACGAAAAAAAAATGCGTGAAAAAGATGTGCCGAATACAAACTTACCTTTGAAAACTGTTGCTAAGAAAGCAGCCCTATGAACAGGCCAAGTATTTATGCGCTGCGTATGCAAGAAAGAATATATTATGTCAAAAATGTGTCTACAAGAAAAGTGGTTATCTTTGTTCTTAATTCAAAATGCCACGATAGTTTGTTTTGCAATAACAAGTAGATCCTCATCCTATTAAATTTAAGTTTGATTGATAAGTTTTTATTATTTGTTAATTTATGTTCTTTAACAATGCTTCTTTTTTAAATTTTATGGTTTGATTATTTTATTTACCTACTTACATTTAATATTGTCAACTTGGCAACTAAATTTAAGTCAATCGTCTCTTAAATGTTCCTTTAGTCTTAGACTCTTATTATTTGGTTCCCAGTATGTTAGTATTTTCAATTAATATTTTTAAAACTTACATCTTGTTTTCAATCTTAAATCAGTTTTTCTAACACTAGTTTTAACTATCCCTCGATGTGACAACTAGTTTTATCTGAAAATCAAATATGTTGGTAGTAAATTCTAGTTTGAACTGATTATTTCTAGTTTTAACAAAGGCATTAAGTAATAACTAATTTTAACTAGGAAAAACGAGTTCTA
Organism: Glyphodes pyloalis; assembly: GCA_037074685.1. Taxonomy (NCBI): domain Eukaryota; kingdom Metazoa; phylum Arthropoda; class Insecta; order Lepidoptera; family Crambidae; genus Glyphodes; species Glyphodes pyloalis. Next base: position 13,917,506 of record JAYKKO010000013.1, read on the forward strand.
ACGCAAAATGGGTTTTAACTGTAACAGTTATAAGGCAACACACATTTTGGATTATTAAAGGAGCAATGAATAAACTGTTATCGGAAAACCGAGTTCAAAGAGGCTTACAATGAGAAGCTTACTCAACAATGTTGCAAGAATTCAGGAAATACAATGACAGGCCTCATTCACGGTGAATATAATGCAAACACATTACTTTAAGTCTCTATAACACTAAGGCTAAGGTGCACTAACCTAACTGACGACTTGACGGTTGTCAGAGTGTAAAGAAAGGCATACGACACATTTGACAGCAGTTAAATCGTCATTTACCGTTAAAGTTGATGTAACTGAGCCTAAGATTATTATTTTCTAAGAAACGAATTAGCTCTCACTCTCGCTTTCATCACCGGTTTTTTTTTCAAATAACGTGTCTCACCGATCACTCGACTTTGGCGGAATCATCGCGTTGTCTTGTGATACCTACAAAAAAAAAGAGTTCTCCTAACGTGTAACACGTATGTGTGTCCTTTGGGAAGCCCGGTGTCCACTACGATTTTGATCCTCATTTGACACATAACACATTGGTGATCTTTCCAATTCTAACAAGGAAAATCAGACTTTGAATCATGGGGCCAATGGCTTAACTTGCTTTCCATTGCACTAAATCATTGTTCTTAAATCTGTTTTTGCGTTTTTATACTTTAATACCGGTTTATTTTTTAAGCTACTTACTATAAAATTAAAATATTAATATTAGCCTAAAATATTTAAAAAGTTTTTCTTTATATTTCAGGTAATTGACGAAATACCACAGGATTCCAGGCTCATAAGTCAGAAAGGTATCTATATTTAGATGTTTTCGTATTAAATAGCCTAAACTGTACTTTAATGTAGGTATATATTGTAATAGTACTACTATATTGTGTGTAAACCCAATTCCTATATTTTTTTTGTGCAATAAAGGATATATAATTCAGTTTTCAACTGCTACATCCCAAACGTAACAGACATCCATTGTTACACTATCATCATATATCGGGTAAGGATTCATTTCGTACCAAGAAATTACATGAATAAATTATTGCTTTTTTGCTAATCTGCTTTTTTTATGGAAAAAAACTTTAATTTTTATGGGTTTCAAATATTATATCCAAAAAAGGTTATCCAGATATCTCAAACAACAATAATTTTATACTTTTGCAATGACCGTGATAAGAAACAAAACGCCGCTGATATTTTTAAATTGAAGTAAATCTTCCCAAACAACAAAGATTTATTTGAAGAAAACCTTTATAGAAGACAGAAAATAAAATCGGCTTTTCAGCGGTACGGATTCTTCTCAACACTTTTGAAAACCTGTTCTATTCATTCCCGTTTAGGAACAAATTTTAACAAGCAATTTAGAGCAATACAGTCTTAACGGAAACAGCTCAGTTTCTTTTATGCGAGCAAAGGAAACGTTTAACGAACAACTTGGGAGCTTTGTGTTCATCTATGAATAAATACTTAAGCACCTTGTTAGCTTGCTCCAGATGTTACAAATGCCCAGTTAAGGGTTGAGTGTGATTAGATTTTTTAAATTAATGAACGCCTTTGACTCAGTGGCTTGGATTGTCAATGACTCGGCTTTTCGTGTTTGATTTTACGACGGGTTTGAAATTTTGAGCTTATCTAAACGGTAAAGCGCCATTTTAGATGATACATAGCAATGATATTTAAAACCATAGATATGTTATACGTTCATAAAACTAACGAAAAATCTGTGCTGGTCGAGTGCGACTGCACACATGCGCAATTTTTATTAACCACATTCTCAGATGATGTGAAAGGGATGGCTTAATTTAAACCGTAAGAACAAAAGAGATAAGTAGTAACTCTCTGTTAGGCACATGAGTCAACTAAATGTCACTTGTTGATCAATCACTGCTCTGCACTGGACACTTGAACAAAGACTAATAAAAACAACGAAACAGAAGGTACAAACTTTACGTGTACTCTTTGTCTCTTATTTTGTGTTTTTTTAATTTAAATATTTTAGGTAATTCAAAAATAATGTAACTTATTGATTGACATTACTTAAGAATTACATTTATTATTTATTCGGGATTCGGTTTAATGCGAACGTTCGGTTTTAAAAATAAAACATAACTATAAAGAAAAAACAACTTTTATTACAAAAAAATGAACACATTTGAAAAGATATATACAACTAGCGACCCGCCCCGGCTTCGCACGGGTGCTATAGGTACTAAAATATGTATGTATTATTTATACATATAATCCTTGCACTTATTTTATTACCTTCACTCCCCCCGTACCCCAATGACGCTTACATGGAGCCTACATCGCATGCTGGCTAGCTGAGCGCGGTGAACGGCAACCACGCGACTTTTTTCTAATACTTTCATTTTTAAATTAGTGATACCTATCTTCCCAATAAAATGTCCGAATTGAATAATTCAAAAAGTTATATAAAGGCATTGAAGCCATCTAGAATATAAAGTAATTTATTTTGATAAGGATTAATACCAAAGTAAAAATAAAGAGCGGCGAGTACAAATAAAATACAAGCGGCGGCATATTAATTAATTTTTTAGAATTAAAAACCGCTTACTGTGACATAACTATAATATTTAGACATAATAATATGCTGTCGCGACACTTTTTGTAGATAATAATGAGTTCTGCATAGTCGTAGTACATGATTTTGTTCTATCATTAATAGTATTCGCCGCGCACGCGATGTGAGGATTTTTTATAATTACTTTTTTGAATTAACTACCAGAAGTAACAAATTTGCATTCGGTACACAATAATAAATGAACAATACAAAAAGGCTGTGATAATAAAAATAAACACAAGCATGCCGTAGGTATTAAACCAGACATCGCTTCTGTGTTTTCTATTCGTATAATCTATGACCGAACACATTTTGTCCTTTTCACACTTGTAAAAACAACAATGTACTTTCTCTTTTACCTTTGTGACATTCATTTTAAGTAAAATATTTAAAATTTAATGATTTATGCATAATTCTTGTTTACTTATATGTGATACGAGATCCCCTTTGCGTTATTTACTTTCTTATCATAGTTTATACACATTCGAAACACACACGATGGCATTTTATCGGATTCACAGTCACTGACAGAGACGTCACATTTGTCGTATCGCTTTTCGCAGACTGGGGGTAAGACGTCCCAATTCGGACGTTTTAGCGTCTTCATATTGCGCCCATGGGTAACATATCTATTATTTTTTAAATATCATTGATACATAGTAAAATCGTTGAAGTAAACTTGTTGTAACAGTACAAATGCCGGATTAAATGACAATATTTGAAACGTTTAAAAAACTTTTGGTTTATTGACTGATCAATTTTATTGATTAGTCAAACGACATGCCGGTTTTAATTCATTACAAGAATATATGACGAAACAAAATAATTTCTGCCCAGGTCTTGAATTTTAAGTCGACGATGCAAACGTTGGTCTTCGAAATACGTTTTTGACTTAATATCAAAAGTCATTAACAAGTAAATAGTGTTGCTTTTTTGACTGGATGTTTATAAGAAACCTCTCACGAAAAAGAAAAAAATATGCGAATATAAAAACATTTTTATTCAATCTTCAAAGATTGACTTTTGTGTTCCATCGAAATACTTAAATAACAACAGATGCAAAGCGCTCTTAAGCCGGTAGCATAACAATATCTACTTGGTGTCCAACGTTTCGTCTGAGTGCTAAGGTACATCAACCGTGGTTAGCAGCTTTCTGGCTTCTGAGTCCTCGACTGACGGCAAGCGATACCAGTCAGCTCGTAACAACGACGTACGATGTAAAATAATGTTATTGACGTATCTCATACTACTTCATCAGCTAATCACATAAAAGAGATACAAAACAATAGCAATACTTGGATGGTGTAGTGATAGAAGTACTGGGTGACGATCCAGAGATTCTTAGTTCGATTTTGGAATCAAGCAAAGTATGTTTCTGATATTTTGCTCGGGTCTATGATTACCAAACCGTATTTAGTAAGCATGATTAAGCAAAAGTTCCCAAGTACCCATTTTTGTGGTGATGATTTCTTAGCCTGTATTAGGATATTAAACTTATTTTAAAAACTGATGCTTTTCTGTACTTTACAAAATAAAAAGTCCGTACAGATATCAAAGCGTCAATGACTGCCCATGATATTTAGGTCAAAGTTTCACCAAAGAGAAGTAAAACGCTAAAGCCTACCAGTTTCACTGCAGTAAGCTGAATTGTGGACAGTGCATTCAACTATCTCTTGTCTCCGTAATGGTCAGTCGAGTCGAGTCCTAAAAGACTCCCTTTACCTCGCTCATTAAATTTGCATCAAAAAGGCTACCCATTCATACTCCGTAGCGAGCCGGCTTGCCGGAGCAAAATGCTGTAGATTTTACGTATGTAGGAATAAGGAAAAATGAGTTTTCGAATCGTGTTTACCAGTTTTGTGAGACAGTGAAGATAAAGGACAAGTTCTCTGTTTATGTTCCTAACGTTACAGGTTTTAAATATAACCTTTTTCGGTTAAATCTAAATCTATTGCTTTAAGATGTTAAAAGTTGCAGTAACTATAATATATATATATTTTTTAATTTCAATTCTATTTTAGTGTACTGTGGGTAGGCAATCATTTAAAAGATAATATCGGTCGACATCACAAATTGGACCATAAAACAAGCTCTTACATTAAGGAAACTGAAATCAACAGCAATACTGGGGATTATGACCTATATCTGAGATTGATTCCTGGGTCGGGAAAGCTAAACACTCAGATACAGTATTAACGGACACGATTCACAGGAAAAGCGTTGAAATTGCACTTACTATCCCTAGCACGAAAAATAAGGATTTAAATATTTATTTAATCTTCATTTTATGAAAACAATGCATTACGGCATTAAGCTGAAATAAAAGGTCGAAAAATGCAAATAGTGAAATGCAAATAGGAAAACTGAAATGTGGGTGTAAAAATAATAAACAAAAAATGTCCTTTGACGAGTTCAGATTTATTTTAAAAGTTTGGAATCGTTTATTTTACCTTCAATTACCTGACTGCTGCAGAAAGGAGGGTAACGTTTTTACGAGAGTATGTATGTTTGTGCATTTCTTTGACACGCTCTACGGCTTCAACGGTTTGGTGTATTTTTATTAATTAGTAGCTTATTACCTTTCAATTAATACTTCTATCCTTACGAGTTTGAGTGAAACGCTATGGTTTTTAGGGTCAGTAGGCTTACTAACAAAAACTAAATGTTTCATCTTAACTAAACTGAGAAAATAACAGTCTTCCCAGTTTAGTTAAGGCATTGCAGGCGTGAGTCACCTGATTGCCCAATAAAAATGTCCTTGTTTTGGAAGAAAGGTACTAACATCGGGTCCAATTATAATCTAAGTAGTTATAGTAATTGCTTTTCTTGGTAAGAGTTGCTGAGGTAAGACGAAATTTTAATAACCAGGCTATGTCAAATCAGGATCATAGTCGTAACCCCACCTTGGGCTCCGTTGTAGATCCACAACCGGTATACATGTTACGATAAAAAGACGTACAATGCATAAAAACTTTGATGTTTCGAAAGTACCAAACATTCTAGTCAGGCGAATATTGTGAAAAAGTACAACAGGTACTACAACACCCAGACCCAAGACAATATAGTTCGTTTTCCATGTTTACCCAACCGAGAATAGAACCCGAGACCTTACGGATGCGGCGATTGGCGCACTCGCCTCGCGGCTTCTGAGGTCGACCAATCTATTGCTTTTCCACAAAAACTCGCGGTTTATTATTATAAAACACTTAGTAGCACTAGCGGCCTTCATTGGTGGCAGTAGGAGGTTCTATAGCCCAAAGCCTTCCTCGATAAATAAACAATCCTACATTATCGTATTTTTTAAATGTGTATTTTAATGAATGTTAATTCTTTTCGGCACCTGCGATACAGACTCTGTCTAGTGTGGGTGCTACAAGTATACCTCCTCCGGCATGAAGTGCAATAAACTGTGTACTTACTAAGTAGTTTAGAAAGCAACTTTTATATAATACTAGCGGCCACCCGCGACTTCGTCCGCGTAGATTTCGGTTTCCATACAAACTTTCACCCCCCTTTTCAACCTCGCACGCAACGGAAGCCCTCAAGGATGAATAATTTTCCCCGTTTTTTTTTCACATTTTCCATTATTTCTTCGCTCTTAATAGTTGCAGCGTGATGTTATATAGCCTAAAGCTTTCCTCGATAAATGGTCTATTCAACACAAAAAGATTTTTTTCAATTCAAACCAGTCGTTCCCGAGATTAGCGCGTTCAAACAAACTCTTCAGCTTTATAATATTAGTATAGATTTTTTCACATTTTCCATTATTTATTCGCTCCTAATTGTTGCAGCGTGATGTTATATAGCCTAAAGCCTTCCTTGATAAATGATCTATTCAACACAAAAATAACACTGGTCAACACAAGTCTTGTTTCCTTTATTTTTTTATCTGTTATTGGGTATTTCTATGGCCCTGAGTATGAAAAAAATACTGGAAGATTGCTAACAGCTTCAGTTTTTGAAATATAGAGTTTTATTATTTTGATAAAAAAGTACAGAAAATTAATAAATGATGTTAACAAAATTTCTATTGAACACTATCAAATGATCTTTTATACGATTTTCTTGAATGGACGACTTTAGGTAGATCACGTTGCAAACTCCAGCAGTAGTCTGCCATCATATGTGAGTCCCGCCGCCCCTGATACCGCTCTTCCATTGTTCGAAGATCCTGATGGCATCTTTTACCCTGCTCCTCACTAAAATCACCTAGATTTTGTGGAAATCGGTCTAAATGTGAGTGCAGGAAGTGGATTTTTATGCTCATGTTGCACCCTAACTCTTGCAAGTTCGATAGCATGGACTCAACAAGCTCGACGTGGTTGTCAGATTTCTTTTTGCCTAGGAAATTACTCATAACCAAAACGAATGACTTCCAAGCTTTGGATTCGACTTCAGACTTCACAAACTGTTTCATTATGCCGAGTTTAATATGAAGTGGTGGAAGCCATATCGAAAACAACAACTAAATATATATCAATGTCCATTAAAAAACGCAACTTTAAGTAAAAATAGTAATGGAGGGTAGTTAGCTGTAACTCAAAAACAAAAGCTGTGAGAGATAAATTGTTACCATATGTATTTTCTACACGTTATTTTGAGATAGAAACAAAAAAAAAATTAAAGGCAACAAACGATTTTATTTTTTTTGTTGACCAGTGTAATTATTCAATTTGAACCAGTCGTTCCTGAGATTAACGCGTTCAAACAAACAAACTCTTCAGCTTTATAATATTAGTATAGATGTACTGTACCTGCTTATTGAATAACATTATTCATTTTCATAACTCGAATCAGTAGTTCAAAGTAAAAAACAAAGAAACTCTTCATTTTATCTTATTTGTTGTTAAAAAAAATCTCGACTTCTCTTATTTAAACATGTATAGTCGATCCCAATATACGAGTAATATCACAGTGGAAATGCTATTTGCATTTTTTCATGTGTAATTAAAAGAAAGTATGAAAAACACAATACGACATAAACGTTATTCAATTTCCTCGCTACAAATACTCAGTCATAATTGAATACCTCAATACTAAGCCACAGATTTCATTCCGTCGAGTTTTCGCCCACATACTCATGCGTTCGCGTGCTTTTGAATAGAAGCGAAAATTATTCTTCACGGGAAATATTGGAAATATTTTCCAGTTTCCAATCGAAGGATGCTTCAAAGTCAGGCGTGAGCGAAATAAGCTTTTCGTTTATTGGAAAAACGCGCGAATCGTTTGGCATGTTGTGTGAAATAAATTAAAAATGTTACTTTTATTGGCGTTGTTTCCTGTTCTCTTTAATTTATTTTTTAACGGTGACGCTGTAAATTATTAAGCTTGAAGCGACGGATTGTAAATTAAGATTTATTTGTCAAAAAATTGTTATCACAAATACAAAAAAAAAAGGTCATATTGTCATAGTAATTTTTCCAATATTTTTATAAACGTGATTTTTACTGTGCATAAACATAATGTGATGATTATTCGGTATTTTTTGCTAACGCCAGAAAGGACACGGGTCATAAGTAACGATCTTGATACTTACAAATTAATGGCTTCTCACAAAGTAGGAAATGAAGTTAACTAATTATGTAACTCGTATATTTTTCGCAATTATTATATTTTTGGGTACTATTTTAACATGAAAATTCACGAGACTTGAGGGATGGTGAGTCGATTAAAATAAAATGAATGAATCAAATTCTTCAAGGGGTGTGTTTGGTCACTATTTCGTAAAAAAGTATATGAAAAAATGACGTGGCACTAAATTTGAATGCAACGGTACTTAGCAAATTATTGTTTACATGACAAAATAAATTGTATGTTATATTTTTATCAAATTGCTTATCGAAACAGTTTTTTTTAATTTCATCTTTTAGCCTCTCTATGGAACAAATGTGGGAATTTCTTATCTTTACCTAGTTTTCTACCTAAGTAAATTTTATGCATGTTAGTCGACTGCGTGTAGTCTGGCTATAGAGAACACAATATACAGGGCTGCCTGACCAAGGGTAGTAATTAAAAGGAGATCCCTAATGCTGCCCTGTATGAAAAGGTACAGTCCGAGATCGGAGGCTTTTGTATGCACTTTCCGTTTAATAGGTCTGACTAGTCCCCAAGCACCGCATGAGTGCAACGCTGATATAAAATATGCTACAAAATATCCTACTACTATGTCACTGCAACTTTAATTTGTAATATCTTTAAAAATATTATTTAAATTACTCATACACTATAAAAGACCATTTTCATCTACTCGTATATAAAATGGCCAACGTATTTAAGGTACTTTAGGTAAGGGATTAATGCTGTGTTGTTTATTATCGCCTCGTAAATAAGCCATCATTTCTAGTAAAAAGCAAAGGATTACAAGTAATTATTGTATTTTATCCCCAAGTATCTACTTATAGCCATTAACCTATACCATCGCAGACTTTTTTTAAATTATACAATTGTATTTCAATAATTTGCACATAACTCGTGCTGGGGTTAAGATTGTAAATATATCCGTTATTAGCTTGGTTATATTTGAAACATAACATGTCTGTATTACATGCCTATTTGAAATAATTAAAATCGAAATCTTATATATAAAAATGAATTGGTGTTCGTTAGTCTCGCTAAAACTCGAGAACAGCTAGACCGATTTGGCTAATGTTGGTTCTGAAATAATTGTGGAGGTCCAGGGAAGGTTTAAAAGGTTAGAAACTAAAAAAATAGGCGTTACGAAGTTCGCCGGGACAGCTAGTAATTAATAAAACTAGTTAATAAGTGATAGTTTTTATTACGGTTTCGGAGACTAATACAATCTTAGTTAACAACCAATATTATTTAATGATTTATGCCGTTTAATTTACGAATATTATGTTTTATTAGAATGTATAGTATAAATTTTATGAAACCTGCTGTTTTTGAATATTTAATATGATCATATTTAATATCAGTTTAATAAACAGCAAAATTGTATAACTAGCCGTGACTGATAGACAAATAGACGACCTAACTAAAAGTAATATAACTAACTTATGAGGTAGGGAACATTTCAATCACAACAGCAAATAATCTGACATTTAGTTACTAATAAACCTACTCTTCAAATTATCCTATGATTTAATCATTGGCATTATAATCAGTGCACATATACATAACTGATAAACCAATCAATTATAATCGAAAATTAATTAATGCAATTAGGAGTAACTGATTGTTCAATCACCGTTAATAATGACCTGATGTGTCTTGAATGGAAATTATTCAGTTACTAGTGGTCTGTAGTGGCGTTGTACGCGAACTTTTCTTGTTTTCGCATTTTAACTGATTCTTTGCCCTTATCGTGACCATTAAAAAAACCATGTGGGACCAGTGCAATGCTCTGTCGCCTAAAGCCTTCCTTGATAAATGGACTATCCAACATAATCAGTCAAACATCTAACCAGTGTTTCCTAAGATTAGCGCATTCGATCAAACATACAAACACTTCAGCTTTTTTTTTAATTTTATTTCTTAGAAAACCAACAGCGTTAATCCGTTTATACATAACATAGGGTACACATTAATAGTACGGCCAATAATAGGTTTTCCTTAATTAAACAATATTAGAACATGCTGGCGAGAGTTATACAAAACAAAAGTACAAAAAAAAAAAAGAAAAAATTTACAACACTTCAGGCTGTAAGCGAGAATACCTAAGGTATACTTGTCTAGGCTCAAGTTCATTATAGTGTTAATAAAAAATAAATCGTAATATATGTAAATTAATCCCTATTTTCCTTTGTCTGAACGGCTGGACCAATTCTACTTTTTGTGTGTTGTGTTTATTATTGTCAGGAGAAGGTTCTTATGCAAGAAAACATTTAAAAAATTATATAAAAAAAACGTCGTTATGACAGGACAACCGTCTGTGCCTACTAACTTCGTTCGCGCGAACTTCATGATTTTTGTTTAGATTTTCTCAAATAAAAGTAGCGTAAGGTATTCCTTATAACATCAGCTACCTGCCAATTAATATACCATTAAAGCCGGTCCACCCATTTTAGGAAGCCGGAACAAACAAACAGACATACAGACAACCGTTACACACTTTCACATTATAATGGGAAACTGTTCCTTACCACTTGGGATTTAAACCCACGACCTCTGTATTTTTGAGTCAAACATTCTAACTACTACGACACGGAGACAGTTACATTGTACGACACACGCAGCCAATTCTGTCGTAACGGAGGCTGAATAGGGCTGTCTCTGCGAAGATATCTTAAACTTTGCAAGCAAATAGCTAACGCGTCAGGGTTTGTAGTGGCCCATGACAAAGTGTTTTTTAACACTTTCATAGTATATTCTTTTTTTTTTATTCATCTGCTGTTTAACGTATTAATTTTTCACTGTACCTAAAGCCAAACTCTCCTTAGTACTGGCGTATTTATATAATCTGAAGTCTTACTTTTGAAATCTTTGTAAATTTATATCTCTAAAGTAGATATTGCTATTAATAAGAGTATGTAAATAAATAACTTGTTTCTTATCTTCCTTTAACTGCATGGCAGTGTCTGAATCACGTAAAAATTTGTTGAGTGATTCTTATTAGTATTTTATTGTTATGTATCTCACCTTCTACAATACATAAATAGTTGTTACTTGAAGAAACAAGGAACAAATATTTCGGTATTTTACCTACAGAACCATAAAGAAGTATAGCGATGCTAACGGATAGGATAACCGGTATCAAACCCGTTGTCACCGCAATGTGGGTTCCTTTCTTGTTTACCATGAGGGAGGAGCCAATATACTTCGCTTCTATAAAAAGGAAAGTAACTACCAAATAGCGTGCTTTTATTCCCAGGTCTAAAACAAATACTATGGATATTTTTTGAGTGACTTTCAACTTAATATCCATTATCCATGTCACAGCCCTGCTTTTTGCTTTAAGGCAGAACTCTGCTTTGTGCGGGCGTGTTCTTATTTTCGGTTCGGTGGCCAGCCCGTCTCGCCCTCTCAGTTCATGCAAGAGGGACTCCGCAAAACAGCTCCGTACTGAATACGTCACCCCGTGGAAAGCGCTCGAGACTGAATCGTTGCCAATTTGTGTGACAAATCTGCAGTGGGTCTTGCTTTTGATACCTGTGTGAGTCGTAAGTTTGTTATATCTTTTTAAAAATTATTGCTATGAATAAAAAGAGTGTTTTTTTTTCTTCAAAATAGGCTTACGTTTGGCTTTCTCTTGATAAAAAATGAGTGTGAGGCCTAAATAGTACACGTTTGCTTACAGGGTAACTGTTCAGTTTGGTCTATAAAATGTTTTGCAATAATTAACCTTCGGGTAATCCACTCGGTTAAGTCGATAACTAAGCTTTAAAAAACAAGTGTTCTTAAGCAAAACTGTAAAACTTAATAATAATTACTTGATGATGTACCTAGTACTTGCACTTCATTTTAAACGAACTAAGGGATTTCATTTCGAATCCCAATTCGTTTTACGTGACATTAAAATATCACTCTGACAAATAGTTCTCGAACTAAGTACTTATTACTCATTACAGTCCAGAAAGTTTATGTAAATATATTTTAACTGCACGTTGTGAACAGGCTAGAGGCGGAAAGTTTGGTAACAGCAAATACATTATACAGCATCTGTTATTAGAACACTTGTGTCTAAAACTTCTGCAGGACCATATTGCGAAAGTTTTCATTTTTCTTTAACCCACTTATTTTATCAGAGTCGGTGTCAGCTCGACGAAGGAATTTTATCATCACCTTAAAACTTGAGGAATTCAGATTTGTTTCCCGGAGAAAAATTGCCCAAACTTGAGATTAGGTCGCCAAATACTTTTGAACTAAAAATAAGGAAATTACGACGCTACGTTGATGGTATTAAGATTTAAGGAGCAAATTTCAGGGATTCTTTTGAATCTTATTTAGTTGCAAGTTAACGTGTTTGAGTTGTAATTAAGCATTCTAAATAATAAGTTACTTGAAAAGAATGAAGAAAATTTTGAACCGGATACTACTAAACAAGTAATTCATCCCGTAGTATGATAATAGGCTTATACTTAATTTCTTAGCTAAATAGTATCTTCATAATTATCAGACTGCTTAAATTGAATTACATTTTTGGTCAGTTTTCTGTGAAACACAAAATATGCCTAAACTCTTAAACAAATCTACTATGTAGGTAAAGTAAAACGATATATCACTGACGATTAATTGGTGTTTTGTCATATCACTAGATTATTTCAGTAAGAAGACGAAAACTTGAATATTCAACATCTACCGGGATTTTGTGTGAGACACAAAAATCTGATATAAGTACTCATTTCCCTGTGACACGTATCATGTTCATATTTAACTTTTACCGAAGCATTTTGATAGATCACGGATTATATTTTTTTTCTTAAGAATTAATTTAAAAGTTATCGAAATTTGTATAAATGTGTTATACAAAACCAGCATTTGCTTATCGGTTCTAATTTTGGAACGTATGAGTTACAAAAACATTGTCATTTCCGACAATTTAGGTAACGTACCTACTCATATTAAAAAGTGGTGTGGTATATTTTACACCATCATTTAAACCTTCAAATTTAAAACTCCATTCTGTGACTATCAGGTCGTGTGACTTCGTAACGAAATTAAGTCTCTCTGAATCTCAAATCTTATTCCATAAGAGGACGAAGAGCGCACTGAATTGGGACTGAAACCATTTTAAAAGTTCATTTCATAAAATTTCTCTACCGAGAGTCGAATTAGAAACTTCAACCTTACTATTTTATTTTGAACGCTGCGTTTTGCTTGTGGACATCGAGTTACAATTTTATTGACATGAGAGATGACCCCGCAAATGTTTTGTGGTTCATTTCCGTAAGACACCACAACAAAGCAGGAAAGCCATTAACCTGAGGTGTAACTACAAGATGCAGCTCGTAACATGGTTCGTTTATGCAGTGACGTCATAACCCGCCATATTGAATTGAATTTGCCAGTGAGCCAGTTTACGGCGGTGAGACTCGCTGTGTTGCCACATAAAAATGCCATAATTTCACATGCAACAGATATAGCGGACTTTATGACTCGCTCCGATGTTTTATTTCGGCGTAAATGAGATGCAGATGTACATCGGATTTACGTCTTGTCCTCGCGTAAAGTGTGGATGGAGCAAATATGAAATGAAAAGCCGTAAATATTGTGACGCGCTTTTGTTGTAAATACGCTCTCTTTTTTATTACATCAATGAAATTAGTGCTTTTATTCAATGTGATGAGGAACATTATCATAATTTAAGTCATGGGCACAGCAGGCGTCCTTTCAACTATGATACTTTACCTTGTAGACCCAATTTTGAATGGGCATTAGGCAAGTTACTAACCAATAAGGTCAGATGTTTTAAATACAGCAAATAGCTTTAGACTAAGCTTGTTGACCATATTGACCCGACCAGGGATCGATCCCGGGACCTCAGAGATGACGGACCGCGGCGGAGTTCATCAAACAAAAAACTCACCAACTATCTGTTTTTAACCTCCTCAATATTATCTCTCCGCCGACTCCAACTTGGGTCAATTTACACGCGAACTTTGATGCATTAATACCACCAAAATATAACTGCAAAAGTTTTTACATCTAAAAAGACCGGAAGTATAAAAACCATTAAACATAACTCACAAACGCTTATTAAGTTTGGCAAAGAGGGGAAAGTTTCAGGTCTTTTTTCATGGAGACGTTCTGCAATATGGCTCACGTTCCAAAGTTGGGCGCCCCGGTCAAAGAGGAGGAATGTGGGAACCTTTTGCCCTCATCACATACTGTATGATGTGCGCTAGGCATTTTTGTTACTAAAGGCTTTGGCAAGTTCCTTTGTAAATGAAGAAGATGTAAATGTTTGATGGCGTTCTAATGGGAATATTTGTGGTCGGAAAACTTTGTAGGTAGGATTATTTAGGTGAATCTGTCTCCTCAAGAACTTAAAGCCAAGATTTTGAATAGGCGGGTCAATAGTAGTGTCCGTCTGTCCCTTTGTAACTATGTATCAATTTTTAAATGTCTGCAACTAATTTGAATAAATAATTGTTTTATTTAGGGAAAACGTTTATTTAATGTTTAAAAGACACAAAGTATGGTAAAGCATTCGAAAACTTAATTAGTATCTACATTGTACCTGTGTAAATAGTAATTTAAAATTGCGAACAAAATTACTAATTTTGTTCGCAAGTTCACAATTTATCAATGAAGTGAACATTTTAGAGGAACAGAAAAATTTAATACCCCGTTGCGGCATGGCATTTGATGCTGATCTGTAGGTGCTGTGTAGTACTAGCAGTATTCCACGTCTTTGCACGATACTCAATACTCAATACATTTATTGTCAATCATATGGTGTAAGTAGGTGTTACATTCAGATATAGTACATATGAACCCTGATGGGTTTAACAATTTGAAACGACAGGCAGATTTTATTATATAATGAAGTAGGTATGCAAATGTTATGTCATCAGTATAAAGTCATTTACCTAGTGAAAATATATACCTATTTTGTTTTCTTTTTTTTTACGATATTTTAAGACAAAAAGTATTTAGTCGTATTTGCGTGAAGGATTTATCAAACACAAATATATTATTACGTACAATTTGTAAGAAAAACCATTCAAACCACCAATAACTACAATGTTACTTTAAAAAATTTAAAAATATTGAAACTGAGTCTTTGTTTCAATAATACATGTTCGCTAATGCGATGTATTTTGTCCTAAATATATCATTTGATAAGAGGTTTAGCATAATCTATATAAAAAAAATGTTGAGGGACTCTCTTACCTGTACAAAATTTGACAATGACCCACATCCAAACTAACATTGACGTTTATAGGTAATATTAGAAGCATTCCGGCCTTTGTGATCGTATTAGATGTTGAGATAAAAATATTTCCTGTAAAAACTCCTTAGAGTCATGTCTGAATCAGATTTACTGTATACACGTACACTATAATTTTTACTGTATCAAAGCGGACCCAGAGAATATTTCCACAGAACTGGGTCAAGCTGCCCCGATGCCGGAGTGGATTACACGAATAGAATATGTACTTTTTGTTCATAAAACCTAAATTATGTTGTAGAAATTTACGAGTTTTACGACACACTAACTTTTCTCTCTGAAGCCATGCCTTTGCGATGCCTTTTTATGTCGTGTTCAAGTAAAATACTTTGTTTTAGGATGTTTTAATATTACAATTTCGATTTAAAATAATTATCTTCCGTAAACGAGAAATTTAAAATCTCAAGAGATCTTAAAATCACACGCAACCAGGTATTGAAGTGTTAACTATGTGTATTTGAAAATAAAGTCGACAATAAACTATGAAAATTTGCATGACATTTTGTCTATATTAATAAAATAATTCGTGGTTCGTTAGAACTACAAACTGATCATAAACCAATTTAGGTCGTTTGGTTTTGATGCAATTGTGGAGGTCCAAAAAAGGTATAAAAGCTAAGAAAATCAAGAAAAAAAAATAGGGGGCTAAGGTCGAGCCGAGATAGCTAGAAATTATTTAAAACACGAAAGCTTTTACTAAAGAAAATGCAAATATGTACAAAAACCCATCATTTTCGAAGATGAATAATGAAACTATGTATTTCGTACATAATTAGACATTACTATCAATTATTTTTTATTATTATTTCCAAAGCAACAATTTTCGATGACACTTTATTCTTAGTTATGTTTCCCCGTGATTTTACAGAAGTAGTAAAGTTGAAGCTGTTATGCAGTTAAAAAAGAAACTCAAATGGTCAAATTGGACATTGTAATATAGAAATTAAGAATAAGTGATTAGTGATTTTCTAAACTAGAAACACTGTTGAGCATGTGTTGATAATGTAATACAGCAGAATTGGCCAATAATTTTTGAAAATCATATCTTGTGAAATCTATTTACAGCTTAATAGGTATATGGAAACATAATGTGAGGTCGTCAATGGAAACCGACCAGTCCTTACTAAACTGTGTTTGAGCGATGGCTATGTATTTCCGTAATCTAATAAATATAAAGCGTGTGTATGTGTGAGATAAGATATTTGGCTCGTGTGTTATCTTACTGTTTTGCATATCGTATTAAACGCAAAAATCCGTCTTTGGGATACTCCCTGCCCTTTTGCTAACTGATCCATTATTAGCAAAAATATAAATGACACTTTACTCATACCACAATAATATAAGCTCGTATCTGTAATTACAAGAACTGTTATCTACTGCTGAACTCCTAATACCTATCTTATAGCTGTGTTCTGGGTACGACTAACAAGCCCACTAAGCGCCTAATCCTGCCTATAGAACCTGTTCGATCTGTGATAGCTACCAATATAGATTGAGAACTAGTGATGCTAGAATGCACTGACTCCAGCTAGAAAACTATGGAGATAGACCTATATTGTTTGTGTAAATCGTATTGAAATATAAATAGAAAATGTTTTTATTCATGTAAACTTTTACAAAAGCATTTATGAATCGTCAAATTATGTAAACTACCGCCGTGTTCGGAATGTTGATTGTATCGAGAAGAACCGGCAAGAAACTCGATAGTTACTCTTTTCAAAACTGATACATAAATGGTATTAATTATGCAAAAGAATAAAATATGTATTAACAATATAGCATAAGTCTAGTGTACATATTTAATGCTATCAAGTCCAAATAATACCTTTGTCATTCATATAGTCATCAATTTTATAATAGCCTTTTTTCATTTATCCATTTTTTTATTAGTAAATTGATATAAATAATTTTGGATCTTCTGATCAGTAGTCGTTTAAATCGTGGGCCATGACTTATGTTGAGTGAGACCCTTTTATTAAAGATATTATGATTTGTCATTATCTGCACCGCCCGTTCTACGAGAAGAACGCTGATTTTCACATTTTATTTTTTGTTGTTTTCTGTTTCTGCCTCCATTTTGTATATGTGTACCTACTTATATGACAATGTTATGGTGTCTTTAAGTTATAAATGTTACAGTCTTTCTTTTTTTTTCAAAATTAATATTTGAGGTAGCTGATATAAGGAACACTTTTCTATATTTGAGTTGCCAAGGCGAAGAGAATAGTTGTATCAAATTCGATAGGGTCAGAATTCTCATTTGACGGCTACCATCTTAGAAAAAGGTGCAGTTAGCAGGTTAAAGTTTTTACAATTTATTTTTTATGATATTAGTCTTTTAAACCAGCTTACGAGCATTTTTGTGAAAATAATTTGCGGTAATGTTTAATTGTATGATCAGAATAACAATGCTGCAAACGAAAACCGGTGAAAATGTCTGAAAATATCGTTTGATATTGGTTGAACTGGACTTAAACGGTGCGCCCCTACTTGACCAAGCTTGAACGTCATATACGTAACAGAATCCTGGTTCCACGTAATCGATTAGTACAAGTTAAGACGTTTTGTATACGGGAATGTAACAGGCACAAAATTGTCTTAATAATACCGAAAATATTTCATAAGAAGGAAATATCGAGTAGGTGATCAGTTAAATATATACTTTAGATCTACTTGCTTCAAAGTCTAATATATCAAAAATATATCTACGTTACTTTCCTAATTTTCTGAACTATAAGTTGGTGAGCGATAAGCCCTAAGAGAAACTTCGAGTATACCTATTTTATTAATTTACTGAGCAACCTCTAATTGGTGGGTTATTCACACTATGATTAGGCACATTTCAGCTTCATACAAATCAAAGAGAGCAATTGTTTTTTTACATCATACTCATAACTTAAAGAATAAGCGTGATTTCTATACTTATAAAAGGAAAGTTTTGTATTTTTGTGGGTTTTTCATATAAGGGTGCTTGTAATGAATAAACTCAAAAACTACTGTGTAGATTCTAAATATTCTTTCACGATCGGAAAGCGACATTTATCTAGAGTAACATAAGTGTACGAAGACGCGGGCGGACGCTAGTATAGTAAACATTTAACGGATTCACTTAATATGAGCCATACCACATGACTAAGGCAATGGGTTTCAGTGAAGCCTGCTACGTAATATCTAATTATACATAATAAGTCACATAAATAATAAAAATAAATATAGCAATCTACTTATTATGTATTTAAACACATACATTTACATTTTTCATCAAGTTGCATTATGATTTGTTATGGAGTCTTTTCAGAGCTTTTGAACTAAGTAATAAATCTGTTTTAAGTAAGTATCAATTTAGTCTTCAAATTCAATTGAAACATTCCCTTTGACAGTTAAACTCGACGTTATAAAACAAATTCAAACAAAATCCCTTGCCAGTTTCTAGACTTCCAACTCACGCTCATCTAACTAGTTAGCATGCAAAGCATATCATATTAACATGTATTAAACTTAATTCCTAGTGCTCATTTGGAATAGTTGGACTTTCCAGCTTAGTCTTAAGGATATTACTGAAAATTACTTGAAACACTGCATTGCACCATCTCGGGTGCTGTGTTTCCGTAATAGACTAAGAGCCCAAGCCTATCAGATGTGTTATTTTGTGACAGACAAATAAACATAAATGAGAAGTGTTTACTGTTCACATTTTTTATAATGTACTTCGAGATTTACCTCATCCCACCTGATGTTAAGTGGTAATGAGGTCCTAGTTTAAGGGCGCGAAGTTGTTACTAGACTTGTCACCCTTACTTTGAAGGTTTGACCCCTTCTACTAATGTAGCACCCCCCAAGAGCTCTGGAAACCTTACTTACATGCAGGAACACAACTACACCGAAGTAATTGTTTTTTTGGCTGCGGTCTCCTGTAAAGTATTTCATCAGTCGGGCTGCTCCAGTTCGAGCGATTAATCGCTATGCCTACCTCTCTCAAATCAAATCATGCCAAAAGGAGATTTTTACCAGATACGGGGTTGCAAAGTGATAAAAATAAGGTTGACTTACTTTTAGTCCTGGCTTAAGTAGTTATGGGAGGAAGACTGTACGTTGGAGTTGCAATGATTAGCTCTCATTACTAGTCACTCATCAAAATAAAACTATATGACTTGGTCCAAAGTGAGCTACACATAGCAATAAGTTAGATACTGATACTGTAAATGATCTGCTGAGTTTCTTACCGGTGTCTTCTCGGTAGATATAGGTTCTGAACCGGAAGTAGAATCACTTTGCATTGTATTCAATGACGATTCAAAAGTGTTACATGTAACCTACTTGAATAAAGAAATATTTGAGTTTGAGTTTGAGTAAAAAAGAACGTAAACACCATTCATCATATAAATGGACATGATACAAAGTAAGTAGCATAAGAAATACTTTTGCCACAATAATATTATCAAATACGTTTAAAAATCCCAGGCATACAAATAACATAAATGTACATCACAATATGATTTTTTGTTCTGCGTAGGGATTGAACCTACGACCTTTAGTTTAATAACCCTCTACCCTACCTAAGTTGGTCTATTCATGTTAGTGAGATTAGCCGCAAGGTAGCTGCTTGTCTGAGGAGTCTTTATCGTTTCAAATTTTTTCTTCCTTTCTCCACAAAACTCATGCTTGTGTATACCCTAATTTTACCCATTATTGACTACGCTGACGCATGTTATCCAGATATCTCAGAAATCCTGGTTACAAAACTTGATCGTCTTCTTAACAACTGTATCAGATTCATCTTTGGGCTTCGTAAGTACGATCACATTTCTAGTTTTCGCAGTCAACTTAAATGGCTCCCGATACGTGAACGGAGAAACACTAGAATTCTTGGCCTGTTATTCAATATTCTCAACAATCCATTGTCCCCGTCCTATCTTAAGAAACAATTTCAATACCTCTGTCTTTCTCACGACCGTTCTCTTCGCTCCTCAGACAATCTCAGCTTAAGCATTCCACGACATCATACTGAGTTCTTCTCCAAGTCTTTCACTGTGCAAGCCATCCGGCTTTGGAACACTCTGCCCACCGAAACTCGACAATCCCTCACTAAGGGAATTTTTAAATTAAAAGTTCGTGAATTCTTTTATTCCTCCCCCTCTACATAAAATTTCGTTTGCTCAATTGTTTGCTTTATTTATTCACTTGTTTGCATATATTTATATATATTATTTTGTTTTATATATATATACATATATTATATTGTTTAATTATTATATTTATTTATCATGAACCTATGTATGAATATTCTATTCTCGTGTGTAATTTTCTGCTATTTATGATTATTATTTTGTAGTTATCCATACTCACATTTTTACTGTTACCGCACCCATAAACGTACTATCTGCATGACCCAACGGTTGACTGGTAGAGAATGCTCCTAGCATTAAGTCCACCTTTTGTACTTTTTTTTTTTGTGCAATAAAGTTTTTAAATAAATAAAATAAAATAATACCCCCAGGTCCACATTTAAATAAAACAATCATAGGTAATAAGCTTTTAGTTCAATTTGTAGTTACTTTTACCCATCACTTTACTGACTAAACAACTTTTTTGTAATGAAGTAGGTATTCTAGCCTCCAATACAGTTAAATATTTCACGATGCCCTAATTTTCTCTTTCAGAAAATAACGCACTTGTGGCAGGATTGAGCCCTCTAACTATAATTAGTAAAACGCTTGAGTAACATACAGTTGCTAATAGGGTTTCTTGGAGTTAAATGGAGTGGAATCATAGCTATTATCAATTAACTTAATAGTGAAGTAAGCTGTTGCGTTAAATACGGTTTCTCCGGTCAAATTATGTAGCAAATTGTTATGACGTGTGCGATTTTTTTATGTAGAATTAGCTAAGGATAATATATGATATAAATATAGATAGCGACATTACTGTCCAGTATTCTTGTCGAATTACATATTCAATAAAAAACTAACCGCTAACCTAAAATGTTAATGAAGTAGTCTTAATTGAGCTCGACATACTAGCCGACAAAAACAATGTTACTCTCAATAATTATTTGAGAAGAAATTAAAAAAATATATTAAACACGCCAAGTAAACAAAAATAAGGCTAAACAAGAAAAGAAAAACAGTAACAAATTCCAGACGATGTTGTTAATATTGAGGTAATATTCATCACCAATGCACACTTAGTGCTACATAATTCATCAACATTTATCTACAATTTTTCTTGATGGCAATGCCCCGCAAAACGTTTAGCCGTTTAAAAATTCACTGCAACCATTATTTCCTCTGCTGAGAAGTCTCGTTGCGGTATATTATTAATTATTAAAGTCCACGGTCTCCCCAGGAGTACGGATTTTAAAAAGAGATGCTAACTACTTAAAAACAAAGTCCAAGTTCGTTTAGAACAAAGCCTATCTTACTATCATCAAAAATTAAACTTTCTTCTCACAGTTTTAATCTCTCTGGAATGCCGAATTAGGCTGAACAAAATGTAAACAATACTTCGAAACGAAAATGTTGCTAATGGAATAATCTAATCTAGAGTGAGTCTCGCCACAAGTTCGAAGACACTTTTGTATACATAATGTATTAAAATTACCACTAAATGGGTAAAGGTAAATAAACAAGCATACACACCTTGCCAATTTGGTTGTTGAATTATTCATGATGTCTCGCATAGGCTCACCTGAATGAGGGGGAGAGCACTCTTGAAATAGGAGTCGTATCGTCGAGGGGTAGCATAACGAAATGGGCAAGCAAGCTACTGCTTCATATAAGGGTGTAAAGGAAAAAATATGGACTTATTACAGGGCTCTTCAACTCACATGCAAATAAAATAATGCCGACCTTTTTAATGCGACCTCATTACCTGAAAAGTGCAATTAAAAAAATGACAGGACTGTCTAAATTGAGGATGTCAAATCGGTGTTTTTGTAAATATTTAAGTAATATTGCGTATCAATGGCTACAGTGTTCCGTCTTTTGCCGACTGCTCACGAATTCTACGCGGAGTTGCAAGATAGAACAGACTTTGCGGAAGCCGAACGTCACAGGCGGTTCCTGGCAGTTCTGTTGCTGCAGCGGATGGCGCGTGGCCACCTAATCCGGAAACACGTAGCGTGGCTGGCTAGGAACGCTACAACTATACAATGCGCGTTCAGAATTCACAGAGCCCGCAAGGCCTATAGGGCGGCGCTGAGACGAGCGGTCCGGAATAAACACGCCAAGCATTATGCTCGAGCGGCTAGGATCATTCAGGTACAGTTGTTTGCCCGTTTTACAGATTCTAATGATTTTTATCATGATTTCTGATCAGTCAAATAAAAGTCCAGACTTATGAACATTTGAGATTTTTGCATTTGAGTGAGTTCTGGAATCTATTACAGTTTAGGTCTCAGAGAAAAGGTAATAGCATTATTCATAATTATAAATAAAAATTTTAGTGACATACCATTTATTTAAAAATTTATAATTTTGGCTAATAACTAGAAGGAAAATGTTAATGGAAAACTGAAGTACCAAAGCAATTTAAAAACATCCTTCTTTTTTCAACCCCTAGCGTTCTCAGATTTCTTGCACGTGTTATAACACAAGCTATTTATATCACAGAGTACACAAAATAATAAACATTTTTAATTTAAACAAACACTTCATTTCATCACATTAGGAGTTGTTTCTGGCACTTTTTAAAGAAGATCAACATCGTTGCAGGCACTCTACCGTGGGCACTTCTCAAGGCGGACAAAATTCTGCTACCGCTCGTACCGCCGCTGGCTAGCAACTGTGACTGAGAGGGGTGAAAGACGCGCCGCTGAAGCGGCAGAGTTTGGCATTAGAAGCCGGGCCGATGACCTCAGAATATTAGAGGAGGAAGCGAGGCAATGGCTTGCTTTCGTCGTATTCAAGCTACACCACCTACTCAGAACCTATGTCTGTGCTGGAGTGTATTCCGAACCAGCTACTTCCGAACTGTCCGAATTTGAAAAACTCTTAAAATCTATCCACTACACTGAGTACATGAAGCGATTAAAAAGAAAATACGAAGAGTTTGTCAGGAAACATCGACCGAGGTTTTCTAATAAGAGGCTTTTTCCGATCATTGGAGACGGAGCTGATTATTGGTATATGTCGCTTGCGGAAATGTATGAGCTGACTACTCCAGTTGAGAGAAAAGCCGACACGAGACACATGGCAACGCATCATGGGAGGATACACAAAGTGCCGTTTCTGTGGAAGATGGTGCGACCTCCTGGCCCGAATGAAGGAAGGGGGCCGTTCACTCCTCCCAGGTCTCCGGTGTCCAGAACTCCTCCTACGCCTGCTCCCACACCAACGGCTGGAGGAGATGCTTTGCACACAGACCCTCGGTTTCATTTATACGTTAAGCATTACACTCCTCAGCCAGCTCTTTTTGATTACGTGGATTTTCATATAAATGCCCTTTTAAGGAGAAAATGCTCTGTGGAAAATATAAACACAGAAGAATAATAAAAATTACTGCTTGCACTCTTTTTCAATTATGGAGAAAGCGAGATTTATTGTTGGTTTTTGACATCACACTCTTAATCATAATATTATCACCAGATGACTAAAGAAGATTGCAAAATATTTATTTCTTATGAAAGCATTTTGAGGACATCTTGATTTTCTTGTCAAAGAGTTAAGTTTAAATTTGGTTTGAAGAACTGGTCTGCTAACCTATAATAACCTATCGTGGTCCTACTGAACAGTTAATTCAAAAATAAAGCTACGGTCCTTTCAACAAGACAATGGTAAATATGGGTTTCCTATGGTAGCAGTAATACAAGAAACTTAATTGCTATAGTAAAACATGATATCTACAGTCACCGCATCATCTCATGAAGTGTTAACAGCATTGATATTTAAAATCAACATAATGGCGTCATTATGGTGCGTGTTTTCTTTTACTGAATTATATTTGATACTCTTATAATAGCAGTGGTTTGTTTGAAAACACTTGGTTTCCACGTTGACGTGTATTATTCCTTCTTTATTTTTCTTGCTCGGAAATCCGTAATCAGCCTGGTAAGTTTGGAAGGGTCCGTCCGGATGTAGCGAGCCGCGAGCCTTTTGTTGTTTCGCTTTTGTTGTTGTGAATTTTACACTTGTAATTTATTTCAGGAAACGCCTTGGTGAGAAAGAAATTACGTTAAACTCTCCAAGGAAAATGTGTTTTGTAAATTAACATTTCGCCTCTGTAGGTTTTAAAGGTCGGTGTTTTTATTTATTGCCGAAATTATGAATACATGGCCCGACAATATTATTGTAAATTACTTTTTTAATGAGCGTCCGGTTCCACTTTTAATAACGTTATTCTGAGGTTACGTTTCTGTATTTTTTGTAAGGTGTTTTGTTTGAAGTGACGTATGTCAACCTTATCTTATTTGGTGGACTATTCTTCTACTAGATTCTAGAACAATACTTGAAGTACTTTTGAATTTTCTAGAATCTACAAAATTTAAAAGTGGTAAAGACAGGTTTATCATTCTTATTAAAGTGCCTTTATCTAGATATATCTTAATCGGCAAGCATAGTTTAAATCAAACTTAATTCATTACCTACATTTCCCCGCTTCTGAGAAATTCACCTATTTCAATCAATATGTATATTTGCTTCCAAAATACATTTTAATGACCTAAAATATAAGATAATAATTATGTACTCAGTAAATCTGGGGACAGTTAGTTTGTTGTTATTGATCGTAATCATTTTATTTGTATAAATTTGAAATAAAAGTACAATTTGTGACACGCGTGCTAATTTTGCCGTTTCTATCCTATACCTATACTTAGGAGAGTGAATAGTGGCCGATGCCATTTTGAAATTATGACATGGTCTGCTGTA
Source organism: Glyphodes pyloalis (assembly GCA_037074685.1). Taxonomy (NCBI): domain Eukaryota; kingdom Metazoa; phylum Arthropoda; class Insecta; order Lepidoptera; family Crambidae; genus Glyphodes; species Glyphodes pyloalis. The sequence goes on from JAYKKO010000013.1 coordinate 13,942,827, forward strand.
TTGAAAGTTGGGACGATATTTCGTATGTAAACCAACCAACTGAAGAAATGTTTGCTTATAATGAACATATTTTAAACGTAACCTATTCCTTTCAATTAGTTGCGTAAACAGTACATCCTACTAAAACCTAGATATTGTAAAGGCGAAAGTGTATGGATGTCGGATGTCAGGATGTCTAGATGTATATTTGTTACTTTTACACGCAAAAACTACTGACTAGATTTAAATGAAGTTGGGCAGAAAGATAGATGACGAGATTAACTTGAACAAAACTTTTGACGTGACAACATCTAATAACTCGATACTAGGGGCTGCATGCTCGAAAAAGATAAACATCATTGTCCCGTTACGCTCGTTGTAGCGTTCCGTAAGCGAGAGCGCGGCACGTACGAGAGAGAGGCATGATCTGCTCGAGCGATTGGCTCAGCGTTGTATCAAACTACCGTCCGATAACCGATTTTGCAGACAACCAATTTTTATCTTGAAATAATGCGGATGAAGTCAGTTTTTTTTATATTGCACTTCAAGATTGACCTCATCTCACCTGATGTCAAGTGGTAATGGGGTCCTAGCTTAAGGGTGGCAAGTACATCATAATAAATCTGTTACTGGACTTGTCGCCCTTACCTTGAAGGCTTAACCCCTGCTACTAATGTAGCACCCTCCAGGAGCTCTGGAAACCTTACTCACATGAAGGAACACAACAACACAAAAGTGATTGTTATTTCGCTGCGGTCTTCTGTAAGGTGGAGGTATTTTACCAGTCGGGCTGCTCCAGTTCGAGCGATAAATCGCTATGCCCTACCTCTCTTAAAGATTAGTTTTAAGATGAAACTGAAAGAAGAGAGATCTTTCAGTTTCATCTTAAAACTAATCTTCACCTTTGAATGCACACGTTCGTTTCAGCTGATAATATATCTAATTTCCACTGCAAGCCTTCCAACTCATTTGTCCGACAATACCGGTTTGACTCTGCAAATTTATTAGGGTCAGAATAATGCAGGTTGCGGGTTCCAGACATCCTTATTGCAACCCGTCTTAGCCGGTCGCCCATTTGTTAGACATTATAATGGTTGACCCACTTTACTTGTGTGCTAGCTTGCTTGAATGGGGTGTGATTTTCACATCCTAAAGCCACAGTTAGACAATTAACCGTGTGCTATGGATGCTGGGCTCGTTGCAATAAGCTTTTCGACAAGTCTGAATGTAATCTACCGAATTTTGAGAAGGTATTATTGGCGTGAAAAGTTTTTGTTTGACAGTTTCTGACCTAGACAAATTTGACTAAATAATAGGAGTTATTTTTTTTCTATAAGGTGCTACCTCAATCCACACGCACATAATATTTTTACGTTGTCTATATATCATCTATACAGAGAATAAAATTATAGAATCTGCAAGATTAAAATAACTGCTTTTTAGGGTTCCGTACCTCAAAAAGAAAAAACGGAACCCTTATAGGATCACTTTGTTGTCCGTCTGTCCGTCCGTCTGTCAAGACCCTTTTTCTCAGGAACGCGTAGAGGTATGAAGCTGAAATTTATATCAATTACTCAGGTCTACTGTCCCCTGAAGCTGTGAAAAAAGCAAACTTCTAAGCCAACGCAATCAAAAGATACAGCCGTTGATGCCGCAAATTTTCGACACTTGCAAGGGAATCAAAACCTACAGGGTGCTTCCCGTGAACTCAGAATCTTGAAATTTGGTACGAAGCAACGTCTTATAGCATAGATAAAGGAAAAATTACGAAAACCATAATTTTTTTGTTACATCACATAATATATATTTTTTTAATAATTTTAAACTTACTACCCATTTCCTCATAAACGCGTAAAGGTATTAAATTGAAATTCATACCAAATACTCAGGTCTATAATACCTTTAAGCTGTAACAAAATCAAACTTCTATGTCAACGCAATCAAAAGAAACAGCAATTTAAGCTGCATATTTTGAAACTCGCAAGTACTCGCAAGGGAATCAAAACCTAAAGGGTACTTCCAGTCGACCTAGAATCTTGAAATTTGGCATGAAGCAACGTTTTATAGCACACATAAAGGAAAAATTCCGAAAACCTTAAATTTTTAGTTACATTACAAAATATTTATGCTCCTCCATCTTTCCCCATTGTAATGTTATGAATTTCATTTTGCAATAAAAATACCATAGTTATGACTCGATTGTCGTAATGAACGAACTTTGTAAACCTTGCAGGTTTGTACGGAACCCTCGGTGCGCGAGTCCGACTCGCACTTGGCCGGTTTTACTTAATTCATATCGTTGTAAATACTGTTACTTATTTATTATTATTTTTTTTTATAATGCACTCCAAGATTGACCTCATCCCACCTGATGTTAAGTGGTAATGAGTTTCTAGCTTAAGGGCGAAAAGTATAGCATAGTACAACTGTTACTAGACTTGTCGCCCTTACCTTGAAGGCTTGACCCCTGCTACTAATGTAGCACCCCCCAAGAGCTCTGGAAACCTTACTCACACGCAGAAACACAACAACACCGGAGTGATTGTTATTTGGCTGCGGTCTTAATCTTATGTCAAATAATATTTTTATATTTTTGTCTTTCGATCCCTCTGTTTATTACGGCTTACCTTTTACCAATGTTGACTTCCATGGGCAAACACACGGGCACAGCTAGTTAAGAATTTATATTCTTAACATATAAATCGTTATATGTATAATATATCCATCTTCATTTAAAGGAGTCCTTGCTATATTTTTAAGGAATAATTAGTTTTTTAAGCTGATAAAAAAAATCTTCTTAGTCTGGCGTCAAAGCGTTGTACCTACTACGCTGCGCATGCTACGCACGTCATATTATGAGTTATGACGTCATTCATAACGTCGAGAATATATTGCGGTACTAACAACTGTTTGGTAGAGCCCTTAAGTTGATATAATAGATCAAAAAACATGCTCCTATTCAATCGAAAACCAAGTTTGTATGATTAATCAAAATTATTTGAACCAACTTTGCCTCTCTAAGCGTAACCCCACACTAGCGTTCTTTGAGCGTCGACGCCCACGCAACGCCGACGCGACGTCGACGCAACGCCGACGCGACGTCGACGCAACGCTTGCGCAGCGGCGCGGTCGAAATGACGAACGCCAGGACTGCGCTCCACAGGCGCCGCGCCGGCCCGACGCCTGCCGCAGCGTTTATTTTGACAACAGTACAATGATCAACTCAATTGTTTCGGCCCGCCCGTGTTTTAGAATCAGTAGGTAGAAGACTTTTTAGCTGATAGCAAATATGGATGTAGCTTAAAATACTAGCTCATATTGCCGAAGAAACCCATTTTCAATTAAGTACTTTTAGTTTTCGAGAAAATAAGTGCTAAAGTTGCCTTTTCGTGCCATGTGTCAAATAGGTAAAATATATTTTTTCCTTTACAAGTTGAAAGCATTACTTTATCACTGCAATATAAAACATTATATTGTGCGTTATTCAAATCTTACATTTCCATTTTCGAAATAACTGTACATGACGTCAGCGCGGCGCGACGCTCGAACGTGATGTGCAGAGGACGCCCAGCGCAAGCGCCGCTCAAACGCCGCGTCGACGCTGAGCGGGCGCCGCGTCGACGCAACGCCCAAACAACGTCGGCGCGGCAAGACGCTGACGCTCGAAAGACGCTAGTGTGGGGTCCCTCAAACTTGTACAAGGCGCTCTTTTCTTACAATACACGCTTAGCGGTAAAAGTAGGTAAGTATTTAAATAATATTTCGTATACTTTACTCGAACCTAGGCATCGAACCTGGGACTTATTCAGAACCTTTCTGCAATACGATCGCGGGTTTTTCCAAAATATCTCAGGTTTCTGATCAACAACCATATTTGGCAAGCTTAGTAATAAAAACTAGCAAACGTTGCTTGTAGAGTATAATACTTCGATACCAGTATAAATCATATTAAAATAAAGACTTGGTTTCTTTAATGGAGTCAATATGCTCAGCAAAAAGACCACTACACTGATATTATTATCTTTCTTACACTTTGTTTTTATCATCCCTACTAATATTATAAATGCGAAAGTAACTCTGTCTGTCTGTTACGCTTTCCCGCTTAAACCTCTCAACCGACTTTGATGAAACTTGGCATACGTATACGTTGAACCTCAAGAACGGACATAGGCTACTTTTTGTTAGAAAAATGTTTAATTTTTTAAGTTAGAGATATAAAAGTTGGCACAAATAAAGCTTGAAACTTGGATTAAAATATATACTACTTTTTGTTTCGAATATCAGGGGAAAAGGGGGTAAAACCGACCATGAAAGGATGTAGTCCACGCAAACGAAGTCGCGGGCGCAGCTAGTAATAAAATATATCATTGTAAACTGTACTCATTTAAGCAAACCTCGAACATAATCGTGATTATTTTATTAAGGTACCTTGAGAAACAATCAGTCATGACAATATCAAAAACTGTAATCAACAAAGTTACAGTGCATTCAGAAAATATTATCAATTGTTTGACGAGAAAAATTGTTTGTCTCTGAAACAGATCTTGATTCACCCCTACACGTCGCATCGTATTTATACTAGAGTTTACCTTTATTTTGCTTTCAGTTCGTGAAGTTCGCATGAACTGTCAGCCAGCTCTGAGGGTGTTTGATACATGAATAATGCATGGGTTAAATTTGCAAGTGTTTCAATTTACGCCCGCCGACTGGTAGCGGTACGCACAGGAGTAGTGGAATGTAAAAAAAGAAACATCTATGGACGCGTGCGCGGTAAGGGAACGAAGGGATTTATTCGAAGAGCTAGGCTTAGAAGCGATCGAGGTTGTCGGGCGATTCATTAGTGGAAGTTGTCTGTAGTAGTAATTGCTGATGTTTTTAAAGCATCTCTAATTCTATAAATGTCTAAGTTTAACTCATGTGGTCGCGTGCGCTTCTAATTATGCAAAGACTAGCTGTGTCCTGCGAATTTGTCCACCTTATTTTGGAAAAGTATGGAATATGGTTTTTGTAGTATCTCGTCTATCTTTCTAGCGAATTTATCCAAATCTGTTCAGTAGTTTTTGCATGAAAGTGTAACAAACATACATTCAGACATTTATAGATTCTTACAAACTTTTGCGTTCATAGTATAGGTAGAAAGTAAAATTAGTTTGACTGGCCCAATGGAACAATGGTGATTACTTCTGGCTGTTGAATCAAGGTTTTGGGTTCAATTCTAACCCAGGATAAACATTTGAGTAATGAGTGTTAGTGTGTTTAGTGTCGGGGTGTTTATATATGTGTTTAAGAAGTATTTATTAGGTGCCACCGTTGGTTTTGGTTACGTTTTTTTTAATAATCAACAAATTTAATAATTAATAATAAAAATAATTGCAAATTTTTTCTAGAATTTATGAAATGTTATTACGATTAAAAACACGTCAGACTTGGCATAGGAACGAATATAAAATTGCAAGGATTCACCTTGACGTGCTGTTAACTATACCTATTTGAGAACGCTTAAACATGATGTGGTTCAGAATTTTAGTAAACCATTAGGTCAGTGTACACATTAAGCGCCGCTACTATTTAACACCATAATTTAGTGTGTGTTGACTATTTTGCAAGATACATCTCGTATAGTTGAGAATAGCAGCCTATCTCAAGAGTCACCGTCTCCCAGTGCAGGGGTGCGGCCTATCACAGCATATGCGTTGAGTGCACGCTGGAGGTGCCGATTCAATTTGCTCGCTCTTCACTTAAGTAGAAATACGTATTCATTCACAATGGTAGACTGTAGCTTTCATAATCCATCTTCAAACACTCAGTTGTTTTGTGAATGTCCGTTGCAGAAGACACGTGTGGAAAGCGCAATGTAGCATCAATTTATCGTGCTATTTACGCTGAATTTTACTCAAAACTTTTAATATAAGATCCGAACTTAAAACGTCACAGTGCTGATAATAGAATGAAATATATTTTATAACAAATTTAGAATAATAGAAAAATGCTTAGCTGTTGAGTTCCCTGATCAAACAACTCGGTTGTCAGATATAAGGGGTACGTCGATCCCAGTTGCCCTCATTTGCTTAACAATAGAAAAAAAACAATTTCATTAAAAGCGTTGTTTTAATGCGTACACGTTAATAATAATTCTTATATTGTTAAAAATAAACGAATGACGATAAATTAAGATACTATGACCGAAATATAAAAGAATCAGGAGATGACCCGTTTCTCCTGATGAAGGTATTATTTAGCACTTAAAAAGAGTGGTTATTTCTCTGTTTTCTGTAAACTTACTACGACGCTCAATAAATTCGTTGAGTGCGCTTCCGTTTCATTTCTTTTATAAGAAGTGTCAATAAATACAACATAAACGGACCGTTCCGTGCCAATAAAGAACCAACAGTACTCTTGTAATTGCCGGACCTCTTGAGGACAAAAGAGCATCCCGCTGCATTCCCACCATTCCTCGGCGAGTAATACCGAAGACGCCCAATCGATACCGGGTTGAGTGGTTCCGTGATCTGCTTGAAAAATGCGGGATCTGTGCGGTACGCAGTAATTAGAGGAGCGACGTGACCGGGCTCCGCGAGTGATTACGAGCGCTTTTCACCTATGCACGTTCATGGTTCCCTGGTAACTTATTCTCGTTTTGATATGCATTTTGTATTTTTAAACGTATCTATGATTGAAGAACACATTTATGGGTTCCGGAAGAGAGTATTTTTCAGAATATAGCTCGCGATTGTGATCCATTCCTATTGAGCAAGCGCGATGATTAAGCCAGCTTCTTTGTTATAAGGATGATGAAGGTATTTGCACTGGCGTAGAACTATACCAGTAGGCTGATATGTCAATTAGGTGAGGATATTAAATGTTTAGTATAAGACATCTACTTTTTCCAATTAGTAATATCAGATCTTACACCCTACCTTGTACCATAGGGATTTTTATTCGTCGTACCTACATATGAAAATGCTTGTGGAGTAGTCGTTTAATCTAAATCCAAAGCCCATCCTTTGATAACATCGAGTTTTATTTAGACGCATCTTTATTCTTATTCTAAGGCCTACTTTTCTTCAATCGATTTTATCTGTTACAATTTTTACACGCAACCTTGTACTGAAAAACTTGCATTTGCCGTACTGCTAATGATACTGCCTTTGGACTAATTATTAGTTTAGTCTAATTCCAAGGCCTGACCGTCTCCAGGTAATAAAATATGGCCTAAGACAGTTCCTTGTAGTGTAAAGTTTTCCATTCGTCATATTATCTGCTATCGACCAGTGTCGAGGCAATCTTCGAGAATATTTATTCAGTAAAATTTCAAAGCCTCATCTTCTGCAGTTGATAACATGTAGTCTTTTTTTTATTTACTTATTTTTATTTGTTTTCTATGATTGTGAAATAATTTATTGTTACTCCTAAATACGCAACAAGTAATACAAGGTTTTCACCTAAAAACCAGTGCAGTTGCGGCATTGTGCTGCAGCAGCTTGTGCTGCGGCTGGGACCTTATTAACATATAATTGTACCTAAGTACTTACTGTATATGTAAGAGTTTGTGTGAGTCTATGTGTGCTAATTAATGTATTATCTTTCTTTCGCATTTGTTTTCTTCACTAGCGGTCCCGGCGAACTTCGTTTCGCCTTAGAGAATTTTTCCCGCTTTTCTGTTGATTTTTTTTCAAATTTTGCCAAGGATTCCTAATTTTGTAGCCTATGTCAAATTGGAAGAATGTAGCATTCTATTGGTGAAAGTTTTTTTTAAATCGGCCCAGTACTTTTTGAGCCTATCCATTACAAACATACAAAAATACAAATCTTTCCTCTTTATAATATTAGTATAGATATATATTTTTATTTTTATACATGACCACTTCTAGCTATATCTAATATAGCGACCCGCCCCGGCTTCGCACGGGTGCAATAGGTACTAAAATATGTACGTATTATACATATAAATATTGCAATTTATTTTATTACATTGATACGGTACGGTACGGTAAGGGAGGAGTCCCTTACCCCAGTGACGCTTGGAGCCTACATCGCATTCTGGCTAGCTGAGCGCGGTGAGCGGCAACCAAGCGACTTTTTTCTAATACTTGCATTATGAAACTCATGATATCTTTCGAATTAAATGTCCGAATTTAATAATTCAAAAAGTTATATAAAGGTATTGAAGCTATCTTGAATATAAAATAATTTATTTTGATAAGGATTAATACCAAGGTACAAATAAAGAGCCTTTAAAAGAGGCGGCATATTAATAAATTTTTTAGATTAAAAAACCGCTTATTGTGACATAACTATAATATTTAGTCATATGCTATCCCGACACTTTTTGTAGATAATGATGAGTTCTGCAAAGTCGTAGTGCATGACTTTGTTCTATCATCAATAGTTTTCGCAGCGCACGCGATGTAAGGAATTTTTCAGGTCACCTTTAATTACATTATTGAAGTTTTAGTAAGGATCCCTATTTTTTTTGAAAATATAATATAGCCTATGTCACCCGTAGATAGTGTAGCTTCCCACCGGTGAAAGAATTTTTCAAATCTGCCAAGTAGTTTCGGAGCTTCGGATATTAGTATAGATTAAGACGCATCGTTATTTGCAATGAGTTTTGTTTGGCATATCTGCTGTTGACACTGGCTGTGGACTGTAGTTATTAAGTCTAATTTTAAGGCCTTTCTAGTGATAAAATTTGGTCTAAGTTACACGCATCCTTGCACCGCAGGGGTGTCCAGGAGTGGGTCGCATGATTTCGCAACGAGACCCGTGCCCTGCAGTGAGGCGCGTATAGAATACATTATTCGTACGATGATTTATTATGCATACAAGCATTTTTCCTGTTTTGTGCCCAGTCTCTAAGGTGATGTTAGCGCGGTGGTTCGTTTTTTTTTAAATATAAACCAAACCTAAGAAACGCATTTTTTGGTCCTGCATTGGATGGGTAACCGAACGGTCTTAGTCATACTTATCACAAGATAGGCGTGCTTGAAAACCTAATAAATTTGTAGGTTAAGCCAACCCAAAGGTCATTAGGCTGCTTGATAACATCTAACTGTAAGGTTGGTTTCTTGTCTTACAAACGGTAGTACCGAAACGAGGTGGCCCCGCAATGTCAAAAAGAATATTAAAATGGTACTAAATTTGTTTACCTATTGATTTTACTACGATAACTTGTGATTTTAAGGAATGATGACTGGATAAAACACGAATAATTATTTTACGTCAGTCAGTTCTAATAAAATGCAATGAAAACGTATTTTTTGTTTCAATTAGTAAATAAAATTGATCAGCTGTATCATACAGCGCATCAAAGTTCAGTAGACTTTTGCAAAGTCGCGGCAAATTGTAATGCAATGTTTTTCGTCAATTTTTGTTTATTTCATAAAAGAAACCACCAAATAGGATTTTTACTTACCTTCTCTACAATAATTATTAACCTTTAATATTAGATTAGCAATTGAAGTTTTTCTATTCAAGGAAATGTTATTCTACCTAAGTTAATAGATTTTTATACGCTGTTCCGAAATTCCTATCAACGAAATATTCTCTGACCATTTCAAGCCATCAAAAGCTAACCGACAAAATAGACGTTAACAGCAAAATACTGTATTTATTGATAAACTGAATTAACTTCGGAAAGCAAAAAGGAAAGCGATTTCTCCCGATACACGTCGTAGAGAACTGAGTTGTTGCACGCACGCCAATCACTAATGCCCAATACAGCAGTCACTGACAATCAATAGGAAAGGACCTTTTGTTAGTTTCCCTATTCTTCCCGAGGGTAACTCGATGGGATCTCCATCGGATATTCCTTTTAATCCAATGGGCATCGTCATAATGAGACAGTGTTTTGTTTAAGAAATAACGCTTATTGTTCGAAACCATCATCAACCAACTATAAGATTAGCGTGTGTGATTGTACTCGTAGAGCAATTTTAACATTTTAATAGTTAATTGCATACTTCTTACAATCCTTTAATGTTCCCGACGGTAAAACTATTATCAAGAACTTATTTTTACTAACTTATGAGCTTCTTAGTAAAAAGTTTAATTTATGCTTTGTCTAACCGTTTTCCCGCGGCCAGTATTAACCCAAAAAAAGAGTTTATGAATTTGACAACTGAATCTGGAAATGAATAATTTGATTCACTTCTTTTGATATGCAATAATTTTGATAGATTGAAAATAATAAAATAATAAATAAATACTATACAGGAAAACTTTTTAATCACTATCCAAATTTTGATATTGTAATCTGTAGCGTAAATTAGTATATATATTTTTTTCTTTTAGTATGACTTAATAATAAAATATTGAGATATAGCATTACAAAGTTATCCAAAAAAAAAGGCGCCACGATAGTCACCGACAACGCCCCGCGCGTGCTGCCGCCGCCACTCGCCGCACCATTTCATTGATAACATTCATTAGTTAGTTGCTAATTTTTCCTTCATACTTTTACGGGCTTAGGACTGTCAGATTGCATAAAGCATTTTACCTACCTAATTTCCTCCGTGGTATGGTAATCCTTGACATTTAAACTAGGTAGGTAGGTACTTATTAGGTGCCCCGATAGTTTATTTTAAATACGATATTTTTATTAAGTTGTTTTATGCTCTAACCACGAAACTAAACGATATGAAGTTTGGTAGGTATTTTTTGCAATACGGCGTATTTAACAATTTGAATCAACTTATGTACAAACTAACTAAAATCAACTTATTTACCTAAACTCCAATTACGTGTATTTTAATAAATGTTCAAAATGCATACCATTTCTCTCCAAACAGAATGTCGCACGTTTCTGCACGTTGTCTTTTAATTTATTAAGCACTTAGTGTCTCTTTTCACTGCATCAAATGGTCGGATGTTTTGTTGTTTTAACTCTAATAACCGCTAGTTGGCGGCTAAAATCGTTGCACGGTTCGGAACAGAAGGGTTCACCACTCCCTGGTTGCGGAGGCGAGGAAGGTTTTCCTGTTGTGAGTAATTAATATTGTGTAAGTTGGACTTACGTTTTTTTTTTCAGAAATGGGTTCTATTAACGATACCTAATGCCCAGAAAAAATTTGGATAGTGATCAAAATATTATTTCTGTATAATAAGCTTATTCTCAAAACAAATTCCGTTTTGGAAATTTTAAGATAATGAGATTTTTATCAAGCTTTATTTTTGAAATAAAAAAACCACTTCATTGTTATAAATGAAGAAGCACTAACTATTCAATTAGAAAATATTTAAAAAGCAAGTCTTAAAAATATGTAAAAACACTAATGAATGTGACATTATATTTTTTACCTATTTAGCCATACTTACTGTATCCTGTGTATATGTATGAAATTTTAATCGTCCATGTGAAATGGATGTTTATATTTGTTTAACTTTGTCAGAAAAACGACTAAATTAATTTTGATATTTTTTTATACATATATGTGAGACAGTAAATTAAGCAAACAAAGGTACACTTGTCAATTTTAGATTTCCTATGACTTTTAAAAAACATGTTCATATTTTTTACCATCAAATTGGTTTCATTTCGAAAATAATTACGGAAACACACGAGTTACACCAATTTTGGATGGAATACGTAAACGTCCATATTTGTTAATATTTTGCACACAATTAATGTTGAATTAATGTGTCGGTATGTGAAACTGCAAACACAATTTTAGCAATATTACACTTACGTACAAATCAACGCAGACCGAACCATTTCATTAAATGCAAACTGTAACTATTCGGGATTCATAACCGAGTCGATCGACATTTATCTTTTTTTTTTATTGTGAACCTGATACTCTTTGGACGTGCTGTTAATTATGTTTTAACTAAAAAAGTTTCATTACAATAACACTGTTTAACAGAAATAAAAAAAAATGCTTTAGAATTCAATTATATTTATTATTGTATGTATTACTTAACCCGATTTCTTTTATCTTTAAATTAGATTTAAATATAGGCTGTAATGGGCACGAATTTAAGGCAATGTATCAGATTAAGCAAATTCTGCGCTTACAAATGTTTTAAATGGCGCAGTCGCTATAAATGTATGAGCCTAGTCCAAAGCCAAACCCATATTAGATTGTCCGTGAAGTCGATTTGGCAAACAAATTAAAACCTTAGCTTGAAACCATTGGATTTACTTGATTGTCCGCCACAATTTACTATTAATTAGTAAGTGCCAATTCTCCTAGCCTGAAAAGGCACGTTAACTGAAACTATAATTCCAAGTAAATTGAAACGCTTAAAAAGTTATCCACAATATCGGCAATCCGGTTCGCCACTCTTCGCCGTGAATGCTCGCGCGGGCTCATTGGCCGAGTGCTATCGAATTTTCCGGTCAGTTCGTCCTATATTCGCCTGGCGATTCTGTAAAAAGCCCGCTTTTTTAGCGGCGATCTCTGTTACTGACTCGATGATAATAGTGAGGTTAATGGATATTTCGCATGCATGAGTTCCTCTTCGTTTCTGTATAGACGAAAGGGTTATTCTATGATAATAAAGGCGAGGTTTTTGGCCCTTATTTTAATATATGCTACAAAAGGAATACGTCTTATAGCGCTATTATTAGAGTACTACCGGTAATCAAACTCAAGGCACCGATGTATACTTAACTATTAGATCATCGAAGCATAACTGATAAATAAGTTGGTAATAGATTTTTATGCCTTAGTTGTGACGACTTTCTGTACTGTAAAAATAATATTTCAATGCCAAAAATATTTGGAAAAATATATTTATTTTCATCTTCACCTGTTCTATCAGTTATTAGCACAATAATACAATTAGATCAAGGTCACTGCTTAGTTATTAAATCAGCTTGGAAATAATTAAAATAAATGCGCTAGACAATCACACCAATCACCTGGTCTCAAACTAAGGTTTTCCCTTGTACTATGATTACCAGACGACGGATACTAATTGGGGGCGTCATCCCAGCACACCCAGACCCAAGTCAATTGAGAAATGTTCTTATTATACCTTTAAATAATTAAATACTAGAAAACATCACATACATTGCTCTAGTTCTGAGGTAAGTAGCTTAAGCACTTGTGTTATAGAAAAGTTCATTTCCTCTATTGACCCGACCGAGGATTGAACCCGGAACCTCAGAGATGGCGCAAAGACAAAGTTCAGCCCGCTCGCCTCTCGGCCACGAAGTCGTTGAATTACTTATTAGCTTATTACTTACTTCAATTTACTTTTAATGCAAAGTTCAAAACAATTAACTATATATGTAGGTATTTGCCGAAACACGAGAAAGTTAAGTTCGGATGCTTTAAAATGAAAATAGCTACGAGCACATCGTCAAGCGTCTTGTCTCCTAAAGTAATAATCCATATAATAATAACATCACTATCAAACATGCATTACAAACGAACTGGCATTTGTTCGCGGGTTCGCCCCACCGCATTCGGTAGCCGTGAACAAATTATAAAGCGATCCTTTAGCTCTCGAAAGCGGAAGTACTCGCCGCGACACGGTGTGAGAACGTGTGAAACGTATAAACAAACACCTGAATAGACTACATTGAAGCGTGGCCGCGTTAGGGTTGCCGCAAAAATGTGCAGTATAAATATTTTAAGAAAGGTAGGGAATAGCGATTTATCGCTCGAATTAGTGCAGCTTGACTGATGAAATACCTTACAGAAGACCGCAGCCAAATAACAGTCCCTTCGGTGTTGTTGTGTTCCTGCATGTGAATAAGGCTTCCAGAGCTCTTGGGAGATGATACATTTGTAGCAGGGGTCAAGCCTTCAAGGTAAGGGCGAAAAGTCTGGAAACAGCATTATTATGCTGTACTTGCCACCCTTAACCTAAGACCATGTAACATCAGGGGATGAGGTCAATCTTGAAGAGTAATTTATATTAAGATTTTGTTGATTATGTCTCATATTAAACATCGCCTGCAGGTGGTAAAATAAAATTGGGAACAACCTCTGTCAACCCTACCTTTCGAGAGTGGCTGAGCGCCTGAAAAGAGCTGGTTACGGCACAGCCGTCGGCGGCCGGCGAGCTGACGAGCTGAATCAACTAAACGTACTTACTTCCTGTGTGTTTGGCATGCAGAAATACTAAGTAAAATGTATGAATTCAATCACGACAGTCAAATCAGTAATGGGGACTGAAAACCTCCGTAGCCAAGAGGCGAGCTGGCCAAGTGTCAAGCCGCCCCTAAGTTTGTTGGTTCGATTCCAGGTTGGATCAATATGGATTTTTTTTATCATAATGTCTCGAGTCTGGATGTTGTGGTACACTCGTTGTTTCTGATTTCGGTAATACAAGTACTTTAGTCACTTACAATAGAAAGATAGTAATGTATGTAATTGTCCAATGTAGTGGCTTGTCAGCACAAAACTTCAGCTGCCCCTTTACATTTGATTTTGAAAATCATTAACTTTTTACATATCATTTTATAATTGCTATCTCAGTGACAAGTTGTGATACGTTAACTGGATTGAAAATCTGTTAATAGTGGTATTATTTTAATGTGAAAAAATATGTTTTGCATTTAATGATCTTAATATACTTTTTAACAAAAATCCAACTGTAGAAAGACATACATTCGTTTAAAAGGTACCTACATAATTATCAATATGGACTTACTCAATTCTATATCAGGTCATACAGTTTCAAAGTGCATATACATTATTAGTCGCAATAATACTCATGTAAAACTTGTAAATACTTTTCTGGAGTAGGTTTTTATCATTTAAAAATATTGACATAACGGCATTTTTTACTTTTTGTTTAACTTGAAACTAAAACACGAATAAACCATAATTAACACAAGACAAGTTATTATTTTATCAAATTTTAATTAAAATATATCACCACGCTAATACAAAATTATTACCTCTACGTCGGTACTACTTATGACACAATTGTTATTAGTAACCCTATATAAATGGCGTTCATCCTTGATTATATTTTAGTAGCAACATTGCTACGAGCTACGAGTGGCTACGGGTCTACGAATTTTATTTATAAAGAGTTGCAGAACTTAACAGTACAGAGTGTCTGAAATAACGCTCCATTTCACTAAAGGTAACTGACGAGTTGACGCCTGACTATCGTTAGTTTGAAAAATGTATACCCATACATAAGATAGTTTTGATAGCTTTCAAATCGGCAGCTATCGTTTAAGATCGAGCTTAAATATTTTTCATTGCAAAAGCGGAGTGACTCCATTTAAAAAAATATATTTCAAAGGTAATCTTTTTGAGTAAAATTTAATAATTTTAATAACTGTATTAAACGTAATAAATACTGAAAGGGTTAAATTGTTATTTCTACTCGTAGTCATATTTGACATATTACTTATGCCCGGTTCCAATATTTTACAATTCGTAATGTGTCTAAATCTGTCTGATCTGATCTGTCTGAATTACAATACGTTTCTTCAACTGACTACGAGTCTGGAACGGCTTAAGCTTACGCTTTGCATTATTTATAACCTTTTTTCTTATATTACACTTCAAGATTAACTTCATCCCACCTGATGTTAAGAAGTAATAAGGTCCTAGCCTTATTGCATCTACTCGTATTTAGACCTGTGACAGAGACCGTCTATTTGCTTAGGTTATTGTGGCTCATATAGGGCGTACTAATATTTTTTAATAGTAGCACAGTATATTGGCTCCTCCAAGCCTGATGGTAAGCAAGAAAGGAATCCAATCCAATGACAACGGATTTGATACCGTAGTATCCTATCCGTTAGCATCGCCATAATGACCCGCAAGATGTTCCTTCATACACAAGAAATCCATATCAAAAGAAGGAGGAAACACGTGAGCCAGCAACGAGTTCCACTTCTTGATGGGGCGGCAAAGATATAAGTTTCCAAAGTTTCTAGTTTTCGATGGAATATTTTCCACTGTAAAGCGATGACATCGTTGGCCGGCTCTTGTGGTTCCGTAAAAGAAAGGGGAGGGCAGGATAAGGGAAACAGTTCCTCAGAAGATTCACCATGATAATAGACCAACATACCAATATCTCTACGAAGTTGTTCAAGGTTCCCAGTAACCTCATTATCGTCAATTATGAGTACAGCCCTGCACTGCAAACTATCAAGAACTTTCATAAGGTATTTGTCGGAAACGTCCCATAGATAAGAGCAGTATTTTAGTAGTACAGAGCTCTTGGGGGGTGCTACATTAGTAGCAGGGGTCAAGCCTTCAAGGTAAGGGCGACACGTCCAGTAACAGCTTTATTATGCTGTACTTGTCATCCTTAAGCTAGGACCTCATTACCATTTAACATCAGGTTGGATGAGGTCAATCTTGAAGTGCAATATAAAAAAAAAGTTAGTATTTCTACTATGACATAGTAAGCATCATCTTTCTCCCCAGCTTCGGGCCAAGTTTTGATTACGTGTACGAACAAAATCTCGTCCCGATACCTTTAAAGACTATACCGAGTATTCCTGTAGTATTTCTACTATGACATAATAATCATTTAACTGCCCAGCTTAGGGACAAGACGGGATTAAGTGTACGAATAAATTCTCGTCTCGATACCTTTAAATACTAAACTCAGTATTCTAGTATTATTTCTACTATGCCGTAATAATCATACCTTCCCTGCTTGGGATCAGGATATGATTACGTATACGACTACATTCTGGTCCAAATACCTTTAGTGCCTTAACCGACTAATCCAGCGTAACTTGTAAAAATCCAATAAACCAGCGGTAGCGGGTTCTAAGCGCCCAGACACTAATCGGCTTGTCAGCTTCACGCGGCCATTGACTTGCGATTCACGTAGTTGCAATCTGCATGCCGCGATGAAGGGGATGTAAAAACCAACAAAAATGGGTTCTGTACTAACTTACAAAGTTCATTAATTTAATGTATGTATTAGTCTAAGTCAAATATTTCCTTGTTTAGTTTATATAACAGTTAAGAGTCAATGAATTAGTCCATATGTGCATGTATATACATTATACATCCTTTATATGTTCTCTACTAATGATTGGTATCACCAAGGTACTAAGTTCGCTTGGTTCCAATGTGGAGACACTGGTAATCTGTCATACAGGCCTCTTTGAACAGACGCCAGTCTCTTCCTTCATTTATTACCTATTCTAGTACCGTATATTATCTATTCTAGTTTTAATATCATATTTATTTTAACGTTGTCTATGTGAGAGAACAATTTGTCATATTTTCAGCTGTTAGTACAACTAAAATACGCTTTTAGTACGTTCCTGATAAAACAGTTTAAACCGGATAATTAATTTTAAAAATATACAAACTTTTTGTTAGCTCCCGTTGAAATGCGGAACTCTAAAAAACATAAACCACCCTAATACTAAAGGAATTATCTCGTAGGAGACAATGCAAACTTGATTTAGAGGTATTGTGTATTTGACGTATGAAGGGAGTGTTGGCCTAATATTTTGATAAGATAATGAGAGGGTTCGTGCACGTTAAATAAATTATGCCTTCATAAGCTAGTTGTGTTTGAGTTAATGAAGTCCTTAAATCAAAACAGATGTTCAATTTCAGTAATGGAATATTTTGTGCAGAATGTAAAAAGTAGTAAAGTTCATTTCTGTCATCATCGCGTAAAAATTATTTTATTTAACTATAGAACACAGGTGTTCGGTTTATACCAAATTAACCTTTGATCTAGGTATACTAATATGAACTTAGATTAATGATTTAAAAAGCGAATGTATTGCAAGAGTCGTCTCTTAAAATAAAATACACCTCAGTATTATTTTATTTAGATAAAAAGTATATATCGTAACTTTTGTGAAATAACTAATTTATTGTTTAATTGTATATGTTTGTATCAACGTAAAATGGGGCCTTAAGTTAGGATAATATGATATTTTTAACTGACTTCAAAAAAAAGGAGCAGTTTCTCAATGGGACCGCATATATTTTGTTACCATAAAATACAGTGAATGAAAATGAGGGTTACAGCGATTAAGCTACATTCCACGTCAGTGGTGACAGGTATTTTAAAATGATCTTATTTAACCTCGTAAGGCTGAATGTCCTTTTAAACCGACTTCTAAAAAAGAAGAAAGGTTCGAATTGAGAACCATTTATATTTGTGTGTTCGGACCTAATAAAAGTCACACACAATTGATATTCTATTATATTCGTTTTTTGTGTGTATCTCACGAACATAAACAACTGTTTTATACGTCAATTTAAAAACCGATCTAACTGTATGTACCGATTTGCTGCGGCAGGCTTTATCACTGCAGGTGGCATCACAGCACATAAAATATTCCTCTTTTCACATTCTTCGCTCTTCCCATAAATCTATCTTCCGCGACATCACGCGGTAGACAAACGCGCCATAACTCAAATACTCGGACGGGCCATAAACAAGGAGATACGAGGTATGTGACGTCACGGGCCCGATGCAAGCAAGTGACGCAAAACACACGGGCCGTGACCGCCGCGTGACGTCATTTGTCACTGTCAGTCAGACGTAACAGTCGGTGTAAATCAGTCACGGTGCGAAACTTGCGTGGAGTTCGTTTAAAAGATAGTCGGTGTTTGGATGGCTTTGAAATATTTTGTTTGTAATGGGAAGGGTTTTCGAAGCCTGGCTTTTTTTTAACTTTGCTACTTCTGAATAACTGAACTATCATGTATCTGTTTTAACCGGAGCATTAATTCCTTACGGGAAGGTGCCTGAAGTGATTCACAGAGCCTTCACATGAAATGAGTTCTCTTTGAAGATAACTTTACTCATTAATTTGGCAATTAAACGTTTTCAATCAGTGAATCTTATCCGTTATGACCTTTTTTTTCTTTTTGAGGTGGGGAAAATACTTGTACCGTATCGCTGCCGAGGAGGAGATGACATCGGCGTGTGTGGGACTCCCCCGCTCGTAGGAGTGAGGACTACCCTAACTAAAAACACTACCCACCTTCTTATAGCCTAGTACTAGTGCCATGGGAAACTGGAGACCCAACCCGACAACCACTGAGTATCCGTTACGACCTACGGTATGAAGATGCAGTCACATAATGCACTCTAATACACCAGTTGGAAGTCACTCAGCGAGCTATAGAAAGCTATGCTTCAAGTTCCTTCAAATAATAAGATAACCAATTAACACAAGTAATTGACAACCAGAATTATGGACGTAGAAGCATGACGAATTAGCAAGAGCTAAGTGGCAGCGGGCCGGCTTTATAACAGGAAGATTCAATAGCTCCTGGATTAAACGTATTCTTGCATGTAGACCGCGATTCAGTAGACGTAGAGTAAGGATGCCTTATATTAGACGGGTTGAAGACATGAAAGATTGCATGCAGATGCTGTAGACGTGAAGCTAATTAAGAGGGTTATTATGACGCTCATTAGCAATCCACTGCTAGAATTATGCGACCCTTGACGTACCCAATGAGTGAACAGTCTACTACGAGATGTCTTACTTATTATAAACGCAAATGAATACGGATTTCTTTGGATGGATGTTTGAAACTCTTTAACGAAAAAACTACTGAATGGATAATATGGACACCATCTGATAGATATGATACTAGATTAACGTATAGGATATTCTAAACAGCGGGAATGAATAGACATTAGGTGGACAGGACATAACGTGGTTACGGACAGCTAATATAGATCACAATGATGACATAAAAACAATACATTGAGACAGATAATTGAATGAAAATAGATGTTTATTTTAGGTTCGCAATAAAATTTTATATTGGTGGTCTTAGATTTCAAAATCAGGAAAATAGAGTTCAATTGTAGTAAATAAATGTCAAAAACATAAAGCTGAACTTTGCCAAAATTTGTATAGACTGTTAGTAAAATAACAGCCTCGCCAACAAAAGTTTGCAGTTTACGCTGCAAAAAAAAACATTCAAACATTGAAACAAATAAAAGCATTTCTCATTTTCAAAGCCATTCAACATTAACGCGGCAGATTTAACCAAAACGCCGCAAACAGGTTATTAAACGCTGTACTTTTAATATTCCAAACAGCTACCATCTTTTTAATTTCTTTTCTCATCTGGGAGTTTTGGCACATCAATCTTGGCTGTGCGAGTAGGTTTCTCTTTATTAAATTTACCGGAGCGAAGCGTGTATTGGTACAGCGTTGCGTCTCGAGATTAATTTTAACTCATGTCAAATTTACGTGGGATTTAATATCGCGGGGTAATTACCCTTTGGTCGTGTCGTGCTCATGCGAGCTAACTGAGAGCAGCGCGACGTTGAGTGACGCGTAAACTTAGCGCGTTTACGAATACGAGCGTTAGTATGAATTTACGAATCGCTCGCTTTTGGAATTGACGTCGCTTCAATCCGAGCACGTTAGCAATGACAAAATTTGAAAACGTACGGTGGTAAGGGTAATTAGTAATTACCATCGAAAACATCCGTCATAAACGTCACGTCAGTAGATAAAGAACAGGGGACGTTAGTAATTAAACACACCATTAGATCAATTTTTATTAAATATGAGTAAGTGATGACATTTAAGTACTAACCGTACTTCAATGTCAGTTGTTTTTGTGTAAAATAAATTTAATTTAAAAATGTTTATTCTTTACAGGTATGGCGTAATATGAATCCTGACAGAGTAAGTTTTAATTCACCGTTTTAGGATTTCTGGGTTGCAACTTTCTGCAGTAAAGAGTAATACGTTCGTAGGTAGGTATTTACGCAAGTAAGTACCTATGAAGGTAAACTAAATAAATATATTTTGTAGATTTTGTAATCATCATGCGAAAATGATACCAAGGCTGAATAGCAAACTATGTTTTAAAAATTATTATCAATGTACGTTTGACTATGATTGTGGAAGTGGCAAAAGTTATCTAAACATTTAAACCTAAAGGTTGTCTGGAAGAGATTGCTTTCTAGCAATAAGACCGCCTAAATTGTACTTAATAATGTCTGTAAAACCAATTTCTGTAATTTTTTTTGCGCAATAAAGTGTATCTATCTATCATTAATAGCACGTATACGATTAGAAGACATACTAAAACATAAAATTTTACTACGAGTAGGTACCGTTTTTTTTTGCAATCTTCTAAATAATTAAGAGATTCCGTCTTCCAAAGTGATGCAGCAACTAAGAATATGCTTCTATAATAATTCCTGGCTCTATAATAAAAACCAAAAATATCCAACAACGTAAAGAATTAGTGTATTGCTGGATTAATTTATTTGATTTCGATTAATATGTGTTAAATTTTATAACATGAATAAAATTAAAATATATTATAAGTACTTTATCATGTTTGATTATTAATGTTTTTTCCGATTAGGTATGTATTTAACGTTTAGTTCATAGTTGTTACAATAGGTATTTTTTTATCTTTTTAGAATGCAACACATTATTACTTTTCCGCATCCGTAAATCAACTCGCTGCATGCTCTCAGGCTCCACTTGTAGAGAACTCTCTTAGCATCAAGTACAACCGGTGAAGAAACTGTTAGGAGCATTATCTTCTGCATTAAATCTTCATAATTAATTAATTAGATTTGCCAGAGATTGCCACGGAGGCGGTTTGATTCAAGCCTACCAAATCTGTATTTGGTAGGCTTGGATCAAACCGCCTCCGTGCAAGGATTTTTGTCTTTTGCATGTGTACGCTACCAGGAGACTATCGTATTTAAAAGGCTAGTGTGGGCGATGTCTTATTCCATAGGTAACTAGTATGACAGATAAAAGGTTGGGGTCAAAGGCCAACGCTTCCTCGTTCGTTACTCGACAAAACTCGGGTCTCGAGACACTCATCCACTTTCATTAACACGTCGAAGTTTTAATGATGATGAATCGCGTTAAACGCGTGTTTAGAATCGTATGCCTCTCTGTAATGAGAGGCGTCTTCGTTACTGGATAATTACTGAGGTCATTAATAACGTACTGTCGGCGGATGGCGTCGTATTAATTCGGTGTCAGCCGTGACACTAATATCATAACTCGATAAATTAGGAAGCGTGATGTGACGTGTAAATAATGTACCTAAGGAGTGTGATAAAAATCAGCGGATATCCGACCTACTTTTACATGGGAAACGATAATATTCCATTGTTTCTAGATAATGTTTAATTTAGTTTCAAAAGCGGGAAAAATGGAGAAAACCCCTAGTAAATACGAAAATTAAGGTGTACCTACATTCTGGCCTCAATACACTAAAAATCCAACACATGAATATATTTGATTATACAAAACATATACAGAAATAAGTATTTAAGATAAATTACAGCATTATTAAGACTGTTTTATCGCTTAAAAACAATCTCGTCCAGTGAACCTTTAAGTATAGAAGATAGCATAGTCGTAGATGAAGAAAAATATGCATGGTCGTGCAAACACATATTTGGGATTATTTTAAGACGACCACAAAATTGGTTACAAGGACAACGTTTGCTAATAATTATGAATTAAACAATAATGGAGTATGTTTTATTAAGGAATTATTTCGTATTGTGTTACCATTAACGTTATCACGGGCAAAGCAACATTGATGACAATGTAAAAAAGAACACACAAATATGTAGTATGTAATAAATTTAATTCCGGTGCCGTGTTTAAAAAAATATCATCTCGCAGTAATGGTCAACAGCTTTTACTAAGTTAAACCTAACTAATCAATGTACTCGTATGTTAAAATGATGTTAAAGCTTTTATTACGTTAAGGTGGGCGAGTTCTAATAATAACTAACTTCGCGCGTACAAGTCGCCAGCGACCGCTGGTCAATAGATATAACTGAGATATCACTCGTAACCTTTTGACATTACGTATAGAGCAGTGGGAGAAAAAGCATGGTCAATCCGATTTATTATTTTTTATTATATTATAGATACTTCAAGAGTGTAAATTTGGTATGGATTTGTTCAGTATTTCATTTATCACTTTTGTGAATCCCTACTATCCCTACTGATATTATAAATGGGAAAGTAACTCTGTCTGTCTGTCTGTCTGTCAGTTACGCTTTCCTGCTTAAACCTTTCAACCGATTTTGATGAAATTTGGTATAGGTATACGTTGAATCTCAAGAACGGATATAGGCTACTTTTTATCAGAAAATAAGGGGGGACGGGGGTAATACCACCTTCGAAAGTTTATATGGAAAAATGTTTATTTTTGAGGTTAGAGATATGAAATTTAGCACAAATATAGCTCGAAACTTGGATTAAAATATAGACTACTTTTTGTTTCGAATATTAAGGGAGAAAGGGGTAAAACCGACCATGAAAGGATGTAGTTCACGCGAACGAAGTCGCGGGCACAGCTAGTGATTAATAAAATAATGTACAAACTGCATTTAAACACTCATTGTGAATCAAGCTACTTATCCACGAGGATATCAGTTTAGGCGCAACTGTGCCTTTAAACGATCATTGACCTTTATAGCATACTTGTAAAGCTAAAAACCAAACACTTGTATTCTGTCATGAAATAATGTCAATATTCACGTAACTTTGTCAAAAGCATCGTCTTACAGGCCTAGCATGCGCCATGCGACTAAATTTTATCGCGCTATTAACAAACGTCAAAATCGATTGAAGTCAGTGCGTCAGCTGCTGTTTGGCTGAAAATACGAGTGCGGTGTACTATTAGCCAAGCAAAAATACACAGTATCAAAACTTGGTCGTCACATGCGATAAATTTGACGTATTGCGCATGCTAGGCCTATATGATATCTAGTCGCACTTCGAGAATCTATCCTTACCTTTTATTATTACAAAATGTACCATCCTTACTTTATATATTATTTAAAGTAGGTATGAAACTACGATGGTGACTGAGTGAGTGCCTGACTTGGAACGTGATTATCTGTCGTGAGCACACTTAAGTGCTCGAAAGTAACAGTAGCCCACTACACCAGGTGTCATAATAAAGCTTCATTTGAGACGAGACTGAAAAAATGCTGCATTGTTTGTGTTTCGCCCTTTTCATCTAAATCACTAAGGGTATACAGAGTTTAGAGAATCTTCTATGGTTTCAGAAACAATTTAATACTGAATTCTTTAAGTTCTCAAGTAATGATACTGAAGTAAGTAGAAGCACTTGTGTTATGGTAGCCAGAATCAACAGAGGAAGTATGAGAAACATTTAGGAATATGACCATCAAGTTAACTATAATGGTAATTGTCGATTTGACAGCTTTGACATCTGTCAAAACTGTAGTATCCCACTTAGAATAAGGAAAGTATAATATATCTATGGAATCCCATACATTTTATGTAATTTACAACCGTCAAATTATCCCGCTTTATTTTGTGCCATCAAACTCCCAGAGAGATAGACATGGGCACTTCACGACAATTTTCGTCCTATGTGGGGACCAACCCCTAGCTCTTAGCTGCTGAACCAAGAAGAACCCTAACTCCTAGCTGCTAAACCAAGGATGGCCTTAGCTAATAATTGCACCATCGCGCCACTCAATCAATAAAATGCTTGCAGCTGTAAACACACTCTTCCGTATCATAACTCGCATCAGTATTCATCCCGAATTGCGGCTATACGTACTCTCGTCTCGTACGTAATTGCCACTCTACACATGCCATTTCCACCACGTTCTCCTAATTCAGTAACCAGTGGCACCGTTCGCCCAAAACGCAATTTGTCAACGCAACTTTGATGAATAATAAAATAGTCGTCGGCCAATTTTGTTGTGACAAGAATTAATTGAAATCTATGACGGTGGCATTGGAAGCATCTGGCTGGCTTAATTAAGGAGCTAAATGTACTGCCACCGCGGAATAGGGATGACGGTGGAATCGATTAATAGGAGGATCGATTCTACAGAGCTAATTGAGTTTTAATCGATTTTAAGGTGAAGAAATCTCACTTAAATGGGCATAATCGATTTATACTATAAATCTGATTTATATGACGAACGGATATATTATATAGATACTTTTTTATTTGCTAAGGTTTAATACGTTCAATACGTTTCAATAGGTTTCCATCTTGAAATGATACGAGCCAACTCAGGTTGAAATGCTGTTTGTGCAAAGCTTTCTGGTATGTACCTTATACCTATTGAAGAATTGGTGTGAAAACAAATGTATATCATTCTTATATTCATAAAACTAAATAGTCTAATGCATTTTGTCTGTTTTGTGTGCTTTATGCTGCATTTGAAAGCACATAATTGGTAAAAAACCCTTCCAAAATAAATGTTTTGTACCACAGCAATCGTTAACATCAATGAATTCAAATTATCTTTCAAATTCAAAAAAGAATCCCGATTTATAACTAGAGATCTATTATTTCAGTTTCGACAATACCACTTATCGATCCTTCAGATTCAATCGATTGAAAGATCGATACTTGGCTAACGTCCCCATCCCTACAAGCGTGTTGCAGAGGAGGTGATTGATGGACTCTCATACGCATCCTGCACGCTGGAATCGCCGAATTATTATTTCATTTTGTTTCTGTCAACGATTTAATGGATTAATCCTTTGACTCGACACTTGATTAAGGAGCGGTTTCCTTGACGGAGTTAATTTGAGGATTCGAATGAGTATTTATTTTGTCGCCGTATGTGGAGAAGGAAGTTTGCACAAGCGTAATTAATCAAATTATTATGAGATTGTGACGAGGATTTCTGTATATGTGAAAATTATTATGTACTTCCATATTTATTCGATGTAATCCGTGAGGTTGTTAAATACCTACTGTGTCTTGATTTGATGTTACAAAAAAATAATAAGTTAAAAGAAAAAAAATTAAAACTTAACACGTTTTAATAAAATTACAAGTTTTATAAAATTAACGTACTAAGATACTCAGCATCAATAGAGAAAGAAAAAAATAAAAGGTAGAACTTATAACTTAAAAAATAGCGCCTTTAAGTAAAAAGTATTATTTTATTTATTTAAAAACTTTATTGCACAAAAAAAGTACAAAAGGTGGACTTAATGCTAGGAGCATTCTCTACCAGTCAACCGTTGGGTCATGCAGATAGTACGTTTATGGGTGCGGTAACAGTAAAAATGTGAGTATGGATAACAACAAAATTAATAATCATAAATAGCAGAAAATTACACACGAGAATAGAATATTCATACATAGGTTCATGATAAATAAATATAATAATTAAACAAAATAATATATGTAATATATAGAACAAAATAATATATATAAATATATGCAAACAAGTGAATAAATAAAGCAAACAATTGAACAAACGAAATTTTATGTAGAGGGGGAGGAATAAAGAATTCACGAACTTTTAATTTAAAAATTCTTTTAGTGAGGGATTGTCGGGTTTCGGTATTCCTTGTAATGAATAAAAGAAAAAAAGTCTAGTTTATTAGTGGTCCTTAAATTCTCTCAGCTGCATCGTTGCAGCCATATGCATTGTTGCGACCACTATGGTTACTGCAACTTTGTTAAAGACGCTTTGTAGCAATTTAATATAAGAAAAACCTCTGAACTAAATGCATATAAAAAACATACTCACACAAAAAACTACTAATGTACTATTTGATATCTAAAAAAACATAATGTGTGAAGTCAATATTTTCCAATCAAACGGGCAATAATACCTTATCACTGATTAATGAACCTATCTATTTTTTTCTTAAGTTTATTAAACTTCTTGTTGTTTTATAATCGTATCCAAAATCAAAACGAATGATAGATAACGGGCACACCTCGAACCAGCCAGCGCCTTAGCTTCCCGAAAACCTGCATTGGCCGATGCAAATGCAGGCAATGCGGGTCGTAACTCAGTCGTATGCGGGCAGGATGCGGGTCGGCGTGAATTATGACGTCATGAGCCGACCGCAGGATGTGACCTGGTGCATGTCACAGCCGGGATATTGAGAGCTCTTGTGTTTCCGAAATATGATGTTTACCTATCAGAAAAGTCACAGCTTATTTATTTGTTTTGTTTATTTCATGCCTCCATTCGTATCTTGAATTGAGACGAACAATTTAATTTGAAATTAAATATGGCAATAACTGTCTAGGTATAATATTTTTACTCTAGCTAATTGACTATCCGTAAAATTTAAAAATAAAACTAATATCAAAGTCAACAGTGTCATTGTATTATGAGATACATACAATAAATGTTCATAATAAAAATTGTATAATTGTGAACCATCAAAATAAACTTAACTTCAAAAGACTACTTAAGTCTCGTGTTCTTTCTAATACATTTTGGATAATGGTGGTGTTCTTTTAATTTTTTTATCCTCGTTTTCCATTTTTCTATTTTGTATAGTAAAAATCTAAGTAAGCTTTTTTGCGTATTTTTGAGAGTATTTATGTACAATGCGGGGATAGGTAAAGTAGTAGTGGCAGCTTTTGTTTGAAAATACATTTTTTTGTTTTCACAAAAATAAATACTCAATAAATTTGGATGAAAAACGAACTAGATTTGACCGTTAAAAAGCGTTTAAACCAGAAATAAAGCGGACAAAGTCGCGGGCAAATGATGATTTTTTATGAAATTGGTTTCACCGTACTGGAATTATATACTTATTCTAACAACATAAGACCGTTACAAAGTTAAAAGTGAGTTGTCTGACTGTACGTACATCCTATAGCAACAGCCGTTTATTCAGGTTTTAAAACGACAAAACACAACGAAGGGGTTTAACCTTAATTCGAGTACATAGGTACTAGATCTACTTGAACTACTTCCATACGGTGGGATCAGACCAACATATCGTAACAGATTTTGTTATTATTTTCGTCTTAGCCTTTAAGTAACCATTAAAGAACAGCTCACAGTACCCACACAGTTGAAGCTTTGATTACCTCTGAATAAATAATCTCCTTCCCAAATACCGTTCCAAGGTATTATCTAAAATTTAGAGCCGGGTCTCAATCACGGTTTTGTATAGAAGGGTTTCGTGCCATCCATAATCTATTGGCTGGAGGCCTTAACACGTGGGCTAAATAAGGCCGACGCTGATTTAATCTTCGTTTAAAGCGGGTGAGTGTAATGCCATCGAAAAAGTTGACATTGGCAAAAAGTTCGAAATATGAATTTGTGTCAGAGCAATTACACAAATAGTTGTAGTACACATTGAACGTCATTCAAACGCAACAAGTGTAACAGACCCTATCTTTTAAAGTTTGTATTTATGCAATAGTTGTTATCTAGGCTAGGATTTTTCGCGCGTCACTTCGACACAATAAGTAATTTCAACTTTATTTATGTGGTTCAGAAGATGTGCTTTCGCGCGTCACTTCGACACAATAAGTAATTTCATCTTTATTTATGTGGTTCAGAAGATGTGCTTTCGCGCGTCACTTCGACGAAATACGTAATATACCGACACCCAGATCTGAAACGAAGGAAGACCTCTTACACACTCTACAGAAAGTTTCAACAGCCTTGAATGTCGAACTAGCCAATTCAGATGTCTCTGACATCTTCCGAGTTAATACTAAGGTTCCAACAAACAAACCAATAGTTTGCAATTTGAATAGTGTGCTTCTAAAAGAGAGGATATTGAAGGGCCTTAAGGACTTTAACAACACTCACAAAACAAATAAACTGAGCACCGAACATATACACATACAAGGGACCGCTCAACCGATCTTTATATCAGAGAATCTGACACCAAAGATGAGAAGACTTTTCTATCTTGCAAGAGGTGCTGCTGGCTCATGTGGTTATTCATTCTGCTGGATCTCCCGCGGCCAAATATACTTAAGAAAAAAGGAAGGTGAAAAAACTATCCGAATTGACTCCGAAGCGGATCTGGCCAAACTAGAAAACTCCACCTGACTATTTTTTGCTACATTTAGATATATTTTATTTATTTTTTATTTTTTAGTCTCTAAACCAGTGCTTTACAATTTGGCACTTACATATTTACTCACACTACCTTCTAAACACCACACACCAAATACTAGACATACACCCTACATTTTACCTCACCACTCACAATCACTTAACATAAGACATTATACTAACATGTGTATACAACTCACACCTAATATTAAAATGAACCAGACTGTTAATTTAACTCAAATAAAAACCAATTTACTTATTGAAATTAACCTTAAAACGAATAACTTTACATGCACCTATAGAATATTAATAATAATTTCTGAATAGTAATACAATTACAAATCTAAATAAAGAAATCGATAACTACAATAAATTTGATTTCTATCAGTGCTCTCCACAGAATTGCCTATCTTATGTAAACTCTAATACTAATCCTCTTAAAATATTTCATGTGAATGTCAGAAGCATAAACAAAAACTTTGACGAAGTCCTTATATTTTTATCAAGAATAAATACTAACCCAGAAATCGTTATCCTGACCGAAGCATGGCTAAGTAAAGTTGATAATCTTCCAGAGCTCCAAGGCTACAAATCTCATAAGTCTAACTCTCATAACCAAAATGATGGTGTAGCTGTCTACACAAAATTAGATTTAGACTGTACAGTATCAGTAGCTGGTTTAAGCGACTCCAGTAGTTTGTTGCTAACTATCAATAAATCAATTGTGGTTCTAGCTGCTTATCGATCTCCCTCTAACAAAAATATTGATAACTTCTTGAACTCCTTAACTAACATACTACACACCCTAGCATCATATGAAACGGTAGCTGTTATAGGAGACATAAACATCAATATTTTGTCCGAAGATCGTGAACCCAAACCGGAACCTTATTTGAATCTTTTAGCATCACACGGACTCCTACCGGCGCATACTTTTGCCACACGTGAAGACGGATGTTTGGATCATGTCATGTTCCGAACCAATAAAAAAATAATGACATTGATATTTGATTCCTACTTCACAGATCACGCACCTATCCTTACATGCATTGATCAAGTGAAATTGCCTAGTCCTAATATGTTAATATCACGTGTGAATTACCAAAATGCCAGCGACCAAATAGGGCTTACAGACTTTTCCGATGTACTAAACTCAGATGATGCGAACTCTGCTGCCGCCCTCTTGGTATCCAAACTCTCTAATATAATAAAAGACAATACAATTACCATCAAAGTTAAATGTAGGAAAAAAATAATAAAGCCATGGATCACCCCCGGTCTCCTGCGATGTATCCGGAATCGTGACCGATTACATAGGAAAACCAGGAGTGTTCCAAACAACAATATAATTAAAATTACATACATAAGATACCGTAACTTCTGCAACAAACTATTAAAAAAGTTAAAACGTCAATACGAACAAAATGAGTTACATAAAGCTAAGTGCAACCCTAAAGCTACTTGGAAAGTTATCAAATCTATCACCAACATGCAAACAAAATCGCACCCTTCCGAGGAGCTGTTAAAACTCTCTGATGAACCCATGTCTTCCTTAAATCGTATAAATGACTATTTTATTAGCGTAGGAACTGATCTTGCTACCAAATTTATATCTGATCAACATGTACCTAGCAATTCGCTCTTTCGATCTCGCCCAATGGGTGACCCTATGGGAAAGTCCATGGCATTATTTAAAACCGACGAAGAAGAAGTTTCCCGCATTATTATGGGTCTCCGTTCTGACAGCTCTGTAGGTTATGATGGTATTTCATCTACCATTCTTAAATCTGCTAGTAAAGTACTTGTCCCTCTAATGACGCATATTTGCAATCTCAGTTTTTCCACTGGGATTTTTCCTCACGCTTTTAAAAAGGCGCTGGTAAGTCCTATTCACAAAGGTGGACACAAACATGAACTCAACAACTACAGACCCATATCCGTTCTAACAGCTATGTCGAAGGTTCTAGAGAAAATATTAAGTAAAAGATTACTAAGATATCTAGATAAGTTTGATATAATAGCACCTAATCAGTTCGGGTTTAGGGGTGGCATGTCTACAGAGGATGGGGTTTTGGAACTGACGGAGTTTGTTGTCAAAAATATTGACAACAAAGCCAAAGTGATTGGAACGTTCCTAGACCTATCAAAAGCCTTTGACACGGTCTCAGTACCTAAACTGATTGAAAAGATGGATGAAATTGGTATACGGGGCGCAGCTTTGGACATTTTTCGAGACTATCTAACTGGGCGTGAACAGTGTGTCAAGCTAGGTAATCTCACTAGCGAATACAGACCACTGAGCTACGGAGTCCCTCAGGGTAGTATCCTCGGACCTACCCTGTTTCTAATTTACATCAATGGCCTGTGTCAAACAACACTACCTAACTGCAAAATCATCACATATGCAGATGACACGGTTCTGTTGGTTAATGGGAATACATGGGAACATGCTCGTACCCTGACTGAAGATGCGCTTCGAGTCGTTGCCAAATGGCTTAACACCAACTTACTCACCTTAAATGTAGGTAAAACTACGTACATTACTTTCTCCGCCTCGGCAATCTCACAGCCAAAGGAACCATTCGATGTGAAAATTCACATATGTGATGAAGGTGACCGATCCTGTCACTGCTTGCCGTTGTCACGCTCCAATACAACAAAATATCTTGGCGTTCACCTCGACAGTACCCTCAGCTGGACAACCCATATTAATGGCTTGACTTCACGACTGCGTAAAGTCATGCCCATTATGAGAAAGCTGAGAAATTCCGCAGACATCAGCACCCTCAGGCTGGTTTATTATGCATTGGCGCAGTCAATTGTGACATATTGCATCCCTGCTTGGGGCGGTGCTGGTGTCACACACTTTCTTAGACTTGAGAGGGCCCAAAGGGCGCTGTTGAAGGTCATGACAAAAAAACCTATTTATTATCCCACTACTCAACTGTATGCCAACTGCCAAGTCCTCTCAATAAGACAGTTATATGTATTGCAACTAATCCTAAACAAACATTCCTCACTTCCCCTGGATATAACTCTGCTACACAAGCGCACGAAATACAGAGTGTGCCAGAGTGTATCTCATAGAACGTCTTTTGCGAGTAGACAATATTACATTCGTAGTTCATACCTCTATAACAAAATAAATAAAAATCTGGCCATCTATACACATCCTATAAAAAAAGTCAAGCAGATCCTAAAATCTTGGTTACAGAACCTTACCTACATTGAAACTGAAGATCTTCTGAAGACAAGTTAAATACAATAATGTGTCACTTTTATACACATATTGCACATACGCACACACATGCACACTCACACACAAACACACCTCACACACACACACCCACACTCACACACACACACACGCACGCACACACACACACACACACACATACACACACACCTCTCTCACACACCCACGCACACATAATACTGTAAAAAACTTTTTTTTTTTTCTTTTCATTATATTTTTTTTTTTGTTTAATTTTTAAAACATATGTATATAATCAGTAACATATATAATAAGTGTTTGGCTCTGTTAAATTACAACATGTGTAACTCTGGAAGAATAATTGGCGTCTGTCACACAGTTTCTATGTAAACTAGCGCAGACGTTAATGTTTCCTTCTTACTTAATGGCTCCTTTAATTGTGATTTACGTAAGCTAAAATATGTACCTTTATTTGCATCAATAAAGATTATTATTATTATTATTATTATTATTATAATAAGTAATTTCAACTTTATTTATGTGGTTCAGAAGATGTGTTTTCGCGCGTCACTTCGACACAATAAGTAATTTCAACTTTATTTATGTGGTTCAGAAGATGTTTTTGCGTGAAAGTTCCACATTTATAACATCACTGTTGTTTATGATGTTAGTAGGATTGATTAGTTGTGGGAATTTTAACATTTGAGAATGTATTGCATTTGTACTTGTTTTTCATAAAGATGAATAAGACAGAGTTTAATTTGATTCTTTACGCATTAATGGACTGGTGTTTTAAAAAGGGTGATTTTTGGGTCCTCTATTGAAATTGCGGATGCTAAGGGTCATAATCCAGAACCAATTATTTACATTAATGATATTGGAATATTGGCAAGGCAAACTTTGCATATAAAGAAATAGGTGCACTTCAAATATGCATGCATTAAAAATGAAACTTGTTTTCATGACAAATTTTTCTACTCTTATTTCAAGTCAGGTAGCATTCATAAAAAGGAATTTACTGAAATAGACCCAGCCACCGATTACAGCTTTATTTATTTAAAGACTTCTCCTATTTTCGTTCGATTTCAGCGGGTATCCTCAAAGTTTTCGTTAGTTTATCTGCGTAGTTCTGTTTACCAGTTACAATTTAGATAACACACCCACATGTCAAAGCTTGGATCCACAGCTGGAAAAGAAAAATGTAATTTAAACATATAAAGAATTTATTGAAACATTTTTCATTTATTTAAATATTCGATATTATGGAAAAATTAATTGTATCTTAAAGCTAGAAAATCGTTCTGACCCGTATTGGTTTGGTGTATAGAGCAGTGACGTCACAAATTTCAACAGTCACGTGATTTGGCGTTTTCGCGCGCTTTTTAAATGTAATATATAACCTAATTTTTAAATCAGATTGCTAGGGATATAAAATGAACGGGCGTATATTTTACAATACTTTAACAAAAACTGTCAAATAGCCAATTGTGAGTGTCGTTTAAACGAGGTCAATTAGGACTGCATATTGTTTTTTCCTATCAAACCATTCTCGATCTGAACGGCCAGTCCTCCCACTGTCTGCTGGCTCAATTTGTCTTCGTCCTCGTTGATAGAGGCAAATGTCCTACACTTCTTCAGGATTAGCCGGTCCATCTCGGCCCGCCCTTTTACTTAATGAAGGGTAGCTCATGCTCAATTTTGGATCAATTAAATACGTCTATTTCTAGACCGTTTCATTTGAATTTAAGGATATTTATAGATTAGCGCTTAACAACTCATTCTAGAGCTATTTTACTTAATGCGGGTATTTAAAATTAAAAATAAAAACTTCGACTTATTTCTTTAATTTTAGAAAACATTCGCGCGTACGCACGTATCATGATTTTCTTTTTATATATTATTGTTTATATGGCAGTAGGTTGCCAGTATCGGTAAAGAGGTTAAACATATTATTATTAAAGGGGCTTAACTAGCGTGCAACAGCGCATTTAAAAGCTTATCAGTCTAAATACTTTTAATTTTGTACCGCTATTTTCGAATAATTTTCTAATGATAAATGTGTGTGGATTTGCACCTTGCGTTTTTACGGTGAGTATGTATCTATTGGAGCACATCGTATGTACCGCCGTCTTGTGAAGGGATTTGCTTATGCGGTCTCCCCCTTCAGAGAAAAGCGGCGACTACCCTCCAAAACCCTCCCGAACTTCTTATCGCCTAGTGATGGAGACATAGGAATATAAAGGAACTATACATATACGGTATAACTATTTATTCATTTGTGCCACGGCGCCGTCGCCAAATACAAGTTGATGATCACAACACCCAGCTACAAAATCCGGAAAATACTTTGCTAAAATCAAATCATAACAGTGTTTAAACAACATATCGAGGTATTTTATATACATTTTTAAAATCAAATCATTTAACACATCGAAGTGCAGACGTCTTGAAGGAATTTTTAATTGTTCGGATATTTTTGTGGACATTGCTGGTTTGAGAGCAATATTAAAATTGAGGTCAGCATAGTGCAATTTTGAAACGGTTTCGTGCATCTTTTAACGAACTGTTCCCGTGACAATTGACACTGACGGACGAACAGAGGAATAGACAGTAGACTGACAGAACCCCGTTTTCCTTTTTGGGTGGGAAAAATTGCAGAAAGTGCATTTTTCGTGCTATAAAACTTTTGAAAAAAGAACTGGTTCCATTTAGTTCCGTTACCTTAATATTTGCTACTTCGATATAACTATCTATTCTCAAGATTATAATAGAAAATGTTATTATATATTATGCATACAATTTTAATATAAATATTTTGGAATCTTGCTATTGAGAAGAAACAGCAAGAAACTCGATAGTTACTGTTTTGAAAATATACAAATATAAAATAAAAATAGGTAAACAATAGAGCATAATGTCTAGTATACATATGTTAAGAAGGCTTGACTCACGTAACCTTACATTTTGTCATATAAATAAACTGGTCAAGGTCTTGAGTTCCATTCTCGGTCTGGGTGGGTAATTGAGAAAAAAAAAATTGTAAATGCCTCTAGCCTGTTTCCTGCCATCTGGCACTACTTGTACCTTATTTGTCCTAGCCTGCATCCCGATGGTGCATCCATAACGAAATCCAGGGTCCGCTTCGACTATGAACCGGATTAAGACTCCAAATACTTGTGCTACTACTTCCCTTAAGAAAACTTCAGTGTGAGGCCAGTTGAATGATGTGATTTTCAAAAAGGTTTATTTATCTATAAATTATTCATAATAAAATAATAGATTGCTAAATGGACGGAAGATATTAAGACAGTACAGTTGCTGTCAGATATATCGGAGCTGACAAAGTGACCAAATACTTCTGAACAGTTAAAATGTCAAAAAGTTCCATACACCTCAAGTTACCATTAATATCTGAACATTCATTACTTCAATAATATCTGAG
Organism: Glyphodes pyloalis; assembly: GCA_037074685.1. Lineage (NCBI taxonomy): Eukaryota > Metazoa > Arthropoda > Insecta > Lepidoptera > Crambidae > Glyphodes > Glyphodes pyloalis. The sequence goes on from JAYKKO010000013.1 coordinate 13,978,178, forward strand.
CAGATGCTAGTCAATAGATTTTAGACCCCCCCCTCCCCCTACAATCATCCTATCGTCATTTCTTAATGACCCCCCCCCCTCCCCCCCTTCTCCCAAAATTGACGTCATTACCAGTTTAACAAAATTTATTATCAATACATAGTATAAAACAAAGTCGCTTTCGCTGTCTGTCCCTATGTATGCTTAGATCTTTAAAACTACGCAACGGATTTTGATGCGGTTTTTTTTTTCAATAGATAGAGTGATTCTTAAAGAAGGTTTATATATATATAAAACATGTAAGTACCACTGGCAAAGCCGGGGCGGGCAGCTAGTATTATATGTAATATTATTGTTTGAGTATTTTATCTGTAGTTATTACTGTATTTGTGTAAATCTATGTATGTTTATTATGAGTTATTTTAGTATTGTACGCGCCTTAGCCGCCTCTTACATTTGCAGTCTCACTTACTAGGTGTGCTGGAAGAAATTTCTTTTTAGAAATAATCTTTTTGTACGTGAACAATAAACTATAAATAAATAAATAAGAATGACGTCAACACCCCCCCCCCCCTATCTATCATTTACCGTCATCCGCAGACCAATCCCCCCCCCCCTTATTTAGAATGACGTAATGAATGGACGGCCCCAATAATATCTGAACACTCACCTATGCAGGTAGCTAAATGAGACATATGACGTGTGTGACACATATTGACGTTCTGAATAATCAGATGTTAATTGGCATCTGCCCAGAAATTATTGAAGTAATGACTGTTCAGATATTAATGGTAACTTGTGGTGTATCGAACTTTTTGACATTTTAACTGTTCAGAAGTATTTGGTCACTTTGTCTGCTCCAATATATCTGACGGCGAATGTACCTATTTAGTTGGTTGTAGGTGGATCATATTTTTTGTACGAAGGATATGTCTTGAGGCGATCTGTGTAAGACCTAATTCCGAAAACGGAATTTGAAAGGATGTTCGATTGAAGAACAATAGCATGGGCACATTTTTAGATTATATTATTCAATTGCCCATTGGTACTGATAAAGTAACATCTTAGTTTCCCTTTAGTAAATATTTTTGGTATGATACCATCGTCTGTTTGAGATAATTCGGAATAATCGAGTTATTCTTGTATCTTATCCACGAGATATATCTATCAACGAATTAGTGATGATATAAGCCATTTTTTTAATGGATGTTTCTAAATAAATTACGCAATCACTACCTATGGGATAAATTTCGATTAAATTTGCTAGCGAGGTAGATTAGATAGTAGAAGAATACAATACCTACTTAGATGATACTTTTTATAAACATAAATGGGAAACGAACTATATTTTCTCGGGTCTCGGTGTTGTGGTACCGTCGTTGTTTCTGATTTCTGTAACACAAGGGCTCAAGCTACTTACCATACAATCAGAGCAATGTAGGTATGTGATGTTGTTCAATATAATATATTAAATCATATGTGGGTCTAAATAATCAAATACTTTATAGAAATCACTGTATTCTAATCATCTTGATCGGTCCCACGTGATGTGATTCCCCTCAAGATAAGCCATGATCGTCACAATGGTAAATAGAGAAGGAACCCTGCAGTAACAATCAATAACATTGTGGTTTTGCTTACGAAACTTTTTCGAACAACGCCATCTATCGGCGAAAGCATTTGCTGTGTTCAGTTCGGGTTAGCAAAATGGCGCCACTACGTTGTTTCATGAATCGTATGCAAGAGGTTCGGTCACCCTTACAGAGATGGCGCTTACTGTACAATTGAACTCTGTATTCTGAAATTGTTGTCCTAATTCATCTCAAACTACTACTACTACCTAAGCAATTTTAAATTTTGGATTTACGTAAGTGTACCTAACTTGTAGCATAAGTTGTTAATAATGGATCCAGCTAATTAGTATCATGATTAAAATTCTTAGGTACCATAATTGTTAATGTTTAAAACTTATAAATTAACCCATTTTTATTATCCATCAATTATTTATATTTAACTTTCACTTTATAAATGTGATATTGAATTATTGGACTGTTGTATTTTGACTTTGATTATTTGACTATATGTGATGTTTTACATACATACCTACATTGCTTTGATTCTATGGCAAGCAGATAGTGCTCTAGCTACATATGGTAGCTAGAAACTTCTGTTACAGAAAACAGAATCAACGAAATCAATGACGATACCGCAACACCTAGCCCGGAGGTAAGTAATGTAGAAAAGGTAGTGTTCCACATTGCCCCGACTAGGATTTGAACCCGGCACCTCAGAGATGGCTTAACGACAATTTCCGGGACGCCCGACTGTCACCTATAAATTATAAAAAATGCAAAACTGCCACAACTCCGATATCAGGTCTAGCATGCGCCACGCGAGTATATTTTATCGCGCTCTTAAGAAATGTCAAAATCAATCTTTCTGCTGATTGGCTGAAAATACGGGTGCGATGTGGTATTAGCCATTTCACAGTATCGAAACTTTTGTCGTCTCATGCGATAAATTTCAGGTATTGCGCATGCTAGGCCTATTTGTGCCACTTGTATGTCACGGCTCCCTACCACCGACCACCTCGTGGGGATAAATTCTACGCTGTGTTCTATTTAACTAATCTAAAACAAAGCTAGGGTTGGTTAAACAAATTGCGAGGAACTTTCATAGGTAGGTATAACTGATTGCCTCACGGAAGTTCATTAACACCGGTCGACGATTACATTCGGAACGTCTGAGCGTTTGGTCCGAGTTCCTTGCTCATAGGGATGTGAAGATACATCGGTCAACCAAAAATATCGATTTATTTTTAACTAGCTGTGCCCGCGGCTTCGTTTGCGTGGACAACATCCTTTCATGGTTGGTTTTACCCCTACCTCCCCTAATATTCGAAATAAAAAGTAGTCTATATTTTAATCCAAGTTTCGAGCTATATTTGTGCCAAATTTCATATCTCTAACTTAAAAAATAAACATTTTCCCATATAAACTTTCAAAGGTGGTAAATTCAAACGTTACAATTTTTAATCACTCAACTTTTTTTTATAAAAGTAGTCGTACCTATTTTACAACGCTGCTAATGCTTTTTCAGTTTAATGTAATTTTGATTGATCAACAATGCTTTGCAAAAAAATGCATTGTTAATAAATTACACACATATTTGTACATCGCACATGAAATTACATACGTTATTATATACGTAGCACCAAAAACTATTTTCATTATTAAAAAAATATCATTGTTTTTCTTTTCATTTATTTACTCGGATTTTTTGAACTTTCAAATCCGTTTACTTGAAATATCTATTTTTGAGTTATAACTGTATATAATTTCATGTTCGACATGATGTCACGCTTTTTAGCCAGTTGGGTAGGCAGAGATCTCATTCTTCTGTTTACCACAATATTCAGCGTAGTGCTAGCAAACCAGCTCATAGTGTTCAACTTTTGGTCAATTTATTAAATAAAGCCCTTTTTTTTCTGACGAGGGGAAATGCTTTGACGCACCGTACCGTCACCTGAGGGAGGTGACGGCGTGTGTGGGACTCCCTGCCCTTATAACGGCAGGACCACCCACTAAAACCCCCCGGTTGGACCTCATCGCCTAAGTGGTAGTGCTGTGGGAAATCGGATCAACCTAACCGACCACAACAATTAAATAACTAGGACTGCGAAACCGCATTTCAAAAAATGATTATCGATAGTTTAAATAGACATAGCGTATAAATTATTATCGATATTGGAACCTTCCTTCCCTACTTGCCTATACCGGGTGCGTTCGGTTCCGTTTGCGTTCCGCCCGCCCAAGGGACCGCAATTAGAACCAGCCATTGTTCCTCCAAGCACTTTCTGTTAGCAATTCCGGAACCGATCCCGTTGCCGTTCTCTTAGCTGCTTTGAGTACGGAACAAACTAAATAGTGCTACAGTAAGCAAGACGGCCGAAACTATGCAACCACACAAGCCCAAGCATAATGCGCAATTATGCGTTATTATGAAAAAGCGTCGCGTGTTTTCAAACTTTCGCACACTATTTACTTGGCTGACTTCAAAAAAGATAAAGGACTTTGATTTGGTTCACATATAATGGTTGTTTTATATTCGTGGATAACTTAGTGGTATACGAGCCGATTTTGATGACTCTGTATTTGTTGGAAAGGAGATATTTAAAAGGTGGTACTTACCTACCATGGCAAGGAAACCAGGGTCTGATGATGGCATCGTAGGGTAATGGATAGGTAATCAGTTTATTACTAATGCTATGAAATTTCTGGAAGGGGTTTCAGAGGGAGCTTTTTTGTTGATGAAAACTAGCTCTTATTGCCCAAAAATGAGGCTTTGTACTGGAGACAGATTTAAAATTACGATGGATATACCATGATTTCCCTTCGACGGCTTCGATTATTCGCACCGTGCTACTCAGGTAAGGTCTCCCCCCCCCCCCACCCCCTTCAAAAATATGTTGCTAATGTTTTAGTAACATGACGATTATTTTTTCGTCTATACTACAGAAATAGTTTATGATTAATTTGTATAAATAAATAATAAGTGGCGTAGCTGTTGAAATAAGAGACGTTTCCATTATTACATAACAACCAGACTGTTTTAATATTTAGACTGTAGAGGAACTATTAACGGGCGGCTGTTTAGGGTTCTCTCGTTTATTGACGCTGGCGCTAACTGTCGTTTGCGTTGTAAACTCGACAACTTATTAGTTTGTAGATAAGTGCGAATTTGGCTTGTGATATCACGTTAAAGTGGGCTAAGGATACTTCAGCATATCTTATCGCTAACATTGCATAGAAGTAATTGCGGAGTGGCGTGCCTTCCGGCGAACAATGATTAGTTGTTTCGTGGCAATTTCGAAATTGGAACAACGAAAGGGTGATGAAATAATACTTAGAACATTTTTAAAATAGGTTTATAGGTCGTTTCATTACGTATGCTGACTTAGGTGGTGCAATCGCTTCGATTCTCAATCAGGTCGATTTGGGATACGATGTCTTTTAAAGTCGCTTGGGTCTGGGTCTGCTAGTTAGTGTGGGAGCCTGTTTGTGTAAATAATTTATGAAATTTGACGTTTGTCTATTGACTAAGGCAATATGATTTACAAGTTATTACAAAGCGTCAGTAAAAAGCCAGTTGCATCATTTTTTTTTTATAAACTGTTACTGAAGATAGATTGTCTAATAAATTGTCTAATATTTATCTTTAATTTACAGCCATCAAACTAGCCGTAATAGCAATAATAGTAAGTGCAATTTCAATTTAAAATACCTAATACATAAACTACTTCGAGAAACGACTTTAAAAAAAACTTAGTCTTAAACTTACGTGTAATATTTTAGATCATAAAACCAATCCAAAATTAACTATTTGGGATCACTAAAAACCTGTCAAAACCTGCACTTACTACCCAGGATTTCCCAAGTGCATGCAACATGCACCGATAGCAATCAGAAAACTACAGGCATTTTGTGATTAGCCCGCGATGCTACAATTAGCAGATTGGGTAACAGGAGGGGTTCAAACTAGGTACTAATTAAATAGATAAGACACAATACACCACTTCTATAAATACGTTTAGCAACCTTTAAATAATAATACAATGAATATAAATATAAATAATGGACAACATCACATACATTGCTCTGATCCTGTGGTAAGTAGTAGTAGTAGTAGTAGGTAAATCAGAAACAACGAAGGTACCACAACACCCAGACCCGAGACAATATAGAAAAGTTTGTTTCCCACATTGACCCGACCGGGGATCGAACCCGCAACCTCAGAGATAGCGCGACGCCAAAGTCCGGCACGCTCGCCTCTCGGTCGTCAAATTATGAGTAATCCTATATACTATGTCAACACCATTATCGATATACTTTTAATACCTACTTACTTTGACAGGGACATTCTGGGGTTTAATCTCTAACCAGAACACACATTCATCGTAGTGTTTGTTCTGTTTTAATTATTTATTAATTTATTATTCCAGCAAAAATATTTAAAGAAATAATGAGTCCTCGCAAACCAATGTTAAGTTGTTTTCTACAAGTACGAATCTCAATATATAACGTAGGTGCAATAACTGTTTAGTTATATAGCGTAATTCCTTTGTAATAAATATTACCCATTGGACCATCTGTTAAGCAAAATATCAATTATATTTGCCATACTTACGTTTTAAATATTAAATTTGTAGATATTTATTATTGTTGCTTAAAGTAACGTTAAAGCTTCACATTAAATTTACAATTTTATAATCGTGTTATTTGTGTCTGGGTGTTTAAAAATGGATTTACATTTTATGACATTACTGTGATCGAACCCGGGACCACAGACATGGCGCATCGCCAAAGTCCGGCCTGGTCGCCTCTCGGACAGTGGAGGTCGGCAAAAAATGTGTGAAAGTGTCAAATTATAATTATTACCAAATACTTTTGATGTCAACAACCTCTTTAAACTGTAAAATGCAGGTTCTATTATAAAATGAAAAGATAAACTCGACTGAAAATTGAGGATGTTAAATATACTAAAGACTATCATGTGGAGTATGCAACTAGCATGTCGTTCCCAATTCTTTAGGGTAACTTAAAATTTAGTGGATATATAGCAACCTCCACCCATCTCGCAATATTGAAAAAGTTTTCAAAACAAGTTCCTGGTCTAGATATTGGCCTAGAACAAGTTTGCCGCAGTCGCAGTGGAATTAAGCAATTACATGCAAACTCTGAAAGTCCGCAGTAAAACAGAAAATACCAAACATTGCTATAAACAAGTACTCCTTTACATTTGCAATTCAATGTCTCTAGGCAATTTAAATTACCCCAACTTTGGACTTACTTAAATGAGTTTGTTTTAGGCGCTGAAAAATTGTGCTACAATTTATTTCGCTCTGCGTTGTTGATTTGCACCCATATAACAAACTATCTGCATGACCCAAGGGTTGACTGGTAGAGAATGCCCCTAGCATTAAGTCCACCTGTTGTACCTATTTGTGCAATAAAGTTTTTAAATAAATAAAATAAATTTGCATTATTTTTAAACGAGAGTGCGTTTTTTATTTGTGGTTGGATTTTTTTGTAGTTTTCAAGGTCGTTTTGGTCAGTGTTGTGTCTTGTATGAACCATGAATATATTACGTCTACGAATCTGTTTATAAGATTGAACTTTGTAGATTTGAAATATTTGCTTTTTAAACTAAATGTTGGAAAACATCACATATATTTGCTCTGATTCTATGATAAGTTTCTCAAGCACCTGTGTTACAGAAATCAGAAACAACGACAGTACCACAACACCCATCCGAGAAAATATATAAAAGTTTCTTCTTCCATATTGATTCGACCATGAATCAAACCCAACCCGGATTTGATTCATGGTGAGAGTGTTGATAGTGAGAACTCATTTCTAATGTTGAAGAAACTTGATTAGATTTTTGAAATCTGATAAAGTTTGATTAATCAAAATATCGTTTTCTTTCTTACGGCACGTACCTCAGTTTTGCAACCATTACGAAGACTAAGATCTCTTTCAAAAAAATTTATCGTAATTTTATTACGCTAATTATTTCTTGAGAGCAATTGCGATTTGAAGCCCTCACAAAGAAAATCACAAGATTCAACAGCAAACTTTAAAAAAAAAACATCACAATGTTAGCTGCTAAATACTAATGTAAGTTCTGATGACTTAATGAAAGTCATAATCAGAAAAAAAATATCTGGGTAAATCATTAATCAACATGCTCTAGTTTATTGCAGGTCAGAGGTTTACAAACAACCCTTGTCTTTCGAAAAGTCTATAACATACTTTGGTCAGCTCAGGATTTGAACTCCAGCTTCCAAAATCATAACCCAATACTTAAATCACTTGACTATCGAGGTATCTAACAGATAAATTACTGTAAATATAAAAAATCAACGCTAATCCGCTTTAATTAAGTGACTGCAAGTAAATAAAAACATATCAAAGAGATCGACATCAAAAAAAAAACAAGACTACAGGCGAGGCGCCTCAATTACTCTAACAAAAAATGCACAAGGGCCAGTAGAGTGAACTATGCCTTTTTGCGTCGAAAATAGCACATCCGAAAATATTCAGGGCGTAGGTGACACGGGAACAAAGCTCGCTGTTGTAATATGATTTTATTATTTACATTTTGCGCGGTCCACTCCGGCGTGCGACGTCACAGAACATGACGCACGGCAGAGTTCCTAAAATGAGTTTGTAACGAGTATACGTGAGCACACTGAATACGCGATGCGACCTGACTCCAACATAAAATGTTGTTTTGTACGCGGTTTTGCCGTAGATATATAATTTGTGCAATGTTTTATTTGGTTTGGTCGGGGCTGGGTAAAGGCGTCGGAAAAAAACGCATGAAGGTTTATACGCGGCAGTGATGATAAGATTGAAAACAAAAGTTTTAAAGTGCGACAAATAAAATGCATAATAGTTTTGAATGGTTCTTTAGTAAAGTAGATAATTCCTAATTTCCATAACTTGGTAGATAGGCAGATAACAATTGGTACCAGACCCTATTGCCACCGCCCGTAAGGACTGCAACGAACAGTCAAATGCATACCAGATTGTAAAATTTGGACTTGGTAACTTCTTTAAGTGGAGAGCATAAACACTATTATCAAGCAATGAGTGTTTACTGTAATATGCTGTGGACCGTATCTATTTATGATGTTTTCTCTTTCCATGTGAACCTTAATATGGTGTATAAGAGAGACTTATTTGGGCTTAGTAGTGGTCACTTTTAATTTAAAAGCTAAATTTGTTAAACATGTACGGATGTTTGATATTTGTTTGTTACTCTGTCACGCAAAAAAGTACTAAAGAAATTCATTGAAGTTTAGTATAAAGATATTGAATTAACGCAAAGGATTAAATTGATCCCAAAATAATACGAAGTCGCGGGCAAAAGCTATAATTAAGCCCCAGACAATTAATAATGAGAGGGACAGCCAATTTTAGAGCACTGCAATCACCAACATTAAGTTAAGATGTAGCCATGAGATATAAAAAAAATAAATAAAAAAACTGACCATCTGTACATTTCATAAAAATAAACACCATGTTCTTGTAGGTGCCAGTCCAAAAACAAGGGCTGGAGCCATTATCACGCCGGGAAAGTAATTATCATATTGTTTGCTTGCATTAAATTAACACAAAATAACAATTAAAACAAAAACAACACAGCGAATAGATATTAACTCAGCATTAAATCATATGGCAGTGAGTGTTCCTGCGATTAATTGCGTAAAATTACGTTATCGGCAACAGCGTTATACTGGCAGCGTTTGTAAACTTGTACCACAATAAATAACGGACACTAAGCTGATTAGCATAAAACCGACTCTACATCCACAGAATTACCCTAAAATCTGTTAACAAATGGTAGCTTTGCATAATTGAATGAGTAAAACGCAAACGCTGGCATATGGAGTGCGAATTCCGGTGAAAAAAATCCCGTAACGAATTACCGGAGGGCGTATGTAATGTCAAATTCATGTTTGCAGTGCCAACACGTTTCTAGCGGGGTCGGTTTGCCTAACAAATCTGCGTAATATTGATCTAACTAAAAACTAACATAATACAGGTTTAGACAGATGTTATACGATTATATTGAAATAGTAGAGAAAAGTGTATCAAACTTGAAATCCAATAATTTCATGTTGTAGACGTAGTTTAACAATAATTAAACTATGTTTATACATGGAATAACCGTATGGTAGCCACTGGGCTGATGCCTAAAATTAATAAATGTATGATACGTAGTTATGTAAAATCAAACTAATTTAAATAAACCTGATGAAGATACATAACCGAAAATATATCAATCAAAGATATTAAGTGAGTGTTCTTGATGTAGGCAGTTCAGTAGTTGTAAATCCAAAATGTTATTGCATTTTGATCCACTAACATTTATATATTTAAATGTTTAAAATGGAAACAAAGTCTTAAATACAGTGCAATTCAATTGACAATTGATTAAATAGTAGAATTTAAGAGAGGTAGGGCATAGTGACTTGTCCCTCGAACTGGAGCAACCCGACTGGTGAAATACCTCCACCTTATAGAAGACCGCAGCCAAATCACAATCATTTCTGTGTTGTGGTGTTCCTGTGTGTGAGTAAAGTTTCCAAAGCTCTTGGGGGGTGCTACATTAATAGCAGGGGTCAAGCCTTCAAGGTAAGAGCGACAACTCCAGTAACAGCTTTATTATGCTGTACTTGTCACCCTTAAGCTAGGACCTCATTACCACTTAACATCAGGTGGGATGAGGTCAATCTTGAAGTGTAATATAAAAAAGTCTGTAAAGTACCAGTTAGACCGTTTCCGAATGCGCATCGAGGTGTAAGCGTTAGTCAAGCAGACAACTGACTTTAGGCCAGATTGTGCATTAAAACGTGTCTAGTGAATGTTTGGCATCCTTCTTTTTTGGGAAGAAAAGTATCATTACTCGAAGAAGGTGACGGCGTGCGCGGAACTGCCTGCCCTAAATGGAATACCGACTAAAACCCCCAGAGGACGTCATCGCCTTAATAAATGGCCTCCTTAGTATTTAAAAACCTACAAAGCCAATTTCCTATCGAGTAATAGATGTTGGCAGAAACTGTTATTAATAAAGTTTAGTTACCATTTTTCGTAAAAAATCAACTTTATATTTTAACAAATAAGGAAGAAATCTGCGTAAACGTTTGGTTACGGGTTTTTAATTTCAAAACTAATGGTAACGGTAACTAGCTAATGACCACGTGGACAAATTCGCGATCGATGGTTAATAATAAGCTGGTAAACCTAAGCACGCACATGTATGCACTTCGGAGTTCAAAAGTTTAAAGTTCTAAATTATTTTATTCATGTATTAATATTTCTAAAACGTCTATTTAATGCTAATGACGTTACCGCCGATTTGGAACCTATAACTTACAGAGTAGATCCCGGCAAGAGTAGTTCACATTTCGATTTTATTTACTTTCCAAAAATAGCTCTTGCGTGTGTATTTTTGACAGCAATATACTCACAGTATATTACTAAGTTTATGTTACCAGTTCGTTTTATTTCAGTTTCGCTCCTGTCACGACAGAGTTCTTCCGCAACACAAAAAGTGAGCAATTTTCTGATATCCATCTGACACGGCGGTGTACGTTTGACGCGCCATTTATATTTCCATTTGTCAAAGGCAATGTGCGCTCCGATTTGAATCGGTAATTATTGTAATGTATACTTGAATTAGGGTGTGCTACTTAGGCGCCGGGGGCGACCGAAATCTATTTGGTAAGGAATAGTGAAATTTAATGAATGGAGTTGATGAGTAGAAATGTATATTTGGTCCAACAGTTAGATGGCCATAAAAATATACGACAGATATTTTGTATCATGGAAACGAAGATACATTGCGTTATAATTATGCGCGACGTCACTCCTTCGTAAAGTTCTTACGAAATAGTGTCGTAAACAAGAGGTGTGTTCCAGTGAACTTTGATGCCCTGTTTATCATACATTTGTAATTATTTTCTGAAACAAAAATCAATTCGTGTAAATTGAATGCATTTTAAATATCTAACTAACGGACTTAATAGAATAGTATTTTTTTACCAATTATTCCCTTTGTAGCTGTCTGATTTGGAATAAATAGTGAAAATCACAGCAAATAAAATTAAAAGTCTAATACCATAATGGCCACGCTGTCAACAAATTTTTAGCTAATCAAATTTTGTACGGTCGAAAACATGTCAGTGTTCACTTTGAACTTTGTATCGCCCTTTTGTCGAAGGCACAAGAACTATAATCAAACGGCAAGTGTTAACCTCGATACCAAGGCAAGTGTTCACCGTACTTATATTAAAATATGAAATGGTACTTCAAAACGTTTTAATTTCTACAAATGTTGAAATCTTCAATAAATTATTTCGCACGGTAAATTTTACCTAGGAGCGCGGCAATTACGGTCGTTTTGAACAGAAGTTCCGTAAAATAGCGAAAATAAAATATGCTGACAAAAATTTTAGTTTCTCCTTTACTCATTAAAAGATATGTCAAAATTGTTATTTGTAAAAATTCAGATGTCATCTTGAGATATTATGTTGTTGCGGCTAACGGTGTTGGTATTCGAGTAAATGAATACAACGACTTGAAAAACAAGTTTCGATTCAATTAGACAAAGGTCGGAGTCAGACAGAAAACAATGTTTGACATTTTCAAATGTTTCATTAAAACAATTGAAGCGCGGTCGCCTTTTAGGTTTGGTGGCATCCCTCCTTTGTTAGACATGCGCCTTATTAAATGTTAAGTAAATTTTGTGATTTTTTTTGTATATTGCACTTCAAGATTGACCTCATCCCACCTGATGTTAAGTGGTAATGACCTCCGCTTAAGGGCGACAAGTACAGAACAATAAAGCTATTACTGGACTTGTCACCCTTACCTTGAAGGCTTGACCCCTGCTACCCACACCCCCCAGGAGTTCTGGAAACCTTACTTACACGCAGGAACACAACAACACCGAAGTGATTGTTATTTGGCTGCGGTCTTCTGTAAGGTGGAGGTATTTCACCAGTCGGGCTACTCTAGTTCGAGCGATAAACCGCTATGCCCTACCTCTCTGAGATAGAATTTTATCGTAAAATACGTTTCTTTACATAAGCAATGCCATTAACCGATATACTGACAAAATTCAAAATTTGAAGCGTCGCAAATCGAAGGCGTGTATTGGACCACAAGCGACTCGCCCCATGCGTACTATGCTATATATTTTTTTAGATTATCTACTGATTCTTCGAATTTATTGGTCGCAGCGTGTTATATAAACTACAGGATCCATTAATTGTACTTTTAGCTCTAACCAATTATTATATATTTGTAATACCTTCTTTACTTATGGAGTGCATTGAAGAATATTAATATAAATACATTAGCCGATGGAGATCCCTGCCGCGCTGGTATTCTGGCCGTAGGTTGGATGAGAGACGTATACACGTCTCTCTACGTCTTTCTAGGCATACGCCTAGAAAGATAATAATAATGATTGTAGTACAAACACAGTATCGGCTATATTATCAACGGAAAAATACTAGCACAAATAATTTAATATGGTTTATAGCATTAATTGTCTGTTTCAAGCCGTATTTACCATTTAAAAAACATTTTTGCATAGCAAATATTAATTGAATAAAATTTGTTTCAGATGCCAAATGAACGTGTTAAAACTTCAAGATAGGTGAGTTTCTATTATTAGTATTGTGATTTTTAATTATTGTATATTTGGCCACTCAAGGGAGATGAAGATGTATTAAAAAGAGCAGACCTACCCCCTAGTTGAACCTCATCGGCTTATCTATTAATGTGGTCAACAACTTGGTTCAATCAGAACCAACACAAGATCACAGGCGGAAAGAGATGAATACTTACATCAGTTTGAACATTAGCTAAAGAATAGAATAGAATGTGAATTATCTTTATTCATGTAAGATTTACATAAGCACTTATAAATCGTCAGTACAAGTTTAGTATTCTACCGCCGTGTTCTGAAGGTTGATCATGTCGAGAAGAACCGACAAGAAAGAAGAACTAAGAGCGAGATACTCTGCGTTCCCTCACATAACATAAAATTTGGTGATAGTTAGGAAGACAAAAAATAATCAAGCATAAACTTTTAATCATCAGTAGTTCAAGTAGTACACTTTTATAGTTCATATGATCTGGAAAACGTTAGGAAAACCTGATATCGGCTTTGCTATTTGTTTAAATATTTTCAAAGTGTGTTATTTATGTTGGTTTTCTGCAAATAAATAAATCATAATCATTAACCTTTCTTCAAATTGTTCTATAATTAATCTGTAAAATCTATATCTGTAAAGTTTTGTGCAATAAAGTATATCTATCTTTCTATCTATCATATGGTAGTCCTCTGCTAGACATAGGCTTATCCAACTGTGAGTTACTCTGACCTATCCAGGGCTACCCGCATCCATCCCCTGCCAGCCATCTTGCAGGGATCATCTCTCCACATAGCCCGAGGGCGTCCTATACTACGTTTGCCGAGGCATGGTTCTGCGACAAACGCCTTTGTTCCCAAAATGTTTCACTGCAACTTGTCGCACTGTGACTCATTGGGAAAACTAAGTAAAAAACTTAGTTAAACAATTCCCAACCAGTCACAATGCAACACATTGGGATACCATTCCAAAATGCCAGCCCAGTGCCACTTATATAATAGAATAAGTTATTTTAAAAAATAATAGCATGTCGGTCAATTTCATAACACTGTATCAGGGTTGCTTGACTAATTCTATTTGGCTAATTCGTTTCTGCCTAACGCGCACAATTGTCAATCCACTCAGTGGTGTAATTATGATCTTGAATTAATTATAATAATAACCATTTACGTTCCAATACTCACAGGATGGAGGAGGCTGTAATTACTCTGCCACCTCCATTTATAATTCAGGACAAGAGTGCCTGTGCACTCCGCTTAATCTAACCTGTGTTAAATTAACTGTGTGCCACGAAACGCACTAACTGTTTCGGCTAATAACTTCAGTATGTGGTCTAATAGATTTTAACAGGCAGCTTAAAATCGCTTCATTGTTTGGTGCTGTTGTGCTGCGATTATGATTAGTTTTGGGTAATTATTGAACTCGGTTGCAGAGGTGATATCTGTGTTTATACAAAGTAGTGATGTTAAGTCACTCTTTTATTGATTTGATGTGTTTTGTCATCAATTTTTATTAATTTGTCGAAGCAACAATTTTTATTGTGTTTTGAAACTGTCGAAGTAAATATAATTTTGTTTCTCTCCCGGCGCAAAAAGAGGGGTATTCTAAATTCGATGTCGATATTTATCTGTCTTTCTGTGCGTCTATGTATCTGCCTGTGGCATTGTAGCTCTCAAACGGATAGTCCAATTTACTTTTATAAAGAAACAGACTCAAGTATGTGTATGTTTGTCACATAAACTTTGGTTTCTCGCAGAATGCAAATGTGCGTTTTTTAAGGCAAAAAAATAAGGCAAAATGGAAAAAACAATTTGTGCCTGACTTTTAAAACGAAATTCGGCCTTACGAGGACGTACTTACTATTTTTTTAATTGTTTTCAAAAGTTGCGCAACGTACAAAGCATATGTACCTTTAAGGCGGATTGTATGTGCAATTGACCTGTTGTGAAAATTAATAATGCATCGTGGAATAGCCGTTCGTCTGATTATTATTATCCTCATTTTTATGTCAAAACATAATCGCAATTGATATTTAAAAGTATTCATTTCAAGAAATGAACTCGTGCAGTATGTTTGGTTCTCATACAATACCTACCCACATGTTTCAATGAGTAGGAAAAATTTAATGATACTTAATGAAATATACACAGAAATCGTCGTTTTCAAAGTTTGACCGCTTATACCTAGTTTTTTAAATTATCAGAAAAAAAATTGCACAGGTGTAAATTTATAATGAATTTGGCCTTTTTTAAATTTATATTTGTATTGTAATAGATTTTAGCGTTTGAAATGGATGTTGATAGTAATGCTTCGTTACGATTTAAATACAAAGATATAAACAGAAGCACTTTTTAAAAAGGTTGTACGTACATTATCTATTCACGTTTAAAAGTTTTTTTTAATCATATATTCTATAAAAAAAAATCAATGTTTGCAACCTAATGCTGCGTCTACACAGATGTCTCGAATACTCTTTTCTAAGTAAGGGTTGCGCTAACATTGAAACAATTTTATTTCTCAAATACGGGTGTCGAATCTTTAAAAATATATGGAATTTAATATAGATTTGACAATGAAAGATGGACAATCGTAAGACCATCAGTTAAAATAGATGCACTTAAAAGTAAGTCGATGCACAAATACATTATTTTAAAAGGCTTTGCAGTTGTGCCATTATTCTTGCATAGTTACAGTTCCTAGGCACATTGGTATCAAGAACATAACAATTCGTAATACGGTAACAAGATATGATCGACCGCTTTTAAAGTGTAATCAGGGTTTTATTTTTAAAAGGCCAAGGACATAATAATAAAATTTCATTTTGAAATAAACATATAAACAGAAACGTTGCATGAAACTTTAACAATAACATAAATTAATAAACCAGTTATTCGCTGTACTAACGCCTTTCTAAAACATCAAACGGTTTTACATTAACAAGGAAATAAACAGCCGTTCAACCCTTACTTACGAGTAATTCTAATTAGAGGGAATATTGTAGGTTTAATTTTATGAGGACTGTGTGGCAATCAGGGCTATTAGGATTCAAAGGAAAGCTGTTTCTACGTCTATTATAAGGAATGCTTATCTATTTCTAAACATCACGTATCCAATGGGAGGTCGTTAACACTTATAATTGTATAGCTTATATCTCTAGTATTTTTTGTTTTTACTGAATATTTGTAAATAAAAAAATCTTCAGAATTTTACACGGTGCCAGAGAGACTCAAACGTTTATCCTTAGTATTAGGAAATCATACTAATACTACAAGGAAATCATACTAATACTAAAAGCATACTAGTTAACTTTCTTTTTTCCAAACTAATGAAGTCGGATCCAAAAGTCCAGTAAAAAAAATCTACTACACGTATTAGATAATACAAGTACTAATAAAAAAAAAATTCAAGTAAAACATACGTATTAGAAATCTTAAAACTACTACGAAACTAGACTGCTGACAATGAAAAAAACTATGATGTTTTATTTATTTTTATATCACGCTTTTTTATGAAATCGGCACCGTAATCATGTCTTTGTGAAATAAATACCACAATGCTTTGCAGTATTAATTAAGTTGCTCCCTTCTATAATAATGAACGGATTATCATGCATTGCCAAGGGCACACGTCATGTATCTGAATAACAAAACAAAACAATGCAAAATAGAAGCAAATTCAACCATTTCAAAAGTTTCGAACCGTTCCATGTCTGTACAAGCCTCAACCAAAGAGCTTAATATTTAATTACTTCCCCCATAACTGACGTGATTGCATTTCCTGCATCTGACGTGCCAGTTTATTATTTTGCCAATTTGAAACGATATTAAATTCTTGGAGGTGTACCTTGGGCGCGTTCCGTTCGAACTATTATCTGGAATTAGAAATACGTAATCGATTTTCAAACGTATCTTTCAATATGTCGTGTGCTGGCGGTGTGTTTCATTTTTTTTTATATTACACTTCAAGATTAATTTCATCCTACCTGATGTTACGTAGTAATGAGGTCCTAGGTTAAGGGCGACAAGTAAAGGATAATAAATCTGTTACTGGACTTGTCGCCCTTGCGTTGAAGGCTTGACCCCTGCTACTAATGTAGCACCCCCTAAGAGCTCTGGAAACCTTACTCACACGCAGGAACACAACAACACAGAAGTGATTGTTATTTGGCTGCGGTTTTCTGTAAGGTGGAGGTATTTCAGCAGTCGGGCTGCTCAAGTTCGAGCGATAAATCGCTATGCCCTACCTTTCTTAAATGCCGTAATTCTCTAGTTAGTTTAATATAAATCAATGCATGAAATATACCGGGCAACAACGAATACATCGAGATGATCAGAAAGTAAACAGCTCCAACATTAAACTTGTGTTTTAGTCACAGTACATAATATAAAGCACAGAAATAAAAGTCTTCGCGTTGCTCTTTAAAAAAAATCTGTTCGGGAAGCTTGCAAATATTCAATTGCACGAGCAAGACCGGTAACCTCGTGACCACGGTTGGGGTAACCAAACAGAAACTTTGGTCATGAATTAGTCCCCATGATATTTAAAAAATTTTGATTTTATTATTTTTATAGTACTAAACGCCGTACTAGCGAACTTTAAATATTAGAAACAGAAATTTTTTATCTGCCCTTGCGGTGCGGGAATTGAACCCACGACCTTCACGTATCGCGCGTGTTACTCTTACCAACTGAGCTAACCGCAAGTTATCGTAGGCGATGAAATTTTTCTGCTGTATCAACCGTTAGAACCGAAGTTTAGAACTACATACTTATCGGCCCGTGGTACATTCGTTGCAGAAATGTTGGTAAGAGCAGCACGCGCGATACGTGAAGGTCGTGGGTTCAATTCCCGCACCGCAAGGGGAGATAACATTTAAAGTATATTAAAAATTCGCTAGTACGGCGTTTAGTACTATAAAAATAATAAAATCGATTAAGATGCCAGGTGTCTTCGATTCCGTGGTTTTCAAACATTTCTGCAACGAATGTACTACGGGCCGATAAGTATGTAGTTCTTAACATATTTGGCAGAGGGCACTTACCGGAGGGTAACGGTTGATACAGCAGAAATATTTCATCGTCTACGATAACTTGCGGTTAGCTCAGTTGGTAAGAGCAGCACGCGCGATACGTGAAGGTCGTGGGTTCAATTCCCGCACCGCAAGGGGAGATAAAATTTTTATGTTTCTAATATTTAAAAAATGTTGTCGCGTTTGGACCCTTAAACTTATTCTTATTGTATTAAAGTTAGTTTTAGATCTATTGCTACTTTGACTCCTTTATTACGTTCACGGTAAGTTCATTAAAAATTTGTATTTTCGTTGACGACGAAATAACGTTATTCTATAATATACCATTATAATGATTATAGTTGCTAACATGCAAATAACCATACAAAATCGAATACTTCACTACACCGTTTGAGTAAACTTTCCAAACATACGAACCGACAATAGAAAACGACGTCATAAAGCTGCGCTCTGCTCGCAGACAACTCGAAAAATACACAAGCCACACTTTAAATGATACCTCAGTCTACTAGCTATAGATCTGCCGAAACAATTTACTTGGTAGCCATGTGTCACTTCAGAGTATTTTAGGGGCAGTTTAAGGGCGCAGTTTTGTATGTTATGAACAAAAGCTCGATTAAAGACATAGCACGCTTGGCGCTCTCAGATTTGAAGTTGTCAAAAGAGCCTTAAGAACAGTGGCTAAACGATTTATAATTTATCAATTAATTTATAAAACAAGTATGCTTACTAGCAATTGGCGGCGTTTTTGCTGCGTTGCACCTTAGAAAGAAAAACACATTTATTAATTACAGACATAACAACACAGCTTTACAAGTTCACATAACAGTATATGATAAAAATACTTAAAAATATAAATGTTAAGATAAAACCGTTATCGTTACCGTTTCTTTAATCAATTCTTAATAAAAGGAAAACCTTGCGGAGCTATCATTATTGTGTCGCGTAGCCTCCTTGGCCAGGCGTATTTTACTGAGTGTCTGAAATTAGCCAATTACCTCAATAAAATATCTCACACCTGAACGTACGGCGATGTGTCCCAAACATTGAACACGTAGCTTACAAGATTTGTAAAAAAAAAATGAGAAAATAGAGACCAAAATACGAAATGAAGTCTTTTTTTTCTTGCTGCGAGACTGATGTAACATTTTAAACTGTGCACAAGCACCGGTGCTTACCGAAAATCTCCGAGAGCGCACAAAGTTGCCTCCGCTCAAAGATTCGAGGATTTGCACTTAGTGAAAATATTTGAATCCAGTCATCGGAGTTGTTCGAGGGTCGATCGATGCACCTGACACAAGGGTGCTTCAACGAAGCTCCCTGTAATTTATGAACTCCGTGTCATGGTAGCGAGGTTTGATGAGCAGATTCAACTCGTTTTACAATTTTTGTACTTGTGGACTGACCAAAAATAAAAATAAATTATTTTTAATTTTATTTTCTAATGATTTCTAATGAACAATAAAACACGATATATAAAAATCATTATTTATTGTGTCCGAAAGTATATTTAAGTTTTTGTAACCATTTCTGCTTGTAAAATATCAAAAACTTTCCTTAACCTATCCATATCATAAGTTTTACAGCTAAACTGTTTGTGGAATTAAAAATTAAATCACTATATTAAAAAAAGAGGTTTTCACCTCTTGTTTATTTATTTTTTTTACATCTAGGTTTTACAACTGAGTTAATGGTATCAAGCGACTGATTACCGTTTGGTGAAATCCACCATTTATTCTTATACTATAACCAGCAAATTATCATGGCATTTGGATTTTAAAGTATTTTTCTAATTTTAAAATTGAATCTGTTAATTGTGATAAAGGAAAAAAATCAGTCAAGACGTCATTGAGTTGAAGTTGAATGTTAATTATCTTGAAGATTAATTCTTGATGATGATTTGATTAGTTCATGATTTTATGATGAAATTTTTATTACTTGAAAAAAAAGTTTGTTTTTGCGCAGGTCATTCTAATTAAAAATTGGGTTTAATTTTCTATTTAGTGTATAATATTGATCTGTAAACTATAACGTTATTCAATTTTAAAGTTCAAATTTAACTTTGTATTTATTTTCAAAAAACATATATTTTCAATTTCAAAAGTTAAATCTTAGAAGCCATGCTAGTTCAATGCGCTTAAAACACAGAAAGCAATAATTGACAGTAATTTCTGTTATTAAAGGTGACACAAACGGCATGTTAGAAAACTGTTTTCCACATATTAGACTGATACCTTTAATATTTGACTCGAAATAGGCTCTAATAACATCACAAATAACTATCTAAAAACTTCAAAGCTACGTGTCACACCCATATGATAGCAATGTGGCGATGTAATAGGCAGTTTTTCTACTAAATAATTCTGTAGGTCGAAAAATTTGGAGTTCAGTGGCACAATTGGAGACTGTAATTTCACTAAACACCGTCCGCACAGCGTTTCGTATAATTGTACTGTGTAATTATCAAACTGGCACGAAGTTGCCTCGTCAGCTGTTCAGTTTGCCAAGTGAAATATCATTTCTTTTATTTAAGCGGTGCTTGGGTCACACCATTAGGGTTGCTACTCTGATATTTACCTGTGTTGATTTTCCTTTTTACCAAACATCAGAAATTATTTCTCAATTCAAAAAATATACAAGTATAAATGTTTCGCGGACATTTTCCTTGTTTATGAACAAAATTTGGTGATTATTTTTAGTATTGGAAAGGAGACATTCTAAAGGTGGAACCATTTACGTTAAGGAATCCAAGATCTTATGACGGGAGAGAGAGATCAAAAGGAATTCCATGGTTTTGTTGGTAATAATTTAGTTAAATTGAAGGTTTTTGTTTAGGAGATTTCGTGATCACAATCGTATATCTATCCGCCTTGGCTTCGCATGGGTGCCAGTAAGTACAAATGAAGTTTTCGGATTTTCTGTTCATTAATATTTATAAATTACATATATAAAATAAACTGACGACCTCGGTGGCGCAGTGACTAAGGTAGGCGACCAAAGCGCAAAAGGTCCCGGGTTCGATTCCCGGTCGGGTCAATTTGGAAAACGAACTTTTCTAAATTAACTTGGGTCTGGGTGTGCTAGGATGACGCCGCCAGTTAATGTCCGTCGTTTGGTGCTCATAGTACAAGGGAAAACCTTAGTTTGAGACCAGGTGATTGGTGTGATTGTCTGGCGCATTTATTTATTTATTAATAGAAAAATACGTTGCGTAGTTTTAAAGATCTAAGCATATATAGACACATACAGAAAAAGCTACTTTGCTTTGAAAATATATAACTAAACATTTGTTATTATTACTTTTTTTGAAAGAATTTTTGAAAACTGGAATTTGTTCGTCAGCCCTACAGGAGACACACTTGTTGTCGCACTTCCGTCGGGCAACTTCGAACATTTTCGACGTTTATGGACCATCTGCCGCCATTACAATTGTACTCTACCGCATAGCCGGTTCTATTATTTTTACCTATGTTAATAACGTACCTCTTTACATTTTAACTTCGTATTTTATTAAGTTTTAAAAATATACGTTACACGCTTTGGATAGTCTCATCCAGAAACATTAATAGTAACACAATAGTACCAAATTCAAAAACGGATAACTTTGTAAGAATGTGTGGGTGTAACGCTGTCTGTATGCAAGTTTGTACTTCTTTCACGCAAAAACTGCTTAACGGATTCGGAAAAAAAGGTGGTTAGCTAATACCATTTTTGGACCACATCACATACGTTCCTCCGATTCTGTGGTTAGTACTTTATGCACTTGTGTTACAGAAATCAGACGGTACCACGACACCCAGACCCGAGACAATGTAGAAAAGTTCGTTTCCTACATTGACCCGACCGGGGATCGAACCCGCGACTTCATAGATGACGCGACGCCAAAGTCCGGCTCACTCGCCTCTCGGCTACGGAGGTCGTCAAAAAATTGATAGGAAGAGAGACAACATACTAGATTAATATTTAAAATACCTTGTAACCCGAAATAATGCAGGTGAAGTCTCAGGTTACAGCTTATAAAGAGACAATCAGAGTTAGCTTGTAAAGATCAGATGTTAAAAGTTAACCATTTTGTATATAATTGCGGTAAGTATTTCGGCTATTGTAACGTGTAACATTTTTTTTCTATAGGTTACTTGGTTTTATTCACTTGCAAGATCCGCAAGCTCAAAATCACTCAACGACCGATAGAAATAGCTATGGTTGAAGTTTATCCACGCGATAGGTTCAAAAATGAGATTATTCGTAAAACCTAAATCACTGGTATAATTCTCAGAATTGCTAAATTAAAGAGGTCATAGGTGGGTCACATAGCTCATAGAAGCTAGGCCGGTGTTGCATAAGAGTTTTATAATGGCGTCTATGTACTGACAAACATAGCGTAGAATGGTCTTCACAAAATGAATAGACGATCTGGTTGCAATCGTTAGGTCGGTGAACGCAAAAACCAAGAATTGTGGAAGATTTGGGAGCCCTATTTTTAGCAGTGGACGTCTTTTCGCTAAAATAATGACCCACGAATATTAAATGCAGCCTTTTTTTTGTTACTGAGGTATCGAGATTTTTTTCATTATCCCAAAAACCGTAACTCAGCTCATATTAACAAAATAACGATAGGCAAGCTTTCGAGGAAATTTATTTACCGAGTTTTCCATATCAGAATATTTCATTAGAAACTAGAATTTCTTACGAACACTCAGGAATTAATCTTATTAGGGCGCGAATTATATTTAGGTTGCGAGCGAGCGGTGTCGCACCCGCCTTAAACTAATTGCGTTTAGAGCGATAGAGCTCTCTGAGCGAGCGAGCGAGCGATGCTAATGGACGGTATTAATTAATACGGCGTCTCGTCAAATTTCAAGTTAGAGAATATCTATTTCGCAATATCGAGATTGGTAGACGGCACGTTTTCAAAATTTGGACACGGAAATTTAATATAGACAGTCGCTTTTCAACGCGCGGTTGGCGACGTCATTTTAGGGTTATGATTTTAATAAAAAGGAAAGGTAAAGACCTATTTCATTAATCCTACCTTCAATTCATAATCTACTCTATCTAAATTATATTGTTATTGTAATGAAAAAGCACCTATTATGGGGACAGAGGTGCCTATTATCAGAATCTCTTTCTATTATACACTACGTGGTTTTAGTTGTCACTAGCAATGCACATAGCCTTTATTGCTCAGGGTGATACATCCTGAATTTTTAAAATAGACACAGTATGTAGTTTTTCATTTTATTTATTACAAACGTACGCACCCATACGAAATACAAATCTTTCCTTTTTATAATATTACTGAAGAAATACTATTGATATTGCGTTTTACGTTAGCATACCTAAAATAATACAAACAGGAACAGCACTGAAAATATAAAAAAGTTTTGGTATATCTCATCAGTAGTATTCCCGAGTAGATAAAAGTTTCCTTAAAGAAGCTCTAGTATTCAGACCAATGGAAATGTTTATTCAAACAATATTATAAACTATCCAACCCGTGACATAAAATCGATTTTATTAATTCGTATGCCTAATGAAACAAAGTGAAGTGATAGGAGACTAGTTACATGGTCTTAAATCTGACCTTTGGGGTAGCAGTAGTGAGAAGACCACAACTTGAAAAAGTTAATTTACTTATTTATTTAAACCTTATTGCACGTACTTAAAAAGATATGAAATAAACAACACTTAAAGAAAATATTATCAAATAAAGTTACAAAAAAAGTTAAGATACATATACATACATTATATAATAGTAACAATACCTGCAAAAAAAAACAAAAATTAAAGTTAAAAATGCTCACTTAAATAAAAAACTAGAGGCGCGCCGCGGCTTCGCACGCATCTTTTCCCAGTTTTTCACATTTTTTTCTGATTCTTCTCTCCTATTGGTTTCAGCTTGATGTTATAGGTATAACCTAAAGCCTTTTTTGATAAAAAAGTCTATCCATAATTATATCATTGATATTAGGATATCACCCAAATATTTTTCAATCCGAACTTATTATGTACTTACAGTTCCTTCGCGTTTAAATAAAGAAACTCTTTAGCTTTGTACTATTAGTAAAGATTAATACAGATAATAAAAATAACAACGAAAAAAATAGTGTTAAAGTTCATAATGAATCATCATCATTCTCTTATATCTGATTAGTGACCGAGTTGATATTAACCATGTTTCCTTTGGTAAATTCCGTAAGATTCTTCTTGATACACACCACTGAATAGATGTAAGGTATTTTATGTTAATTCTGTTTTCTTTTATTTAATTTAATTTTCTTTCACCATTGGGTCTATTTTCTACTCGGTTATGTTAGTTTTGCGCTGGTGGCGCATGTTTTATATTGGCTCGATTGGTTTGGCCGAGTGGTAAAGTATACCTACCTACTTATTAGTTTTAAATATAGTTTTAGTGTCAAAATAATCATTCAATGAGGTGTTTACCAATATAAAATCTAAGCACATAGTCAATTATAATTGACTATGTACTTAGATTTTATATTAAGAATATGTTTGTTTATATCGATAATGTATTAGTGCATAAGTTGTTGGTAAACCAATAAATAAATAAATAAATGCTTACATACCTACTTTTATAAAAATAGCCCACAACCCAAGTGGGTAGATCTATGAAATAATAGGTTAAGACATAAGTCTCACTCCCGCTAGATGGAGTATGGAAAGTGCGAAATAGCTAGCAGCTGTTAGAAACGAGGCCTGTGCCCAGCAGATGACTATAAATAGGCCGATGATATAATGCTTAAACACGAGAACTCAACTAAAATTTTTATTCGTGTTTCGTTTCACTGCAGTTCCATATTGCTCGTTCGTCTAGAAAGTTGTGTACATTCGATGATCACGCTCAATGCCCTCGAAAGCATAATTTCGCCTTGTCTGTGTGCAAATTCGAGAGAGTAAATGGCATTAGGCTTCGTCGTCTATTCAGTAGCTCGGATTGTTTCACACTGGAGCTGTTTTTTTGTTAAAAATATGGTAATTTATTCATTTTCAGGTTTTTTTATCTGTAGTTAAACCTAAAAAAAACTGTTTTTTTTTATAACATAATAATCTATAATCATAATAGTTTTTATATTTTCAAAGCTTCAAAATTAACCAGTGTTGTTAATGATCCCCAATTAAAATGGTTTGGTTTCCAGTATCAGCTAAATGTTAATTTTTCCAGTCATATTAATAGAAAACAAGAAATTTGTGCAAGTGTATTAATGTATGTTTGTTTCTCTTTCACTCGAAGTACGGGACGGGTTTAAATAACATTTGATAGAATGGTAAATGTTTGGCATATTAAATATTTTATGTCCCAAAATATCGCGAACGGAGACGGGTAACAGTCAAATTTAAATGAAACAACAAAGTGATCAATTTACGTTGTCAAAAGGTGAATTTCTCTCTTTTCATTCGAAATTACTCACTGTTTATTGTATAACTCAAATCATCTTGTTTTTGCTGGTATTTTAAATAAAACTTTCAACTTGAAAATATAAAGAGGCTTAACTCAGAGCGATTCAAAATGTAAAAGTAGCTTACGAGTTGCTTATTCACATTAACCTTTTTTGCCTATACCCACAAAAGTCCAAAGCAGAATTAACGCGCCACTTGGATCACAAAGTAACCGCTGCTCGCAAAGTGTTTATTGCTAAGGGACCGCAGTGTGAATGCGTCCTTACCAGAGAGAAGACGCACGATCGAAATTGTTACAGTCAAGAAGCTACAGTCGAAACTATGCATTTGCATACCCAGGCTCGCAACATATTGTAAATAAAAGCTTGTAATAGAAGTCGTTTTATTAAGCTAATATTAGACATAGTGTAATCATTTGTTTGTCTGACGCCTGATTACAGATTCGCGAAATTGTAAAATATTTCGTTTGATCATACATTATGTAAAATTTATTCAAAATGTACTTTAAAACATTTAACGACAGTGTATCTGGACATCTCTATTGTCTGTTTTTCCTCCACTTTGCTAGTTTCATTAGTTTTAAGACAAAATATGGTGTGCAATGAATGATCATATAAAGTAACTGCTAGGCGTAGTCAAAGGCAAAAATTATTTACTTTCAAGATAAAAGTATCCTAAATATTATTCAATCTTGTTACCTAATTAAATCTGAATCGATTTCGTAGTTATTGCGTGAAAGATTTACAAATATCTATAAAAACAAACTCTCGGATTTGTAATATTAATAGGACGACTACTGTAGCCAAGAGGTGAGTGGACTTTTGCCTGCCTCGCGCCATCTCTGAAGTTCCGTGTTCGATGCCCGGTCGAGTCAATAAACGGAAAACGAACTTTTATACAGCCTCTCTGACTCTGATGTTGTGGTACTTTCGTTGTTTTGACATCTGTAACACAAGTGCTTTGGCCACTTACCACTGGGGCAGAGAAATGTATGTATAGTATTTCAAGACTGTTGGTTTATTTAGATTGTGACATGTACTAGACCGGTGTCAGTCGTAGCGCGAATTATTAGCGCAACTTTAGCCCCCGGCTTTCTTTCCCGCCGCGCTTCATGGACTCTCAATAGATTCATTAAGACTGTAACGAGACTTTGTAAACAGAATCACGGGTGCTTTGTTTTCGGAAATGTGATTTGTACTTCGCGTGCAAGTCTACGTGTAAGCTCTGACTACGGGGCTTAGGCCTAATTTTGTTACGAGTGTAATGCCTCCTATGTGTGTTATGATTTCAGTTTGGTATAAACTCTACGTTCCCATTTAGTAGGAATAAGACCCCGCAGCCGAATAACAATCATCACGGTGTTGTTGTGTTTCTGCATGTTTCCAGAGCTCCTGGGGGTGCTACATTAGTAGCAAGGGTCAAGCCTTCAAGGTAAGGGTGACAAGTCCAGTAACAGCTTTATTATGTTGTACTTGTCGTTTTTAAGCAAGAACCTTACCACTTAAAATCAATCTAAAAGTGCATTTAAAAAAAAAATAATAAAGGAAAGATATTGTTAATTCCAATATAATATTCCAAAATAGATATATTTTATTAAAGTTTAAGTACGAAAAAAATATTAGAATAATTATATCATTGTACATTTCAATTCCCTTAGTAAAAAATACATTAACCTATTCCCAAAGTACGGTTAAGTAGTTCAATCTAGAACTGACGGTGATAACACATTATGTTTTTTAATATATTTATGAACTCCCACAGATAAACATATTAATGTTTGTTTGTTTGTATCACACGATGTACGGTCAAAAGCACGCCAGACTACATACTTTCGACTTTGTACAACACTTATTGTCATGGATATAAGAACTAAAATTGAACTGCAAGTGTGTACCTTAATGTGCTGTTCACCTAAGACCTTAGGTTCAACAACCATTTAAAGCATTAAATATAAGTTTTGAAATTACGACTAGCTCCAAGATTCATTCGTTAAGAAACCATTTTTATTAACTAAAAGCCGACTACGTAAATCGGTAACTTCATAGTTTATAATATATTTATACTGCAGATGTATTAAACATTCCCAAAGTAACATTGTGACAAATGTAAACATAGACAGCGTCATAAATAAAAACTCATCCCTCAGCGATCCAACGATTTGTATTAATATTGACGCCGTAAAATACGCAGCGTGTAAAATTCAGTATGCAAATTTCGACATTAAACACCTTTTATTGTAGTACTAAAAGAAATCGATTGGAATGGAGACGATGGCGCGCCCGATCACAAATCGTTGGTATATTTTTCAGACGACTGCGAGCCAGAAGATAAGCGCCAACGAAAATGTGACCAAATTTCAATCAAATTTATGAGTTATAATAATGATTATAGGTACTTTATCGGGCCTGCGCATAAAATTTGCAATTTGACTGAAAAGGTGAACTCTGCCGTAACAAATTTGCCGGCAATCGTAAGGCGTTGATAACGATTCGGAATTAATCTGAGTGGAAAAATCCGGAGGGGCCCGCTGAATGAGTCGAGAACTCGATAGATGCGACTACATTTGTCAGTGTTGACGATTGCGATTTTAAAAATGTTTGTTGTAAATTTTCGGGTGCTTTTTTTTCGAATAAACCCGATCGAGATTTAATGGCTGTTTGAGGAGTGGATTGGAAGATGTTCTCGGCGTTAAATTGTAGGCATCCTTTTGCTTTATATTGAATCTGATAATTTCACGGGTCGGGGTACATGATGTTTTTATCTAAGTTTACTTTATTTATTATTTTCCTCACCTTGTACGGCGTATAAAAAACATTAAAATCCATTCGACAGTGTGCTCAGAATCAAGTGCACATAGCTGTAAATTTAAATTTCTGAATCACTAAAATTCACATTTATTATGACATCAATATTTGGAATGATTGTAAACAGAATCTTTATGTAAACTGATATTGAGCAACTTAAGTATAAAATAAATTTGCATACCTAGCTAACTAGTGTGATGTTTTACATAATTAAATAAGTAAATGAACGAACTGATTTGAAACAAAAAGTTTTAAATAAAAAGTAAAACAACCTATTGATTTAAAAACGTTACGATTAAACATCTAATTAAAACCACAACAGGCACAACTTTCAATAGAACTTTACGAGTTCTAGTCAATATTACACACATGGGCAGAACATTTAATCCTATCCAATTGGATAGGTCGAATCTAACCGCAATAGAAAATATACGTGCACGTTTTAATTAAATTTGAAGCTTTGTCTAGACGACCACAATTGTTTACTATGCATATAACTTGAGCGAGCTAACTTTATTTAGCTGAGCCTTATAATATAACCTTGGATGAAAACGGTGACTGATATAACGTAAGGATATTAATTTAAACTTTAATTATCATGGTGTAGAATCCAAAGTTAAAGTATGCGTCTGGATAAGTAAATTATAGCTTGATTTAGTACTCCAGCTATTAATGTCCCACTCATAAGTAAAGGCAACTTCAACTATGGGATGGCACGGGCCATACATTGCCATAAAGGCCTAGCGTGAATGGGTGAAAGGGTTGAATGGCCTTTGATTAGATTTACTGACTTATTTATCTATATATTACTTTTATCTTAGACCCCGCTCTTCCCACTGAGCTAACCACAACGTATAATGGGCGATGAAATTTTTCAGCTGATTTTTTTTTGAGCTTTAAATGTTTTAAAGAAAAAGAAAAAATCCACACCACAAGAGAGATATCATTTTCCTGTTTCTTCAAAATAAATATCTCGTCAAAAACTTGATGCTAGTGGAAACAATGTTTATCGCGTTTAAACCAAAATGATCAGTCCATTTAATGCAAATCACGTTTATTGCGAACCCTACCTGCTGATTTCAACGTGTCTGTTTCATTAAAAACCGCGCAAACAAAACAGGCAACGATTCGGCGTATCACGCGCCATTTTCCGAGAACTGAGAGTGCAGTGATTAATCGTGTTTTCATTACCGACGCATCCGAAATGACATAGTTATGATTCGCCAGTTCAATCAACTCGGTTTCAATAACAATTTTTCATTCTCGACACACTAATTAAGTGCTTTTCATAAAATATCCCGCGTGGGCGAGGGCTCGCGAGCGATTTTCGACTTTGCCGGCAGCCGTTAAGTTTGGTAATGCGTTGCAATTAGTGTTTCGAGATTGGAGCGACATCCTTAGTAGCAAGTGTAAAATATTTTCCCCAATCGTTGTACCTGGCACCCCTTGGGATATTTCAAGGGTGAATAAGCTCGCATAATGGCAAAGGGTACAATATTTTAAATTTCAATCGCTGCGAGCGGTCCGCACTGGGTGGCAGGAACAAAGATTTCGTTTGGCGACTTTTGCTAAGTGCTAATAAGCTGTTGCGTCTGATGTTGCTTTCAAAAGAATTCGAAATTAACTTTTCTAAACGACTTTACACACCTAACAATTTCGTGTTAATGTTAAGTAGAATATTGTTTGTTTTTTTAGCAGATTTGACTTTTATAATTTTTTTTATTCTTCTTTACATTTCACTTCATTCTTCATCATCATCCTCGGTTAAATCCCCTTCTTAATTTAAAGTCCCCTTGCAAATACATTAACGTTAAAACAAAATATTGAAGTGGATGGGAAACGAAAGAAGCAAATTGTAAATAATCCAAGATATGTTAGCCAAATAAAATACTTAAAATATCTCCCACATCGTCGTCTTATCTAGTTCGAATCTTAACATTCACTCTCGTTATTCAGATGTTTATTTCAGATATTATGTACAACCTCCGTAGCCGAAAGGCGAGCGTGCCGGACTTAGGCGTCGCGCCATCTCTGAGGTCCTGGGTTCAATCCCCGGACGGGTGAATATGGGAAACGAATTTTTGGATGTTGTCTCGGGTCTGGGTGTTGTCGTACCGTCGTTGTTTCTGATTTCTGTAACACAAATGCTCAAGCTCCTGCTCACAGAATCAGAGTAATGTATGTGATGTTGTCCAATATTCATACATACAGTTATATCACATATGCACAACGTTCGGATACATTCGCTATCCCACTGTATTATCTTAAGTAACTACTTTGTACTTTATCCAATAGTTCAAATAAAAAATATGAAGAGCATTTTCAATCCACCAGGATATAGACAAACAGACTAAAAAACTTAGCTCCGTTGAGTATAAAATACAGTTTATGCTCTTTACGATGATTTCCAAACGTTAAACGCTTACTTACCCATTACACCGTCAAAACAAACAAAAAGAGAAATGCAATCCGCCATTCAAAGCATCCTGCCAGTGCGCACGAACGAACAATTAAATCAATTAAAATCCACTAAATCGTTAGCTGCAAAAACAATTAAGCAAATACTTCCCCTCATTAGTCCATCTTCACTGCTAGGCATAGCGCATTACCTCCAGCCCACTGGGTGGAACACAGCGTTTACTTGATAAAATAAATTTGTACGAAACAAACGCATCCGATGCGGCAATATGGATTCACCTCTGTGAAGTTCTGCTAAGTGGCATGGAAGTGGAAAAATAGAAGCGGTCGGGCTAATATGTGGATACTTGGCATTCCTACAGATGACGTGCGTACGTGTATTCGGTGGACCGAAAAACCATACACAGACCGTCCTAATACGAAGAAATATTCCAAAAATTGTAGTCGAGAGAGAAAGAGCTTATCGTAAAACACGGGGATTTTCCTATCTTCGGAAGTAAAGCTACCTTAGGGTTACTAAAATATTTTAAGATTTATTGTTTTAAAATTTCAATATTAAGATTTTAGATTCGTTATATGAATAACAATAATTTGTATAATTATTATTATATTGTGGTTGAAAACACAACCTATTGACACAAACCACGACAAATAAGAAGTATTGCTTTGGGTATTAAAACAGGGAGTTGATTGATTTTCTGAATAGAAATGGGAGGTGTTTTTAGACTTCTTAGCAGGTTATTTCTATGCTTCGAGCATGAGACAATCCCAACGATATCAGGTTTTAAATATATTTTGAGCTCTCAGGTCCGATTTTCGGTTTGTGAAAAGTATCTTTTTTTGGATTGTTCCGATATGTAATTTGTAACAAATTATTAATTTTAATTTAATTTTTAGTTGTTAAAAACAAAATAAAATTATAGGCAAAAACAGCGAAACACAAAAATGTATAATGTAACAATAAAAAATTAAGCTTGTTAAAGAATTTAACAAATATTGTTACAAAACATTATACCAACAAAGAGAAATTTATCTTAATTCTGCTAAGTTGTTTCTCATTATTTCACTGTACCTACTTGTTTTTTTTGACTCGTTATAGCAAAACAGTTGCAGTCATTAAATAAGTTTGTTCACATTACACTACCAATTAATGTAAATTTCAAATTAAACTTTTGATTTAAAGCATTCACTTTGCAACTCTTGGTAACGACAGTTAATTAATTATCTCAGTAACATAGTTTATTAATTACGCTTTCGGTGTACGATATTTTATGATAGGTTTATTTTTTCTGCTGGATAATTGCTTTATTCAAAAGTTGTATTTTAACAAGCTTACATAAAATGATTTTAATTTGTAAAAAAGGAATGTTGAGTTAAAAGCGTTTCTTCAAAACCAAATGTGCAATTCACATGCCAAATTTAAAGCGCTAACTAAATTTAATCCGAATTGAAGTGTCAAGCGTAACGAGAGGTAGGGTGGCCATTCGTTAGGCCAACTCTTTGGTAAAACGAGCCAGGATAAGCCGAGTGTACTGTTAACATTATTTTCAATAATGACGGGGGGAGCTGAGTACCCCAAGTCTTGTTTATTGGATTTTTTGTTGCAATCTACATATGAATGGGAACAGCAATCTGTCGGACGTAGACAGCCGTCGAGTTGACTCTTTGTTCGCTTAATCTTTGCCGAAAATTATGTTTGCGTTTCTTAATTAGGTTTATAACAGAGTCGGAGCTCAAATATTTCACTTAATTAATATATTCAATCATTTTTTATTTATTTTTGTATATATCACAACATCACATTTATCAAAGTAAGTATTTTAAGCACTAGTTTTACAAAAAGACGGTGGGATCACAATACATAATAAAAAGTACCTAATATAAATGTTTGGGTGAGGGTCGACCGTCATATGAATTCTTTGTTGTAAAAAATCCAATGAGTCTTTTGATGACGATAAAACCTAAAGTTAATAAAATAAATAAAATTTATCGTTTTCTTAACTTTTATTTACCTTAAGTTTTATTATCACTTTTGATTAAATAAATGAATCATTTTCGTTTCAAACTGTTAAAGCATTGATTACTTAAATTTTCTTAAGTCTAAGCAAATATTACTTCATTTTGATGATAAATTGAATCTGTCTAGGAAGTTTCAATTATTAACAAAATTTTGATTTTATAAAAATCATAATCACTTTTCAAATTTGAAGTAATGTTAACTAAGTTACCTCAAGCTTAAACGAAATAACGTTATTACATCTATAATAGGTACCAAAACGAAAATATTTTCTATGTATTCCACAGAATTATATGCATATATACAGAATAAAATTAATCATGACAGTGTTTTTGACTTAAAAATGAAAAATTTTTACTTTTATCCTTTTTTTACGCTGATTTTCCAGCCCTTATCTTTAAAAAAATATTGTTGCTACAACGACTCCCGAATTTTTACCCATTTTAAAGTTCTGTCGTAACACGCATGTTGGTCGGTTTAATAAGTCTCGCGCATGATAAATAGGATCAAGTGTAGGGACTTATGGGGTATTCCATCTCCTTCATCGTAGTGGAAATCTTCATCTATCTCCCTCGCTCTTTGCAAGGGGTTGCGGATTTAATACAACGTTTGTGGACTAGAAAACTTAATGAAAGTGTGGCGGTTCTTGCCCTGAGCATCATTATCGATGGCTTTGCTGCGAGATAAAAAAGCTTTGGATGTTATGAAAACGTATGTCGCTTTGGGGGTAAACCGAGCGAGGTGGAACAATCCAAACCGCTGCAAATGGAACTCTTTTTTGAATTCGTGATTGAATCTGTTTTTTTGTGTCTAGATTGCATATTGCCATTGATATGTCGGTTATTTTTGAAGTATGTTCAAACTTTATTCAAGAGGAGCGTTTGAAGGGCAATAAAATAAAATTCAATTTTAAATATTTTTTTAACTATACATTTTTTTTTATATTTGTAAGAAAGATAGACATGTTTGATTATTTATTGCAATTGCAAATATACAGAAGTATATTCCTTTGATAAAAATTTAATATCTTTAATAAAAAAAAATAAAACACATTTATTCATAAAACAGAGTGTGCACGGATTTCAAATAATTTCCAATACATCTTTTTTATTTATGAAGAGATCAAAGGTGTTATGGAACTGTCATTATTACTGATTTAACACAAGTGCTTTGACTATTTACCATAGAATCAGAGAAAGTATATGTTGTCCAATACTTATTTAAATCTAGATCAGACAGGTCCGATAGTCGGGACCACTTCTCTAATCTAAATTAATCTCAATTGTCAAACATTAGGTCATTAAAGATCGTTTGAAACCTACTTCCTATAAAAAAAATGTATGGGTGTTTTGATGCCTGAATGTATATCTGTTATCTTTTCACGCAAAAAACTGCTACGTAGATTCAGATGAAATTTGGTAAAAATGTAGTTTATACTAGATTAATTACATTATCAAATACTTTTTATACAGAATAACGCGAACGAAATCGGTAGCAACAACTAGTAAAAAATAAGTCTATTACATTTCAACAAGTGTTTTTAATAAACTCCGCCATTTATCTTTATCCCCCAGATAAAACAGAACTACTCTAACATGGATGTTTTCCACCACTACAATAACACTACATTGGCAACGAAGCATGACGCACGTGGCATGCAACGGGCCAAGAAAACCCCAACCCTTTGATGCTGCCTCTCGGGCAAAACCAACCTTATAACAGAAAGTAAAAAAGATCAATTTAGCAAAGCACATTGAGATACAAGATAAGTTAGGTCAGGCCAGGGTACAAGAATTAGTTCCACACACATGCTCCTCTTTAATAGGGAGTGTTGGTATAGCAACAGGCAATGCAGGGGATTCATTTAAGTTTGAATTTCGGCAGGTCTTGATTAAACGATCTGAAGTACTGTGAGTGAGATGAGAGGCGATTTAATTAGTTAGGCAGTGTAATGCAAACGGGGATGGGATAAAAATACCAAAAGGGTTGTTGGGATGCATATTTCTATACAATTAGGATATACAATTTTAAAGTCAGAGCACAAGAGATCTAGCTATTGCAGTGTAATTAGGACGTTATAAAAAGGTAAATTAATACAAAATTTACCAATGATAATTATCATTGGTATATTTAAATCAAAATAAAAACAATGAATAAATTTTTATTATGTTTAAAAAAACATGACTCAAAGTTTTAGAGCAATAAATTATTTTTGTAAGATTTCCTACTTTTTTGTATGTGCACATAAAATAATCTTATTTCAAATCTTTCTATCATTTTAAAACACGACACAAGTATTCTCCCTTTATAGGTAGGATTTGATGTGAGTTAACTTTGAAGAGCAGCACGCGCGATACGGGAAAGTCGTGGCTTCCCATCCCATATTGCAAGTATAAAAAAATTCTGTTACATTAAAAATGGTAAAGTTCTGTTAGGTTTGCCGATTTTTTATGGTGTATAAATTTAAAAATATCTGATTTCTGAACGTAGCATAAAATGTTTTAAAATATCGTTTCGGAACGGAAATTCTCGACCGTTGAATCGAGCGTTTAAAATGAAAAGAGGCGAATCGAGTCATTCTGGTCGGAGCGCCGAAGGAGAACGGACGTCTCTGGAGCTTGTACAATGCTGTCTGAGGAAATAGAAGCTTTTGGAAACTGTGTAAGTGTTTTTCTGTGTTCCTATTCCTTGTGGCCTTTATTTAAGGAGTGAATTTTACTATATCTCAGAAGTGGTATGATACCCTGCTAAATGTCGCTATACCCTCAGTATGTATGTGCGTGACCCAAATCCGCAAGGTCATGTGGCGGTCACCACACGTGTGACTAAAATGTTGGTGGGATAAAAATTTGCAAACTTCAGTCTACCCCTTGTGTAAGTGGTAAAAGATTATGCAAAGTCAGTGTGCGGTCACAACACATGTGGTCAAACTTTATGTCGGTGCACGCCCTGGGTCTACGGGGGCCAAAATTTTCTTATTTTTGAGCTACGACGCACCGTTTTCGAGACATTTGAAAAACAAAGTTACAAAATTTGAGTTCACTTTACAAAGTACCTAGAGGTTATTAATTCATAAATAGTTTACGCCTGGGTATACTTTTGAAGGCCGACGAATGTGTCGTGTGAAAATATTACTGGTTTGGTACTACAGTTCAAATATTTTTCAGATATCGAATCGCAATCTTTCAGGAGCCGGTTGTTAAATTGTTTTAGAACAAAATACACAGTTTTGTTTTCGAGTTTCAGAAAAGCTGTGGTTACCGTAGCCGCAGCAGGCTAAGGAGTGTAAATCGCGACCAAGGGCGTGTGGTCAAGCCTACACGAACAAGAAATTGCTTTTGACAACGAGCGTCAACGGCTACGCATCATGGAGGACGACCTCAAGCGTGAACGTGATTCACTTCACCACATGGCGTAAGGACAGGAGCAACACGGACGCGTCTATCGAGAACGTAGCAACCGGGAAGACTGTCGCTACGCTAGGGCGGAGTTACGAAGATCACGCACCAGTCAAGGCATCACCAACGGTGCACCAGCACATCAGGATACACGGTCAGAAAGTCTTACTTTTATGGCTAGGGATATTAGGAATCTAATTAATTCGCTAGGTCATTTAAAACCTAAACCCCAGACGACAGCAGTGACTACACAAGTACCCTCGAACAGTAAGATAAAATATATATATATATATATATATATATATATATATATATATATATATATATATATTTATATATATAAATATATATAAAATATATATAAATATATATAAAATATATATATATATATATATATTTTACCAGACTTGACCCTTCATCGAAAAGCCAGTGTGCCACTGTTTTCGGCTGGACTACGATTCACTTTGCAATGCAGAGGCTCCAAGGATTGGCTAAAACTTGGTATAAAAGTCTAAATTCAATATTATATAGTTGGTCTGAGTGGCAACAAATCTTTTAGAAGCTTTTCCGTACGAACAAAATTATGGCCAATCCTTGGAGGGTATGTTGAAAAGACGTAGCCGATATAATGAACCTCTTGTAGTATATTACTACGAGAAATAAGCCTTGTTGAACCAATGCGACAAAGAGTGCGAGCGTGCGGTGGATTGTATTATTTATGGATTGAACGATAAGACAATGCAATCTAGTGCCAATGCGTTATGCTGTTTCTGTCTCGATCAGCTATTACAGTTTTTATGTCTAATAAAGAAGTTTCGCAACCATTTTACCGTGGAAATTATAAAGGAAGATCCAATGATTTTACGATTAACTCAGTTAGCCATCAGTTGAGATTAAAGGCTAGTACTAGTAGTAATTCTTATATATTTTGTAATAATCGTAAGGAAAAGGGGCAACCATTAAGTGTCCTAAGTCATTAATGCAATGTGGAAAATTTCGTAGATTTGGACATAAAACAGACGATTGTAATATAAAGTCAGGGAATCTTTCAAATAATTATAATGCACCAGTAACTAAAACTATGCGCATACTAAGTTCAAATGCGAATGCAAAGTTTATCAAAGAATGTAGGGTAAACGGTATATCAATGAAATCTTTTATAGATTTTAGCTATGTCACACTACTTACTCGTTCAGCGGCATCATCATTAGGTTTTACGTACAGTGTTAGCTCCGTTCCAATTCAAGGCTTTGACAATGGAATAGTTTACTCTCTCGGGTCGTTGAACATTAATTTGAATATAGATGGTGTTAATGCAGGACTAGCGTGTCACGTTGTAGATGACAAACTGTTAGACGTACTGTTACTAGTGAGACAAACCTTCACTGAACAGGCGCACATTGTAGTACATAAAGATGCGGAGAATTTAAGATTTTTCAATTTTAGTGATGAATTACCATTCTCGATATCTGACAATGCTGGGGACATGGCCATCGTGGTCCAATCAAAGGAAAATATCACGGTTCATGGACCAGCCTCGATTAGAGTTTGCGTGAATATCGAAAACGGAGATATCTTGTGGCATAGTAAAGTTATTGGAAAACCAAATAGACAGACTTGTATCAATGGGGGAGTGTATAGCGTTAAAGAGGGGCAGTTTTTCGTCTCTATTACACCGTTATGTAATCCCTGAAAGTTTTGAGCAATCCTTAATTGGGAGAGGTACTAGGGTACAATTTGTTTATTGCGTGAATAAGCTTTCGACGAAATAAACGTGACGTTAGCATCGACATTGATAAAATTCATGTAGGTGACTCTGTAAGCGATTTACAAAAGAAAAACTTAGTGTCGTTACTTAACCGATGTAAACACTGTTTTGCATAATCCTTGGGGGAGCTGAGATGCACTAACGTAACTGATATGCACATAGGGCTGAATAGCAAGCAACCAGTGGTATATCGTCCTTACCGGTTGTCGCATAGGGAACGTCGGCAAGTTAGAGGAATGGTAGGTGACATGTTGGAATTCGGGGTCATAAGAGAATCTGTTTTGGAATATGCAAGTCCGATAGTCCTTATGCGGAAGAAGGATGGAAAGCCTAGACTATAGACTTCTTAATTCCCTGACAGTAAAAGAACGATACCGGAAGCTCGTGATCGAAGACGAGTTCGCGCGATTATCAGGACAGGTATAATTTGTAACGTTAGATATGTCATCGGGCTAATTATCAGGTACCATTATTAGAAGAATCTAAGCATCTTACCTCCTTTCGTTACCCCGGACGGTCAATACGAATTTAACCGTATGCCGATTGGACTTGCCAATGTTAGCTGTAGTATGTTTGCTGAGAAAATTTCGTGTTTATTTGCCTGAGTTAAAATTCAAATTGTGACTGACTGTAGTGCCTTACGCACAACGTTTTCCAAGCGAGATCTGATCCCTCGAGTAGTGGCTCCTATTACGGGAATTTGACTAAAATATAGAATATAGAGCGGGGACTAAGATGGCGCACGTTGATGCATTGTCTAGGAATCCTAGTAGAGAAGAAGATAGCACGGTTTACTGTGATGGTTTCCCCAATGTGATGTCCATTAACCAGTTAGATTGGCTACACACCTTACAGTTAGAAGACTCGGAATTTTGTAGGATTCGTGATATTTTAAGTTCAGACTTAGACGCTTATGGACTGGCAAATATTAGGGAAAACTATTTGATCAAAGATCACAAACTGTATAAGTGTGTAGACGGAGATAAAAGTAATCTGAGATGGGTAGTACCAAAAGGGGCACGATGGCAGTTCTGTCTGATGAAGCATGATGAAATTGGACATTTTAGGTGGAAAAGACTCTTGAACGTATCAGGAAATCCTACTGATTCCCCGGAATGTCCAAGTTTGTCAAGAAATATGTTCAAGTTTGTATCGAGTGTGCCTATGCCAAAAGGTTAGTTCAAACGAAGGGCTCCTACACACAATAATGAAAGTAGATGTGCCTTTTCACACAATCCATTTAGATCACCTTGGGCCTTTTGTGCGATCTAAGCGAGGGAATTCATATCTTTTAGTTATAGTAGACGCATTTACAAAATTTATTTTTACTACGCCGGTACGCAAAACCAAATCACAAACTGCAATTAAAGTTCACTTCTCGTGCATTCAAGCGTTTTTATGCAGACAAAGATATAAGGCATGTTTTGAATGCCGTTGTAAGCCCACGTTCAAGTGGAGCGATGCAATCGCACAATTTTGAGTTCATTAACTGCACATAACTTAAACTTTGATGAGAGAGATTGGGATGACAAAGCGGGTAAGGGTCAATGGGGTATGAATAATACCTGTCAGAAAACCACAGGTAAAGCACCAACCGACATCATGTTTGGAGTGTTTATGAACGCAAAAGTTGATCCCAGATTGAATGACGTAGTTAAAGAAGCTCATGAAAAGACAGATTTGGTGACTATCAGAGAATCAGTTAAGGATAGGATTGAAATAGAGCAAGAAAAACAAACAAAAAAAAAAAATAGCTTCATTTGCAAATGACGGAAACAGCAAAAAGCTTAGGACACCTTATCAAGGCCCTTACAGAGTCGTTGCGGTATTGGGTAATGATCGCTATAGGGTAGTTTCTATTCCGGGACTTAGTGGCTCTTGAAATAAGTGCAAAACCGCCGTCGCTGCGTATAGAATGTTGCCTTGGGTCCACGTGGCCGCTCTAGGAGTTAACAAAGGTAATGAGAATAACTGTACGGAGGAAAGTGAAATATAAATCTAATTTATGTAACTAATAAGCATACAACCAGTGATTTAAACTATGATCTGTGACACTGTTTTTACTTTTTGTTTATTATGTAAGAAGGAAATACGTAATGATAAATTATGGAATCTAAATATTTGTTAAGCTTATATTATCTTATATGGTGATAATTAGTTCCTTGCTCTCATGTCTACTAGACAACGAAACTTATTCCACGAAATCGGTGTTAGCTTTCACTCGTATAATTTCTTTGTATATTGATTGTGACAGTTCCTGGATAAATTGTGTTAAGAGTTAATTAATATTGATTTAATTGTTAGTTATAATAGTACAGAGGCCAGCGAAGTTCACATATTGTAATTAGAATACCACATTTATTCATTATTTTTATGGAGTATTGGTAAAATATGAATATGAGCTAGGAACGTACATGAGTTAATGAAACTTATCTAATATCTGTAACTAAGAGCGAATGTAATTATTTTAGTTGGATACATTGATATCATTATGGATGTTTACATGACTGTAAGGAGGGTTTACAGTTCATTATGGATGTTTACTATTTATTATTATTATGTTTATTATTCATTTACATGACTGTAAGAAGGAGGGTTTACAGTTCATTGTGGATGTTTACTATTTATTATTATGATGTTTATTATTTATTTACATGACTGTAAGAAGGAGGGAATTACATATACCAAAACCCCGCCAAATTCGCCGATCATCGATACTGAGCATGATGGCCTAGATACGAAATACACGAGCCGCAGCGTCAGCGCAACGTGCCCCCGCCGTGACGTCAAGCAGCGTTGCCGATTCCAAATTTCTACACGTTTTTCGTTCACTTGGTTCTAGCATCGAACCCTTGCAACATCTTAGATTAGGCTTAGGGTAATTAATTGTAATTTGTTTTATTTTAAATAAATTAGTTTAAATTAAATTAGTTTTTTTTAGATCCTTCGGCTGTAGCCTACGTAATTGGCGCAGTCGGTAGGATACTCGCGGTCGATTAGCGGGAAGATCTTTTCTAATATCGAGAGTAGGGACTCGCGGATCGCCCGGGCAGCTATCAAGCTCCGTTTCGAGTATCCAGAATCTACGAGAGCTGCAGCCACACGGAGGAGAGTATCCAGACATCGATACGACCATCAGAGAAGAGACATGAGTTTGTGAGTTGCACAGAATCTTTCTTGTGTTGCTTCCCTTGTGTTTTTCCTAGACTAGATTCCTTTTTCTTTTAAAAATTTTCCGTCCTAATTCCTCAGGACCCAGCGAGTCTGCGCTCTTGCAGTCTCGCCGGCAAAGACACTTAGATCATAATAGAAATTTAGATACTAGTGATTCAGATTTAGATTTAAATTCGTTGTTTAATAGTAGTATAATGGCACACGAACCAGATACTATTTTTAAGGCCTTACGCCCAGTGCCAGATTTCGATGGCAATCCCAATGTGCTCACTAGATTTATTAGTATTTGTGATAAAATAGTTTCAACATATTTAAGTAATCAGCCAGGTAGTGAGTTATCCAACCTTTGCTTATTAAACGGCATATTAAATAAAATTACCGGGCCTGCCGCCAGTATTATAAATTCAAATGGCATTCCAGATAATTGGCTAGCTATTAGAAATACATTGATAAATAATTTTGCAGATCAGAGGGATGAAACCGCTCTGTACAATGACCTCTCTTTGGCCACTCAAGGGAGTAAATCACCCCAAGAGTTCTATGATCACTGCCAGTCATTATTTAGTACGATTATGACGTATGTGAGTCTGCATGAGACCTTAGCGACCACTATAGAGGCAAAGCGTGTTTTATACCGTAAACTCACAATGCAGGCATTTGTTCGCGGCTTACAAGAACCCCTTGGCTCGCGCATTAGATGCATGAGACCTGACTCGCTCGAAAAGGCTTTAGAATATGTACAAGAGGAGCTGAATATCATGTACTTACAACAACGTAATGACGTAGTAGCTAAGCCACATTCGGCACCTAAAATACCATCAGCACCCGTACACATTTTAAAACCTCCACCAGCACCATTCTGGCCTGCACCAGCTATTCAAAGGCCATTACCACCGCCACCTCAGCCATTTAGATTCGCTCCGCAACCTCTTCAAAGTTTTAGGGCCAACCCTACGCATGGCTACCAACAGCCACAGGCGCGTGCCGGTCCCTCGCGAACTCAGCAGATGTTTAGTGCTAGACCACCTAACTATAACCCGCATAGTAACGTTTTCCGCCTTCAGCCTAGAAACCAGCCTAATCAATCTTTCACACCGAAGCCGATGAGCGGCGTTCAGCATTTTACACCCCGACAGTTACCTCCATCGGGAGGCCTTCGTGGTCATGATTGGCGTGCTCACGGAAATCCACCTCCTACAAATTATTTTAAATCGCGCGAAATGAACATGAATGAGTGTTACGACGCGAGTTCTTATTACAACGATTACTACAACCATAGTGACTCGGATTACAGTTGGCCACAGTATAACGAATACGCAGAGAGTTATGATTGCGCAGACCCTTTGTATTACGATAGTCAAATTGAGTTATTGCCTTACTATGACAACTCTCAATCTTTAAGTAATGCTATTGATGCTGAGGACTGCCCAGTCTCAGATGATAGCCAAAATTTTCGGAAGGACCAAATATCAAAAAAGCCAAAATAGAGATTAACTTACAAACGCAGAGGCAGTTACCATACATTCAAATTAATAATCCACCTCTTAAACTTTTGATAGATACTGGAGCCAACCAATCATTTATAAGTCCGCAGGCTGTTCAAAATTATTTTTCTGATATTCCATTAAATTACGATCCCTTCGAGGTCACTAATGTTCATGCTACTTCTAGAAATGATTACTCAATTACATTGCCTTCTTTTTCAGAATTCGGAGATCCAGATGACATTAAGTTTTTCGTTTACAAATTCCATAATTACTTTGACGGACTTATCGGACTTGACTTACTAACTAAATGGGAGGCTAAAATCGACTTGAAAGACAAGACATTAACTACGCGATCCACTGTTAACGACATAAAATTATTTAACTCCCGAAACGTTAATTTGTACGAAGATATCATTCCGGCACAGAGTTCAAAGTTAGTTAGACTACCAGTTAACGCCCCGGATGGTGAAGTGTACATTCCTGAGCAAATGACGTGTAATTGCATAATCACAGAATGCGTAACTACCGTAGTTGACCATCGCGCTGTTTTAGAGGTTCAGAACTTAACCGATAATGACGTAATACTTTCGTTAGACTTTTTTGTTAGTGCAGAATTGTTTAATGTTGAGTGCACGCGTACTGAACAACAGTCTCGCGCGCAAGACGTAATATCGCGTTTGCGTACTGATCATTTAAACCCGGAAGAAAAAGCTAATTTAATATCACTATGCTCGCGTTACGCAGATGTATTTTACATTGAAAACGAACCTTTAACTTTCACTAATAAGGTTAAGCATCGAATTAATACCACCGATGAAATCCCGGTTTATACAAAAAGCTATAGATATCCTTTTGTTCATCGTCAAGAAGTTAAAGATCAGATAGAGAAGATGCTTTCGCAAGGTATCATTAGACCATCAGAATCCGCGTGGAGTTCACCCATTTGGGTTGTGCCAAAGAAGGCTGATGCCTCGGGCAAACAAAAATGGCGTATAGTTATTGACTTTCGGAAGTTAAATGAAAAGACGATAGATGACAAGTACCCGATCCCCAACATTACAGATGTATTAGATAAATTAGGCAAGTGTCAATACTTTACAACTTTAGATCTTGCTAGTGGTTTTTTTCAAGTAGAAATGGACCCTAGAGATATCCAAAAGACCGCCTTCAATGTAGAACACGGGCATTTCGAATTTCTAAGAATGCCCATGGGTTTGAAAAATTCTCCATCTACCTTCCAACGTGTGATGGATAACGTTCTAAAAGGCTTACAGAACGAGATTTGCCTCGTGTATCTCGATGATATCATTGTTTATAGTACCAGTCTCCAGGAGCACATGATTAATCTCGAAAAAGTCTTCCAACGACTTCGAGAGTCCAATTTTAAGATCCAAATGGACAAATCTGAGTTTCTCAAGCTTGAAACAGCTTATCTCGGACATGTAATAAGTAGTGAGGGTGTCAGACCTAATCCCGATAAGATTTCCTCTATTGAGAAGTATCCTCTTCCAAAAACCCCTAAAGAGATCAAACAGTTTCTCGGTCTATTAGGATACTATAGGAAATTCATTCCCGACTTCGCTCGAATCACTAAACCACTGACTATGTGCCTGAAAAAGAATAGAAAAATTACATTAGATGACGATTACTTAGACTGTTTTGAAAAGTGCAAAAAGTTACTTACCAATGACCCCATACTTCAGTACCCCGACTTTAACAGAGATTTTATACTTACGACTGACGCATCTAACTTTGCAATAGGAGCTATCCTTTCCCAAGGATCAGTAGGTTCTGATAAACCCATATCGTACGCTTCACGTACCCTAAATGAGAGTGAAACTAACTATAGCACAATAGAAAAGGAATTACTCGCTATTGTGTGGGCAACTAAATATTTCCGCCCGTATCTCTTTGGCAGAAAATTTAAAATCTTAACCGATCATAAGCCACTCCAGTGGATTATGAGCCTCAAGGAGCCTAACTCCAGATTAACTAGATGGAGACTGAAACTTAGTGAATACGATTTCACAGTTATATACAAAAAGGGTAAAAGCAATACCAATGCTGATGCCCTATCCAGAATAGAAATTCATAATGAAGAGATCAGCTCCATAGTCGCCAATCCTTCTGAAAGGCCACTAACATTAGATAATTCAGCTACCAGCACAGCTCATACCAGTCAAGAGAACCCTATCTTAGAAGTTCCT
This sequence comes from Glyphodes pyloalis, assembly GCA_037074685.1. NCBI lineage: Eukaryota > Metazoa > Arthropoda > Insecta > Lepidoptera > Crambidae > Glyphodes > Glyphodes pyloalis. The sequence continues at coordinate 14,023,112 of JAYKKO010000013.1, forward strand.
ATCACTGACGAACCACTGAACAAATTCCACAGACAGTTATCTATGACTATAGTAGGTGACATTAAACGAAGACCAGTAGTGACTAAACCTTTTGAATCTCATAATAAAGTGACAGTACAAGTGACAGAATCCAACTTAGAAAATGACGTAGTTAGTGCCATTAAAGAGTACATTAATCCTAAAGTTAAAACTGCAATCATAATTAATCCCCCCTTAGCTATGTATCAGATTATTCCCATCATCCAAGATAAATTTAAAAGTTCATCAATGAACCTTGTGCTTTGTAAAGTTGAGTTAGAAAATGTAAAAGAGTACCTTAAACAACAAGAAATTATTAGACAATATCATGATGGAAAAACGAACCATAGAGGGATAAATGAGTGCTATCTCGCTTTATCTCAAAAGTATTATTGGCCTAAAATGAGAGACCATATAACTAAATATATAAACGATTGTAGTATATGCGGCCAAAGTAAATATGACAGAAATCCAATTAAACAGCAATTTAATATCGTTCCACCTGCAACTAAACCACTAGAAATAGTTCATGCTGACTTATTTACAGTTCAAAGCGAAAAATACATTACCTTCATAGATGTTTTCTCCAAATATGGACAAGCTTATCATCTTAAAGATGGTACAGCTATCAGCATACTCCAAGCCCTGTTAACCTTCTGTACTCATCATGGCTTACCCCTGACAATAGTGACAGACAACGGAACCGAATTCACCAACCAACTCTTTTTAGAATTTCTGAAACTTCACAAAATATCACATCATAAAACTTTACCTCATTCCCCTAATGATAATGGTAACATAGAAAGATTTCACTCTACCATTTTAGAACACTTACGTATTTTAAAGTTACAGCAGAAAGATGAACCGATAGTGAACCTTATGCCTTACGCAATTATAGCATATAATAGCTCAATACATAGTTTCACCCGTTGCAGACCATATGACATACTCAAAGGACACTTTGACCCACGTGACCCTATAGACATTGACATTACTGAGCGTTTACTTCAACAATACGTCCAAACACATAGAGAACAGATGAAAGCAGTTTATGATATTATAAATGAATCTGCGTTAGCCCGCAGAACAGATCTTATAGAAAGTCGTAATAAATCCAGAGAACCTGAAGCTGAATATGAACCTCAGCAGCAGGTATTCATAAAAAATCCATTTGCAAGCAGGCAGAAGGTAGCTCCTCGGTATACCCAGGATAAAGTTCTAGCTGACCTGCCTATCCATATATATACTTCCAAAAAACGAGGTCCAGTAGCAAAATCTCGATTAAAGCGAACACCTAAGAATGTAAAATTGTTACAGGACACTTCTGTTGCTGACTGCTTACCTGGTTCGCGCCCAGGAGATAAGACTTGACAATCTGGATGAAGGACCTGGACTGTTACCCTTTAAACTCGGACCGTCCCGACTAACGACTCACTTTCATACCTTTCTACAATACATAGACCTTGACAAAATAGAGCGTGACATTTCTATTTTAAAAGAACAGTTACTAGATTTTGAAGACAGACTAAATAACGATACTTATCTTTTATATGAACTTCAAATAATGTACTTGAGTAATAAAACAGATAAAATTTTAGATCACTTAAAGAGCCTTGAACCGAGCAGGACAAAAAGAGGTCTGTTAGATGGATTAGGGTCAATTATTAAGAGTATTACAGGAAATTTAGATTATCAGGATGCCATTAGATATGAAGACGCGTTAAAGATCTTAGAAAGTAATCAGAATAAAATAGCTACGGAATTTAATAATCGTATTAGTTTAAATAATAATTGGATGTCTGAACATAATTCTATTTTAAACCAAATTTTAGATAATCAGAATAAAATTAATTCCACGTTACAAATCATGTTAGATAATACTGAAAATAATGAGAATAATTTAATTAAATATGGTAAATTCGCACAGTTGCTAGCAATCATCTCAGAAAATACAGATGATTTACTAGACGAGCTCATTAGAATAGAAAATATATTAGCATTTACTCTTACAATGACCACCCATCATTCTATGTTGAGTTTAAATGTACTTAAGAAAATGATAGAACGCTTAGGTTCTATCTATGGTAGAGATAAAATAATAGAGTTAGAATTAAGAGATTATTTTAATATTATAAAATCTGGTTCATACTTCGTTAGGAAACAGATAGTTATAGTTTTTAGGTTTCCAATAGTTTCTGGTAACACTTATGATCTATATAGGTTGTCTTTAGCACCCAATAAATTCCACCAAGTCCTAATACCCCCCTTTCCTCTCATAGCAACTAATAGAAAAGAATTTGTGTACATAGAGGCTGAATGCCCGAAGTTTGAAGATCAACATCTCTGCGAGGAGAGCTCACATCAGAAGCTTCGCACCAAACCTGACTGTGTACAAGAGATCATCTTACATCAAACTATAAGCTCATCATGCAACTTATCCAGCATCCAACTATCAAGAGAGGCAATGGAACAACTAGATGACCGAAGTTACGTTATAACGTTTCCCCGACCTACTCGAGTTCAACTGCACTGTGGCACCGACGACTACAATTTGCTGAATGGCAGTTTTCTGGCGACAGTACCTATCCATTGTTCGCTGCGTACTACGGAATTTACTATCACAAACATCGAAGATATAATACAAGGCCATCCATTGAAGATCATGAAGATCACTTATCCAGAGACTACAAAGATGACAGCATCACCGCAACTTCATCTGAACACCATTGATCTGAAACAACTTCATAAGATTTAAGATAGAATCATGGTACAACCTCCGCTTCGACTTACACCGATGTCCGAAACACTTTACCATACGACGATACCATTTTACATCGTGTTATTCGGTGCAGCCGCACTTGTAGCAGCCATACTTATCCGCCGATATGGACTATGGAAATGTAGCCAAGAGAAACAAGATGCTACTGAGATGACCAGCAGCCATCGAGATGAAGCCTCCGAGGATCCTGAAAATCATATCTACACCAAACCATCTCAACCAGCAATTTTTTCTCTCAAAATTGGAAAATAATTGCTGTTCTGAGGGAGGAGGAATTACATATACCAAAACCCCGCCAAATTCGCCGATCATCGATACTGAGCATGATGGCCTAGATACGAAATACACGAGCCGCAGCGTCAGCGCAACGTGCCCCCGCCGTGACGTCAAGCAGCGTTGCCGATTCCAAATTTCTACACGTTTTTCGTTCACTTGGTTCTAGCATCGAACCCTTGCAACATCTTAGATTAGGCTTAGGGTAATTAATTGTAATTTGTTTTATTTTAAATAAATTAGTTTAAATTAAATTAGTTTTTTTTAGATCCTTCGGCTGTAGCCTACGTAATTAGGGTTTACAGTTCATTATGGATGTTTATTATTTATTATTATTATGTTTATTATTTATTTACATGACTGTAAGAAGGAGGGTTTACAGTTCATTATGGATGTTTACTATTTATTATTATGATGTTTATTATTTATTTACATGACTGTAAGAAGGAAGGTTTACAGTTCATTATGGATGTTTACTATTTATTATTATGATTATTATTTATTTACATGACTGTAAGTAGGAGGGTTAACAGTTCATTATGGATGTTTACTATTTATTATTTTGATGTTTATTGTTTATTTACATGACTGTAAGAAGGTGGGTTTACAGTTTTAATATTAGAATGGTTTTTGTAAAATGACTCGATTGGCCGAATGTTAGGTGTGCATGAGGACATGCACAATGTCAGGATGGTCGAATGTTAGGTTTGCCGATTTTTTATGGTGTATAAATTTAAAAATATCTGATTTCTGAACGTAGCATAAAATGTTTTAAAATATCGTTTCGGAACGGAAATTCTCGACCGTTGAATCGAGCGTTTAAAATGAAAAGAGGCGAATCGAGTCATTCTGGTCGGAGCGCCGAAGGAGAACGGACGTATCTGGAGCTTGTACAATGCTGTCTGAGGAAATAGAAGCTTTTGGAAACTGTGTAAGTGTTTTTCTGTGTTCCTATTCCTTGTGGCCTTTATTTAAGGAGTGAATTTTACTATAGTTCGCTTAGAACTATAAAAATTGTAAAACATTTTGAGCTATTCTGCAGTTTGATTACCTCTTGATACGTGCAGACAACTTCAATACCACTGATTTATATACACCCCTGCCAAATTACATCGGAATCTCCGTAGAATTAAACCGGCAAGAACCCTTCACCGGCGAAAAGGTCGCGGCCATTCGTACGAAGTTACACAGTCGAAATGACCAGTCGACGTGGACAAAGTGACGCCATCAATATGAGAGAGTTTTGTGCCTCCTCTGACCTGATCAGGGCTACCAACTGTTAGTGTCGAAGGATGATCGACTCGTCACGATTTCGCAAAAACACTCATAATTTTGGAAATCTTAATATATAAAAATCAATCCCTATTTCCCTTGGTCACACTATCACGCTTGAACGACTGGCCCAATTTCACTTATTTTTTTTGTTGTGGTTGTTATTGTCAGGAGAAGGTTTTTATGCAAGAAAAAATATATACAATTAAATAGTCGTCGTTAAGACAGAAGAAAGTCTGTTGGGTCAGCTAGTACTCTTATTTTAATGTGCCGATGTGGGACCAAGGCCCAACTACCAATCTTGGTTCGTTGTATATATACTTAGTGGCGACGAAAACTCTGATATCGCGATGTATGATATCGATGTCATGCATTACGTATGGAGCGTTGTTTACCACGCGAATTCTGCTGACGCTGTATTTGTGTCGTCGTGTAGGTCATGTCGTAGGTCGGCACAATAAGACAACGATGATGCAATTCCTTAATCTTACTGAAATATTAGTATGCTTAGGGTTTTTATAAAAATTGGATTCTATTTGCTAGATTTGAAGATTGGCCAATTTTTTAATATTTTAAAATACGACATAATAGTTTTACTAACGAATTTGTTACATGCGATTTCTGAGCGTTTTGTTAGCGTAGCGAATATACCACCCAGAAGTTGTGGCTACGCAGAGTAAACTCCACGGCCAATACAACTTTTTGAATAATAACAAACATAAAAAATCGCCTAATTGCAATACAAAGAACATGATTGGCGGTTTATACGCCTGAATTCATTTTATAATTTAATGTAATAATTTCAAGTTCTTAGATTCTAAATGCCAAACATTAAAAAAAAACAGTTAATAAAGAAATACTTTCAAATATATATTCCATTAATTTATTTATTTTATTTATTTAAAAACTTTATTGCACAAAATAAAAAGTACAAAAGGCGGACTTAATGCTAGAAGCATTCTCTACCAGTCAACCGTTGGGTCATGCAGATAGTTCGTTTATGGTTTATTTATATACATTTTAATATAAAACACTTTATCACATATTGACATGGTGTATATTGTACTAGATTCTAAGCATATCCTTTCAAACGACGCCTCTATTTATTTCAATATTAAAATATAAATCAAAACAAAAATAAAGTTACTAAATACAGCATTGTATAATGTTTAACAGACGACTCTATTGGGAAAAACAGACTTAATCAAGTTGAACGACGCAAAAACTAGTTCAAAAAAAATAAAGAGTTTTAGACGTGTCTAAGAAAAAGATGTAGCAATAATTTGTAGCAGAGACTACGAGGCTACGCTTCGTAGCTGGCTTAAGGAAGACCGTAGCTATACATTACTCCCTGTGCTACATAGTTCTAACAATGATTTTAAAATAGTAACTAAAGCGTAATCGTTGTATAAAACCGTCTCGTTATAATAAAGTAACCAGAGAGAATGAAAATAGTCATCTGTCGTCATAGCTGGTAACCCTACAGGCCCAAAGGGCATCGAACACCGCATTAGCAGTAGATTAATATACTCCTAGCCGTCCCTCTTATTGGGAGTCTTTCGATACACGCAATCCCTATTTGACTTGGCATGGCCCGTTGAGTTCTTTGGGTTTGTTTTGCTATCAGCTGAGCGAAAATTATGGAAAATATAGAACAGAAAAATTAGGATAGGGGAAAATAAAATATGAAGCTATGCTAAAACCTTTTATTCTGTAGTGTGCATGTTTTTTTTCTAAGAATTTTAAGCTCAAGTAGCAACGAGAAGTCCCAACCTAGAACCATTGGCAACAACGATGTGACAGTACTAAATACCCGCGAAAATTTAGAAAAGTTCGTTTTTATATTGAAATCGAACCTGGGACCTCAGTGATGGTGCGACGCTAAAGTTTGGCTTACTCACTTCTCAGCTACGGAGGTCTTCAATGAAAGCCAAGTCAGTACTATAAGTGAATAAATTTAGATAGATAGATACACTTTATTGCACAGAAAAATTTACAGAAATTGGCTTTACAGACATAATTAAGTACAATTTAGGCGGTCTTATTGCTAGTTAAATTTATTCCAATAAATGTAATATTTAAATGAAACTTATACATTTAACAATCTTCTTAAGAATTACTGTAGGAAAACAATCTACAGGAGGATTTTCATTTATATACTGTACCAGAAATACTTAATTTAGTTGTATTTGCACCACCGTTTGCATGATAAAAATAACTTGAAATGTGTTGTTTTAAATTATTTGTAGAAGTTATAATTGTATTACAGTTTATTTATTTAGTTCACTTCCCATTTAAGCAGTTTAATCTCAAGTCGCTATTCTCACAAGCCAGATAAAGCATTAAGAAAAACAATACGGAAAGAGAAACCGCACATTAAACAATATTTATGGCACAATCGAACACCTTTCTAAATAGCTACCATCAATAAGATACAAGCAGTTCCCCTTACAAATGTCTCCTGGTTACATCGGTGTCGTAGGGCGACGTTGCATTCTGTTGGATTGCCGAAGTGTACCGTGAACCGCATATCAAAGTTAGCACTTGAAGTTCTATTTTAGCTCTTATATCTGCAAAATAAAGGCGTTGCAAAGTCCAAAGTGTGTGGTTTGACGTCTTTCGACCTTACATTTGAAGAAGAACAAAATGCTGGTCGAAAACGGTTTTTGGTTCAGTTTCAACTTGTTCAGTAAGTATCATTAAGTATGATTTCAAATTAAATATGAAGATTACAAATGGAAATAATTTTGTTATATTCTTTCAAAAAATGTTTTTTTTTATTGTAGCGAAGTATATTGGCTCCTCCCAGCCTGATGGTAAGCAAGAGAGGAACCCACATCGCGATGACAACGGATTTCATTCCTTAATATAATAAACTGAAGTCATAAACAGTTTCAAAGCATTAACAAATTGTGTATATTTGACGTAATTTGTTTGTTTGTCTGTCTGTCTGTCCATGTGTGTCTGTCTGTGGCATCGTAGCTCTCGAATGGAAAAATCAATTTAGATGTGGTTTTTCGGCTTGAAAAGTTAATAAGTCGGGCGTTCTTTTAATTATGCTCAAAGAAAATCGGTCTAAGATGTCGGATTACCAATTGTGATACAACTCTCTTAATATAAGTATCAAATAAGGGCTTGTGTAGTACTAAGCACTATGAAAATTTTAAAGACTAAGATGCGTTTATATAACTGCCGGGGGTTTTAAAATGTTTATGAGGAAAAACCTAGTCTATAAGTATTGCGAACCATGTTTTCAGCATGAGAGCAATTTTTACATTTAATGTCATACTCCCAAACAAAGCTTTCCACTAGATTGGAAACTGTCTGCATCAGAGTTGATTATCTGAATGGCATGTATCCGGATCTAACTCGACCCGTGTAACGCCGGATTGATGAGTCATTAGTAACTCGACTAGATTGGATGGCCGTCCGAGTGGCTTTGAATCACGGGCGTAAGTGCGAAATCATTGATTTCGAAAGAGTTAGAAAATACTCTTAGACTCTATTATAATTGATAATGATGTACGATTTTATTTTTTGGTGAAATAATATTTAGCCATCATGTGCCCGAAAAAACGACAGATCACATAAAAAAGTAATTCATAGATGTTAATTAAGTTTAAAAAAAGAGTCGAATCTATTGTTAACAGATATTTACTTATATCTATTGTAAAACAAATGATCAATTGATGATGATTTAATTGCATTGTTAATTATGTAATTTACTAGTTTGTTCCGGTTTTTATTTGAGATATATGTGTTCATCAAGTACTCGTCTATCCTTTGTAGATATCGTTTTTAATTTTTATTTTATTGATTTGAAACTTCGACCGGAAAAAGTTAAGGTTTTAGTGGCACGTCACTGGCCCCGGCCAGTACACCTATGTTACTCAACCTTATTTCAGCAACCTCTTTGTCCCTGAATTTGTTATATGTATTGCATCGAAAAAAAAATTTTTATATCAAATGCTGTTAATGACTATACTAATCTATGTTAAATGCATATTGGATTAAAGTAAAGGTGTTTCGTAAAATAAAGATGTCCCTACGCTTTATTGAGTAAAATCGCTTCACAAATAAGTCATTATCTCTCGTAAAAATAAAAAAAATAAAAAATTGTTTCTATGGGTTCTTACTCAGAGATAGACGTTCAGTGTATCAATAAAACTAAATCCACCCTTTATTGCTGTTTAAGCTAAAAATTAAAAAAAATATTATTGTACTAAATTAAACAAATAAAATTTATTTCTCTGTACAAAACAAGAATTAAGTTTCGCGAAAGTTCCACACAGATAACTCATTTAGAACTGTTTGCAAACTTTCCAATGCTCACTCTATTTATATTTTAATTATTCATAGTTACTGAGTAGTCAACTAATTAAGATCTACCTTGATTCATCTCATCGTAAAATTAATACGAAGCCCTCCAAATTAAATTTCACGAGTACTCAGTGGCTTAATTCAAACATTAAATAAAATGATTATAATCAGAGTTGCAGAGTTCTTGCATAGAGGGTGGTTCTATTACGCTATCTCTGCAATCAGTAATGCAATTAGTGGAGCCAGCGAAGAAAGTATTCAAAGAAATTAGACGGCTAATTCGAGTTATGACGCCAGAGACGATATAATAACTGGAGAGTTGACTCCGCCCGCTGAGATTTCCTGCAAAGAAATATGAAAAAGAAAAATTACAGTTAACAAGATAATATAAAAAGCTACTCAACACATTTAGATTTACTAATTTGCGTAGTAAAACAAAACAGTTTTGTTTTAGCTTAGATGTTTTTTTAGCCCAAAACAATTAGGCAACAACATTTCGGCTTTCACGCCTAAACCGCTGAACTGAAATGATAAAATTTGGTATAGGTTAACGGGCAAAGGCTACTTTTAGTTTTGAACATAATGGGGGATGGGAATACTATCGCCTTTGAAAGTTAATATGGGAAAATGTTTCAACATTTAACTTAGAGATATGACATTTAGCCCAAATATAGCACGAAACTTGGATTAAAATACTTTTTTTTTCAAAAAATGTTAGGGACAAAACCGACCATGACAGTATATTATATGGAAAAACGCTGTAGTCCACGCGAACGAGGTGCGGGCACAGCTGCTCTATATAAAACGTTTGCTTCCAATCTCAACACCCATAGTACTGGAGTGGGCTAGACAAATTAAGTTGATATCGGACCTGGTAATTAAGTAGAAGTTTGGACAGGTGGGCAGTCCTCCCCCAACAAATTACTTATTCATTGCGATCGTAAAACTTTGCGAAACAACTGTTTCGTTCCAGTTGAAATATTCACTAATACCTGAAATATGTAGGCCTGTTTATGAATTCTCACACTCATGTGTGAGTGATTTGTTGATTTGGATTCACTATTGTCTTTCGTTTCACTTATATCTTAATTAAATGTACATTATTTAGTTCAATTATAACGGTTTTTGTATTTGAATACTTCAAAGTAATGCCTGATATCGTTATCTTGGAATATTTTAAACAAATATGAAAAAATATTTCATAAATCTCTGAAAGTATGTACAAATGAATTAAAACGGTAATGTTTATTGTAACTGAACTAACGAGAAAACCCTACCGTAGTATTTATAATTATATGTATTTAACTAAAACTTATGTATCCTTACTAGAGCAATCATGACATATAACTTAAATAAATTCACTTAAACATTCACTCGATTAGTAAAACCACTGAACCACATTCGTGTTAACCTACCCCAACTGAGTAAGAAAAGATTCACACGAAAACCCGCCCATTGTCTCCCCGCGTTAAAATGTTAAACCACGTGCAGTTAACAGGCGCGCATAACCACGCATATGCATATAAATGGCGGCTCATAATTAGAGTAAAAGCGTCACTCGGATCTGAACAGTGTGTAGGCACCTCAAAGAACACTTACAATAGGTAATGTACTTAACGCGCGGTAGTGTAGTATCGTCATTACTTTGAGGCGTCATATGGAAAAGGGGTGGCGTGGAGACGCTAACGACGGGGATTTGTTGGGAGCTGTGTAATTGTACTGAACTCAATTTTAAGCACGCCTTTGGCCTTAGGTTACTTTCTTGACTATAAGTATCATAAGTATTAAGTATTAGGTCTCTTAAATGGGTAAATTCCTTAAGATGATATATTAAGAGCCGTTTTTCCGTTCTTGTATATGAGTTTACAAACATTCGTCCTAAAAATAATGTATTCGAATTTGTAAAAACAAATACAACTAAACTGTTATTGCTCACACTTTGATTAATTATTATTATGACGTGTAAAATACAGTCATTGTATTTAATTCGAAGTACAGTAAAAAGTTCTACACGTTTAAGACTTTGCCCGCTTTATATCGTTGACATATTGACTGCAACTGTTTATCTTAATATACTATCTTCCATACATTGATTTATCTATTTAACTCTGTTCATCTCAATGGAAGACACATATCTAGGTGGTTATTACAAACTAAATGCAAACACTGAATTGACTCCGGCCAAATATAGACATACTTAAAAAACAGACTTAAGAAATGACATTGATAGATTCTCCATAACCAACCAAAGCTACTTTTGTTTTATAAAAAAAATCTGTTTATATAATTTATTTTTGCTCCATAAAATTTAGACGTTAAAAGTCAAATTGGGTTAACTTCAAATCTCAAAAAAAACTAGCGACGTGCCCGACTCCACTCCTGTCACCTCGTGCCCCCGGCAAGATAAAGTACATTTAGATAAATGGAGGAGAGGCGCAACCTTCAGCCGGGTGGGCACTCCGGGCTAAACGACAGTCTTAATTTTCCCAAAGTAATAATTAAGAGTGAAAGCTGTTAGGGGCGAGCTTGCAAACTTCAGTGAGCGCTAAATTTTTAAACAAGCTTTAAGTACAAAGTCCGATACGTCGGGAGTTAATTGTGTTAATAAATAACGCCATCAGATAATCTGGATGCAAGTGGATTTATTTTTTACATTGATGCATTTGAACAAAAAAAAGCCTAATTCAGCTTTGATTCAATGATCATTATTGTTTAAAAATGATAAAATAATACATAAAATACGTTATCGTAAAATTTACGCAGTAGTAGTGGACTACTTTTAGACAGAGCTACAGAATAATCTGTACCAAAAATTAAAACAAACGATTTATGCTTTTATTTTTTGCGACTTAATTTCCAAACTCATTCGATCGCAAACAAGGAAACTTCTTTGCGATCAAATAACTTAATAATATCATTTTTTTATTACAGAAGTAAACCAAAAAACTGATCTCATAAATAAGTCCTTATATTTTTGGTGGACCTCAAAACAAACACACGCGTGTGAATACATGTATACGCATAAGTACAGACGAGCACTTGTGCCAGTTCGAACGTGACACAGGCGTAATCACATTACTTCCTTTTCCGCCAATTAAGGTTTCTTATTTGAGGCTTCGAACGGTACACTGATTTTGTTAATTTAGATTTACACCGGTTTGCCCCGCGCCCATTGTGTCATTTGTTCGAATGGAGGTAAATGACGTGCGTTTTGGCCCTACAAAGGTTTTCAGGTAAGCGTTTCGAACACCATACCTTGATGTACACGTAACTACATATATACTGCCATATATATATATAGCGCATCATATAGCTCTTCTATTCTCAAATTTGGAAAATCTTGATTTAAAAAACAGATTGTTTATCTTGCATTTTCTGTGTAAAAGGTAAACTCCAATATTTTGTGATTATTAATTTTTTTATTTGGTCTTTGTGACAAAGATTCTGGCTACTAATTAATATAATAAATATATAACAAATAACTTATTCACAAAGTTAACAGCCTCCTAATATACACTTGGCTGGAGCCTCTGTCTTATATTTTAGAGATATTTGCTCACTGTGTTACTAGAACATTACCTAAAGAAAGCAGAGGGCGTCAAAACAATAAATGGTCAATGGAAATTCTTCTCTGTGAAACTCCATAGTGTCTATCGATCAACGTTAAAAAAAGAAATGTTAGCCTTAATGTTATAGTGTTTAAAAACTGCTATACCTAATCAACGTTTGCGGAAGTAAACATGGCCGCAAAATAAATAATAGATAGATTTTAATTCGAACATGTTCTCATAAATATTTATTACGTGTTGAGCTTGACAGCCATAAATACATGAAAATACACAATGCTTCCTGCTTGCCGAGAATGTGACAGCCGAGTAAAAACGCGTACGTTAGCGTCAAAGGCAAACAATAGTACGCTACATACGTTTTATGCATATGCACATACGAATTGTATTTTCATCTAATTGTACAAACAATTACAATAAAATTATACATTACTGTAATAATGTTGTCTAAATACTGTGATATACTTATACAATTTGAAAATGCCTTATTATTGAAACATTTTTAAAAAACAAAAGTGACTCTACTTATCCGGTTGGGAGCGTTTACCATTAAGAAGGTCGGAACGGTCGGATAAAAAAAAAATATTTTAACTTCCGTATATACGAGTAGACATCGAAAATATTACATTGTTACAAGAAAGTTAATATTGTCATATTGTCAGATTGGAATAAAACTATTACCGTGTTTGAAATATTGATGATAAAAGAAAATCCACAAAGTCTAAGAATAAACCGAACAGAAGCCTATTCAGTGTGTTTACTATTTTTATCGTGTTGCAATGTTTTAAGTGGCATTTTCACTCACGTGAAAGAGTTTAAAAATCTTGGTTCTTTTAAACGTCCCTACTTTCACTGCACTGTCAACGTCAAACACTGTACAGTCTAACACACAAATAAAACAAAATGCGCAAACTGTTTCAAGTAAGCCTTCCGCTAACAAGTACCGTACTTTTTTGTCGTTCGCTTTCTTATTGTACTTTTGAGCGATAACGGAGCTTATAAGTGCTCGTATTACACAGATTTAAAGTTGCGAATCGAATGAAAGTCTACTGGCTGATCTAGCACACGCGGAAGCGGTTTATTAGTATTATAGTCTGTAAGATTTGATTTACACCTGACTGCTTAAGAAAACAGGAATATTTTTATGAATTTGACGAACAAAACAAAAAAAAATCATTAAATTGAAGTACTTAAAACCTGTCAGGCGTGTAACCATATTGATTTAATAACATTCAACATTAAGTGAACATATGAACAAAACACCAAGGTATTCAATATTGCTGACCAGTATTTTTACCCTACTTGTCATTAGATTTTGTTATTTAAGTAAATAAAATAATATATTATATCAATTAAACAATAAAGATTTGGATGTAAGGATGTAAATATAAAATAAAAATAAATATTTGAAAATATGAAATAAATAAATTTAAGATAAATATATGTGAAAGTTTGTAAGGATGTATGGATGTGTGTTTCTATTTCGATCTTTGATGAAAACTAGGTAAACAAAAAGAGTATTCTTTATCCCAAAATGACGCAAATGAAATTGCAGGCAACATCTAGTATGTTATAAAACAGAACAGTATTACAAAACTTTAATTTTTTTTTTCAAGTATGGATGAAATTATTTTATATTTCTCAAACGAAGTACATGTACAGTCACCGTCAGATATATCGGAGCAGACAAAATGACCAAATACTTCTGAACAGTTTAAAATGTCAATAAGTTCCATACACTACAAGCTACAAGGAAGTTTCCGGACAATTCACGTAAATTGGACTCGAGTTACGAACGACGTCAGTCTCAAGTTACTTGATCAAGAACAAACTAAATGATTAAATTTTTACCTTAATCGCTACCTCGTGTGTTCGGGATCACCTAAAAGTACCCACGATTCGCATATATTAGAAATCCCTAATTCATGAGGCTAAAAACAAAGCAAGTTGTCGTAGGAGCAAGAAATTTGCGTGTCCCATGTCATTCACGCCACACGATACTAAACGGCTGTTACTTTGAAGTGTTGACTGAAATAGTTTCTAAAATCAATACCGCTATTATGAACGACTGAATACTGTGATTAAAGGGAACGACTCAAGGTGTGTTCAAATAACAACAGACATAAACATAAATTAAATCAATGAATATCAATCATCAACTCGTAATAAATCGACTTGATCCCAAATTAAGGTGTGGAAACCAAAATAATTAGTACCACAAAACGGAAATATCAGAAAAGCATTAACTTCGTGTTTCATGTTTAAAAAAGATTGTACAGGATTTTCACAGCACTTATCTAATGAGCACTTCACTGGGCACATATTGTAGGTACCGTTAGTGTAAGACAGACTGAAAATCTATTACTATGTACTAGAAGCTTCTATGAAACATAAACAAGAAGAGATTCAATTAACCGCAATACACCAAGCAAACTTTTCACCAAACAATTAATAAATTGAATTTGACAGATTCAACCACGCACAGATGCCGCTTAAAATTAATACAAAACTAATTGATTCAAAAATAAATCTCAAATTATCGGTAAACCTTAGCGGTAAAAATTTCATTTGCAACGCGTAAACTGCGGTCGGGCCCCATTGCCACGTACACTATTGCGTAATTTAATGTGGTGGCCAAATGGATTTAACCTAAACACCATCATTTTGAATGCTAAATTGACTTCACTGTTTCGCATGAAATAATGGTTTATCAAAATAAAATCTGTCGATTAACTTGCGCTTGATATCACGGTTTTGAAAATTGGCAAGTCTAAGAGCTTCTCACACAAATAAAACATGTTTCTTTTTGTAAAAGAACTGTTAAAATGATAATAATAATTTATATTTTATAGTGCACAAGACTTTAGTGAACTTTATTACTTCCAAGCCAAAGTGTTTTCGATTATGAATTATTAAAAAAATTTAAGTAAAATATTAACGCTTCCTTATATCGCGGTGTCTCAGTTGGAAGAAGATAACGCGTGTATTGTGAAGGACGTGGTTTCAAATCCTACCGAGTAAAAGAAAATGCTTTCTTTTCTGTTTTTTTAACTATTGAAGAATGTATAGGCACAAGGGTACTACGCATTCATAGCTTATAAGCTGCTTAAATAAATTATATCATCGTTTGTCACAGAAAGTTATTTGTTTATTTTAGACAAGTAACTGCTCGTGACATTATACACGAGGAGTTAGTCTTTTCCAACAAAACATATAGTCTATGTTCCTGAAGGTGTTTGTAGCTTTCTAAAGGTGAAAGAATTTTGGAAATCAACTCATTATTCAGGACAAGGAAATAAAAATACAAATTTCCTCTTTATGATATTAGTATAGAATGCAATAATAATAACAAACCAATTTATCTAGCATCAAACTAGGCGTTTAACTTTTGTACTTTGGTGGTTAATAGGATAACTAACAAAGCTAAACATGTTGAAGAAACTTTTCCTTTTTTATTTTGCCTTCCCTTATATAAATTGTGCATTTAAACAAACAATACAAAAACTACTCATTAAACTGCAAGTCGTAACTACCAGTCTGAAGTGGGTCCGTGTAATTCAGTGTCCAGTTGACAGATGTGGGTCATTCTGAAGCAGATCGTGAAAGTAAGGTGGCGTTAGCACTAAACACACTGTCAGCCGTCAAATAAATATAAATAAACTTTCACATAGCCAGCAACCTATTTGAATATAAATCCAGATTACACACATTGTTTTTTCTACTCTACTCAAGACAGAGCCGAAAATTTGACTCAAAATATAATTTACACTCAGTAAAAATGATTACTGAGTCTCGTCATTCTTGCACTTTAAGAAAGAAAATTGATAAAGCACCGATTTTTGTTCACCAGGTGTAATTTTAAATTTTATCTAACCACTCACCACTTTATGGGAGAGATATTGATATTTCGAAAATATATCAAAAATAATTTTAAGATGTGGTTAATGTCATTACTTACCAATTATCATATTATCTTGTAGTATTAGCTCAAAAGCAGCGAAAGTATTTCACAGAAATCAGAAAAACCGACGGTATCGCAACTTTTAGAAACTAGACAATATAGAAAAGTTATTTTTCCCTAATCACCCGACCTGGATTCAAACCCGGGACCACAGAGATAGCGAGACGCCAAAGTCTAGCCCACTTTCCTTCCAGTCGGCTACGGAGATCTTCAATAAAAAAATGGGTAAGTATGACCACAGCTTTAAGTTTGCTGTATGCAGTGACGACACTAACAGAATTTCCCTTTCGCTAACACGCACGCTCTTTCCGACCGGACGGTTGTAGCAGCTACTGACATAACCGTCCGGAAATATCTCCGTAATCTTTACCAGCTATTTTATGTTCTAGTACAGGGCATAAACTTAACTTGAGACGTGCTCGTAATTAAACGTGAACTATGCACGGAACTGAACAAAAAGTGACAGAAAACCGTATAACTGAATTAAGTGGTATCCTTCTTAAAATCTTTTTAAGATGGCTTTATATAGTAAATTAAAGAAAAAGATATAGAAACTATTTTGCATAAGCTTGAAAACTAGCTTGTTCAGTAAAAATGTGCTTAAAGGATTTGGTTACTTCTTACTAAAACTAAGCATAGCAGTGGCTTACGATGAAATATTAATTTTGTACCTATATTATCTTTTGCTCTAAATTATTCCCTTTTAGCGATCCCTCATTTGTCTTTTTAATAAAATTGTGTTTAATTTGCAAAACGTGTCTTTATTTAAAATAGAGTCTTACTAAGTGATTGAAAAGTATTTTTTGTACTAGATTTTTACCTAGTTACACCGTTTAAATTGTTCAACGTCTAAGATGAACTCATAATGAAATTGCTTTTACTGTTTTCCACTTAGATCTTTTATAATACTCTGCGGATTTTAATTTGATTTTCAACAATATATAGTTTTTAAGTAAAATGGTTTTTGATGTTACATAATGTATAATACAAAATTTGGTACAAACAAAATAAAAATGTTTTAGTATGTACATTACACCCTTCTGAAACTGGGGCGGGTTGCTATTTTAATAACCAAACTAATTTTGTATTGAACTTTTTATTTAGTATACATTCATAATATACATATTTAGGTTTTCATATGATGATGACGACAACCTAAAGCATTCATATATAATATTTCCATAGTTCATTGGGAGAGTCTAGACGATTCCCGTATTTCTTTAAACGCATTCAAATAACATCTACAAACTTAAGCCGCCTCACCCAAGAACACATACTCAAACAACGTTCATAGATAATGCTCCTCCAGACAGTGTTTGCGGGGAATCAATAATCCCATAACACGCCATCCTTCAAAATCCATTTATGTGATATCACATAAAATAGTCAGCGGACCATTCTATTTATTCTTACTTGGACGGAGAAAGAGATCAAATAGCCTTTGTCCTACCCCCTCTTTACTTATTCAAACAAAATTACATATGCCTGCTCCCAGATCGCCATTGCCCGAAATTTTACGCGTTCGAGATAGTGTCATGAATATAAATCTATCGTAAAGGACACCACCGAGAGACAAGTGAGTGAATAGTGATGGGCGTGCGTCGTGTCACGCGATATTTATTAGTAACGCGTTATTTTATTACTTCCATATTTGTTTATCGGAAGCAATAGCGTCGGTATGCATAGTAATGAGAACTGAAAAATGGATATAATTTGATTTTTATACATAAAGTAGCGAATTAAGAAGGAAACTCCCTTTTATTTTATAATCGTATTATCATCATATTTGGCGTTCTTTTACATAAACAATTATAAGTAAATAATTATTTATTTTAACTTGCTTTTAAACATAAGTGGACACACATTTTTACTGTTACCGCACCCATTAACGTACTATCTGCATGACATAACGGTTGACTGGTAGAGAATGCTCCTAGCATTAAGTCCACCTTTTGTACTTTTTTTGTGCAATAAAGTTTATAAATAAATAATAAATAAATAAAATAAGTGGGTATGAATAGTCACCTAACACACTAATTACATAAATACTTGCCACGCTATAATTGATTTTACATAGAGACATAAATTTTTTACCCTTTACAGATACTAGAAAGTCATTGATGTAGATACTTTTAAAACCAATCTGTTCCTCCTCGTTTCGATTTTAGATACAAGACCAGCTTTGAAAAGTGTGGCGTGATAAAAAAACAGTGCTTACGTATTAGCAAAGTACTTCCCTATACTCGACGGAGTTTACGGCACAGCTCACTTTGCATTCTTTGGACGGGCGACCCTTTATGGCCGTTTTATAGACTCAGGTCCTTTTGCATAAAGCCTCAATACTCGGGTAAGTTCTCGAGTCAAGCCACCGCGCCTGTCTCGGTACGGATGCTTTTCCCAAACAATTTTCTGAAGAGTTCGTTATTCCTTCTCTTTCCTTTGAGGACATCTAGTTTTTCATCCGTCTGTAGAATGCTAAATTTTATCAGATTTACTACTCTTCGCCTGTGTCTTTGAATGTTTCAATTGTCAAAAAAGTTTTCGTCTAACTGTTTTGCTGGTTTTACAAATATTTTTACATTATTTCTGTACTCGTCCACAAATGGTGCTAAATTTTAACAACATCACTATTGTATAAAAACTGCTAACCAAGTGACGTGGATTCGAATCCCACCCAGGACACTTATCCATCCACCCATGATGCCTACTACTTCTAGCTTTTATAACACAAGTGTTTTTTTTTTATTTGTAAAAAGTGTATTTGAAAGACAGGTATTTGTATTTAGTATTTTTAGATACGTTTTTAAACATTTATTTGTATCTATAAAGTGGGTTTTTCTTGAAAAACATAATTTAAGTTTGGACTTTAAAGACTTATACAATCAGACACAATAGAAAATCAATTGTGTCTGGTTTTAAAGAGGACATTCGCTGTTACGAGGTTAAAGAGGTATGCACTAGAAGTGACAAACAATTATATGTAATCTTTGAACTAACTTAGGTAATGTATTTTTCGTCCTATTCCTTACAGTTCTAAAACAGAGGACGACCAATACGCTGACTGTTAATCTCTAAAGTTACGTTCGTGGATACTGATGTTAGCCCAGTTCTACGGACCTTCAGTCTACTTAAAACTATATTTACAGTCTTAATTAATTTCCTCCAAGAAAAGAAACACTATTCAAGGGGCAAGTGGATGTTTAGCGCCTGCAGCGATCTCTGTTAACTATTAATTCCATTTTCTTTTGCCAGAGATAACGAAACTCATTTAAGATATCTTGCAAACGCCTTTCAGTCGTTTTGGGGTGCAGCGAGTTCAAATGAACATGGAAAACTTGGAGTCGTCCATTGTACATTTTTTTTAAAACAATTAGGAACGGATTTTAAACTAGATCCAGTTTAACTTTTTCCAGTACACTATTATAGGAAATCACCTTAATATTAAATTTACTCAAAAATTACTAAAAACACATATAACTTGTTCCTATAAATATATCTTATAAACTCTAAAGTTCTCATGGCGTATTTAGTATTTGACTTTTGGGATGGGACCTAATAAAAATAATAAAACTATATTATCATTTACAATACCAAAATTATAATCTAAAAGAGGTTTTTCTAATCAGAATCATTTTTTTCAAACTTAAAGCATGATTTTTTAATTAACTAATAGAAAATGTGATATTTATAATAACTGAAATAATATTGTTTGATGTTTTCTCTCATAAATTACATCCATCCATCCATCCATCCATCAGCCTCTTTTTGTCCACTGCTGGACATAGGCCTCCCCTACAGAACGCCACAACGCGCGGTCCTGCGCTATCTGCATCCAGCGGCTCCCCGCACATCTGACGATGTCGTCAGTCCATCGTGTTGGGGGCCGCCCCACGCTGCGTCGTCCGGTACGTGGTCTCCACTCGAGGACCCTCTTTACCCAACGGTCGTCGGTCCTACGAGCGATGTGGCCTGCCCATTGCCACTTCAGCGTGCTAACTCTTCGGGCTATGTCGGATACACCGGTCCTTCTACGGATCTCCGTATTACGGATCCGATCACGTAGGGAAACGCCGAGCATAGCCCTCTCCATAGCACGCTGCGCAACTTCGAGCTTCGTTATGAGGCCAACATTCATAAATTACATATTACTAGTAAATTATGATCTGTAAAAAATGTATAAATATCCATTTTAACATTACTGTAACAAAAATAAATATCCATATACACAGAGCCAAACGACTCCATGGTACCTTTGTTCCTTAATACGTATTTCGTCTTAAGAGACCAAAGGTTTCTCTTTATGTCTAATAAAATTTTCTTCAAAGTATCCTTAATTGAAAATTCAAATTTATGCATAAGCTCTGATTGTAGGAACGGGGTTGTATGAAGAGCCACGGTCCGGGATACTAGCGTTTAAGAGATTCAAGCCTTCCTTGGCAAATTACGTAGATGGAAATTACCTTAGAGATTAAAAGGATGGCCTTAAATTAATCCCATGAATCTGCGGGAAAATTAATGCCATTGGTGCTGAGAATAGTTAAGGGACGTAGATTGAAAAAAATAATACGAAAATAATAGGTTTTAGCAACGAAATATTTAATAAAACAACAAATACTTATCTCTAATCCTCTTTGAGCAAAGGTATCTTTCTCATCTATGGTTTTATTTTCTCCAAAACTATTTTCTAGTAAAAATAAAAAATATTAGAGTCAGTCGAAATCCTAAATTACTAAGAGAAGAAAAATTCAATCTTTCAAACATTAAGAATCTAAGGGTCGCCTAACAAAAGCTGGACAGTGTGCGTTCACTTTACTTTTTTTTTATATTACACTTCAAGATTTACCTCATCCCACCTGATGTTACGAGCTTAAGGGCGACAAGTACAGCATAATAATAGCTGTTACTGGACTTGTCGCCCTTACCTTGAAGGCTTGACCCCTGCTACTAAAATAGCATCCCCAGGAGCTCTGGAAACCTTACTCACACACAGGAACACAAGAACACCGAAGTGATTGTTATTTGGCTGCGGTCTTCTGTAAGGTATTTCACCAGTCGGGCAGCTCCAGTTCAAGCGATAAATCGCTATGCTCTACCTCTCTTACTTAAACTTATCCAAAACATATAATGTTTATGTGTACTTTTCAGTGAGTAATAATAAACTAATAGAGGTATTAGTTGCTTTCATAGTAGTCAATAATAATAAGCAGTTTTTATGATAATGGAAAATGCTTTATAAAAAGTAATTACACGTTATTAAGCAGTTATTAGAAATGTACTTGTATTTCAGGTAATTTCTAAACAATCAAAACTAAACTACTACTTTTACAGATTTCAGTCGACAATAATACATTTAATTGACTAATACCTCAAACATTTGGTAGTTACGAATTTTATCCCACACTTAACTCTACTTGAACTGGTGTTTTATAACAATTAAAATGAAACTTGAATGAAATACAAAGTAAGGACCGATTAAGTTATTTACACAAGCACGAACTAAGTATAAGGCGCTTGAGCCTAAGAAAGTGAAACTTTTGCTTACTTTAGTTATTGATCTTAGGCAAGTCTTGAAACTTTACGTTACTTAGTCGACTTTCTTTAAAAATTAACGAGGATTGTAGAGAACTTCAACTTGAGCAGTTTATACGTGTTAGTCATGAAGAGATTAAAACTGTTTCTGTTAGCTTTAAAAAAAATTATAAGCCTTTATTGCTGTTTTCTTCTTTACAATATTGTGTGTATCATAATTATAATCAATTCATTTATTCATGTTGGTTACAAGTAACACTTATGCATCGTAAAATGAATATAAACCAAAATTGAAGCTACAGCCGGTTCAGAACATTAGGTTCCGAGAAGAACCCGGCAAGAAACTTTGTCGTTATCCTAATCTTTACAATATTTTGGGCTAGAGAACTTAATGTATACCTTGCTGCTCTACTTTTATATAAGACAATACTAATCAATTTACATTTTATCATCGGCAATCGGGTTGTTGCTTGTAACAGTTTGTCCTGCGACAAAGGCCTCCTCTAAAGATTTCTATGTTTCTCGATCCCTGGCTTTACAGGTCCATTTGGCTCTTGCTATTTGTTTTATGCCATCTTCCCAGCGTTTATGCTCTGTTAGCTTTTGGCTGTATTTTAATATGCCTTTATTAATTACATTTATAAACCTGCAATAGTTTTATAAAATATAAAAATAATAATATTGGACAACATCACATACATTGCTCTGATTCTGTGGTAAGTAGCTAAAGCACTTGTGTTACAGAAATCAGAAACAACGACGGTACCACAATACCCAGACCCGAGACAATATAGGAAAGTTCATTTTCCATATTGACCCGACCGGGGATCTAACCTGGAACCTCAGAGATGGCGCGACGCCAAAGTCCGGCACGCTCGCCTCTCGGCTACGGAGGTCGTTATATGGACTTGTGTTTGTTTTAATTCCGTGCAAAATCCACATCCTACCATTGGAATATTGTCTCGGGCCTGGGTGTAGGTACTGTCGATGTTTGATTTCTGTAACTCACGTGCTTTAGCTTATAACCACATAATCTCAGCAATGTATGTGATTTAATCCTATTATACGAGTAGGTATTTATTTATTGTACAAAAACTAGTCAGCTGAAAATAATAATTGTTCCGCGGAAAGGCCCACTTTATTCAAATCAAATACAAATACAAATACAAATACAAATAATTTATTTGTAAAACATAGGTGGTATTACAGATGTTGCTGAAGATTATTGTGTCACTATGCCTTGTCTTTCACGGACGTACAAATTAAAGATTCCAAGATTACATTAAATGTCGTAGGAAAGTATAATAATTGATGTCATAGTCAGTAGTTCATAATAATTAAGTTCATAACAAGCGCATAATGTCCAAATTAATTAATTACAATAATACAAATGTCAATAATAATTAAATAATATTACAATGATCGAAATGCACATTAAATAAATACAATATTTTATAACAGGTCAATATAAATTTCTCAATTATATGTCAATGTTCATTTTGATTCTAAATACTCATTGACGGAGTAAAACGCATTTTCAATTAAATAGGTAAACAATTTTTTCTTAAATATTGCAGGGTCATTACATTGTTTTATTGTGTTGGGAATTTTGTTATAAATTTTTGGCGCCATAACAAACACACTTTTGCTATAAAGAGCGGTTTTATGTTTTATGGGATTCACAGTGCACAACAACGTACGATTTCGTTTTCTGTTGATAATTTTAAATAGGTCAGGATTTTGTCTAACAAACAGAGCTAATTCAAATATATATAAGGAGGGCATTGTCAGTATCTTCAGTTCTATAAAATGTGGCCTGCAAGTGTCGGTTTTTTTAAGTTTGCACATTGCACGGATGCATCTCTTTTGACACCTAAATACTTTTAACCAATTGGTTGCATTACCCCAGAAAATTATTGCATAACGCAACCTAGTTGCCACAAAGGCGTGATAAGACGCTAACAGTGTTGAGATACCAACTTTACACGATAAAAGATACAGGCTGTACGAAGATTGTGACAGTTTTTTACATACAAATTCTATGTGACTTTGCCATTTTAAATTGTCGTCTATATGTAAGCCTAGAAATTTCGTGGTCAAGGTTGGTTCAACAAATTTACCATTATGTTCAATTTGATTCAGACTTTTGTTTCTTCTTTGCCCGAACTCCATTATTTTAGTCTTTCCTATGTTTATGACTAGATTGTTTATTTCTAACCACATAATCAATGACTTTAGGCTATCGTTTATAGTGTTGTAACTATTTGAGACAATCGTGCAATCATCTGCATACAAAACAATTCGGTCATCTATACATTGGGAAATGTCATTAATAAAAATCAAAAACAAAAGGGGACCCAAAACGCTGCCCTGAGGCACACCACGGGTGACTGTTCTAGGGCTGGACTTATAGATAGCTTCCGTCTTGGTTTTGGCGCATATTCTACTAATGTGGGTGATTTGAGTCCTATTGCTTATATAGGAGCGAAGGAGCTCTAAGCAGTTGCCTCTGATGCCATAGGCTTCAAGTTTCCTCAACAGTAGTTGATGATTCACCAGATCGAAAGCTTTCGACATGTCCATGTATATGGCAAATACAGGGTTTCTGGAATCAACTCTGGGATAAATTAGATTCAAAAATTCATAAATCGCAAGGCTAATTGACATACATTTACGAAATCCTTTCTGTTCGTTTATAAATAAATTATTATTTTCAAAGAAACTGTATAGATTTTTGTACAGAACCTTTTCAAAAATTTTTGAGAAAATTGGTATCAAAGCTATAGGTCTGTAATTTTTTATATTTAGCTTATCTTCTTTTTTGTAGAGAGGTTTTATGATTGTTGTCTTAAGTAGGGACGGAAACACACCCTGTTCAAAACAGATATTGATGATATAAGAGAGGATAGGAGCAATAGTAGAGCAGACATGTTTTAAAACCAATACGCAAATATCATCATATCCAGTACATTTAGTATTTTTCAGATTTCTGATAATGGTGCAAACTTCGATAGGGTCTGTTGGGCTTAAAAAAAAGGATCTCGGGTTGCTGTCGATATATGATAGTGTTGACAAACTATTTTTAGAAGTTTGAGGTAAATCATGATCGATATAGTAGTTATTGAAGCTTTCTGCAATTTTTTTAGGATCTTTAATTAACTTGTTATCAACCATTAACTGGGTAATATTTTCTTTTGGATAATTTGGTTTGTTGTCATTTAAAACATTCCAGGTGGCCTTACTTTTATTCTTTGAATTAAGAATATAATGGTTGTTTCGAGCTTTCTGTGTCAGTTTTATAATTTTATTGAACCTGTGCGAATACGATTTGAAGATTTCTCTATCATTTGGATTCTTTGTGTGTCTGTATTTCCATAGAAGAGAGCGTTTCCTTTTGCTACATTTCTTAATTCCAGAAGACAGCCACTTGGGCTTATTCTTAACTTTTACAATGATTTTTATGACAGGGAAACACAAATCATAAAATAACTTGAACAAATCATAAAATGCTTCGAATGCCTTATCTGCTCTATTAGTTTGAAATACTTCACTAAAAGAAAGAGCACTAATTGAGTCACAGAACTTTTTAACATTCTCTTTTGAGTAGTCTCGCTTAAATATAAACCAATGGTTAAATAAGCAGGTCTTCTTTACCGGGCAGTTTAAGACTTGGGCCTTATGGTCAGATACACCTAGCTCATGGAGTTCACATTTAGCGCCTCGAATATTATGCAAGATGTTATCTATACAGGTACCGCTTTTCGGTCTTGTAGGTGTTCTTACGGAAGGTTTTAGTCCATATTCCAAACAAAGCTGGCCCAATTGATTTCCCGGGTATTTTAGCACCTTGTATTGTTCATCAAAATTTCAAATTAAGACGTGCTTACTTTGAAATTTTGATTACCATCACAGAATATTTACCCATTTCACCTCCCACGAAATAAAATTCGGTGCCCCACAGAGTTATTGTAATTAATATATTCATGATTTTGGAACGACCCCTAATTGGGTAAGGTGAAAGCAATGGGGTGTGAATGAAAATGAAATGCAAAAAATGTTTCTACATTGATACTTTTACGGCTGCGTCATAATAAAATATTTTGAAAGGGTTAATTGTGATTAAATGGCTAGCTCAAACTTGTGTTTGTTTTTTCGATCTGTTAAAAATTCTATACTTACCGACATGTTTTCTCTAATTATTATTTATAAAATAAGCTCGCTCGCTCGCAAAGCAGCTCTTTCGAAAAGATCTGAACCTTTGCAAACTTCATAAATTTTTACTGGTAGGTATCCTCATTTCTTAGTGATTTTGACAGTAACTGTTTGTTTTATTTTTTTCATTTATGTATTTTACGGAACTAATAGTCTCGTATTTGGAACGTTTTCTTTTGCAACATGTTTTTTTTATTTTCTAATATTTTTTGGCATTTTAAAATATATCTTATAATAATAAATTCGCTTGGTGTCTGGCTTGCTACTCGTAATTGGTCATTATGAAACTCTATATCAACCTACATTTTACGTCCTAGAACAGTAGATGCTATGCAATGGTTGGTGCGGTGATTGACCACTGAAACCAATTTCTTAAGCAGTTTTCATTGTTATTTTTATATTAATGACAAAGATGTTTGGACTTGATAGCATTAAATATTTACACTAGACATAAGCTATATTGGTTATATTTTTTTGCATGTTACCATGTGTGTACGTTTTGAAAAGAGTAACTATCGAATTTCATGCCGGTTCTTCTCAAAAAAAACAACATTCCGAACACGGCGGTAGTTTACTTAAGTCGACTATTCATGCTTTTGAAAAAGTCTACATGAAGAAAGACAGTTTTTATTTTGTCTATTAATGTTTAAAGATAAAGAAGACTTAAAACACATATTTAAATAAAGACCCAAATATTCGTACTCGGAGTAATAACAATCAGTATACTAAGTTGGGTACTCAGCGGAAACACACCGCGCCTTATCAAGCTTCCGTCGTTATGATATAAACGTCAAGTCTTTATTTATGCCGCAAGAGGGCGAGTGTGCGCTCGCATTTATTAACTAAGTAATAGATATCACTCTGTATTCCGGTGATCATTATCGTGAATTGAAAATTGTTTCGGCAAATATGTTTGCAATCAATTCTTTCGGAGAAACATTTTCGGGAGCAAAGTGTGTTTTGTTGTTTTTCTTACGTGAGGAGGTTTTTTGGCGGGTGATAAACCAATTCACATTGTTGTAATTTGATTTTAATGATGGAGGGTTTTATAACATAAATTTGACGTTCGTGATGTTGAGAAGCCTGCGTACAGTACCATTATTTTTATACGGTGGTTCAAGAATTCATCCCTACTAATCCCTACTAATTTATAAATGCGAAAGTAACTCTGTCTGTTTGTCTGTATGTCTGTTACGCTTTTCTGCTTAAACCTCTCAACCGATTTTGATGAAAATTAAGGGGGGGATGGGGGTAATACCACCTTTGAATGTTTATATGGATTTTTTTTTATTTTTGAAGTTAGAGATATGAAATTTGGCACAAATATAGCTCGAAACTTGGATTAAAATATAGACTACTTTTTATTTTGAATATTACGGGAGAAAGGGGTAAAACTGACCATGAAAGGATGTAGTCCACGCGAACGAAGTCGCGGGCACATCTAGTTTCTTATAAGAATTCAAAATGATTTATGTGAGATTAATTAAAACGTTTGGTTTGGGCTATTAATACATGTAAGATAAGACAATAAATTAGTAATTCAAGTAAATTTCAATGTTTTATGTCAAAAGTTCAAAAGTAAGTTTTATTAAGTTTATTTTCAGGCTAGCTTCGTTTCTTTAGTCCTTCGCATTTTTCATCATCTGATGAAAAATGAACATGTCGCTAAAGTAAAAGCTGTTTAAATTATGAACGTCATTAAATAATTATGTTACGGAATATTATGATAACATTTAAAATGAATCGTTTTGTACTTTAAATGACTGGTATTTCTTATATGACTCTTGCTAAATCTTACAAAAACATTAAGCCTATATCGGAACAGAAAAAGTGTCATTTATTTTCAGCTTAATTCAACAACTAATCGGTTAACTTGTTCACTTCACTCACAAAATGAAACTGACCCAATTATATTTGAATACCTACGTTTGAATAAATAAATACACGCGTGTACAATAATCCCGTATACAAATACGCATGTTTTTAGGTTAATCGAGTTTGTTAGCGCTAAATTCTTAATTACGCAAATGGTGTGATGATGATTAACACTTTTCACAATTTAATAACAGTTGTGGGGAATGCAAACGACCGTCTAATCAAGAATATTAAGTGACGTGTTTTTGATAACTCGGCTCATGTTTCGCAATTTAGGTTTTTGTTAAAAAAGAAGACTTTTTAAATAACTGTAATATTCTGACTAAATTTTTATATATCTAAAACAAAGAAGTAGTTTTAAATCTCGTGGGAAACAAATTTTAATGTGCGAGTTTTTGCCAGTCTGGTTAGGACATCGCTGGCTTGAATCACCGTGATTGTCCGACTTGAATCATGATTTAATGCTTCAAAGGAAACTAGTATTTAATTAGTAGGTCTGGTTATCTTTTGTTATGGTAGTTATGCCGAGCCGAGTTTCCAATAGCATCACCATTAACGGCGATGAGGTCCAATCGGGGGGTTTTAGTAAGTAGTCTTGCCCTTCTCAGGGCGGGGAGTCCAACACACGCAGTCACTTCCCTCGGGTGACGGTACGGTACATCAAAGTATTTCTTCTCGTTAAAAAAAAAGGTCTGGTTATCTTATTAGTGATGCGGTCAAACAGCAATTGCTCCGATACCCAGACTCATTAAACTAAGACCACAGTTGAAACAGACTCCAAGTTCTATAATGTATGCACAACTGGGATACAAGCTAATATAAAAAAGAAAATAATATAATTTAGGAAGGCAGCAATGATGACTTTCGTTATCACTCAGAAAATTTTAAACCAGATAATAATTTTAAGCCTTTACGCAATGTACCTCTGTAAAGACATCAACTAACGCGTTGAGATTCACATCTCATTTACCTCAGTCCAAAGAGCCTTTAAAATCACATCCTCCCACCCAGGTGTGGTAAACATTTCATTATTTAGTAATCTCTTTATCCTTCTGCGTCGTTAATTTTTTCGTTGTCAGTAGCAGTTAGTTATAAAAGCTGAAATAATTTAATAAAAGCGTTATATCTTTGTTGGGTCACGTAAGAGGCGCTTTGGGGAAAATTACATTTTGTTTGGCCACGTCCACGGCGGGGGACAACTCAGTTAACGAATGTTCTGGATTCTTGGTAATTCTTTCATATCTCGCCGATCTTGGATAGATGAGCTCGGGTGCGCTCCTGGTAAATAGTTTGCTTTGTTTTTGGTTTTGTTTCTTTCGTAAATGTGTGACTGACATTTTAAATAATGATAGAACAGCTTTTTTTTTGTTTTTTTTTTTTAAATACGTTGAGACTGAGTATTGATGAAAAGTTTGAAAACATGAAAACAGCAGACAAAATTTTCGACGTGGCATCTGTTTTTAAAAAAATTAGCTTAAATCCTATAAGGACCACAGCTTTTACAATTTTCATTGGCTTTGGACTTTCGATCAAGGAACAAGGACTCATATTATGGTGCTTATATAGTGAACAGGTATTTATAAAGGATTAAAGTTAGAACTTTTCAAAATAATAATATATCTTCGTATTTCTTCTACCTCTACTTTGTCTCTGTTTTTTTTTTCAATTAACAAAAAAATATTTGCAATAACACTTTTAATGCCCTGCTACAATGGTTAGATATCATTTGAGTTCTGTCAAAGTCTACTAACGTTTAATGATTTAAGTGGAAACAAAGGCAAAGGCTAACAAAGTCCCCCAGTTTGTCAAAGAACTTTATGTCAAATTTCACTTCCCAAAAAACGTTACCCGCTGGTTTAATTTCAGAAATGAACCCACAGATGTTTACTTTGGAAGTTATTCACTAAGACAAACTATTATTGGCAACTTGGTCAAGTAAACTCCAATTTATAAGGCATTACCTATCTTTTATCGCCACTTTCTTTTATCTTATGTTAGAGAAACTAGTATGAAGAGAAAAGAATTCTTATAGCTGCAATTCATAAAATAAAGTCGTGTTATTAGTAACCTTTAAATTAATAAACAAAAAACGGACTCATTATGTGTTAGTATTATTTCCAAAAAACATTTAAATAAAAGATAAAGTGAAAATCATAAATTATTTTACTTTCACATATTCGTCGATATAATTAGTGTGTGCAACACCGAATACAGACTTATTTTCATGCCAGAGCTTTAAAATAATAACTTGCCAATTTGTAAACTCTCGTTAGTGAACTCTATGCGTTTAAAGGTTGATATTAATGACAAATATAAGCGCGCATCAAGAGTGGCAAAGAACCTACAAAAACTAAAGAAAATATAGAGTTGTTTAATTTAGAAATAATTTTTTTTCTTCGGTTCATTTTGTTTTGTCAAAGTTCATGACATTTGTACAATAATTATTCTTAAAACAAACAACCTAGTTTTTACATAAAACATATTTCTAAGTATGCTTTTTTAGTTAAGTACGAAAGTAATTATTTAATAAAATGTGTAACAACTACGACCTCCGTAGCCGAGAGGCGAGCGTCGCGTCGTCTCTGAGGTTCCGGGTTCGATCCCCAGTCGGGTCAACATAGGAAAGGAACTTTTCTGTATTGTCTCGGGTTTGGGTGTTGTGAGTCCGTCGTTGTTTCTGATTTCTGTAACACAAGTGCTTTAGCTACGTACCGCAGAATCAAAGCAATATATGTGATGTTGTCCAATATTTATTTATTTATATTTTATTACGATCTAAATTAAGGGTATCGTGATATCATTACAAACCATTACATATTGGCAGATCAAGGTTTTAATCGAATTGAATAGACTGTGTCTCGCAAATTTAGAAAAAAACTTTTTGTATTAAAATTAAATAATAATCATATTCAGGGATTACATTAATGTCTTTATCCATACATTTGTTTGGATCTGAATTCCGTACTTATTTCGATTTCGAAGTACGGCCGGAGCGTCCGCAAATCGAAACATTTCATTAATTAAGCGTTCTCATTGCAAAAATCCCCGACGCCCCGTATAGTTAATTACAGTTTTATAGAAACGTATATCCCAATAAAAGAGGGCGAACAAACTTTGCCTCAGTGGCCGTGCACGTACATTATTTCAACATTAGGGAAGTTAGGGCCCTGCCACACTGTTATGCGATACACTGATTACTTAGCAGAGCGCTACAAAATGCATCAAAATATTTGCTATCGAACTATTATCAGGAAATAGAATAACATATATCTTAAGTAAAAGCTGAATAAGAATAGGTTTAATACTTAAAGAGACAAGGTCTACTACATAGTATACGCTATATGTCAAATTAGTCGCATGATATGACAAAAATTTTAAATTTTTGATTGGTTGATAGCGTATGTTCTTGTATTTTATCGATTTTGACATTTGTTAAGAGCGCGATATAATTTGTTCGTGTGGAGTATCTTAAGCAGCATAGCCGAGTAAACCCTATATTTCTGTCTCACTCCAGAAAACTGTTTTTTTTTCTATGGAAGTTGGTTAGTCAATGTACCAACATAATCAATTTGATTTCTCTGTTTAATTTTAGGCATTATATTTTTTGCGAAAATTAAAATACGTATTTAAATATTTAGACTAACGTTGCTTTACCTGCAATGTTTTTAAATTTTAATTAATAAACTAAAAATTCCCAATTTATACTTTAACTGTTTTTGACAGCTAAGCCGAAAAATAATTTTAAAGATTAGCGCGTTCTTGTTCAATTTTGCTTGCAAAAAAATGAGCAAAAACTTATGGACATACTAAAACAATTCGAATAAGTACCTGTTGTGCATTAATTACGATGCCCAAAGTTTGCTAGGACCATAATTTATGACGAGTGTGGTCAACATTGAGGCGATGACTATCAGATAAAAGCAATATCTTTCAGACAACCTAGGTAGAGAAAATAGTAGGCATCGAGAAAAGGGTACGGTCGTTCAAAATATAAATTGATATAATATTAACAAAAAAAACATAATGTGCAGAATGTGACCACAAACATTTTAAGCAGTCTTTTTTTTAAATCTAATAAGCTGCGATGCGCCAACTAAAAGTATCTCAGTGAAACAAGCGAGTTGCACCCTCCCGCAACACAGTCCGCGTCTGTGAGAATAAAATACCACAACAAAATGTGCAAAATGTTAATTCTAACCCTTTATAAGGACGAATGAGGTAACTCGGACACGTGGCGGAGACCCGAATGGAAATTAGGATGCTGTGGACGATAACATAAAAGTGGCACTCGAGTTTGATTTTCCGGCTCGGACGTTAAGCTGGGATTTTAGCGCGTTTGAATGAGACAAAGAGGAAAGATTGGATAGAACTGTTTTTCCTTTGTGTCTCACTTGACATTGAAGATATTATAGCATGTTTCATTCACGTGATGGATACTTAGTTATTTGTTATGTACGAGTACTCTATACAAAAAAAGAGGGACAAAACAATTAGTCGTAAACTATAGTACCAGACATTTGTAATCTTTATAATAAACTAGCGGTCCCGGCGAACTTCGTTTCGCCTTAGAGGATTTTCCCGCTTTTCTGTTGAAAGTTTTCCAGAATTTTCTTTCCTCTAAACCTAACGGAGCCCGAAACCTTTCCAACGAATGCAAAACCGTCGAAATCGGTTCGTGCGTTCTGGAGTTATAGCGTCAGGAAGGAAAACCCGAATTATTTTTATATAGTAGACTAACTGTTATCTGCGACTTCACCTTATACATTATTTAAATTTATTTTATCACTAGTTTTTACTCAGGTATCATAGAATAAATAAGTAATGCGGTAAGGATGGTTATACTATCATAAATTATAACTGGAACGTTAGTATAAGCTTGCAAAAAAGAAATTATTATTGCGAGAAAGGTATATCAAAGAAAAATAAACAACATTAATCTTCAATTGTTACGTAAAATAAACCTGTTAATACTAGCATACTTCCACAGTTTTACGCGCCGACCGCAATCCATGTACACTGAACTGGTCAATATTCCCGGCACAAGTTTTGATGTGGCCACGCAAAAGAGAAATATTTTCATAATCGCTTTTTGGACTCGAAAACACACGAAGTTGCCAACAGTATTTGCGGTTAGGTTCCGTTTATACGTTAACAGTCTGTTTTTGTGATAAATATTGCGGGATTGCGGCCTGAGAATGCGGGAATGGGCTCTGTTTGAATGTGATTTGTTGGATTACTTTTTGATTCTGATTTTTGCACAGTGAAAAGTAAGTCATACTAGACATTTTGAACTTTGTGCCGCCCTCCCTCGAGCAAAGAACTAATATCAAGCTGCAACTGCTTATCTTATCTTATGGATGAATCACAATTTTACATATTTCTTTTTCTACACATTTCTTTAAATTGACAAATATTCACAAGTTGGCAAAATTGTTGTTAACTACAATGCGCACTAGGATCTACAGTTGGTTTAATATTCGAAAATACATTTATGTTTTAAATTCTCATAATTCCTTTGAATTAATTTTACAATTTATATGCCACACTGTATGTCTTAGTGCAAAAAAAGTTATAAGTTCAGCTTTATTTGTAATATGAATGACTTACGTTCCGAACCGGAGGTAGCGTCATTTGCATTATATAGGCGTTTCTTAAATATAACTGATTTAATTTACATGAATAAAATTTTTTTTAACTTGAACTTACGCACATGATCTAAGGGCGAGCGAGCGGAATAGCGTCTGTCCGCCGCACATTAAAGTGTTGCGTGATGTCTGAAGTGTCATATTCGATTCCCGGCCTGGTCATTATGGAAAACTTTTCTGCATTGTCTCGGTTCTGCGTGTAGCGATGCTGTCGTAGTTTTGGATTGCTGTATCACAAGTGCTTTAGCTGTTTACCATAGATTCAAAGCAATGTATTTGATGTTATCCAATATTCAATATGTACTAATATTATAAAGCTGAAGAGTTTGTTTGTTTGTTTGAACGCGTTAATCTCAGGAACGACTGGTTCGAATTGAAAAATTATTTTTGTGTTGAATAGACCATTTATCGAGAAAGGCTTTAGGCTATATAACACTGCAACTATTAGGAGCGAAGAAATAATGGAATATGTGAAAAAAAACGGGGAAAATTATTCATCCTTGAGGGCTTCCGTTGCATGCGGGGTTGAAAAGGGGGGTAAAAGTTTGTATGGAAACCGAAATCCACGCGGACGAATACGCGGGCGGCCGCTAGTTATTTAAAAAATTCAAGGTCTAAAGTTTGGATCTGAAGTGTCTTTACTATACTATTCAATGCAAATAATACTAATTGAAATTATTACTATTAAAAACTTGTAGTTGCAATTTTAAAATGGGTTTAGTAATGTACACATTTTTGAAAAGTCAAACAAAAAATAATTTAATTTATTAAAATACAAGATCAAAAATTCGCCTCTACCTTTCTCCTTTCTCGCTCTTATTCTTCTATTTTTTCAAGTGAATATTATATTCTTAAATCAAATATTCCTTTGTAAATTTGTTGTTTTACACAATATTTTTTGTATGAAGATATTAATTCGTTTTAAATGACATTGCTGAAATTGGAAAAGTTTTAAACGTTCCTGAACTAAACAGTTGCTCATAAACACCATAACGCATCTAATAGTCCTAACAAATCCAAAAAGAGGGGAAAAGTAATCTACCATAATGCCTTGTTTTAATTTCCAGTCGTAAATAATAATTTGGTCAATTTTCCCCATACAATTTCGGTTGCGTGCTCAAAGTTTTTATTAGAATTTTATTGTTATTTAGGCGTGTTTGTTCCTTGTTTCAGATTACATCGGAGGTTTTAAAGGAGCCACGCGCTAATGTGAGTTTCCGAATTTCCCTTTTATTTATTGTACGAAAATGTAATTGAATTTCGCCCGAACCTGAGAATGAGTGCAGTGGCGTAAATAACAAAGTTCCACGTCCAGTGCGTGTGTAATAACGGGCCCAAGTAAGTAGATAGCTGGAGTAATGCGGACGGAACTGTCCGGAAAGTTTTAGAGAGGGAAATTTTGGTCAACGCGAAGGTAGCCGAAACTATGAGCGTTAAGAAACTTTTATGAGCGGCCTAGCCATTTAACCGCGAGTCAAAAGCTAATCCCACTAGCCGTCGGGCGGCAACAACGCACCTGAGACCGGCCTTTTTATTTCTGTTTCGCATTTCCACCTAATTTTAGCCCACCACAGAGGCTGCAAGGTGGGCTGAACTTTGTCGGGCGTCATAAATTTATTTAACGGCCCGAAGGCAATAAGAGGCGGAGTGTAAAAAGAAAAATACGATACCAACGTGCCTAGCCGTTATTGCAATTAAACAGAGGAAGTAAATCTTTCAATACGAGCGGCGAGCGTTCGCCTCCCGCTTCCTGCCTTAATTTATCGCTTTGTTTTAGTCGGCAGCGTCCCATTGACGGATTGCGATGTGTTTGATTAAAAACGCAACTTGGCCGTCACCCCTTTCGCTCGATTCTAATCTCAGACTCTCCAGGTTTACGTTACGTTATCTGTTCTGCTCATTGCACATTGGTTTTTTTGATAGCCATGATAAACAATCGACAATCTTTTTCTTTTTTTTAAGGCGCTGGCGTTTTATTTAAGATATTTGAATTATGCAAACTCCGAGTGAGAAGTAGTTTGAAAACAATTTATGTAGGTTCTTACAATTTATCGCGTTTTAATCCGTCTACTGATCTTGCATGTCTTTCTTTTTGTATAGTTAAACAAGATCCCGACCTCGGCTTAATAAATGGTAGTTCCTTAACAGCTTCGAACGTGCTAGTAAATATCACCCTGTTATCTACGAATGACGAATTATGAATTATTGTACCTGACATTTGACATGTTAACTAACAGCCATATAGAGATTTACCTATAACTGGAGAGTGGCGCTAGCTCTGCGCTGTTGTAAGCACACAACCACTATCGCTCTTCGGAAAAAAGGGAAGTTACAGTGGAAATAATAATAACCAGTGCAAGTTTCGCTAATATAAGACTTTTATTTTGTCACGGAGTGTTTTAGTAAAAAAATATTCACAACTTAATAAGAATTAGTAATAAAATAAGTGTTAAAACAAAACTCATTAGTGTCAGTGAACAGTTAATTAAACAGTGCACAGGGTAGTTAGGGATAACAAAATTAGCCGTAACCAACCTCTTCACAAAACTTTCACCTGGCTTGCTTCATTAACTTCCCAAATTCGAACTAAACAGTCAGACAACCATAGCCTAGTGGTAATCGGTTGTCACTCCCCAGTGATTGAACATAGTGCGTGCGTTCGGATCCGGACCGTTCCATAGAAAATATTTTTATTATTTTTTATTTTTTTTTTCACTTTTTTTTATTTTTTTAGCTTTTTTTTTTCGCCTTTTTTAACATGCCGAACATACAGCGCTCTCCTTTATCGAGCCAGCAGTGCTCGTCCGATACAGAAATACCATCTGGCTCCCACGATGTCGCTGCTTGCGAGTATGTGGGAAGGAGGCAGAAGCGCCGTATGATTGTTTCCCCACATGCCGCTACTGATGACTTTGCTTTGTCGGAGTTTCGACAGGAGTTCGCAAGCTGTATCACGGAGATGCGTGCGTTCCGGAAGGAAATGGCGCAACTCCGAGAGTCGTTTGCGGCTGTGGGATCGCGCCTGGACACCGTCGAGAAGAGGCTTGATGCGCTCGAGCAGCGCCAGTCGGGGTGCGACATCGGGGGTACAGCTGATCTGGAGCGCACCATTTCGCAGCTCAGGACTGAGCTGAATGACCGCGATCAGGAGGCCCTCCTCGCGGACCTCGAGTTGGGCCAGCTACCAGAGGAGAAGGGCGAAAACGTCATTCACTCCGTTGCTGTTCTCGCCACGCGCCTGGGTGTGACGCTGGAGGATCGAGACGTGGTGTTCGCGGAGCGCGTGGGTCCGCCCCCCAGCGAGGCCAGTGGCCGACCGCGCCGCGTCGTGGTGCGCCTGGCGCGCCGCCAGCTGCGCGACGAGCTGCTGCGCGCCGCGCGCGTGCGCCGCCCCGTCGCCGCCGGCGCCGCTGGAGAACGGGTCTACGTAAACGAGCGCCTCACCCGGCCGAATCGCCAGCTGTTTCACCGAGCGCGTGAGGAGTGCCGCAAGCAGCAGTGGCGCTACACATGGACCAGGCGGGGACGCATCTTTGTCCGCCAAGCGGATGGTAGGCCTGCGTTTCAACTCCGCTCGGATGATGATTTCATCCGAGTATTTGGGCCGCGGGCAATCTGACTACCCGTCTGGAAGAGAAGGAGATTTCTAAAATTGGCCATTTGTATGTTTCTAATTTTAAGTGTTTTGTTTTTATTTATATTTTATTTATATTTCATTCATTGTTTAAAATCCTACGGGTTTCCCTTTGTACTTCCTACAAGTCATATGTGCAATATTATTTTTTCTTATGTGTATGTAATTCTGGTCTTTTACTTGCCAGTTGGCAAACTTGGACACAAATACTTGGGTAACGAAAACCACAAACTAAATTTTTATTTATATTATAATTTACTAATTTTTAACACACACGGATACAGACAGAAACATCACGACTACACACATTCTTTGGAGCTGTTATCTTACATAACACTTCACCTTATGTACAAGAGCTTAAACAAGACTTATAATGTTGAAATTTACTTGGTTCTAGACATATACAATGCTATACCTTGCTGCCAATTTCTAAAAGGAATATTTTTATGTAAGATGTCAGTGGAACATTATCGGGAGCGGACTCGCGCATGGGTAGTCTGGTCTGTCACTCTTCTACATCATTTACAATTGACTCAGGTATGGCGAAATGGTTGTTCCTAAATATTTCAAAGTTGGCTTTCTCAATGCGGGATCACTGGGCACTAGGCATGAGGAGTTTATTGTGGCCGTTGAGGACCAAAAACCGGATATCCTGGCCATAAACGAGACGTGGTTGAGGCCTGGAGAAGATGACAGGGCACCTAAACTAACGGGTTATAGACTTCGCCATTGTCCTAGACCTAGCCACATTAAAGGGGGTCGGGGAGGAGGCGTCGGCTTCTATGTACGTAAGGGCATCAATGCCAGTACTTGTCAACACCCAGCAGCACCGTGTGTTGAGCAGATGTGGGTTAAGGTGCGAGTTAATAATTCGGTCATAGTGATGGGAACCGCCTACAGACCTCCAAAGCAAGACTTGACTGCGTTCCTGGATGCAATAGGAAATTCTGTGACCTCATTCACTGGATATGATGGGCTTATTTTGACGGGTGACTTCAATGTTAACCTTATGGATATCAGCAATAACAAAACACAGCAACTTACTCAGTTTCTTCAAAGCATCAACCTCACCCAGACTGTTAGCGAGCCCACTCACTTTACTGAGCACAGTCATACTTTGATAGACATTATCTGTACTGACATACCCGTTCTGCGTGTTATATCAAAGCATACACCCGACCTCGGAGGACATGCTATGCTTTCGGCTGAATTCAAAATAAAGCCTGAAAAACCACAGCCATATTGGGTTACTTATAGGCCTTTGCGGGACATTATCGTGGAGCAATTTAGCAGTGACCTAAATTCAATCATCTGGCAAGACTTCTACAACATAGACAATGTCAATAGCCTAACCAAGGAGTTTACAGCATGGATAGTGGCTTTCTTTGACTTACATGCGCCAGTCAAAACCCAAAAGGTCAAGCATCCACCTCATCCATGGATCACAGATACTATTAGGTCAATGATTCAGATAAGGAATGACCTTCATAAAAAATACAAGCTATTAGGGACACAATCTTCTAAGGATAGCTACAAAAATATCAAAAGACTAGTGCTGGAGGCCATTGAGAGTGAAAAACGTTGTTTTTTTGAAAAACATATTTATAGCAACTTAGGAAACTCTAAAAGGCTATGGCAGAATCTGAAATCGTCTGTGGTGCCCAGCAAAAAGAATGTTTCAGAACTACCGACACACTATGATGATCCTGATCTCATTAACAATCATTTTCTTGATATGCCTGGTGACGATCAAGTTGCAATATCACAGCTGACCTACTTCGAATACCACAGATATGGCACATCTACCTTCTCTCTACAACCTGTAACAGCAGATGAGGTTCTAAAAATCATACAAAGCCTCAAGACCAATGCACAAGGAAGTGACTTTGTGTCGCTGGATATGTTAAAGTTAACACTGCCCCAGACCCTAAAAGCTATCACCAACATTGTTAACTGCTCCATTAGGGAAAGTGCCTTTCCTGAAGTCTGGAAAGTCGCAGTAGTGAAGCCAATTCCAAAGGTTCCTCACCCTGCCACTCTTAATGATCTTCGACCTATAAGCCTATTGCCATGTATGTCTAAAATCTTGGAGAGAGTGGTATGTAAGCAACTAACAACATACCTTGAGGATAACCATATTCTTCCTGACCGTCAGTCAGGCTTCCGCAAGGGCTGTGGGACAGCTACTGCTTTGGCGGATGTTGTTGACAATTTGTTGCTGGCTCGAGATCATGGTCAGCTCAGTGTGCTGCTGCTTCTGGACTTTTCACGTGCTTTCGATTCCATAAATATCTCTTTACTGCTCTCCAAGATGGCTTACTACGGTATTGACACAAAATCGATCAAATGGTTTCAAAGCTATCTACATAACAGGCAGCAGTACGTTGAGCTGACCGGTCCAGACGGGACTAGACGGTGCTCTGAGACGAGATTTGTCACACGGGGGGTACCACAGGGCTCAATCCTAGGGCCAATACTATATGTGCTTTATAGTGCAGACATAATTAACAATATTAAACACTGTCAATATCATCTGTATGCTGACGATTTGCAGATGTACTTTTCCTATTTGCCAGATGAATGTGGTGATGCTGTAGCCAAAATAAATAGTGATCTAAACCGGATTTCAGATTGGTGCCAAAAAAACTGTCTTGTATTAAACCCTAAAAAGTCCAAACTGCTTCTTGTTGGTACAAAAAGTAAATTAAGCAAACAGTGTAACTCTTCCCTCAATGTACACATTAAAGGCGTTACAGTGGAACAGGTATACACAGCTAGGAATCTGGGTCTGGTTTTCGATGGCCGCTTGAACTTTGAATCCCACATAGCCGAGTGTTCCCGTAATTGTTTTTACAGACTGAAACTTTTGTACAAAATGCGTCCATACCTGAGTGAAAAACTCCGAATAATGCTTTGTGAATCGCTAATACTTTCGAGATTAAACTACTGTGACACAGTATATGGGCCGTGCCTTCTAGCAAGAACAGCCAAGCTAATTCAACGTGTTCAGAATGCCTGTGCGCGCTTCTGTTTTAGGGTCCCACCTCGGTCACACATCACACCTTACTTAAACACATCCAACCAACTCAAAATGGAGGCACGTCGAAAGTTGCACTTGGCCACTCTTCTGTTTGGGGTGATAAAGACTGAGAAACCAAGATATCTATTTGAGAAGCTCACTTGGGCCTTTTCCACTAGTCGGTACACCAAAAGGAGCTGTACGCATATATTTGCAGCTGTGAAGCACCGGACTATGGCTTTTAGAGGCTCCTTCAGATATGCGGCCTCGCGATGCTGGAATGACCTTCCCCCTCCAATGCGTGATCTAAAAACAATAAACACATTTAAATACCACTTCAAAGGATATCTTTTAATTAAGCAAACAGAAACTCACACACCTTCTGGTATTTCACGTCGGGTACAGGGATTGTCATGGTCTGGCGGGGCGGGGGCGCAACTGAAGTGAGCTTTTATTGCGGTCCTCAGCGTTAACCTGTGTCGGCGGCGGCGCGGTCCGTCCGTTCGTCCAACTTGATCCGCGTCGTTTTGGTCTAAATGACATAACATTGGGAGCAATTTGCAACGACTGCAAATTGGCTTAAATTAGTGTTGTTTGTATTATTTGCTGTGTGTTGTAATGTTTTGTTTTTTTAATTTTATTTAATTTTTTTTTCGTAATTATTTAATTGTTTATTGTTTTTGCCTGTTTTTACCAGTGTATGTGTTTGTAGTTTATAATGTAATTTATATATTTTATAGCGCCACTCGATTGCGTGGGGAACTAGCAAGTGCCGGGGCATTTGCTAATTTCCCAAGCAAGGGGTTCCACCAGAATACCAGCGCTGCTGCGGCGTTAAAATGTCGTAGCGGCATTTGCTGAGGTGGAACCCAAATTGGCCTCACAAGATATTTTATAATGATATTTATCTGTTGAATTGTCTTGTGTTGTGTTTGTATGTATATTTTGTGATGTCAATAAATTTATTTTCTTTCTTCTTCTTCTATAACTAGGCCTTACCTTATCTCAACTATATAGGAAGAGGTGACAATCCATATGCGGGCCAAGTGAATATTAGTGCAGAGCTTGTTGGAAGGCAAGTGTAAACCTAATTGCCAGATGTCCTCAAGCCGCCATGCTTCTGACTATGCTTAGCAACTAATTTCAGGATCATTAGCTTAAAGGCATTCCTGAGCACGCATAAATGTCACTGGATTCAGTCTGGATGGTCACCCATCCAATATCCGATCGGCGTGCGTAGCTTAGCTTTCGGTATAATTTCCAAAACGTTACTATCGCGCCACGAGAACCACATACATGCAATGAAGCGTCCTTTTTTTTGAAGGTGAGGAATGTTTTCGTGCATAGCACCCGTGCTTGGGGAAAAGACAGCGATGTGTGTGGGACTTCCCCGCTGTGAGAAGAGCGGGGACTCCCCACTCAAACCCAGCCGCACCTCTCCACACCTATTGATGGTGCTATGGGAATATAGTTAAACTAAGGCCACAGGCAATGAAGCGTCCTAAGCACGCAATTTATCACCAGTAACAAGTCGGAAGGTGGTAGGGCACTTGTGACTGAGCGCGTAGCCGGCAACGTATTGGAGTGTCTTAATTTTGTCCTGAGTTAACGACTGCGCGCCAATGAAGATGAATGGTCGTTTCAGCTTGTGTTCGTAGATGGATACACTCGAGACTTACGTTGCAGCAACTTTAGAATGTTGTGCTGACCAAAAATCGTCGGCCACATAATAAATTGTTTGTTTAGAATAGAAAATGGCTTTATTCATGTAAACTTTTACATTAGCATTTATAAATCATCAGACAAAACATTATTTAATTCAAATATACTTAAATATCCAGATACAGTACAAACTCAAAAATTTGTTCTATCCATTTTTGCACCCGATACCTACTGTCACATAAAAAGCCCATAAGTTATTATTTATTTGTATTATCCCGTCATTCTTATTTCTCTTTTTTGTGCTTTGTCTTCTCTGATTGTGAAGGCGACATAGGTACTTGGTGTAATAAATCTTAAGATCTTTTGGTCCCATTTCTTATAATATTTTCAAGAAACTGACAAATTTTAACTCCCCTTGCGGTGCGGGAATCGAACCCACGACCTTTACGTAACGCGCATGCTGCTCTTCCAACTGAGCTAACCGCAAGTTATCGTATGCGATGAAATTATGTGGGTTCGATTCCCGCACCGCAAGGGGAGACAAACATTTTCTGTTTCTTTAAAATATTAAAAATTCAATCACTCACAAATATTGAGCAAAAGTTTAATAAATGGAGTTAATTTCTTCAAAGCTCTTTTAATGTGTACCTAACGTGAACAATTTTCACACTCAACCGAGTAATAAAATCTTCATAGAATGAAATACAGCATCTGCAGAGTTCGCGTGATCGAACGCCGCCGTTTCTACGAATTATATCTGTGAATCTTTCCCGAAACTTTCTAGGGGTCCGTACTTTAAGAGAAGGACAGAATCTTGAAATAATAGCACTCTATCTATTTTTTGAGCAAGTAAATCTAACATATTTACTTCGTACAAGACTCCACTCCTATTTTAATTAGGTTTTAAATGTTGTTGTCATATACTTACATACATGTAAGAGGGGAAGAAATGGGATCATTCGTTATGTCTAAACCAGAGATTCTCAAACCTTTTTCTTGTCATAGACCGTTGTCAAAATGAGCCCTACACACATAACTATTATACATACAAAACTTCACAAAAAGTGAAGATTAGACTAGTAAATGAATTCCAACAACGAATAATCAAAATTGGCTAGTCAAAAATGAGACACCATCTAACTTTTCCTTTTTTTAAATTGTCACGGCGTGACTAACCTTCCAAAGAAGTTAGTTAGTGGCTACCGTGAGCGGAGTCACATGCAACAACTAAATGCAAATTAATAAATAAACAAAAAAATACTTTTTTATTGCCCTCTAAATAACTAAAACACACATTAAACAAGAAAGAAGAACTTACATTTATGAACGCAAAAAAATATATATTAAAATTAAAAAAATAGATTTTTGTTAACTTGGGCAATTGGTACCAGTCTCAGCATATGCTGAGCTTAGTGCTCAGCGCTAATAATAAATAGGTCGATCAATAGGGAAAAAAAGGGGATAGCTTTTGTACAGTGTAATAAATAAATAGAAAGTTTGTTGTTGAAATAATGAGAGACAACGGAATCTTCTACGCAAGAATCCGACTTAAGCTTTGCCGGCTTTTTTTCATTTCCTACGAGCGAAGCGGCTCGGTAAAAAGCACCGGATTGGCTCACATCCTCGATAGCTCAATTGCTTCACACATGGATTTAATTTGTT
Organism: Glyphodes pyloalis; assembly: GCA_037074685.1. Taxonomy (NCBI): domain Eukaryota; kingdom Metazoa; phylum Arthropoda; class Insecta; order Lepidoptera; family Crambidae; genus Glyphodes; species Glyphodes pyloalis. Next base: position 14,066,539 of record JAYKKO010000013.1, read on the forward strand.
CTGTGGTGATTTATTCCGCTCCGATTACTTTATTCCGCTTTGACGTAGACGTTTGGATAGCCAGTTTCTTCATCTAACACGATTCCAAGCCGAAATTATGCGTCAGAATTTTTAGGGGAGTGTTGATTTTGATTCGCGAGTTGTTTTACTCGCTTCGAGCGAATTTGGAAATGCACGTCCAAATGATTTTAAGGCTCCATCGCGGGAGTTCCTGTATTTAAGTGCAGCAAATTTAATGAACTTGTACATTTCCTTCGGTAACTCGCTCGTTTTGGATGAAAGTACTGAGTAATTGATGAATCTTTTCGTCTTCTTTGGAAGAAGGAGTGACTGTTAATTTGTTCTTGTTAGTTTTTTTTTAGAGACAGTGTCGATATTACAATCTTTTTTTTAATTAACAAGCAACACATTTGAAAATAGGTAGAGGTTAAATTATATATTTATGTAATTAACTAATGAGACACTAAACAATTTTGACACAAACTTCATAAAGTTAAAATAATATAAACTAATATGATTAAGCTGAAGAGTTTTTTGAAAGCGCTAATCTCAAGGACTGCTGGTTCAAAGATTATTTTTGTGTTGTATAGTCAGTTTATCGATGACATTTTTAATATATACAACTCAACTCACTTATTTCTTTATTCAAGTAGGTTAGTCGTAGGATATAACACTTTTGAATCGTCATTGAATACAATTCAAAGTGATTCTACTTCCGGTTCGGAACCTATATCTACCGAGAAGACACCGGTAAGAAACTCAGCAGATCAGTTACAGTATCAGTATCTAACTTATTGCTATGTATGTGTAGCTCACTTTGGACCAAGTCATATAGTTTTGTTTTGATGAGTGATGAAACAATGAAGTTCTCAAGTAAGTATTTACTTTCGAGAGGTAAGCTGGAGCAGACCAGTCCCCAAAGGTGGCACTGGCCCTGGTCACAACTAATAGGACCAAAGAATTGACGGAAAATGTTAAAAAAAAAGGGATAGTACGCGTGTGAATCCACGGTGATCCGCTAGTCAACAATAATACTGCCTCGTACTGCTCACAGGCCATAGAACCATGACTGAACTAATGTACTCAATGCAAACCACACAGGGCTTATTTGTTAATAGGTCATCGATACGATAATGATGGCACTTGATTAATCACAAATACAGTAAAACAATATCCTTCTTTTTTTATTTATTTATTATTATTAATTTAATAATACTTAAATTAAAATCAAAGGCCTCGCAAACCACCGGTAAATCCATTCTTTGTTTGTTCCATGATTCGAAAATTTATCCACGAGATGAAAACCACTAAACCATCAAGGCGATTCCCTCCTAATGAGAGATAAAAACAACACAAAAAGAACCTTTTCAAACAGCATAGATCAAACCCTTCAAACGGGTCGGCGGTTTGCGCGCATTTTATAATAAACCGGGGTTTTTTCAGCCTCGCAAACAAAAGACGAGTGCCGCGTCGTTTGCGCACGCAGTATAGTAAATTACGAAACAGTTCGCATGGAAAATGAAATGCCTGCTTCCGGGCCATTAAGCAATTTGAATTTAACACTCGTCCCTTCATTTTCCTATTACCGCAGAAATTGTGCGTTCTCGCGCTCGACGCACTTGGTGTGAAATTTATAAATATAGGAGGCGAGTGACGGTTGATTGGCGCTGGATTAGTTCAATGTGTTTAATTGGGTGCTATCAAACAAGGCGTTACGTTTACACTTGCTCGGTTAGCAGCTCAGGATTTTCAAAGCAATTTTTTATTTCGAACCACCGAGTTTCTCTACGAAGAATCAGTGTGTAGTGATCGTGTGTTTCGTTTACGATGCTAACTGCTTCACGCCAAGTGGCAACGTGAGTTAATATTATTTTTTCATAGTGAAAAAATATATGCGCTACATAATTTTTTGGTAATTTAAATAATGGACCAAATAAATGTTTAGTCAGTCACCTTATTCGTTTAAAGACCTAAACCTTTACGTTTATAATATTTGAAAGATAGCAGGTAGCAAAACTTTTCGATTTCCCACAGCACCACCAATTAGGCGATGAGGTCCAACCGGGGGGTTTAAGTGGGTAGTTCTGCCGTTGTAAGGGCAGGGAGTCCCACACACGCCGTCACCTCCCTCAGGTGACGGTACGGTCCGTCAAAGCATTTCCCCTCGTCAGAAAAAAAAAGGTAGCAAAACTTTTAATTTTAATGCTAAAATAAAACAAAGCCAGAAAATGTTCCACTGTTTCCCAATTTCACATTTTTAACACTAAACACGATTCGTAAAGTTTTAGCGTCGATAATTGGTTGAAAATATCCTTCGAAATTTCAGTTGAAATTGAAAATTGTGACTTCAAATTGAATATTAAAATTGTAAAGTGCCTGAAGTGAGAACGTCCCTGAGTGTGCATTTAAAAGGTAAAAGCTTCATTATTTTACTTAATTTTCCCTTTTAAAATAAATACTTTGTTGTGCTATTCATAACTGATCTATGTAATGCTCATTGTAATTAACTACATATGAAAATAAATTTACTGGTTAATAGAATTGTTTTAATTTTCATTTAATATTTTAATATCTTGTTTTATGTTAATGAGCGTAATTAGCATTGTATTTTCATTAAAACCAGATTTTACACTAGTGACCCACCGTGGCCACCGTCCTCTAGTACACTTAGTACAAGGTAACCCTCTAATATGAGACCAGAATTTATTTTATGCGCTACTTTGCTTATAGCTATTGAGCGCGATTTTGTTCCCATTTTTTGGATTAAAAAGATTTCAGTACTCCATTCTAGTATTTATTCCAAATTTTATATAAATCCATTTAGTCGTTTTTGCAAAAGAGTAACAAAGATCAACAGAGTATTATACATTCAAACTAAAGAACTTATTTATTTTGTGTCTGTTTTATTTTATCAGTGATTTCATAAAATTGTATATTTGTTTGCTCACCTCTGCGCTATCCTAGCCACTTCATTATTAAATCAACACAGTGCATTAATTAGGAGATGATAATCAGTAGACCGTCGAACAGGGAAGCGGAATATAACCCCATTATCTGTTCATTCGAAACAATAAATGTATGCGCGTCATTTTCCCAAAATATTTCAATTAAAATCATTATCTGCGATTGACCAACAATTTCAATTAGGAGATAGTCGGCACGACAAAAATATCAGAAGCAAAACCGTTCAAATATTCATGGGGTATCGTATCGATTCCACCATGCGGGCTCGCCATGAATGCGCCCCATGAAAGATACTATCGGTGCCTCGCCCGTATTATTACGCGCTATGATGAAAACACAAACATATCTAGCCGAGGCTTAAACATTGTTGACAGTGCATAATGAAAAAAAGTAGTTTAAAAAATGATTTGGAAGGACATTTGGAGTTAATTCAATGGGGGTTTCTATTATTAATTTGGGTTCCAAGAGATTTCTCTTCTAAGATTAGATTAAATATACAAAAATATCTAGAACATCAAGCGATCATCCAAATAATAATATAAAGGTGTTAATAATATACTTGGCATCTATATATAAGACAACCTTATGGTGTAACATTTTTAATAGCCTTTGTATACTGCCTTACTTCGGGACCCCTGAATATGTCTTGGAAGTGTCTAATGGCCAAATTATGGCACTCTATTTATTAACCTTTTTTTTAAGAGAGGATTATATATATTTGTTAATGCGTTTGCGCATTAGGGACGGCAGCGGCGTGTGTGGAACTCCCCGCTTTTATGCTAAGGTCTTTACCTGTGTTGTGATTTGTGAGTTCTCAAAGAGTACAATTTACTTTCATGGTTATTTATTTATTTATTTAAAAACTTTATTGCACTAATAAAAACAACAGGTGGACTTAATGCTAGAGGCATTCTTTTCCAGTCAACCCTTGGGTCATGCAGATAGTTTGTATGTAGGATATAATATGTTTTTATCGATGCGGATCTATATCGCTGCGATCAAAAATGTTTTACCATACATAGTAGCGACCGACACAATACCAAAACGAAGCTTTAAACATTATTTTGCTTTGTGACACTCCCATTCGAATTTTGAAGTAGACTAAACTGGCTTTTTATGCTTTTTTTGCAATATGTACGTAAAGACGCAGAGGCCAATATTTGTTTGTATTTTCATGGAACTGGTGATCTACGAAATAAATAATCGAAGGATTCATATAACAATATACATCATTAACTTATTTATAACTTAATAAATATAAATATTGGACAAAACTACGGATATTGCTCTGATTCCGTGGTAAGTAGCTTAAGTACTTGTGTTACAGAAATCAGAAACAACGACACTACCACAACACCCAGACCTGAGATAAAATAGGAAGTTCGTTTCTCATTTGATCCGACCGACGATCGAACCCGGGACCTCAGAGATGGCGCGACGCCAAACTTAGCGCACTCACTTTTTGGCTACGAAGGTCATAATAATACGATGTTGCTTGTTTTTTTCTATGACAAATGATTTGTATCAAACTTAACTTGACAAAAATTATGAACGTTTCTTTTTGTGTATTTGTTTATCATTTTACCTCAGAATTCCATGATTTATTACAAACCATCAGATCTAACTTTAATTATTAAATTCCTTAAGCTTATGAAACCAGCTGTACTTACGGTAATTACCTTAAGAGACCTATTAATATTTTAATAATAATGCTTTCACGGAGAGCCTTTTACATTCAAACTTTCTGAGTAATGAGTTACTTTTAATGGATGCTTAGTTTAAAAGTTTTTTATCTGTAGTGCTCAAAGCCATGACGATTCTTTTTAAAATATTCTTTAAGCTTATCTGTCATCGCGTTGGGTCTGTTATTCTTTGAATGAATATTAAAGCCAAAATTAAAAGACTTGCACCATTTCATTATTCATAACACGTATACAATTTCATAAAGAAAGAATCTTTGTCAGTAGCTTCAACAAACACTTATATTTACATGATTTTTGGAAAAGCATTTTACCGCAAGATTTTCTTTGCAAAACTTTTTTACCGGCAACCTCAAAATTATTTAGCATGAAGTTTGGCAGAGGATTGAAAACAACCCTCAAAACCTACCTTGTAAAAATTATTATTCACGTGAACTCGTCCGTCCGTTGTCTCAATTATTTTTATTTATAATTCTAACAAATAGTTATGTTTATGGTTAATAGGTACGTATAACGCTAAACAAAGCAATACTATTTAATGTATTTACCCACTCAAGTTGTATGCAGAGGCAAAACTAGATGGTATTACTGCACGAACATTTATTACGCATAACGATGCAGATACAACAAGCGGTGGCGTTAACAGACATGCAAAACAGGCTGCTATCAAACTATGACGAGCGTGGAACATTGCTTGCTATGCTACAACGATGCTGCATCAGCGATGCGTCAACGAAATGATTTTCATCAACGCATTGCACAGTGGCAGTGTATAGCGGTCATAGCTCACAAAGAACCCGCAAACTCTCGATCAAACTGATTTTATAGTTTCCGTGACTCGATAAGCGCAGAGAGGGATGACGATCTGCGAAAGATTGCAGGCAGATGCTGGATACGTCAGAAAAAACAGGCAGAAGACGAGACTCAATGGCGCTCATCAGGGGAAGTGGGACATATCCAGTAGTAGACTACTCAGAAGATTATTGATTGTTTAGTTGGTAGCGTTACGTAGTTATCCAACTAGGGTTAATAAACTGCTCTTATTACCACTGTCAGCATCTTTTGTTGGTGAACATTTCAGTATTCTTATGTGAACTTTCTATTAAATATTTAGGTACGGCACATTACGCAGATTTAAAGGTTTAACGTTACAAGGTACCGAGGTGCTAACTCACCAACGGGGCTCTGGTACCCAAAAAGAGTAATAACAATGAAAATGGAGATTGCCATAACTCTTTTGGCTTCCAAATTTCTGTATAAAGCCTTTTGTGTACTTTGTCCACCAATTAGAAAATAGTCATATGGGTTTGGATCTGATTTTTAAAACAGTAGTTGCTAGATTTAACTTACTTACATATTTTTTTAACTTATTGATAAAGAAGTTGTAAGTCTGTGTGAAATAATGAAATCTGCATGTTTTACCACAAAAAAGAAACATCCAAAAAGTGTCATGAAACAATCATACAGATCAAATGTAGGCTTAAGCAGGGCATCTCTAATTAAATACCCAAGTTGACAATATATAGTCAATATAGTCTTAACCAACTAATACATGTATGTTTTGGTAAATTTGGTCGTACTCGAGAAGTTGGCTTTTCAATTTTGTAGCATTGTCATGTTATTGACACTATTTCAGTGTGATGCTCTTCGGGAATTGGGAATCGCTTACAGCTTACCATACAAGGTAATGCAATCAAGTAATAGAACACGGCACAAGCCGTATATCAGACGGTAATAGCTCGACTCGCCGTAATTGAGTCTAACCAATCGGATATTGCCATTAGTCGGACCGATTTACGCGTTTATAATGTTATCTCAATGTGTATTGTACGCTGATTGCTACGCGTTATCGCTGGAATACATAGCTGGTTTGATGTTATTGGAATCTTATTCAATTTAACTGCGTGCCTGTTTAGTTTTCTAGAATAACTACGGAAGATGCTCCAGAATTTTTAGATTTTTTACTTTGATCATTTGTTGAAGATCCTACAATATAAGAAACATAACTTGACCATTTTATAGTTTTGTGACTGGGATGTTGCATACTTGTCACTTTTTTGTGGTAAATATGTTTAATATCAGTTTCATTTATATTAAACATATTTTATGGTCTAGTGATCTGTACTGCATCATAGTCTTGGGGGTCTTGTCTTCTATTCCCAAGTCGAATAACCACGAATTGTACCATTAGTACAATGATCGAGACCTTTACTCAGGATTGGGGCATTATTAGGCGAATACTTTACTATCTTATACAACGTGTAACGGAAAGGGTATAACAATATCAAAAATACCAAAGCAGTTAACGGTTACAAACTGTATGGGACCATTTGTAGCTGTGTACACGCATTTATTGATTCAATATTTTTTTTTAAAATATCAGTCAAAAACAAGTCAAAATTTTGACTAAGTCACGCTTGCACAACACTATCACAGTATTGTTGGAATCGTCGAAAGACTTGGATGTACCTACCTATTATGCTATTAATTTAAATATCACAATGGTGGTTCATCTTTTAGTGTTTACTGAATCACATCTGAAATTTGTTGGTTTAGCGTTTCTCATTTTGACAATTCAGTTAAGTCATTGAGTTGTCGTCGCCGTGACAACATCTTGTGTTTTTGCCTTTCTGGATTACCTACTTACTACGGATAGCCTAGTGATATTTCGTGATGTCTTTGAGCAATCAAGAATATTCGAGATGATTCTCTGTATCGGAGCAACCGACGGCAGCGTGATGGCCGACCGAGAGCTAGAGAAAGAGATTTACGAAACCATCAAAACGCTCGTTTCCATCTGTGGATTGGGCGAGGAGATCGTATCACATGGCCAGCTCGGTCACCAGACCTCACTCCGTTGGACTTCTTCTTGTGGGACTAATTTAAAAGGAAGGTGTACGCTGTAGCATGCTCGTCAAGGGAAGAGATGATAGAACGCATCAAGGCCGCGTTCTGTACAGTGACACCACAAATGTTGCATAATGTTCGCGCATCTTCTAAGAAAGTACTAGGCGCGCATGTCGAGGAAGGAGGTGGAGAAATTCAGGATCGCAGTGATTGTCGTGAAGTGATAACGTGATTTGGGGTCGTGGCCTCAATAGTGTTGTGATGCGTTTGTTTACGTTTTAGTCAGTCATTATAGTTAATCATTTTTTATTTCATAAAAACAATAAAGTGTTTATTTTAACTCGGGATTTCGTATATAGAATCTATACAAGGTATAGTATAATAATATCTAATAATAATAATAATCATTTATTCATAACCCAAATCCACAGTATCCACCTACTTTACATTGTTACCCCCTTTCCGTTACAGGTTGTATAGTCCTACAATCCGTTGCTGTTCACAAGATAATGCAATCAAGTAATGGGACACGGCACAAGCCGTATATCAGCCGATAATAGCTCGACTCGCCGTAATTGAGTCTAACCAATCGGATATTGCCATTAGTCGAACCGATTTACGCGTTTATATTGTTATCGCAATGTGCGTGTACGTTGATTGCTGAGCGTTATCGTTGAGATGCATAGCTCTCTCTGTGTCAGCGGGATTGTGTTAACCCTTTCAGTTCTGAACGAACTTGTCTTGCTAATTGAAAATTCTTCTGCCTTCATTGGAACAATATCTGGCACTCCTAGCTAGGTTCAAAACATACTGATGTTTTTAATGCATTTAAGTATATTGTGGTATCGTGAGTTCTGATTGCTAAAACACAGTTACTTTTAGTTACTATATTAAGGATCAAATGACGTTATTTGTTTTTATTTTTGTTACAAAAACAAACAGTGACAATTTAGGACATTTTTTGCTCGAAGAGAAGGTTGACGTATTTTTGTTAATTCATTTTTTAATATAAATAATACGTTATTGTTTACAATTTTTTTCTACTCAGAAAGGCGTGATCTGAGTAGAAACTACGCCTTGGCAAACGTTACATACTATGAGAATGCCTTCCGGTGAAGAGGAGTGACAATATATGCAAAGTGGTTAGTATTGAGTGGGAAAGCTAAAGACTGAGGTCAGTGGCGTACTATGTTTATAAAGGACTTCCTTCTATATTCCACTATATTCAGCAGAAGATAGTATTAAGTATCTGTTTTTAATAAAAAATATATTGTGCATTCTGTTTGCATATGTTTACTCAACTACTGTAACTTACCTAAATTTTTAGTTGAAACACTGTATGTATGCCTGTAAGTGAATCTGCATTCAAATAATCCTTGAAGTTTGTACTTACTTTTTATTGAAGATTGAAATGGCTGTCCTTTATAAATAAATAATTAGTTACTCGTAATAATAGACGTACGACAAAGGCTTGACTTTGATATTGCACGAAACAATATCAACGTAAAGTTTAACACAGCATTTCCACACGTTCAATTCAGCATAAAGCCCCATGGCAATTCAGATTTCCATATTAAAAGTCCCATATACACGTCTATCGAGTTTTTGCAACACCTATTTATAGTCACGTTCCATTATAATTATGCAGATGACGTCATATTGCGTGCATATGCAAATGCATCTCAAAGCGCAGGTGTCTGTTTATCCGACTGATTTAATAACTGGGCTCATACCATCGAATGAACGGGATTGTATTCTGAATATCAATGCTCAGTTACAACGCATTAGTGGAATAGACGGCATATAGCACAGGGCCGGCAAAAGGTTGGAAACACGCCTAATATTTATCTTAGTTCTGGTTAATATTAAAAAAAATGTGGGCTTTACTACTTAAAGGTTAGTAGGATTTTACCCTATCAATTCATAATTTTAGATTTGATGCACTATTTGTAAGATAACGATCATAAGGTTAAGTAAATAAAGTGACAAGGGGGGAAAAAAAAGAGTTTTGCAACCAAAAATTGCTTGTAACTCCCACGCTGCAATGGAATTTTCTTTTTCTATGTCTTTAAAATATTCAAAGTAGGCTCACTAGCCCCTTGTGCAGCGTGATGCCTATAAAAAAAAACAAACGTCACTTGGGCTACGAATTATGTGTTATTAAAAAACTCTTTCAAATTTCTAAATGATATTTCCCTCCGAAAACAAAACAAGCTTGGTGACTCAAATGTGTTAGGTTACATATATTTTAATTTTTCTTTCAAAACGTTTGTAATTACATGGCATTACGGGCGCCATTACATAAATGCTGTCTCAATTAGAGTATTTCTTTGATAAGCCGTAATAAATAAACAGTACGCAACAAAAACGAAATTGAATAATTGCTATAATTACGTAACGCCACCAAAACAGGGGCGGTACTTAAAAGGAAAATACAGAAATAAAAAAAATTAAGCGCGTGTCATACCCTCGATGCCTCCCTGCCCGCGACTCGCTACATCAAAACTGATAAGGAAGGGTGAATGCACGAGTGCGTCCAGGTACTTGGGGGTTGTGGGCCCCCTCTAAAGGGGGGAGGTGATGAGGCCTCCGCACGATTCAGGAATATCAACTTGATTAATGGATTCCACTGGCGTGATAATGATAATGACGCCGCAAGTGCATAGGAATCAATCTCCGCAGTCTGGGCCTCTGATTTTTGCATACGGACGATAATTGAAACAGGGAATTGTAATCACTTTGTCAGTGCCTTAGTCAGTGCATTTGATTTTACACTGTTTGGGAACAGGCGTAAACGCTTCATTTGAATATTTCAACGCTTCTCCCGAAAATCGCAGCAAGTCATGTTTTGATATTCGCGCATTTTAGAACTTTTTCTGTTTATGAATAGTTTGAACATCCTTACTAATATTATAAATCGGAAAGTGAGTTTGTTTGTTTGTTCCGCTTTCACGCCGTAACTACTAAACCGATTGCTTTGAAATTTTGCAGACGTAAAGTTAGAAGTTCGGATTAAATAATAGGGTTTTTACCCCGAACAAATTGATATTCCCGAGGGAAAACAAAAATATAGTTTGCTTGATGGATGGATTGGAGATCCGAAGACAGAGTTCCACTCCCGAGTGGAAACTCTCGCGAAATAATTTAACGGGTCAAAACGCGACACCATTTTTATTTAGTAGTTAATACGAACTACTTACTGCCCGACGTTTCGGTTAGGTTACACCAACCGTGGTCACGAGCTAACCCGTTAATTTATTTTAAATGTTTAAAATGGAACGTGAAAGTCTTAAAGTTTATACGAATACTTTGGATCTTGATTTAATACCTCTAAGCTCCAGCGGGTGTTGCGTTAAAACTTTGTTATAAGTAGTAACTAACAAATTTCCTTACAAATGAATACGGCTAACCTTGATGTGTTTGTCAATTATTTAGTTTAATTGGTCCTATAAGATTGAATGGAACAAACCAATTTTACAAACATATTTTATTTTTATTTTTAAAATTTTCCTTAATCCACAGCCTTTAAATAAATTAAAAAATACTTGAATTTAAAACTTACAACTAACAACGGATTTTAAGTACATAAAGGTTCTGTTTGTACGTGTTTACGCAACTGCTGTAATTTACCTAAATTTGCCTTTATGTGTATCTGCACTCAAATATTCCTTAAAGTTTGTATATTTTTTTTATTGAAGATTGAATGGCTGTCCTTTATAAATAAAGAATTAGTTACTCGTCATAATAGGCCTACGATTTATGTATTACGTATTTAGTTTGATTGGTCCTATAAGATTCAGTGAAACATACCAATTTTGTAAACCTATGTTTCTTAATTACTATCAAGTTACTGTATAGCCACCGTAATTTATATTAATGACTCAAAAATGGCTTAACAAAGTCAAACCTGGATTATTGTATCTTCTTCGTTAACGCAAAAAATATATAAAATAAATTCATATTTCATATGCATTTTGCAGAGCCACCTCCAAATATGCTCTCGTAAGACCGACAGCGCGTCAAGGTTAACACTTGCCGTTCGACATTAGGTCTTATGCGCACGACATAAGGGTGTAAAATATCGAAACTATTCGAAGATTTTGAAACGCTGCATAAATCACTCTCAAAAATTGCATAAATCACACTCTCAAATTCAAAATTTTTGATTAATTCTAAAAACAAATGTAAAGCGGCGTGGACATTGATACGAAACAAAACTTCACATCCACTTGTCAAAACAAATATTGATAAACTAGTTGTAGAAAATAATGTAATCTTAAATGACCCAATTGACATTGCTAACAATTTTAATAAATATTACACTAATTTAACATATTCAAATAGCGTAAAAAACAGTACTTCGAGAACAACTGCTAAACAAAAATATTTCAATCACTCTTGTATGTTTCTGACTCCTACAGACGACCATGAAATCATAAAAATAATAAACTCTTTAAAGCCTACATACTCTGTTGGTCATGACGAAATTCAGACAATTGTATTGAAAGCGTGTAAAGAAGAAATTGCACCCGTACTAAGTTACTTGATAAATCTTTCTTTTATTACTGGTACTTTTCCCGAACCATTAAAGATTTCTGTCGTGCGGCCACTCTATAAAAAAGGTAGCAGGGACACGGTCGATAATTATCGACCGATATCACTTGTACCAGTCCTGTCAAAAATATTTGAAAAGACTATGCATGAACGTATCACATCATTCTTAAATAAACACGAAATCATCAAACAATGCCAAAATGGTTTCCAAAAAGGTAAATCAACATCTTTAGCTGCTTTTACTCTTTTAAATAAGATATTGACTTCTTTGGATAAACGTATACCAATAACGACCGTCTTTTTTGATATGTCCAAGGCTTTTGACTTCGTAGATCACGATACCCTTCTAAAAAAGTGTGACTTCTACGGCATAAGAGGCGTAGCTAATGAGTGGATACGTAGTTATTTGACTAATAGAAGACAGTACGTTGAGATTTCAAAACTAGACCGCAACAATGAGCTAAATACCTACAAATCCTCAATTGATTTTAATAATGTTGGAGTACCTCAAGGAAGCATATTGGGACCTTTATTATTTATACTCTATGTAAATGACTTACCAGATACGACAGATTATGACTGCATACTTTTTGCTGATGATGTATCGGTAGTAATTCCAAGTAATGATCCTAAGACCTACAATGACGAAATTAATAATGTAATATATGAAATAATTAAATGGTTAAAGTTAAACAATTTAAATGTAAATCTGGAGAAAACAACCTATGTACAATTCATAAATAGAAATGGCAAAAAACGTGAATTAAAGGTCCTATTTGGAAATCACGATATAGTCTATTCAAACTTCATTTTTAGGCATTCTTCTGGATCATAGATGCACGTGGGTTGATCATATTAATAAAATTTGTAAAAAAGTTAATTCTTTTGTTTATGCTTTGTGGCGATTGACCAAAATCAGCAGTAGAAAAGTTGCTACTCAGGCATATCATGGCTACGTGGGTTGTGTTCTCAGATACGGAATAGTTTTGTGGGGAAATTCTTGCCATATCAATAAAGCGTTTGTAGCACAAAAACAATGCATAAGAGCCATTTGTAATGTTGATCCGCTCACATCCTGTAGACCTCTTTTTAGGGAATTAGGAATCTTAACAGTGCCTTGCATATATATTTATGAGATGTGTGTTTTTGTCAGAAATCATCCAAATTTATTCAAAACGCGAATACAGACATATAACTGTAAAACTAGGTACCCTAACAGATTAATGCTTAAATCAGCAACAACTGATTTATATAGTAGAAATAGCTATCAAATGGCCGTAAAAATATATAACAGTTTAATTGATGATATTAAGTGTCTACCTATTGAGCCATTTAAAAGAAAACTAAAGGTCTGGTTAGTTCAAAACTCCTTCTACTCTGTTAGAGAATATTTAGAATTCTCCCAAAAATGTTTATATCATTGATAATTTCATTCCATTTATAAATGCATGTGTATTTAAATATTGTACCTACAAATTAAGTTTGCATGCCAGATTCTGGTGAAATGTGTGAAACAATTTTACTTGTAAGATCCTTACTGTACCACGTTTTAAGCAAATAAATAAATTATTATTATTATTATTATTATTAGAGTACAAAGAGGTAGTCTGACGTGCTTATGTTTGTACCCACCTACAAAATTCAAAGGAAGCTTAGGATACCAATTACAGCAAATTGCTTCAGGTAAACTGGACGTCATTGTTTTTACCAGCATAGAATAAGCAGTGGTTAATGGTATTAAATGGATACTGAAAATAAATATACGAAAGAAGAGATAGGAAAACCATTTATCGACCATCATAAAATCATCAAACAAACACAGTGCAAGTCACAAGACAAGATAGAGATTAAAGTAATGTCACTACGGTATTTTGACAACGCAGCAGCGCTGGTATTCTGGTAGAACCCACTGCTTGGAAAAATAACAAGAGCCCTCTTGCTTCTTCCCTGTGCAAACGAGTGACGTCAATAGTTTTAACACTTTATTTCACAAAATATGACGAATTTTTCATTAAACTTTCACTTCCAGTTGAATTTTGATTTTAATTACTCTTATCTCTCTCGTTTGTCACAATAATACCAACGAAAGTTATTGTTATACGGTATAGAAGTGCTAATACTATTTTATTAAGGCATATTAACACCAGACAACAAAAACAATAAAAGACATGATCTCTGAACCCGCTCTGCACGTGCTCAACACCAAAACCACGCAAATTGAATGCCAAAGTAACTCATATTCGTACTCGTACAAACAGGTCTAGACAGCAAGCTACTGGTATGCGTTTTTTGGCTCGTTGTTACCACAATCTAAATATTAATGCAGCCTGGAAGAATAAGGAATTTCTCTAATTTTCTAAGTAGTTAAATTTTCTATACTATTTCCTCTACCTAAAGTTTGTCTAGAAGATATCGTTTACTACATATTATATTTTTTTTATTTTTTTATATTGCACTTCAAGATTGACCTCATCCCACCTGATGTTAAGTGGTAATGAGGTCCTAGCTTAAGGGTGACAAGTACAGCATAATAAATATGTTACTGGACTTGTCGCCCTTACCTTGAAGGCTTGACCCCTGCTACTAATGTAGCACCCCCCAATAGCTCCGGAAACCTTACTCACACGCAGGAACACAACAATACAGAAGTGATTGTTATTTGGCTGCGTAATGTAACATAAAATTGTAATATACGATAAGACCGCGTAATATTGACTATGATTTGTCTGTATAACCCATTTTTGTATTGTTTTATGCAATACAATAAAATACATCTATCAAAAGCACTTAAATCTATACAAAATCAGAAACAACGACGTCACCATGACATCCTGGAACGACATAACACAGAAAAACTTTTTTTCCGTGTTTAATCAACCGGGAAATGAACCCGTGGCCTTAGAGATAACGCGACGACAAAATTCAGCACGCTGGGCTCTCGGCTACAAAAGTAGTAATTATTACTATCCATTTCTAGTATTTTTATTCACGTTAGTCTCCCACGAATCCATCGGGATATATTTTTTAAATAAACTTTCATTTATTGTTTTTGTGAGAAATTAATATTATTAGGTCATTAGGTATAATAATGGCGAACGTTGAGCTTTGTCATCTAAGTACATCGTTGCGACGAGGACTTAATACCAAAAACTAAATATCAGATAATAATTTCTGAATTATCATAATTGCAACCAACTCACTTCGAATGCGTATAAAGCTTTTTCAATAAACCAAATACTTTGTTCGTGTCGTTTTTAATGGTAGGCCTATAGTTCTTCCTTGCTTCCATACCGAGATCATATTTGATTGTGCTGATACATTCCATTATCTATTCCGCTGGCTGGGTGCGTTGTCGCTCAAATAAAACAATCTTAATGCACGGAACCATCCCGGATTCACATGGCTTGGTGCACGGACTTTTTGACCGCACAGATGTTTCGGAAAGTTCAATAACTGAAGCTGCAATCTTATAGTAGTAAAATTTGAGTGTTTTTTCATAGAGCTCGGATCAACGTTGTGAAATAAACAATTAGCAGATTGAATGAAAACAATAAAATCCATTGCCTTCTTTGACTTTACATTGTGTGTCTAGATCTTGGAAACACCAGTTGAAAACGATATTACTGAAATAGGAATTTCTTAGTTAAGGCAGTAATACTAGGTTTAAGATATAAAATTACAAAGTTTAGTAAAAAAAAGGCAAACTGTTTGCTATACCGTCTGTCTACCTCTCTGTGGTAGGTACACTCACTTGCATTAGTGTGTATAAAAACGCATTCAAAAGCGAACTTTAAGATAAGGTTATAAGCGCTCAAAAGTGTTTACATTTTATTGCTCGTGACTGTATTTACGAGTCCACCTAAAACAGCGTTCTAAATAAATATTTGAAACAAAATTCAATATATTTGCTGGCACGGAGAAAATGGCAAACACCTAGTATTGAAATCGCGGTCAGAATAAACCAACTTCATAGTCTACGTTTTTGTTCATTTATTGAAATACTAGCTGTGCCCGCGATTCCGTTCGCGTGGACTACATCTATGAATGGTGGACTGTATGCTGGTGTAAATAGTAAATAATAACGATGGAAACTGGTATTTAAAGAATATAATAAAGAAAGCAACTTATAACAAAATGTACAAAATAACCTTAAAACGTCAATATTTTTAAAGTAATGACATAACCAATAAAAAGAAAATAAGTCATAGACAAATAAAAGAGGTGCGTTGTGCACAACATCCTTTAATCCTAATATTCGAAACAAAAAGTAGTCTATATTTTAAACCAAGTTTCGAGCTATATTTGTGCCAAATTTCATATCTCTAACTTCAAAAATAAACATTTTTCCATATAAACTTCCAATGGTGGTATTACCCCCCTCCGCCCCTTATTAGCCTATGTCCGTTCTTGAGATTCAACGTATACCTATACCAAATTTCATCAAAATCGGTTGAGAGGTTTAAGCAGGAAAGCGTAACAGACACACAGACAGACTAGACAGACAGACAGAGTTACTTTCGCATTTATAATATTAGTAGGGATTTTGAACTCTATTATGATAAATCGTGCTTGGTATTGATATCAGAAATAACTCGATGAAATATAAAGCTTACACTGATATATTCTGATTGTGTTTAGATTCTGCGACACCATTAGCAGATAGATTAAATTATTTAACATCGAAAGGCTAGAAACTCCCATTGTAAGTTTCATATTTGCGAAGCCATTGACAATAGTTAAATTAAATATTATTTTAATTTATGTTGGTTTGGTTAAATTTCATAAACCGGAGTAGAAAATCTACGTTCCTTTTTATAACAGAATGGGCAAGAGACACATTTTAATATGGAAGTTTTTTCATTTTTTTTTATATTGCTCTTCAAGATTGACCTCATTCCATTTTTTTTTTTAGCTTAAGGGTGACAAGTACAGCATAATAAATCTGTTAATAGGACTTGTCGCCCTTACCTTCAAGCTTGACCCCTGCTACTAATGTAGCACCCCCCCGGAGCTCTGGAAACCTTACTCACACGCAGGAACACAACAACACAGAAGTGATTGTTATTTGGCTGCGGTCTTCTGTAAGGTGGAGGTATTTCACCAGTCGGGCTGCTCCAGTTCGAGCGATAAATCGCTATGCCCTACCTCTCTTATTGCTCACATTGCTATCTAACGTTATTGTAAGCAAGACAACAATACTCAAGCGGACCAATATTTTGTTTTCTCTGAACAAGAGAGCCACTGACTAGGTAACCCATTTTTCTGAATAAAAAAACCTTTTGAAAAACAGGTAATAAAATCTTAGTCTCATGTTTAGGATATTATCTTTCGCAACTTAAGATACATCATAAGGTAGATATGAACATAGTTATAATCACCCTCACGTAATCCTAAATAGTCTTGTTTATCGCATGTACATTACAAACGAAAATGAAAACAGGAACAGTTTACCAGAATAATCCCGGCAGAAAATAAACCTGGCAGTCGCGCATGCAAACAGCCCATAAGCGCATCCGCCATGGCAGAGGTACTCAACCTTTTTTCCTTATGTACAAATTATTGTTGGGATATCGTTGATTATCGTTACAGTTGACTGTAAACCACCAACGCCTTAACTCCTATTAGTTTTGAGCATTGAGCCTCCATCGCCTCAAATAGCAATGAAGCCTCAGTAAAAAATTATAGATTTTATTTATCCCGTCAGTTAGATTTTCATAATTAATCAAAACTTATTTATGATTTATTACAAAATATGATAATACGGTGCATCACAATTCAGTGGAGGCTGTGTTAATTAAATTGTTTCGTAAAATATTAACGCTATGTACTATACATGTCGTATATTTTTTGATAATCTAACTATTGAATCGAATATACGGATTGGGGATGATGACTAAAAATGTTTTTAGTCATCATCCCCAATCCGCTAAGTAGTTTGGTGTGAAAGTGTAACAAACAAACATCCAGACATTCTTACTAATTGGATTATAAATTAAAATGTTTCCTACTACTACCTTATTTTTTTTAAAGGATATGTGCAGGAGATATCTTTACCACGCTTTGAGAAACTATGCACCATGGCAATAATAAGGGAACTCACCATACAGGCGGTTTTATTAAAACAAAACTAATAAACGAGCTCTGATGATGATATGAGCGGAAGTAATGAAATAGTAATTTTGTACTTACCATACAATTTATTCAAAAATATGCTTATAATTGGAAAAGGTATCAATATAATAAGGCATTTGTGATTAGAAACAACTTTGTAAATTGGCGCTATTTTATACACTAAATTATGTAAAACAATAAACTTTTAAAGAGGCATTTGATCATTAAGTTACAAATTGTAAAACCTATTGTAATATCTTAAAATACTTATTTAATGTAAATAATTCCAAAATGATGCATGCAAAAAATGTAATCTAACTTTAAAAAAAATGGTATAGACTTAATCAAATCATTAATGTAAAAAACTAAACTAAACTTACGATGTACTAGAATTCAAAACAAGGTAAATGAGAACCGGTTAATCGGATTGACCGTGCTTCTCCTTCTACTGCCTTCAACCGAAGCTTCAGTGATGAGCTGGGCCAATATCAGGTCACTATTATATAATGGTTATGATGCTTCATTGACTCGATCTTTTCTTTGTCAAAATGTTCACTGCCTTGCATGGTGACCCTTCGTCTAACTTTTTAATCTTAATTGCGATTACAATGGTAATCGAACGGAGAACGAAACGCGCATAAAATGGATGTGGCAGATACAGGTTTTATTGCCACGTATCGTCTGTCATTAGTCACACGCTATTTAGCCGTTAACGCGAGCGGGCGATGTATCAAAACGACATTTATATTGTGTTAATCGTGTTTGGATGGAACTGGGGTGCGAAGTTTTGCAAATAGCGAAGCTGCGGTTCCCGATAGGGCGTTCGAGTAGAGATGAGATATCAATCGAATCAATCGAATGTTTCACACGGTATCGATTGTAACCATAACGGGCGTGCTTTTGAATAGAAAACATGTACTCTGATTTATTTATTTGATACATCGCACTCAGAAGTGAATGTCATTTAGCAAGCAATTTGTTTCGGTTACGCTGTGTTTGACATTCCTTAGTAACGTTACAGGCAAATATAGTTTTAGATACATATTTGTTATTTTCATAATAGTTTGTGCTTACTTATACTTATATTATAGATTAATGAGGAATTATTTCTTATACATTCATATGAATAAAGAGTAAGGTTAAAGTGGCAATTCTATTGGCACACATTCATATTGTTACTATTGATGAGTGTCAGTTAATCTATTGTCCATTGTCACCCATATCTTAAAAATAGTTTTATATTAGACATGACTAAAATGCACCTTAATAAAATCAGAGTGTGGCGCCAATAAACAATTTATTTGTCGAAATCTATAATTCTGTCTAGTTCAGTTTAAAGCAACCTAATTGAATAGAGAAACGAACAAAAATACTTTTTAAATCCGTTTAATTGACTATCGCAAAAAGAAGGGACACGTAGTTGAAATTTCCATCAAAAAAAAAAACAATAGCGATACATTTAATTTAATGGTCGCATGATGTCATCAGTGGGTAATCCACCCACTGACGACCTACCCACTAAGAATGTAACGAACCCCCATCCCGCAACTTGACATCGTTTTACCTATGATATTTTTAAATTAATTTAGCAAAACACGTACGTGTTTAATATTTAATATCTATTTAATAATAATAAAACAATCTGGTTTTTTTTGATACAGTGCTCTCTCCTATTTCAACATTTCGTTATAACTTCTTAATAAGGAAATGCAAATTAAACATGTAAGGACGAATAATTATTTTAAAACATACAACTGACTTCTTGTGCCTAGTTATTCCTCTTAAAAAAGACTTTATGCCTTTGAAATAATGGCAAGACTATACCCTTTATAATAGGTTAAATAGCTGAATCACGCTTTATTATTTTCGACCAGGCTAGCACGTATAAATCTGCGTTTCCAGCGGCTACAACTCACACGCGCGTTAAGTACACACAGTATGAGCGCCCGCGCCATATTTAATCGTTATCGTGGCAACGCGCAGACCTCGCGGCGTATTCATCGCTCGATGATTTACTTACAGCTTATCCCACCTCTCGCACAGTGTAGGAGTGCACAGTAAAGCAAAGATCAATGCCGTGTGACCCGGCAGTAAAGAAGATCCATCTAGTAAACTCCCACGCTGACTTCAATTTATTATCGTCACTTTAATATGAAGTTCAAAAATTTAATAAAATAAACAAAAAATTCTTTTTTTTATGTAATTAGTTCCAATAGTTGCTGTATGCTCAAGAAGAGCCAGGTAACTCCATTAATAGTAGATTCCAAGAAATTAATGTGCTTTCCAAGGTTATATAAACACTTATAACGCTAAGTAGCCTAGGTGGGGTAGGCGGTAGGTACTATTTGAAGAGGTAAAGGCATATAAGACTGAGAAAGTTGTTAGGCACCATAGAATATTGTCTACATATGATTTGGATTTTTATAGTTCTTGTGGTTGAGAATCTGTTGAGTGTCAGCCCTGGAATATCACTAATGGTGTCAAATACTATGTAATATTAGCATGTGTTATGTCAGCAGAAATGAAACTGCGAAATTTACTTGTCAACTTCACACAACGTGACAGACAAGTCGACAAGATTGATTGATTGATTGATTGATTGACGCACCACACCCAGCCAGGACGCAATGCCTGATCCGGCAGAACCGGCACACCAGGGGGCACAATTTTTTGTAAGGAGGGACACGCTCTAGGATGGGATAGGACGATCGGCTAGCCGCAACCGGCCGACCACAACCAGCCCAGTATTCACCGTTAAAACCAGTATAGGATATTGGGTAAGATGGGTAAGTTTATAGGACTGAGCGTTGATGAGGTGGGCTATCTAGCCTTTGATGCTTTGTTTTCAACGTTTCGTAGGTTTTATTGGGTTCGGTCGTTTGTACTCGATGTACTGCAATCCGTTTCGCTGTATATTTTTTTCTGCTTCTTGTTTCAGTTTGGTTTTGTCGTTTATCGAGACGCGACAAGATGAAGTTAGCATATATTCTATAACCCGTAGAGGAGATGGATATCCGCCTATAATCATTTGTTGACTGAGGTTGGGGTTTCTTCGGAATGGGAACTTGTACTGTTTGGGTCCATGTCGATGGGATAACGTTTTCTAACCATGGTTTATGCATGTGTTTAGTAATTTCTTGAAGTAAACGGTCTGGTAGTGCCTTGAACAATTCGATTACCACTTCATCTGTTCCTGGTGCTGTGTTGTTTCGCATTTGGCTGATAATTTCTGTTACCTCTTTTTCTGTGGGTGGTTCCGGGAGATTATTGGGTTCTTCATTTTCATCCGTTTTTTTCATTTCGGATTCCCATTGCGACATTGGAATGTTTTTGATTTTTCGTTTTTCTGTTTGGACGTGACGTCTGTAGAAATCGTAAGTGATCCTCATTCGGGTGGAAGGGTGCTTATTTTGAAGATCTTCGAAAAACATTTTGACTTCCGCATTATCTTCTTTTTCAGTGATCAATTGTAGTTCAGTTCGCAAGTTTTTACTCGTGTACCTACGAAGGATTATGTTATTTGGTAACATGTTATTACGGAACTTAGTCTTTTGTAGTTGGGCAGTTACAATACGACGCGCTTTTGAACAGTTTTATGTTCTGCAATTTTCATGATACCACTTATCATGTTCCAGGGTAGTAGTTCCTGTTGTTTATTAGTTTTTATCCACTCCGATGTCATTTTTAAGATTTCGCTTTGATATTTTTTGCAAATTATGTCATTTTTTAACCTTTCGTAGTCTAATCTCGATAGTTAAAGTTGGTTGGTTTCTTTTCGGGTGTGTTTTCTTCTCTGTTGTACTTTCTTATTGGATTTTTTTTTTTGTATTGAAGGGTTGCTGTAAATTCTGGAGTGTTGCTATTATGAGTTTGTGGTCTGATGTTTTGTAAGATAGGATTGCCTTTCTTACTTTAAATATGTGTGTAGTTTTTGCTGAGGAGATCAAATGGTCTATTTGGGAGGTGTTATTTCCTGATTTCCATGTTTTCAAACAACTGGTTCTTCCAAAAGACGTATCCAGTCTAAGCTTCTCTTCTTAAGATCTCTATTAGTAGTTCGCCATTTTGATTTGATTTTTTGTGATAAATTTGTTTGTACGTAAATTATGAATATCCGAATAACCTACGTGCGCATTAAAGTTGCCTAGAAAACTTACTGTTGTATTTTTCGGGTTTTCTTTGATTCTGTTTAGTAGGTTTGAGAAGGTAATCGTAGCTTGTGATGGTTTATGCGGAATATGCGTATTAATAATGTAGATACTACCGCTGCTGCCAGTACGTACTATGGCACGCATAACGTTTACGTCATTAGTAGTTTTTTTTATAGATATATCAGCGTATTTTCTTATTAAAATAGCTAGTCCGTAATGTTGGCTCCCGATAAATACCGAGTGTAATTTTTTTGTATTAAGTTCTCCTGTTTTAATGTGTGTCTCTTGTAAACATGCTATGTCCACCTTGTTTTCTTAGAGAAATCGATCTATATCTTGTTTTTTCTTCGGGTTTGCTGATCTTCTGACGTTCCAGGTGGCTACATAAATATTTTTGGTTCCGTAGTATGTTTTATGTTTGATTTAGCACCTAGTATTCTATAACCCATTTGGTCTGGAATATCTTCAAATGATGTAGGTGGTGTGAGTATTTTTGAGATTGAGGAGGTTATCGATGAATGTTCTGAAATCGGTTCATTTGCGAGAATCTCCTCGGTTTTCTTAATCCGTGTACTGTTTTCTTGCCATGGCAAGATTAGGCTATCGTAGTGATTACCATCGTAGAGGAGGTTAATTTTTCCAACTGCATCTTGGGGATTTTTTTAATTGAAAGTGATTGTTGAGTGATTGCAGCTTTTATGAATTATTAAATCAACCAGGTAGTAATGTGCCGCAGCTAAGATAATATCGGCTCCTCCCCACGTATCGTCCTTATACTGATTCGAAATGTAGCTAGTCTGTTTCATCGTGTTCTTCCTTACTATGAGGGAAATTGCTCTCTATTGCCGCTTTAATCATTAGACTTTTTCAACGAATTAAATTTCTTATCAATGGAATTTTATTTATGCTTGCTCCAATGAAAAACATAACATGCAAAACATACACGTCGTGATATATACTGTTTACAAATAAAGTGTTGTTATTTTGAAGTGTCGCTTATACTTCAAAATGAGGACAGACGTGCTTTACTGTTGTTTAATAGACTTGACCAAGGGTATATCTACTGACTTATGGAGTGCGGATGTCAGTTTCGGTACGTATCCGAGTTTATGGCCGACTTGAGCCTCTTTACACCTTGGAACTGTTACGACAGCTTTTAGTTCACCTAAACATCTTAGCATTCTTACGCCTTCTTTTCATTTAGCACATTTTTATTCTGATTTAAGTTTTATCTGATGAAGGTTACTTTACTATTTATTAGTTTTTGACAAAAGTAATAAAACAAATGCAATTATATTATACGTGTTACTGTTCTACAGTTCATGTAATTAGCTAAGTTCCTTTCAATAATAAGAAATCAAATCTTTAAAGTGGACCACAGTATACAGCTAATACAAAAAGACAAGTACTTATTGAGTGATTTGCCACATAAATCAATTGAAACAAGTTAAATTTCCTTGTTATGCGTTTTTAAAGGAACCATTTCATAACTAAAGGGAAGTAAAAAAACATTAATTAATATTGTGTTTCCTTACTTTTTATTGTTCAAATTAAATAAAGGAGTTTTCAACTGTTACTGACGAAGGTACTTTTCGCACCTGCACCTTAGCGAGAGCATAAAACAAACATTTATACTCATTTTGATTTTTTTTCTACTCATACTATTCAACAAATAATGTGAATTTATATAACTTTCCCGAGACTTTAACGGAAACAGGAAGAAGCAGATTAATTTTTTAAGAGAGGCAGGGCATATGGATTAATTGCAAATACCTCAATCTTACAGAAGCCAAACAATCACATCGGTGTTGTTGTGTTCCTGCGTGTGAGTATGGTTTCCAGAGCTCCTGGGGGGGTGCTACATTAGTAGCAGGGGACAAGCCTTCAAGATAAGGGCGACAAGTCCAGTAACAGCTTTATTATACTGTAATTGTCACCCTTAAGCTAGGACCCCATTACTACTTAACATCAGGTCGGATGCGGTCAATCTTGAATTGAAATAAATTTAAAACCCTATTCACAAGAATGAAAAATAACCATATACTCGATCAGTGGTCTCCACAAAATGCTTGAAAAGCTATATAACACCAAAAACTTGTATTTTTTCGCAAAATCATGTCAACTTTCACGCGTTTTTGCTAGATACAGATTTCGCTAAGGAAGTGTAACTGCCATTCGTTATAAAAAGGAAGATGTTTAACCTAAAAAATCTTGTCATTGAAATATCCACAGTCCATACACATCATTGTAGTATCAACGGGCTCTCTTCAAATGGAACATGGAACGCGACGGAACATTTTCCGCGGCGCCCGGTAATCTCATTAGCGGCAGACACAGATGTTCCGGTAATCCTGTTGCTCCCGGATTTGCATAAACACTCCATGATTTGTGTCCACCCCTTCGTTTTTACTTTGGCGAGTGAAGAACACAGCACTTAACTATTTGGTAGGTCACCGCTTTCTATCCGACTTCAAAATAAAAGTAGGGTTATAAAGAAACATTATTTTTTTATCTTTGCTTGCGGTGTGGGGTTCGAACACACGACCTTCAAGTTGCGCGCGTGCAGCGCTTCCAACTGAGCTTATCGCAAGTTGTCGTAGTAGTAGCTCTTAGCCTTCGGTAAGTGCCCTCTGCCGAATATGTTAAGAACTACATACTTATCGGCCCGTAGTACATTGGTAGCAGAAATGTTTGAGAACCATGGAATCGAAGACACCTTGGCCTCTTAATAGATTATAAAAAAATCATAGTGCTTCACACCTAATTTTTATAGTAGGGTTTGGAAAGTTAACCGTGGCATACATATTATTTTATTAGTGTTCGCTGGTAACCTCGTCCTTTATGAACTGATCTAGTTTTTTTGTAGAAATTCGTTGAATTTGTTTTCCAACAAAAAGTGGTGGTGTATGGCATCTTAGAGAATTCAAGGGGGAGTCGGTGGTTTTTATCAAAAAAATATTATTTCTGTACTCATTTGAGTAATATTATATTTTGTGAACGACATATTAATTCTAAAAAGGAAAAATCCTATCAATATGTTGGTCAATCTTTTTAAAATATCGAAATCCTTTGTTGATTTCGAAAACGTAGGTACTTGTATTTTTTTTGTACTAAGTCAGGAAAAGTAAATAGACAACTACCCTAACAAGGTATTCTCATTTTATTTCCATATTAGGTTCGTTAAAAACATCGCAGTAAATTGCAATATATTTTAAGCTATTTTTTTTTCATGAAATAAGTCAACGATTGTGTCAGCACAATCGTTGACTTACAATACACTGCGATTAAAAATATACAACGTCAAATTTAGTCTTGAAAATCTTCTTGGTGAATAGAAACAATACTTTAAGTACCACGTCATGATCTCGGAGTCCTAGGTTCGATTCCTGCGTCGAACAAAGTATTTGTTGAACATAGCTCGGGATTGTTTTTACCAACCCGCATTTGACTAGCATTGTGATGAAACAGCACCAATTACTGTAACGATAAGATAAGATGTCAATGATGGAGGCTTTTGCCCTGCATGGGAACATTGATAGGTTGTTTTCATTACTTGATACTTTTTTAGGGTTCCGTAGTCAACTAGGAACTCTTATAGTTTCGCCATGGCTGTCATTTCGTATCTCAGAAATATGTTTGCACTAGAAAGATGAAATTTGGTACAAATAATATCTATATCAATCACGTCAACAAAGTGCAAAAAATAAATAAAAAATAAAAGTTTTTTTAGGGTACCACCCCCCTACACGTAAATTGGGGAGTGATTTTTTTTTTAAATTTCAATTCCAACATGTGATATATCATTGGATAGGTATTAAAAATGAATAGGGGTTTACTAAGATCATTTATTGATAATTTTCATATTTTGGGAAATAATCGCTCCAAAAGAAAATAAAATTGTCCCCCTCCCTAACTTTTGAAACCTAAGTTCAAAAAGTATGAAAAAAATCTAGAATATAGAACTGCATAAAGGCTTTTTAGGAAAATTATTTTGATCCTGATAGGTGTTATTAGTTTTTGAATTTAAAAAAAAAAATTTTTTTTACTAAAGTTGTTATTTAAGCGTATATGCCAGCATTTTTTTTCTTACTTTACATATTTTTTGTATTCTCAATTAACTTTAAGTGGGGATACTTAAGTTTTGTGATGCACTGAAAACTACGGAACCCTACACTGAGCGTGGCCCGATACGCTTTTGGCCGGTTTTTATATTTGCTCACATTAAAATAGTCAATTTCAATACATTTTTTTTCGATAGGCTTAATATTCGTCTCATGACTGCATCATCAATTATAGCTGTCCGGACTGTAGATGAATAGTTAAGGAAATTTTTGGAAGGACTTGGGCGTCGCGCTATCTCTGAGGTTCCGGGTTCGATCCCCGGTCGGGTCAATATGGAAAACGAACTTTTCTATATTGTCTCGGGTCTGGGTGTTGTGGTACCTTCGTTGTTTCTGATTTCTGTAACACAAGTGCTTAAGCTACTTACCACAGGATCAGAGCAATGTATGTG
This sequence comes from Glyphodes pyloalis, assembly GCA_037074685.1. NCBI lineage: Eukaryota > Metazoa > Arthropoda > Insecta > Lepidoptera > Crambidae > Glyphodes > Glyphodes pyloalis. The sequence continues at coordinate 14,093,379 of JAYKKO010000013.1, forward strand.
ATGTTGTCCAATATTTATTTATTTATTATTATTTATTATTTTTGGCCAAAAATTGACCTAAATCGGGATTACCGTAATATGAGCTCCTTTTAATCACCGACCTCTGGGTCATGGCACAAACAGGTAATCACTGGATTGCAGAGTTAATTACAACGAGGGAACATTTTATATGTTGTTTTATAATTTGGTCAGGACCTTTCCAGTTGCTTAATGGAATGTCTGTCACATACTACCTACTAAGTTCGCTCAATACTTTTTGACTGCTTTATTTCTCTATTCTTAGCTTATTCTTTTTCAATTTCACGAGTCAAATGCGCAAGTTACCGTTACTGTAGAAAACACTTCCTAGATAATCAATAAGGCTAATGCTACTTTAGTGAAATTTTCAGACACTGCAAACTTAATTTTCATTTCTTACTCGTAATTTTAAACCTAATCACGAAAACATAAGTCTTTCATCAAAATTTGGCTTAATATTACCAAACCCATCTTAAACATTTAAAATAAAATTTAACGGGTCAAAACGCGACACCATTTTTATTTAGTAGATAGTTAATACAAACTACTTACTGCCCGACGTTTCGGTTAGGTTGCACCAACCGTGGTCACGAGCTGACTGGTCTTGCTCCCCTTCTTCTGTTCGAGGGAGCTTGCAAATCTTCATCCAACCTCACATTGTCACATAACAAAATTATTTAAATTGTTTAAAATGGAACGCGAAAGTCTTAAAAATTATATTACAAACCCATCTTTACAATGCTTTATAATTTAGGCATTACACTACAATTACAAACTCTTTCATTTGTTTGATTATTCTCTTGACCAGGCTCAAACCAATACTAACTTTTTTCTAACAAAAACGAAGAGTTAATTACCTTCAAACTTTTCTTAGACAGACTTCGAACTTTAGTACCAGTTGTAATTAATTGAAATCTAATACCGAAGGGCAAACTAAACAAACGTATCGCAAATTCAGCCGAAACCAGCCGAGGGCAGCACTACGTGGTCAATAGTGATGGGCTGGCAAACATTGTAGCACCATAAATTAAATTGCTCTGCCGCAACATGCGATGTGATATGTTAATAGGTAAATAATACAATATACACCTAATACTGGTACCGTCAGCCTGATAGGCTCTCGGTATATTTATGCTATTAATGTGATTTTACTTGGGTTATCTAGATCACGCGGCGTTGGTGGGGCCCTGCGTTTGTGAGCACTGCAGGATACTGACCGCCACCACTGGCTCAGAGAAGGGCCACCCAAGGGTTTTAGTCAGTTCGACACACCAATCTCTGTCTCCTGTGGCAGTTAGTGACAATACGTGGGCATTTCCCCTAGTAAAAAAAGCTAGCGGCAGACTATTTAAGGGCATAAATGCCATTTTATATGTATAAACCAATCAAATCAAATCGATGAGACCCAATTCCCAGCTTTTAATCCTTCCTCCCCTCTTAGGGACTAACCCTAACATAAGTCACAATGATACGGTCTATGGCTTCGATCATGAAAAATCCATCTTCCTCAGTCGTATGGCATTTCAATAAATGTAAAATTACCTTGAACTATGTCTAGGACTACTTGAAAGTGCACCTTATTAAATTGAGTTTGCAGTGCAAAATGGTGTCAGATTGCGCACAGACATTCTGCCATCAAGAAGACATGTCGTTAGAACTTACAAGTAAGAGTTATATCAGTTCAACCAGAGACGAGGACACTTTGACATCACGATAGTTTGGTCAAAAGTGTGATGATGAAGACGAAGAAAATTAACAACTTCAAGTAGCAGTGAGCAGGACACGTAGTTGAACCGTTAGTGGACAAAATTCCTGGTTTCAAATATTTCATTAAAGCCATCAAATTAATCGAATTGGCCTCATTGAAAATAAAAGGAAGATATCAATATAGGTATGAGGTATGGAGTAGCAGATAAGTATGATAAATATTAGCAATGGATTGGACTTTGTGGTCAACTCTTATGATGGAAAACGTTCAATGTATATTCAAGGCCAACATGTAGCTTGTACTTCATATTATTTTACATATTATGTTACTTTTAAATAATCCTGAAATAAACTTATGTATAGTAAGGGGCTCTGGCCAAAACAAGAGAATAAGAGAACGAATGAAACGGACGACGCCAGACAGGGATTTATTGAATGCATAAGGATTTTAATTTAAAACAAAGAAGAATAAGTATTATATTGAAACAGTGAATTAACTAAAACTGTTGACTTTAAATTTTAGGTTCGATGATTAATCTTCTAAAAGAAAATTCATGATACGAATATATAAAGTACCTACCTAATTTTACGTAGGTACTGTAAAGGTAAATACACAATCAAGTAAAGGCACAATCTAAGTAAAGACATCCATACACATAACTTACACAAATTTTCGTACTAAAGTTTGCTTTGTTTAAGCGAACACTTGACCCCAGCACAGAGGGAAGATAGTCATCAAGAAGAAAATACATTTGCAATGAGCATATAATGCTTAAATAATTTAAATAATGTTCAATGAATGTTGCTGTCTCTACTACGAACTTGCGGTAGGTACCTAATAGATTCCATTTTGGGGGAGATGCATCGTCGACGAGACACACGCACAGCGTTACCAATAATTGTTTATTGTGCATCTAAAATAGATGCACACTATGGAATATCGTTTCACGTTTATGGTATTCAAGTGAACAAGTAGGAAATCTATATTCCTGAAATGCTAAATTGTTATAATGTATTAACATATTTCATTGCCCCAATTTATAGACACGTTACTAGAACGGTTAGTCGTTTTTATGTACAGAAAAAAATTTGACATAGAAAATATCGAATGTAAAGAATTAAAATCATTAACTTAAACTTCTTTTTTAATTTTAAAAACACGCGTTTAGCCATAAAATAAGAAAGATAATATTAGTTTTTTTTTTCTTTGACTCATATTTATATTACACTTATTTCGGTTTGTACATCATATTTTTAATAATTGTTATTCTCCATGAACTGGATATTTATGTTACTGGTCTCGGGATTTGTGGTTTGGGATGGTCTAGTGGTTATGGATTTTTCTAACAACGCCAAAGACAATTGTAGTCATAAAACATATACATATATCCAACACATTATTGTATCGATGACTTGATTTCAATGAAAAAGATGGAGGTGTTTGTCTTATAGTAAGATATTAACTTCACTTTACTATGGTAAAACGTAAACTTTTCCCGCGCACCTCAATCCACTCGAGAAGCGTTTCAATTTGCAATAAGCGACATACTTTCCATTACTTCTTATAAATTAAAATTTAAACAAAGTCCGGAAGCTGTTTAATTAAACATGTTCACCTGATAACAGTTGAGATAGCAGCGTCAAAACAATTCGATCTGCTAACGACGTTTTAAGAGTGCCGATGTAACGAACCGTCGGTCTCCAGGGTACAAGGGAGCAGAATTAGCCATTTCCATAGCGTCGACAAAGACCCAGGGCTTATCTGTCGGATTTAGATGAACTGAACCCTCGCGATACAAAATAATAGCCGGTTCGATAGCGGCATTGTTTGAGCATGAAATTAAAATTAAGCGAGATTCACACGTGCGCAATGCTTTGATAAGGGGTGCAACAATCGATGGTGTTGTGCCACTGATTTACTTAAAGGGTTTGCCCTTTTCTTTGTGCCACAAGTAGTTTCGTTTCGGCGGGTTGTGAACCCTTTTGTATGGTATTTCTCTTGTTTGTCTTATGAGGGAGTTTTGCGATTGTCATTTTTAACAAAATTTGTTCTTTCATGATGAGAGTGGCATAGTGTAGGTGTTATATTTGATTATCATTATAAATTCAGCTAAGTTTTTATTACTTTTTTAAAAATAACTAAATTTGATTTTATTTTAAAGATAAAAGATAAGAAAGTGATGAACTTAACATCTAGATCTATATTATTGTTTCGTTCAAAAGGTGATTATGTTTTTCATACTAAATAAAACTACTCTAGACACTCGAGGATTTGTACAAAATAATTTAAAGAAAAAGAAAATTGGTGCATTCTTCCTAGATACAATAACAAATTTGGTTCATTAACAAAGTAGTGGAAAAAGATTCACATGTCCTACTTAAATATTTTGTTAAATCGGTAGACATTATCATTTTAGGAATAACTTAAAAAAAATATATCTTATGTTTGGTCATTAAAAATTAAAACATAAACTGTTAACACTTTGATTAGTCGTGAAGTTGAGCTGCACCGAACACAACAATGGCCCGCTATTTGCGTAGATAAGCGTATCCAAATCATAGGACGTACGTGCTCCCCAACGATGATTTCCCAAATTCCCAACTGCGAATCGCATCATCGCTAAATCCCCCTGTCTGTGTTTATCAAAACACTTAACGATTTAATATGTGCCCTGAACTCTGCTCCCTCCCCTATCCATTATCAGATACATGTACGAAATTCGCTTAGATTACGCTTGTTAAAACTTTAACAAACCTGAGATATCAATTCGAAAGGATTTGCTCGAATCATTCGACTCGTCGACATATTTTTAGGATTTCCGAACAGCTTATCGATATTCTGTGTTTGATTTTAATTAACTGTCTAGACTCTACGCGAGAGGAATACAGCAATAATGATGGCAGTTTCGAAAATTCAGCTGTATCAATTGTCATTGTATTTAATTTTAGGTTAGGTTAGACCAGTAGATAAAGCTGTGATATTTTTTGTTGTTGATATTTCTGTTGTGCTGATGATAATAAGATATCATCCAAAAGAGATCTACTACTGAAAATATTTGATAAGAATAGAGAGGGATTAGTGGTGACTAATTGGGTTGGATAGTTTCTAGAATGGGGACCATATACCTAAAATAGGATGGCTTCCCACAAGATGGATGGGTTACCTGGTCTTTAAATATCATAATACTTAAAACGTTAAGAGGCGATTGCGCTAGCGGCCAAAAACAAAACAACGCCTGCCAATTTTTTTTGCAGCCATAAGACTTTAAAATAATTACTTATTATCGTCCTTGTATCATAGTTTTCGTACCCTGTCAAAATCATTTTCAAGTATAAAAATTTAACTACTTACACTAGGTACCTTTAACCGTCGACCGAACACGATGTTTTCTTGTTTCCTTCTCAACAAGAACCCGTGTTGGCCCGACAGCAAAAACTTTCTGAACGAAATAAGAGTCGCCTGGAAATGTTTCTGGTTACCTTGAATTCTCCGTTTGATTTTTATCGATCGAGATTAGCAACATCTAGACAAGTCGTAATAGGGTGAAGTTCTAATAAGAAAACTTCTAATGGACCGTTTGAAAGTACGATGTTGGAGGCGATACCGAACTAATGAGGTAAACCGGCTTACCCAATGATTGCGTGCTGTCTACTACGTTAGGGTATGAAATACAACCCCTCTGAATGAAAGTTGTACTTATATCGATGTCACTGGAATTAGAATCACGTTATTATCTACGGTAGAGCAGTGTGCAGCAATTTAATGTCTCCATCCAAAACTTTTCTATTCGTGACTGAATTAGTATCTAATGCGTTATTCAATAATGGTACCTATTATTATATTGGTGGTTAAATTTATGCCTTTCATGTTAACGTTGGTACGAGTAAACTTATAAAATCCTAATCAATTTTCCTTCTACTAAATATCATAATACTTTCGATACAAATAAAAACAATTACATGCAATCACGGTTTGTTTGATTTTTTCAATGACATTGTTTGAAATATCTGAAAAGCAATCAAATAAGTTCATATATTGTTATGAGAACGATTTTTTTCTCTGTAATTCGAATCTTGTCTAACATTTCAGGTAAAATAAGTAAGTAAAATGCGTTTTTATATTTTGAAAGTTAAAGTTTGAGGTTTACTCATTAATTAAATCACTAATTCACAGAAAGCTTAAAACTTATGATTACTAGTAGTTTCCAAACTAGGTAATCCTGTCTCTTGGGAATTACCTGAATCATATTTTAAAAAAACTAAAAACAATTGAAAATAACGTCAGAGAAAATACCGACTGTTAAAATAGATCATAAGAAAAGAAAGAACACACCGTTTATTCATATCTTTCCATTGTTTGGTATTGTATTAATGCAAATAAAAATTATTTGAATATGAATAGCGCAACATTAAAAAATTCAGTTATTCTTTAAAAGTTTTATTAATTACAAGTCCTTTGTTTGTTCTTTAATTTTACGTTTGGTTAGTTCAAATATGTAAAACGAGACCTGGTGTTAATTAAAATTGTAGGTGTTTGAAATTATTGAGTTTTCAGGATTGAAAACGAGCTAATAACCGTTTACGTTTAGTTTCATAAATTAATTAAATTGTGAAAACCGTTGTGTTATAAATATAATACACAAATAAATAGGTATCTTAAAACAATAGTAATCAATTTTAAAAACAATATGATGATAATGTTCTTGCTGAAGCTTTATCTGAATTTATTCTGAATTTTTGACTGATTTAACTATTCCAGTGTATAAACATTGTTCAATTAATGGGATTAGCATGCTACACTCTACGTCCCTATATTTATAGACTTAAGTATTTATAGACAATGTATTTGCAAAACATGTCAGTACAATAAACCTAATTTAATTAGAAGAAGAAATACTTTTAATGAATACAAATCCAATAGAATAGTTTCTTTTGCTTGAACGTCGTGAACCTAAATAAATGGTTCATAATCATAATCATAATCAATTCATTTATTCATGTTGGTTACAAGTAACACTTATGCATCGTCAAAATGAATACAAACCAAAATTGAAGCTACAGCCGGTTCGGAACCTAATCCTACCGAGAAGAACCCGGCAAGAAACTCAGTAGTTATCCTAATCTTTACAATATTTTGGGCTAGAGAACTTAAAAATATGGTGTGCTAGCGAGCAAATAATCATGTCCATATATGTTTATCATTAAACAACGCATCACAAGCACCAGTAGTTCAATATAGCTAGATGCACCAGCAGTTTGATGTAGCTGTTATTCTCAAGATATAAGTGCAGTACAAAGTAAAAATTAATGTTTTGGCCGTACATTAATTTGATTCTACGAACTTAGCATCCTTGACCTACGCATGGCATTTTCCAGCTCATTTTAAAGCGCCTCCAGATTTAAAAAATCTAAGACATTTATCACTTTTATGAATGCTTTTGACTGTGGAAATAAAAACGCAGCCAGACTAGTTATCAGTTAAATAACGGTGTTAAGGGCTTTATGTAAATAAACGGCACACAAACAGAGCAATGCAACCCATTGCTATCTGTTTCGCTCACTGATGGAAATTCTTTGTTTACATTATCTCAATTAAGTCTACGTTTTGTTTGCGCATCCGTCTGTTTGCAAAGCAGCACTTTGAGAATTTTGTTTACCCTCAATTATATTATATCATGATAATCCATATGATATGCTCGTGAGTAATTTCGAATCATTTTTATACTCCCTAACGTAAGTCGCTTCATGCATCAAGTAATTATTTTACTCTTAATAGTTTAAACTAATAATTAATACATTTTGTAACCGACCTCTTAGCTGATCAAAACAAACATAAAGTGATGTCACCATACTAATACTAGTTTTGAGAAAAACTAATATTCTGATTCTGGTCAGGTTCATCAAAGATCTTGAACAAGTAGGATTGGTAACATAAATCATATAAAAATGAGTGCACTTTTTTGTTATTCCTTAAAATAACTTTAATAACGGAATTACCTCTAAAAAGCGGTTACGCCGACTTAGGACTATCATTTGGTCCTAATCAATGCTATTTTTTAGTTTATCAATGCTGTAAGGTATATAGGCCTTGTTCCAAGAGATAACGACACGCCAAACACAAATCTATTAATACGTCAATGTACATATCCTTCAAGTGGAAGCCTTTTAGCATGAGTTTGTATGGATTGTAGCTAAGCACGTGACTGTTGAAGTGGCGGGAGACGCCGCGAGTGAAGCGACGAGAGTCGCAACGACGAACGCGGCGAGCGCAGCGTCGGGAATGGCTGTTTACGAACATTCTGCTTTGATAGAGTGTGCGCGTTAATTGCCTCCATAACCTTACCCAATGGTATGTAGTTTATAAACATATGCCTTGTGTCTCCTCTAACGAGACCTTAACGTTCTATGAGTTCTAAAAATAAAAAGACAATATTGTGTTTGGAAAGCTAGCTGTCAAGCTTTAGCTGGTTGTCTAGCTCATATTTCAACTTGTATTTGACTTAAGAATATAAGAGCGTACATTTTTAAATATATTCACTGAATTTTCGCTACACACAGAGTTTTATACACTAAATTAAAATTTAGAGGTAAAAGTGTTTTACGCCTAAAGGTAAGCAAACGTCTTCATATCCATTCTACCCGCATAATAAACTCTAAAATATTTAAATACTAGCCAATGTGTATAGCTTTATGAGATCTAGTGGGAACTCTGGTATAAAACTAAAATTTAATAGACTTAATTCTTACGAGTTGCATATTCTAGTTTCCAAGTAAAACTTCAGTAGATGCTTTAAATAAAGTTTTTAAATCCACTTAATTTTGGTGTCTAGTTTTATAACCTTATTATTTTTCATTTTATAAAATTAAAAGAGCTACGTGAGAAAACATAAGAAATTATGATGTTTACTCTCATAGTCAGTTTCAAGATTAAGTAAGTATCATTTTAAAATAAAGTACACCAGTGTTGCCCAATATAAGAGATGCCTGAATACAAAATCATACTAATTGATAAAAAGTAACTTTTTTCCAAAACATTTTTCAACGTTTATGTTCTTATAATATTACAAAAGACCACGACAGTGCAAGCCCAGACGATGAAACTTATCAAGCAAATTTTCAGTTTAAAATTGAAAGCGGCCCGCATGAACGTATTCTATAAATATAACATCGCGGACGAAACCATTTTCAACGTTCCCATCGACCGGCGGGTCAGAGCTTGTGTTAATTAAAATCAAACAAAGATTAGTTGCCGATTGCGGATGGATCACTGTTGGAAGAATCCATCGCTACTAAATGTAATTCGTTTTTCCGTAGGCATTTTCTCAGCGGACGGTTTATGATTTGCACAGAGTCCAATTACGGAAGGGTATGTATGGTTTGGGAAATGAACAGTGCAATCGTATGGTGTCTTTTTTATTTGGTTTGAATTTTAACATCAAGCTGCATTATACTAAAATAACATATAGAGCTAAGACTAATAGTAAGACTGGTTCGTCTGTTTGATATTTCCCAAATTATTTGGGGAAGGCTACTTTCCGAGTCACTATAAAGAGTCGAATCCGAGACGAAATCCGACAGAAAGCCAAAGTTATCGGTACAAAGAAAAATATTAGTAAGCTGAATTGGCAGTGGACTGGTCACTAACCGCTATGTAGATGTGTATTGAAGAGGAGACCTGGGGACATAGCCAACAGCTGTAGAATTTCGGTAAAATTTCAAAAAGTTGAAAGTAAATCCGATCGACATTTCAAAACCAAGAATTTATGACATTTCTAAGATCAATCACATACGTTCTAAACTAGTCAGAACGATAACGAAATTCGATAGCTGCTAGCTAATGGTATGGCCTTGATACCTAATGGTAGCGTTAGCCGCTCTTCTGCCAGGTGGAGTGACAATAAACACAAAGTGGCTGGCGACGGTTAGAAATAAAGTCAACTTAAGATTTAACTCGTTGGCAAGCTAATCAAGAGGCCTTTATGCAGCAGGTGTGAACGGGCTGTTGATGATGATTACGTTCTGAAATAATAATAACATAAAATAACAGAAATCATTTTTATGATAGAATGAGGTTTCATATAGGATAGGAAAATGATTTAATTCATTTATTCATTTGAATCGTTTGGTTTGTCTTTTTGAGATTATGTCAAAGTGCATGTCTATCTAATCAATTTCATAAAAGATTTTCAAACATTCCTTTATATTTAAAGGAATCGTTTCACTCACAATATGCAAATATATAAATAGGTAAGATAAAAATAAATATGAACAAACTTTCCAACGCATAATGGGAAAATATTAAATTAAGTATATGAAGTTGGTCCCTGTTTCTCTTTAATAGTTCCGAAAAGCCTAAATCAAAGATTTACTCCTCCCGTGATCATCCATTAGATTTATTTCATTAACTCTCCGACCACTTAATCAACGAACGGAAGGCTTTACTCATTGTTATCTCTTTTTATTAGCTCCCTCCCTGAATTTATTACTTGACTGTAACTCAAATAAGTGAATTCGCTTTTATGTAGAAGAAAAAAAACTTAGGAAACTCTGGTGAACTGTTTGAAACCGAACAATGGATCTTTGGCAATGCTGGTCACGTTTCTTCGCCTTAAAAATGTCGCGCTTAAATCCATAAAGTACTCCAAAGTATTACTATTCCTCTACGGTATTTCCTTTGAGCTGTGTATTATAATATTAGATTTCTCTGGCAACATTCATAACGAGTGCATAAGGGTGGTTTGTGATACTGAGAACTACTTGAGTATTTGATAACCGAACATGGATAGTAAAAAGAATAGAAATAGCATTTACTTTTCTTGTGGACGTACAAGAAAAGTAAAAAAAGTCCAAAAACAATTTACAAATACTTATGGATAACATCTCTTATTTGTAACGTAAAAATTATTTTTAGTCCATAACTTCATTTTAGTAATTTTTTTTTTATCTTACCTCTGCATATATTGTAAATATTTTTCAAACCTACAATTAGTTCCAACTATGAATTATTTGAACCTTAGTTAAATGTGAAATTATGCTTATAATAAATGATCAACAATTCTTCTTTCAAATTTATGAAAGTTATAAAATTTGCTATTATATTTAATAAAATCAAACAAATTAAGCCTACTTTAAAATTACTAGTCTGCCAAATTAATTAAAATTGTTACGCAACATAGACTTTCCCTTAATTAGATTAAATTGATAATTTATTATTCAACCTTACCTTCATATTCTATTGCATTTTAAATTCATCAAATCTCTTTCATATTGCAAACAACATTGTGAACCCTTCAGCTTAGAAGTAGATGAATCTTCAAGATTTATGAGCTTCAAAGAATTGCAATAAAGCGTCAGAGTAAAAAATAATAAAGTTCACACTCAAAGACAATGGATTCGGTAAGAAAAAACAAATGTAGACGGTATTTTCTTTATGCGTTTGTAAAGGAGCCGTGACAATCAAAGCTTGATGAATAATTCAGCAATCAAGTAAACGCAAACAGTTTGCGATCTTGGGCAATTGGCAAACAAACCAATAGATACCCAGTCAATAGGAGCTTAGACGGAATGCCGATTGCCTGTCTGCATATCCAAATGCCTTAAGTGCTGATATTCGAACTATTTCACCGCCCTACATCGTTCTATAGGAACTGAATCATAAAATCCGAGGAATTCAGATAACGGCCGCCATTGGCACTGGCGGGGACAACGTGTCAGTGTATTGAATTTCAAAGATGATTAATGGGATTAGTCGAATTCTCGGACCGAGTTCCATTATTCCATTTGTTGTTGCGTACCCGAGTCCGATCGTACATGAACAATGACACGTATCGGCGAGTGATAGTATATCATTATTTCCATTTGCACCATTTATGTTTGTCTTGGCGTCATTTTTCATTCGTTGTCTAGAGAAGCTAGCAATATCGTCATGTTATATTTTGATATCGAATACTTTATGAGGTCAATCTGTAATTTTCAGTCATAAATCAGGTTTCTATTGGTTATTATTACATTCTTTTTATTTATTTACCAGAAGTAAAATGCGTCTACGTAAATATTACATTACTAGCATTACTGTAACTCGTTACTTAACGTTGTTTTTTAATGTGTTAAAAAAATTGACATTTTATAGAATTTAATACTCTCACACTTTCATCCTCAAATTGTTTAAATAAGTTAACGTGTCAAAAAGCAACATCATTTTTATTAGGTAGTTAATACATACTACTTACGCCCGGTTTGACTCGTTTACTTATTTTAAAAATATACATTACATATTGTGTTAAATAAACACTTTTAAGTTTTACATATTTTTTTTTGGTTGAACCTATGACTTAGTGAGAATAAAGTGATTTTAACTTTTTCTTTTAATTTATCTTTGGCGAGCAAACGTCCAGTTGTGACTGGATAAAACTTTGTAATTATAACTTTTAAGTAGGTTTCTTCCTTGCCAAACAGTAAGATTGACATTATACGTCTTTGAAAAGGAACTCGCTAAAGCTTTTATTTACAGCCCTAAGATTCATAAAAATATAATCTTAGGGCTGTATGTGAGTGAAACACCACCAACACAATGATTCTTCAAAAACCTAACGATTTGACTAAATTATTTACTAGAAATAGGATATAACCAACCCAATTATCAATATTATGCTTCCAATTGCTTACTAAGATCATGAAATGGACATACAGTCTTATAACAATGACAGGGAGGTGATGGATCAAAATAGCATAAAGCTGGGGTTACAGATTATAAATATAAATAAATATTGGACAACATCACATACATTGCTCTGATTCTGTGGTAAGTAGCTAAAGAAATTGTGTTGCAGAAATCAGAAACAATGACGGTACCACAATACCCAGACCCGAGACAATACAGAAAAGTTCGTTTCCCATATTGACCCGACCGGGAATCGAACCCGGAACCTCAGAGATGGTGCGACGCCAAAGTCCGACGCGCTCGCCTCTCGGCTACGGAGGTCGTCAAATTATGGTCGTTAGGTTATGGAATGTCTGACCTTGGTTTACCATGCAAGAATGGCATATATTAAACATTCTAGCAGCGGACGTTCTTTGGCTAAATGATCTCTTCATTAACAACGGCATCAGCTAAATAATTATTAGCCAAATAATATTTAAAAAAACATTTTATTTTTGGGGTATATCAACATCTAAGAACTTGTCTTGATGATGTTAACAAAATATACCAGACTTAGATTATATAGTAAGACATATGAAAACACAATAAAAAAAAACTACTGAGTTTCTTGCCGGTATCTTCTCTTTAGTTATATGTTCCGAACCGGAGGTAGCTACATTTGCTTTATATAGAGACTATTCATAATGTAATCTATGTGAATAAAAAAGATTGACTTTGACTTTGACATATCTTTTTCCATGAAAATAATGATAATTATTTACTTATGCATTTGTAGCGTAAAACTGTTTCACACTGCTTAAAAGTATTTGCCTCGCAGTTTTTAACACGCTTTTATTAGCTTGGGTTGTATGTATCTATGTAACGGAATCTTTGAATCTTAATTTGACCCACTTCCCGGTCTTTGATTAAGATGAAATTTTGCACACGCTCTGAGTTCTGATGACAATACATGACTAGCTAAGAAACGTCATTACAAATCCAATATGGCGGCCTCCCCAAGATGGCGAACTGACTGTTTGAAATGCACTTCCATGATATGGGTATCAAAAGAAAGGGTTTGCTGTCAGGAATACGAAAACAATAGTCACGTGATTCAAATCCAATATGGTGGGCGTCCAAGATAAATCCAATATGGCGGGCGTCCAAGATAACGGACAGGCTATTTGAAATGCACCCCTATGATATGGGTATTAAATGAAAGGGTTTGCTGAATGGGATACGAAAAAGAATTATATAATTATTGATACATGAGAAAACTAAAAAGTAAAAATAAAAATAATAGTTAAAAAAAATAAAAAACACGCTTTTAGCTCGCACTAAAAATTACAAAATAATTCAGACATTTAAGAAAGAAAGCGTGGAGCGTTTTGTCCAAAAAGAGTAAAGATAACATAAACGCTCCACGCTTTCTTTCTTAAATGTCTGAATTATTTTGTAATTTTTAGTGCGAGCTAAAAGCGTGTTTTTTAGTTTTTTAAACTATTATTTTTTTCATATACAAGCTGAACATTCATAAAATTGAAAGAGTTGCTCATATGAGCTATTTTCCTATCTCCACGTGTATAATTTTAACACGTCATGTTACTTTTAGACATGAAAAACAACAACTCATTTCAATGTTTTGTTCGCAAAAACCTTATTTCACACTGCGTGCACATGGCGGTATCCTACTGATTTCTCAAGAGCGTAGCAAAAAATATTTTGCTCACAATAAGCTCCGTGAATTCCACTTTCATAAAGAAGATATATTCATTTTTATCTCAGTAAATATTTTTGAAGTATTTGTTTGTTAAGCGCCTTTCCTCACGCTTGGATTAGAGTATGGCATTTGATCTCCATATACCTTTGTGGGAGTGTTTTCTCAACGTGTAAATAAACAGATAGAATTACTTACCAGTAAGGTATCCTTAATAAAAAGTATTAAATGGAGAATAAATTTTTAGCCATATTTTGCAAAAAACATGAATTGAAGGGGTATTTAGTACCTACGAGTATTATTTTGTTATTTTTTTCAATTTCCAACTACAATTTACGAGCATATGTGATATCAGATTTGATATAGATCGAAAATTTCAATGTCTTTAAATATATGATAATTACGTTGATTAAGTAAATTAATAATATATTAAATTAAATTAATTTCCGTTTAGGAAATCAAATATGAAAAGTAAAATATGATTATCACAGGGTCTTCATCAAAATCTTTTATTGATAGTTCTACAAAACCAATTTTAACTACCATATTGTATTTTTCACTATAAAATAAATAAATAAATAAATGCGCCAGACAATCACACCAATCACCTGGTCTCAAACTAAGGTTTTCCCTTGTACTATGAGTACCAGACGACGGATACTAACTATGGATTTCTATTTCAGCTATTCATCATCATCAGGACTTGCTGCTTTTCTAGCGACCATTATTCTACTCTAAACAATGTCATCTAAATTATTTACCGTTGATTTGTTTTCAGAAATAAATATTTTCAAATGATGTCCTTCTCATTCCAGATCTAACAATGAGATACGCAAATTCTCGTCTCTCGTAGGGCCGTTCCCTTTTTTGTGGCGGGCAAAAGTGTGAAAGCATGTAGCAGTTCACGACCTCGAGGGGAATCCCTCCCTTATGACACACATCACCGCCGGCGATACAGCTTTTTACCGATGCCCTTGAGGCTACAGTTGATGAAATTAAGTCCCCAATGAAATTTATACCAATTTAATAGGAGATATGTTATTTCTAGGATGTTACTGAAAGAACTAGCAAGCATTGGAATTTTATCTGGCATATTGATTACAATGGAGATTCCATGTTTGTAATCTAGTGTTTCATATTCATCAAACACTGGATCATTTTGCTTATGTACAGTGTTGGATGGGTAACACTTCTCATATAATCTACCTTATGGTAAGCAGAATAAAAATAAATTGCTGTATTTATTTGTATGTTTCTGTAGGTTTTCTAAGCAGATAGCTGAATAAGCAGGTATTTTCATTGTAATGTTTCATATCAAACTTACAATGACTAAAAATATCTGTAGTCTGAAACTTCAAAAATTGCTGCTTTTAAAGTCTTATTAAATTACTGAAGTTAGTCTTAATTAGTGAGGCGACTAAAACCTGAACTCGTAAATTATTCAGATAGTTGGTCCGGTAGTTTTAGAACGCCGATATAATATGATCCAGTGTCTGGCTTCATATTTCTCTTACGGAATCTGTGGAACGCAGCATCGCTGCTTGTGGTCAGATATAGGTATTCCTAGTAGCCGCATTATTATTTTACTCTCATCGATGTCGATGAGAAAAAGAGGAAAATTCTATGCGACAGAACAGAAATTGTAGTTCAGTCGTGTTCCGTATATTCTGATTGATACCTATGTTTAAGGTACAACTTTTCAATACAAACGAATTATGTTAAGATGATTTCAATACAAACGAATTATGTTACTGTGTTAGAATGATCAGTCCTTATATCAGCAATACAAGGCCAAAATTCATTATCAAGGTTTTTGTCGTTGACAGCATCTACTTCATTTTACTACTATGGCATTAAAATAATGAACCTACACGTCTTAAAAAACGTCCAGGAATTTCTTTGATTAGCATATTGTTTTTATTTCAAAGTTAATAATGGTAACTGTGAATACAAAAATAAACTATCTATGAGAAGTTAAATTAAGTGTGTCCTATCTATGTTACACTTTAACTTTTGATACTTTTAATTTTTGACAGCTAATGTATCCAAAAAGTAACAAGCATGAGATGATTTTATTAATATCCGAATGAGAGAGTGACAGTTAGACGTTGCGTATTAGTTGGAAAGACGATGATGTGGAAGACGAATTTTATTATTTGAGTTGGGCTAATATTTTGGGATTTTAATTTATGTTTTATGTATTTTTCTTTCTATGTACATACACATGATAAGGTAGTATAATGTTCGCAACAAAAATGTGAATTGAAAATTTATAACATAAAGAGCAGGACAATACCTACACTAAGAACATTTCTGTAGTAAAACATAATTAAACATAATTTAGTCAACATTTTCGCTGACATTTGAACCGGGTTTTGCACAAATCAAAGAGCAATATTTCCTTTAAAAGCTACCATTTAAAAGTAACATGACACCGCGAACATTCCCACACGGTCCTCAATGGAGAAGTATCCCCATAAAAAGTGTGAAAAAGGTAAGGCTGTGTTGTTCAGAGGTGCGAACCGAGTTTCATATTACCAATAGACAAAACGATCCAACAGCGAAAACTACCACACAACCCCCGCCATAACACGAACGGGTGTCTCATCCTATTCTGATTCCTAATCAGACGCGATTAAGGTCTTATTTCAATAATAGCCTCGGCTGTTCGAGCCGTGTTGCGTTCGGGGCGAATTATACTTTATCCTTGAAGACCCAGAATAGACAAAAGTCACCCTGCTCCACACCGGCTGCCACACCATTTTGCACCTTAATTCGTGTGAAGTATGAGTCTACTTCGGTTAGGTACATTGCTGCTTCCATTGGAAAATGTCATCGCGACAGGACTAGGCGTAAGTGTACGCGTCAAAGTGTAAAATGAGGGGTTTCTCGCCATGTCAGTGAAAGTCATTAGGAATGGAATGGATGAAAATTGCGTGCATATTTACCTCTCTGAGTTAATATGAACGGCGTGATAAAATGAAAATGTCCCGACGTTTTTCGTCGCTTAATATTTGGCATAATAATTCGAGTGATTCTATTGGAGATTTTCTGCGTGAATATTTCATTGAATTTGCGAATGAAATTTTTGGTAATGGCATTAATGCTCTTTCGGATCTATTTTATAATTTATCGTGTGAGTAGGTAACTCATCAGTGGAGATTATGTCCAAGTCAAAGTAAATCATTTTTATTAAAAAAAATACATTAGTAATACTAATGAACAGTTTCTATATAAAACAAATAAAGTTACCTCTGGTGTGGAACCTATAACTACGAAGGGCAGCGGGTAATGACTGGATGAAGAGAGAAATCCAAGCTCAGTCATGTGCCATGGGAAAAGTCTAACACATACCTTGTGTCCTTTGAATAGAATAGAATAGAATAGAATATCGTTTATTTGCGTAAAAAGTGGTGTAAAGATGGTACAAACAAAAATGAGCCCACATTTCACCAGAATCTGGCATGCAAATAGTTCAGTACAAGTCAAATACGAATTTAATACAAGTTATTAACATTTCATAAGAGTTTCACAAGTCAACTATTAAAAGGTATACCTATGTCAAAAAAAAATATTTAAATAACTATCTGGGTCATCACAGTACTCGTTTAAATGAATCAAAATATTCCTCAACCGAATAAAAGCACATATTGATTAACCACATTCTTAATCTCTTCTTGAAAACATTGAGTGGCAATAATTTCATGTCATCGCCTAATCTATTAAATATTTTGATTGCCATTCAATATGTGTTTCTTTTGTATAGTTCTGTCGAGGCACGTAGTAAGGTAAGTTTACCAGGAAATCTAGTATTGTGCCTAGATTTTGAATTAAATAATTCGCTTTGCTGGACTTAAGACTTTATACCTTTTATGAAGAATGAATGTTTTTATTTTTTTCCATTTTAAAACCTTAGTTTGCGCAACTTAAAACTTACGTACCTACGTATACGTACATAGCTCATCAGCGGAAATTAAAAAAACATGAGTTCGTACATCAGTATTTTGAATTGTTTCTTAACTACACTCGGTCTTAATTTCTGCTCCTCTGGATGAAGGTTAGACACACTTTGTACGCTACCACATAAAAAGTACCCTATAATTTTCGTAATTAAATACATACCTTTTTATGCTTATAACAAAACCAGCTTGCTCAAACCATGATTTCAAATAAACAATTCCATCTACAGTGCATCGCGCCCCAATACCTTGGGGACAGGAAGGCGACGCGCCTCCACTTGGCAACTTGGCAGAATGGCAGCTTGACTACTGGCGTGGTGAGATAGTGCCATACGAAGCAGAAACTGCCAGATAAAAATACAGGCGACGGGAAACAACCAGCGAGCTGACTAACTTGTTTGCTCTTTTTAATTTCTTCCAATTTGCTCTCGTATTTTTAAATTAAAATTTAAAGACCCTTCATCCTCATTTTACCGGGAACGTGTAGTGGAAGGCGTTTCTACACTGAAAGTTTTTGTTTTGTTTCGTTAGGGTGAACTAAGAAAATGAAAATTTCGAAATAGACAACCGTCGACTTTTCTCGCATTATTTTCATTTAAAGTATACCTTTATAATACTCCCATCTACAAATCACATTTTTTTTTAAAATCCACATTTTATATGAACAGTTTCTTATATGAAACAGTAACAAAGATATCCATTCGCTGTCGTAAAATGTATTAGGAGGACCAACGGCTTAAGCATAAGGCTACAGTCCTCAATCAATTATGTGTTCTAAATGTATGTACACTCCGACTCAAACAGAATAATAACATCAGTAAAGTAAATCACCGGTTATACTAAATCTTCAGATTTATCCAATTAATAATTTAGGAACCTTACGCCAAAAAAAAAATCCATAATGAGGTGATCCGGCAGAGAACTAAAGTCATCGACATAGCTCACAGGATTAGCAAGCTGAAGTGGCAGTGGGCTGGCCATATCAGCCGCAGAGCCGACAACCGTTGGGGTAAACGAGTTCTGGAGTGGAGACCACGCCTCGGTAAACGTAGTGTAGGACGCCCTCAGGCCAGGTGGAGTGACGATTTGCGCAGGACGGCTGGCAGGAGCTGGATGAGAGTCGCCGAAAATCGAGCGAAGTGGCGAACATTTGGAGAGGCCTATGTCCAGCAGTGGACTGCAACAGGCTAATGATGATGATGATGATGACGCCAACAAATATTGACGACACAGAAAACAAAAGTGAAAATACTTTTACAAAAACCAGTATAATTGTGTAGTATTTCTACTTAAAATCAGTGAGCAGCTCCCAATAAACCACCAGACAACAGACGCATATCAGTCTCAGTCACATGTATCTATGCGAAAATAAGCAGCAAATTTTCACACCCTCGCTTTTAATGGTCTGGTTAGCAAATACAGATAGCAAAGTAAAACTTGGAGCAAAAAGGATTTATCAATATTTCTTAGAAACCATTCCGTTTGATCTATGACATGTGTTAACTTGAAGTGTGAAGATAATTCTATTTGGAATCTGAGTAGCTATAAAAAAATGACAATTCATATTATTAACATAGTATAAAATAATAATGTAAAATGTATGTCTTTTTTATCCAATTATTTTAATTTTTAAAAGTGTATGTTTGAATAATTATGATAATATAAGTTTGTTACTATAAATAAAATAAGTATTTATTATTATTAAAAAACATAATCATTAATAAATAAATAAATGCGCCAGACAATCACACCTATCACCTGGTCTCAAACTAAGGTTTTCCCTTGTACTATGAGTACCAGACGACGGATACCAACTGGGGGCGTCATCCCAGCACACCCAGACTCAAGTCAATTTAGAAAAGTTCGTTTTCCAAATTGACCCGACCGGGAATCGAACCCGGGATCTTACGCGCTTTGGTCGCCTACCTTAGCCACTGCGCCACCGAGGTCGAATCATTGAAGACGAGATGTGCAAAACGGAGCTAAATGCTTTTAGAGAGAACTGCGCATAATGCATACGATGGCCTAACAAAGTTTGATAATAAAATTTTTCAAATTAAATACTAATAAAAGTGGAGAATTTGTCTTTTACTTGTGTACAAAAAACAATAGTTTTTATGTAACTCGGTAGTGATGAATAAGTCTTTCAAAATTGTTTTATTTATCTAATACATGAACTTCCTAAAGCTCTCACTTAGAGGGACCCCACACTAGCGTCTTTCGAGCGTCAGCGTCTTGCCGCGCCGACGTTGTTTGCGCGTTGCGTCGACGCGGCGCCCGCTCAGCGTCGACGCGGCGCCCGCTCAGCGTCGACGCGGCGCCCGCCCAGCGTCGGCGCGGCGTTTGAGCGGCGCTTGCGCTGGGCGTCCTCTGCACATCGCGTTCGAGCGTCGCGCCGCGGTGACGTCATGTACAGTTATTTCGAAAATGTAAATGTAAGATTTGAATAACGCACAATATAATATTTTATATTGCAGTGATAAATTAATGCTTTCAACTTGTAAAGGAAAAAATATATTTTACCTATTTGACACATGGCACGAAAAGGCAACTTTAGCATTTATTTTCTCGAAAACTAAAAGTACTTAATTGAAAATGGGTTTCTTCGGCAATATGAGCTAGTATTTTAAGC
The DNA here is from genome assembly GCA_037074685.1 of Glyphodes pyloalis. Lineage (NCBI taxonomy): Eukaryota > Metazoa > Arthropoda > Insecta > Lepidoptera > Crambidae > Glyphodes > Glyphodes pyloalis. Next base: position 14,114,051 of record JAYKKO010000013.1, read on the forward strand.
TACATCCATATTTGCTATCAGCTAAAAAGTCTTCTACCTACTGATTCTAAAACACGGGCGGGCCGAAACAATTGAGTTGATCATTGTACTGTTGTCAAAATAAACGCTGCGGCAGGCGTCGGGCCGGCGCGGCGCCTGTGGAGCGCAGTCCTGGCGTTCGTCATTTCGACCGCGCCGCTGCGCAAGCGTTGCGTCGGCGCCGCGTCGACGTTGCGTCGACGTCGCGTCGGCGTTGAGTCGACGTCGCGTCGGCGTTGCGTCGACGTCGACGCTCAAAGAACGCTAGTGTGGGGTTACGCTTAAGTTTACTTCAACTTCTCCTTTGAAAAATGCTTGAGGAATTAAAATTAAAAAAAAAGTCTTATAAAAATAAAAAGCGTTTTTTCAATTTTATATATAATATATATATACACATATATTTACACTATTTATTACTCAAGAATGAGTGAACCTATTTGGCTGAAAATTAGTGGGCTGCGGAACAAAGTTCGCCGGGTCACCTAGTTAATATTATTAACTAGGTGTAATATTTAAGGCTATTAGTTTTTATTTAATTTTTTTTGTTGTGCTGACCGTACGATCTAATTCCGAGGCAGGTTCGCTCTCCACAATCCACAGAGCAACGAAAGTGTCTCGAAGTGCCGCCGCGCGCACAATCCGACCGCCATTGTTGTCTTTGAGCCGCTAGCTACCGATGATTACAGTTAACTCTCGGATAGTTACAAATAGTGTCCTTATTTTTTATTATTCGGATTAGTAGTAGATTGGCACGAAATTAATTCTTGCGAACGGGTGAATCGTCCTAATACAATTTTTTTTGTATACGTTTCGCACGAATGTATTTTAAACGCGTTCGAATCGACTCCTTTAAAATATAGTATGCGTTTAGTTCTTAGTGGCCGCAGTTCTGCTCACAAGTTGTGTTCATTTTTTATAGTTTATTAGTAAGGTATTTTAAGGCAAAGGCTGTGGTAAGAAGCTTCAGAACTTGTGGTACAGAAATCAGAAAAAACGACGGTACCACAACACTCAGACCCGAGACAATATGGAAAAGTTCGTTTCCCATACTGACCCGACCGAGGATCGAACCCGGGACTGATGCCTTTAGGCTACGGAGGTCGTCAAAAAAATAGGATCGCAAAACCATTAGCACAGATTTCAGCCCTGTCATTTATCCGGTTATTGCATTCGTACCTACCTTCATCCCGCACAATTTCCTCCGGGCGGTGACCAATGCATATTTCCTTCCAGTCGTGTCGAATCTGGCCAATATTTCATATTAATCCGTCCGTACGTAGATCCGTTGGTCAGCTTTTCCCGTATCGGTTTTCTCTACCATATCGGTACAAAGCCCTAAATTAGCTGGAAGTAATTGAAAGGGCTCTTTTTTATTTGGAAAAAATACGGAAGTATCAGTAGTATTTACTACAAAACTAACTTGTAACAAATATAATTGTATTGCGAAGATAAATTTAAGTAAGCTTTTTTTAAGTTTTAAGAAGTTTCAATTCCATTTTAAAATATTTTTTTTTACTTACGATATTTTTTTATTTTGATTTTTTTAGTCATGCTTTAACACTAAACAACCAATTTGTCTGGGCTTGTCGTCACTTCGAGAATTGTGTGTCCTCAAACACACGTTATTGCCATTTAGGATCAGGCATTCTTTGTTTGTCGGACGATAACAAAAAAACATAATTAACAGAACATTGTGTGTAGCCTAATTTAAAAAAGTATCAACGTCATCATTATTATGGCATATTATCTGGCAAAAGGTAAATGTTGTATTTAAACATACTAAATCTCCATATTTTTAGTTTTTTCATATCACGATTTGCTTGAAATTGTACAATAAAAAGTTATAATACTAATAAACGAACTGTGCTTTGATAATTTTACTCCCGAACACGAAGGAGTGGAATATACTGTCAAGGGTGGTTGGTTATATCTTTTTATTAGGTTAAAAACTTTAGACTATTTTAATGCTACGTTTAAAACTTCGTTAAAAATCACGTCAATTAATTCGCTTTAAATTAGTTAAGGCAAAGTTCCATTACGTCACTTCCAGTATTGTAAGGCCTCGTACACACGATCACTTTGTTGCCGTCGCCAGGCCCACAGAATTCTTTGTTCAAAGGGCCACGTCCGCGCCACTTGCATGCGCCATCGTACCACCTTTGTGAATACTATAACGGTGGAAAGCTCCTTTGCCGGCGACAACTGGAAATGTGGAATATCGGCGAAAATAGTTTCACTGGGCTATTTATGTTTTATCGAAATACATTGGAATTAGATAGAAAATTCTATTTAGTAAGAAATCGTATGATTTTCTGAGGAATTGGCTAGCAGATAGGTTACAGTCGTATTTAATCGGTTTTACCTCTGCCATATATATACATTTATGCCATATATATATATATATATATATATATATATATATATATATATATATATATATATATATATTTCATGTAAAAACTTCATATAGGTGCGGATTTTTTACACAATCACTCACAATTTATTTGCATCTCCCCTTGTGGGGTGGGACTCGAACCCACGACCTCCAAAAATAAATTTATAGTTCGCTAGTGCAACATGCAGCGCTGTAAAATGTACATAAAAAAATAATAGCTATAAACAATAATTTACATCACCGCATACTTCCTCTTACTCTATGGCTAAAGCAATTGTGTAACAGAAATCAGAAACAACGACAGCGTCAATACGACCGAGATCCAAAACAATATAGAAAATTTAGTTTTCTATATAAATCTAAACAAAATGTTACGACAATAAGCTAAACTGAAGATTTCCAAAATGTTATTGCTCAAACCAAATTTTATCACGAGATAGTTTTTAAACAGATGACAAGTAACAATTACAACAAAAGCTTCAAAAGTCTAATCTTGGCTATAATTCACAAACTCCACAGCCTAGCAACCCGACAATATAGCTTTCATAATATGCAGTACTCAAAACGACGCAATTAAAATAAGGCAAAGACTCGAGCATTGTCTTCGCTCCCGGCCGTCTATAATTTTGATAATAGGCTAGAAAATATTCTTTTGTCTCCAACAGCTATCTGCTTGTGAGACGCCGTTCGATTATTTCACTGGATAAAGGCTTTTGCAAACCTGTGACTGTGCCCACGGGAGATCAATACTTGTCGTTCGAATACTTCAAATCAATCTTTGTTTTAGTTTGTATCTAGTTTCTTTTTCATGAGCGGAATATTCACACTTCATCATTCAACATTCCACTTTTATATTATTGAATTATCTTGAATCTGTTTGTAATAATTCTAAGGATACAGTTTATTATCATAAAGACAAAATTACATCATATTTGCATCACAGAGATGAATATATAATGTAGCATTTTTTTTTAATTTGACTGATCGAATAAATACAATAACTTTTACACTTTTGATTAATTTTTATAAAAAATGTTACACAATTGCTACAAAAAAATTTAAAGAAAACGGCTTAAGATAAATTGCGACGGAGACAATATTAGTGTAATCGTTTCTTCAACAACTTCTGTAAACCCAGCCAAAGAAGCTCCGTAGATTTCGTTTTTATGGCGTCAATAAGAAGACAAAAGATTCAAAGGCTTAAAGATCTTGCTCTTAATGGTAAACCATGAGTTGATTATCTCTTAACTTAGTCGTTGTGTTTATTTATTGTAAATTAGGCGTAAAACTCCATGAAATGCAAGAGGTCGACGAAAATAAGTAAATGTCTTATTTAAAGGTATTTTCATTAAGCGAAATAGACTAATTTAAATTTATATTGAGAATTGTTTCCATGATAAATGTCTTTCTTTGGTATCTTTAGTGTAATTTTGTTTGATTTACGTTATTAAAGACAGGTACTCAAGAGCAGAATAATATCTTCCAAATTTATGAACGAATTCCAGTATGAATGAAGTTTCTTGAACTTTTCTTTCTTCTCGTTTCTTACTTTTCAAAGTAAAATTAAATTCAAGCCAGTAAAAGCATAATGTGTGATTTTTTATTTTAGTTTTTACAATTTATATTTAGAGTGAGTTGCACCAATTTTTCTTTAACGGTTACGAGGAATTTGCCAGTTGTCAAATTGCCAAAAATACATGAGATATGACAATTAGACTGCTGTCTCACCATTCGTTATCGTTAAAATTAAGTTAGTGCAACTGACTCTTTTTTTGTTTGACGCACTCTACCGTCTGCCGAAGGAGGTGACGACGGGAATGGGATTCTTTGTCCTGTTAAAGGCAGTGATATCCCCTAAAACACAACTAGTGGACTTTATAGCCAACTGAAGACCTGCCACAGTTTCCGCTGCGGAATTGCCGCTTACTAAGCAACCCCGTCACTTCTCCGGAATGGTTTGTGTGAAGAGCGAGAATAGCCGATCTATTGGACCATCCCCGCTATCCAGCTGAGGTCATAAATGCAATTCCGACTGAGGTATCCTCAAAGAGCGCGACTACAGTGCCATCGCTCTCTCAGAAACCGTCATCTGTGGCACGCAGGGGCAGACGGACTGTCCTCTAACTATCTTACGGCTGCCTCCTTTTGCAACAATACATCCTCACAGGAAGAGTTAGATGCTATGCAGGCCGTTCCAATCATTGTAAAACCATACTCGGGAGCGAAAAATTTAATCCTACTGCTGCTATGATTGCCGCTAACTGCTACGTCCAAGTAGGGTAGATCTACTTTTTTATTAGCCCGGGGTAATGCCCACGCACCGTCGCTCTGCCACAGGGAAACAGTGTTCTCGGTTTCGACCCGACTCAAAGCCCTGGGTGGTTTTTGTCTCTCACAAAATATAAAGAAATAAAAGAAAATTATAATTTTGTCGCTTTGGGAGTGGAAACTCTAGGTCCTTGGGGTCCTGACGCATTGTCTTTTTTTAAAGATATTTCAAAAAGACTTATCAACGTTACAGGAGACCCAAAGGCTGGCTGCTACCTCGCCCAGCGTCTTTCAATCGCCATTCAGCGAGGTAATGCAGCCAGCATTTTGGGTACCTTACCACAGGGACCTTCTATATTATTTTTTTTTATTGATTTTAGTTTGAATTTTTTGTAAGCTAGTGTTATCTTAAGTTTATTTGTTTTGTTTATGTAATAAATTACCTTTGTCATCAAATAAACTTTAAATCTAGTTATATTATATATTGGAGTTGATTGAATTAAACGTAAATTGGCTACTTAACATTGGTGGATATAAATAACTAAAATTTAATTTTAATTGTATATACTCCCAAACAATACGATCCCAAATTATATAGATAAGTCAAGGTTTAATTAGCAAATACGCAAGTTACTGTATCGGGTTCAGTACCATGCACCCTGTAAGTGTATGCAACCATCACCTAACCATACCAAGGGCAATGAGCAGCATAATTAAGCACTGTGAAAATTAGGATAACACTTAAGCAAAAGTCTCCTCCCCGTTTACTTCTAGAAAATAGCAAACCATTCCGTTTTAAAAAGTCTAAACGTTTGCTAATTATGTTATGCTGACTACATTGGCATTTAGAGCGTGGTTTATAAAAACTTTCGCATCTCGTATCTGTCCAATTCTCTAGATAAATGAACAAAAGTTGCCGCAGAACTGGTTTTTAGAAACTAAAGTACAATTTTCACGTCTTAACTACCAGCGCACTGGCGGATGCAACGAGCCCCACTTGTAACTATTGTTAATGACTCGGCGAGGGTATAATTACATTTTTTCACGCCCCACCATACAGCAATTTCACTAATTTCGTTGGTTGCCAACGGGCAGCAGCGGCAAGTTTTTATCAACGCTCTATTTTCTCAATACTTAGAGGTAATTGGAAGCAAATTGTGGTCGCGGAGAAGTTTTGAGCTTAGAACTGTAATGGAACCTTTTAATTCGTCAGTGGTTTGTTTTCTTTTGGTTGACATGACTTGTGCTTGAACCAGTAGCAGTACTGTTCCTTTTTATTTTTCGAAGTTTCAAGATTTTGAAATCATCATATTCGCATTTTGAAATATTTTGTTTTATCTCTGGCCCAAAATTCATTTTATTTAAAAATTTTTTTTTTCTTATCGTAAAACTTGTTGTATCTAAAGTGTTATTATTTTTGAATAACTCGGCTGCGGTGACAATGCACTTGGTGGTCATAAAATTGTATACATACTATATTCGATCCAGAAATGAAAGGAATCAATAGCTGGATACCCAGAACTGAATTTAATATTATTACCTCTCAAATTTAACATGTATTTTTTTTATTTGCACAAAACATCCTGCTCTATAATAATTAAGTCGTTATACTTACAACGTCAGTCCAGTCTCATGATATAAGACCGCAAAATCCTTTCAGGAAAATCAAAGCTCGTTCTTTATAGCGTAATCGGTGGAACAACACCTCCAAATGAATCCCTTAGTACGGTGCCGCTCCACCGAGCTCAATTACGTTTTTAGGATTCCGTGCCTTTAAACATATGAATAAAAGACTGTTTTAATTTATTTTTTTAATCTGAAAAACAATGTTCGCTAATGCGGCGTGACGCGTGACGGACTATCAGATCAAAAAAATATATTAAGATGGAAAAGTATCTTGGATAAAGTAAGGGCCAAACATTTCTGCAACGAATTTAGTATGCGCTGATTACTATGTAATACAGTTAGAAACTTATCATCATACCTTTACATAACTTAGCCGGCAGAGGGCACTGACTAAAGGTTTAAGTGTTTTAATCGGAACAGACATAGATTCAAGTTTCTCACAGCTAAAATAAACTATTTTTTCTGTTTTTTTTTAAACATTTTAAGTTTTTCGTGGTCTATCTTCTCCTATAATGGCCATTTGATCTCCACAACAGTAGCAAACCAGGATCAGGACCATAGTATATCTCAGTGTCATTTTGTGGCCTTTATTGGTACTGCACCACAAGCATTTTCAGTGTCAATTACATAAGAATTATTAAATAATTAATTCACGAACAAATTTAAACAAGGTGTACAAATCCTTCAGAAATTGTCGGACTCGTGCTTATCCAGTTTTTAAAAGATAGCCAGCCTTTATAACCTTTCTTGGGTGTTTCATTAAAAATTTCCTTCAAAGAGACCGGGGCTTGTCTCATTATTATATAGGATTTGAAGAGGACAAGGTGCAACGAACGACGAAACTCAGGTACGGGCTAGCTACGGCGAATGGGGCTTGTAGATGCTAACGATAAGACGTGCCGCTTATACCCGCCTGTTTGCTAAGTTTTTAACAAAAGTTTTCGCGCGAATGGTGGGGCCGTTAGTTTTAATTAGCATTTTCGGCGTAATTAGGAAAGCTGTGCTCAACTTTGTGAAGGGAATTTGTGTCTTAGCAACAGGGCACAAGAAATATTTGCAGTTACTGAATGAACGACGGAATTATTATCCTTGTAATTAATATAACAGCCTGTTTTTGGTATTTTTATGGTTTCTAACCTAGTGCTCAGACTGTGATAAAATACGGGCTTGTTATCTAAGGACTTGTCAAAGAACATTAACAACACCGCAAAACAAAAAAATCTTTTGCATACGTTTAAAACAAACGTCATACGTTTTATATTTTAATGATAGCTTTCAAAAAATATTTCCAAATATAGATAACCTAAACATGGTACCATAAAATGCAAATAGCAACAAATTGACGACCTCGGTGGCGCAGTGGCTAAGGTAGGCGGCCAAAACGCGTAAGGTCCCGGGTTCGATTTCCGGTCGGGTCAATTTGGAAAACGAACTTTTCTATATTGATTTGAGTCTGGGTGTGCTGGGATGACGCCCCCAGTTAGTATCCGTCGTCTGCTACTCATAGTACAAGGGAAAACCTTAGTTTGAGACTAGGTGATTGGTGTGATAGTCTGGCGCATTTATTTATTTAAATACACAAATAATACAATCATATCCATAACAAACAAAACTCAATTCATGCAAACAAATTTGCCTAATGAGGTTTGATTCCAAACAATATCGACAAATGTCAACGAACCCGTCAGCTTAATCAAAAAGCATCTTTAGATTTTGGTCATTAAATTGTATCTAGACTTCGTCATCTAAAGGCCGCACGGCTTAGGCCAAATAATTACGAACGGGCTCCTGGTGGAATCTTTGATGCCTTAATCAGGTGTCGACTGGCAACACCCGTTGGCGTAATTAGAACCACCCTGTATACGTAGGTGTTGCACTTTTATTGTGCGAATGAATAAGCCTTGGATATCCGATAACTCATTAATGGTCCAGGGGTACTTAAAAAACCGGATTGTGACCTGAGTCGAGCAAAAATGTTAGATTTTGTGTCTCAAATAATACCCGCTGTAGATTCTACTTATATCTCATTGCTAGCCCATATCCAAGGCAAGGTTGATTTTGCAACAATCAAACGCTTAAAAATTTCAATTTTTATTTGTTTGCTGATTTATTCCAAAACTCTTTTGCACATAAAATACAACATGTAGACCTGTCATTATCTACCAGTCAACATGAAATCTAGAAATCTAAAAGAAAACATTACAAAAACAACAATAAACGAAATACAAAATATATGTTTAAGGTAACTATTAATCAATATTAAAGATGATTATATATTTTTTTATTTAAAATATGAATGTATTCTGATATTTACATCATGTTTATTTATTTGAAATAAAGCGAATTAATATAGTTAGTCAAACAGATTAAGCTAAGATAGTTCAAGAGATTTCTACGTATTTTTCGAAAAACGATCGGATTTTTATCACCAATCCGTTCAGAATAAGAGTTAATTTAAGCCAGTACCGATTATTGTAACGATGGCCTAAGTTCAATAATAGGATGTTTACGCCCTAAAATTAGGCTGGCAATAAATTATATTCTACACATTTTGGTCTGATATGATAAACAGCTAAAGCACTTTTGTTACAAATCAGATACAACAACGTACCACTACGCTTAGACCTCTTAGAGTCGATCGGCATTCGAACAAAAGCCAGAAAAAAACTAGGCCATGTCTGAATCGGACTCGCGCACGAAGGGCTCCCTACCTACCATTAATTAGGTAAAAATATGTTACTATTTATTGATATCGAGCAAAAATAGGCAAAAATTGCTTTGTTGTATGGGAGCCTCCCTTTATTATTACCTAATTTTATTTTATTTAATTAGAATTAAAGATAATATAAATCTTTAAGAGAGGTAGGGCATAGCGATTTATCCCTCGAACTGGAGTAGCCCGACTGGTGAAATACTCCACCTTACAGAAGACCGCAGCCAAATAATTATCACTTCTGTGTTGTGTCCCTGCGTATGAGTAAGGTTTCTAGAGCTCCTGGGGGGTGCTACGTTAGTAGCAGGGGTCAAGCCTTCAAGGTAAGGGCGACAAGTCCAGTAACAGATTTATTATGCTGTACTTGTCACCCTTAAGCTAGGACCTCATTACCACTTAACACCAGGTGGGATGAGGTCAATCTTGAAGTGCAATAAAATAAAAATCTTAGTATTATCTGAATAGTTTAAGCACCTTCCTGTCACCGTTATAAATATTGAGCAAAAAACTGTAAAAAAGATGAATACTTGTTTTATTTTATGTTTACTTTTTGTCGTTATACCGGCAATAGAAATACAGTATCTGTAAAAAATTCAACTGTCTAATTGCGATAGCTACACAGTTGAAATTTTCATTCTTGAGATACAGCTTGGTGACAGACTGACTTCAGTTATTGAACGGGTCATTACATTTAGTACGTTTTTAGGGTCCCGGTATTTCTCTTTGGGTACGGAACCCTAACAATGTAATCGGTGTATTGCCACATCTCTGGCAGTTAAATCACTATAAACTCACTTGTTTATTGCGTACAAATAAGCCTAAAGCAAGTTTAACTAGCTATAGAAGCAACTGGGCTATCTGTTGAATTTGAATGACACATTTAATTAGGGCTGGATCCGAAGGTGCCCGAGGGCGCGAGACGACTTACGGGTCGTTATTACTTGACGTTTTCATCTGTCTCTCTGCATGTCTACTCTTCTATCTGTCTAGGTATTTTAGTAATTATTCAAAAGTCGGGTTATTCATAAGGGCGATGCTGGCGACTTCGGGTGCGTGATATGTTAGTGAATTATGATTGAACGCTTTTTTATTTTAAAACTTTGGCTTACAGTAAAATGTTTTTAATTTAATTTAATGTAGCAAAACAAATAGTACAGTTTGATCGGTTTGGAAGTTATGTGCTCACATATATTTGGTTTTGTTTGTTTTGATGATCTTAATTCAAACAGTTATACTCTGTGGGTTTGTTAATTTTTATCCGACAATTTAAAAATCTGACCTATAGTCTCGAAAGTAAATATTAGATCCTAGTTGATTGCTAGTATCTGGTAAACTGATTATTAAGTTATGTCGATTATTGACACATTCTGTAGCTAAAGATTTACACTACACAAACGACTTTCTTCAGATTTTTTTCCAACAGATTAACTTAAGTTTTAAAAAACTTCCAGAATTTTCCGCTAGATAGATTAATTTCTGAACTGTTAGGAAAACCAAATGGTTTTCACAATCTAAAAAATCTAACACGCCTGATAGCTCAATGGTTAGTGCACCTTTCTTTTGAAATAAGGGTTGTGGGTTCGATGTTTGTATTTATTATTTGTTTGGGTGTTAATATGAAACACACATATTAATTTCATGATTAAGTTCATTGAAAAAAACACCTGATAAAACATCTATAACTCAAAATCGAATCAAAGGTCATATGTTCAACTCCTACCGAGGATTTCATGATAAAAATGTGTATTTGTTCTGTCTGTGAGTCCGTGTTTTACTTAACTATTTTATATTTTTACTTATCTTTACCCAGACAAACGACCTTTTACCTTTTAGGTGACATTCTTAAGAAAAAAGGTTTTGTAATGGAAAAGTTTATCTTAAATCCTGACTTAACAAACTTTTGATCGGCCATGTAAGTAGTGGTTTAAGTCTAAGCCAATTGTATTACGGTCAACTTAGGCATCTGAGTAATTTTTATATTTAACGTGATTACAGGATCGAAAAAAAATGGTTAGAAAGGAAACCACTGTTTTTTTAGGATGATTTATTTTGTCTTTTTAACGCCCACTGATAAAGTTCTAGTGCAACGTTCATATTAGAATGAGTTTGTTTCCATATTCGTTTTTTATATATTGCACTTCAAGATTGACCTCATCCCACCTGATGTTAAGTGGTAATGAGGTCCTAGCTTAAGGGCGAAAAGTACAGCATAATAAATCTGTTACTGGACTTGTCGCCCTTACCTTGAAGGCTTGACCCCTGCTACTAATGTAGCACCCCCCAGAAGCTCTGGAAACCTTACTCACACGCAGGAACACAACAACGCAGAAGTAATTGTTATTTGACTGCGGTCTTCTGTAAGGTGGAGGTATTTCCCCAGTCGGGCTGCTTCAGTTCGAGCGATAAATCGCTATGCCCTACCTCTGTTATAAAAATAATAAAATCGTTTATAATATAAGTCGGACTTTATCCGCATGATCATGCATCAAATGCCGTAATTCGGCGTGAAAAACCGAACTTACCATACCTATATCTTTGAAACTTACGTAGACATTTAGCCATTGGCAAGGTCACGATGCACTCCAAAGGCATTCTTTGATCTTCAGTCCTTTGTTAAGTACTTTCGTGGCTTACTTTGTTTAGTGGAAGTTTCGTGTAACTAAATATAATGGTAAGGCAATCAAAATGCCGTACCATTTTAATTATAAAAGTAAACATATATTCTTGAGATAGTTTCGATGAATTTCTACATAATTTGGTATTGCAAAATACATATAAAATAAATAAATATTGGACAAGATCACATTTATGTTTTGATTCTATGGTCAGTAGTTAAAGTACCACCATAACACCCAGACTCAAACCAATATAGAAAAGTCAGTTTTCCATATTGACTCGATCGGGAATCAAACCCAGGACCTCAGAGACAGCGCGTCGCTAAATTGCGGCCTACTTTCCTTTTGACTACAGAGGTCGTCAAATATAAAATGGATGGATAATTTTTCTTACTTTTTCACGCAACCACTCTTATATAGATTTGTAAGAAATGTGGCAGATATGATAGGAAACGTTAACGAAATCATGGCCAACACCTAGTTATAATATTATTAGTAGGTATGGCTAGCAATAGATTCCTCCAACTAACTGAAGATGCATTACTTATCTACTTAAGCACCGAAAACTTACTAAACTAACTTCAACGCTATCCAACTTTTGCCAGAAACTATGTGAGAACTAAATTCAATGTTCTACTTCGACTGCTGGAAAGGGAATACGTTTTCAATGTCCAAGTTAATTTTGGTAGATATTACGTTGCCTACCGCTGTAAATCCCAAACAATTACCATCCACAATACCAAACGTTTAGTTGGAATGAGAGGGCAGGCAGCCCTTCTCGCTTACTCCAGAGTGCTGTAAGCTAAGGTACTAATGATGCACATTGCAATTACAGTAGCTTACCCTGGCACGCAATAGTAAACAGTAGTGATGTGCTGGCGCGAGCGAACTAGTTGGGAGAACCGATGAGGAGGCTTTTGTGAGCTTGGAAAAGCAAACGGTGTGAACCGCCAACCATTTGCTTCTCCTTTAGATTTGTGAATTCGGATCATATTACGACGTTATATAAGAAAATGATTTTGTAACATTAAAGCACTTTCTATTCAAACAATGGGTCACTAAACTGATTAATCGATATTCACATAGGTAATGTTATGTCGTTAGGTAATGATAGTGCAATTTTTACAGAATTAGCTTTAGTTTTGTCATTATAAAACAGCTAAATCTGTGCATTTCTGTAACGAATATAAAACGCAATATGACAACACAAATTTTATCGAACATAATGACATAATTTTCAAAAACCAAATAATACTTTCAGCACATCTAGCTAGATAGCTCTAAATGTATTTATCAATATCTTTCAGGTATTTAACACTAATGAATTAAACAATTAAATTGTTTAGTTGGAAAATATAGGATTAGGTGGTATAATTTTTTTAACCTTTTTATGAAGTTTGTTGGAGAACCTTAATAAAATAATTGCATTTTAATGTATACCTAAGTGAATAGTTTAAACTTAGCACATGCAAATCGATGACTATTCTACAAGAGAACTCCGTTATCTCAAATCGCCAATTCACGCTAGTTATATCGATAGAGCGATTTATCGCTCGAACTTGAGCAGCCTGACTGGTGAAATACCTCCACCTTACAGAAGACCGCAGCCAAATAACAATCACTTCTGTGTTGTTGTGTTCCTGCGTGTGAGTATGGTTTCCAGAGCTCTCGGGGATTGCTACATTAGTAGTAGGGGTAAAGCCTTCAAGGTAAGGGCAACAAGTCCAGTAACAGATTTAATATGCTGTACTTGTCGCCCTTAAGCTAGGTCCTCATTACCACTTGGGTTAGTACTCGATTGGCACGAAATCATGTGGGATGAGGTCAATATTGATGTGTAATATAAAAAAAAAGTTTTCCACGATGAACTAGTGAACTAGCTCGTTAGAAACATCAGTAACAACATCTCTAGCTAGAGTCATCTATTATTACAGCCTTGCTTTATGCACATTCGCTTAAATTTTCCTTGCCATGGCCACCTATTTGCAGTACGTTAGCAGTTGGAATTCTTGGTGGTGACTCTATTAGAATAAATACTCTGACTTAGACGACCATTATGTAATTAAAAGGCATGTTTTGTTTTAACACGAGCAAAAATAATTAAAATACAATGGAGATTTTTTAGACCAAGTGAATTTCAATAACATTTTAATGAACGTTTTTAAGGTTACTAAAACGATTCACCAGTTTTTAGAACATTACTTAAGAGTAGGGATAAATGATAATTATCATTCCAGACTCATACAGCCGAATTATGGAAATGCCGAATATTCTGGTTTCATATCTTTCTCTTCTATATAGATAGAAAAAAATGAAACCAGAAGAATGAGATGGATATATAGCTATCTATCTCATTCTTCTGGTTTCAAATTTTCATATTATATTGAAGGAAGACGAGAAAGGGCATTAGCCGTTCGCAGATTTCTACAATGAGAGTCGTAGAGAAATTTAAATTACCAAACAAAGATAAAATTGACTTCAGAAACTTCACAAACTAAAATATGAATACTAAATGCTTTGAGTGCAGTGGCAGACATGTTTGAGACCCAAAGTTAGAACTATGATTCGATTATTCTAACATTCAAACTAAATCCTTTGCTAGATAAACTAGGTATTAAATTCATCGTGCCTGTGATATAAATTACAAACTTATAATAATATTTCAGCTTTCAAACTACCTACAATATTCTCTTAAGATATTTTTAGAGGGTCTATTAATTTAAACTGAGTATTAAAACCTCAATTTGATTTTTGTCCCGAGCTTTAATTAGTACGCTAAATAGTCTAATTAATGTTTGCACTTTCAAATATTTCAGTCACAAGTATTAAAAATTGATAATTATATAAAACATTTTTATGATTTAAATCAGTAGTACGGTCGTACAAATAACAATAAAAGGCACACATCACCATCATTTTGCAAAAGAAGAGTACGTCTTTTCATGAACTATTCTTGGCAAACATTGGAAATTAAGGCTCAAATAGGCGATTTTTGATAGTGTCGCCCGACCGAAGTTCGATTTTATAGTGATTGAAAGAACCACAGATACAAGTTTTTTACGTGAATTCCAGATTTATAAGTTTCCAAAGGCTTCTGAGAAAATATTATTGCAGACGTAATATAGACAGACGGGCTAAACAGTGAAAAGAGTTCCTTTTAAGATACGAAACCCTCAACGTACCTGTTTTAGTAAACAATATGTACTTAAGTTTTGATTATTTTCATGGAATAGGTTCTTAGTTTAGATAAAATCTTTGTGTCAGTTTTAATTAAGGACTTTCAAATGTTATAATTAGTATGGGTTTAAGATTAAGTTTATTGAAAAAAAAGTCCTTATATTACAAGTTGGTAAAAGTTAAAGAGCTAACAAAGTTAAGGCACTATAAGGTAATTCTCCCTGGTTAAAAAGCCTGAAATGAAGGGCTATTGAAAATTAGGTGTCTTGTCTTATTAAATTCATTTAACATTATTTTATTTGAAACACATGACAACGCGCAACAAGGCTTTAACTTGGTTTTTTCTTGGCTTGTTGATAACTCCCTGATACTTAATATTGAAAAAACAAAATTTATACCCTTTTCTATCAAAACCATGGTAAAACCTATACATGATAATTTAACAATTAAAGCTCATTTCTGCTCAAATACTTCCTCCTGTTCTTGCCTATCACTAACTTTAGCGACTGACATTAAATATCTGGGTGTTGTAATTGATAGCTCACTCAGTTTTAACTTACATATAGATCTTCTTTCATCGAGAGTTCGTAAGTTGATATATATATTTAAAAATCTACGCCACGTTTCCGATTTCAATATTATTAAAATGGTGTATCTCGCCCTTTGTCAGTCGATACTGAGCTACTGTATAACGGTTTGGGGGGGTGCTTGCAAGACTAGATTGATAAAACTTGAACGAGCCCAAAGGGCAGTAATAAAAGTGGGTCTATTTTTACCATATTTATTTCCGACTAAAGACCTTTTTGCAATGTTTGATGTTCTCCATGTAAGGCAACTTTTTATTTTAAATACCATATTAAAAAAACACTCCTCACTTCCATATAACCCTGAAAACATAAGCAATAAGCGTGTTAAACACAAAGTATGTAGTCTTGAAAGCACTCCTTCAACACGGTTTGCTAAACGGTTTTATATGTTTCTGGGGGTCTATCTTTACAATAAAATAAATAAAATAATCATCATATATCCGACGACGAGATTCAATTGTAAAAAATCAGTCACGACATGGCTGAAATCTCTTGATTACGACCAGACTGAGAGTATTTTAAATGTAGTTTCTTAAAATTGTAGGACGTACACATACGCACACACACACACACATACGCACACACGCACATACACACACATACACACACATATATACACACACGCACGCATACCTCCAACTATCACGCACTCACACTTACGTTCACACCTACAGTTGTAAGCTTATCTATTTTATCTTCACCGGTCCGGTGTAGGAGAGGCTGGTAATCTGTCATACAGGTCTCCTAGTACAGACACCAGTCTCTCACATAGTTTGAATAACAATAGACTAAGCATAATTTTTGTACCAACCAACTATGTGAGAGAAGAAATAAAGATTTATTATTATTATTATTATTTTAAAAGAAAAAACATTTCACAAATTACACACAAAAGTATCCACTTTAAACATAGAAATTAAACACGAATTATTAAAAAATTGTCAAAAAGAGCTTCGTTCACGTTACTAAATAAGTCATATAGGTCAAAATACGATAACATTTTGGTTATTGCCAAAGTTTCGGTTAGGTTGCACCAACCTCATATGTATGTGAGGGTGAATGAAGATTTGCAAGCTGCCCCGAACAGACGAAGGAGCAAGACCAGTCCGCTTTGATGCAACCTAACCGAAACGTCGGGCAGTAAGTAGTTCGTATTAATTACTAAAAAATGCCGTCACATTTTAACCCGTTAACTTATTTTAGATATTTTAAATATGTATACAAATATTATAAACAGGAAAGATTTGTACCTATATTTGTATGTTTGTATGTTTGTAATGAATAGGCTCAAAAAGTACTGGGCCGATTTAAAAAAATCTTTCACCAATAGAATGCTACATTCTTCCAATTTGACATAGGATACAAAATTAGGGAAATTTGAAAAATTTCAACAGGAAAGCGGGAAAAATTCTCTAAGGGGAAACGAAGTTCACCGGGACAGCTAGTATATTATAAAAGCAAAAGACTTACATTCTATAATGTATCTATAATTTCATGTTTAATTAATAAAATGGTTATTTTTACGTACACCAATAGGCAACCCAATATTTGTTTCAGCCAAGACGTAATTGGTGTACACCAACATCTCAAGATCTATTTCTTTAAGGCTTAGTACACACTAGCCTAGACATAAGTCTAAGCTTTGTTTTCGCATGCGATGCAGTGCACGACCCAAGCTTACCAGAGCCAATCTCAATAATCCCTGATAGAAAAACAATTTAATTTTCTAATTTTCTCAATAACTGATATCGGCAAAAACTCATTTCACCAAGATTATGTCAGTACTCCGAAAGTGAAATTACTTAAGTAATCCGATAGAATTGATGTCAATTCTATCTGCATAACAATCTTAATCCAGCTAAAAACTTTCTCACTGCTGAATAAATACCAGTCACAAAAAAAATCGAAGTTAAAAATTCCTTTTCGCTTTTTCCTGCGTGTCACCTTTCAAATTCTACAATATTCAGATGGAAGCGGGTTTTCGAATCCAACTTTTACCAGTTATTATTCATAAATGCAAAAGCGTAAGATATTAGGCGAACTCACTTTTGGAGAGTTGAAGGATAGAATCTGAAGCTTATATTGGAACTCGTCAATAAAACATTGAAGTGCCTCAAGTTATCTAACACTTTTTGGGTAATGTTGCCATTGTATTTCTTTTAATTAAATAAATAATAAAAATAAAATATGTTTATTGGCTTTCACAAATATTAAGTCTTAAACTAGTTACATCAGTATCCCCTTTTAAGTCTATATAGACCAGTGTCAGGTAGATACCGCTCTTCCTTCAATTATATTCTTAACAATTTACTTAATATTAGTGGCAAAATATTAATTTGAATTTACTTTTATTGGGTTATTAGTTTACTTTTACTTATATTTATCCTTATTATATAGGTAAACAAAATTATATAAATGTGTGTATGTGTGTGTGCGTGTGTGTGTGATCGTGAGTGAGCGTTTTATTATACAGGTATATATTACCAAGAACCCTGGAACCCTCGAAGTCCCCGTTAAAATGAAATGATTACTACAAATACCAGTTATTGTACTTGAATATGTCTGTAAAACCAATTTCTGTAAATTAGACGTTTTTTTTATTTACAATATGGAAACATTATTTTATTACAGTATATATTCTTTTATTACAGATTCGCAATGGTGAACTCATAGAAACACCAGAATGGACGGGTCGATGAGGTTCAACAGGAGTACCATGGCCCTCTTGTGGATGGTGGTGGGACTTGCACACGTGGGGGCCGTGAAAATCGTTATTGAACCTCTACCTAAGGGTAAGTTTAGTTTTGTATTAAAAATTTCCTTTACATTATTCTATCCGACTAACCGGCACAATTGATAAACTTTACACCTTTTATTTTAGGGTATATTTTCCAATAAGAACTGATTCCATTAAATGACATAACTACAAAACTGTGATAAGGTAATCTAGTAAAGCTTTATCGTAAACATATTTTTACAAATTAATTCTTTGAAAACAAAGCGTAGAAATAATTTTAAATTATGAATTTATTTTAAGTTAAACATGTGTCATGATAACATATGATTAAGGTGTTCGTAAATTTCGTAAGTTTTGTACGTTAAGCATTAAAAGCCTAAAGTGTTTTTGCGGAAACGTGTCAATTAAAAAAAATGTCAAATCCAGCACCATCGCAAAGAGAGCACAAAACATCAGCAGCAAAGACCGTAAAATCCAACCCAGACAGGGCTAGTTCTTGTGATTGCGCACTATGAATACCAGATCAAATCAGTCTTCCAGAAACTCGCCTTTTTGGTCATCCCAACGGCCGTGATTAACAAGGGCGAAAAATAGGAGCGCAGCTCAAAAACAAAAGAGGTACCCTTTAAACCTGTCGCTCACAGAATGTAAACAGAATCGAGCGCCGAACTTAATTTGGTTTTTTTACACTTGGACTGGAGTCCCCCCAAGTTCTCCCCTAGATGCTGGCACGACCGACTTCACTTTAGTTTCGTTTAATTTCCTATCTTTCTTGTCGTGACGTTTATTACACCCACACCACTCCACTTTTGTTCACGGGCACTAATAACCGTTTGGAATTAATTTTTACTCACGGCTCTTCGTCCATTTTCGGCTTGCCTCGGACTCTTTATTGTTTTCGCATTAATTTACAGTCAACAGCTGCGGGTAACGCAGATTTCTAAGGAGTTTTTATCTGCCTTCAGTATTCTTTCTTTTGAAACTGAGAGCTCCTATTAATATTAATTAAAAGTTTGTATAATTGAATGGATTCGGAATTGTTCTCCGTTGTCGGGCTTCTCTGACTGGGAATTGCGGCAATAATTAAAACTTGAGTGTCTATTGAATTTTTCTTAACACATCACAATGGTAATCAAGTTGTAAATTCTGGCCATGGTTTTTTTTTATCATAGCAAACCTAATAGGTACACTAAATGTTAATCAGATATAAAACAATTGTCAGCGCAATTTAGCTGAGAACAAATATTCATTGCAAATTAATGTTACTCAAATAACCACGAAACTAAAACTAACTTTCTCAGTAAGTTACAAATTATCAACCATAAAAGTAATTATGAAAACACCTGCTTTGAATGAAAATTTCCCTTACTCTGAAGACGTCATTCAAATAACTAATAAATTGTGACACCACTCGAAAATTAAACAATAACAAAGACAATAATTGAAACCAGTAACAAGCTTATGAATCAAGGAATCGAATTAAATATAAACCGAGGTTGAAATTTTTTTCCGACACAAGTCACGAACCTAAGGTACAATTAAGAAGTCGCCGTCTGCATAATAAAACACGCAGATGCATTCCTCGGATCGAGTAATTGCTGGAAATAAAAATGTTTGCACATAAACTCCCTGTTGCCCCTCTAATAGGTCTTCGTCTTGGGGAGCTGGTTTAAGGTCTTGACAATTGGCTTTTTACGTTCTGACGTTCTTAAGGGCTCTGAGAAAGAACCTTAAGCTGTGGATGGCTTTGGGAATTTACACGTAATACCTATTAGCCATTAGCTACAGTGAATTGTCGTTTATGAATAACATTGCAAGCGTACTTGAACTAGTCAACATTAATGTAAAACAAAAGAGTTTTCGATACTTTATGGTCAAGTGGTATTCTAATGAGGCTTTCGTTAAGCCCAGTCAGAAACTTTTTGGCTTTCTTAAGTATAACTTGGTCGCTTGCTTTATACATACCCCTCTACCATTCCGTGTCTGTTTATCCCTACTATAATATTAAAAATGCGAAAGTAACTCTGTCTGTCTGTCTGTCTGTCTGTCTGTTTGTTACACTTTCCCGCTTAAACCTCTCAACCGATTTTGATAAAATTTGGCATAAGTATACGTTGAACCTCAAGAACGGACATATGCTACTTTTTGTTAATGCCACCTTTGAAAGTTTATATGGGAAAATGTTTATTTTTTAAGTTGAGAGATATGAAAGTTGGCACAAATATAGCTCTATTAAAATATAGACTTTCGAATTTTTAAGATTTGTTTCAAATATTAGGGGAGATAGGGGTAAAACCGACCATGAAAGGATGTAGTCCACGCGAACGAAGTCGCGGGCACAGCTAGTTTCTTTATAAACTTTATTGGATTAAAGAAGTACAAATAATGGACAAGCCTTGGGTCATGCAGATAGTTAGTTTATGGGAGCAGTAACAGTAAGAATGTGTATATTTATACAACGTGTAACGGAAAGGGTATAACAATATCAAAAATACCAAAGCAGTTAACGGTTACAAACTGTATGGGACCATTTGTAGCTGTGTACACGCATTTATTGACTCAATATTTTTTTTTGAAATATCAGTCAAATACAAGTCAAAATTTTTACTAAGTCACGCTTGCACAACACTATCACAGTATTGTTGCAATCGTCGAAAGACTTGGATGTACCTACCTATTATGCTATTAATTTAAATATCACAATGGTGGTTCATCTTTTAGTGTTTACTGAATCACATCTGAAATTTGTTGGTTTAGCGTTTCTCATTTTGACAATTCAGTTAAGTAATGACTTAAACTCAATGGAGTTGTCGTCGCCGTGACAACATCTTGTGTTTTTGCCTTTCTGGATTACCTACTTACTACGGATAGCCTAGTGATATTTCGTGATGTCTTTGAGCAATCAAGAATATTCGAGATGATTCTCTGTGTCGGAGCAACCGACGGCAGCGTGATGGCCGACCGAGAGCTAGAGAAAGAGATTTACGAAACCATCAAAACGCTCGTTTCCATCTGTGGATTGGGCGAGGAGGTCGTATCACATGGCCAGCTCGGTCACCAGACCTCACTCCGTTGGACTTCTTCTTGTGGGACTAATTTAAAAGGAAGGTGTACGCTGTAGCATGCTCGTCCAGTGACACCACAAATGTTGCATAATGTTCGCGCATCTTCTAAGAAAGTACTAGGCGCGCATGTCGAGGAAGGAGGTGGACAAATTCAGAATCGCAGTGATTGTCGTGAAGTGATAACGTGATTTGGGGTCGCTGACCTCAATAGTGTTGTGATGCGTTTGTTTACGTTTTAGTCAGTCATTATAGTTAATCATTTTTTATTTCATAAAAACAATAAAGTGTTTATTTTAACTCGGGATTTCGTATATAGAATCTATACAAGGTATAGTATCCACCTACTTTACATTGTTACCCCCTTTCCGTTACAGGTTATATATGTATTTTTTATTTATTTGAGTTATTATTTTTTGTGTATTTTTTTTGTATTTTTCATGTTATGTTATTTATATTTCCTGTAAATTTTTTTCTCAATAAATATTTTGCACGGCCGCACCCGTTTCTCGATATCTACTATTTCCTTTACCTTTAGGTAAGCAATCTCTCCAGACGGTTGTCTGGAGAGATTGCTTTCTAGCAATAAGACCGCCTAAATTGTACTTAATTTTGTCTGTAAAACCAATTTCTATATTTTTTTCTGTGCAATTAAGTGGATCTATCTATCAATCTATATGGGCCCGCGTGATAAAGTATGATCCGTTTGATCTCATAGTTGAGATGAAACCTGTGCCTGCTGCTGCATAAAAGTCTGAATTATAAACAACACCAAAACCTAGAAATTCCATTTGATTGCTCCACAAAACATGATGGAAAGAGCCTATTTTGCCTTGTTGATCCAATGAAACGTTAATTCAGAGAGCACTAAAAGTGGGCTCCATAAACATTTGGTCTGAACGCACTATCAATCAGGTACTGCGGATGTTTCGTTTGCCGATCGCATCGACATAGCAGCAATACGTGAATGTGGGTCAGTGATCAACACAACGGTTCATGGACAGTTAATAATGCCGCTTCGATTTCAACCCTGATTACGAGAAGTTAGAATACCCTAATTTTGATTCTACACTGTAACACATAAACAAACATGAAAGTAAAATTTTGAACTTCAGTTTCGGCACACATAATTATTTTCTACGTCAAATTATCTGAAACGAGCTTTTGGAACTTAATTTAAACTTATCCGTATTCCCGTACCATTAAATGTATTGATCTAGATTGAAGGACGATGTTCGAATGTTTTATTTTAAATTTAGAATATATCAAAAGCATAGTAGTATCACCTGAAAGAAAAATGTTTTATTTAAATACAGGCAGGCAGAAATTGCTTTTACTGTTAAAAATAAAAGTTTTTTGGTTTTTGCAATTTGATAGTTCAATAAAACGTTCATTTGGAGGAGCTAAAACTAGATTTTACGGATTTGTTCGAAATCACTAAGCAATCAAGAACAATGTTCTTATTAGATATGGTTTGATTGATTTTATGTAGGGGTATGTTTGGAATCATCAACGTGCCCCACACATAAGAAGGTAGGAGTGCTGGCGACAGATCTACGATCACCAATTAAAAGTATGGATGGTACCATGTCGTTGACGTTTTATGCCCTCTGCACAAGTAGCTACAGGGGGATTAAGTTGTACCAAATACTATAAAATTTTGTTGTTTGATTCCATAGGAGTATCAATTAAATATATATATCTAGCATATTCTATATTGGATACTTTTACCGAAAAATCTAAAATGAATCTCTTTTTCCGCTAGCAACAGACGTTAGACGTTGTTTTGTAATTTGAATTGTGTTTTTTTTAATAAAAGTCTTAATACCAAAAGTCTAAATTGAATATCTTTTAATTTCTTTAAAAAAACTTACTGTTTTACTTCTACTTAACATGATACGAAATTAATTATTTTCAGTAAAACGACTTAAAATCACTTCTGAGGGTAGTCAATACAAAGAAATCTAAAATTAGTGACCCAGTTTCCACTATTTAGTTAATAGTTAAACTACTTTCCAAATTACTACAAAATTATCGATGAACTGTTTCGGAAAGCCGTAAATTGGGTTAAATTTGATTTAAGTCGTGACCTAAATAAATATGGCGCAATTGTCACATTGTTTTAGTCCGCTTCTGCGTTTCCGAATGTCGAGTATTCTTAGACTTTTAACAAAAGTCCCACAAACAATTCGTTATTTCAATTATGACATGACCATTTGTGTAAGTGTTATTCAATATTAATTTTTCTTTATATTCTGGAAAATTAACGTAGTTCCATTGTATTAGTCAATATGTTTTTTGAGATAGCTTTAACTGTTGATAGGGAGGGAAAAAAATAAGTGAAAGAATATAACAAGCCGCAAAGTCTTCGAAGGCTTTTGACACTCACGGCTTCAGCGATAGACATGATTCAATCTACGATTTCTCCTTAGAAAATCAATGACATTTTTTTCTAGATAACTTAGGTATTGCTATCCCAGTAAACACTTTTTCAAGAGTCAAGTTCGTCCAAAAACAGATGCCTGCAGAATGGACCTGCGGGATCTTACACTTTATGCATCTACAAATATTCCTTCAACAGAATTTGTATAAGAGGAACAAAAGTTAACTCTGTGTAGTAAAGAAAACAGTTTATGAATGACTGAGCTTTACTGTTTAAAATAAAACAGCTCAATTCCAACCGCTTTCTTTTATGATTGAGGTTTATTTTTAAAAAAGTTAAGTAGTTAATATTTAAATCTAACGCCAACATTAGGATATTCATGCTTTTTAAAATTAAAAAAATCAGAAATTACATTGCAAATTGCTTTATAAAATTTTATTAAGAACCATCAAAGCTTCGGCCATTTTCTTCAAAGACCAAATTAAGCAAAGTTAAAATTGACGTAAAAAATAAATAGGGTTAATCCCGTGACGGACACTAAAAACGCAAGATTTACTCGTTGGCACATTAAATAATTATTTTTCATTTCGTTCTCTGTAACGTGGAGCAGACAACATAAATCTAACAAAGATTCTGAGGAGCATTTACTTAACTTTTACGGCGCGACTGAGTTTAACGGTTACGCTTAATTACATTTGTACTGTTCTGGGTAATTTCATGGCTTGCCTTCGTTCGGCTACATTGTTTTAAGTTGATATTCTTCACATAAAAGATACAGCCACTTGCACCCCGAAAACTAATTTGGGCGACAGACACAGATATTACAAAGTCCCAAAGATTCGGTTAGATACAACAAAATTGCAAATTGTCTCCCTCGGTTGCTTCAATAAAAATGTAATAGACTTTCATTTGCATTCCATTACATAGTCAACAATGCTTCAAAGAAAACTAAAAAGAAAGTGATAAAATGAGTATTTCAAATATTAACACTAAAATAAAAACTTTAAATGAGACTTTTAGGTAAGAAAGGGCTTTTAGAATTTAAATTGCGCCGATGTCAAATAAAAGTGAAATTATTTGATTTCTCATCAAAACTTTTACTTTTGGCATTGTAAATTTCTAACTATGCATATTGTTCGCAATTTAAACGTCTAAAATACTTTTAAAAGAAATAAATTTGATTTGACTAGATTTTTATGTATTTTTAATTAGGTACGTACAACACAATAAAGGTGAATATGATTTAACTTGACTGTTATATTACCTTGAAATTTCCAGGTATGTACATACTTCCAGCTTACTAACAATTCTTAAATATTCACAAATGCGAGTACAAGTACAAGTCCTTAGAGTACAGTCAACAGCTCATTAGATTCTGATGTGTTCACAAATGTAGGTAAATTGAGACAAAAACAATCAAAGAGCAGAATTTAATGATATTCCATGCAAAGCGGAAGACATTTAAATCCGCAGAATCTGTCTACAACAATAGCGATACCGACCGAATGCGTGTTGACACAAAAAAGTTTCGGAAAACACCGGTTGTTTGGAAACACTCTGTTTTGTTTGACGAGGGTGCGCTGGGGTGATCCGCGACACTGGGACAAATGGCGCGATGCTCACGCCCGATTGACGCCGAATCGCGGGGATGTGGCCGACGTATGGGTGTTTAGTGCAGTTGAAGGCAGCGATTGATCCGACCAGATGACCCACACCTCCGACCGGGTCCAGAGGTTTGAGGCCGTCTATTCGCGCCATGGACATCGTAGTCGATTTGAAATCTCCATAGCTGAGAACCGAGCGAGGAGCGAAGGAACATCATACTCTTATATGCTCTGATTCTATGTTAAATAACACCTGTACTACAGTAAGCGGAAACGACGATACCATAAAACCCAGACCTGAGAATACAAAAAAGTGGTTTTTTTTTCATATTGATCCGACGGTGACTCCAATCCAGGACCTCGAAGCTTTTTGGTTTCTTTCACGCAAAAACGATTGAATAGGTTTGCATGAAATTTATTGCTAAATTCAGATAAAGGCAGATTAGATACGGGTAAAACATATAAGATGATATAAATTAACTGGGAGCAACAGCGAGCATTTCATATGCGCAATCCGTTAATAAAACGTTCACACTTTAAACTTTTTTAGGACCATAAGGTACGTTAACTTAATTCTTGAATGCGTGTTTATGTACTTACAGTGACAAAACCACAGTATTAACATTCAATTCCCTGTGCCGTAATGAACAAAAACAGAGGTAATTGGCTCGTGCTGCTTAATGAAGACTGCTTTCGACAATCGCATTAATTTGGCAGCAGAAATATTAACCTTCTCACAGTCGCCTACAGAACTATCTTCCCATTAGGACATATGTCGGCAGCCGGAGTTGGTCCAGTGACACTGTTTGCTCTATTCCCAACAAACAATAAACATTTGTACGGGTAAAAGACGTTAATCATCGTTTGTTTTATTCCCGTGGGACGGTTTCTTCGAGGCTCGATTTTCCCTTCATTTCCTACAGGACATTTGTGTTTCCGAGTCGCGGATAAGCAGAAATGTTATCAAGGGACGTCATTCCGGCGAAGATGATGAGCTTAGGGGGGGGATGCGGCAAAGTTAATGCACTTATCAAATGTTCTTTGTCTAATTTTGTGCAGTGACGTAAATGATTCCATTAAAGTGGGGTGAAGAGAAAATTGATATTGGCAGCCAAAATAACATAATATCTTGATACAATTATCAACGTGGCGTTTGTTTTTGGAATTTAATTAAATAAATAAAATAAAATAAATAAAAATTCGTTTATTCAAGAAAACACATAAACAGTGCATTTTGTGAACTGCTCTCATATAAGGTTGCCCTGTGTTATGAGAGTCAGGCTCTTCTAGTACAAAATTATAACAAGTGTGTTTTAAGAACAACGTTTTGTAATTTAAACCGTACATTAATGGACATTATAATGTCTTCTAGGTTGTGTGTGTATGCGTTCGTACGTGTGTGTGTATGTGTATGTGTGTGTGTGTGTGTGTGCGTGTGTGTGTGTAGTTGTGACTGTGCAATTTATTATATGAGATAATAGATACAATCAATATAATTATGAGATATTTAGTCTACTACGTGGGATAGAGTTTAAGATACATTAATTATTTTATTAATAGTTTCTTCCAGGCTATCGTAATTGTATTGTTCTAACCAATCTACAACAATTTCTTTAATATAACACATAATTTAATAATATTTTGCAACAATTTCTACACATTTAACGATTTAAAAATGTCACTGTCTTTTATTGTTTCATCCTAAATATTAAATCCTAATGTTCATGTTAAATCCTAATATATTTTCATTTTGCTACCAATAAGTCTTCCTTATCTGAAAATATTTTAATGGCGCTAAACATTTGTAATACGGTACTGGTGTACAGCCTGCCATACACACTCTGTTTCACATGCTTTACCCAATTTATATTTTTTTTTCAGACTATTTTGACAACATTTTTGAGTACTTCCCACCGATAAAGTGGTGGACCAGGGATAGTTAAATTAAAATCCAATTTAATTTTGTGCAAAAATAACAAAAATCACAGGTTCAAAAGATGCCTATTGGACTCAAAAGAATTAAGACCACATAAAGCACATTGTAGACTCTCATTCATTCAACAAAAGTGGTCGCAAAGTGTAGCTCAATTTCCAATTCCAGACTTCGACCGGTAAATTCCGTACGTGCGACAGTACGTCAAGACACACTTGTGGTTCGATATTAGTTCTTATGCCCATGACATAAGGGCGATGCAAAGTCTAAAATGAATAGTCTGACGAACTATTGGCTGTACATTTTAAAGCGCATCGCGATTAGGCGAGTCTCGTTGCTATGTTGACGACGTCAATACAGTCGGACGTTTCACACATCACTCCTGAAAGAGTAATCGAGTCCTTTAGAGAACAGAGGTCCGAAACAGTGAAATAAAAGATCGTTGAAATAGTGAACGAGTTGGACACTTATCGAATAAAAATAAACTTGTACAAAACAGTATTTTTATCGTCAACAAGACGTCAAGGCGAATGCTTGCAGTTTGATATTCGGTCTTAAGTGTAGTTTGATGTGTTTTTTCTGTACCAGCAATCAAACAAAGAGGGTTCTTAGGTATTTTTCAGTCATGTTTATTCAAGAGTAGGTACCTAATATTAGAACAAAATAAAGTTTAAATATGAAACAGCTCTAGTCTTGTTTGATAAACCTGATGGATAAATAGAAGAATGGAATGTTTTAAGTATGAGTTCCAATCGAGTGAATCGTAAATTATGACAATAAAACCTGTACTAAGTCTTAGTCTTTTATTTTTTTATTATAATTGTTGTGTAAACTTTTTTATATATTGCGTCTTAGGAGTACATGCTTATTTTGAAAAAAAAACAGTTTAATACTTAGATACCAACATTAGTATGTATTAGTTATAAACTTTTTGTTTTAATTAAGGTTTTATATGGCACCGTTACTCTAGTGTTGCAAGAATATGCTCATTTGAATACGGATAATTTATGTTCAAGCTGCAATTTATATAGGTATTTGCGTTTGTTTATTCCAAACTGAAAATACTTACCCACGCCTCTTGAAATCTCGGTAAATTTTCTGTTTAAAAACAACATCTATCTATCACAAACTTAAGAAAGCCCGTCAAAATCTGTTCAATCTCACCTTTCTTAGTAAAAGTTCACTCAATCTTGGCAAAAAATAACGAAAACCTCTCGAATCTCGCGGAGAAACAAAAGAAATTAGCTGTCAAACTTCAAAACGCAGAGATCAAGAGGCTCCGGCAGGAACAACGCGAAAGATCTCATTTCAGGCCCAAATACGTTTCCGATATTCAATAAAACGTCTCAAACGGAATCATATACAGGGCTATAGATACCGCGGCACGAAAGCGTTTAGTATCAATATGCAAACAGGTTCGCGTAGTGGGATCGCTTATTTATTACGTTTCGATTTACGCGTTTTGTGCTTAAGAAACGTGATTCTAATTTTAGCATGGTGAAAATTACTTTACTTGTTGGAACCTTTTGAATAAATGTTTCAATTATCTATACTATTCGTTCACAGTTTAAGTCAATTAAGAAAGAAAATAAATACATGACACTCCATGTCTCACAATGAGTAATACAATGCCCAAAATTGATGACCACCGAAGCAAAGAGACGAGCGGGTGGAATATTCATGTTGCGCCATCTCTACGGCCCTGGGTTCAATTCCAATCAGATCAATATGAAAAACTAACTTTTCTTTATTGTCTCGGGTTAAGGTGTAGTGGTACAAACGTTTTTTTGTGACACAAGTGCTTCTTTAATATTTTTTTTATTTAATTGACAATAAATAGGGACTAGCGCGCTGGAAAAATAGTTAGCTTATCTAGCTTAAGAACTAAGGGTTGTGGGTTCATCCCAAGTCAGGACAAACATTTGTTAATTAACCATTGCCATTGTGTATACCAGTAACTGCGGTCGTCAGGTGTAAAAATTGGAATGCCAAACAATATTCTTTTCACGTCACGCATCTACCTTAATATAGAGGTATATATATATAAAACTTTTGCACTGGCTCATTTATATCTTTACGAGTTTTAAAAAAGATTAACAAACGAAATAAATAATTATTGGACAACGTCACATTTATTGTTCTGATTCTGTGTTAAGTAGTTAAAAACATTTGTGTTACAGAAGTCAGAAACAACACCAGTACCAGAACACCCAGACCCGAGATAATATAAATAAGTTCGTTTTACATATTCATCCCACCGGGAATTGAACCTGGGACGTCGTTGACCCGGGTTTTAACGTCGCACTCTGGTGCGACGTTAAAATCCGGCACGCTCGCATCTCGGCTACGAGGTCGTCAAATATGAAATAACAAGAAACATTTTACACTTCAGTCATAATGCATGCTTTACAACATCTTACAAGTAAAATAATAAAGAGTAGTATCAAGCTTTCTAATACTCTTGAGAAAGTAAAAAACATAAAGAATTTCTCCCACGCTAGCTGTGTTTTAGCAAGAAGAATATTCAATGAGATTTTACCGAGTCTTCAGCCATTTCGTTGGTTTTTGCAATTAACACGACTATCAAAATAATGAAATGAATTAATGAATACGTTCTATGAACAAGAAATTAGTTGATTTTAAAGAACAGAAAAAATTCGTTTCCCCTTGCTATAGGATATGAAATAGATTACATTTTTCTGTTTCTTTAAAAAAAAAACAAAATTTGCTTGTTCGGTGTGCTGCACTATAAAAAAATCGTTAGAATTAGTTGATTATACCGTCCCATAAGTAAAAATCATCAAACTCCATCGCAAACAATCTTGAATTATTCGAAGGTTATTATTTGTTTTATCCATAGATTAAAGAAATGGCTGTATATTCTGGAGGAACATAGGAACGTCACTCGATTGAAGTTTTGGATATCCGATATTTTCCTGTTCGTTGAAATATTATCATGTTGTAAGAAGTCTTACGTAGGAAACATACTTCAAATGAATTCATACCTCTTGTCTCGTGTTTCCGTAATAGGATATTATCATATTGCTATGTAAGATTGGCTCTTGTTTTTTATTTGAGATGAACAAACGACAAGGTACCTATATTGAGTGAAATTTAAATGTTGGGAAAATAATTTCGTGTTCCAAAAGCACGAAAATAATATTATATATTTGCAATATTTTTTTACACGTCTGAAAATATAGCAAGGTGTCTAAAAATTTAAATGCACTGAACTTGACTTTTAAAAAATCACATATTTTTAACCTGTTTAGGGTTTATTTGCTGATGATAGTTCTAAGTTATTGATAAAGCACATGTCTTGTACTACAACTTAATTACGTACCGTAACGTACTCAGTGTTTAGTATAGCAGTATAAAAATTGTTTTCACGACCATTTACAACGAAAAGTTTTGTTGTGACGACGTCACATACAGCCATGTTAATATTTACGATCACGTAAACCAATACTGGCTCTGTCAACAGTCCACGATTTATTCGATTTGCGCGCATCCCTTGTCGTCCAGCAAGGAGCAATACTGGGACCGCTTAATGTATTCCGGACAGCAAGTCCTGACCTTTCAATATCATTCGAAACGAAACCGTCTGCTTAGAAAAAGGAGCCGATTACCCTTGTTTACGCACAAAATAAAGTTTTCTTCTCATTGGCTCGGAGATAAAGCAGGGTACAGATTAAATTCGGGTCTTGTTTGCTAAGACCCACGCCCCATGTAAACGACCCTAGGTGAGGAGACAAAATATCATTTGGCATAGCGTAATGGCCTCTGAAGAAACGTAGCTTTACGACTTCTTATTTGGTATCTTGTAATGAGTTTTGTAACGAGAAGGGGCGTTGTAAACGTCGCTTCGTTGATGTTAACACAATTTTAAATTAAGTACATTAGTGTTTTATGAAGTTAGATAGGTACGTCATGTCTAAAATATTTTATGAGAATTTACAAAGTTGAACTAACTTTTATTTATTAAATATTTTAAGGTTGGTGTGTTTGCTTTTGTATTTCACATAAAAATACATATTACATGAAATAATAAAATAAAATAATAAAAATGTGTTTTATTTCAGTAAATCATTTACAATCAACTGCCGGGGCTGCCCAGAAAGTAATCAGATGATACTTGTGTAAGGAAAGCCTCGCTCTTCCTGTTTAGTGTTAGCATATCGGATTTACTAATATATTTATTGAGTAGAGGTAACCATAATAATTAATAAAAGAACGAAAGAAGAAAAAAATAATAATAAATGCATGGATGCCCAGTGTGTTGTTATTGTATCTCTCTCTCTCTGTGTGTGTGTGTGTTTGAGTGTGTGTGTGTGTATGTTTGAGTGTGTGCGTGTGTGTTCGTGAGTGTGAGTGTGTGTGTTTGAGTGTGTGTGTGTATGTTTGAGTGTGTGCGTGTATGTTCGTGAGTGTGTGTATGTGTGTGTGTTATATTGTATGTATGTGGTGCGCGAATCTACATGCTTACTTCATGTTGTTCTTACCAAAATGTTTTCCACCTCGGCATAATTTAGAGTAGAAAGCCACGTAGTCACAGCTTTCTTACACTCATATAAAGTCATTGGGTTAATATTTAATTTGCGATTTAGAAATAGTTAGTTATCTTTCCTCTGGTTTTACAATAAAGATGTCACATGACATTTGTGATAATAAATTGTACGAAAAAATAAACATATTTCTATCAAGTAGTACGACATCAAGCTAAAGAGATTTCTGAGAAGTAAGTTATTTTCATTTATTAAAACTTAATATAACTATAACATCAGATGAACAAATAATATTACTTTGAATCAAATTTGGTCTCTGGATTTTTTTTGATAAATAGTTACTTATATGCGTATTTCTCAAGTATAATCTAGCATTATTGCGGTGATTTAATTAATTGGTTTAGTCGTTTTAATTTCATTCTAACGGATTAAAACAATGTGTATTTATGTTGATTATTTAATTGACACATGGAATAATTAGGTGGGTGAAAGATAAATAAGAACAGAAATCTTACATCGGCAAATTCTAACACTCCAATCCAATTCGATGTTTATGTTGATAAGCAAAAGGAAGGCAGCAGAAAAGAGGCCAAAGTTTTCTTACTCTGCAAAACCTGTTCCAAATTCTGAGGTAATCCTGTCACTTTGAATTTGGACCCGCAACACAATACCTGCTAGTTTCTTTTACGTTGGCCATACTTTGCACGCTTTACGATTGGATACAACGAAACGTTTCCTGTTACATTTCTTACTGATATATACTGTAATCTAAATACAGTACTTTTATCTCGCTAGATAGTGATACTGTACTACTTTGTCAGTTACTGAAAGCATGTTACGATTGGACACCAAAAAACATTGGCTTTATGAATTGGGATCATTTCTGACGTTTTTGAATAAGTCCCTAGACTTTTCGAAATTCTCAACAGAGAGGAAACACACACCCGCCGTCATCTAAAATTATAATTAAGGCGGTCTTTTTCTCATACGGCAGAATCGGTACTTTAAAAAACCAAGCACAATTTTCCATGATGTCTTGTTTTCTAAATCTTACAGTCACATAACTAAAAGCCATTTTTTTCAAATAGGCTTCAGATAGAGGAATTAATAAAGTCAAAGTCAATATTTTTTATTCATATAGAATACATTAGTAGTACTTATTAATAGTCTCTATATAAAGCAAATGAATCTAACTCTGGTTCGGAACCTATAACTACAGAGAAGACACTGGCAAGAAACTCAGTAATAAAAATCTAGAAATAAATACATATGACCGAACCCGGTAAAAAAAAGCTTGAAATAAAATATTTTACTTCAGATAGTACCAGAAGTAACATCTTACGAACTAACTTTGTTAACGTTAAACTTTCCTGATCATTGATTCTTCGAAAGTCTAGCAATTTGAAGCGAGCGATGCTCTTTTACATCATTTGAATAAACAGCTAGCAGCAAGAAGACTTTGAACTTCATAACAAAGTTGTAATTAGTTTAACCAATCCAAGTACAATCAAAGAATTTCGATAAATATATATCTTGGGGTAGATTGAGCCCGTGTAGTCTCCGAAGTTTGATAAACGGCCAGTCGTAAAGGAGTTACAACTGTCTATCGTTTTAATACTAATATTAAATACCTACTACAAGATTTTATTCAGGGTATGAAAAGGTTGAAAAATTAACATCATTTTTTATTTATTGTATGGATCATTTACATCAAAAAGTTATTTTCCATATAAGGCTAGAAGTTTCCTGAGATTATTGGTCAAAGAAACTGAATAATATGTACGTTAAAAAAAAGTAAATAATTCAAATGGAGTAAGATTTGCATACTATTGCAGAATTTAATATAAAATGTCCATATTCATGTTTAATTTGCAAGAGCATTTGAGATTTATAAAATTAAGTAAGGTACGGCCGTTTTCGTAAGGTTGTTTTCGGGAAGAACCTGTAAAAATTCAGTTAATATTTTCTATAATTAATAGATACAATGAGCTTGAGTCCAGTAGGTACCTAATAAATATCTTTTATTTGATAATAGACTGTTTTCGTTGGAAAGCTTTTTTATTTTGATATTGAAATGCATGCATTGAAAATTCAAAATGTGATTTTAGTAATTAAATTCAGTATGTTCCGACTTCAAAATAATTATTTATTGTATCCACTTTTATATAAAATGGTAGTCTAGGTTTAAACCTAGTCTAAAGAATATCCAAACAAATTAAAAGTCAGACTTTGACTCCTAAAATTAGATTTTTTTTCAAAGAATCTAAAAATATTCAGTTCTGGTTTAAGCGGAGTCAAAAAATTTTATATACCTCAACACAGTACTGAGAAAAATGAGTGGGTAGACCACTCAGATCATTTTTCTCAGTACTGTTGTAACGAACAACCAAGTGATCTTGTAAGGGTTCCTGTTTTCCTTTTGATGTGTTGACCCCAAAAAAGGTTACCTTCCTAGTAGTTCTTTAAAATTCGAAAAGGCGAAATAAAGTACAACTTTGATTTGTATTGGCTGACGTTCTAAGTTAGCCCCAACAATGTTCTAAACAAGTTTTGCCAGCTGTATCTTTACTTTGTTTCCGTTTATCTAACTTTGTGAGTGAACTCGACATTAAGGAACAACATTTTCTATTCCAGTTTAATTCAAAGCAATTCCAATTGGAGTGATAAGTCTAAAACAAATGGAAGATAGATTTCTATTCTTTGTGGCACACTGGACGAATAGCTTAGGGCTAAATTACTGATAATATTGCTAGATTTATTTTTGCCATACTAATTTATTCCAGACAAGCTTTAATTAGCGGTTTATATGGTAATAAAATGGTGGGGATTGTTCCATATTAAATTAAGGGCATCTATGTAAAAGTTGGCATAATATGGAAAATAATAGGCAAATAGGCATAAATAAATAACTTTATTTGAATTTGTCAGAACTTAAGTGTAATTGCACAATTATAATTTCGTATTATCATATGTAAATACAATTTTCAAATAAAAACCTACCTGGTGACTTCGAATGCAATCGGTTCTAGATGAGTATTAGTAGTTAACAAACCCACCACCTAATGATTATATTTCAGAAGCTGTAGGTAAAAACTTAACCCAATGATGGCGGAAGGCAGCTCACAGAAGCGTATCGGCATTTTCCTATACTTTCCACTCGTATAGATAACGCTTCCCAAACAAGATAGGGCATTACACGTAAACTGTGGTCAAGCCGGCCCGGTATCATTCGGGATCCCTTGGGACCTTCCCTAATTGAACGTGGTCTGCCTCCGGAATCAGACGCCGATTATTTAATCTTAGCTACGATATCTTATAGTTTACTACTCGTGTATTTATCTGATGTAAGAACTTTTCCTCATAGTGGATATTATTTTGTGGTAAGCCCGCGATTGTGGCGCGAGAGCTGTCAATTTATGATTACGAATACGTTTGATGGTACAAAAGTTGAAGAAATAAAAACTTCTACTGGGCATGGAAATAACGGATATAACTATGTGATTACCCCAATCATACATTTTGTTACTTATACAAAATAACAGAAAGTAGAGGCCAGTACCAAACATGCTATCAACACATCTTTAAAAAGCTAATATCTAATTATTATTTTTTATAAAAACTGGTAGCACGACTCACAGAAAGTTATCAAGATAAGCCATTTTTTAATTTTTTACGGAATTTTCATCCTAATTCCTATATCATATTGCCTTTTCTAAAATATTTGTAGTTTGTTCGTACGCAGATAGATTTTCACAACTTTATAAGCTATGCGTAAAATTAGTAAAAGCTTTAAAAGTCGAGAATTCTCATGAAACATTTTCACTTATAAATCCTACCTTTTTATCAAATATAGTTTTTTTTTAATTTTTAAAGGCAATTTTATAACACTATCAAAAATTTTGCAACTGAACATGTTTGTTACGTGCGGTTTTACTACAAAAAAGTTTTAAAAAGGAAAATGTAACAAAAATCAAGCATCCTGAAAATGACTTCGGTATGTAAAATGTAATAAAAATCAAGCATCCTGAAAATGACACGCGGTATGTACGTACTTAGCAATGAACTAGGCTAGAGACAATTAATTGCCTTCATTGGGCGTCTCAGGTTCCACAATATACAACAACACGAAATCAGGAGCTGTAAACCGAGTCGTATTTGCATTCTGTCAGCGTCACACACGGGCAACCACACCTCGAATCAGGCGTCTTAACTCCGAATAGAACGCGCAACTGTCCCTTTAAGTCAACTGAACCTTGATACTATAAATGTTTATGCAGCATGGAACCTTGGAAGGAATGACTGGCTTAAACCACTAAGGGCGTTACTTCTTAAGCTTTCAGTAGTTACTGTGTGTAAGCGTGCTGATATCACCGGACAGTTAATGCCCTATGCTGAATAAATACTGGTGCCTTTTTTAATAAGTAAATTATTTACTGAAGCTACGATACGCTCTGTCTGTGTCTTAACAATGTGACAGCAAACTGCTGCTGCTACGGAAGCTTGATATGTGTGTGTAACTGACTTTAGTGTAGTAGGTCTCAAACGGATCACCAATTTTTGTTTTGTTTTCTTTTTCTGGTGGGTAATGTGTTTTTCATGTTTGATAAATAAAAATCGGTTCAAATTGGCCACAGCCCTTTTGCCGTCATTTTAGTTGGGCTGAATATTTTTACACATCTCCTTTTATATAGTATATATATAAAGTATCAAATAAAAGGACTTGAGTTGTAGGTACTATACACGATGCCAAATTTTATATCCCAAATTCCAAATGATATCGGCCTGACAAAGGTGTATTATTTTTATCTTACTGATTCGCCTGTTCAATTCGTTGCTGACTGACTGGTCCGCTTTAGGTGTTCCATCCTATTTCCTCGACTGTTGTAACATTTAGATGGTAACGGAGCCTTAGACAGTTCGTCCCAAACATAAATAGTCAGACTAACAATGAATAAGCAATGCGACTAACAGCCAATTGTACCAGAATAACTTGAACTGAATTGTGGCATGGGATTAACTACTCAGCTCGAACATTCGAAACTTCCACCGGGAGCGAGATCATTCCCTCTAATATTCAATTTAACTTTGACACTTTGCCCATCTAACGAAACCACTGTCAGCTTTTTGTTTTTGGATTTGATTTTGCATTCAGAGCTGGGGTTGGGTAGAGTATGTTTTTATATAGAATGGTAGCTACGAGTAAATTATTTTTTAAACTTGATTAAGAAGTTTGCAAAATTTGGAAGTTAATAACAGTCATACATAAATATATTTTATATAATTTGTTAGAACTAAGGTGTAATTTCAAAATTATTATTTAGTTTTATCATCTGAAAATCCAATTTTCCTATGAAAAACCTGCCTGCTGTCTGTGACCTCGCATGCAATCGGCGTTAAAAATACCTATCATGGAAATAATATGTCTCTTGGATGCCTACAAAATGCTCTTAAAATCCATTTGTGCCCGGTTCCAATATTTTTTTAATTTTTTTTGCACTTCAAGATTGACCTCATCCTACCTGATGTTAAGTGGTAATGAGGTCCTAGCTTAATGGTGACAAGTACAGCATAATAAATCTATTACTGGACTTGTCGCCCTTACCTTGAAGGCTTGACCCCTGCTACTAATGTAGCACCCCCCAGGAGCTCTGGAAACCTAACTCACACGCAGAAACAACACCGAAGTAATTGTTATTTGGCTGCGGTCTTCTGTAAGGTGGATACTATATAAAAAGTAATGTAAAACCCGTATGGGTGGAGCTATACTACTTACTCGCACTCCAACCAGAACTGGATAATATGAGCAGACGATTGAGCTTAGTAGCGTGGCTTGAGAGAGCCTTATTTTATATGGATGGTGGATATAATATTTGAAAAACAGATAGTTATTTTTGACACATTACGAATCGTAAAATATTGGAACCAGGCATTAGTCGTTTTTGCGTGAAATAAAACTTTGCGAAGTATAAAGACAGATATCGTAACTATTTTTAAAAGTTATACCATTAGCAAAATCTGCAAGATCAGTCATAGAAATTGGGGTTATTATCATTAATCAGCACGGAGTCTTCTGGTTACCTAGAGAGAGATGACATCTATCGCGGTCATTCTCATCTGAGATTATGTACATCTTAAAACTCAAGTCACTCAACAAAGCTGATTTTTTTTATTTTTTTTTTGGGCGCGGTGATATTCTTGGCGCACCGTACCGTCACCCGAGGGAGGTGACGGCGTATGTGAGACTCTCCTGCACTAAAAAGGACAGGCCTACCCATTAAAACCCCCCGGGGGACCTCATCGCCTTAATGGTAATGCTGTGGGAAAATTTTAAGAACCACCACAACATCACCGGCCAACAAAACTGACCTATGAATACTCGAAATTGACCAGGTGCATGAGAAGATTAATAAAAGTGGAAAAAGCGAAAGACGTAGGAAATGGAAGTATAGTCACTGCATACTTCGTTGATTAAGGGGCAAAATTATATATGTCTGAAAGATGTACTTACTTCATACAGAAATGTAGCCCTATTTATTCTCGTTACTCACTGATAACGTGTCTTATAAGACGAATAGTTTTAGTAAATGCTATCAAGGACGAAGTTTTACGTCTAAGCTATAACAAGCACATCTGTATTTCAAACACTTTGAGCGAGTAATCACAAAGTCGTACTTAACTGACGTCGAGCAATGTAAGTACAATAAGTTATGTAACAATTTCCTAAAGTGTAACTAAGTCTTAACAGCCCCTTTTGTACGGGAGCGCAAGTTGGAATAGATTATTGAGTATTGGGATGTGTTAACCGTTCACTAGATAAGGCGTGTTTGATAGTTTTTAATGGGAAATTAAACTGCAAAACGATTATATTTTGAACTTAGGTCTGAAAATTTAATAACAGACTAGTCTACTCTCGTCAAATTATTTGTTACTTGCCTTATACTACTAGCGGAGTATGGAGCTTCATCCGCTAGAAGTTGAAATTTTAGCACAATTGGTTCAGGGGTTCGGTCTGTGCATTGAAAGGTCAGTAACACAGCCATTTTTTATTATTCATAAAAAGTTTATTTGATTTTCATCTTTGTATATATTTTTTCTAGTGTTACAACTAACAGAGTTTCAACTAAATTTGCTTTATTTTAAAACTCAGGGAAATTCAATTGAAAGCTTTGTTGTTATTATCTTAGTGCTAGTACTATCTTTGCATCAATTGACAGCTTTATAAAATTTACATTTATCGATATTATGTACCTCAGACTATTTAACTTATCATTTAACGTCTATCCTATCCCTTAGCAGCATAGGTCGCTCATTATTTGCACTTAGCGAATTAATTTGTTCTTCAAACCGTAATAAAATAACTTTTTAACCAAAACGAATGAATAATGGATAATGAAATTCGCAACGTCTACTGTTTGAAGATAATTCGCAAGTGGATAGAAACAAGCTAGACTCCGAGTAAAAATAAAAATAAAATAACAAGACGTGAACAAAACTACGATACTAATTAATCACACTCAAAGGAATTTGTTTTTTCAAACCTTAAAATGTAGTCTGGGAGCTGAAGCAGTACGAGTGCTTAAAATAAATAAAGGCTTAAAATTAATTAAGCGTACAATGAAAAACCGATTCTTATTTTTTCTTAAAAGGCTAACCTCTTTCTTTACCCTTTGACCACAGTGCAGTGCGCTTGACAGGCAATTTTCTACAGTATTGTACATAATGTGTTTATTTTCCTTTATTACGCGCAGTATCAGCTAAAGTTGAATTAGATCCAACATTTAACACTCAATAATTAGTTCACTGTGATAGCGTAAAGAAAATTACTTAAGGTGTTTTTACTATAGGTATCCATTTTTATTTCTAAAAACGTGTCTTCTTACAAAACTGCTTATGAATAAAACATTATGAAAATGCCTTTGTAGAACGTAACTTTTGAAAGTTCAGATTTATTTTATTTCACAAACCTTTTACAGCAAATAGGTATTACAGACAAATTACATATTGAAAGCAATCTCTTACATACTGCTTACCACTCGTATGGCATATACGGAAGACCAGGGTCGGAGTGTCCTCGAATACCTCGAGAAATTCTGAGTATTTGCCTTCTTAGTGATTTTTTTTTTCATATAAGTATAGAAAAAAGCAGACAACTAAAAATAGGTACGGCCATGTAAAATCAGGAATAGAAAAATATTGATGTTTTTGTAGTCAACAAAAAATTAAAAAAAAGGTTATCGCTTAAATCCCAATCAAACATTTTAAGACATGACTTGAAACAAATATATTAGATCTGTAGAATACAGTGCCCTATTTAGACGAAGTAAGTTTAAGAGAACCAGTTGAATATAAATTATAGTTCAGTGAAGAAGCAGGATTTAACTTTGGCTTCTAAAATAGAAAGGATTTTGTTAAGCTTTTAGAATGTCCAGTGTCGATTCTTTGACTTGACTTCCCTGGGCAACTACATTACCACTAGCTTTCTCCATATGTTTTTTATTAAAATTACGGACCGCATTTTACTCGCATTACTTAATACCCAATACTCAATCATGTATCGCTGCTATAATATAGATACAGTACAGATGGTATTCTTATAATTAGATCATTATAGACCCCGTTAGGGCACTGCATTTCATAATAAAAGGCATTCTTTGTATTAAAAACCGGCCAAGTGCGAGTCGGACTCGCGCACCGAGGGTTCCGTACAAACCTGCAAGGTTTACAAAGTTCGTTCATTACGACAATCGAGTCATAACTATGGTATTTTTATTGCCAAATGAAATTCATAACATTACAATGGGGAAAGATGGAGGAGCATAAATATTTTGTAATGTAACTAAAAATTTAAGGTTTTCGGAATTTTTCCTTTATGTGTGCTATAAAACGTTGCTTCATGCCAAATTTCAAGATTCTAGGTCGACTGGAAGTACCCTTTAGGTTTTGATTCCCTTGCGAGTACTTGCGAGTTTCAAAATATGCAGCTTAAATTGCTGTTTCTTTTGATTGCGTTGACACAGAAGTTTGATTTTGTTACAGCTTAAAGGTATTATAGACCTGAGTATTTGGTATGAATTTCAATTTAATACCTTTACGCGTTTATGAGGAAATGGGTAGTAAGTTTAAAACTATTAAAAAAATATATATTATGTGATGTAACTAAAAATTTATGGTTTTCGTAATTTTTCCTTTATCTATGCTATAAGACGTTGCTTCGTACCAAATTTCAAGATTCTGAGTTCACGGGAAGCACCCTGTAGGTTTTGATTCCCTTGCAAGTGTCGAAAATTTGCGGCATAAACGGCTGTATCTTTTGATTGCGTTGGCTTAGAAGTTCAAGGGACTCACAGCTTCAAGGGACAGTAGACCTGAGTAATTGATATAAATTTCAGCTTCATACCTCCACGTGTTCCTGAGAAAAAGGGTCTTGACAGACGGACGGACAGACGGACAACAAAGTGATCCTATAAGGGTTCCGTTTTTTCTTTTTGAGGTACGGAACCCTAAAAATATAGTATTATCCTCCAAATCAATCTGATTTGTACACACATCCAATCCATGCATCTACGTAACGTTTAATTGTACTTTATCTTAAAATCTTTTCATCTTATGATCGTGTGAGATATTGGGCTGTTATAACAAACTTTTCGTAGTTCTCTTCTTAGCTATCGTTTTAGAACTTTTCGAATTCGTTGACTCAGAATAGTGCTTTAATGTTTATCGGAGGAAACCGACCTCATCCTAATAGGGAGAAATAAATGTATTCTCTAGAAGGTCACGCTAAAGGGTGGGCACACTTGACTCAGCGCTTCTCAGGTGAGTTGCAATCGACAGTGCCTGTTATTGGCCACGTATATATATATGTATTCTTGGAGACCGTACATTTGCCAAGGGCTGAGTAGAACTTTAAAGGGATAGAAGTGTCTTTTGTTTTGATTGACCTTTACGTTTTGCCCGACTATTTACGCTTTTGTTTTTGATTTAGAGTTTTAAAAAGACTGATGTCGTTTTGTTCAATAATTTATGGTGCAGTCGCCACAATTTAGTATTTTCCAAGATGTTTAACATGAACCTGTTTAATAAAGCAAAAAATATAATAGTAAAAGATGTCTCCGTATCCTTTGTCATTTAAAAGAAAACGTAAAAATAGAAATGTTATAACTACCACTTGCTTGTAAAATCATGACGTCTACGTGAAATTTATGATATTAGAGATGAATTGAAAATCACCAATATCACACAATACAGTTACTACCCAAAAAATGATCAAAAATATTTAATATTATATTGGATTTGGGTTTTACTTAATCACGAAAGAACATGACTTACGAATAAAAAGTGTTATGAATCCATCTGTTTCCAAGTTATTACAATAGTTATAGCTGAGTAATAAACCCAGAAAGTCGTCAGTATAATCTACGTACTCCACGCAAATTAAGTCGCCTGTAAAACCTAATAATAAAACAAAATTAAAAGGAAATGGCTCCATAAAAACGCAAAAACTACGGAGCCTCTAAGCCGTTGCTGAGGCAAACTAAAATTATATAGCCATTCATGTAAGTCCCTCTATTAAATTCTTAAGCCATTGTATATCGAACTGTAACCGACATGGGAGACAGTTTTGGTTTCGTGATTTCGTTACTATTAGGGAGGCCTGGCCGTTTCACGTTTATTGCCGAAGATACGAGTGGATTTGTGGAAGCAATTTCCTTTATACATTTTGTTTTGTCCTTTTTCCTGCAGTTTGATGGTCCGGTTGGTGAGTTGTGGCCAGAGTTCGATTTAGCAGAACTATCGAATCGATACGATACGCATCGCGAACGGAACCGAGGATGGAAGGGAAATATTTAATTATACAATCCGAGCACGTAGTTGAGGTTGGACGGAAACTAATTTAGCGCCGAAGTTCTTTTGAGAAAAATTAAACATTACTTTCGTGCTCCGAGGAGATAGGT
This sequence comes from Glyphodes pyloalis, assembly GCA_037074685.1. Classification (NCBI taxonomy): domain Eukaryota; kingdom Metazoa; phylum Arthropoda; class Insecta; order Lepidoptera; family Crambidae; genus Glyphodes; species Glyphodes pyloalis. Next base: position 14,156,626 of record JAYKKO010000013.1, read on the forward strand.
ACTTTGGGTTATTCTCGGAATTTAGTTTTGTGCGCTTTTGTTTTACTTAGACACACCAACGTGGTTTTCATTCTAATCGTAAAATAATAATTTAAGCATCTAGTTTCAACATGATATTTTACTATTAATTTTATTTACCTAGAATATTATATCTCTTATTTTTGAAAGCATCTCATCATTAGTTATGTTTGAATAGATTCAATTATGAATTCCTACGTACTAATTTTAACCGTAATTAGTTAACATAATTCAAAGGTGAAATAAATAAGACTATTAATATATAAAGGGTACTCAAAAATTTAATATCAATTCGACCGAAAGTAAAAAAATAATTATTTCAGCTTTATGACGTGCATGTTGAAGTTAAATACTTGACTAAGCCACTGTTAAGTTTTAAAAACCCTAACCCGTTACAAAAACTACTTACCAGGAAAGAATTAAAATACGTTCCGTGAACGCCGCACAATCTCCCACCGCACGTTTCGTTTCCCCAATACGAAAACTAAACAAACGAACACATTCCTTGAGGAAATTTAAAACCGTTTACCCGAGTCATCCCATCTTATCGTTCTTAAAGATTCATGTTTTCGCTCCTTCTCAACGTCACACGCCTTTCACGACTTGCCCTATAGTGAAGGTAAGAAAGTGTGCCTCCCTTTTAAGGCAAATAAACATGACGTCGTCATTCAGGCGGGACGCCTCGCCGGGTCTCTGGTCGTCGGCGACTTCTCTTTTGTCCGCGGGTTTTGTTGAGACACATATTCGTCTGTGCTTTGTTGAGAATGCCGTTGAGACGATTTGCTTAGCCTCCCTTTTGGCATAGGCGTTTTTATTTTTGCAACCTTTAAATCATTATTGTATATAATATCAATTATTTCGGGATTCACAGTATCCTATATGATAATTTTATTTATTCATGTAGGTTAAAAGTAACACGTATGCATCGTTGAAATGATTATAAACCAAAATTCAAGCTACAGTTCATCATCTCTCGTCCTACCGAATTTCATCCAAATCCGTTAATTTATGTGAAATAGTAATAAACATACATAAAGACCATCCATACACTCTTACAAACTTTCCTTTAAATGTCGCGGTTTTAATATACTTATATTATAACCGTAAAATTTATAGGATTTTTAACAAACAAAAAAGTTTCGGTACGGTATTTCATAAGTATCTATATATGTTTTACTTATATAGATCAGTCTTCATATATATGTAAACAACAATATATACATACTAGTAATCATTTCCTTATTTTTTTTCTGTCCAGCGTTCAAATTAACGCGGTCCCAATATATGTATATATAATGTTAAACAATCCTATCAAAACCGAAAGGATTTTCGTCTAATTATAAACAGGTAATTTAGTTTATTAATTGAATACATATTTTTGCATAAAATACCTATTAAATAAAAATTTTCAACGTTTAAAAATGAACGCGGCCGTTATGCTGTAATCACAGCGTTTAGGCATTGCGGTTGATGCACATTATTTAAATGCATGATATAGTTATGACTTTCTTTTTAAAATAACATTGTAGTTGCGGGTAATCGAACCATCATAAGTCATATACTGAAATCCATGCTGATATTATAAATGCGAAAATAACTCTGTCTGTCTGTTGGTCTGCCCGGCTTTCACGCCTAAACCACAGAACCGATTTGGATAAAGTTTGTTATAAGTATACGTTGAACCCCTAGACCGACATAGGCTATTTTTTGTTTCAAAAATAAGGACGCCCTAGAAAGTTTGTATAGGAAAATGTTTATTTTTTAACTTAGAGATATGAAATTTGGCACAAATAATATCTCGAAACTTGGATTGAAATATAGTCTACTTCTTGTTTCAAATATTAGGGAAGATTAGAGAAAAGCTACCATGAAAGTATGCAGTCCACGCCAATGTAGTCACAATCACAGCTAGTGATAGAAAGATAGTCGAGGTGATAAATATAAACAAATAGTTCACAAGACCACATACTGTCGTATATAGATCTGATCTCCGATTGGACAGAGACAAACCATAAGCTTTCCGAATCAGAATGGATTTTGACATTTGTGAATTAACCCCCGCGGACTGAAACCCACAACCAGAGTTAACAGAAGCGCTTACCATTATTCCAACAGGTCCACCATAACAGATACGGTTATATTTCCAAAAAACGTAGGACATGTACTTTTTTTTATTTAATTTCATATTGCTTTAGAATGCGCGATGATACTTCTTTAATTAATAATAATCGAATTAGTGTTTTCTGTTAAAGAAAACATGCGTTTTCATTGTAGGTATTGAGAAAATCTTACGGATGGACTTAATTGAATCACTGTTTTTATACAAAGTCATCATTCCTATGTATTATAGATGGTAGTTGTTGGGCGAGACAAACTATGGAGCAGCGTCTTTGGAATGAACCGTTCACCTTTTTTTTGTATTACACTTCAAGATTGACCTCATACCATCTGATGTTAAGTGGTAATAAAGTCCTAACTTAAGGGCCATAAGTACAGCATAATAAAGCTGTTACTGGACTTTTTACTTGAAGGTGACCCCGTGCTACTAAGATAGCACCCGTCAGGAGCTCTGGCAATCGTACTCACACGCAGGAACACATCAACAACGACGAAATTTTTATTTGGCTGCGGTCTTCTGTAAGATGGAAGCATTTCGCCAATCAGACTGCTCCAGTTCAAGCGATAAATCGCTATGCCCTGCCTCTCTTAACTGCTGGGTGGGGCTCGATGAGGGAAGCCTGGAATAGAGAAATGTGGCGCGAATTAATAAATAAAATATAAATATAAAATATTGGACAACATCACATACATTGCTCTGATTCTGTGGTAAGTATCTTAAGCACTTGTGTTACAGAAATCAGAAACAACGAAGGTACCACAACACCCAGACCCGAGGCAATATGGAAAAGTTCGTTTCCCATATTGACCCGACCGGGGATCGAACCCGGAACCTCAGAGATGGCGCTCGCCAAAGTCAGGCCCGCTCGCCTCTCGGCTACGGAGGTCGTCTTACGGAGGGAGGTTAAAGTAAGCTTACGTTCAAAAGTCGCGTTTTTCACCAACTCGACACGAAATTATTTCGTCATCTGGACACGCTCAGATTTTTACGTGTTCCCAGATAGTGTTACTTAATTAAATCACTTATATGTTTTCACTAACTGGACACTTAGATTTTTTTGGAAAAAGGGTACAGTGAGGTTATTAAAAATCTTATTCATTGTATTTTTAAACAAAGTGATTTCATGAAAAACCGTCCTTGGCTGACTAAGGCTTTTGATATATTGATTGATTGAGTGGTTGGTTGGCGCCGCCGTTTTCCGATTAAAATTACCTAATTTGCAAAATATCATCAAGTAGTAACTGGGTTTTATACTGTACCGGCAAATTGTTGTTGATTTTTTTTTATCTACCAAAAGAAACACATGTTTTAAAAACCTTGTAACGAATTTGGAGAAAATTTACTTCAGATAGCCTGATCATTCAGATCTGTAGGTACTTTATTCTGATACGTTGCTCACCGATTAACCTTTTATCTAAAGGTCCGACTAAGCTTTCATTACAGCCAATTTAGCTCCGAAAACCCCAATTCAAAATGCTTTTCAATGTTCATAACTGCCGTGACTACGAATTATCAATCGAATAACGGTCACTGTTATCATCCCTTACGATAACAATCACTATCTATTACCAACACATCGATAAAAATCGATAAACGTCGTCATTAGAAAAAATAGGAATACTTACCTAGAAAACACAAAAATGTGGTTTACTCATTAGAAAACAACTTTATTAAGATAAGATTAACAAAAGCATTTATGAATTGTATAGTTTTGAGTTGCTTTATAAGTATTCAGTTGTCGTAATAAGTAAATTATCTTTATTACGTATGCAGATGTTGAATGCTAAATACATCGCGTGAAGTCCAGAAAATTTGATTTAAAAAGAAAAAGTTTATACCAGTATTTTTTTTCAAACAGTCCTATTTATAACGCACGAGAACTCAACATCGCAGTGACTGCAAGATTCGTTCTGCTAAAACAACAATTCAAGTTAAATAAAAGATCGCGAAATCACGATAGTAGCGGTACAAACGCGGCCCGTATGCCCCCATGAATTTTTATGCGCAAACCTCAGCAATTGGCGAGGTAGGCCGTGGTGGTCAAAAAGCCTGGGACAGGCTGGGGCGAAGCCAGGACATAATAGGAGCAATAACAAAAGTGAGTCGAGCTAACCATTGATTTGGATTTTATGTTAGGCGCGCAAAAAAATGAATGCCTTTGTGTTGTATCCGCCGTAGTCTGGCCACTGGATGTCACTCGACTCGAATGCGCTGAGCTTTGCTGCGGGATATTATTGCTCATGACAAGTGGATGCAACTGATGGTTCTATTGTATCGTTAGTTTTAAACGTGGGTTAACAAATGCGGACCGTATTTGGGATATATTTTTGATTTCACTTTTGACCACAATCTCGCATAAGGCGAAGATAAGGCCTTCGATGGTTTACTTTTGTCTAGTAAGTGTCTGCTTACTTCAGTCTCAAAGATATCCAAATCGTTCCGGATAAACTTACTTCCGCAGATAGTTCCACTCCTTAACCATTCGTATAATGAATAAAAAGGCAAACTGCTTCGTGCGTAATAGAGGAATATCTACAACATAAGGGTGGAACCGCTCGCCACGCCTAGTCGTTTGATGACGTTGTTAGCGTTATCATCCAATTTGAGTTTTTTGACAGCATCTGTTTAATTTTTAGTCTGATATTTTGGACATGCTTGTCTATGCTGTAATTTCGTCTGAACAAACACAAGTCTAGCTGTCAGACTGTCAGTAATACCTACTTAATAAACGTCCAACCGGCGGACTTTGCTGACGCTAACTCGACGGCAGTCCGACGTAGATGCTGCTTGAAATGATAAACTAGGCTCACTAGCTACACTTCGTGTTGAACTAGGATGTTGAATAACAATTGTGGAAGGAAATATCTGTTGCTTGTATTATTTAGGTTGGTATCACAGCCTTATGTTCTCCTGTAAGTTTTGTGAAAATTATAATGCTTCCATCTCCCATCATTAAAAGAAAAAAAGGTAATATCAAATCACTCATCACATTAAAGGCGAGTATTATTTAGTTCTATAAATCACATGCTCATGTTAAAGCAATCATTCTCAAGAACATCCTGATTTATAAGTTCGCGTTCATCAGCTCTAATACTGGTAAATGTAGTTTGAGCTTAACCTTGAATGAACGAGTGATTTGGTTAGTAGCAATTTTTCTTGTAGCTAATCTAGAAACAGTTCACGATTAAAGCAGTCGCCTAAAAAGTCGTCATAATTAAAATTTGATGTTTTATTTGCCATTTTAATTTACAAGAAGTTAACACGGGTCCGTATTTCCTACTTAATAAATGTCTAAACGGCACAGGCCACGCCGACGTTAACTCGACGGTGGCCTGACGCGGACGCCGCTAAAAATGATAGACTCGCCTCACTAGCTACACTTGACGTTTTACTGAGTTAACCGCAGAGAAATTGCTTCGAGAGAAATGCCTTTTACGATTTTTGCCATGTTTCGGATGGGGATTGAAACACGGTATAAATGCGGTTAGAGAGTGTGCCGTTTTAGGAGTGGATTTTTCTCACTAGCCCGCATTAAGTATTCTGTGATGAGATGGGAGTATTAAAATTGGAACTGTCGTTGTAAAATAAATGTTTGAATTGTAAAATCTATATGGGGATATTACCTACTGCTGCAAAGTTGACCTTTGAAAAAACCTTGATATCTTTCAAAGATATTTTAAATGAAGTATTTGACTATATTAACTTTAGATAATTTAGTAAGTTACATAAATATAATCCTTGTAACACTCAATTTGCTATTTATGTATTAGATTTCATATGAATCTTTTTTTGTAATCCATTTATACTTTATTATCATTTACACCCCCATAATCAAACTCTCTACATAATCCAAAAACCGACTGGTAATGAATGCTCGTAGAATTAAACGCACATGAAAACAACTTGTCGAATACACGTCACGCAGAACCTTTTGAATTGTGTAAGAACAAAAGACAATATTAATCTTAAAATGAGTTAGCCAAATTCACTTCAGGATGACTTTTCGGCACGATTGAGTCCCACAAAGTCGGACGAGCTAATCAAACTAATGCCGCTCGTCCGCCCGCGGTCATCACAACAATCACTCGCGTCTGATTGATGCCTCTGTGTATTGAGTCGACGATACCTGCCGTAATATAGATAGTTGTCCGCCCTGTATAAGCAATGATTGAATCGTCATACAGATCTCAAACTTTTTCAAATTTAGCCTGTACCCCAGTGACGGCTATATCGCATAAGGTGTTGCCTAGCTACTGATAACCAAGCCACTTTCTTCTGCGTACACCGTTTCTTCTTCAGTGGTAGCCTGATATACTTGATTGAAGTTTCTTCTCATATTTATACAACTAAAGAGATGGACCTATCATAACTCAAAAGGAAAAAATCATGGCATTACTCGTTTAGGTCCCAAGTACCACGCATAGTCAAAATTCACTGCTTGTACATATTCTTGATATCAAGAATGCAAAAAGAAACGTAACGATTTTTTTCTTTACAAAGTAACAAGGTAAACTCTTCTGAAATGAGTTTTGTTCCTAGGCAATTTTTTTCATTTACTTAATAACATAATAAATGGATGGTCAAAAAAAACGAATACAATTATGGATTATTCTTGGCTATTTTAGGTGTAGAAGAGAAATAGAAGAAGAAGATTTTTTATAGTGTAACTCACCTAAATTAATAAGTATGAGTTTAATATTAGCAGGTTCTGGTAGTACTAGCATAATCAGTTATTAAAATTATGCGAAGAATTTAATACTATTATATTAATCACATTGATAAAAACACTTTCATAAATGAGACTTCAAGTGTCACTCTCTACGACCACAGAAACTTAATAAAAGTTTAATTCAGCAAAACGTGAAATGTCAGCAAGATATTTCGCGATACACGATTCCGCATTGTTGTGATAGTCTGTCGCATCGTGAACCGTCTCTTAAATATAATATTGGCTAATACAAAATCACAAAAGATTACAAAAGATCACTCGCTTATTCAGCTAGCCTTAAAGACAGGTAGTGCGACAGCGGCCGCAGCTTAGGTACATCTTACTCTGCAGCAAAATAAGGCAAGAACGGCTGCGTATTGTATCGTTGACAGCAAAGCCTTGGAGCTCCATTGTGAGCTTCTTGGGAGAAATATAATAGCGACTTACTAGATCCTGAGAAGCCACAATACGTCGTCATTATTTCGCGCTTAAAGAACCACGAGCCTCTTTCACCCCATTTCCAGAGCTATGGTGTTATGATAAAACAATTGAAGGTTAAATAATCTCGACTATTGTGTGTCGCTCTGATTTGACGAGATTACTGGCTATCATATTAATAAATATACATATATATATTTACTAGTTACTTAAATATGGTAAGTACAGTCGACAGCACATTCAAGGTAAACGAATCAAATCATTCTCAAGATTTGGGAACCAATAGGTACAACATTTAAGAAAAGTTTTTTGACATTTTAAATAAAAAAATCAAATCCGTTGAATTGTTAATTAAAATATAAGTTACTTTAGGTGTAGTTGACGTTAATAAATTTTAGTTTATTTCTTAATTGAAGACCACAATCGAATATAAAAAACCAGAATCTCGAAATAATTATCAATTTATTTATCCACGTAGGCACAAATTGCACCAAAATAGAAGTTACCACCGGCTCAAAACCTTTTAACAAGAATTCGTTTGGAAATTATATGAAAACAAACATTATAAACGGACAACGTGAATATTGATCTCATCCCAAATAAAGTAGCTTCAGCATTTGTGTCATAAAAACTCAAGCCAACGGCAAACCCAAGTACCTACTTAAATAACTTTATGAACATCTAAACACAAAACAAACACAAATGTTCATCACACGATTTTTGTCCTGGTTGGAGATCGAATTCACAACCCTTGGATTAACTTAAACAGACAGGGGCAGCACCCATTATTCTAACGGACCAGTAATTTCTTAAAAGGTGTTCTAACAATTCCAATCAAAAATAGAGTAAGGACTCGTTACTTTATTTTATTAGATGCTAAATCCGGAATTCATAATTTAGCGCACAAAAAAACAACATTCCTGCGACATTATCATCAGGCGCTAAGCACTCGTAGTAATAAAAAAAGAATAAAATAAAAGGAGGACCTCCGCGTATTCCCTTTGTGTGCTTATCCTTGTGTGAAGGTTTTCAAAAAACAAATACAAAGCGACATTTTAGTGCACCAGTTTTAGTTCTCTCACAATTCGCTGGTGTTTCTGTCGGATTCGACCACGGATTTCGGGGACTCAAAAAGCTAATGAAGTGTACCGCGGACACTTTACCCGTGTCAGCCTGTCAGAAACACGTCATATTTACGAGATTTCTCTTTTGTTTTTTAAGCGATCGCGACGTCAATTGCTATTAGGATGAGTCGAGTCGATAACGTGGGTACGAGCCCAGATTTTCCGGACCTACATTTGTATTGTTCGACCTTCGCGTCAGGAATGTCAATTCGCATCAGGAGAAGGTGTATGATGTTGTGCTAATATGTAGGCTATGTGTTGAGCTTCAACTGTAATGTTATATCATATTACAGAAAAAAGGGAAACGAACAGTTTGATATTGGTTTTATAGATATTCATGCAATATTGCTCGTACATTCACATATACCCCGCGTATTGAAGTGTGATTAAAAAAAACTACGCTAAAATATTAAAATGCCATGGTACAAAACTATGTTCATGGTTTTATCGCAGATTATACGGCTTATTGACTTAAGATCGCCAACATTGTAATTTGGTGGTTTTGTGATATCCACATTAAGTTTAATAAGAAAAATAGTAGTATGAAATATTTTTGGCACATTTTTAAACTTTACTACAAATGATCTATTAAAAATTAATATTGTATTCGTCTGAATATTGTTTATGTAGGTATTTATAATCCATAATACATATATGTTTATCCATTGTATTGGCGGTACAAGCTTTACTTATTCTGTGCTGGACGACCCAGTGGTTTTTACTAGCTGTAATTATTATAATCTAATATTTTTGTAAATAAAAAAAAAATATTTAAGTACATTCTTACAATCTTTCGTGTTTATAATATTTTATATGAAAATGACAAAAACTTATTATAAATCAGCCATTTAAATTCCACTACTAGGTACTGGACTTAATTCAACTGTGAGAGTCATACTCCAGTGCAATTTGGTTGCAGTGCAAACACCGTCATTTGATTTGCCTATTTCAAGTCATTGTATAAAACACTATGTATATAGCTAGGCTTGTCATAAACTACACACAGTACCCTTAACTCAACTTTTTAACATGCGGACTAGTCAGTCACAATTCATGTTGCCCAACACCCAACTACCCGAGGCCTGTCATTTCGTATGACCAGTGAAAAAGACACAAGAATGAAGGGCGAGAACATAATACTACACCAATTTGTGTGTTACCTACCGGGAACCGAACTGTATATTGTGATACGGTGTCGCGGTGCATTAGGATCGCCGCCGGAGTTCGGTTTCTGAGAAGTGTTTCGCTTGACGCTATAAGACACCACACTTTTTTCATATCATTTTGCTCACAACATATGTTAAAGTTATGACAACAGTCTCGTTACTCTTTTTGAAGTAAACCGGTCCTCGTTGTTTTGACTCTGATGTTGTAAAGACATGAGTTTTATTTAAAAAAATTCGATCTGAATTTTGTATATTGAACAAAAAAATACAAATATTCCATTACGGAGTCCTGTAATCTTAGTACGGGATCCGTCCTCCTACTTTGTCTTTGGGGCTAGTATGGAATTCTGCATTATACTTAGCATTGTAAAAGTTACTGTGAATGGAAATATAGGTATGATGATTATTATTATAATTACGTTACTAAATTCTGAAATGTTTAGGCCTACTATTTTAATAAAAATACTGAATAAATAAAAAAGGCATGGAGGACCATTTATAGGAATAAACACTGAAAACAGCTTTTATTTAGTCAGAATAATAATGTTTGTTAAAATTAGTGAAACACCTACTTGTATTAAAAAAACAGTGATACAAAATTGTATAATAATTTTTTTTTTTATATAAAACTTTTATGTTTTAATTTTAAATTGAAAATTTCGCTTGTTTTGCTTCATAATATCTGCTAGTGAAACTTGGGAAAAAAAATAGTTTGATATATTTTTTTTAATTAAAAAATAGTTGTATCAATCTAATCCATGAAAATGAAATTAGATTGGCAGTTAACAGAAATTAGTAATCAAATTCCATATTTGGGTCAAACTTCTACGGATATTGTTCCACATAATAGCGGCACTTTAAACTTTAATTACACTATAATTCCGCGTTAATAACACGGTCTTGTTAATTGAATTGTATCATATAGATGTGGTACAAAAAGTTGTATAGAGGCAGATGTCTTCATTGTACTGGGTTGGCTGCAACAAAAAGAATATGTGAGACGGAGTATGCAAAAAACAACCGAATTTTGCGGCACACGTTAAAGCTACCTGCTACTTTCTGACATCTTGACGTAGGGATGCTGCTCCCTCGTTTATTTTCTTCGAAGGGTACAATGCTGACCTTTTTAATGAAATACCGTTGCAGCTTTTGCAGAGGTGTACCTTATGTTACATGTTGACTTTCTTGTATTGTGTACGTTTGGAAGCTGTGTGATGGTCAAAAATGTATTTTCTTCCTTAATTCTTCTTTTCTGTGAATCCGTTTGATATTCTATGCTCTAATTATATTTATGCAACTTAGAAAAATAATGCCTTAATTAAATTTGTAAATTTTTAAGAATGTAAACCACTGTGTTTAATATCAATGATATATATGGTGGCAAAATTCTAATCAAGAAATTAGTAGATTTACAAAAATTACTACACTTACCTTACGTATCTACATTAATTGGGAGGACAAGAAGTAGAGAAGACATCGATTTGTGGAATAATTAGGTGACAACCCTAAAAGCTTCATCTGCCACTTGAACGATCGAAAGGTACGACGGCGCGCCGGTATCAGGAAGGAATGTACAGTGGGTGACTTGAACAGTTTCCGTCCCTTTCACTCCCGACCGGCTTCTCCTAAGCCCAATTCGCACTCCGTCTCATTCGTACACACCAACATTTTCAATACTTACCTGCGTAAAATGATATACATCTGTTGCGGTGTCGGCCTCTCGCTCGCACGTGGCCGCTAGAATGAATTGTTGATATACGTGTCTCGCTCCTATGTCTCATGAACAGGGGGTAGACGGTGTTGGCACGCGCTTGTGTTGGTGTCCGTTTATTTAGTGAACTTGGGAGCTCGCTTTAGTGTTTGTGCATAGGGTGTTGAGGCTCGATTGTGTGCGTGAGTTGTAGAGGCGCGACATAGCTTTGCCGTCTCCATGACTTAAAAGTTTTGTACCGAATGAGACCAGCGAACCAGTTCTGCGCCGGCCGGCACGCCAGACGGACGTGTGTGCCACGCTTGCGTCAAACTTCTCCGTGACGCTACGAGTATCAAAACTTGTTTTGTTGATAATAACACCGAAAGTTCTGCATTCTTCACACAGTTTGTTTAACATTTGCTGCTCTTTGAAGAATAAAGTGATCACTGATTTAACTGACTTTGTGTGTTGTTCTAATTTTTTGTGAAACTGCAACGTGTTTGGTTCAACGGACTACAGAGGAGGTTGGTCGTTGCACCATTCTCTTGTATAGGCATTGTGTATCCAAACAACTCCGGCACATTTCGTTGTTACTTCAGTGGAAACTTAAAAGGAATGGACTTTTCTAAAATGAATTAAAGTAAGATGTGTTTGTTGTCACAATAACTATGGTCAAGTACCAACTCACTCGAATAAAGTAACAAAATGTTACTTATTATCAATAATATTAACAAAAACGTAAGATTTTTATATATTTAATGATATATATAGTTGAAAATGTGATATAAACAATCCAAATAACATGAGCCATCAGAGATCATATACCTACCTTATCTAAATTATGGAAACAAAAAGCGAATGATACATTGAGGAAACTTTTTTATTAAGTGAATAAATCAAAATTTCATAAACTACATAAGGAATTCTTAGCAATGCATATTTTGGTTTAAAATGACGGTCTACCACAATTGATTAATAACCATTTGACTAATCTTAGTAGGTTTACGATGTAGATGATACAAAATCGGATGGTGCCGTCTCTGATTTAAGCATTCGTTGAGTTGAACAACCTACGAATATAAATAGACAGAATACAAACAGTCACTGGTAAACGAGAATTCCCCTTCACAAATCATAGCAACACATGCTTTTAAAATGTATACTGGTAAAATATTAGAGTGAATAAACATTATCTATAGGTGTTAGCACATGTTCGAAAAGCAGATAAGTTAGACTGATGAAAATGGTGTTAATTAAGATTTAATCGAATAAATCCACCAAAACCCAGTAAATTTACCATCAATGAAAAAGCGTTGACTTCCATTCACCGTTATGTTAATAATATCTAAAAAAAATGTTTGATAACATTATTCAATAGAAAATGCAACTCATCATTTATGAATAAAACGATAACTAAAAATGTTTAGTTAATGTAAGATCTCTCCCTAGATATCAAAAAGAAAACTTAAATATAAATACAAACAATCCGAAAATTGAATCTATATTTTGAAATATCTATTTAACCTTAAATTAACTGAAAATTCTATGCCAGATAAACCTTTTATCAATGGTCACAGAAACTTCCACATATCACTTACTAACAAAATCTCAATTCTAGAACTAGTTACTAAATTATTTAGCGTTTGCTAATTATTATAAACAAGCCACTAAATATATAAGTAAATAAAGAAAAAGGTTTATCACCAAACCGCTGTTTCACTTTTATCAGTTGACTGCATTAGCATTTATTTAGTAATACCTTTTTTGTACCTAATTTGTACCTTTTATTTAATTGCGCAAACTTGTAAACTGAAAAAAAAAAGAAATCCAAAAAAACCTTTATTTGGGCAAAGATGAATATTACAACGCTTTTATGATCAGACAACAGATATTTGAAGCGCAAAAAACTCCACATAAATGTTCCTTATTAAAATAAAACATACATATCAACGGACTCTCAGATGCTCGAGTTAGTTGTTCTGTTATCTACCTTTTATGTTCCTTTTATTTTATTGCGCAAACATTTTGTTAAGAAAAAATAATATCTGAGACCTAATTCTTCTAGGTACGAAGTAAATCTTTCATTAGCAGACAACGTATCCCGTGGAGAGCAAATAGCTCCCTTAGATCCATCAATTGCAAAAACGTTTCTTGCAATCACTATTAAAAGTTCGCAAAAGTCACACACCACCCCACTTTTTCTCCCCGCAAATATCAAATAGCCCATAACTGGCCCCCTTGACCCATCCCGGGAATTACTGCCGTTGCCACGCCATGTTCCTCCATGTCCTAAACAATTGATATCTCTATTTGTATCAATAATACCGCACCAGACGTTTACGTTCATTTCGTACGTGGGTAGAATCCAGTGGCGCGAATCCTCTATTGGCTTTCTTACCGACGTCATATTTATTGAAACTATTGACTGTAACGAAATCTTTGTTCGAGACTTTCGTACGTTACGGACCTTGTTACAAGTTATTAGGAACTAGATTTTTCTATTGGTTTTATTGTTACTTGAGTATGTAGGTATGTGAGTTCGAATTTCAACTATTATCCTTGTAGATATAACAATTGAAATATTGGAAGCTTCATTGGCAATGGTCGATATTAACGTTAAGTTTGTTCTAGTGTTCTAGTGGAAAATAATTGTTTGCCCAGTCATAAAGTAATATTAAGACATCTCCACAAAAAGAGATAAAGAATATAAGAGAAAGAGATTTGAACGTAGACCCAAATAACCGAAAAGATTCTAAAGCCTGTTCAGTCTTGGGAATCTTCGTATTAATAATTTACTTGCAAATTTAATAGAACTAAAGTACCCATTACCATTCTGACAACCTGAACAGTGAAATAGGTTCAGAATAGCTCGCTATACATCACACAATTCTCTAGAATTCAGCTAGTAATGTAGTGTGTAAGTAAACCTGCCCGAATCGTCATACATTTCCTTTGTCAGATGCCACTTTGATTAATGTTGTAACTTATGCTGTAGGCGTTCAGATAATATCTGAACATTATACTGATGTTAGGCATGTTAGGTCCAACTTCTCTAGTTAATTAATCAATCTGACGTTTCTTCAGGTACATTAGCCTACATGTCTCGTTACACAGAAGCCTAATATAGGTACTATTTATTTTCGTTTGCTCATAAGGTGAATTGGAAACCTAAAGAAGACAAAAATCAATGCCTTATTTGTTTTGAATAATAAATAATTATTATTCTGACATTTGAGAAGATAAATTGACTCTTTTTAAACTTAACTTTTTTTTTTTTTTTGATCATCTTAACGATATAAAGAATCTTAGATGGCGCTGCTTCTGCTTCCGGGTCTGCAATAAAAAGATCAAAAAACTTTTTAATTCACTTTATTTGATTTGACTAAAGCTCTTATTAGACAGTGAATGTTAATGTTAACAAAACATATTGTTGCATCTTTAAGAATACAAGCAAAGTCAGTGCTGCATTATAGTACAAATTCTTAATCGCTACATTTAGTGGAAAAAATTCCGCAGATATTTTAAGAACTATACAGTAAGTGACATAATAGCCCTCTGAACTAGTATAATATAACCAAATGAAAAATCTACTGTTTTATTTAATATTTTCAGTTGCCTAACAACTTATAAAGTCCAGTAACTTTTTTCAATCTATAACATTAATCGTTGCGATTATTTAATATCTAACTGAATATCCGCCATAATATTGCCAAGCTATTAAATCCGGAAAGCATATTAGAATAACATCTGCACCCAATATCTCAAGGAATTTAATAAATTAATTTAATAGTTGTTTCTCCATAGATGTTTGTGTGGCTCCCTTTGAATCCTCGCTAACATTTCTTGAGGCTGCGGTTGCGGGCCAACCAATAGCTGCGTTAGTACCATTTAATTGATTTTGTACTCCAGAAACTAATTAGACTTGAGGTTTATGTAACCGAACAGTATTAATAACTTTAGTGTGTTAGCTCTAACACAATCTCATCTTAGTAATCCTTCTTGATTAACAGAATTGTTAATTATGTTGCCTTGAATTAGATTATATAACCACCTCTTGGTATCATGAGTTAATTTTTAAATCGAGGATTTGCTAGTTAGAAAATTTTAACTTAAAAAAATACAAACTTTGTGTTCTTTATGGCACTTACCAGTTACAAGAATTGGTTACACAATGAAACAAACTGAGATGTTTCAAATATTAAATCGAAAGCTAATGACAAGATACTGTTTTCAAAGATGAAGCTCATTAGCTTTCGATCCCAATCAAGAGATTGGGTTAAACATTCCGGATTGCTCTAATTACACTGTCAAATTAATACACTCGTAATATTAGTATTAAGTAGGATAGTAGGAATAAAAGTTTTCCTTACCAAAAGAAGTCGTTATAATACTAATTATTCTGTTGCATTTATATCCATTCCCGTACATTTTTAGCTCGCATCTGCTTAAATGGCGCGTATTATTTGTATTTGGGTCGCACCCACTATCGGCTCACCGATATTTATTCAGTTCCCTGCTAAGGAGCTTACAATTCGCTGCTGTTACAGTATTGTATTAATAATTCAAAGCGATTTCCAGGGCCCGCCGTATCTCTTCTGGGCAGCCAATTTGTTTGGCTGGATTACTTGCTCCACATTCACGCAATCATTACGCAGTTTCTAGATAATTTAACCACCTTTTTAGATATACGACCAATTTATCTAATTTTTATTGAAAAGTCATTTTTATGTAATATGAGCTAAGGAGTAAAAAGAAATACTATGGATTCTAATCATAATGAAAAGAAGTTCATATTTTCCCGGAATCAGTTCCAAATTTTAAAAACTATGCATTTCAATTATTTGAAATAAAATTTAAAACATTGTGTTTTCATCCGATTTACTCTGTTGATTTATAGAGATAGTATTTCAATACATGATAGAATCTAGCATTTTATTTCAGCTGCTAACAAACAATTAAATTTATCAGTAGCTATCTATAATAAAATAAAAAGACATACTTATTTCTTTATTATTCCGAAGATTTGGTATATAAAAAAACTTCAGACAGAAAACTGTTATTATAAATGAAATAACCCTCACGGCGAAAATAAACTGAGCGATTCAGATTAACCTTCAAAATGAGATAAATTATTTTGTGTTGTTTTATTATTAACTCATATTTAAGTGTTAGTTACTTTTGTACAAATACATTTATTACTTTTCTTAAGCTTTATCTGACTAGACATAATATTATTTAAACGAATTTATTATTTATTCTTACATCTTCATTCAAACAGAAAATCAAGCAACATTTTTAGCCTCTTAAGTTCGTAAGAGCCAATTCATTCAAAATTCATTAAGATTTACCTACGGATCAATATGTAAATTAAACGAGTTCTAATCTACAAAAGGTTGACGACACAAATCGTTCACAGTTCATAAACTCGGCGCTGGTCTTATCGAGATAATCATTAAATATCCACCTCAGCAATCAGCAACAATCGATAATTGTAATTCAAATCCTCGCGGGCATTAATTTGGTTAACGAAGATGCTTCAGCTGATATTTTTGCGCGGTTTAATGGCATGACATGGATACGGGTCGTGGAGGAAACATCGAGTATTGTGTTACAGGCTCACTGGTCTTTATCGAGGCGAAATTTCATTATACGTACCCCCATTCAATTGGAACACCTTCGCACAATTGGGAGGGCTGCCTCAATGGGTTGTCGGATGAAATTTCTTAACATTCTTCGCTCATAATGAGCAGGGCCTGTCGTGCAATAGGCAGCAGTAACGGTGTAATCGTATTGCGAAACGAGATCGACAGATATTAAGGGAGATTAAAATCCGCTTAATGAACCCTTATAATAAAATTACTCGACTTTACCGAAATCTTCAGACCTTAATTACTTTTTGTTCAGATTATTAGATGGAACATTTTTAGCCTGCTATTTTATTCTAGAAAAGATTTTCAGCCTTCGAGTTTAAATTAAGCTTCACTGTTTTACACTGTTTTTGTTTCTGTGGAACGTGATATGGTTGGGTAATTTGACCAGTTCTGAATGTCAAATCTAACTAAGTATGACGCGATAACCAAGCGTGGAATTTGATCATGAGATTTAATCTCAATAAACAAGCTGGTTAAAATATGAACGAGATAAAAAATCTTCTATCTCGCAACTTAAGAGGAGATGTAGTGAATCATCGTTAATGAAGACATTGAGAACCGGTTTGACTGACTGGACCCCGGAGAGGGGCAACGACTTGAGATTTTTCTGAGAATCACTGTCCGTAAATTGACCACACATTAAAACATCAAAGTAACATTATGGCCAAAACCTGGTTAGATTCCCGATTGAGTAAATTCTGAAAACAAACTTTATTGTTTCGGGTGTAAGTGTTCGTAATGGCGTTGTTTCTAATTTCTGTAACACAAGTGCTTTAGCTACATACCACTGAATTAGCGCAATGAATGTGATGTTGTGTAATATTTATTCATTTAACACTAGTAGTTGCTTACGATATCTTTCATATTATATTGGATTAAGTTGTTCTTGTATCCTAACTATCTGCTTCCCAAATCCTTTTAACAGTCTTAGTATGAAAGAGAAATAAAAATCCATCCATCCAATTAAAGTGTAACTTTTAATATAAGTAACACGATAAACCTTAATAGAATCAGAACCCATTTTTCATCTTACAATATGAATACTTCATACCTCATACGCTTGATCCCAAAGGATATAAACAAAATAAAAGAGCTAACTTGCTTCCCCTTGGATAAATGTAATTTGAAAGTGGGGGATTTAAAATATTTACTCAGAAGGATCTACTGTCAATTGAACAAAAATCATTC
Organism: Glyphodes pyloalis; assembly: GCA_037074685.1. Lineage (NCBI taxonomy): Eukaryota > Metazoa > Arthropoda > Insecta > Lepidoptera > Crambidae > Glyphodes > Glyphodes pyloalis. Next base: position 14,174,731 of record JAYKKO010000013.1, read on the forward strand.
ATGCGGAAAACCGCCATCATTAATCACTTCAAATAACGTTTTATAACCCTATACGACAACCCACGAAATCTCTTTTCACTGTTTAGTAATCCTCAGAAAATGTGTTTATGGTTGAAATGAACGCGGTGTGTGGTGATCCCGTGGTTCAAAATCTAGTCTGAAAAGTTACAACATAGTAAACTTAACATAAAATTTTTGCGGTAATGATTTTGATAGCACATCAAAGGGTACCAAAAAGCAAATCAGCCCGAGATATTTGCATATCAAATAAGTAATACATCCAAACAACTCAACCCCTTTCACATTCCCTTTTTTGAAGTTGTTATCTATTTAATTCATCTCTGGACTCTTTCAAGGGGCGAACCCTGACCGCATTCAGCGAAAGATATCGGTCACATGACGAAGGATCGGCCCAGAGGCTCAGGTTAAATTTACCAGAAGACATTTATTTATTCGGTGATATCCTGGATTGAGAGCTGATGATGTTGCGGCGCAACGGTACTTAAATAATACAGATGATTAGCCTAACTGCGTTTAGCACACATGAGAGTTGAGTTTTTTGAATCGGTTACTTTTGGATGGCCGCAGATGGCCTTTTCGTTCCCTAAAGGTTACTTTTGATGAACAAGGAGATTTGTGTAAAATTTCTGGAATGTTTAACTTTGCTGAAAATTAAAACAGGTGATTGATACACGAAATCGTACGACCTACCTATGATATAAAAAACTTTACCACATTTAATTTTAGTAGATAAGATAGATCAACCGATATTTGACCACCGATTTTGGTTCACTGATTCATTTTTAACAGTGTTTAAAATACTTCTTTGTACAATTTTATTCAAATTTTGAAGATAGTAAATAACAAATTCACAGACTAAACAAAATATTACCTCAATAGTAAATTTCAACAGTTTTACTAAGCTTTAGGTACATCATTCACCTGCAGATCGACATTACTTCTTATGCCCAAGACATACAGGCTCCTTATTCCACTATGGGCTTGGGCTAGTGTAGCATATCATCGATCTTTTTGCCAGCAAATCGTTGCGCCCCAACTTCGCTAGCTCCCGATCTATCCAGGATAATCATCTCCACGGGCAACTGGGTAACGATTAAGGTCATTGCGTTGATAATGTCCTTCCCGCTAACGGTCTTGTAACAGATGGCGACAAAAATTAACTCTGGGATTTTAATTTTTAATAAAACAACGTTAAAAATATGCGAGTGTTTTAATTAGTGCGTGAATGCTATCTGTGGAGTTTATCGAAATAATGTAGTGATGGAAAGCCTCGCTGTTGTCTACTCGCGATATGTAATAAAGGATTTGATCTAGGTAATGTCCATTTGGGGTAAAGAGAGAAATCCTTATTAAAGTAATTAAAATAAAATACATTCTCCGTATAACGGGTTAAGGGTTGCCGATGTACTTGCACCCCTGTTGCACATCGCATATCGCATGTGGTTTCCATTACCGAGGTGTGTTTAATGCGATCGGCGGGTTCCATAATGGTCTTCGCAGCCATTACGCGTCCCCACAACATAGTATTTTTTTAATGTAAACTCAACAAGCAAAAATTGTCCTTTTTTCATTGTGAAATGGGCGTTCGTTGTACGTTTTTTTCACTTCCCCATAATTTCGTTTTATTGGTTCTATTATATTTCTATTCGAGATTCAATTGCCGACATTTGGTAGTAACATTCCGCTTTGTTGTTTTTCCTTATATTGTCGCAATGGGTGCGTTTATGATATTTGCTTTTATTCTATAAATCATAGTCATGGAAATTATATGTTGCTTATATTCACGTTTTTGATTACAGTAAATACTTAATTTAGGTACTTGTTTTGACAATTGGAAATATTTAAAACTATCTGTTTCCTACGTCTTTGTTCACGTTATTTGTTGTCACATCATAAAGTATCCTAAACGATATTTTAGGATCGCAGCAACAAAATTAATTAAAGGATAACACACATCCATGCATCCTTAATAACTAAGTATGACCTTTAATGTTTTATCATACTAGTATTTAAGAAAATCAAGGTCACATTATTTCTGTTCTGTAAAAGTTCATGAATGTTTAATAAAAAAACTTTATTTTGCGCGGTTTCATTTTATGCGCACGGCCCGTCGCGCGCTACGTAGGCTGAAATTAGGCCTAACTTTTTCGCCTAGCTTGCCGCAGCGCTGTCTAAAATTTTAAGCACTTACCACTTTTTAACTGTATGCAGCAAATTACTGTTCAGGTCTATAAAACACTTCAGTTGTTGCAAGCGATTATAACATTTTTGTTTAAATACAAAAACCCTGTATGTTCGCATCAAAAATATTCTAGAAACGGCATTGCTAAAAATATCTATTATTGATTTTAATTTACTAAATGTTATTGTGACAACAAAACTTACTTTAATACATTTATTACTTAAACCTACCTTACTTAAATTTACCAAAGGGAATGTTGTCGGAGTTTTTTAAAAGTTGTAATGACAACAATATAACGTCAGTTTTTTTTTTGCAGAAAAATCTCAATAATGTCTACGGACTTTTAGTATTAGAACTTTAAAGGTACATTTTGTGTAGTGTTAAAGTGTTCAACGCAACAATGTTTGCAAATTCACGGACTATGGATACGTTGGCCGTCGTGGTCCGGTGGCTGCTGTTCCTGCTTGTTGGCGTGGGGTGGCAGGTTCAATCCCAGACTGTGCAACAGACTTCTGTAGTGGACAATTCGTATAACTTTTACTATGAACAACCGTGTTGTACTGGGACGGTTCCAAAGACGAAATACCATACGAGACACAGACGAGGTAAGTTTTTATATATGACGCAAGTTTTTCATTAATGCCAAGTACCATTATGCATTAAAAAAATTACAAACTGTAATACAAAAAACAAATCTGTTTTCCATTGTACTTTCTATTCTTTTAAAAATCAATCATTTACTTTCTTCTTCCTATGATTTTTTTTATCGTACCGATTCAGAAAACCAAATTAACAGAAAACATCAGTAAACGATTAAGGTTATCACATCTGTAGGGCTTGATTCCAAATTAATTCCCGTATTCCCCGAAATCTCACTACTACAATTACATTACAAATACAGTACTAAATATTAGAACAATTACCAACACAGACACAGTCATCACTTCCACATAGGTATAACAGACTCGAGGGTACATGAGTCATTTTGAGACGGAAATACCAATGTCGGTGTGTGCAAGCGAGACACGTGATTCCTTTTGTTTCACTGCCCCCCAGATGATGCGGAGTTAAGACTTTTAATACAGTTGTAGTTAACATTCCTGTTGCAACGATATGCAGGTCCCTTTGGTCTTCTCGTAATGGTTAGGAAATATGGCGTTCAAAATGTAAATGATGATAATATTTGATATGCATAGTCAAAGTTTTTTTTTAAATCTTCGCCAGTATTCTAATTTTGAACTTTACGAAAAATATGAATTTTGTTTGTTTTAAGATGTAATGATTTTATAAGATTTGTTAGATTAGGGAAGTGTCGGCTCCGTAATAGATACTCAACCAACCAAGCAAGAAATATCAGTATCAGACACACAATGATACAGTAATAAAGAAATTTATTAATACTTTCAATCAAAAAGTTTCAAAAATTCCAATTGACTAATGAAATAACGGACACGATTGTGGTATATCTAGTAGGGCTGTTGTCTTTATCATTTTACAGTTGAATTAAAGAAGCTTCTTCTAACAGTATTAAAATATTGAAGTCACTCTTATTCTTATGAAATAGTTGAAAATTGGTAGAGGGACGGTAGTAACAATAGTTCGGAAAAATACAAAAGATCTACTCCGCTAATAAAGGATAGGCATCTTAGACCATACTTATTTTAGTGATATCTTTCATGTGCATCTTCTTTATCTCACCGTTGGTTGTCAATGCCAGAGGTACCTAATTGGAAGCTTGAAAAACATCTATCAATAAAGTCTGTCACGTGTCGCATATACCTCCACCGCATTGGACCCAAGTAGTATTCCATCTCATTGTAGTGGTCACAGCTGTGCCTAATAGAACATGTCAGAATGTTTAAAATATTAATTTATCGTGTTAGCAATGTTATCTAAATCTAATTAATAAATCGAAACGCTCGTGACAATGCCAGCTATTCCGCACCAGTTGCAATCTGAAAACGTATGCATTAGCTCAAAGGCGTGGTCATCCTAACCACACTATTAATGTGAAATTTACCGCTTCCATTAAACACTTTGGGTTAAAACAGTTTGCTGGAGCTTAATGAATTTGGAAACTTCTATCATTAAGCCTCGTTACACTTAATGAATATCCACTCAACATTTTGTGTATGCTACGTTATTTATTGCTCAGCATTTGTTGAAATAGTTTTTTCAATAAATATGATGAGTCAGTTGAAAACAATGATTCTATTTAGTTCGTTAATTAGTTTTGATACAATGAAAACATAATTTTAGCTTAACAAATAAATAAAATTAATTAAGATATGGCGCATCAATTTAGTGGAAGGGAGTGTGTTTACGCCACTAATTCGTACAAACTGAAAAACTTTTTTTGTTTACATAATCAAAGAAAAAAATAGGTATCTTCTTTTTGGAAATCTAACTGTGGGACCAAACTCATAATTTTAGTCATGTACCCAATCGCGCAGTGTAAATTAATACTAATAATAAATCGTTTATATCTGACAAATTTACGTCGTTTATTTCATTATAATTGCATATATAGTTACTTTTATATCATTTACCTATAAAACACAAAATAATTAGCCGTTTTTCTGAAATGCTACCTTTTCACTCAAAATTATTTTTATTTACATGTACAACTTTTGCGACGCAATTTCACCTAGTTACTAAAAAAATAATGCGATAATACTTTTGTGGAATATTTTGTTGTATAGTCGCCGTCAGATATATCGGAGCAGACAAAGTGACCAAATACTTCTGAACAGTTAAAATGTCAAAAAGTTCCATACACCACAAGTCCACCATTAATATCTGAACATTCATTACTTCAATAATCAAATCTTCATTCATGTCACGTCTTGTGTTATTCTCAGAAATAAATGAAAAAACATATTGTTTGTAATAGCTGAACTTTTTCTTTTAAACCTTAAAAAAAGGTTTCCGAAAAACTATAGTAGGTACTATTGAATTTAATCGATTTAACATAAGCAGTAAACACTTTAAAAAAGTAGTTAGTAACACAATTTGAACGCGAGCAAGCGGAATTTAAGTAGCGCATATACAGAAATCTGACTCACAAAACGTAGTTGCCACTTCAAACGTAAATCCAGCTAATTCAAAATTCGCAAACGTGAAATACATTTTTCCCGTCGCCTCCCTCGGCGTGAATTCAGGGGCTTTCGGATCAACTCAAACGTCATCAAAAGTGTCAATCACGGATGTTTTCGAATAGCAAAACCGATTATCGGGCATATTAAGTCGGTTATTGTTATCGACAGCGGCCCGTCCGTCCAACCGTGAACTAGATTAGGGACATCATAATAATGCCATATTTTTGGCGTCAGCTGCACGCATACTATGCACGCCTTGCGTTGAATTTTTTTGCCGTTTTTCTTGCGAAATTCCGCTTTGAAATTCGCTCGGTTCATTTTGGCCCGTATATTGTAGCAGGAATTTGGTCCCGCTTTAGATTTTAAAATGTTGTTGCCGCTTTTTTAGAGATTTTGGTGTAATTAGCCCGTGAAATGTTTTTAGCATTTTCAATTTTGTATCCTCTTGCAAAGTAGATATTTTTTTAAAATATCGTTAGTAAACTAAGAAGTAAATAACTGAATTGTGGTATCGAAATTAAAAAGTAGGAACAAATTTAGCCAACTCTGTTGGTAGATACTCGTGTATACGTCCTTTCGTACTGAGCAAAAATCTTATCTGAACTGTGTGAAAAAATGCCATACTTACTTAACTTAGCAGGCAAGTGATTTGATTGAGAGTTAGCAGGTCTATCTTGAAGTTAAATATTCTTAAGCCACCAAATGCCTTTTGACTAGGTTTTATTCAAACGCTATTTCAATCAAATCTAGTTCTGCCTATGACTTTATTATTTCAATAAAGTAAAAAAAAGTTTATTGGCAGTAAAAAATAAAGCGAAAGTCTTGAGAGTCTAGTTATCTTATGTGGCCCAAGGGTATTCAAGGAATGTGATCCTAAATGTATGAATCTCAAACAAAAACAAGTTCGTATTTTATACGAAATGAACAAAGTAATTCGGAGCAATTCTGATCGTCTAACATATGTATTCGCAAACATGTTATAATTTGTAAGTGAGGTATAAGAAAACTCTTATAAATACGGAAACGACACAAGCTACAGTTAAATACATGTCTAGGTTATAATTAAAAACTTAATTTTAAATAACCAAATTGTTAGTACACAATGATTGCTTCACGGAATCCGAAAAAACAGTTCTGGCATTTTGCCTCCACAATAATTTTTTTTCGTTATCTAGGAATTCCGATGTACCCATACAAATTTGATGAATTTTAGTTCAAAAATGTTACACGCTTGGGTTATAAATATCACAGTACGATTAATACTTAGATACACCTAAATACGCGCAAAATAGTTTTAACTTACATCAGTATAAATCAAATTAAAAAAAAACAGTATCTATTAAACAAACAACTTATGGAAAGTTCTGTATTCAAAAGTCTCTGATATTTTTTTTAAAAATAAAACATATATTTTCTATCGTGGTTGTCATAAACGCAAACATCATAATGCAGTCTGCTACTTGAAGCTATACTTTTGCTTTAATGGAGCTATTTAAAAAAATCAGGTTTTAAAATTAAAGAGGAAAGATTCCCAACAATCATGTAACTTTGGCCGAGGACACATAGAACGACACTTCCAGTTTGGGTCAAAAATGTCGACCAAAGAGCCACTTACCATCATACATTACCAAATGAAACTACAGAAAGCACAACTAGCGGTCATTACGTCGCTAATTACAAGGGTTACAGAAAGGTTGGCCATCCGTCTCAAGAGAAACAGGACGTCCTGTTAGGACCTTAGGGTACGTCAGTGAAAAAAATTTTGCCAAGTAGATGCTATACGTTCCTACCTGGTAGAACATGCCGTACTCGATGGTAAGCATGCATAGTGGTCCACGCGAGCCCGGTGTCTTCGTTTTAAATATATAATTTAAATAAAAATATGATTTGCTTTCAATATTACCATTCCGAACCGTGTTTTCTAGGCGATTCTATTTTCAATTTGAAAAATTATTATAACAGTATTGTATTATAATGAAAGGAACGTCTTGTCTAAAATCTTGATGATGGCAATAAACTTTCATTCATTGACACTGAGTCCGCTTTATGGAGAATATTTAGATACCCTTTAATATTCCATTTCATCCCTTATTTGAGATACATTTTTAGCCATAGAAAAAAATATGTATAGTATTTTGTGTGTTTAATGTTTTAAAAGAATAAAGTGAAATCTGTTTGTTTTTAAATATTTTTTTGTAACTTCCATTTGTCAAAAGTAAATCCATTAAAAACTGAACCACACCCTGTGCTTCAGCACGTAACAAAACTAAAATGAAAATCCCGAAAATTCTCTCCTACAGGTTGGCAAGCCTAACTTTGAATGATGCCCGGGGTGAATAAGTTTGGGATGATTCTTTGCCTAGCCGGGATGGACAACCGCTCCGTCTAGCCTGTCATTAGCGGAGCAATGTTTTGCGAAACTTGTCCGTACGCTGAATAGCGTTTAATGAAAGGGTTGTAATAGGGCAGGGCTCACTGAGACGCCGGAAAGCGACCAAAGTCCGAATGACCAGTTACCTATCTAGATTTTATTATAGAAGTCCATTGACATAGTTACAATAGCACGTATAGTTCGGATACTATTAAATTAACCCTTTTTTGAGTGTTTTGGATCAACTGAGGTTATCTCAGAAAGATTTTTCAATAAATACCGATTTAATTTGCGAAAATTAAACAAAATTTGTGTTAAATCATGATTCGTTTAGGTACTTTTATTTACAGAATAAAAATAACAGGATTTAATAAAATCTTGAAAATAAAGGAACCATAAAAAAATCAGTTAGAATGTATGTTACATTAGTTCTATAGCGAACAGAAAACGCAATATGACAGCACAAACATAAGGGCTTGGTTGCACTTTGACGGTAAATTTTTTTTTCTATTTTTTTCAAATTTTACATTCGTAAGTGACCATTAAAGTTAAGTTTGTCTAACTGACACTTAGCTTGGTATTGCCAACCTAATCGGCACCAATGTTCGATACTGAGAAAACATTGTTGACGACCTCGGTGATATAGTAGCTAAGGTAAGCGGCCAAAACGCGAAAGGTGCCGGGTTCGATCAGTCGGGAATTTGGGATATGAACTTTTAACTTAGCTTGGGTATTCTGAGTTGAAGCCCCCAATTTGGTGTTCATCGTTTTTGTTATAATTATTTTAAATGCATATTCAGTTCAATCATTAGGCGGCACCGTACCGAGTGATATCTAATTGGAAGACATGATTTTAAATCATTTGAATGGAACCCAGTTTTACAGAACAAAAAGCGGGGCTCTTAAAAATTCATAGCTCTCATCATTTGTGCGGCCGAGCGAGCGTTCCAAATGAGTTGTGGTCAACGGTCAAAGCTTGTCGGACGCAGCGTTCGTCTCCTTCGGCCATTGTGTGTTTAGGGTTCCGTAATTCAATACAAAAAACCTCTACAAGATCAAGCCATCAACAGTTTTTATCCGTTTTCTTGGAAACGCGTGTTCTATTAAGCGCGTCCGCTTAAGGCCGCGGTAAAATACCGAGAAATCAAAGGTCTTTGTTACCGTGATATTTTTTACCTCGGCGCCCACCACGGGTACGCGTGTAATTCAATTGAATTCCCAAGTATTTTTGCAGCCTACTTAAAAGCAGATCGGTAAAAATGAGAACAACGTAATTCAAAATAATATTAATAGAAGATATAAATAATTATAATTATTTATGACTTTTATTTCCTACTTGAAAATAAATTGAAACCGGACAAAGGTTTCCAAGTCTTTTATACCCGGAAGACTTACATACAAGGAAATATTCCCTGAGTATTTAACTTAGGTTGTTCGCCTAGGGACTAGTTTTTTAGCTCACAATATCTCCACTACCTTGTCGACTACGAGTATTACTTTTTCTAGACCGCCTTTACCGGTTGGCGTTGAAGTATTCAATTCTATAAATTATCGCTCATCGATTGTCGCTAGTAGTCGAGAACCCATAATCATGTGAACAGAAGTAAGATTCATACATGCAAGATTATAGGTAAGTAAAGGAAAAATAATTGAAATCGTTTTATAGATTTTAAGTAAATTTTACTTTTTAAAATTAGATTTAGATTTTTAATATAGAAAAATAGGGTAATGAACTTTAGCTGCTTCTTCGGTTACGTCGTGTCTCAAATTAAAAACTAAATAAATTGATGCGACCATATCGTCAACGTCGACAACATGACGGTGACACTGACGACCATCTACAAATATAGCGATTTATTGCTCGAACTGGAGCAGCCCGACTAGTGAAATACCTCCACCTTACAGAAGACCGCAGCCAAATAACAATAACTTCTGTGTGTGTTGTGCAGGAAACTGGAAACCTTACTCTCATGCAGGAACATGTGAGTAAGGTTTCCAGAGCTCCTGGGGGGTGCTACATTAGTAGCAGGGGTTAAGCCTTCAAGGTAAGGGCGACAAGTCCAGTAACAGCTTTATTATGCTATGCCGTCCTATAAAAGGTTAAGCTAGCACCTCATTACCACTTTACATCAGGTGGGATGAGGTCAATCTTGAAGTGTAATATAAAATAAAAAATAAAAAAATACGAGTAGGCGCGAAGTTTTAGGGGACATACGGAATTGTCATTGCGTTAAAGAGACTCGCACTTGCCCTGTTTTTTTTTACCTTTTTCACTCTTAAGCACTGAGTGAGCTCTTTCTTTCGACTCGGCCTGCAGTTTTTGTTCCGTTGCATGGACATTTGCCTCTCGTCCGGTTTGAACACTCGAGTTCATGGATTCCTAAGTTCACAAAAGACTTATAAAACTGTTTCGTCAAGGCCTGTTTCTTTTCCTTGATTTTCTTCTTAGTGAATTGAACAATAATAACAAGTTTTCTTTTAAATGATGTATTCTATTCAGTTTGATTAGAGCCGTAATAACGATTTCGGAAATCTGCCTGCTCTTAATTTTGCAACTTATCTGCTGAGCATAAGCGTTACAAATATGTTCATTCGCTAATGCTCGTACTCACTGACGAGTTGTTGTAATATTTAACTTACAATAAAACAGCATACCGGTCATAATGTCGATATTTTAATAATAGCTTTTATACCTCATTACAATTTTTCTGGATAAATTTTTTAATGGAAATTTTGTATGCGCTGAATAATAAAATACTTAAATATCTTTATAAATGTATGTTTATGACACCAAACATTAAGTTTTCCATAAAAAGAGTTACCGTGATTTTGCATCGCATTTCAATTATCTAAGGCTCAATTTCAGAATTTCTTTACATCTTGTTTATACGTCCTTTGTGATTCTGATAATTGAGATTATATACATATGGTAATCCATTTTTTTTGCATTCCATATGAGAAAATAATTTTATTCAACTGTTATAAGTGTGAGTTCAACTAAGATAAGGGTGAATTAAATTTTCAATTTTTGAATTTTCATTTTCACATACTCATAAATTCAAATTGTATTTTGTCATATGACACCGAACTCCTATTTATGTTTCACCTACACACAAGCATATTGAACACGTCACCGCAATTTTACACGTTGTTTGACACCTGTACTTCCAAGGGTGTGTTCTATTTGGCGCTTTCACCCCCATCTCAGGTTTCCACTATTCGAGTTACGAACAATTCTCCTAGGGAGATGACATTACTTATTTCGAACGTAGGTGTACAAAACATTTTGGTGAAAATTTGGTCACGTACACTCGGGGAGTCCCATATCGCATCTTGAAACCATAGCGATTGTCCATTGTATTCTCGCGAGACAAAGGGTTGAGGACACATGAAGGCGTACCTTCGTCAAACCTATCCTCGAATCAAACGTTCAGGTATTTGGGCCAGATCAGACCGGTTTGAGCGGTGTTATCCATTTCGCTTCAATGAATTTGGACAACAGATTTTATTATTAACGCTACAGACCCATATCTCTTCGTGATTGTTTGGTTGGGTTTGTAAATTACTAATACTAAATACCTACTTACGCGTGATTTGGTTAGGCTTCATGTCTGAAATAGAACCCTATTTCAGACATGAAGCAGGCAGAATTTATTGATATTTGTTTAATTGTGGTATGATTTGGTATAATCTCATATACTGGTCTTCATATATGTTTCAGTGAAAACTACTTGACGTGATTTTATATTTATATATTTTTTTAATCTACAGATGAGTTTATTTATGTTTTTCACGGTATTATGAATTTATTGAAAAAACAACAATGTAGATACCTACATTACACATACGTGTTTGCACGGCATTTCGCTTTCCAACGATAAGAACGCCTAAATGGGTGCATGTAATTATAATTTGTCTGTTAAACCAAGTTTTGTAAATATTTTGTGCAATAATGTATAACGAGCTATCCCTTTAATTTTTAAAAAGCATTATTTATCAAAAAGCTTCTTAACGATTTTTTTTATGAATTTAATTAATGTATATAATACCGGATTGACTAGGGATGAGCTTGTATCTCACCCAATGATAAAAATTATTATTTTTGTGTTTTACACTTTCAAATAAGGGTAAGTACCCTAAGTAAGTAGTTAGAATGTATAAAAATGGGAAATCACTTATTAGCGTCATATTAAAATAACATACAATAAAATTACCATGTCGTCCATTAATAAATACTCGTACATGTATGGATTTTCACGAGTTGTAAACGAGCAATTTTGTATAATATGTTGTTGATGAAACTGCGACGATAACGCGGCCACGGTTCAATAAATGTTCGTTTTGTTTTTCACGTAAACTTATTTTTCATTACATCCACAGTACCTATATAAATAAATATTACAGTTATAAAAAACATTATATTGTGTCTTTTTTGATTGATTGTTTAAAGACTGTTCTAATATTGTCAGGTATGAAATAACAGCCAAATACTGTACTATACGATTTATTTCAAATGTATTTATATTCCATAACAAATTTGGCTAATTATTGTCTTAATTCAAACAACTTATACTTTATCGGCTTGTTGATATCCTGCCTACACTCTGCAGTTTTTTTTCCGAATTGACTATTGATCATGCCCGCAGATGGCCTGGACCTTTCCATCCGAATTTAGTGACATTTATTACGAGCACCTTCGTGCTTTGAAAGGCAGTTTAAGCTGTTGGTCCCGGCTAACATCTCTATCTCAGTCGCTAAGCCGCCTTTTCACCAATCCACACTGGGTCCACGTGGAGAAGTGTGATCTCATAGTTAAGATGAGGTATGTACCAAGCAATGAGATATATATGACTGCATTACATTCCTTCTTCCTTTTTCTGGTATGTCTGTCTTGTAACGTGAAAGTGTGTAAGGTTGTTGGTTTACTCTTCGCAAAACATACAGCATGGGTGTTAAAAAAATATTAGCTTGTCCAATATGAGACCTAATATACATTCAGTTTGACGATGTTTAAGTTTTACTTGAAACGTATTTGAATATATGAATTGACTTTAAAATACGTAATGTAAAAGTAAAATTTTTATTCCGAAACTAGCTGTGGCCGCGACTTCGTTCGCGTGGACTTCATCCTTTCATGGTCGGTTTTACCCCTATCTCCCCTAATATTCGAAACAAAAAGTAGTCTATATTTTAATAGAGCTATATTTGTGCCAACTTTCATATCTCTAACTTAAAAAATAAACATTTTCCCATATAAACTTTCAAAGGTGGCATTCCCCCCCCCCCCCCTTACTTTCTAACAAAAAGTAGCCTATGTCCGTTCTTGAGGTTCAACGTATACCTATGCCAAATTAAACCTATCAAAATCGGTTGAGAGGTTTAAGCGGGAAAGCGTAACAAACAGACAGACAGACAGAGTTACTTTCGCGTTTATAATATTAGTAGGGATAACGTTAGAAACGTTGCATATAAAAAATAGTATTTTATAGAACTCGATGTTCGCAAAAGAAAATAAAATACAACCTCTTTTAAATTACCGCAATCGCGCCATTTCAATCCAAAGCGTATCCCGTAACTACATATTAAACAAATAATTATTAATTATAATTAAATCAAACTCAAACATAAACGTGCTAATTGATAACAGAAGATATGTTTTACCATGTTGACCAACGAATGTGCTTCAGGCGCCGACCCATTCGATTTACGTGAAATATTTTTGCGAGCAGATTTAATGAAATTATTTTAATACAGAATCGACAAACATACGAGCTAAAGTCACATTTTGTCGCATTGAAACAGTTGCGGAATCAACTAATTGATACAGTTTGCTACTGATTGGTGTTTTTGGAAACGTAATTATAATTTAACTGCTAATTAACCTTATTTCAATTTGGATTGATGAAAATCAATATAGTTGACCGTAATGACTAAAGCTTGTTATGTTGATAGAGATGGGCATATTACAAGAAGTAGAAATTGTTTTATTTAAATAAGTAGGTAAACTTGGAGTTGCTTGGATTGTTGATAATCAAAGACTTTGCTAATTGAGCAAAATTCTACTTGTACCTACTTGTATCTTGGAGATTTTTTATTGATTACCTGCTACATTAATAAACGCTGTTCAAAGCCTATACCATAATTGTGAGTCTTATATTCCGTGTTATGTTTATTCCCTTTTCTCAAGACATTCACGGAAAATATTTTTATTGAGTTTTTAGTTGAGTTTATTTTCAAAGTCAACCGAATAAAAGCAATATTTAAATCTAAATAAAAACTATTTTTTTTAATTAGCCTATAAACTGTCCCACTGCTGGGCAAAGGCCTCCCCCGTACACTTCCAGCGCTCTCTATCTGGTGCAAAGTCTTGCCAACCTTGTTGATAACAGTCCAGGTCGTCACGCCAACGCATTATAACATAACCAAATGATACGCAAAAATACATTATATGTACAAATATACAAAATTAAATAAAATATAACAAGCATTAAAAAACATAAAATATATCTAAACGTCGTCTAGCATACCGTCTTGCGGCATTGTGCCCAGTATGAGTAAAAAAGTAAAATAAAGTCAGCCTGTTTTTGTTTTTTTCCTTACATACTAATATTACAAACTCAAAAGTTTGTAGGAATTCATGTTTGTTACATTTTTTACGCAAAATCTACTGAAAGGATTAGAATGAAATTTAATAGAAAGAGACTAGAATAGTATAGGATACTTTTTATTCCGGAATTATGCAGGCAAAGTCGCGCGCAACGGCTAGTATCCTTAAAACTTCACTTCCTCTTCATTTCATATCCTATCAATTTTACTGGCTTCAGACCTGCCAGTCTCCTTTTTAATTAAATACCAATGTTTCTACTTAAATAATACTATGAAGTAGCAAATAGAACTTACTCCTGCTTTAAAATAATTGCGTTGTTTGAAGCTCCAAATTCCACTCATAAAACACTCATCACGGTATCCTCGCTGACGTCTGCCGGCTATTGTTGGTTGCCATCAAAATTCTTGCTGTCTGGAAATTTCCAGCCTTTGTGAGCAAAATGCCCGAGCGTTGAAACCTCGCAAGTTACTTACTTAATCTCCGAACCGCCCTCTTTGTGTTACAGTCATCAATACTTTTGGAAATTGCACCTCGAACGAGTTCTGCGGACGATTCGTGCGCCATTATGTCGGGCAACACTCCGCGAGACTTAGTCAGGGATTTTTATTTCATTGTTCACGCTAGAGATCCGACTTACTAAGCTAGCTATTATGTAATATGAAACTGAAAGTTACATTTGCTAAGTGATTTTAGCCCAATTGTTTCTAAGACACTTTGCTACACTTTATCGAACTATTATCTTTTTTTTTTTCGTATTTAGCTAGCCTTTAGCAATATTCAGCTTTTTATCAATTGTTGGTAGATCTTAAGGATAAGTAGTAACTATAATAACAGAGTTTTTATTAAAAAGATGTAAAACCTGTTCTTTTGCTTACCGTCAAATAATATACCAAATCTCTTTTCTATGAGAAATTAAATTTCTAAAGCTTCATTAAAGATGCATGATTCTAAACGCTCAGGTATCTGACTCTGAACCCTCATTCGTTTTAAAAGAATTACATTTGTACCACTGGTTTAGAAGAAAGGTGTCAGCCAATGTGGGTAGTACTGAATATGTACAACCCATCCTCCTTTACCCGGTACTAGAATTTACAATGTTAATTTCACCCGGTTTTAAAACAGAGACTTCTTATTTATACGTTGCTCCAAATAACTCGGGCTTGGAGATTTCATTTTTCATGTCATGGCCGGTTTGATGATTTTAATGTGACTTTTCTGATGTCAAATTTACTAAAGAAAAAGACAATGCTCTAAAAAATAGTAGTAGTCCTTTTTACAGCAAAAATGAAAATCTGAAAGACACATGCTTAAAATTGGTGTAACTAATATGTGAAGTGAAGAAGTTAACAATAACACTCTTTTTTAAATTCATTAAATCTATGGACGTTCACTCCACTCAACTATCAGGAATTTCAGCTAGCTGGATAAAAAGATTGAGAAATAGAAATATACTCGTAAAAATAGTGTTAAATTTGGAAGGCAATTTGTTTAATGTAAATAATACAGAATACTGAAAAGTAACACGTAAAGAGTACAAAATATGAAAGGCTTTTTTGAAGCCTTGCCTGTTTAAAAACTTTGTCTTACATTATTTGGGGCAAAGGATGGCACAAAAGCAGATTTCATCTTTATGCAAAGTGTACTAATGGAAACGAGCCCAACAAAGTGCTATGATATAATAATAGTAAATCTTTCTTGCACCAGCTTGTCCCGTACTTTCTCTTAAAATTTCGTTTGCAGCGAATAATGGAATAAGTTTAATTAGTTTCCTGTGAGAAGTCCTAGTCTTAATTAAGCTTTGGTTTCAGGCATAATGTAGGAGGTTTCTGTTTGTTACTGACGCTTACTGTTTCTATTAATCCTAAGGCTTCTATTACCTTTGTTCTCTGTTTCGTATTAATGGCATTAATTATTATATTAGGTAAGTCAATTGAGTAAGTAGTCATTGTGTTATTTATTAATATGAGTTTGGGTCAATATTTACAATATAATATATAGAAGAACATTATGTGTTGAAAATCGATTCGACAAGTTTCTTTAATATGTCCAATGAAGAATTATTTTATGGTTAAGCTGATAAAAACATTAATCCTTTAAAATGCATTAACGTTTTGTTGAATAAAGCCTCGTATTCAACAATAGCAGTCAATACTCGCGTCGGCTTTTATACGATTGCATCGCTTTCGACTGTAATTCGATCCAACCTCGATCCTTTTTTTGTTTTCGCGCTCAAGTATTGCGCCTTTAGTTTTGGACTGACTACCATGTACCATTCGTTGTACCTTAACACCAAGTGCTAGAACCTAAATTTGAATGTCAACGTAATCTTGCATTTGCTGTAACTCTACACTGGCAAGCGTTGTGCATGTACGCGCCCTTATTGACACTTCCCATCAAAACAGATATGGGAATTATAAAGAAAGAATTATCCCGGGCTTCGATTTTAACACCAAAACTGAATCCAATAGTGGGTTGTTCATTTGTTTTTTTATGTAGAAGACCACATCTCGTTTAAGAAACACGTTTAAGTAAGTTTAAAAGAGTGCAAATGTTAATTACCTTATTCAAGTTTGTATGTGTTTATATGTGTATAAATTTTAAGTTACACCTTTTCACAAACTGTTAATTAAGAAGTGTATTTCATGAAATTAGAGTGAAAGTGTTCACTAACAAAACCGTTTGATACCAAAAGCATTTTGTAAGCTTTGATCACAAGGTACATGAAACTAAATCAATTGAATCCATATTTTCACCCACGAACTGTTATTAACACTTAAATGGCACATCAGAAACTGTCACACGCAAAGCAAATATGAAATCCATATTAATTCATTGTGGCAATGATTTTTGTTTGCCCAAACTACGCCCCACAGGAAATCAGTTAACTGAACATTTTCATTCAATTCGTGAATTAAACATTGATCTGCACTGCATTAAGCGTACGGTACGATCATCGATATAAATCGTCTGATATCAGTGCCATAAAACAAACCACGGGATTACCGATTTAAATTCGTCGATAGCAAAGCAGTTAAAGGGGCCTTTATAAATTAACGACGCCAATTTCCCTAATGACATTGTAAAAGGAAAGTTTACGATTAACGATTTTGGTTTCACGACTGTATCGTTCGTTGTATCTGTAAACATCGATGTAAAGAACGCAACCCTAAGTCGGGCGATCTAAAATTAATTTATTCGATATCTAAAATAGTACTTGTACGACTTCGATTCCAGAGACTGCCGTAACAACTATGATTTCATTATTAAACCTCGCGTCGGTTTCGACTGTGATCCTTATTTAACAAGCCCGGTCATTAGACCAGTAAAAAGAACCAGACCCACTATGATCATAATCAAGATATTGATCTTGCAAACAGCTTCAATCTTAAATACATCATCACCACTACCTATGATCGGACATCGGATAATGCAAGCCTGCAACGTCTTGCCTATACTGGTAAACTTCATAATAAAATTATCTCTGCGGGATTTAAATTGCCTACCACCTCTGGGATTTGAGGTCTAACCTCTTCAATATTGAGGTAATTAAAGGTTTCATTGAATATACCTTTGTAGTCTTCTGTTTGATATCTGGTATTCTGTGTAGTCTATTTCCTTGACACGCACTGTTCTTTATCCTCGTCTCTCATCTTCCAGCTCCCGCTTACTGTGTCTGTGATATGATCTCTCCACCACTCCAGTCTGCGGATTAACAGCCTTCACTCAAAAGTCCGTTAATAATCTGTAAATAATCTGAACAGAGAATTTGAATTTTGATTTAGCAGTTGTATGTTCGTGGAAAGGATTTAGTTTCACCATATTTAGATTAAGTATGTTCAAATTTCTACATGACCCCCCACCAAGTCAAGTTCTAAATATGTTTTTAAAAAGAGTTGCGGGATTATTTTAAAAGAAATTAACTTACTCATAGGTTTCTCATTGAATGCGTTCACCCGATAAAAAAATACAAAAATAAAGCGGTGTTTCAAATAAACTATGTTTTCATAACATTGGATTTATCTTAATCATCAAAAATGTTAATCTGGTTAACTTAATCAAATACTGAGAAAGTAAACAAAGTATAAAATTGGCTAAGTGCGTGTTCGACTTTGCGTAGTCTAGGGTTCCGTTGTGGTTCGAGCAACCTTTGGGGGCTGGTCGACCTCAGGTTACCCCAAACTTATATAGCTACTTTAATTGCGGCTATACTCATGAAACCTAAGCTGTATGATTTGGTTGAGAGTAGCTAGCGCATAGTTTAAATTTCATTTCAGTTCAGATTTCTTCGTAATTTAAACCACTAAGTTACTTCACGGTATCTGTTCTGTAGTTACAGGTTTCTAACCGGTCATACCTACCTCTGGTTTATATAGAGGATTCACAAATATTACTGATTTCTGATTTAGAAGCGCAATATTTCGAAAGCAGATCCAAATTAAAAATACATATGTCTGTATCAAGTCATTTTTTAAAATAAGTTCAATTGTATACCGACGAAACCCCAAAATAGAAACGTTTTGGTTTATTCCACTTGGTTAATATAAAAAAAAAATCGTAACTATTTACCGTTACTAGTAGTTGCTTTCACAGGCTGTTTTCTAAAAATGAGGCTAAATTTTCTCACGTCATCTTGGTTTTTCGAAACTAAGCTAAAGTTAACTATGGCCGAATTTTCCGATGTAGTATGAATTGTTACACAATTATTCTTATCACACGAAAGGATCGGCCGAAAGTAAGTGAACCAAAACTTAATTGTCTTCGTTAGTTTAGTTTTTCTTATGAAAAAATATTTCTTCTAGTTAAGTTTTGTACAGGCAATCAACGCAATAACTACTGTTTTATTTTTCTTTCAAAAGTAAATATCAGCCTATTAACCCTTCAAATTTTAAGGGTATATTAGTATGAACAATCAAAAACACGCTAGACTGTACATTTTGGGCTTTGTACCGCCCTTATGTCGTGCACGTAAGAACTAATATCGAACTGCAAGTGTTTATTTACCTTGACGTGCTGCTGATCGTATATCAAGGAAGAAACAAATGATTTTCTATTAAGTCTGGAACACCGGCTTATAAAAAGTAAATGTGCCACATATATTGGATTATTCACCACGTATGCCAAATTCATGTTAGTGATCACACGCCTGAGATGTATATGAAAAATATTTTCCCGAGGAACCCGGGAGGACCTTAGAAATGGCGCGAAGCCATTTCGAAGAAACACTCGCCACTCGACTATGGAGGTCGTCATATTATATAATTAAAGTTATCAATAAAATACTCTACATAATAACAGTTGTTTATCAATATTATTATGATAGTAACAGTTCAATATAAATATTATAAACATTAATTATTTTCTATAAAGTATTTGATTAGAAATACTAAAGGTGGTGTGTTTGTCGTCATCATATTCCTTTTATTATCATATAATGTATCATTATCAAGTAAAACTACAGAGCAGAGCAAATGAAATTCCTAGTTAAATCTAAAGCACTTATTACGAAAAGGCCATTTTGAATTCATCGAAATCATCGCTCAACACGCATTTTCTACCAAAACCGACGAATCACGTCTTTTATCGCTTTTACCGATTTCCAAACCAATATTTTTCCACTTCCCGATTTTCGATTAAGCTAATTACTCGAGCCGTCTATCGAATAATGATCAGGTTGGATCCCACCGCTTCATTAAATTAAAGGTTGTCCCCCGATACAAATAGGCAACGAGTCCCGACTGGCCCAAATTATATTACTTTATTGTTATTCTTTTTTACTTTGTTCCCCCAAACTAACGTAAATTGGCTTGGGATCACGCTACTATAACGGTAAACTGTGCTATTGGATTGCCTTTGTAATAGTATTTTATGTGCCGGCCTCAGTATTTTTTCGGTTGTATTAAGCTCACGAAATCCTGTTAGTCGGAATCTAATACTGTTTCTAATCTTGCAACAAATGGCTCCAAGAGAGTTGAATTTGTCAAAGCTCTTTGTGTTTTTGCTTTCGTGTGATATTGACCCAAGCTTGTAGGTAGAAATTTCCAGTTGAATCATCATTACGAACATATTTTTGACAAACGAATTGTATCTACAATAATGCAACTACAATTAGTTTTAGTTTTAGTATGTGTTTTTTTGTACTTTTAGTCTTAAATTATTTATGAAAATGTGTAAACATTTGTTTAATATCAAGCTCATTTTACAATGTACTTTAAATAAACACGAAAAGTTTACGTTTAACCCTTCAAGGATTAAATACAGTTTAATTTAAACACTCATTTTAAATGAGTAGTTGGACTAAATTATCTGTAATGTTCAGCCATTATTTCAGAAGTTAATTATATCAGCTTAAAAACGTAATATGAATTCTTCGTAGTAAAACAGGTGCGTGTTTTTTTTTTAAATGTTCAAAGAATACTCTCCATGCAATAAGGCTAAAATAATGCAATAAGTAGTAAAATTTGACTAAACATGAAGATGGTTTTTACTGAATGATATGTGTTACACATCCATCTTACCATTGATACAAAGTGTCGCATTAATAATATTAAGTTGTATGTAAAAAAACGGCTATGAAAAGATAAGCTAAGCTTAAATACGTCTATACTCATAGTATGAAGACAAACTTGATCATTGGAAATCATTTCATTATTGACACACTTGCCTCTTACGCCGTGGTATCTTTGATAAAGCGACAAAATTGTTTGCAAAAGTATATTTCTCACTGAATGGTTACTTTTCAAACTTTCAGTGTCTGCAAGGTAGAGATATTATCGGAAGAAAACCCTGATGGATTGTATAGCCATGCGCCTCAAACAGCCCGCACAATCACAGACTTATGATGATAATGCGGCATAATCCATTGTGCCTCTAATAAAGGGGTCATTGTTTCTGGATCCGCGATAATCGATATCAATCGGAGATTCGGAATCGGTTATCGAGTGGCTGCCGAAGTGCACTCGATGGTCCGATGCGTGTATTCGCACGTACCTATCTAGCACCACTCGTCGAGTTGACGGGAACACCCGTCTATTCCGATTTAGGTTTCATCGACTCGACAGATTGGATAATTGAGTGCTTTTCGACTCAATCGTGCTGTCATCGACTGGTTATTGATCGGTTTGAAATACATAAATTAGTCCGATTGTAAATTGTTTCATCAAGAAATAATTTCACAGGCACCTTTTTACTCATTTGGGCGACAGAAATACTGGCCGAGCCACTAATAGCCCAAGCCCAAGTGGCTCACTTATTAAATTTGTGACTAAGGTTAGATTAGTATTTTTTATGCTTAAATCAAACCCTTTATAAACTTTTTTTTTGGTATGTTGGCTTATAAAGTTTTTACTATTATTAAATTATTCATTCAGGCATCAAGTTCAACAGTCATTCACTTACGTTATCCACCTATATATCCAGTATCAGTTTATTTAGAATCTGATAAAATGCCTTGACACGCAATATTTAAACACTTAATGTTGTATACTATGTTGCAACATACTAAACACTTTAACAGTATTAGGACCAAAATATTTACCGACCGGTATTATTCAATTGTATTGCGGTGTTTGGTAATCAACGCCTATTGTGTTTAATTTGATTGTTTAAATTAATATGCAAAATTTTGTTTACTCCCGACTTTGCATTTGGTGAACTACTGGCAAATTCAATTTAATAAATAATTCTTAGTCTTTCAAGGTTCAACAATCAACTTTTGATAAACAGTCTGTCTGCATCAACTCTTTCAAACAAATTTCATTACGGACTTAGAGAAAGAGTCTTGCCTTTCCTATCTAAAGTCTTAAGTTACTCGTAATATTAGAAAAATTTGCTAACAGAAAATAACAGTTCAAGCGATCTCTTTAATCCACTTTTATTAACATCTTTCGTTTTATCTCCAGACTCGAATATTTAAATGTAAATATAATTTCTTCGTCCCAACGATTTAGGAGGAAAGAAAGAAAAACACCGAAGTATAACCGCTGTAGTCAATTACGAAGCTTAAAAATATCGTTGGTATTTTCCGTTGTAATACAGAAAGAAGGGTTCCCAATCCTTTAAACCGCTCGAAACAACTTAAGATTTGTTCGCGTTAAACCTACGAAATCTGCACCGGATCCTTGTTTTTGCAAACCTCTTGCCAGTCCACTAACCCTGAATATTTCAAGCATTTTGTTAATATCCTGATCCTCTTTTTTCTTCGGTTCGGACTCGGAGGGAAGTCGGCATTCACCGTTAACAGTTTCATGATTAATGACTGAAAACTCTTTGATGGCTTTTTAATTAGAGCTAAAATAGGGGTGTAATACTCGGCGCTCGGTCTCGGGAAGGCTGTTGCGGCCGAGGCAAGCTATATTTCATAGAGGGGGAACACGGCTTCGAATTTGCAAGGCTAATAAATTGCGGAATACCTAGGCCTTATTGGCTCCGCGTTTAATCGTTCGGCCGGCAGTGGATTATTTTTCGCAAAGTTCCCAGCGCGTTCTTTGTGTCACTGTCGCGATTGGAAGGTAAAATGCTAAACGTATTCTTACCTTTGTGCGAGGGCGAGAGCGTTTACTTATCGACAACACAGGAATGGAATTTCTAACTTTGCATTACAAATTTATTTCCTCCAGCCTCCTGGCTCGCCTTTCAGATTATTCCCATTCGTCAGTGAAAATAGCGATTAATATTCAATATGAACAGCCTATTTGAGTGATTGTTTCTGCTCGCCTGTACAGATTGAGATCGGCTTTGAACAGTGAAATATTATTAATTGGAAGAAATTGTTTGTGTTCGCTTCCCGATTTCGAGAAACAAACATTTGGGTCGTTTTAAAATATTAATCGTTGACTTTGAACTTTGATTAATCGATTCGTGGCTAATTTTTAATGCTGTTTGGAAACCTTTGTGTGTAAGAAAAATACTACGTACCTTAAATTATGGAAATGATAAATTCATTAACATATTGAATCTTTTTGTCATGCTTTATAAAGTAGTACATACATTCTTACATTCTTCCCCGGTTGATCCAAATAGGTTTTATAAAATGCCAAAATCACTCCTAAAAAAATGTAGCTTTGTACTGATAAAAGATTTTAAAAATTGAGTAGGTCCAGTAGGTATAATACCAAAAATGAAACGAATGAGCTATAGGATTCGTTTTTAAAGATTAATCAAGTTCGGGAAATAAAACGTTTTTGATTTTCGTAAATAACATCATAAAAATTGTGTTTGTACACAACGCTTTATTTGCTTTTGAAGTGAAAAGTATAACGAAAAGTTAACATTGCTATTTATCATCGAATTACACGTACCTTTTTTTTTTATACCTAGTCCTTTAAGAATTCGTTTCTAAAAACAAACTCAAAACATAAGCTCATCAACATAAGAAGGTTTTATGTTTCCTTCGTCTCGCTGCTTATAGTTTTCGAGTGTTGTTCACATAACTACATGCCTTAACAACGAATATTTCCCCGTAACAATCGTAGGTTGGAATTGAAGCCTTTCTAGCAAATATCATTCTTATTTCCAATAATTTGTTATTGACACATTCAATGGCTGTAAGCTGACAAGTGCCAATAAAACTGTTTAGGATTTACGCCGGTTCAATAGACTGAACGTTCTCTCAGAACGATCACAAGAAAGCAATACACCTTTATTGTTGCGTTTGATTTGCGCAATGTTTCCGAAATGTGTATCGATGCCGAATGCTGAATTTAACAACAGACGGCTTTTATCCTGCCGGCGGCAACGTTTTCCAAAGTCACGAATTTCTCGATAGGGGCCGACCGAAAATATTCCTATTACGGTTGGCGTTGAAAACAATGACTTGTCAGAAAGTCGGGCTAAGCAGCCACTTCGAGCAATTAGGACAAACAAAACATTTTTATGCGGGCCGGGTTCCCAGTTCGGAAGGCAATCTTGCGGCGAGTCATTGCGGATCATTTGCATAAGAAGATTCTGCAACCGCCTACGTTTTAAACAAATCGTTAGGGCGGTCGGAGCTAGAGGATGTGAATCTGATTGCGCAAACTAGATTCTTGAGTTAAGTAAGGTTAGATAACTTTTAATTAGATGTAATTTATAAATTATAAAGTAACATTATTAAACAAATGTAAATCATGTGTTTAGTTCCATTTATGTAAGTTGCAGTTATAAATCAAATCATAGAAAGATCCCTACACAAATATAGTACAATAATGCCTACGAATATACTCGTACTTATAACCAGAACACTTCAAATCGGTCCTGTAGTTTTTTCGTAAGTCCTGTAAGTTACGAAAAATAGAAAAGGATATAAAGAGGAAAGATATATTTTCTACTAGCTGTGCCCGTGACTTCGTTCGCGTGGACTACATCCTTTCATGGTCGATTCCACCCCTATCTCCCCTAATAGAAACAAAAAGTAGTCTATATTTTAAAAGAGCTATATTTGTGCCAATTTTCATATCTCTAACCTAAAAAATAAAATTTTCCCATATAAACTTTCAAAGTTTGCATTACCCCCCCCCCCCCCCCCCCCTTGCATTCTAACAAAAAGTAGCCTATGTCCGTTCTTGAGGTTCAACGTATATATATGCCAAATTTCATCAAAATCGGTTGAGGGGATTAAGCGGGAAAGCGTAACAGACAGACAGACAGAGTTACTTTCGCATTTATAATATTACTAGCTGTGCCCGCGACTTCGTTCGCGTGGACTACATCCTTTTATGGTCGGTTTTACCCCTTTCTCCCCTAATGTTTAAAACAAAAAGTAGTCTATATTTTAATCCAAGTTTCGAGCTATATTTGTGCCAAATTTCATATCTCTAACTTCAAAAATAAACATTTTTCCATATAAACTTCCAAAGGTGGTATTACCCCCCTCCCCCCCCCCTTATTTTCTAATAAAAAAGTAGCCTATGTCCGTTCTTGAGATTCAACGTATACCTATACCATATTTCATCAAAATCGGTTGAGAGGTTTAAGCCAGACAGACAGACAGAGTTACTTTCGCATTTATAATATTAGTAGGGATGGCTAGTAACGTTTCAGTTGGTTTGTGCCACAAGCTGACTGGTCCCGCTCGTTTTCGGCTGCTTAGCCGGACTTACAAATCTTCATTTACTCTCTCATTCTCACTGAACAAAATTTTACTAACGTCACTTCAATAAACTCACAATATCGATCGTATCACTGGAATATTTAGTTTATCATTATATTCATGCTAATGCCAATTTATATGCTTCTTTGCTATTTTTGTTTTTCATTTCAAATGTAAGTATTTAAGAGGCGATCTGTGGAGAGGATGATTGCTTGAGGTCAGACATTGAGCAATTTGCAATTAAATACTTAAATTGAAATCTTTTTTGGGCTCGTTAACTTATTTCAAATATTGAAAATAGAATGCTGAAGTGTAGACTGCCTGTTAAAGATACTCGTACATTATAATTGCTGAGCAAAGAGAATCCCTAAAATTCCAAGCACGCATTTGCATTGTACTACCGAAGCGCAGATGGTCCAATGACTCGGCCCGTGATATACAACGCTTATTGGGAAACAAACTTTTAATTGCCTGTAAATCCCTTATTGCTTCTCTTGATATATTGGGCATATTTATAACGACGTCTCTAAATTATATTTAAAGGTTTTTAGGAGATGGATTTGATTTGATTGTCAGTTTCATTTAGTGTGTCTTCTTCAAACGCAAATGGATTTCCAATTGAATAGCTTTAAAAAATCATTAGTTAGCTACCTTGGGTATTTATGTTGTTGAACTCATTTAATCTTGTTTGGGGTTTTATAATGGGATTAGTTTTTATGGTTCGAATTGGTATCAATTTTGTAAATAAGGAATTCTATACAATTTATTTGTTAAAAGTTGTTAAAAACTTAAACAATTTTTGGAAATTTGTTATAAAATTTTGACGTCCAAAAGCATAAAGCTTAAAATTTCTACTTTGATTACAAAAATAAATGATAAATATCTGTTATCAATAAAAAATTAAAGGCAACTGTTATATAATCTTCGTATTCTAAGAGTTTATCCAGTTTTTCTGAAATTGTTGGGACATATTTTTTTATTATTTATTCTATTTTGAAATTTAAAAAATTTTTGCTATAAAAAATCACCAAAAAATAGACCGCATCTGCTTAAGCAAATTGCCTAAGCTCCTACTAAAATATTTTCCTTTCGCAACTAACACAGAACAATTTCTCACCGAGTCGGCTCTGTCCATTTGGCATCCAGACGAGTAAGTTCAACTCCAAACAATAGTTAAACAACAAAGAAAGTTGGAGAACTGCGGGGAGTGTGTATCTATAACTATTACTAGAATACCTACGCCCGCCCCGTGGACTGGCTGTCCGGCCGCGGTGTTGCTCCAGTGGGGGTATAATCTGTGTGCACTTGGTGTTAACTCTTGTCCACACAAGGATCGAAAACATACTTGTTCTGAGGATGCGCTTAGCGTTAAACTTTGTATGTATTCGGGCCTGGAATTGATTTACTACTCTTGTGCGCATAGGGCGATAGTGACAATTTAGAATTTCGTGTTACATTTAAAATAAGTAGTCCGCATTGAGGACAAAATATTTTATTGCATTTTGATTCGTTAATTTTAAAGGGATAGTGACAACGGTTCGGAAATGTTACTGATAGGTAACCTATACATTCCCTAATGGATGAGTGACCATTTCAAGCTAATTAAGTAACACTTATCTTGAATGTGATATTCATAGCTCGGTAGCCACGTTAAGCTGTTGATCTAAGATTAATTAATATCACTATTTTAGTCGTTGAAAGGTAATTGGAAGAGTTGAGAACACACGCGCTTCCACCAATCAGCACTGAGCCTAAGCATTGAAATATGGTACGATCCATGTTGAGCCCTGTGTCTTTACCTGTACGTTCATTTCCATTTTTATTTACAAATTTTATTAAAAAGATAAAACTACTAGAAAAACGTGGTATGCCTTTTATAACTGAGTCGATGGATCTGTTAAGTCCATACTGATTGACACCACCTATTTGTGGCTCTACACGAATACTTTCTTTTAACTTTAAAATTAAAGAATTATCAGAAAGAGAAAAATTGAATTCCAAACATATTCTACTATCTTTCAACATTGGATCAAATTTAACTTTTACGTTAAACAAAAAACATCTTTAAAATATTTCTTACTTTATGCTCACTTCATTATAAATGAGCATTTATCATTCTGAATATTTCTTTACTACGAGGACAACGCTTATTTCAAATAACACATTAAATTTCAAAATTTAAATTACTTTTTACAATTTAAAGCTTAAAGTGGTTGAATGTTATAAAAATAAAAACCAATTTGGCATCTTTGTATCAACATTTTCTATTAATTCATTTTAATCAACTTCACAATCCCGAATCATCACCTTAAAGTAAGTTTTAAAATGGTTATTTTCATTTTCCAAAATAAGTATAGAATATAAAACGATCCGACTTTTTTTGAATATAGCCCTTCATTAAATTTTTAAAATATTACCCTAGAATAGGCCTTAATATTCCATTACAGTTAAAATTACTTTAAAAAAATGAATTAATAAATGGCTTACTGCGTGTCGTACAAACTCAATCAGAACATCCGAATACTTCGTCGGAATTACCGATCAGAATCGGAAACCAAACGCATTAGAAAATACGAGACCAAAGATTTAACTTCGCCTCCGTCTATTTGACCGGGTTAGTTCTTCAAGCGACTTTATCGGGTTTCGTATACTTAAGCGCTCCGTTTGCATGGATGCAGTGCGGGGCCAGTGATTTATTTGCGAGCATGAGGCGTGAAGCAAACGTACTGCCCTGACTCGGAAATATATGACGCGACCGCACCGTAACTAAAGGTGCTCACCTTCCATCACAGACGGAACGGAGACTTGAACACGTGCCCGAATTTCTTGATGAGTACCAAGATGATCTCCTGAGACGCTATATAGTCGTGGTGAAAAATATACCCGAGATGTTATTGATAGGTAATGTTCTAAGTGAGTGCGGTCTGAGAGCACGTACGCGTTTCGTAAAATTCTAGGCGTAGCAGACATTTTAACCTTTATTTTATTTCACAAACGCATGCAAATTTTCTGTTTTTGTTGGGTACTTACCCAAGTGATCTCTCAAGATATGTTGAGCTAGTGTCCCGCCGCGGTTATGCACGTGCACTGTCACCGTACTTTTTGTGATAAACGCGTTTACACAAACAAACAAAAAAACATTTTTTTTATATGCTTTATAAAAGTAGTATGTATTATTTTTCAACATGTTTTTTAAAACATTCTACCAGTATTATTTAATATATGTTTTTTTTTTGTTGGATGGGGTGATATTCGTTATTCTGATTTTAAGAAATTTGGGACTTAGCCAGACATCAAAGATGTATAAAAGGTCGTACCTGTAGGTGGTAAAGTCCTAGTCCAAATGTACCCATAAAAAATGCATGACACTTGATTCCTAATATTATCCCAAGAGTACTCTGTTACAAATCAGCAGTTTGTTGTAAACGCAAGTTGCAATAGTAATCTAGATAATTCAATGCATGCACCAAAAGTGCATTCACTTCACATCCAAATTATCTGGGGAGCAGTTCGTTGCGAGCCGGCAGTTAGTCACAAACGCATTAGGTGCCTCGGCCTTGGCTGCGGCGAGACGCTGCCCAAATCTACATCCCGGCCTGTCATCGCAAACCGGCGATTAGTCAAGCTGCTAAGTGCCACTTTCCGATTGTTTTTCTCTTTGCAACCGTCGGAAACTGTAATTTATGCGACTTTACAGTTCCACTCCGGCGAAATTTGCAATCGGCGAGGATCCCAGGGCAAAACCGAAGGTTTATTTATGGGACGTGGAGTTAACTTCTGAACTAAAAGTTCTGTAGCGGTCGCCAACCTTTTTTTGTTTGTAGTTTACCGGCTCTGAGGAATAAACTGTTCAGCGTGCTCATATATCTTTGCGTCTAAGGACGTTTTTGCTTGCCTTCTAGCGTATTCAATTTGCTCTCTGTAATTGGAAAATGTGTATTACCTACCCACAACTATTAGTTTGAGGTTTCATTGAGGACTTCTATTTTTTTTTAACTAGAATAAGCTTTTCAACTATACTGTTGTTGGCAAAAATATATTTTTCAACTAAACCACACGTACAACGTCTAAAATGTGATGACCATAATTATGTTTTTTATTAATTAAAATACTAGTTTATAGAACGATGGAAAGGTCTTGCATACAATTTTGGCAATCAATAAAAAATCACCTATATAATTTTCTCCCGAAATCTCGCTTCACATTCCGTCAAACGATCTCAAAGCCAAATGTGCAAAATTTAAAACTGCCAAACAAATCCGCATCCGTGCTGCCCTTGTTTTGTGCAATATTTGCCTTGTGTATTGACAATCAATCGGGAAAGAGGTCCAAGCAAACAGGGCAACAGCGAAGCATGATTGCTCTAAGGAAGCTCGTATTTGTGTAATCCTCGGCTTCTGCCTTTGATTAGCTCCAGAAAAGGAAACTGGAGAACGGGGTCATATAAATTGTGTTTACCGTATCTCACTCTACCGTAGAATTAGATTATATAAATACAGGGACTTTTATTTCGCCCGCTCTCCAGCTTGTTGACTAGTGAAATAAAGTTACCTGATTCAAGAAAACAGGGATACTATCATGTTTTACTAGCGTGTTTGCTCAATGTATCATAAATAACGTTAAAAATTACCTGACGCCGTATCTTCCCCTCAAAGGCTATAAACATAAATAAAAAGAATAAGAAAATATATATAAAAGTTTCAAAAATATATATCTTTTATAAACGCAATTATTTGTAGTTGGAATTGACTTGTGGATAGTTATACATATGGTAAACAGCTCATCAAGGTAAACAATTGCAGTTCTATTTTAGTTCTTATGCCCTAGTTCTTGTGACATAAGGATGGTACATCACCAAAGTGTGCAATATGACGTGCTTTTTGAGGTTTATGTAAGTGTTGTACTTATTTCAAAGTCGGTATTCAAGTGTTTGACTTCATAAAAAATTTAATATTGTTTTATTTGTTTAAACTTTCAATCAATGTTTATTAATTTAAAAGCGTTTGTAATTTTCAGGGTTTTCGTGTTTCTGTTTTCTAATTGCATACATTTAAGCGTTGTAGCTATGTATCTGTAATAAGACTATTATAGATTTATTTACTATCTTTATTCTAAGAATATTTATATTTACACATATCTGTATTTAAGTAGGTTCAATCTATATTCAAAATCGTGTCATATTCCAGCCGGCTATTACTAAGCTAGCAAGAAGTTCAGTCGTGTCGAACAGAAAAGGAGAATGTTCTTAGGTAATTCACTTTTTTTCTCATATTATTAAAACTCACGAGACAACTTTCATCACAATCACCCATATTTTTTCTGACAGCAGTTACATTGAGGAGGCAAGGAATTTCAGACCTTTACTTTTTTAGACAGTAAAACACTTCGTTCAGTCAAAATCTTGTACTTGCCTTTTTACCCTCTAACTAATCATTTAGTATTCACCATGAAGTTCTGTAAACCGTAAATGTAATGAAGCGAGCTGAAACAACCACAATTTTATAGTATCAAACAAAATCCATAATAAAGGACTATAATTTGTACGTAAAACCAATTCCTGTAAATATTTTGCGCAATAAATTATACCCATCTACCCCCAGCACAGCAAAACAATAAGAACTATAAGTTACAGCTCTCAAAGGTCAACATTGTCCTTATGGGCGAAAATATCCAAGTGTAACGACACAATATTTCATCACAATTTGATAATCCAGCTGCTGGGTGTTAAACGACAGCACTGACAGTAAAGAGGGAGTATAAATCAGAGGTCGGAAACGG
The DNA here is from genome assembly GCA_037074685.1 of Glyphodes pyloalis. NCBI lineage: Eukaryota > Metazoa > Arthropoda > Insecta > Lepidoptera > Crambidae > Glyphodes > Glyphodes pyloalis. The sequence goes on from JAYKKO010000013.1 coordinate 14,205,853, forward strand.
GTGTGCTCACGCGGAGGGCCAGAGTGACGCGGGCCTGGCTTTGTGAACCCCTGGCGAGCTACGTTAAACTATCAACAATTGGAGTACGTATTTTCGATGTCTAGAGTCGTGAAGAATTCTGAGTAAAATTTAGAGAACGCTGTATTTGACTGACTGGTTTGAACTCTTCGTTTCAGGAATGAACTATTTTAATTTTGGGGCTTTGTATTTACGATTAAATGATTAAGATGAAGTTTGTGTCAGGGATTATTTGAGTAATTGATACGATATGCTAATAAAATAATTTCTGAGTCTGATTCTGCTTCTGCTTCTGATATCAACATTTTCAGTTTGAATCAAATCACATCAAACACTCAAATCGTGAAAGAGCAAACATACATTTTACCCTACACATTTTTTTTGTAAAAATCTGTTTAGTTATAAATGCGTTTATAAGCTTATATTCAACTGTAAGTATCTACTGTGATTTGGATCTAACAGGTATTAATAGATAAACAATAACATAAAATAAAATATCCAACTATTTTGCTACCACAACAGTTTTGATTAAAGATTCGTTAACAAAATAACAAAATTGCTCCAACAAAATGGCTTTTAATCATTTATGTTGGGTTCATTTTTTGTAAGAATGTTTGTTAATTAATTAGAAATATTTAAATGCCATAAGGTTTCTAGAATTACAATCAAGCATTTTAATTTTCAACGGAGTATAAAATATATATCTTTGAAGCCATTATTAATACTGCGTGTAAAATGATTGCATTACCAATAATATTTTTAAACAATTAATAAAAAAATGTACAATGACTATAACATACAAGATCGATTTTTCTGTTCTATAAAAACAGACAAAACATTCGTAGAATAAAATATTTCCTGTTATTACAAAACTATTAACATTTTTTATTGCTTTGATAAGAATCCTGGGCGTCGATATTTTTACTGATATCGTCCGCCTTTCATATTGTTCAGGTATTTTTTTCCATTATGTATGTTTTGTACATTACGAATTGATACAGTTTTAAAACAAATATCAACAACATTTTGACTTCTATAATTGTATTTCATGGACATGAAATTAAAAAGTAACCAACTCTGTTTTAGATGAAATTAAAATGTTAATCACAAAAAATAAGCCAGGACCCTAACAGCCCTCTGTAATGGATTTAAATTACAAAACCGTACATCAGTGATCCCCTTGACTCCTATTGTGTTTCAACGTAAAACTTCCCGAAATCTTAAAGGAAACACTTTCCCTTGCACAACAAGATTTCTACGCGGACCCTTTTAATACTTTTTTGTAGGCTCACTAAATCTTGACCCGGGATGGCCTGTTTTTCCAACGTCACCCCCATGTTTTTTTACCCGCCGGCATATTTTTGTACACGTCACTCAGTGTAAACGAATCGCAATTACAATCGATCTACAATGTAGTCTGCCCCACAATAAACTGCTCTGATTTGTTGTTTTATCGGGATTCCCGTTTGATCTCTGCTTATTTTGCGCTGTTAATTTGTTTTAAATAACCATTGAGGTATTTTTAAAGTGATTTTTATTTTGTATTTTTTCTTTTGTTTTCTAAATTCGCAATATGAAAATTGTGAAGGTCATTAAAAATGGTGGATTATGAGTCTGAAAGCAACCCAACCAAATAAAGTCAAATGACTCGACCATAGATCAAAATGGCTGCCTCCTTTAAATACACAGAAGGCATGTACATTATATCTATCGCTATGAACTAAACACATCGTAGTTACACGTGGATAAAAGAGTTGAACTGAGATCCTCCCACCTCTTAGGCAACAATTAAAATGCGAGGGTCTAGGGACGACGGGAACTACTGAGTGGAAGCAATGCAGCTCTACGTTGCGGCACTTGAACAGTAAATACGCACTTATGTAAATTATGTGTCGTCACGTCGTTAGAGCGACAATTACGCCGTATTTCTGTTATCCAAAGGGTTTCGTTTGTGAATTTTTATGACGTATCAAACATTGTACCGATAGGGATGTCTTGAAACTAACTTGTAATTAGGATTAGTTTTTTAGAACTAATTTACAATTTTTGGATCGCTAAATGTTGCCAAGAGCCTGCTAAATAAAATAAATATTTTTTAAAATATCTATCTATCAATAGCTTGTGTCATATTATATGATTATTAAAAATAAACGATGTCAAGTATTTGTGACTAATTATCTTCAACCCAGGAAGATTTAAGTCACATTTAGAAGCGTAGGCTGAGTCAAGCGTCAAAAGTCAACGTATCTTAACGTTCAGTATTCATTTAAGTGAGTGTTAAAGTTGATGAAAACAAAATTTCTAAAATCGTTACTCCGACAAAGTCGCCAGACGCCTATTCCAATCAATCACAGTCGAACCACACTGTACACGCGAATCCCAAACATGCAACATAATTTCCTCAAAAAACTTTAAATGAAAGCGACACCGAAGCTTCGCCTTTATAGTCGTGTAGACGACCTAAGGTATCAATTTTGACGTCCCGGTCGAATTTCATACTGGGTGCATCAGACAAAAGTTCCTCGTATGTACGTCGCGCGCTTAAAACAATGAATCCGATGTATGTGAACACGGGGGGTGTTGCCGCGATAGTTCTCATGACGGCCCACCGGTGCGGAAGGAAGCCGCACTCGAGTTTTTTTCAAAATGGCCGCCTGTCACACGTCAGTGTGACGCGCAAAACAAGAAAAACAAGATGGCTGCCCTCGAAAGGGGTTAGCTAAGTGTTTCGGTAGGGTAATTGGAAGCGATCATTAAAATCAGTCCCTTGCTAATATTTAATAGTTCTGGGGCACCGGTGCTTTTAAAGTATTGAGTATTTTTTTACCGAGGGCTAGCGGATGCATGTTTGCGGGCATTATAATAAAATTTTATTACGTCTTTATTTTATTTTGGTAATTTCGTTGTTAACGGACGTTGAGAACGGATTATGTTTTTTAGTTTATAACGCACTAAACGTTAATATCCCGCCTAATTGTGAGGTTGGAATTTTCCCACGGCACACATTTAATGATTCAGACGAATGCTTTCCAGAACTTGGCGCAAGCCTTTTTATCGTAATGTCGAGAGGCCCGAGTGTGCGTCAAAACGGCTTTTTCTCTTAAATCAAAGTGAAGCATCTCTTATGCAGCGGGCAGGGCAATATGAAACAGGTCGGGCCGATCCGCTCTCCAAAGGGCCCAGCCGTCTCAGATGTCGCTTAGAGCCCATTCGCGAGGCCCGGCCACACCCTCCACTCGACTCGCACATAAGCCTACAAGAGCGGCCCGCTTTATTTATTATGTACAGCCATTAACGCCACTGCCATCATGGCGGCGAGTTTTTCAATTTTTAATTTCCCTCTTACGCTGCGGCGACACTCAAACGCTCACCGAAATGACACTCAAGTTTGTAACTCATCTCGGTGGTCCACTCGCCACCTACTTGCCTTAATGAGTTTCTATTTCGAACGATTTCACCTGGCATTTCAATTATTCGAATATAAAATTCGTCATGCCATTTTCGCGCCCTCGTTTAAATGAAATTCTTTACTTATTTTGAGTGCGGTTCTAGACTTTGCTTTATCCAATTTACCTCGTAATTCGATAAACTCTGTATTTGACATGGGTTTCGCGGGCTAATTCTCGAAGCGGCTTTGCACGGCTCTTTAGTATTGTTTACGCGTAAGCAAACACGATGTTATTATTGGACATTTGTCGTTCGTATTCCACTTGCGAGGCTTCATTACCTCCACCCACTAAATACGTACCCTAAAGTTCGTATGGCTTCTAACTCCGTCTCAAAATGGCGACGGATTTTTAAGCTAGCAGCAGTGCCCACTAATTACATTTTGAGTTAAGACCCTAAATAAATAGTTTTAAAGACAAACCCTAAAGTTTGGGCCGAGGCGTCCCCGGTCAGTCCCACGAGTGGGGACGCCGATAACAGTTAACCTCGTAACGAGCCCATAACTGGCATATAGTTAAACCTGCGGTGGGCCCGCTGCCCATCGCAAGCTCACCAGACCCAAGACGCAACTTTCAACTGCTGATTTCCCAAATTTATTTCATTAAATTTAATTCTAAACTCTCAAGGGCGGCCGACTGGGAATTCGGTCAGAGGCAAACGAGTTAAAGTTCACGAGTACCTCGACAAATTAATCTTAAGGGACTTTCGATGTTATCCTGTTCCACGGACTTGGTGCGCTAAGTCTGTCGGACGTTATAAATTAACAAACCCTCGTCGGTAATTAAGCGGAGGTGTGCTTCACATTGAGTTTAACGAACAAAAATTCAATTAACCCAAATTGTGTTACAGCAATTTTTCAACGCAGTCTATTTACATATCTCACTAATTCAAATCTGTCGGCCCGTCTGCCGAGCTTTGTAGCTGATATTTAAAGAAAATTAATATTTATCAAGAAATCCTATTATTAAATTTATTGAACCTTGAGCTTCATAAAGTTAATTAATCCCTCTAAAATAATTATGTCTTCGACGTCGCATCAAAGGCGACACGGAGCTGTTTAAGGCTGTGATTCAATTTTCTCGGAATTGAAAGCCTGCAGAGTTTATATTTTTAGGCTTTCATGTAACAGTAAATATATCTAACAATCTTACACCAAAGTACGTTTTTGACATTAATTAATTTGTTTTATTTTCAGGTAAGTCAACATCTTCTACTTGAGGCTGCGACGTAATGGGTAACTGCCAACATTATTAATAAGTCTAGAACCGTTTAAAAATATTTCCTTATCATCATTAATACTTTCTAATACCAAGTGTCGAACGTTGACTTTTTCATTATTGTATACCGACTCATAACGTTTCGTAGTTACAACTATCGATCGACTTAATTAGGGCAGAGTCAGTGACAGGAATTATCGTATTGGAATCGGAAAGAAAAACATTGAGACAGAGATAGAATATGCATGTAGTGAATAGGAAATAAAAGAAGCAAATAGTGAAATGCCAACTATATTTACCAAAAAAAATGAAATAATTCCTACTTTTTCCATATCGTCGTCGTTCGTTCGTCGTTCAAATCTAACTCGTGTCATTCTCTTCATTCGGATATTCATACGTATATTCGTCACACATGCACTACGTTCGGATACATCCGCTTTCCCACATAAATTTACAGCAGAAACATCCTATATTTATTTGAATCGATATTGATTCGACATTAGAAGGTTTAAGTCTTATACGTATAGAAAAACAACAGGTAACATATTGTTTTAAATCAATTAAACATGAGAAGACATATCTAGATTCTCACATTCACATACGCAAACTCTGTATCAAAAACACTTACATAAACACACAATATTTAATTAGAGTTTGGTTTTATTCCTTTTAAATTTAGTTAAATTTTAACTAGGGTAACCATGACATGATTTTTGGATATTTTCAAACATTTGGCGCAAGGTTTTCATGATTGGTAGCATGTACTTAAGGCATCATTACATCATTTAGACTACCTAAACGGACGCAAAGCACATAGCTGCTTTAAAGTATATTCACTACAAGTATTTTATTCAAATCGCTTAGTGCGATTAAGGTCCTTAATCATAAATTAATGTTGTTCAGAACAGCACAAAATACTGCTACGGAAAACATAAAACACTCGTAGCATTTTCCGCGCGGTCGCACACTGAAATCTCTTTAAACACACATCTGTTTTAGCCGGCATTGCCGAGCGTTTCTACCAAATTAAGTCAAGTTGAAACTTTATAATTAACACAGTTAAATATCCATTAAAATTCGTCAAATGAGTCGCCTCTTCATTTGCATATTTTGCAACGCGGTGAGTTTCGGACGAACTAATGCTGTTAGGTAATTTCCTAGAAGTCCCAGGGCGCCCGTACAGTGTACCGGCGTCGGCCGCGACGTGGAATTAAATGTTGATTAATAACATGCGTTAAGGGCTCGAAGGACTAGAAAAGCCATTCAGGTGTTCAGTTTAGAGCCACTTTGCAACTACAAACTAGTTAGCAGTTAACAGTCTCCTGCGAGCAGCTGAGCCACACTAGTGCTTTCAACTCGTAAAACCCTTATATGCAATATGGATTTCAGTTTATTAATTGATTTAGTTTTGGAACGGAAGTCGTAAAAGTTTTAAGTTAAACATAATTTTCGCAACCGTAAATTACATGTTGACCTTATTGGGTAATAAAAAAATTGTTAGCATTATACGCTCGACTTACTGGGGACTGTCGTGTATGAAACATCGCTACTATATAGCATACCATATTATGGCGAACGTGGTGGTGCGTAGACATTGCATCCAACGGATTTTCATGCGAGTAAGATTCGACTGTTTCGTAACAATTTTTTTGTTCTACCACGCGTCTTTAGATAACACAACGATACCAATGTCAACAGTTTAGAGAGACGTTTTTAAGATCAAAATGTTCGGTGATGAAAGCTAATTCATTTTGTACACGTATTTGGTTATTTTCAACTTGATATCAACAAATATGTCATGGTGACATGTCAACCACCAATCATGTATCAGTTAGGCCACACGCCCACCTATTGGTATCTAGCATATTTTTCTTATGCTAAAGTTCCCTTGAATCAACTCTATCTACTGAATAGGTACAACTCACTTCCTTACAACCGCTCAAAATGAAGTTCTAAGATTTGATGTTAATTAATCTAAATAGAAATGTGATATACTGTTGAATCATAGTTAATATAGTTCAATTTAAAACCTTTTTGTCAGTTTTGTTTTTAATATCTACTGCAAGGGCATGGTTGTATTTTACATAAGTTAATGAAAGAAAAAAAAGAAGAAAAATATTTATTAGGTACTGTTCGTACATAATTAGGTAAATTAAACAATGTGGTATCAACTAACATGGTACCTAAAAGGTCTCCGTTCAGCATATGTCGTGGTGACGCTGTGCGCACCACGACGCTGGTATTCTTCGGAAACCTAAAGAACAAGTTACAGAAGTAATTCAAATTTGATGCCCTCTAAGAATGACATTAATAATTCAAAAGCATTTTTCAATCATTTTTAACCTTTAAAAGTTTCCAAACGCGCTGTTTTAATAATCGATTTCGAAGGTCAGTCTTGATTACCATTTTCAAATCCAACTATTGTAATTGCCGTTCAATTTGAGTAAGGCAATTCTAATCCCTCACGCTTACATATTTAATGGGTAGTCAGCTAAAGCATCGTACACCGCCTTCATAATAATAGTCACGTAATTTTCGTAGATATTTCAACCGTATTGCAAATGCCAATCGCGGCTGCCACCGGGGAGCGCCACTGTCAATCAGTCCACTACTCCACAACAGGCCGAATAAAATATTTACAAACTTAATCCGGAGCGGCCGCAAATCCATTATAGACAGCCTTTTATAAAAGTGCGCCCTATCATATTGCGGGGGCATTCGGGCCCGTCTAGCTTGGCATTGCCCTTCAAACGCACAACTAATCATTACTGTCTTGATTATTCTACATCGCCTACATTAAATTATAATTATGAGAAACAAGCGTCTATTTAATTGATAACTTGGTGTATGAATAAGCCGAACAAGTGAAGCATTGACAGGTCTGTCCATAATTAAAAAAAAGTAAACAATTTCTTTTTTAATTAAAAATATAGCAATAAACATAAATACATATTCTTGAATAGTTTATTACTTATGAAAAGAAAGCGAAATGATTTGTATACACAATTGACTAATAGTTCCGTGATCTAGAATAATACATGGTCATCTCTTATTTATATAAATGAAATATTTTTAAAACTTGTCGAAATAAAATTATTTTACTAATTTTCTATGCACATGTGACGTCACAATTTTAATTATCCACACTCTGACTCTTAAATACGAGTAGTTTCAGAATATTTTATTAAAGTTTTTTGAGTAAAATTAGCAAAAATAATAATAAGTGTTATTTTACGGAATTCTGTAAAAATTTGTAAACTGTGGCAACATCCTATTTGAAAAAAAAAATAGTTAGATAAAGTATCAAGTTTTTGCGGTAGTTACAGATTCAATGAATTTATACAAGTCTAACTTCGTCTTGACTAACCATATTAGCTACAGAATGGTTTGCGATTTTTTTATCTAATATGAACGAGTAAGCTAGACCTTTCATTGAATGAGTGATAGACAGTGCTTTAGAAAAATCCTCCTAAAGCATTCGGGATTTTCCATCTAATTCGAATTCGCTGTTCCAAATTCAAACTAAATGGAAGCACTTTTTTTTATTTCGTAAAGGTCCATTTATCAGTGGCCAGGTATAAATTTTGTAACAGATTTTTAAATAATATATTATGTATGTAGGTAACCTCTACAGTTTAATATTTTTAATATGTTTTTTAATTCACTTAAAGAAAAATGAGTGTCAAATATAAAATTACATTATTTTAATCATGTTACTTTTTTAACGACAATTTTTGTTAAATTTTCGATCAGCAAGGTTTGCGAAGTATTATCTTATGCTAGAATAAATGAATAACATCAAAGCATTTTAAAAGTAATTAGCTAAAAATGGGCGCATTTTTTGGTCCTAGCTTGTTATGAGCCACGTTACTTCAAGTAGTTTTACGAACACATTCAACCAATGGCCGATGTCTAGACACGTTCGTTTCCCCGTCTAGTTTCCAGTATTTGCTGTCACGAATTCATCAATTATTCACTCGTTAGCTGCAATTGCACGTGTAGACCAACTGTAGGGTGAAGTGCGCTTTCAATGACCGTAATTTCAATTTTCATTTTTAACGTAACAGAAACCTTCGATATATCACGTCAGGCTAGCGGGAATCGTTTTTTAAATTTTTGATCTGTTTGTAGTAGCGGCTGACTCATAGTCTAAGCTCATGGAATGGCTCATTTCTCACAATTTCATTCAAGTAAATAAAATAGCCTTAACCGAAATATTCTTTGTTTTGTATATTTTTACGGTTTAATATTTTTGTAACGTTTCTGTACAATTTATTTTTATTTGCCACTGTCACCATTTTTATCGTAGTTATTACTTAACAATAGTTCTTAAATCATAATATATAACTGTTTTTGTTCATTAACTTATTGCTATATGTAATATTAATCTATTGCTATATGCAATATGTCCCTCTTTGGATATAACTATGATACATACATGCTGTTACGGACTCCTTATGAGCCATACGTTACGTTTTTATATTCTTTTTAATCTGTCAATTTGACTTTATTCTTTTTCTTCTTTTACCTTCCATTCGATCTGTATTTTTCCTTTGCTTTTATTTGAAATAGATATATTTTTAATCACCCTATTCTAACTTCCTTATCCTTTCACTTCTCTATGTACAAACGTAAGAACAAAACTTTGGAGAGTATATTATAAAACTGTATGTCTTGTAATATAAATGTTCATAAAAGTTTTTCGAAAATCCGAACGATCAAAGTGAACCTTCCTTAATAAATTATTTGCGAGAGTGATTTTCCGATACCTACTAAAACAATGAGTCAACCGATTTATTCGATGGCCTGACATCATTGATCATTGTCAAAAAGTAATTGATGTTTGACAAAGCGACGTCACCGCAGAAGTTAAGTAACTCGAGAAGCTTTTAAGAGTAATTAATGTGCAGACGATTCTCGGAGAAGAAAATTTTAATTTGTCATCGATAATAACGAGAACGATTTCAAAATCTATGCTTTACCTGAAGGTTTTCTTTGACTCTGTCATTGTCTATTCTCTGTTAGTAGTGTAAAGAATTTCGAGCCCAATTAAATATGTTCCCATTGTATTGAATAGAAAATAATGAATCTTTCTTTGAAGTATTGAAATGGCACTAATGATTGTAATGGCATACCATCTGCGGTCTAATAGTTACGAGCCTATATCTCATAGATCGATCGACTTTTGCAGTTTTTTAGTTATTTCTATCAGTCACTGTCTAAACACTTTAAAAAAAATTTGGTCTGGCTTAGGCCTTAATGCTGGAGCATTTGCTCCGCATATGCTATGCATAATATAACTAGAAAAAATTACGGTAAGCTTTCCTAAACTCTTAAATTTTTTCTTGTATTTCTAGCATAACTACCAAATAAACCGCATGGTAAATAAATATCTTCAAAGAATTGGTACATACTTACTTCTATGAAATAATTATAATTAGAGCCTCACCAGTCAGTTCGTATATCCCAATTTTGTTTAAAATCCAGACAGTTTAAGAAAAAGATGTAGAAAACAAAAACATTAAATGTCATTTTGACAAGAATACAAATAGTAACTTATTATTATTTTAACAATGTCCTCTCCTTGAAAATCTCAAGCTGTTTTGTGAAAGACGTTACTATGTCATAAAGTCTTACTTCGTTCAAGTTTGAAAGAAAGTTTTCTCGTTCATTGCCATCAAAGCGTTCTTCTCTTATCACAGGATGACGTTTTGATAAACCTCTTCCCCTTTGAAATATTTCGGATAGGCGACGTCCCTCACAACTTTTTGTTTATTTTTCTTTGTGAAATAAAACTTGGGAGTTTCGCGTATGAATCTCACTTAGATGTAGCAATGTAACCTCATTAAAACATGATTTAGCTGTCTCTGCTTTTTACGACGTATTGTTTTACCATTTTAGTGCCTAAGTTATTTTCTTTTAAACATTTATTTTAGATATGTAATATGTATGGCTCCACTGGAGTGCATGTCTATTGCATACACAACCTGAAAATGCGATTTAAATCACCGCTAAAAATGTTCACAGGTGTGGTTAGTATGTTCTAATAAAAGTATGTTTGAGGTTATACTCACAAAAATAAAATAGCGGCTATCCTTAGTCCATTACCATTTAAGTAGCCCAGTATACAAACATTGTTTAGTTTGGGAAAAGATCCAGACAAATGATTCTAATGAAGCATAGTAAATTTACTCTCTTTTACTACAAGCCCATATTGTTTACAATAACCAAACAGAAAGCTTGCTTGTTTCAACAATTCAGATCCCATTCCGCCGTAATTACATTCATTTCGTCAGACTTATCAGTACTGCATCTTGGAATGGGGTACTGAAAGGTGCGTGCTTTAAAGGGCTATTTTCAATTCCCCCAAATCCTCGGTGAAGCCCAAAATCCTTTCCTAATCTTAAGTTCGCTTCGAGCAAATGTCGTGCTATCAGCTCTCTTCAGAGTAAATAACGAGTTGAAAAATGACAGTAATAACTATCGGGGATAATGAGTGGGGAGGAAATGCCCTAAGGAATACATGGGGTGCTCTGTACGCCAAATGTTGCCAGTGTTGGCGGTGCATTGAACAAACTGGGTGATTCTGGGACGAGGCATGAAATGGGATCTTTTCGTATTTTTAATTTGTTGGGTGGGGCAATCGAACGTTAATGTGACCAGATGGTTTTAATGCTTTAATTATGATCTTGACATCGGTAATAAGTATTATAAAATAAGGGGCTACAAATCCACGATCAAATATAATACTTGAAAATTACTGTAGATAAAGTATAGTATAGCCATTATAAAACTTGAATGTGATTAATTACATTTTAATCCGGTAATATTATTTAATCAAATGCACTTAATTCGTCTGGCTAAAGCATCTGTGTTAAAAAATATATTTAAAACCAATTTTTTTGTTAAATCATGTAAAAAGATTCATATAAAGCTGCGAATAAGCCATAAAGTGCCTGTTTTCTCTTTGGTCTGTTATGCCTCATTTTGAGGTAGACGCGTCACAGTTATTATCGTTATTTTCGTATGGCAACACTAGATGCAGCGGCCGGCCCGCAAGGTAAACAAACAAACTGTACCCGCTTTCGAATGGATTTCAATTTCGAAAACGTGGATTTGGCATTTGAAGTTGTTTGAATAACTTATTCTCGTCATAACTTCTGATGTTTTGGACATCATTTTCAGATAACGAGTTTTCGCTTATGCTCTGCAGTTTCAATTAACTAAATGGGCACTTCAACTTTTAATTTACGTTGTTTACAAGCGGTATTTAATGATTAAAACATACAGTCGTCATGTCTTAATAATTACATATTTCTAAACGATGAGTCATTCCTTAATGTGTATACTTATGTGTAAAATCAGTGGTTAACCACTAAGATATTTATTTTAATCATCAAAATCGTTCATGAATTTCGTTATTCCAAAACAGTCTAGATTTCTAGGTATCCTTTTTGAGTTCTAGATTAGCAAACACTTAATAATTTGTCAACAAGACTTAAAAACTAGGATGTTTTCTGTATTGTTAACATAGAACATACAACTTGCAGTTTGATATAAATTCTTATGCCGCCGGCATAAGTTCGGTGCAAAGTCCCAAATTTAATATTCACCAATGTGTTCAGTATAATTAGAATGAAATAATGGCCGCCAGAATACCTAGTCACTAAAATTCACGCAAACTTGAAATGTACCTTTTTTCAATATCATCTAAATAACTGTAACTTGAAAGTTGATTGTGTTTTGAGTGAGAAAGCAGTGAGTATTACGCAGTACAAAATGTATTTTCAAATTAAAATAAATGTCTCATTCCGCATTTATCAAAAGTACGGAACCGTGACTTTCGTCGCGCGAGCACCCTTATCTTATCACATCGGCTCATTTCCACCCAATCTCTTCACGTGCCATCATGCACACGCTATTTAGGGTTCCAAAGAACGAATGAACGCTACACTAAATAATGTTTTACTCATAAAATTTGCTCATGCTTAGATCAAGGAGTACCCACAAATGTATATTTGCTTGATCTCATTTTTTTTAATTAAGATATACTTGTCTGTTACATTTATTTTTTTTACATATTGTCTAGTTTTATTGAAAAAGCTAATTTAAGTAGTCGTGTGCTTAAAATATTTTTTGCTTTACTTATTTTATTTTTATTCTTTTCATATACATGGATGGACTCGCTTTCATTTAACAGGAAGACCGTTTTCATTCGAACGATAGTAAAGTATTTTTATTTTTTATATATATATGCAATTTTTTTTATATAGAAGCGCAGTATATTGGCTTCTCCCAGCAAGAGAGTAACCCACATCGTAATGAAAACGGATTTTATATCGATATATCCTATCCGTTAGCATCGCCATACTGGCCCGTAAGACGTTTCTTCACGCTCCTTATGAAGGATCCCATATCAAAGGAAAGAGAAAACATATGAGCCGGCAACCAGTTCTACTTCTTTATGGTTAATATTTACGTTAGTTATATATAGGCACCGATAGACACAATACTATTGTAATACAACTTTTTTTATTCATTTAAAATTCCTCATAAGCTATTTAAGTTAAATTTATTGTATTCTACGGCCATAAACAGCGGTCACCGATAGGTGAGTTTTAGTATCCATAAATATTTACAAAAAAACGTAAACGTAAAGTTCTGGTGAAATATTTATTTACAAAGTTTTAAAAGTAGTTAATGACAATTTCAATAATGTTTTACAGAAGTGTCTTCTAAATTATTTAACAAAGTCACGTAGCTTTATTGATTAGTAACTTTTATAATATTTCAAAAGGTCTTACCCTAAATAACCTTTATCACAATAAAATGACACATGAGTCAGCGATGACTCCGCTCAACAACATCGTCGAAGGGTCATGACGTCATCACGGTATGCTTTAGAATTTTTTAATTATCACAGATAGAGCGATCTAACTACAAAGTCACCATCAAAAATAATACACACCACCATATATTTCATCTTTAGTCATATTATTACTTTCTTTTTTGGAAACAAACTTTCATGACAGGCCCGTATTAAAAGTGAATTACAGTCACGCAATGTGGCTAGTGTGGGGTGGTTAAACAGATACCATCCATAGGAGCTTGTAGCGTTCAATCAGTCCGTCAATATTCGAAAACTAAAAATGCAAAGTGGCATAGGGTGAGTGTACTATTCGCAACTTTCAAAATCCAAAAGGATTTTGAACCCTATGTTTATGAGTGCAGCGCGGATTGCGGCCAATTCACGGTTTTTTAAACTGCCGTGCCTCTGGGGAGAAACGAGCGGGGATTTATCAAAACTCCCGTGTTCTTTCCATTAGCAGCATCTCAGATTGTCGGGGTATGTGTTGGTGGATAATGACGTCATATACGCGACTCGTGTAATGACACCTTTGATGGCTCCCCGGCTGGCTGCGACAAAAGTCACCATGACGACACTCGGCGACATTACATTGGTGATGAGCTTAATTTTTTAAGGAAATCTGATAGCCTGCGAGTTTTAAACCGGCAAACAATTTTGGGGTGGATTCTCATGGTCGGGTAAATCTTTTTATGATGCTCAATTTCAATGGATTTTTTTACCGACGACGATTATGAGGGACTTTATTAATTTCCTAATCCATAGCATCAGAAATAAAATGTGATGTTTACTTTATAACAGTTACGTGAGCATGATACGAAATCAACAACTAAATAACATTTTCTTACGCTAGATTCTGTCTAGGCCAATCTAATGGAAGCATGGGAGCTTGTACCAATCGAGCTAAGTTCTAAAAACTATTAATTAATTACAAAATAATAGACTGTGTCGGTTTGTTACGCTTGATTTACTATTGTTTGAAGAATTCTACAATCAAAACAGTTGTTAAAGTTCAGGATTCGAATATCGAATGTCTTTTGTATTAACAGATTAAACTCCAGAAATCGTCCAAAACAATTAACTATAAATAGATACTGTATTCAAACAGTGCAAACTCAGATTTCACACAAATTCATTTCATTTCTGAGGACAAAACAAGTTTGTAGAGGAACGAAAAACCCAATTAAAATTGTTTGCGAATGGCTGGGTAAATCTGAGCAAAAATTGTTACAACGCAAATAAGGAGTAGGTAAGCTTCTTCTCAATTTAGGATCATAATAAGATATTCATAAAGATGTTCCAACGGATGACAAAAGATTCTGAAACGACAAGCCTGCTCCAACTAAAATGTTCAGGAAATCTTTAAAGTGCTTGCTGTCAATGATATAATAGCTTGATAGCTAGGTGCTTCAAAGGAGGGTCGTTTGTTGGTAATTATCAAAGAGTCACATCCAACAGATAGTATTATGGTTATGCAAATTAAGTGCATTTTCTTACCATTTTAAAATAACTTTGAAAAGGGATAGAAAAAAAAAGAAACATAAGTTCTTATTAAACTAATCCCTTTCGTCAGACAAGTTTTAATTTTAATATTTTAAGGATTTAAATATAAAAAAGGCCTTAGCTTGTGTTTATATATTCATATATAGGTAAAGATCAGCATTTTGGCCTTAAATTTAAAAGCGAGTATCTTTCACTACTTCTTTGTTCCCTGATTTAGGAAGAAATAGATTTTAAAATTGAACTTAAAGACCAAATTTCTAATTAAAATTCGGCATGATAACTGCTCTACTGGAGTCTTATAAATAACTTACCACGCTTCCGTCGGTTCCTAATAGAAACACGTATTGTGAAACAAAATATTCTCATTCCTTCACAGAATTTGGACGCGCTTCCAGAACATTTGAACGTATTTAACGACGCCTTCCCCATCTTCCCGTTTCTTTCATTTTATTCCCTCCATGCTTATTACAAGACACTTGACGCTTTATAAATACACATGTATAATATAATCGTTCCGTCTGCCTTCCTAACAAAAACGGGCTGAGCACGTTTAAAAATTTCATGTACCTAAGCTCATCTCGTATCATCCGTGTTAAGGAAAAATATGTGATATTATGTGCTTAAGGAGTCCGCTTTTTACTTTCTGAATTTCAATTTCATTTATTTTATTTTCTCTCGTAAACGGGCGCTGCCGTTCTCTTTTTCTCACAATTGTCCCTTGTCCGTATGAACGTTTCGCTGGAGGAATTTGATTTCGATTTTCACGGATGGACACTGTTTATTTCCTGTAATGCTCAATGAAATTGAGTTTTGGAAAAAGCGGACTAAATTCAAGTTGGATAAAGTATATGGTTAGGAGTGAATTAAATTAAAAGTTACGTTCACCTAAATTAAGTAGGGTTTTTCAAAGGAGACGAACGATAACTTCAAGACATGGATAAGGGATGAAAGAGAAAGTCGATTAAGTGAAGTTTCTGTTCCGAAAATAGGTTTGATTATATAATGTTGCATTGGTTACTTTCAAACTGCTGCAAACTATTACGTAAACTTTTTTGTGAAGAATGTTGTGGATGTGATGTGTCCTTCTATTTGACGTTCATGGTACTTTCTTTAACATCAAATATTTTTTTAAGTCAATCTGAAAATGTTAACCTCCAAGATTATGCCTAAATATAGCATGACTAAAGTCTATCAAATAAGATGATCGGATATTTTTACTACAAAACTCATGCAAATGTATTGATCGTTTATTCGGTTTTATGGACTTGTCAATTTCTATTTTGTAGTTTCAATCGTAAAAGAAGTTTTATAGTTTAGGGTGATTCAAACCTGTTTCGAGTCAAGGGGAAAATTCGTCTTCCTGTCTGTAATGTACCTTATCTTTATCTGTTTGTTTTTATGTTAGAACAATTCGCATCCATGTTTATTGCTAGTGACAGGAACAACTTTGATAGCTATCGCGCATGATATACCTTCGTTTACACAAAAGGGGACTAAGAAAAAATCAAAATCTTTGGTTATAGTTTTGTGACATTTAAAATAATTTAACGGGACAAAACGCGACACCATTTTTATTTAGTAGTTAATACGACTGACTCTTAGCCAGCTCGTGACCACGGTTGGTGCAACCTAGCCGAAACGTCGGGCAGTAAGTAGTTCGTATTAACTACTAAATAAAAATGGTGTCGCGTTTTGACCCAATAATTATTTTAAATGTTTAAAATGGAACGCGAAGTCTTAAAATTTATATAGTTTAGTGACATCATAAATGACATGGATTCGTTAAAAATTTTTTTTTTTTGGTTTTCATAATGAAAAAATAACCACATTTCAAAGTAATTTGCAAAAACTTACCAAATTTTGTGTAAAATCCTAATTAAAATTTAAAATTTGATATCTTATATCCTTAATTTCAGATCTACAACGTCGTTTTAAGAAAAAAAAATGTCGTTATATTTTTTTCGAATCCCTGCCCCTCATAAGCACAGCAGTAATTAAGTAAAGCGAAGTGACATCGGGCGTGCACACAAAAGAATACTCGCATACCAATCTCGTTTGTAGATATCGGTCCCAGTCCCGCCCGGAATACTTTAACTTTTCAATTGTAACTTTTGATGGGTTTTCGAACGAAATAATAATCGTTGTATCGTTGCGATGGGGTGAGAACGAATGTTGCCACAAAAGAACGCCAATTTTTATGCGGAAAATTGAGTTATGCATCCTCTGCGTTATTCACCCTTAAGTTTGATGCATTTTTGATCAAGTGTTTCTCAAATATGTATGTGACAGTAATCATGGGACATTAAACACAGCAGCCACACCCGGTATTTCGATTAAGGATTTTCCGTTTTATCTACTGGAAAAACATGATATAATTTACTTGGTCCTGCAGTTATGTGGCCAATTTGTAAGCAGAATTTTAATGTTTAATCTATGATTATGCCGAGATATTCTGTTCTAGTGTAGTTAAATTTTTTCACAATGAAAATTAAAACAAGTTAATAATACATACTATAATGCGTTTATTTACATAAAACGAACACAAGGAACCAGTATAGATACTTGAAAAAAAAACCCCTACGAAATAGAGTGCAAAATGGGCAATTGTTCTAAATAGGCTAGAGTTAAAAAAAAGAAGAAGAATTTCTAGCCATTTGTATAGATTAATATTATAAAACTGTAGAATACTGCTGTCAAATGAAGCGAACAAACTTCGAGTTCTATGTTTGAAACTCGAAAACTAAACACTTGCTGGCTAAAGTTTCTCAGCTAAAATGAAAATAGACTGACTCTGCAAGTATCCTGTGGACCAATATAGCTATTGGAATAAAAACTAACCACGAAACTCCATTGATTACTAAAAAGGTGTTAGCTATCTGTGTTGTGTGTGCTTTTTTGAAGTATTAAAAAAAAATACAAAAATTCTTTATTTCTTTTACAAAGACATACTTATATCTAGTTAACGGAGTCCTTTAAGGCATAACATTGCCTGTGCCAGGAGACAACAGTATTTAATGACAAAAATGTACAAAACCTAAATTCACATTCAGTTATTATTGATTTGTTGCTACGTTGTTGATGTATATAAATTAAAAACGAAATCTGTTGTCTGTTACTATTGTTTTTTCTCACGGTTAATCCTGTCAAAACGCAACTGGGAAAAAATAGTAATGCTATAAAAAGTAAATGTTTTAGCAGAGTTAAAAAAAAAATTATAAAGAAGAAATAATGTCGAACACATTTTTTTACAAACATCTTTCTAACCATTAACGATTCACAATGATTGCTAAAGAACAAAATGAGGTGTAAAAATCACCTGATGAATGGCGGTATAATGACATCAATTTTAAAATGTTCGTACCGGCCTGACATCCCACAATCGTGTTAAATTGGAACAACATCCAAAATGTACACATCAATGATCTTGAAATTCGAAAAAGCCGAAATACAAGGTTAGGCGCTTCTTTTGCATAAAAGGTTAGAAAAAAATTCAATAAATTGCTACTGGGACGAACGTTACACCGTTTCGTTGCCATCAATTCTCGAACGTAGACAAGCCGGTAACATTCAATTCTTCTGCGCACATTTCATGGCAGATAAAACTCATGAATCAGAAGTCCATGTGAAAGCGAAAGGAGGTGAGTTCGTTTCCTTAAAAAATCCACTTCGCCTTAGACAGGACGCGAGTCGAATTTCCTGTCTGATATGAATCTTCCCTACTCGCTTTAAGGTGATGTATTTTCCTATTTCTACCCTCTTAGGTTACTACCCTATCAAAATTGTAAACGTAGAGCCAAGTTCGTTCAAAAATCAAACAATTGAACCTCAAGTGACATTATTGTGTTAATCGATGAAGTATGAATATATTCTACTTTGTTTACGTGATTTTATTTTAGGTAATTGTGTTCGTTCTAGGTGTAATGGTTTGAATAGGCAGATAGTGTATTAGTTCAGTGTCTGTAAAGACTGCAAAAAAAACACATAATTAAAAATTAATTATTAGCCGCTGGAAATTGAAAAATGTTTTTATCAATCTAATATCAGTTAATTATAACTCCATATTATGTACTGATATTTTCAGAGTGGTTTTTGTTGAATAGATATTGAACTAAAACAAAAAAATACTACAGTCAAATCGATCTATAAAGACTTAGAGGAGGAGAGGAGTAGAGAGACAGTGAGTTAATTCTTTTAAAAAGTATCCTAGCACCGAACTTGGCTTGACTCGATGTAGCGCCCTTAGACTCTGTTCCTTGAGAACGTCACCCACCTATTTCATAGCGGCCCCCTCGTTAAATTGATTTTCAATTTGTTTGAAATGTGGTCCGCGATGCAGCGGGCAATAAGGAGGCGGAATAGCGGAAAATTATTTGACAGAACTGGGTTTTGATGAGATTTAGAACTGGATTATACTTGGGGACTACGTGGAGTGGCCAATGGCTATTTGTTATGGACTTGGATACAATTTTACAATACAAAACGACCTAAAATTATAGAATTTCAAACCTTGAAACGCCTATTATCTATTTTTTACCATGTTAAAACTGAAGCCGACATCTTAATAAATATTATAACAATTAAGACAATTATGAACAGATATACGTTTTGCCGATAACGGTAAAAGGAACAAAATGTAAGGAATGCCGTTTCTTTGAAGACATCAATATACGTTGCCACAGTAATATGTATTACGATTTTCGCAGCGATACAGACGCGTGTTTGCGTCTGTACCTGACGATGCATTAAAAGTTATAGTCTGTAAAGTACGTCTTAGTTACCGTAAAACGGGGTGAATAGGAATCGGTGTCTGAATAGGGACGAAAACGGAAATGAGATTAAATCTATAAATAAAAAATGTTACACAATGGTATTAATGATTTTTTTTTATCGGTTCGTAGTAGATTATTGTATCATTATAATGGCAACACAAGACTGGAGTGACATTTGTCACAAATGGCAAAAATAGTTTTTTTAGTTTCGGTCCACCGAGGCGCGGTTTTTGTTGGGTCCAAAACTTTGTCTTTAACTGAAAATCTAAGCAATTTCGTGCTTTTACAGCAGATGTATTATATTATTTACTTATTCAAGGACCTATACACGTGCAGGTAAAGTTAATATATCATGTATTTTTCTTTGTAACGACAAATTAAATTATGCCGATGATTTTCACTGATTTTGGGGTGAATAGGTACGGGCCATGGGGTTAATAGGGATGGGTCGGGTTTGAAGAGAAACGAATATGTGGGCTGAATCGGAACGCTTAAGTCTGAATAGAAACAGAGGTGTCACTAAATTATGTTTGAGATTAACTAAGTAAAATAGGTAGGTACTAATATTATAAAGAGAAAAACAAATTTTTGTTTCATTAGAATAGACTTTAAAAGTACTGGACCGATTTGAAAAAATCTTTCATCATCAGAAAGCTACTATATTTGGTAAACAAACGCTATATTAGGTAAATTATAAAAAAATAGGTATCTTTAAAACTCTAATAATTTCTGACAATTTACGCATACACGCTAGTGTTCAAGCGAAATTCGTTTTGTTGCTTTGTTACAGATATTTTTCGTACATATCTGCCCAGTGGTACTAAAAATATAAATAATATGATGATTTTATAATCAACGCGGCACTTCAAGAGCACAAAACTTAAAAAAGTTCGTTGTCGGACATTAGTTTAAAATACGACATTCCCAAATCTGTGTTACATAGGCATAAAACCAGATACGTTAAAAAAGCACGGCGGCCAAACAGCATTGACGGCTGAAGAAGAGGCATATATAATTGAACATTTGAACCTTTGCCATAATATTTAACAAAAATGTGACAACCCTTGTCATTTTTCCCGATTCACCCCGGTCTTGTTCCAGTTCACCCCGAGACAGGTATAAATAGGGACGATGTACATTTTAGACAATATTTTTGGATATATAACCTATATTGTTCTACAGGATATGTTTTCGGAAAGAACTAGCATTCGGAAATATTTAAATTATAACTCCAAACTTCGAATTTAGCTGCATCACAGAATAATTTAAACGTAAACTTCAGCTTCGTACCTATTCACCCCGTTTTACGGTACCTACTTTATTGCAATCAATTTTCTTTAGCTTCCAAAAACATGTGAATCAACAGCACAGATTTATAATAGGTTTTAGTTTAAGGAATTGGCTTCTATCCTTCTATGGCTTAAGCTCTAAAATATACTAATAATTTACGCTGGAATGCTTCGTTGCAATACCTCCCTTTGAATTTCAATTTGCTATGTCATCATAAGCTTGTCATATTAATTTCCCATCCAACCAACCGAACTACTTGTCCACAAATTACTTACGCTCATCGCTTTCGTTCTTAAAACATAATCCGATCCTAAATTCCTTTTAAGTCTATTCAAAATTAACAAAGGGTCTCCCGGAAAACCGTACGCAGCAACGATGAATAATTCACAAATCCTATCTTTGAGACAATAATAAATTTCTATTAACTTCTTGAGATGTTACTTTCATTTTATTGTCAAGTGATAGGGATTAATTCGTCTGACTTATAACTGCCATACATCTGATGTCCTATGGGATGGGGGAGTATAAAATAAAGCACGTCTGCGATTATATTAATACGCAGACTCAAAGACGTTTACACTTTTGATGCTGTTACATGGTGATAAGGTTGAAAGTTGTGCGATTTGTACGTGATGGTGACCGTGCAGGGCAGAAAATGATCAGGGTAGATGCGGTAAGCCCTCTAAGTGGAGCTAAAGGTACAAAGTTAGACATACAGATGAAACCCTGCGTTTCAGACATTTACTGTCGCAAATGATACGTCGGATTAAATCAGTGTATGCGTACTAATCAAATGTATGAAAATTCTCTAAATACGAAATAATAAGCCAAATTTTTCGGTAACCGTTCCTATTATGTATTACTAGAACCGCGCGTTAAGTTCTATTTCCAGTAATGTAGGGTTAGGAAAGATTTTTATACAAGTCTGAGTTTTATTTTAACAACAGTGAGCTCATAATTGAATCCCTACATATAAATGAAAATATAACAAAATTATATTTGTGTTGGGCATAAACAACTCGTTGCATCCTTTAAAACCATCGAGAGAAACTATTAGAGGACAAATCCATCATTTTAGGCGACATTAAATAGATGTAGCTTTTTAAATTTAAAGTACCATGTTGAAACCGTGATTTCAATTCAATTTAAGATAGTGGGGACTATTGAGCAAGAAAAATCCGCCTGATTGGTAACTAACCAATACAGCGAAATTTTACAGCTACTAAAATCCAAATTTTCATTAAATATCCGTCTACAATGTGTTTTCGTCTAAAGTGTGCAGTCAGTTCGATTTTATGCATTTGGAGTAGACAACCCTTTAGAGACACGTCAGACTGAGAACGACCAAAAAAACCTAGAATGAAACGAGAGCCTAATTGAGGAGGGACAAAAGGGAAAGTGGTGGAATCTGGGAATCGAGACCGTCTGAAGCGGAGGGCGGCTGTTGACACACGATTCTGTGGTCCGATTGCCACGTTCTTTAAATATTATAAAAAGTGATGGAAATTATTTGAATAGCGACAGTGGATTGTACAAAAAAAATGACATTTATTTTTATACATTCGAAAGAGATTCAATTAAGCAAACAAAATATAAAAGCGTTTGAATGTAAAGCTACCATTTTTATAAGGACACTCAGCCGGTCAATATAATGAGTGTACCCATGTACCTACATTTTATATCTAAAAATCTTCCTTATTTACATAAATATTCAAAATAAATTATGAAGAAATTTAATTCGATATCTTAATTAACATTATAACAATCAAAAGACAAGAAACACGATGTACAATTTCGTATTTAAATAAAAAGCAATAAAATGTTAATAATCCGTATGTTTGCGGACATCAATAGACATTGCCTCAGGGCTGCCAAACAACCCCGTTTTAATATATTTGTGATTAAAGAAATTGATAATTTCAGAGTATTTTTCTTATTTTACCATTTTTAATTTCTTTTTTACTTGTTATTTTAAAACCAAATTCTAATCGTAATTACTGAATGTTTTGACGGAAGCGTTCTAAAGAGGTAGTATTTATATACTTCCAAAGCAAATTTCGTCTTTTAAGAAAAAAAAACTGGATAAAACATAAAAAGCCATAGACAAGTTTCATATGTAAACTTCACGTCCGCTCAAGATCTGCTTATTTGCCATTATAAACATTGTTATTACCATCCTACTAATAATGTAAACGTTAAAGTGTGTTTAAATGGAACTTATGAATGGTTTTGAATCAAGTTGAACTTAGAACTTGACAGATTAGATATCTACTATTAAGATAACAGATTTCGTTCACTTTAACAGAAATAATATGAACGTTATTATACTATAACTAGTAACTGTTACTCGCGACTAGGCAATAGTTAGTATTCAATTTAATCCGTCGAGCAGAATTCAATTAAAGTTTTTAGAATGCCCAGACCCATTATAACGGGGTGGACGTTTGTATTTAGCTCACAAATGACTGAGCTATATTTCCCCTTTACAGTAGCATCCCTACGTACTAGCCCTACGATAGCCTCAACCGACAACTCGGAGACGCCAAGTTACTCTGATTAATTTCGAATGATATTTGATATGTTCATCTGACGGGCTGCACTGAAGGGGACCTCTGACAAATGGGTAGATTTTCATGTCTAGAGGTCGGGGGCTGCGATTAAACGTCTTCGGTTCTAAATCGTATCAGATTAATTCTACATTGGCTATCTTATATTATGCGTCACACATGTTCCTAACTTTGCGGACAGGTAGTATAAGATAAACTATTATTTGGGAAATTCTGGAACCCTTACATTGCTATTAGAAATATAGATTTTTTATTTATCTTTGAATTTGTCATATTTTTGTTGTTCTATTTTTTTAATGGAATTTTTCCAATATTACTACATCGGTTTAATTTTTTTAAAACATAGACAACGACAAGATCATGTTTTATTTACAGGACATTCTACCTTGAACTGCGAAAATGTTCAGCTATTTCGTTTAAAACATTTTCTGTAGTAATCTTTTCACATATTATAAGTTTTTGTTCCGTTAATTAAAAAATAAATTAACTCAATTTAACATTTCTACCAAATATCTCCTTAAAATGAATATTTGCACTAAATCATGTGAAACAAAAAACATTTACTGACTTCACTAGTGTGAAAAGTGTTATAAAGAAGAAAAACCGCGGCACTCCATTCACAGCTTCGATTATTCGGTCTCCCATTCTCCAAGATCATAAAAAACAAAATCGATAGTACACTCGAAGCAACTTATCTCGTTTCGTGCTGCATTCCAAAACAATTTTATTAAACTTTTCATCCGCTCCGCTATTGTTCGAGCGGACTCGCTGCAACTTCCCTAAATTCTTTTCCCGACAGTTTTTTTTTCTAAAACAAATTACCCTACCCTAGCGCACCTTAAAACACGAAAGCACCGCCCTGAATAATTAATACAATGGAAGGTTAAATTCGTCTAAGTGTCAACTTTCCCCTAACTTTTAAAAATACGACACCATCAAAAGTGCGGTCTCCTTCGTCTAGACCTTTTATCTCGGCGAGGGTTGTTTATTTAATTTCGCTTATTTTATTGGAATTGACAATGATTTAGGAAAAGTTTTTCGGCGGTGCGTCGCTCGGAATATATTTCCGACTCTTCAAAGTGCAGGCTTGATCCTGATTGACGAATTTATCTTGTCCAAAAAAATATTTATCAGGAACTTTCCTTTCTGAAACATAAGCTTGTCAAACAAATTTCGGCGTGGTGGGGTGAATCGAATTATTGAACAGAGTGCACGAGTGAATGCAATGTTTGAACAAGGGGTACTAATAAAGTAAACAAGTAATTTTAAATGTATACAAATCGAGATGTAAAAGTTTTATGTTTATTTAGCAGATGTTTGCTTTAATTTGACAACAAAGCTTGGAAACTCTTTTACATTTAAATTGTAAACTGACTAAATAAATTGAGATTTTTGATAAACCTCAAGTAAGATTAGCATTACTCGTATAATTTCAATGCTTTAAAAACAGTATGTATGTACATAGTGATATTTGCAATTATTAAAAGCAATTTCAAAAATAATATTTCTTAGTTATTGAAAAATATAACATCATAATTAAAATTTTTTTTTAACAAATTTATGCTACTAAATAGAAGTTTCTATAATACAATTGAATCCGACAAAACTCTAACAGAACAATCGATAAGCCACGTGACCGATTCCCGATAAAAATTACGATCGAGTGCAGGCTTCCATTAAAAGTGCATAGTTTTTTTATACTTCCACGTAAGCAATGCCCTTTAAATCCCGACAATAATTTCCCCGGGGAGCCAGGGTTGGCCTTTGACAGGGGCGGTGGACAGCAAGGGTGAACCGGGGTAAGAACTCACTGGGTACCAAGTTAGGGTCACTCGCAACCGGCCATTGTTCCTGACGTTTATGGTCACCGAAAGGTTGCGAAAAGGTCGAAACTCAAGACCGGACCTTACGAAGGTAATTTTGAAACAATTAATATTTGACCAAAAGCCTTTCAAAGTGAATTAATCGCTAATCTAAGAGGTAGGAAATTGGTTCCCAAAGATTTATTAGTAACTCCGTGAACTGCTTTTAGATTGGAATAGGGTTACGAAATTATTTATGTATTGAGCCGAAAAGTTTTGAGTGCTTCCAATTCTAACAACAGCTTTTATGTTTAGCCAAATACCGTAGTTAACTTAGTACCTTAATCTATTTCTAGTATCTTAAACAGCGTTTTCGAAAATTCAGGACTGTTACTGATTATTAAGTTCAATGAAGATACGATTTTGTTATCAACAAAATGTATTGTACGAAGAGCTTCATTAAAAGGAATTACATGACTTACTTACAAAAGTAGATTTCCAATAAATCTTTTTGCACATCAATTTTTTTCCTATTATCGTAAGTTGGCTGAAAATAAATATATAGCAACAAACTCCACAAATATGCTCATTAAAAAGATCATAACACATTGACTACTTATCATCCAAATTAACGATACAGACAGATGTTTGTGTTTCATTTCAACAGACATTTAGACAAATTTACACATTAAATAAAATGTATTATTCTGAATAGAAAAAGTGCAAACAATACTTTCAAGATTTTTATTCTCAAACATTTTCAATAGCAAACTCGGTCCACCTGAACCAAATAGTTTATAGAAACAAGCATTACCAAAGCAGACAGTTACAAGAAATAAAAATCTTAAAAATGTGTAGAGACCTCAAAACAAAGACGTAGCTCACATGTATCCGACGTGAGTCTTTGCGGCGGCTCGCAGGCACGAAGCCAATATTTCCCGGCTTGTATGAAATGCAAATACAATTTAAAAGTTTACATATTTTCTCAGAGAAACTGAAACTCGCGCCTATGGGGCCGAGACGTTGTAAGCTCACTAAAAAGAGAAAAATATACCTTTGTACGTATTAGGAGACATAATAATGTTTTCGGAGCTAAACTCGCTTGGGTAACCTACGTTTTGTATTTGGCATTATGCGGGCTTGCGGAGAATTTCAAATGAATCGTATTATTAAAATGTTAGAAAGAATAAAAATATGAATACCAAATTTGTGTAAAACAATGTATTTAATGGAAGTCCATAAAATTACTTTATCTCGAATCGACTAATGGTTCCATGCATAGATAATAATGTCACTGTACTGTGATGTATGGAAAGAATATTATTATAAGTATTGATTTAATGTTTAAACATGCTTTATATTAGTTACACCAAACGAAAGGGGATGGAGGTATTCATCCTGATGTTGGTTTTGGCTTCATCTTTTCTCATACGCATTGCTAAGGAGAGTAATACACAGTGTATCCGTATTTCCGGACCAGTATGGTTTCAGTACCTTCAAAACAAGCTAGAACCCAGGACCTAGTGAAATCATAACCGGTTACTTCACATCGAGGTTTTTTTTCTGGATTAAATCAAGATGAATATGATTTAAGACCTTTATTTCTTAAAACTACATTTTTAATCCCCTTATTTTGAGCATAACAGACCAAAAAGGGTTACTTGCAGTTACCCAAACATCTTATTCATTAATAAGCTCTTCTAAGCATAACAATATACACAAAAATTTTATCCTTACATTGAGAAGCAGTTTTTGATACATTCATGGCAAGTAACTTTGCAACCCAGTATTTTGAGCATATAAGACTAAAAAGGACTATGTACATCTATCCAAACATCTAATTTATTTAATAAGCTTTTCTTAGCATAACAAGTACTAAGCTACATTTTTAGCCTTTCATCCATTAACGATAGGTATCTCAACATATATACTAACATTTCCCATGCCATGCTCCCGCGTTAACTGGCGCTCAAACATGAGAAGGTGTTAAATAATTCACCCGACTAAACACACCTGCCATTGAGCTAAGTGCTAAAGCATTGAAAATTAACGCTCATCAGGAATTTCAATTTAACATCCATTCAATCTTCAGTTTCTAGAAATACGAGTCGTTTCTTAAGAAATAATTCATTCGTATAAACGCGAGCAAACATTTAACTTGGCTGTCTCTTTACACCGGCTCCCTCAAATCGTATTACCAGGGCTAATATAGAAAAGTTATTCTACAAACTCTTTTGAAAGTTCAAAGTCAAAAGCCTCCCTCGATGAAATAATCCCTCGACGTCTTTCAAAGTTGGCTCCTATTCTGAATATAGACAATCACTTACTTAATTTATGACTAGACGCTCCCCGATTACATTTTCTGGACAGAATATTGGCCCTTAAATCAATTCAATTTAAAGCCCACTTTCTGTCTCAGGCAAATTCATTTCTAAAGGCATTTCATTGAAGTAATAAAACTTTAAAAGTGTTGGTAGTAAAATATATCTTAAAGATAAAAAGATAAAGTTTTAAAACTGTCTCAAATTCCATAGTGAATTCAAAACCTTGCTGGAAAATAACGCGATTCAAATACGATTCGCTTTTAATTGTGAAGAGATTAATAAAACGTGTTCAAGAGTTTGCCCAAGTTAATAATGCTAAGAAGTATCTATTCAATGCACAACATTAATATTCGCGCAATGTCAAAGAATGAGCTGGGGCCAATGTAAAACAAACTTCCTAAGGACGAAGCATAAAATAAGGATTCATAATTCAAATCGAAAAAAGTTTCTCGGGGCTCGGTAATTTTTCCCATCTTACAGCAAGTTTCGCCTGAGGGGTCGCGAGTCGTAGCTGAAGGAAATCTAAGAGAGGGTTTACATTTTTAGCCTTTCGCCGTGTCTCCTCTTCACTTTATATCGTCTTTTGATTACTCTCTCAACAAGTTATGCATATTGTAAGAGTGTTCGGCGACGCCGGTTAGAAGAATTTCGGCGTCTTCTTTATACCGCGTCTTTTCGGCGTTGATGTCCCATTTTTCATACCTTTTATCTCTGCCCTCTTTATTATGAATGAATTTTGTTTTGACGATGATGACGTGGTTAACCTATGCCTTTGTTGTAGATTCTTTTTGTTTTAAGGAGGCACCTGAATATGTAATAAACTGGAGATGAATTGTGGAAAGAAAATTGGAGCACGGAATTCTTAAAGCAGTGTTAACACTCTATGGGTTGTTAATTCCCCTTAAGACCCGATCCACCCTAATTGTTATCGGCGCTCTACCCTTAATGGTGTTTCTAATGCGTCTAATGTATTTTCGGAACATTTTGCAGCTTGCCCGGGGCGATTTTTCTGTTTGTATGAGCACAGTGCAGCCCTCTTGCCGGTAACTGTATTATCTGCAAATATGTTCCCAATTTCTATTGTCCAGCCTAATGTACGAGTGGTGGTGCGAAGCGAATGTGATGAACATAAATAAGAGATATCTAGGAGTCCAGGGTGTGGGTCCGAGGCTGCGAATGCCCGATGCATCTTACTTTATTCCGTTCACTAGAAGAGGGTAGTACCCTTATTCTATTACGAGCTATCTGTATTCATATATCTCACAGTTATTGCTCGTGAAATATCTTCTTTGTTGGCTCAAAGAATACACGAAAGTCAGCTCTGAATTAATTTTCCTCGCACTTTTATTTTAAATAAATATCCATATTCGGGATTTACATTTTCAATGTATCTGAATTTCTTCGGTCAATAGCAGAAATTAATTATCTAAAATTAAAACATGCAATTTTAATATAACATCGGCAATTTTTTTTATGTAAACTTGGAAATATTTGCATATTTGAAAACGTGTCTATTTAAAACGTATTAGAGCTCCTATTGCCTTTTATATTTTTTCTGCCTTTTTAGTGATTAGAACTTTGTTGATTTGTTTGCGGATTTACACTTTTGCCGCCTACTTAGCCTTCTGGTAAATCCGCCACTGGCTTGCTTGCTTTCATTTTAGCAGGTTGCGTAACATACATACCTACGTTCTACCATATTATTGGCATTGTAGGTACAAGATGTAAATCAAACACCATTTTAGTGATAAGCAAAAAGGTACCTAATATTAAAATGACATTCTAAGTTTAGAAAATGTTTGCAAATAAAACTATTTTGAAACAGGCATTTTAAGAAGGAAGCGTAGCTGGTCACCAACATTGGAGTTATATATTAATGAAATGTTATATATAACAGTCCCGACAAACGCCGTGCCGCTTATACTTCTGATTTTTTTTCCTTGGACCTTTACGATTATATCAAAACCAAAACCAGTTAAATCGCTTTGGCCGTTCTCAAGTTTTAGTAAAACGAATAAACTACGAATATGGATTGATGTTTTATGAATTTAATGCTCCTTGCATACATATGTCATTCAATTTTTGACGACCTCGGTGGCGCAGTGGCTTAGGTAGGCGGCCAAAGCGCGAAAGGTCCCGGGTTCGATTCCCGGTCGAGTCAATTTGGAAAAATGAACTTTTCTAAATTGACTTGGGTCTGGGTGTGCTGGGATGACGCCCCCAGTTAGTATCCGTCGTCTGGTACTCATAGTACAAGGGAAAACCTTAGTTTGAGAACAAGTGACTGGTGTGATTGTCTGGCGCATTTAATTTAATTTAATTTAATTGTGATAATATAACCCAGAAGAATAAACTGTTTTGAGACATCTAGGTCAGTAATGAATTAAGATATCTACATTGTATTATTATTATCCCTTTTTAAACATACAAATTAACATAATATATTTTACCTGGTCATTACATCAAATCTAAAGCATAAGAAGTCAATTTAAAGAAAATCAACATTATATTCAATTACAAAGCAATAAATTTGAGCACTTTATTTCATCTCGACTTATATTGTCTAACATTGTAAAATCCTATTTCTCGAATTCTTTAAAGTCGCGCCGGGCAGTTGAGTGCCCAACGCCTATTGTTAAGTAAAATTTATTTCGCGTACCGCCATAGATTAGGGATTCCACAATTAAAACGGGTGCGTATTAAGTAATTTAAGTGCAGCAAATTTGTGTAATAAAGGGCGTGTTTAATTACGGTGGCCGAAATCGAAATCGTAGAACGGCACCGCTGTTCCCAGGAGCAGCGGCGACATTTATTGGCGTAGCGGGCGCGGATAAAACAATAAAGAACGGTTAACTGCGTTTTAATGCGAACAAGAACATAGCCGGACAATGGCGCCGATTGGGGTCCGGTCAGTGGTCAGGCGAACTTACCGCAGCGCTCCCTGGCTAGTGACGCTGCGATCTGTCGATATCGGTTCATAACGACGCTATTTTCGACAGCTTAGTGGTGAGAGTGAAGTTTCGTCTTAATTGAACTAGGACGTACACAGATTTTGTTTTGTTTGTAGTCAAATAATTGTATGGTGTCGCCTCCGGAAAACAGTTAATACTGTTGCAAATAGGAAACCCGTCTTAATTAAACCACAAGGTTGGGAAGCTATGTAAACTATTAAAAACACATAATATTTATATTATATAATTTTAATTTTTGTAATCCATTTTAAACATATTATTAATAAACTACTTTTTCTCCGATAGCAAGTAGTTTGCACAAACTAGTAAAAATGTCGCGTTTTGACCCTTTGATTTATTTTAATTTATTCATAGGTTCTTAAAAGCGATCCTGAAACTAAACTCCATTTATTTGGAACCTCCATTTTGAGATGAGTAAAAACAATCGGGTTTACATTTATATTATTTTATGTAAGTAGCTAAATAATGGAGTAGCCTCTATTATTTTAGCAACTTACATAAAATATGATTAACATTACCAGGGAAAGTTATTGATGCGGATTTCGATCAATTAATTTAGTATTGTGCTAAAACTAGTATTAACAAAAAACAATTGTACTTGTAAAAAAACTAGAATACGTTTTCTGTTTTTGAGACTGAAACTATCGATAACAAATAACGCTACTCCCATCCCTCCGGCCGTGTAGGTAAGTAATAAACGTGCCCGCATAAACCTTTGAATTGCTGACCACGGTATCGAACCTACGCCCTTTGTCTGTGTCCGGTCGCAAATTGTTTAAGAAATAAAATCTAATTTACCGCCTTCTACGTTTATGGGAACTGTTTTACGAGAGCCGCCAACGAGAGCTTAGTTTACCTTCAATGATTTTTATTTCTTCTATAAGAGATCACGGGCTTGTGAGGTTAGGGCACAACAATCGTATCAGAACTATAAATATGCTGACTGCTGGTCATTTATTTTATTGTATTGGGTTTCTTTTTTAAAAATATTTTACGCGCGCTTATTGCAATTAACAAAATATTTTATATAAAAGGGATTTAACATTGCTTAAAGTACAATTGCCTGTTTATTGGCTACCTATCAAAAACAAAAGGATGTGCACACGGCAGCTGTACTTCAAGATTATATTATTTGATGCTCACAACGCCATTCAAAATGAAATATTTTTTAAGTTAAGAATAGTTTTTAAGAGATTTTGTGGGTTCAAGTGAATCCTTAGAATTTTTCCCGCCAAGATGCGATCGCCTCGCCCCAACTGCAGTAGCTCTTGTTCGATAATATGTGGAAGCTATAAATTACAGAATAAAACATATCAGGTAATTTGTGCCCACTTGAACTGGGGTGAGGATAAAAGATTTTGCCTCGATGGATTTTACTGGGTTAAGGTTTTATAACTTTATTGAGGGTCGTACGTAATATACGCTTGAATTAAAATTAACTTACAAGGTTTTATTTGTACAAGCATCTATATACTTATTGTATAACTACTTGGAAACTACAAATAAAAAAGTGACATTGGTAATAATTAGATTTAAAGAGGATCCACCTAAATTTGAAAGTGTTAAAATTTATAATAAATTTTTGACTCGAGTCATGTACCTACTAGAAACTCAAAGTACGGCTCATGATCAATTCCCGGGTCTAGAAAAGTATGTTTCGGATTTTTCGAATACAATTCGGGTCTGTGAATACCAAATCGTTTTGCAATTGTGGTAATTTAGCCAGAACCCCTTCTTGTAACGATTATTGATGTCAATAAATGGGAGCGTGATTCTTTTTGCTATCTTGTTATTTTAACATATTTAATAGGATTTCGTCATATTTTTTAATCCCCAGCTTCTAGCAAGCAAATAAAATCTGTAGATCTACTATATTTGTGCAATATTCAGTATAATCACTAACAATATAAAACACAAACGGCAAAAGTCATTTAAAACCTCGTTTTGTATAAACATTGTGAATTCAAATAGTAATACTACAATTATCATAATTAATTGAAAGAATAAATGAAATTCGAATTAGAGTCTAACCAATATTAATCTCCGCTTAGCGGTAATAAGGCTTAACATATCAAGAAAACAAAGGCAAAGCCACGAGGCGACCGCAGGGCCATTAGACGCACCCCGATCCATAGGAGTGATCTAATAAAACATTCAAAGGGCAAAACGGGGAAAACACAAAATCAGATTGTCTCAAAATCACACGACTGACGGAGTGAGCGGGCCGCGCATGTATTATGCAGGAACGCTGCGAGACTTTGTGACGTACTTCTCATCTATTCCTGACGCTGGTTTTGTTTGGGTTGGTATTACTTTTATTGATACCATAATACTGATTTCCTGATTGATAATCGGCAAGGTTGCTAATATCAAATAAAACCTGATTGTCTCAAAATCACATAACTGTAATACAGCTGTGAAACGCTGCGAGACTTAGCGACATACTTCTCATCTATTCCTGACGCTGGTATTTTTTAGGCTGGTGTTTCTTTCATTAATATCATAAGACTGAATTTTTCATTGATAATAGCAAGCCTTGTTAATATCACTGTGATTTATGAAATAAAATCTGATTGTCTTAAAATCACACGACGTAATACAGCCGCGAAACGCTGCGAGACTTTGCGACGTACTTCTGATCTACTTCTGACCTACTCCTGACGCTGGTATTGTTTAGGCTAGTTTAACTTTCATTGATATTATAACACTTTCTTTTTGGTTGAACTATCAACTGGCTACTAAGCCAGGGTTGCTAATATTACTGTGGTTTATCAAATAAAAAATATTGTCTCCCAATGATACGTTTAACGGAGTGAGCGGGCCGCGCATGTATTATGCATGAACGCCGCGAGACTTTGTGACGTACTTATGATTTATTCCTGACGCTTGTATTGTTTCGGCTGGTATTACTTTCATTGATATCATAACACTAACGTTCTGATTGATAATAGCCAGGGTTGCTAATATCACTGTGATTTATGAAATAAAATCAGATTGTCTCCGAATGATACGAGTAACGGAGTGAGCGGGCCGCGTATTAATTATGCAGGAACGCCGCGAGACTTTGCGACGTACCTTTGATCAATTCCTAACGCTGGTATTGTTTAGGCTGGTTTTACTTCCAAAAATATCATTAGTCTGACTTTCTGATTGATAATACCAGTGTTGCTAATATCAGTGTGATTTATGAAATGAAATGAGATTGTCTCAAAATCACACGACTGACGGAGTGAGCGGGCCGCGCATGTATTATGCAGGAACGCCGCGAGACTTTGTGACGTACTTCTCATCTATTCCTGACGCTGGTATTGTTTGGGTTGGTATTGCTTTCATTGATATCATAAGACTGATTTTCTGATTGATAATAGCCAGGGTTGTTAATATCACTGTGATTTATCAAATAAAATCAGATTGTCTCCCCATGATACATGTAACGGAGTGAGCGGGCCGCGCATGTATTATGCAGGAACGCCGCGAGACTTTGCGACGTACTTCTCATCTATTCCTGACGCTGGTATTGTTTGGGTTGGTATTGCTTTCATTGATATCAAAAGACTGATTTTCTGATTGATAATAGCCAGGGTTGCTAATATCACTGTGATTTATCAAATAAAATCAGATTGTCTCCGAATGATACGAGTAACGGAGTGAGCGGGCCGCGCATTAATTATGCAAGAATGCTTGCAAATCTTTGAGACGGACATTTTATTTATTTTTGTAACAGTGATTTTAATACTTATTTTTTTATTAGAGGTGTGGGGCCTCCACTCCCCCGAAAAGTCCGGTAAAGATGGAAAAGCCATCTGCGGCCATCACCAGTAAGTCAATTAGGAAAAAAAGACTTATTTTATCAATGTAATAATGATGATTTTCACTTCAGATCACAATAAAGGAAGATCGTCTTATTCAGATCAGTAGCGATGAGATTTTGTGTTTTGTATTTGTGTGTTTGCGTAAGACAAATACTTATTGTTGGAACTTTTAGTTTCCAAAAGACAATCATAATAATTTGCTGCGTAGTATTTAAATTCTAATGACTTTAAAAATAAATAATATTTGTATGTAATAAATACAAGTCAAATATTGACTGAATGACCTTTATCCACCCTGTAAATACACGTTGCATACTTCCGTCACAATCGATTCCTGCGCTATTCACAGGATTTTAACCGTAAAGCTGTTATTATTAAATGCGAAAATTATACACCGAGGGACGTTTGTAAACAAACCATTTATAGAAGCTTGGATATTAAAAATTGTCACCATTATGTTACGTTACTCTATTCGACAAAACACAAAACTTTAGCAACTATGATAGTTAAAAAATACAAAATCTAATAATATCTCTAATATTTGAATTTTTAGATTTTTTGAGTGATAAAGTGGCTCAGTGTTATTGTTTTTTCAAACAAAGAATTGTATTCAACATTAAATATTACATAATACATTTACCAGAAGAATCTGATTTATTTTTTAGTATTTCAATGTTGTGTATTATAAAAATAAGGACATTTTAAACAACATTGATTCATTGATCATCAATTTAAATTAAATAAAATGATTACACAGTACATTTACGAGAAGAGTCTGTTTTATTTTTTATTATTTCAACACTCTGTATTATAAAAAACAACATTTCAAAGAAACATTCTGCCGAGCTGTTTTTTTTATGCAGTTTTTCAGTTTACACATTAGAAAATAATCTCTAAAACTGTACGTGTCACATCGGAACCTAAAATGAACGGTTAAACTGCAATAAAGTTAGATTCAGAGCGTTCTAGGACGTAATGGCAGCGTTCGGAGGTAGAAAACTTTCCGGACGATAATTACTGAAGTGTGGACGAAATGCCAATTCGTGATCGTCGCGCCAGAACTCAATTTAACAATTATCACCGGAGGAGACGGCACTATTCTCAGCTATAATTACTCGAATTACTTACTAACTATAATGCTTGCAAGCAAAATGGCTGTTCCAATACCTACGCTCCGTTCCTTTGTAGTTTCATCGCGGATCGAATGCGAATTATACTGTAGATCTAAGAGCCTGTTCAAAGGGTTAAACTTAACGCATCTAATGGTCGCGTCTTTTCTAAAAACGTTTCGCCCTCAGTGGTCCTACAAATACGTTTAAGTTGTTCAGTGCTATGTTCCTTACAATAATACGAGGAATATTTATTCAAGTAGTTTTATTTTAACTGAATACCTAAAAGATACCAGTCAAGGTTTCACCATAAATGTATATTTCTTAGCCTTATGTTTATTCTTTTTGTGATACACTAACCTAGGTTTCTTTGAAAACCTCCTATCAGTTCACAGAGTCGTCAGTTAAGAGCCTTTTTTGAATAACAAATATTATACATTTCTAAAAATGTAAATCAATTGCAAAATTAAATTAAGATCTCATAAGTATTCCTCAAAAGTTCTCAGTTTAAAGTATTAAAATTGGATAGGATAAAGTCTTTTAAACTATCAAAACCAAATTGAAATGCAATTTAAATTAAAATAAATTACAGTTGGTTTCATACATTTTTCTAGTTTGAAATTATAATGTGAAAAGAGCATCGTTCGCGAACTTTAAATTATAACTTAAAATTGAACGTCGGCTGCAGCTAACGTCTAATGTTTGGCAGAGGCATCCCCCATGCGAACAGGCAAAAGTTTCGCTAATTAATCGTAAGATTTTAATCATGCTACTGGCATAACGAATCATTATAGGCCGTTTAATTTCTTCTGCCCCTTCGCCTCCTTAGAACTAGTAGAGTGCCCAACTAGTTGCTCCCGAGAGAGACATTGTATTATTAAACAATAGTAGTGAATTCACTGCCTTGCAGTTTTCTTTTATGCCTAAATAGGCATAAATGCCTATAAAATTATAGGCATTGTAATTTACTTCAACGGCTGACCTTCTAGATATATTTTTTACTGCCCTCAAAAGCCTCATTTTTACAGAAATACTTTTGAGCACTAAAATAAACATAATCTTATTGTTCTAATTCTGTTTGTAAGTGCATATATATATGAAAGTCTCAAGGTATATGTATTTTTTAATAAGAAAAAAACTATTTTCCATTTGCAAGTTCAATCAAGAATAAAGTTGATTCTTTGAAATGAATTACTATACGCATAAATCGAGAAGTGCTTAAGCAGTATTTCCAAATAATTAAATGCGTCTTAATCTCTTAAAACCTATAATAATATAATTATGCTATGCTTTAAATTATTTCAAAGCAAACCACAGATACGCAAAGACGCTGTTTCAAACAGGAGTCTTCTCATATCTCGCTACTCGTGTGGCTACCCTAAAATAATGCATTATTGCAAAATTTTAATCAAGGGTATGAGGGAACATTATTAAATTATGCAACCTGTCGCATGCACTCGAGATTATAAATCTTCCGAGTTGGTTTAGGTAATTCCTAGTGGCTATAACTTTCAACTGTAATAAATGTGTCTACCCCAAGTTGCGCAAACACAGCGTGCATTTTGTATCATTTTCTTTACTACATAACAAAAATATATCATCATAATTAATGGATATTTTATTTTAATTAAAGACAAATAACTGGAACTGGTGGAACTATAAAAATATTGAAGTTTCAGCCTTTATAAAGTATTTTGTTTATTTTTCGTGATTAATAAAGTTCAAGACGTCAGACTAATAAAATCGTACACATACCTCTAACATAAAATTTTACGTCGAAAGTACTAAAACAAATAGAAGTCAACAACCCTTTTCCGGTGGCAGACTAGCTTTGTTTTAATAAAGAGCTTGCGGTATTAATGATCCAGTAGGGCATGATAAGCCCGTTATTACTTCAACAAGACCGCTCAGTCAATTTAGCGGACGTTCTTCAGAAGTGAGGAAGCGCAGACAGACGGTAATAAAGTTCGCTTTACGTGTTTCTGTAGTTTCCACGAATAAACTTAACCCCACAACGCCTCGTGGGGACCATTCCAAACCTCTTGCGCAAAAATAAAATTAAATTAAACCCGAGATCTTCGCGAATGAATCGCGCCGAATCGGCCTCGCGTCGGCCCAAGATCAAATAATTTCATGAAAATGAACCCCGGGCATATTTAATTAACTCGACCTCCCCTATTAAAGTGTACAAGAATTCCCCGGTTATACATTAGCATTCGTCAGGAATTTAATTCTCGCAGAATGAAAATATTTATTTACACTTTTTCGCATTAACATTCTATTTATCCCCACACATGGCTCTCAATGAAAGGGAGAGTAATTAATTTTTATTGGATTTCCTTTTCGCTAGAGAAGTTTTAATTACCGGATGCGCTGAACAGTGTTTTAAACCGTGTCGCTCAGTGGCACTGTTTGCTGCGGTCGTATTACGAGTCCCGTCCATCGGCAAATGTAAAATGGCTGATTACATAATTTATTATAGGCCGCTCATCGCTTTGTTTCGGCGCACAACGCTAACTCGCTATTTGTTTTGCGAATATCGAAACTTACACAGTTCGGTTGCCGGACCGGTCGATCCAATTTAATTCACTTAGCGGAAAACAGCAAACAACCGAACGTGATCGAACTTACGTCTAACGAGAGCAGATGCGTATAGAAATTAAGGTTTTATCTGTGCTAATCAGACATTAAGCGTACCTGTTAATAAATAGGTGGGCCAAATGAAACACGGTGGAGTTGGAGCTGAGAATTCAGTGGCAATAATAAATATGCATAGCGCGTCTATACGGCATCCTCTGTGATTAGTTGTGTGGGGGTGCCGGGTGCCCCCTCGACAGTGATACGGATAGGTGAGTGATAGCGAGGGGTTGAAGGCACTAAGGAACCCCCCAGCTAATAACGGTACGTGTGTCTGTTGTATCGGCGAATTTCTTGGATATTGCCAATATAGGGCGATCACGTGTGTTTTGTCTCCGACTCGTGTGACACACGACATAA
Organism: Glyphodes pyloalis; assembly: GCA_037074685.1. NCBI lineage: Eukaryota > Metazoa > Arthropoda > Insecta > Lepidoptera > Crambidae > Glyphodes > Glyphodes pyloalis. The sequence continues at coordinate 14,244,546 of JAYKKO010000013.1, forward strand.
ATAATAAATGACACATTGGCTTAGAAATTGTTCTGTTCTGAATGTCACACGAATTGATAGGCTTCCTACGCCTACTAGGAATTATATCTAATTTGAAATGTGATTGTTCGCTTTGTAATTTAATTTATTGGCGAGGCGACGCCTGAGAATTTAGAAAGACAAAGGCCCACACTTGTTTATACAAATATGTACGATAAGTGTTAACTCTTTTTGGGAAGGTTTATTTAATAGCATACTATTTTACTAAAATATTAAAATTTGAAAAATCTATTCTTGCCAGATAAAATGCATAGTTGGAATTAAAGAAACGAGTAGACACTTTACAGGGATATGAGTTACTCCACGACTAACCATTACTTTTTTATACACTATTTTATACTGTTCTCTCTATACATTATATTAGCTAATAAGTTACGTTGACGTTTTTCTTACAGAAAACCATAAAGATTCACTATACAAAGACATGTATGTGCACTTTATTGCCCTTGGTTCGAGATGCATTATATTTTGGAGTTATATGCTCCAGTGGGTCGTCTCCGTAGAAGAATTACTCCCAAGGTAAAGGGGAATCGAGGTCCTACTTAAACTGGTATATATAAACCAAGATTTACAGCACGCAAACATGTGCTTATTCACCACTGGGGAAGGGTGGTAGTTGCATGCACATTTTTGGCAGTTCAATATACCGAGCAGAGCTATATTCGGATCCACTTAGCCGCTTGAAAACGCGTAAAGATAAAAGCGCGACGTTTGATCTCGCTTATACGAGTATTTATATTATGAGGCACGTAAAATGTCCATCATTCGAATAAAACGGCATAATCACCAGGCGACAGTCGTTTCTTTAAAGTCATAAAATGTTTAAAGGACATATTTAAATCGTTAAAGTAATGTGAAACACACGTACGATAGGTACGCTTTATATTTCAATTTTATCATTAGTTCTTTGCTTGTTACTCATATAAAAAAAAGTTATATTACTCAACTAAGAAAGCTTGGTAAAAATAGAAAAATTGATAGTGACTTCAGTGGTGAAGGAATAAGCTTTTCCTTTTCGTTAAACAGCGAAACGATTAAGTTTTACATTATTTTAAACCTTATTTCTATAATGATAGATGTTAACTACATACACAAATATATAAATTAGGGCCTTAAGAAAGCAGAATCATAGCATAAACCATAGCTGCCAAAGATTTAGTTGTATTTATTTCCAACATTGATAATATTCCGTAATAGCTACCGTTAATAACGTTTACACTAACTCCTTATATATTACTGTTACAGTTATTGCTAATAAATAAATGATATAGATTACAGAACGACAGTCGGATTAACCGTGGCTACGTTGACCAGAAATCGGATTTTAGCTGGACTAGTCCGATTATGTATTGATATCGAGAATTGACATGCATCATTAAGGAACCAAAGCGATTATTTCTAAGGTGTTTCTTTAAGTGTTTGTAAAAACGATCATAACAGGAGTAACTTAATAACTGTGAACCTTTAGTAAGAGAACTGACTTTATTATGTACCAGTAAGATGGTATATAAAATGTACTAAAATTATCACACAAAACTGTTCTTACTTAAAACTACTTTACTACCGTTTTAGTTCATATTAGCGGTAATTTTCAACCAATGTACAACAAAATAATACCAATATTGTGTCTAGATTGCTCGCGTCACCGAAATCAAATTAGTAAGTCCGATACGGTCCTAAACAAATTTCAATTTTCAATTATTGCCCGTAGAAACCCCGGCCTCCCCAGCGGCCTACTGACTTATTGCACGGACGCCTCAATAATGTATTCAGAATAATTGTTCGTACAGGTCCGATTGAATTCGTCCCCCAAGAGATAGAAAGTTTTGACTTATTGCATTACAACTTCGCCGATTACGCGGCCCGAAAACGAAATCAGTCGATGTGGAATAGACAAATGACAACAGTGGTCCGGGTGTATCGACTTTTGTTTCTTTTTGTCGATTGTCGTTTACTAATGTTGACATTTATAACTTCTTCTCACAAATAAGATTAAAAAACCCGCATTTCATTATATTAAGTACTGCGTTTGATTTTGAGAATCATGTTCATCCGTTTTTTGATTCTCTAAATTAGATTGCAACTTGAATTATGAAAAACAAACATTCTTCATTTATTAAATTATATTTTCTTATTTGTGGAACTTACCGTGAGTCATATTTCACTGAATGAAAACACTACAAACGTTGTCTGTCTTACTTATTAACATGACGACTAGAAGATGTATCCAAAATTATTCGTACAGTAGGTACCAATTGGAATATGTCCCCCCCACAAATTTTTACTTTTGACCTATTGCATTACAACTTCGTCGATTACGGGCCATATTACGTAGGTAGACAAATGAAGACTCTGTTCTGAGCCGATTCGTTGTTTGTCTTTGTCATTCGTCATTTGTTCGTTTTTTGTCATTTTCAATCTTATCTTTCTAGTCAGATTCAACAATTTCCCCCTTATTAGTAAGGGGAAAATGCACAGGATTGATTTTACAATAGGATCGTTATTTGTGTGACGTTATATTTACAAATTACAAAATAAAAAGATTTTTTGCCTGGGTAAACAAATTTTGAACGTGTGAACTTCAACTGTCCATCAATGTAAGAAGAAAAGTACTACGACGATCTCATTAGCATATAATTTCCGTTTTCTAGAAAGGCTTTCTTCTCGCTCTGAATTCCCTTTCTTATAAGCAACAGTCTCACTTCATGTTTAAGTTTTTTATAATTGGAAATTCGGTTATGATTAAAACTGTCTTATTATTAGTTAAACGCCCGATTCTTCTGTAGGTACCGCATCATAGCAATTAGTTGTCAAAACCATAATTAAATATAAATATAATATAAATATTGGACTTGTGATACAGAAATCAGAAACAACGACGGTACCACAACACCCAGACCCGAGACAATATAGAAATGTTCGTTTCCCATATTGACCCGACCGGGGATCGAACCAGGAACCTCAGAGATGGCGCGACGCCAAAGTCTGGCCCGCTCGCCTCTCGGCTATGGAGGTCGTCAAAATTATTGATTGATATCACTAGAACACCTCAAATTGCTAACACAGCCACCAATTCTCACCACAAATCAGTCGACGAAAACACTTGCTACGTCACGCTTCTTATTGATTTCTCGTGCAATAAAAGAATGGCTCCGACCTTAGCCTCCCCATATACTTTTTCCAGTTCAATGAGCATAAATTGCAATAGGATTCCACGCAGGATGCCCCCGAATATTTCTTCCAAACCGTCACCACTCTCGTGGAGAAAGGTGTAGAAATTTACCTGAAACCCTCATGGGCTATCGGTAAACATTAAAATATTTATTTTTCAATAAACCTTTAGCTGGGGTGATTTCGGGACCTCACTGATTTGCTTTCTCACGGGCGAATGGACGTAATCCCAATAAACCACGTTATACGGAGCTAATAATATAACTGGGACAAGCTCGAACAAGACGCGACGTAGTTTGTGTAGTTTTTTTAGACAAAAGCTGTAAATCTAAAAATACATCACTTTGATGTTCGATTTTTTTTCATTTTAAGAATTTTCGCGTTTTGCACAATTGTTTATAGTATAGTATTGTATTTGATAACAGTTACTCGTAGGTTCGACTTGAAGTATACAAATATCTACCACTAGTCATACCTGATTATTTTTTTTAAAATATGTATGCGAGCAACAACTGTTAAATCAGTTTTTGAAAGTTTAGACGGTGGACGCTCGAATTTCATAAACAAAACTTAGCACATTTAAACTAAAGTAAAACATATTATTTTAGACAAATAAATGCAAATACAAGAAATATGATTGATTTTGTAATATTTTTTGTTCAAATAACCAATGAACTAATGATGCCTTTTTCAGACGGAATGAAGTTGAGCGCGAACACGAAATCCTATGATTGAAGTTTACGTTGAGTTCCGTTTGCTTAAGATTTCACGCAAATTATTCTGGGAGAGCTACACAGAAATTCAGAAAACATTTTCACTGTACATAAACGAGTATCTGACAAATTACAAGCAAATAACTTTGTACATAAATAAAACGTTATCGAGGACTTGAGTTTCCGTTAGGCTGGAGAATTCATCGTTTTTCCTAAGCGGTAAGCAAACAATCTTTTTCTACCTGTTTAATTCCGTTATCCTGTGCGTCTCAAATCACCGGAGTATAAAGGCAAACAGATTCAAAGCAACATATTGGAAGAGAGACCCTGCTCATTCAGACGACAATATGAAACCAATAGTTATATCGGCGTCTGCCGCTTCGATGAATGCTTACGCAAACAAGCAATAACAAGTGGCCGTATAAAATAACAACAGAAGCGGTGTCTTCAATGTAGCAGTCGGTGCAAGAGAAACAGGTAGCAATATCAGGGATATCCATAGTCGACACCGGTGATATCAATAACCGAACCAAGATAGGGGAACCACGCGCGTGCTTCCTAGGGATTGGAAACGATTACCGCACTCGATTGCTACCCTTGCAAAGGCTTACTATCGTATGTCTTCACTTTTATTAATGAATAATAATATAAAAGTATTCATAAATAAATATGCATGAATTTGTAGTTAACCTCTTCAATCCCGTTGATGAAATATCTCAGAAATCGTTATTCACAGTTCGAACGCGCACGAACTTTACTTGGTAATTATCCTCGAGCGCAATGTAAATATGGAAATAAACAGCTCATTTGATTTCGCAATAAAACATCGCTTCGTTCAAAGTAGCGCAATATTAAAAACGGATCCAATCCAGCGTGGACACGCTCCGGTGATCAATAAGCACTTTAAATAATACGCAATAAAGTTCAATCTCTGATAATAGTGTTTCGAATATTCCGTTCCCCCGAGCACGATGTCCCATTAACGGAGTAAAGAAAATCTGCGATCTCGAGAGATTGAAAATCAAACAATGCGAACGCTCGTAACATAATACCATTCGTTATTAAGACACAAATGTGGCATTAGAGGGAAATAAGCCAAAGGCGAAAGTTGCTTGAAACCCGAGGGGTGAAGGCGACACAGAAAATGTTTATAGAGAGAACAGGGTAAGGGGGTAATGTTCGTAATAAAATTTTATACACCTTAATATTTCGCCGAACGATGAGTCGAGGCGTGTGTGAAATTATGTACCTACAGCGTGGTGACGGAATTTACAGCTCTCCCCGAGAAGCGAAAAGTGCACTTCTTATTACGCCGGGTAAACACAGAGTTTCTTGCTTATTGCATTTACTCTTCTTATTATTTTAAAAACCAAACTGTTTGGTAGATTTTTCGCTTTTCAAGATAAAAGTATTTCAATAGCGTTGAAGTTAAAGTTGAACATAGTTAGGTATTTTATTTGACTCTCCAAAAAAATAATAAAATTGCAGGTATTTGTAGTCCAACGTCGGAAGTGTTATCGTTAGAGAGCGATAACTCGAGATAACCTTCAGAAAATACAATATTATTTTTGGAATTATTTCTTAAGTCAGTAAGCTTTTGGTTAATGCACCTCGATGGGTGATCATGACGTGTTGGCGCAGGGTATTGGGTAAACAAACATCTCGAGCGAGACTCACTCCGTTCCGCATAGACACCATTTCACTCTTGAGATAATTTATGTAAATGAAATTCACATTACCCTGTTTCGTATCCGAAGCCGAGCACGCGCCCTGACATGTTTTCAGAGCATGTTTATTGCTGTGTTTTGTCTTTATTATCTCATCTCTCCCGTCACTACTTCCAACTCGTGTGTCGTCGCCCCGCCGCCGTATTTCATAATTTTTCCCGCTCTCGCCCGAGAATTCGTTTTTATCACGCGCTAAAAGCTATCTGATATACATACATTCTAGTTCAAATACAAGCGGCGTTATTAAAATACATTTCAATTTAGCGGCGCCGGAGAGTAACTTTGTTCTCTCTCTAAAAGCGGACGCTAAACGCATAATACTCAGCGAAGATTGAAAAACTTAATAAACTCCACAAAGCGATAACAGAAACTAGAAACCGGTTTTATGAGTGCTTTACGAAAAACGCTTCTAACACCGCAGAGCATTTTCTAAATTACCATCGGGAACCTAATAAAGCTGCGAAAGTTTTAAGAGCGCGTTTCGTAAAAATACGGTGTCGCAGAAGTTTTCTTTATTAGTTTCCCCCTTTAATCCGGCCAGGCGATTCCCAATGTCTTTATGGCGAATTTTCAATCTGAGTCTGGGCGCAAGCCAATAAGAAATCAACTATTTGTTCCCTGATTCCCGTGCATCAGTTGAAGGGGAGACTCGTTCTTTACGACTTCTTTTACGATTGGAGGTGCATTCGGAATTAGTCCCGGGCCCGGAGAGCCTTTCCGTGTCTCCAAGACGAACGCTAAAAGGATTACAATGACTGAGTTTGCCTTAAATCTGAAACTTCAACTTTTTATTGCATATTCGTTACCCCTTCAAATTTTATTTCGAAGTACGTCAGAGTGGTAACGTTAACTTGAATTGCTCAGATTCGACATGAAGGATACTTTGAGCCGCAATGAAGCGAATAATACCTGCCTTTAAATCACTGAAGTTTTCCCAACATAGACGAGAATGTTTCCGATATTGTTAACTTTTCCTCTGAACATTTTTCCGCCGTTTTAAACGCAATCGAACGAATCTGAGACTCATTGTACATACACGAACTTTTAAGACTAGATTTTATTGCAGAGTAATTTTGTCATAGGTAAACATTTTCACATTCAGAAAGTTATAGGAGTATTTATTCTTTAAAAGAAAAAGTGTTTCTTGAGTCGGTTTAGTTAGTTAGTTTTTTCCAATGTAAAACCAAGAGTCTAAGGTTCGATCCCCACCTAAGACAAATATTATCATTAAGAAGATTTATTTTGGATAATTATATTTTTGGGTTAAAGTATATATTGTGGTTCCACCTGTTGATTATGGTTTTCATAATCCAGTTAAACACAGCAGTCGGCCGTTTTTTCGTCATTTTCACTAATTCTTCGCTTTTATTGTTCACAACGTGATGTGACATATTTTATTTTTATTTATTTAATAGATTTAACAACAATTGTTACAATCATACATGGAAATAGTTTACAGTAGATCATTTTAAGCTTAATGCACAATTAATTAAAAGTAAACACCACATCTACATATCAGAAAAAAAAAACTTAACCTAAAGTAAAATATTACATTTAAACTAAACAAAATACAAATATAAATTACCGAAAACATTCCTCGATAAATGGACTATTCAAAACAAAATTATTTTTTCAATCCGTACCTACCAGTAGTTCCTGAGATTAGCGCGCTCAAACAAACAAACAAACAAAGATATCAGCTTTATAATATTAGTAATAGATTAGCTAAGTACTTAATTTGAGATCTAATCAATGTATCAGAACAGATATTTTCTGATATTTTTTGATATAGGTACTTTGATTCAATAGGCACATTAATATTATATTTTTAATGTTACAAAAAAAAATTAAAACTATGAAATGCGTTATAGATACGAGTATATTAGGAACAGAAAAATTGCATCTCCCCTTGCGGTGCGGGTATTGAACCCACGATTGTTTCTAATATTTAAAGTTCGCTAGTACGTAAGTACTCGTACTATAAAAATAAAAAAGCGTTATAGAGAATATCACAAACACAAATCAATTATATATTGATTTATTTAATTGGGTGCAGTATTGACAACATTATTACTGTCTTACGTATAAAGCATAATGCAGTCATAAATTGATCAGTTGACATGATAGTTATGGTTTCATTAACTTGTCATTGAATTAAATTGCAACGTATCCAGTGTATTATTTTATTAACGTCTATTATTTATGTGAAATAACCATTACCTAATGAAATACCATCCTATTAATTATCTTTCCATTCCTGGAGGCCTACTCCCGAAAACGAAAAAGAACTTTCGGATCGAAACGAAGAATCAACGAACTTCGGATTTAAGACCTACTCCCCACGCTTGTCGTATACGAACAAGTAGATCCTCATTCTTGCGGATCCATAGACAAACCATCGGACGTGCCGTGGAGGGATATTTAGTGATGCATTCCGAACGGTAAACTTCGAAAAATCGGTAATACAGAATGATTTTGTTTTAAAGCAGTAGAAAAAGCTCTAAAATTAAGGATTTATCCCTTTTTTGTTTAATTAACACTACATTAAGTACCAATAATTTTTTAATGCCTAGTATTGACTAAATCGTGGTAATTATTTTATTCATAAAACATATTAAAATTTACTCTATGGCTATCGAAAAGTGATCCCAAATAAAGTTGCCAACATGTTACAACTCTGTTCAAATATGGTACAAAAATAAAATTTATGTACACATTGGACTGTGTACTGTCCTCATGTATGGTTTCAGAAATGATAGACGAAATTCCGCTGGGTGAGAATGTGGTTCCAACAAGACGGTGCCCCGCTACATTATCACCGGGATGTGAGGCCCGGTCTCGTGGCCCACTCGTACGCCTGTCCGTACCTCAGTCGATGTTCTTTATTGAATTTAAGTGACGTGTTTATCAGGCGCAATACGTCATACTTATCGCGTGAGACGATAAAAAATTCTATACCGTTGATTGGGTGATAATCCACCGTACTAATTTCAGCCAATCAGCAGTTGACGTTATTTTTTTTTGACACTTCATAAAATCGCGATAAAATTTACTCTCGCGGCGCATGCCTCTATGTCAGCGAATCGAACACTGTTGAAGTGTTAAACGAAAAAAAAAATCGGTTTACACATTTACAATTAGGACCTTTTCCTACATTCGTGATTGAAATTATTTTCCTGCATTCGTGATTAATATTTCTACATAAGTAATCTGTAAAATTGATTATCCAGATTTGTTTAAAATTAAAGTCATTGATTTATAAAAACTGTCTTCATGTGTAGTGACAAAATTTTTAATTATTTTTGGCAACACCAAGATTTTTTCTGACAAGTGACAGATTTGAAAGTTTTCGCTGTTCAGTAAACTTTGAATCAAATAATTTTTTGCTTTTTCTTCCTTGTAAATTTTTGGCAAGTATGAATTGTTAAAATAATAATATTTACTTACTGTTTAATAATTGATGAATTACTTCTGAGTTCTAGATTTTTCACAGTGTTAATAGGTGCAATTTTTCTTGGATTTGTCCAACAAAGTTAGCTGGTTGGAGTACGCAACTTAGATTCTTGTGATTTTATGTTTCAGTATTCAATGACTGCGACAGTATGCTAAGTAAAGGCGTTACTAGATTTTTTAACATCTCATAAGGAGTTGGCCCGTGGATATCTCACAGCGTGGAGGGTCGGGCACGCTCTAAGCGACTATGGGAGGATATTTCGATGCAGCTAAATAGTATGGGGGTGCCATTAAAACAGTCCAGCAATGGAAAAAGGTAACACGTTCTTTTAGGCGATTAGACTTAATGTGTGTGTTTTCAAAATTACATTGCACTAAGTGTGTAGTGTACTTATTGTTTCTTCACTCATCAAAAAAAACTATTTGACTTAGTCTAAAGTGGATACACATCAATATGTTAGACACTGCTACCGTAACAAATCTATTGAGTTTTTTACTGGTATCTTCTCGGTAGATATAAGTTTTGAACCACATTGCATTGTATTCAGTGACAATTCAAAAGTATTATGTTATGTAACCCTTGAATAAAGAAATATTTGACTTGACTTGCAGTATGTATTGAAAGGAAGAAAGAAAGAAAGAATTGCAAACTCGAGGAATTTATTTTATTATTTTTTTTATTTTACAGTTTCAAGGCCAATACTGCGACAATACACTCATCCCATGGTGCTACATAATGATGAATGAAAGCAAATATTAAACATGGAGAGGGAAAAACACAACACCTTGAGTGTAACATTAGGTTAATTACAACATCTTAATCGAACACTAACAGAAATAAATAAAATAATTTAAAAAGTACATTCTTTTTTATTTATGTTTTGAAACAATCACTCTTGTTGCCTGAAACAATAGAAAAATACATTTACTAAGAATCAAACATTTAAAGCTATAATTTTCCTCACATTGTAAAACAATATATATGTATATGTTATAATCATTTGATAAAAAGCATCCTTACAATCTATGAAGATTGTCATGACATTTTAGATTGATATAATTTAACACTCGGAGGTGAACATTGATTCATAGTAAACACAAGCATAATTATGTACTTGTAGGAAAAAGAAAGTTAATAGCCAATTTCAGTGAATACACTTTCTACTCACCTTTCCTTCAATTTCCTAACTATTTTATTACTATGTAAACTAATTTGATTACTGGTTTTGTTCGTGATAAGGACACAGACAAGTGAAACATTATTTAAGTATATGTTTTATTGCGCAAATTAACACTGAACTTACCTAATAACATAGCATCAGTATCATCTGTATTGTTGGTAAGGTTTTCTAAATACTCTAATGTTTTCTATTAAAAAACCTTTCTTCCTGATGCATAGGCTTTACTATAGAGATATGGGTGCACTCAATGCATCCACAGATGTCAGGTAGGTCATACATTGCATAGAACCTGAAATATTATGTTAAGCCATGATTAAAAACCATTGGCTAAGTACAAAAACACCCTTTACCACATTAAAGTACAACAAAGTGTAGAGATAAACAGGTTCATTTATTCATTAGCTTAATTAAATGAACCAAGTTATGTACTAAATAATCACTTCTTTTTTATGATTGGATATAATTATAGTTATTTGTATATGTATCTGTAAGTATGAATATTTGTTACTCTTTCTTTTCACTTTAAAAATAGATAATACCTATGTATGATTGAAATTTTGTAGCTAGATTATAAGTAAGTAGGTATATTATAGCAACAAATATGATATTTTTTATCGTCAAGTAGGTAACTTCTACCAAGTCGCGGGCTACAGAAAATATTCTAGTCATGAAAATTGTAGGTATAACTGGACTTACCTTGGTCACGGGATCTATTCCAGAAGCTGGTTTTTTAGGGACAAACGGGTTTAGTTCTTTACACAACTCTTCGAAAACACTGTGATTTAGCCGATAACTTCGAATGAATTCACCGTCTGGAATTCTTTTGGTGAAGAATATTTGCCGCAGTTGGCGACGTTTCCGACTTCGCTCGGCTTTTTCTACACGTAAGACGTCCTCGTATAATTAATATCGAGCCATGGTGATACACTAATCTTAATTTATTATCCTCACCGGACTCCAAACGATAAGAAAATGTTGTCGTAAGATTTGACGTTTAGATAAGGAGGCCTACTCCCGAAAACGAAAAAGAACTTTCGGATCGAAACGAAGAATCAACGAACTTCGGATTTAAGACCTACTCCCCACGCTTGTCGTATACGAACAAGTAGATCCTCATTCTTGCGGATCCATAGACAAACCATCGGACGTGCCGTGGAGGGATATTTAGTGATGCATTCCGAACGGTAAACTGCGAAAAATCGGTAATACAGAATGATTTTGTTTTAAAGCAGTAGAAAACGCTCTAAAATTAAGGATTTATCCCTTTTTTGTTTAATTAACACTACATTAAGTACCAATATTTTTTGAATGCCTAGTATTGACTAAATCGTGGTAATTATTTTATTCATAAAACATATTAAAATTTACTCTATGGCTATCGAAAAGTGATCCCAAATAAAGTTGCCAACATGTTACAACTCTGTTCAAATATGGTACAAAAATAAAATTTATGTACACATTGGACTGTGTACTGTCCTCATGTATGGTTTCAGAAATGATAGACGAAATTCCGCTGGGTGAGAATGTGGTTACAACAAGACGGTGCCCCGCTACATTATCATCGGGATGTGAGGCCCGGTCTCGTGGCCCACTCGTACGCCTGTCCGTACCTCAGTCGATGTTCTTTATTGAAATTAAGTGACGTGTTTATCAGGTCTAGCATGCGCAATACGTCATATTTATCGCGTGAGACGATAAAAAATTATATACCGTTGATTAGGTGATAATCCACCGTACTAATTTCAGCCAATCAGCAGTTGACGTTATTTATTTTGACACTTCATAAAATCGCGATAAAATTTACTCTCGCGGCGCATGCTAGGCCTCTATGTCAGCGAATCGAACACTGTTGAAGTGTTAAACGAAAAAAAAAATCGGTTTACACATTTACAATTCGGACCTTTTCCTACATTCGTGATTGAAATTCTTTTCCTGCATTCGTGATTAATATTTCTACATATGTAATCTGATTTATAAAAACTGTGTTCATGTGTAGTGACAAATTTTTTAATTATTTTTGGCAACACCAAGATTTTTTCTGACAAGTGACAGATTTGAAAGTTTTCGCTGTTGAGTAAACTTTGAATCAAATCATTTTTTGCTTTTTCTTCCTTGTAAATTTTTGGCAAGTATGAATTGTTAAAATAATAATATTTACTTACTGTTTAATAATTGATGAATTACTTCTGAGTTCTAGATTTTTCACAGTGTTAATAGGTGCAATTTTTCTTGGATTTGTCAACAAAGTTATACGCAACTTAGATTCTTGTGATTTTATGTTTCAGTATTCAATGACTGCGACAGTATGCCAAGTAAAGGCGTTACTAGATTTTTTAACATCTCATAAGGAGTTGGCCCGTGCATATCTCCACAGCGTGGAGGGTCGGGCACGCTCTAAGCGACTATGGGAGGATATTTCGATGCAGCTAAATAGTATGGGGGTGCCATTAAAACAGTCCAGCAATGGAAAAAGGTAACACGTTCTTTTAGGCGATTAGACTTAATGTGTGTGTTTTCAAAATTACATTGCACTAAGTGTGTAGTGTACTTAATGTTTCTTCACTCATCAAAAAAAACTATTTGACTTAGACTAAAGTGGATACACATCAATATGTTAGACACTGCTACCGTAACAAATCTATTGAGTTTCTTACTGGTATCTTCTCGGTAGAAGTTCTGAACCACATTGCATTGTATTCAGTGACAATTCAAAAGTATTATGTTATGTAACCCTTGAATAAAGAAATATTTGACTTGACTTGCAGTATGTATTGAAAGGAAGAAAGAAATAAAGAATTGCAAACTCGAGGAATTTATTTTATTATTTTTTTTATTTTACAGTTTCGAGGCCAATACTGCGACAATACACTCATCCCATGGTGCTACATAATTATGAACGAAAGCAAATATTAAACATGGAGAGGGAAAAACACAACACCTTGAGTGTAACATTAGGTTAATTACAACATCTTAATCGAACACTAACAGAAATAAATAAAATAATTTAAATAGTACATTCTTTTTTATTTATGTTTTGAAACAATCACTCTTGTTGCCTGAAACAATAGAAAAATACATTTACAAAGAATCAAAATCAAACATTTAAAGCTATAATTTTCCTCACATTGTAAAACAATACATATATGTTATAATCATTTGATGAAAAGCATCCTTACAATCTATGAAGATTGTCATGACATTTTAGATTGATATTATTTAACACTCGGAGGTGAACATTGATTCATAGTAAACACAAGCATAATTATGTACTTGTAGGAAAAAGAAAGTTAATAGCCAATTTCAGTGGATACACTTCCTACTCACCTTTCCTTCAATTTCCTAACTATTTTATTACTATGTAAAATAATTTGATTACTGGTTTTGTTTGTGATAAGGACACAGACAAGTGAAACATTATTTAAGTATATGTTTTATTGCGCAAATTAACACTGAACTTACCCAATAACATAGCATCAGTCTCATCTGTATTGTTGGCAAGGTTTTCTAAATACTCTAATGTTTTCTATTAAAAAACCTTTCTTCCTGATGCATAGGCTTTACTAGAGATATGGGTGCAGTCAATGCATCCACAGATACCAGGTAGGTCATACATTGCATAGAACCTGAAATATTATGTTAAGCCATGATTAAAAACCATTGGCTAAGTACAAAAACACCCTTTACCACATTAAAGTACAACAAAGTGTAGAGATAAACAGGTTCATTTATTCATTAGCTTAATTAAATGAACCAAGTTATGTACTAAATAATCTCTTTTATGATTGGATATAATTATAGTTATTTGTATATCGAGGGTTCCCTGGTCAAACCCGATAAGTGACAAAAATTGAGAATTTTAGTTATAAATGCAGTTAAGATGCACTTTTTTTGCTCTATCTAATGGTATATTCCAATAAGCCGAGTTTCAATTTATCACAAAGATACGCTTCACTAAGAACCCAATAAGTGCTACTTTTTTCGTTTTGACCAATACATAAACAATATAAGTCTACTTAAAGGAAACTTTTTAGAATTTAATTAGATAAAGAACCCAATAATGAATATTTATTGGGTTTTAGGACAAATATATTTTAGGAAATTAAACTAAGTGACTTAAGGTAAGACAAGTTATTTGCACTTATTGGGTTTTTATACCAGGGAAATTCTGAAAGCATGAAGTTTTACTTAAAACTAAAATCCATCAACACATTTTGTTGGGTTTTACTATTATAATATTAAGTATGCAAACAAATTTAATCATTAAGCTAAAACCCAATAAGTACTACTTATAGTGTTTTACTTCAAGCCAATATTGGAAATGACATATGAAAACCATACTTATCGGACTCGCACGAGCAGATATCAACATTGGACTGTAATTTTATTTGGGGAAGAACCCAATAAGTAGATATAACAGTAGACATAATATTAGACAGGTGGCGACAGGATCGCGAGCGTTGACCTTCGTTTGATTGCATTGCGCGTAATTTTGACAAAATAATTATACTTTCCGTTTATTGAAACGAAATAGCATCATCTAGACTCCGGAATAGGGAACTTATTGGGTTTTACCTCTAACCAATTTAGGTTACAATATTTACGTACTTAGAAATATTTTTAATGGAAGGATAGTTATTGGGTTTCACGTCTTATTTTTTATTTTTGTTTTACATACTTATAATTACAAGGTTTTGAAATAATTTTACACTTTTTACGTATGAATAAGAGGATGTTTTCCCAAACCTCAGCATAGTGTTCCCTTAGAAAATAAAAATATCAGCATTGATGTGCAGATTCATATCAATGGTACTATTGTTTGCATGGCTTAAATTTAAATATATTTTTTGAAAGTATTTATTGACACCATTATGCAATTTTTTTATTTATTCCTTTATTTATTCGCTCTAAATACGTTTTTAATCGGAATTTGGTCAATTTTACTGTACCTATGTTCGTGGCATATTGTTCTGCTTTCTCCTCGCAAGATTATCTTTGGCGCAAATACAAATTACTCGTCAAAACTTGATTAGTCACAAAAAGATATTGCCACGCAGATGAATAGTATCATCAAGCATATTTTTTTTGGTGACAGACACATGTAATTTTTTTAAATCATGTTATATACATATAATGTGATTGTGCCAATATGATGTTTATTGGTAACTTTTTTATTTCCAAGATTCAGATGTAATTTTTTTTTTATATAAAACGCGGTGTATTGTCTCCTTCCAACCGAATGGTAAGCAAGAGAGGAACCCACATCACGATGACAACGGATTTGATTTCGTAATATCCAATCCGTTAGCATCGCCATACTGGCCTGCATGATCTTTCTTCACGCACCTTTTGAAGGAATTCATTGGACGGAGGAAACACATGAGCCATTTTTTAATGGTACGTCAAAGATTAGAGTTATCAAACTTTTTGGTTCGCGATGGAATATTTTCCACGGTGAAGCGATAACATCGTTGGCCGGCTCTTTTAATTTTGTAAAGGAAAAGGGAAGGCGAAATAAGAGCAAACACTTCCTCTAAACACTCACCGAGATAAAAAATAAAAGACAGTCAATAAACCAATGTCTCTACGAAGTTGAAGAGGATCAAGGTTCTCAGTAACGTCTTCAACATTAATAATGCGCACAGCCCTTTGCTGTAACCAATCAAGACTATCCATAAGGTATTGGGCGGAACCGTCCCAGAGATACAAGCAGTAGTCAGTCCAGACAGGACTTGACTTGAGTCTTGTATAAAAGATAAAGCTGGTCCGGCGTGAGAAAACAACGCACTCTATTCAGAATCCCCTGTTTTTTGGATGCTAATGAGATGAAACTCTCCATATACTGATCTTGATTAAGGTTGCAGCGGATATCCATGCCAAGCATGCTAAGGCTGTTACGCAGGCAGAGGGGAGTGCCCTGATGAATGGGAAGCGGAATGAATTGGGATGTTTTTGTCGAAAATGCGCACTCTTGGGTTTTCTTGGCATTGAACTGGACCTGGTTATTTGAACCCTATTGGCTCATGAGGCTCAACAACCAATCCTGTTCAACGACAAAATTTTCCCGTACCTCCTCCATTACTGCGCTGTGATTTGACCGTACTGTGATCAGCATAGAAATGTATGTTTCCAAGCAGTGGCATATCATTTATATGAAGAAGGAAGAGGGTGGGCGATAAATAAGTATAAACTGCTCGTGTCCGTCAGACACTATGTGAATTCTACGTCACGCAGAAAGCCGAAAATCCAGTCACAAAGCCGTGTGGGTAGTTCATATGCCGTAAGCTTGGAAAAAAGAGCTTTGTGCCAGACCCAATCAAATGCCTCGGCAATTGTCTCCCCCCTGAGATGCATCACATACGCTAGAAGATCAACCGTCGATTGTTTCGGCCTAAAGCCGTGTTGGAGATCGTTAATTAAGGAGTGATCCTCTAGGTAGTAGACCAACCGGTTATATTGATCCGTTCCATGACTTTGAACAGCACTGAGGTCATGGTAATAAGGCGGTAGTTTGATGGGCCTAATCGGTCGAAAACTATGTACACGAAACAAATCATTCCCGAAGAAAATCATTGCTGAATAGAACATTAAATTAAAATTATCCTTAAAATTTAAACAATAAATAAGTACAGTATATAAAAAGAGTATAAAAGTAAGTAATAACCTAATGCAAACATAATTACAATTGATTTTTGCTTGGAATTGATAAAAACTTAAGTGATTAAATCGTTTTTTTCTCTCAGGTGAAACCCAATAAGTCGGTACCCTTTACCAAGAAAAAAATTTTTACAGAAAAAATGTAACCATTAGAAATAAAATAAATAAGAAAACCAAATCTTTATGAAATATCATTACTAATTAAACTCAAAATTGTGGACATTTACTTATTAAAATGCACTTTTACTGTTTACAAACCTTTAACATCGATTATCTCAGAAGTATGTTTTTGACACTTATCGGGTTTGACCAGGGAACCCTCGATATATGTATCTGTAAGTATGAATATTTGTTACTCTTTCTTTTCACTTTAAAAATAGATAATACCTATGTATGAATGACATTTTGTAGCTAGATTATAAGTAAGTAGGTATATTATAGCAACAAATATGATATTTTTTATCGTCAAGTAACTTCTACCAAGTCGCACAGTCTACAGAAAATATTCTAGTCATGAAAATTGTAGGTAATTGTATAACTGGACTTACCTTGGTCACGGGATCTATTCCAGAAGCTGTTTTTTTTAGGGAGAAACGGGTTTAGTTCTTCACACAACTCTTCGAAAACACTGTGATTTAGCCGATACCTAACTTCGAATGAATTCACCGTCTGGAATTCTTTTGATGAAGAATATTTTCCGCAGTTGGCGACGTTTCCGACTTCGCTCGGCTTTTTCTACACGTAAGACGTCCTCGTATAATTAATATCGAGCCATGGTGATACACTAATCTTAATTTATTATCCTCACCGGACTCCAAACGATAAGAAAATGTTGTCGTAAGATTTGACGTTTAGATCAGAACGGACGACGAAAACTTAGACGTCAAATTGCACTCGGGAGTAGCTCATTCGAACGGATAAGTGTCAAAAACACCAATAGTTCGGAGGGAATCGAATACGCCGGATTCGAAAGCTTTGAAGAGTAGCAAAAGTCGCCGAACGTTGCGGATCCGTCGTCCGCAACGTTCGTTTCGTTTTCGGGAGTAGGCCTCCAGAACGGACGACGAAAACTTAGACGTCAAATTGCACTCGGGAGTAGCTCATTCGAACGGATAAGTGTCAAAAACACCAATAGTTCGGAGGGAATCGAATACGCCGAATTCGAAAGCTTTGAAGAGTAGCAAAAGTCGCCGAACGTTGCGGATCCGTCGTCCGCAACGTTCGTTTCGTTTTCGGGAGTAGGCCTCCTGATTAGAACTTTCGATAAAATTATGGCACTATATTAAAACTTCAATTGCATAATACTCGTAAACCTTTTCACTATTAATAATAGATAGTGTCTTTAAGTCATAAAATAAAATGTGACTTATTATTTAAAAATTAGCTCGTAAAGAGGGCTCGGGTGAGATGAAGCCACATTAATACGGTTCCCAGTAACTTTTACGACATTCCTGTAATCGCCTAGTTCCATCGAGGCCGCTTAGTAAGAGACCACTTCAGTATAAACTTGCTTTGATGCCCTTTAATCTTTGTTATGGATTTTCACTTTTCTGACCACGTTATTTGGTACAGATTTCTATGGACAAATTTTTTGGAAAGTTTCCTTTGTAGACATAGTGAAAAGAAATAATATGTGGATTTGTTTAGCATTTAAAGGTTTAGCGTTAAAAAAGAAAGCTCAAAACTATGAAATGGCCAACAAATATGCCCGACATAGAAGTGCCTTTTCTTTCCGTTTATTGATGAATCCCAAAGCGATTTAGGACTTGCATACAATCTGACGTACAAATCAAATCGGTAATGCCGTTTAAACAAGAACAGGTGATAATAATACAAAACCACGTTATATGTGCGAAAAATTGATATCTATACTAATATTATAAGGAGGAAAGATTTTTACCTATTTTTGTATGTTTGTAATGAATAGACTCAAAAAGTACTGGGCCGATTTAAAAAAATCTTTTACCAATAGAATGCTACATTTTTCCAAATTTGACATAGGCTACAAAATTAGGGATCCTTGGAAAAATTTGAAAAATTTCAACAGAAAAGCGGGAAAAATTCTCTAAGGCTAAACGAAGTTCGCCGGGACCGTTAGTTAATAAATAAAGTAGTAAAATTGCTAAACTAACAACTGTTCTTTTAAAAATGAATGTCCAAGCAAGCGTTTTCGTAAACCTCTCTGACGCGTTCATCAAACCAATTGAGATTGCACTTGCATAAAAGACGTTTAAGATGAGATGCGGGACGTTGATTCTCCGTCATAGCCGCAACCGTATCCTCAAATAGTATTTGAGAAGTTTCCCGCTGAAGCAAATTATCCCGCTTATAATACTAGATTTCAGTCACGATCCGGCATACTCGGTTACTGACGATGCGAGTCGAACCGAGTTTCGAGTTAATCGCGACACGTGTTCAGGTAATCTGCGGACTGTATTGATGTTCTTAAACGTACCGTTCGAGATTACTCGAGCGTTGCGCACTGAGGATTAGAAAAGCCTTAAGACGAAATTAGTTTCGCGTTTAATGTGTTAAGTTGCGAAGGCAATTGAGATTCGATTTCGTTTTATTATTGTCAACGTTTTCTGCTTATTATTTAAAGTGAGCACTGTTTTTCTGAACGTCTTAACACGAAATATCAGGAAGCAATATCTTTTACCATAGAAACAGACGAAATTCAATTAATATAATGATTAAAATAGAAATAACCATTACCAAGGGTGTTTATTACATTTTAGCAGCTAACTTTGATTTTGATACGATTCAGATCCCAGCATTAACTGGTAGAGAATGCTCCTAGCACTGAGTCCATCTGTTGTACTTCATTTGCCGTAAAATCAAAAATATATTACATTGGTTTATCTTAATTTCTTTGTTATACTAACAAAGGAAATATCAACCTACTTAAAACGTTCCGTCAAAAATGAAATACCTACTATTTTATACAGAACAAAGTTTAAGAAATTGTTTTGATAATTTGGATATTATTGTTTGCATATAAAAAGACCATGTCTATTAATAGATGAATTCAAAATATACAATGAATAAGGATATCTGTCAACTTTCTACTGAAATTAATGTAACCTTACTTGCCCAAATCACGTAAAATATTTAATTTCTCTTTATACAACGATAATAGGTCGAAACACAGGGCTTAAGTGCCTAGAGCCGCGGGGTATACCTTATTTTTTGACAAGAAAATGTAAGGCATTAAGTACTGTCCATAAGCTCTGTGATGTAAAAAAATAAGTATTCAACCCCTTTTTAGAATTAACGATATGGGAACGTCTTAATACCTAAGGTGATAACATTAGATACCGTTCTGTTTATTATATGATTATACATATGTCAGCATAACAAAGAAGGCGTATTTTATTCTTATAGCTAACCTTAGTATTATATACAATAAAATTGAAATAAGAATTCAATAGGAGCCTATTATTGCCGAAGTTCTGCCAACCCTGTCTATAAAATTAGTGTTAATTGTAATCATATTTTATAGATAGATAGATATACTTTATTGCACAAAACTTTACAGAAATAGGTTTTACAGATTGATTATAGTACAATTCAGGCGGTCTTATCGCTAGAAAGCGATCTCTTCCAGACAACCTTAAGGTAGAGGAAATAGTAGATGGCGAGAAATGGGTACGGCCGTGCAACATTAATAAAGTTTTATTTCTTGAATTATATTCATAGTATAGCATGATAAACATACATAAACTCATAGATATATAACATAATATATATTTATATATAACATAATATATATTATAAGTGTGAAAAACAAACCATCAAAATTAAAGTGTTCAATTGAATTACCTTTTGCCACAGTGTACTACTCACACCTAGCAATTTTAGCACCCCTATTCTAACTTATTAGGTATGTTGTCATTTGTATGATGAACATTATTCGATGTCCTTAATTTTGTTATTCAGAAAATTAGGTATGTCTGTCAGCTCTCAACTCTTAGTCAAACAGTGCCGCAGGCGCGCTTCGAATTAATCCAATACGACTGTGTATTACAGAAGCTAATGGGCCAAAGTTTCCATGTAAGCCAATTGTGTGTAGTTAATCTAATCGGTAGCGTGTTCACCGCTTTGATACGCGGCCGCGGTTACGATTGCCAAATGAAAAATACGCGGATTTCCTGCCGGCTCTAATCGTTGTGTAATCCATCAACCGCAACGATGGTGACTGCTACCCTATTACGTATTGTCACGATATTTAATATGGTTGATGTACGACCGACTTGTTGTGATTCAACGCAAATTAAGTGATCGCCCTGCGCGGTGGGTCATTTATCATTCTATTAAGGATTGAAGCTCCGATTCAACTTGAGATTTAATGATAGTATAAACCTGATTTGACTACCATTTCCTTAGTAAATAGTTTATTCTGAAAACGTTGGCACCTTATACTAGCAAATAAGGGTAAAACATAAGGATGTTCTATCGGTTACGATACTAATTCCTGTTTTTCTAGTAAAATATTTAGAAGTCCCAATGAGGGATTAGGCAGAATACATTCATACATAGAATATTTTGATGAAAATAGTCACAAGACCTTTTTTCGATGAATGCATTAAAAAAAATCAAGCAAAGTATTTCTAAAATTAACACCAATTTGGTTGAAAGAAAATTTTGCAGCAACGTCGCAGAGCCTAAGTTACCTTTCTTGTACGTAAAATTTAACCCAAAAAAACATATGCAAAGCGTGCCTTAAATTAACTCCAATTTGTTACAACCGATACTTTATATTTTCCCTCACATGGCTCACAGCGCCCGAACCACAGCAATAACTTTTCACAGATATTACAATTGTAGGCACAGGCAGCATGTTATTTGGTTAAACTATCCTTGACCAAAATAATTTAGTCTGATAAGATCTTAAAACGTGCGCCGGTTTATTATAACTTTCTTCGGACTCCAGCTGTGAGAGCCCCTTTTACCTACCATTCCCCCTCCGAGTGGGGGGAACCTCCTGACCACAGTAACACTGTTCATGCGATAAAACAATTACCCCAATGAAGTCACGTTTGCCACATATAATTCCATAACCGAAAAACTGCGGAACTCCGTCGAAGTTTCAAATGATATTGCCAAAGTTGACGCTGCGTAGAAAATCACGTAGTTATTTTCATTGCTTGCGCACGTATTCTTTGATTTGTTTACAATTAGGACAATTTTTAGCCGAAATAAGGAATAAAAAGTGTGCCGCTGAAACTTTTTAACTTTTTTTTCAAACATAATAAATAGAAAAATCTATCTCCCCTTGCGGTGCGGGAATTGAACCCAGGACCTTCACGTATCGCGCGTACTGCTCCTCCAACTGAGCTAACCGCAAGTTATGGTAGGCGATGAAATTTTTCTGCTGTATCAACCGTTAGCCTACGGTATGTATGGTGTTTCTCAAACATATTTAAAGTTCGCTAGTGCGGTTTAAAATATTATAAAAAAAATAAAAAATCAATTAAATAGACATTTATTTTAAATTCGCAGGTTTTGCCGGCGATTTTGCTTACGTTTATAAACTTCGATTAGGATATAATTAATATATAAGAATATTCATTACAGTCCGTAATCAACTGGCAATGCTATTAACGTTATTGGTTTTTATATGCTTTCATTTGTCACGCTTTTATTTAGTATCATGGATAATATCAGTAAAGAGGGATCATGACTGGGTAAAAAAATATTATTCTATTTAGTTAGATTAAGATTTTTAAAATATAACAAAAACGTATTTTTTTTCTCATAAATAATTATAATACAGCAAATTAAAGTTCAGTGGACGTCACGCGTCATTAATTCATAAAAACTGTGCAAATTAGTGAGGTCCCACAAAATTTTAATGCACATTGCATTCAGTCTTAATAAATTATTGTTGAAGAAAAAAATATCTTACATTTTTATGGTAATGTAGCTTTTGGACTAGTTATAAATGTTTAATCATCTACTCTAGTTATTTTCACCTTAACATAATCCGTAATTCCATGGATCCTCGGTTAATTTAGGAATACTAAATTTCAAGTTACAATGGTAATCCATAAGACCGTTTCTATCCTTATCGTTTAACCAACATTATCAAAAAAACACAATAATTGTTCAATGTGATCAAAACCCACAATCTCATGCTATTTGTTCTACTTACATGTTAATGAATAAAAACTTGCTAATTAATAAAAAAAAGTGGTGGAATTAAAACAATAGGCGGTTACAATCAGATTCAGTGGTTAGGTTGTCGTGTACCGGTAAATGAATCGCGTGAGCCCCTGCCTTAATCTTGATACGCCTTAGCCCTTACTAATTATAGTTTTGCTTATTACCTGCGACCTCACCTAGTAGGACTAATAACACATATGGAGATACAAACATTGGATGTATTAACGCCTTTTCTATCTATTTCCAACGTATACTTCGAAATACCTTGATAATTATTTACTTCCGAACTAAACAATATTTAAAAGTCTAACCAGGTATTTACTCAAGTACCTCAAAAAACTTAATCGTGTAATTAACTTCTTATTTAAAGTTAAAGTTTTTATCAGATATGGTTTGTAAGAATACTGTTTCATGCTATGTTAGATGAGGCATTTATCAAAAACGCCAAATGGAAAAACTGAATTTCGATAAACCTTAAAACACATCATAATAATACCAAACCGGTACATAATCGTTGCAAAATTATTAAATATTCCACTTCAGGGCTTATTTGAATAAAACCACACATAAAACGTTCTTTCTATGCAAAATGTAACACAACATCGTTGATGCATACAAAAGCAGAGAACATTTAAAACTGTGGGCCTAACATGGCACCCCTGCTGTATACCCCGAGTTACATGTTTTGTTGTGATCCACATATGTAAAAGATTGAATGATGAAAAATGCACCAGCACTGAATATGTGATTCTGACAGGATTCGCAATGAAAGATAGCGCGACAGGCGTGGTGGCACGGCTGCACGCCAGTCTAAAATATGTAAGTATTTCATAGTGTCGAACCTCTAGGCGAGGGCAAATATTCAAGCCCATGTCTACACGTAGCTCGAAAATGTATTCGTATTTTTCTGATCTCTAGCCTTTTACCTTAATTATTTTTGAATAACAAATCGTTTGCGTTCTTTACGCATCTCGTCATAGCGAGTCCTAAAGGTATATAGACTGAGACAAATACCTTACAATATGAAAAAATATCATGTTACAAACACATGAAGAGGTAAACCATATGTAATTTGTATCGTCAAAAATGTTGACTGTCTCGAAATGATACGGTAAACCATGCTAAAATTTATTGAGACGTAAGTTCAATGGAAGCCGACATACTTCAAATGTTATCGTATAAAATTACATGGTAATAAACCAACGGCTTTATATGACTTTCTAAATGTCTCGTAAAATCTTTGGATGTTATTCAGAGTTCGTTGGCAGTTATTATTCTGTTCCATTTGAGCAGATCGCATTTCTTTTGATGTATTATAAACCAATTTCTTTTATTAAATTGGAAATTCGAATATTTGAATTCATAATAAAAAGCCAATCGTTGCAAGCAATGACGCAATTGTGTCTGTCATCAAGTTTTATCTTTTGAAAGAAATTAACGCACAAAGGACACTGTTAGCTGCAGATTCCAATCTTTCATGCATAGACTAAAGTTTGAACATCGATTGTGTTGAATCTCCAGAACCTGCCTACAGCAGATTTGGCTTCCATTCATCCTTGTAAGTCATCGACGCAGACTATCGACCAGACATGTAAACAGACGTTTCGAGCGCGTTGCAGCCGTCACGGCATATGCAAATCGGTGGTGCTACAAGGTTGCCGTCCCACCGGCGTCTCGAACTACACTGATTCAACCCGCACCTGCCCAATTCCCCGCCGTCGTCGCATTGCCAATTCAAACTCCATTTACTGACGAGAAACATTGTTGAGCTCTCCAGTCTTTGTGATGCTCACGTCGATGGATGCAAATGGTAGTGTCTATCAGTTTCAATTTTGCTTAGTTATTCCACTCCTTGGGAATCGATAAGTAGATTGGAATGTCTTTATTTACAGTTCTGCATTAGTTTCAGTAATAGTTGGATTTTCAATTAAAACAATCGAATGTCGAATATGTCATTCCAATTTTTTACAAATAGACAGAAAATGTGCTTTACTAAGATTTAACATTTATTATTTAAAAAATCTCCATCACATCTGAAAACAATGTATCTCAATTACTCAAAATGAAAAACTTTTCTAAAAGTTATATTGCTACCTAATGATTCTTTAAAAAACTTAAGGGATTTCAATTTAATTTCACTATTTAAATAACTGATAAATAAACTGATGGATTTGTATGACGTAAGTTTATCTGATCTTGATACAATTTAATTTAATTCTCTCGGTTATAAGTCTATGTTTAACTTCAACTGAAATACGTTAACATTCCACAACTGCACATAAGTACTAAGAAGTAGTACCTACATCACTTGGAGCAGCAAAGTAAGTTTATCTCAAGAAAGACATTGATCGAAGAAGTCCTTACAATTTGTGAGGCACTATTTGTTCACAGTTTCTGTTTGTTCGGGCGCTGTAGTCACGTTCCTTGAACAATTTGTAGTTCAGTAGTCCTAGTCCGCCCCTATAAAAGTAACCATCTTTGTTTCGTGCGTGACTCTATCCCCGTAGTGTTGCATTTCGACAGTTCAATATCGAACCCCACAATCGTAAGCTGTCGATAGTTTCAGCACGTACCAATATTATCACAGAAAAGTTTAACACTAAAATGTCATAATCTCAATCGATTTGTTAAACAAACATTTAACAGTATCGATATTCCAGCAAACAGCAATATTAGCAATGTAAATTGTAGGTACAACAACTTTTTAACCAATGGTTACCCTTGATGTATGATGATTTTTGATCGCTGTATTTCGATAGGCAATAATGTTTATCGAAAACCAAATCATATGTTTTGTAACAGTCAGTTTTTGATATAATCAAAATCATTCACTATACTTCAACGCTACGAATATAAAGAAAATTTGTAGCTTTAGCGTAATTTATTCTTAGAAATTTTGCCGTGTCATTTTTATTGATCGATACAGCTTCTGTTTGATTTTGATAAAGAAAGGCTCCTTTCTTAGCTTAAAACAGTTCCCGGAATTCATATAATATTCTATAAATTAAACAAAACTATCATGTTTTGTTTAATCAAGACTAATGTTTCTAAGTGACAATAGTAATTAGAAGACTTTTTGTAAGTCATAATTTAACTGGATAGTTTCATGTTACACTGGAACTATTTTTTCTAACACCATTTAAGTTGTGTCATTTGATCCAAAACAAACTTCCAATGAGGTCCGAGGTCCGAAGTAATCAAAAGAAAATTACCCCAACCAAATTAGTTTCATACCTGGCCACCCTTATCTGTATTCATCTAACCTATAGACACCCAAAACAGTAAAACGAACCTCACGCAACAACAGCTACCAGTCTTCTCGCATTTTAATATTCTATGAGGTCAAAATGTGTTCCGTGCTGGTGCAAATTCAAAGGAATGAGACAATCTCTGAAGTCATTTGCAGCCGGAACTTGCTCAGTAATTCTATGCGAAAGTGTGTTTCGTTTTACTGAAGTACGAAATAGTACGTTTCGTTCCACGTAAATGTACTCCTAAGTAATACATATTATTTTCAAATTTTTTCCTAATTTTTTCAATAAATTTTAAGATTTAGTTCTTCTTCTATTCTTTTTCAATTGAACAGAGTTCATTTGTAATTATTGTCGACGAATTGTTAGGTTTTTTAAATAAGTAATCATATTATTTATTATCATTTCCAGTTACAAGATTACTAATGGCTGAGCCTCCCGTTTTAAGTAATGTGTGGTAGAGGAAACATTCTCTTAAATGATTTTTATTACAGTAATTATTTAAAAGTCTAGAAGTGTGAGCTCAGTGTCAATTGCAAGCATAAATGACTTGACTGATATGAAATATTAGTGTTTTTATTGTGTTTTCCTATGCGTTATGTACTATGCTGTATGAGAAAGTGTGTCATATATGTACAAGTTATAAGTACATTAATATTATGCTATTTTTAAGTACTCTAAAAAGTAAGGTTAGTTTCAATGCATACCTATTGCTCGTATGTTTTTGTTATCTTCAGCATTAGTTTAATGCGTTCGTATTCGTGACGTTTGGTCTGCAATGTCGTGGTATCTCGAGTATCCGAGAAGCGAACAACACCTCTTTTGATGTTATTCTGTTCGGAGTCCGCTTGAATGGCTCAAACGTATTTTGTAAATGTGACCTCCACTCCCGTCTTTGATCTACATACATCTCGTTTACGAAGATATCTGCTTACGGAGTGTCATTGATTTTGTTATTCTACGTCAGGTCAGCGTGCCCTCAGATTCAATATGAAAAGAAAAGCCATTTTGCAGCACCTAACTTGATCACTAAATAGTAGATAGATGTGCCTAAAAAAGAATTTGATGACAAAATCATCATTAGGTATAAATCAAGTACTTTTACTTTAAATAATTTACCCTGAAACATCCGACAGGAGACAAATGGAATATTTAGAAAAAGAAAGTGCACAGGTACCCCTTTATATGAGGCCCTGATCCCGCAGACAAACTGTGTTAACAGTTTTTTGGGACTCTGCCTATTTAATCTATTAAATTAATGAAATAAAATAACAAAAGTAAGTTACTGACCTTCCTTCCAGGGTTGCAGGTTCGATTCCATTCACCTAAATGATTGTCTACGCCTATAAATTTGTCAGTGGTAACCCCAATCATTTTGTAGCTACTTTAGGTCTGAAACACTTATTTATACTAATATTTTTTCCGTCTTTCCAGATCATGTTCGGGAATTCTCATGTGGGACCCTGTACTACAGAACCTTCTTCGTGGATTCAAAACGGGATGCACTTTACGTTGGAGCCATGTGAGTGTTTTACAAATTTGCATCATATTTTTTTTCGCCGTACAGTATTCACGCATTAAACTAAAAGAACCGCCTTCTCTGTCTTCTATTTGCGTTGCGTATTCCAAATCTACGAGTTCTACTCATAATTTTCGTTAAGTACGCTTAGAACGAGCGCGCACGTCAGGCGCAGAACAGCACTTTTTAAAATAATCAATAATATTATCAGATCAAATGATAAAAATAACCATGTCTAAGATATCTATCTACACTAACTATGATTCTGATGATGCAGGAAAGCATGATTTTAGATACCATTACGAAATCTCGAAGAACGGTAAAAAATATTCTAACAAGCAAAAAATCAAATATTTCCCAATCACGTAATCTGCAACAACTATATTTCCCAGTTAACAAATATGAATGTGATATTCATGCCATTAATATGATATTTAACAGTGTAAACATTTTTGTTAAGTGAGATATTGAATATTCGTAATGTAAATGAAATCATTGAAATCCACAGGAATGCTGAACCAATCAATATATGACAAATTGTTGTCCCAGTTTCACAAACAGATAAAGGATGTTTAAAAACAGTGTTATTTTCCCTACAGTTAATTGAATACACAAATAATAAACAATATAGAATATAAATCTATCATACGCGAAAAGAGCATTATATCCAATTAATATCATCTTGTTAAATAATTAGTTAATACTCTATGAAGCTCAGTTTTTCACCAAAATTATTTATTGTACGTTTTATAAGGTCATATGAAACCTCTGAATAATATGTATGTCTAGTTTGAATTTCGTATTTCGAATTCCGTTGTTTATGTAATGAATAATCACATAAACTGCGGAACCGACTCCAAAAATTATTTCGCGTTTCGAATATAATATTAATTTTGAGTGACACGAGATTACTTTAGTCAAAATAATATACACACAAGTGATATTTAAATGAGCATAACAGCAATACTCCATCTAAGTGAAAAGTTCGTTATGGTCATGCAATAGTGAGAAATCGGTTTTCATTGAAGCGATTACGCTCATAGCATAATGTAACATTGTGATTGTAAATAAAAAAAATATTTTCATTTACTTTTCATTTTGAGATGCACTCATGCACATAAATTATTTCTCGAAGAGCACCTTTTAGTTTTATTAGCTATGATGAAAGAAAACAACATATGCGCTTTTAAGAGCACCTCGTAAGGCAACACTCAAAATGTAGAGCATCAATAATTAATTAATACTACTTTTGTATTTGGTTGGTATATTTATATCTATTACTGACATAACTTATCTTGAGACATATTTTTCCTATATATATTTTCAGTACATAAGCCAAGCCTATATATTTCACCATAGTAACACTAAATCACTGACTCGAATCTCGGACAGCCTGTATACTTGCCAGAGCACGCTCTAATAAACCCATTGATAACAGACTATGGTTAATGCTGGCGTGGACAGAAGCCAATCATTCCGATATATGACTGCCTTGTGATTTTATTACCACTATCTGTTATTACTTTTTCTAGGAAATTAAAGAGAAAAATATGAGCCATGAGGATTAAGTGCTGTTAAATCTGGTATTAAAGAATCATGTCTGACTGTTCATGTTGTACCTACATGTGTAATAACGTTTAAAACCCATTTCAGTTATGGTCAGACAATTAAGTTGGTATGTTACTTTTCACAGTACTAATAATACTTAAAGCAAACTTATTAGTAATGAACCAAGTGAGTTTTGTCTTATACGCCTTTATTTTAAATATCTTAGCACATTCATAAACCTTAGAAACTATTAGATTTGACAAAACAAATACATTAAACAAATAAACACTAATATTATATTATATTATGTACATCTTAGATCTCAAATCAGTAACTATAGAGGTTCTGGTCTAGGTATATCATCTAGATAGCAAATCGGTTTTAAATACAAAGATTTGAGCATTGAGTACAAATAGCTTATGTCAGATAAAATAAACACCAGCTAGTTAACTAATTACATGAAACATGGAAGTTTACTATGCTTGGAAGCATTGATTCTAAGTTCTACAACGAATCAATATCGAGTTGAATTCTGTTTTAATGAGGAGGTGATATAGGTCACCGTGTGTCACGAAAGGTCCAATTTAGGAACTAATAAACCGCATATTCTCGGTTATAAATGATCAACGATAAAAGTGAGTTTACTGCTTTAGCTACAACATTGTACCCTAGTCTGATTCCCTAATTACTTATTTTTTAGAAAATTGTATATTTTATTCCATAGCAACTAAAACGAGACACATGTTTTGAGTTGAAATTTACACTTTTGTGTTTAAATGTTATAAAGAACTAAAGATCGAGCGCTTTTTTTTGTCTTTGACCAACCAATTTTATCGAAACGTCATAGCGGAGACGACGGTTTCGCCATTTACTAAAATTTCTAAGTTGCCAACCAAAAAAACAAAATAAAGATTAGTAGGTCTGCAAGTCTTCCCCACATTGGGCGCTGAAAGCTATATAGGTATACTATTTTTCAAAATGTGCCAGGCGAAATAAGTGTGGGTCTCTCAGGGTCTTAACAAAGGCCTTTCCAAAGTTCCGCCGTAGTCGTAAGTTGTACCGTGTAAAATTGACTAAAACAATGTCTTTTACTTCCATTCACTCATGAACGACATGTAGGTATGGTCCTTGAATGTCTGATGGGAATCTAAAAAACTCCCTGCTATTTTTTATGATTTTAACTAATTTAATTTATGTGCCCGATTTTTCAATTTTAGTTTCTTTGTAATATACCTATGTATGTCAGGCCCTCAAAAGTATACGTACGACATAAAATATGTATGCATTCTCGGTAACCAGCTTGGTGGAGTACCTTAGTGCTAGTCAACTCGATACATTTTATAAATTGCACCAGTGGATAAGTCCATTAAAAAGTTGGTTGGCTCTGGATGCGGCCCACGAGTAATTTGTACACTTGGAATTCTTCTCATTTGTAAAAAAAATAGTTTATCAACCGATTGTTGGTTGCTTAAGATAGAAGTGCGTGTCTATGCCAATGAACAGTATCGACGTTTTTGTCATCTCTAGTAAGAACATTTTCAATCCAAATAATTGTACACATATTTGTGAGTGACCTGACTGATTGTACAGTCAAAAGCATTATTCATCATCATTGAAACACTTTGGACTTTGCACGGCCCTCTTTTCTTGGGCATAAGAACTACAAGTGTTTATCTTAATGTCCTGTCGTACCACAATAGTAGCCTAATGACATGGCCATACGTGATATATTTTTATATATACTCAATCGCTTCACTTCTTCTATATTGGAGGGAGAATTCATGGACATAGGATTAAGGCATAACTCAGTAATGGAATTTAAACGTGATCAACCCTCCCAAGTGCCTAATCATAAACTAATGTTACGTTTGGATAGGACGGCTAACTTCTCTCGACGTAGGAATCAAATCACGAAGTAGTGTTGCCAGACAAAAGAAAAATATCGATAATACGCCGGTAACTTAAAACTGTCATGTAGTATATCTCTTGATGAAGTTATCAAATCTTGAAATCCAGGCAATGTTTCCTTTTAAAGTCAGAATATTGGTAATTCATGATAAATCATTTTTTTGACTCATGTTGATCCTCAAGCTTGTAATCAATACTACTTGTCCTTAGGAAGACAATTTATCAAAAAAAAAATATTGTGAAATTTGCCAATATTGTATTACAAGGAACAACCGAAAGTTTAATATTCTTTTTTACTATCACTGACAATCAATATATAAAAAAATCAATACTGGTAAATACTACGAAGAGATACGAAGTTTTAAGTGTATAGTCTGACGGGATTTCACCGTAGACACTATGTATTGATATTATAATTTGAACCAAGTTATTTGATGGATGAACTATCAAAATGTTTACCGTATTAATCTCCTAATTTTCACATAGATTTTAAAGGATATCGATAGTCTGACTGTCGATGCTTTGGCAACTCCAACTCCAAGGTCGTGAACTTTAAGCCATAGAGGCGTAGGAGCATTGTACCCTAATTCTGTTTCTAACAGAGAGTTGAAAGTTCTATAATCCCTCATAATAGTTTTAGTTGGAATTGACTATTTTGATGGCTAATGAAATATTTTATTTCCAGGGATCGGTTGTACAGGCTGAACATGAATAACATCAGCTCATCGCATTGCGAAGTAAGTATACTATTTAACTTTTAGATTACAGTAATTTAACAAAAACATTGAAAGGGGAACTTAATCCTTTTGTTATATATATATATATATTAAATAATAAATATTGGACAACGTCACATACATTGCTCTGATTCTGTGATAAGTAGCTTAAGCACTTGTGATACAGAAATCAGAGAATCAGAGACAACGGCGGTACCACATCAGAGCCAAGAAAATATAGAAAAGTTTGTTCCCATACTAACCCGACCGGGAATCGAACGCAGGACCTCAGCGACCTTAATATTCGAAACAAAAAGTAGTCTATATTTTAATAGAGCTATATTTGTGCCAACTTTCATATCTCTAACTTAAAAAAAAAACTTTATGCCATATAAACTTTCAAAGGTGGCACTACCCCCCCTCCCCCCCTTACTTTCTAACAAAAAGTAGCCTATGTCCGTTCTTGAGGTTCAACGTATACCTATGCCAAATTTCATCAAAATCGGTTGAGAGGTTTAAGCGGGAAAGCGTAACAGACAGACAGACAGACAGACAGAGTTACTTTCGCATTTATAATATTAGTAGGGATTATGATTTTGTTTAATGTTGATGTTGAAATATAATTTTTAACCTTATTCCCCTTCAATGTGTATGTAATTGATTTGATATTACGTATTTGAAAAAATCCTATGAAAAGTTAATTTCAAAGAAAATTTTCATCCCAATAGACTGATTCTTGTATCTTAAAGCTAAATTTTGATTCTTTTTTTACAGAGAGATTCCATAAATATGGAGCCGAGTAACATCGCCCAGTGCGTGTCAAAGGGAAAGTCAGAGGTGAGTAAATATTCAACCTGTTTACATAGAAACTAGATTGAAGTCCAAGTAAATTGTAGCAGCATCAAATTAGCCTGCCTGTTTCTCTTAAATTTTCTTAGACAGTTTTCGACTTTATTTCATAGTTTTTATTTTTTTTTACGCATGGAATCGAATTTCTGATTATTTTATTAAATTGATTTACTGCCGCGTTAAACTACTTTAAGACAGTCTTTCGTTTCCTATAATTAAGCACTCTCAGGTTTGTTAGATTTAAGACTCTCAAAGTATTTTTCTAGTATTGTAGGTAGGAAATTAAAAACTGGTCAAGGGTGATATGTATTATAAGCTAAAGCTTCTATAAAAACCAATCGTTTCGAATCACATTTTGAAATAATTTCACAAAATCCCCCAAGTGTTTCTCTTAGACTTCTTCTTTGAAACTAATTAGTAAAAAAATTATCTACGTTCAGATTTCTTGCACAAATTCTATTTCTCATTACGCGAGTTAAGCACGGTAATACATTACGGAGCCACAGCCTTAATTAAAATTAACTTATTTCTCCTGAATCACTCACAACTAGCACTATTTCTATCAAGGGTTAATCCCATTTTTAAAAGTGAACGGCGGGCGGGCGGCATATTTCATGCTGGAGCTTAGAGCAAGCGGTGGCTCGCTATATTAAAGCCGTTAATTTTGATTTACAATCGCGGCGTAGGAGCAATATTTGTTTTATTTCTTGTGCCCTCTCGGGACGATTATTGCGTTGCTCCAATGTAGCATATTTGATTAACGTAAGGTTCTCGCTGTAGTCCGATTTGGATAAACTGAAAATATTTTTTAACCCTGTTAATTACGCTATGTATGCACTTCATCATCTCTAAAATTGTCTTTTCAAACCAGACGTGTAGCTATATACTTTAAAATTTTCGCGTTCCATTTTAAACATTCGAAAAAACGAGTCAAAACGCGATAATATTTTCAGCCATGGTCACGGTTGGTGCAATCTAACCGAAGTGTCGGTAGTTTTAGGTCATATTAACTACTAAAAACTGATATCGCGTTTGGGAACGATTACATATTTAGAACATATGTGATGCTACCGAAAATATACCGGCAGATTTTTTTGAGACAAACGTCGACAAAATGTTTCGGACTCTTCTCACAGTAGTCGCAAATTTGGATATACAATGCTGCGTGATAAAACAAGCTCCTGTTGTATTTCTTGTACCCTCTCTGTTTTGAAAAATTACTGCGTTGCTCGAGAGCTAATTCTGAGAATTGCAACTCTCGTGATCGAGTCTTGAATGTTTCGTTTTGTTCTTCTTAGCTGCCGGGACCAACCGATTTTGACGATTTTCTCTTTTCAATAAACTGTGTTACGCAACCGTTTTAAACCAAAGGGCTTGTAGGTAAATAGAACATCCGTTTCATAATTTAGTATCTTTAATTTTTATATGGCTAAATCGCTCAATTTTGAGAAGAATGTAAAAAAATCCTTGAAATAATTATGTCTTTTTTCTCTTTATATGGGAAATAAATGTGGATTTGAATTCAAGTTTATCTAAAATTCAAGTGGTTATCATAAGGAGAAAGTTAAAAATAATAGACCACACTTATATACATAACTTAGACAAAGGTTGGTCTAGACTAAGGTAGGCGTAGTGTTTAATTCTCAAGTCAATTTAAAAGATATTTTCTAGATATGACTTGAATCTGGTACAAGCCTTTGTTTGAAGCCAGTTGATTCGTATGACTACCTAGCATATTTATTTGTTTCTTAAAATCTTGACATCTACACGAGAGAAAATCTTGTCCTACTTCATTTTTTCAAAAATGTTTGTCGTCCATTTACTGAAACATACATTTGCAAAGCTAGAAATGTTTAAACACCAAAAAAACTGTCAAAAGACTTTTCATTCATATTCGTAAAAGTCTTTCAGAACGTTGAGTAGGATACGTGGCTAAGAGGTTTGAAGCGAACTAAAAATAACACTGTAAACTTCTCATAAGAAAGTCATAAAGGCCGCAAGCTGAAATGGAATACGTTGCAAGTATAAGCAGTAAAACGTCTTAGAGACTCTAAAGGTAAAAATGGATCCTCAAGTTTGTATGACACAACTCCAACACTTGGTCTCGTATGGCCGAATGGAAGGTCAAACTTTGGCAATAGACCGGGAAAGGCAATAGACAACATGGCATTCGCGACGACTCTTTCGATGGCGAATAAAAGGCCAAGTGCGAGTCTGGATGGTTCTGTACGTTTAGCTTGTACTAAAAAATTTGCAAATTGCAAGAAAAAAATACTGCTTTTTATTCTTGGATCGTAAGCACTGCTTCTCCTGTTCATATCTTTATTTGTATGAATGCAGTAGATTTAAGAATTTACTTATTGGCTACCACGTAACCTACTAATTTCAATACAATATTACTAAAATAATACGAAATAAATACTTTCAGTTATCATCAAAAAGTACTGTATTCATACAGTTAGGTCGAAAATAGTAAAGCATGTTTTTAACACTCGATTTATTGTAATGAGACGTTAAAATGATGCCTTGTTACAATTAAGATACTTAATATTAATTTGATTGTATGTATACGAAATACTTATGTATACAGAAGTAAGTCTTTGTGTATGCTAGTTAGGAACAAGTCTGTTAAACTAACGCATGTAAAAATGAAGAAGGCATATTATTTTCGGTAATGTACCTTTATTAGTTTAAGATTCGATTTGCTGGATTATTTATTATAGGGTAAAAGTTAGCATGTTCAGAGATAAGAGCTAAATGAAATAGACACGGATTACGAAGATCCGTTTTTCCTCCAAACCCCAGACCCCTGAAAAGTAAATTTGTTTTATTAGTATCAAAGAGGGTCATAAAAAAGAAATATCCTCGAGTCTATCACCTCGATCGCGGACCGACGGCCACTCGTGACGGCTATAATCAAAGTTTCTCGCTGTCGGCGAGTTTTCCTTTCTCTAAACACGATGTTGTAACACGAAAAAGGCTGGGAAATGCCGTCGGCGAAATTCGCGTTAAGGCCGCGCGGGCGTGTTGTTCTAAGTTCGTTCTCTTTGTGACGCTATTAAGGAAAATCAGTGTTGAAGATTTTAAACGAGTCCAGGCTACTGTCGGATAAATTAGCAGTCAAAATGTATGATCGAATTTGAAACCACCTCCTGAGCCATCTCCGTAGCCAAAAGGCGAGCGGGCCGGACTTTGGGTGTCGCACCATCTCTAGGGTTCCGGGTTCGATCCCCGGTCGGGTCAGTACGGGAAATGATTTTTGTTCTATATCTATATTGTCTTGTATCTGCGTGTTGTGGTACCGTCGTTGTTTCTGATATTTGTAACAGGGCAATGTATATGATGTTGTCCAATAATGATACCAGTTTCCGCATAGGAAAGGCAAACTTCGTGAATCTGGCAGCAAATAATGTAAATTTAATGCATTTGATAGACGATCGACATATTAACTGTCAGCCGTTAAGAATTTGTTTTTAAAACTGATTTGTGATAAAATTATTCAACCATGAATGTCATTTCAGTCACAAAACCTTTCCCATATCAACTATAACATGGAATGGACGACAATATATCACGCTCTCAATGCGGATTGTTGGAGGGGTGTGAGAGACATTTGACTAAACTTACCATCTGACGTTCTCAAGCCGTAAAATGAGCTTATATGTAATTTGTTATTTGGTAACTACAAATAAATACCTACTTAACTTTGAGCATAGAAACTAGTCAGTGAGCTTGTACTGAGTCGGTTATTTGTAGACAATAAATACCAAAACTGCTAAAACTTTTCTTATATTGAGGCTAACTGTATTTGAGCGGTTTAAGAGACCAGCCATTAAAACTAAGACTTTATTGTAGAGTGACGTTAATATTAAGGGAATTCCTTATTCGGCATTACAATGTAGTCATGTTACGTTCGAAGACGGTAGTTCTTTAGGTAATCCCTTTACAAAGTCAGACTTTTCGCTCATAAAAGATGAAAGAGGTAGTTAAGAATGAGTATATCAACTTTTGGACTCTAAAATGTAAGCTTGTTGGATGTTTGTGGATTACGCTTATTGTTTGATAAAGTAAGCGAATTTTTTATTGTTTATATTTAAATAATAAGACAAAATAATGACTTCGACAAAATAATTGATTTTCTAAAACACAAAAGTCCCTTTCCATTAATACATCTACAACAGCTATTCAGATACCTTTAAAACAAAATACTTACCATTTGATAATAGCCAGCATCAGACAATTATGAATTTAGTTTACTTAAAATTAATACTGCATTTACGTTAATAGGAAAGCTAAGCATGTCAATCATATCAACATTGAAAGTAAAAGAAAAAAAGGACTTTTTATTTGCTTCATGTTAACCGACTGTCAAAAGCTATAAAATCCCTGTTAAAAATAAAAACTGTCCAGCATTTATTCAAAGCACTTATCTCTGAGGCCGATATCGGGCCTTGATGGGAACCAGTAAACGCATTGGCAATGCAAATCTATGGTCTTAAAACCCAATAAATGCCAGTACAGGAAAATGGCGCGAGAAAAACCGGCCAAGAGTGATTCGCGTATGGAGGGTTCTGGACAAAACCAAGACAAGTTTTCTTTTGTTTATTCAGGTATTTTTTTCTTAAAAGATAAACCTGATTGTCCCTGAATGGGACCTCTTTTTTATGTCGTTTTTTATACTTTTTTTAAACACTGTTTTTGATACGTTTTGTCTTTGTCGGTTTGAATACGTCATTATAGCACGTCACAGAAAACAACCGGGTTTTATTTAATAATTATTTTTAATAAGCTTATTATCGAACTTACCTGGGTTTATCGTATTTAAATAATTATTAAAAAAAACCCGGTTGTTTTCTGTGACGTGCTATAATGACGTATTCAAGACGACAAAAACAAAACGTATCAAAAACAGTATTTAAAAAAAGTATAAAAAACGATATAAAAAAGAGGTCCCATTCAGGGACACTGATCTTAGTTCATTCTAGAAAATGGAGTAACTACAAAGCATTTATAAGCATTCAAAGTTCGCATAAATATCAAGACTCCTCCAAAAGTCACGTGACCGTGTGTGACGTTCGTTTTCAACATCGAACGTAATCGCCTCGTTTTTAGGACGCAATAGCTCGGAAAAATAATTGATGTTTGAATCCAATTATTAATTTGGATATGCTTATTTATAACAGAGAATACAGAATGCTAAAAATATTATGCATTTCAATGTACAGTTTGACTGTAATTAAATGTATCTATCTAATTATTAATTAAATGTATTAATATTTTACTTTGTTACCTTTTTAATCATATTTTTTTAGAATGTGCACCATTTTTGTGTGAATCATCCAACGACTTCTTTTCTTTTCTCTTAGTTTTGTTTAACTTTTCATTTCATGTTTACATCAAAGTTTCATGTCATGTCAACTATTAGATAATTCAAGAAAAACTTTTTAATGGCTTTGTACATTACACATAATTAGTAATACGTAAACAAATGGTGTTGGTTTTCTTGGATAAATATCACTAGACTCATTTTATCATTTACACTAACCGGAATGAATTTTCCATCATCAGTCGTCGTCGTCAGATCCAAAGTCGCGTCTTGATATTGAATAATTTAAAACTTTTTTTAATACTGATAAAATACAATTATTGACCAATATTTCAAATGGAATTGAAAGGTATGTCATTAGAAACTGGTTTGAATGTAATGTTTATCCAACTTGCTGAGGCAGAGAAGTGAAGACCGCCGTTTCAGAAGGCGGGAATAGAAGCAGTGAGGTTTATGCAAATTTTATTGCTGCCTTAGTAAACAATACATTACAAATATCTGCTACGTACTTACTATTTGAATTCGCCACTACCAAAGCCCAGCCTTCGAGAATACGGCCTCAGGGTCCCATTCTCGTCTCGGAACACGGAACCCTGAAATGATTTGGTCGGCGCGCGAGAAAAGCCGCCTGTAAATCTACTTACGTACAAAGTGGCGAATAATTAACGAAATGGAGCAATCGAAGGCATTAGTTGGAGTGAACTTATGCCTGGTAACTGCCGTTAAAAGAAACTTAGACGTGAACCTGATTGTTCTTGCGCTTAATTCTGATTGTTTCTGCAAAACACTTTTCTGTTCGCGTCAGTACAGGGCGGCTGAGCGCTCAGAGTATATTAATCCGATAATTACTTTAGAACAATCTCTCGCAAAGTTCCTACTGAGGCCGAACCAACTGCGGAGTTTTTGTCCGAGAACAAAACACTTCGTTACTTGTTTAGTTATTTACGCGTGGCTATTGCGATGGTGAAAAATACGCTTAGTCATGTCTATGAAGTTCTTTTGTTAGCGCGTGTATTTTTTCTTTCGTGTGACATGAAACGTCAGGATACAAGTATCGGTTTCATACAACAAACAACAAATTAGGTCGAATAAGTCCCACCGCCGAGTCTAAACCTTATCTTAACTATTTACTTGATGGAACGGGTTATCACCATCGCGGATCCATTCCAAAAAGGTGGAAGAATATAAGACAAGTGACCGACCTTACTATCTTACGGCTTTAAACCGCTAATTAACTACAATCAGTACTGCTGATTCAGACAGTTGTCGCTAATGAACTACAAGCACCTAGTAGGTGACTAGTGTACCTACTATTTAGGTTATAAACATCGTCAAATATGTATCGCGTATTCGTGGTGCTCTAACTCTTTCCGTTTTCTTAAACTAATATAACCACGTGACCACAAACAAAACGGTTGTGGAACCCAGTACCTTAGAAAGTAAAAATGGAGCGACCGTTAGCGCCAAATATTCAATTAATGTTTTGATAATGTCATTTTTACTAATGAAGTCATATTTTCACAAAATCCTATATTTAAATCAAAAGGAAAGCACCCAGCCTATTTTTTTGTATTTTTTGTAAATACTATTCTTTAACAAACACTCGCTTAATTAACTCAATATAATTACAATGCACAACCTATTATTTTAAATATTATTATCAAATGCAGCCACGTTGGTATATAAACGGTTTAAACAATTAATTACGTATCACAGCTCCATAATTTTAGACAGATATGGCGGCTCGTTAAGTTGACAAATTAGTGTTCATTTTGCATTTAAAATTGAATAAATACTGGGATTTGCATTCAAATATGTGAGCTGTGACGCAACTGTTCCACGGAAAATGTTACGGAGAAAGAGCTGTAGATTAATTTCTATGGTAGTGTTTTTAATTACTAAATCAAAAGTGAGATACCTTTTAGTTTCATATTTTAATAAACTAATTAAACAAATAAATAGAATCCAACCATTCACAATGAACTGGTCTCAAATGAACTCATATCTACTGTATTTAAATAAGTCGGGTTTTCCTTCCTGACGCTATAACTCCAGAACGCACGAACCGATTTCCACGGTTTTGCATTCGTTGGAAAGGTCTTGGGCACAAACAAATCAATCCAATCCAATTTAGATTGATTCCTAGATTGATCTGGCCGAGAATCGAAACCGGGACCTTTCTCGCCTTAGGCATGTGTCTACCTTCACCTCTGGGTGACCGATCTATTTTAGAATATGTAAAACAGATATCATAACTACGAAAAAAATGCCTCAGAAGCAATTTATATTTTAGAATTTTTTCCATACTAGCCATCCCAAAAAAATGTATTGTGTTCGCGATACCAAGTATCACTACGTGTCACGATACTAATATATTTTTCGACGATTGTATTTTTGAATTAAATATTTCATCGAATAAAAACCCTCATTTAATGATCATATGACATCATAACATATTCTCAGAAAACTAAAACTACAGAGTAATCGCACTTAATTGAATAAAAAGTTTACTTTAAAATGAAGACGTTTAGTGACTTCTTCGTGTTTTGGTGAAATTTGATTTCCTGCAACGCATTTCCTAACATCTCTGTCCCGACGCGGCGTCTTAGCCCTCACATTTCCTCTTGAAAATATGTTTGCGTCATTTTTCCATTCCATTTGTGTATTTCGATTCGCGACAGTATGTCCGGCGGTGAGCTCGCTCTGACGTGGGGAAAATTAGTTTCAATCCCCCGGCCGACCGCACCACCGCGGCAATCTGTGGGACGGTACCTGGCGCGTTGTCAAATTATGGAATTCTGACAGACCCATCAAGGCATTCGAGACGCAAGTCTGGACGCAAATAACATTCCTATCTAACGAATATTCGGATTGAAGACGTTTTAATAAGTGTTTTTTGCAATTTGATATGCAACGATTTTAAAGTGACATATTATCTAAAATACATACTTTTTCGCATTATTGATCCGCGTTCGAATTCAAAGCTATTTCAAAGACTTTTAGATGGAAACTGCTTTTGAAAGACCATCTCAACGAGGTTCTAGAAAATATTAAGTACTTTATTTTCTAATTTTATTTCTTTACTGTTACTAGACTTGGCCACGGAAAAATGGTACAGTAAAAGAGCTGTATATTAATTTCCATGACAGTGTTTTTATAACTAAATAAAAAGTGAGACATCTTTTAGTTTCATATTTTAATCAAGTAATTAAACAAATAATCCAAACAATCACATCAATGAACAAGGACTCCCATAAACGAAATATGTCGGATCCGACAACGGATGGCAATTTTTAATCCTCATAATCATAAAGAAATCACTTCGAATGCAAATTATGCGTTTTCAAAAACAAAATATTATTTATGCAAATCAAAAACCACGTCTTCATTCCTAAACTTTTGAATAATCTTCAAAAACGAAACCTTTCGTTTGTTCGTTTCGTTTTTGAGAGTACCCCCCCCCCCCTGGTCTCAATCTAACTCATATACTACATAAATTACCAGAAGACGGATAAATTCTAGATTTGAGACCTTTTTACTTTTATTTCTGTAAGATCTAGCTTCAAGAAAATTAATATGTTAAATTCCGAACATCATTTTAAAATATTATATAAATTGTACAAGACACATTTTTTCAATCCACAATATTCAGATATTTGTGTCATCTTCTTTTTTTTTTAAGTTTAAAAATCGTAATATGGAGTGGAGAGAGATATTAAATTAATTAGTTTTACGAGGTTATCTTATCAAACTCAAACTCTCAAACTCAAACTCAAATATTTCTTTATTCAAGTAGGTTACATATAACACTTTTGAATCGTCATTGAATACAATGCAAAGTGATTCTACTTAGGTTCGGAACCTATATCTACCGAGAAGACACCGATAAGAAACTCAGCAGATCATTTACAGTATCAGTATTTAACTTATTGCTATGTGTTTAGCTCACTTTGGACCAAGTCATATAGTTTTGGTTTTGATGAGTGATGGAACAAATAAGTACTCAAGTAAGTTTTTACTTAACTTTTACTTATGTATTTAAGATACGAATAAAACCGAGCGTACCTGCCATCCGTTTTTGAAAAATTAATCAGGTTTGCGTCGAAATGCACTGCCGAGTGGGCAATGCTTTGTACACCGACGATGCATTATTTCTGTCGTTCGGAATATTAATGCACCGTTTAATATTTATGTTGGACGCAAATTTGCATAATCACGGACTGTGAACACCCATACACACCCGTACTTCTCGAATCACTATTATTCCAACGAATTTCGCCCGGGGTATTTAGTAAATAAATTCGATTCCCTCGCATTTTGGTTACGCTCGGTCTGACTTTTTTGTGAATTTTTTAACTTTTTCATTCGGTCAGGTGGATTTTCCTTTCTTTTATTCTGATTTAAAGATAAAGCGGGAATATTGAAGCATAAACTCCGCATTTTAATTTATATAAAACCGAAACAATAATGATTTATGTGTATCTTTTCGTACTTTATTTCTCAATTTATAAGATTTTAATTAATTTAGAATTTTATAAATACATTAAAGCATACCTACTTATATTATAAGCGAGAAAACATTAAGAATGTGTGGGTAGACGATACTTGTAGGAAGGAGATGACATACCAGGTTAAATGTAGATTAAATGCGTGCGAAGTCGCGGGCAATAGCTAGTAGTAGTGAAGTGTAGAAGCCAATAATGATAGACAGCGAAGTCTTAGTAATAGGATCCCGTTTTTACTCCTTGGGTACGGAACCCTAAAAAGGTTTTAACCAAAAATTCATGCATCCTGCACAAAAAAAAAGATGAACTAACAATATATCTTTTGTTACAGCATTTCGACTGTCGGAACCACGTGCGCGTGATTCAGCCGATGGGAGACGGATCGCGGCTCTACGTTTGCGGAACCAATGCGCACAGCCCTAAGGACTGGGTTTTATATGTGAGTATTCAT
The DNA here is from genome assembly GCA_037074685.1 of Glyphodes pyloalis. Taxonomy (NCBI): domain Eukaryota; kingdom Metazoa; phylum Arthropoda; class Insecta; order Lepidoptera; family Crambidae; genus Glyphodes; species Glyphodes pyloalis. The sequence goes on from JAYKKO010000013.1 coordinate 14,287,722, forward strand.
TTATATAAGGATTAAACGACATAAACTACTTGATTGTTTATTTTTAAATTTTAGGTTTATATACCAGGCTACAGTTAAACTGAAGGTTTATTCAAACTTCGATTTGTTACTTAATTGACAACGTAAAAACGTTTAATAACAATATAAATTCAATGTACGAGTATCTGTTATCCCACCAGAGTACAAAGACATAAAGTATTTTAATTTAATATAGAATTCTTTAATAGTACCTACTCAGTTATGTAAGTGAAGAACATATTATAGAATAAACGAATATTGTTTTTTATGCATCCTAAAATTGGCCAATCATAAGAATTCTTTCATTGCGCACCTACTCACCAATCTCTTATTTTATTTTATTACAAGATTTTTTCGCAGCTTTCTTCGTTATTAAAGAAGTCTTCTTTGAGTTTGTCCGTTATACATGTCCTATAATATTACGTTCTACTCTGATTTTTTTTTTTCATTCCCACATTAATTTTGTTGTTCGATAACTCAGAAAGGTATTTATGGAACATTGAGCATAAAAATAAAACTGTGACTTTCTAATCCACATTCTAGTCTTTTCTAGAATTAATGTCTTATAAAAGTGCTTTAAAAAATTCCTAGGTATTTGGTTTTACATGCCAGTTGTATGAGAGATCTCACATATCTAGGCTTTTACTCACTTAGCTGATCTCCTGTGAAGCTTGGACCCGCGCCAGGCGCAACAGATTCCTTTCACTACGCCAACAAACCCGTGCAACGCTGAGCTTAAATATATCATTTAAAACTAAACTTTACCGCATCTTAATAGGGTTGACCTTTTAGGGAATGACAAACAACGTAACTTGGAGTAAACATATCGGGTTGTAAATAACCGGATCGAAATAAAGCACGTCCACGAAAATGCCCTTGTTGGTCTTAAGAGGTTTGGCTTTCGTTTGTACGGATTAGGTGTTAGTTTTTGAAACGGGTTTTTAATATACTTTCGTAATTGTAGTTGTTTGAAACCCCTTTCAAGGTCAATCAATAGAGTTATACAGTTACTCAAACATAAAAACATATACTTAGGCTTTGGCTTTGCGCGTGTGGGCACCACAGTCGGCATTACACCCAGTCTCTAATGCAATCCAGGAATTGTTCCGTTGGGTCGATCATCAAGCCGGGAGGGAGACTTCTTGCCTATCCCGGGAGGAAAAGACAGGGCCGCGTTATAGTGACAGCCCGTAGCACCATCCTTAAGACGGTGAAGTCAAAGGTAGGAAGTATTTGTCTCTGTTCAGAGCAGGGGAAAGGTGGAACGAAAAAAAGATTTTATGCTTATAACAGTGAACTGCTTTTAAATTGAAGTCTTAGCTAGTAAAACTGGAAACATTTGAGCTCTTGTGATCTAACTTTAAGGTTCGCTTAGGAGGAGGTTTTACGCAGTTATGGTTGCTGCTTGTATAAATAACATATATAACATATATACAATATGTTATTATAGATAACGAACCAATAGATGAAAAGCAAATGATATCTCAGATTTTTCTTGATTTTGTAACATATTTCTGCTTATATAAAAGATTACCGCACGTGTTTCATTCTGAAGTGAATCGTATCTCATGTGACATGAGAAAAAATAGAACTTAATAGAATAGAATAGAATAGAAATCATCTTTATTCATGTAAACTTTACAAAAGCACTTATGAATAGTCAGTACAAATAAAGTATTCTACCGCCGTGTTCGGAATGTTGATCATGTCGAGAAGAACCGGCAAGAAACTCGACACTTACTCTTTTCAATGTAACAATGTTCCCTTACGCTAGGTACTTAAATAAAATATACAAAGCTTATTTAAAACATTTCCGAGAATTAAAGTTATTCTAGACCCATACATTTTTGTCATTTAAATAATCATCAATTTTGTAGTAGCCCTTTTTTATTAAACAATTTTTAACATGAGACTTAAATCTATGCATGGGCAACTGGATAACATTTTCAGGTAACTTGTTAAATAATTTAACGCTTAAACCCACAAAGGAATTACTTATCTTATGTAGTCTTAGATATGGAACAGCAAGTTTGTGTTTATTTCTAGTGTTAAAGTTGTGGAAGTCAGATTTTTTAAAAAGTAGATTATAATTTTTGCGTACATACATAATACAATCAAAAATGTATTGAGATGCTACGGTAAGTATGTTAATTTCTTTAAATAAGTCTCTGAGAGAATCCCGTGATTTAAGACCATATATGGCGCGGATAGCCCTCTTCTGTAAAACAAAAATATTTTGAATGTCAGCAGCTGTTCCCCACAAAAGGAGACTATATGACATAACACTATGAAAGTAACTGAAATAAACCAGCCTTGCCGTCTCAATATCAGTCAAATTTCGAATTTTTCTTACAGCGTATGCAGCTGAACTAAGCCTTCCTGCCAGGGCAACAATATGGGGTCCCCATTGCAATTTAGAGTCTAATGTGATGCCGAGAAATACTGTAGAATTAATTATTTCCAAAGGTTCACCATTCATAGACAATTTGATGTTGACTTTTTTAACATTCGGCATTGTAAATTTGACACATTTCGTTTTCTTAGTGTTAAGCAGGAGATTATTATTCGTGAATATTCGATAGATGGCAATTTCAATTATTTACTCTTTTAAAAAAGTTACTTTTATTCGAATTATATTCTAAACTAAATATTCGATCAAACTACGCTACATAATTATGTTTGATTTATCAAAAAAATATATATTAGAGTATTCTGCTATCAGGCTCGGCGTAGTTTTGAAATCGACCCTGTATTTTTTATTTTATAAGTGCAACATAGTTCAAGAAACGGTTTTAATAGAAAGCCTGTACCTACCTACACTTCAATACATTAAAGCATGTAAATGTAAATTTTCCCGAACGTAGACGTGTACCCACGGTGCCAGATATCGTCATCGGAAAGGGCTCAACGGAGTCGTTTCGTCAGATATTTTCTCCGTCGTCGCGGGCGCCGCAACCGAGCGCGCTCGCCTTACAGCGTCATTCGAACTCACTGTCCGTGAAATTTGCCGCCTGTACATGCAGCCGTTGAAGCGCAGTCTAAATAAAAACTCAGTCCTGACGCTACGAAGACACAGCCAAACGATGTAATGTGTAATATTTCTCCTTCGAATCCTTTTATACAATCGGGCTCTGCAATACTCTCTAATAAATTCATCAAACAATTTCCTTACTCCCAACAAGCCAGTAGCAATTGACAGTTTATATGGTCCGTCTGTTTCAGTCTGTTAATTTGTACACAATATAATTAAAGTAATGATGGGACGTGCTAATAAGTGTTTTATATGCTCTATCTATGATTCTGAATGTTTGATTTTAATTTTACTTTAGTGTTTGGCAGAAACCTTGCCTAAAATATAATATAGGTACAATTATTCGTATTATTAAATGTCATTATTTATTAAAATCGGTTTTGTTTTCCTTGTATAATAAAGGTTGCAAAATTAATATATGAGCAGATAAATTCTTTGCTTCCAGGCTGTATTATTATCTAGATTGTGATAGTGCCGGGCAAGACGGTGCGGCGAATTCGAGACTTGAACGGGGATATTTTGAATTGGACGTCGAGATTTAATGTGAATTTACCAGTAAAATGTTCAAAATGAAGTATGTTTTAAATAATAATAAACGGGGATACAGAATTTTAGTTCGTTTGACAAAACTTATTCCGTGAATTGTATTTGATTTAAAAATATATCTAGCTCTTCAAAATTATTGGTTTAAACACGATAGATTTAAAGCACTTAAACTGGTTTAAATTTAAGTTGATTCTTAAATGACGATGATGATGTTTCAATATTTATTAAATTTATTTGAATAGCGCTTTTAGAAGCCCAGCTTATTAAATTAGAGTTACTAATCACAGAAAACACAACAAATTATCACAGCTACCGTCTGTTGCAGTAACGAATTTGAATATTGAAAATGGTATTTTACGCATAGCATGAATGAGATGTAAATTTTAGATAAAAGCAAAAAAATACGCTACTGAATACCCTCTAGCGCATTTTCAAAGTTCTAGCTAAAATATTGCGTCATTATAACTAGATTTATTATTTGCATTCGGCCCCGCGTCCGTCCGGCCCCGATATGCCCCGATAAGTGGAGTTATTTTCATAAAATTATTTTAAAAGCCGTAAAACGTGCTTCCACAATGGGTATCGAAAGCAGACCTCAATAAATTCCGCGGTGCCCTGTTCACCTCACTTTCCCTGCTCTTGACTTTCATATAATTTTATGATGTATCGGTGCGGGTTTGACCCTTCACACGTTTTATCGCGTTTTCGAACGGGCTTCAGAGTTCCGTAAGCTTGGAACCCTTGTAGTGCGGGCATAACGTCTATTAGCTGCTCGTTCAGCTTTACAACCGTGAGAAACAATTACTTATCTCTTTATTCGGAGAGGTTTTCTTGGCTATGGTTTTTTAGATTGAAAATATATTTTAGGGTTGAGGAAAGATCTCGTGAGATAAACTAAACCTTAGTTTTAACTGAATGATATTTCGACACTTTTTATTTGTTTTGAATTCACAACAATGCCTATTAAACTGATACCAATTACGATGATTTAAAACTAAATAAATAAAAATATTATGCCACAATCAATTAAAAATATTAGAGCAAATAAAAAGAGGAAACTATTTTATTAAAATCCAACGTCCCTTATTGCGAATTATGCAAAATCTCAACATATGCTACCTACACATAAATAAAAAAATGCTACAAAAGTTTTGGCTTTAAAAATCACAAACATTTTAGCAGGTTTCCCGTGAGAGAATCATATATTACCTATTTGCATAAGATCTCCATATTACTTACTTAGTAACCTACTTACTAGTCAAATACAAAGTACTGACGTATGCAGCAACTGAATTAAAAATGAATAAATGTAATTTTATTAATCACATGAGAAAAATATTGAAACCTTTTAAATTTTGAGAGTCGAAATCCATAAAAATAAAAAGCATAAAATATGATTATCTATCATGTGAAGTACATGGCAGCGGCATCTTCCGAGGGAGTCTATAATGATAATGGCACACCGTCCATTTGACCCTCGCACGTTTTATAGCCCGAAACGAGCGGCTTTTTATAATCTTATTACAAATTTTCGCTTTAAAGTATACATAGGACGCGTTTATTGCACATAAAATGTATTGTAAACAGGGTTGCATCCTGTATAGCTGGCCTTTCCGGATAGCACCCTCCCCGATTCAGATAAGAATGAATTCGCATACAGACAAGTTTGAACATGAAAAGGGTATGAAAATCAAATAATGTTTTACGCATTGTTTGTTACGACGATGTAGGATGTGTACCTAAGTATGTAAAGGCCAAAAGGTACACTTTCAATGAAACGTGATTTTCTTTCGTTGGATTTACATTCGTATTATTTTATGCGTCGTATAAAAGTCGAGTATTTACAGTTATTGTATTTTTTTAGTTCCAACATGAAGTCTGTTAAAAGTATAGATAGTAAAATGAAACATAAAATAACATACGGTTCGTAAAATGGTTGCAAGTTATTCGTAGTCTCAACATTGTATTACTCTACTTACGTAAAATTACTTATATCAAAACATTTTATCAAATAAAACGCAAAAGTAAAATTCAAATTCCATAGTTTTGTTCCTATTATATTACTATAAATTGTCAACTAAACTTTTAGATTAATACCATGATTAGAATCGTGGATTTAATCTTACAGTTTAGCCTCATAATAAACGACATGAACTTTTTCTTTAACTCATTTACTTAATCTTCATTTTATTATATTACTAGCTACCTGCCCCGGCTCCGCACATGTGCAAGTAAATACAAATGAAGTTTTCGGCTTTTCTGTACGTTAATATGTATAGATTATACATATAAAAAAGTTCTCATAAATCTCTCTATCTATTTAAAAAAAATTGCTCATAAATCCGTTGCATAGTTTCAAAGATCTAAACACACATAGGGACATACAGAATGAGCTACTTTGTTTTATATTAAGTAATGATACTAGGAGTTCATCACTCATGGGATCTTAAGTCTCAAAACTTGAGTACCTAAAGGTAAAGTAATGTAATCATTCAACTCTAAATACTTACCTAAAAGCACGTATCAACAAACGGCCAGTTTACTTTTTGCCAGGCTATGCCCATGCCAGCGTAATTGAAAATCAATGAGACACAACACATGTCATGCAAGATGGCAGTCGCACTATGATTTATACCAGACATTCCAGCGGCGCCGATAAATCCTATTATAAGTCAAACACTCAATGTAATAGAGCGCCAAAAATTGAAAATATATTACGCTTGGTTTGTGGGGAAGCGTCGAGAGGGGGCATCCAACGGCCCTTTGTACAGAACACTGCAACAACACAGATAGTCCAGTCCGAGCCGCCAGACCATCTTAATTCCCTTTCAAAACTGATTTGTTTTACTTTCATATCTTTTAAAAGCATCGGCAATTGAGATTCGATTTAAATACTAAAGGCTTTCCGTATTTCGATTCAATTGGAGTATAGTTTGGGTCCCTCGTGATTAAATAACTGTTCTGATTTTGTATTGATATTAATTTGCCTCTACAGTCATAACAATAGGTTTGAGTACGATATAAAGGCGTCGTTTCTTATATATTTTGCTTGAAATTGAAGAATAGAGCCCTTTAAAGAGCCTTTGTATTAACTGAAGAATTATGCTTAAGAATAAAGTAGACTTTCAAATAACTGCTCTAGTAGAACATACCTACTATCGTCTTCATCTAACCTTTGTTACGAGTATCTTTAAGACATTTATAATCCTTTGAAGTAAGGAATACTAAACCTTAGCCTGTTTAAAAATGATTTTTTTCCAATGAAATTGACCAACCCTCATAATCTAGAAAAGTCATAATATGAATTCCATTGTGGTCACAATGCTCTGTATCTTTCTTAAAATAAACGATTGAACAAAGACAAAACCGGAATCGTTACTGACGTTTGCTAATAGATGCCTCTCATAATAGCAACATCTAACTTCAGTTATGAGTTTAAATATCAAAAGAATCTCTGCCACTACAGTACTCTTCAATTTGTTGCAAATAAGCGCAATAATTCAGTCTTATAAACGGCCGCTAATCTATGGTTTGAATAATGCTTCTCTCCCTCACTCCTTCATAGGGAGGGCCGCGTCAGTTTCAAAAATTGAGTGAAATCACATGTGTGCGATTGATACACGGCCGCAGACTCACCGCACTGTGAATATCAGGGCTGTTGGCGTATGTAGGTTCGTTTTTAGGAGAATTTATCTTAATACAGATACCTTACTTATCGCCTGCGGCTGCGTTCGCGATTAAAAATAATTACTTATGTTACCATTTCATCAATCTTTCTACCAAATTTCAGCGAAAGCTCTTTAATAGTTTAAGCGTGAGTAGTAAACTTCCAAATATCCTTTTTAAATTCGCATTTATAATATTAATGGGATGAAACGTTTTTCATAAGGGCTTTTTGTATTGGGTTTCATAACTTGGTGCCTAACTCGTACCTGCCCAATTATTTGATGTGCGTACATTGTTTTTTAACATCCACTTTGAGGGATGAGAATATGTTTTGGATTACACACATATGCCTCACTTGATTTAATTAATTTTATACTGTCTACCCTCAATTGATGGCCAAAAGTGTAAATATTTAAACTGGCATTCCGTTATGAATGACTGACAGGTCTATGGGGTTTGTAAGGTTTCTGAAATGTTACACGTTCCTTTTATTGACTCCAGTTTTAATTGTCAATCAAATTAAATAGGTTCAAACGTACAGTTCAGCTGTTTACTTTACGATTACAGCTAAAATACGCACCATCAAAGATGTCTGATCTTAAAGTCGTTATTAATATAGTTTTTAAACGAATACCTAGTGTCAAATATCATTACATTCTATGAACAGATGTCGAAACACTGACTTCTACATGAAAACTACTAGAAACACTTCTTTTTCAAATTGATTCATCTTATAAATAAAAAATAATCACCGAAATTTATATGAGCGCATTCAAAAGTACTGCACCAAAATGGATTTCTTTATGTTTGTATTTCTCAGGAAAGAGTTAAAAATTTGAAGAAGCACGAAGTAATCATAATCATAATCATAATCAATTCATTTATTCACGTTGGTTACAAGTAACACTTATGCATCGTCAAAATGAATACAAACCAAAATTGAAGCTACATCCGGTTCGGAACCTAATCTTACCGAGAAGAATCCGGCAAGAAACTCAGTAGTTATATATCTTTACAATATTTGGAACTAGAGAACTTAAAAATATGGTGTGCGAGCGAGCAGACAATCATGTCCATATATGTTTATCATTGAAATATTCATCAAGTTTGTAGTACCCTTTTTTCATTAAACATGATTTAACATAGACCTTAAATTTATGAAATAGTAGTCAGAAATAAAAGTCGAAGGTTAGTATAATAATTATTTCTCCCCGTTACTGACGCTCGCGAAAGGTCGTATCACATGGCCTGTAAACCTTACAACTAGCACCCTATCACAACAGTAAAAAACCTGTCTGATTTGCCAGCGAGCCAATACAGAGTCAGCCAGCCCTGGTTGCAGTCACCGATTTGTATCTATTCGTTACAAATGGCCGCGCTCCATCGACCGCTATTGGTAACAAGCGATGCGTTCGCTTGTTTTCGCAGACATTTCAAGGGCAATTTTGTTTCCTATTCGAGATAAGTTTGAAAAGTTTGCCTTTCAACCGTTTTTGCAGTTCATTGAGTCATTGGTAAATAGAGCTTTTTTCGTTACCTACTTTAGCTTGTCAATGGTCAAGGTAGGGTACCGAAAACATTAACGATGATATAATTTTCTAAAAATCTTAGGTATATTTACATGTTTTAGATATTGATTAACTGAATTACTTACTTTCCTAAAGTTCTACAAGATGTTAAGATTGATGATATTTTGTGGAATAAGTGTAACAACTATGAACTTTGTAAGTTAATTTATCAATGAACTAGCTGTTGCCCGCGACTTCGCCCGCGTTATTTCGGGATGAAAAGTATCCTATATGTTAATCTAGTATGTCATCTGTCTTCCTACCAAATTGTATCCAAATCCGTTCTGTAGTTTTTGCGTGAAAGAGTAACAAACATCCATACATCCATACTTACAAACTTTCGCCTTTATAATAGTAGTAGGATAAATTACGTTTGCAAAAAAAGAATCTGCCATCATTCACTCACAAACCTATTCCATTATCTGTATATAATCCCCGAAGCACTTAAAACAAAAAGAATCAAAGAGTAATAAAAACAAATCGATTTCACGCTTATTAAACAGTTATTGATTCAACACAATTTATCTCGCAACCACAGTGATACAATTACATCGCCTGATCACTGCCGAGAAAAGCTAAACGTTTTCCAGACGAACGAAACAGGTAGGCATTAATCCAATACTGTTCATCTGATTTAATGCCACTCAAACGCATTACGAGGATCGCGTGCCTGATGTTTTTTCTCGGTTCATTTAATTTCTGTGACGAACACAGATTCAGCGTTTTCAATTTAAATGGGCGCAATCAATAAGCGGGGGCTTATCGCATTTTTACCCGAACAAGACGGATGCGATGTGTTTTAAATCAGCTAAGGTACAAATTGTCTATTGTTATTCGCAGCCGTAACAAATGGGGAGTGCTTTGTTTTTCCGATCGTTCTTTTTGGTTTAATGTTTGCTAATGTATTGGGAGTTTATTGGACTGTGCTACTCGGACGTCGCTCTGCAAACATTAATCCCGCATGGTGATGAGGGTCCATTTCCTTATGTTCTGATTCTGGTTCGAGTCAAATGCTTTGCAAAATGTTTTCTTTTTTTTACATATATATTTACGTTGCTTATGACTAGAAGAAAGCTTTGCCCGCGTGATAATACCTATTTGATGAAAAAAAGGATTAAGGGTGTTTTTATTAGATCTCAAGCCTACACGTTGACGTACTTTTTGTTTATTTCGATGAGACCATACCAAAACTACAAAACGTTGCATGATTAGTTTTGGACCTGGATTAGGTATTCAGGATATTTTTATGCCGACAAATTTCTATGCGGTGTAGAACCCCTCGAGGGAACCGCAACATGGATGAAATTTCACATAGAGGCACTCTGAAAATGCAGACTAGATTAAGGTGACATCAACCCGAAATTGGTTACAAAGTAGTTGCCGATCAAAAACTGGTCGTTACATATTATTTTTTGCGCAGTTGTTTAAAATGTAGATTTAAATATCGAGTTTTAAGACTTTCGCGTTCCATTTTAAACATTTAAAATAATTTAACGGGTCAAAACGCGACACCATTTTTATTTAGTAGTTAATACGAACTACTTACCGTCCGACGTTTCGGTTAGGTTGCACCAACCGTGGTCACGAGCAGTCAGCTCGTGACCACGGTTGGTGCAACCTAAAATAAATGTTTAAATATCGAGTGCTAATGGGAATGGTGATTAGGTTAAAAATAATTCTTTTCAGAATAAGGACTGTAAATAGAATTGTTTAATATTGGAAGAGAACTGAGGACAGTTAGATTTAAAAAATGATTAAAATACAATGAAAGCGTATTTTCGACATCAATAAATAAAAAAATATGTTGCAGCGCATAAAATTTCAGTGTGTTTACGTCATTAAATCGTAAAAACCGTACGAATCGATGAGTTTGCGCTAAATTTTAACGCCAAAACTACGTATCTTACATTTCTTGGTATTTTACTATTGCACTAAACAGAAATTCCGTAGTCACTTTCATCAAGTTTTTTAGCCTTAATGTAAAATTTCATTAAAGCAAGATGCAACGCACTTGGAACTATATTTTCTTTGACTTGAAAAATCGTAAATTAAAACATTAAACATAATTACGATCAGTACTTTAATTATTTGTTACCTACCTTATACATACACCCACTTATACATATCATAACTTTTGTTTTATAAAACGAAATATTGACCGCTCAGTATAATACTATCAAATAAACACGTGAAGTCTAACACCGATTAACGAATTTATAAATAGCATTAGCCATTGCCCGTTAGTGAGACTTCAGCATTATTTTATGGACTCTGACACTCAAACCAGTTTACTGAAAGAATAATCTGCTTGATAAATGCACACGTTTTAAAACAACTGCGGTACAAATCGTCTTGTTATTCGAGCCTGACACAAATGACCTGCTTAGTTTTTCTGGTCTATCGATAGCTCTTTCAGGTCAAATGTTACCGAGATGAAATGGAAATAAAAAGTACTTAATGTCACGGCTTTGTACGCGTAGAGTCCCGTATGTTTTATAAGAACCTTGTCCTGATAATTACCAACAACAACAAAAATCAAATTAGATACAATATTTCTGAATTTGTGCTCAATACTCGTATATGTACGTATGAATAAATGAATGATCAAAATAGATATTTGAAGATTCATTTATCAAATAGACTAGCGGCCTACCGCTGCTTTGCACGCTTGCAATCCCAGTAAAATTGTGAACTTGTTTTACAAACCTTGTCCTGAGAATTACGAACACAAAATCATCTAATTTGGTTCAGTATTTCCAGTCCAGTAGCTACGTTCATACATTTCGGCAACACATGTTTATTTATAAAGATAGATGAGGTTTAATTTTAAACATTTTTAACTTTAACACATAGCTGAGTTTTTAAAATTTCGGATTAGAACTGTTGGCTGTTGAGTTTATAAAGTCTAAAGTTTTTTTTAAATAATATAAAACATTGGTCGGACTGAGAACCTCCTCCTTTTTTTTTGACGTTGGTTATATAAATGAATCATATGAAAATAGAAAAAACATCACTTTTGACTACTCAAAAACTCGCTTTTTTCAGCACTATAGCTCAAAAAGCTATTAAATTTAAAAATAAGCAAATTTCTTAGATTTAGGTATCCTACTACCATTACACCATAATTTACAGTAACAAAATCCCTCACAAAGTTTTAAAGAATCTCATGTAACGTATTGTTATCATCTGTAATATTGAAGATTCTAGATATTTCGTAACTTATATGACATTTCAGTAAAGTAACCTATTCAGCCTTCAAGTTTCACAACATAATATTCTGTTCACACACGTTTGAACTAGTCCTATTAGATGTCACAATAACGCTATGGCACACACTTATCCGCAAACATTCACAAAGTAATCCAGCTTTTACAAACCTACATAAAAACTTTTATGGCCTAAAATAAGTTACCAACTCCGTAGCAGTGTACATATACTTGAAAGTTTAGACGTGCAAACTTCGAGAGCTTTTCTATAGACTTTTCCATAACAACTCCGCAAAAAAGTTTGTGTTCTCAAGTACTACAATCGCAGATTTGCCTTTAGCCTGGTTTAACATCGGTGGAAGATAAATCTTTGTTCTTTCGATTTGCTAAGCTTTGTAATAAAAATATTTGTTTCACTTTGAACAAATTCTATTAATCTTTTCACACACAAAAATGTACGTGTATTTTTTTGTGTGACAGGAAATTCAATGAAGATTACAATCAATATCAAATTACACATTGCATCTCGCCAATTGTAGATGTTATCAATATTAGATACGAGATGCTTATTCAATAAGCAATTTTATTTTATGTTCAGAGGTTGTCGCATGGTATGCCATTCAATAAGATTAAGGTTTATCACATTATTTTACTCCATTTGTCCACCATTTGATATTCTATTTGCGATATCAGGTGAAACATTATCGAATAAGCGTCGTCTCGATTGACACCTCAACACTAACTCGATATTCATTCCCTCACATGAGGATCGAGGTTTCCATAAGAGGTGCACGGGGAAACGAGTGTGTGAGCGCGCATAATGCGTCGGAGGTTCTGTTGATTTTATAAACTTTTTTGCGCGTATATAAAAAAATACAAATTGTTTTGAAATTAAATTAGATTCGTGATTAAATTGATTACTTTAATTAAAATATAAATAAAACAAGAATTCATTAATTTCGCTAACATACATTTTTATTAATAACTTTATCCTTTTTCTAAACATATTTCTCGAGCACTTGTCTTTATAATTTAAGATATTTTTATATATTTAATAAATGTCGAAATATCGACTTCTTTTTATGATATCGATATGGATTGGAGGAAAAACAAAAGGAAAATCTGAGATAAATAAAATATATGGATAAATGTCTTAACCCCGTATGCTGATGCAATTGTCAATGTATCCGTCGCGCTGCATCGGTGTTGAGTGCACTTTGGAAACTCACTTTATAATCTATGTAGTCCTAGTGCCTTGCGTGGTAAATGAAAGATCTAATTCTGAAATTAAATTCCTGAATTAGATAAGGACTAGCTATGTTAGTAATAATAAGTTTTAAATTCTGCTGTTTTCAGCTAATCCTAATTATATTATAACGGACATTTTTGATGTTGAATGTTTAGATACTTATTTTTCTTTCACGAAAATACTACTGATTGGATTTAAATTGTTAATAAAAAACGCATTTTTATTAACATTGTCTTATGTTATAAATTAAATGAAACTGGATGTTAAATTCATTAAAATTTCCAAATTCATTGTATGGACTGAATATTTTGTTGAATTTTAGATCTTTTAAATTTTAAACTCGTAACTCAAGGGTGATGAATTTTTTATGTTTCTTTAAAATACTCGTAAGACTGAATGTCTTATAAAGGCCAGACACAATAAATTTTGTATTGTGTCTGGTTTTTTGTGTCTTACAACCATATTATAGTTTAGATTAGAATATTCTCGTTGGAATAATTTGAATGAAACCTAGTAAACGCTTTAGATTAGTTTCTCAGAATCAGTATTTTTCAGGCTGTACATGAAACACTCCCACGTATTTTCAATATGCCGCCGTTACTAAGTAATTTATTTTCCTTACCTATTGACTTATAAATCGTATTTTTAAACTCAGTTCGATAAATTATGAAAAAACAATGTTGGCGAGAGCAGTTTAACTTTGTATTTACTTCTATATAACTTCTATATAATTAAAAATAAGACGACGAAATGCATATACGCGCATAATCTTAAAAGTAGTAGATCAAACCGGATAATTATTTTTGGTATGGCAAGGTTGCTAAAAAAAAATTACAATTTACCGAGATCGTACGTGTGCGGGCTGCTGGTTTGTAATAAATATAATAATTCAGCCATTTATGTCCCAACACTGAGACAGTCCCAAGCCGCTTAATAGTCTCTTACTAAGCTTAACGACTAATAGCGAGATATCAGCCGGCCGACTGCTTAACGGACCTTTTGAAGCACGGAAATACTCGTGATAATGTCACTAAATTGGCTGAAACGATCACCAATCTAACACCGGACCGCAGTATGCATACCCTAACTCGCAGTATCATTTCCAATCAGCAGTCGCTATTACACCAAGACCACTTAGATTTTTAATAATCGTAACAAATGTTCAGAATGATGCCAAGGTGCCTAAAATGTTTGAACTGTACCAAACAAAGAGCTGTAACTGTTCTGTTTAAAACAACGTCGAATAAAACAACTTGCATTTGCAGTTTATAAAAAATGCAAGCTCGAATAATGGGCACTTACACCGGTCATGTGAGAGCTACAGCAAGGGCATACCGGTACACTTAAATTTATAAACTTGTTAAATATATACTTAATGTTAAAAAGTTCCTTTATCTGCGTTGCCAAATCCAATTATTTGCTATAGTTACTTTCCTTACAGCATTTAAATAATTTAAACCATCTTTACATAGTATAAAACAAATTTACTTTCCGCTGTCTGTTCCGCTGTAACGTATCAACCTGTCATTGAAATGAAGTCATGACTATATAATAATATATGCTATGCATACAATCGTAACAATCATAAACCCGAGTTATGTCCGAAAATTCTTGACGTATTTTCCTCAACCCAGGAATCAAACCTCAGACATCGAGATCATCGAGGTATTTACTTATCTCAATGCAAACATAAATTCTGATTTAAACACTCAACTATAGAACGATCAGAATTATTCCCCATGGAAATGTTTATCATGGGTGCGTATCGATCCCCATCAAAGGGACTCCCTCCAAAAACTTTTCTACCACAACGCCTATGAGTTTCGAGTCAAATGTCCATCCCGATACCACTTCTATTGATTGATCCTTAAAGCTCGCAATTTAATAAATACTCCTATTTCACTCTAAATAGTATTAAGGCAGAAATTGATTCGGTATAATTTTTACTTTAACCGCTACGTTACGCTTTACCTTAGCGTTTCCGAATGGAAGTAGTGTCGAAACAAAACTGCATCGGCAGTTGATTAAAAATGTAAGCATGTATTATGGCGCCGCGGCGTAACGTGCACTCTATTAAGTTTTACGGCTACCGCCGCGAATAAAATCGTTATGCAGTATCTGCATACAGTACACGGCCGCTTACTGCTCAATATTTTGTAGCCTATTCAGGTATGAACATGTTTAATAATTATAATGTGACGACCTATCACGGCCAAGGTGGCTCTCATTGATATCATTAACTTGGTTTTAAGTGTCAGAGCGTCTGCGCAACACAAGGGCATGTTTTCTTCTTTAACTCTCATAATCCGATGGGACGGCAGACCGATACGACCGCACGTGCAACATCTTTGTATGTTTACAGCTTTGGTTAGCCTATAGTCACATTAATTATCATGTACAATAAAAAATATCAGACAACTTCATGAACCTTGACTTAATCAAGGTAAAAGCCGTTAGCTGCTTAGCTTTACTAACGGTGGGGCAGACACAAGCAATAAAATGTAAACGCTTGAGCCCTTACATCGTTACCATGAAATCCAATATATTAACATTTACAAACACCCTGACACAGAAAAAAACACAAACTTTAATTAATCGAATGTTTGTCCTGGGTTGAAATCGATCTCACGATCCATAGCTAGGAGTGCTAACCATAAATCCGTTCGATATATTATAGAGAAACTATCGTTGGCAATCTCGAGTTCGACATTTCTACGGGTTGGCGTGGGCGAGACGTTTCGCTAATTTTGCCGGCGTTACGGCTTAGAAACCGGGAATGTTACTTAACAAGGAAATCAAATTATACGCGTATTGTACGAACAGTACACAAGTACATATGTATGTATTCCACTCAGCAAAAATAGTCTAAGTTTGATCCTTTACGTGTCATAGTAGCATCTCATATTGTTATTGTTATCCGAATGGGTACAGGTATTTCCGCACTAAATATAATTAGTCACAAAAAAGGTTAGGTTTATATTTGGTCGTAAGAGCCAGAAAACCAGACAAAATAGAAAATTAATTGTGTGTCAGATTTTTGAAAGTGCATTCGTTCTTACAAACATATGAATAACTATACAACGTTAAATATAGTAAAGTATAAAAAGGCAAGTTTAAACATATTGGAAACATATTATATAAACTATTTATTCTGAACATAGATGTGTAGATAAAAGTAAAGAAAAAGGTTATTTATTAAAAAAGTTACATAGAATTGGTGTGGTAGGTACGGTAAACAGTACATAAAGGTAAACACGTCAGTTCGATTTTAAATCATGCCTGCGATTCAAGGACGATACAAAGTCCTTAGTATATGATACTTCATACTTTATTTTTCCTTAAACCGTACCAACCTATAATGGTAGTATAAGCTTGTAAATGAATAAATAAACAATATTATTATTCTCGATTGTTGCCGTATTAAGCGACGGTCGACACCTATTTTGATTACACTGTCTGAACCTCTGTTAGTTTTTTTCATGCTTTAGCTTAAGTTAATCTTTCTTCATCGTGACGATACAAAGAAAAGACAACATACTCAGTGCAATAGGAGCACTTAAGTCAGACGAGACAAGGTTCAAAGTAAAGTACAGTGTGAACATATAACGTGTACAGGTACTCATATACACGCCATATATCAGGGTGCAGGTGCAACGGCTATCCCACGCCGAATTAGGGACCTATTCGTCGAAGCTTTACGACTTATAAGCTGCTTTGTTTTATGGCCATCGGTTTGCTGTTTTAATTGTATTTTTGTTGTTACAATGTACGATGTGAATGCGACGTGAGAAATATATGTATACATAAGCATTGCGTTCAGGAACTTGAGAATTTTTTATTCTATTTTTTATATTGCACTTCAAGATTGACCTCATCCCACCTGATGGTAAGTGGTAATGAGGTCCTAGCTTAAGGGTGACAAGTACAGCATAATAAATCTGTTACTGGACTTGTCGCCCTTACCTTGAAGGCTTGACCCCTATGTACCTCCCAAGAGCTCTGGAAACCTTACTCACACGCAGGAACACAACAAACACAGAAGTGATTGTTATTTGGCTGCGGTCTTCTGTAAGGTGGAGGTATTTCACCAGTCGGGCTACTCCAGTTCGAGCGGCAAATCGCTATGCCCTACCTCTCTTTAAATAGTTATAATATAATATTTCAATAGTTAAAATAATCACTACAGTGTGTGCTAAAATAATTATCTTGTATATAAATAACTAGCTGTTCCCCGCGACTTTGCAGGCTTTATAACGATGACTTGATTTAAAAATTCCCTTTGTTCTGTTGCATTCCTAGTTAGTAGCAAGCTTACCTATGCTAGGATAAAGTAAAACAAACGAGAGCCTTAACAACTGTATAAGTAAATCAATGAATAGGCTGATATTTAGCTTTACTGGTAATCGTCATAATTAATATTATAAAAGATGATTTTGAAATCTGCCATCGCTGCAATTGGACAAAGTGTTATCTATGTATATAGATTACGTCAGTGTACTAATGTCCTTTCCGTGTCCCGTTACATTGCTAAGAGATGATTCGAAACCATCTAATTAAAATAATCAGAATTAAGGAAACAATTAAAAGATACAATTACTCATGATTGAAAAGTAAAACAATTAGGATACTCTATACGGCATAACTTTGCTAAACTTACTTAATTATTAATATTATGAGAAACAGACAAATTTCCTTGCGATGTGGGACTCGAACCTACGACCTTCACGTATAGCGCGTGCTGCGTTCAACGCCTACGATAAATTGCGAAGTTCGCTAGTTCAGCGTGAAACCTATCAGAAACTGTGAAAAATTACTTTGTTTATAATTTGTTTCTCAAAAACGACTATATGAGCAAAATTTCCATCGAACAATTTAAAGGTCATGTTAGACAATGTAATCACCATAATGTTCTAAAAGTACTTAAAGATAGTCATATCTAGCAGAACAATGGTACTTCAGACTTCAATTTGTCTTGCCTTTACATTCCGCTATAATAGGATACATGATATTCAGGTCAAAAGTTCCCTAGGGTTTGGTCCGGGACTCGTTTGGAGCGAGCCGCCGGCAAGACAGATAAGAATCTTTTATTTGAAACATTTTTAGTGTAATTACGTCACTTGACATTCTGAACCTAATTTGTTGGCGTGCGAGAAAAAGAAATTTGTAATTGTGTTAAAAATTTACAATTTTCCTCTTGTTTGTTGCTTCTTTACGCCGAACTGGCTTGGGTTTAGATGGAGCTTGGTACACGGGTGGATCTTGATTAACTTAAATTATTTTAATCTGGTGATTAAAGCCATACGATACGTTTTTGATCTTTCATTAGATTTTTAAACTAACCAATAATACTAACTTAAAATGTTTTTCGAATTGATTAACAATGTGTGTTGACAGTTAATTTCTTTTTTTAAAGTATACAGAACTTTGACAATGAAAATGTAAGTCAACGCCGCATAGTTTCGACACTCACAAGGGAATCTAATCCTACAGGGTACTTACAGTGAATTGAGAATATTTTAGCAATAGTGAAGGAAAAATTACAAATTGTTCTATACATATTTAGTTATTATGTAACAATGTATTCTTACAGAGTGCGACTGCGTCTGCGATTTTTATAATTCTTGGTCTATGAAGAAAAGGATCTTAGGATTGCATTCATTTTGCGCTATGACAGCATAGCTGTAAAAATATAGTATGTAAAATAGTCATTTGAGCCTTCTTTTCGCCACATACCGAGCCATAAATAACGTTTTGAAGTTATTATGAAAACTTTAACTCTACGCGTTACTCAAAAAGGGCTTCACAAATGACCAGACGGACAACAAAGTAATCAAATGAATGTTTGGTTTTTCTTTTGAAATACGGAACCCATAACTATATTAGAATGTAACTTTTATAGATCAAAATTACAGCTATAGCTGTGTCTATCTGTCTATCGAATCGACGCGTCACGATAATTACTAAAGGGGGAACTCAAAATGATTCGACAAATCACCGGCGAACTAATTGGTATAGCACGAGCAAGTACCAGTAGATACGAATTGTTCATGTAAAGTGCAGAATCGAAATCATCATTTAGCGAATGCGAAAATCATTTTAAAGAAAAATTATTACGAAATCATAATTAACAAAATGGTCAATGACTTGGTATTTTTTTGTCTCTTTGATGTTTTAATATATTTTTTTTTATGTTTGACGGACTGACAAATGTATTTCAGTATTTTGGTGACTGCCTGAAATACTTAACGCAAAAACTACAGAATAGTTTAAATGCAATTTAGTAACCAAATTCACGTAAGCAATATGTTTATGTTACTTTTTAAATCACGAAATAACGTGACCAATGCCGCAGGCACCAACTAGATTTTTAAAATGCACTTTTTTATAAAAATCTGTGACATCCTCGGTTAGTCGTGCAACATAGAATCTAAGGGTAAATAATCTTGGAACAACTATTAAAATGTACCTCGACTGAGTTTGCAGTCAACACCCTACAAACTAGCCGTCTAGAGATAATAATTCACTTGAGTTCATCTTTTCTTCAAAGTAACTTGGGAGCGGACAATATCTCAAAGATTAAAAACTAAGATTATCTTTTTAAGGCATACGTTTCCAAGCATCCACCGCTCATACTAGCGAAAGTTCGTCGTCGTACCTTAGCTGAACTAAGTCATGCTTATTTCTATTTTAGGAATACAAAATGAGCTTTGTATGCGAGTGATACTACCCGCACGGCTCTCAGAACTTACTGCTCGGTAACTTCGGTAGCATTCTGATTATGCAGACTTTTGCATCTCTTGGGAACTTAGCACTAGACATGAAGGCGCATGTATTATGGATATTCCGCTTCCTGTGATACAAATACCGATCCTACTGGAATTCTCTCACATTAAAAATCGTATAAAGCTAACGTAATAATATGTATCTTTGCAAGTCAAGAGCAAAGGCATTTTTAGAACAAAAGTAAATGCTGAACAGGATTATAGATAGATACACTTTATTGCACAGAAAAATTTACAGAAATTGGTTTTACAGACATAATCTAGTTTACTTTAGGCGGTCTTATTGCTAGAAAGCAATCTCTTTCAGACAACCTAGGTAGAGGAAATAGTATATATCGAGAAACGGGTGAGGCCGTGCAAAATTATTATATTTGATAAATCTTTTATGCAAGTCATTTTCAATAGAATATGGACGAATTTGTTTTTTTACTAGCTGTGCCCGTGACTTCGTTCGCTTATTGGAGTAGCAAATAATTGTTGTAATGTTTTGACTCTTGTCACTTACATAAACACATAAACCTCCACTGCCTATTCCGTATTATTATTTTTTCTTCCTAAAGGTAAAATGTTTACAAACTTTAAATATACGAATGAAATATCTAATCAAAACCAATAATAAAGTTTAATCCTAATTGTTTTAAAAATAACAAAATCACATGCAAACTTTCATCCCTTATTTTTGTTTTACTATATTAAGCGAAATTACAAACTTTAAATGTCATATTTATATCTACATTATCAAAAGCTTAAAAATAGGTTTCAAATTTCTTGCTTAAAAATAGTGATAATTTAATTAAATCTTTTATCTCTACTTTCAACCTCTTACAGCCCATTTTTCGTATGAAAAGGTAGCCTTTATCTTTTCTCAGTCTTCAAACTATATGTGTTAATTTTTTTACATCAAATGCAATTATTTCCAGATCGAAAACGCCTTAAACTTGCGGGGTAGACAGAAAAGACCTAAAATGTGACGTTATATGTGCAAACCCCATAGGTACCAAAATGTTCATAGAAAATTATGTTTTTTTGCGAGAGGGACTCATATGTTTGATTCAAACGGCGAAACGAATCTCATACATATTTTTTTGGATTTTTTGTTTACTTTTAACAATTCTTTTTTCTTTAATAAATGTTCAAATCCAGAATGATTTTCATGCATAACCCCTATTCTTAATAATTTTATTTTAGTGATAGAACTAGTTTTTGACCTAAATATAAATGGTCGCCCTACCATTAACGAATACCCTGCAATTTTGTTTTATAACATTAGACATATAAAAACGCAATGCCATCAACGAAATTAAGCCAAAATTAGCCTATAAATCGAAATTAACTATAAACTTTTCCCCATACAATGGACGGACATAAACTTTTATCGCGGCAAGCCGATGCAGAGGTCATTTAAGATTTCTAAAGGAAACATTACACTCTCTAATTCCCTTTAGAAGTTATGATAAGGAATTGTTTTGTGGCAAGCAGTAAGATTTAGTGAGAAGTCTTAAGAATATATATGCTTAGGTAACCAACGTAAGCGAAAGCTAGTGAACGGTAATTTCCATTGCAATATATAAATTTGAGTATTTTCTGTGATGTAATGCGTTTAATTTTGTTCTTAGTTAGTAATTTGTTCAACTATTCCTGTACCTTTCAGAATAGGGATAGTATTTAATAGAAGAAATTCAGGGGAAAAACAAGCTAACAGACATTAAAATTTAAAATATTTTTTATCAGTTCAAAAATCCAACCATGTTATATAAAATAATATTATATTTTTACACTGCATCAAGATAAAAATAACAAACTAATGATCATCAGATTACATATAAACTTTTAAGCAATCATCCGCTATCAAACTTCAAGGTTTACGTTGTTTGTACTATTTATATAGAGTTGTGTCATAAAATTAAGCATATAATATATATAAGCATAAAATAAAATTATAGCTCAGTAAATGAGTTGTTTCCATAATATTCTTACACCTACAACAACGAAATAGCAATGTGTACACCTCGTGTGACACTGATGCAGCTAACGCAGCGATCGTCGCCCACGTCTACCGCATCAGCCAACGCACGAGACAACCACGGCCTTTAATGTCATATATTTTATTCCATTCTGCTGGAGTAAAGGCAAATTGGAAGACACATTCTCGTGGGGCCCCGAGCTCGCTATTAGCTGATAGTGACAGCGCGTCAGAAGTTTGCCGCGATTCATCCCTTGTGCGTTTGAAAGTTTACGTCGATACAGTGACAGCTTAGATGTTCATTATATCGTCTACACGCGCTGAGCAGTTATTAGTTTGATCGCAGAGGATGTTACAATGAAGTTGCTTGGTAACTTTACTACGAGATATGTAATGACGTCTCACTTCACGCGTGTAGATGGTGTTTACATTGAAATATGCCTGCTATTGTGAACTACCTTCGTTAATATTTGACAAACTTTGTCAGTTGTTTTAATTTTCATCAAGCTTGGAAATGACGTATGGAGCCTAATTTCCATCCATTTTCAAATTGAACAGTCTATAGACTCTAAATGATACGAGTGAGTGGTGGACTACCACATGATTTTTCTTTTTAATGCAATTAAATTACGACTTCAAATTATTTAACACTAGAGTAGACATTTTCAAATATCAAATACATAAAATAACAAGACTACAACACGAAATACCGCCAAATACTACATGAATTTTAATTCATTGTTATTAACCTTAGTATATAGTTTATCTTTATCATACGTGATACTCTTAATAAAAAAGCTAAGCTTAATAAATAAAATCTGTTTTCAATCAACAATCCTGTTCCAACTTACACCTCTACTACCTGAAAATAGGGCATAACTATTACCCTCTCCTTATCATTTCGCGAGTTTTAGAAGTAAAGGTATATCTACTGCGGCCCGAACATGACAATATACTGCAATGTATCGAAAAACCATTTCGCATATTGAACGTTATTGAACGATTGGGATACGCGAAGCGAACCATAATATTAAGCCTTGTATTTACTTATGTCACACATAACTATAACATTTTCGTGGTGTTCTTTTTTGTTGCAAAAATACGTCAAAAAGATAAAATGTACATGGATTCTACAAAGAACGAATGACCATAGGGTAGATCGAATGGCCGCGGAGGCCAGTCCTCCACAAGATGGACAGACGACCTCGATACAATGATTAAGAAGTGATGTATGCAAGTTTCGTAAAGAGAGTTTTGTAATTCCTAAGGGAATGAGTATGTTTAGAAGTAAAAATTCTTTAGTTAAAATTATGATGACTACAAAGTTACTTCTACATTCTTAATATGTGTTTTATCAAACTTGAAAAATTTTAGCTTAATAGATTTTTTGCAAAAAACAACCGACTCCTCCTCAATTTTTCTGGGATACCATCGTTTCTCAAAACTTGATCTCCGTATTATGGTAATACCTCGAAATGAGATGTCATGTCCAACATAAAAATCATCGTATCATATAATCAACCAAGTTATCGGCAAATACACAAATATATGTGAATACTGTTAAAATGAGGAACAAGGTATTTTTTTGCATATCGGTTAAAATCGTCAAGAGCTAAGAACTTTTCTTGCCCATCATTTGCACAGGAGAAGAAGAATTACGGACCCATTTATGAAATGGATTCAAAGTCCGAATATTTGCTCGGGCAAATTTAACTTTCACCGACATTATTCGTTGACAAAACAGGACGTCAATCACAAGCCATCCGTAACACAAATCCGGCGGATCCTTTGGGTCCTTTCACTGAAATTTCAATGGCCACCCATCATTGAAGGCTGCTAATTTCGTAAGCAAACAAAAGCATAGCCTAATGAGGGCCGGAGCTCCGCAAACTTTCTTATTCCGAGGCTCGGGGCGCTTCCGTCCGACCATTTGCTTATTTATCTCGGACTTACGGCTCTGTCACGGAAATAATACACCATTCAAAGTGGTCTGCTGTTTGGTGTGATTCTAAAGTATTTGCTGAGGGCGCCCGGCTTGTAATGGAGTTGTATCTATGATGTTGCAGGCCAAGACGGAAACTTTTGATAAGGTAAATCGGACCGAGATTTTTCTTTTTCAGGGTTATTGGTTTCAAATTTAGAGCACTTTGAGAGCTACAAACGAGCTATACGCCGCAAAAGAGATATAAAAAATTCGATAATATTTGCTTAAAAAATTAATGTTAATGTTAACTAGACTTCCGTAGGGGGAAATACCCTAAGCACCATACTGTTCACCCGATACAGGTGACGGCGTGGGTGGGACTCTGCTGTCAAGGCAGACTTACCCACTAAAACCTCCAGGGAACCTAAATGCCTTAATGGTGATGCTGTATGAAACCTAAAACCACCACAGCACCACCGGAGGGATGGCTGCTATTTTACTTTCATAACAATCTTGACCCCAAAACAAATTTATATATTGTTCTATACTTGGAATTAAATATATCAAAACAACCAGAGAACACAAACATACATTTGTGACTCCAAATGGTTCGTGTAAAATAACACATAGTGCTGCTCGCTGGTTCTGTTAGCTTGAACTTGGCTTTGACACGCTACCGCTTGTCTAGATGTGAACCTAATACAAGTTTAGATTACTGTTTAGTTTACCTTAAATTAATCTCCTAATTCCGTACAAAACACTTCGTTGATTAGTAATATAATAATATTTTAGGCTTGTATAAATTTTACGATATTATCTAAAAAAACTATCACAACTTGTCTTATTTTAATAGTTCATTTTGCTTAGATTTAGCGTACAAAATTATCATACATTTAACAAGTGCTTTGCATTATATTTCCGAACAAATCCCCTAATACAGCGTACTAGAAGTAATTAAGGAAGTATCCATAAAATTCATGTCATAAACTCGTGAAAGTAATTTAAATGGATCAATATAGTTTTAGTACCTTATTAGTAAAGCAAATAGTTAAAAACTTTAGTGGATTTTATGATGCTATTGCGTTTGCATATTCCACGTAGGGATTTGCATGAAACATAGTGTAAAATAGAATTTACGTGCCTTTGTTTCGGTATGTTATATTTTAGTCAGTAGTAAATGATTCTAAAAGTTTATTTGACATAATCTACTTCCATTGTATTTTACGCCCACGTCAATATTCAAACATTAGCATCGCCCACAATGATTTAACAACTCAAGCGGAGCAGGAATAAGAAAAATCTCGCTCCTTAGGGAGCCCGCGGGCATGTCCTTGCATGCCTAATTTAATCCTCGGCTTATTGAAATAAAAACGGCATAGGTTTTCGACAGGTGCCGCGAGGAGGGAGGGGGCGTGGGTCACAGGTGGCCCCGATGGTCGCAGCGTCGTTAAAATTTACATAAAGTCTCAATCCTCGACGACGCCGCCGCTGCCCACCCCACGTTTATGCTACATTTAGTAATTTTATGATAATTTCGAAAACCGTACCGCCACCCATCGCATTATACTAATAGAGGAATCCGCCGAGGACGGGCCGTCGAAAAAACTCGTGCGCCTCCAAAATAATAAGTTTCGGTTAATAAATCGCGTTCAACGTGAAACGGACATAAATTTTTAGGAAGAATTAATAGCAGATGTGTTGTTGATTTGCGGGGTTGTTGGGGCGGCGCCGCTGTTACTGACTTTGAAACGCATAAATTCGGTTAGGTTTGTATTTTTAGTGAACTTTTTGATTAATGGCGTAGAAAATTAACGTGATCGCCCTCGGAATAGTCTACGATTTTTTTCGAACGCCTTATTAGATCGAGTCACGATACGTCGTAAAAGTATGTATATTCTTTTGTGGAAAAAATAACAGCGTACCGAAACAATTTCGGAAAATAAATCATTATCTGTTAGAAATAGTTTGATATTTTGTGTTCGCTTAGCAAAAATATTAAAGGTAAATTTTTGATAAGTCTAAAGCTCCGAGACAAAGGATCTACTTGTTTAGACGTCTGTCGGGTTCATCATATAGGCACCTACGCGTTGTTAAGCTTGATGTAGAAAGGATAAGCCCGAATAGGAATTTTTACTCATCTATATTCTCATGAATAACGAATTCAGATCTTAAATAATATAAACGAAAGGTTTTTGAAAACGTCTGTCTCTTTTTGTATTGTATAAATGTTTTACCAACTTCAAAGCAAGTATGTATATACTAATGTATATTTGAAAAGCAAAATAGGACTAGGCATAAAACTTTATTGTTTAACTTACAAATACATTTATTTTCTAAAGCCGAGCAATCACTCATGGGCTTGATTATTAATGATTCATCAATAATCGTTATGAAAATGAATACAGCCACCACCACTTTTTATCTTAACTTTGGTAAATAAATGTTATAATTACATTTTGATAGAGTTTTAATTCGTAAATACAACGGTTAACTATCCTTAAAGCCTAATACAAACATAAAATTTAACTGCAGAGAATCAAAAGGTAGTTAAACGTAAACTATGATTATAGTTGCCATGAAGAATATTTTTAGTTTTGTGTTACAAGTATTGCTCATTTTACCTCTGTACTTTCTATTTCAAGTAATCTTTTGCATGTTTTAAATGAACCTACTATTCTAGCAATCTCTCGGACTGGAATTAACTTGGTGATAGTTTTAAATCCACCCTTTCAGACTTTACTTTATTTAACAATTGCGATTATGTGTGAGCTTAACATGCCTAGCAAAACTCGAGGGAGCCGGATATATTTTTATTGCGGTCACCCATGTGAGTCTAGACGGCGAAATTACTTTTAGGAACCTGATTAGGTTTACAGGAAACGTAGACAGTGAGGATTTCTGGACGCAGCAGTGGCAAATAGAACATGTATAACTTATTATGTGTAGACCACTTTGGACCAAGTGAAATAGTTTTGTTTTGAAGAGTATATAAATAAATAAACAAATATTGGACATCACATAGATATATTGCTCTGATTCTGTGAGTCTGTCTGTAAGTAGCTAAAGCACTTGTGTTACAAAAATCAAAAACAACGACGGTACCACAACACCCAGTCCCGAGGCAATAAAGAAATGTTCGTTTCCCATGTTGACCCGACCAGGGATCAAACCCGGGAGCTCAGAAATGGCCCGCTTGCCTCTCGGCTACGGAGGTCGTCAACAAAAGAGTGAAGAAGTACTTAGTACTTTGTTTTCGAGAGGTTGGCTATCATAAACCAGTCCCCGAAGGTAGCATGATGTGCCTTTGTGCCAGCCATCGCTTCACTCAACCGTATCGTAGAAGAACATACAACAGACCATAGAAGAAGCAAATATACTTAATTCCCGAAACCAATTAAGCTTAGACCTTCGTTGTGCAATACGAGCTGTCTCACAACAGATATATGGCTGGCCATATTTCATCAATATTGCACCTGGACTACGCGACAGAGGTAGGCAATAAAAATAAACGCTACTCTTTGTCCCAGTCGAACCTACACACCTGCCCCGCCAGAGAACGTGCCGAGCATCGGTATGACGCAAAGTGTCCCAGAGGACAAAAGGATAGGAAATGTGCATTTAGATGCACATTTAAGTTCGGTCTAGTTTAGCAGTGCTCTAACTGGAACCACAATGATATTATGCCTGTAATAGTCGTACCAGGGGCGTAGCTAACGCCGTATCAGCCGTGTAAATGATACGGGGCCGCTGGGCTATAGAGGCCCCTAACGTGTGCAAGCAAATATTAATGAAACGTTATACAGAATGTATCTCGATATGACGACCTCTGTAACCGATGGGCGGATTTGGCATCGCGCCATCACTAAGGTCCCGAGTTCGATTCCCCGTCGGGTCAATATGAAAAACGGACGTCACGAGTCTGGTCAGCTGTAGCCGGTACTATAACACCCAGACACCCGACGATCTGTAACACAATTTGCTTAGCTACTTGTTAGCACAGGAATCATGTGCACATTTACAACATCACATACCTTTTTTTTTGTCGAGGGGGAAATGCCTGCCGCACCGTCACTCTCTGCGGAGAACAGAAAGTGGTGTATCGGGCTCGCACCGACTAAAACCCCATCGGTGGCCAACTCTGCGCAGTTGTGGGGGATTCCTTGTGGATTCTACACAGGCTCCCCCAACATCACATACCTACACCAACTTTATCCCATAGAAGTAGCCAACGCATCTGTGTTATGGACAACAGAAAATTCATCACACGAATGATTGTCCTAGGTAGGACCGTACCTACGACTCTTGGTTGAATAGTCAGGAGCTCTGATAATTGTCCAGGAGCTGTGATGATGAATAGGGAATAGTTGATGTTGCATAAATAAACGATCTCTTTTGTTGCAGTCGAACCTCACTCACCTGCCGCGCCACGAGTTCGTCCCAGGCATAGGCATGGGAGTTGCGAAGTGTCCATACGACCCTGCAGACAACTCGACAGCGCTGTGGGTGGAGCGGGGCAACCCCGGCAGCCTGCCCGCCCTCTACTCCGGCACCAATGCAGAGTTCACCAAGGCCGACACCGTCATCTTCAGAACCGACCTCCACAACCTGACGACGGGCAGGCGCGAGTTTTCGTTCAAGAGGACCTTGAAATACGACTCAAAATGGCTCGATAGTGAGTATTCAAGTTTTGTTTGATTTAGATTAGTAGCTGCGTTAGGACAGGACGCGTCGACGTTAAAGCCCCTTTTTTATGAAGGTAGACCTAATCCGTTCTTTTGTCTACGAATTTTGATTAATTGATAAAAAAATGACATTGAACTTATGTTAGTAATATTAATTTTTCTTTTTTTAATTTCTTTTTTGGACCTGTACCTCTAAAAGAGGTTCCTTGTCCTTTATTGAGTAGATCACTTTATTGTCTGTCAAAACCCTTTTTCTCAGGGATGGAATGCAGGTATAAACTTAAAATTATATGTCACATATTAAATGTCACTACCATTTGTGATTCCTTGAAGCTGTGAAAAAGTAAGATTTTAGGTGAACACAATAAAAAATGCTGCTCTATCATTGTACATTTTTATCAATCAAGATGAATTTAAAATATAATTTAAATCCAGTGCGTTACTTCGGCTCTAGGTAGCCGAAGTAAATAATCTTTAAATTTGATTGCTAGTTAGATAGTTAAATTTGACTGAAAGCTTGTTTTTTCAAGTATGGAGAAAAACATTTCTTTAGTTTTTTGTTACCGCCAGTGTGTACTTAAAACAAAAGTAAAGATAGAGAATATGAAAGATATAACAAAATTCTAAATGCTTGATCCAGCGACGATGAGTCTGTATAAACAGCTTCTGTTACTATGTTTTATCTCTTATTACTACAAAGTATTTTGCAATGCTAAGCGATAGACTCAGACATCAAAACACAAAGTTGCGGTTATTTTTAAGTTCATAGATCTTGTTAACTTTGCATCCCCTGAGGGCTTTGTGTGGCAATGGAAAAGAAATATCGTTTACCATAAATTGACCCACAGTTTCGTTTGCCTCCCTCTATAATGAAATATGCCTACACAGTACACATCGGAATAGACCGCTAGTTAACAACCTACATGGCCCGCCAAATGTTTATGAAACTCGTTATTACTGACTTAATTGGTATAACTATCAAAAAAGTCACGGTACAACGACTCACGTAAATTGCTAACCAATCAAAACAGGGAACGATCACCGTCGCGAACGGTGAACAATCGTCACGGACCAATGGTCCCGGGTTCTGTTTCCAGTAATCATTAGACAAATGTCCGAATTATCAGCTTTTCACCGATTTACACGGCAATTGCCCGGTTCGTGATTAAACAATGGAAATTAAACTGTTTTCGCTCTAGCGAACAATAATATGCCTACAATATCGGCCGTCAATTCGCTTATTTAGCTCGTGTAAATGCCATTATTACTAGAATGACATTTTCCTATATATTTTATGGCTCTTATGCTCTTATCTACATATTCACTATTTTTTAAATTGAAAAAATATTTGATATTAAAATCTGCAGCGTATCTATTTTAAAAAGTTTACAAAGTTATTTTCACTTTTACAGTACATCGATGTGAACACTTGCACTTCAATTTTCGTTCTTATACCCCAGATATAAGGGTGTTACAAAGTCCAAAGTGTGTAGTATGACGCGTTGTCAAACATGTCAGCACGCAAAAGAGAAAAGTATAATATTTAACCACAAATTTTAGTTTAAAGTTTTGTAAACGGGAAAATATAACCAGGTGCCACCTTTGGGGACTGGTCTGCTCCAGCTTACCTCTTAAAATAAAATAATACTTCATGCTTTTTTCACTCATCAAAATAAAACTATATGACTTGGTCCAAAGTGTTCTACACATAGCTATGAGTTAGATACTGCTACTGTAACTTATCTGCTGAGTTTCTTACCGGTGTCTTCTCGGTAGATATAGGTTCCGAACCGGAAGTAGAATCACTTTGCATTGTATTCAATGACGATTCAAAAGTGTTACATGTAACCTACTTGAATAAAGAAATATTTGAGTTTGAGTTTGATAAATCCATAGTTGCTGATAATGATATTACCTTAAAAAAAAAGTTCAAAATATTAAAAAGATCTCTCAACCT
This sequence comes from Glyphodes pyloalis, assembly GCA_037074685.1. Taxonomy (NCBI): domain Eukaryota; kingdom Metazoa; phylum Arthropoda; class Insecta; order Lepidoptera; family Crambidae; genus Glyphodes; species Glyphodes pyloalis. Next base: position 14,318,314 of record JAYKKO010000013.1, read on the forward strand.
CAAAAAAAAATTTCTCTGCATTCGGATAAATTTACTTTAGTCACACCTAAACGTTTTACTTTAGCACCAACTGGAAATATATATCATGCCTCGTCGAAACAGATTGTGAATTTCGAGAAATAGTTTGAAGTTATTTTATTATTCATTTGCTACCGTTTGTTTACGGCTAGTTTCACACCTGGGAGTTGATGCCCATATCTCTATTTTGCAGCCTCTGTAAACAAAAGTATTTCCATGTTCCTAACAGAGTAGATTATAAAACGAAGCCTTGACATTTTACATGTGACATCTTGCATTTAGTTTCAACATTATTACTATAAAAAGTGTTTGTATTTTAAATAAACTAATATTAATATTTGACAGACAGCTTAAAAATAATGCTCGTTGGAAAATGAATTAAAATCCTCGTAGATTTTTATTTATTTTCCAAAGGGAACATCATCACAAATGTGATATGTGAATTTTAAAACATCTTTTATAGTTATTGTAAATCGAGCCGACAACATTTGCTGCAATATTTTAGTTATTTAATAAATTTGTGAAAATTTACAAAAAAAAAATTAAATAAATAAATTAAACTAAATGAAAACTACATTATATGTACAAATTAAATAAAATAAAACAAACATCAAAAACTTACAAAATATACACGTTGTCTAGCTCACCGGCATTGCCCCTCTGTACAATAATGGTATTTTTTTTTTGGCAAAACAGCCGCCGGCCCTGAGGTCTCCTGAGGCGAGAATCAAGCGTGAAGACAAATCCTTCACGGAAGCCTTCATGTCACTCGACCATATATATATTATATATTACCATATATTATACCATTTGCTTAACCATAAGCAAAAATATTTTTACCAATTATATTTTTGTTGCCTACTATAACTTGCAGTTAGGTCACACGATACGTGAATATGAAATTGTTCTGTTTTTTTAAACATTCAAAGGTCGCTAATGCAGCTTGAAGCAGTGTAAAAAAAAATCCAAATCTATCACGCTTCAACATTTAATTTCAAAAATACAATAAAATATGCTAATGAATTAACTAATTACTAAAGTACAAAATCAAACAACGTTAAAATCAGTATCAGACAACACTAGCTGGCGCAAATAGCACAAAGGGTTCATAAATTGAAATTAAATGAAAATAATTAACTGTTAGTGTCGTTTGAAACGCAAGCGATAAAGGCCCAGGAGTAATGAACAAAGCGATATTATTAACGAAATTGCCCAAATTTGTCCGCGTAATTTCTATTCCCGTGTTATTGTGGCGCTATCGCAAATAAATGGCCGAAACTGGCTTATTCCCTTGTCCCAGTTTTGATTTTACTAATTAAAGGAGAACTAGCCTGGAAATGTTTGTGTCATGTATTCGAATAACAAATGATGTGTTCAATTCTTTATCATTAATATCAAGTTGCTTGATATCTATAATTATTTATGCATATTTTTTATGGCAATTTCTACGATCTTCAACAAAGTCTATTTCTATTAATTTAGCGCAAATATTGTTTTGTTATTTCGCAATGACACATTAATACTCGGTAAGCATAAGGGGATTGAACACATGTGTTCAATAGTGAAGTTTAATCGATTCTCACGTGACAGATACTACTACTGGCAGAAGTAGAGTTTATCAAAGAACAAAAAGAAGAAGAAAGATTCCATTGACAAACTTTACAAATCAAACAAACACCAAATAGACTTCTGATGCATCATATTATTTTTTGTTTTGTTAGTGTTTGTTACGACGTAGTTTGTAAACGGAGAACTTTATAATTAATGGGGAGAACACGCATGCAATGTCGCGGAAGGACACTAGATAAAAATAAAAACCGACAATGCTACTACTAGCCAGGTTTTACTTGTGCGATTATATTTATATGATGCCAAACAACATTAAAAGAAAATATGTTTATTTTTAGATTTATCGTTCGATTTATCACTTTTAGGCACGGGGTATTCCATACTTATGCCGAACCTCTTGAAAAAAATATAAGAATCAAATAAGTGTTAACTGGCTTTTAACTTTGATTATCTTTTCAATCCCTGTCAAAATATGATTCGTTTAAAGATTGTCAAGATAGCTGTAATGTGACAATTTAACTTATCAAAACACTGACTAATAAATTGTAGCGGAACATTTTAAAATAGTATTTGAAACATAATGTCCAAAAAACCAGTATAAATGATGAAACTTACTTAAAAGTTCATATTTATACCAGAATTGATACCAATTGTTAAAAATATTGATCAATAAACATGTGGGTATTCTGATAAAAGTACGTACCGCGTCTGTGTTATTATTTTTTAATTTATGAACGCCCAATTAATCATTCATCACTATTCGACGCTTTATCCGAACTTAAATACACTACACTTCAGTATTAACTAAAATTTAGATCTTTCATTTGTGGTGACAGGCATTATTGAATAGCCGATATTTGGCATTAGTGCCATTTTCAATATGCCAGTCTAATGAAGCTGATATGAATGAATTATCTGGCACGCCAAATTTGGACGACAGGTATTGCGTCAAAGAGTCAAATTAGAGTAGATTTTGGATATTATGTCACGTTTAGAACGTGTGGACGAGTTTTAGAATGATAACCCTACCAACTTTGTTAAATAAAAATTAAATGGAACTAGTTTTTGCAACAAATAAAAAAGGCCATTGTAATAAAGAATCAAGAGATGGTCTGTCTTCAGTTTCATAATAACTTTTACTTTTCTCAATAGTAGACCATCATAATCATCATCATTATCATCAGCTTATATTATTCTACTGCTGGATATATGCCTCCCCTAAATAAGCACCATCTCGTTCTGCCTTGACATCACAAATTGAACCAAAATTGCAAAATAAAGTTAATTTTATTTAAGAAATAATGAAAAAGCATGATAAGTCGATGTAAAAACAGCGCTTACGTTTGACAGATTAAATTAAAATATAATCATTGTTGAGGTAATATTTTAGTAAGATAAGCAAAATACAATTAAAACATATTTTTACGGCACTAGTTCCAAAAAACTGTGCGAAAAAGTGAATTTGTGCTAACTTGGCTCTTTTTGACTCTTAACAGTACTTTTAAATTTTTATTCATCTTTTTTGTTTGTTTGATAATTACAATCGTACATCAAGTATATTTATTTATCTTCACTTAATATACCTCCGTACTATTAATCAAAATTACTCCAATAAGAACACTGGAATCCAACAAATAGGTATAAATATGTACCCATTAATTACGATAACGAATCCCGAATTTATGACGGCAATAATTTGCAAAGATCCGAAGCTTTATTAAAGTTTAATAAGCCGTAACTCAGATTAACTGCTCCTAGCGTATGCGGGATGATATTATGCGACAGTGAAAAAGTACGAAACACGCGTCTATCTGTACGTTCGTAGTAATCCCCAGCACGTGCTAGTTCGTGTCGAGACGGACAAATAAGCTCTTTAATGCGAGATTATTCGATGTTATTAATTCGAGCTGGCATGGTGATTGCGTCTAAATTCATTTGGGTCAGTTCGATGATGCGTCTATTATACGACGAATAGATGCCCAGACTGATGGTTGTGTTGTGAATATCTATTCTTGATATAATTATTCAATGTTAATAAGTTTAGGGGATTAAAACCAACTCTATAGCATGTAATAAAAATCTTTGTTGAAATATAAGTATGTATTTATTGTAGTAAATATCGTATCAAACTAATGTATGCTTCAAAGATAACTGGAGTCTTCCTCTTATTACTAACGTTTTGTTACGTAAAAATTGCTAAAAAAAATTCTCCTTTTTAATCATTATAATAATTATATAGAGACTATTCATAAGTATTACTAATGTAATCTATGTGAATACAAAAGATTGACTTTGACTTTGACTTTGAAACATTTTTTAAACCAGTTGAGCTCGAATTCGAACTATATCATTCCTTTTAAAGCGAATCCAAAGTATTAGTATTTTTTATTACCGCAAAGATATATTTCAAATTTTAACATATTATTATTATCATTGTTTAAATTCGTGTCTTCGTACCATCTAAAAAGGCAAAACCATGATTTCATATAAATCTAAGGACAATAATTTCTCTTTTATTTTACGGTCAACTGCAGATCACAGTAAACACTTGCAGTTCGATGCAGCTGTACATACCAGATCGTTGAGGCGGCAGCACCTATTACTCCCGTACTCCGTAATCCTGAACACGTGGCTATTTCATTCCGGACCGGCAAATAAGCAGTATTAATACACGCCATAAATGTCCTGTACGACAGAATCGATGCCCGCATATTCCTCGATTATTTATTGCACATTTTAATAGCAGTAATTTGATATTTCAGAAATTCTCTTGGGAGCACTCACACGGTATTTTAATAGTACGTAGAGTAGTCGGAGTCCGAACCGTAGGAACCATAAAGTAATTTAATTAATTGCTTGGCTGGACAGTATTATTAGTATTTCTACGTATTCTTAAATTTATCTTAATTATCTCTACTTACGGGATTATGGATCATCGTTTCTCTATTTACACAAAATTGAACCCTTATTTATGAAAAAAAAGTTTTTTTTATAGGAAATTATTCAAAATTGGTAAGGTTATCTACCTATAAAATAACTTGACGTAATTGGTTTTCACTAGAATTTTTACTATTTTAATCATTTCTCATGAAAATTTCTACATATTATAAAACATGGTCGCTTTTAGGCGACCTCGGTGGCGCAGTGGCTAAGGTAGGCGGCCAAAGCGCGTAAGGTCCCGGGTTCGATTCCCGGTCGGGCCAATTTGGAAAACGAACTTTTCTAAATTGACTTGAGTCTGGGTGTGCTGGGATGACGCCCCCAGTTGATATCCGTCGTCTGGTACTCATAGTACAAGGGAAAACCTTAGTTTGAGACCAGGTGATTGGTGTGATTGTCTGGCGCATTTATTTATTTATTTTGTTTATCTCCGCCTTTGTAAGCTTAGGTATTTTTAACTACGCAGCGATGACGCGCGTCACTTAAAACGAAGTTGTAATTTATAATACGTACATATTAGAACAGAAATGTTGAAAAAATTGTTTCAGCATAACTCCCATTTGAAGAATTGCTTACAATAAAAATCAATGATAAATTTAAAATAAATCCTTTTCTACAATTCGTGACAAACAAGAGTACTCTTCATTTTTTTATAGAGATTGTAAGACTTAACCCCTGGTTAGCTTTCCCGTATTAATATTTATAACTATATGAGACTTAGCTCTTGGGTGAATGAACATACTAACACACTCTTGGTGTTTCCAGAGCCGAATTTCGTCGGATCCTTCGACGTGGGAGAGTACGTGCTGTTCTTCTTCCGTGAGACCGCGGTGGAGTACATCAACTGCGGCAAGGCAGTATACTCTAGAGTGGCCCGCGTGTGCAAGCGCGATACTGGAGGGAAGAATATACTAAGCCAGAACTGGGCCACGTACCTGAAGGCGCGGCTCAACTGCAGCATACCGGGGGAGTTCCCCTTCTATTTCAATGAAATACGTGAGTAAAAAATCTGGCGTTATAAGTTTGACTTTGATTTCTGTCTGTCTATCTGTGTGTGTCAGTATCGTATATATCTGTTACATCGTAGATCTAAAACTTCTTTGCGCTTTTTTTATTCGATAGCTTTCTGAGGTTTTTAGCTGTTTGGTTAAAATCCAAGGTCCAGTAGTAACAGCTCATTATGTTAGCCCGTACTTACTCATTATTTATTGCTGTAACGGGTTTTTTTTTTTAATTTTTGATTATTTTTTACTATTTACCTAATTAAGTACTTGTAGAGCGGCAGCGATATTGGTTCATAAACAATAACGAACGTACATTGACTGTGGCAGACAAGTGGTTAAATCGAGTGCTTTCGTTTCATTTAGCACGAGCATTTACGTGTTTCGAAATCTTAAACATTTGCTTGCAGTTGGTATTTTGTTTTTTTCTTGAATGTGCGTCAGATCATTTGACGCCTTTAGGACATCCAACCCGATTGTTATACTTGCTTATCATCGATCCACAGTAAGTCCGTGAGGTGGAATATTAGAGATTTGTTTTTGTTTTCAAATTGTATGAAGATTCCCACAGCAATATTTGCATCGCTACACTACCGGGCTAGCCGATATAATTAAGAGCTTACTAATTTTACTAATTTTTAAAAGTCTGATACCGCAACATCACTTCTGTTGATCATGGTTGTCTATTGACAAGTAGCACTCTTGAAATGCAGTGATAAGCAACCTCGCTGTCCTGCTCATGTTACTGAAAAATAATAATAAGTCTAATTCGGACAGACAGGTTCGGAACGAGAACTTATCTATAAAATATTACACTCAGTCCACATTCAGTTCATGCGTGCTCTTATCTGTATTTCAAGCTAAAAGTCGTAAAAAGCGAAGAAAATCATCTTTACAACTTATTAAAAATACAAGCGCCTGTCAACAAAGCAAATGTATTCCCAGCATCGCAAACGTTCAGCCATAAGACGAATCCACCCTCGTCTTATCGTCGCGTGTCAATCCGGAGCAAGCATCAAGGCCCGAAAAGTGCATAGTGCGATTTAACGACGAAAGTCTACCTAGCCGATTTTCCCTCGGTCCTCGGTCCTCCCAGACTATGTTCATATCGGCTCACCACGGTTTTTCACGCGCCCCCACCACGCCGCCTGCATAACTCATGAGCATGTAATAGGTACTCAAATGCTCAGTATTTGCTATAGATGTGTTATTTACATGTCTGTTGAAGCGCCATTAGGAACGTTTAGAGACGCGCCCCGTTCGGCCGTCACCTTTAGAAATTGGGGCGCGTTGACTATTTCGTTTAGTGACTGAAGCATTTTTTTATTTATTTGCTTTGATAGAATACATTTTTCTCTTGTATCAATGGATTTGGCATTTTCATGACTCTGGCATGTTATATTCATTCTAGTACTCAATAATGTGTATTGTTTTCTTCATTCTTGATGATTTGCTCGACGGTTCAAGGGTTATTCTCCTTTAGTCGAATGCACGTATTTCATTCCCCAACCAGGACTTCTTATGATGAACGTTTGGATTTTTATAATCTGTGTGTATATCATTATATTGCAATCGTTGATTCTGGTCGCCGTAACACATAAGCTTAGGTACTAAAGGATTAGTTAAATTATTCACAAACGTTGGAATTGGATTTGAATTCGAAAACTGTGGTTTATCACTTTCTTAACAAACAAATTAAAAAGAGACGAACCAGTAACATTAAGATGCGAAATCTTTTTTGACGTTTGTAAATCAGGTCACCGTTCGATATTTGTATGCTATTCTGTTTGATATACATTATATTTGGGCATTTAGTCGTAGTTCTTATTTACTATAGTATAGGTTATTTTCTTTACTATCAAGATAATATGTGGCACGTAAACTTTGATTACCAAGCGAAAACTTGGTTTAATTATTATATTTTTACGACGATTAAGCTTAATTCAAGAGAAAGTAAATTTAGATCCTTAAAAAAATATTTACAGTACTCGCTAAACTGTTGCTGATTGTGAGTATTAAAATGTCACAATGCAGTAAACAAAGTAAAGTAAAATGAGTCTTAAATCTAAGCACATTCTGTTATAAATTCGTTCAAATTCGCTTTCACGGTAATCAGGTGACAAAGGCGTCACATTTAAGCGGAATCTACATGAATAGAGACCGATTGAGTTGCGATCTCGCACGTAACAAATTACCCGTTTCCGATTAAAGTCCTATTTTCGAAGCAATTCACATTCAAGTACATAAGTCGTGATGAGTTTCCACCAAATAGATTTTCGGCGAAGTATGTGCGTGCTCCTCTATAAAGTACGATTAGTTTACATAACATGAATGAATTGATAGATTCTAACAATAATAGTTACTTCTTTAATTTATTCTTATGTCCACTTAAGATTAAGTATGACTTGCTTGATGACTAAACTCATAATCCAATCTTCTGGCAAAATTATTTTATAAATCTTCTTCTGGATGATTTTACTACGTTTGCCAAATGAAAACATTTAATAATAAATAAATAAAAACATCACATGTGTTACTCTGATTCTATGATAAGTAGCTAAAGCATTTTTGTTACATGAATCAGAAACATCTACAGCACCACAACACCGATACGTTTTCCATATTAACCTAACTGGGAATCGAGCCCGTATATGATACGACACCATATTCGAGCTGGCTCGCCTCTTTGCTACCGAGGTCATCTTTTTTGCTTTTCATTCTATTTTGATTAAATAGTTCATATGCATTCATGTAAACAAACAAAACCCCTAATTTATGCTTGTTAGTATCTACACATCCAACGCCAGCTCCTGATCCCCCAATCGCAGTGACATTAATTTGTATAACTGGTTTAATTGTAGCGGCAACTCGCGACATCGAGATATAAAGTTCAGCACCACAATTATAATAATTTGATAGTCGACTCCCCAACTTTGGACAACTAAGAACAGATTAGACATCTTGACAGTGCTTGATAAATTTTAGCTTCAGTTCCCATATCGCAAGCGCAATTTAAATTTTAATTACTTTGAACCTGAGCTTGAACACTCTTGTGAAAGACGTTTGTGCTGTGACACATTGTCATGGCATATTAGGACCTCTTAATGACTTCTACTTTGCAAAAACATTGTTTAGCAGACACACCTCTGTGAAATTAAGTCATTTTCTTCTTACCATTACATGAGTTTAATTACGTTTTAGAGGTTAACTTTTTCGACGTAAAAAATAAAGAAAGAAATGACCGCAGGTAATTTTTTATTTGTAAAATCGACAAGCTTTTTATGTATTGGAACAAAAATAAAATGAATTGCTTGATTTCACTTGAATTGTTCTTTAATAAATTAATGATGATATTAGACTATCAATTCAATCAATCTTAAAACAAGTAGTTTTTTTTGTAGTATGAGCACCAAACTATTAATGGGTCAATCAACTTTTATTTGTCCTGTAAGTAATATGTTTTGTCCCTGACCAATAATCGCAGTTCTAAAAAAAATTAAGTGGTTTTTTGGCATATGTCGCATTTATATTATTATTAAGCAAACATACGAGTAATTTATTTTAAATAAATCCCTATTAAACTGGAATTTTAATGGTTGTCCAGGTGACAAAACATCTGGATGTAGTGTTTTTTTATTTGTCCCCCAGTCGCTAATTATAATGAAACATTACTTTATACAAAAAAATACTATATGGCAATTAATTACGCTTGTACATAATTATTCATTACAGTGTTCACTAAGATGCTAGCATATAGATTTTTGTTTGTTTCATAATTTTACCGAATTTTTAGCATGTTCGTTTTGGTCCCTATTATATTTTATTATTCCGATTTCCACCGGACAACGGTAAAAAAGTTCCGAAACCAAAACATAGATGGGTTGATCAGTGCCTTGACAATAAGTCGGTCGATTTGGTGACAACACTCATCTAACCGCTATTTTTATTTCAATGATGAAATAAAATGATGCCGCGGTGTCAGTCGGTCGCGCGCATTTTGAAAAATTGGGTGGCTTTATTGTGTGTCCACCGGACAACTAGCACAAAAACGTAAATATTTGATATATCGTAGTAAATAAAAGTGAAATATATTCTATTTTATCTATATTTTTCACTGCGCGTAAGACCTAATTCAAAATATAATTATTTTTTATCAGGAAGCGCAAAGACTGATAAATGTCACTCGGACAACCAGTCACTTGGACAACCAAAACCGTTGTGCGTGGGAAATTTTGGTTGCAGCAATACTTTTTCTTTCAATAATTAGTCACTAAAGAGCCTTTTACAATGACTAGAGCATTTAATATAAATTAGATTGATATTTTGACCAATTTCAACTTTTTACTTCTTGACGTGTGGAACACCGAGTAGATGAACGATTCGATGATCTCTGGTGTCAGAGTTTTCAAACCACCTACTACTAGCAGTAGGCCTCTGTCTGACATGATTGTGTAACGACTGCCATCTAATTAATCAATAACTAGAGTCATGTGGATTTCAGAGTCAAATTTACTATTTTATTTAAATAAATCGTGCTGCTCTATGTGAATTCTTAAAATATAAATAATTATCTAAAGAAAAAATGTTAAAATATAAAAAAAAAAATTAAAATTAAAAAACTAAAATTTATCATTGATGTACACTTAAAAGTTGATTGACCCTAATACAAACGGGGGCACGCAGTTGCAAACTAAACAAAGAAAATTAGCCGTAGCCGAGAGGCGAGCGGGCCTGACTTTGGCGAGCGCCATCTCTGAGGTTCCGGGTTCGATCCCCGGTCGGGTCAATATGGGAAACGAACTTTTCCATATTGTCTCGGGTCTGGGTGTTGTGGTACCGTCGTTGTTTCTGATTTCTGTAACACAAGTGCTTAAGCTACTTACCACAGAATCAGAGCAATGTATGTGATGTTGTCCAATATTTATTTATTTATTTTATTTTATTTAAAATTTGTTATCCAATTGACTTAACCGAGAATCGCACTCAAGACCTTTCGTTCTTTGTGAACCAACCAAAAACAAGCAAATTTTTTTTTTAAATATGGATTTAATTTCTTTTTGCTTGTCTCAAGTCAAGATTTTTAAAATCTACTGACCGCATCGTTCTTTAACAGAGAGCATCTACAAAGTACCGGGAGATGACAGCCGGTTTTACGGTGTGTTCACGACTGCTTCCACCGGCTTGATGGGCTCAGCCATCTGTACCTTCACCATCGGTGACATCCAGAAGGCCTTCGAGGGCAAGTTCAAAGAGCAGGCCACCTCCAGCTCCGCCTGGCTGCCGGTCATCAGCAGCAGGGTACCTGAGCCGAGGCCTGGGACCTGCGTGAACGATACCTCGTCTTTGCCGGATACCGTGCTCAATTTTATAAGGTAAGCTAAACGTTCTCTTGGGTTTCTACCAGATCGAATTGAGTTTCAATCAGGTCGAAATTTACACGTTTGAAATGATGAGTTCAAAGTGACCGTTAAAATTTGAGGGAAGAAATATTTTCAGTAATTATTACAACTTTTTCAATTTTCACAGTGAAGTAGTTTTGCGTTTTTGAATGTCCATTGCATATTTTAATTCTATCAGTTTACTATTTAAACTTAATGCTTTCAGGTATTTTGCCAATCTAAAATAATATTTTTACATTGAAAAGTTATGTGAGAATAATAACACTTCCAATTAAAATACATCGTTCAGTTTTAACAAGAGTATATTTTAATAAAAATAAATATTCCATATAACAATTTACAAGAGTCAGCCTGCAGGAATCAGTGCCTTTAGGAGAAAAATAAATTAACAGCAAACGAGGTTCAAACCATTGTCCTATTCCTCATTAAAAAAGAACCAAGCTCCGAATTAATTTATTTTCAAAAACAACTGAGCGTCGCGGGCGAAAAATGAACAAAAGCCGACTGTCGTTATTGTAACAAGCGCCCGGACGTAAACAAAGTAGAAAATCGTCACTTAAAACGCGGAACATGATCACGGCGAGTCCAGCGATTCCAGAATTTCCACGCTCATTGAAATCCACAGGCACTTTTATCCTAGCGACACGTCCTGTTAATTATCCAACGCTCTCACCCCGAGAGCGTTCAATTATATTTTTTTTTCCCCGCTTTTCCACGATCCTCATGTGGAAACGTTGAGATTTTAACACTTCACCTGAACCAGTCTGCTGAAAATAGTATAATAATTTTTTTATTCAAGTCGAGAGTGGAGATTTTAATTAAACGAATGAGGTATTTCGTTGTTAGGTGCAGTAAAGGCTTTTATCTGGCGGCGACGTCGCGCGACAGTATCGTTTGTCGCGGCGTCGCGTCGCGGCCGCTACATTGTTATCGCCGGGCCCGTAACGTTTCCGACGCCACGCTCCGATGACTTTCCTTTATTAGAACACTTTTAACGCTGTGAATTGTTGTGAAATAAATTAAATTTTGCGTTCGATATGAATTTTGCACCGTCAGCGTCTCTGAACTTCAAGGATTTAATCTAAAGCCTCTATCATTAGAACGTTTGCCAAGGTCTATGGAGTAAATTGTGACAAGCGCTTGATAAAGCTAATTTAGAGCTAAATAAATGATTATATTGAATCTACGCAGATGTTTCTTTAAGCGATATTTGAAAATGTTTCATTAGCAGTGATTTACTTAACTAAATTTACCTTGAACAAAACTTATTTTAATTAGTATATTTTACGAGAATATTGATGAGATTTTAATATTCTCAGATTAAGTACCTTTAATAATATTGATGGAAATTAAACAATAAATGTATTTACGGAAAGATTAAAATGCTTTAAGATTAATCAGGTAAATAATTTAAGTAAAAGCCACGAAAAAAATCTTTAAAAGAAGACAAAACTTTGTTTGTAACGTTCGATTATATTATTGTAACAAGCACAATATGGTTAATATTTGCAGTTTAGTATTAGTTATTATGTCCATGAAATAAGGGTGATACTATATCCAAAGTATATTGGACCCTTAGAATGAAAGACATATATATACATATATATATATACTCAATTGCCCAAAACATTAACAAAAACAACAAAGTGGCTGCACAAACCAGTCGCAAGCGCTCCTGTTCGATTGTTTTCTATCCTTATTATAATGTAAATATGGGGCAAGACACTTTGCTTGGTAATCTTCGCGACGTATAGTGTTAATAGTCTAATGGTGATTCTAAAGAGTTCTATCTTTGCCCAGATCTCACCCGCTGATGGACAGCGCAGTGTCCCACGAGAACGAGAAGCCGATCTACTACAAGAGGGACCTGTTCTTCACGAGACTGGTGGTAGACCGCGTGAAGGTCGACATGTTGGGTCACCAGCTCGACTACACCGTCTACTATGCTGGCACAAGTAAGTCTTGTATAATGTAACAAAAAAAACATGCCTGTTCACACCAAAGGACTGTATGAACTACACAACTCGTATTCTCGTCATTGTAATACGACCAATTTGCGAAGGCCGACATGTTGGGTTATCTTTATACTATCGTCTACTATGGTGGCGCAAGTAAGTCTCTTAAAATGTAAGAACACTCATGTTGATATCGAAAAGTTTGTATGAACTGCACAACTCGGGTATCTCGTCGTTGTAAATCAGCTAATGTGTTCTGTTCATTAGTATTTACACAATAATTACAACAGCGGTTTATCTACAGATTTTCTTAGATAATAGACGTTTGGCAGCTTTGATTAATTGAATCTGATCCCAAAAGAAATTCACTTGGATTCTTTGGATGGAAAGAAAAATATGGTTGGTCCTAATTTTAGTTTTTATTTAGGGTTTCGCGAGATTTTTTCTAAAAATTTGATGTTGATTTACACAATAAAACTTAATAGTGTCATAAGTAATATAATCTATTAAGTAGACCGCATTCTAACGTGCATCAAGTGTCGATCTACTGGTGCACGTGGACAACTTGCTTGCAACGAATGTTTGTTTTGTGTGGTGAACATTTATGGGAATCGCATTACGACCCTTGATTCATAAGCTAGGAGAACTAACCATTGTTTCACAACGAGACAAATAAAAAACTACTAACTGCTTTGGTTACATTGCATTATCCGGTTACCAGCTGACTTGATCCCTAGGAGCTCTTTTTGGGCTTAATACACATTAATCAGTAGCTTCCTAAAACACGACACGTTAACTTATGAAGGTCGTATTAAATGTTACTTCAGCATACCTAAGTATTTTCAAAGTCTCGGAAATGGATTTGCATTCGGAAATGATGTTTCATCTCTTTTTTAACAAACACTGACTCCCCGAATCAAAATCTTTTGTAACGTTTTTGAATCAGTCCCCAGTAACGAATGGGCTAAATTATCATCTGGCGCATGAATGAACTGACGCTCACCGATATGTAGGTACCTACGGATGGGCAGTAAGTAATTGATCCTTGCTGCCAAGTATGTCAGCGGCTAAGCCGGCGACGGCGGTTAAGGCAGCTTGATAACGTTTGACAATACAGTTTTGGACACCATTCTACCTCGCAATACTGGGACCACGACTAGTGGTACAGTATAACCACATTCGGCGTTTTACGGGGAAAATTATATAATATAAGCCTAATACTCTACATAATTTCGTTAATGTATTACGAAATATTATTTCTTATATAATAGAATTCAGAAATCTCAACAAAAAAACAATGAGATAGAACATTTATTTTACCTTTACAAAATAACAAGAAAAAATCTCAGCAGAGTCCTCGAAACATTAGCTTCAAACAATTAGCATCCTAAAACAAGGTGAGAAAAAATCAGACAACGAACACAGGACGATGTGAAATTTCATAAAACTCGCACGAATTAAAAAAACGCCCGCCTACTGGGAAATTAAAAAGAGTGAAAGTGGCACAAAAGCCATAATTCGTCTCGGCCAGTGACGGGCGGCCATTGGTCGCGTCTGCCCTGCACTCGACTATGAAACAGGGGCTTTAGCCCAAAACACGAAAAACCGATTATTCGTATTGTTTCTAGCAGAATGGCGTGCGAAACAGCCATAGTTTAAACCCGTTCTGTACTTTCAATTTATTGACTCAAAATCCCGCGGCAAAGCTCCTAAAGCCGAGTACTACTCGCAGTCAAATATTATGCGCGTGAATACGTAGTTATGTTGCCATTCAAGTCGATTGCAGCACGTAAATAAATGCAACGGTTATTTTGCTAGACGTTGTACGAGGCATTAACGGCATTGCATTTTCTTTAATAGGTGCATTGCCTTTCAGGTTCACTGTAATCAAACGAACGAAATTCTTTCTTTTCCTTAAAAACTCGATAGTACATGTAAGTATTTTTCTGTAATGGGTGCGGAAAGTGTACATATCGTGTAGGCACGTCGTTGGCTCGTATTGGCTCGGGCCGACCACAACTGACGTCATATTTACACAGCCACATAAATTCGGCCTGCGTTCTAAACAACGCTCCCAAGTGGTAATTTTCGGCTATGTTGTTGCAATTTTCACCAATTTTCCACGAAAATCGTTCCGTCCGAACCGCCCCAGCGCGAGGCCACGGAGTGGATTAAACTCACGTAGATATCTAACGAAGGGGGGTTCGTTTACGGAACAACTTTTACGAAAGGAGAGCTACGTTTGAGTTGGCGTTTGAAATGCTTGTGTGTGGAATATTAAATTGTTTAAACGTTACCTTTGACGCTGCTGCCTCCCTTTCTAATGCCGCGTACCAGCATAATTACTGTAAGTTAATCTGTACAATGTAACTTTGTTTCCGTGTTCGAATCGTGCTCGGGGTCCCGACGGCGAATCCTTTGTTTGATTACAGAACTGAACTAAACGCAATAAAGTGTTTAAACGCACCGCAGCAGTGGACTGACAGTGGCGTACAATAAATGGTCTCGTGTATACACGCCGCAGTAAAGAGGAAAAAGAGGAAGAGCCCGAAAATCCGAAGCTCTCTTAGTTCACTATTATTTACACTCGGAGCGCAAAATAAGTTGCGCGAAATTCCGTCACAAAGAGCTCGGGGCGTCCCGTGAAAAAGGACAGTTTACTCTTCAATAAAGAGTTCGTGCTGGCGTCTACGGCCGCGATATTGCCTCCCCGCTTAGCCCATTTTGAGTGCTTACCGCGTTATAATATGCATTAAACTGCGCGGAGGAAAGTTGTACCGGTGTGCGCGGCCAGGAATGCCGGCAGACAATGAGAAATGAGCGCATGATGCGCCGGTCCCGCAATGCGGCCCCTCGCTCCTCACGTTCCATTTGTTTTATCACGCCTAAATCACTGTTGCCAGGCAAGTTCCGAACGCGCCCGCGAGGTTGATAAAACTTTGACAGCGACTGTCATGTACACACCGAGTACTCGCGTTTGTCAATGCAGGGGCGCGGAGGTATCAAAGACGTTAAGAGTATTTAGAAGTTAACGAAGTTAATTAAATTCCCCGAGTTAGACGTCAACGCCGCGACTCTTTAGTATCAAGGGCTCCTTTGTAAACAAACGCACATAATAATGTTCACGTATCGCATGAGTACAGCCGGTGTAACAATAAACTCTGTCGTAATTACGGCGTCTGTTCTGAAACACAAAAGAAGCATGAGCGGTTTTTGATAAGTTTTACTGGAATGTTTGGTGAGTTTAGAACCAAATTGGCAAATCAAATTGCAGTGGAGGGCTGTCGGGGTTAGCTTTGACGTGATGTGCGCCCGTGATACTATTAAAAACGATTTAAAATTCACAGTCGGCTCGCGGCGACTCGCCGCTGGTGCGTTATGGCTATTTGATGACATAATGATATCAGCCCAGGCGCAGGATGCTCCTTTGATGTTTTGGATTTAAGCGGCCGGAGCTCGGCGCATCGGGCATACGCTTAATGCGCACTTATGTTAATTTAAAACGTCCAATTTGCAATTGCTTTAAAATGCCAACTCCCATCGGAAAAATTAAATCAACCTGTGTATTTTCAAGGATTTATACGGATGACTGTTATTTTTCTAGCGGAGCGTACTTTCTCACTGGAAAGTTCGACGGTGAATATTCATCAAGGCAGCAACTTTATCGACTTTGTAAATATAACGCAAGCAATAATTTATAAAATAGCTCTGCATGCATAAAATGTAGCAGTACGCATCGTATACGCTGTTATAAGTATCGGAAAGCCATTTGCTTAAGTGCATGGACTCCAAGTTTTGCCATAAACATGAAATGCGATGCCGCAGAATGATATGTTAAGGTGTTCCTGAGGTATTGGAGCATCGGAAACTGTTTAATAAACTAGAGTCGGCGAGGAGCAGATGTGTGCGGGTTTAGTTCAGACGTTCCTCGGAGCGTCCTGCAGAATTCATATGAGCTGTGTTCGTATTTTTATATTACTTACGAGTCGTAAGTTACGACGGTAAACTTTTACTTCCAGTATACTCGTATTCCTATTAATACCAACCATGGACATACGTTTGACTGAGTACTATCTACCAATATCCTGTTTTCTATTTAGGTTTATTTTGTGTGCCAATGAGAATAATATTGGGATTTCCTTTCTATGGCTAGAGCACCAAAAATATATTTGATTTTAAGAGATTTGATTCGTATTATTCTGTATTATATGTTTAAATGTGTCTACACTCATAAAATACTACTATTAAAATACCAAAATTAAGTATATTAAACAGAAGAAATTTTATATATTATATAATTGTGACTAAACTAAAACAATACATAGACCACGTAAGAAAGAAAAATTAACAAAATTATTTTAGTCTCAATTGATACGATCTTGTGAGGCTCGTATGAAGTCAATATGTATGATAACGGTAAACAAAATCCTCATTACAATCAAAGAAAATCAGTATTTTTTCACAAAGAAAAGTATAAATAAACAATGGAATTGAAGCTGCGGCATTATGGTGTTTTGAACAAATCACTTAGTCTTATTCAATCCTATCTGTCTGACCGAACTCAAAAAGTCAGCGTGAACGGATCAAACTCTTCTGGCGCTCCTTTATTCATGGGAATGCCCCAGGGTTCGATATTGGGACCATTACTATTTTTAATTTATATTAATGACCTGCCCTTTTTTACAAAAGACTTATGTGAGATAGTATTATTTGCTGATGATACATCTCTTATTTTCAAAACGGATAGACAGAGTGACAATGTTGATGTAATTAATCATGCCCTTAATAAAATACTTCATTGGTTTACATCTAATAACCTTGTGCTTAATGCCAAGAAAACAAAATGTATAAAGTTTACAATGCCTAATGTAAGGCAGGTCAATACCATAATAAAAATGAATGATGAACACATTGAACTTATTAACTCCACAATATTTCTTGGCATAACTTTAGACTCAAAATTACAGTGGTCACCCCACATATCGACCCTGGCTGGAAGACTGAGTTCGGCTGCTTATGCGGTCAGAAAGATAAGGTATTTAACAGATGTGGAAACAGCGAGATTGGTTTATTTTAGCTATTTTCACAGCGTTATGTCATATGGTCTGCTGTTATGGGGATCTGCGGCCGATATTCAAACTATCTTTGTATTACAAAAGAGGGCCATCCGAGCCATTTACAAGCTAGGACCGCGTGACTCGCTGAAAGAATTATTTAAGGAAATTAACATCTTAACAGTCGCATCTCAATACATTCTCGACTGTTTAATGCATGTATACAAAAACTTGCATACTTTTCCAAAAAAATCAGACAATCATAGCATTAACACCAGAAATAAAAACAAGCTTGCTGTTCCTAAGCGTAGACTACATAAAATAGGTAATTCATTTGTTGCTTTAAGTATAAAAATGTTTAATAAACTCCCTCAAGTTATTGTTGAGTTACCTTTATACAAATTTAAGACATTTGTCAAACGTTGTCTTTTGAAAAAAGGCTACTACAATGTAGAAGAGTATTTGAATGACAAGAACGTGTGGATCACGACCTAGCCTGCTCACCTGTACTTGCGTGTTTTGTATTATTTTAAAAATATAGTATGACACATTTTCTCAATCAATGTCAGTATTGGGCCTGTTGACGCATGTAAGTCCTACACAGTTAATTTAATTTAACTTACAAATACTTTTGTTTTATTTTTATTTTATTTTTTTTTCAATAATTTATTTTTAATTTTTATTTTACAATTGACAAACTGTGTGTCTTAGTGCAAAATTAGTAATAAGTGTAGCTTTCATTTGTAAAAAAAAAAACTACTGAGTTTCTTGCCGGTATCTTCTCTTTAGTTATAGGTTCCGAACCGGAGGTAGCTTCATTTGCTTTATATAAAGACTATTCATAAGTATTACTAATGTAATCTATGTGAATAAAAAAGATTGACTTTGACTTTGACTTTGATAATTAGCATTTGCATTGCGGCAATCCGTGCATTCATTAGGCAATTAAATTTAATTTTAGTATCTGGTTTCTGTATTTCATATTCAACAGTGGGCAAAATAACCATTTCTTTTCAGAACAAACTCGTAAATTATGTTTAGGAAAGATTTTACGCAATTAAGAAGTCTATGAAACCGTTCAATCACGTTCAGAAAATGTTTACTAAAGTTTTAGAGTAGGTAATAATTTCGTTCGTCCCGCAAAGGCAAATTCAATTCGGCAGCGAGTCGTAAACAGAGACATCCAAGAGGATGCAACAATGCATCCTGAGCTGCAGTCTAAATGCATCTTTATGTCGCAAGCGCCAGAGCTACTGCTCCGTTGCACGTGTCGTAACTTCCGAATCGAATTCGGGTCATGGTTACTACTACAGCGGTGCGAATCAAAAGACTGGTATAACTATATTCTATAGTTTTGCATCGAGTAGTTTTATGATGAAATGTGCATTTGTTAAACATTTTAAGAGTAGGGCATAGCGATTTATCGCTCGAACTGGAGCAGCCCGACTGGTGAAATACCGCCACCTAAGTACCGCAGCTAAATAACAATCACTTTTGTGTTGTTGTATTCCTGCGTGTGAGTAAGGTTTCCAGAGCTCTTGGGTGGTGCTACATTAGAAGCAGGGGTCAAGCCTTCAAGGTAAGGGCGACAAGTCTAGTAACAGATTTATTATTCTGTACTTGTCGCCCTTAAGCTAGGACCTCATTACCGCTTAACATCAGGTGGGATCAGGTCAATCTTAAAGTGTAATATATAAAAATTGCTTGCGTCCATTCGTAGCATCTGGAAAGCATTTACGATTAATATTAAACCTCTTGGTGGTTTAAAATGTATACTTATATTACCGGCTTGGTCTCAGATATGAGAAGGAACGAGCCAGACTCCACCGTGCGTGAGATGTTCGTAGCGCGATAATGGCAATGGTTAGGTTTAGGTTTAAAGAATCTTTATTATCACCAAGACACAATGGTTAAAAAAACCAAACGTCAAGCTATGCGCGCATCAGTACGGAATTGGATGGGTGATGGCCGAATTTGATGACATTTATCATACGCGTTCCCCAAGACACGTTGAAAATATTAGACGTGGCTGATATCTGAATAATGCCCGGTTCGAATATTTGAAAACCGATCCGTTCCTGTTACAGAAAGTAATAAATTAAACTGATGACTGATGACAGCTGATATGGAAAGTAAATATAAAATTAGAATTAACGTAGTCATAAGTCGTTAAAGCCTTGTCAGGGGCCTTTTGGCGACTTTAGATCGTCTGACAGATTTATAAAGTGTACAGAGTAAAATAATTATATTTTCGGCAGTGGTCTTTGCTGCCTATTATGGGTCCTTACGTGTAGAAAGTATGTTACAAAACGTATAAACTAAAACATCCTTATTTGATGGAGAACCAAAAAACGCCAAAGAATAACGCATCCTCGCTAGATGTCTCGGCAACACTGCACTTGCCTACAATCGCGCACTCCATCGGAGAATTTCCCTAACGTTGTATATTCCACATCGACGTGCGCCCACAGGACGAAAATGAACAATATTTATTGCCGAGCTGCGATACGATATGTCGGAACGGAATTTTCAAAGTAATTTATAGTCCGGGGCACCTTACCTTCGTTGCTCTGTTTCTAGCTACCTGAAACTATTTTCTGATCGCAACTTTGAGTGCACCATTTTCATTGGTAGTGATTAATCGAGGGCCATTTTATTGTTCTGATGTTCCAATTAGTTTCTGTAGAGGTCTTCTTTAGTTTTTCAAAGACATGAATTTTCTCATAAATAACAAGAACTTTTGAAGACCTAAAAAGTAATCCGTGATGTGGCGACTTTATTTCAGGTGCTCAACATAAAATTTCCCAGGGACTATTAAGACTTTAATGAAAATTACTTTGGAAATTAACCCGATTTTGTTTTGGCACGTTAATGAATCATACGTCTATATAATGGATTATGTAGTGTTTTTGTCAAATTTACGCTGATACTTTACTCTGTGCATCGGTTGCATAATTAAATGTTTATTACGCTCCATTTGTCCTAACAAAGATCTCATAAATGTCACTTTTATATTTGCGGAGTTTACCTTTCGAAAACTCTACAACTCACAAGTGTCGAGCCAAATTATGTAACGATGCTCTTTTCATTACTTTAAAATGAATTTTAAGATGTCATTCAACTTCATTTGAATATTGAAAACATTTCAAAGAGCAGCTGCCAACAAATTACGCAAGATTAAAAAAAAAAGTTACCCGAACGAGGGATAAATCTAATCTCGCCGCCTCGCGAGAGCGGTTCGAAGCGATCGCACCTCCACACAAACACAAAACAATTAGTTATACCTACAATTAGCATTCGAAACGCGTCCACCGAGAATAAACATTGATTTTTTATTCCCCCAAAAGTGGGGAGGCCGCGGTCCCGAAAGGCCGGGAATACTAATGTGTTCACTTTTGAGCGCTTATTCGCGCCCCGCTAACGGCACCCAACGTTTTTTGCATAAAACATCTCATCAAAGGATTGCTTAGGTCCCGCAGTATATTGAATATCAAAAGGTGCACCGACGGGAAAGTTTCGGGAGGTGGGGCCAGCCCTCAAGCCGGCCACCGTGAAAGCCTTCTTTAAAAATACACCTTGGGACGTGTCTCGAATAACCGCCCGCTTAACGGCCACTCGATTATTTCTTTCGGAGTATTATATATTCGATGGGTAAACAAACATTTGTCTTGTCGTCTGAATAGAAATCGCATCACATTTTATTTTCATTATTAATCTTCTCCACGATTATTTACCTAGGAGCGATTTATCAAATCCAAACCAAATAACTTTTTTAAGAATATTCAAAATTAGAAATAAAGCTTGCTTGCGTATACTCGCAATATAACAACGGTGAGTAAAAAATAAAATCATTCATTTATTTACATAACTTCTTCGCATTGTATTGGGCCTAGAAGCAAGCGTGCAAATAATAGTGTAATTTGAAAAAACTTTAGGTCATATAAAAGTCTAGGAGTGATATGTCACTATAAAAGAACTTTTAAAAAGCCTTTACTCTTTTATAAAAGTCTTTCATCTTGTATCTTAATAGTCTCAAATAGTTTATTAAAACCCCATATTGCTTTTGGATAGTTACAAATGACTGATGTTTAAATATAAACGCATGGCAAGGGGATTCATACAATAAAAAAATAATTTTAGACAAAGTATTCTGAAAGGGACCTATTTGTGTATATGGGTGTTATTTTACATATTAGTACATTCCTGTCTGTATAAAGATCTAAAGAAAAAAATCAAACCGATTAATACTCATAATATTTTTGTACATATTATTAAAAGCTTTCAAGCAATACTGAATGAATAGTATGTAGTATTTTATTTCACTTTTTTTTGTTGTAATATAATGTACACAATGAACAATTTATCAGTAAATTCAGTCAGATCGTACGCCCAACCCGTGTAGGTATTGATTAACGCAGCAATTTGCCAGAGGCCTTCAAACATTCGGGAAGCATCTTATCGCTACAAGTGTTATCGAAACTTTGCCACCCGATTTAGCGCGACTATTAAAGCGCAATTATTCATAACAATCGCAAATATAAATGGGATGAAGCGGGCCGAGAGCGCAGTCAATCCTTGATAGTCACATAAAATTTGGAGCGACGAATCTCGTAAAATCGGCCGAATACTCGTAGGCAAACGTTAAAAAGCCACGTTCCTCGATTTACGGTGCCTATAAAATACATATTGCGATCCGTGATAAAAGTCCCTGCCGAATCCGCTCATACTGGCAATCGCAGAATTTATCTACCGCACCGCACCAAGCAGGATCCTACTAATACCTACCCCACCTTCGAATGTCTTCGTTTTTCAAGCGCCTTTCGGGTTCCGTAGTAGTAGTCCTTTGTGCGAATTTCAGTTCTAATATTTGATAACTTGACTCATAACAAAACGAAGTTTGATGTAATTTCAAAACTGTAATCGAAGTTTAAAGGCTCTTCAGCCAAGTAGCTTATTGAGGTTATTGCGCGTCACCACTTCATACTCCAAAAAGGTTAAATGTATTTGCAGACATAGTCTAGTAAGGCAAGCTATGAGGCGTTGCAAGGGGCCATGTGACAGTTTTCTAACTTCCTTATCATTTACAACTCTAAAATGCAGGGTAATTAATGATATTTCACTTAGAAAAGTCACGTGATCTTGAAATGTCGTTCGGATACATTTCAAAGCAGTCACTTACCAAGGGCTGGTCATCTTTTCTGATGTCATTTGATTGTTAGACCTGACTATTTACCCCCTAGAACTCATTTTCAACCACGGAGTAAAATAACACCTATAAATTATGTACCTACCTCAAACAAAGCATATTTTTTCATTCTTCAAACTTTAAAAAGACGTCCAACATCCATGCCTCAGTAAAACACATCGATCCTAAAAATCAATATAATAACTCACCCAAAAGTATTCATTTCCCAAATCCGAGTCCGGGGACAACAAATCTGTTGCAAACTTTTCCCATTTCTATTTCAAAGGTATCGACGAAATAACCATACATTGCCACATCGCAGCGCTGCCAATAAATACTGAACATTTCCGAGCAGTAATGAATAGCACAAAGCTGGGAAGGGAGAAATGTCGCAATGAACGTTGGGGTGTTTAAGGAAATCCCATCTGACCTCTAACTGGCAAATCTATACGTTAAACTGGGAGTTTTTTATGAAAAGCAATAAAGATGTTAGAGCTACTTTGTGTTTGGGAATTTATACCACTTGGAGGAATAAAACTTATTTTGTTCGAGGGATCGCAAAAAAGTTTTCACTTAGGCCTGTCGAAGCGAAATCTTTATTGGATTGTGGGATTATTTCTTTTGAGACAGACATTTAGGGACCCCTGATCGTTGCACAAAAATAATGGAAAAGATAATTATTTTAGCAGTATTTTATATTTTGTGTAATGTTCTACAATATGTGTTTGGTTTGAACAGCTATAAATTGTTTTCACATCCTTAGTTAATTTACCCTTACAATTCTCAAAATCCAATCGTTGTTATTGACCCCGAAAAAAGCAATCTCTAGCCATGAATAGAATAAATAAACAAAGTGTTTATTTATTCTAGACTTACACTTTAAAACATGCCCTGAAATTACTTATCCAAATTAAGTGTGCCTTTTAGGTTGACCTTTAACACACATAACTTATCTCTTTGTACATATTTGAATGTACACAAATTGCTCTCAAGTTACGTGTAATGTACGTGATGAGAGAACAGGTAATGAGGGTTTTGTTTCGTAAAGCCTTTTCATGTAGTACCCAGAATTAAATGTTTATTAAATACTGATATGAGTGTAGGGCTGGCAACGTTAATATATTAATATGAAAATCCACTCAAATATTATATTTATTGACTTGATTATGATTGAGTACTTAATTGTTACAAAACTCATTAAAACAAAATCGCTACTGTAACTAATCAATTGAGTTTCTTGCCGGTGTCTTCTCGGTAGATATAGGTTCCAAATCTACAGAATCACTGAGCATTGTGTTCAGTGATAATTTAAAAGTGTTATATGTAACCTACATAAATAAAAAATGTTTGACTTTGACTAACCGTGTAGTGGAAATTTTTTTAGAAATCTGGACGGTTAAATATTTTATATTTATTGAACATTAGGTACAACATAGGTTTATACTCCAAAAAGATCTGCGTGATTGTTTAAGGAATAAAATATGTACTTTATGTTTGGTTTATACCTATTTTATTTCTCTATTATTTGTGCAAGACGCTCGGTACATGTACACAATAATAAAACCTTTCCGTACTTCAAGAAAAGTTAGTTCATGCTTATAGATTCAAAATTGTATAGGTTACAAACCCAATAGTAACTTATTTCGTTCATAAAGTCGTAATTTCAAGTTGTCCACTTCCGTATTTGAATTCGCTGCATCTGCGGTGCGGAGCGTCCGGCGTGCTGTTTAATTATTTTGCCTGCCGCGTGATCGGAATAAATGCTCGTAACATGTTTATTGGACCTAAACTATAGATTAGGAAACGAAAGATATATTTTTAGAAGAAGTTAATTTATTTTATTTTCTCTTAGATCACACCTAATTTGGTGTTGATATACATATAATAGCTATTATTTACAAAAGCATATTCAATAGGAATTAAATAAATAATCCAGAAACTACAAATTTAATAATATCAAATAATTAAGATTCTTGGTTTTCGAAAAATTTCCTGGTAAAAATGCAAACATTCCACGTCGTAATTTCCAGATGAATTTATTTTAAACGGCAATCGTCGTTCTGAAGAAATAAGGTTCACAGAAATGTGTGTAAGCTACTAGTTTCCCTTACCGATAACTTTAAATAACATTCCACTTCCAAGAATTGATTTTCTTTCAATAACATTATAAAATCAGTTAAAATGTAACGGTGATTATTCCAAGCGTCGAGGGGCGGTGGGACGTTATCTCACGTCAGTTATGCTGAAGTGGGTATTATAAAGGAGGAAGGCTAGCTCGCCTCATGACGTCTGTTTGCGGAATTTACACGAGATGTGAACTCAATGACTACTGCACCTATTGTTTTAATAAGATTTGTAAAATATTGATTTCTAAGGTTCACACACATTAACTTAACCCTAACGGCAACGGACCATTTAATGGTTATCAAATTGCACAAAATGTATGGAAGATGACAGTTTTGACAACTTCAATTTGCTGTTTATTTATTCGTAGCCTTTAAAGATAACCTTTTGAAGTGATGTTGGTGTAACTAACCCAAAGGTTTTTCACATAACGTCATTCTAGCAGACGTTAGCCATAATCAAATGTATAAAAAAAAAGTTTAAAAATTCACATGCTCCCAAAACCTGTAGCTTTAACACTTGTCGTATGGAAAACAGAACCAGCAGTGGCACCACATTTATAAAGACTTGGACGTCGAACCAGCAGAAATATTCAACACAATAATGATTGTCCTGAGTGGAGACTGAACCTACAAGGCTTGTGTTAACAGCAAGGAGTGCTAACCATTATTCCAACAATAAACTCGTATATAAGTCTTATCACAAGTTTCGTGACCTTTCCAAAACTAGTTAATTGAATAACTACGACCGATTCTGAATGTTTCAAGTATTATGTCAAGTGAAAACTTATTGTGTCGAACTCAAGGCTGGATTGACGTCAACTATTGATTACGGTCACACACCATCGCAAATTCTCAAGCTGGCCTACTTAGAATTTAATTCTCCTTGCAAGTTTCTCACTATTAGTCCGTGTACATAACACATGACGCGTAAGGCGGGTACGCGTCTGCGTAAACAGATTTGAGTCCCTTGCACGCCCGACAAGTTTGCTGAACGGTTTCCCGTGTAGCCTATTATCACATTCAAGATACTTAAGTTTCAATGCTCCGACTACGGGGACACCTAAGTGCAGATGTGTGTCTATAAGCAAATACACCGCAAACCGCTCTTAGCATTCATTTGTGGAGTTATATTTCCGAGAATGCACAAACGGATGTGCAAGTTTCATTTTCGTGGTAAGTGAATAGCGAGGAATATACTTGAGAAACTGCTAAATTACTTTGTTACTTACATTGCAGTGTGTCATTGTCAGAATTGAAGGAGCTCCCAAAACCTTGTTAACACTTTTTGTGAAAAAATTCAAAATCTTTAAAAAGTCTACGAAAAACTTTTTCATCCATTCTGAAACGTATAGACAAACAAAAATTGTAAAAACAAAAAAATAAGTTACGTAAAATTACAACTTCAATTATATTTATTAGTGTGAATTATAATTGTTAATAAGCTACGTTGTCACTCGCAAAACAAAATATAACTTATATTTTGTTATATAATAGAAGACATCCACAGCTGCGACATTTTAACACAATACTTAGGGCGACTCCAAACAACGCAGCATACGCGTAAACAAGGCGCCACATGCCAATTCACACAATCAGCATTACCATTCATTAGGAACAGCCTTATATAATTACTGATTTATAGCGCAGTCGCTGGAAGGAGCACAATATCCAGCTGCCGTCTTACGGGACACGTTCGCGTTACTATTGTATGTAACCCAGTTAGGTAATTTCGGTACATGCCTGTAATCCAATTAGCTATTAAGATTCGTGGCTCGAATATTAATTCTCGGGTTCGCTTTGTAGGCGAGTGTGACCTTATGGAGGAGGTGGTCACGTCCAGTCCTATTGTGCGCCATCGATTGTGTTTACAGAGATCGCGGCTTTATTTGTAGCGGCACTTTTGTGAACTGCTGCGCCCGCTCACGTACGAAGCCTGATGAATTCGGGATTGCGCAAGAAATGTGATTTTGGAATAGACGGGGTTTTTATGAATCAGTATCCTAGCAGTAGAAAATGTATCGATTTTAGCAAATGTAGTTAAATAAGATTCTTACGCGCGGTTAAGTATGCGTATGCAAATATTATTTTAAATGAAGCGGCATTAGTAAAAAGTAAATTTTACAGCAGAAATAACAAACGTTAAAATCCTATTTACACAATACCTTTTATATGTTTTGATGTATGGGGTGTCAAAATCCGTCTCCGTTATCTCTTTTCAAATACAAATTAATTTTAAACGTAGCAACCGTCTAACGCTGCTTTATTTGGTTGGAGAAGCGTAATATAGATTGATATTGAAATTGTATTATTTTTATATGACTAGGTCTTATTTAATAAAAATTGGATGGTGGATAAAATGAAATAAATATTTATTTAACATTCGAACTTCTTTTGCAATCAATTTCATTACTCACCTCTTCATTGCATTTTGTTGATTTTGTTTTGAGTTAAAAATGTAACTTTAAGAATTATTTATACAATATTTGGACATAGTGGGTTCTTAATTTAGCCTAAACTCTAAAATATATGACAACGTATCTATTAAGCCAGTACAAGAAAGGTATACATATGTTGCGATTTTTCTTTAGTTTCTTTCCCAAGAATATTATCAAGAGAAAAGTCTGTTCGATGAGAGAACGACCTCTAAAGGTTTATCTGCCTACGCCCTAGCAATAATAGGTAAAAACCTCGCAATCGTTCCGATAAAATACCCTTATTACGTTTGTATTTCTACGTGACGATCCTCATTTTCATTACAAAGTACACAACATTTCGGGTCTTTCCGTAGTTGTTTAGGAACGCAACTTAGCCGTTAATCTTTAAAACGTAACGAGAAAATATTATCACACGATGTTTAATCTACACCAATTTTATGTATGTTTGTAATTAATACACTCAAAAACCACGGTGCCGATTTCAATAATTATTTCACCATTGGAAAACGACATTCACCTAGAGTAATAGAGTCTACAATTTTTTTTTTTATTTATATTGCACTTCAAGATTGACCTCATCCCACCTGATGTTAAGTGGTAATGAGATCCTAGATTAAGGGTGACAAGTACAGCATAATAAATCTGTTACTGGACTTGTCGCTCTTACCTTGACGGCTTGACCCCTGCTACTAATGTAGCACCCCCCAGGAGCTCTGGAAACCTTACTCACACGCAGGAATACAACAACACAGAAGTGATTGTTATTTGGCTGCGGTCTTCTGTAAGTAATTTGTTGCTAGAAAAGACTAAGTCTATACGTACGAAGTCGCGGACTACCTATGTATATATATAAACGTTGATTTCTAAAGTATAATAAATAAGGGGACAATTCTCCATTAAAAAAGTTGATTATTTTAGTTAACATTCATACTTTATTATGTAAAATTAAGTAGTTTTGTTTTATTTTTATTTCAGTAATAGAAATAATGACACTTTTTTTGATATAGGATCAATATATGTTGAAATAAGTCATACCTAATCTCATAACACAATAGGATAACTAAATGTATTGTTTGCTATCATTAAATCTAGAAGAGACCCCTTTAAATCTCTTCTCATCTCTTAAATCGTTTTAGATTTGAAAAATCCGGGGATACGTGCTTGGATTCGAAATTACGACCTCTTGAGGTGTCGCTCACGCATTTTATAGATATTCGGCTATGGCAGGCATAGAAAGCAGTTCAAAAGAATTCGCATGTTTTCGAAATATTCTTTAAGTAATTTTCGACCTTATCTAAGCTGCATTATCCAATGGTTGATAGGTAGAGAATGCTTTTGCGTTGATTCCACCTTTTGTATCTTTTTGTGTACTATAAAGTTTTAAATAAATGAGTTATTATACCATCGAGGCATTATGTAGATACTATAAGAATTATGATTATTTACTACTACTACTTTTAAAATGCTATTAATATAAAATTTGCATACTAATACAAAATTGGTCGATATATAATTTAAATATGAAAGTTCTTAATTTAGATACACACAATGATAATGCCTGTGATGCTTATCAGATAAGGTTTCTTGAAAAAATCTACAATCTTAAGATAACTGTGTAAACTAATCATGAATCCAATACCCACCCATTCATGGAAATCTAAAACATAATCAAAAGTACAGTTGAGTGTCGAACACTAATTCGTCGTGTCGCGCCCGTGACTTTTGTCCCCGACAGCGCGAATTAATTACGCCCATCATTTTGACGAACCGGGCTCATTAATCAACTAGTTAGACAAATAGTTGGAAATGAACACGGCTGCGATTGGTGATTTCGAGCTGCGATTTGTTAGCAGGCCACCTAGGAAACTTGCTCACATGTTTAATCGAAACACTTGTAAAAAATCAAATTATCTCGTAAAATTAACGCACGGGTGAGACGAAATAAGTCAACTATACTTTGTATGAATAGCCAAACCAATTAAAAAGTCGGTCTTTGCACACAAATATCAAAGTGATAGTGTACTTTACAAAAAGTTTGACTAAAATTTAGACTAGGTCTTTAAAATAATTACTTATTAAACAAATATATTATAAAACATATACTTAATTTTATACATTGACTAATAAAATAGATAGATAGATAGATAGATATACTTTATTGCACAAAAATCTTTACAGAAATAGGTTTTACAGAAAAATTATAGTACAATTTAGGCGGTCTTATCGCTAGAAAGCGATCTCTTCCAGACAACCTTAAGGTAGAGGAAATAGTAGATGGCGAGAAATGGGTACGGCCGTGCAACATAAATACAGTTTTTATTTTAGAATTATTTCGTAGTATAACATGATAAACATACATAAACTCATAAATATATAACATTATAAATATATACAAATATATATATATATACAAATAAACATATTTAACATATATAAAATCAAGTCAAGAGTTTTCACTCAAAAAAAAAAATAACAATAATAATGTTAATAAGTAGGATAAGTGTATGAAAATTACTGACAACCAACATGCCCAGCTGGAATTATAGATAGAGGACATAAATTAACATTCATTAAGTGAGAGGAAGTACGATTTAACCCTGAGTTTAAAAATGGGAAGGGTCTCAGATAATCTGATAGCTATAGGTAAAGAATTCCATAAGCGAATTGATTGGATAGTGAAGGATTGGGAATAATATTCAGAAGAATGAGTAGGAAAAGTAAGGAGAAGTTTACGGGAGGACCGCATGTCACGTTCCTGTAAAATAAGTTTATATAAAAAAAAATTTTACGACTGAAAATTAAAAACCGTCTTTATTACGTCTGCATAAACAGACAAATTCGCAAGCACCAATGAATAAGACTGAATACGTAACATTCTCATGCTAAGCGTAATTAATATCAGCCATTATTCCCAGACTTAGCTCCATTTGTGTTTGTTACAGACGAAGGCAAAATACACAAGATCGTCCAATGGACGCGAAACGGTGATAGCCAATCGGCTTTGTTGGATATATTCGACGTCACTCCAGGAGAACCTATTCAGGTAAGTAATGATCTATCTGGTGTTATATAATGTAACGTTTCTCTTGATGTCGTTATAATTTGAGGTAAATGCAAATAAATCGAAAGAGAAGCAACGAATTCGTTGATTGTTTTAGCAGTCGCATTATTGTAGCACAAATTATGTTAGCCTAGTATCTCATTTATGCATCTATTAAATTTAATCTAGATTTAAATTTTAGGGAATGAAGGATGATAAGTTGGTATTCGGTCTATTTTGCAAGTTGCAAATTCGTTAATTAGTCCTGAACGCTGGAAAGGATTTAATCTTAGAGAATTAGTTCTATCTCACAGGTGTACCAAACAATGTGACGTATAAAGCTGAATGTGTTTTCTATGTATTCTGTAGTACTAATTAAAAAAAAACCTTTCCTTATATGGACTTGCGACAAGTATAATAAAAAGTATGGACGCATCGATATATTTCACGAAAAAAATTGACATTTTCGTTACTTACTTAAGAAGCAATAATTATGTAGTTATTTATTTAGTAAAACAGAGTGTATATTGTTAAAATCAACATAGCCTGAGATAACTATTAATAAGCCATTGTGTACGAGTACAGTCAGTTGTGCTAATATGTACTCAAACTCATTCTGAAGCGAGTCTTACAAGGAACGTCATAAGAGCTCAAGTGTTTACGTTTTGTTGCTCGTGACTGTACTGATCAATCATTACGATAGGGTATTACACACGTTTTCAAAACATTTATAAGAATGGTCAATAGCACTTCAAGCTAAACACTAACTGTTCGATACGTAATCTTTTCGCACGATATAAGAGTATAAAGGCGGTACCAAGTTTAAATGAGCGAGTGTACAGAACACTGAAATTCAAATCTACAATTTCGCGCGTAATTTGATTACGTACGAACGTCGTATTTAGATATCGTGACGTCAGTTTGTCAGATATAAACAAATACACTTCTATTTTGTATCATACTGATGTTTGTTTTTCGTGTATACTCTATTATCGTGTTGTACAGGCTATGGCGTTGTCTCGCGCGCACGGCTCGCTGTATGCGTCGTCTGACCGGCGCGTGCTGCAGCTGCGGCTAGCGCTGTGCGCGCGCCGGTACGACGCGTGCGTGAGATGCGCACGCGACCCTTACTGCGGCTGGGACCGGGACGCTGCCGTTTGCCGGGAGTATATGCCTGGGTAAGTCACAAAAAATAAGCTGAGAACTATAATGTCTGGGTAAATTGTAAAAAGAAACAAGTAGGCTAAGCAATACTTTCGCCTTCCATTTTAATCATTTGAAAAGTTACCGGCTGATTGTACTGTCAACTCGTGATCACGGTTCGTGCAACCTCACCGAAAGATCGAACTTGTCGCGTTCTGCCACTTCTTTTTATTTCAGTTTCAAAGACCACTCAATGCAAGAAACTTTCAAAGGTATCTAATTATTAAAACAATGAAATAATAGTCATAAGTGATAAACATATATAATTTTATACTTGCTATAGTTTTACAATTCAATATCATAAAAAAAGATTGTTGGTCATCTTTTTATAATGTAGGACCATAATGATTGCACAACCGGATACACGGTATAAAATTTACAATATATTTAAAAAAAATTACAACTATTTCTCCTATTTACCCAGAAACGTGTTTTCCCAAAAAAAGGTTCTTTTTTACAAAAATAATGTATTAACCAATTATCCAATAATCAAATACGAACTCATCATTGTTAATGACAAGAGAATGCACCGTGTGGATTTCGTAAGCACGAAGTTCTGCGCTTCTGGAATGCTTGCGCAAGTATCTAGAGTGGATGGTATTAATGAGTCAATCATTAACTACAAATTGACGCATGTATGAAGGACTATGATAATACTCCACATTGCTACGGTTTTGCTACATGAAAGCTACGATCTATGCACGCACCGCTACAATCTGCTACGAGAATTGCTTCCGTGCTTCTACGAAGTTGCTACGAGATTGTTACAGAAAATATAAGACAACGTTTTTGTGCAGGACGGCACTAGTCATTGATCATTTATTGTACATAGCCAAAAATAAACCTTGTTTTCGTTTTTTGTTTAATTATCCTTAATAGATAGATAGGCACTAGTTTTAGTTATTTGTAAATACTTTGTTGTTGTTTATTTCCTTTTTTTAATAAAGACCGACTCCTCTCTGCGGTATTGCTCGGGGCAACGCAATCATATAGGACTGTCTCGCTCGCACACTATAGGTCTCGCTCATACCCCAAATTCACACGGGGTATGAAACTGCTCCTCCCGATAGGCGCTAGTTGCACTCACGGAACGCAAGATATAAGTGCGAGCGAGCTCAGACGCTCCGAGAAGAAACCCTGCAAGAAGAGGAAACCCTGCTAGAAGAAGAAACCCTGCTAGAAGAGGAAACCCTGCTGGAGCTCTGCCAGACTGCCTGGCAGAAACGACCGCAGTCAGAAATAGCGTTGCGTTGCGTCGCCAGATACCAGATTCACGTTTCGTAAAACGAGTATTATTTGCCCCCTCTCTGCCTCCCTATCCCGTCGTACTGACCGCTTCGGGCCAATCCAGCAATACAGAGTGCTCCGGCACAGTTTTTATCACACGTTGCGTGCGGTGTAATAACGTAGATTGTTCCAAGTAATCATTATATTATTCGTGTTCTCAATCATATTGCTACTTACAAGCCATCTCATTTAAGTGTAGTCGATTCTAAAAAAGGGAGAGTCACCTTGTCTGTGTTTTTTTCTTAGAACCAACATAATCTTCAGTCACCTTTATTCACAATTTTAAATGAAGAAAAGCTTCTTTTGACTTGTGCTATGCTTATTTTTCTAACTAGCGATACTTTATCATGTATTCATAAGTATAAGCTAAATTAGACTGAATTGTTCCATTCTATTTCAACTGTGATTGACATAATGACTGTAAATTTGCAGAAAAGTTTTGGAATAATTTTCTTAACAATTTCAAAAGAAACATTATTCAATGATTCAATGATATTGAATACTTGATTAAACTGTCTAGTTAATTGTCTGTGTTACATTATAGTCATGTTTTTCTAACCGCTGAAATGACTTAGATGAACATCATATAGTTATTATAATTTTTTTGGTAGTGGTTGGTTATTATTTTGAATAAATTTGTTGAGGGGTTATATATTTCTGTAGTTAAAATGTTCGTCAACAAAGCTAAGTTTTAAGTCACTTTTGCAGAGGGCAACTAAATTGTTATGTAGAATTTACATATCGTTTCCGTATACTATACTACCACTAGTAAAGTGGGGGCAATCCAGTGGCAGAGCGTCACTCAGTGACCGACCGTGACAGAGGGCAGACGTGTTGCATACATTAGCAAGCCGATATAAAATAGCATCCAGTGATGTAATACATTTCAATGAGGGATAAACGTGAACACCATACTAATACGACTTAAAAAAAACATGGCCTACAGTTAACAGAAATAACATTTTAACAAGACATTATATTTTAAAGAAACAGAAAAAAATAAGATTATTTTTTTCTGTTGTAACGGGGAGATCCCTTGCGGTGCGGGAATCGAACCCACGACCTTCACGTATCGCGCGTGCTGCTCTTCTAACTGAGCTAACCGCAAGTTATCGTAGACGATGAAATTTTTCTGCTGTATCAATCCGTTAGCCTCAGTAAGTGCCCTGTGCCGTATGAGTTTGGAACTACATACCTATCGGCCCGTGGTACATTCGTTGCAGAAATGTTTTTAAACCACGGAATCGA
Organism: Glyphodes pyloalis; assembly: GCA_037074685.1. Lineage (NCBI taxonomy): Eukaryota > Metazoa > Arthropoda > Insecta > Lepidoptera > Crambidae > Glyphodes > Glyphodes pyloalis. The sequence continues at coordinate 14,352,774 of JAYKKO010000013.1, forward strand.
AGACACCTTGACATCTTAATCGTTTTTTTTGTTTCTTTGAAATATTTAAAGTTCGCTATTAGGTACGGCGTAAAGCACTATAATAATAAAAAAATCGATTAAGACATTATATTTTGAACTTTTATTAGAAACTTATTTTTGTTTTCTTCCACAGGCTTATCCAAGATGTGGCAAATGAAACAGCAGACATCTGTGACTCCTCTATCGCCCGCAAGAGTGTCTCCGCGACGTGGGGTCAGAGCCTGCACCTGGGCAGTTTCGTCAAGATGCCCGAGGTGCTCCACCCCAGGGCCGTCACCTGGTACCACTACTCGCGGGAGAAGGGCCGGCATCCTATCACTTTTAAGTAAGTTTACAATCACAGCACTTATGCCCGGTTCCAATATTTGAAAAACGATCCGTTTTGGTTACGGATAGTTATAAATAATAGGTGCAAGTTAAAGCCGTTCCAGACTCGTAGTCACTTGGAGACAAACGAACTGGAGCAGCCCCACTGGTGAAATACCTCCACCTTACAGACGACCGCAGCCAAATAACAATCACTTCTGTGTTGTTGTGTTCCCGCATGTGAGTAAGGTTTCCAGAGCTCCTGGGGGGTGCTAGATTAGTAGCAGGGGTCAAGCCTTCAAGGTAAGGGCGACAAGTCCAGGAACAGATTTATTATCCTGTACTTGTCGCCCTTAAGCTAGGACCTCATTACCACTTAACGTCAGGGATGAGGTCAATCTTGAAATGCAATATAAAAAAAACGGATTGATTTTGGACACATTACGAATCGTAAAATAATGGAACCGGGTATTAGTCAAACGGCTAGCGATGGGACATCTAGCACGAGCGCTGTGGCTTTTACAATTCATTTAGATTCCCATAACACCACCATTAGGGCGATGACATGTCGAGGAGTTCTAGTTGATATTTTTAAAACAGCGTTAGTTAGTGATATCTCTGAATTCAAATAAAACAAAGTTTGCATATTGTTGTCAACAATATAGTAGCTTAATAACTTGATAACACTTCGAAAATTCGAAATATATTAAAAGTTATCTTTGCTCCGATATTATTGACTGTTTGGTTGCGTGCAATTAGTAAAAATACCCCGAGTGTCACTAACTATTTGACACTGACTGCACTTGGTGGGAGATCCAACGTACGACTCATGGCGCTGTCGGCGGGGTGTCTATTAAATGTGACAACAAGCCTGTATACGTAAGAGACTATATTTTTTTAAGTATATGCTACCCAATAAGATATAAAAACATTAGGGTACTATTACCATTCCTACCAACAAACAGTAAAGCAGATTTCAAACAAACACCAAATGCTACAAATTGCTGCATGTTAGTTATGAAACTGTTATTTGTAAAACGATCACAAACACGACTAAGTTATCTTACGTCTTAACTTGGAACTTTCTTACATAACACTCGGTGCAGTTTAAAACATTACATTTGTATTCAAAGCAACACTCGCAAAGAAATTGCCTGCAACTGTCTCGCCCACGTTCCAATGAAGACAAACAACAATTTAAATGGCTTCGAAATTGTTGAGAAAACACTTGAACTAAACACGCATGCAACAACATTAATTAAAGTCTTTCCAAATCTGCCTTTATCGCACTTCCGCCAGTATAATTAAAATGCAAGGGGAACTTGAATTAAGGCGCTGTTTATGGAGTTTCGTTAAACAACGCCATCCTCCCCATTCTGTGTCTTTGTGGAGCTCCGCGAGCGGTTCGACGTTTTTAACAACTGTGTTCATTCACGCAACTTCCCGTAGTTAAAAATGTGTAACTGTATTTGTTTATGTTCTCCGTCACGGCATGACTCTAGCAGTCTAGCAGTTACAGAGCTCCACTTGACGCAATACGCGCCAAAAGTTTGAATTGGTTTTATTTTTCTTTGTAGCTGGACAGTTTTATATTTTATCGGATCTTTCAAAATATGTTAAACATTAATTTCGAAATGCAAAATGCTGTTAACTTGCAATAACGTCTTCATTACAAACCATGATATTGGAAAGGAAACAGCAAACAATCCAAAACGTTATTTAAAATCACCATCCGATAGAATAAAGTCGGAGTACGGCTAGTTTTGATACTTAGAATTCACAAACTTTACCAAAAATGGGTTTAACCCATTCTCACCGCTTAGTGTGAATTGCACCAACTTAATTCAACTATTACTGGTGTCTTATGTTCTCAAGTCTGCCACATTTTTAATAAACTGATGACGATTTGTTAGAGTTATGTATTGTCAATCCGATTTGTTGGTTTTCATTTATCATTTTCTGAATTTTGGATTTGAGTAGAATTTAAAAAAATAAAGTGGGTGTTTTCAAACGCCCATGGAATTGCAAATGATTAATTATGGCTTGATTGTGAATTAACCTCCATGAAATCCTTGGTAGAAAATAAATAAAAAACGGACAACTGTCAAACCGTTCGTAACAGTTAAAATCAAGTTACGTCATGTTGCACTCAGTGTCTGCTTTTTTAAAATATGGTTAACAATTTTATTCCTTCTGTTACAGCAAACCAGAGAAGTATATTGAAACGTCGGAACACGGGCTTCTCATCATATCGGTTAATGAAGGCGACGCAGGTCGCTACGACTGCTGGCTCGGTGGATCTTTATTATGCTCATACAACATCACTGTCGACACTCACAGGTACCTATATTATATGATAATAAGGATTTTACCATCTAAACTGCCTGGCTTAATTCAGGACTTGTCTAATTCCAATTCAAAAATTTTTCTTTTATATAAATTTAAAAAATATATTATTTTATTTCATATATTTATTTTTGTTTTACAGATGTTCCCCCCCAGAAAAGAGTAACGAGTACCAAAAAATTTACTCCAACTGGTGTCATGAATTTGAGAAGTATAAAACTGCTATGAAGACATGGGAGAGGAAGCAAGAGGTAATTTTAAATGACATTTTCTGTACTTTAAATTACCATTAAAACTGCGTGAAAAGTACTGATTTTAATATTTTTTTTGCAGCAATGCGCCAGACAGAACGACTCGAATCAGAACACGCATCCGAACGAGATAGTGTGATAGCTTCTGAACATCGCCTATCTCATGTTTCAGTCGGTAAACTATTACGCTGGGTCCATCCCGGTGCCATACGTATCGGCAGGTCTCAAGTACTTCAACATATTCTCGTGAGATGATCCGTCGCAGCATCCACTCCAAACTCAGTGATCTCATACATTTAACAGTCGTGTCAAGCTCAACTAATAGTGTAGTAGCCCACCCATGTGACACCCTCTAGCTTTGTATAAACATTAAAGTGTAGTGATACCCAACAGTGCATCGTTCCGACCATACTGGGATCATGAGAAGGTGATTTGACACTCAAACAAATTTTAATGGACGTTTTATTAAAATTAAAAGGAACGATTGAATTATCGGCGTTGTGCGTTACTTTGTTGGACATGGAATGTATAAAAGATTAGAAATCGAATTCTTGTAAGTACGCTTTGTTTGTTGGATAAGGGTTTAGGAAAATTGTTAGAAATATTGAATGGAAATTAATTTTGATAAACTGTGAATGATGTTAATGAACCGTTTGATGATAAACAATTTAAGTTGATTTTAGAGTTAATATTTTAAATCCTGACTTATTTTGATTTTAGTTTTTAAGTAAGTTCCTACACGTAGTAAATTATTTTTGTGGTAGATTTTTGACACGTGTTAGTTTTGTCCTTCGCTGTTCCACTGCTGCGCAAGAACAATGTGCCCGGCCGAGTAGTACACGTGACTAGTCGTGGGTAGCGTGTGTAGCGTGCGCGGCTTTGGGCCGGCTTAGCTTAGCTTCACTCGGTAGCGAGCGAGGACCAAGACTGCACGCGCCGAGTTCGCGCACTAATGATCAGTGCAGATACGTTAGTCGCCGCGGCCTTACTGCGGTCGTAATTTGAAATCTCCGAGGGTTGTGGGAGGGTTCTCCTCATTATTTTTCCCCTATTTGTGTAAATAGTTACCTAATTTCGTTCGACTGTACCTACTAATGTAAGTGTACGTATAGTATGCACGTCCCTAATGGTAACGTATATAATTTAAGCCTGTGATATATAAGAAAGTTTAGATATTTTAAGTAAATATGAGGATTGTGTCGAGACTAAATTTTTACAGTTTAAATGACGCCGCTTTTATACTCGCACCATATGAAATCTTATAGCATGAATCTTATAAGTAATTTAATTTTATGAAGATATTGTAACATAGATACACTTTTAATGAAATAGTTTACATACTCAACATTGCGGTACATGACTGTATTCTCAGCAATAAAGCAGTCCTTTTAAAATTATATATTTATATGTGAATAGGGGGGTTTATGAAAATTTTGTATGGAAATTTTGACCGTGAAGCTGATAAATATTTATGCAACTTTTTCTATCACAAGTATTCAGAGTAAACTGTGTTACTGCCATAGCATCTTATGATTCAGATAACTATGACTGCAAAATAAAAACATGACATTGCCACCATCACCAAACTCGCTTAGTCAAAGCAGCTACGAAGTGAATATTGAATAATCAACACAAAATAGATTTTTATCAATCAATTTGTTATATCCCTTATAATATCAAACCACGGGTTTTTTTACTAACTGAGGTGAAAATATAATGTAAATGGAAGCGAAATATTAGTGTAGAAGGTGTTTTAGATATTGTCTCTGCATATTTTTGTACAAAGAAATCCAATATTGACCTTTTACTAGACAAATAGTATCTAAATATTTCAAAGTTCTCACGTATCACCGACTTGTACCTACTTATTCGGAATTTTATTCAATTTCATATCATGATGTTGTACCTAAGAGCTGTACATATTGTATTAACATCAACCTCATCGTTGTATTTACACATTGCGGTCGAATAAAAATTTGAAAACGAATTTTACGAAAGGACATATTTTTTCTAGAAATTTATTGACAAATGCCATTAAATGTTCCGCTGCCATATGATACAGTATTAGTTGGATTAATATCAATAGGAGTTTTATTGTAATCAACATATTGTCAACCGTGCCATTATTATACCTACATACATTTGAAATATGCGTAATATTTCTACCGTAGAGTATATAGTAATTTGTGTCACATAGTTTAACCTAAGGTTGAAACAATTTAAAATCTCATAGAAATGCACTTGTAACTTCAATATATCTACAGTAATAGTGACCCGGTTGGTGGTACAAAAGGTTTCCTTAGATTATTAAACACGCATTACTCAGATAATTCTGTTTGAAAAGTCGTAAAAACATTAGACATCCACCGCATAAACTTTCGTAGTCAAATAATTGTTAGACAAATAGGTGCTTCGATATAAACTTTCCTTTTGCAAATACGTATATTTTGAGACTTCTTCATATCATGATGTACATACATAAATCGAAATAGTTATAAATTCATAAGAAATATCTGAGCTTCGTCGTTTATTATGTATAGCTAAGGTTCGTACTTAAGTATTCTAGTGATTACTGAACTAAGGATGTCCCTAATGTTGGGAATATCTTGCGCAATAATTATATAACTAATTACTATTGTCTGTACTAATCAAATAGCTCTGTAAATTTCACATGTTACTATACTGTAATAAGTTAAATTCAGATGTAGCGTTAAGATTTTATATAATAAATCTATGAAATGTATCTTTCACTTTGATGAAGTTTTATTAACTCCCCATAACATTCAAAACCGTTCCATTAAATACACATCTTCTGATTACAAAACCAAATGGAATTTTAAAAATTACCTAAACAATTTTATCCAAAACACTGAACTTTTCTAAATACATTTTACACTAAAAAGAAACTAGTATTTTTCTTACTGATCTAGATTTTAAGTTTTACTAAAGAATAATGTGCAAAAAAGCATTGAACAAAGTATTCTCAAAACATTAAAATATTTAAATGTTATTTTAAGTTTTTATTACTATGAAATAAAGTGCTGTACCTATAAAACACTAATTAACCTATTATAAATACCTACTGATAATTTGGCTGCAATCAATTTTCAACACATGTCAGTTGACAAAATTGACAATAACTGTCAATTAAAGTTAAATCTTACACTTAATTTTGTCTTGATAGTATCTTTTATTAACATAAAATGTTGGAACAGTACCAACATTTCCGTTAACACTTATATTTGAGACGGAACCATCAGCCGAACACACGTAGGCGTGAGAAGATCAATCATCGTCCGAAAGTTACGACGTTGTTGTGTTAAATAACTATTTCACGACGATAAAGCCGTCATAAAAGCGAGGAGAAAATTTAAAGTAGTGTCAATTCATCAAGTCGCATACCGGGTTGACATTTTCGTCATAACAGAGCGAGGGCTCCCCTCGCCCCATAAAAACCGGCACCGTAATTATATAGTGCCACTAAACTAATTTCACGATACATTGCCGACGAAATCTGCGCTTGGCACCGACAAAATATGATTTTTTTTCTTTCACGACGCCTGATTACTATTGTTACGTGTTATTTGGTATGAATTGCTAATGCCGTGTGTATCGTAATGAATAGGCCGACGGGTGTGAAATTGGTGTGACCTTCGTTTTGAAGGCTCAGATGGCATTTTGATAGGCGCAGCGCATGTAATTATTGGGATTAGTCAGCTGTATATAGTGACTTGCATGATGATTAGTTATTTCGATCAATTTTGAAATGTAAACCTGATATTAAGCCCTGATAATAACAAAACGGAATACATTCTTTGGTAAGCAATCATTTTATTATCACGGGTTGTACTTTCGTCACCCATAATTATCTGCTATTAGAGGTGGATCTCTGATTTTAGTTCAAAATAATGTCATATTTAAGGAACGTAAGGATGTAGTAGAACTTTCAGTCGAACGAACTATTGAACTTTCATGTTTAGAGCTTGAGAAATATATTATTATGTGTGTGTATAGACCACCATCCGCTAATTACGTATTATTTGAGAATATTATGGAAGACGCCCTAAGAAAAGTATGCATTTCGAATAAAAAAATAGTTGTATGTGGCGATTTTAATGTTAACATCCTTGATAATTCACAGAATTCCACTCGGTTCTTGAATTTGTTTAAATCATATAACTTAACTCAACTTTATAACGAACCCACACGTGTCACCGCCACATCGGCTACTTGTCTCGATAATATATTCTGCAACTGTAGTAGCATTTCAAAATATATTATAAATTTTATTAACTCCGACCATAGCGGTCAATTAGCTGTGTTCGAACATCATCGTGCCCCTCAATCTTCATATGTTACTTGTAGACCTATCACCGCAAATCGTGTACAAAAATTTAAAACAAATGTATGCGAAAAAGTGGCTCTGCTAAACTTCAAATCAAATAATAGCAGTGATCATTGTTATGGAAAATTATTTCACACTGTCGAAAAAGCATTTAACAATGTTTTTACTCAAAAAACTATAAAAATAAATAGTTCAAAAACAACATTTAGTGACTGGGCTACGTCAGGTATATACAAAAGTAGACGTAGATTATTTGAACTATATGATTTAAAAGCTAATTCTAATGACTCTTCAGTAGTAGAATATGTTAGAAAATATTCGAAATTGTTTAAGAAGGTTTGTGCGATAGCAAAGTCAAATTTTCTCAAGAATAAAATAAAGAAGGCTACAAATAAAAGTAAAGTAACTTGGCAAATTATTAACAAAGAGACTTGTAAAAACAACATACATACTCACAAGTTCTCTCTTAAAGTTAATGATAGTATTCTCGAAAAAGATGCTGAAATAGCAAACGCTTTTGAATCTTTCTTTTCCAATATCCCGGTCACAACAACAAATGGCTTATCCTCAAATCGTGCCTTGCTGAGTCCCTGCTCAAATCGCACGTGGATGAGTGCACAACTCCCTTCAACTTTGATTATGTTAATTATAAAACTATTTTGAAAGCTTTTAAGGAGCTTAATATGAAAAAAACTGAGGATTTGTGGGGTATTTCAGTAGAAGTGTTGAAAAATATCATACATGCTGTTGCTCCTCAACTGGCTTTTATATTTAATAAATGTATCGATGATGGTCAGTTTCCAAATTTAATGAAAGTTAGTAAAATAATACCTTTATTTAAAAGCGGCGATAAAAGTGACCCATCGAATTTTAGACCCATATCAATTTTACCCGCATTTAGTAAAATTTTTGAAAAAATTATATTTAATCAGATGCTTTGTCATTTCTCAGTTAACAGGTTATTTCATGATAATCAATATGGATTTACTAAGGGAAAATCTACAACTGATGCGGGAGTGGCTCTCATCAAGCATGTGTTTGATGCATGGGATAAAAAGCAGGATGTCGTAGGTGTATTTTGTGATTTATCAAAAGCGTTTGATTGTGTAGATCATCAAACATTGAAATTGAAGCTGCGGCATTATGGTGTTTTGAACAAATCACTTAGTCTTATTCAATCCTATCTGTCTGACCGTACTCAAAAAGTTAGCGTAAATGGATCAAACTCTTCTGGCGCTCCTCTGTTCATGGGAGTGCCCCAGGGCTCGATATTGGGACCATTACTATTTTTAATTTATATCAATGACCTGCCCTTTTATACAAAATACTTATGTGAGATAGTATTATTTGCTGATGATACATCTCTTATTTTTAAAACTAATAGACAGAGTGACAATGCTGATAAGATTAATGATGCCCTGAATCAAATACTTCATTGGTTTACATCCAATAATCTTTTACTAAATGCCAAGAAAACAAAATGTGTTAAGTTTTCAATGCCTAACGTAAAGCAGGTCAATACTATAATAAAAATGAATGATGAACATATCGAAGTTATTAACTCGACAGTATTTCTTGGCATAACTTTAGACTCAAAATTACAGTGGTCTCCCCACATATCTAACCTGGCTGGAAGACTGAGTTCGGCTGCTTATGCGGTCAGAAAGATAAGGTACCTAACAGATATGGAAACAGCAAGATTGGTTTATTTTAGCTATTTTCACAGCGTCATGTCTTACGGTCTGCTATTATGGGGATCTGCGGCCGATATTCAAACTATATTTGTTTTACAAAAGAGGGCCATCCGAGCCATGTACAAGCTAGGACCACGTGACTCGCTGAGAGAATTGTTTAAGGAAATTAACATCTTAACAGTCGCATCTCAATACATTCTCGACTGTTTAATGCATGTATACAAAAACTTGCATACATTTCCTAAAAAATCAGACAATCATAGCATTAACACCAGAAATAAAAATAAGCTTGCTGTTCCTAAGCGTAGACTACATAAAATAGGTAATTCATTTGTTGCTTTAAGCATAAAAATGTTTAATAAACTCCCTCAAGTTATTGTTGAGTTACCTTTGTACAAATTTAAGACATTTGTCAAACGTTGTCTTTTGAAAAAAGGCTACTACAAAGTGGAAGAGTATTTGAATGACAGGAACGTGTGGATCAGTGACTAGTGTGCTCGCCTGTACCTACGTGTTTTATATTATTTTACAAATATATATGTAACGCATTTTCTCAATCAATGTCAGAATTGGGCCTCGATGACGCATGTGAGTCATACAGTTAATTTAATTTACAAATACCTTTGCTTTATTATTATTATTATTTTAAAAATTGATTTAAAAATTTTATTTTACAATTGACAAACTAACTGTGTGTCTTAGTGCAAAATTAGTAATAAGTGTAGCTTTTATTTGTAAAAAAAACTACTGAGTTTCTTGCCGGTATCTTCTCTTTAGTTATAGGTTCCGAACCGGAGGTAGCTTCATTTGCTTTATATAGAGACTATTCATAAGTATTACTAATGTAATCTATGTGAATAAAAAAATATTGACTTTGACTTTGACTTTGACTTATTCTATGTTATAATAATTAAAATATTTTTTCTTATAACATGTGGAATAATCCTGCGTCTGTATATCAAATATATATATACCCAAGCAACTTTCTTAAAACAATCAAGATAATATTATGTATAGTATTTTTACGTATAAACTAGTTCAAATTTTATTCATTATTGTATTATTCGGTTCTTAAAAACTAAGAAATCGCAAATCTTATAAAAGCAATCAAACATGTGAAACTATTCAGGTTCAACGAAGAACGAAGATATGGAAAAAATAAAAAACAATTTGTAGTTAAAATAAAAAAGGTAATAATTTTAGCATTCAGATGCTGAAATGCTCCAATTTGCTATTGTCAATATAAATTTTATGGCAAAACTGTTTCCTCGTCACATAATTCGTAAATTAACTAATGATCACTTGCACAAACTTATCTCTAACGGTACCCGATAATTTGACGGTTATTTAATTGCAATATGTAATATATAGGCTATGACAGTTTTGAGAAAAACGCGCGGGAACCTCGAACGTGAAAGGCGCCCAAATTTAATTTGTTTTTGTTAAAATCTAAACTCAGTTGTTTTTGTATATTTCTTTGTAAAGTGAACAAAAAATAGTGTATATAGATAGTTGTAAAGTTTGTACAGTTCTCTAGAGGAGATGGGAGGTGTAAAGAAAAGAAAAAAATCTGACCCCCCTGATGTGCGGTCACACGGCAACGCTAGCACAGACTCCACTTCGGATTCTGAACAAGAAGATCGAAACAGTAGATACAAAATCTTTAAAGTTCCTGGGTACTCGAGGAAGTACCCAGAAAATAGTAAAAAATCCGAGTACATCGTGTTTTTGAATCGCGCAGATGATAAATCTTTTACAGACAAGGATAGATTGGCCCTATCTCACGCAATTCGCAAACATTGCGTTACAGGAATTTTACATTTAAAGTCAATGAATAAATATAAAATTGGTATTACCTTTGATCTTTCCAACAACGCAAACGTTTTCCTTCAAAATAAAAAAATACTAGAAGAGTTAGGTTTGAGGGCGTCAATTCCAGCTAGGGATACTGAGGTGACAGGGGTCCTTTCCTCTGTCCCTACGGAATTGTCTAATAAACGGATATTTACACTTATTGGCAGCAGCAGGAACGTGATCCAGGTGAGGCGTTTCATGCGACGTGTCAGGAGCGAGGGCGGTGATATCACATACCAGCCCACGCAGACAGTCGCGGTTACGTTTGCCTCTACTGAAATTCCTCAGTACATCTACCTTGACTCATGGAGGCATGAGGTAAGAGTCTACGTTCCACCCGTCAAGCAATGTCTGCAATGCATGAAATTTGGGCACATTGCAAAGTTTTGTAGAAACTCCGTGGTGTGTTCCATTTGTACGCAAAATCATCACTATAAGACATGTAAGGAAGATCCTAAAAACGCAAAGTGTTGCAACTGCGGTGGCAATCATATTGCAATTTCGAATTTTTGTCCTCAAAAAAAATGAAAATTGAAGAAACTAAAGTCAAGTCTTTGTCTACGAAGTATTCCGATTTATTTAATGAAAATGCATTCCCTCAACTAACCATTTCTAATATAGGAACTCAAATACAAAACTTGACTAAATCAGATATTTTCATGAACATTTTAACTCAAACAATAACCAAACTAGTGACAAATCAAAAAGAAACTCCAATTAATTCCACATCTATAAAAGAAAGCCTCAAACAAACATTTAGAAATACCTCCTTTGCCACAAACAAATAATGGATCTTAACATTATTCAGTGGAATGCTCAGAGCATAATTAGCAATAAACTTTTACTAACACAATTTCTTTACCAAAATAAAATACATATTGCCATTATTTCAGAAACCTGGTTAACACCTATTAAAGTTTTTAATATAAAAGGATACAAAATAGAAAGAAATGACATAGGCAACACACATAATGGAGTTGCCATCTTAATACATAATAGTATAAATTACAAAAAAATAAATACACATTCTGATAGTTCTTTGCAAAATATTTGTGTTCGAATTACGATAAATAAAAAAGAAATTAGTATTGTTAGCTTTTATTGTCCTCCGAATTGTAATCCACCGTTTAATAAAAATAATTTTAAATCTTTGATAGATTCTGTTCCCGAACCTATGATCTTCGCTGGTGATTTTAATGCACATCACACAGCATGGGGATGTCATTCAGATAATATAAGAGGCAGGGATGTTTTAGACATTATCGATGATAAAAATTTGGTGTTGTTAAACTCTGGTGAACCAACTACAGTGGGTTCTTTGACGTGGCGACCAAATGCTTTGGATTTGACATTCGTTTCCTCATCTCTTGGACTCTTTTGTGATTGGTCTTTGCATAATGATCCTCTTGGAAGTTATCATCTTCCTGTAATTATAAAAGTGTTTTTAAATCATTCTGTAAATATTAACTCTGTAAATAATAGTAGCATACATTTGCCAAACTACCCAAACTTCAAAATGGTCGATTGGAAAATGTATGAACAAAATGTAGATTTTCAGCTCTCTGATTTTCAGACAGATAACTATGCTCCATTAAGGGCATATAGTATTTTTTGTGATATTCTCAATTCAGCAATAGACAACTCGCTTCCATATAATAATTCACCAAGATCCCCTACTGATAATTCTTTGAATAAAAACACTCGTGGAAAGTTCTCAAAAAATTACTCTCTTCCTTGGTGGAATAAAAAATGTTCTGAAGCAGTTCAAAACTCTAAATCTGCATATGTTAAATTTAAAAACAATCCTTCGGATGAAAATTACATTTCATTTAAAAGATTACAAGCTATTAAAAAACTAACATTAAAAACTGAAAGAACAAATAGTTGGGTTCAATTGTGCAACTCTTTTAACCGATGTACGCCGCTGTCGAGAATTTGGAAATATATGCGAAAATTCAATAACACATTTACTTATAAAAATGGGGATGCCAGTTGGGTTCAAGATTTTCTACAAAAATATACACCGGACTTTGTAAATAATCAATATAATTTCTCTTCAGTTAATGAAACTAATTCTGTAAATAACTTCTTAACCAAACCATTTACAATGCAAGAACTAATATCTGCTATTTTCTCAAGGAAAGATAGTGCCTTTGGTCTGGATGGTCTGCCTTACATTATGTTTAAAAAGTTGAGCGAAAAGGGTTTGCAAGTGTTTCTTAACATATTAAATAATCTATGGCCGTTAAATGAAATTCCGCAAACTTGGAAGTCTGATTGTTTAGTACCCATTATAAAACCGGACAAACAGCACTCAAGTCCTGATTCCTATCGACCTATTGCTCTTACTTCGTGTGTAGGCAAAGTATTTGAACAGCTTATAAAACAAAGGTTGGAATTCTATATTGAACAGAATAATATATTACCATCTAATCAATTTGGCTTTCGAAGAGGGACATCAGCTCGTGAAAGTATTTGTCAGCTGCAGCTGGATATCCAAAACAGTTTTAATGAAAGAAATACTCTGGCAGCTGTATTCTTTGATGTTGCAGGTGCATTTAATAGCGTCAATATTGATATACTGTGTAAAGAACTAAATACAATTGCAATTCCAAAAAAAATAATTCAATGGATCCATAAATTTTTAACAGAAAGGGAAGTTTACATTAAATATAATGGTCAGTTATATGGTCCAAGGCTTGCTTCTGTTGGCGTATGTCAAGGTGGCATATTATCTCCATTAATTTTTATTTTGTATATTCGTCGATTAAATATGATTTTGGGTTCAGAAGTTAAAAATCTTCAATTTGCTGATGACTTAGTTGTTTATGCATCTGGAAATAATTTAACAAATATTAGTCAATTATTAAACAAATCTTTGAAAGGTTTGTGTGCATATTTCTCTTATTTGAATCTTGACATAAATCCATTAAAATCAAAAATAGTTGTATTTTCTAAATTGAACAACTCAATTCCTCCTGTACATTATAACAATATCCCCATTCCTGTCTCTAGTGAAGTTAGGTTCTTAGGGATAATTTTTACTCATAATATGGCTTGGAAAAAGTATGTTGAATTAATTAGTACAAGAGCTAATAGGGTGTTTAATTTTTTAAAATTATTGTGTAGAACGTCTTGGGGAGCTGATCCCAAAGTTTTGTTACTTTTATACAAATCATTGATTCGTAGTCATTTCGAATATGGTTTTCTTTGTTTTGCTGGTGATCGTAGGTTAGTAGATGCCCTAGATAAAATCCAAAACAAAAATTTAAGGCTCATTACTGGAGCATTTAAAAGTACTCCCATTAATGTAATGCAAGTGGAATGTAATCTGCCCCCTTTGAGCATAAGATTCTCTTATCTGAAGGAAAGATTCTTACTAAAATTGTATAGTAAAAATAATAATCACCTGTTTGTAAATTTAAAACATTCATTCATAAATTCTTCTGGTCGCAATCCTTTGTATATACTTCAGGGCTTTCACCAATTTATAAATTTCCTTGACACTTTACAAATTCATAGGACAATTCTACTTCCATGCTATCAAGGAGAGTTTGATAGTAAATTCCCTGCAATTGATATTATTATTGATCATAATCTGTCAACTAAAGAAGATGTACATAGTAAATTTTTAGAGTTTATGGGCTATAGATTTGTATATACAGATGGCTCTAAAACTGAAAACAGTGTATCCTTTGCTATTTATGATAGTTTTTTTAAAACAGGCACAGGTCACAAAATAAATATGAACACAAGTATATTCACAGCTGAGGCTGTAGCTATACTTGCTGCACTAAAACACATAAAGCAAAAAAACAATGGATGTTGTCATTGGCTAGTGGTTAGCGATAGCATGAGTGTTCTACAAAATCTTAAAAATAATAGATTTCATGCGGATACTATCTATTTAATTTCTCAAGTCAAACATGATTGGCTTGATTTACTCAAAGAAAATATTACTGTCAAATTTATGTGGGTGCCTTCTCATGTTGGTGTCGTTGGTAATGAGAGGGCTGATTTCTTAGCCCGAACCATCACCAATTATGGACACAATATTCCTGATTCTAGTAATCACTTTAATATTTCTATTCCTTGGACTGATATAGTCTCCCTTCTAAAGAAAAGGTCTGTAGATATTTGGAAAAAACATTGGAATTTCACTGTTCAGATTGAAAATAAGGGCATGTGGTATGCAACATTCAATGTCCCCATTAGTACTAGACCATGGTTTTGTATAAGTTCTACTTACTTGCCTAGGAAGTTTTATGTCAGCATCTTAAGGCTCCGTTTTGGTCATTGTCATTTGAACTATCATCTTTTCCGTTTAAAATTGGTGCAGAGTCCATTATGTGAATTGTGTAACTCACAAAAAGAGCAAACTTTGGTCCACATTTTCTTTGACTGCTCATCTTTCGGCATTCAGCGCCTTGTGCTGATGGATGAGTTAATTCAAATTTATGGTTGTTCTCAATCTGTACCGCGCTCCATAACGGCCCTTCTTTCAAATAATGACACTTATATTCCATTGTACAAATTTATTATACATTCCATTGGTAAAATATAATCCATACAAAACTCAAAATGTTACATTTATTATTTGATTTGTAACAAAATGAAATGTGTTATATGTATTTTGTAATAAATAGTTACTACTCATGACTTGGCAGCATGGTCTCTGACCTTAGCCGGTTCCTAAAGGAACAAATTAACAAAAAAAAATATGACAGTTTTGACACCTGTCACCTGTCATCTGTGTCGTGATCGTTAAAGTAGGCGCAACTGCCCCGAAAACTTGCTTTATCTGACTGAAGATATATAATTTAGGTGTAAAGCTTAAATATTCATTTTATTTTTTATTGTAATTTTTTCTTCAATTTGCTATTGTCCCCTAATTTCATAAGTTATATATCAAATCAGTAAACCAGTAGATATTAAAATATCAAGATAGATCATACAGTTATTTCCGCTTCCTTTGTAAATAAAAGTAAAGTTGTTTCTTTTCGGAATCTTTTTAGTAGGGCGATAGTCAATTCTTATTTGCATATACGATTCATACATGTGGCTCATGCAATCAAGATAAATTAATTATGTCCAGAATGCAAGACCGAATACAGTTAATTGAACTGCATCGAGGATTTGAGTTCATAATCTCTTTCCCTCGTATACGACTATCTAATCCAGCTCACATTTATCGCAAGAAACTTAGATTGCCCCGTATACCGTCTTGCTTGTCATAAGTCCTCCGATTACAAGTGATCGCGGTCGTAAGCGCTGCATTCATATTGTTGGGAAGTGGAGCTCTGACAAATCTGCGATTCACGCCAAGCTTAGGGGCACCAGTCAGAAATGAGATATTTTCATTTGGCAAAAAAATTGTTCAAATCTTTCGCGGCTTTAAACACACGACAAACCTTACAGTTTTGAAGCTTATAAAAAACATCTAATGGTGTTCTACTTTAATTATGTATCATACAATTTTTCATCCTTAGTGTTAGGCGCGTATATTCTACAGTAACTGCTTACTATCAAGTGCGTACAAGCAAACCCGATTTCATTATAGTCTTAGGGGTGCTTTTCAATCTTCAGATAAAAATTATCAAGCTAACAATTAATTTAAACCTTGTTTATATTACGAAGTATAAGCATACTTCGTTAGCTTAAGTGTTTGAATTAAGAACGTCGTTTAGTTATTTTGCAACAGATTATAATGATGACATTTAAAAACAGACGTAAATAAATAGAAAATCGAAAAGTCCGGACTTAGGTCTCATCACCGAAACAATTTTAGTTCAATATTAATTATTGTGCTCACACCATAAGGTCAGTAATCCAATTAACGTATCTGACTTACTTTTGACTTTGTTATTCATAAAACTTGGTTAAAAGTAGCAAAATAAATGTTACTGTGACTCTTGAGTACATAATATATTCTCACAATAACGCGTTATACGCAGTAGATAACGTTAGTACAATCCTGTTTTTCTCACTTTGGGTTTGGTCGCCCTAGGCAACGCGATATGCAATCTAATCTTTGGCGTGGACGCTCCTAAACTGCTCCGAACTTGTCAGGTGTTTGTTAGGACGTACATACATCCTACATAATGGCTACAACTTGTTGTAATTTAAGCGTTGTTTATGCTAAAGCCTTTTGTGCTAGACGTCATAACACACGTTTTTAAGCTACTTTAAAATAGGTAGAGGTTCGCAACTCGAATCTTTATTCTTTAGCTCTGCCTGGGTCATTAAAAATGGATTTTTTGTAATATAAAATGAACTTAAGTAACTTGACTTTTTAATAAAGTCGTTTGTTTCTAAAGACAGAAAGTAATTTACAGATTTTGGTTTGCTCCTTTTAAATTTAATATTTTGCCACGTCGCATTTTGGACGCTCAGGTCGTATTAGAAAAACGAAGTCTTTTAGCAATTTTATAACCTTAACTCCTCTCTAATTTTTCTTCGATAATTAATAGATGGTTATGGATATTCATTAAAACTTTCAATATTTAAAACCATCTCACAATTTAATTTACTTCTTAAAATCAATATTTTCAGCAGTACTAGTTTCGTAAATTATTGACCAACTTATACTCGAAGTTTTTAATTATATGGTAGCTATACCATATAATTGGACTATTTCATTTTATCTTAGTAAATGCATCTTAAAAAAATGAGAGTATTCAAAAATATATTTTTACTAAAAAAACAACTAATTGTACGAATAAAAACCTTCTCTGTCCCACATTTGCATGGCGCATTTATCAACGAGCTTCTAATAACTTCATTGTTTACAATAAAAAAAAATCTCTCATTCTTTATTAAAAAAAGGTTTTTTAAAAAAAACGAGTGAGAATTAATATAATTTCATGGTACAACACGATTGTTTGATGTTCAAGCTTTCCAAAAAATTTTGTGTAGTGACCCAATGATCTATCAAAGCCAGTTTTAAGGCCCAATCTGGTCCAAAGCTATTCACGAGGACCAGTTTCCTGATATTCGAAATGGATTTTCGAACATTACTGAATTCACTCAATAATAAAATAAAAATAAACAAATCATGCTTTACCTTTCACTTCCCTCCACCGAACCCAGCGCCCTCCTCACTCCTATTTCACTCAACTATTTTTTAGAGCGAATAGTGCTGATTAGATCGCATAAATTTTGCAATGGATAATTAATTAAAAAGGGGTGACTGCTAGCTCAAACGGTCTGATCCAGCAAAGCCGCGCAGCCGCAGCGGCGGCGAGCCGTGTAATACGTCATTTCACGGCGCGCGCGGCGCGTGCCGAATTCGTACCTACCCTCAAACCGGACTTCGTCTCCAGCGAACAATTGCGCATGCAGAAAAAGAAACGGATAGTGATTGTTGTTCGCTGGGGATAATCTTGTAGATTGATGGGTTTGGAATATCGTTTTGCGTTGATTGGGTGCATTGACCTTTGAGCGTGATAGTTAAAGAAAAATAACAATATAGTGTGGTTTTTCCACGAATTTATGTATTGTGTATTTAATGTATTTAATTATATATTGTAGTAACGCCGTTGATTCTGGTTTCTATAATATAACTCTTTAGGCTACTAACTCTGGGATCGGGTCAGTGTACGTTATATTGTGATATACTAAAATTATTTTTGACAAAATATAATAGTCCAAATTATGTTATTGATTACTCAGCGCTGTGTCTAAAGATTTATAGCTCTTGTCTCACTCAACTCTTTGCTAACTAGCAATCTTCAGATCCCGATCTGTAACACCATCAGTGTTAAGATGTGGCCATAATTATAAGATGAAAATTGCAGCCGCAGCGGTCTCTATAAGCGCATTACTCGGATTGACAATTAGCAACGCTTCCCTGCGACCAATGGTTGCTAGGGTCGAACACAAACTCTGAAACCACGACAAAAAGATCACACAAGCCCCAACTTCAGCATATACCAGGGATATGGAACCGTTGGTAACCGAATTAAGAAGGCAGCCGACGGCATGTGGTAAAAAAATATTTTTATCGTTACTTCACGACTTTATTTTCTTAAAAGTATATTTTATTCTGTGAAAAATCGAACACCCATCGTTTGTCATGTCAAATTATAGATAAAACAGGCATTTATTTTGTAGCGTTAAGTAGAATTACTCAGCAAGTAACCGCAATATATTTTTGCTTAGCCATTAACAGATTTGAAGTCCATTTTGTCGTGCTCACACTCTGAATCTAGTCATATACCTATCATATAATGTTAATTCTCTGTAATCTCATGTTTGTCAAGGATGGGACAAATTTAGTCTTGCCAAATTTTTCTCAGTAGATTCCAAACCGTATTTATTTAAATTTATTATTAGAATTTGTATATTCGACGATGTATGTAAGAGTTACTTTAATCCCACGATTAAAAGACAAGACAAGCAAGACACGTTGCCCTGGAATGTACTGCAAGTCCGCGCAAGCAGCACTTCAGAATTAAGGTTCCACCTGTAATTTTATTAACTTGGGATGGAAGCAGAATATCTTAGAATTATTAAAATCGTAACACGTGGAAATCAGTCGATGAGAACTCAGGAAATTTGTTTCAAATTCACTAATATTTAAGCAGATTTCAACACATATGTTGACCAATACCTATTACTATTTGTTCTTTTTGGGCTTAACGGGCCGTGTGATAATTAACCTTGATATAATAACACAATAATTTGAAAAAAAATACAAAAAAGCGTACTATCTAGCTTGTTCTTTCATGTTTTTTTTATATTTGGTCATATT
The DNA here is from genome assembly GCA_037074685.1 of Glyphodes pyloalis. Taxonomy (NCBI): domain Eukaryota; kingdom Metazoa; phylum Arthropoda; class Insecta; order Lepidoptera; family Crambidae; genus Glyphodes; species Glyphodes pyloalis. The sequence goes on from JAYKKO010000013.1 coordinate 14,372,343, forward strand.
GCAAGTGGTTGTAAGTATTATGATCACTTTTACAATTTTTATAATGTTTCACGGCGCACAAAGGAGATCCTATTTTGGTGTTTCATAAAAACAATTAAAACAACTGTTCGTTTTAGCAAATATTGCAGGTATTCCCTTGGTTTGCCGCCCCTGGCGAGACAATCAGGGGTGGACCGCAAGACAACATAGCGCGAGGTCAGACGCGTAATCCGCGGGCACTCTGTAAGCGCATTACCGAATTAACAATTAGTCATGCCTACGTCTGCCTACGAAGTTTGCACACATTTACATAACAATATAGCCCTTTCGCGGCTTCGGTTTGTTATGGCGATTTTTAAATTAATTGGATCGGGAACCGTGAAAATTACGGGCCCCTCCGCCCCACGCTGTTGTGGTCAGCGTTTTATTTTTATAATGAAACGTATAAAATGATTAATTTCTTATTTTGGATTCCGTTTTTAAATACTTTTGAAATTATATTTCAAAATACAGTACATTTTCAATTCTCAATATTGTTTCCTTTCATGAATAGTACAGTATTTTATTCTGAAACAACGATTTGGTTTGATGTTTCTTTCGTTAGTACCAATTTCTATTTCGCACAAATCGTTTAATTGTTCCGTACTAACTCAAGCACTCGTAATAATAGACAAAACTGTAAGTTTTGATTGGGATGTTGACAGAATTTACGAATTACTTTAAGCTACAAGTGGTGTAACAGTATATGTAACATTCCACACATTGTTTTTTAACAAATCATCCATATATTTACAGTGCTATTTTTTTTTGTTAATTTACTTTTACTGTATCTTTTGTTCGTGTCACTTAAATGTCTGTGTTCTGTATATTGATTGTGTGTGCTAATAAATAACTTCTTATTCTTATTATATTTCAAAATGCTCCGAAGCATAAGTTAAAATCGGTGTTGAGAAGTGAAATGATGACGTCACTGATTGCTTTCTTCATAGAAAATCTATGAAGGAGTCGGGTTTTGCCAGGTATTTATAAGTATCTCAGTAGATACAATCAACATCCGAAATCATAACATTCTTAAACACGTCCTTTTCAAATTAAGCTTAAAAAACGACTATTTAATATTCTAAAATTAAACTAAGGATCTTTTAAAATTCAAAACAAACATTTCACATAAAACCGCCGTTGAAAATATAAGAGTCGATTGCATTTTAGTAATTTCAACTAGTGAGGTTATCGAGTCGTGATCGCGAATTTTCACATCGATGGTCGATTCACTGGAGCGTGCAAGATACGCGGACAAATGGACACGATAAAAGCTTAACTAAATGAGCAAGAATAAAAACAAAATAAACTCAGTCATATTAATGTGGTTTTTGGGCAACCGGTGCCCAAAAACCACATCATCAGCAATAGGCCATACTCAGCCACGCAAGCATAAGACTAACTGACAGGTATTCCAAAGCCGAAGACAAGAAGGGATGTTGGAAACCTACTCTAAGGGGACTACAGGGGACCAAAATCTTGACGGGCATGTGAAGAAATGTGCCGGGTGAACTATACCCTAACGAAAAACAGTTTCAAGCATCAGCTGGCTAGAACTAACCGTTCCTTCAGCCGTGGTGCAAAGCAGACAAATGCTCTAAATAAAAGGTCAATTCGATCGTACTGATTACCCATCCAATAACGAAACACGTCCTTACTTTAACATGGTGTCTGTGAGTACTTTATTGTTTAAAAAAAACTGGCCAATCATTTTATCGACAACCTAATAAATAATAAAGATTTATTACACGGCATCACAAGCATTGCTCTGTTTCTATAGTAAATAGCAAAAGCACTTGTGTTACTGAAATCAGAAACAACGACGGCACCCATAAAAAAAATATTTTCCATTTTGACTATTGACTATTTTGAACATGACCCAAAAAGCCGCTGGCCTCTCGGCTACAGATGTCGTCAAGTGTACATATCTGATGATTGCGTTTTGGCAATCCTTACTATTGAGTGAGACTATTGAATCGTAATCGCGAATCCGCACATCGATAATCGAGCCAGCCACCGGAGCGCGCAAGATACGCGACCAAATGGACACGATAAAAGCGCGAAACTAAATGAGCAAGAACAATGCTCCGCTTAAATCGTGCCATTGTGCGACACGTCCGCGAAGAATAGACTCATTTGCCTCTAACAACATTAATGCCCGCCTGACCCTCATACCATCAGTTTTTGTTTGTTAATCTACAGAAAAGGGCGTAACTCATTTTGTCAACTCGTAATTTAATTTCAGTTGAACCCCAACTCGACGCGTGGCCGGAGGCGCAGGACATGGGCCGCACCAATTTATTTAGTTAATTTATCGTCTGTTTATGCACAGATTGTCCTATTGATTGCAGCCGGAAACATCGTCGTTAAGTTTTAAGACACTCGCATTTCGAAATTACAAGCCGACTTTTACAGCTACCGTGTAAATAGTAAAGTTTGTAACATGCAATAAATTTCCGACTTTACAATATCGCAATACGTGCAGCCCCGCTATTGAGAAAGTTTAATGTCTCTTCGGAGTATAAAAACCGCCAGCTCCCGGCCAAAGGTGACGGTCCCGTTTAGAAATGCTTAAAATGCAATTTTACGGGAGTACTTTTATTTATGGCCCCAAAAAATGTAAAATGCAAACGTTTTATTGCGGGGCTTTATAAATATAAAAGAACAAACAATGTCTGTGTTATGCTAAGACGAGGGATGTCGGGGCATGTTTAATCGCTTGCTTTCCCGAAGGGGATGCACCCTGCGCATCTTCTAGGAGGTATGTATGCAAACACAGGTAAAACCTCACATCACTCTTTATTGAGTCCCCAAAGATAAAACAGATACTGTCTTCACTTAAAGTTTGTAAACAGTGACTATAAAATCTACAAAGCAAACCCTTGAAATGAATTTGCAGATTCAAATGAACGATAAATTTGATTACTCCACTCGACAAAGAGATTTAATTTTGATAAATCAAAGCTTACTGTCATCAAAATTTATTATGTTTGCTGGCTATGACGACGGAGTAACTAAATACTTAGAAAGTTAGTACGTAGAAAATATGATTGCGAAAAAAATACGGTATTTTGTATCCGTAAAATTAGCTCGCGGGTCGCGGTATTCTGGAAGCCACTTTGTCTGCCGTAATAGCAACATTATGTTCCCTCTTCCGAGGCGTCGCGAAGTGAAGTGTTGAAAAATGTGAAATATTTAGGATGCAAAATTTTATAATAAGGATCGCCGAGATTACACCTTGTGCTCATCTATTTTTAACGCAGCGGCGGCGGGAAGTGGGACATTTTTATTGCCTCTCGGGCCCTAGATTAGTTTTGTTCTGTGAATTTGATGCATATAAAATGAGCTCGATTATTCAGCACCCCTGACTTGCTTAGTATTGTAATATGCATTCGAAATGATCCCGTATGTCCCAGTTTTAACCTATACGGGTTTTTATTTACATATTTAACCATTGTTTTCATATTCCAATTCCAACGTGGTCTTCACTACATTCGAACATTACGATAATAAATAGCAATATCATTTCGAAAACCTTTTGACTCTAAATAATTTGAATCCAAAGAATACAATTCTCAAATGCATGGAAACATGTTTTTATTATTAAGAAATTTAATAGAGTTGTTACCATGGAGTCGCCGACAAAATTTCTGATCAAAAATAATCGAGAGTTTCATAGCAAAGTGACATTCTGTGTCGAATGTTTAACAAAGGAGAGAATATGAACATGTGCAAAAAATATCTGGCGTATGCATTTGGGAATTTCGCGTGACAGAAAATTTAATACGAGGGGAGTTCTAATATTAAACCTCGGGGACCCATCACTTTTAATATCTGGCCGGCGTCCTCGAGGGCTCCTAAATTATTTACCAAATGGAAAGGTAATGGGTGAAGAAGAGTGCGAATGAAGGTATGCAAATTTTATAAGCACGTATTGTTGGCTATAAAACGAGTTAGGGGCATTATATCGGCGTTAATGAAGAATCCGCGGTTTGCAAACGCGACGCTTGCGCCGGTCACAACGGCGACTAATCACAATTTACGCGTATGTACTTTGAACAACATGCGCCTAATGTGGGCCGCATAATGTGTGTTCTCCACCTCAAATGGCACGAGCCCAAATTTTGTTACACCTGAAAATGCCAGCTAAATGTTGACCTTTTCGAGGTTTTTATTTTAGTATTTGTTATTAAGTGCTTGCAACAGAGCAGTTAAAAATTTCATAAAATGAAATGAGCATTTTGATTTTTTTTTTTAAATATAGATTAACGATGGAAATAGTAATTTGTCTTGCATAAAGCCAGATCTGCGATATCAGTAGTTAAATCATGCATTAAAATTAAATTTCAAACTACTTCTCTTTATACTTTATCGATACCATTTAAATTTATAAAGGAAACTAAATAATACGATATAAGTCACTTGAACAAAATGTAATTGCATCAATAACAGAAACAACAAAAAAAGTAAATTGTTGTATTCCTTTGAAACCAATTGGTGGCAAAAATCTAGCAAACAAATTTAAATTGTCGTTCAAAATGAACGGTCACCAGTAAAAATGAAATACAATTAAAAACACAGAGTAATATGCGTAACGTATTTAAAAACGAATGGAAAAGGCCGCGTACACAAAGGTGTGGGGCCTCACATGAATATGAGTGAGGTGCGTAAAATTGAATTGTGTAACAATTGGACCTTTTAGCTTTGAGCTACGCTGGGATTTATCGAAAAAAATCACGATTAATTCGTGCACGTGGCCACGTTTAGGGTGAACGTAGGGACGAAATCTCCGATGCTTCTGAAACATCGAAGTTCCATACTTTAAAGAGTTCATATTTTATGTTGTTTATTACGAGAGGTTTAGTAAACTTAGATGCTTTTTTTCTTTTTTATTAATTTAAACTTCTTCGGGATACAAACTTTCAAAGTAATTAAACGTACATATAAAATCAAATACTTTGGCTTATTTTATTCGACATATCGACAGTTATCAAAATAAAAATAAAATAATGCTTATAAAAATGATCCTATTTATTATCAAAAACTTCTGAAATGGCTATTCGGCAGCATGCTAGTCGTAATATCAGAATTTCAAAGTATATAAAATCTCTATAAACTAGTAAGCAATCCAAATAAAAAAAAGGCTGATAGGTTCAGACTATCCTGAAATATACACCGAGCCTGCATCCTGGAGTAAAATCCCTACCACCTTGTCAAGTAAGACATGTTATGGCTGAATTACCAGTGTTGAATTTCGAAAATCCGTGCTAACCGAGACATCGATGTCATAGTCGATGTTTCCTAATCGCTAATCCCCAGCGAAAGGGGTGAGCGGGCAGGGGAGGGGTGAGCGGAGTCACGGGCCATAAAGAGTCACGCATCGCGGCGGCGGGTAATGACTACCGCGACGGGGCAGCCTTGCACTGGCTACGCGATGGCTAGTGTTGTTACTGCTAATCCCCAAAGCCGCGGATACGCCACGCAGGGCATGCACGCTACACACGCTACCACACATTTTGACGACATTGTCATATAAGTATCCAACCCGACAAATAACACGTGTCCCAGCGCGGCTCAATAATACGGTATTTTGCAAATTTAAAAATAAAAAAATAAAACATATTTAAGTCTGTATTCTTTTTATATCTTATTAATGCGTATTTAGTTCTTAATTTTTTTTTGTTACCTTTTGAACGGGGAACCTACAAAATCTTTTAAAAAAATTTTTTTTTGAAAAGGAGTTTCACTTACCTACCTAATTTTTTAAATTCTTTATTAGCTAATAATATTCAAATATGTACCTTCTACTGCCATTAATTGATTCCAGCGTAAAAATGCACATTAACATGTCAATTTATCAATAATAATGTTCTCACTCTATCTACGTTAGAACATAATGGTAATTAGACGTAATTAATGACCGATTATGTGTTAATAATCATATGATTTATGAACGATTTGCGATTATATACGTAGCAATACGTGACCATTTACACAAAACTGATACTAACCCAAGAAATAAATTATTACCAGTAATATATCGCCATTTTACTCAACGACAAACAAATTGATAAACAAATGCAAGATTACAATATTTTTTCGTACCTATAAAAAACGAACTATTGAACCAATTCAGAATCCGTTAAAATATCCGTTTAAGACCATCACTGATTAGCAGTGAAACACTTTCGTTCAACTTTGTGCTGCATTAGGTAAGTTTCGTTCATTACGGACTTACCCAAAGCCGCAATTTCAGCTGCAAATAGCTGAAGAACACCGTAACAAACGTATAACCATCCATCTGCGAACTTTTCGCTTCCGCTGCATAGACAACATTTAGCTGCTCGTATTTCGTATGCAAAACACTAATTTGAACTTGCCCCATATGTATCAAAGCTATATAAATCTTTATTCTTCAAGCGTTTGACTATTTTTATGCTGTGCAGACATTTTTGGCAAAAACGATAAAGTTTATTTGTAGAGTTCTGCTTGTTTCCCAAAATTTGCTTTTGATCATTTGTAGGTTAATTAATATAATAAAATGGATGTAAGTAAAGTGGCGTGGAAATAAAAATATAATCAAATGTAATTGTACCCGTAATTATAATGAATATTGTTGATCAGTTTTAGCGTTTTTAGTTACGTAATTTTATTTGTCAAATAAATTTAAGTTGATGTTTTATCAATGCAGTGTCATATCACTAAATCCCGGTTCCAATATGTTACGATTCGTAATGAGTCAAAAATGACTATCCGTCTCCAACCGGCAACGAATCGTTATAGAATACCGTTCCGTACAGCTGTTATCAGTCGTCCGTCAGTCGTTTTAAGCTTACGCCTTGTATAATTTATTAGTAGGTACCCTTAACTAGAACGGATCGTTTTTCAAATATTGGAACCGGGCAAAACTAAACATTTCTGTCGTTCTATATAGGTACCTATAGTACTTGTAATAATGTGTGCATAGTACACAACTAAGCTCTAAATTATCTTTTTATCCAGTCTTTTGAATCGTAACAACCATACCTACATCTGCACTCCATCTCCTTTATGGATTATTCAAATGAGTATTAGAGCAGGTACTTCTTACGCGGGGCTATAAAAACAAACATCATAAATACGCAAAAAGTACACCGATGTAGGCAAAGATATCTTCACTTAGAGCTGAGAACATTCGGCTGACGGCGTAGCGAGTAACATCGGCAAAATTGCCGATTTAGCCGACAGCGCAGATCCAGAAATATGGTTATGATCTTGACAGTGTACTCGCGAGTTCATTTTCAGTACGAATGGTATTGTCGCCGGGTAAAACAAAAATGTAGCAGCCCACGTCGCGTTTATTAATCATACAGTAATTTGATTCATACACAGCAACATTTGAGTCGGAAAAACAGATGCTGTTTAGACATGTTGTTCAAAATCACAGTATTTTTGATGTATAGAGTTGACCTGACACTACACTCCACCGGTACACTCAAGTGGTAAAAACTATCAATTAGATAGTGTCAAGAAAACAAAAAATAATAGGTTTGACCACGGTCTCTTTTTGATGTTAATCCCTACTAATATTATAAATGCGAAAGTAACTCTGTCTGTCTATCTGTCTGTCTGTCTGTCTGTCTGTCTGTCTGTCTGTCTGACGCTTTCCCGCTTAAACCTCTCAACCGATTTTGATGAAATTTGGCATAGGTATACGTTGAACCTCAAGAACGGGCATAGGCTACTTTTTGTTAGAAAGTAAAGGGGGGGGGGGGTAATGCCACCATTGAAAGTTTATATGGAAAAATGTTTATTTTTGAAGTTAGAGATATGAAAGTTAGCACAAATATAGCTCTATTAAAATATAGACTACTTTTTGTTTCGAATATTAGGGGAGATAGGGGTAAAACCGACCATGAAAGGATGTAGTCCACGCGAACGAAGTCGCGGGCACAGCTAGTAGTGTATAAATGCTCCCTCTTTTCTTCCTGCTTCTATTTGCTATGCATCCAGTAAGGATTCCGAGGTTATTACATTGTAGCGATGGCTATCTGAACGTCAATCTTATCGGGCAATCATGTGACAAGCCTAAAAATGTGTCACATCCAAAATGAGAGATAACACACGTAACACACTTCTTGCGTGGTTCAGACCCAAAGCCCTAGTTTTAAAGCTTGACATTCTAACCACTACAACACGGAGGCACTCTAGTCATACTGAATAATACCGTATTTAATCTGTGTAGAGCCAGCCAGCGGGCCGCGCCATGCGCCATCTTGAGGATCTAGGTTCAAGTATCGTTCGCGTCAATATGGAAAAACGATTTTTTCTACGTTTTCTTGGGTCTATGCGTTGTGGTACTGTCGTTGTTGTTTTAGCTACTTAGCTTAACGAAACTAAAGCTAAAGCACTTGTAATTTTTTTGTAGACATGTGCATTTAAAAATAAATAAATATTGGTATGTACTTACCAAAATATATATTTTTAAACCATATACATATCTATAAAAATATAACGAAGATTTTGAATGACACTAGTGCATTGGTGCCCATTTATTCTATTGTAAGCTTACAACACAAGCTCATTCGTTATTACTATCATTGTTACCTATTTATGCCCTGTAACTCAATCCAGTTGACTAATCCTATTTCAGTATCAATTATACCATAAATTATGCACGATTCGTGCAAACTAATGAGCATAGCTACTCGCACTTATTAAAGATGGATCGGGCACGGTTTGTTAGGCCGGCTGGCAGGGGTTGCATTTGTTTATTCCACTGTGTAGCCGATTTACTGAGGTGCCAGCGATCTGGGGTGCCCACGCACCGTGATGAGTATTCTCAAAGATGTAAAGATACATCGTAGTACCTTTTCATAGTTTTGTTTGGAGCGTACTTAACGTAACCCTTTTATGTGTTCGTGATCTAGGAAAGCTTTAAACAACACAACGCCTTTTTGAAAAAACAAACTTGCCTGAATCTTGATCTACAGAATAAATCAGACAAATAAATAAGTTTGCCTTCGTAGTTAAATGTGATTGTCGTAATATACTTTTTAATTTGGGAAGCTAATATTTAGTCTAGGTTTAAGCCAAGTCTTGACCTGGAATAGGATAAAAAAGGAATATAGAGTATTTTAAGACCTATGGCTATTTGCTAAACCTGGTTTCATTGTCATTGACATTTATAACGGTGCTGAACAAATGATTGATATTTTATTGCAAATTGATTTGTATTTAAATTTTACCCTATAACATAAAATGTAATAAGGCCTCAGAAAGCAATTTCAGTGAAAAAATAAATATTGAGTTTTTTCTACCTGGAGATATTTTATTCTAGTAACACACTTCTCTGAATAGGATTTGAAATATTTGAAACGAGTGAGATCAACTATCTTTTGGTTTGAAGTTGACTTCTTCTGTGGAAGATTGAAACAATATAAATTGCTGAAATGTAGTAAGTTGGGTTTGAGAACTGGTTATATAAGTTTAAATACTTGCAAAGGCTTCAAAGGTGTACCTATCTAGAATACACATTTATCGTCAAGATATTATAGTTTTAACATTATGTTTAAATAATATATGAATAAATTTAGCTGTATATAATATAGATATATAAAGCACAATACAATCAACCATAATAAGGATGGGTCTTGACCTGCGACCTACGTGTGATACTTTAAGTAAACAAGGTAGTGTCAAATGGTCTGTCATGAGAATTGTATTTGGTTATCATCAACATATTTCGGCCAATGGACGTCCACTGAAAAACATTGTGCCTCAAGACTTATGCAGCTAAAAAAAATCATAAAATCAACTAGTTAAGGGCAAAAATACCTTAGTAATTTTATTGAATACGGTACCAAAAATTTTTTTAATTCGCTGTACTTCATACGATTTATTAGATTATTATGGAGAACAAAATTACATGTTATACAAGCTATCCTTAATAGGAGCCTGGCACCCGAAATAACGAATTTACGAAGATAAATTATCAAAATTTTCTAAATTTTTCTAAAACCACAAATCATAACCATTATTTTCTATTATTATTTATTTTATGTTACAATATACACGTGGGTATATGGTGTTATATACACACGTGCATGCATGCATGTACATTAACATAAATATCCCAATGTACGAGTAGCAGATATTTGAAAACCACCTTAAATCTTTTAAATATGACAAAATTTAAAATGATAGTCTTGCAAACATTGCTTCGAGAGCCACATCTGTTGATATAATTCTTTGGCGGCCAATGTTTTCAGTGTCTCAGACAATCGTCGTGCAATATTAATACGCGCAATCTGATTCGGAAACCGTGATTGTATGCATGATAAATAAATTAAACCTGGGGTCCGAAGTGTCAAAGGTTAGTAATGAATGGCGTTAGAAATACAGTGGAATCAACATGGCAGCGCATATATCGCTTGAATATTTTACGAGATAGGGTAAAAGTAATTATCGCATCTATAGTTTGAACAGTGGTGTTAATATCTGCTTTGTGAATTATTCCAAGAGTAGTTATTAATTTTTAAACATGTGTAGGTGAAATATTTATCTTTTAAGTATAAACTATATGAATCAATCGGGAAGCGGATTAAAAATTGGTTTTAGTCCGTCTGCTTATCCAAAAAATGGGGCATATATTTTTGCATTATCTACATAATCAATAAATAACGACGATACATTGAATTAAATTATCGCGTGACGTCATTCGTGGGTACATTTTATACCCACCAGTGACCTGAACCCCGCAAATAGGCATCATTTTATCAGGGTATAAATCAGGATTCAGGAATTAAAAACTCAAAAGGTAACATTTTACATATTGATTGAGCCCTTAGTTAAATATCTCAAAAGAATAGTACATGTCTAACAATTGTAATGTGTATACTGGTTATGAATTAATTATACTGATAACCATTTACTTCTTATAAACGCACGTCGACCATATCTATTTAAACCAAATACTCACTTAAAGAAGACTGACCCAAACCTACTCAGTCAGCGTGAAAGTTCTAAACTACAAAACATAAACTAAACAAATGGACGGGGAGCAGTGACAGCAATTACAAAAGTACTCCGAATCGCAGGGGAACTCCAAAAAAGTAGCTAATTAAAAAAACATTTCCAAAGACATTCCTGTTGGGATTTTCAGTTCATTAAAAAGAAAACACGCCTACTTTAAACATTCTCCCCTAAACAACCCTAATTATACTGTTTTTTTCTCTCTCGCCCACTGATTGTGCGTTTCTTCATTTGCACGTAATTCTTTCTGGTCTTGAATATTTACCGGGCGTCGCCAGCTGTGATGTTTTTTATTTTTTTTGTAAAAATAACTTTCTTCCTAAAGCGGCTAATGAATTTCAGACGTATTTTTAATACGACGAGATCAAATTAGGTAACTAGTTCTCTATATTGAGAAAAAAAAACTATTCCATTTCATCCTGGTTCTGTGATGTTTAATTCGGAAAATGAAAAAATGACAACAACTATCCTGTTCTGCCAATGATATAGGCATAATAGGATAGTCGTGAAATAGTGTCAAATATCTAAAATTTTTGTTAATTTTTATATATTTTTAAGTCATTTATAGGAATAACATTTTTTATATAAATATAGAGTTTTGACACGATATATAGTATTGCTTTAATGCCAATTTTTATTTTAAAAGAGGCACTATTAAATGAAAAGACGTATTTAAAAACAATCATTCTTATCACAATAACTACCTATAATTAAAAAATTTAACGGTAAATATATTGATTGATATATTATATTTTTAGCAATCACAACGAAAGTTCTTAAAGAACTTTCGTTGTTAAAGAATAATCGTTTACATAATTGATCCACCAAAACAGAACCCTTAACAACGACTTGGGTACATTTTATTTACTGTGCACTAAGTGACATTAAAGACCTGCTGGTTTGATATTTACAGGTATACGCAAGCCTCAATGTAGATATATGTATTCTAGATATAAACACTTGCGCCTACATCCACCACATATCCGGTTAGGTTTAACAGTCCGAAGGCAGTCTCGTGGTCAGCTTATGGTCGGCTACCGATGTGCTAACCCGCTTACATCTACACTATTAATACCGAGATACCTTTGTCATACTCGGCATGATTACAATGTTGACCCTACCTACTATTATAATTGTGGCATTTGTATACTTGTTGTCTTGTTACGCTAAAAGTAATGCCTAAAGAACGTTTGCCATGCAAAAATATGTAACTTTTTTTTAATATGACTAAGGAATACACGACTTAAACTAAAATTAGTCAGAAAATATTATTAATAAGTAGAGAATAAGGTGTTTTGTAGTTTTGTCTAATTTTTATTTTCTGAGGTTAAAGCGAAACCAAAACCTATACTCTCGCTTATAAAAAAAATTAAGGGTTAGATTATTTTCTTGTTATATTTTTTGTATCGTAAGTCTCACAAAGATCGTAATCGCTCTAACAAATCCTACTAAATATTAAAAAACGTAAAATTTTGTAAGAATATAATTGGGATGTCTAGATGTGTGGATATTTGGTTGTCTAGACGTATATTTGTTCCTCTTTCACGCAAAAAATACTTAATGTATTTAGATACTTTGGTTCGAAGAGAAACGACATAATAGATTAACATATCGGATTTTTTAATCCCGAAATCACGCGGATTAAGTTGCGGCCAACGTTTAGAAATATTATAAAGAAACAGAAAAATTTCATCTCCCCATGCCCCACATCGCAAGGCGAGATAAATAATTTCTGTTTCTTTTAATATTTTAAGTTCGCGGGTGCGGCGTAAAGCACTATAAAACATTATAAAAAACATTTAGATAAATAATAAAGTGTGACATTATTTCCATGATCATAATCGTCACGCACTTCTCGAATTGGTCGGCTAATATTTAGTATAAGTATACCAAGTCCTAAGGTTTTTTGATAAGACGGTTTGAGTTTATACCTTCTTCAAGGCAGATAAAGCTACTGAGTGGGGGAAAGCATTAGTTTCTTCACCGCTGTTACCGCAGCGTCCAGCGGAGCTGTAGGTGTAAGGCTTACAATGCGGCTAGAGCTTAGCTTACCAGTAGGTCTGAAGGAATATCTTTTAGGATCTACTCCTGATCTCTGAAAAGGCACCTAGTTGGTTTTCATGAGGCTTGCTTAAGAATGAGCTTTGCAATTAGTACATGTGGTTGTAGACCGCCGTCCTTAATCCGTTGACTCACATCTGCGCAGTATACGCAAGCTTATCCGCGCCAAATCTTTTAATAACGTAATGGGGGCATCGCGTATGAAACATCCGTTAAATGGCAATGGGAAGAAGTGACGTCAAACTACTACTACTACACGATTGGTAATTTTTTCAATAATATTGACAAACGTCATTTTATTATGTATTGACTTTAATGATGTCATTTATTGGTTTTGTTTTTTGTTATACATTTTTTTTTTCACACGCGATACGCTCCTTGTGTAACAATGTATGGACATTGTTACACAAGGAGCCTACTCGATCATTTGTCACATATAGTTTTAGAGTTTTTTTCTTTTACTTAGTCAATGTTAAGCAAAAAATCTGAGACACATATTTTTTCTTTAACCATGTTGAGCAAAATTTACTTAAAGAAAATTTATGTCGAACTCAATACAGTCTTTACCAACTAAACTTTGTAACGCTGTATCAAAATCAATTTTGTATTTATATTAAACGTGAAGAATTTTAAAATCTAACTGGTCGACTAAATAAAATCGTTTATCATAGATATTTAAATACATTTAGACACTCATTAACTGACGTCGCTTACATAAATGTGAGTGGAAATCGAACGTTTACTCTCAACAAAGTCACTCGGAACCAAAAGCGTCGTTATAACATATAATCTTAATATATAAAAATAAATCCCTATTTCCCTTTTACTATTATTTTGTTGCGTTTGTTATTGTCAGGAGAAGGTTTTTATGGACGAAAAAACTGAAAAATTACGCGGAATATTAGAAAATTTGCAAATACTACTGTCTTCGTGGGTGAAAAGTCATTGTTAAGACAGGACAACATCTGTCGGGTCAACTAGAACGTAATAAATGTTTGTCACTGTTAGGAGTTTAAGCAACAAAGAAATAATATCAGAATATAATAGAATAGAAATTGTCATTATTCATGTAAACTTTTACAAAAGCATTTATGAATCGTCAAGTCAAGTAAACTACCGCCGTGTTCGGAATGTTGATTATATCGAGAAGAACCGGCAAGAAACTCGATAGTTACTCTTTTCAAAAACTGACACATATGGTAGGTATAAATCATGCAATAAACATAAGCATGTCTAATGTACATATTTAATGCTATCAAGTCCAAACATCTTTGTCGTTAATATAGTCCTCTATTTTATAACAGCGTTTTTTCATTAAACAATTTTTTATCAGAAACTTAAATCTATGCATAGGTAACACACATCAGTTCAGACTATTGAATATAATAGGCAAGTTTAACTAAACAATCTGTACAATATTATTATGCAGACTTAGGAGAACATAAACCTCCAGTGTAATGGTTCCCACATTGATCCTGCTTACAATACGGCGCTGAAGGGAATTACGTAGGACCAGTGCTGGGCTTACGTGCACTCTCTCGAGCGTGTCGCAGGAATGCCGCGTCTTACGGTTTATATTTAGCGCCTTTATATTAATTCTGCTACATGTTTTAAGTTGAATTACCTACTAACTTACCTTTTTTTAAAAGGTTTCATAACAAAATATAAATATCAGGCAACGTGATCAGATATATCTTTTGTGTAAATCCGCCATTTACGTACGTATTCAGTTTAGAAACGCTTTGTTTAGAACGGTTAATTTGCCTTTTTATAGTTTATGTGAAACCAGAAAACTGTTTGGTCCGAATTAAAACTGATTGTTATATATTTTAAAGAAACAGAAAAATTTCTTCTCCCCTTGTGGTGTTAATTTTTCTGTTTCTTTAAAATATTTAAAGTTAGCGTAGCATAAAAAAGTGTAAAAATCTGTTTGTTATAGTTATTATTCTGACTTTTGAATGAGGTCCCCGTCCCGTTCGATTCTTATGGGCTCGCGAAAGTATAATAAGTTTGTAAATTTAAGATTTTTGGGATATTATTATTTATTTTCACGTATTTATTTATTTCCTCCAACTTATCGTTACCTGGAAGGGATTGCTTTCCAGCGATAAGACCGCATAATTTGTATTTACTACATTGTAGGTTTTACTGAAACATTTATCAGTAAAACCCATTTCCGTAAATGTTATGTGCAATAAATAAATAATGTATTCTATCTATCTTTCAACGATATCTATCTATACTTTTTCAGGCTTCATTTTCATTAAAATCTTCAGTTCAATTCAATCAATTTTTATTAATTTGTTGAAGCAAAAAATACGTTTACATAGTATTTTGATTTTACTGACGGACTAAAATAGAATCATTGTTTTTTTTTACCCAATCATCATTCTCGTTGATTCTCATAATAATTTCAAATCGGTGCATAGTAGATAGTTTCGATTAATAGATGTAATGTTATGTTAAACAAGGACAATTATTACAACGCAACGGCTAGGCGTGTGCGGAACGCGTCCGTCTGCGGTCGCTGAGCGATGCGGGTGTCCACTGCGCGCGGTTGTCACCTGCACCACTCGCCACCTGCCTGCATGTGCGCTACCGCACCTAAACTAATGCCTGTCAATAAACTAACGAATTTGTTAGAAGTACTGCAAACAATCACTTCGGTGTTGTTGTGTTCCTGCGTGTGAGTGAGGTTTCCAAAGCTCCTAGGGGATTGCTACATTAGTAGCCTATAGAGTCAAGCCTTCAAGGTATGGGTGACAAGTCCAGTAACATCTTTATTATGCTGTACTTGTCGCCCTTAAGCTAGTATCTCATTACCACTTAACATCAGATGGGAGGACAGTAATCTCGTAGAGCAATATAAAAAAACAACAGTGACAATTATCAGACCAGGCGTCTGTGGTTGCCGAGCAATGCAAGCCGACACTACGTGCGATCGAGACCTGCATCGTATGCTACCCGCCTGCATGTTATCATTTATTAGATATGAAACGAATTTTCGTCGAAAGAAGTTGCGGGATAAAGCTACATTTATAAGTAGCTTTATCCCGCAACTTCTAACATGTACGATTCAGAAACATCCCATCCCAAAAAAACAACCATGGTTTCTCATGAGATCATAATTTAAATTCCATCACGTCTGCAGTTTTTGTTTAATCGAACTGCGAATGCTTAATTACTCTGTCTGGTCAGTTAGCTTTAAAATGTTTTACGCGAAGAGTCTTACTAGATTAATCATTTGTCTTAAAATTAAATAAAAAATGTTAGAATTAAAGCAATAACTTAGTCAGTCTGAAGTTAAAGCTATTTGCTTACAAATAAATAGAAATTTGGCTGACCTAAACACAAGGTCCCAAATGAGAGTTCGACATCGATGTTTTAGATCGTATCGATCGCATCCCATCCCTATATACTATGTGATGTTCCTATTTGTAATCAATACCTTCTGCTAAATATAATGCAGAGGAGTTCAGTGTTGGTAGCAAAGGGTAAAGGACATAAATAGTTTCTCCCCGATCGTCTAGCCGATCCAGTGAGAATTGAAACCTCTGGCTTTTACAGGAATATAATTGAGTCATTACTAATGACGTGGCATGCTCGCCATTGTAGCACAAAAACTTACACAATAATCTATACACATGTTTAATTACAATCTAATCTATACACAATACAATGACTTAACATCATTGTTATATGCTTGTGTATACTCTAATTTTACCCATTATTGACTACGCTGACGCATGTTATCCAGATATCTCAGAAATCCTGGTTACAAAACTTGATCGTCTTCTTAACAACTGTATCAGATTCATCTTTGGGCTTCGTAAGTACGATCACATTTCTAGTTTTCGCAGTCAACTTAAATGGCTCCCGATACGTGAACGGAGAAACACTAGAATTCTAGGCCTGTTATTCAATATTCTTAACAATCCATTGTCCCCGTCCTATCTTAAGAAACAATTTCAATACCTCTGTCTTTCTCACGACCGTTCTCTTCGCTCCTCAGACAATCTCAGCTTAAGCATTCCAAGACATCATACTGAGTTCTTCTCCAAGTCTTTCACTGTGCAAGCCAACCGGCTTTGGAACACTCTGCCCACCGAAACTCGACAATCCCTCACTAAGGGATTTTTTAAATTAAAAGTTCGTGAATTCTTTTATTCCTCCCCCTCTACATAAAATTTCGTTTGCTCAATTGTTTGCTTTAATTATTCACTTGTTTGCATATATTTATATATATTATTTTGTTTTATATATATATATATATATATATATATATATACATATATTATATTGCTTAATTATTATATTTATTTATCATGAACCTATGTATGAATATTCTATTCTCGTGTGTAATTTTCTGCTATTTATGATTATTAATTTTGTTGTTATCCATACTCACATTTTTACTGTTACCGCACCCATAAACGTACTATCTGCATGACCCAACGGTTGACTGGTAGAGAATGCTCCTAGCATTAAGTCCACCTTTTGTACTTTTTTTGTGCAATAAAGTTTTTAAATAAAAAATAAAATAAATGGCTATTGTAAAAAAATATCATCAATGACAACTGGCACTTAGCACATTAGGAAAAGCATCACACACAGCACATATAACGTCATTCCAAAGTGGACTTTAAGTTATCGCTATAAGAGCTGAAGTGTTTAGATTATTGCTCGTGCAACAGTGCTTAGTGGTCAGGAGACAACATATTAAAAAACACGCATCAAACATTCACATCAGTTATATTTATATTTTTTTACAACTCATTACAAAACGAAGCACACGTAAGGTGTCGTTTTTGAGCAATCCACGCTGTAAGTAACGCTTCTAGTTCTAGCATAATCTAAAATCAGTGGGCGTGCGCCGGACAGGCCGGACGTCTGCGGTCGCTGAGCGATGCGGGCGCCGCGCCTGCATCTATCTGCGTAACCGCACGTTGCTGAATCAATGCCTGGGCTAGCACACGAGACGTTAGTCTTACCATTGGAATGCCACGCATCCTCCAATGTACCTACTTACTATTGTAAGGCATCATAAAAACAGAACTTGGAACTTCAACGAAACTCAAAATAAATTAAGTGCATCTTGAACATACTCGTAATAAAATAATTCTTTCACCTGGTGACCCTCGAGTTCGTTCGCGTTATTTCGATAATAAACTAAAAAAGTATACTTTATGTTAATCTAACATTTTATTTCTCTTTTTACGAAAATCTATACCTACAGTAGTTTTTGCCTGAATGAGTAACAATCATACATCCAGACATCTATTCAACCATAGTTCTTAACAAAATCTCGCACTTATAATAATAAGCAAGATAAGATATCTACTTAATACAGTAATGGTCAAATTTATACCGAGCTTCTTGCTGGAAAATAAAAAAATCGTTAGAAATAAGTGCTGAACCGATGCTGAAGTTATAATTTCGTCCGAAAATGTTACTTGTAACTTTAATACACCATCAAGGACGCAGTAAAAGAATCTTAAGAATCGGTTGACTAAAATGTGTTTTTCCGTACAATCCAATAACTAATATATCTTTGACAAAAACTCCTATGATAACCATAGAGGGATGAGAACACCATCAACGATTCTAACGAATGAAGGTATTGTGTTCGTATCACAAAACAAAGGTTTTATCGATCTAACTATAAACAATAGGACTATTTACTTGACGTCTCAATAATTAGATACGTGCTCGCATTGCCGATTATAGGGGCGGTGACGTCATCAAATCGCGAAGCTAAGTGAATTCGGGGGTGAATCATACAATGACGGCGTTCTCATCCCTCCATGGTTATCATAGGAGTTTTTCTCAAAGATACATTAGTTATTGAATTGTTACTTAGAGATCCTGGGTTGAATTCTTGCGGATTCGTAGATTTAACTTTTTATTTTATTGCTTTCAGTTTAGGTTTAGTTATCATCTTAATTTGAGATAAGATAAATGTTCCATGCTGTCGGAAAAGTACGTCAGAATCGACCCTATGCCTGACCTCTCTCCGGTCGTGTCAGTTCGGCGTCCCATAGGATTATGGGAGTGAAGGGACAGAGAGTGCACTTGTTTATTGCGCAAACGTTTGTGCACTTCATAAAGGCCTGCGTGTTTGGTTCATTTTGATGAATCGACCGCCTGGGCCGGTTTTGGTTGATTTCTTTTTCGTAATTCAAAGTAGTCTATATTTTTTTAGATCTTATATAGCAATACTATAAGGCTAAGGCCGCACTACGGCTAAACCGCCGCGGATTTTAACCGCCTGATTTTGTGACTTATAAAAACTAATGGCAGCGGCCGCAATGATGGTTTTTTGTCGCGACTGATTTTAAAACCGCATTTAGTTACAGAATGTATAGCGAAAAAAACCGCGCCAAAATTTGTATTCCATAGAACTTACATTGGCGTCGCGGTTTTTAACAGAACTGTGTGCGTTTCGGGCGGTTTCGCGGTTCCGCGATTTACCGCTTGCGGGAAAAAGACCGTAGTGCGGCCTAAGCCTAAATTTAGTTTCGCACTGCAGTTCAGAGGTGGTAACTAGGCATCTAAAAACAAGGAACATGGCGTTAAAACATATGAAACACGAATCTGAATAGCTCTGTATTAAAATTGTATATTGACTTACATTCTTCAAAGCCACTTTTAACATTAATCTCTGGACCGTCCATTTTCTCGTACAGGCGAGGTCTATTATCATCTGAAGCAGACGGCGTGTTATGATGGTGATGTGTAGTAGGTGGGCCATTAAAAACATTTGGAAATGTTTGCTAATTCCTCGCCAGAAAAGAACAATCGCGGCGCGTGAGTGCTATGTGTTGTGCATTAAGGCAATGGATGGTGTAAGTCACAAGCTAACACAACTCATAAGAACCTCAATTTCATTTAATTAAAACCAGGCACTTTTCTTGCAAGCTTTTTGAAATTACATATTTGACCTATTGGCGCTTTAAGGTAATGGGGTATTGCTCAATAAGGTTGATTAAGGGGGGAAAGCAATGGTGCAATTTATAAAATATAATATATACCTATATAAGTCAACAACAAATCGTTTAAAAGTCAATCTGGTTTTATTTTTATTATGTACTCGTAACACGCTTTGCGTACTTATATACACTGAATATCATGTCAAGAATTCAATTCTGTACTAATAAAGTTATATATAGAGAGCATAAAGACCTGTTTAACAAAACTAAATAATGTCAACAGCGTATCAATAAGCTATGGAGTCGATTAAAATATTATATGTTTTTCAAATAGTATTTTTTAAGCTATAGTTCTCAATAGCGTTTGAATTCCAAATTTAGTTTTGAATAAGTGTAACGACTTAGTAATCCGATGAAATAGGTATTTGACGAATCATCGTAGTAGCATATCCTTCTTCTTTTGAATTTGAATATCACACCTGAAGTCCTACAGTTATTTTAATTTAAATGTTTTTTTTTATTTCAATAACTATATACTTTTTTTGTTTTTTTTTTCCAACTGACAAACTAACTGTATGTCTTGGTGCAAAATTAGTAATAAGTATAGCTTTTAATTTGTAAAAAAAACTACTAAGTTTCTTGCCGGTATCTTTCGGTAGTTATAGGTTCCGAACTGGAGGTAGCTTCATTTGCATTGTATAGAGACGATTCATAAGTATTACAAATGTAATCTACATGAATAAAAAATATTGACTTTGACTTCTTAAAACATTTTTTCCTAAGTAAATCTCTTATGACACAGACCAAACCAGCGGAGATTAGCGAGAATAGACTGGTACAGCAACATGAGCCGGGCTCCACTACAGCTTTGTACATTAACTTCCTTTATACACCTGCATTTAAAGACAACGTATTGTTTTATTTGCCTCTCTGAGTGAATATTGCGCCGGGGAAGCAACGCGTATTCCTCCTTTAAGTGCACCTAATACCTTTGGAGCACACTCGGAAATTAATGCCGAGATCTTGTACTGTTTATTTAATACTTAAACGTTGGGAGCTCGGTAACCAGTTATTAACACTTGCGAGGACGCAAGAGTTTCTTTTGAAATTTGCTTACAGCTTCTTCGTGTTGTGTTAATTAGTAATTTATAATGCCAGCAACATACTACAAATGCGCTGCACAATGTAGTTTAAAAATTAAGATTATTTATAAGATCTTTTATGAGTTTTAGGTCTACACAATAAAACAACTTATCAACCAACATCGATTATAATTTAGATTGATTGGTCGCAAACTGCATACACAGATTTTATGTGTTTGGTTCAACTCATTTCCTATCCTTGAGCCAAACTCTGTAATTCTTTACTTTTACTCGTAAAACTTTTGTACTCTCAAAGGTTTACACGTACGATACCTGAAATTACTCAATTTATTTAACTTCCCTAATAACTGCTGTCTCTGTCTGTGACTATCTCAGTTTTAGTGAGAAATTTTGTGTTTTATACTTATGAGCATAATAATCCTAAAAATTAGGAAAAGTTAATGACTTCAGTACCTATTTTATTTAGCTAAGATAATTTTCATTGCAGCTACCCCAGTATTCACTATCTGATGTTTCTTGATAACGCTCCTTACAGAAGCGGAAACTCTAGCTCAGCAGCCAGCATCCGCCATAATTTGAGCAAATGCCGCGTCATATCCTCGACATTTGCCCGTAACAGGCACAGTGTAAAAAACTGCAGTCTGGAGATGGCTAACAACTACCGAAACGATGAATTCAGACAGTTATTGTTCTACCGGCGCAGTCAGTGTATCCTTAACATGTGTAACTGACGACCGATGGTAAGGAAAGTTTTATAGTGACGACCATCACGTGCACCAGAAAACGTAGCGTAAGACGATTAAACGACCCTTAAGAAGATAGTCAGACATCCTTTTCATAGTGGTAGTGGGGCGATGGATGGAAGTAGCACGAAGCTAAGAGTTGTGAAGTCTTAGGAGAAGCCTATGGTCAATAGCAGACATATTGCGGCTTTCTGTGATTCATCTGTCTTTCTGTCGGGGGTTTAAGTGGGTATTCCTGCTCTGACAAGGTCCTACACACGCTGCCGCCCCCCTCGCGTTGGGTACAGTGCTTCGATGCTATAATACCAATACAAAAAGACGTACTGCAGCTTAAAGTATAAAGAAATAGAAGCATCAGTATGAGTCGGTAAGCGAAAAAATACCCAAGAACTCTATGCGCTAAAACAACCTGAACGCAGACAGATCGCCGCTTGCAGTATGCTGTGTGAGTCCTTCGTTTCGGCCGTTTTTTACTTCCTGACTAGTAATATTTAGATTGTGTAGCGGGTATAATGATGTTGATGAACTCGTGTGTCGGCAAACGAGGCCGGCCATCAGCCGCTATCCGCGATCGGCGCGTCACCGATGTTTACAGAGCGAGATAACCGTGACCGATCTTTGGACGCCCCCATGAGGGAAGTGACAGGGAATAGCCCTATATGGAGTAGGTACGCGTTTAACATCAATTTGTAAGAAACTAAAAGTAGTGTTTAAAAGCTTTTTTGTTGTGGAAACCAGTATCAACGCAGGTGACACAACGTTTTATTCCTTAAAAACTTATGACACATACGAATAGAAAAAAATATAAACACCCATGTTTAAAGAATAGTTAAAATTACTTGTGTGTCTGTCAATTCAAATGCACTAACAAAACCTGAAAATGTAAAATGTATGATTCGACTTATTATAGTTACTGTCACAAATAAGTCAGACTTACTTTGGACAAATATCGCCCTTATATCGTAGTCCTATGACTTCATATCAAACTGTAAGAGTTTATCATAGTCTGCTTTTGACTGTACCTTATCGAGATAAAGAAAGGCAAAGAAAAAAGCAATTACGATAAATTAATCTCCACTCCCTGTGCGCAATTTAAAGCGTTTAGTACTTAAATAAGAATCTTCGCTTACGCAATATCTCCCAGTGTTGAAAAAAGTCGTCACCATATACTTCTGAAAAGATATATGACATTCAACTGTCAATCTCTAGGCGAAATGAGATTGGAAATAACATACCAGAAACTCCCCAAAACTAATCACAACCCAATGTAAACACCAAACTTTCCTATCAGAAAACAAGTGCGGAAACGGACATTTAATCAAAAGCCGTCTCCACTCCACCCCTGTTCGAATCGGAAGCGACTCCTCCGGCATAATGCGTTGACCTAGGTCGCCTCCTTGCGGCTGCACCATTACTCATTGAAAATTATACCGGACTAAGTGGTGTTTCGGGTAGTATCCACTCATGCGGATAGCCCGGCTATCCTCGACCCAACACTATCAAACACTTTTAAACCCGATTTGAACCTTATGCCGCTCACATTAAAGAGCAGCGTAGTGCAAACCCAAATATTCAATGCAACTTGCTCAAATGAAGTGAACGTGTGCCGTATCCCCCAGCCCTCGCCAAGATTCGGATGCACATTCGTTTTTGTAAAAGAATTACCTATGTAGTTTAGTTTATTTTGAAACAGTGCTGTTTGCCGATTCCGAAAAATATATGCGAGTAAATATTTTTTGTTGAAAGACTTCCTTTGACTTGGTAGTTCACAAAAATGTATGGATTTTGTAACATACTAAAATAAACTGAGCTGTCAAAAAGGGCCCTTTACCTATACCATAGTAGTTTCTAGGTATATTTAACATTTTCTTTTTTAAATGAGATTTCATGAAAAAAAATTTAATCAAAAACAAAGAATGTTTAAATAAAATTTAGTCTATTTTAGGGTGGTGAGGGTATTTTTTTTCCCCGCTAATAGAGAACCAAATAAAGTAACTTTTTCAGACCGTATGAAAACCCAATCGTTTAATCTACCATCACTCTACGAGTTAAATAATTTAAATAACTTATTTTCAAGTTGTAAAACAGAACCCTAAGAAAAGCAAATATACTTTCATCAACAACACAGAAAATTGCACCCGCTCTATGGACTCGTAACATTATCAGTATCTTTGCAATGCCTACGATATCGCCGCAATTTATAAATCTTCTCTCTCTCCTAAGGAAAGATCGCCTTGAATTCATTGCTTCAAAAAACTTGATTGACATCGACTAGTTGGTAATACCTATTTAAGACTGTAGTAATAATTTGTCGTGCGTGTAGATATACTTTTTTTGATGCCATTATCAATTAAGACAACGACTAATACTGTCGTAAAAAGATCTACGTCTAATGAAAACATTTGAATCGCAGAAAAGGATTATCGGATCCGCATGTGGCTTCAAACTACGTAAATATCTAAGTAAATTGATTTAATGCTGATGCTGATGATATGATTTACAATGCATTTTTCTACTTACTAATATACGTAAAAATTCCGAATATAATATTGATCTCTTATTCATAACTTCAGCGCAAGAGAAAGGCATGCTCGCTGTTCCAAAACACAGTCTAAATAAGTTTTGTTAAGTTGTATGTAGTCCACTAAAGAATAAGCTAACTTTGTACTGACTTTCAGGTCGTTTTTTTTTCAAAGAAAGAAAGAAATAAATAAATTTAGTTTTTGAAAGTTATTTGCTTTTTTTAGGGTCTGGTGATAGCTTGAAATTTGGTGTCTATTACTTTAATCGTTGCGTAAATATGACTTGTAAAAAACCTACATGAGTATGTACTAGAATTGTGTTTCAAATTTGATACTGGGTCATTAATATTTACTCAGTAAGCAATCAAACACCAATTCATATTTGTAAATACGGGCGAGCAACATTATTCTGACTGCAGTCATTAAAGTCCATTTGCTTACATGTCCACATTATTTTGATGCTATTGGGAATGGTCTGTATAAATTGGATCAGTACGTCAAAAGTTGCTGTACATTTTGCGCTCGTAACAACATTATGGTGCAGCGTGGACTGACAACGCAATTTATCATCTTTCATTAGGTGCTCGTGCCCTCTCGGCTCCCAGGGTGCCGTCTCCGGCGACCGTATTAGAAGGGTTATGCCTTTGTGGCTACTAAGACTACGGACTAAACTAGTTGGTTAGCAAGTAAATTTGATACAATTATGATCTATGCTACCACACGATGAGAGACTCTTTCTTTTTATTGGCGAAAATACAATTCACCGTACCGTTATATCCAGTCGGGGAAGGCAGTGGCGTGTCTGGGACTCCCGCGTTCCGAAAAGAGCTGAGACTAACCCCTAACCTGAACCCAGCGCCCAGTGATGATGGATCCATGACTCCAGCGATTAGTGACAGACGAGCTACAGATATTTTTTTCCAGAGACTCATACGATATGGCGCTATATTTTTTAAAAAGCAAAGCCATACTATTATTTTTTAGTAAGATTCACCGAATAACGATCCGTATGAATTAAAAACCACATGATTTTATTATTGACTACTTAGTAGGTATTATAAATAAAATAAATAAATATTGGACATCATCACATACATTGCTCTGATTCTGTGGTAAGTAGCTAAAGCACTTGTGTTACAGAAATCAGAAACAACGAAGGTACCACAACACCCAGACCCGAGACAATATAGAAAAGTTCGTTTCCCATATTGAACCGACCGAGGATCGAACCCGGAACCTCGGAGATGGCGCGACGCCAAAGTCCGGCACGCTTGCCTCTCGGCTAAGGAGGTCGTGTCAGGTATTACATAACCAAATTATTTTAATGAGTCAAACAAGCATAAAACAATTATTAAATATATAAATATTAAGCAATGCTACCAAAATCTCTCCTTTAAAAATTTGCTGTGCTTATTTATGCATAAGTTTTTGCTCAAGAAGCTCCCGAGTAGTGCGTGGGTGTTTCCTTACCGTTAAATAATTAAAAGTGACTCGGTTACACGCTAAGCCGGTAATCCCTGCGGAACAGTAGCTACTGATATTGGGCGGTAACGATTGCATTTAGTCTAGAAAAATTGGTAAGTGTTGGGGCGCACAGTCAGATGACCTTATATGTAGGTATGCCACCACAATTATTAACCATTATTAAGTTAAAAACCTAGTTAAAGGAATAAGCCCATATAACACTTAGGCCGTTCATTAAACGCCGGCATCTTATTTAATAACTGAATATCGACTAGCCAATTTAGTGAGTGCAATTTTTAATCTGGCGATTATTTTAATATCTTTAGTAACAGTGGCTATAAGCTCACAAATTATGTATAAAATTCTGTTTTACTCAATTGGAAAAACAATATCACAAGTATTAAAAATAAATACTGTAAATCTAAAATGTACCAACTATGTAATTTATTTGAGTTTACCTGTATTTTATTTTATCCCCGTTTGAATGGCATACAGGTAGATAATCTGAATATTATTCCATGCTATTTGCTAAATGTTTCCAACTGACAATAAATCTAATATGATTTACCTAACAGTTGACCAATCGCTCTATTTTTGTTCATCTTTCATTCGATTTTTTCCAAGTCCTAAATGCCAGCAATGGAGGCTATTGCACGGTAATATATATGCCATGCTTAAATTTTCGTCTAAAATATAACGTACTCGTTTGATCTTACGTCTGCATATTGTCTAGTGTAATTTTATGCCCCTTTAATTTTACTATAACTGAATTGCTAACTGGTTGCCCAATATCTTTGATCAAGCAATTTTTCTAGACTGGATGAGATCATCACGCTCCAACTTTGGCAGCTATTTATCAACTGCCAGTTCACTAATGGCCGAACAGCGGTCGAACTATTAGGCGACTTGAGAGCATTATGATCCCGCGAGGATTCTGCCTTTTCAAAGAATACCCGCAAGTGAGGTGACCATTATGGAGTCTGAAAGAGGACTTTCTTTTTTATATTTACTCCGTATTCTAAACAGAATCAAATAAAACTCAGTATTTTTCAGAGTTAAATATTTTTGTTCATTGCGGAATAAACACCGGAACACCTTAATTTTTTTTATAAATGCTTGGAAAAGATGGATTTAAAACCAAACCAAACAAAAACCTTCTAACAAAAGCGCATATCAAAAATAATAAATGTTTTTTAGCTTAGACTAGTTTATTATAAATGCACATAATACGATGATTAAATTTCCTTGGAACTTGGACTATTGTTTTCTTAAACATTTAAAATAATTTAACGGGTCAAAACGTAAAATGTTTAAAATGGAACGCGAAAGTCTTAAAATTTATATTGTTTTCTTATTTTTTGATAAAATATTATCCAAAATAAAACTTTATTCTTCTATATATGGATAAAATATTATCCAAAATAAAACTTCAGTTGCGCTCGCCCCAGTTGAAGGCACGTTCACGTATTATCTCGCTCTGTGATTTTAATTCGTAGACTGTGTAAAAAAACATAAAGTTATGGTTGTGTTATATATCATTACGTAGATACTAAACTCTTCTATACGATTGTGAAAAAAGTTTGCAAAAATCTGAGACAGTTCTTGAAATATAACAAAAAACATTTTAAAATTTTAACCAACGAACATTTTCGTCAACAACAACGGAGCCCGCTACTGCTACCAACCACTGGTGAGTCATCCGCCACTTTGCTCGGCACGACTCGGCACTCGGAGACCGTTCTACGCGCGGCCTACCTACTACACGTTCGCAAAGAGGACAGTTTTACACGCGTGAGATACGGACACGATGGCAAACAAATGTACAGCATGTAAGAAGATTATCTATGACACACGCTTCTTAACATGTACTCATTGCAAAAAGATACATCACTTGAGTTGCACAAAGATATCAGAACAGTTATTTTCTCTAATGAAGCAGAAAAAAAGCAATAACTGGAAATGCAAAACCTGTGTGGAAAAAATACAAAATAAAGATAAGAAAAGGAATTCAGCGACAGATTCACCAAATCCCCCAGACCCGCCTAGTAATCAGAGTACGCCACAAGAATTTGTTACTCAACGTGTCAAACACAAAATAAACGTCACAACAGAAAATTCCTTTGAATCGCTTAGCACTGAAGACTTCGACGAAACGGACTGTTCTACTAACAAAACTAATTTAAACAGAAGCTGTCCTGAATTAGGAATTACTACGGAAGAAGATCTCAATGACCTTAAAATGAAAACTACCAATTTGGAGATGAAGCTTCAAATAGCTGAAAATGAAATAGAAAAATTATTACTAGAAAATAGTACTTTAAAGAAAGAAATAATGAATTACGAAAAGAAAACTGATCAGTTGACTCGCATCTGTCAAAACACTCCGATAAGAGAACGTAAAAAGAAGGAACAAACAAGTCTTATAAAGAATAAACTAGACTTTTCTCGTTTCGAACATGATATGGCCGCTTCATCTTATTCTCACATAGAAATGATTAAAGATATATCAAGTGACCAGAAATCAGATAAAACAATATTAGGAAATGTAGAAGGTTCCAAGATTACTACTGAAACATCGTTGCCTGGAAATGCAAGTGACATTCCAAAAAACACAACTTCGCCGACAAAACGAAAAATACTGTTATTATGTGATCAGATCGGTAAGGGGATTCGTAGTCCACTTCAGAAGTTATTGGGAAACGAATTTCAAGTAACAACTCTAATAAAACCGAGTGCCAGTGTAGATCAAATACTAGCATCTTCTAATAGTTTATGTAAAGATTTTACCAAAGAGGATTATGTCATTATTTTTGCGGGAACGAATGATCGGAATCCACTCAGTTTCAGATCTGTACTATATTATCATTTGTCTTTTCTAGGACATACAAATGTATTATTTGGTGAAATCTACAATAATAATGTCTTGAATGTAGATAGGTTGAACGAACAAGCACGTTTGGTCTGTGCTCAATTTCACCACTCGAGATTTGTTCCTCTTAACTATGATGACAACGTAACGCCACATCGCAGACTATTCACGTGCAGATTGATGTTAAGGGAAATACTCAGCATTAATTATAAATTAAAATATAAACTCGCTAACAATAAGAAGGATAATAAATCACAACTGTTACAAATAACAAGACAATCAATGATACAACAACACATTCCTCAATACTTCAATAGAACAACCTCAGATAAAAATTGCAATGTAAATTCTAATAAAAAAGAAAGCAAATTACAACTAACAATTCCATTCTGTTTTAACAAAATGAGTAATAAAGCTAAGGTATTCACAGATAACAGTCACCAACAAACTATTAATGATCAATCAAAGTTTTTTCGTGGCTAACGACGACAGATGTAACTTCAACATAATTCACTTAAACACACAAAGCATAAAATCAAAAACAGCACAACTGGAGCTACTGACCCAAGAGGAAAACATCGATGTATGCTGCTTCAGTGAAACGTTCTTAAGTGATGATGAAATAAACTTATTTCAAATTGAAGGATACAAAAAAGTTGCAAATTTTAGTAGGAAAAGAAAAAAAGGGGGAGGAGTTGCCATATATGCAATAAATCATATCGAATGTCTAGAAATTAAATGGCTATCAGAAATGTCAATTGAAACTCATTTCGAATGCTGTGGTGTTGTTGTTTGTGGCTTAGGTTCCTTAATTTTATGTGTCTATAGGTCACCCAAAAGTGATCTGGATATTTTTTTACAGAACATGGAATATGTTTTAAGAAAAATAATCATAAAATCACGAAACTGTTATAAATGCTTGTTCATTTTGGGTGACTTTAATGTAAATATATTAGAAGAAAATACAAAAACTAAACATTTTTTAAACACGTTTCGGTCTTACAAACTGCATCCCACCATTTCAATGCCTACTAGAATTACTTCGCATTCAGAAACATGTATTGACAACATACTGACTAACGTCAAAAAGTATTCCGTTAAAGTGTTAGATGTCGGTTTATCCGATCACACCTGTCAGATAATATCGATTTCCTCAAGTCGCAGCTTTGGTGAAAGATTTTGGTATGTTTGCAAGAGAAATCCCGAAAAGTATTTAGAGATTTTCTTGAAGTACATATCACAAATTAGTTTCAATGATGTCTATACCCAAGTTAACCCAAATGACGCATATAAAGTATTTCTTGACAAGTTTAGTTTAATGTATGACCTGTGTGTACCAGATGAGAAAATCAAAATGACATATAAGAGACCTCCAAACTGGAAAACAAAAGGTATTAAAATTTCTAGTAAAAACAAAAGACAACTATATTTGCGTAATAGGAGTAAAAATGGCGAAGCTGCTAAAAGTAGATACAAGACATATTGTAAAATTATGAAATCCGTCACTAAACAGTCAAAGAGGAATGCAAATATAAATTATATTAACAAAAGCAATAATAAAAGCAAAGCCACATGGCAAATAATTAAACAGAATACGACAAACACAAATTATATTAAAGAGACCATAGAGATTATCAAACATAATGACATTATATATAAAGAACCCCGTGACATAGCTCAATTATTGAATGACTATTTTCTCAATTTAAATAATTCTCAAAACACTAGTAACATTTCTTACAAGGCAGTCATCACTCATCCTAATCTCAATAGCATATTTTTGACTCCGGTTAGCATTTCCGAAGTAAAAAATATTGTTAAAACTCTAAAAAGTAAAAAGAGTACAGGATACGATAAAATACCGATGACAGTGATCAAATCAAGCATATGTCATATTGCGGAACCGCTAACACACATAATAAATTTAACTTTAGAAACTGGCATATTTCCAGATGATTTGAAAATAGCCTTAATAAAACCTCTATATAAAAAAGGGGCAAAAAATGAAATGAATAATTACAGACCCATTGCGCTTTTACCAAATTTTTCAAAAATTTTTGAAAAAGTTATATTATCCAGAACAATGTCATTTTTACAAAGGTATGAAGTATTAAACGTTAATCAATTTGGGTTCCAAAAAGGAAAGAACACAACGTTAGCAATATTTAAGACCTTAAAACAAATATGGGAAGATATAGACCAGAAAAAAACATGTGTTGCTTTGTTTTTAGATCTGTCCAAAGCTTTCGATTGTGTTTTACACTGCACATTATTAAAACGGCTAGAAAATATTGGTATACGTGGAAATGCTTTAAAATTATTTGAATCATATCTAAGTAACAGAACCCAGTCGATAATTTTGGATACGTACGATAAAAAAACAAAATCAATCAATAGTGTACAATCAGATTTTAAAAAAGTCAGTATAGGCGTACCTCAGGGAAGTGTGTTGGGACCATTACTGTTTCTAATCTACATTAATGAGCTTCCCTTGATAATCAATCATCTATGTGTTATGTTTGCTGATGATGCCACTATTTTTATATCCAAAGATAAACAAAATGACGACAGTTTCTCGAGTGAAGTTTTGAACACACTAGAAAAAGTGGTGAATTGGTTAACTTCTATCAATTTGAAAGTAAATTTGGAAAAAACCAAAATTTTAGAATTAAGAAACTATAAAACATCGCCAATAAACCTAGACATTACCATTGACGGGGATAACATAGAGCAAGTTTCCAACATAAGATTTCTTGGTGTTAATATTGATACACATATGAATTGGAAATCGCATATCGAAAAAATTAATAAACGCCTTTCCAGTAGTTGTTACGCCATATCAATTCTACGTAATGTGGCCTCTGTAGATGTAGCAAAAAACTCGTATTATGGATACGTGTACCCTCTGTTCACCTATGGCATAATATTTTGGGGAAA
The DNA here is from genome assembly GCA_037074685.1 of Glyphodes pyloalis. Classification (NCBI taxonomy): domain Eukaryota; kingdom Metazoa; phylum Arthropoda; class Insecta; order Lepidoptera; family Crambidae; genus Glyphodes; species Glyphodes pyloalis. The sequence continues at coordinate 14,404,002 of JAYKKO010000013.1, forward strand.
TTCAGTTGATGTCAACACCACATTTGTCCTACAGAAAAAATGCCTAAGAGCTATGTATGGCGTTGATAGGTATGCTTCAGTGCGTCATGTGTTTAAGGAATGTAAGTTTCTAACTCTGACGTGCATATATATTTTGGAAATTTCTGTATTTGTGAAAGATAATAAGGATCATTTTTGTCCAAAAACTAAAATTAAAAACACAATAAGGTCTCAGTATGCATACGACATGCGAAAAATCAAGTCCTCTAGTGCAATATATACCAGAAGTACATTATTAACTGGAATAAAAATATTTAACCATTTGCCTACATGTATTAAATCCTTGGATAATCCCCAATTTAAAAATAGTTTGAAGAGGTGGTTACTTGAAAAATGTTTTTATAATTTGAATGAATTTTTTAACAATGTAATGTAAATAATTTTAATGTATTTAATATTATATAAGATATAGTTTTTTAACAATTTAATATAAAATGTATTTAATAATTTTAATTGAATTGAAATTAATTGAATTTGATAACTTTGAAGCAATAATTTTTATTTAATAACTTTTACTAATAGTGTAGGTAGATACATAAATGTTTAATTTTATTATTGTACGTCCGAAATGGGCAACTGTTGGTCCTATAATCTATAATGTAACACCTTTTTTACACAGATGACAATAAAAATATTCTTATTCTTATTCTTATTCTTATTCTTATTATTTTTTACTAGTTGATATAAAAAATACATTACCTACCTATAGGTAAGTTTTTAATTTTAACTGGATGATTTTATCAGATTTGATGCTATTAATATGTTTTATGAGAATGTTATCTTTTGTCCCAAAAGTGTTAAACACACGGCGATCCTACACTCGTCCGTACCCTTGACATTTGGGCTGCGCTAGTGAACTAAAGGGTTAGCCATTACGCTTTTACTTACCCGTCAATATTAATCTATATTCTGAAAATGTGATTTTGGACCAGATAGTACCTTACAGTACTTCTTGGGTTTCGTCAGTTAGGTATATATGTATAATTCAATAAATAAATTAGCAGATCTATTATTAGCCTTCTGTAAACCAGAAGCCCCCCCGAATGGTTACTAGCTTTACCTGCATGTCAAATGCGTATTGTTGGTTATAAGCCTGAGCCATATTCAAAATGTCCTTGATATACCACCACAATGCCACCACAAATATCCGTGTAAGCTTTGATGGCCTTTTTAGGTAAACAATTCATTTGAACGAAGCCAAAGTCTAAGCTGGCAATGTAAAATAACTTATCCATTTAAATAAAAACAAATCTTCAACATGTATGTACATACTTGATAACTTCATAACAACAAATTCGTTTTTTTTTTGTTATGTTTGTAGTTACATATCAGGATCATACGCGTCCAAAAGCCGTGGCGTACGGCTATTTGGTTATGATTAGGTATTTTTATGAACACCAATTAGGGGTGATTAATGTGTAGACACGAGCTGACGATAGTATCTTCAATTCATTATGTTAATTACGCGATAGCTCTGATAAACTCTGTGATATATTTGTTACCCAAATACGTGTATAATGAACGAAGCATAGTTTAATGGTGTTAAAACACAATAAATTCAGGCAATACTTATGCAATAACACCCACATTTCGATTTATATAATTACGCTTAAATTAAATTTTACACATGTGTACAACAGAACTTACTTAATCTTGCGGGCAAAGCTGGATTTTGAAATAAAATAAAGTAAAATCTTCATAAAACTGTACAACGATAGGTGCATTCGTTAATAAAATTGGAAAGCAATCTAACCGATATCGACTTGGAGAGGGCCCGATGACCAAGTGAACTACCGTGTCCAACTACGAACTGTTTACGAGAACCCAATTTTCAGTCGGAACTATTTAATTCAGTTGCCGTGGTGGCAGGAAGTCGAGACAAGTTCCCGGGGCACTCTAGGACACTCCAGCAGTCGGTGGGAACGTTCATTTACTCCTAACTTGGTTACTCTAGATTGAGATAACTTTTAATTTCGTATGCGAATCACTTTATTAAAGTCACTTCAACTGCAGATAGTTCAAGGGGTGGGTTGAACCCTCGAAAATATTGGTGCACACACATCATCATTCTATATATCTGTCAATTTTTCTCATGGTTTGGCTATTTGCAAAAATTCGACGTGTTTTTTTCATTTATTTGTTAAAATCTTTATTCGAGTGCATATAAGGTACACTATAATAAAGGTTATTAATAATTATCTAACTATTGCTAGTTTTAGGTTAGTTACGAAGATCTAACTTGGAATATATGCGACCACTGTTTACAAAAACGCAATACTTCCATTGATAAATTTATTTGTGTGTGCGGAACAAATATTTCCCTTTTTGAAACGGATCGCTTGTCATAAATAAGTTAAATGATTTTCTATTTACCTACGTATTTTAAGTAAATTTCTCATTAGGAAAATTTAACAGTTGGGAGCGATATGCAATATTAATTTGTTGATGTACTTTTTGGTAGTGTTGAAGTGACTCGTAAATAAAAGAATTAATTACTTATTCCAAATTAAATTGATTTGCTAATGAAACTAGAATCGTAGAGAAAATTGCATCAAAGTTTTAAACTTTTCATTACAAATATTTGGTAGTAAAATTTGTGATCAAAGTATTTCTTCGACTTATGTTGGCAATCATGAATTGTACATGTTCGGCTTTTAACAATGTCCATATAGGTAGGTAGCATGAAACAGTTTAGTATATAGATTTGTCGAATAAGCTCAAATAGACAACCACATTTACATAGTGAGTTAATTTTATTTTTTATTTTAGATGGTGCTGCTCTTGACATCAATCTGGACGCAAAGTAAAGATGATGATGGGACAAGTTTCCCAAAAGAGGTCTGTTCATCTGGATTTTTAAGGTAGTGAGATTATTAAGTCGGCAGTGCACTCACTCCTTGACTGTAAGCATGAGAAATGATGATGCGAAACGTTTTGTCCATATAAAAAGAATGTCAACCAACTTCTGTTCAGTTGTGAAAAAGCAGATTACTCACTCAAGCATGAAAACAACTCTGAATTTTGCATCAACCTCTATTAACCAAAGCGAAGGGTGAAGTTATGGTCCTCCTTATTTTGATGGAGTGCAAAGAAACCTCGCAGTGATAAGTGGAAACGGCCGCTTGTTTTGACATGTTTCGTAAGTTTGACACATAGATTTCAAGTTTGACACCTACTTACCTGTTGACAAGCACTTCCTGACGACCCGACCCTCCGATAAACTTCCCAACTTTGTTTATTTTGTAAAAAGTAAAGTTAAAAATCTTTCAGACCTTTGAAACTTGACGGAAATCCTCGAAATAAAAACAAAAAACAAAGCGAGCTGAATGTTGAATTATTAAATGACTTCAAAAAGGAAGAGGTCTTTAATTTGATTGAAACTTTTAATGTAATCTTCGTCTTCAGAACTGTTTTAATTCTATTGAAGCACTTACGGCGCTTTTTGTAGAACTACCATTAATCATATTTTATATTCTATCCCTCAATAGCAACTAAGCAACTTATAACAGCTGATAAAATGTTGCGTTCATCGACAGTCCATCAAACCTATTTATCTCTCCCTGATTCCATATTCTCTTTAATCCGAACATATTTTACTGTCATTTTAAGCCACAGTATCGAAGCACCAATTTATAATGTTGCACTATAAAAAGACTTTAAATCGTGGGCCGATAAATGAGTCCATCAATTTGTCCATTAATTTCATCGAGATTAACTCTTTTAGTAGAATCAATGACATTGTTTTTCACATATTGATCACCCTTCTCAATTTTTTCAGGAAATTTCCAAATGTTTGCGGTTAATTTGCAGAGCTCAACTAGAAGTTTGGCTTTCGTTTTTGCTAATAACGATAGCAAAATCTCATTTCGGTATAATTTTCGATTTTAGCAACATTTCGTTTGCAAATACTTTCGCGTACTTCTGTAGACCTTGGTAAGTTAGTCGGTCGATCTGTCGTGTTTGTGTTCCGATGAGTTTATGTGTAATTTCTCGCGCATATTGGTTAGGTGAACATTTTGTTTTCTCAATAGGTTGATGACATACATCTTAATTTAATAAGGCTTACCTCGATTGAATATTCACGTCAACGTTTCGTATTTTCAAAGAAAAATATTGAAGAATATGAGTTTAAGCAGGTAAATAAAAGTATTTCAACTATTTAGCCAGTCATCATCTCTATCCCATTACTAGAAAAAAATCATTTTCCAACCTTACTTCATCTAAAAATTGAGTCATAAAAACGAGAATGTTTTGCGTTAATACGAAAATACGAACATTTAATAACACTGATTAACTCGATTTTTGCTAACTTGAATTTTTTGTACCCTAGTAAAGGATATTAATTTCTTAAAATATTTTTAAAAATTAAAAATTAAGGTAGGTATAGCAAAAAGTTTCATTAATTTATTTTCATAAAAGTCAAGGTCTGAAACGAATACAGATAAAACCAAATCTTCCTTCCTAATTGACCAACCAACCCATGGAAATGTTAATAAAACATGACAAAAAACATGTTGTAATTCAATAAAATGTGTTTGAAAGCTTAACAAAAATACACATTAAGTTAACTTTAGTACGTCATAGAAAGCAACAAAGAATTTAGTTCATGAACATGTACAAAAGCGAGATGATAGCTTTATTGAAGTTGGCGTGGCTGTTATTGAACTTCGAATGCTATGTAGATAACAGGTTTCGCTTTATTTTCCTTTGCGCTCAACGGCACGTCGAAAATATTCGCAATATTCTGGTATATTTTTTTTTCTGAAACTCATTTGTATGCAATGTCACCGTCAGTTTATTGAGAAATACTAACAATCAAAGAGTCATGCAAAGTGCACTATATACTGAATGAAAGTTTAAAAAGACTTGTGCGCGGCTTAATACCGTTCTGTAGTTTGACTAACACGATTTATAAGCTGTTTCAGCTATGGTTAACTAGCAGACCAAATGGATGAAATTGCACACTTTACTTTTATTTGTCATCTTTTTATTACTTTGCTAGGTTTCAATTCTTCGCAGTTTCTTACAGAACATAGATGTTATTGTATGTTATATACAGAAATTGTCAAAACTATAGGGAAACATTTTACAACTTGACAGTTTAAACTTTCATGCACATATTTATTGCAAACTGAATAATAGTATGACAAAATTGTTAAAATAATTACGGTGAAAATAAGCTTTTAAATACTTTTATGATTAGTGTAGTATCTGGGTATAAAATATTGTAACAATAATTTTCATGTTATAAATTTTTTTTGGCGTCTCTATGTCCACTGCAATTAATAACTAACTTTGTCATAACACTTTCGCCAGCCGATTTTAAACATAAAGCGCTTTGTTAAACTAATTTCATTATATTTCCAGGAACTTGATTTTATATCGCGTCACCATTCACTAAATAATCAGTCAATTGACAGTAAAAAACAAAGAGCATCCGTGAACCGCCATACTATGATATTTCACTGGAATAAAACCTAAACGTATAATTATAAACACACAACTAAATTAACGTTATGACAGAAGGCATCAGATATAATAAGATTGCCTTGTTTCCCTGGCTTTTTATATTTATTAAATATCATCGAAAAATATTGTCAGCAATGAAGTACTGTGTCTTCATGGTCGGTTTTACCCCTATCTCTCCTAGTATTCAGAAAAAAGTAGTCCATCTTTAGGACTATATTTGTACCAAATTTCATACTTCTAACTTAAAAATATGCATTTTCCCATATAAACTTTCTAGGGCGGTATTACCTCCATCCCCCCTTATTTTCAAAACAAAAAGAAGCCTATGTTTCCGTACTAGAGCTTCAACGTATACCAAATTTCATCTAAAACCGGTTCAGTGATTTAGTCGTGAAAGCCGGACAGACAAGCAGAAAGACAGACAGAGTTACTTTCGCATTTATAATATGAATAAAGGTGTTCAGTCGGTTGACAGAAGCAAACAATCAAAGAGCATCCTTAAACCGTCACTGACGTTTCGCACCCGTCCGGTGGAGCGATAAATCCGGATGAAACTAAAACGACCCGACATGCGCTCGACTTCGTTAAACCTGCCGCCTCGCCATCGCGCTAACATGGTCTAAGGCTGTGTTCCTATTAGGTTATACATGACAAGTGAATGCGTCTAGATTTTTTTCAAAATTGCGTTCCTATGTACATTACGCGCTATGTTGACACTTAATTTTTAAAAGAGGCGAACTTGTATCAGACTCGCAGCCTAACAGACAACCTTAGATGAAATGTAGGTGACTAAAGATACTGTTTCTCACTTGTCTCCGTTAGAATAGAGCATTGAAGTGGTAATTACGTCTAAATATGACGCATAGTGGTAGTAGCGATTTTACTAATTGAGTGGAGTACCTATCGCCTACTCAATTTTGTGTAAGAGGACGTGTTTTTACAGCATGTGATACTGTCAGAGTAGCACTGGTTCTCTGCAAATCATGTGTTAGTGAATGAGTCGGCAATTAAAATACAAAAATCAATACTTTGCTCAGCTAGTAAGCTGACTGGGCTTTAGTAAGCTTTGTAGTAACAAAGACATATATTACTTAATACCCAGTCACAGATGTAATGCCGCAAATATGATACAGTTCAATTAATCGTTTTTAAATTGATAGTTAAAACATAAAAAACAAAAACTTAGGTGTTAAAAAAAACTTGAAACAACAAGGTCCCTTTAATAACTTACCTATAAAATAGAACCACTTCTATACATCACAAGAAAAACTATTTTAATGCACCAAATAGTGCGTCATAAAATCGCCGACAAAAAGCAAACACAGTGAGAGAGCCCTCGATCCTGATTGATGCTTTAAACTGTGCGTGATGCGCTAAATCCGGGTGAAAACTTTAAAACGGGCGGACATTTTAACCGGCCGACATTCGAGCCGGTAATTGCAGTAACAAGGGTTCTCTAACGCGTTTAGTCCGGCGCATTACCGCCCGCTGTCACGTTCGCGACACTCCGCGCGTTTAATTATATTTATTTTTCAATCCGCGCCTTGTTGCGGAACTTTTATAATTCGCACCCAATTTGTTTTTGCGTGTTTGGAACTTTCTAGTAGCACTTGCTTTGCATTGTAATTAGGTGTTTGTTTTCGACCTAATCTGAATTCAATTTAGATATTTTTTATTTAAGTTGTTTTTATCACAATAAGAAATACCTATGTATGAACGTCATTTTTTATTTATTAATTAAAATCGTTCACACTACTGGTAAGGGAATGTGAAAGAATTTAGGTATCCTAATAATTACCAGAGGCATACTGTTTCCAACTTACGGGTTAGACAGAGAGACCCAATATGACAAGTGACATAACTAGTCGCGAATGCCGTACGAGATACGAGATATTTGTTTTATATGTTTTTACTAATGATTATTTTCTTCATGATAAATAAGTTAAATGATTTTTCTTGCTATTATTCCCCATTGAAAACATGAATTATGATAAAAGAATTATGCTTGCTAGACGTAATTAAATTGAAAGAGTAGATTCTCACTAAAAGAAAATAGAAGTGAACAACCTCGATAGTCAAGAACAACAGAAACAGTTTATCTTCAAAGACCGTCATCGTCAGGTGTTATAATTATCGACGAATCCCATTTCTGGCGACGCACCGTAAAGCCAACGGTAATTGTGCAAAATCTATCACACGGTTAATGGAGTCGGGGTAAACAGGCTAACTAGTTGAGCGGCGCAAATAGTTCGCATACTGCTGACAGGTGGGCCTTGCCAGGTCGGGCGCTCCGCACACTTTGCGTGACACGTAAGTGGACGGTGCGAAAGATCTCGTGCCCCACGCCGTCCAACAGCCAAAGGTTAAGGAGTCGAAGCAAACCGGCTAACTATATTATACAAGTAATTCTAGGAAATCGAATGAAAGCCTTGTGAAAACTTGAGGTAAAATCAATATATTTTAGAGGTAGGTAGCACATAATTAAAGGAAAGACATTCACAGAGTGTACACAATATAAACGTTCAAAAAATCTAGAACATATAACTAGCCAGTGTTGTGATAGTATTATTAAACAGGTTTTATTTACAGTAATTTGCATACTTGCGTTGCCAGTTCAGTTGTCTCTGCAATTAGACATTTGTTAGATGCACACCTAAAAATTGGCACCAGCAAAACAAGGCTTCAAACAGTATTATGCCTTCTTTCATTCTCATTCGCTTCATGGCTACACGCGTGACATTACGTCAAAAAATTTTTTTTCCCATACTTGTCTCAGTCCCAATTTTCGTTAAAGGCCGCGTGGTCCTAATATATTGAAGACATAAATTCATCATTGTAATTTATCTAATTAAAAAAGTACGCCCTAAATCTACTGTCAGTGCCGACATACTAAAGAAGGGACTATAAAGAAGTGGAACTCGTTGCCGGCTCATGTGTTTCCGCCTTCCTTTGACATGCATTCCTTCAAAAGGAGCGTGAAGAAACATCTTGCGGGCCAGTATGGCGATGCTAACGGGTAGGATATTTCGATATCAAATCCGTTGTCATCGCGATGTGGGTTCCTCTCTTGCTTACCATCAGGCTGGGAGGAGCCAATATACTGCGCTACTATAAAAAAAAACACAAAGTAAAGTACGCAAAAAACATTCTTTATAATCAAGAGTGACCTTAATTCAGTAAATCTAAATAATATGATAACCCAAAAAAAAATATTAGAAAATATAGTACTTGTAATAAAATAAATCGTATGTTTATTTCAACAAAAAAAACATCAACCTGTGTCGTTCCACTGCACACGAAATCACAAAAGCCCCACGTATATCACCGCGGCCGCCCACCTAATCACTGGGCGCTCTATCCCTCTACGTAACGAAAAGGTTCTAGTAAAGAGGACGGTCGCAATCTTCATTACTTGGGGTCAATTGCGCCAATTTAACTTTAAAGCTAACAAACACGTTGACGGTTGTCAAATTACAAGGAATGTATGACATATGTCAGTTTTGACAGCTGCCAAATCATCCGCTAGCGTTAAACTTAAATTGGTGGAACAGAACCTTAATGTGTAATGTATAGAAAACTACAGTGCCCCTACAGTATTCAATTGAATGTATTTTTTTAATTACATTGTAAGGGATTGATGATCTTTACCGGTGGTGAGAGTCCTAACTCTCTGCAAATATACATATTCTAGGCCGGTCACATTGTGCCCACACGTTCGTAGCGTACGAATTCGTAGTACCGAATGTACCTAATATCAAAGTAATCTAAAGCCTGAATATCTATTTATTTATCTTAACCTTTTGCACTAGAAAATCTTAACTCTAAAGTGATGAAATACACAAAAAATAAAAGAAGTAATCATAAAACCAGTGAGTACAACTTAAAGTCATATGTTAATTGGTTTCTGTTTTGCAATTTCAATAAAAAGTTCTTAAAAAAAAATGCAAGTATTTATTTATTGTATCTTTGAATCCCTAGTGAGGCAACCCCATTCGACACCCCATGTTGCCAATCAAGGGCGAGATCGATGGGCTAGTTATATGTAAACGACGGTTAATCCTCGGCTTACGCACTGCGGTAATCTTCGGCGGACCATCGGCACGCAGCCCTATTAGATATTCCCTAAACCAGTGGCTCTCAACCTTTTTTTATGAATCCTTATGAAACCTTACATAACATGCACGAACCCCACTGATACTAGTTTCTAGAATCTAGATTGTTCGCCTGTTCTAAACTTTTCGACCTCAAGATCAGTCATATAAAAATCTTTCGGGGTATGAGAGTGAGAAGATTTTAGGTATTACCTATTTACGTAGTACGTACATTTTATATAGGTATACAAATTTGGCATATCGCAGATATTCTGAGACAAAACTAATTAAAATCACCAATTACAGTAAACACATCGCAGTTTATCAAATTAAAACCTTAAATAAAGTGATTACATTGCATTGGCACGTGATATCGTCGCATTATGTCGATTTGTCATAGATAATAATTTATTTAAATACACATACATACAGTACTTGTCATACGATTACTGATACCGTCGGCTCAAATGTTGAGTTCTTATTAGCCTATCGACAATATATTTCTCATTCCATGAATATAATGTTCGAGTATATCTAAACTAGGTAGGTACATTCTACCTGTCTCACATGCACAACAATGTATATCTATTATGTCTTACGCATCGCGGTTGAAGGCATAAATAACTGAATGAAATCTTTATCTATATGCATAGCTGAGCACCGTTAATCAAACAGTTAACTTCGTTAATACGTTACTAAAAAAGTTAGCTTCGTTAAACGTTAAAGCGTTACATTTCTGAAGAATTAACGCAAGTTAACGTTAATCGTTAATCCGTTAAAATATAATCCAAATGGATGGATAAATGGTCATCGATTCTCACCAGGACCTGGAATCCGATTCCATGTCCTGGTTATTATCCGAGTCTATGTGTTTTGATTACTGCACTGCACAGTACATTTTACCTACACCTACACCTAATACTAGCTGTTACGACTTCGTTCGCGTGGACTACAGGGTTTTTCCATATATATCTATTTTCATGGTCGCTGTTACCCCTCCCCATCTCCCCTAATAGTCAAAACCAAAGTAGTCCATATCTTAATCCAAGTTTTGAGCTTTGTTTTGAATTTTGAGTTGTGAGCCAAATTTCATATCTCTAATTTAAAAAGTAATTATTTTCCCATAATAACTTTCAAGGGCGGTATTCCCTCTTCCACCGGTTCAGTGGTTTAGGTGTGAAAGCCGGACAGTTAAACAGACAGACAGAGTTACTTTCTCATTTATAATATTAGTATAGATTTTAACTTGGTAAGTATAGTGGTTTTTAATTAAAGGATTTATTGTATATCTCATAAACATTCTGCATTAATATAATAAAACTTTTAAAATGCATTACTTCCTATTACATTTCTTCTTCTTTACTTTAAATGTTATTACATACTTTTTCCTTATTTTCCATAAACCTACAATTAATTAAAACATTTTATGGTTCTATCGTTTATAATTTAGGCAGCGTACGCAAAATAAGTAACTTTTTTGGTGGATTTTTTACACCTTGTGTCCGAAAATCCCAAATATTTTACGGAACCATATTTTTTTCCAAAATAAAATTTAGCCTATGTTACTCTTGAATAATGTAGCTTTCGTATTCGTGTGTGAAACCGGTTGGATTCCCTATGGTTTCCGGAGATCCCTTCACGATCCGCTCCCTTCTTTAAAACAAACACAGCACTCGTCATTCTAACTAAACACCGGCTCTAAGTAATTATTGACATGTTGAAATCAAATGAACAAAATGAAACTATTCGCAGCTTTCTCACTCGCACTCGCACATGGTGCCATGCAGTGAATAGTAGGCATTGGATTAACGATTAACGAATCTTGGATTATTAACGAAAGTTAATGAGTCCGTTAACGGTTTTTAAAGTTAACTTAAAAGTTAATCCGTTACTCAAAAGGTTAACTCCGTTAATTAACGATTAACGGATTAACGAGTTAATGCCCAGCTATGTCTATATGTATATATGTACTAGTATTATAAAGCTGAAAAGTTTCTTTGTTTGTTTGAACACGTTAATCTCAGGAACTACTGGTTCGAATTGAAAACATATTTTTGTATTGGATAGTCAATTTATAGAGGAACGCTATAAGTTATATAACATTATGCTACGACAAAAAGTAGCGAAGTATTGATGGAAAATGTGAGAACGGGGATAATACGCGTGCGACTTGGCCGCTAGTTATCATATACATAGTTCAAATAGGTATAAGTGTGAGTGTTCCGAGAAAATCAGAAATATTTACACGAATGTTTTTATATACACAGAAATACAATGAACTAGTTACAGAGAAGGACTGCAGGAGAACTTACGTTAAAATTAAAACTGGATGGAGCGAATAGTCAAAATAGACATAAACGTAAAATTATTCATAATCTTATATATAAAAATTCATCGCTGTTCGTTAGTCTCGCTAAATCTCGCTCAATCTTCACCAGGGCAGCAAGTTGGGAATACATTTTACAATGTAACGTATGTATAACAGATGACCGCAAATAATTTCTCATGAAAATGAAAACTATAATGTACATAGTTTTTAATTTTAGATATTTTACAAAGAAGCTGTTATCCAAAAACTATTTACAAAAATTTAGGTTGTGTGACGCTGCAAAAGTAACCTTGAAACGATAATATTAGTTGGAAACATGAAATTGTAATTTATGTCAACATAGACATGGTCATTACGAATATACCCTTCAACAGCAAAAAGTCAGAGAGTATTGAACAGAGAGTTCGTCGCTACTAATAGCTAAGGCAGAAAAATTTCCACTCTCTAATGGACATCCTTTTCAACACATTAATAGGTTTTAAAATTCACCTAAGTGGCGCAGAGCGGCAGGGGTTGATGCAAAGCTGGTGTTATCACGTAGGGCTGACGATTTTATTTGTTTTTTAGCTAAGCATTTTTAGAGAAAGGTACTTCAGAACATTTTTTTTAAGATCACAATGCTATGTAATCACGAAATGCCAATCCTTTCGTAATGATAGTTTTATTGTACTTTTTAAATCTAAAGTTAGAAATATTAAAAATGTAGAAGCAAGATTTAGCGTGCTACAACTGTAGGAAAATCATAATACGACCATTAGTAGTTTAGGAAAATCATAATGGTCGTATTATGTTTTTCCTAAACTGAATGATTAAATAAACAGAACAGAATGACATTAAAAATAGACTTACAAAATTGTTATTTTTAGACATTATGTAGTGAACTAATTAACTAATATCGAATTGAAAGTGTTTTTCGTCATATTATGCTTTTGTCCGTACAATTATTGTCATTAATTACTGTACAAAACGTCCCTTTTTCTTAGATGCTTAAAGAGAGTTGTATTGCAGGGGTAATAATTATTTTAATATGTCAGACAACCACATTGACCGGGGAATATTGTTAAATAGGATAATAAACATCGCCTAATACATATTAACAATTAAAGATCTTTATACCACGAAGGTTTTAATAAGATAGTAGTATCCCGGCAGCCCTATTTTCACCCCAATCCCGATTTAAAAGTGCTCTATAGGAATTTTTGAACCCGCCATTCTCTGGGAATGTTTTGTTTTAAGCGTTGTCTTTTCGAATTAAATTGACACGTTAAAATAAACGGCTGTTGCTTTTACTAAAGAAAGCGACTGCATTTAATATTTTACTCCCATTATTTGAACTGCAAATTGAGAGGTTCGTAGAGTATTAAGAGTCCAAGTTTGAAGGTTTGGCACTTATAGTTTTCAGATCCTGAATTATTAGAAAATACTGCAAAGAAATAATGAAGCTATCAACATTCCGGTTTTAATCAACATAACACCTCTTAGAGACATAATTATCTCGTAACACTACAAAACAAAATTATTTATGACTTGGTTCACAATTATTTATGCATAACAATAAGTCAAATAATGCTACTAAAACTTATGTACTGAGTTTCTTTTCGTTATCTTTTCGGTTCAAACTTCTGACCGGGTAGTACGAGAAGATTCACTTTTCTATGTTCAATTACTATTCAAAAAGGTAAGTCCAGTAACAGCTTTATTATGCTGTACTTGTCGCCGTTAAGCTATGATGTCATTACCTACTACTTAACACCAGGTGAGATGAACTCAATCTTCAAGTTCAATATATGTATTAAAAACAGTTCCCCGACTCGCTCTTGGCCAGGCCACTTTTTACAATAGTCCCCTTTCAAAGCCTTAGTGCTATCATAAAAACATTAATGTCGGCGTTAATGTGCTAGTAGTTTGAAACTAATTTTAGTTTGAAATTTTTCGTTTTGAATCTACAGCGTGTTTGTAGAATTTCAGTCCGAGCATATCTACAAAAGCAAAGTTGTGTATGCTACGGCTCAACTTCGGAAAACTGAAATTAGTTCTTATGTCGAATGTATTGCCACTATTTTATGTGGCTTAAAATAGCGGCTTTACAGTGTACCTATATGTAATTTCAGTTTGGTGAGGACAGTATTAAGTCCGCAGTCTGTGATTTAGAATAAAACCTGAGGGCCTAGATAAGTGGCAGTTTTCGATATCGTTTGGACCCGTTTGAAAAATACAGGTTTGACAATTCCCTTCAAAAAATCACATGATCTTGAAACGTCAAACCTAGATCTCAGATCTCAGTTGATCTGTAAATTAAGAAATTAAATAAGAGGACCAAAAAACATGCATAATTATCGTTTAATGGTAATTTTTTATTAGTTTATTAAAAGTAGTAGAATGAACAATAAAAATATACCACCATCGGTTTTTTATTTTTATAGTACTTTACGCCGTACTAGCGAACTTTAAATATTAGAAACAGGAAATCGATTAAGATGCCAAGTTGTCTTCGATTCCGTGGTTTTCAAATATTTCTGCAACGGATGTACCTACCACGGGCCGATAAGAATGTAGTTCTAAACCTATTCGGCAGAGGGCACTTACCAAAGGCTTACGGGTTGATACAGCAGAAAAATTTAATCGCCTACGATAACTTGCGGTTAGCTCAGTTGGAAAAGCAGCACGCGCGATACGTGAATGTCGTGGGTTCGATTCCCGCACCGCAAAGGGGGATACCACCATCACTACCAAATAGGTTATTTTCCAAATAAGAGGTGTTTAATAAGGAAATTAATTATAATCTGTAGTATTTAATCTCTATCATTTCTTCAGAATACAGTTAGTGGATTTTCAAACAAAACCCGCATAGATACGCCAATATATTAAGCGACATATTGACGTTGTTCCACAAATGAAGAAACTTATTGCTGCTATCTCTTTCTCGCCAACGGGATGGCAAACGGTTTTGTCTCAATTTTCCGTATACAGGCAGTAAGTACGAACCGTATGGTACTGACGTTTAATAAACTTGCCCACCGGATTATAGAGTTTACGGTGATACGTTTTTGAGGAGATCGACTTCATAATCTTGATACAAATTGGTAGTCTTAGAATCAGAAAATATAATTTGAACCATATCATTCATGCAAATTCACAGTTTGTTGTTTTTAGAACAGCTCTACAGCTCTTAGAAACTTTTACAAATCACAAAAACTAAACCTACAGCTAATGAAAAAAATTGCTTTTAATTATTGAACTAAAATAACAATGAGACGATTGAAAATGGAAAGCACACATGTAAACCGAAGAAGGTTAGCATTCTTTGTAGATTAAAATTTATATATATATACATAAAATTTGATATTTTTATATTTTATACATAAATATACGCACATATATACATACATGCGCTCAAGCATACTAGTATGTAGATACATACACACAGATACATATAAGGTCATTTAAAATACGTATTTAATTTAATTTTATAAAATGAAGCCTGCGGAACGTTCCGCAGCACGTTTTGAATGTAGCATATTTCAAACAGCTTTAAAAATATCAAATAACACTGAATTTGTCGTGTACCCATGAATATTGACGTATATCAACAAGTAAAAACTATAATAACATTCGAAATGCATAGTGTTCAGCACAAACATGTACCTCAAGTTTCCAAAGTCTTTTTAATTAATTAGAGGTCCTGGGGTCCTACATTAGTAGCAGCGGTCAAGCCTTCAAGGTAAGGGCGACAAGTCTAGCAACAGCTTTATTATGCTGTATTGTAGCCGGTAAGCTAGGACCTCATTACCACTTAACATCAAGTGGGATGCGGTCGATCTTGAAGTGCAATGTAAAAAAAACTAGAAACAATGATCAAGATGTCACAGTCGGCGTATGCGCTAGTGACGGGCGTCAAGTCGTGGGCCTACGGAGTCGCTTCGTGTCTACGGGTCGCGCGCCGGAACTCACAAAATATTAAAACGCGTCTAACGCACGCCTCGAATATCGCCCCAGTTCCGTTGCCTTAAGATATGGATGGAAACATCTCAATTTTCACACTGACAGCTCGTTTGAATGTAGGTTTAACGTGCTGTTAGTTTCAGCTGAATACCAGGTAAGCCGGTTTTGTTTCAGTGCAATTTCTATTGAATAAAGCAGAGTAATAAAGTTGCAGTAATTTGTACTGTTCCTTACGCAGGCTGGTTCTTGATAAATATTCAAGGATTCGTGTACGTTAGTATGTCACAGAGAAAAATTTTTTTTACAACTTGTTATTTTGCAGGCAACTTTGAACTTCACATGTTAATCGGACGAACTCAAAATTTATCTAAAATTTCTTCTCAATTAAGTTTGAGTGGGAAAATGTTATAATACAAAAATAGCTAAGAAATCGTTTTATGCCCGGTTTCAATATTTGAAAAAGGACGTTTTACCGACCGATCGCCGACTGATTACAGCTGGTATGGAAAGTAAATTATGGTAGTCGGTTAGAGAAAAACGACGATTTTCGACACATTACGAATCGTTAAATATTGGAATCGAGCTTTAATCCCTTCTTAATATGTATAATCTATGCTTTAAGCTGTTTAAGTCCGCGATACGACTAAGCGCTATAGAGAATATTGTTGTACAGTTAGCGCAAAGCGTCGATGCGGAGAAGCAGGCGTTAGCGGGCGCGACCGCTGCGGCAATTAACGCGCTAATTAAATTTACGCCGTTATTACTAATTTATTCGATCACAACGACCCTTCACTCCGACCAAGTACATCAAAAAATTAAAACGGTCACGCAAGAGGAATGGCTCTGGCGCTATTTGAGTAAAAAGGACTAGCTCGTCTTGACAAATTATAAATTTATTTTTCGCGTTCGTTAGTAGGTACTTTTTTTTTAATTTCAAAGATGAACATCTTCTATAGCAACGAATAAGATCTTAAACAACAAACCTTGTTGGTATTTTTTAGCTTCATTTGGTTTTATACAGACGATTCACAAATAATAATTATGTAAACTGACGGATTCATTTAATTAAAATATTCTCATTTTTGCATAATCATTTGAAAATGTTACAGCTGCTATGACATTTTTTCAGACATTCGTTATTAAGTCCTAGATTAATAACAAATTAGATTAGTTGTACAAGTATCGAAATTAAGGTGATCACTGGTCATGAAAAACGTTGATCATTATTTTTGAGCCGACTCGTGAAATATGATAAAATAAACTTGATTAGTTTAATAGAAACTAAAATATTTAAAATGATGTATCACCAAAGAATATTTAAAATAAAAGTTAAATAAAGAGCGGTTGTATGAAGAAATCCAAAACCGTAAAATGCAACTAGAAAAAACCCAACAACATTTTCTTATTGGGGTCGTCAGGCCTGTTTCGAGCTATCCAATATTTATCTATTGCCCGCGCCTTTGTCTGCGTTATTTCGGGATAAAAAGTATCTTATATTAGAATCTTGTATGTATTTCATTTCCCATTACAGCCGTATGAATACTGTAATGATAATTCTCATCATCTACTATATCTTCTAACTAAAGGTCGTCTGGAATATATCGCTTTCTAACGATAAGACTGCCTAAATAATTTGTCTATAGTACCAATTCTGTAAAAGTTTTGTGCAATAAATTAGTTCTATCCATCTATTTAATCTATTTTTCTACAAAATACTATCGAAATCCATTCAGAAGTTTTTGCATAAAAGAGTTACCGTAAAAAATCCATAAATCCTTACAAAATTTGGCTTTTATAGTAAAAGTGGTAATTACTACTAATAAAATGCTTCCAATATAAGCAGATCACCTAGTGAACATTTTAATCCTAGGGCTGCAGCGATGACGCACGCCACGAGCCGATCCTAATTGGCGGCACTGTTCGGCGGCGTCGGGGCGTGCGCGCTCGCTCGCTCGCTCGTCCGTCCGCTCGGCCGAACGCTCGAGTACGAGTATGAGCGTTTTGTTTACTAGCTAGAAGTGCACGTGAAGGCACCATGGGGTGTTAATTTTGTCGATTTCGAAATATATGAATTGCATCCGATTTCTATTTTGTACTTTCTAATTTCTGGTAATAAAAAAAAGAGATAAACTCCGAGCACAGAACATGCGGAAGTGCTTTTAGATCCTAACCTTCAAAATAAGACGTTGCATCTCGGAATGCAACTTAGTAACTAAATATTATCATTATTAACTCTTTTAATCAGCCAAATAAGGAATTATATTTATTTATTTCGCATAAAACGGCATACTCACTTAATAACAATGTTCATTGCCTATAAGTAGATAAGCATAACTAAAAGTACTTTTGTCCTATTCGACGTAGGTACACCGAAATAATTGGGAAATTAATATCTAAAATACTTAAGTTCGTCTGCGTAGTAATTGTAGTAAAACATTACACTATCATTTTCTGTACCTTTAAGACGGAAAGAGTTTTGTATGGGAATTTCAGTAGATGTGCTACTCAGCGTTCTGAGAGTACATTTTCTATACTTTCTCCCCTCGTCTTTTAGTTTTCGTTTCTTTTATCATCCACATAAAAGTTCGCTTTTTGTGGATGCTAAAGATATGTATGCAGAATATTTTAAATAGATGCTTTTTTAAATAGGTATAAATAATGGTTTGCCCAGTCAAAATTTACCTACGATACCTTTTTCTATGTAATTTAAGTGGTGCATCCAGGTAATCATTCAATTTAATCGGCCCCAACAAGCATTTCCAGAATTTTGGATTGGAGAAGTAAAGTGGAAATGTTCAGCTTCATACTCGTATGTCGTAGAAATGAAGGGCAATAGAGCAAAAGGACGGCGCCCTATAAAATCGCAGACGACCTACTCACGATAATAGGGAGGTGATGGACACAAGTGGTGTAGTTATCTTCATGAAAACTTTTCTTTGTCTAAAATGATGATAATTAGGAGAAAACAGCATTAAAGGCGCAAAATTGTTAGTCCTTTACGTCATTTTAAATCACGTACGATTCGAAACCTCACAATCGCTCGGCTCACGAGCTGCGAGAATACCTCGCAGCTTGTGTCGAATTGAGATTCGATTAGTCGTAGTCAACTCGAACCCGAGTGAGTAGTGGCGGGCTCAAACATTAATCGAATTTCGGTCTTCGACGTCGGACGATCAAGTGCGTTAGTTCACATTATCAGGCCTCTCGTGTCGCTCTCGATACTTGCCTCGGTTGCTCGATATTCGATATCCCGATGCTCGAGATGTCTGCCAAGTGATTGCAGGATATCGAGGGGCAACAGAGGATCAGTGCAATACGCTACACCAATCTGGAATCGTTCTTAGTGCATTGCTAGGGAGGGAATAAGTAATAGGTACGACAGGTCAAACTGTGCCTTTGTATTAATTTTAATTTTGTCAGGGTATCAGCTTTTAGGGAGACTTACTAAACACACAAAAAAAATATATACGGTCGAATTGAGAACCTCCTCCTTTTTTTTGAAGTCGGTTAAAAAAAAAATTAAATGTATGTATGATGTGTGATTGTAAGCCTTTTTATGACATCCAACTTTTTTACAAAATTGGAAATGCTTTACTTGGACCTGATATAGTATTCATTCATTTGAGTCCCACTTATGTACAGACACTCCATCTTGACTATGAGATGGCCGTACTTCACCATTGCGTATAGGTGTAAGGGTGGTTGTATAGGAAGTGGCCAACATGATTACCAGCATCGTAGAGTATATAAAAATGATGATGCATAATTCAAATTCAGAGGTTTAAAATTAAAAAATCTTCATCGGATGGGAACAAATTCCTCACGTAGGTACAATTAAAGGAATAAATTTCTCGAAAGATCACTCAAACCAATCTAAAAACTGCCGTACCGTTTAGAATTACGGAATAGGTACATAGGCAATCCAAAGAGCGAATACGAAAATTGAATCTGAATGCGATGGCGGCATAACTAAAGAGTTTGACTGTAGACTGAAGAGTGCAACCAACCACAGAAGACCTCCGCTCGTCTCTGAGCGCCGAAGAGCGCCTACTCCCGAAATTAGTCGCACTAAGTCTGAGAAAAACATGAAAAATCCTCATCTTTGCCACGTCCGTATAAACTGTTCTGATATATCTTGTTATTACAATTTCCATACTCTGAGCACAAAATATTTAGACATCAGAATCTGATGTCAGTCTTTATTACTGGATAGTTGACGTTCTCTCAAATTGTAATCACTTAATATACCTCTTCAAAAAAACTTATACAAAAGTGCGAGAATGAAAATGTTCCATTCTTAATCAAGATGCCGTAGTAACGGATATTTGCTGAAGGGAGCATTGCTTGCGCGAGGTCAGATTTGGTGTATTTTAGAGTTCTGGCTAAAGTGGCCGGCTAATATCATTGGGTTGTTCCGAGCGAGTGCTTGAGTGACAGTCCCCTGTGCGATGCAGAAACTGACATTGTTTGTTTGTGGAGGCGCACTGCGGAAAGTCATCCCTTCACCGAAATACAAACCCGCTATTTTTGGATACGCGATAGTTGAATAGAGTGAATACGTTTTGCAACGGTAGAACTCGGCTTTTGTTACCGCTCTGGGGATTCCGTTGAGATGCTTCTTATATTACCATACAAAACAAACTTTACACTTCACAACTGTTTAAAATATATTATTAGTGGTTCGGTAAAATAAAAATTTAAAATTTAAATAAATCCCGAGCAGCTTGATATAAGTGCATAACCTGTACGACATAAAGGGCTGTATGTTATGTACCCGTTTTACATTATTTTGTTATTTTGTGTTGGCGGCCATCTTGGATTTATAATTTGTCATAATGCCTACTCAAGCTCTGTTATTTAATACCTTATTTGAGGTAGTTGTGTCCCTGTATGTTATTCTATAATTAGTGGTGGCCATTATTTTGGACCCATTACCATTAACAGAGCTGAGAACAGTACCGGTTCGTCTATTCGGGAGCTACGAGGCAAAGACTTTTTGCGTTGCGGGGGTTCGAACCTACTTAAGCTTTTTTAAACTTTGAAGAAAAAAAATAGTGATACGGACAGCCCAATTTACGCAAAAACGTATCCTTCATTTAAATGAAGGATACGTTTTTGCGTTAAATATTTACGAAAATATTTTAATTTAATTTATTATAATAACAAATTTACTGATTAATTTGAATACCTACTGTGCCTTGTTTGACTTTTATTCCTGAGTGAGACAAATAAAAGATAAAATTTAAAATACAAAACTGTTAATAATAATTATCAACCATCTAATTTAAAACAAAAACGTTGATGACTTTATCAACATACTGATAAAATATTTTGATAAATTCTTGTAATCTGAAGCTCGTGCTTACTATCGATTAATTAATGTCCAGAAGACAAAAAATACAAAACATAACATTAAAACTGTAAATATTTAGTATAAATTTAGATACCTACTTAATTCCTGCTAGTCAAATTAAATAAATAAATAACAATAGTACTGCATATAAATTAAAACAAACAATACAAATTAATGTAATTTTACTGTCACTATAAATCTAGTCATGCTTTTAAAAACAATTCCTGAATTGAGTATGGATGGACTATTTTCCAGTAATAAAAAAAAATAAAAATGAATCCCTATTTCCCTTGGTCACGTGTGAGCGGCGGAACCAATTCCTATATTTTTTTGTTATATTTGTTACTGTCAGGAGAAGGTATTTGAAAGAAAAAAAAATATACATAATTAAATAGTCGTTAAGACAGGGTAACGTCTGTAGGCTAGTTAATAATAAATCAAGTAACATTCCATAAATATTTATGGCATGGTATATACCAGGATCCTAATATAAGTAGTTTATGCACTTTTGTTACATGTATCCAAATTAACCGTAAGTCATGGTAAACGCTTGTTAACTACAATTAGTTCGGAAAGGATATTAGTTCTAATACTAACGGCAAAAGAACTGCAAATGTAATAAAAAGTTCAAAGTGACTTGCTTTTAACTGTACCACAATCTATATAAGTAACTATTATGCATGGACCTGTTAAGCAGCTAAAGCACTTATATTATGGAAACCAGAACCAAAGATTGTATTACACACAATCCTTACCCAGACACAGAACAAATACAATTATATAATTTATCAAAATAATGTTATTCCACACATTGTGAGAATCGAACCCACGAATCTTGGATCATCTTGGTTCCGGCGAGAGCGTTAACCATTGTTCTACCGAGTCAGGGCGTCTACTCTTGAAAACGAAATATGTCGGATCCGATGACGTTTAGTATTTTTTATTGCTCATTATCGCAACTAACACACTTCGAATGCGAATAAAGCGTTATCAAAAAACAAAATATTATTTATACAAATCAAAAATCACGTTTTGATTCCCTAACTTTTGATCAATCTTCAAAAACGAAACCTTTCGTTTGTTCGTTTCGTTTTCAAGAGTAGACGCCCAGACAATCTAAACTATAATCTTATATATTACTAGCTACCCGCCCAGGCTTCGCACGGGTGCAAATAAATACAAATTACACTTTCTGCTTTTTTGTTCATTAATATCTATAACTTACAGATATAAACCTTCCTCATACATCACTCTATCTGTCAAAACTAATCGCATAAACATCCGTTGCATGGTTTTTTAAGATCTAAACATACTTAAAGACATACAGATAAAGCGACTTTGTTTTAGACAATGATAATGTGTAGTAATATACATTTTATTTCATGTTAATTTTATTATGTTTTATATAAAATATGTAAATGTAACAGCGTTCCTTCCATACGTACACGGATTTAATCGCCAATCTCTGCTTAAATCCACTATTATCAGTTTAATACATTCAACACAATCAATTTAAAAATCCCTAGATTAAACCTTTAATTTTATCTTAAAAGTTTAATATAAATATTGGTTACGAGTAATGCAGACGAGCTAGTTGTACTCGACTATAATCATGAAGTTCTTGGTTGTTTTGTTGGCGGTGGCCTCCGTGGCTTACAGCAAGGTGGTGCCTGACAACCACTCCGCCTTTGGGTACTTGAAGAACTCTATAAAAGAAGCCGAGAGGATTCAGAAATTGGAAGAGGAGTACTTAAACCAGCAGTCCAGGATTATCGGTGGACAGCACGCCGCCCTTGGACAATACCCACACCAGGTACCTACATGATAATTCAACTTTTATATATTCAAATATATAATTCAAATTTTTATTCCTTTCCTTCCGATAATTCAATTTGAATTGGAATTGAAGTATTTCCAAGCTTGCTCAAAAACGTTCCTCAGGATTTATTGATTTGACAAATTTACGCATTTCGTTAAAACTTCGTAAGAATTTGCATATCTTTTTGCCTCGACCGGAAATGAAGAAAAGGTAATGTATGGATCGTCTGTTATGGCCAGAAATAGAGGCCACTGATCGTAATGCATTTTATTTGAAAAACAAGAAAAAAAATTACCAAAATCGGAATATTTTGTTTTGCCCATCAGTCGGTTTCTGATATCTTTCTTAACCTAATTTATGTATCGAACCACAGGCTGGTCTTCTGTTGGACATCGTCGGCCACCCACAAGGAAGGGGTGTGTGCGGTGCTTGCCTAGTCTCGACGAACAGACTGATCAGCGCTGCCCACTGCTGGTTCGACGGCCAGAACCAATCTTGGAGGGTCGAGGTCATCCTCGGATCCGTCACTCTCTTCACCGGTGGCACCAGAATATTCTCCACCACTTTCATCAATCACCCTAACTGGCTCCCTACCTTAGCCCGCAACGATGTTGGTGTGATTTACCTGCCCAACCAAGTCACAGTTTCAAGTAAGTTCAAATTATATTTTGGCATAGATTATAAAAATGGTGTTCTAGACTTTTAGAGCAACAAAGGAAGTTCGGAAGCCTGTGTTGCACAAATGCTAGACTGGCCGAACAGTGCCAAACTGCCAAAGTGCAGAAACTGTACCACTTTCATACACATAGGTAATTATGTACATCTGAATTCGTCAGAAAGGCGGATTTTAAATTTAGTGATTTTGGTATCATCAACGAATTGTACTAAATACACATTGTATCTAGATCCGTATTGCCTTCCTAGTGTCATTGGTAACATTTACTATTTCCATTTTCTATTTTAATAAAATCCAATAAGTAATAGTACAAACGCATGATAATCACAACAAAAAAATTAAGTTTTCTTACTTTCCTACAATTTTATCCCTGAATATGTCGAAACTGTGTTAGACTATCGCAAGAATATTTAACTGAAAGATTACTGTGTGCTATTGATTATACGCAGGTAATTCGAAAATAATTAAATTCTGGTTCCAGACACTATCCGACCGATCGCCCTCCCCACTGGCAGCCTGGCGAGCGAGTCGTTCCAGGGTGCTACAGCAATTGCTTCAGGCTTTGGACTGACTTCGAATGGTATTTATTATTTTGAAATTGTATTTTATGTTAAAGGGTTCAGTAGCCAAACAGCCAAAAACAGAACCCTTATGGATTCGTCTTGTCTGTATGTCTGTCCGTCCATATGCCACAGCCAATTTTTTCCCAAACTATATCGAAGACCTATATATTAGAGTCTCAATGCCGTCCCAAAGGTTGGAAGCGGACCGGGAGCACTAGCCCGAATGCTGGGGGCTTTTTTTTCCTAACTGACTATAGATGATGGCCGCAGATGGCCTTTTCATCTACACCGGGCTTGCGGGGGAGCGCAAGGCTCTCACCCCTAAATGCTGGCGGCTAGGTGTGGAGTGCGCTTATAAAGCCGGTCGGGCGAGGTAGGGGAGCGTGGTGGGGACCGATGACGTGCTGCGGCGCTCGGTGGCCACCCGTGATGAATCAGTCGGTCCGGTGCGCGCGTTTTTCGGTAGGGATTTTGTTTACAGGTGTCTAATATCATTGTTTTCTAAACTGAATAGTTTGCGCGAGAGACACTTCCAAAGTGGAAAATTGTGAGCTTCCCCCCTACAAACTACCCTGTAACTTTTAAAATAATGAAAAAAATAAACTAAAGCTAATACATGATGTACGTTACTATGCACATTTCCACCGAAAATTGGATTGAACGAGATCTAGTAAGTATTTTTTTTATTACGGCATATATCGTCAACCGCAATTTACCTTTTTATTCAATTAACTCCAATATAAACTTTTATATTATGTTTGTTGAGGTGAAGTTTTTTGGCGAGGTAAATCAAAGCTGATACCCAAATCTTAATTAATTTTAAATTAAGATATATATACTTTTTAATAACTTGAATATCAATTTTCAGCTTTCTAACATTTTAGGAAGGACCCAGTTTTGATGATCATAAGTACTCACTTACTCACTCGAGTGAGTGACAAAATCTGGGGTTTTAAGACATCAATAAAAACTACATTATAAGAGCTATGCAATTGAAACTATACATTTTTAAGAAGCTCCCTATGGACCTCATTTACTGTGAACTTGATACATCTGATATAGTCCAAACCCAAGTTATGAGGGTTCTAACATTTGGTAACTAACTACATTTTCCTTCGCACTTTCCAGCTGGCGTTATCTCCCCGAACCAGGTATTGAGCCGCGTCACCTTAAGAGTGCTAGCCAACAGCGTGTGCCGCTTCAGCTTCCCTCTGATCCTGCAGAACAGCAACATCTGCACCAGCGGCGTTGGCACCGTCGGTGCTTGCCGCGGTGACTCTGGCGGTCCCCTCATCGTCAACAGGGACAACGGACCAGTCTTGGTAATAATACAGTCATACACTTTCATTCCAAACAGCTATAGTCTTTATGGAAAAAAACGACTCGCGGACTAAATCGAAACCATAAGAACATTAAATAAATTGCAGAAAAAATATACTTCAGTTCTAACTGCTGTGTACGATCTCGTGTGAACAAGATGAAACGAGCCATTTTTTCGTGTAAATTGGGTGACTCAATTCATTAGCTTAAGTTTCATCAGAGGTTCCTAAGCGACCACCGTCAAATGATGAGGAATGATTTTGAGGTGCACATATACTTTGATGCATCGTGTCGCTGTCTGAGTGGCTATAGCGACGTATGTGGGTCTGCCCCACGCCTTTCATCGCTTAAGTGGTGGCGTTATGTAAATATAGATAGACTATAAGGGTCAAAGCCCTGCCCTACTTCAAATCGGTAAATAAAATCTATTGTTAGACACTACTTAGATGCAAAAATAAAATTTCCCTATCCTACGGTCGATATATTACTCATAAATTATGCACGATTATCAGATCTTCCGTTTCACTGTAATCCATTTGTAGAAGCTAGTAGTCATCCTTGGGTGTGACGAAATTATTCATGTGTCTCATGCAATCACTCTTCGAGACCTAGAAAATTTGGCTGAATACTTTGACTTCATAATGCTTATTTAAGTTGGGAGTGAGTTACGCGGTACCTCAACGTACAAAAATCATGTTATCTCGAAAAATAAAATTACAAGGCAAACTATCACGTTGAAAAAGGCTTTATCAAACGGTTGTCTAAACATATAAAATATATTTGGATATGTAAAAATCGAATTCAACCAATGAACTACTTGATTTATTTGTTCCACAGATTGGTATAGTGTCGTTCGGCAGCGCCAGTGCCGGCTGCGAAGGCGGTGCGCCCTCCGTGTACGCAAGAGTCACATCATTCCTTAACTTCTTCAACCAACACTTGTAATATGGATAATAAATTATTAAAATTATGTTTTTTTAATCGTGGGAAATACACTGATCCGTCCAAGTTTACTCGCTTTCCTCGCATGGGTCCAATCACACCTGAGAGCAGAAGATTCGCTCCCACAACCAAGCAAATATTTTTAAACATGGTGTGACATGACGTAAATTACTTCAAATCCCAGTATTCTTAGTCACATTGAAATTTTTTTCGTTAAAAGAAATCATTTGTTAATTACAATAAAAATCAAAAATGTAAAATTTCAAGTTGAATTTGGTATTGTTTCTTATATTTTATGATATAAATAAAGTAAGTAGAGAGGGGCAGCTTTGAACAGGGGCAGTTTTGAACTAATGAATATACACATCACTATTTTAGGCTACACTGGTAGAAATCGTAATTTATATTAGGAACACTGATGCGCATATAGCTGTCACATCTCATTTTTAAAATTTGACAGTAAGTTACCCTATAGTAAAATAATGATATCAAAGAAAAATTTGCTCTTAAGTTTTATTGTTTTTTTGTTAAATTGATCTCAAATGACACAGTTCATTTAAAATTTTGTTTATAAATTATTTAAAAAATACATGTTGGAAAATATTCCGTTTTATTTCATTTTAAACTACTGATTCAAAACTGCCCCGTAGTCGGGGCAGCTTTGAACATTTAAACGCCTGTACAAACATGAAAATATCTAATTAGGAGTTCATGAACAATTATGAAGGACATGATTATTTCGTTGACTGATAACCATGACCGCTATTTAGGAAGAAATAAATAATTAAATCAGACAGATTTAGAAATTATATGATAAAGTATGAAAATTGATCAAAGCTTTCCCTTTCACCTAAAACAAACTCAGTTATGAAAATGTCTAAAGATAGTTATTCGTCATCGCTCATTGGAAGAGCAAGCATATTTAATTAAAAGCACATTCCAATATCCAACATTTTTTCACAGTACCATTTGCCGGCGCATTAATTGGTTTATAAAAAAAGTGTAAATTCCCGAACTTCGAATAGCATACTGTCAACTACGGAATGTCATACATACAAACGTAGCGCTGTAGGTACCTACCAAATAAGTCATCTAAAAATTTAGCCTAGGGTAGGGGTGAGGTGAATCTTACGTTACAGTTAAATAAAAGCAACATGTCCATAATTTATATTAACTGTCCAGAAATAACCATTATATTTTTTCTCATAGATCTCGTCGTTGAATCGAATTGACGACCTACGAAACCGACAGGTGACCGGGCCAGACTTTGGTGTCTCTGTAGAAAACGAACTTTTCTATATTGTCTCGGGGGTAGGTGTTCATAGCACAGAACCCGAGCAATGTATGTGATATGGTCCAATATGTTTTGTTAATTTTTTGTTTATTTATAATTTACTCATTCAGAGTAATTATCAATGATACTTTGCAATATTCAAATAAAATAAATAAATGTGCCAGACAATCACACAAGTCACTTGGTCTCAAACTAAGGTTTTCCCTTGTACTATGAGCACCAGACGACGGGTACTAACTGGGGGCGTCATCCCAGCACACACAGAGCCAACTCAATTTAGAAAAGTTCGTTTTCCAAATTGACGCGACCGGGAATCGAACCCGGGACCTTCCACGCTTTGGCCGCCTACCTTAGCCACTGCGCCACCGAGGTCGTCAAAATGACAACCTAAATGTCTAGGTAGAACATTGTCCGAAGGGCAATCGTAACCTTTTTCATGTACTCAGACTGAAGTCACTACTTTGTATTGAATTTATTGGATGAGAAAGAGGTTCCAATGGCCTCCCGCAAGTACGTCCATGCACAAAACAGTCAAATAAAAGGTTGTTATTTATGCAGGAACATATATTTTGAAGTGACTGGAACAGAAGTCACCGATACTCAAGCTTACCTCCAGGCTTCCCTAAACGCGCCAGCTCGTGTCAGCTAGCCGATGGCGGTGAGATGCCAGCGACGGACGACTCATTGTTCTAGTGACATGACGCGCAAGCTAAAGCCGTGTGTGGACCACGTAAAGGGATTTTAGTTAGCACAAACACTAAGCTGCAATGCAGACTCTAATTTGCAATGCAGATAGAATTATCAATACGTTTCGAGGAAGGCGATTTGTTAACTCAACAATATTGTAACTGTGAATTTTGTATGCTAACTTTTTAGGTAAAGAGTCAGTGGTGTACCTAATATGAATCTGAACTATTAATTCACTATTATGTCAACAGTATAACAGCTTGATTTGATTTGTAATAAAATGTATACCTATAAGTGGTCTTACAATGCTCGAAAGCACATGGTCGAACGTCCTTTATAATAATCCAATTAGTCTCGTTTGTTAGTGATTGCAAGGTTAGTAATTCTGTTTTACTTTGGTAAATAAATTTTAATACCTTCATCTTCTTCGGCTGTATTTCTCCTATCAGGAGTAATAACGCATATTATCAACATGAGTGCCTATTAGGTAATTACCCACACATTAGAAAACTAGAGTCGAAAATAAATACTTATACCTAAGTCCATTTTGTTACATTTTCAACTTTCAAAATGTACTTTGACGGTATACATTTTCATAATACCTATGAGTATGTCGTAGATTACGATCTGTTTATTTAGTAATCCCGATGGTATCAGTAGTGTTTGTGTCATAAGTAGTTTATCAATTGAAAGTCGCCATCAATTAACACATTAGCGATGACCATTACTATATAAAAGAACTGCGATTAGATTAGGTACGAATAATTTTGTTACAAAATTAAGACGTTTTGAATTATTAATCCATTGACCAGATGTCTAAGTTTTTTTATCAGCATTTTTTTCGTTTCTACAAATTTAGTCATAGGTTTAATCGAGGAATATATGGAGCTACTAAAGCTTAGCCTCAACTATCTATTATTATATAAATTTTTAAACAAAACCCTGTACTGAAAATGCAATTAAAGTGTCAAATTATTTCGATATAAGAACAGTCATTTTCTTTTGTGATTACAATGATGATGGTGACGATCAAACTGCTGTTAAAGAATTAAATCTAATACATTAATAAAAAAATATTACTCATCTGTAACCGAAACTGAAAGAAAATTAGTAACTACATACCTACTTATGAATATACTTTGTTGATAAGTGCACTTTACTGATATGCACTAACTACCGTTATAATATTTAGTATCTAATGAAAAACTGTATTTGAATTAGTCAGAACGCCTAGATAAGATGTGTGACTATTAAATACGAATACACACACATCGGTAAGTAGACACGAAAATCTACCCAATTTACCGACTTTACCTAACGCTTAAAGCACTTGGTATCTCGTGCAAGATACGCATTGAAATGCCTACATAAACGCCGAGATATGTGCCAATTAAAATATCCATCTGGCGCAGTGTATGCGTCGTGTCGTCAGCTAGCCGTCGGCTACGAGCAGTGACCATTGTTCCCGCGACATGACCGGCATGTGCATCGTAATATCTGCCATCCTAACAAATGGTTGTAAAAGGTTATTTAGATTTATAAGTTGGTTTAGTATTCAAATTAAAACAATACACATCGGACACAGAGGTCGAAAAAGGTGGTTTCGCAATGTTTGCGAATACTTCGTCGTTGATGATCCGATTTTGAAGCTTTTTTTTGTTGGGAAGGAAATATCTCGACGGTAGTAATTTGATAAGGAAACCAAGATCGAATGATGGCATCTCAAGAAAAGTCTTTTTTTTTAACTATACCTATCTTTGACTTTACTTGATCGATCATCCTTATCGACACCTTCACATAATGCCATGCGTTGCGTAATTATTGAAACAAAATAACTACCCAATTTGACATCCTCGCCCAGTTATCTTCCTGTGATCATAATCTAAAATTTATCAAGAACGAAGTGCATAAATACAGGGCTTACATGATGAAATTCGGTTGTACTCGACTGTCAATATGAAATTCTTGGTTGTCTTGTTGGCGGTGGCCTCCGTGGCTTACAGCAAGGTGGTGCCTGACAACCACTCAGCCTTCGGATACTTGAAGAACTCCATTAAGGAGGCCGAGAGGATCCAGAAGCGAGAGGAAGAGGACCCTCAGTCGAGGATCATCGGCGGATTGCCCGCTGTCCTTGGACAGCACCCACACCAGGTACATCTTCACGTAAACTAAAAAAAATAACTTAAAACACGTACGTTTCTCAATAGTGTTAGTACACTGACGTTTTCACATTCTGCAATATTTAGGCCATTAACATTGCTATAACTTCCCTTATAGTTTAGGCACCAAAGACAAATAAGTATTTAGGAAGCAAATTACACCGAAATACATTTATTGGCAGCATCATCAAAAAAATATTTCTACGTGGCATCAGAAATGCACGGGCGAATGCGTAGCGGAATAAACAATTGAAGTTCGGTATTAAATCTTATGCCTTCGACATAAGGTCAGTGCAAAGCCTTTTTCTGACGTGCTTTTACAGTACTAACAAATCTTTATATTTTTAAATAAAATACTTTCGCGTTATTTCGTGATAAATAGTATCATTTAAATAAAGTATCCATACTCGTAGAATCACAATTTTCTGATTTTTTCTTCCATATTTATATTCAGTAGTTTTTGCGCGTAAAAGTTAAATAAACATACTTATAAACTTTACGCGTTTCTTATTTAGGAGGATTGAGGTAAGTGTAAGAGATGCGGCTTTATCACTTTTCCACACAGTTTCGTATCAGGTCACAGGTCAAGTCACGATTAAGTACTATTTGTTGTCTACATTTTAAAAACTAGCAGCCCGCGGCGGCTTACGGTTCAATCCCCATTTTTCCCACATTTTTCGAACCCAATGGTTGCAGAGCTAATGTTATATAGCCTAAAACCTTCCTCAAATTAAACCAGTAGTTCCTGAGTTTAACGTGTTCGGAGAAACAAACACACCCTTCAGCTTTATAATATTAGGAAAAGCTGTTTTGAATAATTGTCCATAGAGATCGAGTCTAAAAGTAACACGTAAGACACGTCGTCTAAGGCAAAGTGTAAGTTCTAATATACATTTGTACAAATCCAGGCTGGTCTAATAATCGATATCATCGGCATCACTGAAGGCAGAGGCATTTGCGGTGCTTCTCTGATTTCCACGAGCCGACTGGTCAGCGCTGCGCACTGCTGGTTCGACGGCCAGAACCAAGCGTGGAGGGTCGAGGTCATCCTCGGCACCATCCAACTGTTCATCGGCGGCACCAGACAACATACAAGCGTCTTCATCAATCACCCTAACTGGTTCCCTACGTTAGCCCGTAACGATATTGGAGTTATCTACTTGCCTAACCCTGTTGTTGTCTCAAGTAAGTGTAGCGGGCTAAGTAATTAATCATTTTAAAACTTTCTTCATGGATGCTACAACTTTTTATCATAGTATAGTACTTTTTATCACTGTTTTAATCTGACAGAATCAGAAGTATGTCAGACATGCTATTGTAGGTAATGTTTGTTTGAGTTTCAGTACAATCGAATACAATTTCTGTAAATGAAAAAAAATCTGTCAAAATAACTTGGGTTTTTTCATTGCTCAATTCAAACAAACTTTGAAAAATTTTATTAATAAAGTCGGGAATGTCGCATTAGTACGGTTAAAGTTATACCAACGCACTACAATGTCGAAATTACGTATATAAACTGACGTGCTTTGACTGTCCTTTTAAAGATTGTACGATCAAGAACACTATACACTTTGTACCTACTTTGCACCGCTCTAAGGCGTGCGCATAAAGACTAATATCGAACTGCAAGTGTTTATCTTGACGTGAGGTCGTCCGTACGACAAAAAGCAAGTCATTGTAAACACGTTCGATGTTAGTTAGAACTAAAGTATCTAGTGACGCTACGACGAAAGAGTACAACAAACTCCAAAGTGACATATAAAAACATACACACATACACAATCGCACATGCACACACACACTAAGGTTGAAAACCAGCGCAGGCAGTGAGTTTTGCTCCGTGTCTGCGTTAGCCACTTCCTTTATCTTCCTGTGTAGCGTAATATAGTTTAAGTAAAAATGTTGTATTCTAAGGAGAAAGACAATAAACAATTTTTATTTTTATATTATTTGTCTGTACAAGTTATTTTAATAGAAATCACTTGACTTCTCACAGACACCATCGCGCCTGTCGCCCTACCCTCCAGCGATTTGCTCAACGAGGACTTCGTAGGAGAGAATGTCGTTGCATCTGGTTTCGGATTGACATCAGATGGTTAGTACCCAAACTATGAATATACATCGAATTCAGATATTTGTTTATTGTTGATCAGGCACCTACTTATTTAAAATGCATGTAAAATAAAGTAATCGTGTCTAGATATTCAATTCCATTTTATTCCATTAAGATTTATATAACCTAAATTAAAACAGATGATATATTTAACTTCCTCATATATGATTTGCATGGGAAGATAATTTAAAAATCGCTAAGATTATGTTGTTTAAGTAAAACATACATTTCAATTAAGTATTCCATCTTCCTATTGAGAATGATATTTTCAAAATACGTTTGATTGAACTAGATACCAAGAAGTATCGAATTTAAAATAACATATTAGTAATATAGTTCACAGAGAGTTACCATCAAAAAATCTTAAGTAGGTAAAGCGCTATCGAACGCACTGCAAATTAATTATTTCCTTAATGTTTATTCCAGAGGGTAGCATAGGTCCGAACCAGTTCTTGAGCCACGTGCGCCTAAGAGTGATAGCCAACAGCGTGTGCCGCTTCGCCTTCCCCCTGATCCTGCAGGACAGCAACATCTGCACCAGCGGCATTGGAACAGTCGGCGCCTGCCGCGGTGACTCCGGTGGTCCCCTGGTCATCACCAAAGACAACCGTCCAGTTTTGGTAACATACCCAAAATTGATATGCACCATCATTCATTTCATAATTTTACTAGCGGCCCCCCGCGGCTTCGTATCCGTACTGTACCTGTTTTTTCCATATTTGCCTCTGATTCTTCGCTCCTATTGGGCGCAGTGTGATATTGATGGCCATATATGATCGGGTCTGGGTGTTGTGGTACCGTCGTTGTTTCTGATTTCTGTAACACAAGTGCTTTAGCTACTTACCATAGAATCAGAGCAATGTATGTGATGTTGTCCAATATTTATTATTATTATTTATTTATTTATATGGCCTAAACCCTTCCTTGATTAATGGACTACCACAAAAATAATATTTCAATTCGATCCGATAGTTCCTGAGATTAGCGCGTTCTAATAAACTCTTCAGCATTATAATATTATTATAATATTATATCTACTAATTTCTCTTATTAGCCAGAAAGTAAAAAAAAATAGACTTTTAAATGACATTCACTTGCACATCACATTTCTTTAACCACCAATTAAAACGGCCTATATTAAACAGCATTGGATTGATGTCAGTTTTCAATGTGAACTAAAATGTTTTCAATAATACTGATTCAGCCGTTATCTTAAACATCAAAGATAGTAGGAACATGTCAAGAAATCATGGATTAGTATGGAATATACACTTACGAAGACATAGGATTCTTGTAGATTTACTTTTGAAATAAAACACCATGGACCCATTTAAAACACACTCACGTCATGTATTTTTTGACAATCATAAAAAAAATCAAGAAAACGCAGTCAAAATAATGTCAGATTCTAAATATGAAAATAGTTTAAACCCTACTTTCACCACAATTACCAGTGGTTAATGCATCACAACATGTATTTTTCTTCACAGATTGGTGTCGTATCATTCGGCAACGCCCTGGGCGGGTGCGAAGGTGGTCTTCCGTCAGTGTACGCGAGAGTTACATCGTTCATTCCCTTCCTCAGACAACACCTCTAAGTAATAGGACTTACGATACGACTCACCACAGCATGTCATGTTATCTGCAATAAATTGTTTAAATCAATAATAACCTCGATGTTTCATTATTCTTTAGTCCTTTTTCCCTTAAGTTAAATTGTTTTTTTTTGTGTTCAGAAAATTAAATATTGACATATTGATTGGTTTAGTGTACGTAATCAATTGATCATAATCGATTTTTTATTTTTATAGTAGGTATTTTACGCCGTACTAGCGAACTTTAGAAAGAGTAAAATTTTATCTCCCCTTGCGGTGCGGGAATCGAACCAACGACCTTCACGTATCGCGCGTGCTGCTCTTCTAACTGAGCTAACCGCAAGATATCGTAGGCGATGAAATTTTTCTGCTGTATCAACCGTTAGCCTCCGGTAAGTGCCCTCTGCCGAATATGTTTAGAACTACATACTTATCGTTCGATACGTGAAGGTCGTGGGTTCGATTCCCGCACCGCAAGGGGAGATAAAATTTATCTGTTTCTAATATTCAAATCAAAAAACCATTTTAGCGGTGGGTTTGGCGTGTACGGTTTTTCAAAAATGTTAAAAAAACAGTTACTTGGGCATTCTTGAGCGCGTGAGATATTCATACTACGTATGCCCCAAGTGCCTCTGATAACAACGGTATACTAATCTGCCGGTTTGCGTGGTGGGGGTAGGCATTTAAAGTAGTCAAAAATGCAAAAAAAAAAGTTTTTTTGAAATACTCGAGCGCGTCAGATTTTTAAAGGGGAGGTTTATCTCGTTACCTAAAAGCATATTTTTTTCTTAATCTGACAAAAATGTTGGTGGGTTCTCCTAATCTGACCGAAAAAGGTTTTCTGGTTTCTTTTTTTTCTTTCTTTCTCCTTATAAATAAAACGGGGAATTTAAGAATGACAATAAAGCGATAGATACAACCAACGTTAATGTAGATGAAATGTAGTACGAATTGTATTATGTATTGTATAAAAAAATGAAATGATATACAAATTGTATTATAATTGTATTGTTATTATTCGCTTACGGTACGTCCAAAAAACATTTTCTGGATCAATAGGCTATTGAATAATATACATACATGAAACTGTACTTGTTAATAATACTTTTGAATACAGATACGCGTAACTTTTTCCGAGTCCATGAAAATTGACGAGAAACTTTAGAAAAAAAATGTTTTTTGAGATATAATAAAAGTCACATAATTTAATAATCGTTATTTCATATCAATTTTTTTAACACCCTCAGTTTTCGAGATATATTAAAAAAACCGGGAGTTTGAGTTTTTATGATGCTTTAAGTCAAAAAGTTTTAATTTAGGACAAAAATGTAAGAGACCTTTTTTGTGTAAAATAAAATTACCTTTATTGTTTATTTAAACGTTTTTTGTAAAATGTCTCGTTCGCGACTTATATGCCGCAACGCGAAAACTTTTTGACATTTTAACTGTTCAGAAGTATTTGGTCACTTTTTCTGCTCCGATATATTTGACGGCGACTGCCTCTGATGATCTGATGTCACCTGTATTTGAAAAAGTTTATCTTTAACGGTTTTCAATTGTCAATTTTAGTAGAACTATGGCCTAAATCAGCGGTAAAAAGTTGTTATAACATGTAAGCTCCGAGATAGTAGGTAACTAGAAACTGTTTCAAATTAAGAATAATTTTATAGAGTTTTTCCTAAGGTTAGCGATATAAATTTACTTAGATCCTTTTAAAGCCCTATTGATATTTCTTGTACTAATTGAAATTAAAATGTTTGAAAATCCCTATACCAATTCTGATAATATGGAAGCGGGCTAAAGATTGGCACGTATTTTTGCATTTTCCATATAACCAAGAAATAACGGCGATACAAAGAATTGCATTCTCGCATGACGTCATTAGTGGGTATATTTTTTAACCATTAGGTACGTAACGAGCTCCCACCCCGCAACTTGGCATCGTTTTACCTGAGATATTTATATCAATTTGGCAAATTAAAAAATATGTGTCTAATATTTTTCTAATAACAATTTAACGCATAAAAACAATCTTGTATTTACACCTAGACCAATTCCCTATTGGGACCGCGAAAATCGATCAGTGTCCCCCGATAACCAACCATTGGTCGAATCGAAAAAATAGGGAAGTTTGACTCTATCTTAATAAGCCAAAATATAACGTTATCAAGCAAACTGCTGCCGAATTTAGGAAATAGGATTAACATACGCAAAAAAAATTTAAACGTTCTAACAACACGCTACGTCACGGGATAGACAATAATATTTTCTAACTACGAAAACCTATTCGGTTTTTATAAATTTAACCTCAAATAAGCCTAATTGGACACTTTTAGACTTATATGAAATTAACAGATCCGTATTATTATAGTTTTACTACTTTTGTTGGTCAGGCCACACCTTAGCTCCGTAAATATTAGTACTTTTTGGATGACTAGCCATAAGACTGTGATATACCAAACATGCAATGTTAGTACGTCGATTCGCGTAGACATTTTTTACTAAATGAATAGGCATCGAATTACACAAAGACGAAGTTTCAAGCAGCTACTAATTAAAGCATTATACAAGTCAAAATATTGGTGTTTTAGAAGATAAAAATAAACCTTATCAAGTTAATGTGCTGTGGCTATCTACTAGGAACTATAATCCAAAACTTATCGAAAACGAAGAGCATAAATACTGTGTAGATGTGGTGCAGACAGGCTAGTCGTTACAGATCGTCAACATGAAATTCTTGGTTGTTTTGTTGGCGTTGGCCTCCGTGGCTTACAGCGAGGTGTTGCCTGACAACAACACCGCCTTTGGGTACTTAAAGAACTCCATTAAGGATGCCGAGAGGATCCAGAAGCTAGAAGAAGCCCAGTCCAGAATCATCGGCGGAGTGCCCGCTGCCCTTGGACAGCACCCACACCAGGTATGCCCGACGTCATATCGAGACAATTCTCATTAGGAACAATTTGACCCTTTTAATAAATGAGACGTTAAGAACTTTAGAACTATGAGGATTAAAACCACAGATCTTTATTTAAAAAAGCTTAGACAGAAAACGATTAATTCAGCGATTTTAAATGTTAGATATATCAAGCTTTCTCTAATACTGCTATGAGTAAGTACAAAGGCTTTTGGATTTGTATTTTAAGTACCATGATCTTTTTTTGGGTTTTCCAGAGCCGCCCACTAATACTCTTATTCCCCAAATGGTGGCGCTATAGGGTAGCCACTTACCTACCTACCTACCTACTGAACCTAACCTGTTAGTTGTAAAACATCAAACGCTCTACTTTTATAAAACAATCTCCTCCACTCGAGTACTCTTCACTATTATAAACTTTTCTAATTCAGGCCGGTCTCATCATCGACATTGTTGGCGTGACTCAAGGAAGGGGAGTGTGCGGCGCTTCCCTAGTTTCCACGTCCAGGCTGATCAGTGCTGCCCACTGTTGGTTCGACGGCCAGAACCAGGGCTGGAGGGTCGAGGTCGTCCTCGGCTCCGTCACTCTCTTCACCGGTGGCCAGAGACAACACACCAGTGTTTTCATCAACCACCCTAACTGGTTTCCTTCCTTGGTCCGCAACGACGTTGGTGTCATTTACTTGCCTACTCCTGTCACAGTCTCAAGTAAGTCAAGAATTCAGAGCACTTCCACTTAGTTATTGAATTATAATATGGTCTAAGTTCTTAGCTTAACTAAAATCTTGTACAATCCAAGCAGGATTAGTAGGAACTAATCCTTCTCATAAACACGAACGTTGTTTTAATGAATGGCTGTATGTTATTAATTCGTGCGAAAACTACGAAATGATTGTTCACAGACAACATCGCGCCAGTCGCCCTACCCACCGGAAGCTTGCTTACTGAGAACTTTGATGGTCAAACTGTGGTTGCATCTGGCTTCGGACTGACTTCAGATGGTAATTACTCGTATCTATTTTATTAGACGTATCTTACTACCAATTGTGATATCACTTTAATGAAACGCAAGCATCGCTTCGTAACATCCGGGAAAGATGTTCTGAAAATAGAAAATTTGGAATGAATTCTAGTTCTACTCCCTAAATAGATCACGCAAGTAGGTAGGTTTTTACATACCTATGTTCCTAAGAATTTTGCGTTCCATTTTAAACATTTGAAACGAGTTAACAGAATAAAAGGCGACCACATTTTTAGTTGTTAGGGTAGGTAATTAAAATTACAATAGACATACCTTCTAAAATTATATTTGATTTAGCCGATTGGAATAAACTGTCGTTAGACGCCTAAAATATTTACTTATTATTTATTTGTATTTTTAATTAAAAAATAAATAATCGTGTCTAATGTTGAATGGATAATGGTTCGGAACCCTTCGTGCGCGAATCCGACTCGCACTTGGCTGGGTTTTTTTAATAAGTAAAAGTATGTACATACTTATGTGTCTGCCAAAGTAGAGAAAAAACCTTGAGTGCTTAAAACAAAAAAGTTTACAAAAAAATAATTTTGAAAGTTATAAGTTTTGTTAATTTACGTTAGTTCATTTTGAATGCTTAAGTATTTAAAAAAGATACGTTTGCGTATAACTTTGGCAGTTTTTGTTTACCTACTACAATTATTAAACACAATGTTCGAAGCTATACGAATTTATGCTTTGCTTACCTTTATTATTCCTTGAGAACCGATTACTACACAAATATCTACCTACATTTTCCTAAATTGTACT
Organism: Glyphodes pyloalis; assembly: GCA_037074685.1. Taxonomy (NCBI): domain Eukaryota; kingdom Metazoa; phylum Arthropoda; class Insecta; order Lepidoptera; family Crambidae; genus Glyphodes; species Glyphodes pyloalis. The sequence continues at coordinate 14,443,093 of JAYKKO010000013.1, forward strand.
ATAACCAATCTGTAAAACCTATTTCTGTAAAGTTTTGTGCAATAAAGTATATCTATCTATCTATCTATCTACATTTTGTACCTAGATGTGTATTATAGATCACATTTCACCCTAGCGAAGTCGGGTTCTCATCTAGTATTTACGAAATACAATTGTATAAACTTTACATGCATTTTTCACGCGCAAACTACTGAATTGATTTGAACGAAGTTTGGTAGTTTTACAGATTCAATTCATCACTTTGGGTAGGTACTTTGTCCCATTTAACGTAAACGAAGTCACGGGAAACCGCAAGTACCTAAATATAATATTGTTTCAAAAGACTAGTATTTTTTACATTCGTTTATTGTTTATTAAATTTAGTAAGACTCAAGTGATCTAACGGCGCCTTTTCATCGGAAACATTTGTCACCAACACGTACCTACCTCCCTATTAACAACACAAAACTTGGCAAGTTTTGTTCCGGGAAGTTTAGGGTTTATATAAATACATCTGACCAATACGTGTTGAGTTGACTACAGTAGGTAGAGCAATTCCAATGTTATAATAAATTTAATGATTCCAGATGGCAGCATCGCCGCCAACCAGTTCTTGAGCCACGTGAGCCTGAGAGTGGTAGCTAACAGCGTGTGCCGCTTCGCCTTCCCCCTGATCCTGCAGGAGAGCAACATCTGCACCAGCGGTATCGGATCAGTCGGCGCCTGCCGCGGTGACTCCGGTGGTCCCCTGGTCATCACCAGAGACAACCGCCAAGTTTTGGTAAGTTATTTAAGAATTCCTAACTATGAGAAATGCGTAACGAATGTTTTTACAGAATCACATAAGTCCTTTCCATGATCACCTTCATGTATTTTGTTGTTTTTTGAAAAATCAATAAGCCTCATTATTTTGAGTATAGTTAGGGTTGAAATAAGAAATGCGTGTTTGAAAATACAACCAGATCTGTTACACTAAGGCATTCGCCTGTGGCGTGCGCATGATTTTTAAAAGTTTAAAAAGAAATAACCGACACTAGTTTCATAAACATTTTTTCCTTAGCCCCACCTTGTGTCTGTAGCCTTACTTTTTTTGTTTTTTTTTTGCCAATATTCCCGCCCCCTTAATTTTGTTGCCTTAGCTTAGCTTTTTCAGCTTCTATAATAAATTTGTCTGCAATGCTATAGAATTTGAGATTTCTTATCTTATATTTGGCATTTAAAAATATTTTCTTTTCTTCACAGGTTGGTGTCGTATCCTTCGGTAATGGTCTCTCAGGCTGCGAAGGAGGTCTGCCCTCTGTGTACGCGAGAGTTACATCTTTCATTAGCTTCTTCCAACAACACCTTTAAAATCAATAACGAGCTCACAGCGTGAAACATTCTTCACTATATTATGGTCATGTTCTCAACAATAAATGATTTGAATGGTACATAAACCACCTGATTCGATTATTTTTCTTACCCCTCAATAATTTACATTTCGTTTATACATAGTCAACGGTTCATAACTTACTGATATAATGTACCTACTTACCCGATTGTATTAGTAGATTACTATTTTGATTTAACTCGCTTGAGGTGAAAACTATCGATTTGGCCAAACTGAACTCGTTTCAGTGCTATTAAGTTTGTGAACTAAAGGGCTGAGGAAAGGTTAGGGGTGAGAGCCTTCCACTCCCCGCAAGCTCGGCGAAGATGAAAAGGGCCATCTGCGGCCAACATCAATAGTGAGTTAGGAATAAATAAATAAGCTGGACAAAGGTGTGGAAGACTGTATGGCTTACATACGCTAACGTTAAATCGGTGCCGTCCTAGTAGTACCTACGGCCAAAAGCACGTCAGACTATACTAAGGACTTTGCATCACCCTTATGTCCTGCGCATAAGGACTAATATCGATCACACTATCAAGTGTTTACCTTGACGTGCTGTTGTCCGTAGGTACGTACGCGTATCTCACTTTTTTACTTACAAGTAACTTAACGTATGTCTCAAGTGTCCCAATTTAAAATAAACAACGACGAGCACGGGTTTCTAAAGGAAATAGTATTTTGTTATAATAGGTATGTAAGGGGATATAATAGCGATAATATCAGAAGAACATTTATAGGTGAAAAAAGCGGGGAGTCTAGAGAATTCTTGAAAAATGGAAGTAGAAGATCTAAATGTAACTCATCACACGACGATTGGCCCCATTTTTTGTAATATAACAAAAAGGAGTTAGAAGTTCCTGATAGAATGTTTAAAAAAAGGCAATTCAATATTCAAAAAAAGTTGGTGATATTATAATCTGGTTCTTTTTTTATTATTAGCAATTTTTTTGTAATTCCTACTTTACCCTTTTTTTGACATCCTAAAATTTCATAACATATTATACATTCATACATCACGATACACATTTCATTCAGAACTATTCAGTAACTTATAGTAAAATTAAGTATCAGCCTATTAATATCCCACTACAGGCCAAAGGCCTCATATAGTTGTAATCAATTCACCGTAACAACAATGGGTGATCTTAGTCACCACGTTGGGCAAATGCAGATTGGTGATCACAAACGCGAGCTATATTTGAAAAATCCTAAATATACTTTGCTCTACCAGGGAATCGAACACAGTATCTGACCGGATCCCTAGGTCTCCTTACACCGCTTGAGTATCAGGGTTTTTTAAACAAATCTAAAGAAAATAAAAACTGAGAGAGGCTGTGTCGAGCTGGAACAACAGAATAAGGTATTTCTGAGACGGATGCCAGGGCATTCAGGAAACATCGGAATCGAGAATACCAAAGCCGCAAAGCCAACAGATTGGTCCATAGCCCTGTTGCGGATTGCCAAGAACCAGACTATGCAGCTACTTAAAGAAATTACAATGAGTCGAAAAATTTACTGAATGGATCGAAGAACTGTAACATCTTAGCTTACCTAGGACCAGTGCGGTGGTTTGAGCACTATCCGGGCTCTGCAAACTAAGATGACATCAATTTCACATGCAACTGAGTGACACTGAGGTACGCATTCTCCTATGTGACTGTGGGCTTTGATCGATAAACGAAGCATCCACCTGGGACGACACATAGCCCAACCGGAGGAAATAAAAACTCTGAAAGCCAGTCAGATACTAGACTTTCTGGAATCAACCCGGATAAATGAGTTACTTTAAATTGACGAGTCACGATAGATCTGATAGGTCCTAGAGACCACAGTTCTTTGATCGACCTCATCGGCATCACCCACGGAAGAGGTGTTTGCGGCGCTCTCTGATATCCCCGAACAGGCTGATCAGTGCTGCCCACTGTTGGTTCGACGGCCAGCACCAGGTATGGAGGGTCGAGGTCATTCTCGGCTCCGTCATTCTCTTTACTGGTGGCCAGAGGCAATACACCAGCGTTTTCATCAACCACCCTAATTGGTTACCATCCTTGGCTCGCAACGACGTTGGTGTCATTTACTTGTCCAACCCTGCCCCATTGTCGAGTAAGTTTATCACTTAGCACAATTTATTGATTATTTTCGACTACATTATTCTTATTTAAAGTAAGTTTTATATTTGTCTTATTCAGGGTTGTTTTTAGCTCTCTAAATGTCTTAGCCGCGTTTTTTACCGAAATCTACAAATTAAAAGTTTTCTTAAATTATCAGATCATTGAAATTGAGATTCAGCCATTTATTTTTATCTTCTGAAGATAAATTGGTATGTTGTTTCAACTCGACCGACTTTTTACAGACCACATCGCGCCTATTGCCCTGCCCTTTGGCGATTTGCTGACTGAAACCTTCACAGACGCGACGGTCATTGCATCTGGATTCGGACTGACTTTTCAAGGTATTTTTTTTGTTATTCCACTAATTCAAATAGGGTACCTACTTTCAAAATAAAGTACAGAAAAATCCACAAAACGCAGAATAACATACTGGTATTTCGTCTTTAAGCATGAACCTTTTCCTAAATAGCTACATGTTCGAAAATATGACGTTTCAATACTGAACGAGAACGAACGATGTCCAAAAGTACAACGTCAGACTACATATTTTGGACTTTGTACTGTCTTTGTGTTGTAGACATAAAATATAATAATATTCACCTGCAATTGTTAACTGTCATGTACTTTTGAGAGTATAGTTAAAAAATAGTAAATTCAACCATAATAAAAAAAGAAACGAATTAACTCTACGTCAATAGGGGAGCGGACTGGATCAAAAATATTAAACTGTTTGTATTTCGTCAAATAGTTATTAAAAACATATAAAACACGTAGTTTTTGATTCGCTAAATTAATAAAACAATTCTTAGATAAAACGATGTCAAGTTTCGTGGGGGTGCTCGTTACGCCACTGGTAAATTTACCCACTGATGACGTCATGCGACAATCAAGTTCAATATATCGCTATCATTTGTTGATAAGGTGGAAAATGCAAAAATACGTGTCCCATATTTATGGAAAACTAGCGGTCCCAGCGAACTTCGTTTCGCCTTAGAGGATTTTCCCGCTTTTCTGTTGAAATTTTTCATGAATTTTCTTTGCTATAAACCTCACGGAGCCCGAGACCTTTCCAACGAATGCAAAACGTGGAAATCGGTTCATGCGTTCTGGAGTAATAGCGTCAGGAAGGAAAACCCGACTTATTTTTATATAGTAGATTTAACGGACGGAAAACAAAATTTTAATCCTATTCCCTATTTGATCCAGTTTAAAATTATGTGTAAAATGACAGTGATATAATTTTTCTAACGCAAAATGTAGCTAGGTTAAATATAATATTTTTTAATTCTAGATGGCAGCATTTCTCCTATCCAGTTCTTGAGCCACGTTAGCCTTTGAGTAGTCACAAACAACGGGTGCCGTTTCGCGTTCCCGCTGTTACTCCAGGGCAGCAACATCTGCACCAGCGGCATTGGAACCGCCGGCGCCTGCCGCGGTGACTCCGGTGGTCCCCTGGTCATCAACAGTGACAATCGCCCAGTTCTGGTTAGTTGCTATAATTTTCATATTTTTTTTTTCTTTTTATTATTAAAGACTTTTGTCTTTTCATAGACATGTCAGTCCTATTGTAACTTAAATAAATAGACACAAAATTTATTTTATACTTTAAAACCTTCTAATAGACAACGAAACTTATAAGTAAAAAGATTCTTCGGCCTGTAGACTCCGTTGTAGAGTACCTTCTGGCCATTTAATGAGCACGCCGACATAATATAGGTACAATACTTGAAAAGAGTGAACTAATTTTATAGCGATGCATATTTTTTACGAATTTGAACCAAAAACTAAAAAGTGCTCGTACACACTAAATGAAAAGAAGCATAATTAAATAAAATAATGATAAACTTAATCAATAAGTAGGTAATTATAGAATAACGAAGTCAAATCATTTATCAATGTAAATGAAATCTCAGGCACGTGTTTTACTCATTAATAGTAGTTGCATAAGAATCGAATTTGGAGCGGTGATTTCCAAAAAGATTACGCTATTGCGATGTTAAATTAAATTATGATGTTAGAGAAACTACCTGTGCCCGCGACTTCGTTTGCGTGCACTTCACGTTTTTTCCATATTTTTTTTTATATTGCACTTCATGATTGATCTCATCCCACCTGATGTTAAGTGATAATGAGGTCCTAGCTTAAAGGCGACAAGTATAGCATAATAAATCTGTTACTGGACGGAACTATAAGGGTTCCTAGTTGACTACGGAACCCTAAAAAGGCACCGGCAAAATATGATTAGGTATACGGTTTCGCTCTACTTTATGGACCTTTTGTGCAATATGGACGTAATAGCTTTATTGTTTTTAACTGTTGTCCCTACAACACTAACTTTTTTATTATGCATGCAACTGGATCAAGCAATATTCCCTTTATTATAATTGAAGGGTCGTTACATCTCGAAAAAAGGAGTGCATAGCGTGCACATCCTGCGCCGCTGTGGATACACAGCTTAACAGTTATATAAATTAAGTAGATGTAATATCGATAGATTTAACTTTGAAATTTGTAATAGTATATTGTCAAAAGTAAGTCAGAGTAGGCACTTTGTACTTTCAATAGCCAATATCACGTTGGCATAAGCAGTAATAAGTGGAATCGGCTTTAAGTAAGAATTTATCAAGATAAACTCGTGCGATTTATTCAAAACATAATACCTAGTGTAAGGGTATATTTTTAATGTAACTATTAACTATTATTTATTGCCTGTAATGCTGTAGATTGTAATCACTCATAATTATTTGACAGCACAAAACTTTAATTGATTGTCTATTATTAGTTTCCGAACGTACAGAAAATAGTTTTTGACATAGAGGGCGCTAGGCGCGAGGATAAAAAGGATTGTTTTCTAAAGTTGAGCGGCCAAGACTGAAAATATTTGAATGCGAAATTAGGTTTTTATGACAGCGAAGAGTTTGTCAACTTAAATAACGCAAAGTAAAGGAAATACGGAGCTATTATTCGCTGTTAATGGATAAAATCAGGTTGTATTAACGTTTTTATTAGTTTTGCACCAACTGTGAAATGGCGGTAACTGTGACAATGTGCGTGATTAGAGGCAACTCATTAAAATATTTCTCTGTACTTAAGTTCTTTTAATCAATATCCGCGTAGTTTAGAACCTGATTATACTAGTGAGTTTCAATAACACTAGTCTACTTGAGTGGGCACATCAAGAGAAAAGCACGCCAGACTGACTCTTTGGACTTTGAATCGCCCCTATGTCGTGGGCATAAGATCTAATATAGAACTGCAAGTGTTTACCTTGACGTGTAGTCGACCGTACTTATTTTATAGCAGATGTACCTATGTATATCATTTTTAAAGGTTTTTTTATAGATAGGTACAACATAACAGCACTTCTAAATTTAAGTTTCGACCAACTAGGTACCTAAATCTGTACAATAATTCAATAGACTTAATTGAGCTTTTGATTGAATAGTAACTTACACACCAGTACTCAAAAAGTAATAGCTAAAAATAATAACCTTTATATAGGACCTCATTACCACTTAACATCAGGTGGGATGAGGTCAATCTTGAAGTGCTATATAAAAAAAAAAGTATCAAATTAACATTGCTAGGTAAGTACCTATACTTATATGTCACTGAAAAAGAACCTAGAGAGGGACATTATTTAGAGAGCGCAAATGGGGGCAATCAAATAACTATAAAACTGCTCGTATCATCTGTACGCTGATGATCTACAACTTTATACCAGTGCAAAGGTGGGTGAGTTAACTTCGGCCATCTGCAAGTTGAACGCTAATCTGGATCGCATTCGTAGCTGGTCTCATGATTTTGGTGTTTCTGTTAACCCTGCTAAGTGTCAGGCTATTATCGTTGGCAGCTCCAGACTACTGGCCAGACTTCACGTGCCCGACCTAGAAACAATAAAATTTGATGGAACAATCATCCCTTACTGTGAGTCCGTGAAAAATCTTGGACTTCATTTAGACTCCACTCTAAGCGTCTGTTCATGTCACTGAGGTTAGTCGCAAGGTGGTGGCTTGTCTGAGGAGCCTCTATCGCTTTAAATTCTTTCTACCTTTCACTACTAAGCTTATGCTTGTGTACACTCTAATCTTACCCATCATCGACTACGCAGACGCATGTTATCCTGATCTCTCTGAAACCCTAATGAAAAAACTTGATCGTCTTCAAAATAACTGCATCAGATTTGTCTTTGGGCTCCGTAAGTATGATCACATTTCTAATTTTCGCAACCAACTTAAATGGCTTCCGTTACGTCAACGTAGAAATACCAGGATACTCTGCCTGCTCTTCAATATTCTTCACAATCCATTGTCCCCATCCTATCTAACAAAACAATTTCAATATCTCTGTCAATCTCATGACCGATCTCTTCGCTCCTCAGACAACCTAAGCTTAAACATTCCTCGACATCAAAGTGACTTACTTCTTCTCTAAGTCTTTCACTGTGCAAGCCGCTCGGCTTTGGAACGCTCTGCCCGCTGATATCCGACAATCCCTGACTAAGGGAATTTTTAAAAATAAAGTTCGTGAATACTTCTTCTCTCTCGCTAACAAGTAGGTAATGATAGTCATGAATTTGTCAATTGCTGAACCAATTTATTTATCTTCTGAATTTATAGTTATGTAGATATTTGTTTTTATCTATAAATTATTAATATTATGTAAATCTAAGTATACCTTCATATTTTATATATTATATTCTAATTAATTTATAAAGTATGTGTATTATTATCGTATATTTAAAAGATACCGTAATGTTATTTTTAATGCTTAATTTATTGTTGTTTAAAATGATTTCTTTTTTTTTCTCCCATGTTACCGCACCCATATACAAACTATCTGCATGACCCAAGGGTTGACTGGTAGAGAATGTCCCTAGCATTAAGTCCACCTGTTGTACCTATTTGTGCAATAAAGTTTTTAAATAAATAAATAAAATAAAAGGACACCAAATAACAATATAAAATTGTTTAATGTTACTTACATTAACGTAACTTAATATTGTCATTATAGATTACATTAGTAACACTTATAAGTCGTCTACACAAACATTAAGTAAGTCTACCACTACACCGGTTCAGATCCTATAACTTGTACTTATCAAGACGATCCCGGTAGCTAAACTGACTGTAACAGAGAGACTGGCCCGATTAAGATTTTCAGATTTGGGTAGGTAGGTACCAAATAAAATACGTCCTCAGAATATGGTTGTGGCGGCTCAGTTGAACTATAAATAATAATTGACTTTTATTGCCTAAAGGTAAGAGAGGTAGGGCATAGCGATTTATCGCTTGAACTGCAGCAGCCCAACTGGTGAAATACCTCCACCTTACAGAAGACCGCAGCCAAATAACAATCACTCCGGTGTTGTTGTGTTCCTGCGTGTGAGTAAGGTTTCCAGAGCTCCTGGGGGGTGCTACATTAGTAGCAGGGGTCAAGCCTTCACGGTAAGGGCGACAAGTCCAGCAACAGATTTATTTTACTGTACTTGACACCCTTAAGCTAGGACCTCATTACCACTTAACATCAGGTGGAATGAGGTCAATCTTGAAGTGTAATATAAAAAAAAAAGGTGGTATTCCACCATGCAATACTAGCGGAAAATAAATCTACGAATGCATAGTTTTAAATTTCTACTAAAATTATAAACGTGTAAGTTTTTGTTTGTTATATGTATGTATGGTGATTTATTACTCATTCTCGCAATATAGGTAAACTAACTGTACCCGCGACTTCGTTCGCGTAGACTACATGGGTTTTTTTCGCAATAAAAGGTAGCCTATCTCCTCTCTCATGGTCTGAAAATTGTCTGTGCCAAATTTCATCAAAATCGGTTGAGAGGCTTAAGCGGCAAAGCGTAACAGACAGACATAGTTACTTACGCATTTATAATATTAGTAGGGATTTACAAAAATTATATGCGAATAAGAAACGTAAACAATAGAAAAGACTATGTGAAAAATAAATAAATCCGTCACTGATTATGACGTGCGTAATTTCCCAAATTACAAAATACAGGTACTTACTTACCGACGTAAGTGATTACAAGAAAATCAATTATAATTAAAATGATTAAATAAGATATATATTTTATCTGATTGTGACATGTAATTAATAGAACAAAACTAGTTAATTACCCAGCTACTTTAATACCTATAGTAGGTACAGTCGCCGTCAGATATATCGGAGCAGACAAAGTGACCAAATACTTCTGAACAGTTATAATATCAAAAAGTTACATACACCACAAGTTACCATTAATATCTGAACATTCATTACTTCAATAATATCTGAGCAGATGCTAGTCAATAATTTCTATACACACAACTTACCAATAATATCTGAACACTCATCTATACAGGTAGCTAAATGAGACACGTGACGTGCGTAACACATATTGACGTTATGAGTGTTCAGATGTTATTGGCATCTGCTCAGATATTATTGAAGTAATTAATGTTCAGATATAAATGGTAACTTGTGGTGTATGGAACTTTTTGACATTTTAACTGTTTAGACGTAGGTATTTGGTCACTTTGTCTGCTCCGATTTATCTGACGGCGACTGTACTTAAATATGCTGATAAAAATCAGTGAATTAATCCTCTTGTCATTGCGAAATTTACGTAAAGCTATCTACTAATAATATAAAGCTGAAGAGTTTGTTTGTTTGAATGCGCTGCTCTCAAGAACTACTGATTCGAATTTAAAATTATTTTTATGCTGGATAGTGCATTTATTGAGGAAGGTTTTATGCTATATGGCATCCTGCTTCAATCGATAGGAGCGAAGAACCAGTGAAAAATGTGGAAAAATCGAAAAAAGTTAGCGTCCGAAGCCGCGGCTTAAATAAATATTGAACAACATCACATTGCTCTGATTCTGTGTAGGTAGCTTAAGGACTTGTGTTACAGAAATCATAAAATCAGTAACCACCACCCGGCCCACTCTCCTCTCGGGTACGGAGATCGTCAATTGAGGATTGATGCTAAGACCTGTTCGTAAGGCCTCTCAAAATTCTAAGGAGCTAGAATGAAATGACATTTATTTTTTAGCAAAATATAAAATGTTTAATATGTAGAAAGAAAACAGTTTGGCGTCAATTATTCAATTATTATTTATATTTTATTCTTGTCCCGTATAAACATTTATATAAACTTTTATTTATTTACAATTGACAATTATTTAATGTAGAGCAGTATCCTAGAAACATTTTTAATAGATATATGCGGCGAACAAGTCGCATCGAGGTTTGTCAGCAAAAAAGTAAAGGTTGCGTTTTTGCTTATTATCACACAACGCAGCACTAATATTGTCATTTCCCACAGAATTTCAGGACAGAAACGGTGTGTAACAGTTTCGTGGTAAGATGGGTGGGATCATCTACTGCCTAATGCGAAGACGTGTACCTACAGGCAGTTTAGAAAACCACAGTCAACACCTAATAGCTAAATTTCATTTGTTGAAAGCGTTTAAAACGTAATATTAGTTAGATAGATAAACTTTACAGAAATAGGTTTAAAAAATTAATTACCTATAGTACAATTAAGGTGGTCTTATCGCTAGGAAGCAATCTCTTCCAGACAACCTTAAGGTAGAGGAAATAGTAGATGGCGAGAAATGATTAGTTATGCAAATCAAAAACCATTTTCCCGCTAAACGAAACCTTTCGTTTGTTTGTATCGTTTTTGGGAGAAGGCCATCCCAGGTTCAGGTTCAGGTCCAGATCCTTTTTTTCTTTTTTTTTTACGCGGCTCCGTCTACTCCCCCGCAGTGCTCGGGGGGAGACTGGGGATGGCCGGTCCAACGGAACCATCCCCACTTCGCAGTGTCAGGTGCAGATTCTAATCTAACCTAACTACTCAATTCTAAAATACTGAATGTTAAAAACATTTGCGGTACATAGGTAGGTATATACTTATGTGAGTAGGTTGACTGAAGTCAACTGCAAAAAAAATGTTTTTCTGTATGTGTTCAAACTTACAAAAACAACTATTAACTTTATTTTACGCTGCGTAGGTATATATGTAGTTAGGTAATTAAGGCTTGCGCCACTAATGCTAAAGCGACATCAATTAGATCTGTATCAGTAATCAATCTACAATTTAACGAATAATCATCAGTATCTATGTTAACAGGAATTTCATTTAGCTCAGAAATTATCCACATCTATTACATAAATATATTGAAACGAAAATGGCACGTGTAACGGTGGTTTACCGCGGCTCACATTCGTTTGTTTTTTGTTGGTAGGTAAATTAAATTGATTTGCGATAGAAACTCTATAGCTAAATGGCTACTAGTATGACAATAAAACTCCTAAATCTAATATTTTCATTATCTTTATTGCCTTCATGCGAATCTGACGAAATCAAAGCTGCATCGTGTCTTTTGAGTAGGTATGCACGTAATATATGCACTAAAGTGCAATGCGGCTTAGGGTAGATCACCGAACGCGCGCTACGCTTTAAAGAAACTTAACAACGCCATAATTAATTATAATCTAAAGACAAAAAAAAACTGGCCAAGTGCGAGTCGGACTCGCGACCGAAGGATTTCGTACTATTAACTAGAATACCGAGCAAAAAGGGCTTAATGAAGTATTATTTTATTTATTTAATTAAATTTTATTTAAATTTACGTATTATAAAATACTACTGTACATCAAACTGTACAACAAACTCTGAGCCAACCACACGGATGAATGCCGCTGTAATGAAAAAAAATCTGGTTACCTGTCATATAAGTATTGATAAAAGTTGTTTCATAACCTTAATACATAATAATATAAACTTAAAAAAAGTATACACACAGTTGCAACGTAAAAAAATGACAAGCAACACAAGGCATAATTCAGTATTAGGTCCTTTTCCATTCTTATTAAAATATTGAACAAGATTAAACAACAACTTTGCAATGTGTATGTAAGTGGGGTCCAATAATTAGTATGTATTTTTCCATGGAGATGTGGACATATGAAAAGTGTATCTTGGAAGAATATAATGCATAAAGGTCATGTGAAAATGTTACCTGTGGTGTGGTAAGCCACAGCTTTAGCTAACATAGTTTTTCCACAGCCAGGTGGGCCATACATGAGAACTCCTCGTGGGGGCTCAATACCAATCTGTCTGTATAGTTCCACATGTGTTAGAGGAAGCTCCACAGCCTCCCTGATCTCCTGCTTTTGTGTGTCCATTCCACCAATGTCGGAGTATTGTACATCTAGTTTTTCATCTGTAAAAAGCATATAATAGATATCAGCTGTTGGTGTATTTTAATATTTTTTTTAAAAATGCTATAGAACTCAAATTGTAAAAAGAGAAGGACATATTTCAGTATAATTACTGATCTGGATACAAAAAATATAAAAAAAAGAAAGATCTTGTACCTGCTTGTAACATGGAAATGGAGCTATCAGCTTCTGGAGGCAGCACATCTACTAGAGCAGGGCTGTCCAAACCATGGCCCGCGGGCCGCATGCGGCCCGCGGCTTGTTTGATTGCGGCCCGTAGAACCTTTTTTAACTGACTTCAAAAAAAGTCCGGTTTCCAAAATTAACAAGCAAATTATTTTTCTCGCATCAAAATCGAATGTTTTGGGTATGTTCGATTACGTTGCTCACATTACTATTCACTCGAGAATTCGGGGAATTCCCCGAACGCAAGATACGTGTACCTACTACCGCGCATCGTTCATTGGGCATTTGTTTGTCACTTGTCATTCAACGCGACGAAAGTCTTGATTACGCAAGGTTACTCTCAGGTTAAAGACTTTAACATTATTTTAAAGTTTGTTCGCTTTGTGTTTGCGTATAAAAAACTTTTAACCTCATCATGTCTACAAAGAAGAGGAAGTTAAGTGAATAAAAACGTTCATTCAATGAGAAATGGGAATTAGACTACTTTATTTCCAACAATAACAATAAAATTCAGTGTTTGATTTGTATGCAAGTTTTATCTGTAAGTAAAGAATATAATGGTTAGCGACACTATACTTCTTTACATGAAGAAAAGTATAAAAATATGTCGGTGAAGCAAGAAAAGTTATGGTGGCTGAGTACAAAAAAAAACTAATACAGCAAACAAGTATGTTTTCAAAAGTAAGTACTGAAAATGAACAAAGCTTGGCTGCTTCATATGAAGTTTCATTACAATTAGCCAGAGCTAAAAAACCATTTAGTGATGGAGCTTTAATAAAAAAATGCGCAGTTGAAATGGCTAAACGCTTTATGCAGCCGAAATTAGCGGAAAAGTTTGAATCTGTTGCATTATCTCACCAAACGGTGGCGCGACGAATAGAGGACATGGGTAATTATATTACGAAAAGTTTATGTGATTACTTTGTAGATTGCGAATATTATTCAATATGTTTGGATGAAAGTACCGACCAGACCGATGTCAGTCAATTAATAATCTTCATACGTTGCATTTCCAAAGATTTTACAATCACGGAAGAAATGCTGGATTTAATACCATTTCATGGAACAACTAAAGGCAGTGATATATTTGAAGCAGTTGACAAAACTATTGTAGAATATGGATGATTTCGTAAGTGTTCTTGTATTGTGACCGACGGGGCAAAAGCTATGACCGGAAAAGTGACAGGATTTGCGGGACTTCTAATACAAAATGGCATTGATTGCCCGTTGTTCCATTGTATCATACACGAAGAAGCCTTGTGTGGAAAATCGTTGCGTCTAATGAATGCTATGAAAGTTGTTATAAGGATAACCAATTTGATTAGAGGAGGAAACAGATCATTGACACATAGAAAATTCAGAGACTTCTTATGTGAAATCGATGGAAACTATGGAGATTTACTATTGCATTCAGAAATCAGATGGCTAAGTGCTGGCCAGTGCTTGCAACGCTTTTTTGCCTTACGAAAAGAAAAACCTTTATTTCTAAAAAATGAGATATCGTCTGACACTTCTGAACTACAAGATAAAATGCGAGATCCTCAGTTTCTGGCTGATCTTGCGTTTTTAACTGATATGACGCAACATTTGAATGAGTTAAATTTAAAATTGCAAGGTAAAAACCACAATATAGCCAACCTGTATGGAAATGTGAATGGATTCAGAAATAAACTTAAATTGTTCAAGACGTCTCTACAACAAGATGATTTTTCTTTTTTTCCAAGTTGTAAAGAACATTATTTAGAGATGAAAAATTTTGAAGAATGTAATTTCTTGGACCACCTCAAATACATGGACGAAATAATCGTCGAATTTGAGCGGCGTTTCGCAGATTTTGAAAAAATTTAGAGTGATATAGCACTCTTCACTCAACCATTAACAATCGCAGTTGAGACTGTAAACATTGATTATCAACTGGAACTGTGTGATCTGCAATCAGACCCCTTTTACAAGGGCAGAACAGAAACAGGCATTGATTTTTTTAAACTCCTCGCTGAACGTTTCCCGAAACTGACGAATTTCGGACAAAAAATGGGCTCGATGATGGGCAGTACCTACCTTTGTGAAAGTGCATATTCGACAATGAAGTTTATTAAGTCTAAATACAGGTCTTCATTGACAGATACTTCACTTAAGCATGCACTGCGCCTAGCTACTACTAATATTAATGTTGATATTGACAGAATTGTAAAAGACAAATTAACAAAACAGTAGGTTATCTACCTACTAAATAAAATAACAAATCATTATAAACTGTTTTTTATTTTTACAAATATTTTGCGGCCCACCAATGTATTTAGTATTTTTTATTGGCCCTGGGTCCCATCTAGTTTGGACACCCCTGTACTAGAGCATTGGAATGCTTGTGTAATGCCACTGATGCTGATGGTTTTAAGAGCTCACGATCAATAGTTGACAAGATGCGGACATAGTAGTTTGATCCAGTAGTGCTGCCCACCAAAACATACAAAGCAAATAAAAATGAAAAGTATTTATTCAGTATCTTTAAATTACATTCAACAACTAGTGGCTGGATCTCCTTTTAGTACGACCTGTGTTAGAAGAAACCTTCTTACAAAGCACATAATCTATCAAACAGTTAATGAATATTTATTTTTTAAATTTGAATTACTGAGATTCTAGTATGCATTCTTACCTATTCCAGTGTTCTGATCAACAGCCTCTAAAAACTGTCCAATAACCAACGGTACAGACTGGATACGCTTTACCTCTTCTTGAGCATGGAGGTATTCCTTTTTGAGGTTTCTTTGTTCATCTTTGATGTATTCTTCTTGGACTTCCAAAAACTCTAGCATTCGTTGCAGCTTCTGCAAAAATAATGAACTTTGAGTTTATATACTTTAGGAGAACTATTATGTATAATGTATAGAGGTAAAGATGTATTTATTTGGTAGGTGTTTTCAATCAATGAATGAAAGCAAGTGTTTATTGTCTTAAAACAGGTAAAGATGTATTTATTTGGTAGGTGTTTTCAATCAATGAATGAAAGCAAGTGTTTATTGTCTTAAAACAGGTTTTATGTGATAAAAATTTTATCAGACCTCCAACATGTAGTTTTGCAAGTAATAAATTATGCAGGTAGGTATTTTAAATTTATTCGTCTTGTCTTGATTTTTCCTGCAAGGCCTTGTACTTGTAAAATTAATTGATATATCGCATATATCAATTAGGATCGAATCAGAAATTTGTAAGAATTTATTTCATGCCAAAATTATCTTACGAATTAAAAAAACACGTCATTTCATCGGTATTACAATACAAATAATATTATAAACTTTTCCCGCCATGTTTCGTTGGACGGTACGTACCATAGACACAACGAACAGAATACATTAACTTTTAAAGAGTTCCAGCCAAAGAATATTGCAAAGTGATCAATGATTTCAAATCGCCATAAAAAAGATTAAATTTTTAAATAAAATGTAAATAATATGAACAATATTTTTAAAATGCTTAAATTAAATGTTATTGGTATTTCAATTGCTTGCTATATGTAATCAAAAATAATTTACGTACAGCGGAATGGCCATGACAATGCTCATTTTGACATTTCCATGGTTTGTGAATTTTGACGTTTCACTAAAATCGGACTCGACGAATTACTTTGCTTTTATTTCTGAAGATTTACCTAACAATCAAACGAAATGGAAGAAATTGGTATTATCTTGCCTGAAAAGGTAATTATATATTAAATACATTAACATTTAACTATAATGAGAGTGATTATTTTATATATTTTGTGGCTGCTTTGTTTTAGGATGACCAAGCAACAGACGCAAAGGGTCTTACATTTGCTGGCCCACAATCTTTCGAGGAACTGGAATCCGAAGATTTATATACAAAGTATAAGGTATGATTAGGCGCCTATTATATTATTTTTAATCCTTATAACCTGTTTTAAGACAATAAACACTTGCTTTCATTCATTGATTGAAAACACCTACCAAATAAATACATCTTTACCTCTATACATTATACATAATAGTTCTAATAAAGTATATAAACTCAAAGTACATTATTTTTGCAGAAGCTGCAACGAATGCTAGAGTTTTTAGAAGTCCAAGAAGAATACATCAAAGATGAACAAAGAAACCTCAAAAAGGAATACCTCCATGCTCAAGAAGAGGTAAAGCGTATCCAGTCTGTACCGTTGGTTATTGGACAGTTTTTAGAGGCTGTTGATCAAAACACTGGAATAGGTAAGAATGCATACTAGAATTTAAGTAATTCAAATTAAAAAAATGAATATTCATTAACTGTTTGATAGATTATGTGCTTTGTAAGAAGGTTTCTTCTAACACAGGTCGTACTAAAAGGAGATCCAGCCACTAGTTGTTGAATGTAATTTAAAGATACTGAATAAATACTTTTCATTTTTATTTGCTTTGTATGTTTTAGTGGGCAGCACTACTGGATCAAACTACTATGTACGCATCTTGTCAACTATTGATCGTGAGCTCTTAAAACCATCAGCATCAGTGGCATTACACAAGCATTCCAATGCTCTAGTAGATGTGCTGCCTCCAGAAGCTGATAGCTCCATTTCCATGCTACAAGCAGGTACAAGATCTTTCTTTTTTTCATATTTTTTGTATCCAGATCAGTAATCATACTGAAATATGTCCTTCTCTTTTTACAATTTGAGTTCTATAGCATTTTTAAAATAAATAATAAAATACACCAACAGCTGATATCTATTATATGCTTTTTACAGATGAAAAACCAGATGTACAATACTCCGACATTGGTGGAATGGACACACAAAAGCAGGAGATCAGGGAGGCTGTGGAGCTTCCTCTAACACATGTGGAACTATACAGACAGATTGGTATTGAGCCCCCACGAGGAGTTCTCATGTATGGCCCACCTGGTTGTGGAAAAACTATGTTGGCTAAAGCTGTGGCTCACCACACCACAGGTAACATTTTCACATGACCTTTATGCATTGTATTCTTCCATGATACACTTTTCATATGTCCACATCTCCATGGAATATACAAACTAATGGAATGGAATATAAAAAATACAAACTAATTATTGGACCCCACTTACATACACATTGCAAAGTTGTTGTTTAATCTTGTTCAATATTTTAATAAGAATGGAAAAGGACCTAATACTGAATTGTCTTGTTTTGCTGGTAAATTTTTTACTTTGCAACTGTGCGTGTATACATTTTTTATTAAAGATTGTGTATTAAGGTTACGAAACAACTTTTATCAATACTAATATGACAGATAATCAGTTTTTTTTTTATTACAGCGGCATTTATCCGTGTGGTTGGCTCAGAGTTTGTTCAGAAGTATCTTGGCGAAGGCCCGCGAATGGTGCGCGACGTGTTCCGTCTTGCCAAAGAAAACAGCCCTGCAATCATCTTCATTGATGAAATTGATGCCATTGCTACTAAAAGGTAAAATAAGCTTACTATTTGACTACTCTGACAAGATATAATGCTACTTGTTAGGAGACTACAATACAACAGCTACTCCGCAATGAGCAACGTCACTAAACATCAGATGACATGTGTGTGTTTAATTTATTTGTCTACCTTAAGAATCAGGCTTTTCCAAACTTACTTGTATCATCATTGACAGATATAGTTGATCTTCTTGGATACAAAATACAAATATTCTTGGTTTATTTCAGATTTGACGCTCAAACTGGAGCTGACAGAGAAGTTCAAAGGATCCTGTTAGAACTTTTAAATCAGATGGATGGTTTTGATCAAACCACTAATGTCAAAGTGAGTAATAATGAATGAATAGATTGATGCAAACAGCCATTTCAGTTACTTCAGATTGTTTAAATTTAAATTTATTGTGTAACTTAAAGTACTCAATTATTTTAATCTAACAAATCTTGATTCCTTACCCTATTATTCCTAGATAATTTTATGAAACATGCTTTGAAGAAAATCTTCTTTACAGGTGATAATGGCGACAAACCGTGCCGATACCCTAGACCCTGCTTTACTCAGACCTGGTCGCCTTGATAGAAAAATTGAATTCCCTCTTCCTGACAGGTAAGATGAACTTTCTATTTAGAAAATTATTTCAAAATAAAGCAAACTACTTATTAAAATTTTGTAAAAAAGATAATTTCAAACTCTCTTATATACTTTAGTTGTAAAATAGACATACACTGTTCTTCATGTATTACCACATTGGGTTAAATACGAATATATTATGCTAACAATGTGACATTTCACATGCTCATTTGCTTCATCTATTTCAAATATATTTCTTTAATAAAGAAAGATTATTATATAGAATGACCGTAGGGACCTTAGTATGTAATTGCTGATAAGTTAACGGTCCATCTTTGACCACACCGAAAATGTACTAATGACGTTAGTACGTTACTTAGATATTCAGTTTTTTTTTAAACCTTCTATGGCATACACATTTTTTTAAATAAATATACTTACATCTTAACAGGCGTCAAAAGCGTCTCATCTTCTCCACGATTACGGCAAAGATGAACCTGTCTGAAGAAGTGGACCTCGAGGAGTTTGTAGCGCGGCCGGACCGCGTGTCGGGCGCAGACATCAACGCGATCTGCCAAGAGGCCGGCATGCACGCCGTCCGCGAGAACAGGTACACTAATACAAAGCTTTTACATTTATAAGATGCTAGCTGTGCCCGCGACTTCGCGTGGACTACAGGTTTGTCCACACAATTTGACTTTCATGGTCGGTCTTACCCCTATCTCCCGTAATTTTTCGAAACAAAAAGTAGTCCATATTTTGTTCCAAGTCTCGAGCTATGGCAACACTCTAACTTAAAAAATAATCATTTTCTCATATAAACTTTCTGGGGCGGTAACCCCCATCCCCCCTTATTTTTAAAACAAAAAGCCTATGTCTGTTCTAGAGGTTCAACATATACCTATACAATTTCATCAAAAACGGTTCAGTGGTATAGGCGTGAAAGCTGGACAGAGTTACATTGGCATTTATATTAGTGATGTAACGAATATAGATTTTTAGGCATTCGCGAATGCGAATGCTAATATCTGCCGTTGATATTCGCGATGGCGAATATTCACTTTTGAATATAGCGCCACGAATTTCGGGTATCGTTAATTAGAAAAATTCCATAAAGAAAAACAGTGCGCATTCAGTAGAATTACAACATCTTCCCAGAAATGTATTACATCAGAGGTTAAACAGATGTCGCTTTAAGAGTTATTTATAAAACGAAACAGTGTGATAATAAATCTATGAAGTTTTTGGCAGTTGATAAATCAATAGGTAAGATGATTGCGTTCTTCCCCCTGAGTTCCGCATCTTGTTGTGATGGGGAGGATCAGTAACCATGTGGTCCGGGACCTTGAGGCTGGCCTTGTCACCCAGCCTCCGATACCGCACAGGGTGAAACAAAGACGGATCCCAAGCTGGGCCGCGGAGAGCATGTGGCTCTCTGCGGCAAGCCCGCAAGGGCAGAGGTGGATTGCGGAGGAAGAGAAGGACCGCGGTGTGTCGTTGCCGGCATCCGTGGCCTCCGTGACCCGGCAGTGGCACGCGGGGCGCAAACCGCGTCGTAGTGGGGTCGCGAAAGAAGAGGAGGATACGGTATTACGTTTACCGGCCTCCCTATTCTCCGCGGCCGGTGGGTTTCGGGACTCCATCTGACTCTCGGGGGGAGAGCTGGATTGAGAGTCTCAGGGTGTCCGCAGAGGCGGTAGGCAGCGGAGCCGCACAGCAGATCCGCTGCTGGGACCGGAGACGCCAGGCATGGAATAAGCCTGACGTCCGTTACCTCCCGAGGGGTTGGGGGGTGTCAGGTGGCCTGTCGCACTCCAGCTGCGTATTGCGCGGCGAGGTGGGCCGCTTGGCGGTAGGCGCTGTGGGGAGCCTGTGTAGAATCCGCAAGGAATCTTGTCTCCCCCACAACTGCGCAACGTTAGCCACCGGGGGGTTTTAGTCGATGCGAGACAGCACTCTCTGTTCCCTGCTGAGAGTGACGGTGCGGTAGGCATTTTACCCTCGACGTTCGACCCTCCTCGTTGGAAGACCTTTCGTTTAGTCTCGTTGACAGTGATTACAATTAAAATTATTAAAATTAATAATTATATTTGCAATTCCGTGTAAATTAGAAGGCTTGAGGTTTTGTGATTAATATTATAAGAAATTTGTATTCCCTTTTCATTTATCTTTTTGTTATTGACATCTTACCTATTTTTTTCGGATGTAAATATTCGCAAAATTTTCGCATATTTTTTGCGAATGCGAATACGAATGTCAAGAAATATGCGAATATTCGCGAATGCGAATGCGAATGCGAATATTCGTTACATCACTAATTTATATTATAAATATAGATCTCTTTTGATACTCATGTTAAAGAAAACAAACGAAAGTGCCCTACTCTTGTACCTAGTACCCTACAGTCATAAATTTACAATTTGAAAGACCATTTATACACTTAAAAAACTATATTTACGGTCGTATTACTTTATATACGGTCGAGTGACGAGAAGCCGCTAGCCAGAGTAACTAAAAGTTTGCAATAGAAAAACAAATTTACTTGATTGCGGAAAGTTAATATTTTAACTTTTCTCATCGCTCGTTTGTGCTGGCCAAGGATCATCACTAATCCAAATCCTTGCTGATACTCGACGATATTATTATTTATTTTTATTCTTTTGTATAACAAACCTTGATATTATCCTTGAAATACAATACAAATCCCTTAGTATTGATTTGTTTAGCGATTGTCACAACTCCTTTGGGTTTTAGATTAGCATATATTATTTCATTCTAATATGAATCAGTGAGTTGAGTGGTCATTTATTTTTTATTTTATTTTTCAGATACATCGTCTTGCCCAAAGACTTCGAAAAAGGTTACAAGAACAACATCAAGAAAGATGAGAGCGAATATGAGTTTTACAAATAATTCCCGATATATTTCTATATGTTTGAGTTACTTACGTGAATTATACATAATTAATTATCTCAAAAATAAATAATAAATCTAGTACCTTTTTTTTATTTTTTACCAACTAGGGTAGGACTTCGATTGTATTAATTTGTTTAAAAATTAAACAACCTTAGTCATGTGGGATGATTTCTAAAGAATTTAACTCCATATCTACAGTCTCACCTAGATAGATATCTATACTTACCTTTCGACATAGTAAATTACATACCTACAGTAAATAGTGATGAAAAAAGTCGCCGCTAGTTAAACCTACTATTTGTAAGTCTTGTTATATTTGAAAGGAAATTGATAAAAAATCAATTTCTTTCCGAATTATTACTAAATTATTTTTTTTACTAAATATTAACCCTTCAGATCCCGTTGGTACGTGAAGAAACAACAATTCGGGATCAAATTATACAGGCACAGACAGACTATACGCATTGGCCTTTGTATCTCCAGTATAGCAAAGGACCTTATAACGAACTGCGAGCGCTTGCCGTTAACCGTAGGTACAATAAACTAAGTATTAAAACAAAAACTTTGTTTCAAAATCTATATTTTCTAACAATTCTTATCAACAATGTGATATAAATCCATATATTTGGCATATTACAAAAGACATTCATACAAAATAATTTACACATTGATATGAATATCACTCGGATACGTTAATGATTGTGATGAGAATGAAGAAATAAGAATTTTTATATGTATGGTTTCTGTATTTTTCACATTTGATTGCAATCTGACAATATGCACATTAGTATAGACAGAAGAACTATAGACTTCGCACGACCCTTATGTCGTGCGCATAAGATCGAACATCGAACACCCAAGTGTTTCAACTAGACGTGCTGCTGACCGCACATTGATTTGCACAACGAGGACCTCCTGATCTCACATACCTAGTAATTGGCTACTTTACAGTGTTAACAATAAAATATGAAAAGTGTTAGATATGTTAGCTTATTAGTTAAGTAACCATTTTACATTTTTACTTTTTAATTAAAAGCATAGTTAGTATTTTATTTTTGCAAAATAAATTTTAGTTTTTTTATCTGTGGAACAAAAGAACCGAAACGGAAACCACCATTTCAATTCGGAAATGACAGCTGTCGGCGAAAATTATTTATTTTAATGTGGCGAAACAATGATTATTTTACCGATTAAATTGAATTATTGTGTCTCTAATCGTATGAAGAATTTATTGAAACATTTTCCGTTTATCTTAATTAAGTCGTTCCTATGCGTATCGGTTCGTTGTCTAGGACGTTGACGTCATAATTGCAACAGTGACGCGACTAGGCGTTTTCGCGCGCTTATTAAATGTGTTACACAAAATCTTATTTTTCTCTGGTTATTTAGATTATTTCCAGATAAATCGAATTGCTTGGGATATAAAATGAACGGGCGCACATTTTACAATACTTTTTCAAAAACTGTCAAGTAGCCAATTAGAAAAGGTTTCTTTAATATTACTGAACGTGGGCAGAAAAGTCCTGGATTGGCAACCAAGTACGTCAAGGCAATGGATTGGCACAAAGCCAAGATTCGAGGCAGTCAGGGGGGGTCCAAAATAAAAGGATTCATGAACCCACCCCAGAACACAATTGATGTATGTACTTTTAAAATACGTAGTTATTGTTCCATAAACTGATTAGACATTTCCTAAAATAACAAATGGAAAGTCTGATATTTTCGGTAAAACCGTAACTTTTAATGTTGGTTTTTGGGAGATCTTAATTACAAATGTATGGTTTAGGGCTCTTTCGCATTTTATGCCAACATTCACACGGGTATCTAGTTTGGAGTGGCCCGCAAAAAACATTTGTCATAAGACTGGACCAGTTAAATATAGAGTACACTTTTATTAAAAGTACTGTTTTTGAGAAATTATTTAATTTGCAGTTTCCAGCCAGCGTACATTTATGCTGGATTGAAACTTCTATACCGGAAAAAGCCGTACCTAAAATAACAGGATACCGACGTATGAACACACAAGCGATTTCTGTGGGCTCAAGTAATGCAGTTTCGCAGAACTAGACTGACGTGGTAAAATAGCCTTTAACCCGACGTTACTAAGTAAAATTATCGTCAGCGAGGTTGCCAGAAGGCCGAGTAGGTGTATATGCAGTTTTGACAATACCCTAAGATCCCACCCGGTACTGCAGATATTTGTCATGTCAATTAATATTCATTTGAATTCAGAATCAGTGAGTTTGTAATACATTTATTTTAGGTTACCTAAATAAAGACACAGGTCTGCAGAACCGAAAGATGGAATCTCGGGAGTATAAACACAACTTTGTACAAAAGTAAATAGACAACGCAATTAAGCTTGACTATAATTGTCTGTTTTGTCCTTATTTTATTTGTTAAGTTGTTAGCGAAGCCAAACAGTGCAACGCAGGTGTCAAATTCACATAAGCATTTTGTTTTTTAAATAACAATAATATAAACATAAATAAGTACCCAGTAACAACATTAAGTGCAATCGTGCTTTAATCGTTATAATCTAAGTTGTGTAAGGCACTAATCTATTCACAAGGCTCTGATCGACATCTAAATAAGAAATAGTTGATTTATAAGTCATTTGTATATAAGTCTAGCTGCCTAATGTATTAAGTACTAATTTACATTCTAAATAGGTAAGTGAATACACTATTTTGTTGAACCTTTCAAATATCGTAGCCTCACTAATAAATTACTACAAAAAGTGTTTATATCAATTAAAAGTGCACTTCCCTCTGATACATAACAGTAATCATTTCGGCAATACCTCAATTGATTTTCATAACTTAAAAAGTTTAAAGTGGAAGAGAACAACAGGTCACATGAGGAACGTTTTTAAAAACTGTATGTATTGAGCAGATACTCATACAGTTAACCTTATTGATCTTATATTGGTAAAGGCAAATCTAATATCAACAGTAAATCCTAGTTTGTGGAATAACTATATTTATTTCATAATATGAAATTGGCAATCGTAAAGGCGCTATCAAAGGTCTCCTAAATCACAGTTTTAATAAGGCCAAATAAATAAACATTAGAATCCTACATATAACTCGTTCCACATTTAGTATTATTTATCATTATGAAGTATTATGAGGTCTATCGCACTTTCTACAGTTCATTGTGACAAACATTATGGAATGACGTAAATACGATAACTTAGTGGAATAATAATAAAACCCTTAATCGGAATGTGAAGATAAAACAGCTGCAAACAGGAAAACTAAGTTCCCTACGAAGAAACTATAACACTAAACTATGAAGACGCTCATAAATTAAAATAAGTACAGAAGCTGTTTTGCTATGCAATAATACTGATTTAGAATAGATATTTCCAATCTCAAGGTACTAATTTCTGGCACGGATGTAAATGAAACTCTAATTTCATTGTATGCATAGATAGGTACATTGATTTTAAGATTATAAAGGCACTAATTAGCTAACCGATAAGAAATGGAACCAATATCACAAGTGGTAATTTTTGAATGACACATTTGAGTTCTACGTCTAGTGATCCAATCATGTAAATAATATATTTTAGTACAAGTCTTGTTAATTATAATTTAATTCACTGGATGACATTTTCAACATAATATAATTATAAATAAACAGGCCGTTTGATTGGCCTCGTTAAAAGAAAAATAGGTTCTATAATATAATGATGTGTAAATTTCATTAGTTTAAGAAGATAACTCCTAAAAATATTTAGATATGTATATATAATTGACCTGATTACATTACCTCGTCTCGTTATATCAATTTTTAACTTATATTAATATTTTTAGATATAATAAAATACAACATACATATATTCAACTGATTCAATTAGAAAAATGGCTTTAAGGATTGAAAATAGTTGATCAAAAATAAAGTATGGAATGTATTATAAAAATCAATTATACAATTTCGATGTGTAAGAATAATTGCATGTTTCTTTAGTCTATTTACAGAAATATTTCTGTGGTCTTAATACAAAAGTTGGCCTTTGTCTTAAAATATACATTTTTAAAATAAATTGCTATGAATGGAATGATTTCACCGAGATTACACAAAATTAATGTATGTTTCGAAGAATGAAAAATTACCTAGCCATCGAGAATAACATATAATGTACTGCATACTTAACAAATGATTCGAATGTTCACTTAACTTGCTTCATTCAACTTCAACATTCATTTTTAGAATATATGAACATACTACTTTTTATATAGTATAAAATTATGATTATAAAGTGCTTTGAACAGGTTTTAGATGTAAACATAGAAACCCTGATTTAATAAATTAGCATGGAATTTATAGACAAAATCACAACCAAAAGTACATTAGCAAATTTCTCATCGGCCAGGTTTTATAAATCTAGTATTACAATACGAGTGCAAGTTGCATTGTGAACAACTTTGGCATGTCATGCTGTTTACTCATTTGATCCATAATATTAAAAACATTTGTTAACAAGTTACCAGTTTGATGCAAACGGCGCATAAGTTAAAGTGGACTGACATCACTAGTTTACCTGAAAAAAAGATATAATATTTTATTCAATGCTTTTAAGTTATAGAAAAATATATTCAGGTTTGACAAACGAAGCTAGAGTTAAGAGTAGTAAAGTGTTTGGAGTTAGATGATAATTTTCAAATGTTTGCTAAGATTATATTAAATCGAGGTTTTGAAAACGAGTTTATGTCATATCGAGAATCAAGCATGAACAGGAAGGAATAAATAAATAAAAAATATTTATTATCCTAATAGATACATGCACTCTTGGAATTATGTAGTTATTAGAATGGAATCGTGACTCTTAAAAAACCCCCTAAAGTAGTATGGTCATTGTATCGCGATTTGTCCAGTTTCACGTACGTTGGTGGGCGACGTTGCATGCGCGGGGTGCATGAGCGGCACGAGCAGCGCGGGCGGGCCGGCGCGGCGCAGGAAGGGGTGGTGCAGCAGGCGCGCACTCGATGAAGGACACGAGGTCGGGCGGGAGCGGTACGTACGTTGGTGGGCGACGTTGCATGCGCGGGGTGCATGAGCGGCACGAGCAGCGCGGGCGGGCCGGCGCGGCGCAGGAAGGGGTGGTGCAGCAGGCGCGCACTCGATGAAGGACACGAGGTCGGGCGGGAGCGGTACGTACGTTGGTGGGCGACGTTGCATGCGCGGGGTGCATGAGCGGCACGAGCAGCGCGGGCGGGCCGGCGCGGCGCAGGAAGGGGTGGTGCAGCAGGCGCGCAGCAGGCTGACGCGCGGCCGGGTCTCGCACGAGCGCGCACTCTATGAAGGACACGAGGTCTGGCGGGCAGCGCGCGGCATGTCTTGGTCGCGGCGGCGGCATGTCGCGGATGCGGCGCATCGCCTGCAGCGGCGGCTCGTTGAAGAACGGCGGCTCGCCGTCCACCATCTCCACCACCATGATGCCGAGCGACCACACGTCCACCTCCGGCCCGTACGGCAGCCGCGAGATCACCTCCGGCGACATCCAGTACGGCGTGCCCACTAGCGACTTGCGTTTCGGAAGCTCCTGCAAAACGACCACCGGTACAGTCGGCACCTTAAGTCTGTAGACGACTCGGTAGCTTGCCACTTTAAGTTAACCGTTTATCCGACTTCCTTATTACGCGGAGGTTTAGTAAAAAGGTACTGATGTGTAAACAAAGTAAACATTCTGGTTTTATAGGGTACTATAAAACCAGCTGGTAAGCTGAAAAACCATATCCAACATAATATTACCAACTTCACACTGATGTTATACTAGCGGCCGCCCGCGACTTCGTCCGCGTGGACATTTTTTTAGATCATTTTAATAGGAATAATTCTTTCATACATATATTTTTGGTATCTTGAACCGTTTTCGCGGCGCACGCAACGGAAGCCCTCAAGGATGAATAATTTTCCCCGTTTTTTTCACATTTTCCATTATTTTTTCGCTCCTAATAGTTGCAGCGTGATGTTATATAGCCTAAAGCCTTGCTCGATAAATGGTCTATTTAACACAAAAATATTTTTTAATTCGAACCAGTTGTTCCTGAGATTAGCGCGTTCAAACAAACAAACAAACTTTAACTTTAACTTTAGTAAGTATAGATAAGTAGTATTAGTTACATTCTACCAAAACACATTTTTTTTTCTACGACAATAAATATGATGTAAAGCCATCATCTTCAATAAACTTTCGAAAGAGCAGAATTATGAGTAAGCTATAATAAAGGCCTCAACATATTCACACAATATCAACTTACCTGAGACACTTGAGCACAAAAACCAAAGTCGGACAGTTTAACGCGGCCGTCGGCCGTCATCAGTATCGAGTCCGACTTGATATCTCTGTGGATCACTCCTTGAGCATGAAGGAAGGCCAGCGCCTTCAAACACTGTTTGCATACAGTGGCGATCAGTTCTGGGTCCATGCGCGCCGCATGCCGCGTCACTATGTCAGTGAGTGCTCCCCCCGCCATGTATTCCATCACGACCCATAGCACATCTCCCACCAAGTACGATGCATGCATCTCCACTATGTTCGGATGTGGGTAGTCTCGCATTATGACCTGAAAAATTACAAATTTAAATATAGATACACATCTAATATTCTAGTACATTTATACAATGCTTCTTTGTTTCAATTGATACAAAAATCCTTTTTATATAAATACGAACCTAATATCCCTACTAATATTATAAATGCGAAAGTAACTCTGTCTGTCTGTTACACTTTCCCGCTTATACCTCTCAACCGATTTTGATGAAATTTGGTATAGGTATACGTTGAACCTCAAGAACGGACATAGGCTACTTTTTGTTAGAAAATAAGGGAGGGAGGGGGGTAATACCACTAATACAATGTTTATTTTTTAAGTTAGAGATATGAAATTTGGCACAAATATAGCTCGAAACTTGGATTAAAATATAGACTACTTTTTGTTTCGAATATTAGGGGAGATAGGGGTAAAACCGACCATGAAAGGATGTAGTCCACGCGAACGAAGTCGCGGGCACAGCTAGTATTGTTATAAATACTACATTTTGGGAACTGTTTTTTCGAAATATGAAAAGTGTACGACTTCTGTAGCGTAAAGAGCTTTTATATATCTTCAACTTTCCTAGATAGGTCTGCCCAACATGTTTGTACATGACGTGTTCTCCTTTAATGTCCAGTTCCATTATTTTACGATTCGTAATGTGTCTAAAATTACTATCCGTTCTTCTCCAACCGACTACGAGTCGTTAATACGGTTCCATAATTTACTTTGCATATCAGTTGTCATCAGTCGTCTGTCAGTCGTTTTTAGCTTACGCCTCGTATAATTTATTACTGTCCATAAAAAGAATGGATCGTTTTGAATATTGTAACCGAGCATAAGTCACTCCAACCCGTGTGTGCCAAAAGCCTAATTTTTTAAGTCTTATTACCTGCTGTATGTGGTATCGAACTTGACAAATAACATTTCTGAAAAACATCAATCTAAATGGCTCAAATAATTCTTCGAACATTCCGAATCCTGACAATTATGTTTTTATTGCTTAATGTGTTATCACAAGTTATTGGCCTCAATGTTATCTCAATTGCACCTAGGTTTAAATTTAGAACGGTTTACTGATTAAAATGTTACAAAATTATAAAAAAAAATAGCTGTTATATAATTGTTCAAATAGTTTTTTGGCTGTTTAACAATGTTCGTTCCCGTAGTTTTTTTTATCGTGAACTTTTTTTGTATTCAACATAATCCCGGATTCTATGGACAAAATAATCCTTCAAATATTATAAACACGAAAGTTTTTTAGAATGTATGGATGTCTTAATGTACGTTTGTTACTCTTTTATGTAAAAACTACTAGACAGATTTTGATAAAATTTGGTAGATAGTTGACATACTAGACTACTAGTTGACATTGGATACTTTTTATCCAGAAATAAAGTAGGCTAAGTGTCGCGATTCCTTCATAGATTTTATATTAACTGTAGAGTTTCCATTAAAGAGTATTCCAAAAAATCAATAAATGGTTGATGTAACAAAGTCCTCGTTTACGGCATTCATACCTTAACATGTTTAGTGAATGGTGGCAACATGTCGCCTGCAACACACATGTAACTGATCAATCATGTGAAAACCAGAAACATCAAAAGTAAAAGAATCTGTCACGGGTAGTGACTCGACATTATACTAGGCGCACTTTTTGTGTCTAAAAGCGAGCCTTCTTTGTATTGCAAGAATGATGATTGATTGCCTGAATGCATGTAGAAAGTGGAATTGTATAATAATGAAGTGGTATATCACCTTTTACAGACGATAGCGAAACTGGATTGTTACACACGATAATATAGCATTTTAGCCAGAATATGATGTACTTTCGTTTACTTCTAATTTCGACTGATTGTTCTCTTCTTTCTTATAATTATCTTTATAATTATCTCTTATAACCACTTAAAATATCCACACGTCTTCGCATTACATTCCTGATGCTAAAAAGCAGTGGAAGCCATCACTAGTTACACTAGTCTGTAATAAGGTTTTACTAGCACTTGCGTGGGACTTAATTCGCGTTTTTTGGGACATATCTAATCTCTTTCGCAACCGAATTTCTCTTCAATACCACCAGACACCCCCTTGCATCCAAACTTTCACGTTTAAAATATTAGTATAATCTTATAGTTCTTACCACTTCGTTGAAGAGCAGCTCGCGCCTCTGCTGCTGGCGAAGGTTCATCATCTTGACCGCGACCTGCCGGCCGGTCTCCTTCTCGGTTGCCACGTACACCACGCCAGTGCTGCCCTCGCCGATCTTGCTGAAGCCGGTCAGTGAGGACCGCGGGTCACCCTCGCTCACTACCAGGCAGAGTGCCGCACGGAACTAACAAAACAATTTAGCTTCTTAAATGTCCGCCAGTAAAATTCAATTTTTCAATGTTCAATTTTTTCTAAAACTATAAACTACTTAATTTTAAAAAAACTTTAAACAAGCAAACATATGTGTGAAGAAGAAATTAAGGTTAGGAACCATTATTAGAACTTAATTATGCTAAAAATAACTTTCACTCATGCATTTACCATTGTAATCTTTTTGTTTATTCGACAGGTAGTATCCTAACTCTAGAATAATAAACCTACTACAATAGCACAATACATAGGGTTTAATCAATAAACAACTTTATATAATTGAGGCATTGCAATAAAGTAACCAAATACCTGTTCATGTGTCAATCGCAACTCATGCTTGGAGGCGGTGAGCGGCAGGTGCGGCGCGGCGGAGGCCGGCACGGTGTGGTGGTGACGCGTCACTGAGTATGATTCACCTACAAACACATAAAACAATCAAATACTTGTCAAGTATAATCATTCTTACATTGTACTCCTAGTTCCAATGAATATGATTGCAGTGCAATAGTCAATAAGCAAGCATACAACCTAGTTCAATGCTTAGATTTTAATATTTTCAATATTACTTAGGCTTAACATATTCAAATCTGGTTATTTAACCTCATTTGAATATACTAATCCATGTTTCTAATTTTTCTTGGAAAACCTATTTAACTGATATCTATATTTTGACTATTATTTCTAAAATCAATAAAATACTAAAACTGTTTTAGAATGTTTTATCAGGACTAAAAAATGATCTTCATGGAAATATTAATAACAAGTAGCTTTTATGTGTTATTATGAGTTTCACTTCCTAATTTAAGAATCAATGTCTGGATTTTTCAGCATTAAAAAATACTGAATAATATTAAAAGTAACTCATTGCAATTAAACAAAGTAATATATAAATAATACATTAAAATGTTCTCCAATAGATAGAATGAAATTAATCCTCATCCTGAATGAAAGAATACAAATAAACATTTTATTAACTTACTCATGTTGACAGTATTTCCATTAACACCCTGGTGCATGTTGTGTGCCATCGGCTGTGGGGGATGGTTATGTTGGAATGGGATGTTGGCATTCTGTATATTCTGATATGTCATTGTCATGCGATGATTATCATTAATCTCAGGAACTGCTCTGATGGTTGCTTCATGGCTGTGTTGAGACCAATCCACTGGTGATTCTGCTATTGGTTTGTTCAGTGTATAATTGTTTTGCTCTCTTCTCAAGCTCGGGTACTGTTGAGGAGCTGGAGGTACTGGTGGTGATTCTTCAGGCACTGCTGGAGGTACATTTGCTTGGCTCCGTAACTCTCTACGGATTTTCGGTGGGCTTGTACTTCTCAAAGAATTTGATCGTGCAACATTTGATGTCTTGGGTAAAATAACACCATTTTGGACAGGTTGACTGGGCATTGTAGTTGACATTGGACGACTGATAGATGAAACTGATGTAATTCTATGATCACCTCTGACTACAGTCTTGAGATCTAATATTTCAGTTGGTGTAATTTCAGATGGGTCAACTAATGGCAACGGTCTGTTAGTTGACTTGAGTATCTAAAAACAATTAAAGTTTAACAATATTTTTACCATAAAATACCAAAAAAAAATTGCATTGTTTCCATTTAAATTATAAATACATATTATATATTAGGAACCTTACATAATCAAATATAGCATAAGTGAAGAACTTCATTTCAACAATCATTAATACAAATAATATATAAATATAAGAACTGTTGGTTGAACAATTTTATGTTTATTTGCCTATAAGTGGGATTTATCTCTTGCTTTCATTTGCATTCAAAGATAATATACATATCTTCATTGTTGCATATTAGTATGACAAAAAAAGATTTAACTAAAACAAATGTTATATTGTAATCAAATTATCTTTACTTAAATACTAACCTGATTATTACCAACTAAGGAAGCCCATTGTAAAGGTAAGCCCACAAATTTTCCTTCTCTCTTATCAAAACCAGTATGGACCCTGTGTTCAAAGTTACTTGGTGGAGAAATCAATGGCTTCTTCTTTTTCTTTGAAAACATTTTTGGAAATTCAAAATAATGTTACACTGAAATAGGTAAAAAATACATTATATGCCATGCTAGAGAAATTTTCAACAAAATTAGATCATTAACAGGATAACAGGTGACTCTTTTATAGTGTTTTTTAGTTGTACATTCAGTTAAGTAATTTGTTTATTAGATCTAATGAGAAAAGAAAGCTCAAATACCTTAGTACTTTCTTTTGCAGTACAAGTACTGCGTGTGACGTTGCTAAGGTACGTGCCACAATACAACAACAATACACGAT
The DNA here is from genome assembly GCA_037074685.1 of Glyphodes pyloalis. Taxonomy (NCBI): domain Eukaryota; kingdom Metazoa; phylum Arthropoda; class Insecta; order Lepidoptera; family Crambidae; genus Glyphodes; species Glyphodes pyloalis. Next base: position 14,476,111 of record JAYKKO010000013.1, read on the forward strand.
TAAGGTCAATACAAACCTTCAGACTGTCGTAGTAGTACTCAAGAACACAAATTGAATACTAAATCAACAACCTACTGCGACATTCCTTAGCAGCCATTAGTTTCCAAGCAAATTGAATTAACGTAATAAAGTAAGTGATTTAAATTATACTTCATGTATTCAACCGTAAGTCACTACTATGATTGTAATGAATCAAATAATACCCTGCTATGATTAATTATGTAAAAGTTTCAATAATTTCCTTTTCGCTTCGCACGTAACAACAACACACTAAAATACAAGTTTAACCAGAAACTAAATAATGTAACGTTTTCTTTTTTTTACCAGTCACTACATTTTTGGTAAAATATTAGTCTATGGCAAATAAAGAAGCCAATTCACGCCCAGACATAATATTACAAAATTAAGGTAGGCCCGCTAGATAGGGCTATTTTAAATATCCTATACACAAAAGAACACGCCCCTTTTCAACCATTTTCTTTGATCTTCAAAATGTCAATTTGATTTGTCAAGTTTATTTGATTTTAATGTCAACAAAATAGCGGAATTTTCACAAAATAAAGGTTTTTAATAATTTCGCAAATCATGAAAGAGAAACGGAAAAAAGAAAAGAAACGAAGTAAAAAGCATAAACGAAAAGACGACAAAAAAGCGCGCCGTGAATACAGTGTAAGTTTACTTTAAATTGATTGCATATGTTTAGCTCGGCTTGTATTGACTTCTGTATTGTATTTTATTTTAAAAATTGCAGTCCTCGAGCTCTAGTGGTTCAGATTCTGAAGAATGGGTTGAACAAAAGTCAAGTATGAACACCACACAGCCCGAGCGTGAAGATTGGATGTCCATGACTGGAATGCTTAAGACATACACAAAAGAGGATATAAAACCGAAAAAGGAGGAGAAAAGTAAAAACCATATTGATTCATATAATCCTGCTACTAGTTCTAGGGAATTAAATCCGTACTGGAAAGAAGGAGGTACAGGTTTACCACAGACAGCTGAAAGCTTCCGTAAATCTAGGCAGTTTATGAGACCTTCAAATGCCGATGATGACGATTATTATACTAAATCCTCGTCTTCAAAGAATTACGATAAGCCCAAATCTACACATGTTCCAAAAAATTACCAAGAATCACAATACAGTAGTAAGAAACATGAAATAGATAGGACAGATTATGATTCACGTAGATCTCATAATTGGAAGAAAAAAGATGAAAGTAGCCTTAAAAGTAGCGATCAAAATAAAGGTTTTGAAATGGAAAAAGGCTCTAGTAAAGATGAAACAACTGTTGTGAAAGATAAACAAAAAAGGAGTTTGTATATGAGTGATGAGAAGTTAAACAAATTAGCTGCTAAGGTTGTTAAAGCAGAAATAATGGGTGACACAAATTTAGTAGCAGAATTAAAAGCAAAGTTGGAAGCTGCTAGAGAATATAGGAAACAAAATCCTCATGACAAAGGTGAAGATAATGAAGATGAAGGAGTTATGCTAATATCCACAAGCAGTTCTGGTAATAGTCGACCTCTGATGAACACCACTAAAGGCGATCCTAGAAGCAAAGGAGGTAAAAGAAAAGCTGAAACACACTCATCTGGGGAAAGAAATAAGTATTTTGGTAATGATGACAAGTACAACTTGGCTCAAATGGTAAGATAGTTGTAATATTTTTGAATTATTTATTAACTTTAAGCACTTCTCTCATTCACTTTCTGTTTGTGTTCATTACAGTTTCAACAAGAGAAGTATGGAAACAACTACGATGATGAAGCACAATTGGCTAAAATTGTTGGAAAGCATAAAAATCCTAATGATGACCTTGAAGATATCTTCATGGATGAAATATCTAAAAATAAAAATGAAGCAAAGGAAAGAGAAACAGAGAGACAGCGAGCTATTAACCAACATGCAAAGATTGAGCGTTCTATGGAAGGCTGTGAATACTGTGTGAATTCTAAGAATATGTTAAAACACCTCATGGTGAGTTGTGGATCTAAAGTATATGTGGCACTACCAGCTAAAAAGTCTCTTGTTGAAGGTCAATGCATTATCACAACAATACAACACACAACATGTGTTACTGCTTTAGATGAAGATGTTTGGGAAGAAATTTTGGTAAGATATTTCTAATAATTCTTTAATTATATTTTTTGCTGTTAAATTACCTCTCTAAGTAATTATTTTTCTAAAATTTACAGATATACAGGAAGGCACTGACCCGTTTTTATAACTCTCAAGACAAAGATGTTGTTTTCTTTGAAATGGCAACAAAATTACATAGATTTCCACATGTTGTCATTAATTGTGTACCATTGCCAAGAGATGTAGGTGACACAGCTGCAATTTATTTCAAGAAAGCTCTATTAGAATGTGAAACAGAATGGTCAATGAACAAAAAAGTTGTGGAGCTAAAAGGTAAAGATATTAGAAAAGGAGTACCAAAAGGGCTGCCATATTTCTGGGTAGATTTTGGAATGGATCCAGGGTTTGCTCATGTTATAGAAGATCAACAATTATTTCCCAAAACATTTGGGGAGGTAAGTGAAAAAAGAACAAAAATTTAATTTTTTCTCATACACTTCAAATGTTAATAAAATATTTTCATTTCAGGAAATTATTGGGGGTATTTTGGATTTAGATCATCACCTTTGGATGAACCCCAGAAAAGAATACGGAGATGTGCAAAGAAAGAAAGTTCTGGACTTTACTAGAGAATGGAAACCATTTGAACCAATTAAAAACTAACTAATTAAGTGGATCATTTTGAAGTTATAAATATAAGCAAGAACAACCTCACATAATAAATAAATTAAGAAGTATACAGTTTGTATGTTTTTCTTAGTTCCATGGCTGGAGAATAGGAGAACATTCCAAGGCCTATGCTCATAAAGACAACAAGTGCAGATTCCCTGGAAGACTGTGGTTAGTACAGTAAACAGCACATCACAGAAAACACTTTGATATTAGTTTTAATGTTTGTTGTACAGTCAGCTTCATAAAGATCTAAGTGTCCAGAGTGGTCAAAATTATCTGAAGGACAGAAGTTCATTTTTATGTACGTTGTCAGGTCGTCATATTGTTGTAAACGTACAGAGTGCTCAATATTATCTAAACTACACGATTTCATAAATATGTTATGTGTTAAGATGAGCAATAATATATTCGCGTCCTAAGTATTCATTGGTATCTAAGCATTCAAAGTGATCATAAATATGTTGGTAGTAAAGAAAAGTAAACTTTAATGTTTACGTGATACGATTGATTTCATTTTTATTATTGACAGTGACGTTCTAAGACACATCGATAAACGAAAACTAGGATGTCCAATTTCGTCACAGCCTACAAATATATGGATATGCCATAAAATTACGTGCATGCAAGTGGAATTTTGTAAAGATAGGAAACTGAATTTAAAGTTTTTGTAAATTCACCCGGGAACTGAACCGACTACAATCTACACTCGATTGCGATCCGTTATTTAAGGCGATTATAAGAATTCATTCTCGGTACTAAACTTGATAAATTAAATGAAAGTAAATTATGAAATGATAAAAAAATACTTAAACTTTACTAGTTATTATTAAAAAGGTTAAAAATTAAAATATGCTTTTTAATTTGCATTTATAATATTTGATTTTTTGAAGACGCATAATTCGCATTCGAATAGAATTGGGTACAATTATGAGAATTAAAAACTGTTATTCGCATTCGGATCCAACATATAAATTAAGTTTTTGGGAGCTGGCCTCCAGATTTTTTTACTATGTGGTATTTAATCTAGGAATTTACAAATCACATCAATGTGCAATGTGTAGAAAACCATGGTCAACTATGCCAATGTATTTATTAAGTCTTAAGTATGCTTATTGGAAATTATTGCGGCTAACGATTTATGACATATTAAAAAAACTACTAACTAGATCTCGTTCAAACCAATTTTCAACGGAAGTTTATTGAATACATCATATATACTTTTTTGTGTTTTTCATTATCTTATTTTAAAAGTAAAAGGGGAGGGGGGGATATTTTACTACTTTGGAAGTGTCTCTACTAATCAATTTAGAAAAATTATAATACATACCGCAATATCATTTTTAAGACTTATCCATAGTATTGATTTGAAGAAAAAAAAATTGAAGGTATGGGGCGCCCCTGAAAAGTATTGTTTTTTTTCTATTTTAAAAACCTTAATACGGTTCACAGAATACATTCACATACCAAGTTTTAATAGTATAGGTTTTATAGTTTCGGAAAAAAGTGGCTGACACACGGATGGACAGATAGACATGACGAATTCATAACGGATCCGTTTTTTGCCATTTGGCTACGGAACCTTAATAATCTTAGATGTTTTTAATAAATTAAGATAAATTAATTTAGTAGGTATTAGTATTAGATACTTAGATATGTCGTAGTGGCTATAGTAGGCAAATAGTTGATTTTTTTATAATACACTTCAAGATTGTCCTCATCCCATCTGATGTTAAGTGGTAATGAGGTCATAGATTAAGGGCGACAAGTACAGCATAATAAATCTGTTACTGGACTTGTCGCCCTTGTCTTGAAGGCTTGACCCCTGCTACTAACGTAGCACCCCTCTGGAGCTCTGGAAACCTTACTCACACGCAGGAACACAACAACACCGAAGTGATTGTTATTTGACTGCGGTCTTCTGTAAGGTGGAGGTATTTCACCAGTTGGGCTGCTCCAGTTCTACCTCTTTTTTAATTAATTTTTAGATAATGCCTAATAACACATTATGTAAAAATTCGACTTTGACCGTAAACTGATCATAAGTTATAGCCGTGGGATTAATTAAAACATACTCGTTAGGAGTTCCTGGATTAAAACTGATAAGTCGTAGCCTCGTTTTTAAGTTAGATCTGCAAAAGTAAATCTTGGAAAACTGCATTAAATTTGATGCTGTTGCTCTTGCGTGATGTCGACACAAACACACAGACAGACAAAATATCTTAAAACACCAGGTTTTGGCCTCAATTGCTTTCTTCGAGACCCCCTGAACTTTATCTTTTTCCAAAATCTCTTTAATATTAACACGGACCTGTTACACTTTTAGGATAGAAAAATAGAAAATATTAATTGAGAGTATTTTAGAAAAATATTTATTCGTAGGTGGTAGGTAAATATTTTATAAACAAGCTTTTATTATAAACATATAAAGCAAACAAAAACCAAGATATACATAAAACTCATTGTTTTTAAAACCTTACGAAGGTATACCAAATTTCAGCTGAATTGGTCAACCTGAACTGGGTCAATTCTTCATTTTAAGAATTGTAAACATACATACCAAAATGTGGTACATACAAAATTGAAGTTAATATAAAAGCTTTCAAAGAGATGTCTAAGTTGCGGTCTCAGCAAACGAAGGAAACAAAATTGGTGAAACAATTGAAGCCTAGCTGCTTGGAACGCCGACACTTTACGCACTCGAAATTTAAAAATCTGCCTAATGTGTAGATATTTATGATCACTCTGACCGCTTAGATACCAATGAACAGTTTGGATGCGTACATATTAATGATGATTGTAATCGTGTACATGTTATTGGAGACTTATGGTGAGAAGATATTTATGACTTGTTGGATGTGTACGATATTTAGGTGACTTTGAATGATCATATATTATTGCACCTTTGTTCCTCATATATTTTTGACTACCTTCACACCTCATATCTTTATGAACGTGACTGTACCACACAAAGTTCAATTTTGATTGTGGGCTATCAACTATACAAGCAGTACAGTCTTGTATTTATACATGTAATCCCCCTCAAAAGTCCAATCATGATTTTTGATGAAGGTAATTAAATGATATACATTTTGTATTCTTATACTTTTTATTTACTCTGTTCTTCTTTTAACATTTCTTCAATTAATCTTTGTCTTTCAGCTGCTTGTCTCATTTTTGTTAAAACTATGGACTCATAATCTCTATCTGATATCACTGATGGACCTCCAATATCCCTTTTAGTAGTTAATACGGGTCTTTCATTAACCCACTTCAATGTCAAAGGATTTTCTGGTAAACCTGCAACAGTAAAAAGTAACATACACTTCAGTGACTAGAGTAAATATAATGAAATGTATGAGCTTAAAATAATTAAACACCTCAATGATTAAATATTCACATGTATCTCATAAGATGAAAACAGCCTTAAAAGTGGTGAACAAAATATCGCTTTTGTAAATTAAAATGGCTCTAGTAAAGATGAAAATTAAAATTTTCCATCATGTACACACATCAAAAATTATACACATAACTACATACTAATGTAAAGAAATAAAAATGTACCTTTTTCTAACTCAACAGCCATTTCAGAGGCTTCTTTTGATGAGAATTCAACTAAAGCACTGCCTTTCTTTTTTGGGGACATAATTAAGGCTGTGATGTTCCCATATTTCTTAAGAAACCTCCTTAGCATAGCCTCATCATAACCGCCATTATTTTCATCAGTCTTATCAACTTTCCATTTAATCTTGATCCTGTTCAAACTAGAATCCCACACTGGTTCACTTAGAATGCCCATTTTTTTCTGTATTTCCTCTTTTACTTTCTGTTGTTCTTCTTGAAGAAGCCTGCTTCCTTCTTTTTGTAATCTTTCAATTTCAGCTGCTAATTTTTGTTCATCAGTGAGATTACTTATTCCTCCCCCGGAGGCTGCTTCGCGTTCCCTTCTTTCTAAATCTTCTTTGAATTTTTGGCGCTTACTGTCTAATTCTTGATGCCGTAACTTTGCTGCTTCTTTTGCTCTAAGCACTCTATCATATGCTGCTCTGGCTGACGCATCTGTTAGTATCTCTAAGGCACGAGATAACTCATGAAATGTTTCTGCGGCTTTTGGATCATCTGGGTTTTTGTCAGGGTGGCACTGTAGAGCTTTTTTTCTGTAAGCTTTTTTAATCTTAAAAAAAAAACAGGCGTTAATTATTACATTTTTGTAGGAAAGAGGCATTACCAGCTGTCTCAACTTTGTACCCGATAGATTGAAAATAATTCAAGATGATAAATGCAAGAAATAAATAATTAACAGTTCAACAGTTAAACCAGACACAATATCACAACACCTAGACCTGAGGCAATGTAGACAAATGTGTTATTCATATTGACCAAACCTGGTGTTAATTTCATGAGTTAAAGTGTATTAATTTGGTGTTGATTTATAATCAACAATGTTCAACAAAATATGTAATGCACGAAGTAGACTGCAGTGTCAAGCCTCTTGTGAACAACATGCTTCAGACCCTATTGTGCCTCGACGCCAGCTAGATATTGGCCTTTAGGCTTCCACGGGAGATAGAGCACCGAACGCTATTGTGTTATTATTTTGGCAACTACTTTAACAAACTTGATTGCCATTGAATACAAAAAGAAGCATAAATATAAAATACAGACTTACCTCTGATTCTGAGGCGGTAATCCGAATATCAAGAATCGCGTAGAGATCCACATCTCCAATATTTTTTAGGTTAGACATAATACTTTGTGAATTCCAAGATGGTTATCAGAATACTTAAAAATATAATTATGTACTATTAAAATAATTATGCTCAATAAAAACGCCAGCACTATTGTTATACAGCTATATGAAAAATATTGTTTGCTAAGTTGCAATGCAAATGTTTTCACGAAAATTTATTCAGTCAGTTGAAGACAACAATAAACAAAGGACGAACTGTCAGTGTCAGTCAAGTGTCATGTCTTATGTTATGTATAGTCTATGCTCTTGTCACTATAAATAAGGATGCTTGTTAAACGTCGATGCCTCGAAAAAATCGATATTTATCTATGGTTTCATTTAGTCTCGGTGTGTAAAAATATACACCCCTACTTTTTAATTAGTACAAAAAAAAATTGGGGTGCTGTTTATCACCTACTGATCATATTTGTGTAGTTAAAAAACAAAAATTAAATCCCAAAATTATCTATTAAAATATGCAATTATTGGTAAACACTACTTTGAATCAATGAGTTACTCGCACTATGAGTAGCGCATTGATTTGTGTATACGACCTCCTCGATACTTCATTGACAAATTCCGGCAAAAGCTCGCGTCGAAGCTCAAAGCCATACCCCCTTTCCCGGCGCCCGCGCTCAATTCGGCACAATAATGTTCCATTTAGTTAAAACAAAAACATTAATTTAATTGTTCTAATTCAGTTAAGTTAGGAAACATCAATGTATCTAAAATATTATTTTTAATAAATAAACATCCCTACTGTGCTAGAGTATGTCAAATGCTCAGTTGTCTATGGAATACAGATTATAAGTCTATCTTTGTAGTGTTGCGGATCTTACTATTTGAAATTCCCCAAAGTGTAGTTTAAAAAATTCTTAATCCATTAGCATTTTATTTATCCATTAGAATTAAGATTCTGAAAAATCTACGTCAATCAGTAAATCATAATTTTGAGGTCCTAAATTACCTGATTATTAGAAAATTGGGAGGAATCTTTGATTATGTATAACAGGTTTTTATTTTAAAAAATAATGAGAAATAATTCAGATTCCCTACATTTTGGGAAATTTGTCACCAATCGGCAAACCTGCCAATACAGGTGGTGGTGGAGAAAAACAAATCTGGCTGCTTATCTAGGATTTTTTATGTTTCTTCTCTAATTTCTAATCAACTACTGATAAAATGCTTACAAGAAGTATGAGTAAGTTTTCAGATAAATTATTTCGGTACACCGTTTTAAATTTTCATTTAATCCGTATTTAAGGTTATTTGCTAGAAGTTAAATATTAATGTTTACTTTCAGAATTGAATCACTTTAGAATTGGGAGTTCATTTTTAAGAAAAAGCTCTACATCTCCGAAACCTGCTCCAGAAAACAATTCACAAGGTTTGTTCCTTATATGCTTCTTGCTATCTATTAAACTATTATCCTAAACTGATATGCTATAATATTAATATGTGGAGGCAGTTTACGCGTCCTCATTAATTGTCCGAATGCTATATTTATCTCAAAGAAAAGATCCTCCTTTCCTAAGATCTTGAAAAAAATGTAATATAATCTCACAATGGTTATGAGGATATTTTTTTATTCCAGAAATCCAGACACAGCCTAAGAACCCATTGGAACACCCAGACTATTTTCAAGTACACAATTTATTCACAGTTAAGGACCTATTTGATGCTCGTATACACTATGGACACAAAGAGGGGTCACTCAATGACTACATGCGACCATATATCTACGGTTCAAGACTTGGCCATTTAATTTTTGATTTGGACATTACTGCTGAACATCTGCGTAAAGCTTTAAATTTTACTGCTCACATAGCATACAGAGGTGGTATAATATGTTTTTTCAATAGAAATGCTTTAAATTCTCATATAGTTGAGAAAACTGCTATTGAGTGTGGAGAATATGCACACACAAGATTCTGGCGAGGTGGAATATTCACTAATGCCAACCACCAATTTGGAGCTGTCACCAGGCTGCCAGATTTGTGTATATTTTTAAACATACAAAATAACATATTGAATCAACATACAGCTGTTAGAGATAGCGCAAAGATGCTTATACCAACTATTGGTATTGTAGACTCGAATTCAAATCCAAACCTTATAACTTACCCCGTACCAGGAAATGATGATACTCCCGTTGCTATTGAACTCTATTGTAAATTATTTAAAGAAGCCATTCTTAGGGGTAAAGCAGAGAGAATGAAATTTTTACAAGAAACCAATGAATAAAATGGAAAATAATGACTTTAAATCTGTCCTAGATTTTTCAGAGTTTCAAAATGCAAGGCACTATTATATATATACTCCCTAAAAACCCTCATAATCAATATTGCTGTTCCTGAATTAAGATTACAGTTCAAACACTTATGGCCAAATAAGCAAATAAATAAAGTTTGTAAAATATTAATTAGGGTTGCAAGGAAGATGGAGTACAGCAATGCATAAATCAATTGACTGTAATTGATAACATACAAAGGTCTCTATTTAAAAATATGACATACAAATTAGTTCACAAAATCTGGATCTATCAGTAGTATCAATAGTTAAGAATCAGAAAATACCATGATAGCAATCCTATTGATATTTTGTAAATATTTGTTGATATTTATTAAAAGCAAAATATATGTGGGATTTCTAGGAAGCATGATGTAAATAAATTATCTTGCCAGGAATTTCCCTGTATTGAAAGCAATATAGTTTGTATGATTCGCTGATATCTTTTTATGTCTTAAACCCTAACATAAAGAGCCATTTCTGTGTATGTTTAGCTCCATAGCTGGGCACCGTTAATGAAACAGTTAACTTCGTTAACCGTTAATCTTTTACTAAAAAAGTTAGCTTCGTTAAACGTTAAAGCGTTACATTTCTGAAGAATTAACGCAAGTTAACGTTAATCGTTAATCCGTTAAAATATAATCAAAATGGTTGGATGCATGGTCATGGATTCTCATCAGGACCTGGATTCCGATTTCATGTCTTCCATGATATGGTTTTGATTACTGCACTGCACAGTAAACTTTTTCAATTCACCTAATATTACTTACACACTTCCTTATCCACGCGCAAATGATCACCGACAGTAGTAGCGTTCAAGAGGGGGGAGGGGGGGGGGGGGGCGATGTAGAACGTTATGATGCGTTCCAATGGTAAATTAAGATATGAACTCCCATTTGGAAACCCTTTTGGTTTCCCTACGGAGAATCCCTCGATTGTATTAGTGAGCTAGTCTTTTTTTTAAGAAAGAGGGAAGGGGAGTACAGAATAACGTTACGGTACATTAAATGGGGGGGGGGAGTCCAAAATCTTCAAAAATTGCGTTACGTAAGGGTTACCTACGCCGTATCGGATACTAAATGATCGAAAATTAAAATATCGAACACTATTAATTGAACAGTCCAAAAAATCGAACGTTCAAAATATCAAATATACAAATTATCGAACGCTCAAAATATCGAATATTCTTCTCAGGTTTTTGTCAATTTAGATGTTTTTGTGGATGATGTAAAAAAAATCATTTTGGATACTTTAATCATTCGATGTATTGAGAGTTCGATATTTTGATTTTCGATCATTTGGTATCCGATATGGCGTAGATAGTCCGTTACTACGTAATACTTGAACGCTCCCTTCTTTAAACAAACACAGCACTCTTCATTCTAATTAAACACCGGATCTAAGTAATTAATGACATGTTGTAATCGGTGCCAATATTATGCATTGGATTAACGATTAACGGACTTCTGGGTAATTAAGGGAAGTTAATGATTCCGTTAACAGTTTTTAAAGTTAACTTAAAAGTTAATCCTTTACTCAAAATGTTAACTTCGTTAATTAACGATTGACGGATTAACGAGTTAATGCCCAGCTATGTTTAGCTCTCATCTTGAATGATTGTATTTACTTGATTTACAGTAGTATAACTTGAGATTAGGTTGGAACACATTTGATTGTGATGATGCATTTCAATGATTTTGAAGATTCTAACTTTAATGCATTTAGATTACAAAGTACAACTCATTATTTGCTAAAGCTTATTAAATACTGCCAGTTAACAGAACAAATATCCTTAATTCAGAAGTAAGCCAGTATGTTGTATTCATATGTTGACCCTAAATGATATGAACCTTTAAACTATATATTTTGTAAGGCTTCAACCACCTAAATGTAGACTAATTATAGAAAGGGAATAAAACAATTAATATTGTTTACATTTTTTTATTGCAGTAGATTGATGAGTAGTTTAAAACAAATACAAAAATAAATGATATTTTTCGAACTATAAAAGAAATAACAATGTGTATAATAATATTATAACAATTTTATTTTATATTAACATTAAAATCAAGGACTAAATAGGAATGATATGTAAAATCGGTGAGCAATGAATCTTAGATTACATACGACATATAGCATTGACTTAATTAGTGATGTCATTTTAACCAAGGAGTACCTTGCGCATCATGTGTGGATGAGGATTGTTATCCATTTCCCTGCTTTCCCAGCTTCCGGTGATGCATTTGGAACTGCACAAGTATTGCAGCAGTGGAATTCGATATTTGCCACAAAAGTCGACGAATTTAATATGCTCTACACGGTTGTCGAAATAAACACCTAGAAAATTAATACAAAACTATTAATATTTTATCGTCAAATTTAATAATAGCACACCGTACTCGTATTTTCAGCCAATCAGCAGCTGACGCACTGACTTTAATCGATTTTGACGTTTGTTAAGAGCGCGATAAAATTTAGTCACGTGGCGCATGCTAGGTCTGCATCTGAGACCTTCTACCAAACATTAAAATCGATTTGTAACCTAGATCCCTAAATGGAAAGTTTATGGTAACCATTTAATCGTTTGAGGAAGAGACGAAGCTAGTTTCCGAATCGGGAGTTGACTCCGTTCACAAATCATTTTAAGGTAGGTAGGTATAATAAGTTCCGTAAAAGAGGACTCTCCGATTTACCGGCCAAAATGATTTTTCGCTAGTTAGTAATCTATAAATTGTTATTTTAAAATGCTTCGCAACTATAATAACATTCGGTGTGTTGAGTAAAATTGTGAAGTGAAACATGTGTTTTGATAGATATTTTAAATTATCTCAATTGACTTGCTAGTCAATATCCTTATGCGATTTCGACGTTTGACTAAGGTGGCTGTTCAGCCGTACTAGGGGGAATGAGTATGCCTTCATCCATACACCAAAAACAGAATCTCATGAATTCGAATCGGCTGTTAGTGGCAAATGTTTTTTGTGATGAAAATAGGAATTTGTACTATAGTCATAGATGGATGTATTTTTATTAGGTATTCTAAACGTTATTCCAGCTACCATCCTGGAACAACATAAGTTTAGTTTTATTCTGAGTATGTAGGTACCTAATATGTGTGACAGTTTTATAATGTACTAGCAGGGCCCGCGACTTCGTTCGCGTGGACTACAAATACAAAATACAAAATATTTTATTTCAGTAACTTGGTCTATTACAATTGTTAGGTGTGGGAACTCCCTTACTCCCTCCCTACTACATCCTTTCACGGTCGGTTTTACCCCTATCTCCCCTAATATTCGAAAGAAAAAGCAGTATTTATTTTAATAGAGCTATATTTGTGCCCACTTTCATATCTCCAACTTAAAAAATAAACAATTTCCCATATAAACTTTCAAAGGTGGCATTACCCCCCCCCCCCCCTTCCGTTACTTTCTAACAAAAAGTAGCCTATGTCCGTTCTTGAGGTTCAACGTATACCTATGCCAAATTTCATCAAAATCGGTTGAGAGATTTAAGCGGGAAAGCGTAACAGACAGACAGAGTTACTTTCGCATTTATAATATTAAGCAGGGATTATTATTCTTCACGTTTACGTATAGTTAATCTCTCTCCCATTTTTAATGGACGAAAATACCTTTGCGTACCGTATCGCTGTGTATCTAGCTGTGGTAAGGCGCACTACGTAGGATTACTCTAACTAAAAAACCCCACCTACCTTCTCATCGCCGGAAAAAACCGGAGACCATAATTGCCACAGCGTCATCGGTGGAACTTACTGAGGCCCCTAGAGTCTCTAGAGGTTATCTCTAGAGTCGGTAGGGGTCCTCTCTAGGCTAAAGAGAAGAGAAATTAAAATTACCTCTACACTTAGGATTCACACAGCATTGGGCAGCATTCAAATAGTTGAGTAAGGTCGTAGGAATGTCTCCCAAACGTGTTGGTATCCCGTGCAGTTTAACAGTTCGACCTGCAAGCTCAAGCAGCGATGGGGGCTCCAAGGTCATGTCACGGACGAATCTCACCACTAGGGGATTATCACGGAGGCTCAACTGTAAATATAACGACAGTTTTAGATTATTAAACAGTAAGTTTATATAAAAAATAACTACAATACTTTTATCTAGTCATGAATTCGAAAAGCTGACTTTCTTGCATTTCTGGGGAAAAATGCTTTCAGCTTGCTCAGGAATGAGGCGTGAATATGCATATGTAGGTAAGCATCTGTTGTCAGTAAAGGTGGCTGTTGTGGTGCGCGAACGAATTGTCTTATAGATCGGTGAGTACGATTTTTTGCATGGATTCGATGGGTTTCACAAAAACTTTGGTAATACGGCCATGTTCACAGAATTTAGACTTGCGGGAGCGAATAACAATAGCCTAACCATGCGAACTTTTGCGATCGCTGTATGGGCCAATGGGCCGGTGGAAGTATCATCCACCGGCCTTCGAATATTAGGTAGGGACCATACATAACATATTTACCAGAACATATTTAGCCCAAGTTATACAATCAAAAAGAGCCACTGCTAGTTCGCGAGTAGTGGATGATCGGTCTCTGAACTCAAATAAAAAAAGTGTTTTTACACGTTTTATGTAAGTGCAAATTGCATCATCGATCACAATAAGCAAATTATCTTTGGATATTACGCCGTCCACGACTTTTTATCAAAGTCTCAATTAAGTCTTAATGTATAATATTTACATAACTCTCGGGTTTCAGGTTGAATGAGAATAAAACATTTACGATAAGTACCTACTTAGGTCATTTTAACAAAGAATAACATAAGCTACAAAACTTATATACTTAGTAGATAAGCCGAAGCAAATAACGTCTTATTATTGTATTCTTTTTACAAATTAATTTGACGTTTCTGTCCCTAGGTTTTTTTTTTATATTGCACTTCAAGATTGACCTCATCCCACCTGATGTTAAATGGTAATGAGGTTCTAGCTTAAGGGTGACAAGTACAGCATAATAAAGAGGTTACTGGACTTGTCGCCCTTACCTTGAAGGCTTGACCCCTGCTACTAATGTAGCACCCCCCAAGAGCTCTGGAAACCTTACTCACACGCAGGAACACAACAACACAGAAGTGATTGTTATTTGGCTGCAGTCTTCTGTAAGGTGGAGGTGTTTCACCAGTCGGGCTGCTCCAGTTCGAGCGATAATATAAGATCAAACGAACTTCTTGAAGTGAAGTTCGATCGATATTATCTGAGTCGCTTCATACGAAAGATATAAATACATATTAAAATACATATATACATTTACTTGTAGTACCCTCGTAGGTACTCGGCAGATTCGCACCAATTTAAAGAGTATGAAAACTACTAGTTTTAAAAAGTTTCCCACCACTTCCGTTACTATGCCACCATTACCCCCACCCCAGTTTACTTAGCTGTCAGTCTTGCCGTTCTGGCTCATTCTTTTAAAGATAATATGATTTAGCAAAACTGACTAATGGGTGTCCAGGGTGGGTGGGAAGTTTATATCTTTCGTATGAAGCGACTCAGATAATATCGATCGAACTTCACTTCAAGAAGTTCGTTTGATCTTATATTATCTTTCGTCGCTTCATACTCAGATATAAATACATATTAAAATACATATATACATTTACTTGTAGATGTTTAGAGATAGAGGAAAAGTTTTGCTAAATAAAAGGTTTATTATTCCATACATGCTTATTTATTACATAATCAACAGTGTATTAATTAACAGGTTACCCTTAAAAATTTAATTCTTATTTAAACATATAGTTAGCGAATTGATTTTTATCAAATATTTGACAATTGTAAAATCGAGCAAATACATTTGACTTATCTGTCCAGCCTGCCGTTCGTCTGATGGTTTCTATAGAAACCCCAGCAGAAGCGGCGGCCGACGTGGCTGCATGTCGCGTGCTATGAGCACTAAAAACTGATGTGTTGATCCCACTTTCAGACAACACCTGCTTAATCCATCGACTAATGGATTGTGATGTGGCCTCTTTGTGAGGTTTTTTATGAGTTATTAAAAGATTTTTTACATTATTCGGTCTGATATTTTTAGTTACAAGCAAATAGTCCTGTAGTGTTGTAGCTGGACATATATTTTTATGGTTATCAAAGAAGGGGAGTACAAGTAAAGGTTGCTCCCGACCTGGGGCTGATGTTTTTATAATTTCTGAAATAACAATCTGTATTGTTTGTTCAGTTATATGTATATTTTCAATTTCAATCAGAGAAAGTGTCTGGACTCTGTGGGCGGTACAAAGAGCCAATAAGATAACCAGTTTCTTTGTTAATTTATCTAAATTCAATTCTTGATTGGGATACCAATTTGAAACAAAATTTAATACAATTTGTGGGTCCCATGTGCAATTATACTTGGTCTAGGAGTTCTCAACTTGAAAGCTCCTTTTAGTAATCGCTTTATGTTTTCATTAGCCCCAAGCCCATCTCCCAGTAACAGGGATAGGGCAGACCGATGAGTATTTAAAGAGCTGTAAGAAGCTTTATTGTTAAATTGTTCAGATAAGAATAGTATTACTGACCGAACAGAACTATGAAAAGGTTGTAATTGTTTACCTTGACAAAACTGCCACCAGAGTTTATAGGTAACATTATACTGCTTGACGGTGTTGTCTGAAAGTGATGCCAGCATCAAATATACGGCCTCCGCTGGTGTCCCCTTCTGCACAAAGGCCGCGCGCAAACTATCGCGGCACCCAGGGTAAGCTGTTTGTAAAGCGGGTGATGAGGCCTGTATTGAGAACTTAATAGGTTTATATCAGGGTTTAAAATTAGCATATCGGTAACTAAGATATCTTGGAGAAGAGGATACCATGGCTGTGAGGGCCACATAGGAAAAACTATAATTCCACAGGCATGGTCTTGTACAATTTTTCTAATTGTTTTAAGTAACATAGAAAAAGGAGGAAAAGCGTAAAAATATTTATTCCACGTTATAGTAAAAGCATCGACAGCACTAGAATCAGGATCTTGTTTCCACGACACATATTCTAGACATTTGGCCGTGGTGCGGGAAGCAAATAAATCTACCTCTGGAATTCCAAATCTTGAAGTAATTTGTGTAAATGCAAGCTCAGATAAAGACCACTCTGTGTCTGTGTTTATTTTTCGGGATTCCTCATCAGCTTCCCGATTTTCTTTAGAATTTATATACGATGCATATAACCAAATATTACGACTCTCGCACCATTGCCAAATTGTCCTAGATAAATTGTTAAGATAAGGGAATTGAATGCCCCCCATACGATTAACATAGGATATGGCTGTTGTATTATCTATACGTAATAATATTGAACAGTCAGACTCGTTTTTGGCAATTGATTTGAGTGCTAGAAAAACGGCTAAAAGTTCTAGATAGTTGATATGAAATAGACTTTCATCTTGTTTCCAGCCCCCATGTACCCTCTTACCATCACAGAATGCTCCCCAGCCTGTTAAGGATGCATCTGTAAATATTTCTATTTTAAATGGCAATGGTCTTATATGATTGAAGGTTGTAAAGATATTTTGTAACCACCAATCTATATCTTTCAATATTACCTTGGGGATATTAATTATGGTATCATAATCATGATTTTGCAGAGCCAGAAACTTTTGTCTTTCTAAAGTTTTTGTATATAACCAACCATACTTTGAGGCTGGACAAGCTGCAGTAAGTGTTCCGATCATTTGAGCGAATTCTCTAATACTACATTGTAATTTAAATCTTTTTAAAATGTTGTATATGCTATTTTGTTTTTCAAGTGGTAAATAAAGGGTCATATTAATAGTATTAAATTCGAAACCTAAGAATTTACATGTCTGCAATGGTTCTAAAACACTCTTAGTGCGATTTATAATAAAGCCTAAGCTTTCAAGCAATTTTAATGTTTCCGTTATATTTATCAAGCATGATTTGTAATCATTTTCTATACATAATATATCGTCCAAGTATATAACTGATTTAAAACCTCTAAGTCTTAAGGAAGTTATAGCTTCTCGCATTACCTTACTGAATATACGAGGAGCTATAGAAAGTCCATATGGCATAGCGGTAAATTCAAAGTAAGAAACTGAATTAGGATCATCGTAAGGAAACTGAAATCTTAAGAACTTTCTATATTCTTTCGCCACAGGGATAAGTAGGTAAGCCTCTTTTAAATCAATTTTACCCATAAATCCATGTTCTGGTATAAGTTTACATGCAGTTCGATGGTCTTCCATCTTAAAATGACATTTTTGAATAAACTGATTCAGAGGTTTTAAATTCAGAATAAATCTATTGTCTCCATTGGGTTTACTGATTAAAAAAATTCTTGATATGAATTGATCTCTAGATGCCAGACATTTCTGTATGGCTCCTAATTCTAATAAGTTATCGATAGCTAAAATCATATCCTGTCTTTCTTTAGGTGACCATTTACATTTAGGGGCTGTTGGTTGTGTCACTTTATCAACAAATGGTATGTGAATACCATTTTTGATCCAATTTAAAACTTCACTATTACTGGATATTTTTAGCCAATTATTATAAAAATGATGGATGCGCCCAGCATGTACCTGATTTAGCGTCGTTGTATCGGAGGAACACTCTTGGCTGCACTCTGATGATGTTGCGACGCCGGTGGTTGCTGATTTGCTCGAGGAAGCCTCTGGTTGCTCTGGTGGTTGTAGCGACTCGCCAGGGGTCTCGGGCCGCCTCCTCGCCCCCCCCTGTTTGACGAACGAGAATGGCTGGTCCAGTTTCCCTGGTTGTTAATAACTGGACGGCCTGAAGCGAGTTGATTTGTCGAAGTCTTTGTCACAGCCTTTTTGATCTGTAGCCCCTGTCTTTCAATGGCCTTGGAAGCTTTAATCTTGTCCGATAAGGTACTTCCGAAAAGTGTGTCCTCTCTTTCCAAATCCTGGACAATTTGCGTGAAAGATCTATCCAGATTAGGCATAGTTAGTTTAATTCTTTCACTAGTTTTTGAATAATGTAGATCACACAAAAGCCGACATGCATTACTGAGGTGTTTTGTGACTGCTACTTTATCACCATTCTGCAACAATGCGGTCATCGCCCGGCTTATAGCCGAGATACCAATACCCAGTTGTTGTTGACTGGTCTGTATTTTTTTTGTCTCTGTTCCTTGTTAGGTCAGATACTGCGGCCGAGATCTCGGCGTTCAACTTTGGGGCCTGTAAGAGTTTACAATTTTCAGGCACTAGATACTCTTTATAGAGTTTCCCTTTTGCCTCTTTAGTTAAGCCCTTTTTTAATAAAGGAGTCCAAATATTAGCCAGGTTAGCAAGAATACATTCCCCAAACTCAGGTGTATCATCTGTAACCTCGCCGAGTGCTGCTAGCAACTCGGGCTCTATCTCTTCTGAGGGAGTTGAGGTCTCTTGGGGAGATTGTTCGAGTGCTGGGGTCGGAGCTGAATATACGGCCGGTATGGTGGTAGCCATCGCCTCAGGTTCAACTAAGACTGAACCTGAATTGTCTTCATCTTCGATTGCTCCGTCAATATCGACCTCGTCATAGGGATCAACTACAACGGTCTCAAAGTCGTTTGATTCTGAGGATTCCATAAGTGAGCTGTTTGTCGGAGACTGTGATGGCCCCGGTTGCTGATCATCTGTTAAATCAGATAGAAAATTATTCAACCGTCACGTGTTGACCCGCAGTCAACCCCTAGACGGTATGTTTAGCCATTGTGTTAGCCCGTAGCTAACCCCTAGGCAAAATAATGCTATTTGTGTTAACTCTCAGTTAACCCCCAGCATAAGTAGGCACTCGCAAAATTATTCAAACATTCACTTACCTTGTAAAGTCTCGTATCTCCGGACTTTTTTCTTGTAATATTCTAATTTTTCTGCAGCGGTTCGTTTCATTTTTATTTCGTAGAAAGAAGAAAATAACCTAAGTACTTAGCTAAAAAGTAATCGTTTCTGTTACTAGTGGTGAGTGAGACGTGCGAACGCTGCCGCGCACCGAAAAGGAATGAGCCAGAACGGCAAGACTGACAGCTAAGTAAACTGGGGTGGGGGTAATGGTGGCATAGTAACGGAAGTGGTGGGAAACTTTTTAAAACTAGTAGTTTTCATACTCTTTAAATTGGTGCGAATCTGCCGAGTACCTACGAGGGTACTACAAGTAAATGTATATATGTATTTTAATATGTATTTATATCTGAGTATGAAGCGACGAAAGATAAATCGCTATGCCCTACCTCTCTTAATACGTATCCAATACGAGTAATAATTCCCAAAACATTCCTTGCTACACCTTTGATGGGGTAGTTAGCGCTACGATTAGCACTAACCCAATGGGCCTTGTGAAGCGGTCCACATACCTACAATAGCTTTCTTCGTCTAACGAACAAATTGTTTTTAAAGCAAATTAAAAAAATGTTCTGCAAGTATAAACGGGGCAGCACACCAATATACTCAAATCCGGTAATAATCCTAAAAATTTAACCTCAAAATGAAGTAAAAAACTGGCCGAGAATGTATCAATTCAAGCAGTCCAGCAAACTATCGAAATCTACTATATAAAAATAAGTCGGGTTTTCCTTCCTGACGCTATAACTCCAAAACGCACGAACCGATTTCCATGGTTTTGCATTCGTTGGAAAGGTCTGGGGCTCTGAGGTTTATAGCAAAGAAAATTCAGGAAAAAATTTAACAGAAAAGCGGGAAAATCCTTTAAGGCGAAACGAAGTTCGCCGGGACCGCTAGTTTGATATACATACCTACTATATTATTTACATCTTTATAATTTGTTTTTCGTCAACCTGTTATCTTACCATCTAACCAAGGTAGTTGCATGCATTTGTGATATAATATAAGGAACCAAACTGATACTCGCTGATGTATTTTTTAGATTTACTTTGATTTATTGTGCTAATAATTATTTTACACTCCTTTATCTTGATGCTTATCACTATTTATTTAATATATAACTTAATGCACCATGCCATGCTGATCATGCATGATTATCAAGATCACTACGAGTACGTACACGTACATAATTAACATTTCGTTTACACTTACCTACTGTCCGCTATTTCGAAGTCTAGTTCTAGTCTTAACCAGTAAGCCCCATTTTATCCCAAACGTTGACTTTTTTAAAAGGAGGAGTGTTTGCCATTTAATTATAAGTTTGGTTATTTTATGAGCTATCAACGATTGTTAGTTAATTGTATTAAACTTAGGTTGCGCTTGCAGTAACGTCGGAACATGCTAATGCTAATATTAGCTCTGGTTAGCACACTATGACTACGTGTTAAAACTTAATTATGCTTGGATGGCGCAAGCAGTTGGGCGCCAATATGTTGTTGTCAACTTACCTCTGTAAGGCATGTTAATTTAATTATTTGCGTGGGAAGAGTCTTGAGTCGGTTTTTATGCAGTCGCAAAGAGCGCAGTTGTTTTAAGTTAGCGATGCTTGCTGGTAGTTGTTCTATGAGGTTGTCGTTTAAAACCAACGCCTGCAGAGAAATCAGACGACCAACTGATTCTGGTACTTCCACTATTTGGTTAGCTCCTACGGATAGAATCTGTAAACTAAATAACACGATAAATTAGCAACATAATAATCTTTTGCAATACGTACGCTTGCAATTAGCACTTTTAAAAATTGATCAAAGATCTAAATATTTCAGTCTGATAAAAGCAGCTTAGTAAAAATGATAAGTCGAGCAATTATTATAATTTCTGTACGCCAAATAATTGACTAAGATTCAACATTTCATATTTTAGGCGACTCCTGTAGGCGATTGCTTCCGTACCTGGAATTTTGATAAAAGCTGATTCAGACAGGGTAAAAATTTGGTGATCCTAATAATAGAATAAGATTAGGTGAAATAGTAATGCTAAACACAGAAGAAAAGTAACATTAGCAGATTACACGATCAACGATCATCTTAGCAGTACGTAATTCTACAAAAGTTTATCTTGTAAAAAACCGTTTAAAAAGTTACACAAACTGCTAAGTGTATTTTCGGAGATCATCGCGATAGCCTATATCCACGCAGGTATAGCTCAGAATATATAATAAGAAGGTACAAGCCTGGGTGACTCATTTAGGATAACTGAAGAAAAATTATGGTACTTTACAGAGGAAGAGGAGGATGCGGTATTGCGTTTTCTCCCTATCCTCCGCGGCCGGTGGGTCTCGGGACGCCATCTGGCACTCGGAAAGAGAGCTGGAGTAACAGTCTAGCGTGTCCGCGGTGGTGGTAGGCAGTGAAGCCGCACAGCAGATCTGCTACTGGGACCGGTGACGCCAGGAGTCCTGAGGACAGGTGGCCTAGTTCCATCCATACTCGCGCGTTATTGCGCGATGAGGAGGGTCGCTTAGCGGTATGCGCTGTGGGGGAGCCTGTAAAGAGTCCGCAAGGGATTCCGACTTTCCCACAACTGCGCAGCGTTGGCCACCGAGGGGGTTTTAGTCAGTGCGAGCTCGACACATCACTCTGTTTCCGGCAGAGAGTGATGGTGCGGTAGGCATTTCTCCCTCAAAGAAAAAAAAAGTTTAATGAAACCATATTATTTTCTTCTTCGACTTAATTTTGCAATTAGATTGTCTTTCCGTTTCTTTCTTACCAAAAGCGAAAAGTTCATTTTGTCAATCTGTCCAGGGTAATCTCTAAAACGGATAACAGATTTCTAGGGTACTTTTGCAGAAGGTTGACTGATGCATTAAGGAGTTTTGCTGAACATTGGAAATATTGCTTTTTTTATTACTTATTAAAGTAAATCATTTTTTGTAATTATTTCATGGGTCGCGGGCATATCCCTAGATGGGCCATTGAAAACAACTACCTAGTTAATCTTTTAATTCTTAATCTAGCTTTGTTTTCTCTTTTGTGTCAGTCTCTATCTAAAGCAGACAAAAGAAAAGACAGAGACAGATATGTATATGAGTATAAACCTAGACAGATCAAACAGTTGAAATAATATTCGGGCACTCTCGATGAATATTTATATAACATTATAGATGTCAAAGTCTCTGAACAAAGGAGTTTAAACCTAAATATTTTTCAATTCTGACCGATTTAATTATCACTAACACAATACAAAGTGTACTGCATGTGCAAAGTTTTAAAATATGCCGAATACCTATTTAAATTATTAAATATATAGTTATGTAGGTAAATGTAAAAAGTACAAACCTGTTTAATTTCCATACATCTTTCGATATGTTAACTATGTTATTTCCACCTAAATAAAGGTATTTGAGCGAAGACAGCTCTATGACTTGTTCTGGGAAGAAATTAAGCTGATTGCCACTCAAATTGAGTTCCCTTAATGTAGTTTTTGCCGAATAAAAGCATTTTGGTAACGAGTCGTTTGTCAGCTGATTATGTTTTGCTATTAGAGTTGTAAGGGAACAGCTTTTGAACACATCAGGTAGGACAGTGAGTCTATTATTGCTCACATCTAATATTTTTAAGTTGCAAAACCTGTTTATTGTGTCTGGCACTTTGTTTATTCTGTTGTTATAGAGCAGAATTATCTCGTAACTTTTCGCACAGTCCTTTTCATCAACAATGCTTTTTAGCTCGCCCGATAAGGCGATAGACTCCAATGACTGGCAAGATAAATCAAGAGTTTTTTGTTCTCGGCTATCACTGTCGCAGCTATCCGACGTATAACACTCCATTTTGCGAATTGATTAAGCTGAGGCTGCTCTGACCTCGATATCTTGTGCAGGCGCTTTTGGAAATCACATTATTAAAAAATTCTAACTCGCGAGACTAAGCGCACGCCTATCACGCCGGCGGCGCACGCGCAACTGCCAAACCAAGCGCCTAGCTAAATAACTAACTGCGTCACTATCGATACTACTACACAGAGGACCGGACGTCGCGCGCCATATCAACAGTAACTCAACAGTAAATAATTGGATGATAGATCTCTATACGTCAAGGGGGCATTTTGGCTAGGGCTCTGGCATAACACTTGAATCTTAGGAGAATAAATTAGGTAACTAGTTACCTACTTGAATTTGTGCCTGTCACTTGAGTGAAGAACGATAATGACGACAATCAAATATAAATACCTACTGGATACAAGTTTCAATAATATTTGATATTTGTCTTCAAAGTCATTATTTTTTGAATAACTATCGTAACTTTATCATATAAAGCGGAAATACGAAAGCCAGAAATAAACCTAGGTATCTACCCTACTTAGAGGTCGACGTTGAAAACATGGAAGAACATCCTTTGAGCCACGTGTTCTATGCATGATCCAGAACTTTATTAAAATTTTCAAGTTCATTATTTAATATATTACCGACATTTTTCCTACAAATGGATACTGACAATGGCTTTTTGTATACGAAGTTGAAAAATAATTTACCTAAATAAAATTTACAAGTCGTTAAATAGACTTGCTTAGGCCGATGTATGGTTGAACTGTATGAATTTACCATTGATTATTAAAAACGATATTTTGTTTAACATCACTATTAAATGTTTGAGTAGACTTTATAGTACTTAAAAGTCGTAAGACCCAGAAAACTAGACATAATATAAAATCATAATATTGTGTCTGGCTTAAAGGACATTCGACCTTACGAGGTAAGTAGATCCACCGTATAAAACCATTTTAATTTTGGAACCCATCTGAACATCGGGCGCCAAGCAGCCAGTCACTTAGGGTAAGTAACTAACTACTTTCTAAGGTAGGATAGGTAGGTAATTATCTACTCTTCTTCAGGACTACTACTATTGCTCTTATATTAGGAAAAACAAGTAAAAAAGGAGGTGGGTAGTTATAAATTTTTAATTAGGTTTTGATATAATTTGAAATTGATTTTTCCCTAAATTGGACTGCCTGATTTCAATTTCACTTCCGTCCTTTTACGTTTTTTATACGACTTCAAACAGCTATTAGTAACGTAATGGTGAATGTATCTTATATTATCCCGAAAATTAGTTCTTAATAACTATTTGTGCTATAGTTACATACCTACTTACTGCTTTTTTTTTGCAAGAATCATAATATATTTTTCGGTTAAATTTTAGAGTGTTGACACGAATAAAATGCTCGCCGGCCATTGGTTATCATAAAATTATTGTGTCCTTCACTAGAAATTCGACCGAATATGCAATTTCCTCAAATATATTAGGTAGGCTTACTTGCAATATTGCTTGTCGCATCGATTTTGACATTTCTTAAGAGCGCGATAAAATTTACTCGCGTTGCGCATGCTAAGCCTGATAAAAAAGTAAAGTCAAGTAAAAGAACATTTACATCGCTTCATCATCTACTTAAAAATATATACGGTCGAATTGAGAACCTCCTCCTTTTTTTTGAAGTCGGTTAAAAAGGAAAAGGACCACGCTTGAACTTATCATCAAAAGCTAATCCTTGCCTGGCTATAGGCATTCGCAATGGTTAGAGCCGGTTCAATTAGCGTTTTAGATTTGTAGGTAGACATATACGTAACTAAAATAATTATCCTCTTGACTTTCTGATAAAATTTGTGATATTAAGCATTCAAGTTTCATGAGACTTGTGAAATTCTGACTTTTTCGCGTTATGATATAGCGCGTTATTCTTGGATTACGTTGGTGCAAAGACCTTTTATGCATTAAAAAAGTAAATAAAAAATGAATGAATTTATCATTGGCGGATTAAGTGTATAGATGCCAGGCTAACCCCAACAGTTTCCGCAAAATAATAAGCTTAATGGCAATACTGATTTGAACTGTTTTACCGACATTTCCACTTTCTTTTTTATAGATGGCGTTAGTTATGCGCATGACGTCACGTTCGGGCAGTGATCGAACGTCCGAATGAAACCCGAAACTACCCGAGCGAGTGAGCGAGTACAAGTCAAGAAGGAAGACGAAGAAACTAAAATCTGTCGTTCACTTTAGTGATGTAAATTTTGAAATTTTAAGAAAATGGTATTGTAACAGCTTGAAAGGATAATCTTATTTTGATTTTAATTGTATCATAGTGATATTATTTTGACTATTATATCCTAGACTTTATATATCTTCGTTAAAGTGAGAGAGTTCAGTGCGTGTGCAAGGGTGGTAACGAGAAATGTGAAGTATCTATGAAGTTCAGGATTCTAAAGCCGTTTATTTTATAAGTTTAATTATGAGCGGACGCCCTAGGACCACGTCATTCGCCGAGGGCAGCAAATCCGTTCGAAAGACATTCGATAATCAACCACCGAAACCACCTCTGGGAGGCGTAAAAATTAGTAGTAAGTACCACCTAACCATTCTTTTGTCGGCCATCGTGATTTCTTTACGCCTGTGACGTATCTAGATACCGTCAATTTTAAATATGGCTGCAAACTGACACAAATCAGCATTTAACTGACTAATTTACAGTAATGTCTGGATTAATCAATATCGGCCACATTTACGTCCATAGCATTTTAAAAATGGCCACAGGCTGTGGTTCGTTTCTGCCACATAGGCCTGGCATTGTGACAGCTATCACGTCAAAATATCTAATTCTGAAAGCGATGCGTCGGATCGCAATGATCAGATTGCCTTGTGGATAATTTTCATCATCGTAATTGGTTCCAGTAAGATAGGAATCGTAACATTTTTTTCTCCAGTGAGGTTCCCAGTACTACGTAATTTCTTAAATTTTGAGGTTATTACAATATGACGTAATTTATTGTATGAATTTTAAAAAATATTGTTTTTTCTTACAAGGTGATTAGTGCATATCCGAAATTTGCTCCAATTTTCATAATAACTGCACCTATGGCTATATGAACTTGTTTGACATAAAATTAATATTTGAAGCTTTCACTGAAATAAAAAAAAAGACATAAAAAACAAGCCTTTAGGTGCTTTACTCCAAGGCTTTGGTTATCCTTCTCAACACTAACTTCATACATTATTTAAATTTTAAAACTTTCGCATTCCATTTTAAACATTTAAAATAATTTAACGGGTCAAAACGCGACACCGTGACCAACTGTTGGTGCAACCTAACCGAAACTTCGGGTAAGTAGTTCGTATTAACTACTAAATAAAAATGGTGTCCCATTTTGACCCGTTAAATTATTTTAAATGTTTCATACATAATTGTTACACTGAGTGATGCTTTTGTCCACAGCACTAAATTAGGTAGTATTCATTCAAACAATTTATTGGAAGAAATAAGTTTAAATTTGGTTTGTTTGATAATAAAACTATTAAGTTCAATCTATTTAACTAGATGCATCATCATGCATATTCTGTTGTATCCTCACATCAATCTGTCCTAATGATTTTTTTTACTATCTAGGTAAGTTCATAATGATCCAACGTTTAAATGAGAAATGAATAACCCAAAATTATAAATTATTATTCGTTTATTACCTTACTTGGCTACTTCAGAGTGTGTTCAGAATTTTCATAGTTCAGCATAATTCAAAATGATCTGTTAATAATGACCCCTACGTTTATTGTTCTTATTTCATAAAAAAAACAGCTGATTCATTTGCTCACAATAATGAAGTTATATCTAAAAAAAAAAGCTTAAGTAAATGTTGTATTTAAATAATTTGCTGTTTTGTACAGTCAAAGGAATGTCAGACACTACACTATAGACTTTGCACTGGCTTTATGTCGGTTGGTATAAGGACTAATATTAATTGCCATCAAGTGCTTACAGTGATGTGTTGTTGATCATGTATTAAATTCGGCACATTAGTGCACTTTAGATGCCTCTACTTTTGTGTGCATCCATTGCGTATGAATGTAAACTGCTGAATATCTGATGAGTGGCCACATACTAAAAAAAATCACAACATATTTAATGATTGTATGTTACAGATTACATTTTGGAAGGGTAGGTACTTATTTGTAGTCAATTTTCAGGTAGGTAGGTAGTGATCTCATTGACCTGCACAGTGCTGCATTTCAGCTGATATCAACAAACACACTCAGTTTTAGAATATAAGGAGTTATGGTCACATGGCATGGTGATTTTGGTGTATCATTTTTATATTTGAGTAATACTTTAATTTTGTTAGCAAGAAGATACATGTTGGTATGCTCTCAAGTTAACAAAGGAAATATCTAGAGTAAAGAATAACCTTGAGTTGAAGCTCGTCAATATCCTTCCTTAAAAGAATGACTTTTTTTTATGTTGTTTGCATGCAACAACATTTGCATTGATTCAGGATACAAAGTCCTACATATGTGTTAATTTAGTATCATTTGTCTTCTTACCGAATTACATCCATTACCATTCAGTAAATTTTCTGTGAAGAAGCATGATGAATGGATGGAATGTTTATCCAGACATTCATACATTCTTGCAAGCTTCCATTCTTAGTAGAAAACTAATAGTTTATATTAGTAGGATTTGACAGTACAATTTAAACTAAACTGTCTGTGGACTCTACTATGCCATCTTTTTTACTAATGACACACAAGATTATTTCTAATTACATTCATAGTTTGAAAAGTCTTTTCAACTTTTATCTAGTGATAAAATAAAAATCTTGTCAAAAGTATTTGATATCATGACTTCCTGTTTAGAAAATTCTCAGGTCACCACACCCTCTGGTAATAAATTGTTAGAAAATGAAGAAATAAATGTTATGCAGATATTGTTGATTTTGGAGCCCTCTTGGTTTGTGGCAAGCTTTTGGTGAGTTCTAATTTCTATCTTATCCTTTCCTCTCAGTTATTCAATTGATTGTAATAAGAGTGAAGGACGAAAAAGAAATTTATGATTTTTTTGGTATGACATAAAGTTAGAGTGCAATGAATGTGGAATCTGTTCTAATTATTTAAAAGTTGAACTATTCAGATGCTGCCTTTGGCGTGCTACGATTTTATTTGATTAAATAGATTTACATTTAGTAATAAAAATACATTTAATTCCCATACACGCTACAAACGCTCAAGCCACCCGTGCGTGCTTGTTGTTAGTAGGTAAACTCACAAATAAGCATTGTCACGAAAAGCATATTTCTATTACGTATTATAACATTCTTGTAAAGAAAAAAAAACGTATCCTGGCTAGGATAACAACTGGATGAAGAAAAATGTGTAGTTTTGAGACCCAACAATCCATCACTCAAATGGTGAAGGTCAGTGTAGGTTTAGAAACTTCTTCAGGGCCATTAAGAACAAGTTTCAGACCCTACGTTAAAGAATGCTATCGATATCGCTTCAGAGATCGCGTACTGATCCTGGGTGTGGGGGGTGTGATTTGGGGTGGGTCAGGTGTAGGAAGAGCCCTCGAATGAAGTGTTTTGTGGCACTAGCGGCCGGCACTACTGCTACCTACCACAGGCATAAAATATAATGAGATCGGCTATGAATCATGAAGTGACTCTTAATTAAGAACAACCACTTGTTCTAGAGAGTGGTGAGGAAGAGGTTTTACTCATATTGGCACACTTTCGGTCGGTCCCTTAAGACCTCTAGAAGTGTGGTATGCTTTTTACTGCTCTTAAACACATACAGGTCAACTGCTATTACACAATCAGACGTAGGTATCTATTACAAGGTGTAATGTAGCTAGTACAAGGTGGTAAATGATCCTGGAAGCGGAGCTGTATTTGGTACCAACATAAGATTCTAGATTGCTTGGTGCTCCGTGTTTAGATCTTCATTTTCTTGTTATCGGTCATCTTGTCCTAACTGAGAAATGGTAGGGAATTCTACGTGTGAGCGATGAGCGTTGTTCGCGTCATTCTAGCCCAAGTCCTGCGCCTCTACTCGGAAAATGTTAGTATTTACGATTCGATGGTAGTCGGGGGGTGTAATTTGTGCCGGTTTGTAACGTGATTACATCGCTACTACGAACTTCTTGCACTTGTTTACGTATTCTTAGTGAGTTAAGCCCTATAAATTCGGCAAGTGGTAAATTTGATTAATAAAGTAACATTATCAATAAGGCACTGCATCGTTTATTTTTATTGTAACCAATAATTATTGGTGATGCATCCATTGAATCCTTTTGTAGCTTAGTGTGAGGCGAAGTGCAGCTAATATACAACAGGTCTCATATTGTTGACATGCCTTATTAGCCAACTGGCAAACAGCTGACTCCAGTTGACGACAGTTGATTGAGTTGATGATAGAATGAAACAAGTAATGGTCTTTTTGTTATAATGTTGTCATAACTGTCGCAATCAACTAATGAGGAGCAAAATAATCAATATGGACTAGACAGCCAAATTGGAGTAACGAGCTGTTGATCGAACAACTACGCTTACACGCTTCGTAATTTGACTATGAAAGTTAGTTAATTCTTAACATACCTTTGAAACTGTTTTCTTTCTGTTTATGGACTGTCAAGAAAATAGTCTATCCGTTAGAACAAAACTTCTTGTGTACGCATAATAACGATAAGGTAGCTTAAATGACAATGAAATATATTAATATTACATACATTCTCTGCAACCAGATAATCAGAGGAACGCAGATCAATCAATCAAATATTTCTTTATTCAAGTCGGTTACATGTAACACTTTTGAATCGTCATTGAATACAATGCAAAGTAATTCTACTTACCAATACCAATGTTACAAATTACTCGAAGCGCATCGTCAAAATCCACAATGCGTCATTTGGTATATAAATATACGGCAATAAGACTTGATGTTTTTTAGGTCTTTCAATGCCATTTTTTAAGGCGAAATCTTCGAATTCACCGCATTTTAGGAAATTCCCGACTAATTAGCAATCAACCATTATAACCAATAAAGTAACAAACAAACCTTTAAAAAGGTCCAAGATTCATTCATTTCAAAAGTTACAGAATGCTTACAGTTGGTGGCATCAACTCAATTGTTACTGTAACTGAGGTTTTGAAATATAGTAAGGACCTGTCCTACTAATTTTATAAACGCGAAAGTTTGAACTAATGTATAGAAGTATGTTTGTTTCTCTTCCACGCAAAAACGATTGTATGGATTTGAATGTAATTTTAGTAGAAAGAAAGATGAGATACTAGATTAACATATAATATCCTTTTTTATCGAAAATAACGCGAACGAAGTCGCGGATAAAAACTAGTTCATAATAAATTTGACAACACTAAGCGTTAGTAACAGTTAAACTTTTGTTGGCAACTGGCACTTATTAAACAATTCTCACGTACTTAGAGAATAGAAAATATATGGCTTAAAATATGCCCGAATTAACTCAAGTGTCTAGACTAGATCTTGATAGGTATTTGAAGTGTGGCCAGTGTTAAAAATTCACGAAGCGGGGATACTTCATGGTTAAACACCTAACTGAGCTCGAGTTTTGCATTTTTAATGGCATGGCAACTTGCGTCGCAGCCTTGGACACATTATGTGGCTGGCTGATGAGACTTTGGCGTAATTATGTCAAATTTCCTCTGTCTTCTGTTTTCTACCTACCAAAATTTGATTTATACAAATATTGAAATGTTTTACCGAAATTTGATACCTAAAAACTATGAAAGGAAAACAAACATGGCTAAATTAAAACAAAATTATGCACGTCTAATATTAGTATACCGTGTTTTACTTCAGTCATGTTTACCTATTGGGGTGATGTAAATGATAATAATAAGTATAAACTTATTTACCTGGAGAACTAACGCTAAGTGTGTACGCGTTTAATGTTCAAGTGAGCTGTTATCGCTAGTTGTTATCAGTAACAGTTTTCGATCTCGCTATCTCGATGTCGGAATGACCGCATCATCCTTCCATTTCCATTCGCGGAAGCACCGTGGCAACGCACTCTCGGTTTTCGTCGAGTCGCCTTTCGCTCGGCGCCCCCGTCACACACCAGCGAAGTGGTCGCAGGCGGTGCATGTTGCAAAATTACCAATTGGTTCGTTAACCCACTTCCTCGGTGCCGTATGCACGGCTGTTATCCGGCGCGCGAACAATTCGAAAACAATCTGCCTTTTCGCCCGTTGTTACCGTTAACGCCGAAAATTGTTCAGTGAGCACTCGTCGAGCATGTGAAGTGTTGAAATTTTAGGTAGTGTTGAGCAAAAAATTTTACCGTGCTGAAGTTCGGTGATAATGATCGTGTGGTCAGTGGAGTGTAACAGTAACCTTCATGTGGAACACTGTAAGTGACCGGGAATAATGTTGCGCCGGCGCGGAACTTACATCGTCAATAGCGATCGTGATGATCGCCACTCCAGGGCCAAGTCCGCGGAATCGTCGTCGATTCTGCTCAAAAAAGTCGGTACGAAACTATATATTTTTTTGCAACAATTTGCCTTGTTTTTAAAGCAGACAATGTAGCTACTGAACCAGGCTGAGGAACGAAGCTAAATATAACGGTCTTTATCATTTAACTTCATTTGAAAGTAAAATATTTTAAAGAAGTGAATGTAATGACATGTGCGAGTGATGTCTGCCACATATGAGTTCTAATACATTTTATGACAGAACTTCAACGCACATTTTAAGTTGTTATCAGTCTTTTAAATTTTTATCATGTTCTGTATAAAATAATTTGTAGAAGGTTAGCTAAACCTGTGATGCGGAGCTTAAAAGGTATACAAAAAAATATATACGGTTACGTAGGGTGAATTATCAGCTCAATTAATATCCCACTTTATTGTAAAAAGTATTAGTTTGTGTCACTTGCAGCTAAATATCTAAATATAGTTCCTGTCGTACTATCCAGTTAAAAGAAACCCAAAATGTATTTTATCAAAAACATTTTATTCTATTTAGTGATTACTAGTGAATAAATACGTTTGTATTTATATTATAATTTGTGTTGAATAGTGATGTGAGTAATTAAAGTTGTAACTAGTTTACCTCGCCCATTTCACCCGCATTGTCACACTTTGTCACAAAATACTCCTGCTGTCCTAGAGGCTCATTCAAGTGGTAGTTGTTGACATCGATATCGATAATATTTCGACTAGTTTAAAGTGTATGGGATTGACATTACACGTGACTCTACTAAATGATATATCAGTCGCATAAATTTGAAACTTGTCGATACGACATTAAAGTTAAACAACTGCCACTTATGTAGCTCTGTCCTCTCGTTTACTTTAGAGAACTAGGTGTTATTGGGCTGCGTTAGCGTCATTTCGGATAAGAAGTATCCTATGTTATTTTAGTACCGATGTTTTCTGTCTACTACGAAATTTGATGCAAATCCATTCAGTAGTTTTTGCATGGACGAGTTACAAAAAAAAATTAAATATACACTTTCTAATATAAGTACGGTCAACATCACATCCAGGTAATCAATTACAGTTCGATATTAGATCTTATGCACACGACATAAAAGAGGTGCAAAGTCAGAAGTATATAGTCTAAAAGTGTATAAGTATGTTATATGTAAGTGTATAAGTATAGTCTGACGCGCTTTTGTTTGTACCTGATGGAAAATAATGAGCTTGTTTTTTCGACTTCAATTGATTTGGGATTCTAAAGAACCTGATCACTACTTTATCCTAAAGATTAATTAGAATTAATTTGCTTCTTGCAACGTTCATCAAAAGTAATAATATACTTGTATATTATTGCAAATTTTATTATTTTATTGATTTTGATAGTGTTTCATAAATTTGTGCGTAGATATTCCGTGATACGTCACATATTTATTTGTTGATTAAAAGCCATATATAGCATAGCCTAGCTTGTATAAAATAAATGTCTAAGGAAAGTGATTACAGTTAATTTTAATGTGTTGTTTATTAAACTAGTCCGTTTTATTTTAAAACAGTCAAAATCCGTTTCCAATTTTCTCAAGATATTGCGAAACACACACAAAAAACCATTTGAATGAAGAACCTGCTCTTTGTTTAGATGTGAGAAAAAACATCACAAAAGATTTCATACAATATTTTTTGCAAATAGCAACGCAGTCTCTTGAACCTTGTTTGTTTTGTGCCTACCTCGAAAAAGCGTCACACCCATGGCCTGCCTTGGAATTACGCCCAGATTTATTTTAGCAGTTTCCCAGCATAAAGGTAGACAATATTATAAATAGATTAGAATGACGAGATCTTTTTGGAGAAGTTTAGTTATCATTTTCATTCATAATGCATAATCGTCATGTTAATAAGCGTGTATGAAAGATACTCTACCATTTCATATTATTGGTATACCTATCTATTCGATAACAAATTTATGATATATTTTTGATAAGTATAACAACTGATAGTGTATCGTTTATGATAAGAGTCGTGTCTGTTTTGAGAGTAGGATAACTTGTAGGGACGGGTTACAAGACGAGATGCGTCATGGTGGTAGTACCGGTTCCTTCATTATCCGCGGTTAGCGTAGCCCGTGACAATATAACTCGAGTCGAATTCAAAAGCTGCCAGCGAGCGTGAGCTGAGACCGTAAAGAACCGCAGACGTGGTATCGCTTTCCTAACACAAAGGCGTTGCGCAGCGGCCTGTGACATGCATGCGTTTCTGACGAAGAATTAGTGAACGAATACATTATGTTGTTAATCGTATTAACTTAATATTGAGACGATGTTTTTATTATTGTGGCTAAAACGCGATCAACGAATCATGACCAAAAATGTCTTAACCTTAAATACCTACCTACCATAGGATATATTTACAGTGACAAATGCGAGAGGGTGCATGGTAGATTAAACTAAGTAAATCTAAAGTAAAGCTCCCAATTGATACCCATATGGATATTTTTTAAGAAAACAAGCGGCTGATCAGATAAAATACTAAATACAGTTGATTAGATAAAATGTTACTGAGACCAAAATATATTATGTACATGACCTGCATCTTCAAGAAATCTTTAAAATAATATCCCATAAGGCTTATCTAAACGTTTTTTCCTTTTAAAAAAAATCACAGTTCCAATTCGGGTTTAACGACCGCATAATAATTGTGTTTCTCACTAATCAATATATTGAAAAACAATATATGGTGATGTTTGGCGAAAACATTTTGGTACTGTCAAAATGTAAACAACACCGAAAAATATTCACACACGTTAATTATTAACTTCTTAGCATCTATACGTTGTTATCATCTTTGGCACTTATTGGATTGGTACTTACTATGCGCTATTATTCTTGCTTCTCTAGAAGAATTGTAAAATATCATAGCTGTTAACGAAAGTGGTCTGAAAGTGGTATATTCAAGGTCTGATTACGGATATACTCTGTTCGTTAATAGAGAGTAGGTCCTTTGGCATGCGTTACAATCACCAGGTTTTCATTCATATTTAGAATCGTTCCTACATAATTTCATCACACATTGTATACCATATTGTCATCAACAAAAGATGTGAGCACAGGTGTGTGAATGATTGAAGGTTTCATCCAAAAGTGTTTGCCCTGAACGGCCTTGCCCAATCAACGCTAATCGCCCAGCTTGCTAGTGAAAGCGTATCGAATGTCTGGTGCGTGCTAAGAGAATTCCTCGCGTGTTAAGAACCCAACAAACTTCCCCAAAAATCCTAATCCAATTGCCTTGTGTCCATGACGCTCATAATTCTGTTAGCGTGCAATCGGCCGGAGATTAGAACCTATTAATAATCCAACTGATACAAACTTAGAACATCGTGAATTGATACAAACGTAGGTATCATAACAAAATCGTTTTAATGAACTTTGTTCAAACTGTCTCAAATGTTGTATATTTAGAATATTTGTGTACGATGAGGTTGTTAAATTGTTTTTGTGTACGAAATCTTTTAACATTTAGATAGAGTTGTTTGCTCGTGACGTCGCACGTATCGCAAAATTATCACAGGCTGTATAAAAAGTTAGGCACGTCTTGCATGCGCATGATACGATAACTAGAGCGTTACCTGTAAAATGTTCGCCTCCCGATGAAACGTGGATTAGGCAAATGCCCTTTCATTAAACAAATGGAAGCCCTGTCGATGTAAATTTGTGTGAAACCGCAGGATTTCGTGCACTGTATTTTATGTTTTCATTCGGAGAATTCAATACGTTTTGAACCATTTTGAGAAATCTGCATTTTATACGGTCGACTAAAAAAATGATTGTTAATATGTATATTCAGTTGAGATACGCAGGCAATGTATATTTTTAAATCGAAGTTAATGCTCATGATGTAGTATTTGTAAGATTCTCTTTTTATTGTATATCCTGTGTATGCATACCTACTTTGTATGTGCACGTACAAGCTAATCCGCAAAGTTAGAATAAGCACAACAACATGCTCTTCGTAATGTGAGGGTCGCCTTGTGCTCGGCGGGGCAGTAGCGACGTCGCGGATAGGAGTGTTCGCAACGGCTACATTTTGCCAACGTGATATTTCGTTACGCTATAATATTTTAACCTATTATTTATTTAGCTCTAATATATTAGTTCAAAAAGCTATTAATATATTGGAATTAAAATTTCGTCGAGCGTTAGTTGCGAAAATCGTTCGTTACGGACGGTGTGTGCTACTGAGGAATGACTAATATAACTTATAATACGATTTTAATATTTTTATATAAACAATTCGTTGAGTGTTGGTTGCGATAATCGTTGACTCATTACGGTGTACACTACTGAGTGTTGACTAATATAACTTAATTATATGTGATTTTAATATTTTTTTTACACCGACTTCAAAAAAGAAGGAGGTTTTCAGTTCGACCTGTATGTATTTATATTTGTCCTGATTATCTCGCGTTTGGCTTAACCGATTTTGATGCGGTTTTCAGAAATCTTCATAAACAATTATGTGCTTTTGTTTCTAATGATTTTTTAAAGTAGATATAGTAGTTTTAAATGACAAGACTCTTTTACAATATATACACTCAGCCTTTTTGGCAACATTGTCCACAATATTAAAATAGTTCCAAAAATGTTCCTTACGCGACATTTTTCCTAACCTATTATTTAAATCTAAGCCTTACTAAAACTAATATCTTACACTACTTTTGAATTATATTAACAATTTAACTTCAATAATTTAATTATTGAATTAAGACAAATAATCAGTACACGAAAGAACACGAGACAGCAAACCAACGTTAAAACCTCGAACGAACTGTTTTTGATTTCAATTTGAAAAATATTACCTACCAATCTAACGTAGCACTCGAATCATACGTTAGAAATAGTGTGACAAAGACGCCGTCATAATATATTATGATTATGTCTCGCTCTAGTCGTGACATCGTCGTGCCTGCTTTTTATTCATAAAACAATTTTATTTGACAACAGCGACATCTTCTGTTCAACCTATAAATCACTTCATAGACGCCTCCATCCAATATTATCTCAATAGCCGTCATCAACATCTTAGTTTAGGCAAGTAATGCTAGATGGCGCTGTACTCAATTATAAGAAAAAATATTTTGGTAATATATTAGTTAAGTCTAGTTATTTGAATATATTCGAATATATTAATAAAAAAATTTATTAGTAATATTTATTCTGCTATCTAATATAACGAACACTCTTAGTCGCGGAGCGCCGACGACCCGCAGTCTATCACGACGCGCGCTCGCGGGCGAACCTCTTCCAAGCTGGAGTGTTCCGCGGGGCCGGTATGCCTCGGCAACCTAGGAGTGTCCGATGGCCCCGCGACGGTGGCCCTCCGACCCGTCGGAGAGGTGGCCGTCCGCTCAGAACCTTCGCTCCACCGTTTACTTGACACCGAAAAAAGTGGCCAACTTAGCCGCGCTCGCGATCGCATCTCCACATTCTGTAAGAAACTGCGGCGTACCATTAGTGAGTGTCTTAGCCGTCTCTTTCAGTTCATTCTACGGGCGATTTAAACGTTTCGGATACCTAACATCAATCTCTGTTCACAATCATTCCCATAATTGTTTTGTATCATATATAGGTATGTGTATGTCAATGTAATGTTCTAATGCTGCTTTTGTGTTTTGCTGCGTCTCGCAGGCGACGTGGAAACACCTAAAAAGACCGAGCTGGCTTCGGAAAAGAAGGCTGCCTCCTCGCATCGTAAGTGCTAGATGTGGCGCACGTCATTAGATGGGTCGTAGATTCACAGTTTCTCTTTGCAATGCACCAATATTATTTTTATTAGAACGTGAAATTTCGTCGATGTAAATTTAACGAGTTGATAATTATTAATTGTGTTCATGAAACTCGTGATGTCGTGGAGCACGTAAACAAAAGTTTAATACCTGTATCATCGTATAGTAGATCTAGTCATATTTTTTTCTGTGTATTTGACGTCACTTTTTCATTGTCTGTCGATTGTGATAGAGATAATGGTGTTTTTTTTAAGTGCTCCTGTAGTATCAACTGTATTTGAATGTCATGCAAGAATCTATTTTAAATTGATGTGTAGTTTTCTGTGAATCCTTTTATAAAATTTATTTTCTGTCCCAAAACTCTGAAGTCAATGAACGTATTATAAATGTGTATTGATTTTTATTTTGGTGCTTTATGTTTGTGCATTCCTGGCATGGGTGGTTTACATAACTGATTGGCATCCTTTGACATGGCTTTGAAAGGCTTTTGGTATGATTGAATTTAGTGTTAAGAAAAAAACTATAAATTACGATGTACTATTGATAACAATGATTTTCTGGGTAGATTATGTTTCTACTAACTAATGTGAATGTGCAGTTGGAGGATTAAAAGGGGGTTAGGCAGATTTAGCAAAACTCATTACCAAATGATTCCGAATTTTGGTAATAGCTACACTTCTGTCATTTCATGTTGCATTCACATTACATTATTACCTGCACAGTGAATACATAGGTGACGTATTCTTGTATCATACTTTAATGTCACACTTTCTTTGCCAGGCTTGCGATCTCATCATCGTACGCATTCATTTAATACAATGACAAGACGATTGTACTGTATAGGTAGATACCTAGTAGGAAATGAAATTATCATAATTAGATCACAGTTAGAAACGCACACTCATGTGATGTAAGGATGTGACTTACGAGAGGAAAAATCGATTGCAAAATAATAGATTTTCCGTCTTTAAATATATCGCTTTGTACAGTATAAAAGTAACTAAAAATTATACTTATATTTTTCTAATGTGCTTCTAATGTAAATGTTGCATTTTTGTGGAAATGATTAATAATAAAATCTACCAAGTCGATAATATGGTTCACATCCTACATGCTGTTTTTAATATCGGCGTCCAGCGATTATGCAACTGTACGTCTGTACCGGCGATGCATTGCGCTTTGGCAAAATTATAATTATATATCTCGTTGTGCGTTTTTAAGTGTTCGGTGCGGAGTAGGTGTTCGCTTTATTCAGCTTCGAAAAATTAAAAAGCCGTTCGCGGATGCAAAAGGTAGCGTGTGAGCTGGAGTCCCGACAATCTAGTGGTTTTAAAACTGAAAAA
The DNA here is from genome assembly GCA_037074685.1 of Glyphodes pyloalis. Classification (NCBI taxonomy): domain Eukaryota; kingdom Metazoa; phylum Arthropoda; class Insecta; order Lepidoptera; family Crambidae; genus Glyphodes; species Glyphodes pyloalis. The sequence continues at coordinate 14,515,093 of JAYKKO010000013.1, forward strand.
CAATGTTTAAAAACATTGAACCGATATAATGATGAAAACAAGTTTTTATTTAGCGATAGGTATGCTGTTTACAAAAGGTTACTTTGAATAATTACACATTTGTGTAGTTTACTAAATCCAAAACGCATCTCATATACAAATGAATAAGCAATTAAAACGATTGATTAACAATGTAATAAAATAAATATTTTTTACATCCCTGATGTGATGTTGACAAACCACGACATGGGATTTGGGATATTGAATTGTGTAGGGATAATCAGTGATAAAAAATATCGGTCCAAATATTTACAAAGCTGTTAAAGATTTGAGAGTCAGATACATATTTTATCTTAAAGATAGAAGCTTGTTCCTTCGAATAATTTTTAACCAAGTAATATTGTTAATAGAGTAAGTGTAAAGTTGTAGTTAGTTGAACGAAAAAAATATATGACAAGACAAATCGTCGTAAAAACGAATGTACTACCAGAAAGCTACTGTGTGAAACTGAATATACATTAGACTCTAACGAGATAATAATTACCGTATACGGACCCGGTATGAATCTGTACTTATAGGGGAGTTTCATTTACGTTAAGACTTTTGCGGATAAAGTAATTTAGTAATTCATAAATTCTTTAAAGTGTGATTATAGTCTTTTAAATTCTTATTTCGCATCGACTAACATCAACAATATACCTACATATTAGCAATTGATAAAATGTGACCTGCCTGTATTTCGAACTTTCTGTACTAAACTTGATTAGGTATAGTATGAGTATTGGACCGCTATAAATAAAGTGAAAGTACTCAGATAGAATGCTGATAAACAAGGGTGGAGTGCGCTAGGGCTTGCGTCAATAAGGGTTGCTATGTGGGTGCGGCACTCTAGTTTCTTTCTGGGCGGGTTTGATTGATCTTTCGATTAGTTACTTACTCATCTAAGGCATGTGACTATAAGGACAGTGTAATACTTTAGAGAAATACGGCAACACCAGCCTCAGGGCAAGGCATTATCAGCAATGGTCATAGGCAGATTCAAATGATTGATGAAATACAAACGAGTGTGGAGATGATTCTATCTCGATGACGTCATCTGATAAATAGTAATCGCAGACTGAACAAATCCATGTAAGTTTGCAATAAATTTGAAGTACCGTACTACAATTTATTTGAAACGATGAAACTTAACCTTATCTAACTTACCTATGTATGCATGTATATCTAAATTCGTGGATACGTGTTTTGTATTGAAATTAGAAAACCTTTGAAATCATCACAATTTTAAAGTAAATAAATCTATGCTTACCAATCAGAAAACAAGAAATGTATGCTTTACAGATCAGCTAAATATTCCTTGCCCAACTAAGTCCTTTCAAGTGTTATTTTGGCTACAAAACATGCGTAGTTCAGTTAAGTCTAGGCGATGTCATTGCTTATTGAAAAGGTAATTTCTGTAATGACTTCAAACAAAGTAAACAAAAAGATTTTTATGAAGTTGGAGACGTTAATGCGCTGTAATTCCATAACATCTATCCGTGCCGGTCTTGTATGTGCGTAAGTGAAAATAGTGAGTACTTAAATAATGACAGCCGTTATTAATACATTGTTTTTGTTTACAACCAAGAAATAAATGCTCATGTATTCTAAACTCCCGAAGAACTGGTCATACATTAGATATAAATTAATTTAAATGGGTAGAAAAGAACTACAAAAGTATAAATTTAAATATTTTCATAAAAAAAATATAAAAGAAGCAGTAACTCGTTTTACGAAAATAAATGTCTTAAAATTCTTATCGGTCTCACAAATATTTCCTTGGAATTTACTTTAGTGGTTATGATTTTTTCCTAATTTATTAAAAATACTATTATAATACATAACATTTGGCAGTACTGTATGTATGATAATAAATTTGATAACTTTTAATAGAATATTAAATGTTCTGAAAGAGGTTAACCTATATTATTTAATCTATTTAATTAAAATTATATAGACAGAAGTTAAATATTAATATTTAACTTCTGTCTATATAATTGGCTACTTGACAGTGTTAACAATAAAATATGAAAAGTGTTAGATATGTTAGCTTATTAGTTAAGTAATCATTTTACATTTTTACTTTTTAATTAAAAGCATAGTTAGTATTTTATTTTTGCAAAATAAATTTTAGTTTTTTTATCTGTGGAACAAAAGAACCGAAACGGAAACCACCATTGCAATTCGCAAATGACAGCTGTCGGCGAAAATTTTTTATTTTAATGTGGCGAAACAATGATTATTTTACCGATTAAATTGAATTATTATGTCTCTAATCGTATAAAGAATTTATTGAAACATTTTCCGTTTATCTTAATTAAGTCGTTCCTATGCGTATTGGTTCGTTGTATAAGACGTTGACGTCATAATTGCAACAATGACGCGACTAGGCGTTTTCGCGCGCGTTTTAAATGTGTTACACAAAATCTTATTTTTCTCCGGTTATTTAGATTATTTCCAGATAAATCGAATTGCTTGGGATATAAAATGAACGGGCGCACATTTTACAATACTTTTTCAAAAACTGTCAAGTAGCCAATTCTGTCAAATATAATTGTTAGTTGCTGTATGCTTAAATATTCGATAGTATAAATGCATACTATTTTAGTATAATGCCTATAAAAATACCTACTTAGGAAATGTTTGCAACAAGCAAATTGTCCGTTTCATATGAGTTATACGTTTGGTTTGTTGTTTGGTACTGCGTGATTCATAATTGAGGTCGACGTTAAACCAACCTACGTATCTCATTTTACAGTGAAATTTCTGATATTCTAATCTTGATATGAACGATTCTGTCACAACGACGTATTTTGTTGGTATTAGAAAATAAGCGCATTCTGCAATACGTCGTAACATTTCTTGTCTATGTCAATTCAAGTGACATGCCTATTGATTTTTTTTTATTGATTACCAAGTATGATCTCTATGGTCACGTTTTTTAACATTATTTATGTACCCAGTTCATTTGATCACCTTAGAAATGTTTTGTGTACTTTTTCCATAATGTATGAATGAACTTTAAATCATGTTAACTGATAATACTGTCGTTGAAGGTTATTTATATCTGACTATCTTAGTAAAGTATCCAATCATAGTTTGTGATTTTGCCAGAACTAAATGTGTCCAACTGAGTACGTTTCCTTAGGAGAGTCTTATTATATTGAGCAGGTGCAAAGTTATCATTGATTTAGAGTTACTATGAAAACGTAGCGAATTCATTTGCGTCATTAGTAGGTACTGAATTGCATTAGAGAGCGGCCATTCGAATCGTTGTGTAACAGCTCTTGTCAATAATGTGGTCATTCTAACGTTGATGATAGATGAAAATTATAGTTTTGATACACATTATATGAAAATTAGGTGTGCTTGCACTTTGGATTGTTTTAGAACAAGTAAGCAATAACAATTTGACCATATAAATTGTTTTGTACGTATGTACGTGTATAATTAAAGGGATATTTTAATGCAGGATGTTGTATTTTGTTTGCTAGCAATAGGGAAGGGTGCTTATATTTTCCTAGTCATGGTTTCCTAACCCAATTAACCTGAACTTTGGAGTTAAATGCTTCACTAAAGTTTTTGTTTATTTCCCGTGATCTTTGTTAATTAACTTTAAGAATCGCTTGAGGTAAGGGCCATGCTTAGAGTGAATGAAAATAATCAATGTCACCACCTACACATGTGGAACACGCCGTGAAGGTTTGATGTCTGATATTAAATTCACAAAGTCAGTAGTCGGTAGAATAGATATGGAGCGAAGCTATGGCTCTCTTGAGAGTTATGGTTTTTGTACACGTCTACACATAAATCTACTCAAATCTGTCTATACCTTTATAGACATTAAACTAAATTTGACTGGGGGATTTTGACTGATTTGGGTAGGATGCACATTTAAACGCTCCACTTCTGCAAGGCCCTTCTAGTCCTTTGTTAGAGGGACCCCACACTAGCGTCTTTCAAGCGTCAGCGTCTTGCCGCGCCGACGTTGTTTGGGCGTTGCGTCGACGCGGCGCCCGCTCAGCGTCGACGCGGCGCCCGCTCAGCGTCGACGCGGCGCCCGCCCAGCGTCGGCGCGGCGTTTGAGCGGCGCTTGCGCTGGGCGTCCTCTGCACATCGCGTTCGAGCGTCGCGCCGCGCTGACGTCATGTACAGTTATTTCAAAAATGGAAATGTAAGATTTGAATAACGCACAATATAATGTTTTATATTGCAGTGATAAATTAATGCTTTCAACTTGTAAAGGAAAATATATATTTTATCTATTTGACACATGGCACGAAAAGGCAACTTTAGCATTTATTTTCTCGAAAACTAAAAGTACTTAATTGAAAATGGGTTTCTTCGGCAATATGAGCTAGTATTTTAAGCTACATCCATATTTGCTATCAGCTAAAAAGTATTCTACCTACTGATTCTAAAACACGGGCGGGCCGAAACAATTGAGTTGATCATTGTACTGTTGTCAAAATAAACGCTGCGGCAGGCGTCGGGCCGGCGCGGCGCCTGTGGAGCGCAGTCCTGGCGTTCGTCATTTCGACCGCGCCGCTGCGCAAGCGTTGCGTCGTCGCCGCGTCGACGTTGCGTCGACGTCGCGTCGGCGTTGCGTCGACGCCGCGTCGGCGTTGCGTGGGCGTTGACGCTCAAAGAACGCTAGTGTGGGGTTACGCTTACGCTAAATACAAGTGAAGAGATCTAGTTGAAGCACAGACAAAGGCTCTTGACTGTTTCATGCTATAGTTAAGGCAATGTTTTTGGCGGAGTCCTTTATTGTTATTGGTGAATGTTGCAGGCAAGGACGGCTCGAAGGTGACGACCGTGGTAGCGACGCCGGGGCAAGGCCCCGACCGGCCGCAGGAGGTGAGCTATGCCGACATGAAGCTAATCGGCAACGGCAGCTTCGGCGTCGTCTACCAGGCCAAACTATGCGACACCGGCGAACTCATAGCCATCAAGAAGGTGCTCCAAGATAAGAGGTTTAAGGTAAGTTCTCCAGTAGTAAGTCTTGGTTTATTTATATACCTACTAGCTGTTGTTTATGGCTTCATCCACGTGGTCAAATATTAATATAACAAATTGTTGCTTTAGCTGTGGAGTGATCCAAAACGCATTGTAATCGAGTTTTTCCATGTGAATGGAATGTTTAATTACGGTAAATTTAGCCTATGTTAGGTACTCTACGGTTTCCTATCTTCACACGTAAAAATTAAAATCATAACATATTTGCCACTGGTTCTCGAAACGTTACGGTGACATTTTCATGTCTATGTCCTGGTCATAAGACCGAATCCTAGAGCTTACCAGTGCTCGGCATACGTACTCAATATATTTAGGTAGACTGGTAGACAAACGCGTTAAGGATTGACATTAGTAGCAACTCGGGTATACTTTTAGTAACAGAGACATGTAAATATAAAAACATTGCTAGTTTTTTTATATATAAATATTTATAATGTTAGAGTAATTTAAATATTACGGTTCTTGATTTTTGCTCAACTTCAACATTCTACAAATTCCTACTTTTGCCGATGTTTAATGACATGAACGTTCAGTTCCAAAAATAACAGTCGCGGGTAGCATGCGACCCTTACGGTTAGAAGTCTGACGACCACGGGCTTACACATACTTTTAAAAAAATATCAGTCATATATATGAAATAAGTGATTTAAATGTTAAACGTGGTATTGAATAGCCGATCTAAAATTAACTTTAAAAATTCGATTAGTCTTCAGTCATCTGGTATCTTTACTTTGAAAGTTTTTCAGGAGATTTATAAAAATTGGTAACGGGGGCGGTCCCACGTCTAAACTATTGATTTTACTAAAAAACTTGTTACGACATAATATGTTGTAGTTTGTTTACCTTTAATCGTTGGCATAATGTTAACAGGGTTTTAATATTTTACAGAATCGTGAACTTCAAATCATGCGGAGACTGGAGCATTGTAATATTGTAAAATTGAAATACTTCTTTTACTCGAGCGGTGAAAAGGTAAGGTCTAACTGGAAATTTTTAATCTATAAAATATATGTGTACTTTATTACTTATTTTTCTGTATCATGCTCTGTATTTTGATGTGTTTAATTTTAATGCATCATGTGCAGGGTGTATTATTTTGAAACGGTTACTTTCCCTTAATCTCTTATACTGCTCATCAATTTGGGCTTCTTTCCTTTATCTAGTAAGAATTTATATAAAAGGAGCAATTAATTACTTTGCCTAATAAATTGTTAGATTAAATTATCAAATTCCATACCATACTGGAGTTTGGTAAATTTTGTATTTTATCACTTAATACCAATGAATTTGGTTGTTTGCATTGTTCATCTTCATAACTTGCGGGTAACACGTACTTTTAAATGGCAATGATGAGATGAATATTTGATTAAATGCAACCTGCATAAATGTATAATGCTGTTTGGTTTATTAAGGGTATGTTATTTGTGTGTTTTATTGTGGGGAGGCGGCAGTGCCCGCGGCAGTCAGCTCTCTATTAAACGCAATGCAGTCTCTTGAAGTCGCAGTATGTCAGAACATTCAGATTGTTGCGCTAGTGTGCTAACGCACAACTTAGGTCTACAAGTGTTTGGGCAAGGGTTACCGAACAATAATTTTTGACTCTTTATACATATTAACAGTTTATTCACGCTTAAGTTTGAGTTTGCAAACTATATCGATCGGTAACCTCCGGAGCCTGTCGAGCAGTTGTGTGCATAATTCAGAACGAGTTTTGGTCACGTCACGAACCATTTTCTTTCGGTCATGAGCTTAGCCATCAGCCAATTGATGCTCGCCGACACGATCATTATCATCGTCAGGTACATGTGTACATGGCATCGTCGAACCATACTGAGTTGTTGCTTGCTTGTTGTTTATTTGTTTTTGAGAAACGGCTTCCATCACATCATTTGGACATACTATGCTATGAGTCTTATTGACGTTGCGTTTAATTTTCCAGATATTAATTATGAGTATTAAGAAAAATCTTACAAATTTTGAGCATAGGTAGAGGTATCCTTCTAAAAAAAAAATTAGCCCAGATTGCGTACCAATCAAATAATAAAGAATTGAAAAACATACCTAAAAACAAAAGGTTTCCTTGCCTACGACTTTAAACTTTTAAAATAAATTAATAGCACAGTATAGGGTTTGTTTTAAAATAATAATTTCGTGAAACCTGCCAAATCTTATATAATTTTATAGACTTAAAAACTTTCAACTGTTACTGTTCAAGCATTTGAACTATGAATCTTATATTTAAAATCAATTTAACTAAATAAAAAAATAGATAACTTTTTTTACCCAACTTATATTTTTTATAAATTGTGTACCAGTTTTATACATTTTGTATGCGTGTAGTTCAAGGTCCGACTTCCAGTCACTGGTGGGTAATTACTATGATTCTTTAAACGCGCGCGCCAAAAGCCTTTGGACTAAGGCCAACTGTGAAATCCGTTCAGACGATTAAATATTTGCCAGCTCCTCCATGTATAATCATTTTGTGTTCACTTGTTTGCACTATTGACTTGCTTTTCATGCATTATATGTTTCTGAAACTCAAGAGTGACAGTAACAATCTGTTCATATTTTTTTGCTTTTTAAATTGTTTTATGATGGTTGAGTTCAGATTGGTTTGAAATTTTTCATAAACATGTGTAATACAAATTGAAGTTCACTTATTTTCTCAATTGTTTTGTTTCACGTTACATTTTAATTGTTGAAAAGTCACTTTATGAATTCAATAAAGCACGTCTCTTAACCCAAGTTAGCAGTTCATATTTTATAACTCGGCCGTTTTTTAATGTGTCTTTTCTAACGTGATGTTCGTTATTACAGAAGGATGAAGTGTACCTGAATTTGGTGCTGGAGTATATACCAGAGACTGTGTACAAAGTTGCACGTCATTACTCCAAAGATGAACAAACAATACCCATTAGTTTTATAAAGGTATGTATAATTAACAACATACGTTTTGCTTACTAACAAATATCTGTTACGATCTGTATGAATAACTTATGTAAGAAAGTCAATGATTACTGTAGGATAGATTTCTGAACGTGTTGAATGAGACCGAACGAACGAGGCAGAAGACGTGTGAGTGTGACTGAGATTTAAAACGGAGAGAGAATTGGACGTTCTTTGGTTGTTTCCTAATATCTATTAACAAACGTATTATTTCTTCTTCATAATGTTATTAATAGAATTAGTTTAAAGTTATTTTAGTCATGTCATTTACATCACCAATGTTTATGTCTACATAATCCAATTGAAGCTTCCTCCAGTTCGAAACCTATTATTTACAGAGAAGAAATTCGTGTGTGAAAAATAAAAACAAAGCTGTGACCTGTACACATAGACAAATTATTTTAGACCCGATTGTGCCTTGAAATGAGCTTAAACTACCTAGTCCAATTATTTTCTGCAACCAATGTACCACAGGCCGATAAGTATGTAGTTCCAAATATATTCGGCAGAGGGCACTTACCGGAGGCTAAGAGGAATATAACAGAAAAAATTCATCGCATACGATAACTTGCGGTTAGCTCAGTTGGAAGAGCAGCACGCGCGATACGTGAAGGTCGTGGGTTCGGGCCCCACATCGTAAGGGGAGATGAAATTTTTCTGTTTCTTTAAAATATTTAAGTTATTTAATGGCGTGAAACACTAAAAAATTTTACAAATGTAAAAACTCGGGTTTTGAAGAAATTTACTTACTTTGCACGTCTTGTTCCAGCTATACATGTACCAGTTGTTCAGAAGCCTTGCATACATACACTCGCTAGGCATCTGCCACCGAGACATAAAGCCACAGAACCTGCTCCTCGACCCGAAGACCGGCGTGCTCAAGCTGTGTGACTTCGGCTCCGCGAAGCATCTCGTGCGTGGAGAGCCGAACGTCTCGTACATATGCTCACGATACTACCGCGCTCCCGAACTCATCTTTGGCGCAATAGATTACACAACTAAAATAGGTAAGGCGTAATACGAACTCTTTTAAGGTGTTATACGAACTCATTTTATGTCTTAAGTTTTAAGGCGTAATACGAACTCATTTTATGTCTAAACTGTTAAGGTGTTATACGAACTCATTTTATGTCTTAAGTTTTTAGGTGTTATACGAACTCATTATATGTTTCAAGTTTTAAGGCGTTATACGACTCAATTCATGTCAAAAGTGTACAAAAAAAATATAGTAACTTTTGCCGGCGACGTCAATGTCGTCATTGCGAGATCAACAGTTTACTATGGTAATGTGTGGTACGAGTAGGTACCTCATAATTTTCTACCAAATATCATATAAATCCTGTCAGTAGTTTTGCGTTAACATCCATCCAGAGAAAGTCTATACAAGCCAAAAAATATGCTCGTCATAGATTTCGGTGGTTATATTTTACCTACAATTTACGAATTTCTATAAAACTATGGTTGAAAATCGGGGTGGGCAATTATGCCCAATTATCAAACGCGTGTCATTAAAAATTGTAGCACAACAACTCAATTATTTTAATCGAATGATTCTATTTCATATTCTCTCGCGTACAGTACTGTAAGTTCTTTACGTTACCGATCATATTTTAATTTAACTTTTAATTTGAGGTCAAATTAGTCACATTGATTCAAAAAGGTTCGCCGTTCCTGCTTTTGATGTACTGTATTCATCAGGAATGCATGTTTAGGTAAACATTAAGCGACGCTAAGATAAGTGCTGTAAAACATGTATATTTTCTTAGGTCTACAAAGTTTAGTATGTCAATAACCACGATGCGTGTTGGTATATCGTGAAATATTTTAGTTGATGTATCAGTTACCTTAATCTAGAACAGTCACGCCAATGTGAATATATTTAAAATACGCTTGTTAAGTAGAAATAAGTATCAATTCAAAGGCAAAACTTTATATGTACTTGCAAACAAAGAAATAAATTAACGTGATGAGTTTGATTTCGAGAAACATAAGAACTACATTATTTTATAACAAGATATTAAAAACTTAATATTGATACCATATTAATTGTAATTACATTAATTCCAACTATTCGTTTTCATTTATATGTATATTTTAGTCTTCGTCGAATAGATTGGTTTCTTTTTTATTTTAATTTTTGGTTTTGGTTTTTTTAAATAATTGTTTCTTTTTTATTTTAAATTAAAATTAATACATTAAAATTGAATGTGTTTTTTTTCAGACGTGTGGAGCGCGGGTTGCGTCGTAGCAGAACTGTTACTGGGACAACCGATATTCCCTGGCGACTCTGGCGTTGATCAACTGGTTGAGATCATCAAGGTATTTAACTATACCTTGTCCTATATCCATCCCTTTCTCATTCTATTACTTAATTAAAAGTCAGCACAAATAAAAAAACGTGTGTAATAAATATGACTAGTACCTACTTACAAAATACGTTGTTTGGAAATTCCTTTTTGTATTCGCAATATCCTGGAAGTCGCATGTTCATTGTTGAATAAAAGTATTTAAAATGCACTACCGGAACTACGATAGTATTATCAGCGCAAACATTGAATTTAAAAAAATATATAATATCGTGTCTTAATGCTTTTCGGTTCCAACGCAATTCATTAATTTACTAATGGTTTTATTGGTAGTACTAAATATATATTTCATTGACAGGTCCTAGGTACGCCAACACGGGAACAAATCCGAGAGATGAATCCGAACTACACTGAATTCAAATTCCCTCAAATCAAAAGCCACCCTTGGGGAAAGGTAAGGGCACAGAAGTTACCATCTAGCACTTAATATATGTTATCCAAATGGAGTAAAATGTTATAGTTATAGGAGTTACGTACTTCTCATTTGTAGATTTAAATCACTATGGACCATCATCACATCATTTAGTGTCAACCTGACCTATTGTTTCAATGATTATTGTTAACATATGTACAGGGCTGTGAAGGGGTCTTTTAATTATATGTTCGAATTAGTGTATTGAAACATATCTCACTTCTATAAATTACTCAATTGGCGAGCAAAAAATGGGAGCTTGGGTTTTAAATAACCATATTAGACTCCCTTATTAATATTATTTACAGAATTGGTGTGTTTGCGTTGAAATAAAAATAAACAAAGCACACATCAGGTTGTTTTTCTAGTTCTAATTACAATGCTACAGTGTCCTTGTGTGCAATGAAAATTAATGAAGTAATTTGCCTTTTCATTATACCTACGCAAAATGTTCGGTTAGCAAAGTTGTTGATGGTTTTGTGAAATTATTAAGCCCCTACATTATTGCGTTGTGTTTAAACCGACACGTCATTGCAGTACATGTTGGAGCGTATGTCGATGCCCAAGTGTGGCACTAAACACCAGCGCATCCGAGTAAGATATCGGTACACGAGCTATCTAAATACCTCCAGCTGTGCAAAAAGAACATTTTCAAAGAATTCAGAAAGTGTAGATAAATACTATGAAAACTAATAAGATAACTAAATGACGATGTAAAGGTAGCATTTGGATCCAAGTCGACCCGACTATGGCTGCAGAATCTCAGTATGTGATATGAGTGAGCAATGGACCATCCTGTCTCTTTGATGTAAACCGACATTACTGCCACGAGCAACGTGACAGTACACTCACACCCACGGGAATTTCGACTAAGCGTTTACATTAGATAAATGTTACTAACTTGCATACAGTTTCGTATGGAGTGATTCTCAAGTGGCTGCATGGTATCGACCGTCAGAATTTAAATACGTAAGACCTTTTTGGCCAACAAAGTGACAAAATGAAACGATTTTTTTAATAAAAAAACATTTTCATGATCCACTACATAGAAAAAAGCAAAGCCTTTTCCAGCTTTCTGTCTTTATAATGGGCTTAGATTTAGATCTACATCAACTCAAACGATTTATTTAATAGATAAAAAAATGCAAGAGGAATGTTTATATTTAATATGCAGCTGTATATTATACAGCAGCAGCTACAATACAACCAATATTTCAGCTGTGCGAAGCCGGGGTCGATAGTTAATTATAAATTTACCAAGAATATGAACACTCGATCTTCCATTGTATAATTAGTCACTAATACTTGGGAATGTTCCATTGTTCAATCATTCTTCAATAAAAATGTTTTTGCTACTAAGATTAGTAACTGCAATTTCTGAACTCTCTGTTAAACAATCACCATGTACATTTCTCAGTAACATTTTCGAGGAACTCGTCGTTAGTTAGTAATGGAGGTATTTAGTACGTTACAGCCTTTGGCATGAATTTTCAACTAGACAGTTACAACTAATCAGTTTCGCTGTTTCTCACTGTTTGTTGGTGTTCAGTGTGCATTTGTTTTGAACAAAAATTTTATTCTACGTACTTTTTCTTATGTTCATTGCTTTGCCAGATGATTATGTATGAAAGAAGAAAAACACTTTCAGCCCATGAAAGACAATCTGGCTTTGTAGTCTACAGTTCATTATATTTACACCCAGTTTACTAAATCATGTCATTCGATTCATGTTTCCTAACTATTATTAACTGTGTAAATATCGTCCTTTTATCCTTGTCAATTAAATGATTGTCTTGTTTCGGCTAACATTGTTTTGAGTGTGATTGAGAAGGTTTGCTTATTCCAAACAACAATCAACAAAACAGACTCTTGTGTCGCTAATACTAAATTAAAAATGTATTTGAAAAGTTCAAACAGTTTCAAATAAATACATATTTTTATAGGCAGATTGATTGGCAAATACATACGTAATACATTAATGATCGATATAAAAGAAGTAATATAGATATAAGCATAACGACGTGTAATAAATATTAATTGGTTTATCAACATTTGAGCAATAAAGCTACTTACTACTTATTTACAACTTATTCTGATGCAGCTACGTAATAGATTGCTAGAAATAAATAGAAAATGATTTGTAAAAATATTCAATAGTATCTGTAACTATTCATGTACAGTCGCCGTCAGATATATCGGAGCACAAAGTGACCAAATACTTCTGAACAGTTAAAAATGACAATAATTTCCATACACTACAAGTTACCATTAATATCTGAACATTAATTACTTCAGTAATATCTGAGCAGATGCCAATAACATCTGAACACTCATAACGTCAATATGTGTCACGCACGTCATGTGTCTCATTTAGCTACCTGTCTAGATGAGTGTTTAGATATTATTGGTTAGTTGTGTGTATAGAAATTATTGACTAGCATCTGCTCAGATATTACTGAAGTAGTAAATGTTCAGATAGTGTGTGGAACTTATTGACGTTTTTAACAGAAATATTTGGTCACTTTGTCTGCTCCGATATATCTGACGGCGACTGTACATAATTAAAAGTTTGATTAAATGTTTTTTTATAAAACTTTCCACACAAAGTAAAAAAATATGCATTTGTAATAAGAGCCTTTTTTTACGAAATGCTAAAAAATATAGTTGGTCTATAGTTTAATTTTTCATTTTTATTATTATTAAGGTTTGATCGTTACTTTAGATTTTAGTTTTTAAATAAAAGTTATTGTAATAATTTAAAAGACTTCATAATCTCGGCATTCACAAGAATCCTTGTATAGGGGTATAAGTTTTTACTTTTAAATCAAGTACCTGCTAGGTTGCAATAAATGAAATGTGAGCGGTGTAAATTATAATTAATTTTAGAGCATTAACAATATAAATTTAAACGTAGTCAGAGTATGAAATAAATGGTTAAACCGCTAGACCCGATGCTAGCCGATCACGGTTAAGTTCGGTTTTTTGTCAGTGTAGGGTGTTATCTTGATAGATAAATAAAGTTAATATGAAATAATCATTAAGGCTTTGGTTTATCAATGCTATTGGAATCAGATAAGATTCAGTGTGTTGACTGACAAGGAAAATTCATGACCTCACAAGTTTCTAATGTATTTGAAGAAATTTTGCTTTGAAAATTTTCGCTATTCAAAGTATCTCAAATGACTGGACAAGTGAACATCGGTATTGAATGGCGGTCGGGTTGCAGGTATTCCGCGCGTGCACGCCACCGGACGCGATCTCGCTGGTGTCCCGGCTGCTGGAGTACACGCCGGGCGCGCGGCTGTCGCCGCTGCAGGCGTGCGCGCACAGCTTCTTCGACGAGCTGCGCGAGCCGGCCGCGCGGCTGCCGAACGGGCGTCCGCTGCCGCCGCTGTTCAACTTCACGGAGTACGAGCTCAGCATCCAGCCCTCGCTCAACGACTTCCTGAAGCCGCGCGCCGCCGCGCCCGCGCCCGACGCGCCCGGGGCCTCCGCCGCCGCGCCCGACCCCGCGCACGCGACGCACGGTACGACAACTACATGCACTGCCAACTAGCGGACCCGGCACACTTCCTACTGCCAAAAAGATTGGGAATTTAACAGTTTTTTGTTTGGCGCAAAAAAACATCCTTAGTTAGATCCACGTTTACACGCACACTGTTTTGAAGGTAGGATTGAATTAGGACTTTGTGCAGTGGTTATAAAGTGTAAATTTACTCTATGACGTTATATAACACATCTTCATTGCTTAGACAAAAGTGAGTGCTGCTAATTTAAGCAAGTTGACTCTAGGTTTTAGTTCGAAAACGTTTATATTGGAAAAAGTAAAGGACAGTCTTTAGAGTTTTCCTGACAATTACTCGAATTCTTCACGCTGTAAAAAGCATCATTTGACATGATCATCATCGATATCTATACCTACATCCTGGGGTGTCATTACGTTTCGATGAATAAGGATCCCAAATTATATAAAACTGTGTCACTATACAATACCAAGAAGTACAATCAGCTTCGAAATAATAAGAAAACTAAATAAGGTACCAAATGTACATATAAAATTACATGTATAGCATTCCTAATAATCTTACAGTCGAATAGGAAGACTTACAACTTACTTAGGCAACGTTGCTTGTCTTGTCCCCTCATGTAAATAAAAATAGATTTACCTACATCAATACATTTGATTTGATTTGTACCGTGTTTTGTATCATACGAGGGCCTGTTTCGAAACTCGGCCTAATAATCAAATATCAATTAACTACTACATTGGAAACAGACTCAAGAACATTCTTCATTATTGAAAGTGATTTCGGTGTAGATGATCATAATAAATAGATGGTAATCGAAATATATTAATGGAAACGTTTGGCATCTCCGTAAAATAAAATAAATTATATTGAACTTGATATTTTCAGTTCCTAGTTTTTTATGTGCAGACAGTTACTTTTAGCATCACCGATCGGCGATATTATCCGCTTTTTAAAAGCTGAATCCAGCGACAACACACTTAAGATTCTTAAAAACGACACACGTTCTGATTCAGTTGTTTTCTGAACAGAAAACGGCAGCTGGACGTACGAGACAATTTCGCGTCCCCAATGTTGATACTGATGTCGAACGCAGGGAGTCGTCAAAACGCGACGGAGCATCGGTGCAGTCGCATCGGCGGTCGCTATGCTAAAAGTAGCATGTCTGTTGCGGGCATACTCTTACTTATTTGCTGTTGACGATTTTCAGGTGACGCCTATCAACCCAGCCAAGGGTTTGCCATAGAATGACCCTTTTCAGTAGGTGCGTGTTGTGTTCGCAGGCGAGAACGCAGCCGGCAGCGGGCCGAGCGGCGGGTCGCCGGGCGCGTCGTAGGCCGCCGACCGCGCCGGACCTCCCCGACTCAGACCCCGTCGAGTCCCCCCTATGCTATTTAGTGATAGTCCTTTTTCGTGTTGGCCATCGGGTAAAATTAAATGCATAATAGGTGTTTTCGGCGAGTAATCGTGTGATAATGTAGTGTAATCGTCGATGAAGCTTGAGCCGTCGTAGGCGAGGGGTAAATCCGTATCAGCCGTAGTCTCTAAACCGTCGCGATGTGATCACTTTGTACTTTTGTAAGCTCAAATTGTCTCTTTATGTATATACCTTAAATATTGAGTTTGAAAGTGACGCTCGTTCGATAGACGACAGATTATCGACCGGTTAAATTGTTTAGTTCCGTTCCGATCGTAGAGTCAGCACGCGCCGTGCCGCTTATATCCGTAGCCCTGCCGCTCCGCGCGACGTCCGTCGTCACATGTTGTATCACTAGATTCACCTATTGAGAGATAGCCGCATGATACTTAGTGAGGAGCGTAACCTTGCTTGGGCCATGTAATCAGTAGGAAAGACATATTCAGTAGTGCATTAGCGTATATATTGTTGGAACGTACCACTAACTCATGAAACTTGTACGAACGCGTATGCCTAGTGTTATTTCAACGATGAACCTTAGCATGGAACATTTTTTTGCATTCATAGAGAGCATACTTGTAAATTTTTATAACTAGCATAAACTGATCTCTCAAGATAATTTATAATATTAACGATATCTCAGAATACTATGTATAAACAATTCAGAGGATATAAATTTTAGATTTACTACATTATAGATATGTCTTTGTTTTCGGCAACTCTATGTTATAAACATTTTTATTGCGGTGTACCTTATTTTATCCAGTGCTGGATAAATGTAATGTATTTAATAGCACTGTCGGTGTCCTAATGTAATGACATAGTTTTTCGATAATATTGTATTCTATATTCAATAAATGATATTTCTATAATATAAAATTTGTCATTGAGAACACTATGGTTATTAGTAGTCATCTATGAAGAGAATGTTAAAATAATGCTATAAATTTCATTGACATAGTTTTAAGTAATTCAAGTAATTTCATTTTGCACTTCTATTTGGCATACAGTTACAAATTAGGCAATCTTAAAGTATAGACTAACGAATCTTTTATTCATGGTGTAGAAGTAGCCTAATCGCATAATTTTCTCGGTGTAATGTCCATTACTTACCTTTTGCACCGCTCTTAGAACGGAGTTTAAGTAAAGGAAGGCAGCTGGAGATGTTCATAAGCAGGGGAGTCTTGTAGTGCTTCTAATTCCATTTTGAGATTAGAATGATTTAATAATAAAAGACACTGGTCTTACTGTTACGACGTCATTACTTGAGCAATGAAGTTTAAAACGATTCTAGAAAACTATAGTGTAGTGGAATTTCAAGAGAAGTGTACATTTTGACGCCCCGAGAGGCTATTTCTCATCTAGACCAAGTCATGGTAAACATGTCTGGCTTTATTTGACTTAGCTGGAATGAGATAACTTTGACTAGCAGCAATAACCTGCCTTTTATTGTAATCATAACGCTATTACGCTAAATGATCGTTTTTCGTATTTTTAATATTTCTTTTTGATACTAGCATGCTTAGCGGGTTTAATCCCGCGCGTACTTTATGCTGGGACCTTTTAAATTTTAAACACATAAATTACTTATGTATTACTTTATGTACCTATATGTACTATTAAATTACGTATAAATTATTGTATCTTAAGAGATGCGCTCGGCGCACCGTTTTCAAATCACATAGTGGAGCTTAGATGTGGTCGTAAGGCTATTGATTTGCCGACACCTTTTATAATTCGTGTAAATATAATTATTATATAATTATCTGTATGGTACGAGTCGAGTCGACGCGTCCGAGGGCGGCGCCGCTCGCGGCCGCGCACTCGTTGAGGGACACGGTAGTTTAGATATGCATATTTTTATTAAGTCTATCTAATATGAATTTTGTAATCGACGTTGCTTCTTAAGACCCTCTGTGTAAAAAAAATATAAGACATACTAGTGACCTGAATGTTTGAAGCGATGTTAATGAACGTCTCTATCCCACTGAATTCTCACTTTCACGATTTACGTGCACGTTTACTACATGAGAATTTCCCATATAAAATAATAAATAGTTCGAAATGGGGTTATGACATACAAATTATTTAAAGTAAAAGTTTTCTTATTACTATTACTGTAATATTAAATTTAATAGTGAGTGAAATTTGTATTTGTTTTAATATTTGTTTTACTGAATTTGAATACATCGTAACACCCATATCGTTGTTAGTTATGAATGAAAATAACATTATAAAAGTAAATATTAAATGAATAGTAATCGTGGTTTTATTATTTATAGTTAGTCCCAAGTACTCGATAATGTTTTGGTTGAAATTGAATTGTAAATGAATCGGCCCATACAGGCACGTCGACGGTTCCGAGTCCTTTAAGTTTTATGTATATGTGTGGGACTCATATACTTTATGCTTGCGTAAAAATATTATTTTAATGGTACATACTAACTAAACAAGTATAAATAAATGATTGATTTTATTATTATATAGTCTTATAAGTCGCATAAGAAATTACAATGAAATAAAATGACTTTAAGAGTATCGCAAATACATAAATACGATAACCTATGTTTTAATCAGTATGTATACTTTTCTTCGAGGTATCTCCCTTCTAAATATTTTGCACTGTGGACGACTGAAAAAAGGATTATAAAAATCATTTTTGGATACATTTCCAATACGTATCTATCGAGTATGCACGTCCAGTCAGTGTTTGCGGAGTTACAAGCATTACAAGCAAAGTGCCTTCTGTGTGTAACATTTCCAACAAAACTAGTTTGCGACTGGTTTAAAATCTCGCTCTTGTCGCCTCGTATTTGCCTAGGCCTGACGAGGTATATCCCCTAAAGTACTTTTCTGATTCGTATAGTTTGAAAACCCCTGTTCTAGATAACAGATTATTCCACGCTTAGCATGCGCCACACGAGTAAGTTTAATCGCGCTCTTAAGAAATGTCAAAATCAATGCTTTAACTGCTAATTGGCTGAAAATGCGAGTACGGTGTACTATCACCCAATCAACGGTATGCGCATGCTAATAGTCTCTGCGGGACTGGACAAGACAAATGCAAGAAAATTTTAACTGCTGGGAGCAAGACGGCATTGGCATTAGGGCTACGAAGAGCTATATTTCAGTGCCTGGTTAGCTCTGAGAATATGATATAACTCGCAACGCACCTTAAAAAATGATTTATTAGAACAGAATTAATTGTCCATTGGGCCTAGCGTGCGCAATACGCCAAATTTCTCATATGAGACGACAAAAGTTTCTATACCGTTGATTGGGTGATAGTTCACCGTACTCGTATTTTCAGCCAATCAGCAGCTGTTGAAGCATTGATTTTGACATTTCTTAAGAGCGCGATTAAATTTACTCGCGTGGCGTATGCTAGGCTTGCATGACCGTGATTGGGGATAGAGCAGCGGTGATCACGTGTAGCCAGCCGCAAGTGGATTGATGATAGATTGACTTTGAGGATATTTTTAATGTTTTGGTTAACAAATGAAACATTTTTTGCACCAATACCACCAATATTGTCTTTTTGTTTACGAGGAATTATTTGAATAAACTTGAATGTCACTAACTATTGACGCTGACTGTACATTTAAATAAAATATTATAAACAACTCGATACTGGTTGTTCAACGGACACAATGTCTTGGGTGTTTCGCCGCGGCAATTTCATGTTAAAGTAAGTAAGTATTTAGGTAATTTGTAGCACAAAGTGGCTCATTTTCACCGATTGGACAGTTGTGATTAAGCAAGTAGTTAGCCTAATTATACCTACATACGTACCATGCATTAATAAAAAATGCCAATAAATTTTACACTCAAAAATGTGGAGATGACTGGTGGATTTTTACTTGCAATAAAATTGGTTAAATAAATAACGCAATAAGATATTTCCATACTTCCGACCGGTGCGTACAAAAAGACACAGTTACTGCTGCAGGCATCGTATTAAAAGCTGGGCTTGAGCTTCATTTCAACGATAGAAAATTAAAACACTTATATTCAAGAAAAAATCTGAGTATGGACATACATACTTAGGTTGTACATTCTACTATAACAAAACTATTGTTGGCAGTTGGCACCTTCCCTTTTTGGACAAATTTACACAACTGAAATTAAATCTTATATTTAAAACTTCCAGTTCGAAACCATTTATGATATACATATTAGTAGATCACAGATAACCCCGTTTAGATTTAAGTCTATGTTGCCTGTTTAATTTTCAGTTCGTAATAGCATACGTAATAGTTAACTTAGGGTCAGTTACACCAACCTAACTTTAACGTTAACCAAAGATATTACTCTTTGACAGCTGTTCAATTTTTAGTTATCTACCGATAAAGTTAAGTTGGTGCAACTGCTCCTTAAATTAGATATTCTGATGTGCATTTAAACTTAAAGGGAATGCGATTTACAGACCACTTGATATCTTTTCGGAAAATTGTAGTATGGTTAATCCATAGACGTAAAGGGTTAAACTTGAAATGTGGAGGCGATAGAACGTGATTATAATAGGTGTATTATATGTCACCGTAAGATTATAAAAACCGTTAGATTACAATCTATCTCACGAGATTGTAAACTGAACCGTAACATTTGATTGCAATGTAAAGCATTATTTTTCGCTATATTGTAATCTATCGATGGGAATCGGTCAAATTGTGAACTGATGTAGAACGGAATGCATCTCGCGCGCTGATTGGTTGAGAATTATATCCCCGCCGCCCCGGCATTTGCCATATTTGTTTGTTATTTCGTTTGTTGTCTTAATATTAATAATTTTTAGTATATTTAAAGGACTGAATATTATATTTATAAGAATTTCTTTATAAAATCCAATTTTAACTTTTAAAGACAAAATAATTGTTTCATTTTATTGTAATTTTCAATTATTTTGAGTGTTTGAAGAATAAATATTTCGTTACAATTTTTTTCAACGTATGTCAGGATTATTTATAACCTACTTAATAGTAAATAAATACTTGAAGATGTTTTGAAGTGCATTTATTGTATTTAAACAAAATCTCTATTTCTTAAAAAAAAAGAAATGATTTGAATTGAATTTCATTCCTTACTTTACGGGACATAGAAAGGCTGGTCGTGATTGGTCGCTCATACAATAAACCGACCAATCAGGAAGAGCTTTCGGACAGTTTGACGCGGGACAGATTGTAATTTAACGGTTTCACTTCGATAGATTATTAGATTACAATAAAGCGAAAAATAATGCGTTAAATTGCAATCCTAAGTTACTGTTCACAATCTGTCGCCAGTTTACAATCTCGCGAGATAGATTGTAATCTAATGAATTTTACAATCTTACGGTGACATATATATGGACATGCATTTATGAAAAGCTTTAATAACAATAACGGACAAACGACAGCTACGTGAGCTGACCGAGATCTTGGCTACTAACTTTTATCTCAATACATGGTGGTCATCACGTGTGGAACGCAGTTTGTCTATGATGGTCAAATTCAATCATTTGACAACCGACAAATGTCTAAGTGACGTCTTTGAATTTATCGAAACTGTCGGCAGTTCAGGATAGAAAAAGGGGCGTATAATATATTGGCGATGCAAAGATTCTAACTAGCGCCTCTAGTGTCAAAATTGTGAAGCTGACTAAGAACGACACTGGAAAAACGCGCGGGAACCTCGAACGTGAAAGGCGCCCAAATTTAATTTGTTTTTGTAAAAATCTAAACTCAGTTGTTTTTGTATATTTCTTTGTAAAGTGAACAAAAAATAGTGTATATAGATAGTTGTAAAGTTTGTACAGTTCTCTAGAGGAGATGGGAGGTGTAAAGAAAAGAAAAAAATCTGACCCCCCTGGATGTGCGGTCACACGGCAACGCTAGCACAGACTCCACTTCGGATTCTGAACAAGAAGATCGAAACAGTAGATACAAAATCTTTAAAGTTCCTGGGTACTCGAGGAAGTACCCAGAAAACAGTAAAAAATCCGAGTACATCGTGTTTTTGAATCGCGCAGATGATAAATCTTTTACAGACAAGGATAGATTGGCCCTATCTCACGCAATTCGCAAACATTGCGTTACAGGAATTTTACATTTAAAGTCAATGAATAAATATAAAATTGGTATTACCTTTGATCTTTCCAACAACGCAAACGTTTTCCTTCAAAATAAAAAAATACTAGAAGAGTTAGGTTTGAGGGCGTCAATTCCAGCTAGGGATACTGAGGTGACAGGGGTCCTTTCCTCTGTCCCTACGGAATTGTCTAATAAACGGATATTTACACTTATTGGCAGCAGCAGGAACGTGATCCAGGTGAGGCGTTTCATGCGACGTGTCAGGAGCGAGGGCGGTGATGTCAAATACCAGCCCACGCAGACAGTCGCGGTTACGTTTGCCTCTACTGAACTTCCTCAGTACATCTACCTTGACTCATGGAGGCATGAGGTAAGAGTCTACGTTCCACCCGTCAAGCAATGTCTGCAATGCATGAAATTTGGGCACATTGCAAAGTTTTGTAGAAACTCCGTGGTGTGTTCCATTTGTACGCAAAATCATCACTATAAGACATGTAAGGAAGATCCTAAAAACGCAAAGTGTTGCAACTGCGGTGGCAATCATATTGCAATTTCGAATTTTTGTCCTCAAAAAAAAATGAAAATTGAAGAAACTAAAGTCAAGTCTTTGTCTACGAAGTATTCCGATTTATTTAATGAAAATACATTCCCTCAACTAACCATTTCTAATATAGGAACTCAAATACAAAACTTGACTAAATCAGATATTTTCATGAACATTTTAACTCAAACAATAACCAAACTAGTGACAAATCAAAAAGAAACTCCAATTAATTCCACATCTATAAAAGAAAGCCTCAAACAAACATTTAGAAATACCTCCTTTGCCACAAACAAATAATGGATCTTAACATTATTCAGTGGAATGCTCAAAGCATAATTAGCAATAAACTTTTACTAACACAATTTCTTTACCACAATAAAATACATATTGCTATTATTTCCGAAACCTGGTTACCACCTATTAAAGTTTTTAATATAAAAGGATACAAAATTGAAAGAAATGATATAGGCAACAAACATAATGGAGTTGCCATCTTAATACATAACAGTATAAATTACAAAAAAATAAACACTTATTCTGATAGTTCTCTGCAAAATATTTGTGTTCGAATTACCATAAATAAAAAAGAAATTATTATTGTTAGCTTTTATTGTCCTCCGAATTGTAATCCACCATTTAATAAAAATAATTTTAAATCTTTGATAGATTCTGTTCCCGAACCTATGATCTTCGCCGGTGATTTTAATGCACATCACACAGCATGGGGATGTCATTCAGATAATATAAGAGGCAGGGATGTTTTAGACATTATCGATGATAAAAATTTGGTGTTGTTAAACTCTGGTGAACCAACTACAGTGGGTTCTTTGACGTGGCGACCAAATGCTTTGGATTTGACATTCGTTTCTTCATCTCATGGACTCTTTTGTGATTGGTCTTTGCATAATGATCCTCTTGGAAGTTATCATCTTCCTGTAATTATAAAAGTGTTTTTAAATAATTCTGTAAATATTAACTCTGTAAATAATAGTAGCATACATTTGCCAAACTACCCAAACTTCAAAATGGTCGATTGGAAAATGTATGAACAAAATGTAGATTTTCAGCTCTCTGATTTTCAGACAGATAACTATGCTCCATTAAGGGCATATAGTCTATTTTGTGATATTCTCAATTCAGCAATAGACAACTCTCTTCCATATAATAATTCACCAAGATCCCCTACTGATAATTCTTTGAATAAAAACACTCGTGGAAAGTTCTCTAAAAATTACTCTCTTCCTTGGTGGAATAAAAAATGTTCCGAAGCAGTTCAAAACTCTAAATCTGCATATGTTAAATTTAAAAATAATCCTTCGGATGAAAATTACATTTCATTTAAAAGATTACAAGCTATTAAAAAACTAACATTAAAAACTGAAAGAACAAATAGTTGGGTTCAATTGTGCAACTCTTTTAACCGATGTACGCCGCTGTCGAGAATTTGGAAATATATGCGAAAATTCAATAACACATTTACTTATAAAAATGGGGATGCCAGTTGGGTTCAAGATTTTCTACAAAAATATACACCGGACTTTGTAAATAATCAATATAATTTCTCTCCAGTTAATGAAACTAATTCTGTAAATAACTTCTTAACCAAACCATTTACAATACAAGAGCTAATATCTGCTATTTTCTCAAGGAAAGATAGTGCCTTTGGTCTGGATGGTCTGCCTTACATTATGTTTAAAAAGTTGAGCGAAAAGGGGTTGCAAGTGTTTCTTAACATATTAAATAATCTATGGCAGTTAAATGAAATTCCGCAAACTTGGAAGTCAGATTGTTTAGTACCCATTATAAAACCGGACAAACAGCACTCAAGTCCTGATTCCTATCGACCTATTGCTCTTACTTCGTGTGTAGGCAAAGTATTTGAACAGCTTATAAAACAAAGGTTGGAATTCTATATTGAACAGAATAATATATTACCATCTAATCAATTTGGCTTTCGAAGAGGGACATCAGCTCGTGAAAGTATTTGTCAGCTGCAGCTGGATATCCAAAACAGTTTTAATGAAAGAAATACTCTGGCAGCTGTATTCTTTGATGTTGCAGGTGCATTTAATAGCGTCAATATTGATATACTGTGTATAGAACTTAATACAATTGCAATTCCAAAAAAAATAATTCAATGGATCCATAAATTTTTAACAGAAAGGGAAGTTTACATTAAATATAATGGTCAGTTATATGGTCCAAGGCTTGCTTCTGTTGGTGTATGTCAAGGTGGCATATTATCTCCATTAATTTTTATTTTGTATATTCGTCGATTAAATATGATTTTGGGTTCAGAAGTTAAAAATCTTCAATTTGCTGATGACTTAGTTGTTTATGCATCTGGAAATAATTTAACAAATATTAGTCAATTATTAAACAAATCTTTGAAAGGTTTGTGTGCATATTTCTCTTATTTGAATCTTGACATAAATCCATTAAAATCAAAAATAGTTGTATTTTCTAAATTGAACAACTCAATTCCTCCTGTACATTATAACAATATCCCCATTCCTGTCTCTAGTGAAGTTAGGTTCTTAGGGATAATTTTTACTCATAATATGGCTTGGAAAAAGTATGTTGAATTAATTAGTACAAGAGCTAATAGGGTGTTTAATTTTTTAAAATTATTGTGTAGAACGTCTTGGGGAGCTGATCCCAAAGTTTTGTTACTTTTATACAAATCATTGATTCGTAGTCATTTCGAATATGGTTTTCTTTGTTTTGCTGGTGATCGTAGGTTAGTGGATGCCCTAGATAAAATCCAAAACAAAAACTTAAGGCTCATTACTGGAGCATTTAAAAGTACTCCCATTAATGTAATGCAAGTGGAATGTAATCTGCCCCCTTTGTGCATAAGATTCTCTTATCTGAAGGAAAGATTCTTACTGAAATTGTATAGTAAAAATAATAATCACCTGTTTGTAAATTTAAAACATTCATTCATAAATTCTTCTGGTCGCAATCCTTTGTATATACTTCAGGGCTTTCACCAATATATAAATTTCCTTGACACTTTACAAATTCATAGGACAATTCTACTTCCATGCTATCAAGGAGAGTTTGATAGTAAATTCCCTGCAATTGATATTATTATTGATCATAATCTGTCAACTAAAGAAGATGTACATAGTAAATTTTTAGAGTTTATGGGCTATAGATTTGTATATACAGATGGCTCTAAAACTGAAAACAGTGTATCCTTTGCTATTTATGATAGTTTTTTTAAAACAGGCACAGGTCACAAAATAAATATGAACACAAGTATATTCACAGCTGAGGCTGTAGCTATACTTGCTGCATTAAAGCACCTATAGCAAAAAAACAATGGATGTTGTCATTGGCTAGTGGTTAGCGATAGCATGAGTGTTCTACAAAATCTTAAAAATAATAGATTTCATGCGGATACTAACTATTTAATTTCTCAAGTCAAACATGATTGGCTTGATTTACTCAAAGAAAATATAACTGTCAAATTTATGTGGGTGCCTTCTCATGTTGGTGTCGTTGGTAATGAGAGGGCTGATTTCTTAGCCCGAACCATCACCAATTATGGACACAATATTCCTGATTCTAGTAATCACTTTAATATTTCTATTCCTTGGACTGATATAGTCTTCCTTCTAAAGAAAAGGTCCGTAGATATTTGGAAAAAACATTGGAATTTCACTGTTCAGATTGAAAATAAGGGCATGTGGTATGCAACATTCAATGTCCCCATTAGTACTAGACCATGGTTTTGTAAAAGTTCTACTTACTTGCCTAGGAAGTTTTATGTCAGCATCTTAAGGCTCCGTTTTGGTCATTGTCATTTGAACTATCATCTTTTCCGTTTAAAATTGGTGCAGAGTCCATTATGTGAATTGTGTAACTCACAAAAAGAGCAAACTTTGGTCCACATTTTCTTTGACTGCTCATCTTTCGGCATTCAGCGCCTTGTGCTGATGGATGAGTTAATTCAAATTTATGGTTGTTCTCAATCTGTACCGCGCTCCATAACGGCCCTTCTTTCAAATAATGACACTTATATTCCATTGTATAAATTTATTATACATTCCATTGGTAAAATATAATCCATACAAAACTCAAAATGTTACATTTATTATTTGTTTTGTAACAAAATGAAATGTGTTATATGTATTTTGTAATAAATAGTTACTACTCATGACTTGGCAGCATGGTCTCTAACCTTAGCCGGTTCCTAAAGGAACAAATTAACTAAAAAAAAAAAAAATGATCGAAACTGTCATGTCAATAAATGTAAATGTAAATTATATGGTGATTTTGATTTGTCGAATTTATTATTAAAGAAACAATAATTAACAATTCCTTAATATTGTCATGTAAAACAATATGAGATATATTTGCTTTTTCACTACCATAATTCGATTTTGCGTGACATAACGTGGAGGTAATAACCAGTGGAATGACTAAGAAAGTAAACTGATAATAAACAAACGCTCTAAAAGTTTTCTCCACAATGCATGAAGCATACGAAATTTCTCATCTTCTAACTGTTACTGCGCAGATAGAGGCAATAGCAGCATACGGTAAGTATATTACTAATTAATATGAATTTGAAATTAAAAAGGTCCTCAAGAGCTCTTAACTTAGTTTGGTGCTTTACGCCCATGTTTAGGTACATTGGCATCACGCGAAACGTTGCTTCTATTGAATATATAAGCGAACAATACAGATATACTATTTACCCATAGTTAGCATGCTCAATTTATTGCTTTTGGTAATATTTTAGGTATTAACATAAACAAAATCTAAATTTCAATTTACTATTACATTAGCAAGTTGACTTCCAAGTCTGGTAACTATGTAACTACATAATATTTTATTTCTAAACAATTTACAGATGGCAACCTGTTGTTGGGAACACGTCAAGGTCATTTGCTGATGTACTCACTATCATCAAACAATGGCAATCAGAAATATGAACTGCAGCTTCTTAGATATTGTAAAAATTTTAGCAAGAAACCAATACAGCAGATTGATGTTATACCAGGTACATATTTGTCTGGAAAATTGATTAATTAGATTAGATTTCTTTTAGTTTAATGCTAATTAATTAAATTATTATTAAATTCTGGAATAAGATTCAAAATAGTAAAAGCGGCATAATTATTAAAAATCCTTTCTGCTCATGGAAACTTTTGGTTTAACTACTGATTTCTCAAATCTCAGTATGATTTCTCTCTCTTAACATACAACTTTTAGGTGTTGTAAACATCTGGCATTAATTAAAATATCTTAAAAATTCTTAACATTTGGGTGTGCTGTAAAAGAAAAGAAAATTACTTATATTATTCACTTAGGTAAAAAGGGTGGTCTGTAATTTGGCTGAAATCTTTCTAAAATCACTAGTGACCCCTCAGTTGTGCTGGCTTGGAATTGAACAGTATTGATTAATTTTGTTTTTAATCTTGAATATTTACAGTCAACATGGTAAAGTAAATTTTTTTTTTAATATTGTGAATTAAATATTTTTTATTTCAGAGGATAATTTGCTCCTGTGTTTGACAGATAATGTATTGTCCACATATGACATAAATGGTGTAAATTTTCCTTTGGTGAAAACTTTTTCACAAACCAAAGGTGCTTCATTGTTTGCTTTAGATAATAAGGTGAGATTTTAATTTTTTAGAACAACATGTAAAATCAACTCTTTGATGTTTTGAAAAGAATGAATGAATCTAGATTTTCGTAATCCTAATTAGTATTATTTATTGTGATTCATGGAGATAAATGATTGAAATATACCTGAACTTACCTCAAAAGAGAGTATGATATATTATGCTTTAAATTAAATGTTTCACGAAATCAAACTCGACCTGTAGTATAAAAATCCTATGATGTTTCAATGATTTTTATATATTATTTGGAGACACCTAAACCCTGCCAGAAATTTAATTAACAATTGTATTCTACACTATTTTTCTGCTTTTGTATTGAATTTGTTTAAAAATAAATGATCCAACTAAAGACAGCTTGAAGTAGTGGATGTGCCAACAAAAGAATGAAGTACATTTTTTCCAATGTCTACATTAGGTTTTATAAGTTCCATAGTACAAATGCATGAACTTCTTACTTTGTGATCAGGTTGATGCATGTTATGTTGTCGCATATTTATTTTTAAACATATTTACAGTCCTCAACATCAATGACCGGCAAATCCAATTCTGTAGTTCGCTTGTGTGTGGCTGTGAGAAGAAAGCTTCATGTATATTATGGAATAAATGGGGATTTCAAACAACATCTGTTTGATTTCACAATACCAGATGTGCCTAAAGTGATGGCGTGGGGTCAAGAATACCTATGTGTTGGTTTCAAAGGTGAATACACATTGTATGATGTAAGTAAATTATTTTAATTTGTATTCCTATAATATCACACTGCTTTAGTGTTATATGTATAAAAATACTTTACCTTGTGTTTTAATTGGTATATGTTATATGTATAATAGATATTAATGTAATGTTGTGTTTTGCATATTTCTTTTAAGTTTTGCATTTTAAAATATGAAAGTGTGACACATTTTTCTTTGTCTTACTTGTTCTATTCACTTATTCTCATCATTCTGATCTTTCTTCGTATAAGACAAGAACACAGAGTATCCATCGCCAGTCGTTAACTCAGCATTGCATCTGTGTGATAAATTTCCTTAGGCTTTTACTAGGGGACACCTCTTCTGTGTATTCAATTATATAAATAATAGCTTTGCCCATGATTTCGCCTGTATTCTTTTGTTTTTTAATAATATCTCATGTCACCCAGGTATAATGTTTTTAAAATTGGTATTTTTGAGACAATTTTTCATACTACAAATCAACATAGAAATGTGTAAGTAGGTATTGAAATTTGCAATAATTTCTTCTTTCAGCTCTCATCTGGTAAACCAAAAGAGCTCTTTCCAACAAGTAGTTCTAAATCAACAGAACCCACTATAGCCAAATATTCTGAAACATCTTTCCTTCTCGGACGTGATCAGACATCAGTTTTGGTGGAAGAAGCTAAGACTATAGAAATAAAAAATACTATCAAATGGCCACAGGCACCGATTGGAGTTGGTAAGAATTATGTTAAACTAGGATTGGTTTGCTGCGTTTTGTCCGGATTAAATTCTTTTACCAGTATAATTTGTTTGTTTTCAAGATGCAAAGTCAGAAAAAACATAAATTTTAAGACTTTCGCGTTCCATTTTAATCATTTAAAATAATTTAACGGGTCAAAACGCGACACCATTTTTATTTAGTAGTTAATACGAACTACTTTAGTCAGTTCGTGACCACGGTTGGTGCAACCTAACCGAAACGTCGGGCAGTAAGTAGGTAGTTCGTATTAACTACTAAATAAAAATGGTGTCGCGTTTTGACCCGTTAAATTATTTTAAATGTCAGAAAAAATAGTTTAGAATTTCAAGACCAAGGTTTTATATTGAAAACATGACTACTGTTTATATTTTCCCAATTAGGGTTATTATCAGGCATGAAAAACCCTCAATTATATTGGAACAAATATCATTAAATTATATAATTGTAATATTTTTAGCATTGCTCTAATTGCAATGTTAATGAGGTCATTGCTCAGAGTGTTAGGTAAAGTTGCAGCTCGTCTTTTAATATTTGAAAATGGTTTTTTGTTTCAGTTTGGGATGAGCCTTTCATATTAGGTTTAATACAAGATGAAATTAGGGTTCAGACAGTGGACCCGCCGTTATTTATACAAACATTACCAGAATTAAATAAAGCAAGACTGATGTACAGGTACGATTAAAGCTTTTCTGAAAAACCAGATACTACTTACAAATAGTGTTTATTGAAACTATATCCATACCAAGTATTATTTTGTAGGGTTTTTTTTTTTTAGTTCTTAATTTACACTTCAAGATTGACCTCATCCCACCTGATGTTAAGTGGTAATGAGGTCCTAGCTTAAGGGCGACAAGTACAGGATAATAAATCTATTACTGGACTTGTCGCCCTTACCTTGAAGGCTTGTCCCCTGCTACTAATGTAGCACCCCCCAAGAGCTCTAGAAACCGGCTCACACGCAGGAACACAACAACACCGAAGTGATTGTTATTTGGCTGCGGTCTTCTGTATGGTGGAGTTATTTCACCAGTCGGGCTGCTCCAGTTCGAGCCACAAATCGCTATGGCCTACCTCTCTTTACTCATTGGAAGTATTTTTATGTGTACAAAAGTAACACTCTGCATTATTATAAAAATTCATTCTAAAACCATTCTTTGATCGTAAAGTTACGTTTTTAGTAAAAACCATCATGGTAACATCAGTCATACTAATTTTGAGTATGACTGATGTTACCATGATGGTTTTTGCAAAAATAGCAGTAAAATTTCAACAACATTTTGAAAAGTTGTAATATATTTTTATGACTTATTTATTAAAATGTTTTTTTTTGTTTTAGATGTAAGCGAGGTTTGATATTTGTGGCATCCGTTGGACAAATATGGTGCGTTAGCTTAATGGATATTACAAAACAAACCCAGCAACTATTAAAGGATAAACAATTTGAAATAGCTATTCATTTAACGGTAAGTTTCCAAACTCTCTGAAGATGTTTTTAGTTTTAGATTTTTATAAAAGTACTAGCTGACCTGGCGAAACGCTTTATAGAATTTAATTAAGTAACCACGTTTCCGCACAAACGATGCTCTTTCAATATAGTCTATGGCTGTGAATGACGTTGACATTCGTTACGCGCGTTTTTTAAAATATCGTCGTTGTCAAACCAATAACTGCTGTGTGCAAAAAGCATTTTTTAATATTTCCAAAGTATATGAGGTTCCAGAACAAAAATCATACAAAGGTTTATTTTTAGAAGTATTTTATATGAGAGTTATAGTTGTTACGCTTTTATTTATTTATTTTTTAAACATGTAAATTAAGTAGATTTTATTATTATTTCGTTTAAAGAGAATAAAAATCACATAACAGATTTGACACATAGCAGGTTTTGGTTTGACAACGACGATATGCATAATTAAATGTATGTTTTTCAATCTTTCTGAGATTTTCTTAATATTTTTTCCGTAAGAACCTTCTAGGTACAGGGTAGGATTAGAAAACTACAAAAAAATCAGCCAAATCGGTCAAGCCGTTTTCGTGTTATGGCGTGACAACGGGAAACGGGTTTTATTTTTATATATACATATATAATAATAGATGGTAGGTTAATTCTTGAAGTTGACACTTTTACTCCATGACTAGAATAAAAACCATAGCATACAATATTTCTTTTTATGCTTTGCTGTAACCGCCTTAATAAAATGTAATGCAATTTTGATATCTTTCGTTGGTCATTGATGAACGATGGTCTCCTAAAACATTATATAAAGTTAGTATAATACCGATATTTATTATGTCCTGTAAAATAAAAATTCTTAAATAAAAAGCGTTCCATAATATATTATATTTTGTTCCATATATAAAACGTGTATGTAATAAATATTTTCTAATGGGAATGATGATTCGGTAAAAAACAACGATTCTATTTAGTTCACGATTGACTGGTAGAAATGGTTAATGGCATGCAGTTCGCTATATCTATTATATTAACGCAATCTCCTTAATAATTAATTGTGGTATTGGTTGTGGTTTTTACTACATAAGTGTTACTGTCTTTGGAACCAGGTCATTGTTTGTGTTTTCGTTAGATACATTTGTGTTATAATTAAAGACTAAAAAGGCACATAATGTTTGCGCAACTGTTTTATGGTTTTGTTTTCCTTTCCTGCTTATATATGACTGATAGATTTATCAATTTGTCCTTGTTGAAACCATTTAGTTGGAATGTTGTAAGAGTCCTTCCGTTACGTATTAGTGTGCACCAGTATTGTGTATATTAAAAGGCGAAAACCTTGTATAGGAATTTGAATTGCATGGTTTTTTTTGTTAATTATTTTGCAGTCACATTAACAGTGAGGTCTTTTGCAAATTTAATTTATATTGTGTCTTATCGTGTAAGTTTTGTTGTACTAGTGCAGTTTACTTCTGGGGCCTAGAAATTTTTAAAGTCTGGGAAATCAGGTCTTTGATTGGAGACCGTGAGCAGCGTGGTATAGGACGTACTGTAACTACATAGGATTATCCATTATAACCATAGGGCACCGGGAAGGGATTGAACGAGGCTTATTGGATAACAGGCTCTGTCGCCTACCATGGGTGTGGGTGGTGGATGGGTCTATATCCAAGATTCAACTGACTTAGGCTGATGATCATGATAGTTAAATTGGATTATCTAAAACCCTTGTTATACGTGCGTAAAGCTTATAGTTGTGCGCCATTAATAAAATGGTACCTATGTTACGTTAATTTAGATACATGTACCTACGAACTTTATCAGCGTTCATATTTTTATGACTTCTGTAAAACATGTTAATCAATGGACCCGTTTTCAATTATAATATCCATACTATAGGTAGATAAGAGCAACTTTGCTCCAAGGAATTTAAGTTTAGTAAATGTTACAAAATATCACTCTTTAATTATTTCTTAGGTTAGAAAAAATATCTTAAAAAATTTACGCAGCTGATCTGGACACCACTTGTATATTTATTAAGACGATATCGAACTTTCGACGAAGTATTTGTGCTTATTAAACGTAATGTGATAGTTTTTAGTTTACTCGCGGTCTAATTAAGTATTCGTAGAGTATTTTTCATGTTACGTCAATATAGCTACGCCTAATTATTTTAACAACGACGTGCTTTAAATATATTCCTTTACCTTTATAGTAGTAGGTAGGTATCAATGTTTATTTGACGAATTTTTATATCAGGTCTATTTTTATACCCTATCTATTTCTGAGTACCTATTTATATGTATAAGCGTTTGTGTACAAAATAATGTAGTGAAAACAAATTAAACTTCAGTTACTGGTTGATATCCATACAATGGCGGACTTCCAAGTTTTATATGTTCTTTATGTCGGAAACAAATACGTCCCCTATCAGAATGATTAAGAGTTAGTGGTAGAGAAGGTCCCAAAGAGGCGAGTTTGATAAACGCAAAATATTCCCATTCTCTTTATAAACAGTTTTTTTAGCTTACCAAAGCTTGAAAATTACGATTCTAAGTGCTATTGAAAAGTGGTTTGGTCCATTTTATTTACGGGCTTTTCCCTGTGGATTTTGTGTGTTTTAATATTATCTATATTTGTGTCTTTTATATAAATCTAAGACACAACAGAACGTATTATTAATCTGAAAAAGCACAGCCACGAGGAAAAGTTAAAAATAACCGAATCAAACATCTTTTTTTGCAATATCTTTAATCGTAATTTGCAAGGAGTTTTTGGAATAAAAAAGTGAACAGAATCGGTCCTCTTATTTTGCATATTGAAATTGCTTTGATGTCCTTTTTTGGCGTAGTAATTAATAAATGAAGTGAAAAAAACTTAAGGAAACTATTAAATATTAGAAAAAAACCTTTTTTACTAGTCAGAAAATAAATCTGGATTTATAAAATCTAAAATTTATTGCGTCTCTACTAACGATCGAAAAGATGTATCAAGGGCGAGTGAAAAAAAGACAGGCTATGATTATAACATTACTAAATGTGAGTATCCATTTACGTAGATTATTTTAGTTATTTACAATAAGATCATGTGTCACAAACATATACTACGTAGTTCGATCTCGCCTCGAAATAGTTAAGACTCGGCATGCAGTGTTTTAAAAGTTTAAAAACATTTCGTAAATTAATGAATAAGGAGATGCAGCAATTATCCACTGATTAGCGTATTGTATAGCCGTAGCAGCAAGGTTAGGTTAGAATGGTAACCCAGGTTGCTCTTTAACTCCTTAATTAAGGAAAGTATATGTTTCGACCGTCAGGAAATTTAAAAAAGGTACATTTAAATTGATTTAACTATCTAGGTCTCTTACCAACATATTACAAAAATATGATTTAGTAATTGCCTCATTACTAGGCTGGTAACTTTTAGGTCAAAATAATCTCTTTTGAATATTAAATAAATAATAGAAAAAATATAATGTATGAGTTTTGGAAATAAACCATAAATATTATATTTCTAATAATTCAGGTTTTAAAAAGTATTGCGTTTTATTTATTTAAGTAGTAAAGATAAATTCATAAATAAGTAAAAACGCAAAGACCCACTGTTATTGGAAATAACGTACTAACTATAACAAGCCTTATTTCCTATGAAAATGCTTAGATACTAGCTCTTAATCTATACAAAGAGTAGAGCAGTGAGAACAAAGTAAGACAAACATAATTTTAATTTATATATAGATTAAGTGTAAAAAGTGTACATATGCCTCGCTTTGTGCCGAAAAATCGGAAAGGCACAATGGCCTTGTTAGTTCAAGTAAGTGACGAATTTTGTTACCTATTTTTGAATAACCGGAATATTTTTACCCGGTCTAATGTGGAAAACGATCCTTTCTTGATTGTCTGGCTGGAGTTGTGCTATCGTTCTTGTTTCTGAGTTCTGTAACACATTTGTTTTAGCAACTTACCATGGGTCAAAGCAATGTATGTTGTCTAATTTTTATTTATTTAAAAGCTTTATTGAACAAAAAATCAGAAAAGGTGGACTTACCGCTAGGTGCTTTCTCTGCCATTCAACGGCCAATATTTATTTATATGTAGTATAAAATGTAATGTTTGAATGATCAACAGCACCCGGCCAACACATGCAGTTCGATTTTAGTTCTTATGCCCACGACATAAAGGCGGTGCAGAATACAAAACGGACAGTCTGGAGTGATTTTGAAAGTATTATATAATGTTTTGTTCGCAGAAACTATCCGATTGTTCCGAGGAGGAGAAAAAGAAATCGATACGATCGATCCAGCGGCTGTTCGCGTACGACTTATTCGATAACTGTCAGTACTCGCAATCGATGAAAGAGTTCTTCAAACTAAAAATCGACCCTGCCGAGGTGATAGAACTCTTCCCGGAGCTAGACGGTAAAGAGAGCTCGAAGAGTAAGAAGC
The DNA here is from genome assembly GCA_037074685.1 of Glyphodes pyloalis. Classification (NCBI taxonomy): domain Eukaryota; kingdom Metazoa; phylum Arthropoda; class Insecta; order Lepidoptera; family Crambidae; genus Glyphodes; species Glyphodes pyloalis. The sequence goes on from JAYKKO010000013.1 coordinate 14,550,404, forward strand.
TCAAAGGGAAGGATTTGGAGAATGCTCTGAATGCGTTGATAGAGTATTTGACGGACTTGCGGGCGATTAAAATGAATAATTTGTCGGAGCCAGGCACGAGCCAGGAGCAAGGCAGCCAGCGGAGCGTCACTCAGCAGCTCGAGTTGATTGATACAACGTTGCTGAAATGTTATCTGCAGGTATCTATAGATTCATTTTTAAATCTTTAAGATTTCAATTTATTACATCGACTGTTGCAATGGCTGATTACTAACTCCTTAACATCAGGGCTCGTGGATTTAATGTTTGCCTAGAACAAAAAATATTTTATAAAAATTGGGTTTGTTGTTTATTATTGTGGTACCAAAAGTAGAGGGATATAAACCATAAACAACTCTGCACCGTTATTTCTGGTTTACATATCTTGACTTTGGGCACTTTTAGCGCTCTCTGATAGTTATTGAGTGACAAATAAAATTCCTTAATTGTTGAGAGTTGATTGAAGTATGTTATTGTCTGTTAACCCAATTTCTGTATATGTACCTATACCTAAATACCTAAACAGGTTTATTCATTAATAAAAATATTTTTCAAGAAACAGATATATTTTACACCGTTAGTGTGGGATGGGAACCCACGACATTCACGTATCGCGCGAGCTGCTCTCCCAACTGAGCTAACCGCAATATGTCGTAGGCAATAAATTTAAAGTTTACTAGTGCGGCGTGCAGCACTATAAAAATTGTAACAATAAAATATTTTTTAGACAAACGACGCGTTCGTAGCGCCACTCCTGCGCTTGAACAACTGCCGGCTTGAGGAGGCGGAGAAGACTCTGCTGCAGCACGGCAAGCACAGCGAGCTCATCATCCTGTACCAGACCAAGGGCCAGCACACGAAGGCGCTCCAGCTGCTCAAGGAGCAGGCCAAGCAGCCCGACTCCAGCCTCAAGGGATACTCGAGGACAAAGACATACCTGCAGAACTTGGGTACGTGTTTAACTTAGTACACTGCAACGTATACTATAGACTAATTATTACTAGTACCGCACCCATATACAATCTCTGCATGACTCAAGGGTTGGCTGGTAGAGAATGCCCCTAGCATTAAGTCCATCTGTTGTGGTTTTTTGTACAATGAAGTCAATACATAATCGATATAATTTTATTTTTGCATATTAATTTACATTATATTACATAAAAGAAAATAAAGGTTAGTTGCACCAACTTAACATAAGCAGTAATATACGAGTTGACGTTTGTCAAATTGAAAAAAATAGGGGATGACATTGTCTCGTGCGTTACTGTTAAAGTTATGTTTGTGCAACTGACTTTAAGTAGATCTAAGAGTAAGTTAACTCTAGCTACCTCTAAAGATATCTCTTTGTGTTGTTGCATTAATGTGTTACTAATTATCTATTTCCTAATCTTTTTCAGGGGCCGGACACTTAAATTTAATATTCCAATTTTCTGACTGGATCCTAAAAGAACATCCGGAAGAAGGGCTGAAAATATTCACAGAAGACATAGTAGAAGTGGAGAACTTACCCCGTCCGAAAATACTTGATTTTCTTCTAAGGGAACACGGGAATCTAGTGATTCCGTACTTAGAGCATCTCATTCATACGTGGAACGACAACAATAATTTGTTCCACGATGCACTTATAAGAATGTATAGGGATAAGATTACTACAAATAGGGCGGATATTACAGAGGAAGAGTATCAGCATACAAAGTCGAAGCTAATAGCGTTTCTAGAGAAGACGCCTTATTATTACACCCCTGAAAGGGTGATCCTACATTTTCCTACGGATAGTTTGTTTGAAGAGAGAGCAGTCATATTGGGAAAACTTGGGCGACACGAGCAAGCCCTTGCAATATATGTACAGATTTTAGGTAAGTTTTTAGCTGTTAGCTTCCGATATCTTTTTCTTTTGAGTGATCATAATTTGGTGAGGGCATTTATTAAAGGTTAAAGATTTTTTGTAATATTCTGGGTTACATTAATCGTAGAGCACATACAAGTAAGACGGGCTTAAACATACAGTTACATGTACGGAAAGTCACCGTGTAAAAAAAAATGGATATGACGTAGAAAAGAATATAGGGAGGAATTCATTCACTTAGAAATGTTCCTATTCATTAGTGGTTGAAGATCATTTGAACATCTCTAATACACTAAACAGAATACATAGGTACCTAAAATATAAACACAATTTTGTGGGTTAATTATTTAAAGCACTTTTCAAATGTTAATATCGATAAATTTCAGTTTGTTAACTGCTGATTGGCAATAAAATACGAGTGTATCATGTTCCCAGCCAATCAACATATTTGTCTCGTCATGTGAAAAATGTATCGTAAAAGCTTACTGAAATAAAATTATTTCATATTGCTCCACTCCTTTCTTAAAGAAAAATCTTGCTTTCGCCATAGTTTCAATACGTTTGGTCTCACGTCGTAATACTCTTGCAGGCGACGTCGACCGAGCGATGCGGTACTGCGAAAACGTGTGCGCCACGGCCAAGGACAAGAACCAGGATGTGTACGTGATCCTCATGAGGATACTAATGAGTCCGGACAAGTCCGCGCTGTCCGGTCCGCTGGCCGACGTGCCGCGACACCCCAAGACTGCAGTACCGGACCTTGAAACGGCCCTGGCGATACTCGACAAGAATGCTGATAAGATCTCTGCGTTAAAGGTAAAGAATGTACTCTAAACGAAGCATAAAATAACAACTCATAGTTACTTGGCGATAAAATCAGCACAGCAACGTTCCGTTATGAACATGATCGGATTACGACCACGTTGCACTTTTGTAGCTTTCCTTCACGTTTGAAGTCAGGCGGTTTTGATACCTTTTCTTCTCAACGACGGAAAATACATTGATATTCCATACCATCGTACCCGAGAGAGGTGACGGCGTGTGTGGGACTCCCTGTCCTGAGAAGGGTACGACTTCCCACTAAAACCTCCTGATTGGGCTTTATTGCCGTTAAGGTGATGCTGTGGGAAACTCGTCTCAACCATAATCACCACAGAAGGTGGTTTTGATATGAAGGGTCCACGGCAATAATGGTGAATGTCCAAAATATTAAAATCTATTTTATTAACGTCATTCGGACACTTCACACATGCAGCTAGTAATTTCGTTTACTAACTATGCAATATCGCTCTCAGTACTGAGATAAAATTGTTTCTGATATTTGACTACACGTCTTAAACGCTTAGAGTCCCAGTATTCACAGCAATAAGGCCGAGTTTAGTACAACGTTTAAAAACTTAAAACCCAAATATCTCAAAACAAAAAAGAAAGTACGTTCAGCATTATTGCAGTGGACCCTTCATATGGTAATTTTGTTTTGGATAGACAATCATATTAAATCAGATCTCAGACTACACTTGTCATCTATTTATCTACTAAATGGTGTGTACTTGGTTGCTCTTTATAAAGGTATTGTTTTGTAGGCTTTAACAGTATTGCCGGACTCGGTGCCGCTGAGCAGACTGAAGCACTTCCTGGAGAGCGCGCTGGACAGCCAGCTCACGCTGAAGAGGCGCACGCAGCTGCTCAAGGGGCTGCTGTACGCTGAACACATGCAGGTTAGTTACCAGTAGGGTATCAATTCCGAAACGACATTTAAGAGAGGTAGAGCATAGAGATTTATCGCTCGAAGCAGCCCGACTGGTGAAACACCTTCGCCTTACAGAAGACCGCAGCCAAATAACAATCACTTCTGTGTTGTTGTGATCCTGCGTGTGAGTAAGGTTTTCAGAGCTCTTGGGGGGTGCTACATTAGTACCAGGGGGCAAGCCTTCAAGGTTAGGGTGACAAGTCCAGTAACAGCTTTATTCTGCTGTACTTGGTGCCTTTAAGCTAGGACCTCATTACCATTTAACATCAGGTGGGATAAGGCTAATCTTGAAGTGTAACATAAAAAAGCATAATACGACGAAATCCTGTCCTGTCAAAATGGGACGGGGTTGGGTGGTAATGGTTAGCGACACTATTAACATACGATTAGGACACAAGTGGTGCTCTGACCGCTGCCGGGCGGGAGAGCACGTGTCTACGCATAGATAGCGCTTAGAGTCAATCATAAAAAAGAAATGGATTTATTTGAGTGTGGAGGAACAAGTGGGAGTTTTTTGCAGTGTGCATATAATTGTTTGGGCACATTGTTGCCATCCAGTGTTGAGACGGAGAGAGCAGTCTCAGCAGCCGGGTACATTGCAACGGATATTAGATATCGGTTAGCTGATAGCACTCTTGATCACAAACAAGCGATTTTAATCATGTGAAGTATTATTTTTTTAAAGTAGAAGAAATCCCGATTATTTTGTGATCCCGTAAGATTAACATTTCTAATGTTTTGGTTTATATTTAAGTTGTGATATTGCCATTTGTATTGATTTCTGGAACGCAATTGCATTAGCTACTTGACATAATTGGAGCAATGTATGTGATCTACGCAACATGTTTGATCTGATTATTAACCAACATCTTGAAGTTAATTTTAAATTTCATTTCACCAGGTACAAGAGCTGAAGCAGTTCCACGAATCGAAGAACGTTGTTATAAACGACTACAACGTCTGTCCGGTGTGCAAGAAGCGTTTCGGCAACCAGAGCGCGTTTGTGCGGTACCCCAACGGGGAAATCGTGCACTACTCCTGCACCGTCCGCTACGAGAAGCTTTAGATTAGCCGACTATCTTGTGGGTTGTTCGTCGTTACCAATACTGAATAGGTAGGTGCCAGTGAACGAAAAAAACATGGAAGAATTTCCGTGATACAACTTAATTCGAATATCGGCACCAAAACACACACAAGTGTTAAGAACACAAGCAAAAGACCGAAAGAAAAGTAGACCTATAATGTACTACACGACACTTGAAAAATAACTATAAGCCTAATAATGGGTTAAGGTTGACTAATAGACAGTTACGTTATTTTTAGCGTAATAGAATGTGATGGAACAAGCGCTATAATTGCTCCGCGCCTCGCTGCGTCCTTGGAAACGGTATCCGTACAGGCGCTAACTCACTTTTGTAAGCCACGCCCACCGTGCCTTTCTTTATGTGGTGCCATTTTCAAGCGATAGAAATGTTTCTATGTTTTTTTCGTTTATTGGCAGGAGAGGTTTATTTGGTCGGCTTTGGTCAAACCAAAAGGAGGGTGTTCGCGTACGAAAAATCCACTAGATGGTGAGACGTAGGCGTGGGGTCCTGCTACGTGATTGGTTGTGGCTTACATGACATTGACGGACATGTCAACATGACATTTGTATCACCAATCAAATTACAGTTGGACCCCACGTCTACGTATCGCCATCTAGTGGATTTTTTTATGTGCGAACACCCTCATTGGGTTATCTACTGATTGCAGAGTTGATTTTGAAGGCGCAATGTAATAGTCTACTCTGGTAAATATGTAAATCCGCTAATGCAACTATGTACTACTATGCTTTTCACTTTGGTAGTTGAAGATATTCGTTTATTTTCCATATAGGTTCTCAAAATGTAAATGCATAAATGGAGTCAGTTTTAATGAATTTTAATTGTAATCTGACGGTCTGAAAAACCGTTGACAACCCCAAATTTTTTATTCAAGAAAGTGTTTTGAATATAGTTTTACTGCCTGTAAGGATGATGCCTCGATAAAAAGAAGTTATTATTATTTAGTCCGTCAGTTAGATTTTCAAAATATAATGAAAACATATATTTTGCTTCAAAAAATAAATAATAATTGGATGAAAAAGCGCATCAAAGTTCAGTAGAGCGCTTGTCGATTGTCGCTAGTTGGTTACGTCACTATTTAGTATAACTGTAGAAAGAAGTGACGTCGCACTTTACATTAACGCAATTACTCTTAGTATTTTTGTTAACATGGTAAAAAGTGTTTTTAAATGGTTGGAAATCTAACTAATAGACCAAATAAACATTTTAATTCCCTTGATCCTTGCTTTGTGAAGACACCACCTCTCAAGGTTGACACTTTCAGTTCGGTATTAGATTTTATGCGGTGGGCATAAGGGCGGTGCAAAGTCCAAGTGTGTAGTCTGGCGTGCTTTTGTCTGTAGATATCTTGAATAAAAGCAGATGACTTAATGGTTAGTTCTTCTGATCATACTCATATAGTTATTCGATTCTCCGAGAACTCCTTTTAAACTTGCCGACAACGTTTTTTGATTCTAATATCTTCGATTTAATTATATTGGGCTACTGAATTCAGTCAATTACCTATTTTCTGTGTATGCAATATGCAATAACTTCATATTTAGAGCGTTGGTTTAACACTGCTTAATTCTAAGATCAATTAATTCAAATCTGCTTAATTTTGGGTGACATAATATTAACATCTGTGTAAATTTTGATGTGTTACAAATATTGTGATCCTATTAAAATAATTCTGTAAATTTCGAAAAAAAGAAACGAAATGTTTAAAAAAGATAGTACAACAATTTGATGTACATTGGTAGGTAAATTACGTAGACAGTTTCTAGCGGGAAAGGTAATGTAACATAAAAAATAACTTAAGTTATGTTCTGCAATATTAGAATCTTCTTGAGGTTTGGTGTGTAGCAGATACGGCACTAGAATTGAGGTCGTCTACAGACAAATTACAAGGTTTGTGTATTTTTTGGCCCATTTGAAAATGAAACAATAAAAATAAAAATTATTACTGTGAACGTGACTTAGTTATAGAGGATTTTGATATTTTACGATGTACAATACCATGACTACAATTGTTTTTTGAAAACTTTAATAAATAAGTAGGTTTACCTAATTAAGAACTATCTACAATTTTTAAATACACCAACATTTCAAGTGTTCTTACAATCTCTGCCAATAATAATAAAGCTGAAGAATGTGTTTGAACGCTCTAAACTCAGGAAGTACTGGTCCGAATTGAAAAATTATTTTCGTTTTCGATAGTTCATTTATCGACGAAGGCTTTAGTTAGGGAGGCGAATAGGGGAATTTTCGGTAATACTCGAGCGTGGCAGTTTAAGATATGAGAGATACCTTAGACCTAATAGAACAACCTTGTAAAGTATTTGGCACTATATGTAGTGACGCGCGCCTAGGATAGACGATCAGACTAGTAAAAAAAAATCGATAGTCTGAAATACTCGAGCGCGTCAGATTAAGATATTGGAGGTTGATTTTAGTGTTTTAAGACTAAATTTAACTAATCTGACGATAAGTCCTTGACGCCGCTGAGTTATAGGGTCGCGAACTTGTAAAAAAAAACGTTAATCCGGCATTCTTGAGCGCGATTTTTTGAAGAATTGAAGCAAAAAAGAGGAATTTGCTATAAATGTGTAATACAGACTGAGCGCTTCGCGGAAATATGCCGTCTTACCAGTATTTTTCCTTTATTTCGCAACATTGATGGTGGGGAAAGAAGCCGTAGAAGGGAATTTTCGGTACACCCTAATAAATATATACATATATGTTTATGGTTCTCTACCATAGACCTATGTGCCCTCACCTCAGTATGACGCCGATTGAAGAGAGAAAAGACCCAACGGTATATTTATTTCCATAGCTGGGCACCGTTAATCAAATAGTTAACTCCGTTAATCGTTAATCCGTTACTAAAAAAGTTAGCTTCGTTAATCGTTAAAACGTTACATTTCAGACGAATTAACGCAAGTTAACGTTAAACGTTAATCGTTAATCCGTTAAAATATAATCAAAATTGATGGATGAATGGTCATGGATTCTCACAAGGACCTGGCATCCGATTCCACGTCTTCCATGATAGAGTTTTGATTACTGCACTGCACAGTACACTTTTTCAATTCACCTAATACCTAGATATTACCACACACACACACACACACACACACTTCCTTATTCACAAGGATATGATGATTGACAGTAATTTAGGGAGCGTTCAAGTATTACTTACGCGGGGGGGGGAGGTTATGGAAAGGGGGGGGGGGGAGAGGTATTACCCCCATCCCCCCCTTTTTTAACATAAAATAGCCTATGTCCGTTCTTGAGGTTCAACGTATACACCTAATACCAAATTTCAGAAAAATCGGTTGAGAGGTTTAAGCGGGAAAGCGTAACTCTTTCGCATTTATAATATTAGTAGGGATACAAATAATCGATCGGTCAAAATATCAAATTTACATATAATATAACGTTCAAAATATCGAATGGTAAAAGTATCGCACGCTCAATACATCGAATGATTATTTGTATATTCGATATTTTAAACGTTCGATTTTCGTACCGTTAGATTAATAGTGTTCGATATTTTGATTTTGGATCGCTTGGTATTCGATATGATGGCGTAGGTTACCCGTTACAACGTAATACTTGAACGCTCTCTTCTATAAAACAAACACAGCACTCGTCATTCTAATTAAAACACCGGCTCTAATTTATTAATGACATGTTGAAATCAAATGAATAAAATTAATCTATTCGCAGCTTTCTCACTCGCACGCGCTTTCTATAGTGTTTTTGTTTCACTCGCGACACGTGCTGCTCGCCACTTGTCGTGTCATACTTGTCTTGTCTGAACCTGTTTTTTTCGCCACGCCACCGCGGTGCAATGCGGTGAATAGCAGGCATTGGATTAACGATTAACGGACTTCTGGATTATTAACGGAAGTTAATGAGTCCGTTAACAGTTTTTAAAGTTAACTTAAAAGTTAATCCGTTACTCGAAATGTTAACTTCGTTTACTTAACGATTAACGGATTAACGAGTTAATGCCCAGCTATGCTTATTTCTCGAATGTGCTGGAAACCAGAAACCTTTTTCGGTCAGATTAGCAGAACCCACCAACATTTTTGTTAGATTAAGAAAATATGCTTTCAGGATACCGAGATAAACCTCCCCTATAAAAATCTGACGCGCTCGAGTATTTCAAAAATACTTTTTTTTTGCATTTTCAAAAATTCATCGTAACTTATCGTCACGCCGATGGTTTTTACCATACGAGCTTTTCTTTTCGATATTATTTTATCTTTCAATTGTGATAGGCCTCGACGGCGCCGTTGAATTACGCCATTTAGCGACCTCGCCTCCCTAAGTATTAGGTTAACATAACATCACGTTGCGATCAAAATGCGCCAATAATAGGTGGAAAATGTTGACATAACGGGGATAGAACACGTGCAAAGCCGCGGCGGGCCGCTAGTAATAAATGGATTAAACATTATGAGGAATAATTAAAACAAGAGAATCAATCAAAAGTCAATTTAGTCATGACGTCACTATACACCTACATTCAATACATTTAAAACAATATTTGGGTTCACAAATGACGATAGTATGCAACTTAGTTGACAAGTTCTGTGTAAACATTGAACTGAGGCCGTGATCTTGTTCGCGTGTATACCTACTTGTTTTTTGTTTGCTCTATCTGTTCATGCGTCTCAATTGTAACACCAATGTAATGAAATAATATATTTGTAAGCATATTTGTCCTAGAATACCATTATTTAACAGATGAACCAATTTGGTGTTAACCAGTAAACACACATTTACACATAGTTAGCTCAATAGATGCGATTTTCCTCTTCTTGGCATTGATAAAGAAAAAATTTTAGTATGTATAATGATTATTATTTTATGTTATTTTAACAATAACTAAAATGTTAAATGCTATAACTATTTATATCTTCTTTTAAATAAGTCTCAATGTACAGATGTTTTGTAAAGCGTATACGGTGTGATATTCTACTATAAATTGGTATAGATATGTATTCTTGTTTATATTCCACTATTATAAATAATTGATTTATCGAATTGTAAGATGAAGTTAATATAGCAAATTTTTATGCAAATGACAAAATTGTTTTTTTAAACCTTTTAAAACTGTTCTTTTTACTTTTTATATAGTGTTTCTTTTAATAATCGTATTAGACTAATAAACTGACGGACACAATCAATTATGTGATATTTTATAGAGCCAACAAATCTTACGAAAAGTTTATACTTACTATTTCATTAGTATAATCATAATGCACATCTTCTTTGCTCATTTTCTTTTCTAGGGAGACGTAATTCTTTAATTACGATCAATCAGTGAAATTAGAAATATATGAGATTGGTTAATGGAAAAATCTTAGATGGTGTGTCTAATACTCTTAATCTTAATCGGATGATAGAAAATGTCAACGGTCGTTGAGCTTACATTATCATTTATTTTTCTCAGACCCAAGATCTGGCTACCACACTTACTTCACGAAACGACGGGCTATTGATAAAATTAGACAACCTGGTATGTCCCAAAATAAATTTGTAAGCGTTTACTTTTCGGTTCAATTCGTATCTGAAAATATATAAACAGAATCTTTCGTAGCTTCTTTAATAATAGTCTTATTGAATTTGATAATGAAAATCGACATTCAACTCTCTGCCGATAGCAATTAGTCATAGTATTAAGTAACGATAATATAATTAGGTTTTGTTTTTAATATACAAATAGCATTGGAGATGCTCTTTTTGAATGTATGTTACTTAACTTGATAATGTCTTCGATAATGATAGTGATAATGTTACTTTGATTAATCTTGTACGTAATGACGTGTAATTTTCTGATTATTGTTTACGCATCACTGTTTTTCATCGCTAAGTGTCTGTGCACACTACGTGTTATATTGGGACTGCGTCGATTCTGCGACTTCAAGCAGTGTTAGGTTGGCTGCCAGTAGATAATCAGGTTCCACCCCCCCCCCCCCTCCCCTCCCTCCTCCTGGATCCAGGTTTGTCGGTATAACAAACCGTATTGTTTGGGAATAGTATGACACGGGGACACAGGGGACTTATAAGGAGAGTATTCCTGTTTTACAAATAGCAAAACACGTAGATACATTCATTAATCACTTGACAATATCGGAAATCTTACTCGTAAGAGGATTTTTCCTCGGTTTGCATACCTTGTGAAGTGAAACCTGAATCCGCTCGTGTAACGTATTGAATATCTTTTGATAGGTCATTGCCTATCTATATATTAGTGTTCATTAACACTTTCCAGGTTCTAAGATGTATCTCTACAGTCAAGGTTCTCCATACTGTTGTGGAGTGTTGTGTGGGTCTGGGTGTTGTGATACCGTTGGTGTTTCAGAGTTCTGTAACAAAATTGCTTTAACTAATTACAATACAATCAGAGATTACAATAGAATTTAAGTCTGCATTTGTATGTCGTTGGTATTACAACTAAAATCTAAGTGCAGGTGTTTACGGTTTGTCGTAAAAACCAAAGATGCTGGCTGTACTTACTTACTTTCGTTTCTATTGCACGACCATACAGGCATGGAATGTCACTTAGTACACTAGGCCCTTGCAAATAAGGACGTGAATGGTGACCAGTCCACTCTGACAGCTATTAAGTACCTACCTACCCACAACCTCAAAGCGCTTTGCTTTAAAAATGGCGTTGATAATATCTAATTAGGTACATTATGTATGCCAGTAAATGATAGGTGTTATGGGTCACGCTCTGACGTGATTCGATTATGGAATTTGATTAACCGGTTTCAGATAGCCACCTACATGCAGCAAGTAGGTAAGTTGCTATTTCGACAACAAGTTACTATTTCGAGAGCCTTCACAGCTGTAATCCGATCGCAAGGTTCAGGTTTCCCTACAATATTTTGGGATTGATTAAAATAATATTATGGAAATAAGTACTTACGAATGGACGAGTTTACTTATTATTTTAAATTAATGTTGCCTCTAGGTACTACTCCCAAATGTAGGTTCTTAGTTTGGAAAAGCTGGAGTCCAAGCTATTATGATAGAGGGCTTACTAGTTAACTATTAGGCAAGAGACATCCTGTTAACCCACCTACACTATGTACATATGTAAGTAAATACGTGAATATTGTACCTACTTATTATAGTTTACCCACGAGGACGTCGCAGTAAGTCGAGTGTAAGTCAATAACATAGGTGCTTCCTACTTAGGGCACCGGCTACCATAGGCGCAAAAAATGTGGCGCGCGCCGGTATCAGCTATGACTAATAGCTTTCTGTTAATTATCGGCTTGTGTGAACGCGCCCGCAACTATGACGCTGTGTGACGCACTCGCGCGCCGGAACGCGGTCGGTCTCTCGCGCCGCTCTGCCGCCCGCCTCTGTGGCCCAATGGATAAGGCATCGGCCTCCTAAGCCGAGGATTGTGGGTTCGAGTCCCACCAGAGGTAACCTTCAGCCTTTTTGTAGTAAGGTGGGCTCATTGTCGCAGACTTGATTAGTGTCGATGTTTGAATTAAAATAGAAATGCTGCTTGGGATTGTTTATTAAAGTCGTTCTAATGCAAAGTTCTGCTGTAATTAATTAATTTTCACTTTTTTTAGTTGACATTTTTTTGTAGTTAATCTCTTACATTTTCTATAACACATATAAATTATAGTGTTTTAATCATTTATGCTCGTTTTTGCGCTACCACGTTTCCGGGGAGGCCGGCAGGCCTATTTCAATATGTAAGAATTTCAATCCTGTTAAATTTTATACTAGGCATAGATATAATACAATTGACTCTAACACATTAAGTAAATATTATTCGACATTATAATATCTACATAGACCTGTATGTGTAGGTCTACTGTCAAAAACAATAAGAACAAACTTCTTTTTAGCTAGAGCATGTCTTTTTGCAGTTTTAAAATAGGTCGGAGAGGATTTTTCCACATTTTATAAAAGTACATTATTTCAAATGATGTTAAAAAAATAGATAGGCCCGTACATATTCTTAGCTCTATGAAGATTGCTATGGCTATTTTTGAATTTTGACAAAACACATTGTTTAGTTAGAAAATGAAAATCACGGTACAGCCCAACTAACACATTAGCAGTTTAATGGTATAATATAAATCAACTTACAGCCTAATGTCCAAGTATAGTTTTATAATTGTTTTGGCGACGTGTTCTAGCTGGGCTATAGAATTTTTTGGACTTATAAAGGCATTTAGCTGTATTATATTATTTACATGAAGTATTTCGAGTTAAAAATCCTATATAAGTTTTAAAGAAATCAAATATACAGACAAAAGCTGTATTTTTTACAGCAAGTAACCTTTCTTTAGTGTTGTAGTCTTATAGTGTACTAAAATAAGGGTTAAGGTGTAAAATATAATTTCTAAAATACTTTTTAAAACTCTAAGTTTGGTAACCGATCGGTAAAAAATAAAAGCTGTTTACTAGAATATTTCAAAGCTTATATAAGTACAGTTTTAGTGGATACTACATAAAAACTTTTTAAAAGCTTTTTACTGTATAATTGACACAATGAAGTGCGCTAGTAATACCGAGGCTGTAAAGACGGATATAAAAATCTTTACTACAGAAAACGCAATCAATTTTTCGACTAAATGTTTGTCTGTGTTCGTAGTCATGGATCGTAAATCATGGAAATATAGAAAAAGGAGTGGTGTGATCAAGAAAAAAGTGTTAAAAGAGTATTAAGCCATCACAAGCCTGTCAGTTAGTGATGAAGAATCCAACAAACGAAATGAACATAATACCACTGTGAACAACCTAGAATCTGGTCAAGCGTTAGCGCTAAATGTGAAGGGTTCCGTGTACTCAGAATCGCAAATTTCGCATTTGCGTATTTTAATACAGTTTTAAAAAATGATGAGTTGTCATCAATCAATAATGTACCAATTAAAAAAAAAATTCAAGATATGTTTGTATTCTTTTAATACAAATTTTATAGCTTCTCCACTGCTCCCTCCAGACCAAGAGCAGTTGCACATGAATACGCGAGTAAATAACACATCCAAAAGCTTATAAGCACACGTACCGCCATTACCTACCGACGAAGAGCATAAATAAAAATCTAATATTGTTTTTTTAGTTTTAACCGCAATGTGTCATCTGATAATGAGTTCTCAAATTCTTCCAACTTTGTTATATTACCTATGGGCTCTATCTTAAAAGCCTCTTTCTCAAAGTTTTGGACTTCTTTCAGCATAACGACCTTCTGTTGCGTATTATTATAAGTATTTTTTTTTGTTTAATTCGTCGATTTGTACTGATAAACTGCCAACGTGACTGGTTATTCCTTTTTGATTTCCTGTAACAGTTCTCAATGTTTCAATTAATGTTTGCTGATGTTGTATTTGTTGATTAAGTAAAATTTGTAATAAAGTCTGCTCAATGGTATTTTGTGCGTTATTTTGTTCTTCTCGCGCTGCGACTACTGGCATGTCTACTTCAACTGCATCGTTGTGTCTTTAATTTTGATTGATTATCTAAAATAAAGCGAAGATTAAACATATTACTCACAAATAAAATGTTAGACCATTGAACAAATAATTCGAAACTTGACATGTTCATAATAGGTACAGACAGGAATACATCAACCTATGCGATTTTCTCAGTCGATATTCAACATTATCTCAATATTAATTAGTAAATTCATCCTCCTAGCTCATTATAAGTAAACATTAAATTAAAATAAAAGTTTATGGTTGTATTTGTGTAATAAAATATAATAACTTTTGTACACCTAACTCTACTCAACGTTTTACTATTTTGTATAAGATACCCTAAAATGCTGGAATATCGACCTTAAAAGGTATTCTTGTAAGATTTTCATACAACCAATACCTAACTGAAGTATATCTTCCAGCCACACACGGAATATAACCCTATTAATAGATTTATATAAGGTTCAGTTAAGCTTTAGGCTTTAAATTACCTGTTTTAAAGTATTAAGGCTGTCTGATAAATTGGACGCCATTAATTTAGTAATTCATGGATATATAAATGCTATTTTTACCAAAATAAATACAACAATTGCTCTAAAATAACGAAAAACTCTTCTACCTGTATTATAAGTAACCAATAACCATGAATCAACCCATATTTGAGTAAATAATCCTGAATATCATGTAACCTTCAATTATTTTATTAACATTTTTTCCTCAAATTAACTTATTTCACGGGCGCTTGAAAATTTTGAATAAAATACATATACACTTTCACAGTAAACTTATCGTCGCATCTGTCTTACTAGCTATTAGACATAAAAACTTACTTAAACCAGAAAAACAAACAATACTCACCAATATTTTATGACACTTGCAACTCACGAATTTTGTTAGACAAATATGTCTGGCACTACAAGTATTTATATTTTTAAAACTTTTATAAACCTGGTTGTCTTCAAATAAACTAATATGCGTCAGATATTCTGCTAATCCTGCATTATAGATGTAATATAGAATCAATTAGAGTAAAAGCTTAGTAACACACCGTTAACCAGCCCAAATCCAGCTAATATACTGCTTTCTCAAAGTCTTTAATCAGCCTTCACAAGGCGTAAAGCTGTTTAATATGGTCCTCTTTTGCACTTAAAAGGGCTGCAAAAGCGCTTAACCAGTACTTTATACAAGAACCTAATCAAGCCTTAAGAATAAGAAAAATCTATTAATCAACTCTTTTACAGTTACTTTGTGTTTGTTGGGAGACTATTAAATTTCAGTAAAGAAGCGTGTTTAATGTTCTCAAATACACGTAGGTACAATCCCACAAAAATTCTTGTTCATGCTGCATTTGCCGTAGATAGATAGATGACTCAGTCGACGATAAGCGGCTTGAGTTTACGCCAACTACAGGCGTCAACTTATTTATCGAAGTTTTTGCTAAGACTGTCACCTGTCATTCCTGGATTTCATAACACTGGCGCTGTCGATGGCGCGCCAACCACACATAATGTTACATCTGACACAGATAAAGCTATCTTTACCTATCTGCAATATTGCGGGGTCGGTGCGTCGAGCCGAGTTTTATAAAAGTCCCTATCGCAGGGAAAGCTGGTAGATATGATAAGGACACAATTTTATTGATAACGCGCGATGAGGTATCGATCAGTCGATAGGATCGCCTGCAGTCCATCTGCGGCTCTGGAGCTGCACTTACGACTATTATCGGGGAATAATATATCGTTCGGGCTTGTATCCGCCAAGACAGTCGTCGGTGAAGAGATTGGGACAGTTTGTGGTCCTTGTTTGTGGAGTGGGAGTTAAGTGAAGGTGTATGATGAGAATGATGGGCGAGAGCGAGATGGGCTATGGAGACTACTACAACTACGAGGGTGGCTGGGCCGTGGCGCCCGCAGAGTACGACCCTGGCTACCAGATGCGGCAGCATCAGCCCGAAGACGACTACAGATACAACTCTTACGCGTGAGTCTATTTTTAAACCAAAGTTAAAATGGCTATGGTTATTCATACGTGTAGGTTTCATAAAAAAAAACTTTTTAAAGGCATAGGTAAATGCTTAACTCGCTACTCTCTTGTCAGTGGATAACGTTGATTCTACGAAAAGAACGGGCGAGAAAAGTTAAAAAAGATTTAATTGGAGTAAAAGCTGAAAATAAAAGCAAATCTTTATCTTTTTAATTGTTCAACAGGTTCAATTTAATGATAATTATTAATTTTACCCTTTACTATACTATGAGTCATAACTGGTTAATAGACTGACTACCGGCGAATTAATCATACATTAATCTGCTTAGTGTGCTATGAAGATATAGCCTTTACCTATCCATCTTTCTGGTCACAAAGTCATCGATTTCTAAATTGATAAAAAATATTTTGTGGAGCGACATGATGACATGACATGTTCTTTCGGTTATTTTTCCTGAAAAAAAACACGACGGGTAATTTGACCTGTGAATTTTGAGGCTAAGCATCATTAGGGTTGATTATTTTTACATTTTGTGATACGTACCTATACGCTTCCTAATAATCCTTGTTGATCCTGGTTTTGGAATGGTAAGGAAACGAAGAAAGAAAGGCCATGAGAAAACATTTTGATTTTTTTTTCAAATTACTAACTGTCCTATGTTTCCCATTTAATCAGATTGGGTAACATGGCAATTGAAGTGCCACTACATGACTGGATCCGTTCTATTGCACAAAAAAAGCAAAACTGCCAATGACCGAAATCTAGAAAGCTTGATAAAGGAAGTTAAATTAAACTGTCCTATGAACGTCAAAATTTCCCAGTAGACGAAGTGCATCCCTCGTATACATGTTATGCTGTAAAGTGCAAGCGGTGCACGCGACGTGATAAACCAGACTTGGCGAAATCAACTAGCGGTGGTATGACTGAAATTGTCTGAGAGCCCGATACGACTTTATGCTTATTCTGCGATAACATTTCACTTCATAACATTTGCTTGTGATGGGAACTTTTCTTGGAGTAGTTTCAAGGTAACGACAGAGGGCGAACGAAACAGAAATAATTTGTGTGAATTATTAGAAATTTAACACCAAACATTTCGATTCTTCCCGTCGCAGAACAAATTAAAACGTCTGAATAAAGTTATTCTTATTAGTAAATTCATCAGAGAGATTTCCTATCAGAAAAAGGTATAGAGATAAATTTTAAGAACTGGTTAAGCACGTTTATTTATTATCCTTCACAACACTGAAGAAGTTAGATTTTTATTTTGCTTTGACATTAAAACCGCAAAGTTACGGCTAATTTTATACCTAACTACTGGTAGACAAAAATTTCAAGTCTCAAACACCTTATCAACGTTTTTGAAGAGTTTTTCTAAGTAGACGTAGACTTTTAATAACATCATATTAGATTCCAGTATGGACCTACAACAGAATTCCTGTAATTGCTAGATATATGACGAGAGTAGAAAATTCAGTAGTACTACAAAGAAACTAACATTAAGTAGGTACTTGGTACTATTTGAACCCACGTTCTGACTCATAACTCATTCGGAAGTGGCGTCAAAATATAGGTTAACACGGCAAACAAGTTTAATAAGCGTTCAAAAGTTGTGTGTTCTAGAATAATACAGTATTTCGTTTTGGAATGGTTCATAAACAGGCAGTGCGGTGGAGTTGCGTGTCCCGCACTTATAGCGGACCCGCCGACTGAGTACCATCGAGCTCGTAATCTACCAGCTGTTCGCTCTCCCATGCCTTCGTGAAGCCCTTAATTGGTTTGGAAACCCTCTTCGCGAGTTGGCGTGCTCCCGCCCATTTAGACTCGATGCGCCTAACCAGATTGCTATAACAAAATATTCGTGAAAACCCATCGGCTTGGCCTCTTTTCGGCGCAAGGCGTTGAAGTTAGCAAAAACTTACTTGCGATAAATTCTGCTTATTGACTCTGGTGTTGACTGACGGGCGTGTATTAGTCATCTGTTTTTTTATTGAGCACGTTAAAGGTCATCAACGAGCTTTTTTGTAGTCTTTGCAGTATAATACATCTAGATCAATGTAAAAATTGACGCATAACTGATGAGACATTAATCTGCGCTCTTTGTTTCTCAAATATGTATTGTAGTCGTTAAGAAAGTTTATTTACTGTAGGTAATAGGGTTTTTATAAACGCTGAAAGACTCTCATCATTAGTTTGCCGTCAAAGCTTTGATATACATATTTGTTTTCGGTGACAGTTTGAAGCTCCTTGTGTTGTTTGCGACTAAGTTTTTATGCTAAAGTTACTGAATGAAATAAGATGGTTTTTGTTGGAGATTGACGGCATACTGGATTACTTTAGGGGATATTTTTACCTCGGAACAACAATAAAATATATGGATTGTCTAGACAGCGTAAATGGTAAAAGCTGTGATAGTTAGCCGCTCAGTACGTATGCATACGTCATGCTTGTGAACAGGTGCCACCTTTGGGGACTGGTCTGGTCCAGCTTACCTCTTAAAATAAAATAATACTTCATGCTTTTTTCACTCATCAAAATAAAACTATATGACTTGGTCCAAAGTGTTCTACACATAGCTATAAGTTAGATACTGCTACTGTAACTTATCTGCTGAGTTTCTTACCGGTGTCTTCTCGGTAGATATAGGTTCCGAACCGGAAGTAGAATCACTTTGCATTGTATTCAATGACGAGTCAAAAGTGTTACATGTAACCTACTTGAATAAAGAAATATTTGAGTTTGAGTTTGAGTAATGCCTAATGGGAACGCCTTACTATTCAATTTTACACAATATTGCTTAATATTATTTCTTATTAATAGATATAAATAAGAAGTAATATATTTCAACATCGCCAGAATATGTTTAAACTACCTAAAAAGTTAAAGACATTGTGCATTTGAACCGGATCAAATAACCAAATTTCAAGATTCTATATTTTGGCAACGGGAAATTTAAGTAGGTAGAAAGAGTTCCAAGTTGAATTGCTACGTGCTAGAAGCGACTGTCTGAAGTGCCCGAAAATTTTTTGACAGGTAAAAAAGGCAACAAGGTATTGGGAATACAAGTAGAAGTAGGAGTAGGTACAGGGAATTTAAGTAGGAGGTCAATTACAAGTCACGTTACTGTCGCGCGACTGCCGACTGCGTCGCAAGAGGCAGTGGCATCTGCCAAACCTGCTAGATTCATCCGTAGATCTTTGTTTACTTAGTCTTGTCTATAGAAATAGTTTAATAATATTAGTAGTTTGAAGGTTTTTTTATTGTGAAAAAACCTTATGTGTGGTGACCTTATTTATGTTGCTAGCTAACCTGATAGTTATCCTAAAATTCTATATTTTTTGGTAAATTTTCATCTTCTCTCCTATCATCAAAATTAAACCTGGATTAGATGCAGATTAAACCTAATAATCCGCCGGATTTGATAAATTTTGTGGTAATGATTTTAGATTAATTAATCTAATAAGACTGTAACAAAATACACAGCGTGGCCGGCTCACGCTCAACAATTTAAAATTTTTCAAACAATAGTTAGCTTAGTCTAGTTTTTAAAAAGGTCTCCGGATTTTTAAACATTGCCCTACGGTTTTTAATGTTGTATCTGGCAACACAGCGGTCACAGGGTGTATTTTTTCTTGCGGGCGGCAGCGCATGGTACCGCCGGCGCGGGTTCCTCAATATAATATCCTACTTTTATACAAATTACATTCCTATCGTGCTCGCTATCAGAGCCCATTATTTTATCATTAACCATCGCAAATACGAACGACCGTCTTCGAACAAAGCCCCTAATGATGCGCTATTTCTTACAATGTAACGGTGCTTTTTCCGCGAGGTACCGAATCGAGAATGGTAATTTGTTGCATAAGTCTACTACTAATGTAGGAAAAACTATTAGTGTACCTGTTTAGTAATGGAAGTTTTAGGTTTAGTACGTTGGATATCATTTGAATAAATTATCCTGTCTAACAAATTTGAAAGGTAAGGAGTTTTTTTGGTATGTTGACGGGAGATTTTCTGATCAAGGTTTTGTTATTAAGTACAGTCACGAGCGACATAATTTATTTAACTATTTACATACGAATAAGACAGTCTAAAACTAAAGAGGACATAGTTTATGGGGTTAAATTGTAACGATCATTATTGTAATCCAAAATATGTGTATGCCCAGAAGCTTACAAGTTTCATATGCGTTAAAGAGTATTCAAATTTAAGTAAGTAAATCCATAATTTTGACGACCTCCGTAGCCGAGAGGTGAGCGGGCCTGACGTTGGCGAGGGTCATCTCTGAGGTCTCGGGTGCGATTCCCGGTCGGGTCAATATGGGAAACTTTTCTATATTGTCTCGGGTCTGGGGGTTATGGTACCGTCGTTGTTTCTGATTTCTGTAACACAAGTGATTTAGCTACTTACCATAGAATCAGAGCAATGTATGTGATGTAGTCCAATATTTATTTATTTATTTATACACCAATAAAATTAAAATGACTAATCTATTTCATAAATCATTTGGTTGGTAGGTACTTAAAATCGCTCCAAATCAGACTGATTCTTCATCAGACATATTTTTGCTCGCAAGTACAGACTAAAGCACGTCAGACTATTCATTTTGAACTTTTTACCACCTTTATGTCGTAGGCATAAGAACGAATCTCGGACTACAAGTATTTACCCTGATATGCTGTCGACGGTACATTTCAAACAATAATAAACAGAACGCAAAAAAGTAAGGTGTTAAAATACCATGAATTATTGACTATAAACAATGATTCATTAAAGATCGCCCTCGGACCTACCCCAGGCTAGCGGAACATCTGGTCCGATTAATGAATGCTCAATGGCTCTACGTAGCTCTACTAAACGCAGGTGCGATGGATAAGCGCGCATTACCCGGAGTAAACAAAAGGTGCTTCCGAAATATTAGAAATTTTAAATATAGAGTTTTGGAATATCCAACTTACTTAGTTTAGGGACAAAATGTTTGCAAGTTTATGGGAAACCAAAACAAAAGGATAAAATAAATTCCGAAAACCGAAGAAATCCGTCGTCCTTAATTGACGGAAATATTGGTGAACATACATAAAACAATATTATACATACAGAGGAATGAGAACCTCCTCCTTTTTTGAAGTCGGTTAAAATTTTTTCGTTAAAATTTTTTATTTTAACGAAAAAATTTTAACCGACTTCTAAAATTCTAAAATCGTTTTGGGCCGCAGAATGAAATGTAAAAAAAAAGATTAATAAAATTTATTTTTGTCATTGGTTTTGTAGGTATTTGCAAACACTTGAGGTTCGATATAAGCCCTTATGTTAACAAGGTAATGGCGTACTAAAGTCCATAGTGTTTAGTCTGACATGTTTTTGACTCTACGTAGGCCGTTCCGCTGCAAAGTTAAAGAATTCATTTTTAAAATAAAGTCATCGCTACAAAACGTATACTGACTAAATCACCACGCTTGCCAAAAGTGAATTGATGAACACAGATGGGTCGTGGTTTGAACGTAGGTACACCAAGGACAAAATATATTCGTGTGATGAACATTGTGGTTGTTCTGTAAGTACAAATGTATACAAGTAGGTATTCCAGTACCACCTTTGGTTCTGGTTTCAAAAGTACAAATGTTATGCCTCACTCACTCTTCCATACTGACTCCAACATAAAGTGGAACTTTACAATTGATTTGTCATAAAACTTTCAGCCCAGATCACATTCATTGACCTAGGGACCGAGATCGAACTTTGGTAGCGTTTCGAAAAGTATAAAATATATGGGATTGACATTTAAATTGGATAAGTCACGTGATCTTGAAATGTCAAATCCATACATTTTACACTTTGTCGAAACTACCGAAGTTCGATATTGGCTAGGTCCCCAGGCCAATTAATGTGACGTTAGCTGAAGGTTTTATGACAAATCAATTGTAAAGTTCCACTTTATGTCGGTAGTCAGTACCTATTGCGTAGTGAGCGGGAGGTACGGTGAGGCACGGCGAAGCGGCGCGCGCGCAGACAGCCTGGCCGGCAGGAGGGCGCTCGCACCTGCCTGCGCCCCTCACAAATCTGGCCCTCGCAGCTTACTCAGCCGCAGTATATGCACGACGGCCACATAAACATTTTGAAATTAAAAAAACATATATTAAAACAATCTTTAAAAAGCATTCCATAAAAATACATAATTCCGATCCAACTTTAGGGTTATAGAGTTTGTCTGTGGATTACGAAAAAAAAAGAAAAATTAAAACTAAATTTTTTCAATGGCGTCCAGAGAATATAAATTGTACAGTCAAAAGTATGGTACTTTGTTTGTTTAACTTTGCAAACGTGGGCAGAAGAACTGTTATTGAATTGCCACTGTAAGTACAGCGATGTCCTTTTGAAATAAAAACGACTAACCAAGTTACAACACAATTATTGTTTAAACTTCTTAATTATAAATGCAAATATTTTGAACGTAAAAAAAAATTCATTTTCCTTAGATCAAAACGATGTTGTTTAGACTCGTTGTACATGCAGGGAATTAGTGATCCAACTTGTCACCTATGTGACAGCAAACCTATTATGTTACTGATGCTAGATCGTTATCAAGTGCTCCTTATGATTGATATTACACGCGGCATTTGATTCATCTCCATAAAATTTGTTTTGTTGAGTATTTTCTTATTGTTTCACCATTGGGGGAAAAGCTTGAGTTAGACGCAATCTTGCTTTTAATTGATGGAAAGAGTAATCAGTGACATAATTGATTCAAACATGAAATTGATTTGTTTATTAACAATCCTACCTTAAATAATATTAATTTAGTATGCGAATAACAATTTATTACTAACCAAAACGTTTGTCTCTCAGAAACGTAACGCAACATGATGATCGTGATTAGATTACACTAACCCACATAAAATCATGATAAACGTGATGGGATTGCCGGATATCTTCTTCATATATTCTGCAAATGCGTTTTCTATGGGTAATTTGAGTTCTGTTTTGTTAAGTGTAGCGTTAGTAAACCCTATTAGTAAAACGTAGGTAATAGTACATCATAGAAAAAACTTCTATTCAGTAGGTATCTATTACAGAGATACATAAAAAGTGGGTGGAATCTCTATTAAGTATAAAATAACAGAGTTAAGAGACCCAGTTCCTAATTAAAAATTAATAAGAGACACATCTTTGTTATGAGGCAGTAATCATAAAACGTTACAGTTTAATAGCGGTACATAGTTATAAATAAATCAATATTGGACAACATCACATACATTACTCTGATTCTGTTGTAAGTAGCTAAAGCACTAGTGTTACAGAAATCAGAAACAACGAAACAACCACAACACCCAGAACCGAGACAATACAGAAAAGTTATTTTCCCATATTGACCCGACCGGGGATCGAACTCGGAACCTCAGAGATGACCCGAAGCCAAAGCCCGGCACGCTGGCCTCTCGGCTACGGAGGTCGTCAAAGTTAACTAAGCTTATTTAAAGTAATATTTGTGAGTGTGTGTATGTGTGTTTGTAAGAGTGTGCCGGTATGTGAGTACTATGTAATAAGGAATGATGGAGTTGTTAATCTAAAACTAATATCTCTAAAGAATAATACGTATTTATACGTTTAATAAGGTTCCCTATTTCATTGTAACGACCTCCGTAGCCGAGAGGCAAGCGGGCCGGACTGTGGCGTCGCGCCATCTCTGAGGTCCCGGGTTTGATTCCCGGTCGGGTCAATATAGGAAACCAACTTTTATAAATTGTCTCGGGTCTGGGTGGTGTGGCAACATCGTTGTTTCAGATTTCTGTAAAACAAGTGCTTTAGCTACTCACTACAGAATAGAAGCAATGTATGTGATGTTGTCTAAAATAAAAAATATATATTTTTGGCCTCTAAGCCAATTATGTAGTATCGATAAAAAATACCTTAACGATGCTCATAACAATTGTTGTGCATATACTGTTAATAATGCGATGAGCAGGGCACGATAGCCGCGAAGGGTATTTTTAAAACTCATTCTCAATAAGTCAATTAAACATATCGTGCACGGCACTTAGGGGATCGCTCCCAATATAAATAATTGGTCTTTGTTGCCGGTGCCTTTTGTATGGAAATTATTGGAAATTGTGCGTGCTAGTCGATTTACAGTTAGATCTATTATGGGAACTCGCCGGTTTGGTTCCGGGGTTGGGCAAGCTGTGTGCACTAACATGCGGAAGGGTGTGGTATGGCATTATATTCTTTAATCTTAATAATCTTAACCATTGGAAAAATATATGATCTACCACTCTAAATTGAATGCCATTTGCACGCTATAAAGTAACGAAGTTGATTTTCCACGACGACATTTATCTTTAATTATTTTAAGGAAACAGATAAATTTCGTCTTCCCTTCCGTGTGGGGCTCGGAAAACTAACGACCTTTGCAATTCGCTCTACTCTTCTAACTGAACTAACCGCAAGTTATCTAAGGCGATATTTTTTTTCTGTTGTATTGACCTCTTAGCCTTCGGTAAGTGCCCTCTGTCGAATATGTTTAGAACTACATACTTATTGCTAGTGTGGCGTGAGGCACTATGAAAAGTTGTAAAAATGTATATCTTTAATTTTCACGAAATTTGATTGAGCTAGTAACTAACTAACAGGTAATTAACTGTTGTGTGTATCAATTTTATTTATTGGGTTCAGTTTATACATTTTATTTTATGTATTTATTATTTTATTTAAAAACTTTATTGCACAAACAAGTATATGTGGACTTAATAATTTTATTTTAAACTTTGTGCCATGTCGTTTGAAATAGATATCTGGGAAAGGGCACCAGATATCAAACAAAAATATTTTGGTTGAAAATATGTACAAAAAAGAGCATTTGGCCGTGATTGCATTTATAAGATCAAGATGTGTAACCTAATACGATTGAGTGTGTAGGTTACCTAGTAAGTACAGTATATAGTTAGACTTATCATTTATTTGTATTACAAAGTTTTAACTGTCACTAGTAATTTACTTATAAATAAATATCAAAACTTATCTACACCAGCAATTTTTATATAAGACTAGCGGACCCGACAGACTTCGTCCTGTCAAAAAGATTTGGAAAGTCGCTTGACTCTAAATGTTTGTACTGTTGTACTGGAAAAAGAAGTGTTTTTACAGTTTTACCGGCAATTATTCGTATTTTTCTCGTCGTAAAAACCATCCTTGGACTTCAACGAACATTTTAAAAAAAAAAATTGACAAAATTGGTCCAAGCGTTGTCGAGTTATGCGCTTACCAACGCATTTTGCGATTCATTTTTATTAATAGATTATTTTGTAAGTGTAAATTAACAAAATATAAAATATAACAAATGTAAATAACCTGAATCTTGAAAACGGCTACAACTATATTCATGAAAATTAGAGTGCGGGAGGGGTTTTAATAATGTTTCAGGGGCAATTGCTACAATAGCATAAGAACATATAAGATTTCGTCACCATCTACAAGGTTATCATGGCTTAAGAAGGGAATTCGGGCCGTCCGAAACTGAAGACCTTTGTTTCAGTTTCTCTTTTTCAAGTCCCTTCGTTTGTCAGCAATAGTCATTAAAAATATTAAACTAATTGCTTGTTCATATTTGTCTAATTATATGGAAAAGATTGAATGAATCGAAAAAAATATAACTTCATCAGTAGGTATTGGTATCTAAATATAATTTACAGAAAACATTTCTTTACAAAAATATATTTTGTCTACTAAACAAGTAAATCGGTATGTAGAGACGTCAGCCGTCGGTCGGACACGTCGCGGGCGGGCGCCATTTCGCTTCAATAGTGTTCTTTTAGTTGTTTGTGTTTGTTTGAGGTTCCTAATAAAGACCTCAGGAACAAATAGCTCAAATCACCGCACAGTCTCCTTTTGTTACGTGTCACACTAAACGTAAACACTTGACATTGGCGGAATCACTGCGTTGTTTTTAAATGCGGGTTAGAGACCATAATTTTAATAAAGTGTTATTTTACTTTTAATCAAATTATTTATATGATTAAACTACATTCGAATGCTAATTTGGAAGAAGTATATTAAAAAAAATCGATAATCACATATTTTGACCTAATCTCAAAGTAACATCAGCAATCCGGTTCACATAATTTCTTGAAAACCTACACGCATACAAAATAAATATATCATCATCAGATAAATACTTCACTTTCCACCATTTTTTTGCACAGGGCAGGCTTTTTCCAAACATTACCTTATGGCTCGATAAAAGTTAAGCTTTAAGAAGAGTGATCGGCCATCACCATTGAAACCAAGTGAAAAATATTCAAACTTGATCATCAACTTTTCAAGACACATGTAATTAATAAAACATCGGTCAAAAATCCTTGAGATGGTATTTAATAAACGTAAGACATTTTGTCGAAGTCCTTAAGAATGAACCTAATCATCCTAATCTCGGCAACTGTTTAGTCAGGGATTATCCATTGTTGTTCATAATCGCCCGTTGCACACCTGCATGTCGTAAAACAAACTGCTATTACTTAGCAAATAATACGTTGTCCAGTTTAAAGTGTTTAGATAACACGCTTGCACTATATAATAAAACTTTTTGGGTAAACTGTGATAGAACTTTCACCGTAACTAACTTGTTACCGTAAGTACTTAATTGTTTTGTATACTTAAAAGGGCGTTTGTTATAAATTTAGATTCAACAAAAATCATCGCGCTGAATCGGTGAAGTAATTTTTTATAATAAGGTTCCTTTTGAAAAGATACAAACTAAAAAAACAGTACTTACCTAAATGTAACATTACATTGCCATTGTGTTCAGTTTATTATTTCAAATAAAAAAAAATGTTGAATACGGGTACGTTAATAATAAAATAATATGGTCGTTTCGACAGATTTCGGCCAATCTCATAAAATAACAATCATCAATCTCAATCAACCTCATAGAATCATAGATCAACTAATTACTTGGTTTATAATGCCTAAACGTTTGCGCAACACACAAGTGCGCTCTCTTTTCCTCAATTTTCATAATCCGATGAGACGACAGAGATACACGATTGGAGATGTGAGGAGAGGCAATTATGTTCATATTTATGAGATTTCTGACCCCGCAGACGAATGTGTAAACAGTTTTAAGGTACTTCGCTTATTTTTATACACCAAAATAATACGTTTGGTAAATGAATAAAATAAACAATTGTTCAGTTCGTAACGGACTCGTAATTCGGACTTGAAATATTTTGACTTTTTAAATTTAGTTATAATAATATTGTCACAAAACAATTTAAATTAAAGCAAAGTGTCTAATAGGCACTTAGGCTAAGGGTCTAAGCTTTTATAAATAAAAGAAAAAGCTCCGGCCGGCAAAGACAATGCGGAGCGCACACGTGCAGTCCAGAAACAGATAACTCGCCTTAGTACCTGTTCGGGGAACCTCGCCCATTGTCTCTGCCACAATGTGCTAAGTACTTGCACATGTGCAAACTCAACCGCTAAAGATTCTCGAAACCTTAATTTTTTTCCCCTAGAAAAAGTTCATTTTTTTACCAAGGTTCCAAAATGATTTTATTCGACGATATTTTTACTTTGAATACCTACATACAAACAGTTTATTGACATAACAAGAAAAAATGCCCCAGAATACAATGATCACTTTATTGATAAGCTGGGGAACAACCCACGAAAAAAGCGTTCGAAAAGTTCTTCAAACACGAGCTTACACGGCCTTATTAAAAACACTCTAAGTGAAAATCGTTATCCGGGCATTTAGAGCGGCGTCCATAATGAACCCGGCTCAACAATGGGCTTAACGCTCGCTCTCATTACAAAAAGCGACATAACATAACGCGCTGCGTCGAAAGCTCCTCTATTCAAAGTGTATACTCCAATTTTTTTTGTCGAGAAGCCTTCGGGCCGTGCCGATTGGTCGGGGAGGGTCCCGCCCAGCGCGCGCACGGCCGCCATTGGCCGGGGTCAGTGGAGCACCCTTCAGGCTAGTCCGGAGCTGAGTAGGCTGTCGAGGCACGAGGGCGGCGCGGGTTGTTCTTCACCCCGAGGGCCACTCGAGGGTCGTTCAGTGTAGACGCGGCGTCGCGAGGCGGAGCACGTGTCCCGGGAGTGTTAGTTAGCTGTCAAGATTATCCCCAAAGCGAGTTCTCCCGGACGGGAGATGAAGTGTGAGGAGGGCGAGAGCGCGCGGTCGCCGCCGCCGCTGCTGCCGCCGGCGTCGCTGCTGGCCTGGAGCCCTATCCTGCTGCCGCCGTGGGGCCCGGCCTTCCTGCCCGCGCTCTATCCGGCAGCCTTCCGCTCTGCGTTCCCAGGGTGAGCGTCGGAAACCGCGATTCTATTACCAGTGATCAGTGCTATGCCATCGGCGGAGTACAAAATTGAGTTACAACTTCATGTACCATTCAACATGAAACGTAGCCCATTGTGACGTCATAGTGTACACCATGTAGTGGATTTTGTTTTTTATTTCGCCGCGTAGATTTTTGAACTAAACGAGTAATTTTTCACCAACGTTAAATGTTCAAAAATAATAAAATGGTTTTAGTTTTCCGTTTTAAATTCACTCGAAAAGGGATTTAATATGATTATATTATTTAGAACCGCTATCTAAAGGATTACTTGCACCATCTTTATTATAATGTGTCAGGCAATTCGACGGCTGTTAAAACTGTCACCCCACATATTTTTTGCAATTTGACAACGTTCAAATCGTCCGTTACCGTTTAGGTTAAGTTGGTGCAACTGAACCTAAGCGTAATTAATTATGTGGCTAATATACTAAAGCCACTTTGATGTTTTAATAAGATCCGATTACATCCGGCGTTTATACTCGTCTTTCGTACAAAGATGATGCGCGATTGGTCACGGTTACACAAAGGTTTCTTAGCCCGTAAGGGATTCAATTGTACACAAATGGCCTGTGAAGGCTTAATTCATCTCCAAACATATGTTAAGGCGGCACGGCAAATCGTGGCTTAGGGATTATTACTTCACTAATGCTGTTCGAGGCCGTGATATCATGTGACAGTTTTTGCACCTCTCCAGGGCTCGTTAATAGGCCTGTTTACAACCTGCTAAACGTTCTGTGAGCGCCGCCCTTTCACGCCGTCACGTACGGTTCCCAGACAAACGGAATAACTGGTGTATCAACAGACAGCCTTATTGAATCTTTACGAGTGTTCCTTTAGACGGGTCACGTACTCTCGAGGGCCCTCTTAAGCTGTATTGTAAGGTTTGACGGAATGCCGAACCTACATTTATGTTCCCTTTCAATTTTAAGTCCTCAGACGTGACGTTGTTTGTCGTGTATATTCGAGTTTTTGACATTGTTATTTTTGTTATACACTAAGTTTTTTTTTATTTTTAAACATTATGTATTTATAATTCTCGATCTAAATGAATATATGGGCAGGTTATTACTTTGATGAAACGCGTTCATGTCTTTTCTTAGTAATTATGGCTATAAACTATTAATGACAAATTTGGAATTCAATAATAGCTCTATGTTCTATTGTAATTGATTATTTTAGAATCAAAAAACAATGTTGGAGTGATTATTTAATTCGTTTTATCTGTTCCACAGACCGAAGAAACGTAAAATACATAAATTCTATTTTTTTAATTAAAATCTATTAAACAAGAAATGAATGAGATTTGCTATCCTTAGGTGAAGCAAATTCCATTAAAAAAAATTTGCATACATAACTTTACAAGAAAGTGATGATTATTTTATAACGTAGTTAACAAATATGTAAGACTTATTAACAATAAGCTCAAGAGCCATTTTATTAGCATAGATTCTTTATACAAATATTATCACAGAATTATACCTAACTTACCTATTGCGAAATAGTGAAAATGATCGATTAAGCCTGCAACACTTCATAGGGTAGGTGATCAATTTGTAGATAGATAGCTTGCTGCGTAAGAGAGATATTTTTTTATTTTATCGTGGTAACCAGCTGCACCATTTCTATAAGGCTCCTACATAAGTTATTTAGTTTGTGATCAGGATGATGTATACAATTTCGTTCGTTATTCAGTTAGAGCACAGCGCGCATACTAGCGAACTTAAACTTTTAACACTAGATTTTATTTAAATCTTGTGTCGTCTGATTTCCCCCCTTGCGTTAAAATACCGCACCGGAGAGAAATAAATATTTTTTTAATGATTGATGATTATATAATAAATGGTTTTCTGTTTCTACAGGCTGCTGGACAGCATGAAGATGCCGGGCCAGCGCCCAGGGTTCCAGATCTCAGACATCTTGGGGCTGAACGAGGGCAAAGGGCTGGAGCCGACGCCGGCCCAGGCGCTGGGCTGCGGGCTGGACCTGCCGCCTTACCCGCCCGCCCAGCACTACTCCCACGAACTGCTCAGGCACCACCAGCCCTGGCTGTCTTTAGACCATCACGAGGGAAACGGTAAATATCATAATTTTTACCATTAGCTATTACCCCCGACTCTGTTCGCTCTATTCTAGAATAAAATGTGCCATAATAATGTTATTCTAGTATCTAATCGGTCTTCCAAATGTCATTCAAATACTTTCACTAGTTTTCACGCGAAACGCATCGTACTTTTTCACGTCTCTAATATTGCCAGGATTTTTCTTTTTCCAAGTAACGGTGTACAGCATATCTGGGTAAATACTTGCAGTTACATTTTAGTTCTTATGCCCGGGTCATAAGATCGATATATATTTTGACGTGCTGTCTACAGTACTATTCTGATTTGTTGGGCCTGTTTGTTACGTATAATTAATTGTCATCTGATCTTCATAACCTTCACTTTTTAGCCGTATATTTTCAATCAGGTATTTTGCTCAAACATCAATAGTGTCTCGGTTGATTTGAAGTTTCGAAAATCCTTCAATGATACGACAAATATCAAAGACAAAAAAGGTTTAAAAAAAGTGGTAATGGTATATTTTCAATCAGGTTTTATTAATGGTACAAAAGGCAGGCAGACTTAAAGCTAATTAATCTTCTAGTTCAGATTTAAATATGGTTGGAAACAACATGAAAGCAAACGTTTAAAAACTAAGCGTTGTGTTAAACACGTGGTGTGTTTTCAAATACTGGCCTTCAAATTTAGCGAGCCAGATCACTTTACTGATGATGTGTATTTTTTTTATTATTTTACAATCATCGAATACGTGATGTAGGTAGGTAGTTGCGATTATTTTTCTCTACAATTTGTTCCACTTTTAAACTATAGTGTGTAAATTCTTGTAAGTTGTTGCTAAACCATTATCAGTTAGTATCAGGTTTACTTATGTCTGCTGGTCGTTGTTTAATATCTACTTTATCTCAATATTTGATAAATGTGACATATGAATTTTCCGTGGATATGTTATGTCGATATTACTAGCGTATTTGAAGTCTTTATAGTAAGCCACCGGAGATGACAATCGTTTTAGATAGTTAGTATCTGAAAGATAGTAATTCTATCTTTGTTTTTTACCTAGACACCTAAACTCGGCACGTGTATATAATATAAAATAACGCACACTTGTCTCAATACGTCTTCCTCTATTATAATACAATCTTTATAGACTAATCATTCTACTATTTCCTCTACCTTAAGGTTGTCTGGAAGAGATCGCTTTCTAGCGATAAGACCGCCTAAATTGTACTATAATTTTTCTGTAAAACCTATTTCTGTAAAGATTTTGTGCAATAAAGTATATCTATCTATCTATCTATCTATCATTCGGTCCATTTTAAATGAAACAAATCCTTGACTAAAATAATATGTAATGTAATGAAAAAGTTACATACCTTTATCTCTATATAATATATCGGTGTCTTTCGAGTATTAGATCATGTCAGAAAGTTATTTAACACATTTGTATAGTGATTTGCTTAAGTAATGAAACATAAAAAATACTGTTTCTAGTTTTGTAAAATTTGTATTTTCTTGAATATAAAACAACAACTATGACACAGTTCTGGGATTCTCACTCATGTTTGAATAATTAAATACCTCATTTGAGTGCGGTTGTCAAATTATCGAAGCAAAGTGCGTTGACCCACTCGAAATAATAGGTGTTCGGTAGTGCGTTCGAGAGGCAGAGATTATTTTTTGAAATGCTCCTCCAGTGGAGTGCCTCGGCCGCTAATCTGGTTGTTGTCATTAATTATTTTTATCGCTTATCGCCTACACTTTCGGCACTCATTGTACGCATACTTCCGATTACTTGTACAACACCGCTCTTGTCTCGCTATGATCGATTTGACCACATGTTTTGTTTTGAAATGAATTTGAAATGTTTCCTCGTAACAACACGATATACATTGTGATTACGAGTTGTATGCGAAATAAATTGATTACTGCATACATGAGAGCTTAAAACTACTTTTCGTTTAGTTGGTAAAACATAATTACTGCGTAGAAGGATTTGGAAATCCACCACATTATCAGGCCAAGCATGCGCCTCGCGACAAAAATATATCGCGCCTTAAAAATTGTCAAAGTCAGTGCGTCAGCTGTTGATTGGCTGAAAATACGAGTGCGGTGTTCTATTAGCCAATCAACAATATCGAAACTTTTGTCGTTTCATGCGAGAAATTGAACGCATTGCACATACTAGGCTTATATAATGAATTATCTGACCTTACGGTCGAAATATTGATCCATTTCTGCAATGTTTTATTGCGCTTGTAGAATATGCGATTGGATAGCATTGTTTAGATAAAATCTTGCAAACAACTTGTTACATTTCCCTATCACGATATTAATGCATGCAACTTGCAACTGTTTCATAATAAGTGTCAATGTTAAAATAAAATACTGTATAAACGAAAATCAAGAATTGAATTCACGAGATGTGGAGGATACCTGCGGCCATATTTCAGAGATCTTTTAGGGCCTATTCACACAGACAGATTAGTTTGCCCGCTCCATGGTTCACGCCCCGCGCTAATTTGGGGTGCGTTGAATGTGATCGTCACCGCGACAATGAATGGAGGGGGTGACCTCGCCAATGGCTGGAGCTAACCCTCGCAGCTGCCAGATATCAATTTCACTGTTTGCGGCTGTTAGGGATGCAATTTGTTCATTATTCGATGACAGTTATAGATTCTATTGTCCCATGGGTATTGTTCGATGTGATTCGAGCGTGTTAGCGGTGTTGGTGGTTCGAGCTGGACAGCTTTCGGGTATTTGAACGTTTCGAGAAAAGTTAGGAATTAAAATCTTGTCTGCACAAACTTCTCTTTTATTCGACAAGTTGAATGAAGTTCTTTTTTTTTATAAATTTTTTTAAACCTTTTGTTCTGTTAAATGTTTATGACAAGTTATGGAATTTAAAAATAATTAAATTTTGAATGATTGCAATAAAAAATATAGATATGTCCAAAGGAGTAGTTAAGTAATATCACTAATTCACTCCAGCAATTAACTATTTTATTATATTAGTCCATAAATGTCTGTCAACTTTTTATTTATTTTATGATTAGTTAAAAGTTTTGTTTCAACATTATTTGTTAAACAGCATTAAAACTAATTAATCAATAACTAAATGTTGCGTTCACGCACGCCCAAAATCTATTTTTCCAATCCTCTGAATGGTCCAAGCATTTTAGTTGAGATAAACCCGTTACGTGAGACTGCCTTTATTAAATTTCCTGGATGAGCTTATTGAGGTAAGCAGGACTATCGGCGAACAAAGCGGTGGGGGGTGGGAGTGGCGTCCCCCGGCGCACCACGCCCAGCGCGGAGGCGAACCCCCCATTATCATATTCGTGTGAAGCGCGGGGCGAGGGACGCCTAACAATGCCGCGTTTGCACCGATTTTTTCACGTCCCATTTTGTTTATCCGCGGAACAGTAGTTGCAGTTAAATAGTGTAAAGCACCCCTTACAGATTAAGTGGAGATTTGGACGCGAGTGTTTAGTGTCGCTGCCGTATTATAATGTTGAAGGGTTTTATTGCTACTTGTTTTTATTGCTCTGGAGTTCTCACGATCAGAGATTCAATTTATATTGAAAGTCTTCAGACGTACGAGACTTAATTACTTACAACCGTTAATGTTCGCAAATATAACTGTATATAGTATAATCTGAAACGATTCGTGGCTTAATATTCATATGTATTGTAGTTGTTTCCGTAAGAATAAAATCGCTCGTAGCTTTGAGCATAATCAAGAATACTTACTTGAATACTTTGTAAGTTAGAGTACTTACCTTCATACTCAATTTCGTCTAAATAAACAATATATTTTTGCACGAGCATTAATTAGATAGTCAGGAATTTTTTGTTTAATTCTTTCCTTTTTTTCCTATTTGGATTTTTAAAAAGAATCTTTCAATAATCGTGTGCCCCCTACTATACAAAACCTTATTTGAATTTGTTTTTGTCGTAGGTGTTCTCGGCCAGCAAGCTAGCCCAGACAGCACTTCGCGCGCATCCGAGCTCTCCTACATCGGAGCGTCGGCCTCGTCCCCTCCCGTCACCGACCCCCGCACCGAGCACGAGCTCGAGCACGACGTCGAGCACGACATCGAGCACGACGACGACATCGACCACGACCCCGCCAACAACGGATCAGACCCTAACTTAGCGCACAAGAAGCGCAAGCGGCGCGTACTCTTCTCAAAGGCACAAACCTACGAGTTGGAAAGACGGTTCCGCCAGCAGCGGTACCTCTCCGCGCCCGAGCGGGAGCACCTCGCCAGCCTCATCCGCCTCACACCAACGCAAGTGAAGATCTGGTTTCAGAACCACAGGTACAAGACAAAGCGCGCTGTCCAAGAGAAGGGCGCTCACGACCTGAACGTCGGCGGTTTGAACTCGCCGAGGCGCGTTGCGGTACCAGTCCTAGTGAAGGATGGTAGACCGTGCTTGGGCAAGCCGGATGGCCTGCCCCCGCTCGGCATGCCTTTACCGCCCTACCAGCCCATGCACCATCAGCCCCCGGTGACGAGCCACGCGTCACAACCCGGTGGCTGTTGGTGGTGATAAGGACCACAGATATATATGTTCCAGTGTTTTACTAGTCGACATGTCGCGATGTGTTCGCCATTGATGCGTTTTGATGTGAGACAAAGTATTAAGGAATCTTATAGCGAACACATGGGGACACAATTAAACATTCCGTCTTGGAATTTAAGTTTAGCGATTATATCTATAGACATAGTATTGAACAGTTCAAAAAGCAACTCGAATACTAACGTACTATCGGTGCCGAGGCACGTTTATTGAAATTTTAAGGTATCTGGAGTTCCTAATTAATTTGTATTATATTAACAAATAATTTTAAACGAGATCGGCTAAATTAATGAATCTATTAGCCATGTAGTTATTTGAATGTTTTCAAATATATTGGCGCTAAATTATAGTGATCAAGTAACATTCCATCGTATAATGGACTTTGTATATTTTTATGTAAAAAGCTTTTGAGGTGGTTAGTTACGTAAATAATATTATGAGAAATGACCAGATTTTATCAAAATGCAATATTTAGTGTTAAGATGCAGTATTATCATAGTCGAATATACTTAGCTAATAATATTTATGTATATTCCAGATAAAAAGTTTTATATTATTAAACGTCTTGGGTAGAACATACGAGTAGAGTTAACGGATAATGTATATTGTGTATATAACGGTGTGTGAGAACAGTTACCTATCTAGGTACACATGACGTCTACCTAGGCCACTCCTAGGCCTATAGATTATCTTCTTACGCATTTATCATAGTACCCACCTACCTACTTACATTCTATTCTAGCATTCCAAATACTATTTTCACACATTGTGCTTTACTAGCAAACGTGTTTATAAGGTTGTAAAAATGTGTTAAATATAAATTATTATAAAATATTAAATTGATTGAATGTAAAAATTTGTTGTTTTTATACTTCACACTTTTAATTTTGAATTATTCTTAATAAATATACCCGCGATTTCAAAATTAATCAAACTCCGTGGTTTTGGTGTTACGATGCCCAGACACGAGATTTTATGTGTCGTTTGAGGTAACTTTTAATAGTAACAAAAAGCAATGGAAGTGTGCAGTTTTTTATTTATTTATATCTTATTAAGTCTTTTAATCATTATATTATGACTGGACTGGACAACTAAACTATTAATTAACTGCCGCCGGTCATTGCGTCGGAATTCACCAATATTTGTACCTTCTTATCCAGTTCACATTTGATTCTTCCAAGATTAACGTACGACGTTAATCTGATAACAGTAACAGAGACTTTGACCTTAAATAGTATTTTAGATAGAGCCCTCTAGTAAACTGTGGATCTAAAAATACTAACGGACATCGAAGTACAACGGCCCCTGATTAAAATGCTTAACTTGGTAATGAGGATCAAAAAAGTTATCACTCAAATGTTTTGCCTGTAGGCTAGTAACCTATATTTCCTTAGGCAATTCGATGGAAAATAGTCTTGTCTTTGAAAATACCTGTCATAGTATAAAATGCGAATTAGCTAGCAGTTAACAACAGGTTGGGTCGGTCAGTGCGTACGTACGTGTGATCATTGTTTGCGGTTGCTGTTTACTGGGGCTATCTAATCGCGCGATAGCTTGCGACCTGATTGCGATGCCGACTGAACACCGCTCACCTCGGCTACGGTAATAAATAACTACCAGTAGTATACCTTTATAGAACATCTCAAGAGAACGAGCATCAAAATCTCAGCATGTATCGGTTCAATATTATAAATATCAGACGACATCACATATGTACGTACGAGTAGATTGGCTTGAACCTACCTCGTGAAATCATAGATCCATTACACTTTTGAAGGAAAATAATTTACATTGTTGATAACCACTACCAGTATCTGGAATTCAGGGAAAAGTCCAATGTTGCATCCTGCATCTGCATGATTCTAAATTGCATTTTACTGAGATTTTACACACTTCGGTTAGAAAACCACTTATCCATTCAAACAGATAAATGAAAAACTCCCAAAATAGCGCGTGGTACATATTTATAGAAAGAAAATTATCGTAGTCTGTAACATGCATAAATGCATGGCAAGTGACGGTATCGGTACTGAGTGGCCGCCTTCAGGCAAGACAGGCTTCCGAACTTCGTAATTATAAAAAGACTGCCGAGATGAACTACTGGTAAGTATTATAACGATGTCTCGGCTCACCTGCTCTATTTATCGAAGAATGTGTTAGACGGCGCTGGTGGTGCAGCTACACTAGGGCGTCAAAGTAGTCAAGCAAGGCTCCCATGTGATGTTGGATGATTTAATGTAGCTGGGACTTGTACCTGTGTTAGCGATTTTTTTCCATATAATACAAGAGCCATGTTTTATCAGTTCATTTTGTCGTCACTAAGTTCTGTCGTCTAGTTTTCAGAGATTGCACCATACAGTTGGGCCACCACCAATTCGTACCAATTTGACGACTCCCTTGAAAATTCCTACCTGCTTTTACAGTTCTTCAAGTATTAGATGCCGAACCTGGCCGGCAAACTTGGGACCATAACTAGTTATATAAATTCTTAGCATCAATAACTGGCCATCTAAATTGCAATAAAACATACCTTTAATACGATGTTGCTGCGATTTTAACACCAGGCATGTTCTCAAACTAATATTTTTTCATGTAGGTAGGTACTATGAGTACCAGACAACGGGAACTAACTGGAGTCGTCAAACTTTAAGCATACCCAGATCCAAGCCCTTTTTCAACATTTTCCAAAATTGACCACAGCGAGGATCAAACCCGGGACGTTTTACGGTTCGGGAGACAGCGCTACCGGTCATCATTAGGTAATTAAAAATTAAGAAATATAACGCAGATGTTGCAAAAATTGTATTGAAATTAAATCATGATGTTTAAAAAATAATACCTAAGCACTGATGTGGCAGCACCGTTACACCCAGCATTGTATGTTGCTAGGTGCGAATGGATGTTTAAACGTGCGCCTGGGCAGATAGATGTGATTGTGGATGCATGAATTGCCTCATGCCGACCTAATGAAACTAATTATACCTACTAAGAGCTTAGTTTACTTTTGAACTTGGTTGAAGGCGTCTTGTTCTCATGTGTTATTACTCGTATTTTAGTGTTTTCATTTCATTTTACGTAAAAATCCACAGCTCTTAGAAACATTACAAATGTTAAGAACTAAGAGTGAATAACGGATTTTCCTAAGTTTTTAGCAAAATATCAATGAGACGATCGGATAAAGCACATATGTAAGATGACATATATATACTCTACCTACTTACCACTATTGAAGTTAGGAACCTACCTAAAATATGCGCGTGTTTGTTACTTTTTTTTTAATCAAAAATTTAATTGTCTTACAATTATTTACAAGTTTCACATATTTTTCCGGCACAAAGCCGATAAACAATATATCATATCTTTAGGATTTACAACTTCAAATCATTACTTACAAATCGTAGATCGAAGGTATGTACATACCGAGAAAACTCTAAAATGGATTTAGGGGAATGTAATTGGTGAAATTGAATATATACCGATTTTTTAAACGCAATATAAGCTGTATTACAAACATACTACATAGACATGTTTAGTAATTTATTTTTACGGTACGAAACCTTCAACAATATTGTTATTTTAATGTAAAACATCTACAGAATGCCTCAAGCGATATTCCTTTCAGATAATCCTTAACATAAAAAAAGCCTCATGTACCTACTACGAACATAGTTGAATATTTGTACAAAACTACCAAAGCTTTGGAAAATACACTAAGTGGCAAAAGTATGTGTCGTGCAACAAAGAGAGTTCCATTTAGTGCATCCATTGGAAGCGACGACAATGCTCCACGTTTATATAAATAGTGAGATCACAAAGCTACCTCGGTAGCACAAAGGCCAAACAAACTGTGAATTAATTTCGATCAAACGCCTTCGATTGACGAGCGGAGAATGTGCGTAAGCCGATTAGCGCGACGCTCAACAAAATCAACAAATACGCCTCCTGCAAGCGCATGGGGATCCACAGTTTGTTGTTGTAAATGATTTGCACCCGATGCATTGTGCAGGTAAGACTTTGTAATTTACACGAATATCAAGGAGTTTAAGAGGCATTTTCTAGTTCGGTCTTCGAATAACGGGTGAAATGAAGTACAAGTGGGATCATAGTGATTGTGTTCATGATTTGATTTTTTGGTGACAGTTAATGTATATCATTTATGTAGCCATAATGGCGCGATAGCGGCAACCAGCCACAGATCTATGCAGTGGCAAGTGTGGGCCCATGCATTTAGGGGCCGCCAAATTGTACCTCGGCAGACAAATTCAATATATCAACATATTCTAGTAAAGTAGGTAATATTATATTCTAGTCAATTCATCGTAATTATGAAGCAAGATTGGCTCTACGGACACTGAATTTGCTTCTTTTCGTCTCGCAATTGGGTAAAAAAAAAGCAAGTGGTACCAACTAAACCGTTTGTTGTACTCCCTGGAGGACAATTCACAATGGACGTGTCCACAAATTTCTAAGATTTTAAATGTTCATATGATAAAAGTTAAAACAGCCCCGCTTCGAAGAAAATTCAGATCCGGGGCTGGCGATAACAGTTCCGTATCTTTATCTAAAGTAACAGCTATGTATGTCTCGGTGCCGTATTAAATGTCCCTCATTTAATATATGGTATACTTTTTATACTTTTTATAGAACAAAGTGTAACAGCTAGTACGGTTATACTCGTATAACTGGGTGATAAAGTTAGTTGGTATTAGATTGATTTTGACGACCTCGGTGGCGCTCGGTGGTGGTGGTCCCGGGTTCGATTCCCGGTCAGGTCAATTTGGAAAACGAAATTGACTTGGGTCTGGGTGTACTGGGATGACGCCCCCAGTTAGTATCCGTCGCCTGGTACTCATAGTACAAGGGAAAACCTTGGTTTGAGACCAGGTAATTGGTGTGATTGTCTGGCGCATTTTATTTATTTATTTATTAGTACTTACTTACACTTGCTATCACTATGAGAAGCTTACACGTAAAAAATTACTCTATAATTGCCTTGTACAAGTGTTTTGCGTGCCTATTTGATGATTTTCATACCTAAGTAGTTCGTAAATTGAGAATGAATAGACTTATTTGTTTATTTTTTTTAACACTGTGTTCTATACTGTAAAGATTAACATTGTATTACACAGTCTGCCAGTCCAGCTTGATGAGTATCTGTCAGCAACGCTCAAGTAGCCCACGCTTCGTCAAGTTATCTCTCCAGTTCCCTGGCCACGCCGCGATAGTACCACTAAGTGCTCCATGGTTATGACGCTGCACATTATAGCCACAACTTGGACTCAGTCGTTATCAAAACATCTCAAACATCTGCAATACACAAAACTGCACCATCCTTCTCGTCAACACAGTTCAAATTGCATCGCGCACGATACCGGGTTGAACCGTATGCTCGCGGTGGTAACTTCGGGGTGTATTGATTTTCTGTCACTCGTGCTGGATGAGTTTGGACTCAGTTGCGTTGTGGGTTGGGTCTATTGTAGTGCGGTGTTGGGCAGGAAGTCGCGTATGAAACACAATATTGTCGATGTAAGCGCTATAAAGCTATGATGGACGAGCGCGGTCAGTGTGCACTCGCGCTGAAACTGATAACGCGCGCTAAGCTCGTCTGCACTACACCTTAATAGCTCACTTCAATTAGCGTAAACACGTTCTGATAAAAATGTCATCTATGCTTAATTAAAAACGAATGGAAGAAAAATCGTTACTTCAAATCCCCTTCTAAAATATGTACAACAGGTACTCATTACGTAGATGAAAGCTAGCCCGCGTAAGATTTATTTGCTACTGATATAATTTAAATTTTTTACTGCTCATTAATATGTCAACATTGATCAATCAAATGGCAGTAGACTAAGTCTACTAACAGCACAAAGACTGACAATCTGAAGTCAGTGGTATTTCTCGTAATGTTAGGTGCAATAAAGAGTACCTACCTATTAAGACATTTTTTATAAGTAGGTAAATAAATATTTTCGTAGGTAAATACTTCTTTTTTTTATTCTAGATAGTATTATCTTTATAAGTGTAGACAGAATCTGAAGCGTCTAAACCAAATCCATTAATCAATTTTTTTTTCAAAAGCATGATATTTGCATTTTAAATCCGTGCGAAAATTAATGTGTGGCTGCTAACTACCACCATTGATTCACTTAGCGAACAGTCGCAATATGTTTCGTATTAGCATTACCAACAACGTTATTCATAATGTCGGAACTTAATAAAGTTTTATGAAGTCGATGGAGTCGTCTGTAACCCGCGCCGACGCTCCCGCACGCCACTTAATCCGATGAGTAAATCAAATTGATCGCACACTACTTCCCCACCACATATAAATTCAGTGAAGTGACTACTACCAAAGTATGATGGTAAAAAACAAAAACACGTCCGATATCACAGACATAAGAAGGTTTAGCTGGCTGGCATTAGCTGCTATAATAATATATATATTTTTTATAGTGTTTGTCGCTTTGTGCCTTTGATCGTACAATATACAAAGTAGTCAAACAGAGGAACAATTCATCTGCGATGGTTAGTTTGATGAAAAGGAGTAAGATTATTTGGTGATAATGTCTGGCGGTTTACATACAATTTTATATACAGACAAGAAGTGGAAAGAAAATCTACGATTTCAGGATTGAGCTCCTGAGTAGGTTTTTAGTACCGCTAAACCGATCAATTTCTAGTGCACAGAGCTTTAGCCCTTTAGACTACCCTGGATCTACTATTGAACTAATATTTTTTTTAAATAAATAATAATAATAGGTAAATAAATTTTGGACAGCGTCGCATACGTTGAAACTGGGACCTCAGCCGATGGCGCGACGCCTTAGTCCGGCACTCTCGCCTCTCGGC
Source organism: Glyphodes pyloalis (assembly GCA_037074685.1). Lineage (NCBI taxonomy): Eukaryota > Metazoa > Arthropoda > Insecta > Lepidoptera > Crambidae > Glyphodes > Glyphodes pyloalis. Next base: position 14,592,388 of record JAYKKO010000013.1, read on the forward strand.
TACGGAGGTCATCGATTTTTACATTGGACCATGCAGTTACATCACTGTACTTGCGTGCACTGCGTAAGTGCTAGTGTAAAGCACATCGCGAAGCTTTCGCGGCACGCGTTGTGCCCATTTGCGGCTAACCGGCCGACTTTGACAACATGGCTCTCCAAACGTCACTATTTTCCTGGGACTCTGAGATTTCATCATGATTTGGCTTTTACAGAAGTTAATGTACTTCTAACATTTGGATCTGGAGATCGAATATTTTTTCTGTAATATGCCAGTTTGTTACTACGTTTAAAATTTTAGGTGGTAATATAAATCCAATCTTAAAAAATTACGGATTGTAGATAAGATTTTAACATACGAGTCAGCATAAATTTCTTAATTCTGTTTTTTTATTTATCAATATTTCAAGATTAAACTCCATCAACCCAATAAACTGTTTGTTGATTTTGAATAGTTCCCAAATAAAACTCTGGAATGAGAAAATCTTAAGTAGAAATTAGGAATTAGAATACTTTGATTACGTACTGCTTCTTATGGTACGGAGTAGAAGAGATTATCTGTGCCGATAATATTGCGCCTTTGCGATACTGTAGTTAGTAGCCAGAAGAATTACTCCAGAAAACTCCTCTTCAATGCTTAATCACATATATCCCTACCTTACCTAATTATTTTACCTGACTATTGATAATGGCTGCGAAACCTTGTTATCTTTACCAAACTTGCAGTCTTTGGGATTCTTAAGAATTTAAGCAACAACTGGAGAGCGTCCCAAACTGGCTCAAACCTCAGATTTCTCATGGCATCTTATGAAGTTTTTGTACTTATCCCAGCTTCGTCTAAACGGTTGGCCACATGACCGGCGGGCCTGCGACCCGATTTATAGCCTTTGCTCTAATAAACACGTCGTGTTGAGCTAACGAATATTAATAACTTTTCCCGCGATGACGCTCATTTTGTTATTGCTTGTACGAGCCTCGGGCGGATTACGCGGATTATCACCATGCGGGGTAGTGACCTTTAAATCGTAGATTTGATAACGATTTGACTTATATATAAAAATAATAAACAAACAGCCAACAACATACGTAATGGTACAAATGTTGGTTGTATTAAAAGCATCAAAAACTTAATGTGCTAACTAAGTGAGCCTTATAAAAAATTTTGAAGCAAAATGTGAACCTATCGACCTGTATTTTGACAGATGGGAAATTTGTTATAAAAATAACCCTAGGGTTCACAGGCTAAAATTTTGGTAGCTGTTATTATCTATCTTTTATTTTATGTGGAACTGTGAACTGGTTAATCAAACGCCTGCCTACTATTAATAATATAAAAATACTTTGGGTTTATCTGCAAAGGTATTTACTTTTCTAAAACAAATGTTATTTTATAATATTTAAGCCTGTACCTTTGGCATGTTTGTTTTAGTACCTAATTTAAAAAAGAAACCTCGCGATCACAGATAGAATCCACATGACAGCGCAAAACGAGGTCGGCGGATTAATTTTTCAATGTAACGTAGCAACAAAAAATAGAAGTCTACATTTTTGCTACTAGCGTGTTCATAAATTGTATTTACTTTGTTTGAGGTTAATCAGGCGAGCGTGTGAGACAAAGCCAAGGCGCGATCTGTCATCTCGATGAATCCACCACAAACGCGTAAATCGTTTACCGAAAATATGGTAGTTTTCTATTTGTATCGCGAATCCCATTTTTCACGTGCCAGCAACGCACAGACATAAAGGTTTACGACAGGCCGTCATATTTATGGCGCGGGTATTGTGATATATTTTTTGTTGTGCGCATTAGGTTTTATCTGACTTTCCGCTAAATCAAGTAGCTACTGGCCGGTGTCAGGAAATACCCTCGCATATATCATCGCGGCGGATGCCAACGTTTTGGGGTTATGTCTCGTTTCGGTGGGGCGAGCCCGCGACCATTTGTCTTATCGATCCCACCTACCGATTGGTAATTTACTTATTTGGCGGAAAAATGTGGAAATATGTTTCGCGCGGCAGCCGTTTATGGGTAAGTCAATTTCGGAATTGCGTTGCCCACGTCTTTGTAAGTTAAAAATCACGGAGATTTTAGTCTCGACTATTAATGAAGAATATTGTTCTTCTTTCTCGTCGATCATATTTCTTTTATTATAAGTTGGTAATAAGTTGAATTAAATGTTCATATCATTTGGAGTAGGTAATAAAGGTATAAATAAAGGTTTTACTCGTAGTAGTTGTCCGAAAAAGAAATCAATTTATGTATTTACGACATTTATATTTACAATAAAATACGGTTTGTTACGCCGTTTTTACAAAACAACAGCTGAACAGATTTTAAGATACATGATGATTTCGAATTTGCTTAAATACTAAAGAAATATTAAAAAAAAACATATTTTTTTTTCAGAAGGTCCTCGTATTTTTGGATACATATTTTGTCGAAGGTGATACGAAGTTCACCGGGTCAGCTAATAAATATTAATCAACGTAGCATCAAACAACACTAGTTCAGAATTGAATTTAACTCGAATTCAGTCCGGAGTTCCAAACTTTGATAAAGCAAATCTTTTGAGACAAAGGCGTTTAGGGACGAATTCGGTAAAACCGTCCCTGGCTCCCGCTGAGCCGTCTCCTCGACCCCAGTTATAGCAACGAATAACCAAACTTGTACGGTACAGACACTGAAGTTTTTATTTGATGGTACGGAATAAAGGTCTATGAAAATGGCGACCCGTAGGCGTTGCACAAAACAATTATAGACAGAAGGATCACTCGGTACGTATGTATTTAATGATTCACATTTTCTATTTTCACAAAAAGATATAAAAGAACAGAAATAATTGTGATGACAGACCTACACAGACTACTACGGAAGGTGAAAAGTGTGTGCAAAATGAAATTGTAGCTGTTTTGATCACCGTTTTTGTATTATAGCGATGTTTTGTAACGATTTTGTTTTATTTTTTTATGAAACTCTGTAGCAAACAAATTTTAATCCTACCATCGTACCATCTGAGGGGTTGCGAGGGGCAACTTTGAAGTTCTTTCAGAAAATCACGAATAAGTTGCGAGGAAATATGCACCTTGTGAAATTAATTAAATAAACTTCTAATCTTCAATTAACTCATGTACAAAATTTCTTAATTGATGATCCTTGAACGCAAACATAAATCCAGAAATAAATTAAAGATTTTAACATCATGAGCCCGATTTCAGACGTTTTAATATAAGCCCTCTGATTTCTTATTCAATATGACAAATATCGTCTTTTATAAAATTTTGAGCTCTCAAGTTTTTGGAACTCTATTCACCTCGAATATCGTGAGGCCGTGTGGTACTACCGTCCGTCCCTTCTGCACATCCGTCCGTGCAAGTAGTTCGATTAAGACGTATCGCGCCCTTTTTTTCGTAAAAAAGGGAAAATGAATAGACCGGGGCGGAAATATTACGGAGTAACGGCATTTCCGCGCAATAAATCGCCCTCCAATCAAAGGAATTCTGCGCCGTATTTCTTTATTAATGCTACACTTTATTTTATTGGCCTTTTTATCGAGCGCATTGTTGTTTGCATTTAGTTTAATTGATGTGAGCTTCGAGCTTTTTGCGGACAGCAAAAAAACTAAAGTCGCTATTAACAGATTGAAAAACATAAATCTTAGTGAGTTCATGACAGTTATTCAAATATGACATCATTTAAATGGCAATGAAAATGCAAAGTCTTAGGTTTGATCTATAATAGATAGATTTCTGTCGAAATTGGCTACTTATTTTTTTATTACGGATCTAGTAGCCTACTACCAAAAACGAAACGAACAAACGAAGTTTTGTTTTTGAAGATTAATCAAAAGTTGATAAATACGTGGTTTTCGATAGGAATAAATAATATTATGTTTTTTAAACGCTTTATTCTTATACGAAGCGAGTTAGTTACGATTATCATAATTGCTATTCGTCATCGGATGCGACTTATTGTGTTTTTGGAAGTATAACCCCTGTTCCAATATATTTGTATACTAGCTGAGCCCGCGACTTCGATCTCGTGGACTACATCCTTTCATGGTCGGTTTTACCCCTTTCTCCCCTAATATTCGAAACAAAAAGTAGTCTATATTTTAATCCAAGTTTCGAGCTATATTTGTGCCAAATTTCATATCTTTAACTTCAAAAATATACATTTTTCCATATAAACTTTCAAAGGTGGTATTACCCCCATCCCCCCCTTATTTTCTAATAAAAAGTAGCCTATGTCCGTTCTTGAGATTCAACGTATACCTATACCAAATTTCATCAAAATCGATTGAGAGGTTTAAGCGGGAAAGCGTATCAGACAGACAGACAGACAGAGTTACTTTCGCATTTATAATAGTAGGGATATATTTTTTGTCATATATATGATTCGATATATCCGTTTTAGAGCAGGTTATTAAATAAGGATTTTGAATAAGGATTTATGTTGAACAATATAGAATTGAAGACTTTTGTTTTTCATTTTAAACATTTGAAAAAAGTAAAGTCAAAATGTGACACTATTTTTTTAGTAATGAATACGTAGTCCACGTTTCGGTTAGGTTGCACCAACCGTGGTCAGCTTGTGACTGGTGATAACTACTAAGAAATGGTGTCGCGTTTTGACCTGTTAACTTATTTTATATGTTTAACAATGTAATACGAATATACAACAAAGGTTAGGCTAGGCTTAGCTGAATCGTATGTAGGTAACTAGGTACAGTTACTTTTTTAAGTCAGTGTTTTAAAGCGAGTTGTGGCAGAGTCCACGTGAGGTTACCTTCGTCGTTATCGGCGAGGGCGACTAAATCAGAAAATCGATACGCACCGCTCCGTGCGTTTATTACAACTTATCGCTAGGGTTGCTTCACCTGCATTTTAAATATATTCATAGCTAGTTATCCAAGCGAACGTTCCACTTATATTTTCTAAACTTTGAACTTACCAAAGTAATTAAACTTTCCATGGCCCTCCACAATAGGGAGATGACTCGGTATAAAATAATTATTCTAGATAGTACATTTTTAGTCTGTACTCCCAAAATGTCAATTTTACTTTATTTTGCAGAATATATAAGTCTATGTGAGGTAAACATTAAAATTGGAGCATTCATTTTTTATCGCATATATGTATGAAATTTAACTGTAAAATAGCACACATAGAATGATGTGACTTGCTTTTACAATATTTACATGGTTAGTTCGCTAAATGCAGCCCTAAGTATTGTTCGACGTTCCTCCCGTCCCGTTGGAAGCTTACCGCTTTGTTACTAAAACTTTGACAATTTTCACGACAACGGTTCACCCACACAAAAAATACTTTTTATAGATATTTTTGTAAAAATTAAAGCCCTTGTTATATATTGTTTGGTTTTGTTATAATTGTTACTTTTATTGCTCAATGCACTTGTCTTATACATGGCTCCGATATCTTTGTTAAGAAGTTTAAAAAAATACTACCAGTTTTCTTTAGAAGAAGCAGATGCTTTGACTTTTAGGAACACGTGATATTTCAACCACGAATTGAGTGGAAAGGCCCACACGCAGCACAAATATTCTTATTGCATTGATCTTAATTAAATGGCTCAATATTTCATTGATTTCTATGACATCACCCGCGGAGTGGTCCAGTCGGAAGAGCGAATTGAGTCGTCACCGCTGACTGACGCATTTCCGGTAGCAGAATGGCGCCCCACTGCTTGTTGTGAAAGAGACGTCAGGCAATCGATTGATGATAAACCACAGATTATATTTATGGTCAGCAGATTGGTCATTTGGAGCCAATAATTCCGGCCACCTACGATACTCTTGACACCACCAGATTTAACCAGCGTGTGGTCTAATTGACGTTAACAGACAATCCTCGATGGAAACGAAGGCACACGTGGCTATTGTGCGTATAAATAAGATATCAGCTGCGCGTTTGCGTTGAAAGGTTTTTTTATTGGCAGCTGATTGGTTAATGTGGTAGAAAGTTAAGAAATCCTATACTTACAATCTATATCTAATATTATAAATAAATAAGATTTTTTTTACTTATGAATCCAAAATGAAAAATAGTATCATTTTTAGGAAACAAAAGTATCCCTGGGTGACATAAGCTGTTTTACGTTTAAAAAAAGTGAAAGCTATATTAATGTAAAGGAATGTGTACAGACTATCAAGCCGAGCAAAGCCGTAGTGGGTCACCAGTTGTTAATGAAAAAGCTTTCGACCTTAAATTGTCTAAATAAATTGTCTGTTTAAACAGATTTTATAGGTTTTCCACACAAGGATTTTAGTAAGCGGTATTCTCTTTTTGATTACCTACTTACTGATTAATCGTATTTTTTGGCAATACTCGTCCTAACCAATTCAGTAAATGGTTGGTTTGCAAAATGCATGGTAACTTGTTCATAAGATGTGCATCAGTTTGCGATTAATAACCTGCGTGCATTTAGCTGTTTATCGGAGCCGTGTTTAAATCTGTATAAAGGTTTCTTCTTCAGGTGACAAATACGATTCAGTCATTATTCCACTTTCCGTTTTGCGTAAAAACACAATACAGGTGTAACTGTAACAATAAAACATTCCTCAAACCTTACTCACTCCAAAAAAACTCAGGGGACATTTCGGGTATACCCAAGTAGGTGTTGTGTAACGGGGCTTATCTTGAGGAACTGACAACGAGCCATTGACTGTGTTTATCGACCACCGACGCAGCTGACTCAGCACCACCTAATGGTCATCCGGTATGATTAATTATGGTTATCAAAGGCCTCCCATCCCGCTGCCCTAATGGGTCAATGATGAGAGCTAATTTTCTGTGGCGAGTGACGTTTAGCATGTTAACCACCGCTGGTTGGCTTAAGTAACTCTTGAGTTTCAATCAGCTGCGGATGCTATATAGCTATTTGGACTTATCGGTTACTTACTTCAATAAAAATATCCAACCTTACATATTGGAATATTAATTTTGCCACAGCTATAAGGTATATTTACGAGTTATCTTTTCAAGGGGGAATCATTACTGGAATTGGAAATTGCTAAAAGTAGAACTGTACCTATAAAACGATTATTCCTGGTCATTTGCACAGGTGGCAGCAGATTTAGTACCAAATACGCGCTCACATTTTACACAACAAAGTATCAACAAATGCTCGTATTTTTGTATTGGACATATTTATTAAAATGAACGACGCAAATACCTAAGTAGGTATTTACGCAGTGTGAGCGTAATCATCACATACGTAAAATGTATATGTTATCGTTGGTCAATCTAAATAGATTTATAAATAAATAGATAATAGTAAATACTAGTGCATTTTAAATGCTCTTTTTATAACGTTCTTATCGTAAACCATTTAATAAATCTCAATATAAAAGTGCTCAGGCCGACGGTTTTGCTCCTTAATCCTTTCACTGATTCATCGCTACTGTTCTCTCAGTCATTACGGCTGACGAGAATATACTGGGTGCTCTAAGCGTTTAAGAATATCACCCAGACATTGATGAACGCTTCGGAGTGACCATGATAGATACGAGACGAAAAGGGGAAATTAGATTGCAGCGGGGGGTCTCGTCCACTGACAATGGCAGCCTCCAAGCTGCGGAATAACAAAAAAGTTCCGCCGTCCTAATAGATTGTCTGCAATGACAAAACTAAATTTATATTTCCGATTGAAATCCTCGGATTGCGGATTATCTAAACTTTTTTAAGTGTTAATTTATTTGCGTCCTTTTCATTTTGAATAACATTCAATGAACTATATTAAGCAAATCCTTTTAGAGTTTCTTTGAATTTCGGAAGCTGTAGTGTGTCTCTTAAGGGCGGATCAATGTGACGGCAAGTTTAATAATTGGTTTCTTTATGTGCCCGGAAGGGACCCACGTCAGACATCGCGCCTTTAAAAGGATTTGTGATGGCCAAAATAAGCTGGCACTATTCGCCACTGTTGAATGCATTCAACTCGCCAGACAGTCTGTCGCCGTTTTGCAAAGATGAAGAAAGACAGAAGAAAGAAAATAAGAGTGAGAATCGAATTTGTAATCGTTGGAGGTCTCTCTACTTAGTAAGCAAAGCGTGATGCAAACCCACCTAGGCAATTTTAGTAATAGCTAAACTACACGAGTACTAACATGCGTAGAAAGCCTTCACAAGCAGGCGCGTAGATATTGTTACGATAAGAAATACTGATTTTATCTTTACTGTGAAGTACTTTTACAATATTGAAGATAATAAACAATATTGATAACAATAATTAACGTCTATCTATTTGTATTGTTCGATAATATTATTTATCGGAATTATTGTTATTAGGTGCTTATAGAACTGATTGAAATTCGATAGGTACCTAAAGAATTCGTGGGGTATTTCTTTACCTAGGGTAACTACCCGGACTGGTTTACAATAGTGAGTCGCGCGTTCTGGTTGAATAGAAATTAAATGGCCATATTACATGTTTGGGGCTACAGTAACAATAAAATGATTGTCGTGCGTAATCTCAAATGACAGTTTATTCGGTTAAATAGAGTCTGTGATGGAAGCCATTGCTGGCTATGGGCTATTCTCTGGAGGCGTTCATTCATGCATTTGTTGTTCCCGGTAATCGCGCCGTGGGATTGTGACGTTGCCGAATTTCAAGATTGAGGGTTGTTTGTGTAAATGCAGTTTTATGCAACGGTGTAGAAGCGTAAAATTGATTCGGATACGCAGTATTGAGGAGGCGGAAGGCTACGCGTTCGGATTTTAGATTGCTTTTCATTCATAAGTTGGTCATTCACAAATTTTTACAACTTGCCGTACTACGGACGGCCGCGCCAGGTAGAAAGCCTATTTATGAATGAATCTTCTGGGTTGTACTTTGCACGATTACTAATCTTCCTTTTTGGCCTTTTTTCATCTCATGATAGAAATAGTTCCGACTTTAATATTGTATTCATATCCAAATAAGAATTGGACAAACTAAGTAATACCTTTATTTTTGTTTTACTTTCCAACGTTAATAAATATGATAAACGTACATTCACGAGAAATTATAGTTATATCTTAATCGGAAAAAGCATGTAAATATAAGAAATTTCGTAATTTATTTAACTTTTTATGGGAAGGATATTGAAAGAGAACAAAACTTGACGATAAGGTATATTAGAGAAGAGAGATTTCGGTATGGTGTACCTACCTATCAGATGCCGAAAAAGTGTGTGTTTTGTAAGATGGATTTTACAATAGTGTGGGTAGTTAAGTTAAACTATGCGGTAGAGATGAGTAACTGCTCAAAGTTGCAGTCACTTGTGGGATGAATGGTCGGGCACTCCAAACGGCACTTTCAATGAAGCCCATTTAGCGCTACAAGTGTTTTACGGCCGGCAAAAAAATCTTAAGTCAGGTACCATCCGGATGCGAATGCTGACCGGGGTCCTTTCCCACGCGTGGCCGTGGGCACAGTTATGAAGTGATAGCCATTTGTTTATTTGCCCATTGTCCACGCTGGGACAAAGCGCCACATGCCCGGGTAATTGACAATGAGGTAATTTAGGCAACAGATGTTGACGCCTTCGTGTTTGGACACGTTTATGGGATGTCCAGGCGTTTGCATGTTTGTAAAGTTTAGCACTGCACAGTATAACTTGACAAGGGTTTCTTGGTATCTTTTGTCGAACCGATCGATTCCTGCTTTCAGTTTCTCACAAACTGCATAATTTAAATCAGGAAAAGTTGTTATTTTCCGCCAAAGAACGTAATTAGTCGCGAGTTGAAATTACCGAGACTTTAAATAAACGAGTAGTTTTTCTAAAAACAGCACTTCTTTCGCACTATTTAAGCAGCATTATAAGACAAAAACAGTTACAGAAACAGAATAAAACATAATAAATGTAAAATATTACAGTCGTAGGTATTATTGTTGGGGTATAAGAACAAGTAGTGCGTGCGTCTGTTAAAATGATAACATTTCTAAATAAACATTCAACTCACTAACCGATTGCGGGTACGATCAACGATCACGTTTAAAATATTATATTCTCGGTGTTTTATATTCAAAATTGGTACATATAGACTAAGAATTGCAGTATTATATTTATCCGTGGGGTTGTTCTGAACCCATCAAGCAATTTGGGACAAGGTTACTGTGTAAATGTTATTCGGATTTGTTCGTCTAGTTTGCTAGTTAAGAAATTAACGTTTGAAAGAGATTTTTAACGAACGCACAGTACCTGTTATAGAAGTTGCTACAATTACTAGTACTTACCTATAATTATTATTTTATTTTAACAAACATTAGTTCAATACATACGAATTTGTTTTTATTATAATCAAGAGCGAATTTCTGTTTGTTCTCTAAGTGCGCATTCCTAAATACGAATACATCCAATGTTTAATAATAACCTACCGTATATTTGCATAATAGTCACTCTTAACTTCTTAGACAAGCTTTTGTTTTAAATACTTGTAACTTGAACAAGCCCTTATTGTTTAGTCTTTGATCTTAAGTATATACAAGCAAAAATTTGAGATCGGATTTCGTTTCGTAGAAACAAATGTTGAGTGGATATTTGACTCTTGTTTACCTTCGTAAGCACGCTTAGTACCTCGTAATAAGCGTGCCTTGATTGCTTCTCTTAACGCAAAGACCGCAAAATATTTATTGTGTGCTAATAGTTTACTTGTACCTATTAGGGTTCCATATTCAAATATTCCCCCGTCCTAACTACTCTGTCTTAACATGTTATATGAAGGGTCCGCGGCAGTAATGATGAATGTCCAAAGTATTTAAATCTAAGTGATCAACATCATTCGGTCACTTTATATTTATATGCAGCTAGGAGGTAATCTCGTTTAACTAGTCAATATCGCTTCCAGTCCTGAGATAAAAACGTTTCTGATATTTGACTAGGACATTCAGTGCCCCATGTTCACGGAAATAAGGCTGAGTTTAGTACAACGTTTAAAAACTTAAAACCCAAATATCACTAAACAAAATAGAAAGGGCGTTCATCATTATTGCAGTGGACCCTTCACAGATTTTTGTAGTAATCTACAAAAATCAGTCAAGGTTTATAGTAATCTACAAAAATCAGTCAAGGGTTATAGTAATCTACAAAAATCAGTCAAGGTTTATAGTAATCTACAAAAATCTGTCTTAATTATTTCACCTACCTTTTTGATCACTGAAGCTAATATTTTGGTAGCCTTTGATGGGCTCTCTTATGAAGCTCTCAACCATTTAAGGGCCGTAGACCTTTTGCTGTCTTTAGGATATGGGTAGACTTTACAATTATGAATTCAGCGAGGAAGCACCGAACTCGTTGGGAGTTTTGTGTTTAATAAAACCTATTTGGACTTTATGACTAGCAGCAATTACACGTTACAGCCTAGTTTGATAGTTTTTTTTACAAATACAGTATTTGTAGAAAAAAAACTTCTACTTGAAATACTACAAGTACAGTATTCTTAATAGTTATGAGTTTTTAAAATATGGACTGGTATCAATGGTATAATGGTTAATGCTCGTGGCTGATTAACCAATGGGTCTGATCCCCTTCGATTCATGTGATGAACATTTGTGTTTGTTTTGAATTTTGGTGTTTAATATGCTAAATATGCATACAACACAGTAGGTATACTCATATATTAACCTCCATTGAATCTTTTTATTAGTGAGTTACTTTTTTTGGGATCACGTCGATATATTTTAGGTATGTATGTATGTGTTAATGTAGTGATATTTATTCATTTTAATTTAAAACCTTTCTCAGTAAGAATAAAAATATAATTCCATAACACTTTCTTGTTTCTCTACTGTATGTAAGATTCGGCTACTATAAAATATAACATATGCAAATTTGTTATAGTTTGACCTGAAAATTTATTATTAGTATTTCGACTCTATAATATGTCTTTATAACAGTGTAGATTGGGTAGAATTTCTCATGAGATTTTTTAAAATTTTGCTTACTGACTTTAAGAAACGAATCAGTGGACGTAATTTCCTGAACATCCGTTCGGAAGTGGCTGAGAGTAATAGTATGTTTACCCTGATCACAATGCTGGCCCAGTGAAGCGAGGTGCAGGCGACCACCCATTGAGTTTGCTTCGAGTAGCCCTGGGTAACACACAGTATGGCAACACGAAAGTACGTACAAGTCGTTGTAGGATTGAAAATAAAACCAGTATACTTTACAGTATTTATATATCACCAGATAATAACACTTCTTCTTATTTAACAAATGTTAAATATGACAGTTAAGATAGTGTTCCGTGATCGTTCACAGATAGAAATAGACCAATTTTAAAATTCTTTAAAAACTAACGGTTTTTGCCATGACGGTAATATATCGTTGACAAAATGCCTTAGGTAGTATCTGAAATGACGTTGGTATTTTTAGGAAACCAAGGCAAATTGTGGATTTTCATTTATCATTGACCAAGGACGTATGTCATTTAAAATCCCTACAAATTTCATACTTTTTTTCAAGGTAAAATTAAATGATTACTACTCGGGGTAAAGATACTAGCACAAGAATACCAAAGTATTTTTTATTTATTTTTGTAATCCGATTATTTTTATAAAAACTTCAGACCGAATTACGCAAATAACTTCTGTTCATTTACACTTAAATGTTTTTGCTTATCCTTTATGAATGAAGTTATTGTATCAATTTTGGTTTAAAAATGTTTATTATTTGAAATTGATACGTTACAAGACAAATAGTAGTTCTGTAAAATGTACTAATAGACCAGGAAGCCATAATTAATCATTAATTGATAGTTTCAATGGCACACATTCTGTGAGCTACGTCGATGTTAGTTATGCGACGTGCTTGCCAACATTTCGCTGACCTTTATTTCAATATACACTGTTCTTGTTTTTTGACGGTCAAATTATTTTTGATCTACATACCTACCGTCGCTGCGAATATTTGTGTGTCAGAAAACCACGTATTTTAGTCAACAGTAAAAAGCCAGGGCTAAAGGAACTTGTCGAAGAATGAAGTCATATAGAATCGTCTAAAGTAACTTAGTAACGATATCATTTTAAACCTATCTTTAATAAGATATCGTAGTATATTTCATATTTATATTATTGAAAATTTGAAATTGAGGAATATCCGCCTTGTACAAATTCTATTGTTTAATTAAGTATTAAACTGTAACTTTTTGCAGTCACTAGTCGTGTGTGTATTGCCAATAAAGATTATGGAATCACTTTGATAAGTTACCAGTAGGTCTATGTTCTCATTCAAACAAACTGAAATAGAGCATTTTGTGTCGTACTTCACTGCAGCCATACCCGCATACCAAAGCAATGACCATTCATAGAAGCACCTTTAATTCCAGCGTCCACGCACTATTGTGGCCAGGCGTTATTCTGTAAACGCTCTCATTATAAAACCACACTTTGTATAAAAATATGTGCTCGAGTATAAAGGTAAACATTGTTTTTTTTTCTAGCGGCAGAGAGAATGGATGTTTAGGTCCCAGTGACGGAGGCACAAAGGCACAATGAGGGATGATCGTGAATGGCGACCGCACACTTGGTGCGTACGCGCACCTCGAGTGCAGCGTGCTGATAAATTATTGGAATGACTGAGTAAACATGACAAATGAAAATAGATGACAGTGCACTGATTTGATGAGTACTTTTTCTGATCAAAAATTCGCAACGCTATACATTTACACTTTTCAACAATTAGAGTACATTAAATCATTGTAAATAAATATGTCACATGATTAAATAAATTTTGTTTTAGATATCCCAAAATATTAATATACATTATAGATAATCGAACCAATAATTTGGGCTTAAATGAAAGTATTCCTTTGTGTTATGAGAACTATAAAATGTATACTAATTGGGGGCGTACACCTAGTACACCCAGAACCAAGACCCAATATGTACACCCAATTTGAAAAGACAGTTAACCGAATTAATGTGACCAAGAACCGAACTTTTACCTATTTTATTCCACTGAGCCACCTTTGCTGATTCTCATATTAATCTGTTCATAATCTAGTATCCATCAATATCATACTTTTTTAAAACAAATCTCAGAATTTCCATATGTTTTTATTTTATAGGAAATAGGTAGTGTCTTTGAGTAGGTATGATCAAAACCTTACTTATTCTAGTAATGATTCCTGAATATCGTAAATAGATAGACCGTATGATCAAATTTCCTATCTATTAGGTACAGATAAGAATTCGACGAATAAACACCATCGACTACGCTTTCACAAGAACACCGATAGTTTTTGTAACAGACATCTGCTGCGCTAAATAAATAAATATACGTGCCATTCTTTGTAAGTCGTCGCGCCCACAAAACAAGAATGATATTTTTTCACATCTTCAAAAACCATAATCGTAGTTTTGCGGCGACGATAAAGGGATGACACCAAACGGTGTTAATAGAAATTGCTGGATCACACCTCTTCTGTGTGATGGCTGCTCCGCCCAGCGCCCCGAGATGCATCTCGCCGAATTGGTCCTTGAACAATATTTTACAGAAACTGTCCTAATTTAAAGGTCAATAGAAATAATAAACGTTTACGTTTCTTTGATACCGGCATGGAACACCAAAACTAGACACTAACCTCGATTGATTTTTATTATGCAATTAATTTAATTCCGATATTTCGGTCAGGGTTACTAGGGTAGGATAGAGTAGGAATTTAATTAAACTTGAAATCAGCTTGTGTCGGTTTGTAAAAAAATTGAGATCTGAAATAATGTCATTTAAGCTTATACCTAATACAATTTATGATTGTTTCTGTAAATACATAGATTAAATTGGCATAGTCCTATAAAATAAATTAATACTATAAACGCGAAGGTTCGGTTGTTTAAATGATTGTTACTGTTTTTCCCAAAAGTACTGAAACGATTAGGGTACTATTTTGTAGCTGGACATCCGTCTGATTAGGAGCTACAATAACAAACAGGAAATATTAGGTATGAGAACAATACAACAATTATCACGAAATAATGCAAAGAAAGTCGCTGGCAACTGCTAGTATAAAATATTTACGTGCGATCTAAACTAAAAATCGATGGCAGGAACATCTGCTATCCAAAAATAAATAAATATTCGAAACGGCATTTGGCAAATTGTAGTGATTACGCAAGGCGGTTCTACCATTTAGCATTCTATAAAATTATCAATGGAAAACACAAGGACACCGAACATTGTTCGGTGGACGATAAAGGATCACACCCTCTTTCCACTTCTATTTGTAGCTTCCCCGCCTACCGAGGTCCTAAGCAATCTTAGTAGGCAGTAAATCGATTTATTTTCGCCAAATCTCAAACGTTGATATTTTTTCAATATGTTTTATTATGCTTTATAGCTTTCACGAATTTTTCAAATACGTTACAAGTAATAAAACAACCCGGAAATCTCATTAGTTCCCTCGTGTCCTACGTAAAACTAAATTGTACGTCTTACCTACATATATAGGTACAATGTACCTACGTCCTCATGATATTGCTTAATATTTTAATTATTTCGATGGTGCAAACGTGTCTGCATGCGCTTATACTGAGGGCAATTTATAATACGGGATATGTACTTATTTTATAAGTTATCATATTTTTTTATTTGCAGTACAAATTTTGAGTCTACTTATGTATTTGTTATAAGAAACGAGTAATGAAAAGTTGTTACATTTGTTTCATAAACCTTATTCCATCAAATATTTTCGTTGCTTTTACCAAACAGCCTGAATTTGTACTCAAATCTAAGATGTTCTGTCCGCAGAACCTTAACCGTAAAAACTTATTACAATTTAGATTTTAGTGGGTAAGCATAAAAAATAAAATAACGTGCTAAAATTTTCCGCTTCCACCAAGTACCCGTAAATTAACTACGAATCACCAAATAGTTAGCTCAGATATTAAAGAGTATTAAAAGATGAAGCAGCTTCCATCAACCTTCTTAAACCCCCCTATAAATAATAATCGAGCAGTAGCTCATTGCTTCTTTGTCTTCCTCAAACTAAAAGTTAATCTCTTCCTTTAAGAAAAAGTTAAAGGAATAGAAATATTATAGGTATGTTTCGCTCTACGTGAAACAATTCTTTGTAATATAGCGTAATTTCTTATCAGATAGGTAACACTGGTAAATATTAGTCATCAAATTGCATCATGTTTTACTATTCTAAGAATGTTTGTTTGTATAATCGATTTGCTAGATTTGTCCAGGAATAAAGCTAGAATTTAAATCCCTAAGTATTCAACATTACACTATGATCGTACTCGTTTTACTACCTACAAATTTGCGCTGCGCAATTTAATATATAAAGTTTTTGTCGTGTAGGTATATTTTTGTTTTGTGGATTGTCCGAATATTTTGTGCATAAGGTGAATAATATTTTCTTTTATTTCGAAGTGATTACATTCTTACTAAATTAAATATAAAAGACAAATAGATTCTGTCACATATTATGCGTAAAGAAGCAAGATGGTAGCATTTCAGTTATATAAGTACTTGCAATTTAACAAGAACAAAAGACTGTCGCCCGAATTAACTAGACGAGGAAACGGGGAGCGTGCTCCGGTCGTAGTAAACGTTAAAGATGTACATTATTTTCACAGGTTAAGAATTTTACAAGCAAGATGTGTTAAACTGAAGCGTGTCCTAATACCTATTAAAAACAGCTAGTAGAATATAAAACATCTGTTAGTATAGCAAGTTAATGTTTTATTTTACTGCCATCACATATTCTTCTATCGTTGGCAACTGTGTATTATAAAAGGGAAGAAGACTTCCCTAATTTTACTGAGCCTTCTTAATTTTTTTTTAAATAAGAAAAGTCTTATGAAAAGTGGTTGACTTGTTTCATAAATCTTATTCTACCAATTCTTTTCGTTGCTTCTGTCAAAATAGTCTGGATTGGTATATTGAATCGTAGATGTTTTGTCGGCAGTACTTTATCCAACTTAATTTTATTTAGATTAAGGTGGGTCAGCTGTTCAATAAAGTGCCTAACTTATGTGCTTCCATCGATTGCCTGTAAATGATAAACAATAAATAGTTTGCCCAGATATTAAATAGTAACCAACCAACAACCTTCAAAAACAAATATAGTCCCCAACAAATAACATTCTGACAGTAGTCAATAGACTTTCTTATAATTTCCTAGAATAACAACATTTTTCTTGCATTTTTCCACGTTTACTACTTTGAGCGATCTCATAAAGCCTTGAAAATCCATCTCGAGTAAATTGAAATTGGAGTGAGACGGCATGCAACGAGGCTCTACCCTTTTGTTCTGACTAGAGAAGGACGGAAACAATGGGAGTGAGAGCTCAATAACGAGGCAGCCAAGGGTTGGCTGTTTCTCTTACCGGGCTTGATACTCGGGCGAGGCAATATGTGAAGATTTATGTGCCTCCTACCATGTACAATTCCTGCAGTCTCTTAAATTTTAGGTCTTAAGCCTGGGGAACAAAGTTCAAAGTTGCGTACTTGTTTTGCACTTCACAGTACAGGGAGTGCTTACGAGAAGTCTTACGACGCAACTTATTTCCATTGTTCTACTTACTTGCTAATATTATACTGTAGGAGCATATAAGTAGAATACACGCATAGTTTTGTACGTAAAAGAATCCTAAGAATTTAAGTATTTTAATTCTATACAGGATTAATTTTTGTAGTAGTATGTCGTAGTTTAGTTTTACCAGTTATGATTCAGAACGTTGTGGTCAGAGCAAATAGTATATAGCCTTCTAATCTGACGTAACTTAGATTTTTGACGACCTCAATTGGCTGCCTACATTATCTTTGAGGTCTCGGGTTCGGTTCCCGGTTTGGTGAATATGAGATATGAACTTATCTGTATCGTCTTAGGTCCAGTTGTTGTACTAATATCTTGTTTCTTGATTCTGATTTCTAACAGAAACCCTTTAGTTTAAGTAGCTTAAGCAACATAATTAGAACAATGTATGTGATGTTGTCGAATAATATATTACGTTACTTTCTTGGTCAGATCACTTGGCTTCGAAATCAAAGAGTGCGGGTTTTAATCTGGCTTGGGATAAATGATTGTGTGACAAATATTGACATGTTTACTGGAGTTGAGTTGAGTTGATTAAATTTGCGTTTGCTACCCGTTATCTTAGTAATTAAAGTAGAAGCTATAAGCTTTCTTCGGTAGTAGGTAATTGATGCGTAAGAATAATTAATTTTTGGAGACAATATCGTCCAAAGAGTCGAAGAGAGGAATCCGAGGACTCAATGGCCTTATGGTTTAAGCGCCGGTTTATGATTTTTGGTCCTGGGTTCGATTCCCGGGTCGAGCAAAATAAGATTCGGACTTTTCAAACTTAGCTCAGGGTTGTGGTCACAAACTGGATCACCTACCCGTATTTGGTTAGAGTTGTGATTGAGCCAGTACCCCTTGTTGGTTGGTTGTACCCAACTACTATCCTTTTAAAATATGGGGGCTTTTGTCCTGCAGTGAAATATTAAATAGGGAAGTTGAATCTTTATATCAACATACGACCTCCGTAGCCGAGACCGAAAAGACTTGAATAAGGTTTCGCGCCATCTCAGGTCCCGGGTTCAATTTCCGGTCGGGTCAGTGAAGAAAACTAACTTTTCTATATTGTCTCGGGTCTGAATGTTGTAGTACCGTCGTTGTGTTTGATTTCTGTAATACAAGTGCTTTAGCTACTAACCACAGAATCAGAGCTATGTATGTGATGTTGAGCTGTTGTGAACCCTCTCTCCCCTATTAGTTCAGTACATATCATATAGAATAACGTACAATATCATTTAGTATATTATACATGACAAAGTTTAAAAATGATAAAGGGTACAAAAGGGCGCGATCCAAGCTGGGGGTGCCGTAATGAGGATTGATAGCGCGAGTCTCGTAGAGGATACGAGACGAAGACTTTACTTTTCAGACCATAACTTTTTATATTTTTAATAATACCTAAACAATTTGTACATAGTTTTAGTGTATGTGCCAACTCAGCTTAAACGAATAGACCGATTTATATGAAATTTGTTAAAAATGAAGTTGAACCTGGTAGTTGCTTGTGATAACTGATATTTCACTCTACTAACGTCGACCGTTACTACAGGACAAATAATGTCATAATGGATTTGGAAGGACTAACAAATACACATCCGTACTTCTATAGTCACATAAACATCATTTCATCGGCACGTTCAAATATGACCCTATGACCCTATATAGACTATTATTTATTTTACTTTTGGATTTTATATACGAGTTTGTTATAACTTATACGATACAAATGACATAAGTAAGTCATACATTATATTATTTCGATATCTGTTTCACAAAACCTTCGAGTATTACAAATAAATATAATGTCAAGTTTATTAAACTACATATTATTTATGAGACAAGAGATTTTGTTAATTTGTGTTCGAACGATTTGTTTAGTACATAATTAAATAACTAACATATTGTGTATATTAAGATTGATTTCCATAATCCCAGCAACAGAGATTGGTTCCGCACGTAATAAAAAGCAAATAATACTTGTCGCCACTCGCACCCCGCAGCCACCGGCCCTCCCACTTAATCTCCAAGTATCGCTAACAAATTTAATATTTGCTCTCACTGACTTATCCTTATAAATCGTCGGCAATATTAAAACCGCCGGTACATTTGATTGTTGTTGTGTGGCCACCCCTGCAATTTTGACGTGTGGTGCAAGCTACGAGTATGAGCGAGAAATGAAAGCTTATTTACTAGGTTAGGGTAGGAAAATTTAAACTGCAAAAGGTGGTGCAAGTTTTGAGCGAAAATGCAAGTTTATTTTTAGGTTTGGGAAGGAATCGTTATGTTGGAAACGTATCTGTAGTTTTATTTATACATCCAATCAATACATCGACTACTAAATATAAGTCTGCACCCAAGGCAGTAATTTGCCAGGATTGCCACGCATGTTATACGTTTGCCGAATATCTAAATTAATCGGTATTGTGACATAATTTATTTATAGGTCTAGGTGTTGGTCTCTCTGGCTAGGCGTGAGAATTTAGTTTTTTTCTAACATAACTGATTAGTTTACTTGAATGTGTTCCGAATATGGTAGAATTACAAATTAGTTTAGATTAAAACAATGCATAAATCATACATTAAGCGAAAAAGAACCCATATACAAACTATTTGCATGACCCAAGGGTTGACTGGTAGAGAATGCCCCTAGCATTAAGTCCACCTGTTGTACCTATTTGTGCAATAAAGTTTTTAAATAAAATAAAATAATAAAAAGCATAGTATTTTTCACTTTGATAGCTTGTAGCTACCTCCAATGTTTATGCAAAGTTAAGTACCTACGGGTAGGTATTAATAGGTACGTAAATAAATAATGTATTTATTGCACATGATAAAACTACACAAGGACTAAGATTACAAAAGTCCTGCAATATCTAGGCTGTTTCTCCACTTTATTCGACTAAATGGGTGATGGTTGGGGATCAAATAGACATCTAGGGACATCAGAGAACAATTTCAGAATCCACTCGAGAACGGAATGTCAATGTCGGAAATCATGGTTTCCTAATTCGAATCCGTATCTGACGTTTTGTGAATGGGGGCTGGACTTTTGTCGTGCTACCTACAAAGGCTACAAAATCAATTACTTACGAACTTTAAAGAGGTGTGTTTCAAGTAACTTCAATGTAATCGCTGGATCGCTTAACAGGAAGTCTCACAAATCGCATCGATCTTGTAGCTTGCACCGCGGCCTACGAGGCTAGGAATGGACCCTCCTTGTATGCGAGTCCATGCTCGGATTTGCGCTAATCCGGCCCTGTCTATTGTCCTCCGATAGCTTGCCACTGCCGTTACTAGGCGTTAACTTCATTAATAAACTTACCTTTTGACGGGGAACATATTTAGCATTAGACGTGATTTATATTTGTAAAACATATTTGTGATACACCCGTAAATTAAAAAAACATGGTTTTTACATTTTGAAAACAATGTGAATCCCACTATGCATTAGATATTTTAAGTTAATTTTTGTATAAATGTTTGCCCACCTCATTGTCTTTTCGTATAATTTTGATATTGAGATTCGGTAAACATTTTTATTTACTTTATCTATTAAAAACGAATATTTTTCTATTTGATGTTAGAGTATTAAATATGATTGTTTACAATTATATGTACAGTCACGTTCACCTATATTTATAAAACCTAATTCTAAGGAAAATTTTGAAAACGTCTTATAACCTTAGCGTTAACTTTTTATTACACGTTGTTACTTTACCTACATAACAATAACACGGCTATTTGGTTTTTAAGCGTTTCGTTCGCGAATCATTCTAACTTAACAACTAAAATTTAAGCTAATTCGTTAAACCATCGTCATTTTATAGTAAACTAGCGACCCGCCCCGGCTTCGCACGGATCTAATGTTAATACTTAATTGACTTTTCTATTCTTTATTGCAAATAAAAACCTACCTCCTAAAATCACTCTATCTTTTAAAAAAAAACCGCATCAAAATCCGTTGCGTGGTTTTAAAGATTTAAGCGTACAAAGGGATATAGGGACAGAAAAAGCGACTTTGTTTTATACTATGTAGTGATTTAACTATGGTCGAAAGTTCGAAGCGGCCTCCATATCACCAGTCAAGGGATAACATTTACAGTGAAAGACTGTAATAGTAATTGTGTATAGAAACAACAACCAATAAGCTGAAAGCTGTGATTTCTATAAGCTTTGTATTGCAACAGTGACAGTTGTCTCATTAAAAACTCAAACAGTTAACCCTCAGCGGCGACAATGACTGTGTAATTAAGCGGCGGGCCTGGGTGACACCGCAAAGCTGGCGTGATGGATCCGTTTAATATCGCGCTCTACTTAGCCCAGGATTATCAGATTCACGAGTTTAAATTAAAATTGCGCTCGATAAAACGTGTTCATCACTCATATATCGCCTGCAATAACACAACTTGCAGCTGCTTAGACACTAGAGAGAGCTAGATTTAAAGCTGGTTTCTTTTTTTACATAAGTAGCCAAAATTAACCAATGAAATTCATGTACCTACTTGCTTAAAATGCAAAATATTTTATACTTTCATTCAACAACTTGAGACACTGCACACTAAACTAGACTGAGTATTTCCACTTATTTTACTTTAACGGAATGGAGGTCATCGTTTAGGTACATTATTCCTTCTCTGAATGTAACATGAGGGCAATCTATTACCCGTTTCGTTCCGTTAACATAAAGTTATGTTAACGGGTCAAAACACTTTAATATTTTGAGTAGTAAATACGAACTACTTCCTGCCTGACGTTTCGGCTAGGTAGCAGTAGCCTTGGGTACGAGTTGACTTCTCTTGCGCGTCTTCGTCTGTTCAGTGGTAACTCAATTTAAATGTTAAGAATGGAACGCGAACGTTTTGAATTCTATAATGAAATTCATCAAATATGTTATCAACACCAAATGAGTTTGAAATGGTTCACAATCATTCACCTTTATCTGTATTTATCTCAAATAAACAAAAGAAAGGCACAAACCGGTCATTCAAACCGTTCTCATATGAAAACATTACCAGATACCAGATACCAGAAAGCAAAACCAATACACTAACACCATTTGAAATCAGATGTCCGATCAAAGTCGGGCGCATTAAGTAAGATGTAACAGCGGGAGGGCGAGCGAGGGTTCCGGATATTGCCTAATCATTCCCGCCTTCACACCCTACTAACTGCCAGTTGTTTTAGCATTCATCGCGTTGCTCGCTACTCGCACCCCACCACGTGATACTGATGCCCTATTGTTACAAGCGCAAATGTTTCACTAAAAAGAGATTTACCGTGTTTATTGACTGTGTAATGAATGTTAATGCGATTTTACGAGGATATAAGCTTTGATATAGTAGGTATGTGAAGAAAATAATATAACACTATCATTGCCGATCTCTAGATCTTCGTCCTTGACTGGTTCACAATCTGATCCTGAATTAAGTAACAGAAATCAGTGTCAAAGGTGGACCACTGTTATTAATTAAATAAATAAGCAAGCACAAAAATGTTAGTGATGGAACCCACGACCCTTTATTCAACAGAAAGGAGTTTCAACTATTGAACTGATTGCCAACACAAGTGATACACATAAATATAATTTAGCTGAACGACTGGTGTATTTGGCCGTATTTTCTCACTCCAAACAAATGCTCAGTCGGGGCTAACACTTCTACTTAGTATTATTGCAATTGGAATTTTCTGGACATTAAAAATTTTTTTACTCCATTTAAAATCGACGAAGTCTAGTTATTTTTTATATTTCTTTTACTTGTACAGAGGCGGGTGGCGCCATCTCTTAATATTTAATGGTATGATTGGTTGGCGGTAACACAATTCTGGGTTAAGTGGCATCGCTTCAGGATGACGAATATATGTAAATGATATTTAATAAGATAATTTAATTTAAATTTATTTAATATTTTTTCTAATAAAACCGATCAAAGCCTGTAAAAAATGGTTGGAAGGCAAAATAATACGCATCATAATTTCAAAAGATATTTCGTAACAGTAAACACAAATTCCGTGTAAACAGTCTCGCCCTCATAATCTTATTTATGTAATTGGATTGTCAGGTTAATAATGCGTAAAACAATCCGAAAAATCAGAAAATCCGTGAGTTGCAGAGCGCTCCGGGCCTGACAGACCCCGAACTCCATTTACGGGTTATTAATTCTGACAAAGTGCGGGTGGAAACTGTCGAAAGGGTTACTTTGAGAACGGTCTACTAAAATATTGTGACATTTTGCACTTCCCATGAAAGCATACTTAATAGCTAACGTTCAAAAACAAAAAATATGCTCCAATTTTCCCACACAAACAGAATAAAATAAAATCAATCCTTAAGATTGTGCCAACAGCATCGACAACGAAATTAAAACGGGACTCTTTGTTATTCTAACTCTAAAAATATATATTTGTAATGATAAAACTAATTGGGCATAACCTACTTAGGTACTCTTTCGTCTACGTAGAGATCTTGATTAGTATTTATGAATTTTGTAATGACTGATCCGAAAGTCAGACACTTATGCCCGACCAACATTTGATATCGAGGCGTAAGCTAAAACCGACTGACGGCCGACTAATGACAGCTAATATGGAAAGTAAATTTGAAATTATAATTACCGACTTGTAGTCGGTTGGAGAAACACGGAATAGACGTTATTGATACATTACGAATCGTAAAATATTGGAACCGGGCATAAGTTAAATATAATAAAACTGCAACCGTGCTTACTCATATTCTAAAATTTATTGGTGAAGCAACAGCCCTTGTATGATGTTCTATTTTATTGCATACTCATTGTATGCTTTAATACGATGCTAACGTAATGTTCAGCAAATATGAGAGCATTGTGCAATAGCATCACCAACCCAATAAGATCGGAAGGAACAGCCTTCTAAATGGACCCCGACCATACATCATTCGCTCAATGAGGCTACAACAATCGAACAACAACCTATTGAGCCCGTCTCATTGTGTGACGTAATTTTATCAAAAATATCGGACACGACAATAGGACGTTCCGCCGACAAAAGTCGGAAGAGCGGATGCGATTCGCGTCGTCTCGTCGCCGACAAACGCGCGCGACTTATTTTTTACGCAACGTCCGCGACAAAGAATGGTCGTTTGTCGCAAGGGGATGTTTCCACCCACAAGTCAGCAGCACAGCTCATCGGTCATTAACTCATTACGGACAATCGGAAATGACTTCGGAACTTTTGACTTCAGTTACTTGTAGTGTGCGTCGTAAAAAGAGGTCATTGATTCTATTGAGTGCGTGCTCCGTATAAACACAGGTGTACGGGGCCTTTCATGGAGGAATGTGCAATCAACAATTCAACAATTTCATGGCTAAAGCTATGATATTTTTAAAAAAAATATTTGAAATCTTGGTTTAAGCCTGTTTTAAAAAGTAACCAAAGAAATTAGCACGTTGTCCTTTGTAACATATATAGTCGGATATTAGTCTAGGTTTAAACAAGTCTTAAATTATGTGATAAGGCGGCTAGAGTAAGATAGACTAAAGTGTCTGAATAAATGTTTTGAAATCTCGATAACTGATACGTTAGTTTTGGTACGGTTAAAAGCATACCACGGTAATGTTTGCAACATTAGGACGGTACCAAATACAAAATGTATTAGTCTGACTTGGTTTGAACTACATACTCGTATTAATATTAGGGTAGAAATTAATTAATTTGATCCAGCTAGATAAAAATGCTATAGAGAGAGTGTTTATGAAGTAGCCAGCTTAAATATTTAAATTTAAATTAAATAGTAATTCTATCTACACTAATATTATAAAGAGGAAAGATTTGTACCTATTTTTGTATGTTTGTAATGAATAGGCTCAAAAAGTACTGAGCCGATTTAAAAAAATCTTTCACCAATAGAATGCTACATTCTTCCAATTTGAAATTAGGGATCCTTGGTAAAATTTGAACAATGTTACCGAAGGTGTAGAAAAATGAGTCTTAAAATGTCTTTCGACGAATGCGCGGAAAAATCCTCTAAGGCGAAACGAAGTTTGCCGGGACCGCTATTTTAAATAAATAGAAAACCTAAATGTCAAGACGTAGTATTCACTGTTGCATATAAAATAGTAATAGTAAAACAATATTGTAAGCGTTTAGTTCGACCAATTTACGAAGCGAACCCTTTTAAAGTGCCGTACTACCCATAAAACTGGAACAATTTATAGCGAGCCAACCAATTAATCCTGCGTGGATCATTAAGGAAGTGTGGCGAAGTTGACACAATCGTCCGCGCCATTATGGGACTTTTACTGTTATCGTGTATCGTAACATCGCCCATACCGAACCGTGTAATTAGCTCACAATGTGAAACTGCCTTAGTACCATAGTCATAAAACATTTGAGCCACGTACGTTTCTGTTGATATTATTCGCTCCATTACTTAGTTTTTACGGTGTTCAAAATGTATTTTTCGTATCCGCGCTGCAATGAAATGCACTATTACAATTGGGCCGTTGGGCAGCGGTACATATATCCTTAAATGCATGGTATACACGCAGACAAAAGGTTGACTTTGTTGCAGCAATTTAAATGGTGTGTTAGGATGTCCTCGTGAATGAATTGATTTTTCTGAGTCGGAAACAGGGTTAGTTCCATTCGACTAATTTACTCGTAGTTAAAATTTCTATGGATAATTGTTACCTAATCTTTCACGCAAAAAATATAAATTGGATATCGGTTAAATTTGATAGGCAGACTAGTTAGTTACTTGAATAACATGATACTTTTTATACCGAAATAATTTGGAAGAATAATTTATGATGGTACCTTTAAGTATTTAGGTATTGAATATGTGTTTTTAATCTTGGCTATTGGTATACATATACAAGTCATATCAGTAAGTGCCTCCTACATTAATCAAAGTCTTTTATCTCATTGTATCAGTAGTAGCAGTAAATTAATAACTAGTACTTAGATAAGTTTTATCTGTTCTTGCGATTGCTGTCTTCAATAATGATTGGATAATTATGTATTGAAATGTGTAGATATAGGCAAAGATATTGATTTTCATAAGCCCCAAGTGTGAGAAAATAATAAACACAAGTTTGATATACATTTATCAGCAGTAACTTTAAATGATAATGAGTAGTTTGTTATAAATTAATTATTATTGTGTGTTTATAGAATTATGACATTTCAAATGTTTTTGTTAATATTGGTAAAATAACTGAGTGATATGAAGGACTGTGTATAAGGACTTCGCGATATCTGTGCTCTTTGACATCTATTATCTCTTTAAGTATTTCGTTGGTCACATCATTAAAAATTATAATAATTCCTTCAACGTAATGTATAGGTACAGTGGATATTTTGTTTGATCGATAGAAAAATACGTGTATTTTACAAGCTTTTATTTAGTTTTTATCTTAAATCATACCAATCCCAATCGATATTAATGTTTCAGAATGTTATTTTCAATAAGTCGGACCAACTTTAATGAAACAAATCCTATTAAATTGTTGAAATTAGGACTACCAAAACGAAATATGTCGGATCCGCTGACGAATAGCACTTTTAATTGTTACCAACTCACTCCAATTGCTAAAAAGGGTTTCCAAAAAAGAAAATGTTCTAAACGCAAATCAAAAACCTCGTTTTAATACACAATTTTTGATTTATTTTTCAAAGCGAAAACTTTAATTTCTATATTTTTATTTTAGTAGACCCAGATTGAATAGAGTGGGAAAATATGGTATATGGCAAAACACAACTAAAGTCAGCCAGACTTAAATAAACAATATAATTTTCAAGTTAATTACTTTCATTCGTATACTATCACAATTGCAGTCGACATTCCAATGTTATTCTTTTCTTTAACTCAAGAAGAATAGGTCCAGTCTTGCACAACGCTTTGTCGGCGACTCTCGACATGGTCTCCGCCCATGGCAGATCGATTCAATGGAGGTTTGTTCAATGCAGAGGAAGGAAGTAAATCATCGTTATTCGATTAATATTAGTCGTATCCACAAAGCAAGCAGCTACTGTTGCGTTGGGATGTAATGTGTGAGTGGGTGAGGTAATGGACCGTGAGAAGTCAGTTTTGTAGGAAATATTATAAATTGACCTAACCATACTTAGGTACCTTGTTGATTGAGAATGTACCCGATTTATATTCAGGTCATACTTTTTTTAGACGTCTCAGGTAGTTGATATTTAGAATTAGAACTCCTACCTCTAATTCAATATTACTTTAAATTGTAATTTAACATTAGTAGATAAGAGAGTTCTATACAGGTAGTCATACTTTCGAATAATATTTATAGGGTTTTATTTAATTGAGCATCAAAAAAATACTAACTAAAAAATTTAAGTTTGGCCATAAATTTAATAGGTGAGCTATTTGGACTTGGGCGAAACAGAAAAATTTAATCTCCCCTTGCGGTTCGGGAATCGAACCCACGACCTTCACGTATCGCGCGTGCTGCTCTTCCAACTGAGCTAACCGCAAGCTACCGTAGGCAATGAAATGTTTCTGCTGTATCAACCGGTAGCCTCCGGTAAGTGCCCTCTGCCGAATTTATTTAGAACTACATACTTATCGGCCCGTGGTATATTCGTTGCAGAAATGTTTGAAAACCACGGAATCGAAATCACCTTGGCATCTTAGTCGATTTTATTATTTCGCTAGTATGGCGTAAAGTACTACAAAAATAATAAAATCGATTATATGTACATACCGGCTAAGTTAAAAAGGGCTTTGTTTTGGTCTAATATGAAGTGACAAAGGTGATTCTAGATGAGCCGGGGAACCTACCTAAGTGCTTGTTGTCGAATTTCGATATCGTTTTAACAAGTTTAAAATCAATGATATTGTCTTTTCATGATGATGTGGTTTTGCAAGAGAAATGTGAACCGCATTTATTTGAAACTTGTCGAAACGCTATCGAAGTTTGATAACTTTTACTTGGCTAAACCCCCAGGGCTCTTAGTCTTTGCAGGTTTTGCAGGTACATACCATTTGATTATGAATATACGAAGTATATAAATTAGTGACGTCGTAAATTCGTTTAAACCATAAACGAAATGATACAAGTACCTATTACTTAAAATCATTTCTATTTTATGCCATGTATTAGTATTTTTGTATTTTAAACATTATCTGAACTGTTTGTAAAATCCAGGAGCCATGCTAACAAAAATGAAATATGCTGTGTCTGATCACAAATACCAATTTTTAATTCTCATAATCGTCACCAACTACTTCGAATAAAGTGTTTTCAAAAAATAAAGTATAACTTATGCCAATTAAAAAAACACTCAATTTATCTTCGTAAACGAAACCTTTCGTTAATAGTTTCGTTTTTGGTAGTAGGCCTACAGGCATTGGTTGAATTATTTAATACTTTAAAACGCAAGGCAAAACATTAGGCTAGAAATTTAATATGCACCAATTATTAAAACCCGATAAAAACATTTCAACAGTTCGTTTTTCATGCCAGGAAATTTAAATGAACTGAATTAAGCAGTTCTTATAGAACGAGTAATTTATCAGCTGCATATCTTAACATCTATTTGTTTAAATTACCGTAGACGTGTTCGTGTCTTATTGAGCTATTCAGGTACATATTACAAGGTGTTCTAAGTGTATTTTTCTTTAAAAGGTCTGGTTTATTTATAAGGAATATTGTTTTGTACCACAAAACAGTCGATTAGTAGTTAATTGTTTGTAAGTAACGGGGTAACTGCGCGCCGTCAAGACGGCTTAAGCGCGCTCACCTTACTTGAAGACACGGGAACTAACAGACCTTTGAATTACTCATTTTGTCTTGCTTCCATTAATGCTGTTTTAAAATTTCTTTTTTTTATAACAGTATCTTCATACTTTTCTAACTCCCCTGCCTAGATAGTACTTGTCGCTAGGACCTCATTACCACTTAACATCAGGTGGGACGAGGTCAATCTTGAAGTACAATATAAAAAAACAAAAAAAAGATCCAATCTTTGTCCGGCTCTAGTGTGGTTAGCCATAAATGATGATATGTTTGTATTATGAATGAGATAGTTTTCAAATATGGATCCAATTCCAACGTTTTGTAAATAGTCGCAGCTATCGAAACTAGTTAGCGTTTCGACAAGTTAACAATCCCGTCATGGGCGTACGCAGGGTGGGGCAGGGGGGGGCAGCTGCCCCCCCCTGGATAATGTTGACGTCCCTACTAATTATGTATCTTATCTAGTACTTTTATTGTATATAAATATTAATAAACGCATTTTTCGCCATTTCTTTGCGATACAATAAATTACACGCGGCGCGTTCGTTAGAGGGACCCCACACTAGCGTCTTTCGAGCGTCAGCGTCTTGCCGGCGACCTCCCGACAATAGCGTTGGTTGGGCGTTGCGTCGACGCGGCGCCCGCTCAGCGTCGGCGCGGCGTTTGAGCGGCGCTTGCGCTGGGCGTCCTCTGCACATCGCGTTCGAGCGTCGCGCCGCGCTGACGTCATGTACAGTTGTTTCGAAAATGGAAATGTAAGATTTGAATAACGCACAATATAATGTTTTATATTGCAGTGATAAAGTAATGCTTTCAACTTGTAAAGGAAAAAATATATTTTACCTATTTGACACATGGCCCGAATAGGCAACTTTAGCATTTATTTTCTCGAAAACTAAAAGTACTTAATTGAAAATGGGTTTCTTCGGCAATATGAGTTAGTATTTTAAGCTACATCCATATTTGCTATCAGCTAAAAAGTCTTCTACCTACTGATTCTAAAACACGGGCGGGCCGAAACAATTGAGTTGATCATTGTACTGTTGTCAAAATAAACGCTGCGGCAGGCGTCGGGCCGGCGCGGCGCCTGTGGAGCGCAGTCCTGGCGTTCGTCATTTCGACCGCGCCGCTGCGCAAGCGTTGCGTCGGCGCCGCGTCGACGTTGCGTCGACGTCGCGTCGGCGTTGCGTCGACGTAGCGTCGGCGTTGCGTGGGCGTCGACGCTCAAAGAACGCTAGTGTGGGGCTACGCTTAGATACCTACCTACGACAGCTCGCTTGCAGCGGCGCCGCGGCGAGGCCCGCCCGCGCCTGCACGACACGAATATTACCGAACCTAACCGAGCGACATCGAGTGCCGCGAAATCGGGAGAGAGTAGGTACGAGCTAGTGCTGCCGGATAATCGATTATCGATTAATCGATTATCCCCCCTCAAATAATCTAATAATCGATATGACAATCGATAGTATCGATACTATCGATATAATCTAATATATCGATACCTATTTTTATTCGTAGTCAAATACAATATAATCGATATAATCGATTATATCGATATCAAGTTGAAAGCGATACTATCGATATAATCGATTATATCGATATAATCGATTAATTTGCAATTATTTTTAGATTTAATCGTCATTCATATAATGTCTTCTTAGACATAACACATTCAAAATGAAACCGTGAAAACGTTATTTATACCCTACTTTTTATTCATAAAACGTGATAGCTAAGTTTCTTGGTACCTACCTGAACTGTACCATCATGGCGATACTATCTAAAAATAATTGCAAATTAATCGATTATATCGATATAATCAATTATATTATATAATCAATTATCGATATAATCAATTATATCGATAGTATCGCTTTCAACTTGATATTGATATTCTGAAAGCGGGCGGAACACCAGTACTGAAAGTCCTTCAGAAGAAAGGTGACAAAACCTTACTGAAGAACTACAGGCCCATAACACTGCTGAGCCACGTCTACAAGTTGTTCTCGAGAGTCATCACGAATCGTCTCGAACGCAGGCTTGATGACTTCCAGCCTACCGAACAAGCCGGTTTCCGAAAAGGCTATAGTACCATAGACCACATACACACGCTGCGACAGATTGTACAGAACACTGAGGAGTATAATCGGCCATGCTTAGCGTTTGTGGACTATGAGAAAGCCTTTGATTCCGTCGAAACATGGGCGGTTCTTAGATCTCTTCAGCGATGCCGTATAGACTATCGGTACGTCGAGGTGCTGAAATGTCTGTACAATAACGCCACCATGTCAGTTCGAGTACAGGAGCATTGCACGAAGGAAATTCCCTTAAAAAGAGGGGTAAGACAGGGAGATGTCATATCCCCGAAACTGTTTACCGCTGCTATGGAAGATTCCTTCAAGCTCCTGGAATGGCAAGGACTTGGCATCAACATCAACGGCGAGTACATCACTCACCTTCGATTTGCCGACGATATAGTGGTCATAGCAGAATCGTTGGAAGATCTAGAACAAATGCTCGGTAGCCTCAATAAAGTGTCTCAACAAGTGGGTCTTAAAATGAACATGGACAAAACAAAGGTCATGTGTAATGTCCATATTGCACCCACCGCACCGACTGTTGGGAACTTTACTCTTGAAATTGTAGACGAATATATTTACCTAGGACAGGCAGTTCGTTTAGGTAAGTCCAATTTTGAGAGAGAGGTCAGTAGACGGATCCAACTCGGCTGGGCAGCGTTCGGTAAACTACGAAATGTCTTCTCGTCCAACATCCCTCAGTGCCTTAAAACAAAGGTGTACAAACAGTGTGTGTTACCAGTGATGACTTACGGCTCTGAGACGTGGTGCTTCACAAAATAACTTTTAAGAAGGCTATGGAGAGGTCTATGCTTGGCATTTCTCTACGTAACCGAATCAGGAATGAGGAAATCCGTAGACGAACTAAAGTTGCTGACATAGGCCGTAGGATTAGTAAGCTGAAGTGGCAATGGGCTGGCCACATAGCACGAAGATCGGACGGTCGATGAGGCAAAAAGGTTCTTGAGTGGAGACCACGTACCACCAAGCGCAGTGTGGGACGGCCACCTACCAGATGGACCGACGACCTAGTAAAAATAGCTGGGTCTCGTTGGATGCAGGTGGCAATGGACCGGTCGCGCTGGAAATCGGTTGGAGAGGCCTATGTTCAGCAGTGGACAGTAACAGGCTGAAATGATGATGATGATGATAGCTTATAAAAAATCTGATTAGCCCCCCCCTGGCCCAGAACCTGGGTACGCCCATGAATCCCGTATATTTTAAAACCAGCTACTACTTATTGTCTAGATCCCTTGAAATGAATGATGAAACCAGTCCAGTGTTTTTTTCTTCTTCGATAAATATATTTTTTACCAAAATTACGTAATAGATTTTTTTTGTATATCGCGACTTGCTTGAAATCTCTTTCCACATTCAGTAAATATCCATTGGTAGTCTACAGAATTATAATACTTTGTACATCCCATGAATTGAATAAGGAGTTTAAGGGAATTTCAAACATCAACGGTAGAAAATTATTTGAAGTCCGCTGATCTGTTGTATAATTAATAGAAAACTGATAGTTATTACGGCTATCACGGCTGGCGAATTCTTTTCTTACAAAGAAATTAAAAGAATTGTGGTTTTGCAAAAAAAATCAAAGTCAAAAACTTCCGAAACGGCATCATAAAAATTTTCTTCCGCGTCATCCCATTGTGTAGGCCGCCATCAAAATACATAAACCGCAGGACGCAGCTGGCGCCCGCCTCTTCGCATCTGCACATGTTTAGAGAACTACTTAAATAACGTTTTGAAGATCACATAATATAAATTAAACAATCATATTGACAAAGTAGGTGCGTCGCGAATGGTGTCAAAGGGAAGCCATTGTGCTTGCTGGGGTCGCGGCCAGGTGCTTGGAGTCAGTCCTCGATGACAAATTATCATTGTGTTGTATGTGTTCTTTTAGAGGGCCGGATTTGACTACAATGGCCGATAAAAAAGATAGCACTTTTTAGAGGGTATGTTTTTTTAAATGTTGGTATTCAAGGTTTTCTATCTATTTTCATGAGGCTAAAGAACGAATTTCAACTAACGGATTTTATAAATACAAATTTGATCCCTGTGTACCTTTTCGTCTAAAATCTAGCGCATGTAACTCAGAGATAAGGCTAAATTTCAATGATTTAACAATGAAATTTAATTAGTAAGTTGCACCACACATAGGAGATTAATCCGAAATTCACAAACATTACCATTTCATAATATGCGTAAGATAGAAATCCTTGGGTCAAGTCACCAAAATCATTAAGAATTCTTAAGCAAGCACTACTTTATTTATGTCTTGAGATATAATTACAAAGCGCCCTACGGCTATTCTTCACCAGATCGTATGTCTACTTCTTTTAATTTCTTTGTTAGGCGATGAGAAGATTGGTGAGGTTTTTAGTTAAGTTAGTCCTCGGTCCTAAGCAGCGGGGGAGTCCCATACACGTCGCTGTCATCCCAACGGCAGCGGTACTTACGGTACGAAAAGTATTTTTACAACCTCAAAAGAAAAAACGTTTTTTTTTCTCGTTAATGAAATCAGACCACAGCCATTTTTCGAAACAGCAACCCTGCGTCGACAGTGGCGCCACATTCGCGGTCGGCGAATCGACTTCCTGTGCACCGTTTCCCGCCAAAATGGATCGCTTCCGGCAAGTATTTGTCATCTCCAATTCATAATACACAATGGAGCGGCTTTGTCCAACAATTATTTGGGATTTTATTGCTTGTGTTGCCATTGTTTTTGCTGCCATCACTACAAAATCATCGGAATACATGGGTAATTTAAATGTTAATCATATTCATATTGGCTTTTATCTGAATGCCATATATTCACACTAAGTAAACTTTAATGCGAATATTGTTAGTGACATTTATCTTCTGACCTCCCCGTGCTTTGGATAGCACTTTCACTAATCTGATACCTCGATAATGAGCTTGGTTGGACATTTCATGGTTTGAGATCATCTGACAATAAGGTTTCTCCTTGTCTAAAACACAATTCTTTTCTTTATCACAGTGGACCTGCAAAACTGAGTACGGCCCGTTAGTTTCTTCTCATAATTTAGTGAGACCCGTCATTACTACGGGAACGTTCATGGTTAAATTTATTTGTTTACTTTGTTGATCATGCATGATATTGTATCGCAACAATTTGGTTAAATTAACTAGCATAATGGACGCCACCTACGAATTTTAACTATTGAATTTAGTTTTTGTCCTTCAATGTTTCGCAATAAAATAGTTTATAAGAGAAGAAAAAAGGATACGTCCCAAAATTTGCTCGTGATTATATCAGATCACAGAAATCCGTTGTGTTAAGTTAAAAGAAGATGTCATTAAGCTTGTCACTGAATTTCCCAATATTAGTCAAGTGCCAGTCAACTCCACAGTTTCCCTTGTCCAAATTGATATTTCAGTTGTGTAATCCGTTGGTTGCAGCAAACACGTCGTTACTGGCGTCTCCGCTCGCAATTAATTTGCCGCGAGGGCCGCACCCTTGCCGCGGTTGGCTCTCAGGTCCCAAGTAATGAGCCGTGATATTTGTATCACTGCTGCTAACAAACAATATGGAAACGAACAATAAATAATTAATCGAGAAAAGTTTTTGGTGGAAGTCAAGGAATGGCATGTTTTTGATGAGAAAAAATAGAGACTTAAATATTAAAAGGATTTATAAAAACTGAGCTAAAATTGGTTGTAATAAAGCCAAAGGATATAATATTATATTAAGGGGATGATGATAAATATTTGTTTGTAATCAGGGTTTCAATTTCAAAAGTACTTAAAGATCTTTAATTGTAAGATTTATTTTTACTTTCTAGTGAAACATTATTTGTGTTAGTGTATCATCTAAATTATATTTGCCATTTAAGATTCGATCTACCGGCACGTGCCGTGGAAACAAAAACAGTTAATCAGTAGGCAGTAAGTACGTTTTACTGTACGTAGATATATATCTTTGAAACCTCGGTGCACTTAGTGGGGGCGAGGTGTCACGCGTAATTGTGAGAACTGATCGCGTAATTAGCGGCAGAGGGCGCGGGAGAGCGCACGGGCTGCCGTCCCCTGGGAACTTTTAATTACTTGTGTTTTACCGCGCCTTTTCGCTATCGAATTACTTTGAGTTGACTTTGTTGTGATAACAACTATTTGTAATACTTGTTGAAGGCTGACAGCAATTAATTGATTGGATTTTTCTGTATTATTTTCATTGTGATAGCTTTCAAACTTTATTCCGTTACGTCAGTCAATTAAATTTTCCTTTATTCAACTAGGTTACACAAAACACATATGAATCAATGAATTTAATGCCAAATGACTGCTCTACCAGGTAGGAACCTATATCTATGAGAAGATTTCCAGTAAGAGACTCAGTCAAAGGTCAAAAATTTTTTTTATGGTATTTAACATTATAAAAGTAGAAAACTGAAGTGTCAATCCACATTTTATTTGTAATTTTACCCAGCGACGAGTTAATTTTCGTCTTGGCTGTTGTAAATATTGTTTTTTAATTATGATATTACAGTGTAACTGAAAACAAACCTTTATATTTTTTTTTAGTACGGTAAATTTATTCCAAATTAGTTAATTTTAAAAAATGTAATACGTACAGATAAGCGGTGGATGTGTTTATGGTGTACTTAATTTTTTTGTCAAAACACATTTTTAATTAAAAAAAAAAGAAACTTGTATCCACATATGTGTCAATTTTGTTAGCTACATAACACACCAGTCGGTGGTGTCCTTAGTCATCGTCATTAGAAGCCATTAACTTTGAGCGCCACTGGCTCCGAGCACCTCAAGGATGACCTGTGAAAGCCATAATGCACGTGTACAATGCAAAGCATCAATTTATTTCAATTTACACTTTAGTATTGTCTCAGCAAGCAAGGGCGCTCCGTACTTCCGGCGGGAAGCGTCCGCCACGCTCCCGACGCGTGCCGGCGCGCCATCTTTGAATTACTCCCTACAACATTATTGCTGCAGAAAAAAACACAACACAACGCACCTCCACCAACTTTCAACCCTATTCATCCCACACACATGATCAATTTTCCAATGCACTCTAGCTACGTAAATGCGATTTTCCAGTCTTGCGTTGCGATGTGATTGTTTTATCTGTTGCGCTAATGTTTTTAATAATTATCTGGAACATGGTTCGTGTGTTGAAGGTATTAGCGGACGACGCTCGATTGTAGAATGACTGTAATTTAATGTAAAAGTCACGTCATCGGCTGCGAATGAACAAACTTGTCGTGTAGGTAAACATTAGGCGTGTTTTGGGGTTAGATGATGGCTACCGGTGAGGTGTTTTAGAACTGTTTTGGGTTGTCGGTAAATAAACCTTTTTACTCTCTTTTTGATATTGACTCACTTGGTTTTTGCTTTAGTAAAGATATACTTGGACACTTACCGAAGGCTAACGGATTGATACAGCAGAAAAATTTCATCGCCTACGTTAACTTGCGGTTAGCTCAGTTAGAAGAGCAGCACGCGCGATACGTGAAGGTCGTGGGTTCGATTCCCGCACCGCAAGGGGAGATAAAAAAAATCTGTTTCTAATACTAGACTAGACAATGAACCAGCTGGTTAGCGTTTAATGTGGGACAGTTTTCTCCTCCTTTCCAAGTGTTGCAAGTAACATTGCATATCCTTTCTCCAGTTATCTAGTGGTATATTTATCGAGAAATGGTCACAACTCCAGAATACGCATAATCACAGCGGTTTTAGATTTTCAAGAAAATATATTTTTATACTGACACGTTTGATTTTTGAATTGTCATTGAAGACAAATTCGAAACTCAGTAGTTAGTAACTGTAGCGGACAGATTTAGTTAGTGAAAAAGCCACTATAGGGATAAAAATATAAATATATAACTACAAAATAAAAAATGCTGTTTGCGGTTCGCAAAAACAATTGCTACGACCTACGATTGCGCTACGACGTGCGGCCGCCACTACGACAGCCAAGGTTTCTCGTAGGCGGATGAAACAGTTTGGTCCTACGAGGCTACGACCACAATTGATAGCTGCACTAAAATAATGTGTTTCCTTTGTTTTCGTGTTTTCTTGGTCAGACTAATCGTAAAACGGAATCTGTTTTAACGACAGGTGTGAATATGTCAACACTGAACTTAATTTCACTAATGTTTTTCGGTCGGGATAAATTGTGAACTTTCTTTGATTAATTTTGTTGTTTTAACAACTGCCTCTGTGTACTCGTTTAGTTGTTTATCATTAAAAAAAAACTGGTTTTCAAAGAAAGTAAGATTTCAAGATGTTGAAACTATCCCACATAAATTAAATATTTATTTTGGTGGCAAAACAACGACTTCATTGCTTGACAGAACACACTACCCAAACTATTACATAATATGAATTGCTCTAGGTACACAAAATTGTACCATTTCAGTTAAATTGTTTTCTTTTTCTTATTATTTTTCGGCTAGACAAACATCTCCATCGGTGGGATTGTTTTGTTATTTAGTTAGGCATTATTTTGGTTTATGTGTAAATCGTCATTTAATGTTAATTTTAAGTTATATACATCTAACTACATCACTAGAAAAAATACATTAAAAAACTTAAAACAATAAACAGTTATTTTCTAATCGTGTTATATGTTGTGATATTTCACCATAAAAGTTGTATCTTTGACCTTTAAGATAGCTAGATGTAATTGTCACTGAGTTTGAACAGCTTGAAATGATTTCACTTAATCAATTGAAACAATCCAGTGAGGCACATGCGAATCGCAAACATATTTGACCTTACGGGAAGCAATTACAGGGGCCATTACCGCTCGCACCGCGACAAACAATACGTGGGAACCCTAGCTCCGGAGTAGGGAACCCATTTGCGTGAACATTACAGGATAAATACGGGAAATGGACGGTATTATTATTTACATATTGTTGAAGTAGAGATTGAATTTAGTCGAGCATCAGGTTCTATTTAGTCGAACATCAAAAAATACCAACCTAATCTGGTTGGCCACAAATCAAATAAGTGATCCACTTGGGCTTGGGAAACTTGTGGCTCAGTTCGTATTTCTGTCGCCCAAATTAATAAAAAGGTGCCTGTGAAATTATTTCTCATTCACATATAAAAAAAATATCATAATTACCGAAATTTCTACAGTCTGTTATTTTATAAAGAACTCTTTACAGCTTCTATGTTTTGAAGAATAATTAAGATTATTTTTTATTATTTAATAGTATTATAAACAGTACTGTCGTCTCATGTATGTAAAATATATCCAATATCCACGCTGCGGAGACTCGTCTGTCCGAGTAATCGTACAACAACTTATATATGCAACATTACTCTGATTATGCAGCCATTATATGCTAAAAACTCAGATTAAAATGAAGCCGTTAACTTTCAACGTGATACAGAGAAGCAAACACGATAGCAAATGTTCGAAAAATCAACTAAACACTTTGCACAACACGGGAATCGATCTTAGGAACTCGAGATCATAGAGCAGTATAAAAACCACTAGCCCATCGAGATTAAACATAAAACTCTATAGAAAATTCATTCATATGGTCCTAGTAATATCCTAAACCCAGAAGTATCTATGGTCGCCCTACAAGTGCCGGTAACGCGTAGGTCCCGGTAAACATTTGCGATGCCGCGCCCCGTGTGTACCGATTGCTCTATTACACTAACTGCTGCGTTTGTCTGTTTGTTTGTTAATCGCAAGAAACGCAGATGACTTACAATGTGACACCGAGCATTTACGGTACAC
Organism: Glyphodes pyloalis; assembly: GCA_037074685.1. Classification (NCBI taxonomy): domain Eukaryota; kingdom Metazoa; phylum Arthropoda; class Insecta; order Lepidoptera; family Crambidae; genus Glyphodes; species Glyphodes pyloalis. The sequence continues at coordinate 14,631,470 of JAYKKO010000013.1, forward strand.
AAATATGCTAGCAAAAAACCAAAAAAAATAATCAAAACCTTTCTTTATTCTAGGGACGAGTATTAATTGTAATTTAAATATATTGGTTTTGGAAAAATAAGAGTGCAAGCCAGTATTTGTGGTGAATGATGGGTAACCTGAACAAATTTTAAAATATGTAGAAAATATTTTTGGAAAAATACTTTTCCGAAATAATTGAAGGCTTTGCCTCTTTTTGACTGTTTACGTGACAGTTTAAACAATTATCGCAAACGGCACAGTCTCTGGGACGCGTACGCAAGGAGTGCCAGGGAGGTACATGACACATTAAGTTTTGTCGTTATATTTTTATTGTATTATATTTTCTTTGTGTAAAATTTACTAACCCATTTCTTTTTCTAAATGTTGTGTTTTTTACTAATCTTAGGATCTTTGTAGTCTGAAATAATAGAAATTTGAATTTGAAATTATTTTCTAGGAACCTATGTAGGCAGCACGTCAAGGTAAACTTGCAGTTTTATATTAGTTCTTATGCGCACTACATAAGGGCGGTACAAAGTCTAAAGTGTGTGGTCTGACATTATTTTAATGGTAACTTGTAGTGTATGAAACTTATTGACATTTTAAACTGTTTAAAAGTATTTGTCTGCTCCAATATATCTGACGGCGACTGTACATATTTATGTAGGTATTTACTTATTACTAAATTCCAATAAGATTATTTACAATCGTTTTTAGTAAGAAGCTTTTGGCATCATAAAGAATTTCAAGTACCTTCATCTGTCTGATACATCACCCAATTATTTTAGTGTCAAGGACTGGCCTTTGAGTTTAATTTAGAACTTACGATTTATAAGTTCTCAAAATATTTATGTAAGACATTTTTATGTCAACGCTGTCTCCTCCAGTTTTAGGGTATGAAAAATTAAAGCGATCCAAATAAATAATACCTACTCATGTAAAGGACGTCAAACAAATTGATAAAATTATGTGAGAATAGTTCTGTCTAAATGTTTACTCTCCAGAGGTGATATTGGCAATGACATGTTTTTATAGGTTACATAAGAATTTGAATGTTTTGATAAATGCTATCCTTATTTTTTAGGCCATAAGTTTGTATACTTTCTCATTTTATTTCATTAATCCATTTATTTGAAGAGTCAGCACTATGACAAGAAAGTACTGTAATTTGTGGAATTCATTGAAAGAGGTTTTGCTAAGATTGTAAACCAATGGGTTTGCAAACCATTTTTTTACAGTCCAGTTTTCAACATATTAGAATCAATATTCTAAACACTGGACAGGATCACTCTAATTTCTCTAGCGTTTCAAAGAAATGAGAAATTTATCAGTGTCTTTAATCCGAATATCAATAATAGCCTACTTACTTGGTTTATATTCACTCTGATTAGTGGGACTGGCATACCTCTTGCCCTAACTTAGCGTAGATGCCTTGTCTATGCTTTCAATTGATACTCGTAGTGATCAGCGAGTCAACTAGCACGCTGCTTTTTTGTATCCCTATTGTATAAAAGTGTTGCATAGAATCTGTTTCTAAAGAAATTTTAAGTCCAGACTCATTACGTAGATATTTGCGTACCCTGCGTCCGATAAGAACCGGCCAAGCACATCTAACTGAAGTGCACATTAAAGAGAATTACGCCGAGAAAGTTTTGTGTAACAATATGTAATGCCACCATTTGTATGCGCAACGGTCGCCGGAAGCGCGCCCCGCACCCGCGCAGCTCGCCCATTGTGGCGCCATCTACAACTGTCCGATCCACTGACGTGTTTCCGGCTTCTCTTCAAAAATTCTCGAGCTGTCAGCTAGTAGGGGAAGATTTGGAGTTTCCTTGAGGGTCGGTTTATTCATACAATTCGTGTGGAGATTTATTCGCTTCCCGAAAACAAGTTGACTCTCTGGAAATAGTTTATTGACGCAGCTCTTCTCAACTTTTGACTTTAAAAATAATATGGTAGGAAAATAAACTTCAAAGTCAATAATGTCGTATTATATTAATGCGTAATGTTGTACTTATTTTTTTCTTTTGCGTATTTTTTAATTTCTTGATTAAAACTAACAGACATGCAAGTTAATCAATTTGTGTGTATGCATTTTACTTAACATATATAATGTTCAGAACAATCTGTTTGAGTCTCTACATTCAAAACAAAGCGGTCAAACATATCTGGAAATTTTGGCTTTTGCAACCTTTTCCTTTATTTAGTATGATCAGAAGAAACTTTGTTCCTATATTTGTTGAACATTGTATTTGCTCTTGTTTCATTAATATCCGAGTCTGTATACGCGAGATTTTTGAGTATTATATCGGTTCGGTACAACCAAATATTTTTATGACCCTATTTTTTATTATTTTTATGTTTAGTTTAATTTGTAGCTCTAAAATAATTCCTTGTAACATTGTTTTTATTCAAATCGTTTTTTGTGTGCTAAATAAATACTTTCACTTTCACTTTCACTTTATTACTGATATATCGTCTTTCTACCAAATTACATACAAATACATTCAGTCGGTTTACGTGAAACAACATCATTCTTGCAGTCGTCAGTATTAAATTAAGAAGTTATTTCCAATTTGCTTTGATTTCCTTTACATTTAGTTTAAGAGATCACGTAACAGACAAACTAAAATGATTGCATCAGCCAACGTCTACATTTTAAACTGCAGCTGACGGAAAATTGGCACTTTTTCGCCGATGTAATATAAACAAACGTTGTAGGTCATCATTAAATCAACATTGACAGACGTCAACTAGAGTATTAATAAGATAAAATGCACCGGTCGATTTGTTTGATTTACGCGTCGCAGGCGCAGCGCGATCGGGTATATTTGCGGAGCCACTCGAGCGGGCCAGGGTCGCTGCTGAGTACTGTGACCTAATTTATGACTGTTTTATCGTATCTTCGGAAAAATAAAGGATGGAAGAAAGAAAATACACTAAAGATACAGTCCAGCACATAAAGTAGTTCTTAGAAAATTGGGATCGGTTCTGTGTTTAATTCTTTTCAGGTGGCTGGGCGATTAATCGGCACTTATAATAAACACCCCGTTTTAATTACCTAAGTAAAATTTGGAATTAAGAACAGTTAAAAAAGTCTTAAAAGCCTTAACTAAAGCTATTTTATAAAGAGACTACTATTTCTTTTAAGAGTGTAAACATGAAATATGGATAGTTACGATGCCATCGCTCATTATTTATTATTTATTATTATTAAATTAACAACACTTCTTAAATTAAAATCATAGGCCTCGCAAACCACTTTTAAGCGGTTGTCTGCGAGTGCGAAACTAAACAGAACAAAAACAAAACAGAACATTATTTAAGAATTATTAACTAACATGTTATAGCTTCATTATTGGACATTTTCTTAATTCATTTACCTACATTTTAATGTAATGTTAATATTTAGCATACAATGTTTATTGCTTATCTATCGTTTCGTTATAATAACCTTCAATTAACCACTTGATGTTTTACGTTAGAAAATTAGTCATTTGTGCACACATGCAACATGAGTTATTTATTATAACTCATTGATGAAGAGAGAGAGAGAGTAACCATTAACAGCACGTTTTTGCCCTAAACTGATTTTTTGTACTCATTATCGTTTAATTTTGTTATTTTTTTATATTTAAATAATCTACTAGTGCAGATAAAATGCTGATAGATTAAAACTACAGGTGATGAGAAAAATACTTTATTACACTTCTTGCATTGACTGTACACAAATGTTCAACAACGTCAGTTCAGTAATGAATATCATTCCCATGAATCACTGCGATGCGTAATGAAATGAATCGACACGGCTTAATTTACTTTTTGGCGGTGCTACTAAGGGCCAATTAGTTATGGCCCTGGCTGTGATAAGTCTTATTGGCGACTTCAGTGTTTACATTTCAAAGCGTACCAGATGGTAATGATAAGTAATTCAGTCTTGATTAAATAGTAAGAAGATCAGACAGGATAGAATACCTACAGTACGACATGTGCGTCGAAGGCACATGTACCTGGTTTGATATTGGCTCTTCCTGCTCATCACGGGTGCAGTGTAGATGCTAATGATATTTTATTTTCTTTATTAAGGAAACAAACAGCATAAGTTAATACTTAAAAAATTATACATATATGTTAAGAACTAACTCACTAGCCTAGCACTAGTTTCCACTAATAGCATATACAATTAAAATGTTGATATTCCGACTTTTCCGTACTTTAATGTGGATATTTTGTGCGTACAACTTTGTTCTTGAATTACTAAATCTTTTGAAAAACTGGATAATATGAGTAAAACATTTTTACATTTAGTGCAACTAATAATTATAAAATAATTTTAACGTCTGATAAGAAAAAAGATCCATGACGTCGAAGGGCTATATGCCCTTCAATAGTACCTACTTACGTAAAAAAATGTTCTTACTTGTTACTAATTTATAGTAGAAAATTTAAATAATTCGTACCTATTAGATATTCCTGCGTTTTTCCAAGAAGAAATTTGAAAAGAAGTAAGAAGCCTATTTGAAAACGGCGGTAGTTTGCATCTTACTTGATTAAATGGTCTTCGTTTTTTTACAAGAAGTAAAGTGCTTTGACATAAAATCGTTTGCAAAAACTGTCATTATCTCTGGTTAAAATAAAACACTCAATACACCAGGTATCTGAAGCACCTGGTGACGAGAGTTTATATATAAACCGCTTTAAATATGTTAGCGCCTGTGATAAAAATATTCGTCTATTTTTAAAGGCTGTCTCACCTCAGCAAATATGTAAGAAAGTAAACGTACGTAATTATAGAATACGTCGTTGTTAAACCCTCTATGGCTTTCGGATTAGAGGCGAGAATGTTTCAGCGGCAGACCTGGCTCGGCGAGTGTAAGCAGACGCTTCTTTATCGCGTCCGTAGGCGGGCACTATTCGCAGCAAGGTCGCCCGATATTGTGTTACACGAACCACCAGTTAAATCAGACCCCTTCCGTTCCATACACTTTCCCTTTCCAATTAAGCTTTGTAGGAGAGCGTGAGGCGTTGGGGTTCTTGGTAATCTGGCGGGCGAAGAGATCGCTCGTGCGCCGCCCACGCTTCGGCGTCATCCTTACCGGATAAACACACGCCTTTTATTGACGTGTCTTAGGAAAAGCTAACACGTATTTAACGGGTGAGACTTGGCTTCACATAAGTGAGATGAGCTGGTAAATGCTTAAGAAATCTTTGGGAAATTTACATTGTTTTTTTTTTCAATAGTGTGTGGGTACCATTTTCTTATATCCTTACTGCACCGTTTGATTTGGTCCTATTGGATTAAAATTTAGGCTTATACGTCTGATCTGAATCTCAATCTTTGACAACAAGAGACATACTGTTTTGCTCAGGTTGCATAACAAAATTGAAATATAATACAATACTAAATTAATACTAATGTAATGTCCATTTCTGTAAAATATAGAAAAAAGTTAATTTTGTAATTAGTTCTATGGTTTTCTATGCATATAATTAGACTGAATTCGTAGTATTAAACTTAAAGAATATTTATCTAACAAACCTAACTACATAGAAGCAAATCAAATGAGCTCAATCGGATGTCAAGTTTATGCGGCACAAGGGTTCAAAGTAATTTATTAGTTGGTTTTATATTGTTCCATTAATACACATGCACAATTCAGACAACCCATTTTACCACTACTATTGCAGTCTGTTCGTAAACGTTCGTCTGAAATATTGATTAAACTGTTCTGCACGCCAAGTGCACTGTAATTGATTGTTCAATGCTGTCTTATATCTTGTGATTGTGTAAATATTTTAGATTTCAACGGTTGGCGTGTGTAGTGTTGCGAAATGCTTACCTATTAGTAACGGTTATCTATTGATGGTTTAGTTTCACACACTCAATTCTTGTTTAAACTTTGGGCGGAAATTAATGATGTGGTTATGCAAAAACTGCTACAAAGCGAAGAAAGGGAAAAAATGGTCAACAATCATTCTTGTCCCAACTACAAGCTTTTCTGAGCGTAAAACGTAAAAGGGATACACACGAATTAAATGTTTGATATAAATTCAAATGGTGAATTCATTTTTGTATAGATTTTGTTCGTCAGTCAATGGACAATGAGTAACTCATAGTTATGGTTAATTAATTATTTTACGTTGCGAATTCGCTCGCGATTTCAGCCAAACTTCGGAAGGATAATATTATGGCTCCTCCTCTCTTTACAAAATGCGGTGACTTTTTTAAATTTTAGTAGTTGATAGTAAACGAATCGAGAGCCTAGTGGTTTCAGTAGCGTGTTATGATCGTCAAAGTCCTAGGTTCCATTCCCGGTCAAAATCATTCGGAGTTTTTGAACAGAGCTGATTGATCCAGAGGTTGTTTTGTTGTCCCAACCCATTGTTGTAATGATGACTTGATTTCAATACTTTGCATTGGAACATTAAATAGCTCGATATTTTACTATTTAACCCCACTAAAATGGGGTAGTTAGTGTATTTCTGTGTCTTTGTGTGTTTTTAAAGATTTTAATTTTATAAAATAAATGGTGAAGCGGTCGCCAAATTGTCTCTGAATATTAATGGCAGTTCGACACTTTGTACTCTTCGGACATCACTATTTCGGTAGTGTTGACTAGTCGTCCGCCATGGCTGTAAATCAAAAGGCATGGAGACGCGCGCACGCAGTCACCGCTATTCCGGAACACACGTGATACTGACTACCTGCCAAAAACGAACTAGTTTGTAAAATCGCCGTGCGAAAACGTTTTATCGAGGTTTCCGCCGACTGGGACCGCAATTAATTAGGACCGCGGTCCCAATCGCCGGATCTGGAGGGGTACTCTCAAAAACGAAACGAACAAACGAATGGTTTCGCTTTTGAAGATTACTCAAAAGTTTAAGAATGAAGACATGGTTTTTGATTTGCATAAATAATATTATGTTTTTTGAAATTTGCATTCGAAGTGAATCGGTTATGATTATGAGGATTAAAAATTGCCATCCGTTGTCGGATCCGACATATTTCGTTTATGGGAGTAGACCCCCTGTAAAAATGAAATAATTTTCTTCCGGCGACTGGGACCACTCATAAATGATAGCTGGAATGGGACCGCGGTCTTAGTTAATTACGGTCCCCGTTGCCGGAAACCTCGTTTTATCTATCTGCGAGGTATTTTTAGTTAAACGTATGATTTAACAAATTTAATTTTTCATTCATGAAGTTCCTCCTTACGCTAATTTAGATTGTCTACAAATATATCTAATAATATAAATAAACGTGAGACCTTAGACTGTAATAGTTATACTTATAGGTTTTACATAGTTAAGCTACTAAACAGATGATGATGAAATTCGGTATATATGGTCAACAGCAAGTCAATGTAAACACTTGGAGTTCGAAATTGGTTCTTATGCTAACGACATAAGGACGGTGCAAGGTCCAAAGTAGGAAGGGTAGTCTTACGTGCTTTTGTTCGTACTTCGTCGAAGTAACTTATCTATGCTGCATCTTATAAACTGCAGCTATGAAAGCTAAATTAGATCTTGTAACAGGATTATACAGTAAATGCTGTGACTGCTGACAAAAGAAACCAACTGAGGAACCAGAATTGAATAATGTAGGTGGCAAGAAGTGATATAATTCCACGACTGTACCACACACGCGACTTTTTCGTACCATTAATCCTTGTAACGGCTTTCGTTTTTGTTGGTAAACAGTCTTGGCCGTATGCCGTAATGTTGGCATGAGGTATATCACGGTTTTACACTATGACGTCGTGTATACTAAAACGATAGGAGGCCGAGATGTTATCCAGTTTCAATGTCTCATGAATGAATACGGTGGCTGGTGTGATGCGTAAAATATTTTGGAACGTAGTATTTTACGCATGAAATCTTTCCTACCAAGAACTTTTTTTAGTAAATATTGTTTTCTTTAAAATAAACAAATTTTATTTAGGCCGAATTAGATTGATGCTTGGTAGTATAAAGCAAAGTCAATTAAACGACATATTAAAGTCATATTTTTTAAGTCTACAGGATGTGAAATAAAACTAGAGTGTTGCCATCCGTTTGGGTTGCACCGGACTGTATTTAGTTTGTAGGGCTTGAAAGCGTGCATTGAATTTATATTTGTTCTAAAAAAAGAGCGTTCCTAATTAGTTTTGTTACAAGAAATCCTCTAAGATAGAAAATATGTTATAATTGAGGTTAATATATATATATAAATATAATGGTTTCATTTACATTGTTGAGTTTAATTCGATTTTTTGTAAGTAAAAAATTTACGCACGTAGTAAACCCCGGGCATAACACTGAAAAAAAGATATACACTCTTATATCCGGGTCCGAGTTTTTACTCCGGGGTCCTCGTAAACACCAAAAGATCTCATGATTCAGATACTTAAATGAACTAACGTGCTTGCTTACATTATTTTTGGTCTGATTTAGTCAGGTAAAAATAGGAGAGCATTTTATACAAGGAAAATGTTACCTAAGTAAGGATCTAATTCTTAATTTGTCAACAGAAGCTCGATTTGTTCCTTGAAGTAACATTGTGTTGTATACCTACTTAGTCTCATGAGCAAGCGTTTCTCTAGAACCGAGTAATTCTATATCAGTAGTCGTTAAGCTCGCAAGCTTCTATACACTTTCCGCATTGCGTCAGAGATTTATCGCTGAACGCGAATCTTTGGCGTTTATTGATACTAAAAATTCACAGTTGTGACTGTCCATTACGGAGATGTACCTAAGTGCTTATACCTTGGCCATTGGCAACTTTCTTACTTTGGTAGGTATTGTGGCATCACTGATGATGACTTTGTAGTTTTACAAGTTTGAAATGTTCAATGGGTTGTGGTGTGTTTTGAAGTTTTTTTCATACCTCTTTCTGTGGTATGTGGTCTAAACAAATTACCAAATAACTAACCAAGTAAATAAAGACAAGAACCACATTCTTCTGCAGATAAATCTAAGTAATTTACTTTTCAATCTTATCCTGACTATGTCGTAAAAATCACTAATTAAGCTTCATATAATTGGTCCACACTTCATTCTCCTCATCACGCTGACCGTCCACGGCTAAGTATAGTCTTGTTATTCCAGTTCATATTAAATCTCGTCTTAATTAAATGAATTAAATACAATGATTGGCAGACGATGGGCCCTGCTGTTCCTGTCAATCGGGAAGTGGTGTAACCCAATAAATAAACAATACTAGTATTTATGAGCCCCTTCGCAGAAAAGCTACCATTGGTGCCAACAGCTTGGAACGTTTCGTACTGTTTAATGACGTTTTTAATGTGTTGTTTATTTTTCGGATTTATATCCTATTTTAGACAAGCTAAATTCTAAAACTGTACTGTCTTTTGTTTGTCTATAAAACGAATGTCAGCAAATGTTTTAGGAAATAGTGTACCTAAATCAATTTATCAAAAGCACTTTCGGCTGAACACTTTTGACTTTATATTGCGCTTAGGCTAAAATCATCATAAAAAAAAAGGAATTATACCAAACCATTGTAATCAGACTTCCGAACCCATTATTAATAATAAATAATAAATAAATAAAAGCGCCAGACAATCACACCAAACACCTGGTCTCAAATTAAAGTAAACTAAACTATGAGCACCAGACGACGTATACTCATTGGGGGCGTCATCCCAGCGCACCCAGACCCAAGCCAATTTAGAAAAGTTCGTTTTCCAAACTGACCGGGAATCGAACCCGGGACCTTTCGCGCTTTGGCCGCCTACCTTAGCCAATGCGCCACCGAGGTCATTATTACATTAACAAACCTTGTAAATCTTCTGATTTTATATATATACTCGTAGCGGATAAGTATGCTATCTTTTCAGATTTCATTAGTACCAAGTAATAAGAGAGCCATTAGGATGGTATAACGATAATTCCGTAAGCATGTCAATCAAACAAAACAAAGTGTTTCAAGCATATCTTATCAGTTGCAAGACTAATATTCCACTACCTACAGCCATAGATACGGTAAATCTATCATAGTTAGAAATAGACACAATTGGTCATTGTATGTACGTAAGAAGATAGGTACCTACTATATATTACTTAGATGTAGATACTTTTATGCACGCTAATAAAATTAAATGATTGTTCTTTTCAGGCTGAAGTTTTTTGGATCATCACTAAAAAAGAAATAAATGTAGAAGACACTTATTGACAGTCGATGGAGGAAAAATGGGATTATTGTCTCTTACTGAAGGTTAATTCTAAATATGGGACAACAGAAGTAATTTAATTTAAATATAATATGGTATTGTAAATTATATCAATACTAGCTGTTCTCTGTAACTTTATAGGCAAAATTTCGGGATGAAATGTCATCCTAAGTATGTTATTCTATTCTGTCTAGTTACCTTTATCCAACTTGCACGCGTACTATCCTCGTTTTTTTTCATATTTTCGACTGATTTTTCGCTTCAATCGGTCGCAGCTTAATCGCAGCTTAATATCATATAGTCTAGACCCTCCCTCAATAAGTGGACTATGAAACGCAAAAAAAAGAAAATTGGATCAGTAGTTACTGAGATTAGCGCCTTCAGACAAACAAATAAACTCTTCAGCTTTATAATATTAGTATAGATTAGTAGTTTACAGATATGTATATACATCCAAATTTATACGTTTGCAATACTAGTAGAAGTGGAATTAAAAGAAGCATTCTCTTTTAATTCCACTTCTTTCATTGCTGGCTTATCGACTTGTTTATTAGAGTTTAAACATATCTCGAACTATTTCGATTCCAAAAACTGTTTTGTGTACTTTCTACGTAATTTATTTTACGAATGCCAGACAAAGCTCGTGCCTAGCCTAGCACAATTACAGGCTAAAATCCTTAATCACAACATGTTAATATCAGCTCAGACAACGTGTTATCATTTCACGCGAGTGAGAGGTTGGCACTATCTCAATTAAATGTACGACTATCTAATTAAAAAATGCAAAACATCTGACGGTAGAGCGGATGCAGAAACGATTTGTTGCCGTTTAGAAATAGCCGGGAATAAATAGACGCATTGATCACCGCTGATAGCGGAAGATGTGTTGATTTGGCGATCCCAGTCTTGACGTCATAGTACACTATGCACTAATAAGGCGGTGGATGGTAGTGAAATAAGTTTGTGAATCTCAAGTATTTGACAGTTGTGTGGGCGTGGAAAACATTACCGCATTCCTAAGTCTGGCTGTCGATGTTCTTTTTTATTGACGATCTTGACCTGAAATATCGGATTTGACAACTACAGCTTTAAGCAAGGTGTTAGTTTAGGTGTTATTTAAGGTGTTAATGACTTTCAGTTAAGCCTTCAGACCGCTGAAGCCCTTTTTAATGGGGGAATTGCACCGTACCGCTGCGTAGGGTAGCATGGCAGCGACGTCTGTGGGTCATCCTCACTCGCAAATTAACATGTTAATAGGTAATATATAGGTACTGAAATATTGGTTTCTGCGGATTTGGACAACTCCTCAAGATTGTTCTTGAGAAGTTGTCAACAAGTGCTCTATCGTCAAATTATTTCAATTTTCAGAAAACTGAATGGAAAAAAAATGTCTGATGAATGTGATGTGTTCCCTAGACAACACTTTCTATGTGACGATTATTATCGTATTTTGTATTTTATTTATTATTAGTTATATTAAATAGGAATCCACGCATCTATTTTTTTGAACCATTGCTTGCATGATAACCCGGTTGCTTCGAATAACTTTGAAGAAAGTTCACAAATCTAAGTATATTTATTTATTAGACTTCGAAACGTTAGAAAGTAAAATTTATAATTGCATGTTCCACCAGCCCTAGTTTTATCGAGGCCCCTGTCTCATTGTAGTGGGTTTTAAAGGTCACATCTAACGCTTGAGGGTCAAACTTTAATTTTAGACGGCGAGTAAACATCTTTCTGCCTACATAAAATAACATTCACAGCGATTCAAGCTACGGAAATAAAATCGGTAGCATCGGAAGTTGGTATACACTGATGCTCAGCTGGGAAGGTATAAATAGCCGTTGATAATGAGCCAAAATTCGATAAAACGTGATTCCTTCTGAAAACACGTGGGAGAGTGACGACATGCGGCCAGACAACACAAAAACCTAAAAAAGTTTCGTTACCTAACGTAACATTAAAGCTGATTGATATGTTTTCGTTTGGCTATGTGATACTGGTAAGTCAAAGAAGTGAAGTCCAAAGCAAACATACATCTGTTCATAATTATTAGTTTTTACATTTATGTATAATTTATTTTAATCCTTAAAAAAATATTAAGCACCAAAAAAGTTCATCTTAGCTTCGTTCTCGCATGTTCAATGTTCAGCATTTTGACGTTTAAACATAATTAAAATTATTAACGTAACAAGTAGCTACACTTGTATTTTAAATAAATATTTTTTTATAATGAAAAAAAGAGCCTAGTAAAAAGCATAGTGATAACAGACAAATATAGAAAAAGTTATCTAGGTAGGCACTTTTAAAATTGTAAAACATTAAGATGTATACGAAGTAAAACAACATATTACGGATTTAGAGGACATAATGCCATTGACGCTCTCGACCTTGTGAGATTTTCATAAAACAAAATTAATCTAAAGCTTCAAAAGATTTTTGTAAACAAGTTTTTACGGGATTTACGTTTAAGTAGATAAACTTCCGGCGATAAATTTAAATTAACGACGTGATAGGAATAAATTGTTGACAGTTTTTAAAGTTATGATTAATTTATTACAATTTTAGACGCCTTGTCGCAAATTTGTGTATTTTTGTGTTAGGTACATAACAAACTTGAATGAACATAAAACAAAAATGAATTGCATTTTTAATCCCTTAGTTTCTTTCATACGTAGTTTCTATGCTAAATATATATATGTCGCAGTCATCTGGTTTAATCAGCTATTTGATTGGATCACTAGCGCGTTCATTGAATGACGACGTTTAATTGAATGACTAAAGGACAACTCGTCAAATTGTTTAATATAACGTTCAACTTCTTGACTGAACGTCATTTAGCATAGTCGTTGAATGGGATATAGCTGACAGACATGACATAACACACCTTAATAAGATTTTTTAATATATTTTAACAATTTTAAGTCTTAAGACAATTAGGCTAAAAAAATATTTTTTTACGAATAAGTCACTTTATATCTCAATTTCACTCTAAAAATTATCAATACAGTGCTATTCGATTATATCTGTACCAGCTGTTTGACGCCATCTTTGTTTTGATGAGCACTAACGCCGCAGTGGAAAAAAAATGAACTAAATTACAATCACCTGACTGATTACGTCCGCTATGTTCAAAGGGCTATGTTACAATCCGCTAACTTGTTGGACGTTCAGTGAGTCTTATACATTCAACGTTCGGCCTAGTCATTCAATTAAACGTCGTCATTTAATAAACACGCTAGTGATTCAATCAAATAGCTGTTTCAACCAGATGACTGCGACATATATACCTTATTAGAAAAAACTGTTCGAAAATTCGATTTTTTTTAAACAGCTAAAACATAATAGCGACTGAATTTATATCATAAAAATAAACAAAACCTAAAATTTCATTATCTTAGGTGGCAAATTACTGAATAAAATAATGGATGTCTTAGGTGGGCATAGCGGTGTAGTGGTATCGAGCTTAGGCTTGTAATCCAGAGGTCGCGGATTCGATTTTACGCTTCCGTTAAAATGTACTAAACGCATTTGCATGAAATTTGGTAGTTAGGTAGATCAAATTCTAGATCTCATATGCTTCCCGAAATAACATGAAAATAACTCAAATTAGTTGAAATCAATTTGGCTTAATCAAGTAGGGATGTTTCTGTTTTAAAAAAAAACTTATTTGGTGGGCATTAGCAAAAGCTTTGAAATCGGTTTTCTGCCAGTTGTCCGTTATAAGTAGAAGAGTCGGTATTTTCATTATTTTACTCGTCATATACTCTCTAATCATGTGTCATGTCTACCTCACAAAATGGGACTGAAGTGACGTGTCATGTAGTCTAAGAATATTCGTACCTTGGAAGTGAATAATGTTCATCTCACGCATTACCGTAGGGACGTATGTAGGTAAAATTGGTCATGCAAACTAAAAACAACTACTTTACTAATGTGCCGTGAGAATCCGAAATAAAATACTTTTTTAAATTTAATTTAATTTTAAATTAAGAGGTAAGTCAATCGATTGCGCTACTGATCTGATGATGGAAGTTGAATGCATAATTAAGCACAAACTCTTATTATGTATTATAATAACAACAACAATATGAACAACTTACCTACTTAATATGTCATATTTGGATACTGAAAATCTCCTTTATTTAAATAAATAAATAGTTTATAACAAAACAATCACATACACACACACACTCACACACACGTGCACGTATAAATATGTATATCCACAAAACCCCTTCCCCGCAACCCCCATCACCTTTTTTTATTATCTTTTTTTTTAGTATCATTGTTACTCTTCATTAATAGTTTTGAAAAATGGTGCAGGCACTTTGACTTGTAGTAATTTTGAAATGTTAAATTTAATTGTTAAGTTTTGCTAAGTTGCCTTGCATTAAATAATAATTTTAAACTTCAAATGTGCAAATAAGCCGAAGAATCACTGATACTGAAAATACAGTTTACAACTAGTTTCAATGTCAGGGACTCAACATTCTGTATAAACACTGTTAAATAAATAAAGTTATTATTATCATATTATTAATACATAATAAGAGTTTGTGCATAGCAATTGAAAGTGAAAGTTAAAGTGAAAGTGAAAGTATTTATTTAGCACACAAATAACGATATACATATAAAAAAAACAATGTTACCAATAAACAATTAACAATTTAATTATTAACAATGTTAACAATGTAATTGCAGTATGTATTGTGTTAATAACGTAGGTACTGGTACATATTAGTTTATTATCACTAAAAATTGAGTTTCTAATAAATTAAGGATAAACGAAAATATTCAAAAATAAGCTTTAAAAAACACAATAAAAGTTAAAATTAGCTTAAAGAAAGAAACGTGAAAGGAAACCTGCCAAAACAAATTAATGACGTCAACCTTACAGAATAATGAAGTTTTTCTTGTTGTTATTTGTATCTTGTTATCGAACAATCCGTCATTCACAAAGAATTGGAATAGTTAAACGTTTACTAGCTCACAGTTCTCATTTCATATGTAAGGTTTTTACAATTCAAGATCAGTAGGTAGTACTTTGACAGGTACCTACCTACATAAAACTATATTGAATTTAGCATGTCTGATTAGAACACTGTAAATTGACATGCAAAATCGAACTTTAGTTTGAGACATTAAGACGCAAATGAAATTGAATTAAGAACCTATTTAGCACCTGTGGGAGTATCTACTTAATTTCACACCTCGAGAATTTCTGTTTCGACGGAAATTACTACACTGCCGACGAAATTATAGCTCGTATTTAAACCGTTATTTTGAAAGTTACGGTAGTAATATTTTAAGGTATATTATGCTATCATTGAGGTCATTTCGTATAAAGGATTTTATTGTTATTATTTTCTGTACCTTTGTATTGGTCTCAAGACGATAATGTGTCGATTAACTCATGGAGTTGGCTTATGAAAAAATCTTAATGTAATTCAGAAATGTTATGATGTCATCCGTGATGTCTTATTTTAATAAACTACATTGATTCCATCCCTTATCTTCTGAAATAATATAATAATGAAGCTTAATAGTTTTACCAAATCAATTAGATATAGTTGATCCTTTATCTTAATATATTTACGACTATTGCGATGGAAATTTAATTGAATTGCTTAATATTCATGAATCTCGTCATAAAAGATTATGTTTTTCACTAACGTGTTTTTAAATTAGCTAGTGTTAATATTAAACTAAAACAATTAACTTTGGTTAAATGGTGTAGAAGTTCCATGAAGCTAGGTAACAATTATAGCACAATAGTTTATTTCAGTTAAATAACTATTTACTGCAATCACTTTGAAGAGTCAGTCAGGTTGAGTGGGCATTTAAATGAAATGCATCGCCCGTGGACAAAATATGTGCAGATAAATTACAGCCAAACATGAGAATGCCAACAATGCACCATTGGCAAAACTTCTAAGACCGAAAAAAAATAATAAAAAGTGTGAGTGCAAGTCGTATCTGCGTCCAGAGCAAACACGCGAAGTAGTAAAACATGGGAATTATAATGTTTATTGAATGCTAGGGCGGGCGGGGCGGAGGGGCACGGCGCGGCGGCGGCGGCCGGGACCGACAGTGCGCGCCCGCCCCGGTCCGACACTCGACGTCGGCTCGTCCACGAAACAACACTACTTTAATACCTTACGACCATTATTTAATCGGTAAGAAACCATGACTGCCCAGTGTCCAAAGCATCTAAGGGCTGTGCCAAGTGTGATCGAAGGGCGTTTCGCCCATTCGCGCGCGTTTTCCCCAGTGCTTATAGCGGCGTCTCGCTCTGACGTTGCGCAATTGCATCGTCCGTCCTGCTCGGGTTGAGTGAGGGCTTGGGCTAGTTTGCATTTTCGCGGGTGTTTAGCTGAAGGTGGCATCTAGACCGGTAACATTTGCCTCTGCATCACGTAAGTTGATTGAAGTTTTTGACAGTGCCCGTCGAGGAATTGCGTGCGGTTTGGTCGAATGTCAACAGAAAATATCAGTTTTGTTACATCCAAACGTTAAGCATCCATTTATTGGATTTGGTTGATCATTTTAGTTGAAAATTCAGTTTGGAAAACCATTACGACATTTAAATATTTTATTAGCAAACAAAAATGTAATGTGTTGTGTGTAGTTTGTGATGAAATATGGATTTCTTTTGGCCTATTTAGTATAGGTAACTAATTTCAATCAAGTTCTATCTACGTAATCTGACAAACAATGTAGAATGTTTTACATGTTTACATAATTGTCCGAAATTGAAATTTTTGCAAAAAAATGCTTTATAACTTGTTTACATCAAGATCATAGCATGCTTGAAGGGGGAGGTCCGGCGAGTGACGGACGCGGCCCTGCGACAATGCGTCGGATCCGGGAATGCTGTGAATCCGATCCGAGTGCGCGCGCGCCTATTTTAGGCCACTCGCGTCCGAGCCAAATTTGCGATCCCGCCAAATAGACGCGCCTACGTATATTTTTGTAATGGTTTCACAATCGAACCGGTTTTTCGCCACCTAGCCCACGCTGAAATAGATAACCAGGTTACAATCATGTTGTGAGGATGTATGGCAAAACATATTTGACATTGGCCTTCAATCTTGACCCGGATTGAGTGATAAATTAAAATTCTGACTTCCAGAGATGAGTCAACTTAGGTTTATTGATAAAACAGTTCGGTCACTAGCAAAAACATAATGGACTGGACTTTATTAGGATAGTGTTCTTTTAAAACCATTAATCAGCACAAGCATTACTCCGATTTTATCGTTTTTATTCCAATTTGTTGATAGTTTGATCAACAAATCGATAGTTTATTTAGTGCCAGCCCAAGTAAGTAATAACTACAAGGCGATTAAATTTATTCATTGTTATTTGGATACTATCTAAATGTTTATATTAAAAAACCTTTCAAATTCACGTCTTTAATGAATTAGCAAAGTAAAATAAAATATTTATTTTTGCAATCATTGCTCGAAATAGTCCGTTCTTAACTTATTTAATAAAATCCAAAAGCCAATGATATAGCAAGCATTGAGAGTATTAGTAAGTAGTTCCGAGGAACTACTTACTAATACTCTCAATGCAAAGCATGCAATGAAAATGATTTATTATCCACTTTCATATCTTCGGACGACTCCACATTCCGACGTCGGGTAAAGAGCACGCGTGCATTTAAATTACATCAGTTACGCGGAGCACGAGTCATATCTCCAGCCGTCTCAAGCTTAACTCGAACCTGACGGATAGCGCACAAGCTCGCTAAATATACATCCCTGACGCACATCACTACCAATTGACTTTATGTCTTAAATTCAGCTAGCACTCAGCCGACATTGCATCACCACCGAAAAATTTCACGTGGGACGATAGTTTACATTAACAAACAGATTCCGAATTAACGATGCTTTAAGCTTTAGTATTTAAACAAGCTGAAATAGATTGCTGGAGAGTTCGATCCGCGTCATCCATCGAACGAACGAAACAACAGGCATATCAACGATATAATTTTAATACGGTAATGTGTATTTTATGGAGACTAAGCAATCAAAGCGTACCACAAAATAGATAACTGTCCCAATAAACTTTAGTAAGAAAACTTTCCGAAGCCCTCGTAGAAAGTTCTGAAATACAGCGAGGTCGTAACGGTTCGTTAGGCTGTCTTCGCTTGAGCCCTTACATAATTAGAATTGCGGCAGGCCGCTGACTTACCCGCGGTGAAACTCGCAACAAGGTCGGCGTAAACTCGAAAATAGCAGAGCTGTGAGCAGACATTCGTAAAAACGGGCGATTTCAAGTTTCCCGTGGACACCGCGCCTGGCACCCCGCCAGCAGGCCATTCGACACGACGGCCAGCCACCGGGCTATTTGCAGCCCTGTAGCCAACTCTGCATACGTCATTGCTCTATTTACGAGCCACGAGCACGCTATTGTACTCAATTATGTCACCTGGACGTACGTTTTATACATAAATAAACCTAATCTCAAGGTTATAGCTCGATCAAAACACTACGGGTACACTTTCCTTAGATGCTCTGCGTCATTACAATTGTTCTGATGAAGAAATGTTCAAGATAACTATATATTTTTTTTATTTACAGAAACGAGCTCGACATAAACCGCCAAAATGTTTAAAAATCATTTAGAAATGATTGGCAGAAATGAGACGCCATCAAAGAAAGCCAGATTTTGGCAATCCTTTGTGCGATCTCTTAAAGGTGAGCATTTATTAATATCAGACTATCAACATATTAAAACAAAATTTATGACACCAATCCCATTGCTTATCTAATTTTTACGATTGTAGGACTCCCTATGTAAACATATACTAATCAAAACAAAACGTAAGGCATATAAAAGTAATAATAACATACCAATGTCCCTACTACAAAATTAAACTTCACTGTAGTTTTAACTAGCTTCTGTATTCGAAAAGTTTTGATAAACTTTCTCAATTGAAGTTTTGTATGATGTATTTGTAGGCATTTAAGCTGTTAGTATTTAAATAGAGAAGTTGAAAATGAAGTGTTTAAGTAACATGTAATTATATTTAGAAGTATATACATAGCGAAAAAAACATAGCGAGGTTGGAGATGTGATAATTAAATGTCAATTAAGTAATTCAAGTACAACATAGACATGTTGAATATATATTTGAGGAGTAATTAGAAAAAAAACATGCCTTAGCGCCAATGGTGGCACAAGAATCGGCCAAGGCATGACTATGATCAACATTAAAATTACAAGATTAGATAGAAAAGCGAGAAGGCCTATCTAAAGAACTTTCTATAACACTCTTTATCCATCATGATGTCTCTTATACAGAAGAGATATTACATTTAGTTGGGCTATGCCATTTAATTGTATACCCCTGGCAACTCCCTCAGGATCGGAAGACATCAGGGCCGAGGAGAGGTACAGGCCGTCCCGGCGCAGCGTGTTCCCCGAGCTGCTGTCCACTTCCTACCCTTACAGCAAGTCCATCTACGACGACCCCGTAGCCGCCGCCGAGCGCATCACCGTGCCCGGCTACCGCTACTTGCCGGTCCACCGCGAGGTGTACGGGTACTCCCCGCGCCCGATCTACACCCACAACTACGCGCGCTCGCTCGACCGGTACAGGCCAGGTTTGTAACGCTCCAACGACGATACCCCACACGAGGATACGGAGAATGGGCTGATACATCATTGAAGCGATAAGACAGAAATCTGGTGGTAATTTTTTTTAAAGCAGTTTAGCGGCCAGTATTATAATTTTTTTTTTCTACACAAGACACATATTGTGCCTATCGTATAAGCCAATAAAGTGGTCCACCGTTTAAAAAAAAATTTCTTGTTGACTCGGAATAACGGTAAGGTTGAGCCTTTTATGATGAATGAGATTGCAATATTTAATCCACCAAGACTTTAATCGGTTTTTACAACATAAGATTTCGTTTGTTGATACCAGAGTCAGCCTATTAAACGGACGTATATCAATTTTAGTTAACGGATTACTCAGTCCATTCTCAGTGTCTCCAATCACAACACACACACACACATGCTACACTAACTAGCTCAGTAAAACACGAGTGCAATTTCATCTGTCGTTCATGCTGAAAGAAACCAAAATGACGAATAACGCATCGTTTAACGAGTTATTTGATTTATGATGCTTATTGCATAGCATTTCTAGTATCATAAAGGCAATGCAGTTAGTATTTAGTTGTTTTTCTCTATCATTTAAACATGACAGCTGCGGTACTTATAAAGTATCAGTAAAATATAGCGCAAATGTACTGAAAGTCATACGGTCTCTAAACGGTATCCCAAATGTTTATAGACGGGCGAAAACGACGAGCTAACTGTTCTATATTTAAAAAAAATACCAAGATAGTTTAGGTAAGAAGGAATTAGTATATTTTTTGTTAGCATTTACTACGGATGAAAATGCACTATTGTCGTAACTTGTCAATTAATTAATGACACGACTGAACTTTCTAGTCTTCCAGCATACTTAATTTTTTACAAACAAAATACTATTTACAATTTACGAAGTGGAATCGTGCCAATCAATTTTCAGTAATTATCTCAGATCCGCTTCTGTATAACACATCTACTAAATGTAGAGATAAATTGTAACACAAAACACAACTCTTTCAATTTATATAAGTATTTGTTCCAAAGTTAGCTGGCGGATATTAATCAATTACTTGCGTAATATGTTTTTAAAATCATGTAGAGATCTCTGATAAATCAAATAATGCTTAGTAGAAAAGATTGATTTTTCATTTCTACACGCCTAATTCATACGACTAGCTCGTTGATTGATTGACAAGTACGGCAGATACAAACCGCTTTGACACACAATTTTGGCACGCCATGATGTCTTCTTTGATCCCTGATGACAATTTTATCTCAAGAAGCCACTAGTTAGTATTATAACGATTGCAGACTTTTAAAAATTGTCTTCTCCAAACATTGTAGATATTCAATATCTCACCACATCTGTATATACACTACATATTTATTTTTAACACGTTATTAGTATGTAAAGCTTTCCGCTTGTAACTAAATTTATTTTAGTACACTAGGTACTATTAGGTTATTCTTGTAATGAACTGTTTAGCACTGTATTAGTATTTCCATTGTTTCAGCAGAAAAGGGAAAGGCCGGGGCAGTTTAAATAAATTTTAATGATTAAATTATTCGTATAAAAACAAAATTGCGTCAATATTTAACTGTGACATTTTCGAAATTGTTCCAACACTAATACATAAAAGATAGATATAAAGATCCTATTATCTTCAAACTTGAAACTGAAAGAAATTTCTTGTAAAAATAAAGTGATTTCAAACATCAAATCTATAATACGACTGTTCATGTATATTAATATTATTACTTTGTATTAAAGATTTTTTAATATAAATAAATAAATACGAAATTATGTTTTTCGTGGACCCTGTCACAAGCTCGGAGATGTAGCGATAATTTTATCGATATAACATAACATGGAGTGACTTCACTACACCGTAGATTGTTGAAAGATTTTGATTGCAAATTTCAGTATTTGTCTAATTATGTATTTGTTATAATTTATGTATCAATGTTCATGCTTATATTTATTTATTTACATTATATTTTGAACATTATCGTATCGTCGCTATCGTACGCTGTTATAATAAGGTTCTTAAATTACATTTCATTTAGTCTTGTTGTTTGTGCAAGTTCGAACTTATTTCACTTGTAATCATTGCCAATAATCGCATGGATCATTTGTTAGAAATCACCTCGGAACATACCATTGCATCGCACTTGTAAATTCCATGGATGTTACGTCGACTTCATTGTACAATGTCTTGCGGATCTTCTAGCATCTGTCAGGTGACACGTTATAGTTATTTATATTACCTACCCTTTTTTATATTTTGACAAAGTAAACCCGATTACTCATTTATAAAAATACATTTTGCCAAGCCTTCCCAGGAATTAATGAAGAGGTGAGTTCTACCATGCGCTGTATTTAAAGTGACCCTAACCTCATTTTCATTTTAATTAAAGCTTATGCTATGCAAACCTAAGCCATTACTAACTTCAACTTTTACTAATTTATCACATACCTATAAATTGACGTTTGGTTTTTCCTTTATGAATCCCTAGTATAGAAGTTGCAAAAATAATTTTCCATTAATATTCTCATAATGGTGAGAGAGTATGTAGGTAAATTCCTACATAAAGGAGCAAGCAGTCTATTTCTTCTTATCCCTTGACTTTCTTTAAAGATTCAACTGACGAATCGGAGGTGTTCCATACTGTGTGTTTAGGTTAGCTTGTCTCTCATTGTGATTTTTCATGCAGTATACCACGTACCGAGGCGCGTGCGACGAGGCGTCGACCCCTTCGACGCACACAAGGCGTGGCAGGACCACCTTGACAGACTCGCAGCCATCGACCGTCTGTACCCCTCCCGCTATGGACTTTACCTGAAGGACCGGGCCTACCCCATCACCGACCTTAGCGCCCCAGCCGTCGAACCCAAGAGCCTGAAAGGCATCGAATATGAACCCGACAACAAGCCGCACTGGGGAACAGGTAAATACTAACGAGTCTATGCACGATACTAAGCTAAGGTACGTTTAAGAGACGTGCTGCGGTTGGTCAGTTCGTCTTTTACCAGACAAGCCGCACAGTCTTCTTGAGTGTCTGGGACAGACTGGTTGCCTAGTAAGACGCGAACCGGCGAATTACAGCATCTTCATTGGTCCGTGTCGGATTCAACATTGGAATAATTCTGATTGGTACAAATCTTACTAAATGTAAGAACTCTTATTGGACTATTCTACTTGTTGCAAACTTACACGGAACCAGAAAATTGTAAACTTTTACCTAGTAGGATATTACCTGTTCGATTCATATCAAAATGAATCTAATTTGAGTGAGAATCCTGAAACTTAATTTTAAAAACATCAGTTTAAAAAAAAAAAACATCAAAGGTACACCTATGTGCCTATTTATTATACCTACGTTTTAAAATAATCATCTAGATAAGGTCATTTTTATAAAGACTTTTGTAAAAAATAGACTAGATCGTTCAAAATTCTAAATTGTCTGTACATAATGTACAATTTACATGTTTTGGCATAACAATATTCATTTTACTGTATCTAATATTACTGTAAGCAACCCTTTAAGACATATCTTAAAATAGAATAGAAATTCATAAGATTGTATAATTTGCTATATTGATATTTTTATACACAATTACATACTCCATAATATATTGGATAGTACAAACTTTTATTACACTAAACTAACACAACGACGTACGTATTTTTATATTAAAACATAAAATACCAAACGGTGTTTTGATTTAGTAGATTAGAACCTCTCTGATAAACTAATTTATTTGGTGTCTCGCCCGCAATCTTATCACTCAGTAAGTTGTGATGGGATTTCCGACGCTGATACTTGCAAAACTGCAGCATTTACGCGATATGCATGTTCTGCATTGTACATACTAAGCAAGCAGCACTCATTGCAAATATGCATTCGACGTTATCATGCTCGTCCAAGAACACTACACTCCATATTCCACACCAAACATATAAAGCAGGTAGAGAATCGTGTCGATGTTGAAAAAAAAAGGTCCCGTTAGCGTCCCTTCTGTATGTTTCCGAGCTTGGTATTGACTATTAGACTTGTAATGAAGGAGCGTGGCCGTCGAAGATATCGGACGTGTTCAAAACGGACCCATTTTTCGCGGATGCCGAAAAATGGACGGATTTTGATCGCTCACTCCGAGGGAAGTCCCCGACGCCAGTGAAGCCGAGGATTAGCCCCCCCCGCGACAGCGAGGTCGCTTTCGACGCCGACGGTAAGGGCACCAGATCCCTTCCCCTCTCTTCGTCACCACCCTCTAGCCCTCTTTCCACCGGTGCTATACATTGCCTCAGTTTCTAATTGCAGAGCCCAACAAAAGTTATTCCCCCTTTTTACGAAGGAAATCTTTAGCATGATTTAAAACTGGCCTGATAATTGTATAATCATTGACTTAGGCTGCCTGTTCTTTGAAGTTGACATGGGGTGGCGTGAAACAATATGCACCAATAGAATTACGCAGAATAAGTAGAGCAGAGTTTATATGCAATTCTATTGGACCATGTTCCATCGCCATCACACGCTTTGCTTCGGTAGACCGGCAGCCTCATAGTCTAGTTTAAATCAAGCTTTAATTTTTTTTGTCAATAGGGGGAATACATCTTTCAGTGTGTTTAAGTTGACAGTCTAAACTTACTTGTAGTTAGTGCCGTCCTTATAAACGTATGTCTATCTGAAAATAGTTTTTTATGTGAATGAGAAATTGACATCTTTATTCACAACACTTCACTATTAGTCAGTATAACACTGTATCTACCTTGTACTGTACTTGGATTGTATCCCACGAGTGTACGTGTTCTATAAACATCTACCTACCTAGAATGCATTTAACTGCATGTGCATCGATGTGTGAAATTTAACATTATAAACATATAGAAAATATAAAGTAAAGTTTATTTCTTACTTTATTATCAAATACATATTTTTAATCATCAAATTAAAAACCTGTTTGCTTTCGCTACAGTTGTTTTGATTTTATCCAGACGCATTCAAATTATTTCCTTATAATAATGACGTTCTTCAATTTTTAGATATTTTTTGAAGTTTGTATTACTAAAACTTACAGATGTATGAGTAAGGCATACTTTATTTTTCTTTTAGCATAATTTTTCAGCAAAAATATATTTTTTCATACGAATTAACACGCAACCTAAATTAACTAAACAGCATTTAAATGCTTACCTATTGCATAGAGTTCAAAATATAGCTTTTAAATTGGTTACCATTTTTTATATTTGAATTTCAAACGTATTTGATGACAAACCAAGATGCCTACCTGAAGAAAGGCAAAGTAGCGCATTTGGTCAACCGATTAAAATCAAAACAACTTGGACATTGAGATGTTTGATCTCGCTTCATGTTGATTGTTGTTGCCGCTCGCTTGTCGCTTCCACCGGGCGCTGACGAAGACGAGAGGCGAGTTCTGTTGTCCTAACGAGCAGTTGTGGCAGGTGCGCCGCTGTACACCGCCGGCGGGCTCAGGCGCAGGCCCTGGGCTGACATTTTCAACCCGAGCCCCTCCCTGCCGATCTCGGCCATCACACGGGACCCCTTCTGGTACGACTGGCCGGAGCTGAAGCCCCTCGCCAGATGGGACCGCAGCCCCTCTTACATCCGCGACTCGTACCTGTCACCGGTCAAACGCACCTTCCTCTGGGACAAGCACCCGATCAGGCCCCTAGGTTAGTCGGAGCTGTACATACGCAATCACTACAGCTTTATTTACCGAGCTGTATAAAAGCCTGCGATAAGATCACGAATTCAATTAACACGATGAAGTTCTAACATGTGCGGAAACGATTTGATACGTTAATTATGTTCTACTTACGGCAGATTTAATGGTGGCCGACGCGTTCACCGTGGATGACCTAAGCAAGACTTTACCGTTCATTCGTAGTCTATAAAATGCAATTATCCAGGTACCGATTCTACGTTACTCGTAGATAGAGTCCTTTTAATCCATCACTGTCCTAGCATTTTGTAGATAAAAGGGACGTCGTCACAGGGGGATTATTAGAAAAGAGTGAAACCTTTTCTTTCAATATCGACATGTAGGTATATAGGTAAATCATTCATGCAATTGGTACGACGTTTTCAGTTGTACCGTTTTAAGTTAAACCATTTTGTTGTTTTTAAATATATGTGACGACATCCTGAACCACACCACATCAGTGTCTGTCTACTTAACCTCTTCTAAAATTCGATTCTAGTTCATATTGACCTGTATCTCATAGCACAAATATGTTGAGACTGTTTGAAAACCTCATGACTTTTAGTAGTGGTGCACTTCCGTTTTGTGATTGGTCAATGTAGTCTTTTGATAAATCTTCAAAATACCTGGAAGGTACCCACAATCATAAATTCACATTTTGCACGGAATGGAGTCGACTCATATTTCCATTTACACCCAACATCATTTTCAAATGAATAATTTCCATACATTTACATACTACCGGTTTGATCATAATGAATGATGATATCGATACTGAATCACTTACGTACATACCTTTCCATTATAACTGTCACAAATGAACACATAACATTATCATAAATGTATGTTAAACGTATGAATAAAAATGATTAGCACCCTATAAAATAGCCGTAAACCATTTGGTTTGAATTATTTAATTTATTTTCGTTTTCATAAAAATGGTTTCTTTTCGATTTTCACAGATTGACGATTTTTTCCATTACATACATGATTGGTACCTACTCTGTTTATGAAGTATAATAAAAAAATATATCTCTTTAACCGAATAATAGAAAAAGTTTTATTATTTCTATCATTCATCATCAGCGAATGTTTTTTTCTTTATCTCTAGTATGCAAAACATTATTTTGGTATGTTTTATGGAGTATGTAAATTAGGACGAGGCAAAATTTTAATATTTGATCCGACAAAAAACCATTTCGGGTTTGTTATCGTAGGTCAAAGGTTATTTTCCCGACTTCAGTAATATATCAATTTGTTCTTTTTTTCAGCTGCTGCTTTTTAAAGGGCCGATCATCGAACCCACTCTATTCTAAGTTACAATTTACATCTCTACTTAATTTATTATTTTATAAACATTCGTCTGTTAAACATTGACTATGTTAATAAATCACGGATGACATATCGCGAAACAATTAATAATAAAACATTATTACAAAGGTTTTCTCAGAAGATCTCAAAGACTGCAATAACATAGTCACTGCTACGGATATGAATACTTGTTACAAATTTTGTTTACATTAAAACATTTTTATGTATTCCAAAAAAGAAAAAAATCAATAAAATTACTAAAAGCCCAAGTTTATTTATTTTTAACCTCTGCTACGAGACTGCTACGAACGCTACGGTTCATCTTTACTACCCGACTTGATCGTAATTATACGCGCAAGCATGGCACGACATTCTAGTCATGGACTAATTTGTAAAACTAGTCCTAAAATCTTTGGATATTTAAGAAAATCTATAATTGTAAAATGCATATTTGCTCTAGTTTGGGTTCGATTCCCAAGCAAATAAGAAAATGTAGTAAGGGGACTATGTCTGCGTAATGGGAGTCGAGTTTCATTCTAAGCGCGCTTACATATTTTTCTACGCGTTTACAATAATTGTAATTGTTTACAATTATCGCAGCATCCAAATTTACACGCGCGCTTCAAAAAACCGACGCCTACGGGCATACTTAAACGCATTTGCTCGAACCTAGGGACGTCAACAATACTGTTAAAAACAGTACTTTACTTTATTTCAATACACTATATACTTTTTACTGTTGTACAAAAACATAATAATCGTAAAGTTAAATTTTTGGAATCTGTATAATATTTTCCATCTTATAGTACTTATAAAGGCTCTCCAATAAATATTATAAGTACTAAGTTCGTTCAGAAAAAAAGTTTTTTTTTTATATTGCACGTCAAGATTGACCTCATCCCACCTGATGTTTAAGGGTGACAAGTACAGCATAATAAATCTGTTACTGAACTTGTCGCTCTTACCTTGAAGGCTTGACCCCTGCCACTTATGTAGCACCCCCCAGGAGCTCTGGAAACCTTACTCACACGCAGGAACACAACAACACAGAAGTGATTGTTATTTGGCTGCGGTCTTCTGTAAGGTAGAAGTATTTCACCAGTCGGGCTGCTCCAGTTCGAGCGATAAATCGCTATGCCCTACCTCTCTCAAAAAAGTATGTGTATGTGTGCGACGACCAATTCTTATTAAATATTTCCACTCCTTTTATATCTTTATTTCTTTTTAAATTTTCTTACCATTTAAACCTTCCTTGGACCTGCTTGATTATATTAAAACCAAAATTACCTAAATAGTCTGGCCGTGCTTGAGTTTTGATGAGACTAACTTATCCATGAAATTATATTCCGAAGCATCAATACCATAAAAAATCCAATCATCTCCATAACCTAAAAACGTAAACAAAGAGTGCACTCTCGCTGTTAAAATCCTTGTCCCGAATCGAGAGCGAGTTTTGTTTTAAATATTCTTGTCATATTTTATTAGTACCATGTACGGGCTAACTTAGTATAAACAGCGTTTTAAGTACATAGGTCTAGTAGGGTGCAGGGTGCAGCCAGTTCTATCTTTGTGGTCTGCGGCCGCAGGAGCTGCGTAGCACTTAACCCGGCAACAGCACATTAAAATAACAACGATATTATTGTTCTAAGAGACCCGTATATATCATAGCAATTTTTGTATTTTCACTTTGCTAATCAACGGATATTCCAGCTGTTTTAAAATATTTTAGTAACTAAAAACAACCTGGTACCTACTATATTATTGATTTATATAAATGTATTAAAAAATATTAACGAAATAGACAGCTGTATCGTAAAGTACTTAATAATAATCAAACAAACGTATATCCTTTAAATTATTATCTATCTATAAAATAACTACAAAAAGAGGACTTATGAATAAAATCTGCAGTAGCGTCCAAATGTAGAGAAATAATACCTACTTAATATCAATCTTAAAGGTCCATCATAGGAAAAGTATCATGGACCTTTAAGATTGATCCTAAGCAATCTACGAACCCTGACTTGGTTCAGGCATCCTGTTGTGGATCAGGGTGGACTGTTGAGAACGCAACGCGAACGAATGAATGTATCCTGATTGGAGGGGACACCATTTGCTCCAGCTACTAAAGAATACGGCTACGTCTACTAAAATGCATGTTAAATGCACTTATTTTAAAAAGGCCAAATAGACTCAACTTTACTGACGTCTATGGAAAATTCCAGCATGAGTACTGAGGGGGCGTGTCAGCCAACCTCGTCCGAGTGGCGCATTTGGCAAAAAGTGCACTTTAGCACGCATATAAGCTCTAAAAAAATGCGTAAATAAAATACTAGTTATAAACCACACTCACCAAGGAGTATATCTATATACCCAGGTATATGTCTATTTCTAAATTAGTTACATCTAAACGAGCTTCGTCCTGCCGTTTCATAAAAATTTTTCTATGGCAACCTTTTTTGTATTTACAGGCGAACTCTTTATGTACTTAAATAGTTGTAATGATTCATTACGAATCCGCACTTTAAACTTTATTACATTCAAAATAAACATTTCTTCTAGTTTTTGTCGTAATCTCACTGACAAAATGAAAATTATAGTTGGTATATAGCTTTATGTCATAACATAATATAGTTTGTTTCCCGCCACTTTATCCGGGTTATTTCAGGATAAAAAGTATAGGTACTGTGTTATTATTTTAGGACATCTATCTAAATGCGTACCACTTTTCAACCAAATCGCGTGAAAAAGTAATAAACATGCATACCTACATCCATTCATTAAACAAATTTTCGCGTTTATAATTACGTAGGATTTAAAACTGGGGTTGAGTGTGAATGCTTTTAATTAAATATTGTCAATATCCCATACATTGCTCTGATTCTGTGTTAAAAAGCTTAAGCACTTGTGTTACAGAAATCAGAAACAACGACGGAACCACACCACCCAGCCCCGAGACAATATAGAAAAGTTCGTTTCCTATATTGACCTGACCGGGCATTGAACCTGGGACCTCAAAGATAGCGCGACGCCAAAGTCTGGCCCGCTCGCCTCTCTGCTGTGGAGGTCGTCAAAATTAATTTCTCTTTTGTATGAATGTAGGTATGTTATTTTACAAATCTTCCAAGAAAGAACTCGACCGTTCCGGTGGACCGATTGAACTGAAATGATTTATGAGCTGGTTGTTCCCCGCGATATCTTTCTTTCTACTAAATCATCTAAACATCACTAAATTCATCAGAGAATCGTTAAACAAAACGAAGTAGGGTTTGACATCTTACGCCATCTAGTGTCTCACGAAATATTAAGAAAGATGCTAAAAATTATACAAGATGGCGCTGCTCCTGTACCAATAGTAGTTCCAGACTTAGCCCACGAAGTGTCAATTTACAACAACGGCAAAAAACCAACAATCTACAGCGACAAAACATTTTTTATCACTATTCATCTATTTTAACGTCTGTTTGTAAGCGTCTTTTTTGTCAAATAAAGCTGTCAAACGAAACTAACTGTAATTTTGAAATCGTATGAACGTTGAAAGCTGTAAATAAGTTGAGGGCAGTGTTTGTTTTTAAATTAACAGTGAAACAAGCAAAACTCTAATTAAAGTTCACGTGAAGAATCAGTTAAATTGTTTGCAATGGGTGAGCAAGTCGAAGACCAACTAAGCGATGTGGATATGAATAACTCTGAACTTGCGTTTGATAATCTCACTATTTTGAAAGAGTTCAGCAATATCGCCAATCTTGTAAAGTACGTATTTATTATTATGATTTGATTGGATACCTTAGCAAAGTTGGTGGACCAAAAATGCTACCCTGCTGTTCAATAAAATGTTTACCGAGATTTTGTAGTCACGAGTATAGCTACTTCTTGTATTTTAATGGTGGGTGGTTAGATTGATATAGATCCTTGTGTTATTGAATAAAAATAAATGTGATAGAACTATAGTTTTTAGAAATTGATGTTACTATCACATTTATTACTGAATAGTTCTGAATGAAAGTAGGTAGGTCTAGGAGTTGTGACATCTGGAATCGGACAGGAAAGAATATGACCATACATGGGAAGCAATAACTAATTCCTAAATGCTCTTTTTTGTTATTAACCACAGTACAATTTTATTTTATAATGTATTGCAATCTTTTCAGAAATGAGGACTTTCTGGACACTGTACCTAAGGCTAAGCTTCGCCGTGTAAAATGGGTTCCAATGTTTAATTGTTTAAAACAAGGAATTCTAGATGAAATGATTCAAGAACTAAGTTCAATGTGGCAGTATGAAAATATGCATCAAAAAATAGAAACTCTTGAAAAACAGAAGGAGAAATTTTCTGAGATAAATGCGGAAGAAGTGTTATGGTATTACCATATTTTTTATTGTAATAACTAGACTTTGTTAAAGATTACTTCTTATTTTTAAGGCCATATGTTTAAAGTCTAAAGGATGTTGTATGCTGCAGCATAGCCTGTAGTAAACTGAAAAAAGGTAGAATACCTAAAATCTGTGCCTATAAACGAAACACAAATCCCTGTACACTTGCTTCTTTGCACCTATTGACTTCAAGAATATGAGCTCCCTGGTAGTTTTCTTTTATAATTTAATGCCATAATAAGTCTATATATTTTTTTAGGAGGCCAGAACTGGGTGATGTTAAAGCACAGTTAAAAGCCAGTGATGTGGGTAATTTACAAAAGCAAAAAAAATTGTTAGAATCTCTAGCTAGAGAATATGAGAATCGGGTAAACAGACTAAAGAAGACTGTGTCAGCTAAAAGAGGTTACCTCAAGGCCTTACAGCTTGATATCCAAAAGTATCAAAAGAAAAATGAAGATTTGATCATGAAGATAAATGAGAAGGTTGATAACCACCAGAATCTAACAAAGATGATCTTGCCCATAAAACTAAATATTGATGAAATGAATTGGATAGATAAAGATTTTAAGATTGATAATTGACAATACATGACACAATTCTTTGAATAAAATTTATATTTCAGAAAATTGTACACACTTGAGAAAAAGTACAACGAAATTTTTATTATAATAATTATTTAAAACTCAATTTCAGTGAAGTTATCTTTTACTAGTGTAGAAGAAAATAGAATTAAATGTTAGTAAGTGATAAAATCACATAAAATCTAAATTTTGCTGCATCCTTTTACCAGCTACCTAATACCACTATACAATTGAGTCGTACATACAGAGAGCAAAGACAAATATTAGATATAATAGCAACATATTGTCTAGAAATAGTAAAATTTATAAGAAAAGATGAAAATACTTCAACAGATGAAAATGATATCCTATTAGCAAAATACAACAATTACATAAATTACAAAAGCAATGTTACAATATCATTGTAAATGCAAAACCAAAATGAAACAAAAATAAAATTCTTAGTTTAAATAGTAATATTTATTAATGAAAATCATTTGACATTGTTAACATAGCTAAAAAATAAAATTGTACAATGCAAAATCTGCATATAATTTTATATTTAATATATAGCAATTGCACTATTGTTGCGAGGACTACACTGTTACTACCACCATTAATTAAAATTATGAATTCATTCCGAGACTTGCAACTGCAGACTGAGAGGAGAAAGCCTCAATGGAGATCACACCAATCGTCAAGAAATTTGGAAAGGTTTCTACTTATTTTTAAGAATAATACTGAGTGCAAATAATAATTAATTTCACTGGAAAACACCTCATTAAAAAAAAATAGTACGGAGTCTTGTGATTAAAAAGACGCTTATTTTATTAGCTATGACAAGTGAAAGTTAATATCATGTCTTAGGCCAGCTCCGTGACAGGATGGTTCCCTTTGAACAAATAAATTAACATAGAGCACTAAAAATACGTAACGTAAATAAAGGTTATTTGATGGACGAATAGTTTTGTTGTTAACAAATTTTCACTAATACAATAAACTAGAATTTTCAAATTAAATCCAATTTACGTTACTTATACAAGACCTATATATACTTTACATTTATAGGCACATTAGTTACAGAATAAACAAAGCGAATGTGCTTTCGATCCACTACAACTCATAAATCGTAATATGAAAATGTAACGACGCTTTGTGTCCAATGCCCGCATCTTAAAGATTGCTTGCCACCTCAAACTCTTCAAAGTCAACAAAACAATTTACTAGAACATTAACATGTTACAACAACACAACAGGATATTATACTGATATCTAAGGCTGCAATACAATATCAGGGATCGAAAAAGCAATAGTCACCGAGGCACTGCCGAATACTTCATGTCCGATCCATATCCACAAAATCTCTGTAGAACTAAATTCATAAATTAATATCACTCACATTAATTAAAAATTAAAAATAAGAAGGCACAAGCAAGTAGATAAATAATTTTAACAATATGCGACATATTATTCGGCTTTGTCCAATGACTACACTAACATAATAATTATAATACATGATATAATTAATTATTTGTAGCATTCCTTTCACTGTGCAGCACACTGGATCCCATACGTCAGTTATTTCTTTTTTGGTGGTGATCGCTGAGGCGTGGCCGGCCTCCCGCTGTTGATGCCGTTGTATTGGTACTTAGCTTTTTTCTCTGATGGTTTCAAAATCTACAAAAAAAAAATTGAATTATTTTAAAAAATCAGGCAAATAATCGAAATATATGTAAATCTAGGTTAAGATCAGATATTTATAAGTTACAATTTGGGTTTTCAATACGAAAGGATGATCTTGTTGCACATTCTGTGTATAATAAATTAGTCCGATTTGTAATCTATGGAATCTGTGGAGTGTTATTTATTATCCTTCTGAAACATATTATGAATATCAGTACTTTAATTACCTGGAAGGAGCACATGAGTGTTTCGTCGACAGACATCATACCACCAGCGTTGTCAAATTCTCCACAATAGTTGGGCGCCGAGAACAAAGTCACTAGCTGTCGTTTCGCGAAGAATTCATAGCCATCTTCTACCACCTACAAAAATAAAATACAAATGCATTTTTGAGTATTGAGATGAGACTGGTTAGCATTTATAGTGGTGTCTTGCTTGTTGCAAGCATACATGGGATATCACGTTTGGTCCGTTTCTCTCCGCGACTTTTGTTACGCTGTTACGATCTGCTAAAATTCGGTGTGGTTAGGTATGCGGAAGCCAATTTCAGTTATTGCTCTTGGAAGAGATGTCCTGTTCGCTTTATACGCCACGCGAGTAAATTTCATTGCAATTTTAACAATTGATGACTTTGAACTTTAATGCGTTATCTGCTGATTGGCTGAAAATACGAGTGCAGTGTGCTATCAGCCAATCAACAGAAACTAAACTTTTGTCGTCTCGTGCGATATGTTTGGCGTGCAGCGTATGCTAGTACCGCTGGTCAAGTGGAACATTCCGTAGACGATAAAAACGACTTCTATCCCTATGATGTTGAGACTCTTTTAGCTTGTACAATGTGTTATGCTTCGTCGTTCTTAATACACATTGCTAAGGAATTGAAATTGATTCTAAAGTCTGTATAGATCATTACTGGTACTGCAAACTTTCTTCTTTGCCTACTTGGTGAGATAGAAGTCAGTCGCTAGTCAATTTTAAATAGAGAAATTAATTAAATCAGCAATATTCTACCAAGCCACAGAAACCAATTTAATTTTCGGCCCCAGCCCCGTCCTACTGTAAGTTCAGCACTAGGCTAATATTAACTGTATTATAATATATAATTAGTTCAACGAAAATATATAAATAAATGTTACGCTTCAGGCCTCACGCCATAGGGCACGTCATGTCGAGCATAATTGTCTCTGTCGTTCTAATAAAACGTTTGCAAATGGTCGTAATGAATGAATCAAAATTTGTTACGAGGCTGTTAATAGGAACAGATATATCAATAAACCATGTGCCTCAGCACGCTAATAATAGATTTAAGTACTGTTTGGATAACTCGCGCAAATTCCGTGTTGCATAAGAATCTCAATCAAATCAATTTAAACTATACATACCTGATGAGCGCGACAAATCAAGTCTAAATCATGTCTGTTTAAGAACTTGCTGACAACATCGGGGCCAAAGGTAAAGGATACACCGCGGTCATTCTCTCCCCATCCCTGAACATCTTTATCTGGATCTGACCAAAGCAGGTCACAGAGCAAGCCTGTAAATGTTTATTGTAAATATTAATAATGTTCCAAGGCCAACCATTGTCTGTATGAGACACCTGTGAAACATTCATTGTCTTAGTGTGTGTCCAATTAAATCTCCAATTGGTCTTTGTTTCACATAATATACAGACAGTTTATACTATATAGCGATGTAAGTATATGCTAACGAAATAAATTATTACAACCTTGAGGGCTGTGTAAAATAGCACAACATTGAAAGAATTTTAATATTACATGTACAAATTTATTTAAAAACGAATTTCAGCATGAATTTTGGTATGAAGAAGGAAAGTGACTAAATTTTTATCATAAAAGAGGGAAAATTACTAAATTTTTAATGAATGTGTGGTTTAAAGGATGTCACTTTAAACATATTCAGTTTGATATTCGTTTTATTAAGCAGAACACAAGTCCAAAGTTTGGGTCTAACATTCTGTACTAAGGATCAAACATCTGTGATGTGATCACCTATATTATGACCAAAGTATTTGGGGCTTTTTTCAAAAGAATTTTGGTCACTAACCTGTAAGATCTATTGTGACTCGCCTCCAATTTAAAGCCCTAAACTGGCCAGGTTCTAGAAAATTTAGTACTTTCCTGGCCTTTAAAGTTTTTAGTTCTTCTGACTGGGTTATTATATCCCAGGTGGGTGCTTTGTTTGTGTATCAAAGATCTACAGTTACATATGAGGTAAAAAATCCCTCGAAATTCTTGAACAGGAAACACTCTTACATATCCTTTTCCTCTTTGCAGTATTTGTAGATGTGAGTATAACTAAATTTCATGTAAAATTGGTGTCCTTTGACCTTTTGTAGTGTCCAATTAGCCCTAACTGGGTACTATAAAGGTCAGGCAGCAGTTCTCCAGTCCATTAGGTCAATTCACCTACCTGTATCAGGGACATCAGTGGGTCTCATTATCCGTCTGATCTGCTCCATGCCCTGCAAATCTGGTGAAAGGCCGCCATGACAGCAGAATATCTTCTCATCAATGATAGCAGCAATGGGCAAGCAGTTGAAGCAGTCCGTGAATGTTTTCCACAGTTTTATGTTGTATCGACGTTTACATTCATCATAGAAACCTGTACAAGATAAGAAATAGTTTTCATGCATAATCCCCATTGTTGATAAAGAGTATTTTTTTAGGATGAGAAAAATTATGATTTCAAAGAATTTATTTGTAGAGATTATTTTTGGTTGAATGTCATACAAGAAAGGTTGGAATAACTAAGAAATATAAGAATATTTACCATAGATACGATTTATGCTAGCACATTCATGGTTGCCTCGAAGAAGGAAGAAGTTCTCTGGATACTTTATTTTGTAAGCAAGTAGGAGGCATATTGTCTCAAGGGACTGCTTGCCACGATCCACATAATCACCCAGGAACAAATAGTTCGCTTCTGGTGGGAAACCGCCATATTCGAACAGACGTAATAAATCCGTATACTGACCATGTATATCACCTAAAAAAAACATCCACGAGTAAAGATATATGTAATTAGGCACTAACAAACTGACACATAAATCTGACAAATATACATATTCCTTTAATTACATTGCCACTAAAAGAAGTTACATAAATTCAAATTAGCACATTTTGCAAACTGCAACTGAAGGTTTCATAGCAAGACAATTCAGCATAAGCTAGAAGGTTGTTTTTAAATTAGTAAGAGATATGTTAAAGATTTGCATTTATATTTTTTATTCTATTGATTTAGTGCTTCATTAGTCTTCATTTGCATAGTACTTTGTTGTGTATATTTCAAGGTTAAAAGACACAACTCTAATAATGGTACTACAAGGAAACAATGCAGTAATTATGATTGAAAACGAAAGACAGTGGTAAATGGTGAAACATCTTGGTATTATTAAAATTCATAGAAGTAAGTAGGTACCTAAGAAGACCTACTTACCTGATGCATTTATTTTCATGAAGGCTCTTTAAAAACTGGATTCATCAAAGCATATTTTTTAATCTATATTATATCAGGCTAAATATTTTATACATATATTAAGCTAATTCATGATATAAAGCATGATTAGGATTTTCATTGGTGTGGATTCTGTTGATACAAGCTATTTTTGTGATGAATATGTTGCATATTCTATTCTTAACAGAACTTAATAGGATTTTATTAATATTTTATCAAGACACATTAATAGTAAAATTCTATTATGTACTTGAATTGTGCAGCTAATATGTTAATAGAAAATGGACATCAACACCACAATTATTTAGTTTAGTTTGTCTCAACAGAATCAGCATCATTATCAATGGAAGATATTCTACAAAACGAAAAGAATTTAAGTTAGGTAGGTAGGTACATTCAATGAGATTCATCATGACCGAGTTAGAGATTGATTTTAGAGACATATAACTACAGCAAATTGTAACAGTAGTCATATCTCTCATTACAAGCGTACTAACCACAAATTTTGAGCGGTGCCTCCAGTTCCAGTAATATTGGCTGTTGCAGGAAAATCTCCCTTGACTTGGTACAGAGCCCTCTCACCTCCGACTCTGACATCTGCACTGTTTTTCCAGGCCTGCATCCTCGAACTACGACAATTACCATATGATATTCACAATAGTTCCTGATTGTCGAAATCCAGGATCCATTTGTTAAATAGGTTACAATGTATTAGTTACCATTTGGTAACTATGAAGTATTAATTTTTAACAAATAAACCTAAATATGATTTACACTACATACAATGGCTTAATAGATGATTATTATAGCTTCAAGCAACAATGAAACTAAATGAAATTACCATTTTGTTCCAATATGATAATTTTTGCTTAAAATATACATCATACACACAACATCATTACTTATCAATGAATGGCCACAAGACAATTGTGTATTGGTTAAATAAGGCATGCTGAAATAGCTCAAGCTAATACCAAAATAAAGGTACAACTTTAACCCCAGTTGATCAATCCAATATTTCACATTTTCAAACCGACTTGACACAACAGAGGAAGTAATTAAATGAGATAAAAAAATAACACAAACCAATCCCTGCATCATGCTACAATAATAATAATAAATCAAAACATAATGAAATACATATTACTCAACAAATCGTAAGGGTGAGCTTGGAGAAGGGTATCATAGGTTACCAAATTTTGTTTTTTAAAAAAAAATATCGATTTGTAACTTAAGTATCGAAAGAAATAACAAAATAAGGTATAGTTTAATTAAATAAGTAGGTAACCACCATAATCCCACCAAAATTTGATTGTATTTCTTTGACCATCACTTCATTCCAGGAATAGATAAAGATTTGGGAGTGGATTGTCATCTGTTAGGATAGATCACTAAAGGAATAATAAAAGAAAAGAATCTAGCGCAATACTTCCACAAGAATTCTGGATGAAACCATACATTCTCCTGAAAAGATGTCTTTCAATTTCCCTTTTCGCCTCGCTGTTTCCTGCTGCAGTCTGTACACTGTTGTAACCCACCAATTAGCAGCGTAATAAAGTGAAATAAACATGTTTAAATCAAGTATAATGTGCAATAAGCAGAACAATAAGATCAGAGAAGTGTTCCATGCTTTAGACTGAAAATCATATTGTTCAGAATGCAGTCTAGTTGAGCCTGCTTTAAGTTATTATTACAATTATCCCTATGACGAAAATAGCCATCGCTGGCTTCATGTAGAAGCAACATCAAAAAGTAGAATCAGATAAGAATTGAGGATAATCGATTTATTTATGAGTTTGACGTTTCTATACCTCTACATACTCAATGATAATTACGCAACTAAGAATATAATGAGCATGGATCATTTACTCAACGTATCAAATAAGAGTAAAAGAACACATGTGAGTATCGAAAGCTAAAAATAATGATAATTTACCTTCTAAAAGCCTGTGAATTAGACTGTCAACATTGAGTTCGTCAGCCATATTTACTACACGAATAATTTACGTCAAAAAGTCAAATCCGACAAACACCACCATCGTCCACCGCCGCCGCGAGTTGTTTTTGGTTTTTTGCTCCAGCGTTTTGTTATTAAAGTGCCAATTGAGGACAAGTAATAAAAGATACCCCAGAATTTATTGACGCCAATGAATTCCAAGAAATCATTGAAATTGCCTTATTTTAATTAGAAAATGAAATAATAAGATGGAAAGAAAACTTTTTGTTTTTGGATTTAGTTTTGCATAGTGAAACAACAGATAGATTGGTTAAATAACAAAACGTTGGCTGACCTATTTTCTGTAGGTACTCTAAATTGTTTTTGATAATCATAGACAAATTTATGTGAGAGCATAGACAGCCCAAACCCATAGACTAGTTCTTTTTTATTTTAAATCTTGTTTTGCGTACGGTCAAAATGTCGCTGTTCGAAATTGTCAAGCTATTTTCTCATCGTAATGTGCCGTTCTGGCGCATAGTATGTATGAAACATCGAGTTTTGGCGTGTGCGTTCTATTTTATTTTAGACAAGACTTGACGGCTGATTCAAAAACCTTCATGGCCCTTTGTTCGACTTTGCAATACTCCTACTTCTGTTATTCGTAAACAACACGAGCTTATCAACGCAAAAATTCAATGTAGCAATTGGAAAACCTCTATTCGAGCGGGCGGAAATCATATACGTGCTTGAGGTAAATCTTGGGAATCATTTCACAATCTGTTGCGATGGATGATAAGATGGAGAGTGAACAGAGTTTCAGTGGTGACGGTGATAGCAGTAGTTCCTCAGACTCATCTAGTGGGAGTTCAGACGGCGATGAGGAAGTTATGGAACCGGTTCGTATCCTAGGTCACACATTGGAACTTCCTCAAGATCTTTGTGAAGACTACTCTGTTTTTAAAGAATTCTTTTCCATGAAAACTTGGGATGCATTAGAAGAAGAAAACAAAGAGCAGTTGAAGAAGTATTTGCCAAAGTTTACTGAGAATGCCGAAGAAGAAACTGAGAAGACTATTAAGATGTTGTTTAACCATGAACCTTTTCACTTTAGTTCACCACTTGGTGATTTCTATAACAATTTGAGGCAGGGGAACTACAGGCCAGACATTGCTAAAATGCGAAAGTTTTTGATGAAAGCCAGGGTTAAGCAGCATAAACACAAGGTAATTTTGCATAATGTACTCTTTATTAATTGCCAAAACAAAATAAATAACAGTGAATTTTGTCTTCTTATATAATTCATTTTACAGTTATTTCAATTGAACAGTAAAATAAATAATCATATGTAAAAATTACCAAAAAAAGGTTGTTGTTGAGTAGGTATATAGTTTTTTAATTTTGAGGTTTTATTTTTGTTAACTTATTATGTTTTATGGAATTGTAACACTCACTATTTATTGTTTATTTCTAGATAAAATCATACTATGCTAGGTTGTTGCCTGATGTGTTAATATCTCGTGAGAGACTCTTAGCGGCAACCAAAGCGGCACCACCTGGACCTATCCCACACCTTCCACTTATGCCACCAAGACCTTCAGTCAAGAATCATTTGAAGCCTATGTATATGAGAGCTAAATTAAGGTATTTTGAAGAGTTGGCTGCAATTCAAAGTGAAGTGGGTGGTGGTGATGAATCAGATGATGAAAATTATCCTGAAGGCCCTCCAGACCCCAGTCAA
The DNA here is from genome assembly GCA_037074685.1 of Glyphodes pyloalis. Lineage (NCBI taxonomy): Eukaryota > Metazoa > Arthropoda > Insecta > Lepidoptera > Crambidae > Glyphodes > Glyphodes pyloalis. The sequence goes on from JAYKKO010000013.1 coordinate 14,672,064, forward strand.
AGGAAAAGGAAAAATATGAATTTAAGTCATGTGAGTTGAATTTGTTATGATTTTATTTTTTGAGATCATAAAAGTCTTCTATTGTTTTCAAATTAGAAATTTATAACAAAATTAATAATCCTGGTATTTGACTAGAATGTTAAATTATTTCATAATTAATCATACCTACCTAAATACTGATAATTTAAATATATTGCTGTTTTGTCTATGGGAAGAGGCTGGTAACAATACTATTTATAGGACTATTTAATAATAGAGTTGATTGAGTAATAGTATTTAATTTTAAAATGTTAATTTCAAAATAAATATATCAAAATTAAATACTCTTACTGCACATCTTAAAGCAACACCTTAAACCAACTTAGTTTTAAAGTTTAGATGAAATCCTTAAAAATCTATACAAATGATTGAGATAAATCTCATTTAAAACTGAAATTTTCAGAATTTAGATGGTAGTGTGTCTGGAACTCTTGGGGGAACTGATGGATCACACCCTGCATCAATGAATTGCTTGAAGAATATACTTGCTGCACATAGATCACGCAGACAATATAGAGAAGTATGGTTTTTCAGACATATCTAATTATATTCTTTGGTAATAACCTATTTTCTAGTTGTAATACAACTAATTTTAATTTGTTCCAGATTCATCCAGAACTAAATACAGTTGGTATAACTTTAGAAGATATTAAACAAAGAGTTGCTTTAGTAAATGGAGCAAAAAAATTAATGTTTGGTGGACAAAAGACAGAAAATCCTATACAGAAACTGAAAAGAGGACCAAAGAAAGAAGCTGGACATAAAGGGAAAACACAAGAACAAAAAAATGCTGCAAAGAAAGTCAAAGAAGAACATCTTGATAGCGTAGAAAATAGACCTTTGTTACCAAATATAAAGATCAAATGTGAACAAATAGAATCAGATTCAGAAAGTTCATCATTTGTGGATCCAGTGTCAAGCCCAAAACCAAGGAAGTTGTTGGATCATACAGATATCAAGCAAGAAGTGGTAGATGTGAAATATCCTAATATACCAATGTTAGTATTACTGATCATACATGAACTTACAAGTTGATTAGTTTAATGGTAGAAATAAGTAATTCATAAATATTTAAACATTAATTTCAGTGTCAACTTTAGTGAAGGTAAAGTGGAAATAAAACAGGAACCACCAGATCCCACATTACCCATCCAGAATGCTTCAAGGCTCATTCAACCAGTTCCTATAAAATTAGAAGACTTAGATGGTATTGGTAAGTTAAGCTCTGTCCCTGTGTAAAAATAAGGACTGTCTTTAACTTTTTTGTACAAAATTTTGTTTACACCAACTGTCAAATATGATTAAAATAATAAAATTAGTTTTCATATAAACCCCCCATGCAAAAATGATGTGTGTTATAAATTTGACGAGTTTGTATGCCAGTCTGTCTGTGTGGGTGTCTTTCTATGGTATCACCCAAACAGGTGTTTGATTTGTTTGAGACTTGGTAGTGTTCGTGTTATGTTTGATAGAAATCAGTACAATGTGGAAATGGTACAAAATGTTGGATTACATTTTTGACACAACCTGAATAAATGTATCAAATAAGGGACCCCAGAAGTACTACGAATTTGATATCCAAAATAAGCTAGTAAGTTGTGATTTTAAATATTTTTTGTAGATATGATGGCATTACCGGTCGAGCTAGCAGATGACTCGGGCGAGATGATGCCCGCGGACGAGACGGACGGCGAGCAGCTGCTGGACGCGGACGAGTCGCTGACGGAGACGACTCACGCCAGCTTCCTGTCGCTGGTGCGCGCGCTGTTCCCGGCGCGGTCGGCGCACCGCGCGTCCAAGCAGCAGCTGCACGCCAGGTGCGCCGCGGTCCTGAGGTCGCCCATTGCCCCGCTCAACACTTGGTACAATAGTAAGTATAGGTGACGCTTTCATTTTATTAAACACTTAAGAAGCATGTGCTAGGCTAGGTACTCATTTGCGAGCTGTAGCTTTAAGGTTAGCCTTCCAGAAAACAATAGTCGGTAATGGAACGCTTTGCGATTATTAATCACGTTTAAGACGTGACTGATAACATTCACATATTACCACAGTAGGCTGTTGCATATGAAGTGTCCACTGCAATAATGATGAATGTCCAAAATATTAAAATCTATATGATCAGGTCATTCGGTCACTTCATACATGCAGCTAGTAATTTCGTTTACTAACTAGGCAATATCGCTCCCAGTACTAAGATAAAACCATTTCTGCTATTTGACTACACGTCTTAAACACTTAGAGTCCCATGTTTTCACGGCAATAAGGCCGATTTTAGTACAACATTTAAAAACTTAAAACCCAAATATCTCAAAACAAAAAAGAAAGGACATTCATCATTATTGCAGTTGACCCTTCATATAAAAACTTCGGTAGATGCCATTGAGGCGTATAGATTACTTATATTAGATGTGACTTTGAAAACTATGTCCAATCATCGCAGAATTATTGGACATCATGTCTATGTATTGACCCCCATTGCAGTGAATGCAATGTGTTAAATGAGTGGTTAAAGGCAAGGCAACATATCAAAACTTTTTTACTGTAGCAAAATGTGTTGTGTGTGCGCTTATAAACATGACCGCCGTGAAGTTGGCGCTTGCACGCCATAGTCTTCCCCACCACATGTCACCGTTTACTTTTAAACTCGCAATTCCAAATAGCCATGCAGTTTCTCATAGCAACTTCAATTCGGTTCGATAAACATTTATTAAGTTAATAAGTTATTTTTATTCAAATTTTACTTTTTTTCCAGTGTCTGATGACTGGTGTTCAGAATTGGATTCTGCTCTTGATTTTCTGTCTGGTGAGAGGGGACCGCATCCGGACGATTTTGTACCTTATTTACAGTTCTTACCAGAGACCCAAGTAAGTGAATTAGTTAAACTGTACAAATTATAACTTGCAATTTGAACCTTAAGCCATGAAACATTAGGACAAACATACATATTAATACAGATATGTATAAATATGTACGTTTGTCCTGGTTGTTCAATACCTTCTATGACAAATTACAATTAACAAAATTTAATTTAAACTAGATGTATCAATGGATTGGAGCAGGACGCGATTGTGACGCAATCTTAGGTCGACTCTGCGAACGGTGGCTGCGAGCAGTTTCCCCTGGACCTCCAACGAGTGAACCCCCTCCTCCAAGGTACATTCATAAGCTATTATTTGAACTTAAATTCGGCAATTTTTTTCCAAATAGAGTGAAAGTTCGAATTTGCTTGGCATTTCTTTCTTTATTGGAATACAACATAAATACAGGGCAGGCAGCCAAAAGTCAGAAATATTAAAAAATCCAAGTACCTACGTAGGTAATTTATGTCATGTCAACTATAGGTTTACTTTTAATATGATGGGTGTCCAGATCTCATGGGGGGTGCTACATATAGTAGCAGGGGTTAAGCTTTCAAGATAAGGGGGACAAGTCTAGTGACAGGTTTATTATGCTGTACTTGTCGCCCTTAAGATGGGGCCTCATTACTACTTAACATCAGGTGGGATGAAGTCAATCTTGAAGTGTAATAAAAAAAAACTGGGTTATGTCCTATTTCGATTGCGCGTTTGTTTTTTGAAGATCATTTTAAATGCACAGGTATCCCACGTCGTGGATAATGCGGGCACCTACTACGACTGAGATCACGGAATTCCGCGCCCAAGAACGTAGAAGATTCGCTGCGGCAGCAAAGCCTTTTACTTATGTTCAACATGGGTAAGATTTTGGTGTAAATAACGTAAGTGCTTTCCAGAAACCCTACGATGTGACAACAAAACTTTTTGAAAAATGTAAAAAAATCTTCGTCACCTTAATTTATTATATAATTTCACATCCATAGACCCGATTTCAAAATAGGTATCTGTAGGTATGTAATTGTGTTATAAAAACCAGAACCAACGGTGGCTCTGCAATATATACTCAGGTACATTATAATTACAAAGGAGCAATAAAAACATTCATGGTGCTTATTAATTATAATTGTTCAATCATTCGGCCCAATAAAAACCCGATTTAGTTTTAAACCGATTAACCCATTCACTGCCTCCCTAAAAATAGACGATGATCTTACCCATATACATACCGCCTTATGTTGGTATTCGGGACGCCCATGGGCGGCTCCAGCATGTCGATTAAGTATTCTTCGGCATGTAAATAATCTAATTTCGCCCGCGGTCCCGAGACTGGATAGGTTAATAAACATATTTTGATTAAGTTTTAGCCTTTAGGAACAAAACGTCTTGCCTCGATTTTTAAAGCATATTCATCTCCTTCCATTTAGGTACCGGTCAGTGGTCGGGCCGTGCGCCCGCGCGTCGATGGCGTGCGGCGCGGCCGGCACGCTGCTGGTGGCCGAGCGGCCGCGACACGCCAGCTTCATAGCGCTGGTCCGGGACGCCGTGGCGCGTCTGCCCAACGGCGAGGGCACGCGACACGACGTGTTGACGCTGCTCAAGTAAGTGTTGGACTGGCACGCTGCTGGAGGCCGAGCGGCCGCGACACGCCAGCTTCATAGCGCTGGTCCGGGACGCCGTGGCGCGTCTGCCCAACGGCGAGGGCACGCGACACGACATGTTGACGCTGCTCAAGTAAGTGTTGGACTGGCACGCTGCTGGAGGCCGAGCGGCCGCGACACGCCAGCTTCATAGCGCTGGTCCGGGACGCCGTGGCGCGTCTGCCCAACGGCGAGGGCACGCGACACGACGTGTTGACGCTGCTCAAGTAAGTGTTGGACTGGCACGCTGCTGGAGGCCGAGCGGCCGCGACACGCCAGCTTCATAGCGCTGGTCCGGGACGCCGTGGCGCGTCTGCCCAACGGCGAGGGCACGCGACACGACGTGTTGACGCTGCTCAAGTAAGTGTTGGACTGGCACGCTGCTGGAGGCCGAGCGGCCGCGACACGCCAGCTTCATAGCGCTGGTCCGGGACGCCGTGGCGCGTCTGCCCAACGGCGAGGGCACGCGACACGACGTGTTGACGCTGCTCAAGTAAGTGTTGGACTGGCACGCTGCTGGAGGCCGAGCGGCCGCGACACGCCAGCTTCATAGCGCTGGTCCGGGACGCCGTGGCGCGTCTGCCCAACGGCGAGGGCACGCGACACGACGTGTTGACGCTGCTCAAGTAAGTGTTGGACTGGCACGCTGCTGGAGGCCGAGCGGCCGCGACACGCCAGCTTCATAGCGCTGGTCCGGGACGCCGTGGCGCGTCTGCCCAACGGCGAGGGCACGCGAAACGACGTGTTGACGCTGCGCAAGTAAGTGTTGGACTGGCACGCTGCTGGAGGCCGAGCGGCTGCGACGCGCCAGCTTCATAGCGCTGATTCGGGAAATAAAGAAATGCGCCGAACAATAACACAAATCAACTGTTCTCAACTAAGGTTGTAAAATTTAGAAACATGCTTGCATTGTTACATTTGTACGCAGCAAACATAGTTTAACTGCCAGCACCTCAATCAATATCCGTTTTCTTTAAATGATATCTAATGGAATTAATTTTTGTTGCAATTTTCAGAATGTCTCAGTGGATCGGCACCTGCAACGACCAAGCACTGCTGGGTGCGCTATCTTCAGCGCTGGACCGGCTACACTCGGCAAAGCGCGACCCGGTTGTTAGATATGACCAGAGGACCGCCGTTTGGACGTATCTGCACAGAAATAGGTCAGACTTATTTGTATTTTTTTTTTGTTCTTTATTTAAGGACTTTTATACAATTGACAGTTTTTGAAAAAGTATTGTAAAATGTGTGCCCGTTCATTTTATATCCCAAGCAATTGGATTTATCTAGATAAATCTGGGTAATCTAGGTAAATAACCAGAGAAAAATAAGATTTTGTGTAACACATTTAAAAAGCGCGCGAAAACGCCAAGTCTCGTCACTGTTGAAATTATGACGTCAACGTTGTAGACAACGAACCGATACGCATAGGAACGACTTCATTTAGATAAACGAAAAATGTTTCAATAAATTCTTAATACGATTAGAGACACAATAATTCATTTTAATCGGTAAAATAATCATTGTTTCGCCACATTAAAATAAATAATTTTCGCCGACAGCTGTCATTTCCGAATTGCAATGGTGGTTTCCGTTTCGGTTCTTTTGTTCCACAGATAAAAAAAGTAAAATTTATTTTGCAAAAATAAAATACTTAGTATGCTATTAATTAAAAAATAAAAAAGTAAAATTATTACTTAACTAATAAGCTAACGTATCTCACACTTTTCATATTTTATAGTTAACACTGTCAAGTAGCCAATTGTACATGTCAGTCCTATAATAAGCTTATCTATAATAACTATTATAATTTAAAATATCCAAACAAAAATACTTATAGATTAGATCTTAACTTAATACACTTTATGACAAATTCCAGCAGAATCTCAGCATGTTCGGACGTAGGTTCTGCTAGAAGTTGTTGGAATAGGCCAACGTCACATGCATTCAAGCCCAATTTAATAAACATATCTAGTCTATATTGCCTATACTGAACACATTCCATTAAAAGATGGTGTACGTCTTCTATGCTATCGCATATTCTACAGTTTGGAGAGTCTACTTTGCTCATTAGGTGTGCAAACTTGTTCAATGGAATGTGTCCAGATCTTAGTCTTAAAGCAGTAATAACTAGGATCCGTCTCATTTTAGACGTGGTAAACCAAGGTGTACAAGGAGGCTGACTTTGGATTGTCTTGTACCAAATACCTTTTTCGAGTGATCGATTATCAAAATATTCTTTCCACATGTTGTAAATTTTCTTTTTAAATTTAGGTATGATTTCTGAATAATTTGGTTTTATGCTAATGGGCAAACCGTCATTAACTGCTGATTTCGCCAGTCGATCAGCCTCCTCGTTACCAGATATACCAATGTGAGAAGGTATCCATTGTATTTTTATTACTATTTTATTTTGTTCACATTCATACATTTTCTTTAAAATCGAATATGCCAATGATATACCTCTGTTGAAAGTCACTCGCGACGAAATATTCCGTAACTGTGCACAAACCCGTGAAAACTACACTACTGTGGACAATAAACTGTGATAAACTTGTGGCAAGTGCAAAACAATCAAAACTACAGATTAGTATTTGCTGTCAACATAAAAATTCATCTAATTAAAATCAACCAAATAACCTAAAAATACAGTGATTGATGTGAAGTTGCATATAACCGTCTCATTTGACAGTCCTGCAATGCTACCAACTTAACACTTTCAATGTTCATCAATTTTGATGTTTCTGCCACACGCCTAAAACTGAGCAACGAGTATGTATAGGACTCGGTAGCCGGGTGCACGGGCGCCGCGTGACGCACAGCATCGCGGAACATCACGCCACGCCGAGAACTCGCCTCCCGGGTGCACAAGGGTTGTACATTTTCGCAAAGAATATGTAGTCTTTTACAGTTATATTGAAACATTATTTTGCCTGTGCGTAAAACATGGAGGTGATTCGTAAGCGGATTGTAGTTTTTCTTATTTTTATTTCTACTCATACTTCAAAGGCGTGGTGCATATTTACGCGATAAGGTTTTACAACAAGGTACATTTATATATTTGCTTTCAAATACGACACCAGGCGTGCGCCCAAAATACTTTCAAGTACGTTAAAGTATATTAAGATGCAACAAGCGGCACCACGCTTTCCCGAAAAAGTAGCAAAGATAGAATTAATTACAAATTTTATGGTTACAAAATTGAGATATACCTATAATCGCGGCAAATGAAAGTAAGACTCAAATTTTTGCAGGTGTAATTTTATACTTCAATCTTAAAAAAAATCTTATGGACATAAGGATGAACTTTCTATGAAATACTTTCAAAGCGCGCGCCTCGTGTTCTTATTTTCAAGGGTTGATTTTTGTAAGGAGTTATATTAAAATATATTAATAAAGACTTGTTCTGACATTTGTATAAAAACTTAGTTAAAAACAGAATGGACAGTGTTAAAAAAACACTTGACACGTAAAACAATAAAATAGTAAATTTTAAGACAAAAACAAAACTACTTTTATTTTGTCTTAATCCCGCAGGTGCACTTTAAAACAGTTGTAAAAACAATTGTATCAGTTATACACCTGATCTTTCGGTATGGGTCTTTGGTGACACTAATAAATGAATCATAAATTATAATAAAGGATCATCCTCTTTGTCGGCTAGCTGCGGCGCGGACTACAATAACTGCTTGCAAATGATAGATACTTGACCATAAAACTTGGAACCATAAAATAAACTCCATAATGATTATAATTTTTTTTCAATTAGTGTGTTTATAATAGAAACGCCGAAATTCAAAGCGCCTTTTTTTGACAATGAGGTAAGTTAAAAGGGCACCGCTCAGCACGTGCACAGCATCGACCGAATCTTTTGTTCTAATTGTTAACCGGGATTACTAGTGACAAACAATACAAGTTGTAATTCTACATTCATTTTTTAATCTCTGGTATGTCTGGACCAGGTAGATTACAAAGGTCATAAAATTTATTTGTTGAACAATAACAATGACTATTTTATGATGCTAAAATGCAGTCCGTTTATTTTTGGAAAAAAACATTGCAAAGTGTTTGAGCACAATCTAACATTTTATTTATTTTAAACATCACCTTTAAATTATTTACTTCACCGATAATTGAAAAATTCATTCAAATAAAACAAACAAGTTCTTACATCTTTAAAAAACATTATTTGAACTGTGAATATTTTTGACAACCCTTGCTCTTGCTACTTTCGAGAGAACAATAGGACCCGGCTAGCGGGTGCTGGGCGTGCGCATAGGCGATGTATAGCTAGCTATAGGCCGACTCGGGAGCCGGGTTCTGGGCGTCTGGCGAAAATACAGTAGAACCCGGGAGCCGGGTTTTGGGCATTGTAAGTGTTAAGCAATCAAATGTGACAGATAAAGTGTTGCCAGTACAAAAAATAAATAAAGTTAATATTATTTCTACCATCTACAACGGCGCCAATTTCGAAATTCTAATATTTAATTAACTACCTCAACTACAACAATGGAGGCCCAAATGCAAGTATTTTTGGAAAAAATTCAAGATCAAATGGAGAAGCAAACAATAACAATCACCGAAGCTGTTACTAAAAATATTGCGCAACAATTATCCGAAAAATTTAAACAATTGGACGAGCAAAACCAGCAGCTACGTACTGAAGTTTTAGAATTGAAGAAAAAAATAAAAGGCTTAGAGATACAAAAGAAAAGGAATAATTTGATATTTTTTGGAATAAAAGAAGGCAATGAAGGCGAATTTAATACAGTGAAATTTGTCAAGGAGAAAATAAACACATATCTCGCATTAAATATTCAAGAATTTGAAATCGATAAAGCTCATAGAATTGGAGAAAAGAAAAACAATAGTAGCCGACCTATACTGGTTTCTTTCATATCTAACTGGAGACGAAATTCAATCCTAAAGAATAGAAAAAAATTCCCTCAAGATATATATGTAAAAGAAGATTTTTCGAGAGAAATGTTGGAGATTCGAAAGTCCTTGCAACCAAAACTCGAAGAAGAAAGGAAAAAAGGAAACATTGCTTACATACAAGGCGATAAAATCATAGTAAAAAAACCAAGAGAACGAAGCCGCGAGAAAAATGAAAAAAGGAAATGGGAACCCTCTACCTCACCTAACCAGTCCACATCACTATCAGTAACTAAGAAAACTGCTACAAAGAATGCGTTTGATATATTATCGCGCCCCAGAAGCAACTCCCTTAAATATAACATCAATATGTAGCAATTAAATAACACCGACAACCGGAAAAACAACAATAACATAAGTAACTCACGAACCATAAACACTACAAAAACTCCCCCAAGCCGGCTGGTCCCCGTGGGGGAAAAAGACCATAACCCTCCAGCTCAAGTAAAGCACAACAATATCAATATTGGAACATTTAATGTTAGATCCCTAGGATCAATTACAAGATATATAGAATTAATACACTCGATACAGAAAATAAAAATAGACATACTAGGCTTAGCAGAAGTCAGGATAGTAGGATGCAACATTGAAGAATACAATGACTACATCTTCTGCTACAAAGGCGAAACACAAGGCTTGTATGGCGTAGGCTTCTTAGTCAAAAAAGAACACAAAAACAAGATACTCAACTTTATAGGTCTATCTGAAAGAGTTGCTATGCTACAAATAAAATACAAGAACGAAACTCTGTCAATCATACAAGTTTACGCTCCTACGGAAAAAACCGAAGAAGAGTATATCAACTCATTCTACGAAACTGTAGATAAAGCACTAGACCAGGCAGGTAAACACGTCCTTCTCATGGGTGACTTTAACGCTCAGGTGGGCCAGGCAAGTGGAGGTAATTGTCCAGCAATTGGAAAATTTGGATATGGAAAACGAAGTAAAAGAGGAGAAAAACTCGTGCAATACGCCCTAGAAAACAAACTATCAATAATGAATACCTTTTACAAAGCAAGAAAAAATCGAAAATGGACATGGCTATCACCAGATGGAAAAACAAAAAACGAAGTAGATTTCATCCTATCAAATGAAAGAAATAAGATAAGGAAAATAGAAATACTGCATGGATTAGGATTTAGGTCTGATCATCGCCTGGTCAGAGCTACCTACACAGTTGATACGGACAAGAAAAGTAGAATAACATTTAGAACACAATCCAACTCAATTAAAACCGAAGAAGAAAGAGCCTGTTACATGAAGAATCTAGAACAAAACCTAAGAGATTTGAAGACATACAAAGAGGAACACGATGTTCAAATATTCTACAACGCACTAGAAAACATTATCAAGAAGAGTATACCATCAAAGAAAAACACGAAAAACATCGACACTGTTGCAAAAATCCTTACGAAAAATACAATAGACAAGCTCACAAAACGAACAGAATTAGTAAAAACAAAAAATAAAACTAATGAAATGAAAAAAGTCCTAAGAGATTTATACAAGACTACATCCAAAGCAATAAAAAAAGACTATCAAAACTATAGAAATAAAATAATCGAGGAAAACTTGATGAAATATAGAAGTTCGAAAAGAGCATACAAAAAACTGACAACACATAAAAATTGGATTCAAAATCTAAGTCAAAACACAAAAGAGACCAAATCTAGAGATGATGTAATAAACTGCGCTACAGAATTTTATAAAGCACTCTATGAAAAGAAAATTGCCTCTAATCCACACTCGGACATTTTTCACTCAGAACCGTTCAAATTACAACACAGATAAAGTTGAAATAGCAACTATAGACGATACTGAAATTATCAAACATATAAAAAAATTGAAGAAGGATAAAAGTCCGGGACCCGATGGCTTGCAGAATGAAGCACTGATAACTGGTTCCGATTTGCTAGTACACCCTCTTAACTACTTATTCAACAAAGTCCTAGATACGGGACGTGTACCGGATCAATGGAAGAGATCAGACATAATTCTTCTGTACAAAAAAGGAGACCCAAAAGACATTGGGAATTATAGACCTATAAGCCTCCTTTCAGGCGTGTACAAGTTATTTACATCAATTCTACAAAGCAGATTGAATCCATCAATTGACGCACGCCAGCCCATTGAACAAGCGGGATTCCGTTCAGGTTATTCAACTACCGACCATTTACATGTTATGCAACAGGTGACACAGAAATATATGGAGTTCAACAGGCCAATATACATAGCTTTTATTGACTTTGCCAAAGCCTTTGACACCATTTCACACCACTCTATCTGGGAAGCGCTACTCAAATGCAACATCCACGACAACTACTTAAAAGTATTAAAAGACATCTACAGTGGTTGTACCAGCAGGGTCAAAATGGAACGCCGGGGAGCAAATATACCAATCTGTCGAGGAGTACGTCAGGGTGACCCACTATCCCCGAAACTTTTTATCGCAGTACTACAGCTTATCTTTGACAACTTAAACTGGACATCCTATGGCATTTGGATAAAAGGGAAGCGACTTAGTCACTTAAGTTTCGCAGACGACATCGTTCTTTTTGCTGAAACAAGCGGCTCCCTCGAAGAAATGATAAACACCCTAGCTATAGAAAGCGAAAAAGTTGGTCTCCAAATGAATCAAGACAAAACCAAAATAATGACAAACAGCAAAACTAATAAAATCAACTTATTTGACAAAACATTGGAATACGTAAATTCCTACATATATCTTGGCAAATCAATATCATTTGGCGAAAACAACGAAGAGGAAGAAGTAGAACGTCGAACTAATATGAGTTGGAAACGATTTTGGAGTTTAAAAGAAATTTTAAAAGGGCCCTTCTCACTGCACAGGAAAAAAACAATAATGGACACTTGCATCTTACCAACACTTACTTACGGCTGCCAAGTATGGACATATAACAACAAAATAAAAACAAAAATAGTGAACTGCCAGAAAGCAATGGAAAGAAGCGTAATGAAAATAAAGAAAATCCAAAAGACTAGAAGTGAATACATAAGAAAAAAGACAATGGTAATAGATGCTCTCAAACATGCTCTCTCACAAAAATGGCGATGGGCAGGACATATTGCGAGATATAAAGATAAAAGATGGACAATAGAAACAACAAATTGGGAAGGACCGATAGGTAAACGAAAGAGAGGCCGTCCCAAGAGCAGATGGGTGGACGACATAATGGCGACAGCAGGGAAAAACTGGATAAATAAAGCCAGAAACAGGGAAACATGGAGCAAGCTGGAGGAGGCCTATACCCAAAGCGGGGTTCCAACGACAGAATAGATTTATAAGATACTATGTATTAAGGTTTACTTAAATATGATAAACAAGTTTGTAAGGTGGTTGGAAATAAAAAAGGCTTATAAATAAAATAAAAATACCTCTGTTACCAGAGGCACATTTGACAATGTGTTGAATGGCAGACTTACTATCGCTAAATATAACAACGCGTTGATTTGCTGTATTTGAAAGGATTTGATTTAATGCTTGCAATATGGCTAACAATTCAATAGACATTACACATATGTTGCTGTCAACCTTATATTGACTGCCGTACCTTAAACTAGGAATATAAAAAGCGGCACCCAGACCCAACTCACTCTTTGAGCCGTCGGTATAAATCTTATACCAATTATTATATGTATCGTATATCTCTTTAATTGTATTTAATCTCAAAATATAAGGATTATAACTTTTTTTGTTTAGTGAGACACTCTTAAGGTTACTTACTAAAATATCACAAGTGTTTATTTTCGATAGCCAAACGCCCAAGGTAAACACTTCAAAAATATCTGCAGAATGCACCATTTCTTCTTTCGTCTCTTTGTAAGTTGTCATTAAGAGAGGTTTTTTCTTGTTAAGCCAGTACCGTTCGTAACATATATTTGACATATCTGATAATAAGTTGATAATTACACAATTTGTCCTAGATTTAAGTTTGAGAATGTTTTGTTGACTTATTTGTATTACTCTAATCAACACTTTATTCAGTTTTATTTTTTTGAGTATTTACAATAATATTTCACATACACACACACGCTTAACTAATTATTATACTGAGTACACTTTGTACATTGGACTGGTTTTGTGTCGAAGTTGACATGGGCATTCAGTAATATAACTTTCTGAAATGTATTTTTATTATTTTACCGGAGGCTAACAGGTTGATATTACAGATAAAAATCATACCATCAGCCTACGATAACTTGCGGTAAGTTCAGTTGGAAGAGCAGCGCGCGCGATACGTAAAGGTTGTGGGTTCGAGACAGGGGGAAATGATTTTTTTCTATTTATGAAAGCACTTTGAACTAGAATACGAGTAAAATACCCGTATTGTTTGAATGATGCGGTTTTACGAGACAATCGTCGCGTCCGGGTTAAAGGCTACAGGCACACTGACTCTGACTTTAATTGTATGTCAACACAGGTCGGAGGACGACTGGGTGAAGACGACGGGTCGCGGTCGCGGCGGCGGCAAGCACGCGCCGCCGGCCGTCACGTCGCCCGCGCCCGGTGCCGCTCCGTCGCCCGTCGCCGCTCCGTCGCCCGGCGCCGCTCCGTCGCCCGGCGCCGCTCCGTCGCCCGCGCCGCCCGCCGCGCCGTCGCCCGTGCCGCCCCCGCCGCCGCCGCCGCAGCGGCCGAGGGACCCGCCGCCGCTCACGCCGCAACCTGCTGTATGTTGGAATTAACTCTACTAATAGTGAACTTTTATTACGAAAGATTTAAGACAAGGCTGCCATTTCAAGACGTTATTTGTTATTCATTTATTTTAACAGCTAGTACAGACACTGATTAACTGAAAGACAACATAATAAAGTAACAAATATCCAACCTTTGTGCTCAAATGAATAGGATCTTAAATTGGCTACTTGACAGTGTTAACAATAAAATAAGAAAAGTGTTAGATATGTTAGCCTATTAGTTAAGTAATAATTTTATATTTTTATTTTTAACTAAAAGCATAGTTAATATTTTATTTTTGCAAAATAATTTTACTTTTTTTATCTGTTGGACAAAAGAACCGAAACGGAAACCACCATTGTAATTCGGAAATGACAGCTGTCGGCAAAAAATATTTATTTTATTGTGGCGAAATAATGATTATTTTACCGATTGAATTGAATTATTGTGTCTCTAACCGTATTAAAAATTTGTTTAAACATTTTCCGTTTATATAAATTAACTCGTTCCTATGCGTGTCGGTTCGATGGCTAGAACGTTGACGTTATAATTGCTACAGTGACGTGACTTGGCGTTTTCGCGCGCTTTTTAAATGTGTTACACAAAGTCTTATTTTTCTCTGGTTATTTTATTTTTTTCCAGATAAATCGAATTGTTTGGGATATAAAATAAACGGGCGCACATTTTACAATACTTTTTAAAAAACTGTCAAGTAGCCAATTGAATAAGCATTCTTAAATATTAACCGAAAACAACACTTCAAGAACTATTCAAGAATATCAAACCACTGCTGGCCTTCATGGCGGAGCTCAGTTGTCTACACGAAGTAAAATTATCTCAGACGATTGCAAAAAATGTGCCTTTGATATGTCAATCAAACACCATAGTGTTGCGTAAAAGGAGCCCTATTTTACCTCACCATCTGTGCAGTTTCTTGCTGGTATTTTTTTATAATTAAAAGTTATAACTATTCATTATATATTGTTTCATTTAATTTATATAGATGACATTACTACGTGATTTACTTGATCAGAATGATTTCTCATTTTCATATACCTTAATGTTTTCTTTGTTTACTGGATAAGGAGTGGGATGTTTAGTGCGTACAAGCATATTATTCTGACGGATCCCTGGACCTATATCAACCCACACCCATTGCATGACGTCTGCTTGTGTATTGTACTAATACGTGATTGAATACATAGATGGAATTGGAGATCGGCAGTGCGTCCGAGGCGGCGTCCAACGCGTCCGACAGCGACGTGGACGTGGACGACTCGTCGGCGTCGAGCTCGCTGCCGCAGCTGTCGTCGGCGCAGCTGCTGATGCAGGCCACGCGCGTCGTACAGCCCAAGGCCAAGCCCAAGCCGCCCAAACCCAAGGTATATTGCAGAGGTCTATTAATCATGTCATGGTTTCTTAACACGCTTTTGTAAGCTTCACTTGACTGTGTATGAAAGAAAGTCTTGGAATCTAATTTGACCCACTTCCCGGTCTTCGATTGCGCTGAAATTGTGAGTTCTGATGACAATACATGACTATTTAAGAAACGTCATTACAAATTTAATATGGCGGCCTCGCCAAGATGGCGGACTGGAAATCCACTTTCATGGAATACGAAAAAATTGTCACGTGATAAAGCATGTTTTTAAACTATTATTATTAATCCCCCCACCCCCTTGGTGACACATGGTAAGGTTCAAGACTAAATATATCACGTGTATTTTTTAGTAGATACCTACAAATAATATTTTTTTATATTTTTGCAAAATACAGGTTTAAGTATATCAAATTTGTAACACTATATCTATATTTCAGGGGAAACTGGTGGCGACACCCCCGCTCAAACCGAAGGCCACCGTCCAGGTGAAACAACTGGCTAAACAGGGTACTCTAATGACGCAGTCGGTGAAGCAGGCCAATCTGCTGAGTCAGGCCGCCAAGCAAGCCTCGCTTATGAGCCAAGCCGTCAAGCAAGCGAACTTGCTCAGTCAGACTGCCAAGGCGCAGCTGGTGGCGAAACAGGCTCAGGTATGTTAATAACTTTAACGCTAGATTTCAAATCACGATTTCAGTGCGAAATATTCAGAAACGGCATAAGGCAAACGGTTTAAGAGAGGTAGGGCATAGTGAAAAAATAATATGGCTGATGTAACATAAAGTCCTCTTTAACGGCATCGATATCTCGTGTTTTGACTTCACTTGTGAAGTTTTGTTTTCTTTGTAAAGGTCGCGGAGGTCAGAGGGTGGCCGAATGTATTAAGTGGTTTAGTGTTGTTTGTAGTAGCCCTTCATGCAAGTATTTGATCATTTAACTTATTCATCGTAAAAATGTATTACTAATAGTAGAAACCGTATCAAAATTGATCAAAAAATTAACGAGCTACAACATAAAGCAAATATCTTTGTCTGGCAAACAGATTTTCTATTTAAGTTATATGACGTTGGTGACCACTTTGAGGTGTTACAACTCTGGCAGTAATTAAGATATCTAATAAAATCATTCACATTTGTTAACTAGTACTGTGATTTTTCCTTATTTCCGGTTTCAACAGGGCAATCAAGCCAAGCCGACGCCCGCTTTAACTACGATCAAAGCGCCAGCCCAGGCCAAGGTGAGCGTTGGCCAGAAGGCGAGTATGGCGGCGGTGACAAAGCAGACCCCGCCCAAAGCCGTTATTCAGACGAAGCAAGTCAGCGTGACGAAGCCGCCCTCGCAGTCGCCCAAACAGGGTGCTGTTGTAGCGAAGCAGATCGTTGCGGCTGTGAAGCAGGTAATAACACTGCGTGCTCATCATCAACGCGTTGTTGCCCACTGCTGGACATAGACTTCTCTACTCTGTGCATATCACCATTCTACTTAGTTGATGGGGTATACTTTCAAAACTCGTCTTTTAAAAAACGATTTTTGATGTCGCATAATTCTGCGTGATAATTGGCTACTTGACAGTGTTAACAATAAAATATGAAAAGTGTTAGATATGTTAGCTTATTAGTTAAGTAATCATTTTACATTTTTACTTTTTAATTATAAGCATAGTTAGTATTTTATTTTTGCAAAATAAATTTTAGTTTTTTTTATCTGTGGAACAAAAGAACCGAAACGGAAACCACCATTGCAAATCGGAAATGACAGCTGTCGGTGAATATTATTTATTTTAATGTGGCGAAACAATGATTATTGTACCGATTAAATTGAATTATTGTGTCTCTAATCGTATAAAAAAATTATTGAAACATTTTCCGTTTATCTTAAATAAGTCGTTCCTATGCGTATCGGTTCGTTGTCTAGGACGTTGACGTCATAATTGCAACAGTGACGCGACTAGGCGTTTTCGCGCGCTTTTTAAATGTGTTACACAAAATCTTATTTTTCTCTGGTTATTTAGATTATTTCCAGATAAATCGAATTGCTTGGGATATAAAATGAACGGGCGAACATTTTACAATACTTTTTCAAAAACTGTCAAGTAGCCAATTATTTGATACATAAATGAACCCTATAATTGTAGTACTAAAATGTATGTACGCGCATAACTGCATAAATACTAGACCAAATGGATTATTATTATTATTTTTTGTTCGTAATTCGCCAGGAAATGGTTTGTATGATATGTTATAGAAAACATGAAAATTTACCGACATTGTACGCGTACAAAGCCGCGGCGGACGGCTAGTAAATAATATTCATTGGGCGCCACCTCGTGTTCAGTAAAAATTGTCTTTTATATCGGAATCCGGTATTGGTACATTTTTGGGTGCACACAAACATTATTTTTTTACCGTTTCTTCCTCGATACGTGCGCGAGTCGCACCTACACTTGGCCAGTTTTTGTACATCGCACGGTGTGTTTAAGGTTACGCCGAAAGGCGGGGCGGCCGCGGCGGCTCCGTCGGCGGCGGCCAAAGGGCTCGCTGTGGTCCCGCCGCCGCTCAAGTCGCCGCTGCTCAAGCAAAGGCCGCTGCAGAGGGTGGAAACACCTCAAGCTAGTAATGTGAGTGTTGTTTTTAGTGGTTTATGTTGGAGTTCCCAACCTTTTCCCACAAAGAGATGTCATTATCCCAATTTTCCTTGTTCTTAAAGTCATAAAATGATCAAATTGGTAGTAGTAATTATACTTATTGGCGTTGCTAATGTATAAAATGTTTAATTTCAGGTAACCGCAACGGCTACGTCCGCTCAAGCGGCGACGTCAACATCTGCAGGCCAACCTACCATTACTGTGCCTACTGCTCTAACACAAAATAAGGTAAATAGTTACATACAATGTTTAAATATTTGTTCCTTTGTTAATTTTACTATTGAATAATTTATGAATGTGTGTAAAATATTATATATTGCTAATGATGCAAGACTATATTAACTTAGTATCAAATTGCAATGAATGTTTTATGAAATGAATATATCAAGACTTCTTTTATTTTTTTAGTAGTGTATTTCATTCATTCATTATTTTATTTATTTTCTCTCACAAAAAGGTTACATTGCATATTTATCACAAAAAACAAGGTACATGATGGCGTAAACCCTTGTGTGAGAGACTGGAGCCTGAAATAGGTTTCCAGAAGAAACCCGTAGTACAGGTCTCCAGACTCCACCCCCAAGTAGTTTATTTATTGAGTACAGATTTTCTGATCGTATGCTGAGCAATAATTATATTACAAACACAACATGCTATATTATAATCGTGAAAATGTAATTACAATTAATATTAATAACCCATACTAGAAAGGGTAATAACTTATTCTAATTTTTTAAATTTTATTATAACCTATAGCCTTAAATTATTATAACTATAATTAACAGATAACATGAAAAAATAATAATAATAATAATAATAAAATAAAATAAAATGTTAGACATGGCAATATCATTAAAATTTGATTAAGTACATTATATAACTTAGATAAAGCATGAGAATGTAATTTAGTTTTTGTTTGTTTTATTTATTGATTTGTATGATGTTGTGTAAATGTGTTAATAGTTAATTTTATAACATTTAAGGTAGTCTATCATAAGTATTGGAAATAAATTTGAATAATATTGTTATCATTATATTTATATATTTTACATTTCCGTAGTTTGTGTGATTTTTGTTTCAATGAGTAAATTTACTAAATTTAATGTATTAAGTCTGTAACTGTAGTTTCAGTTAAATATGTTTATACAGTAACTTTTCTGTTTCTGTATAGTCCAGGGTCTTCAACCAATGCGTAACTATAGTTTTACAGGAGGACTTTGTGAGATGATACACAGATAGTGCCTTATTAACTTTGTTGTAAAGGTATGGGCCCAGGAAACAGTAGAAATTTTTTGAGTGACGTGTATGAAATGATTCGACCTGGCAGACTGTCCCTTTACGTCGTTTATCTTTGTTGAGGCCAGGGTCGTACTGGAGCTGAGAGTGCCTTTTGAGAATCGTTTGCAAGATAAACGATTGTCTAACAGTCAGCACTTCCCACTCTCTGTAAAGGGTTTTCGTGGGGAATCGGTAAGGAAGGCCAGTACTCACCTTTAGGATGCACCTTTGAGTCCTTTCCAACTGGATGAGATGTGTTTTTGCTGCACCACCCCATGATGAAATGCAGTAGTCTATGGTTGATTGGCAGAGGGCATAGTACACCATTTTTACCGTTTTCCGGTGTGCCACCTGGTTAAGAGTTCTAAAAATGTGTATCAATTTTCTCATCCTCGTGGTTAGTACCTGGACGTGCGGCCCAAAGGTAAGAGTTTGATCCAAAATCACTCCGAGGTATCTGATCGTATCTGTCCTCTCGAGTGAGGGGCAAGAGCAGCTCAAAGAACCCATGGGACAGGAATGAACAGTGATGTCAAGTGAAGCAGGAGGAAGAAGATGGGATCGGTGTGCAAAAGCTACATACTTTGTCTTGGTCACATTCAGCGTTAGGATGTTGCTTTGTAGCCAATTTGTAACCTTTTGCATTCCCTGTTGAGCACTGCTGAAGACATCATGCCAGCTGTCACCCGTAAAAAATAGGGCTGTGTCGTCAGCGAAGGTAACTATAGTGCCATTGTTGAGCTGGAGATTACAGAGCTCGTTAATATAGATAAGAAACAGTGTAGGTCCATTTATACTGCCCTGTGGGATTCCATAGGTCATTTTCACCTCCTCGCTGACAAGATTATCTATCTTTACTCTCTGTCTACGATCTGTCAGGTAGTCTTTAAAAAGTTTCAAGGGAGTACCCCTTACCCCAATCGCCTCCAGTTTAAACACAAGGTGGGGGATAGAGACCGTATCAAATGCCTTTGCGAGGTCGAGAAATATTGTTAATGATTTCTTTTTCCGGTCCAGGCTGGTTATGACTAGGTTGGTCAGGGTATGGACTGCGTCATTTGTGGATTTCCCCGGTCTAAAACCAAACTGTGATGCTGAAAGTAGTTTGTTTTCCTCCAGGTAATTTATCAATTGCTTATTCATTTGGCGCTCTAGTATTTTAGAGAGCACGGGCAAAATAGCAATAGGTCTAAAGTTATTGACACTGTCCTTCTCCCCCCCCTTATGGATAGGTTTTATCAGCGCCAATTTGAAGGCATGTGGGAATATTCCTGATGCTATAGCTAAGTTACAAATGTGGGTTATTGGGGGTGCCAACCAGAAACAACTATTTTTCAGTATTTCAGTAGAAATCAAGTCAAAACCCACCGCACAATTGGTTTTTAGTCCACGTATGATTTGGATAATTTCTAACTCGTCAGTAGGAAGTAGGACGAAAGAATTACACGGCGAGTCATCCACTATGGAGAAAGGGGAGTGCACCGCGCATGATAACGGGTTTTTTTCCGCAAGGCTTTTACCAACGCTGGCAAAGAAATTATTTACCATGTTGATGCTTTCCTGCGGGTGCGAAGGTTGAATTAAAGTAGTCGAGTGGTCTGGCTTCTTCTTTATATTTGTGACTACTTTAATAGTGTCCCAGAGTTTCCTTTTGTTTCTAGATGATGCTTCTATGAGTTGTCTGTTGTAATCTTTACGTGATTTATTGAGTACGGATTTACAAAAGTTTCTATAGCGTTTGTATGTAATTTTTAGGGTTTCGTTATTTGGGTCCTTTTTTAATTTTTTATGTAGATTGTCTCTGTTTTTTAGACAATTTAAGATACCTCGCGTCAGCCATGGTTTACTGATTCGTTGTCTACTGGGAGTGATTCCATGTTTAGTGTTTCTATTAATTGCTGATGTCAGCCGGTCTATAAACAGATTGGTTGCATAATTTACATCAGTGCTGTCTAGAATGGACTGGAAATCAATCGTTTGAATATCGGACTGGAGTTTGTCGTGATTAATTTTAGTACGGAATCTTTTGTATGTCTCTAATCGGTGAGTCAAATATACAGTTAAGGTCACAGCTTCGTGATCAGTAATTGAGGACTCAACAACAAAACATAGGGCTTGAAATTTAGTTTTAAGTATCATGTGATCTAAACATGTTTTTCCGTGTGTGATTAGTGTATGTCCGGGGAACAACCCATGACCTGCTAGCACGTTAAGGTATTCATGGTGTCGTGAGTCTGTGCTATTAGGAGCAATGTCTATATTAACATCACCACATAAGTAGATATTTTGAAAGTTTTTCAAGGTTCCTAAAGTTGAGTCGAGGGAGTCAACAAAATTACCCAAGTTGCGGTCACTAGGCGGTCTATAAATTGCGATGACACATATCTCATTATTAAGTTGTAGTACTAGACAATTACAACTAGCATCTGTGATTTCCTCTACTCTGCACTGGATGTTTTCCTTAATATAAATCACAACGCCTTCATTTTGTGTATTGTGACTGGAAGTAGTATAATGTGTGTATCCTTCCAGATCAGGGGTAGGAGTAGATGGGGAAAGCCAGCATTCCGTTAGAACCATGACTTCCCACTCTATTTTAGATCTTTGAACAAGAGAGATAAAATTATTAAAGTTACAGTTTATACTTCTTATATTTTGACAAATAATATTAAGAGAACAACAAAAGTCAATTGTTGCTATGTGAGAGTGAATATCTTCAATATCGCATGCCATAGTAAAAGGATGCTCAGGAAAACCACTATTTATCAATTCAATTATTTATTTTACGACAACACAACACAGCCGCGTACGTACAATGCAAAACTAGAGAGAGACAGCATATACTTTTTTAAACACAGTTGGCGGGAGCCCCACGCGCTAGCATAGGAATTACGTTCTGAAACGCCTAACAGTCGGCCGTCCTGATACACTGCTTGCCCCGAGCAGTATCATCATTCTTATATCACCTTCTAAATGGTTAATCATCAGTAAACTATACATCTCTTGTCAATGCATCTTAACGCTTTGAACAGACCAATCACTCAGCTTCTTAAGGCTGTAACGAATAAGATCAACTTCTTAATGTTGATATAGCAAAGCGACATCTTAATGACACTACAAATCAACTTTTTAACGAAGTGACTTCTTAATGCCACAACAACCAACTTCTTAAGGTTGATTTAACAAAATGACTTCTTAATGCCACAACAAATGACATGCCTTATGCTTGTCAAGAAAGTGCACATTCCTTCTTTTACGTCGCGACGTCTGTCACTACGCCTCTTAAGGCACGCATACATCAAACAGCAGACACTGCTGTCAACCTCTTAAGGCCGAATCACCGGTGAACACATCAACCATAACAAACGTTCTTAATCGTTCGTTAACAATAACCTTTACAATGTTGTCACCATCTTAATGGTTAAATCTCACAAAGTACTTGGTACGTTAGCCTTCCGAAAGGCATATCAATTAACACTTCTATATTCTTTAAGTTAACTTAAAGAATATCAACCAACAATTGTTAAACGTCTGAATTTGAAGTATCCAATTTAGTATGATTCCACTGAACATTTTCAGTTTGTTGTGGGCCATTTTTCGTGTGGCCTATTTTGACCCTGTGTACTCTTAATTACATTTCGGTCTCTTGGTAAGACCTTGAATTCTGAAGGGACCATTCAAATGGGGCACAAGGATGCCATTTCGCAAACCTTTATGTATTATCTTATGCTCAGCGAGAACCATACCTCCAAGTTTGAAATCAGGTGCGTCTCTTTCTTATCAAAGTCTCGCTTTGATTGCTCTGAAGCCATAGTAGAACCAATTAATGCCTCTCACCTAGTATGATCTAAATCTAACGATGGAGATAGGATTACAATATCGCCTATTAGTAGCGGCATTAAACCGTAAAACAATTCTAATGGGCGTTTCCCAGTAGGTACTATTTGTTTCTAGAATAAGGTCCCAATTGAACTTAGGCTGGAAACGCTCTTAATCGTTTCCACCAACACAAGTTACTTACTAATGCATCCAATACGGTACGATTAAAACGTTTAACCTACGCATCCACACGGGAACTAGCGAGAACAGTTGTGTTTTATTAACTGTTTTATTTGTCTCTCAATACAGTAGTCCTAGAAATCCTTGCAGGTAAAAGCTTTATCTCGATTGCTGATAATCAGGCCTAGCATACCCTTTTAGTTTCAAGGTACAATTAAATATAATCGTTTTTCATCCCAGCCAGACATACTTGCAATACCTTCTATTTTTCTTACCCATTGTTCTTTTGAAACTGTAGACTGAGGGTCGAAGTCAGGCAATGGGTCAGTACGCCCTACATATCTTATAGTACTAGTCTGAGCTTGAACATTAACAGAGTCATCAGAATTTGGTAAAAACGCGGCGTGCGGTACGGAACCGCTAACAACGTTATTATTGTACGTTAAAGAGGAAGCAGTCACCTCAATCAGGCACACAATATCCACTAACCGAAGGCGCGCACTGCACGCTCACCGCCGCTGCGCGCATTGCACGCTCACTGCCGCTGCGCGCACTGCACGCTCACCGCCGCTGCGCGCACTGCACGCTCACCGCCGCTGCGCGCATTGCACGCTCACTGCCGCTGCGTGCACGCCGGCGCCGGGCGGGCGCTCTCGCCCGCGGCTCGCGCTCGGCGGCCCAGCTCGCGGTACATTGGCCGTCAACGCACATGCCGCGCTCATGACGGGTACACAATTATGTAAAGAATCTGAGTAGGCATTTCATCTAAAATCGTCGAACTTATGTCCTTTGAACTACGTTCACCACTTTGTACTAAAGGGTACATAAGGCAGAACGGTCCGCTCCGACGGCACAGTTATTGCCGTTGACGGTAGTATACCCTGGACCATCGTTGTGATTACTCGAGTTGTAACCATACGCAGATGACGATATGCATGCGAAATCATACCTCGGTTTGGCGGACTGGTTACTGCCACTCGGAATGGGTGCACCTGAACACTGGCTGGTACTCCAGCGGATGCCGCTCAGGACAGCCATAGCACCTCCGCCGCCACCGTAACCAATGCCACCGCTGCCGCCGCAGACCAGAGTCACCGCCGCCACCACCCTCGGCGCAGACACCAACGCTTCTATCACGGCGTCGCGTACATCGCGGGTCTTTCCGAGTATCACTTTTCGATCGTGAACGCTTTGGCACAGTTAATCGCCGCCGATTTGTAATATCTTTCAATAGTTCGCGACGCAAGGTATCACAATCACTTTCTTCGTCACTATCATTTAAGTACTAATCGTTCACCAAACCGCCTCATTTTGAGTAAAACAGTCACAATTATCAATAACAAAAGCAAATAGGTACTGCGACAACAACCCCAATTCACCAAACAGTAAAAGTCCATCGTCAACTTTTTTGAACAGGTTCAAACCGGTTTTTGTAGCGTCCTCGGCGCCACGCGCAACATAATTTTTGCAAATGTTTGAAAATACTATTTTTACGAATTAGTTCGCCGAAATAACGTTAAAGTGAGCACTAGGTACACTAATCCCACTTCTGAGCTAAAAGGATGCTCAGGAAAACCACTATTTATCAATTCAATTATTTATTTTACGACAACACAACACAGCCGCGTACGTACAATGCAAAACTAGAGAGAGACAGCATATACTTTTTTAAACACAGTTGGCGGGAGCCCCACGCGCTAGCATAGGAATTACGTTCTGAAACGCCTAACAATAGCTTTGGCCACCGAAATCGAGTCTAAGCTCGAGTGGAATGAATCGATGTCTTGAATGACCATTGTAGGTAAGTTCAATTATATGTATATTTTAATAACTAACTAGGCGTTTGCAGATTATGTAATATGGGAATTTATATATCAATTGCTATAAAAAACTAATAAACCAAACGTTTTTATTTATGCTAATAAGGTGATTTCAAAGCGTTACATTAAGAAACAAATAACAACATCGCAACACCAGAAAAAAAAAAAAAAATAAGAAATATAAATATAGCTGTGATTATTACCTCCTATTTAATGACAAATAGAGTTATGCTAGAAATAGTTTCTTCAATTCTGTGCCAAATCTTAAATAGTTTCAATAAATATATAGATAGATTTTTTTTTTTTATTTATTTCGATAATGGTATAAATAATAGGAATTTATAATTTTATTGCCATGACTAAAGTGTTTACCGACTATCAGTCAATAAATCTTATATAATATTGAATTATTGTAAAAAAAAAATCAAATGCAGATACTTAGAACTATATTATAATAAAATAATTAAGATACCAACCGACAATCAGTTGTAAGGATTTTCCTAAATGTAAAGATATTACTTATAGTTGACAAATTGATGTGTTTCCTATTTTGCAATTTATCTCAAAAAGAGACTTATCAACACATCTTAAATTATTATCGTATAAATTAATAAGTTTAAATGGATAAGTTTTGCAGATCTTCTTCTTTATTTATTTTTATGGGTGTTTCGTCTGCTTGTGTCTTTACCAAGACTTTTCCGTGTGAAATCCAGACTGCTGCGAGTTTGTTAGATTTTAAAAGTTGCCGTGCAAGGTAGTGGAGGTGTCCTGTTTTTGTGGTAAGTAAGTCGGAGATATAAATCTGTTTGGCTATTCCAGTGAAGTTAATGTTGTTAGTATTTAGTTGTTGTTCCTTCTTGCTACGCTTATCTTTATTATAAGCTCGCAACTTAGATACGAGGTTCACTTTTCTACCAACTGTTGTAAAGTTCACGACAATAGCAGAGGATTTATTGCGATAGATGTCTTTGACTTCGAGATCTTGCAGTGGTGGTGAGGCACCAATAGTCGAGATAATTGTTTTAATCGTGGTAGTTAGATTTTCCTTGGTTTCAGGTTCCCTGACTGGTACGTTCCTTATGACAATTGACGTCTCTTTGGATTTTTGATCCTGAATCTCTAATTTCTCCTCAAGGGACTGTACACGCGATCTATAACGGATGTTATCTTTTTCGAGCGCCTCCACTTTATTTAAAAGACCGTCGTATTGAGTTGACATGCGCTCCACCGTGCTCTTAATATCCTTATTTTGTTCAATCAATGTCGTTAGTGCTTTTGTAAGAATATCAAACCTACTTTCTTGGGAGATACGAAGGTCATCAATTTTATCATCGTAGGATTCTGAGGTGCCGGGGCTTTGATTAAATTTTCGTTTCAGTCTTTTTGTGATATTTAACAAGTCTTCCTGGTCAATAAAATTGGTCTCTGATGTGTTTAGTTCGGGGTTGGATCCGTATTGTTGTGGGTTTATGTTTCCGGATGCATTTTGTTGGGGTGAGTGAGCTATTTTCGGCATAATAATCACGTTGCAATTTTGTATGACGTCAAGTAGGCCTAAATATCGTTAGTGTGCCGACGGCTAGTGTACCGAGTTAGGTGGTGGGGAGTGCGTAGGCGCAAGGATAAGAGGTGTGGTCACTATGCGCCGTAACGGGTGACTAGTAATTATCTCCCTTGCACAGGGACGTTTCTCGCTCACGCGACTGCCAGGCTGTCGTGCGTGCCGTGTGTTCGTCCTGTTTTCTCGGTGTTGTCTCGTACTCACTCGTCTCAGGTACTACTCCTGTGATAGCTGCTGTCCTGGTAGCACTCGCGAATAAACAAGTATATTTTTAGAAGTTAATTTAAATTTATTTTATTTAGAATTCAAAACAGGGGTCGCTTCAACACACGACCGAACGTCTCGATGGTCCAGAGGGGAAGCCTTTACAATACAATAGTTACGAATGCCCAGAAACTATGGGCTATTTGTGTTATAAATATGTTTTTAGTAAATTTTTATCGGTATTTTCAGACAGTATGAATTTAAACTAATTTACGAGTTTTTTTTCACTTCTTATTGTAAAAGTTCCTGTTTGGCGATCTACGTGATAAACTAAGGACCACTTGCACCAACTCGGTTAACAGTTACAGACGGTCTGCCAGCTGTTAAAACTGTCTTATATATTTTTAGCAATTTGCCAACCATGCAATCGTCCGTTACAGTAACCTATGCATAGTAGAAAGAGAGAAGTATGTAATCCTCCAACAAACGCACGGAGCGTGGCTACTATGTGTGCGCGCCGCCCCGCCCTGTACCGACGCGCGTCGCACGCACACACTGACAAATATTCACAATCTTTCAGAGTCACCTCAGTCGGGCGTAGGGCTTTGCACCGGAGCGAAATTATGGCACCGGAGAAAATCACCGGTGAAAATCACCGGTGAATTTGACATAACCGATTTTTTTAAATTATCTTCTAAATCAAAAAATTAACATATTATATATAATATTTAATGGACACTGCAAAACATTACAAAAAGATACAAAATTATTATTTATTTATTTAACAGAAAAACGAAAAATATATATATGAAGTCTTAATATGCGCCCAGAGCTACTATTGTGACAAAAAATTTAATTTTTTACTATTCGTTGATTTTAAAGCATAACATCAGCGTCAGACTGCAGCGGACTTTTCCGATCATAAAGGATGTTGCCCATTGCTGAAAACACCCTCTCCGACTTCACAGAAGTTGCTGGCATAGAAAGATATGTATTGGCAATATCATTCAGTGGTTTTATATGCTTGTTTATTAATATCCCAAAATGACATAACATTATGCCAATCATGTCTACTTGTTCTTAGAATAAGAATGAGTACACTTCTTTTCACTTGTTCAACTTAAGCCGGATTCACTGACAGCCCTAGGGGTATAGGCAGTTATCGTTCGGTCGGGACGTTAGTTTACCTACTTGTTCTCTTTCTACTATGCCTAATGTTAAGTAGGTGCAACAGACGCTAAAACTTTAGTTCTCACTGTATCCGGTTACAGATACTTCCTCAAAGATTATGAAACATCTTTTTCATAGATCATTTTATCCGGGCCTTGTAGCACAGACCCAAACTCATGTGATTAATTATTTCTTTCATTAGGTGGTGCAGGGTACGCGATCGTTATTAATAAGGCCGCCCGCCTTGCAGACTACAGTCACCGCTGCCGTAGCCACTTCCACCACACAGGTATTTACATTGTCATAATTTAACCGATTCATTGCGGATGACGCCTTATGGCGTCATTTATATCTTTTGCGTATGGCGTTTGACGCCAAATGGCGTCTCAAAGAATTCCTCTGTAATTCTATGGAATGGCTATTTAAAGAGTCCAAACGAACAGAATTACCATTATTTGTCACGTAGGTTAAGCCTGTATGAACCGTTTTATGATTCATTGCCAATTTACAAACTTCAGATGTTGCAAACCTTTTGTTACCAAATTTAATTTCTGTTACGAATGGCGTATGACGCCACCTGGCGTCATGAAGGTTTTTGTTCTTAAAATCAACATGATGATTTTTATAAGAGTTCTAATCAGCGGAGCTTTTACTGCCTATATTATACTAAAGGCGTTTTAATAACCGGTATATTAATCATAATACCTTATAAATTAATACCTAATAATAATAAATACCTATATAATTATTAATATCGGTTAGATTATTGCTTAGTTTGGAACTAGTTAGCTTTGTGTAATTGGGGTCCTGAGATATTTATTATTATTGTTATAATTAGGTAAATAGCACAAAACCTCAGAAACTCCAACTTATTTTTATTTCATAATGATTATGATAATAAAATTATACATTTGTTTTCTACCTCTTCAATTTGCGTATTTAATTATGGTTTTTAGATTGAATGAACCAAATATAGGCACTCCTTTTACAATCTTACGTAAACCTCTACTAAAAATACACAAAAGGTTTAAAACAACTGATCCAAGTAAATCACTAACCAGCCATTCCAGCGAAATCACCTAGATAAGTCACTTTGTAACACTCTAAACGAATTAACAAAACCTTTACGTTTGACATCTTAAACCGACTGAATGTAAACACGCATAATCACGCCAAAATCTTAACAAAAAACAAAATATGTTCAATCATGGCTGAAGACGCCCAAGGGCGTCACTTTAATGGGTGGCGGCTGACGCACAGAGGCGTCACAGAAAATTTGTTAGCCTCCATGGACAAAAGTCCCTAAAAGTGGGATACGCAATGAATCGGTTAATACTGAACCAATCAAACCAAAAATTAACAAATGGTACAGTAATTAGAGGTGGTTTTTTGCCTCGCTATTAGCAATAGCTTGTATAATAGTCCGCGTAGCTCCTGTGCTATTCTTGTCGATAATTTAAATCTGCCAATTATCTTTCAGATTTTATTTTTCTTTGACGTTAGGTGTGATGGTATTAAGTTTACTACCCTCCCAGCTAAAGCTTACCGAATATAATTGCAAGCTTTAAAACGAAAATCTGACACATGTACTTGATGTCCTCATAAATTTAATAGAGTGGCGGAGATTCATTGTCCGAACTTACTTTATTTTGTTGATCTACTATTAAGTTACTTACTATCGATTATTATGTACAGGCTCTAGCCGCTTCGCGTCGAGGCGTGGTCAGAGTGCTAAGTCCCGCGACTCCGACGGCAGGAAAATCGCTCATATCACCGAGAGCATTGCTCCAGCAAGGTACGTTGATAGCGGAATGAAGTGAATTGACGTATTGAAGAATTGTGAATGTAACTTTATCATTCGTTTTGAAGGGGCCGCGGCTGCAGCTGCGATAAAGAAGCGTATTTCAGTTCCTAGTACGACGCCTTTAACTACGGTAGCTCAGGTATGAAAATTATAATATGTTAATTTTACTCTATTAATGAAGATAATAAAAAATAGGATCGTATACACGACCCTAGACCTGATTTGAATCCAATAACGTTTTATTACTCTACTTCTACTCTCTTAGAAATATATTTTCAAAAGGAGCGTGAAACATCTTGTGGGCTAGTATAGCGAAGCTAACGGATAGGATAATATTACCGTATCAAATCCGTTGTCATCGCGATGTGGGTTCCTCTCTTGCTTACCATCAGACTGGGAGGAGTCAATATATTAAATTAATAACTGGATTTGGTATTTTTATTGTAGCTATAGCATTTACAGGCCAAAGGGCGGGTTTAACGCCTGTGTATATTTGTACATTGCAGAGCGCAAGTAGTACGTCTGTCGTTAGCAGTGCATCGTCTGTCGTCACGACGTCAGTTCCGACGCGAACTGTCCAACTGGCCGGAGGCAGAACAGTTCAGCTAGCAGCAAACCAAACGGTCCACTTGCCCGGCGGTCAAGCGGTCCAGCTAACTTCAGGCCACACGCTTCAGCTGTCTTCCTTACAACTACCGACCCATAGTGTTCGCCTGCCCAGTGGACAAACAGTTCAGTTGGCCTCGCCGCAAGCGGTCAGGGCTGTCTCCACGACCACAGTCAAAAACCCCAGCCCACGCGCTGTTCAGTCATCCTCGTCTTCTACTATCAAAAAAATGCAAACCAGTCAATCTACCGTCATACCAGTATCGACTGTGCAATTGTCTGGCCAAACCGTCCAGATTGCAGGCCAGACTGTTCAACTAGCGGGGCAAAGTGTGCAACTGACCGGGCATACAGTGAAGCTTCCGAGCGGGCAAAGCGTGCAAGTGGCCAGTCAGGGTGTTCTGCCTTCGCAAAGCGTGCAATTGCCTAGCGGGCAGAGTGTGCAGTTGAGTGGGCAAACGGTGCAATTGGGTGGGCAAACTGTGCAAATAGGAGGGCAGACGGTGCAGCTCGCGGGAGGGCAGACAGTTCAACTGCCCAGCGGGCAAACTCTCCAACTTTCGAGTGGGCAAACGGTCCAGCTGTCGAGTGGGCAAACTTTGCAGTTGGCGAGTGGTCAGACTGTGCAACTAGCGAATCAGCAGACGCCAAAGACGATCACGCAAGTGGTGAGAAACCAGCCGGCGGGGGATAAACCAGCGCAACCTATCGTGGCAAAATTGTTGACGAACGCACAAGTGAGTGTTTTTATTTTTTAATTCAAAGTGAAGAATGGAGTCATTTCTAACGTGGTACCATGATACGAAGATCAAGACCTGATAATGGCATCCCTGAGATTGAGGGAAAGTCTGTTGTTTTGTTCCTAAAGATTAATCATATGTAACACGGGTGTCTCTTTCTAAAAGTCATTATTATGTAACATGTACCGTATGCGCCAAACAGGGTTAAACCTACTCCCATGGCCTAACCGACTCCTTGGTCATGCGGGCCGAAACGGATATTGCGTGTGTACAGAGTACTCCACCTAGCTGCATTGCTTGACTCTTTACAAGTTTTTTAAATTCCAAACAGGTCCTATGTAAATAGGTTTGGTATCTCCCACCCAGTGGCGTGCACACAGTTTTAAGACAGGGTAGGCAGAAAATTTTACTCACCAAAAACACTTTGGTTTTGGTTCGTCGTCTTGTTGATTGATAATGTAGGAAATTGCCAAATGCTAGCTCAATATCCATAGATTGACTGATTTTATAGACATATCAATTTACGGATATTCGAAGTGACCTCTCGGCGCGTTTGTTTGATGTATTGTAATGTTTGTGTGATTTGCAAAATTTAAATGAAAGCAGTGAAAAGATGGTGGTGTGAGTAGGTACCTATCATTTTTTATTTTCTCATTACACACACCATCTGAACATCTTTCACAGACAATATTATAAATTTTTCACTCTATTTACAACGATGAGTCCCAAATATCTGATAGCGTAGTCACAAACACAACACACATCAAACATTATGTTAACTATTGAAATTAGTAGTAAAAAAAGAAAAATATAAGACGACAAAACATTATGACCATCAAAATGTATAAAATTTAATGAAACAATGTTACTTTCTAAAATATTTGCATTGCTTTACAAACTTTCTTTCGGAAATGTTCGGTACGTGTCAGCAAAGCCCACGTAGCTATAGGACACATTAAATCCGCATGACCACGACTTACCACGAGAGCACACATACAAAATTTTAGGGATGAATAGTTTGTTTTTTTGCCGTGGCAAGGGCGAGGCGGCGCTAGTGTAGCGCGAATCGGTGATGCTAAATTATCAAATTACATGTCGATCTTATCTTAAGAATACCACCGGCAATCGATAGGTGGAGCTAGTTTATGATTTAAGTTTTTTATGATATTTTGTTTATTGATAAAATAATATTGGATCTATTTAAAGTCAAAGTCAATATTTTTTATTCACTTAGATTACATTAGTAATACTTATGAATAGTATTTATATAAAGCAAATGAAGCTACCTATTATCAGACCTAGGGTAGGCAGTGCCTTTCTGTCTTTATGAAACGCACGCCACTGCTCCCACCGCCTTCCCATGGTCCTACCCGTCTTTCAGCATATGGTTCTAATCTCAGGGGTCGCACCGGGTACATTGCCCGTGCATTTCTTCAGCTCTGTACAAATGTCTAATCCAAACAGGGCCAGATGATATCGCTGGAAGGCATGGTGGGGTCGGGGCGCACGCTGCAGCAGGTCCAGCAGGTGCAGCAAGTGCAGCAGGTGCAGCAGGTGCAGCAGCTGGCGGGCGGCGCGCGGCCGCGGCAGGCAGTACGTGTGCTGTCCCCGGCGCGGCCGCTGCTGCTCACGGCCGCAAAGCCGCTCCACAACATCATCTTGCAGGTAACCTCCACTGTCGACGTGCACTCCTAGTACAATTTGTTATAAATAAACTATTAGCTTCGTACGGGTGGAAAGCTTTTTTAGGGTTCCAAGGTGGACAAAGGGGATGAAAACGGGGACTTGCCTTGTTTTGGTGTGCGTTGGACTGTCCGTCTCTCCAGACTTTATCTCAAGAACAGTGATAGCTAGACAGTTGAAATTTTCACAGATGATGTGTTTCTATTACCACTATAACAAAAAAATATGTACTAAAATTTAAATAAAAAAATGTTCAAGGGGACTCCCATACAACAAACGGGAGTACGTTGGCGTTTCTTGCTCGATACTAATAACGGCGACAGGTAAAAGCTTAAACTATACACAAAATATGTATATCTTTTAAGTTAGTTAATAAATTAAAATACAGTAAATAATTAAGGGGGACTCCGATACAATAAAAGAGGACACTTGGCAGGTTTTTCGACGTCTACCTTCCTAGCGCAATGCGCATATTGCGCAATATGTCAAGTTTCTCTCAGGATACGACAAAAGTTTCGGCACTGTTGATTGGCTCGCACCGCACTCCTATTTTCAGCCAATCAGCAGTGATTTTATCGATTTTCTCATTTGTTAAAGCCGTACATTGTTCATCTTTGTTGTTTTCATTTCAGCAAAGCGACGGTAACGCCATTAGAGTAACATCGGCCAGTAGCGGGGCCACACCTTCACAAACCATAGTCTTAAGTAATTTAGGTAAGACTTTTATTTAAGAACTACTTTTAAATGTTAAATATAACTTTACGTCAATAATGTTTGCTTTGAAATATAATATTTCGAAGCAAAGCCCAGTTAAACACCTTTGGGTGTTTAATTGTACCTAATATGTCCAGGGGCGCAAGCTGTCACCACTTCAACCACCACAACTCCCGTCTTGAAATTGCAACAGGTAATGATTGCATAAGTTACAAGTAGAAATATTTGGTACCTCTTTGAAAGATATGTCGTAGCCAAGTGTTTTCATTAAAATAATGAAAGATAACTGTTTTATGATTATATTAATTGTAATTTGTTTTTTGATTATATTTGGTAAAATATTTCAACGTTTCGGTATTTGCTTTCAGTGTTTTAGCATTTTTTGGATTAATTATCTTCTTAAATTATTGATACTAATTAGCATTAATTTATTAAGCGTTGAATTGAATAGGCCGTGTTTATACTTGGCTAAGGCATTCTCAACATAATTGAACACTGTCATTTTCAAACACAAACACTTATTTTGTATCTGCACGTAATAAATATAAAAAAAGAAATAAAAGCATGAAGTATAAAATTCACAAATTGTTTGTAAAACATTACATAAATATATCTCTTAATTATTTTATTTAAATATTTCAACAAAATACGATTACATTTTAGGTGAATCCAATACAGCAAGTAAAACTCGCGCAGGGAATTAAAATTCAACAGGTGATATTAAAATTGCATGAATTCAATATTTTGAGTGCAAAGAGTGATTTTAGTTACGTTTTTCATTATTAGCATGCACCACTAGACCACATTTGCATGAAAGAAAACTGGAAGGAGTTATGTAACAATATTGTTTTGGTCAATGGATTTAGAAAGTGCTATTCGGGATAACACAGTAATCTGATACAACTTTCGCCTAATTTTGCAAATACTAAGCTTCAGTAAAGTTAAAATTTTGTAATAATCTTTTTACCTGTGTTGTATACCTTAAATAAAATTTGATTCGTAAAATTACTATATAACTCGAAAGTTGCTATAACTATTAATTAAGATAACCTACCCCAACTAACGTATTTCTCAAACAAATTAAAAAAAAATAGGAACGCTTTGGTAAAGATTTTCATAAACTTACGATAAAAAAAATTAATCTGCCTGTGCACCGGAATGCGAGCGCTTAGGAAATGCAATAATCACTCGATTTTAACGCTAATTTCTAATGCTTTTATGCCTATAGGCCGATTTACGTTATTTGATAAATAATTATCAGTCTTAACAAATTGAAAATCACCTCACTCCATTTCTATTATGCAGCTTTCGGTTTCGGTTTGGTAGCGATAAAAAGCATGATAGTTTAATAAGAATAATAATATTTTTACTTCTTCCAGTAATATAGACTTTTTACAAAAAATTAAAAACAAATTGTACACACTGATCTAAACATTGAAATAGTTTGGTCGTTTTTATCTTTGCAAACCCTAAACTCTATAAATCTACCCTGTTTTAATACTCGTAGACAGAATAATTAAGTCTCAACTAGAACATTATATTGAAGGAACAATTGTTATGTTTTTGTTTTGTTTTTAGTTGTTATTATTAGTTAAGTAAATGTATTTCACCTTTGGTGTCTATAAGACATAGACGTCAAGTTTAAAGAAAATTAAAAGAGATAATGCAGCGCATTGCAGAAATTAGCTGTATAATGGTGCAATATTTCTTAACACTGAGTACTGTGTTTATTTGTAAACTGGAAGAGTTAACATATAAAAACTTGAAAACATGAATAATAATTCGATATCAATAAAAAGTTAGTTAATTTTTAATGTTTCTTAGCATGATTTATTCCGAGTTAACAAACTGCTAAACACTTTTACCCATTTCATACTCACGAGAGTCGGTATAGTCGCCGTCAGATATTTCGGAGCAGACAAAGTGACCAAATACTTCTGAACAGTTAATAATGTCAATAAGTTCCATACACTACAAGTTACCATTAATATCTGAACATTCACTACTTCAATAATATCTTCATTTTTAACTTTTCATAAGTATTTGGTCACTTTGTCTGCTCGATATATCTGACGGTGACTGTACAAGTCTGGGATACACAGGGCCCACACATCTTTATAAATGATTCCAAAGAAGGATTCAGGGTGCTTATTACAGTACCAAGTAGTGTAAGACATTATACAAAGCATACAGACGCCAGCCTGTATTCATTCATTATTATAGACGTAATTAGATGATTGTGAAAGTGTTAAGCTACTGACTTTGTGTTCGATTTATATCATGCGATATGTATTGACTGGTGCTTTGATCCTCTTAGGCGTCTCCGGGGAGCTCGAGCGCGACTGTAGCGACATCTAGCGGCGTGCGCAGTGTGTTGATGGACGGACAACAGCTCAAGCTGGTGGGGGGCCGGCACGTGCTCGCCAGGATACTGCGTCCGGCCCATCCGCCTCCGTAGGCAGCAAACTAAGGTTGCTGGTAATCGTCATTCTCTGAAGGCCACATTATTTATAATATTATGCCTTCTTTGCGGAATGGTAACTGGACGAAGGTCGCTCATTCTCTGACCCGCTATATGGGTCTCTTTCCCAAGGAGTTTTAAGCACAAAATTGGTGGGCTATTGTGGATTTAGTCATTTGGATGGTTTTCGTTACGTAAGGAAATTGAAGGACATGTTAAGTTGTTGACAGAGTTCGCATAGATGTTTAAAATGAAACTTTTTATGTCGCATTTGCCAGAAGGCAAGCACTATTTTTAGACATCACGCATTCGATCTTTTATTGGTTTATTAACCTCATAAAGCCTTCTCTACACGTAGACAGATTCATCTGCAGATGTCGTCTACGAATGTGTAAACGGATCTGAAGCAAAATTTATGTTGGCAAATGTATTTGGTACCAAACCGTTTGCTGTTCGTGTTTGTGCAAATGCAACACGCAACAAATTGTTCAAGCGTTAACGTTTGTCCAATCGTCTTACGACGCAAGAATTACGAATTGAAGTGCTTATTTCATCATAGTTTTCATCTCATTTTTCGTTACCGAATAATAAGCGCTGAAAAAAAAAGTTTTACGTTAGTGAATGCCAAGACAATATTCCTAGTCGATCTATATATTTCTTTATAACCATATCCGATTTCTATGTATTTTTTTATAATTATGATGCAAAAATAGGTGTCAAAAGTACTGAATGAATAAGTAGTGGAGAAAATTATGGCTTCAACAACAATTTCTAAATCTGCACTTGACAATAAAACACATCGATTGAAAATGAGTCCTATTAATCTATCTACTAATGCAACTCAACGTTTGCGGTTACACCTGTCGACATGTAGAGAGGTCATTAGACATTTGTCTTATGGGACAAAACTTCATTCGAATATCTTCAGCTTTGAAATCTGTATCTCGGCTTTAATGTGACCATGGTGCCAATTCTGTTGTCCTACTATCTAAACTAACCTAAGATAGTTCTAATTTTTAATCAGTTTTTGTCAATTAGCCGAATCATACGTAATTTAAAAAAAAGTTCTGATTTGACACAGCTAAAAGTAACTTAAGTCGGAGTGTGTTGCAAAAACTAATTGCTAAATTTACAGCACGAATTAATTAAAAGGGTAAATAATAGAAAAAAAATAATGTCCGGTCGACAGCACGTCAAGATAAACACTTCCAGTTCGATATAAGATCTTATGCGCACGACATACGGATGGTGCAAAGGTCATAGTGTATCGTCTGACGCGCTGTGCTCATACAATTTTTTTATCGGAAAAAAATAATATTTTATGATTAACGAGATAATCCAGTAGCACCTGTCCGAATAGCAGCACCTACCCTAGTCCATATTCAGCTCTGACTGATATTTTGACTGGTGCTAGTAGTGGATTCATAAGTATCAACATGTGCTGAATGTGCACTAGGCTTGATGATTTTCATGCAGGTGCTTAAAGCAGATTTTTTTTTTTTATATTACACTTCAAGATTGACCTCATTCCACCTGATGTTAAGTGGTAATGAGGTCCTAGCTTAAGGGCGACAAGTACAGCATAATAAATCTGTTACTGGAATTGTCGCCCTTACCTTGAAGGCTTGACCCCTGCTACTAATGAAGCACCCCCCAGAAGCTCTGGAAACCATACTCACACGCAGGAACACAACAACACCGGAGTGATTGTTATTTGGCTGCGGTCTTCTGTAAGGTGGAGGTATTTCACCAGTCGGGCTGCTCCAGTTCAAGCGATAAATCG
The DNA here is from genome assembly GCA_037074685.1 of Glyphodes pyloalis. NCBI lineage: Eukaryota > Metazoa > Arthropoda > Insecta > Lepidoptera > Crambidae > Glyphodes > Glyphodes pyloalis. The sequence continues at coordinate 14,710,075 of JAYKKO010000013.1, forward strand.
CTATGCCCTATACCTCTCTTCAAATTTCAAAACTAAGTTAATGTTTACTTACTTTGTTATCATTCTGTTGATTTAATTAAATGAAAATAATCGTTTAAGCAGATATTCAATTACTTTAAAAATGAATACTTTCATTAGCAAAGTAACAGGCATAAATTGATGAGGAGTGATCAATTTAAGCCCCGAATTAAATTTAGCTTGACATTCATACTTTTAGTCGTTTTTGGACATTAAATATGTACCGGACTGACGGACCCTAAACAGAATAACGTTAACTTGAATCTCTCAATCACTGTTAATCTATTTGGAGTAAAATTTAGTTTATTCCTGTCACTTCAGTTCCATAGAGAATAACAAAAGCAGTTTGACTAAAACTACATTCAGTCTCGTTTAGTCTGGTTTGTGGCAACAGAATTAGCAGCAATGTTAACTAGACATTTCATTGTTTTTGAATAGGAATTGTAATAGACAAGGTCATGTCTTTTGCATGTCCCGTTCCTGTCGTGAAAGGCCGAGATAGAATATTTGAAAGTATTATGTAACAAACAGTCCAATCATGATTGTTTTTCAGTTTAGAAGATTGTATGAAATTACCGTATACGGTCAACACCATGTCAAGATAGTTCGAAATTAGATCTTATACGCAGGACATAAGGGCGGTGCAAAGTCCAAAGTGTGTAGTTGACGTATTTCAGTCTGTTCATATGAATTTCTTTGTCTTGAAATTAAATAAAAAATACTAATGACGGCAAACACTTTCAGTTCGATGTTAGTTTTTATGCCTACGCAATAGGGGGGTTTAAAGTTCAAGTTATGTAGTGACACAATGCTTTTGACTTTACATTAGCGACCTAAACTATATTCTGGATCGGTAGTACGATTGCGTGATTGTCAAAGAAATATTGTTACAAAATTATGAAGGTTGTATTTTCTATTAATAAAATCCCTAGAATAATGGATGTAAGTTTAGGTAGACGAAATTTGAAATCAGTATTCGATTTGCACATAAAGGTGAACCGTTTGGCGTTGTTTATAGCATTTGTACAATCCGACAAACTTAGTAGTAGATAGTAATTTAAGTCAAGAGAGGTACAGTGTGCTGGTTAATTGGTATATTCTTCAGAACGTTTTTAAATCGATATTCCGTTCCAAATGTATTAAGCAAAGTTTTAACATTTTTAAAAATGAAATATATTATATATTATAAAAACTTCCGGAATTTTTAACATTTATGTTCGATTTTAAACATAATCTAGGCTATGTTCTTCTAAATGTTACAAATGAGTTAATGAAGGAATATTTTGTGCGGGCTGCATGACAATACGGTTACAAGACGATTGACAGCTGATACAAGACTAAAAACGGCGATTTGTAAATAGTTTTATAATGTATTTAGTGAATTTGTGTAAGTTATATTGATAAAAAACCTATGACGGTAGGCCTTGTAAATAAACTAAGATAATATCTGAAACGGGAAAAAATATTTAATGCGTTATATTTTAGTTAGCATTTTATATTTTATGTCAAAGGTTTGTAGAACCGGGAGATCTACCACTTGACGAGAAATGTATGTATTTTATATTTGAAACGTGTAATTATTGTTGTGTATATTTGTTATTGTACCTAATTAATTTTTTTGTTGTTTTTAATTTTTACTTACTTCATCTTCGACATTACATACGTGAGCAACTCTGCGATATTTCACAACGCAGATGACATCAAGTAGGCGTCTGGTCCAATTTTGTATGTTTGGTTGATTTTGACTTGGGATTGAATGTTAAATGTAACGTCACTGTTATTAAAAAATCTCAATATATTTGCCAAACTACTGCCAGACACTCACAGTTCTCAGGCGTCTACATCGCGCCTAACTATTCGATTTTATTCGAGAAAACCTGATTTACTAAGTGCCCTGTTTCAAAATGCTAATGTAATTATTATTTGACAATTCAACTGTCACTTTTGTACGAATTTATCCGACAAGTAAGGTTACTAGGTACTTAGATATTGTGAATCAGGCTCTTAGAATAATGACTTGCACAAATTTTCTGATAGCTCGTGTAATAAGTTAACAAAATGTCGTTTTCACTAAAAACAAACAGAGCTAATTGTACTAAAAAGATTTTTTACCAAGATTAATGTAAGTAATTACTTATTTATTTTCAGTTCGATAAAAATGGAATACTACACATATTAATGTGTAAATCTTTTCTAACATTTTTAAGCTCGATATGCAATAATTGAAGAGTTATTGTTTATTTTATTTATAAGTAGGTATGACTTATTTTATGTTAAAATGTACATTTTTGTTAAAATAGGTCTGATTATTATTGTATGAAAATATAAGTCAATTGCAGTAATACCGGTTATTTTACTATGTTAGTTTCCAAGGCTTTCTTCAATGTCTTCGTGTTTAAGAAACTATAAAATACAAATGAAACCACTTCAGTTAATGTTTAAGTAGATATTGAAATATCCAAAAAATGTAATAATTCATTGAACGATGAATCAATTTTGGAGTGGAAAATTTGTATTTCATAAATAAGAAAAAATTGTTTGGGTGGGAAAACATAATTTATTTCATTATTTATGTACATGATGGGTGTTATCAGCAAATACGAAATAATCACACTGCTTGAGGCAACCACAGTATACTAACTAATTGGACACATAAGCTAATATATTCTATAGATACCGTGCCTTGACTTCGCATGATATAAAATGTCTCTAGCATGATCGATAACGGCTTACAATCTTACATTTACGTCAGTTAAATACTTGGTCACTGTTAAAAAAGTAATGTGCCTCCATGCAGATTTCTCTAATAACAGCGGCCTCACAATTCCTTCTACAGGGAACAACACCATCCAAAGATACTACCGAGGTATCACAATTCAATTTCTAACTAAAATATCCATCTTTAGTCCCCACACTCACTATAAATAACTAACATTGAAATACATAATGAGTAATTATGCATTACACATTGATTGATATATTTTGTCAATCAAAAGGAATAGTGCCGTTAAAAAAAATATTTCTAAAACATTGTTACTTTTCATTCCTGAAACGTAACAACACATCTTACATCAGTCTTATATCTATATTAAAATGATGCAAATAGATAATTTATAGATTAATTGAAATTTAAAGTGACGTTCAAACACATATTACATCAAGATTGATATTTCACCTTAACCTATCAGACTACACAAAAAATAAATATGCTTATTAAGTACTTTTACATACCACAGGGTTTTGTTAATACTGACGAGTCATATTATCGAAATTTCAGAGATATGATATACATAGCACGAACTTCATTACTTACTCCAATCCATATACCACTCATATTTAATATAATAAATAAAACTTGTGCTAATAGACATCAAAATTACATTGATAAATGAATTAATTAAGCATGCAATTTTTACAAATGACAAAAGTTATTAGAGCATCTATCTTTGTCCAAATGTCAGAGATGAAATTAATGAATGAACATATTTTATATGTTAATGGTTTCGTAATAAAGTTATTAGCAAGCTCATGGGGGCGTTACTATACCTAATCACGCGTTAGCGACGTGCACGTCTCCAAAACGTTGTAGATTAATTTGTAACAAAAATACATTTTAGCAACTTTGGCATTTGACACACGTACCTAAACTACAGTCGAATATCTAGTGCGTTTAAAAAATATACTTACATATTATATCGTATCTCTGAACATGGAATCCACTTCTGGCCTGATCAGGGGCCTACCAATTCATTATATACAAACAATAGGCACTGAAACGTTGAAATGACTTGCGATGCGGAGGACTGGCCCGGCCTCCGATGTGACTGTAGGTACTTGAACTACTCTAGGCGGCTAAATTATTACAAGGTGCTGAGAACGCCCTATGTGCTGTCCTGAGAGGCAGACATGTTCGAATGCTCTTCATCATGAACATGTCGTGGAGACCTGCAGACGAGACATTGTGTGCTGTGGGCACTGTGGAACAAGCTTGAAGCGTGTTTGATAACTGCTTACTCTTCCCCCTCGCCATCTTCTGGGTTCTCGGCCGTCAGTAACTTGGTGTTGTCGTCTGCTTGGAGTTCGGAGGTTAACTTCTGGAACAAAGGATAGTGTTAATTTTATGAAATACTTAGTTACCTACCTAAATGTTAATTTCATTTTACTTTCTATATATTAGTGAATCTCTCGGTTTACCTATACCTCTAAGGTATAAATACCAATTTAGGTAGGTACACCTATTTCCTACATAAAAAACCATTAGAATAACATGGAAAGAAGTGGAAATGTTGCGTACCTACTTACCTACTTATTTAAAAATCAAAAGTTTAAAAACACTTGTCCTACTGACATTGAACGAAGAATCCACTTACCTACTAAGGATTAAGTTCTTATTGATACCTACTAAGCTCTAATGTATAAAAAGCAATATGTGGCCATCTTTGGGCGTTTCATCCTAATTTTCAAATTACAATTCGGATTTGTGTGATCAATTTTTAGATTATGCCACCTTGCAGAAATTTGCGCAAGCACTACCTATTATTTAATAAGTGAATGCGCATACCCCAATCTTAGCGGTAGCTGATTGGCTAAGCTTGCGGCGCCGGACAGCCAGCGCAAGCAGCAGCACCAACGCCACTGACGACAGCGCCGCCACCAGCAGCAGCAAGTTGTCCTCCTTAGAGTTGCCCTGGAACAAATAGTTTTAGCTGTGATAAGACATTATTTGGCGAAAATAAAATAAATACCCCAGCTTTAGGCTACTTTAGACAGGGCCGGCGTTAAGGTAGAGCGCCGTTAGATGACTGCCAGGGTGCCAGACTTCAAGGGCGCCGGAGCCGGTAATGCTAAAGCACTAACCTCATTTTGTGGTGAGTAGGATACAATGTGAATATGAGTATGTGAGTCGTAGAAGGAAATTTGAAACTCGGCGATGCATTTGAAGTTACCAGTATGTATGACTGCTGAACAGCAGGACTTACAATTTCGGGAACTACTAGACTAAAGTAACTACCTACCTACACCTTCACCTATAGGTACGTTGATTGATGAAGTGAGTACAAGATAAACTAATGTGACTATTGGGAGTACTAGAAATGTACCACCTAAATACACTTCATATTCATTTGAAGCAAAAAACAACAAACTTTTCCCTCGATTTCTCCGGGATGCCATCATCAAATCCCGAGATTCATATTCTGGTAAGTAGGTACTTCGGTATCTCGTTTCTAACAACTTACAAAATCGGTTCATAAATGGAGAAGTTATCGGCGAACACATAAAAAATACGGTCGAATTGAGAGCCCTTCTTTATTGAAGTCTGTTAAAAATATCGTCTCCTCTTCCATTTTCACGTCAAATAAATAGGTACCTGCGGGACAAATGAACCGCCTTTTGTATGTAACAAAACTAGTGTTTGTTCGTACCTACTTATGTACTTATGTATAAAGAAAGTGATCACGATTATCAGATTTTCTCAAACCGTTTAGCGGCCGCTGCTTGGGTTATGCGTCAAATAACGAATATTTCAGCCAGGGTCAATGGCAATCAGTTTAAAGCTCGAAGATACTCGTTTAAAACTCTTCACCCACAGAAAAAATGATCTGAGGTCTGCCCCATACAATATAGGCGAATGGCGGCGTATGTACAAGTAGGTAGGTAGGTACACTTACCTATCTATTTATGGCAAATAGGTCGTCAATAGGATTATACATATATTGATCACACCGGGCTATGCAATAAATAGTAATATATAAATAGCTGTGTTTTTCTTTAGATAGTTTTAATCATAAGTTTACTAGGATTTTCCCGCTTTTCTGTTAAATTTTTTCCTGAATTTTCTTTGCCATAGGTAAACCTCACGGAGCCCGAGACCTTTCCAACGAATGCAAAACCGTGGAAATCAGTTCGTGCGTTCTGGAGTTTTAGCGTCAGGAAGGAAAACCCGACTTATTTTTATATAGTAGATGATATGCTTTGGTCTAACAGGCATTATCTTAAAAGCCCTTGCGTTATTCATAAGTGCATAACGTCATCATTTACTGTTAACTGGCCCATCCATCACATAGTGTGGAACAGTGGATCATTTCAATAGATACGGTCTCAATATCGTTGTCTACGACGTGTTGTAGGTAATTGTCTAAACTTAGCAATTTTACAACTCGGAGGCTATACCTAGCTACTAACTCGAAAGTATCATCTTTATTGGATGCTGTACTTACCAGTCAGTTTGTATCACCTTACTAACTTGTCATATTAAACCTCGCGAGTAAATAGTGCGTCAGTTAGTTTGCCTGACTGAGTTTCGCGGAGGTTTAACGTGTCAACGTATTAAGGTATGCATAAATAGATAAATATTAAAAAATATCAGGCATTATCACACACATTTTCCTGACCCAAAGTTAATAGATTAAGCACCTGCACCATAATATAATACATACATTTAATTATTTATTAACATTCAGTTAGATAAAAAAACACAAACTTTCGTCATATAGGTAAACTGTCCTGGGTGGGGATCGAAAGGACGACCCTTTGTTCAACAACCAGGAGCGACCCATTGTTCCACTGAGCCAGTACTTAATGATGGCGACTATACCCAGGAAAAAGTTAGACGTTTGCTTTTAAATGGGTAAGATACCTACTAATGATCACCAGCAATATCTGTGTCATCCACATTTGAAGAGCAACGCGTAACGAGTAGCCTAAATGACTCCATTAATCGTGCCAAGGAAGTCATTGTGTACGAGTGTCGTTACAACAACGACCGCTATTTTCAGTAATGTGGAGTGCCCTGAGAGACAGATATTTAGTGCTGGCTGTAACTGCCACCCTTGGGCACTGCTTAAGTGCCTGAGATAACAGGTGCCGGTTTGTCTCGTTATTGTACCCAAGTACAATCCGAGTGGAGTTCTAAAGGTAGGTAAAGGCAGTTACACTTCAAAGTGGGTACCCAATTAGCAATTAAAGTCTGCTTTTTCACAAGAGATGTATTATCTGAGCTCTTTATGGGTAGGTACCTAATGTTGTAGGTATTCTATCTATTGACGGAAAGCGCTGTTCTAGCTTATTACTAGTTGTGTCGATGTTTCGTAGCTGAGCACAATTACCCAAGCCTCGCTTCAGGCATAAGGGTAGGGCGGAAGATATAAAGTAGAGCCAGAAACATATTAAGAGCTTTCCCCTCTAAAAACAAAATATTATATATGTTACTAAAAGGTACGCTGCCAGAAATTGCTCCCGGAGTTAGATACCTAATGCTGGAACCGGTAGGTATACATAGTAGATAAATCTCAATTCATGGTAAAAATAGAAACAAATCCTTTCAAGAATCATCTAAGTATTTTTCTAATTATGAAACCCTAAACAAACAACCAAAAAATAAGTCATCGACATAGCTCACAGGATTAGCAAGCTGAAGTGGCAGTGGGCTAGCCATATCAGCCGCAGAGCCGACAACCGTTGGGGTAAATGAGTTCTGGAGTGAAGACCACGCCTCGGTAAACGTAGTGTAGGACGCCCTCAGGCCAGGTGGAGTGATGATTTGCGCAGGACGGCTGGCAGGAGCTGGATGAGAGTAGCCGAAAATCGAGCGAAGTGGCGAACATTTGGAGAGGCCTATGTCCAGCAGTGGACTGCAATAGGCTGCTGATGATGATGATGATGAAACAAACAACCAATCCGAGTTGAAAATGTCTACCTACACTAAGTCCTCCTCGTGCAAAATGTCATTCCCCGAAAGTAGGTAATGTATGTAGACATTAGGAACCTACCTATCTACTTTATGAACACAACAACCCCTACAATTAACACAAAGACATACATATTTTAATGGATTCAATTGGTAAAATCATTCTAAAATCGGTCCCGTACATCGTGAATTTATTAGTATATGATTTATCGACTTTTACAGGAGCCGATGGCCTTATGATGATATTAGAAATTTTTGCTTTCTTAATCCCCCGTAGAAAAGTCTTGTTTGAACGATAAATAGCATATTCAGTAAGTATACATATTTGCTCGGTTATGAAATAACTCGTCAACGTAGGATATGAAATGTATATTTTTGTTGTGAAGTTAAAGCTCTGCTTACAAATTGGATTAGTTTTAAAGCCCGCCCTGAAATATGGTCTTGGGTTCTGACAGAAAGGAACTGTAATCCAATTTATAGGCTGCGTTTAGAACGTCCATTACCAAGGATTTATAGCTGCGAGCAAAGAAAAGTTGAAAGAGTTTACTTTTTCCATCACTAAATGAAATGAAAACTACATGTAGGTAAGCAGAACGACATTATCTTTATATAAGTAGCTACCTAAGTATGTTTCCACTAGCTAGTTGTGAAAATTTGTACGCAATTTTTTCTGCGTGTTATTTTTAGGATAAACATAATCTGAAGACTACATACTAAATTTTATCTAAGTAGGTAGATGTTACCTACTGAGGCAGATACCTACTATAAACCCCTAAGTAGCTTGTTTTTAAATTACGTAAACTCGTTATTCTCACAGTCTTATCGATATAAAAAGTTTTTATTGTAATAATAAATTCAATTAATTAAGAAAGAAAAGTATTCCATATCTAGTTTTCTAGTCGCTTATACTCGTAACAGCTGAAGTTTGTTAACAGAAATAAGTAAGTTATCCAAGTCTTATTTTGTGTTCTTGGGTTGTGCAAGAAAGAATATAAGGGTTTAATGGGGGTAGTTTAAACGATCATTTAAAAATGTAAGGTACCTACACAGGTAGGACACCTTCAGTGAAATTGTACGCAACAATGTGAAAATCATTCCGGAAATGATAAATAATAGTGAGACAAACCTAAGGGCATAAGCTAGCATACATGTAGGTAAGTACATTGCTTTTATTCTAACTATGCAATAAGTAAGTAGTTCTCCATTACAATAGTTTTTAAATATCAAAACATTCAATACAGTACATAATATGTTAAATATTTAGTTAAAAGTATGCAGGTATGCAGTCACATCTTATCAAAAAACAGTTTGTCTTAAATTTCATGATATATTGTCATAAGTTTGTTACTTTGAAATAAACGTGGTAATTTATAATGTATTGTAGGTACCTACTATAGGTATATGTTTTTCTACAGCTAGTTACAGATAAACTAAAATAAAAACATACCTACCTACCTACCAAGTGTAGATATTGATAAGCATAGGTTCAGCCCCTTAATTTGCTATTTTTTTAAGTTAATAATGAGTATATAACTTTATAACCAATATGAAACACCTACATGAACTATTTAACTCCGATAAATACGATAATATTTTTTAAATATTTTAAACAAATAAGTACCTACCCATTTATTGTGGGAAATGGTACCTACCTAAATGAGCAATAACTTAACTTTAATTTTTATACCATTGACTAATTAGTTAGGCATTCGTTACAACTACCCATTGCTGTTTGATCATTTCTATTTCTACCAATCTTAATATTTCATAGTCAAATGTTTCAGCTTTATCGTTAGAATTGTTACGAATGTATGTCGAACACGCAACTGCGCAGCTGCGTTACATTCACGCAATACAATAATTGTAAACATTACATAAGTGAGGTAACACTCACCCTCCATTGGAAGTAGGAAGAAGTGTCCACGAAGGGCCATCTCGCTCCGTACCATCCGTTCTCTCCAGCCTTCAAAACGATCACCTCATCAGAGTCGCTGTCGGGAGCCGACGAATCGGGCTTCGACGGCGGCAATGAGAACACCTCATCCACCTCTAAAGACTCCTTCACCTCGTCTTCGTCATCAACCGATAATAAAGTGTCCTTCAAATCGCTGAATTTTGACTTCTCGCTGGTAGTTGTGAAGTCCGTCGTCACCGGAGTCCGTGTTGTGGTCGGTTTGGTCGTTATTAAAACATCGTCGAAAACTCTCGTGGGTGCTACAGGCTTTTCTGAGGGCAGGAACGCGCGTGAGTAATATCTGAACACATTGCGTAAGGTAATCGGCTCTGGAGTCATGGTCGGTCGAATGATTATGTCTTTCTCCCAAGGTTTCATCGACTTGTAATTGTCTAGGAGTCGGATGCTGCCAGACGATGTACTGATGGGAAGTACATTTTCATTTCCTTCTGTTGGGATTGGCCGAATCGTAGTGGAAGATGTAGAACTCTTCCATGAACGCAGAGCTGACATAGGCCATGGCGGCGTAGTCGGCCTTACGCTAGGCAATGAAGACGGCATTATTGTAGGAGGCACAGTTGAAGACGACGTTACTGTACTAGTCTCAGATTTGTTATCTATCATCATTATAATATCCGGTGAAATCTTAAGTTCCTTTTTCCTCGATTTCACTATTTCTCTTCCAGCAGGCGCGATGGGCGCCGATGTTACCACTTCACGATTCTCCTGATTCCTCCGAGCATACAGGGCACCGTTCATTACGTACAATGGAACAGAAGCGAGAGCGAGTGCAACTATGACTCCAAAAATAACCAGTAAAACATATTTCACGGTGGACCTCCTCCGGGACCGCCGCACATGTATAGAGGGGCTGTAGTCGCGGCCTTTTCCCTTGAGCCCGCTGTTATTGAGCAGTTCCTCCGTTTGCGGAAGGATAGTGTACTGAAGGCTGTTTTCACCGTGTCGCACAGTCTTGTACATGGTAGCGGACGTCAAGTTCCACCAAAAGAAACACTACGTTTAGCTGTAACGCGGATTCTAATTACATGCTCGTATATTCACTGGCAAAGTTCACGATTTGCAGACGTGTCTCGGTCGGTCGGAGATGTCGGTCCGGGACATCGCGTGTTGTCGTGCTTTGTGCGGCGAAGTCGGCGAGCCAGTTGATGGCTGCCGGGGGCGCATGCGCGACAACATTGAGCGGCTGCGCGCTCCCCCAGCGCCAGCCGTGCACCCGACTTTTGAGGTTATGACTTAGACGCCGGCTCTTAGTTTCATCAATCCACATGACAACAACAATAACATCGAATGCCCGTAATAACCAGACGCTATTACAGAGGCTGTTTGGTACATGCTCAAACATGGGTTTTCATTAACTTCGACCTTTTTTGTTCACTTCGCCAAAGAGAAAATTGCGATCCAATGGAATAGAAAATGTATTTTCGGTAGGGTCAAATAATGCAATCGAATGCCGATTAGAACGGTCAGTTGAGCAATCGGGCTGGGACGGAAAATAAAATTCTGTAGAGGTTGTGTCGAAACTGGGCTACTTTTAGACGCACGAAACCTAGCTACCTGAAAAGGGTCTATGTCTAATATTTATGTAACATTGTAAACGTACGAAACTGGAATAATGATATGTGATCTCAAACGAGTGCCTTGGCATGAATGGGTCTAATGACGCAGCAAGTTATCCACCGATGTTTTCTTATTGCTTAGTCCATTAAATGAGTCACGTTTCTCGTAAACGCCATCTTTGAATTATTACTAAATATTGATCAGATGCAACGACGTAAAATAATTATTTAGGAGGGTTCGAACAGAATGACTACCTATTCGTTCGATCGTCTGCGTCAATTGAAATGCAAGTTAATGATACGCTTAAACCGAAGTCTAGACTAAAATTAACCGCTTTAGATACTGCTTATTCTACCTGTCGTTGTATGTTTGCTTTGCTGTTTAAAATTGATACTTCATTCTTTTACGTGTGAGCATTTAAAGAAACAAAAAAGATTCGCTCCAATTATGCGTTGAATGTTCTGTAGTTAAAATAAATGTCGCCGAATAATGGGCCGTCAAATTGAAATACCCTCAAAAATTTCCTAATTAGTTGAGAGTATTCCAATTTAAGCTATTCTTACGAAAGAATGAAATAAACAGACTTAAATAATCAAACAACCGCATACGATCACGTGCTTCGACATTGTAATTTCAAAAATCTGTTGAATTTGTAAAGTCCACACCAGGGCACTGATACTAAAACTGGATCAACATTTGGCACGTAATAACTGACAACAAAGGCGCCCCAGCTCCCAACAACAGGCAATACTAATCAAGATTACGAAAAAAAAGAACTCGCCAAGGAGTGTATTTAACAAGTTTTTGTGTCCGGTCAAACCACGATCACACCATGCGAATACTAATTCACTTGACCTTGGCCAGAACCACGTTTCCTTTCGAAATTGGTTCGTGAATGTGATATTTTTAGAATAAAAGTAAAAAGAGAATGGTCGAACGAAAAGGGTAGGGCGAACGAATCGTCCGCTTTTTGTTTGGACCGCGTACCTTTTTTTCTACTTCAATTTGGTGTCTCGAGTTAGTTTAAAAGGGGACGGTTGATTCCGCTTCTTCCAGGCGCATCTATTATCACTCATATTCTTATTCTTTTAACACTTAGTACTTGTAGTAACTAAGCAAAATCATTGTTTTAGACGAATAAAATGTTAATTCCAGAGCAAATTAGAAGCTTTTAAAATGAAAATGAGACCCAGCTGTTATGATAACTGGAAACGTGATTATAATAATTAGAGGTCCTAACGTTTTTAATTAACTTATTTTAATGCGGGATCTTGTACACATAACAAGTAGGTACTCTAGCTCTTTTTTAGATTGCAAAATTTCTTAAAGGTGGGTAAATATTTTGTGAAGTTCAAAACCCACTACATTAAGCCATTACATTACACTGGGAAACCTACAAACACAATGAGCACTTTACTTAGACACTAATACTAGTTTGGAATGTTGTTTCAACCAATGAAATATTTGTCACACCATTTTATAACTTACATACTTACTTATTCTGTAAGACCAACCAAGTCCTACGTAGTGAATGGGCGTCAACGAATTGTAGCAAGCGGGTAACATCAGAGCAATAAATAAACCTAGAATGGAGACAACACAGCGCCGTATCAGATAAGAAGTAACAAGCACTGTTTAATGGTTAAAGAGAAGTCGCCGGGAGGGTGGTGAACACCCGCATAGGGCTCGAGTGCTTTCGTACAATGACATCGACAAAGGTGCTATTTCGGTGAATCCTGGATGGTAGCCAGGCGCTGCGTAAATAAACGACAACACTGCGCTCTCCTCGGGACCATTGCGACTAATTTAGTAATGCCCCGCGGTAGGAAGCGGTAGAGAAAATATGGCTATACTGGCTAAACTTGTAGCAGATACTCTGGAGCGATCTAAATTGCGCGCTCGACTATAATAAGATTCGCAATAAGACCAACCAGCTCGTGGTCTTTTATTAACTAACAGCAGATTCAGTCGCTTTGTTTTCTTACTGTACGTTCGTATGCTACCTATTTCTTTTGTGTGATGTAAATTGGAGCATAACAACTCGGAGTGATTAACAAAACAGAAGTTCACAATGGCGGAAATGGCACTTGGCAAAAAAATGTTGTCGGTAATTCAAAATAACCTGCGCAACCTTGAGGGTTCAAAGCACATCCTGCCAGTGTAGTTTACGAGTACGCCTAAATAAACATTTGGACCAACACGTGTTTGTTCGGTGGCATCGTCCGACCGAATGCTGAGACCGACCTCGTAAAAGTGATATTGCCAAAAGATTTTGTCGTTTCATCCTCACGTAAAACAATTTGAATAAGAGAGCTAATATGCGCCGTCTACCTGCATTTGCTGCGAAGGGCGAAGGGTTTTGTGTTCGTTTTTTACTTTACGCTTTCTAAATATTATGTCTCGCCTTCATCCCCTGGAACTTAAGATAAGCCCTCTTTTGCTTATCTAATCCTCAAAAGCGACAACTCTGAGCCTGCGGGATTTTATCTGTTCGCATAAAAAGCGTCCTACGTGACAATGTGGTCTACGACAGGATTGTGTTTGATAACCAATTTCGTCATTGACGACATTGGATCATTTTTGTTATCAACATGTCCTATCCAAACTGGACCACTAGTACGACCACGAAGGCAGTTAACTTACTTTAAGGTACTGGCATCAACACGTGAAAGATATAAGTCAGGGCCAACAAGGATGCACAGACTTGCCCATCATAGATGTCACCAATTTCGGACTCCGGCATATGCAACCCTACACAATTCAAGCTCCTCATTATTCCGAGTACAGTCATAATCAGCCAAGACCTGCTAAAGCGGTCGCGGAGCTGAGGAGTTTGAATGATAACGTGCGAACGATGCGGAAGGGTCGCGTTGGCGAGGCGCCCAGAGCTCGTGGCATTGAGCCAGCCAGGGTCAGGAGCGGCCGATGCTCCCGCCGTCACTCAATATCGGTGACACGTGATCAGCTACCGTCTTGATAATTGTCATTAATGCCCTCAAACCCAAACAATTCACCAAGTCGGTATCTTACCAGCTTCAGGTTCGGACACCAGAAATGTGAATTTACTGCTGTCAATATTCCTTCAATAGACCGTCATACTAGGAGAGAAATCAGGTGCAGACTCGATTACTTACAGGACCGTCCAATAGCGTAAGATATTAATTGAACATGGCGTCACATTTGAGGCAACATATGATATGATCAATCAACCTCTGAAATGTGCATACAATGCTGTCAATTTTCCTCCAATAGACCGCCATATCGGAAGAGAAGTGAGGTGAAGGCTTGACTACTTACAAGACTGTCCAATAGTGTAAGATATTAATTGGACATGGCGTCACGCTTGAGGCCACATATGATAGGATCAATCAACCTCTGAGTTGTGAACCCAGCTCTTTAAGTTACTCATCATGCCAATATTGTTAACCAATTCAACCTGATGAAATGAATTTTTCCTTGCGTCCTAACATTTCAAAGGAGGTTTCTAATAAAGGACCTCACACCCACCTCTATAATTGTCCATACAAACGTATAGTCGTTATGATTTGGGCACTTGCCATGTTAACTTTGTGCAATATTAACCTTATGAAAAGAAAACATTAGTTGTGAATATATAAGGCTTTACTTTAGCCTTCCAAGCTTGAAAGACTTAAAAGCTAAACATCGCAGGCTAACCCTGGGGGTCTACTCTCATAAACGAAATATGTCGGATCCGACAACGGATGGCACTTTTTAATCCTCATAATCATAACCAATTCACTTCGAATGCAAATTAAGCGTTTTCAAAAAACAAAATATTATTTATGCAAATCAAAAACCAAGTCTTCATTCTTAAACTTTTGAGTAATCTTCAAAAACGAAACCTTTCGTTTGTTCGTTTCATTTTTGAGAGAACCCCTCCTGAACCCACTGGAATAACAAGGCAAACCGATCATCAAAGCTATCTACCATATAATTTTCTGCGTTTTGTCAAAAACACTAACTTACGTGTAGGAATCCTGGCTTCAACAAAATGTGTGTTGTTTAGTTATGATGATCAGTTTATTATTTTATAGTGCATCAAGCCGCACTCTAAGTACCTACGCTACGTCCTATTGCAAAGAAACAAATTACGTTTCCCCTGCAAACACTGCACTTACTTATCTGCCTGATAATTCAAATAAATCTGGCATTGGTTGTAAGGTTGTAAGTAATAGGACCTTTTGCAATTCACCTTATTGTGTTTTTAATCGTCACCTAAACAACTGTCAGTGTTTGCGCTATCACTCATACATACATGTATTGCACACATATAGACCCACAAGCACTGCATTGAGATAAAGAGCGGTAATAAAATAAACAAAACAAACAGGATATTTTGCAGCCATGTTGGTTGCGATTGTTATTAATAGCTGTCGGGCATGTGTTGTTTATTTATCACGCTGGCAATTAATCTCACTTGCATAATGCCACTGTTTAAAAAGTCATCAAGAAAATAATGGTGCCATAATTAAAGAGTGCGTTCAAATTTATATTAAAGCCATATTTGGTCGTACATGAATAGGTGCATGCGGCGTAAACACACATTTTGAATTGTTATGTAGAATAAAAATATTTATACTTTCACAGCTGCATCACGCTCTAAAAATCTATTTTCACTATTAGTACATTTGTACAATAGTATAACGTAGAAAGATTTCATTGTTTGTTTATTTACTTACATTAAATAGATTTTGAAAATACTGAACCGATTTGGAAATTGGAAAAATACTTTGACTGTTAGGAAGCTACTGTTTGTATACCTGGGTGATTTTGACTATATTATTAAAAAATAGGAATCTTTGCAAAAACTCCAATGATATACCTAACCCAAGGTCTAAAAACGATCTACCCGTGCAAAGCCGGGGTGGGCCACTAGTGTAACATAATGTAATGATAATTACGGTTATTACTAGCGATACGTATGTAAATAATATTCACTAATGCAATCAATGGTGGGTAAAATTAGTAATTTTGATAAAATGAATCCATGTTATTAAAATGTCTTTTTGCAATCATTTACTAACCGTGACTTGGTAAATTGAAAAATGAACAATATAATCGTTTTTATCCCCACTTTAATGTTAAAATGTGTTTCTTTTGAAGTTCATAATCTGATAACTAGTAGTATCTAACTTTACCGTGTGCTTAAGGAGTTAAAAATTAAATATTCTTAAAATTGGCACCTAAGTTATAAAAGTTGGGAACAGCCTTGTTTAATTTAGAACTAACAAAAATTTCGCAAAAGCTCTTGATCTCTGAACTTCATTCAGAATGCTGTAGCTAAGTAAAGTAGAAGTGTTTGTCGAAGAGTGTTGTCTACCCCTGAACCAGCCAGTTATTGGCAAGGTTTTTTGGCATTGGCATAGGTCCGGTGCGTTGAGCCGAGTATGTGCGAAAGTGCAAGTGCACCATACACAATGAATACCTAGAAAACTAAATGAAGATTTGCTTTCAAGTGTTCTACGCATGTTAAAAAAACCTGTATTTAATGAAATAGAAAAAAATCGTGTTCTCTCACTGTGTGCTTCAAAAATACCCTACGACATTCTACCTGTAAGTTATACATAGGTACGTTACGATTTTTATATTAGTTTGTACTTTGAGTTCGAGGGAATACTTAAAAATACTTTTTCTTAAAATATTTAAGTGCATTTAACTAAAACAATTTAAATATAAGTATGCGTATTGTCTAGTAGTGTTATCAAGCTATTGTATTCATTTATAAAATAATATATTTAAAATACATACATTATGTGTTTAATAACATGAATGAAGCGCCAATCAACATGAGCCACAAGACGTCCAAGCTCAAGTGGCTCACTTATTAAATTTTAAGTTAGGACGTAAGGTTAGTATTTTATAGTCCATAATTAAATTGAACCCTTTTTCAGTTAAAAAAACGTCCTTTAAAAGGAAAATACATATAAGAAGCGTTTAAACAGCAGCATAAATATGTACAGTAATCAGCAACATTGTCTATTCAGGTGCGATTAAAATACACCATTACAAGCTGAGATCTGCGTTGTCAACATCGTAATAATATCTAGTTAAGCCCCGGGTTTATGAAAAGGATACGTTTAAATATCTCGCTGTTGATCAAAGTTACTATCGCCATTTAAAATAGTACTTTAATCGTAACAATCTATGTAGTGACTGTGTTACAGTTATGTTGTAAAATACGTTAAATTGCAGAGTGGTTATATTAGCAATTTGTCAAGTGAATATGGTTAAATGTTAAAGAAGACAGCTTAAGGGTTAAACTAACATCGTTTAGTGCGCGACACGGTTTATTTCCCATACACACATATCTATCGTACTGATATCATAAACGCGAAAGTTTGTATGAGTTGTTGAGTCTTTGTTTATAAACAAAGAACTACTGAACGGATTTGTACGAAATTTGGTTAAAAGAGAGTTGATATATTAGATTAACATATATGATACTTTTTATAAATAACACAGGCAAAGTATCGGGCATCCGCTAGTCGCCAATATATTATCAGATCCGTTACATTGTAAACTTCTAGGCTGTGTGTTTTGAAGGCCTAATACCGGATATCTAGAAATAAAAAACCCAGATATTATTTTTGCATATGGCGGCATAAGATAAAGATAACTATATCGGCCAACTACGGAACTGCTGAGGGCAACAGGCAGGGCTCTAATAATTCAATGGCCTAAATTGCCTAATGGTAATCCAGATCAGCACATGGTGGCCGATTAATTGCTTCCGCTCTCATTACAAAATGTTGGCCAACATGTGTGACAGTTAATTGTTTTATATGGAGAGGCAAACATCAGACCTAACTTCACTTTCATCATGTAAGACGCCTATAAAAGTCTTTGATTATTAATAAGGCAAGCTACTTTGCAATTTTTCTGATAACTTATAATAAGCACACAATCAATCCATTAGTTTAGTCTTTCTCATAAGTGTTCCAATAAAGTGTTTTAAAAATTAATTTAATAAAAAAACTATTTACTTTTTCGAACAACTTCAGATTCCTTAAGTGACTGCAACATGCGCGTTCATTTACACGCCTTCTGTTAGCGAAACTGCGCGCGCGCAACACGCGACTAATTGACATCGGAATGATTGTTTCGCCGGTTAATCCGCTCCACTACCTATTCTGTTAGAGTTCACAAACAAGTAAGTACTTAGGTACTTACTTCACTACCTGCTTACTTACATGTACTTACCTTATTTTGCATGATCAACTTAAACATAAGATCTGGTAAAAAAATATTATGTATCTATTTAATTATGTCTGTCCAACATTTTTGTAACGCATGTCAATCTGAAACCTGGTTGTAAAATAATAATTTAGAACCATACTTATTATCGATGAAAATATTCTGAAACCATTTGTTTCAATTTCAATCAATTTTTTTTTTGTATTTTCAGTCATTGTCTTGTAGTGTTGTCAAGCGATTGTGTTCATTTATAAAATAATTGAATCACTTTCAGGGCCTGAAAATACCATGTAACCAACGAAATGGTTTTTATTTATAGTTTTTATCTTTAATTAAAACGTTTAGTCTCATATAAGTGGTAGGTACAGACTTTTAAATAAAAATCTTGAAATAAGTAGATCCTCGATAAATTTTGAACTACTTTTGGTAATAATAACTTCTAACCTCTGTAGCTAGATCTTTTCAAGTCTTAAATCACTGTTCGTTAGTCTCGATAAAATTCGAAAAGGGAAGGAATGCTTCAAATATTGAAAAGACATTAAAATATTTGGCTATTTAGGCGGTATGAAGTTCACCAGGACGGCTAGTGTAGTTAATAATACATCATTCGTTTTGACTGAGACAGCTCTAGTATTGTACATAAAACATACATTTGCCAACACTCTGTCTGCACTTATTATACCAGATGCCCATTATTCTAGTGACGACATGCCTCCATTGATATTTTGCGCAGAAGTGGGACATGAAACCGTCGTTATGTAATTATCTATTTTATAGTCGTTATTATCACATTGTGCACATTTTATGGGAGGTTAATTTGTGTTCTACATTATACGAGAACGTTTTATTTATATCAGGATATATTTACACACTTCCTCTTATTATGTAAACAATCAGGGATGGCAGCCAAGTGACAGTCGTCGACCTTAGTTATTAGAAGTTTAAAATGTACAGAATTGACATTTCAATACCACGTGACATTTTTTTTAGCAAAAGTCTATCCGATACATGTTTAAACTTGTCGAAAAATTAATAACTCGATCCCGGAATCGAATTCAGAACGTGAGGTCACTACCACTAGACCATAGAGGCGTTTCATATGAGACACGATTCATTAAAAAACAGGGAGTGTTATCTTAATACACCTGATGTGTATTTTCGATTATCTGGCTGTCGTTGCGTACTTATATTAATAGCGTCAGTATAAAACAGTACTTTCTAAGGTATTAACCAGCAAATATTGTGAAATTTACTACGAATTTATATGAAATCTGATACAATCTTAACTAAGTATGCGCGTCGCTAAGCATACCAAGTACAAATAATAGCTATGAAGGAATTCTAACCGTGCGCGTGAGTTAGTGTGTAGATATCGCACCTTAGAGGGCGTCTGAAGACAGACCCGGAACTTGTTTTTTCCAGGCAATGAAAAATACCCCCCCTATTTCCACCTTTCATCATTAAAATTTGAACCCCAAAGACTATCATTCATGAGCTCTCGAAGAGTAAGAGTTTGAGAGAGGTAGGGCATAGCGATTTATCGCTCGAACTGGAGCAGCCCGACTGGTGAAATACCTCCACCTTACAGAAGACTGCAGCCAAATAACAATCACTTCTGTATTGTTGTGTTCCTGCATGTGAGTAAGGTTTTCAGACCTCCTGGGGGGTGTTACTTTAGTAGCACGGGTCAAGCCTTCAAGGTAAGGTCGACAAGTTCAGTAACAGATTTATTATGCTGTACTTGTTGCTCTTAAGCTAGGACCTCATTACCACTTAACATCAGGTGGGATAAAGTCAATCTTGAAATGGAATATAAAAAAAAAGAGTATGCTATATGAGAATCAGTCTAGTGCAATTTGGTGTTGCAAGACGCCACGCACCGCCAGAGTCCGTGGCCAGCTCAGTGATCATGCGAATGGTCTACAGCACCTCAATTTTAGTTCTTATGCCCACGTCATAAGGTCGTTGCAAAGCCCATAGTGTTTAGCGTGACGTTCTTTTGAAAGCACAATGACTGCACTTAATTTTTCTGAGAAGACGACTTGCGTGAGTTTAAATTTTACGCCTTTTTTTTTACCGACTTACTCTTTACTCATGTAATAAATAAATAAATATATAAATATTGGACAACATCACATACATTGCTCTGATTCTGCGGTAAGTAGCTGAAGCACTTGTGCTACAGAAATCAGAAACAACGACGGTACCACAACACCCAGACCCGAGACACTATAGAAAAGTTCGTTTCCCATATTGACCCGACCGGGGATCGAACCCAGAACCTTAGAGATGGCGCGAAGTCAAAGTCCGGCTCGCTCGCCTCTCGGCTACGGAGGTCGTCACTTAAACTTTTAAACATGTAAACTTTTAGAAAAGCATATATGAAATGACAGATTAATTTAAACTACTCCCGTGTTCGGAATGTTGAAGCTATCGAAAAGAACCGGCAAACCACTCTAAAGTTACTTTTTACAAAATTGACAAATATGGAAACATGCCTTATCTTCACCGGACTTACGGGGCAGCAGAGGCACCACTAAAAAAAATCCGCCCCCTTTTTGTGCCTATTTTATACCCGATGCCTGGGTCCCAACGTGCCCCCTTTATCCGGGGCTGTCTAAAGATTACACGCCGGAGACAAAACAGTCTCCTATTTACAGGCGCTATACAAAATGACTTCCTTGTTTTAGCGCTCTTCCCTTTTATGCTATACCACACCTGCATTAGGCGTTGTCACAACGGTTAAGAGGTCCATGTTTACGTAACAACTCCGAAAGGGAGCTTCTAGCACCACTAGCTTATTAAAATGAAGATTACACGACAAAATGTACTAAGTGAGGGAGGAAATTAGGACCTTGCATAATTAATCTTTTGAAGGCGCGATATGTTAACTTTTCGTAAATATTGACTGTTGGATTTTTTAATTACCAACCTCAAAAAAAGGATAACGGTTCTCAATTCGACATTTATATCTTATACTATATAGCCTATTTTTTAAAATTTCTAACCTTTTAAACCTTCCCTGGACCACCACAATTATTTTAAAACCAACATTAGCCAAATCGGTCCAGCCGTTGTCGAGTTTTAGCGAGACTAACGAACAGCAATTCATTTTTATATATATGTATATATGATGTTTTCACGGATAACTGCATTATTTATGAATCGGCTTTGAATTGATTTTCAAATTGACACGAATGAAGAAAGTAATAGGTACTATAAACTTCGTCAGAATGTTATGAAATCCATAAAATCTGATGCTCACTTCTTATGCATTTCAAGGTCAAATGTGACAAAATCTATTTTATTTGTGCAAAAATTTCATTTCCTATAGCTCCTTATTCTATTTATATGTTAATAAATATTGTAGAGACTTACGTTTTCTATAACTTTAGTTTAGAAGATTGTTTTTCTACATCAAACTGTTTTTAAGGTAGATAGCGAAGAAACTTAACAATAGTTAGGTGCGTTATAAAATACGCCTGTACCTATAAATTTTATATATCTCTAAATATTAATACTATAGAGCAATCAATGAATTAATTACAATAACTTTACACAGTCGCAAAATTACATCACATTGCGAAACCTTTGCTAACATTTTTAGCAAACCAGGAAAATACGAAAATAAATGCTACAACGAATTCGAGTTTTTGTATTCAGCATAGCGTCGTAGTAGAATTCCGAATGAATTTGGATTAGGGCCAGTAGTGAGCGGGTAATCATTCAAAATACTTCGCCTTGGACTTGACTGGGTTCATTGACGTGACAGAAGACTCGAGGTGATTCGAGATTCGATACCAGATGTAGCTACCTACCTGTTCCTGGGTTTCGAGCATAGGTAATAAATATTCCATCCCATCTTCCCAGCCTCCCGGAGGCTAATAATGACATCCCATCCAGAGCTACCGCTTCAGAAGCTGGTACCTACTTTCTTGCATTGTGGTAAAATTTCTTAACTACGACGAGGATTTGTAGGTAAAGTAGGCTAGTATTTTAAATTGCTATAATATAAAAGCTGCTCAAGTAGTCCTTTCAAATTAAGGCAAAAAATATTTAAAATAATTTTAACTTTATTCTGCTATAACTACTACCTACGATACTGTTACTAACAATTTTACATATCTGTAAAATGACATAAATATTTGAAACTAGCAAACGTCACCTCGCCTTTTAAATGTAAAACGGATAGGATATTTTGATTTCAAATCCGTTGTCATCGCGATGTGGGTTCCTCTCTTGTTTACCATCAGGCTGGGAGGAGCCAATATACTGCGCTACAATAATAAAACAAAAAAATAATAAGTTGGTGCAACTGACTCTAAAAGGCATTAAACATGACGATTTCCTACTAGCTTTAACTTACCCGTGAACGCAAAACTCGGTAATTCATATTACTAAATACCTAGTACAAGTACCTATTCTGATATTCATGAGTCTTCTCTAAGAGTGTGCAGGCGGGGCATCCAATAATGATAGTGGACAGGTTGTCTGTTCCGCGGCTGTTTAGATTTACCCAGGTAACGAAAGGCAACAAAATAAGAAAATCATGAGTGAGCATGAGTCTGATAGCTTTCGACATTTTTATTTTGGTATCACGCATTTGTTGTGCCAATTTTATTTTCATAAAGAAGCAAGATTTTTAAGATATGTATTCCTTGTTTTAAGTTTCAGTTGGATCAGTGACAGTGTTTTCAACTCGTTACACGCAGATCCCAACCACTTCACACAAATTTGTGTTCCAAATTGACCTGACCACCGACCAGGAATCTAATCCGTGAACTTTCATGTTTTACCACTGCACTACCGAGGTAATCAAATGACATATACATACATACTACATAAGTTTAAGATATTACATTATTTACGTCTCATGTTTTAGAAAGGGTACGAAAGTGTGATTGATTGTAATATAGGGCTGAAAATTCCTTTTTAAAAATCCATCGAAACATATGTTTAAATATTAACATTCTTTAGTTAAAATTTTACAATTTCTATGGTTTTAAAATGTTTTCTTGTTTTCTGTCGAACAAGTAAACAATAATATTAACTTCTAGGTAAAAAATTACCACTTTCATTTGAAATGATTGACCGTCCACAAATAACATTTTATTTCATCTCTTTAAATTTCCTAGAGTCCTTTTTAATTTGCAAATTTAACTGCTTACGTAGGCAAGATGATTTATTTATTTTTTACTATATACCTACTTACATACATCTTTATACATACATATCTACACAGGTAGCTCATCCTAATACGCTAGCGTGTCTTAGCGATTCTAAAAGTTTGATTCTAACAATACCCAACGCGACTCCTGCGAACTCACTTATATTATGATCACTCACAATAGCGACACAAATTTTAGTTGCTTTTGTGTTCGCATTATTTATAGTTAGTAAACGCATTCCGCAAGCCGCATATTTTGCATATAATTTCGTAGCCGCCCACTAATTGTAACAAGCAATGTGTTCGACTGGAGCAGTCAAGGCGTGTCTATCGCAATGTCGTTTGTAAACGACTCAACGAGGCACATTTGCTTCTAACTAATCTAAACGTTCGCGCTCGGTCATTACGATGAGGTCTATGTAGATTGCGTTACCTAAAAGTTTTTATTATTTATTATACATGTCGCGTAATACGCATGTAAGATAAAGCTGGTGTCCACATGTGCGCTTGGGACGTTCCCACGCCCCGCACTCTGCACCCCCGCTCTGATATATGCCATGTGGCGGCAACCAGTTTTCAAAGGACCATTCTTTTTCGAGTGCCGTAAACATTCGACGTTAACCTTCCCGGATAGCAGAGGTCAGCGTGTAATGGTGTGTGCTTACCTCCCGGGTTTGCCTGTAGCTGTTCGCGCTATGGCTTCGGAGTGACGGTTCAACGTTAATTGAGCGACGTGTAATTGATTAATGAAATATTAAGAGGGGAAATGGGCATATGTGAAGCAATGTCGGTGCACAGTGGGTTAGAAGACACGCAAATTGGCCAGCCGTAGGAGCTGTTAAGATTTTGCTATTTATGCGTACAATTCTATTAAACGCTATGTGTCCAGACCCAGACAACTTATTACCATAATTTATAAAAAAAATGTCTATGGATTTTTCAATAAAAGTATTATTTGTATTTTGCTTAGTTCCATACCTTTTCTGAATCATTTGTATAGATTCCAATGGTGTTGCTTGTTGCTGACAAAAATTTGACAACCTACTTATAGAAGCATACTGTATTGCCTATATTATCAACTATCGCTCCAATATACACTTTACTTATACATTCCTGCGATATAGATTTTGTTTATACCTTAAAAATGCATTAGTAAATGTTTATTGTCGGTATCATCTCAGTGGTAGAGTCACATTTTATGTGTACGAACAAAAATCTATGTGTATAAAAACAATTTGAATTTTATCCATCTCGTATATTACTGTAGGCCCACTGTGCGTTATCACGGCCGAGCCACGTGTTGAGGGTTTGTTTGTTTGAGCTCAATACATAATTACGAAATAAGGGATGACACGTGACGCTCCTCGCCGCCGCTGATGGATTATACTTAAAAGAACAACTGATGGAAACGGGTTGACGAAAAGAGGAGACGAAACGTATTTTCTTGTTTAGATTGTTTAATAATAGAGTAGTTACTTACGCCGGTATACACTATTATTACACTAAGCGATAATGTACCGCCAATGGCACGTCTACACACTATGGACTTTATACCGCGCTTATGTCGTACACATAAATACTAAAATCAAACTGCAAGTGTTTATCTTCACATCCCTGTAAAAAAATATTTTTTTTTAGATCGGTATAGTGATCCTAGAGATTACCTATTGGATTAAAGATACTTGCTTTTTAAAAGATTTAAGAGTTACCGATTATTAATAAAATTTTGTCCTAGTTTAATAAGACAAAGAATATCTAAACCAAACCATTAAAAAATTATCACCTAAATGCCATAAAAAATACTGACTTTCAAATTAATCGTGTTATTTATTAATAGGTACTTATGGTAATTTAAACCTCTAATACATTTTATAAAAACATTATATAGAATCATTGCAACGCCCTCTACAGGGCTTCACATGTACTTAATCTTAAGAGAATCTGTCAACTTACTCCATGTGAAATGCAATAAAGAAAGATAAACTTTTTTAAAGTTCATTTTGATTTGTCTTTGGTATTATGTACCTACTTGGTGTGGTTCATATAGCTTAGCAAAACATTTATGGCAAGGATTTTCAAAATCAAAGGCATTAGGTTTAATTACTAAAGGTGACTTAGCATGCTTATATAATTTTATTGTTTTAGTCCGAATCTCAGGTTTTTCACTTCACTAAGAAAAGAAGCCACTGAACACAAATTCTTTAGAGCGTAAGTTATCAAATAATGCAATTACTCGAACAAGTTGGTAAGCGAAGCATATATCCTCATAACTAGCCCAAGGAGCACAGATTCGCACAAGCTGCCGAAATCAGTTCGAACTTGGAGGGATTCCCATGCACCTGTGTCATGCAACTTGTAATCAGAGACGAGACGCCCTGCGACACCCTACCGTCTGCTTCTGTAGACCGCTTCGAGCTTAAACTAGTGGACGAAATACTATACATAAAAATCGGCCAAGCACGAGTCGGTATTTGACGGATAATATTAATTGACTAAATTTTATAACAATCACAACAAATAACAGTCACTTCGGTGTTGTTGTGTTGCTGCGTGTGAGTAAGGTTTCCAGAGCTCCTGGGGGCTACATTAGTAACCTCAAGGTAAGGGCGACAAGTCCAGTGACAGCTTTATTATGCTGTTCTTGTCGCCCTTCAGCTAGGACCTCATTACCATTTAACTTTAGGTGGGATAAGATCAATCTTGAAGAGCAATATAAAAAAAAAATGAAAAAAAAAAACAAATTGTTTTTGCTCTAACTTACGGTCCGAAGCAATAATCATAATCAATTCATTTGTTTATGTTGGTGACAAGTAAATGAAAAGGAAATTTGGTTTAGCTCGAATCACCACACTAAGTGTTACATGAAATAACCGTAATTGTAATACTATTTTACGATGCTAGGTGAGCGCTTTCGTTGGAATGACCCGTGGGCATATTTCTATTAGAACAAAACATATTTAAATAAATACCTATATAAAACGACTTAATAGACTGCTTCATCATCTGACTTAAAAAGGTGACCGAAAAAAACATGTATCTTAAAGGTACGGCGAGACGTTTTTATTTTATTTACTTTATTTTGACAAATTGCCGTTTTTGAGGTAGGAATGTAATGTTTGATATGTTTTGAAAAAGGGGATACGTAATTAACTAAAAATTATATGTATACGATATTTTAAAAGGAATATAGTAGGTTGGATTAAATTTTAAAATATACTTATAATAAAACTGAACATTTTGAACATTATAACAGAAAAAGTATGTATCTTTAAAATAGCGTCTGGTTTATTAATAACATTAAAAACCCAGATAAAAAAGTTTAATTGGACTAAATACCTAATCCGAAACAAAGGGGATTAATTTCATCAGACTCTTTAAGACTCTTTGTAAGCACAATCAAATTAATAAGAGTAATCTCATAAAAGGGTAGCTATGAATATTAAGGAGGTTCAAGGGTATTTGAGATTCTAATAAAAGCTTTTAGATATACTCCATCCTCCATCGGAATTGCGCATCAATGGATAAAGGCGAAATAGGTATTAGGCTACACACACTACACTTTTTTTATAACGCCATTTGAAAGAAAGAAAAAAATACATTTATTGGCACACACAATAGAAGACAAATACAAAGACATGAGAAACATTGAACAGGGACAGTACAGCCAATAAGGTCCCAGCCTCAGCATGAGCTGCAGCGACAATGGAATCAATGCGGCACCAGCGGTAGTACATATTTGTTAGGTATCGTAAAGAAAAACAACAACAAATTCAACACCTAACTTGATTGAGTAGCAACATGTTTCGTTTTCATCTTATGCATTATTGAAAGCATGTAAACATTTTTTGGCGTAAATATGATTTGGTTATGGTAAATTGGACACGCTCGCTACTTGTCATGTGCACAATACGAGAGCAAAAAGTGCCAACAAACTCGGGTCAGGTCGTAAAGTATTGGTTGTGTCACTCCTAAGGGTTCCTTACTTAAAATAAGGAAGGGAACCCTTGAGGCAGTTTTTTCATTTTAGATTTTAAAATAGGTTTGACTGTTTGATCTGATTGTTGAGAAGGACTGTTTAATGCAAATATGAAAATGGCTTATGACGTTATTTTACTGAAGAGAAAGACATTCTTAATTCTTTTAATTTAAAGATAAAAAGATACAAACTACTTTTTACCGCCATCAAGCAGGGAAGACTTTTTTTTTCTAGAAATGCTTGTAAAAGTAAATTCAAATTTAGTTTAAAATCGCAATTTGCTGCAAAAAGTCAACGTCCTAAATCAGCTAAATAAAAATATCTTCAGGGTCTCTCGAAAAGTAAAAAAAAAAGCGAGTAGAGAGTTGAGATAGGAATGAAAAAAACGTTAATAAAATAAAAGGTATGAATATACCTTAATACCTTAAATATGAATATATTTTGTGGCGTCAATAATTTCGTGTAATCTTACTGGATTAGTTTTCTCCTCGAGTTAGCATAACTGCGAAAAAACAAAATAAGGGGGCTGCTAAACCCTTCTTGGCCAGTCCGATTCAAACTTGGCCGGTTCTTTCTCTGAATATGTTCCATTTTAGATCTTATTATGTCTCGAGAAGAAAGAGAGGGTAAGTTTATGATGTTTGGAGTGTTCTCACTCGAACACACGTGCAGCCCGGCACCTGACCTAACCCAACACTGCACTTGTGATTTGACTCCCGCAGACATGGAATTAGTGATGTGCATCGATCTCCGCATCTGCGTTAAAAATACTTTTTAAGTAAATAGGAAGTAAGAATATAAGGTATAAAATATTGAATATAATCGTTCATTTTTATTAGTTTAATTTTATCAATGATGATTTTAAAAGTTTAATGCCTATGTCATCTATTCTATTAGTCTCTAGAAATAGCGACATTAGTGGCGATTAACTAAATATATGTATTGATATACTGCGTTTTCTATTCTAACAGGATGAAACGTAAAGATTTGTCATTTAAAAGAGTTAGTACAAATGCATGTTTTAATTATATTATTTATAAATAATCTATGATTTTATTTTTGGTTATATCACGTTAATAATCTTTATGATTATATTAACATTGAAATTTTAAGTTTCGTCATAATGTATTAATACAGGCCCATTACATTTAAAATAAATGAAAAAGTACGGTTTAAGTAGGTATTAGGAAATAAATGTTTCAGATGCATCGGCCGACGGTCTTCTATTGTTACTTGTTTTGTGGATATTATAACCTAAAATAACACTACCTACAACCAATTACCTAACGTAAGCTACATCTAGGATTTATCTCTATACCTAAAGACTGTAAAGTTCAAGAATTAACTTAAGAAAATAAATAAAAATATTTTTTCGTAAGTATTATATCTAGAGACAACAATACTAATCCCAGCACTACGGTGTTTTGTTTTTAAGTGAGTGGGGTTGACGGGCCACAAAAAATGCTCTTCTCTAATGGTGACAACGGAAAAATTTGGGACCCCTTCTCAAGAATAACTTTCGGATATTATTGAATATCTCACCCTAGAACCGATGCATAAAGGACTCCTTAATGGCTCATAAATTTTAATAAGGCAACGTGGTTTTCAATAAATAACCACTTGGCAGTAGAAATTGCCTTTGCCATTATGTTTTTACGATATTTTTGAGACAAACTCGTGGTCTTTTAATTCAGGGAGCAATTTTTTTAATTTACTGTGACTTAGT
The DNA here is from genome assembly GCA_037074685.1 of Glyphodes pyloalis. NCBI lineage: Eukaryota > Metazoa > Arthropoda > Insecta > Lepidoptera > Crambidae > Glyphodes > Glyphodes pyloalis. The sequence goes on from JAYKKO010000013.1 coordinate 14,739,396, forward strand.
GTGTAATGAGGTCGGTTGTTCGATACGAAAGAGCCGCCATGTTAAAAAAACAAAAATATCTTAATTTGGTTAGGCATAGTCTAGGATAGGTACACCAGAAAAAATATTTGACTTCAAAATGTGCTTAATGACAATTAGTTAGCTATAAGATAGCTATCCTTATGTTTGCAGAAATTAATCGTTTTAAAAGTTTGAGCTTTATTTAATCAATCGCTGACGTACTGGCTACAAATAGATAATATTAAGATTTCAACAAGCCATAATTGTAATCATAATAGTCGTAATCAATTTCATTTATTGCAACAGTTGCGTAAAATAACACTGCAAGACTTGCATAGTATAAATTTACGTATTATAATCCATATAATTTCTTATGATTCACTTGTAATTTCTTATACTTCTATTCGATTATACAATCTGAAACTTTGTACCGTGAATCTATTACCCAACATTAAAGTATAATTATGTAGCAATACTATTAAATGGACATCACAATTGCAATATAAAAGTTCATAGGTACAATGAAGTTGAATTTTACTGAATGGCTCTTGAAGGTAAATTTAAACACGTAATAGCATTTTAAACGATTGCAATATTACCGTAAAAATCACATCTAAATAATGTTGGTATATAATACTTGGCCGTATTTAGCATGCCAAACTTATTATCATTTTATAGGCATTAATTCTCGAAACCATTGGAAGCTTCCTATCACGTGTATTGAATGAAAAAATGTAATGTACTCAGGCCTTATTTGAAATGCTAATTATTTTAAACACAAGCCTTTGAATATTATTCGGAAATAGTAAGGTACTTCTATTTTAAAGCAACCTGTTGCAAATCAGACGCATAAAAGTCTGTAATTTTGTCCTCATCTATAATTCCGAACATTATAGTAGGTTAGTTAATATTGATACTTTATATATAATTAATTAAATCCAGTTTATGCTGAAATTAACTATCAAAAAACTTCATACTTAAAAATCGCATAGGTAGTTCACTACCCACTTCAGTTGTTTAGAATTTCTAAATATTTTTTTGCGATCAAATGTGATAGTGATGGAGACATAAAGGCAGTGTGTTTCTTGTCTTTGTTTTATTTTTGGTCTTCATATGACATAAGGAAGCATTCGTTTAGGATCTATGTGTGAGGCAGTACTTAGAATTGGCTACTTGACAGTGTTAACAATAAAATATGAAAAGTGTTAGATATGTTAGCTTATTAGTTAAGTAATAATTTTACATTTTTACTTTTTAATTAAAAGCATAGTTAGTATTTTATTTTTGCAAAATAAATTTTAGTTTTTTTATCTGTGGAACAAAAGAACCGAAACGGAAACCACTATTGCAATTCGGAAATGACAGCTGTCGGCGAAAATTATTTATTTTAATGTGGCGAAACAATGATTATTTTACCGATTAAATTGAATTATTGTGTCTCTAATCGTATAAAGAATTTATTGAAACATTTTCCGTTTATCTTAATTTAGTCGTTCCTATGCGTATCGGTTCGTTGTCCAGGACGTTGACGTCATAATTGCAACAATGACGCGACTAGGCGTTTTCGCGCGCTTTTTAAATGTGTTACACAAAATCTTATTTTTCTCTGGTTATTTAGATTATTTCCAGATAAATCGAATTGCTTGGGATATAAAATGAACGGGCGCACATTTTACAATACTTTTTCAAAAACTGTCAAGTAGCCAATTGCGTACATATCTACGCAATAGTTTATGTATTGTGTTTAATGTGACATCGTTCTATGTTAACTCTATCTTCTAAGTCAGGACAGGGTTTGAAATATTTTTTCACATCCTACCGAGTCCTTTTGTTTGTTTCGAAGAAGCTAAGAGGTCGAGCGCTGCATATCAACGGCGCCCGCGCATGACAAGGGACAAACGTCGAACATGTTTTGAAAATAAAATATTCATTTATTTTCTACTTATTTTGAATACGTGTCTATTGTTAGTAGTGTACTTAGTAGTGACTTTTATTACATTGCGACTAAAATTTTGCTTGTTAAGATAAAATATCAAATAAAGTTATATCTAATATTAATTACAAAATTTACTTTTGGCTGGTATAAAAATGTACGCTCAAATCTCTATCTAGCATTTAATTGGTATATGAAATCTTTTATATTAATCCATACGGATGGATGTTGGATTTTGGATGTTATATTATATTAACAAATTTTAACGCCGAAATCACGGAAATAGAAATAGAAATGGAAATAGAAATATATTTATTTGCATAAAATATGGTACAAAAGATGTTAAAAATAAAATAAAAGCACAAACATATTTTACCAACATTAGCATGTAAATCCCTTGGTGATATTTAGATCACCTACTTACTAACTGTATACAAAATAAAATAAAGATCTAACCTATTTTTTGAATGGTTGAAAAATGCACTCATTGTATAGAAATTATTTTCTCTAAGCCACATTGATAGTTTATGTTTAAATAATCTATTAGGCAGTACTTTTAGTTCACTAGGTATCTTATTAAATATTTTTACACACACAGCGTCACATTGCCGTAGATAGAAACTCAAGTTTGGACTACTATTGTAAACTAATTTATGAGGGTCCCGTGTACTTCTGAAACTACTTTTTTTAAATAGATAGCTATGATATTTAACAAAGTTGGCTAACTCTAAGACATACATGGAACGGGCAAGATATTTAAAGATTTAAAAAGTGGTCTACAAGATTCGCGAGGAGTTTTTCCACACATCGCTCGAATACATTTCTTTTGTGCAATAAAAAGCTTATCTAAATCGACTGAATTACCCCAAATCAGTAGTCCATAAGTAAGTATTGGTTAAATAAACCCATGACATGCTAATAGAGTAGTCGTCATTGATGTAGTGTGACGAAGCCTACTTAGGACGTAAACGTAACGATTTATTTTATCTCTCACTGTATCAATGTGTTCTTTCCAATCCAATTTATCGTCTATGATTACTCCTAAGAATTTAGTTTGCGTTACTTCTTGAATAGATTGGCCATTGTAATTAATATCAAGTTTAAATTTATTCTGTCTACATGTTCCAAATTGAATAAAATTTCTTTTGTTTAAATTAACAGTTAAGTTATTATTTTTAAGCCAACTTATAATTGCACCAATTGTAATATTGATGTCTGACTCGAAACATGTTACATTTTTTTGAAAGGGTATGATAACCGAAACATCAGCAAATAATACACATTTATGAGGTGTTACAGCGGGTAGATCATTTATGTATAATAGGAACAAAATAGGGCCCAGGACACTCCCTTGAGGTACACGGGTCGAGTTTACTTTATATTGGCATTGATTAGACACTACATTTGATTTTTTATCCAAACTATTTATTACAACTGATTGTTTTCTGTTATTCAAAAAAGATTAAATCCAGCTCAAAGCCAAACCTCTGATGCCCAGATTATATAACTTGGCAAATAGCATTTTATGTGATACAAAATTGAAAGCACGTGTCATATCAAAAAATATTGTAGCCACTGGTATTTTTGCGTTTATTTTCTCAGCTATTTCCCGAACAAGGTGGTAAGTTGCGAGAGAAGTTGATTTATTACTTTGAAATCCGAATTATTCTTTTGATATTTGTAGCAAAAATCCAATAGTCTTATTTGCATAGCTTTTTCAAATATTTTAGAATATTATGCAAAAAATAGTATGCAAATTAGTAAATGAATAGATGAGATAATGTACTACGTTAACATTAAAGTTACATAAACCAGAAATAACGCTTATAAACAACTACGCCTTAATGCGCCTAAAATATCGATAATCTAATTTCAGATAGTCAGCAATCAATCAGTTCTCATTAACATGCCTTCCGAGTAAGCCGCATATAATTCCAAACAGGCAGGTAGTGCTATGAGCCTCATATGAATGTAATTAAGTTCGGCCGTATGCAAATTTGTGAGCACAGATGACGTAGCGAGATTTCCGAGAGGTGTACAATGCACCTTTATGGTATGCTGGCCGCGTGAACCTCACCGCAAGAAGGATGCGCCGCTGAAGTGTCTGTTATCGACATAATACAATATGTATGGAGCAGTCCGACTGGTGAAATACCTCCACCTTAAAGTTGACTGCAGCCAAATAACAATTATTTCGGTGTTGTTGTGTTCCTGCGTGTGAGCCAGGTTTCCAGAGCTCCGGTGCTATATTGGTAGCAGGGTTCAAGCCTTCAAGGTAAGGGCTACAAGTCCAGTAACAGCTATTGTTATGCTGTACTGGTCGCCCTTAAGCTGGGACTTCATTGTCACTTAACATCAGGTGGGATGAGGGCAATCTTAAAGTACAAAATAAAAAAAAATACCAGTCTTCTCATGAAAATGAACTTTACTGTATATTTTTTGCAATATAATATGAGAGTATTCCCTAAAATAACTTTTACCTGTAAGTGAAAAAGTTATCGATAACCCTTTTACAACACTACGGCGACCGCAAGTTGTGAGGCTGGTCACGCACTTCCCTAAACGCGTCCCATCGCTTTGTCTCGCAGGGCAGACAGAATATCACTTTACTGCATTATTATTACAAACTGAGACCAACACGAAACGCTTAAACGAAATTGTAAGAAAACTGTAATTCTTAGATATGCGTCTTTGTTAAAGAGAGCATGAACAACCATGAATCACGCCGACTTATCATGTTTAATTCTGGTAATCATTCATTACTCACAATCAAAATTGTTTAATTCAGAGAAATGAGGGATTTTCTTAATGTTGATTCTGTACTTGAATTTTGTTTATTAACACAAAAGTGAACTAATAAGAGTAATGATCTCAGAATTCTTAAATTAGATCACTGTTCAGATTTGAGACTAATTAATAAAAAGACGAGGGAATTTTAACATAAGCATTTTATGGCCTTATTTTTTGAAAGAGTTGTCTTGGAAAATCCTAATTCCACAAAAAATATTTACCGTAGGGAAATACATTTATTAGCCGGAGACTCATCCAATGTAACCGTTTAATGTCAAAGCAAATGTCAAGAAAGTGATTCGTCGTAGTGCGCTTAATGTTTAATTTCGTTGGTTCTGTGCTAGTCTTAGGCTGAGCGACGAGTAGGAAGTGTTGCCAAAATATCAAACTCAAACACAAATATTTCTTTATTCAAGTAGGTTACATAAATAACACTTTTGCATCATCATTGAATACAATGCAAAGTGATTCTAATTCCGGTTCGGAACCTATATCTACCGAGAAGACACCGGTAAGAAACTCAGCAGATCAGTTACAGTAGCAGTATCTACGAGTATAAATGTGTAGCTCACTTTGGACCAAGTCATATAATATTATTACGAGTATGATGAGTGGTGAAACAATTAGGTACTCAAGTAAATATTTACTTATGAGAGGTAAGCTGGAGCAGACCAGTCCCCAAAGGTGGCACCTGTTCACAAGCATGACGTATCGATATTACCCATCTTATCAATAGATTTCAACAACTTCGATATTATAGTTATTTTCGTTTCAAACTACCAATATTATCGATACTAACCTATGTTCAGATTAAAAAAACTATCAACACAGTAGTACTACTTCTTAAATAATTGGCTACTTGACAGTTTTTGAAAAAGTATTGTAAAATGTGTGCCCGTTCATTTTATATCCCAAGCAATTGGATTTATCTAGATAAAATGTAAATAACCAGAGAAAAATAAGATTTTGTGTAACACATTTAAAAAGCGCGCGAAAACGCCAAGTCTCGTCACTGTTGAAATTATGACGTCAACGTCCTAGACAACGAACCGATACGCATAGGAACGACTTAATTTAGATAAACGAAAAATGTTTCAATAAATTCTTAATACGATTAGAGACACAATAATTCATTTTAATCGGTAAAATAATCATTGTTTCGCCACATTAAAATAAATAATTTTCGCCGACAGCTGTCATTTCCGAATTGCAAGGGTGGTTTCCGTTTCGGTTCTTTTGTTCCACAGATAAAAAAGTAAAATTTATTTTGCAAAAATAAAATACTTAGTATGCTTTTAATTAAAAAATAAAAAAGTAAAATTATTACTTAACTAATAAGCTAACGTATCTAACACTTTTCATATTTTATAGTTAACACTGTCAAGTAGCCAATTCTTTTACAATATAAATGTCCTTCATCCAGGGTAAGGCCAGAATACCAGCGTTTACAAGTGTACCTTTCATTCATTATTCATATTACTCATTGCACTCCATAGGTAAGTAATGATGTTCCTTAAAATATATATATATATATATTAACAGTACTTACAAGCTATGGACCCTGGTGGGCACGGCAAAGATAAGAGGGGGGAGGATTTTTTTACGGCTTTGGGCGTTTGATTCAATTAAGTCTGTCAACAACAAATGTTTTTACAAATATTAACAATTAATTATGGACGACAGCGTATCAAAAAGTTCAATGAAGTGATATGCTTACGTGAGTTATTCGTTAAATCTATGCGAAGATACGTCTCGTTAAATTTTAACGCAATATATTTTAGTAAATGGTTGTAGTAATGTTGTTGTAACGATAACAAAAACAATACGTGTCCTATATTTTTTTGGTTACTGTTGGAACAAACATAATATTGGCATCTTTTCATTAATTTGGACGACTGAAATACTGACTGAGCCATAAGTTGCTTTAGCTCAAGTGGCTTACTTAATAAATTGAAGCTGGATCAAAAATAACCCATTTTTAATTATATATTATCTACTATGTGATATAATTTTTCTTATTCTTGTTTTTTTTTTGTCTTTTATTATTATTGTTGCTACAAATATATTTATAATTTGTTATCGGCCGCTCATCGATAGACCATCGATCAGCGACGCGAGTAGGAAGTACAAACACGCGTATGATACGGTTTACTATACAGGAAGGACCGGTGTCCTCGACTATATTCGCACAAGGAAGACAAGCGGATTATTTTAGTTCCTATCTGCTGGGTGCGGCGGCCGTAATAGCTGCTCTGACATTGTATGGCCTAGGAACGTGAAACAAAGAATTCTCTTTGTGGCATCTACGCAGCGCAAAATACTATTTGCTATTTTTGAACATCGTAGTTTTCACCCGAAAAATATTACTGTAAGTATGATTGAATTGCTCGAGGCGTTGTAGCGACAACGGTTTGGAAACGATACCGAAAATTAAGCTTCGCACGCTGCAGTCCAAAATTGGATGGGTAGCCATTCAAACCAAATTTAGGGGCATTAACGAATGTGTTCGTGTGATGTAAGGCACACTAAGCCACTTATAAATGTTAGATAACTGATTCTGTCGTAAGTAGTTAAATCACATGTGTTACTGTCGACCATATTGTTCGTTCGTTTTCACTCGACTGGGAATCGAAGCCGGACCTCAGAGATCGCGGGACACCAATGTCCGGTCGCTCGCGGGCGTTATAATAATAATAATAATAATGTCATTTATTTTCAACCAACTAGGATCATTACAATTTTATCACAATAATAATAATTAAATTTTAAACTAACAATAAAAATACCTAATTAGAATAATATTTTGACCGCAGTCAGTACATGAACCATTGTACTGATTTAGGTACTGACAGTCAAATCGGTCTGCAAATGCCTTCAGATTGTTGATTTCAGATGTTATTGAGGTTTTACAATTATTGACAGATATATTATCTCAATGTTAATTTTGAGCGTAATGCTAAAGCAATTTGCCGGCTTCAAAACATCATTAGAATATACGATGCTAGTCACCCAAACAAAAAACCGGTAATATTAGTCATATGGTTACTAAATTAAATATACCTAAAGGTTATTATTAGTTCTCAATATTATTTTACCGGTTAAATCGAAACCTTTTCAGTAATTTCCATAATTGCCGATGCTCAACGGAGGCGTACCGTTAATTACTGTTAGCCGAGACAAACACTTGCACAAATACATTTTCTGACAAACAAGAATGTGACCTAAGCCGCTAAGTACCAACTGTTTGTGGAATGTTCGTAAATACTAATTTAAAGAAACAGCACTACCGTTTCGGTAGGGGGATTATTACTTATGAACTTAGCAGCAATGAGGCAAAATTGGTTCTAATATCAAAAACATTAACAAAGGAAGATAGAAATGCCTATTAAATAATGTATTATCATATCTATGGGATGCCTTTATAGGGATATTGCTTAGGTCCGATTTTACATATTGTTTTTACATAATTAATAAAATGATTGTTATTAAATCTCTGGAAGTTTTGAAGCTAATGGAGTATATTTTTAGATTTTTTTTTCAAGAAATCAATATTAACCTCGTAAGACCGAATATCCTTTTAAAAGTCAGACACAATTGATTTTCTGTTCGATGTTGTGTTGTAACACCATTATTATAGTATGTCGTTTCTTTAAAACAAAAAGATCAAGTTATTGACAGGGTGGCACGGCAAAAATAACAGAGAGGAGGGTTTTTTAAATGTTAGTGAACAATTTGTGAAAAAGAAAATGTATGGCTAATCTGATTAAAAAATGAAAAATATTCTTTGTATTCGTGATTATGCAGATATGTATTTGATAACTATAACTTGTCCTGTAGGTTTTATGTTTTATCACCCAGTACCTACATCCGCATATAGTTACGTAATTTATCAAATCCAAAAAAATACAATAAAGCCTAAACGAGCTGTCTAGTTGTGTGCCGGCGTTTTTGCTTCGCAGCCTTGGGCTGTTATTCAAAGCAGGGATCTAAAAACTGGTCGCGGTTCCTTTGATGTCCTTCGAGGTTGGGATTCTTCCAGCCCAAGCACTAAAATTACTGCTTACTTTAATTTCGCCGGTGATGGTCTTAAATCTACCTCATTAGTGAAGGTGAATTTTGACGAATTAGTTTGCTAATAATTGTTGATGTGCCCTCGCCTAATAGAGGGCAGGGAAGAAGGCGGGAGGTGGTCTGGTACCTGATATTGGGAACAGGCACTGGCCAGCCAAGGTCCGTGACTTAAATGGCTAACGACGCGATCTATTTTTCGGAAGTTTATCTGGACAAAATATATTTTTTCTTAAGCAAAGTCGTTTTAAAGCTTCTAAAATTGATTAATTTCATATTTAATAAAACAAAATTATTAATAAAAAATACTTTTCATAGCTTTAAGCCGCAACAGTCGATTAGCAAAAAGAGTTTAATTATTTTGGCGTTCCAAATTCTGTCGTGACATGAATCTTGTACAAGAAACAAAAAAGTCGATTCTGTTAACAGGCTGGTGATAACATACCACATTTCAGTAAATCAGTGCAGTAGTCCACTTACTGAAATTTATCTTACTACTACTAATTTATAGTTGATAAGAGCTTCATAACACATGCTTCTATTTGATTTCAGTAAAGAAGTCGACGTTTATCGTGATCTCTATAAATAAATAAAAAACATTAAGATTCGATGCGTTTAATGCACTAAATAATATTGTTTCTTATCATATGTAATCCAGAATGACTCATTAAAAGGAGCAAGTTATCGCCTAATTATACTCGCAGTGGTTTTCCATCCTTACGCTCGAGTAATTTAAGAATGTAAGGAATGCCGGTGGTCTTACAAATTAAGTCGTTTAATTGCAAACTTATATATTGTCTCAAATGCAATGTAAACCTAACAGAACCAATTCAATAAAATTTAACATTACAATAAGTTGTTGATATAAACGTGAAATCTTCAATTGTGTTTTGTCCTGGTGCAAACGATTTGCCATTTGCGAGTGAAGAAAGACGAAGTATTTATTAAGGCATTAAAATATTATATATATTATTTGGAAATGTGTATCATCATAAAACTGATTAACGCTAGTAACTAGCTCTATTTGTTGTGTCGCCAAACTCTCTAATGTCTCCAATGTTGCGAAAATCTAAATTCATCTACCTACTATCGGCCTTATTGATGGACTGTCCACAGTCTATCTAGGCAGCACTAATTCCTATTTGCAGATACATTTCCGTTACTGGCTAATATGTCATGAAATTAAGGTGTCGAAAACGCTTTTCCTGTTTTTTGTGTAAAAAATCTGTCAAACATGGTAGTTGACCGCTAAAATTTTGAAATTTATTGAAGGAATCAAAAATATTTCGACGATTTCCAAAACCGTACTTTAAAATAATCAAAACAAGTTCAACCATACTATCCCAATTTCTCGTATCGACGTTTCATGTTCGAAGTAATGTAGTTCGAATACTTGCTAAACGTTTCATTGTAGTTGAATAAATCTAACAAAAGTGTAAAATCATTATGAACTGTTGTAGCCAAAATTTAAAACCAGATAAAAGTGGGCTTGTTAACAAATATTATTCCTTCTACGCAAGAAATAATTCCAGTTCCGCGCAACGAGTAGTTTATCTGATCCGTGAATAGTCGACGAGACGTGCCAAATCTTCGAAACAAAGAGCCCGATGGTTGGAGTGCCCCGTTTTTGAAGTTAATTGGCGCCGCAAAATTCCCAGAAACAACTAATAACGTTTCAACGATATCTCAAGTCGTATATCGTAATTGGAAATGATTTTGGACCGAGTGAAATTAGCGATATAGATTTTAGTTTTTTTACATTGGTTTTTTATGGATATAAAAATGTTTTTGTGCAAAAAGTCTCACATTGAACAAAAGCCGTTTTAATATGATCAGATCATTTTCTGCGAGGTAAGTAGGTATAAGCTTGTAGCCGTTTTTTGTCTTTTAAGGCGTCATCATCACGTTTAACTTATTCAAACTTTTATGTATTATGAAAGATACATGTATGACAAAATAGTATTACACATCATGCTAGCAGTTAATCGCGATTCACTTTTTTTTTTGCATAAATTTCCATGCTAACGACAACCATGCGTTTTAACCATAACATCAAGTGATTATTCTGTATCCATATTTCCTTCCTCAATTCAGAACCGTACGGGTACGTGATCTCACAAGCCACGCTGGCACAAAGAAACCTTGCTCATGAACCATCGAAGGTCAACCGGATCGACGACAACGAGTTTCCTACATGCACTGCCGATGTACTCACACAATTCGTTCAAGAAGTTCATGGTTGTTGTTATTTTTACGTGCGATAGATTCAGACGCGAAGGTCAAGGATTTTATTTTTGGCGCATCTCACGCAATTCTGTTGCCAACGCACGGCTCGCTTCAAAAGTTCTTGTTTATGTTTCGCTTTTACTTCAACCGTTAACAGACTAAATAGTACGATGCGAGTAGACGGGATAGTCGCAGCAATCATTCATGAAGCTGGCTTTATTTTTTATGTCAAAACATTTGGGTCAGCAGCCCAAAAATCCGTTGGAACCCGACTTATTTGGATTCATTCGAGGAGCGTCTATCGCGAAAACAGGTTTTACGACGTCCACGTTCAAACATAATTAACGAGTGTAATTGGACATCCTTGTATGTAAACGTATGTGTACGTGTGCCGTATTTATCTTCGGCATTTTCCTATGGCGAGCCCGGCATGTAGGCATGGCAGTTTTTTAAGATCGCATAAGGTATTCACCGTAGCAAACGAATTAGCATTTCGCTGGCGATCCGACGGCGGGTCTGCTGTCCTTGGAATAAGGATGTGGCAAATGGGTGTCTTATCAGGGCGTTTGAACTGCCTGTCCTCTGTCGGTTGGCTCTCTAGACTGCCGAATGTACTGATTACAGATCTAAGCCTAATATGTGCATGCATTACTCCATAATGTCACGGCAACTCCGGTTTGGTTCTCGAGTTGCAAATGTGTGTAATATTTTTACTTATTGCTCTTGCATGTTTAATGACGACTTTTTCGTGGGGCATCCGGTAGATTTAAGGTTATGAGCGTACTCTACCAGTCAAATAGTAAAAATGTGTACATGGATCAAAAATAAACTTAACACTACACGAGAATAAGCATTAGGTTTTCATTTGTGTACGACATACTTGTTTAAAACGAACATATGACTTGCGTTCTATTTCCATACACATGTCTTTTGTTCAACTATAACTTATATTATACTAAATATGGTTCACATTATAGCTCAGTAGGAGAGTTGGTAAGTAGGGCATTGTCTTTTTAGGATTACGAAATGCGCGCTAGATCCATTGATAAATTGAAATCTGAACGAAAAAGCGCACCATCCAAAGACGCAGTCTTAGTGTCTCTACGTCAGTGCATACTTGTATCAGTGATATAACCGGTATCTACGTCACACTGGACATTTAGCACGCTCTAGGTATTAAAAAGATTGTATCGCAAACTTCGCTTAATAAGAAACAGCGTAACGTTTGCTTCCTGTCGAGTGTTGTAGTAACCAGATACAGAATTTACTACACGTTGTTGGTGGTAAGTCGCAGAAATAGCAGTTTGGTACGTGTAGTACGAGTATCAAGTATTGCTCAAACACCGGCTTATATTTCTCCACGTGGAGCGGTTAAGACGCACTAGTTGTGTTGTTTATCTCTTACATTTCGAAGAAGTTTGTGTTTTTGTCGATTACTTTGTTTCTATTGTTGTTTTTCTAGCGTCTGGTATAGTTTTGTATTAGCACACTACGAGATATTCATTTCTAAACGATTGCCCATCAATTTCATATTATAGTGAAGGTATATTGTTGAAGTTCTATGTTAAAGTAGTTGATGCTTTATTCGGTGTTTATTGGGTGGTTTGTTTTTATATAATAGCACAAGATTTTGACTCCTCTATGCCTGATGGCAAGCAAAAGAGGAACCCACATTGTGACGACCACGGATTGGATACTGTAAAATCCTATCCGTTAGCATTGACATACTGGGTCCAATAAGATGTTTTTTCACGTTTAACAAGTACATATTTGGATATTTGTTTGCTTAGCATATTCTTATGCTTGTTTTTTTTAATTATAACACATAATTTTATTCTCTTTCCATAAGATATCATCTTATTAACTATTTAACAACTTTCTAGTGTTGCTTTAGCCTGCAACAGCTATTTTCGTAACATTCGCAAATTAAAATAAAAAAAGTAATTCCATTCTTTAGGAAGCAGGTTTTTTCTCTCTATTTTACAGACCAAGCCTTTTATGCCGGTACCTACTGAGCAAGAATGGAATGGTCTAGATTCCTTTCTGAGGTGGTGTGAGCGAGCATTGAAGGAAGTGCGGTGCGGCCGGCCTCTGACCACAGGTTAAATAATACTCCGGTCTGGAAGTTCGGTAGAAATAAAGAAATGATGCAACTGGTTCGCCACACAGCCGTAGCACGAAAATAGGTACTAAATAAATAAGTCGACGACACTTTTTAGACACCAATCAATCCAGGGTATTGGCAAAAGTGTATCTCGCTCTTTAATAATATATTGGAGTTAATATTTGATTAGACAGGCAATATTATCCTTTCTTGTCATAAATATAAACTCACAAATCAACTCTGAAATCTTATCAAATCACAAAAAAAATTAACATGGACCATGCAATGAGCACCTTTTTTACTAACGTACCACAGGTGCAAGATTTAATAATTTAAAAATGCATTTTTTACGCTTATATGTTTAATGCAAATATAATTTTAATACACAAAAGCCAAAAAAACATTTGTATCTTCATTGCACCCGTGTTAAGCCGCTAGTTGAAATATAAAAAACCTTCCCGACTGTTACGGTAATATATTGTAGCCCAACCACTCTCAGATATTAAATGCAGATAGCTACATGACGGTTTCACTTTATTTTCCTTAAAAGTTACGTGCCAAATGGTATGGGTGTGTGTGGTGTTTGATTTGTGATTTAATTTCGTGTTCAGACTATAAAGCGGATGAAATATTGTTAGTAAAATTCTGCGTTTTCTGATATTACGAGTATTTAAGTATCTAAATAATTGACGACCTCGGTGGCGCAGTGGCTAAGACGACCTCGGTGGCGCAGTGGCTAAGGTAGGCGCCCAAAGCGCGTAAGGTCCCGGGTTCGATTCCCGGTCAGGTCAATTTGGAAAACGAACTTTTCTCAATTGACTTGGGTCTGGGTGTGCTGGGATGACGCCCCCAGTTAGTATCCGTCGTCTGGTACTCATAGTACAAGGGAAAACCTTAGTTTGAGACCAGGTGATTGGTGTGATTGTCTGGCGCATTTATTTATTTATTATTATTAATACCTATTCGAAATTAGGAGTGACATCTCTCGATTGGGGTTCACTGAAATGCCAGAGTAATGAAATAGCTTATGTTAGTGATACTTACATTTAATATGTGCTGTTAAGGTATCAACGATAAATTTCAGTGGCTTTTCTCTTTATGAATCTAAATAGGTTTTCATTTATACATAATTACCGTCGAACGTATGTGATAGGTGCAAACAAAAAATTTAGAAATATACGTAACAATATTAGGTACATTCCACTATATACCTACTGGATATGGACTGGATTTACACTATTTGAGTTCATACATTTTCTGCGAGATGCCAACCATGGTGATTACCACGTCACGAGGTCCTCAAAAGGGTTAAAATAAAAGTACCTCAATAAACTCAAATATACCCACAAAGTACTACAAGGAATAACAAAGAACAGAATAAATCCCGATAATTTAAGCGTTTTAATCCTTTATCTGTACATGTATTTACCCTTTTATTCGCTGTATTATATTATATGCACTTTGTCTACACGTCTGTAAGGATTCCATTAAAGTAGCAGCTCATCTAAACAATGTAGATAAGGAAACCGCATGCGTATATTTGCATACCCACTCGCACTACTTGCCGTGACGCATAACGTAAAATTACAAACATTCCCGCACCTAGATTGTATTTAGCATTGAAACAATAAAAAGAGCATTTAGGTTGCGAGTTCGTTGAACCGCTAAAGTTTTGCGTCGTTGTCGATTCACCAGAAATATCCGATAAATATTTGCGAGACGATGCGCACATGTAGGTATAAGCGTTTTAACAAAATATGACGCGCATCACTGAAGAGAACGCTCGCCTCATCCGCGACGCTAATGATGACACATGGCCGTTTGAACCATCCAGTGTACTCCAGCTTAACACATGTCTATTACAATCCGAGAAAATCACTCATTCACTAAACTTTCTCATGCGAAATATTCGAAACGACACACAGGAGTCGTTCTTTTCCGTTGTTAGATAGCGCTGACAAAGTGCACATCCTATCTAATTTGTATCTTATGTGAAAGTTTGTAAACTAGATTCGACTTTTGGTTTTAGGATACTTTTTAAAATTGATGCTGAGCAAATAAGTGGACGTCATACTGATAATTAAAACAAAATTAGTAAAGTGAAAGCCTATTTAATGCCCCATTGTAGGCCTCAGCCCTCCATCATTGCCTATTTCTACACTTATATCGGTTTTTTAATGATTAAACCAATAACTAAAATCAAATCTTTGTCATAAAAGTGGGCACTGGCTTAAAAATACTGGCGAAATGTAGACTCGACCTGGAGGTCGAACCCAGGACCGTTTGAAATAAAAGTAAGTACCGACGTAATGCGGTGGTCAATTTCAACAGACGATGCTTCGACGGTATCAGGCGGGACTTTATATAAAGGCCCTAAAGTTTGTGCATCATTGATGGCAGACTAGTACAACAAAACCAGGACCTTCCGACAGCCTGGATCAGGGTTCTGTACCTTCAAAGGAATAACGAAACGCTTAGGAATAACGAATCGCTTTAATGCCCGACTGTCTTTCCGTCTAGCTAGACAGATGGAAGGGAGAGGAAAGTGATGGATCTTGTTCCTAAGGATCGCGTAGAGGTATGAAGTTGTAAACAATACGAATTGTTGGAGTCTGCTATCCCTTTTTAAAGTTTTAATGCAATAACTTAAAAAGCGACTTTTCAGGGTTATCTTATACATACCTACTTGCATTGCGAAGGAGTATACACCACTTAAAAGTTGTAGTTATTTTAGGCTATTTGGACAACTTTAGAGACAATAAAAACTTCTTGTACCTACTTGCGAGAGAATTAAACATATAATTTGGCTAGTTTTTACAATGCAAATGAAGATTGGTTTTTCTTTTCTCTTTTTACAGAGCTAAAATAGTCCCTTTGAGAATTACTAAAATTGTAACGGTTGGAATAAATTTATAGGTTATTTTACCTATTACGCTCGTTTCTGTTTACATTTTTTGTCGACCACATACGTAGGTAATGGCGCAGCTGTTTGATGAATGATCGAATGTTGATCATGGAAGTGATAGTCATACTGCGCTGAATGGATGCAAACATGACGCGCTTCGTTTGTATTGTAAGCGATATCTTCATAAATGTGTACGTACTTTGGAATAGCGCTATTTTTTTTTCTTTTATACTTACCAGCTTGTCTAGTTATATTGAAGTCAGTGGTACATTCTGATGACGAAATTTGACATTGGATAAGTACATTTTAGGGTTTGTTTTAAAAAAAATGATTTTCCTCAAGTTATTTACAACAAGGAGAAATGCAAATATTTACGAGTATAATGGTTAGTACCAATATAATTTTCATCGTGAGCTTAATAAATAATTCAAACTAAAGGATAATTTTGTTTCTTAGAAATTTTATTAGCACCCTCTTTTATTTTAAAGGAATTGCAAATTATCGATATTAATTAAATTGTTTCTAGGCATTTTTACCGGACCGCTATGTTTTTCGATTATTGTTTTCCTCTGTTCTTGATCGTTTTGATCTATGATAGAGACTATGTGTAATATCACAGATAAATCAGTAATCTTTAATTACTGATACATTCAATCAAGACATACCTTTAGAGAGTAAGACGCACTGATTTTTCATTTGTTAAGAGCGTGATAAAATTAATTCGTGTCGTGCATCCTTAGCCACCTTGACTTATCTTTCATTTTATATGGGGCACCACATGGGCGGGAATCGGTACCATAACAACAGTCAATAATAAAATATAAATACTCATAAATATTATATCAGTAACGCTTATGAATCGTCTCTATATAAATTAAATAATGCTATCTCCGGTTCGGTACCTATAACTACTGATAAGATACCAGTAAGAAACTCTGTAGATTTTTTTAACAAAAAAATGCTGAACTAATAACTAATTTTGCACCAAGACACAGTTAGTTTGTCAATTGTAAATAAAAATATATAATCAATAAAAAAAAATACTGTACGACTTAGCGTGCAAGATCATAATAATAATTGTATATTTAATAGATACCGTTATGTTTTTTAAAACGCTTAATTTATTGTTGTTTATTATTTCTTTTTTTTTATACTAGTTCATAGTACTGGTTATTTACGCACTTCTTCCCTATTACCTCACCCATATACAAACTATCTGCATGACCCAAGGGTTGACTGGTAAATAATGCCCCTAGCATTAAGTCCACCTACTGTTGTTGTGTGTTGTACTTATTTGTGCAATTAAGTTTTTAAATAAATCAATAAGATTATATGCATCATTTTGTACCTTAAGATGATCGACCACGGTTTTCGCTCGCGTACCCTCCGATACCTACTTCCGATTCCTTCGTCAGACGCATAAACATGTCGTCCCATCACACGGGCGAGGCCCGGTAGCGCTCAGTTCCGGCTGCGCACGCGCTTCCGCGCGGCAGTGAGACGCTTCCGGAGCCTCTAGGCCGCGCTCCGGTTCCGCTTTTAAAACTACATTTTTATGCGTTTCAATATGACAGCTTTTATTTTGACTTCTGGACTTTGAAAAGTTTTGGCACTTGCTAAGCAAGGACTGACAAAATAGTTTGAGTATTATTCTGTAATAGCTGTAAATTCGTTCGAGTTACTTCGGGAACTAATAAAAGGAAGTACTTAAAAAAAGTGAGTATTCTATTCAGTATTTTAGGTGTTGTCGGTACCGATTATTTCTGATTTCTGTAACACAAGTGCTTAAGCTACTTATCACAGAATCAGAGCAATGTATGTGATGTTATAACATTTATTTATATATCTTATCTACTTCTTTTCGAAATTTTTGCTTTTTTAAAATATTATTTTTTTTTATAATAGGGTCGGAAATGCACATGTGATAACTTCTTAGTGTCATCAATATACTACAATAATAAGTAAACCGTCCTGATTTTAGTACCCCTGACCTCCAAGAACCCTAGAAAGGGCCGAAGCTTCGAATCATTACTTCTATCGGACAATCAGATTCAATCTGTCAGTTTATTTGAGCCTGCGACATCCTAACCAAACTGAAAAAACCCCATAATGGGAAAGTGCTTCCCACTGAACTTGATTATAGAGGTTTTGAGCCCAAATACTCTTATTTTAACATTACAGAGGCTGTCGCACAGTGGCAATGATATAAAGATCTATTAAAAGTTTTACGAGGAACTTTTATTTTAAAGAAAAATCAAATTTAAAACTTCGGATAGATAGATTTGAGAGACAAATTAACTTACAATTTAGACGGTCTCATCGCTGATAAGTGATATCTTTCTCACAACTATTAGTTAGAGGAAATAGAAGATGACGAGGAATAGTACGGCCATGCAAACTCATACATTGAGATTTAAACAAAGTGATGGTAAAGACAGCAGAGTAAAACCTTTTTTTCCGCAAAAAAAAGGTCAGAGAAAAACTGTCGATCACTCTGCAATGGCGGAAAAACGATGAATAAGAAAAAAACAGCTTCCTTAAAGCCGGAGGCGCCTGTTCCGCTTTTATGACCATTCTGACGTATGACTATTGACAGGCGGCTGTTCACCTTTGTTTACGGCCGTTTTGTCCTCTTAATTGAATTTCACTGAGCGTGGTGTTCCAACACGGTTCACAGTCCAGTTTCACAGTACCCTGTTTGAGCTTTGCCTTTGTTATCAGTTCCAATTCATCATATCTACTTAAACTTTTAATAAATAACGTTGATCGCTAGAAACGTCATAGATGAATGGGGATATTTCTTCAATTAAATTCCGTTTTACACTCAAAGCTGTGAGTAGTTTTATTCTGTAAATCGCTCATAGATAATGCGGGTGCTAAATTGTTAAGAAGGTAATTGCACCCATCTGGCCATTGGCATACTACGTAAGCCCCTTGTATTGATCGTTTTTAGAAACCTATTTACATAGTTATGAAGCAGCTACTTCATCCGTGTAGGTATCCACGTATATCGAGCAATGAACAAACAAATAGTTAATCTGTACAGATACATAAAATTGGCATGTCTTACTGTAATAATTATTAAATGTGAGTGTTTGTAAAGAAAAACCAATTTGTTTTTAAATGTTGCATCTTTCCGTCTGTCTATTCGACAATTCTCTTTAACGGCGAGACTGATTCTGACGGGACTTTCACTGATAGATAGATGATAAATAATAAATAAATAATATTATAGTTGATATGTGCTGTGATATGAAGTAAATAATGGTATGGTTGTTATAAATTCCATGTTAATAAATTATTTGCGGACGAAGTCGCGGGCACAGCTAGTCAATAGATATGTGTAGGTACCTACGCAAAACATCGTGCAGAATATAAATTGCTGAATTATACTGACGCCAGAATCTCATCATCAACTTCCTTAATTTGAGATGAAGGCGATTAAATTAGCAAATGTGTGAAAAATAACTGGTTATTTATATTTTTGACAAACGGAACCGAGAAACAAACTTCCGACAGCTCTGAGCCGAGAGTCGCGTCCGCTGTTATGTGTTTTCAATCAAAACACTTTATATATACGAGTATATTCATATATTTGATTATATTTAATTTACGATGGTTTATTTCTAACGCCTTATCTTGATTACGTCAACAAACTTGAGCTGCGTCAACTTGCTTGCATGCCTTCCATATTTTTTAATAGGAATAAAAATAAAAAAATATTATTTCATTCTGTAAAACTAAACCAGTCTTACAAAAATCAGAAACGAAGACCACAACACCCAGACTCAGGGGAATATAGAAAAGTTGGTTTTACATATGAACCGAAAAGGAATCAGACCCGCAAAAGTAACCCGGGAATGACGTCGCGCCAACTCTGAGGTACCGACCTCAAGATGGCGCGACGCCAAAGTCTAGCCCACCCTCATTTCGATTACGGGAGGCTTTTTCTGTTTATGTACTAATACTAATTTAATATAATATTTGTGCAATATTTCTTTATATACCTACTAAAGTGTTTGTTAAAACCACGATTCGCTTGGGATGTTCTTAAAATGTAATAACTTAAATTATTTGATTAGTTGAGTACTCCACACGTTTGCTTGGCTAATTGGACCGCTTTCTTGAAGTATGAGAGAAGAATGCAACACTCGGTTCTTACATCTCTGTGTAATCTAAACAGCTGACAATTTAATTTAATTATAGCATTTACAAAGATGTCGTGTCTGCTTTTGATTACAAAATGTCCCGAGAAGATAAATCGTGCAAAAAAAGTAAATGCTTTTGTGTGGGTGCAACTGTAATCAAGAATTAATCTATTCAAGGGCTAATAGAGAACCTATTGAAAGAAAGAAAGAAAGAAACATTTATTACCTAAAAACATCACAACATTGTCACATATACAGCGAGGAGACGCAAAAGAAAACATCAAATATATATATATATATATATATTTGATGTTTTCTTTTGTATATATATATATATAACAAAAAAAGCGTGAAATTGATCTCGCAATCTCATCGTCAACCGGGCGGTGCAGACCATGACAAGTCGTAATGTCCTAAATATATTGATTGCATCTGTATTTTGGCTACCAGCCGGATTCTACCGACGAGTTTGTTTATTGCGAGAATTTGTTAATGATTGATATGTAGGTAAACCATGTCTAAAGTTAATCTCATGATAACGTCTTATGACCTGTCACTTATTTACAAACGTCAAAAACAATTTAGGTATGGAAATTATATTTTTTGTGTTTGTACAATCGACAAGGTAAAGAAAGACACAAAGCTTTGTTTCCGTATTCTAATACATTTCCGAAGCAGGTAGATATGTGTGTATGGGACGGGGGTCTCATGAACAAATGCTAGAAATAACTGAATGATGGAACGATGAAAGTCAATACAGTATTGTCTGTCTCGAATCATATAGGAAGTTAAGAATCGTTTTTAGAGAGGTAGGGCATAGCGATTTATCTCGATCTGGAGCAGCCCGACTGGTGAAATACCTCCACCTTACAGAAGACTTCAGCCAAATAACGATCACTTCGGTGTTTTTTTATTCTTGCGTGTGAGTAAGGTTTCCAGAGCTCCTGGGGGGGGGGGGCTACATTAATAGCAGGGGTCAAGCCTTCAAGGTAAGGGCGACAAGTCCAGTAACAGATTTATTATGCTGTACTTGTCGCCCTTGAGCTAGGACCTCATTACCACTTAACATCAGGTGGGATGAGGTCAATCTTGAAGTATAATATAAAAAAAAGCAAAAAAGAGATAAGACATGGTTTTCGTATTCATATATCAATCCAATTCTGACGTTTGTGAATAGGTAGGCTGAAGAGCTTTCCTTTTATCGCTCGTGACTGTACACGCTTACACATGATAATATAATATAATAATAAATAAATATTGGCCAACATCACATACCTACAGAGTTCTAATTCTGTGGTAAGGTAAGTAGCTTAACACTTGTGCTACAAAATCAGAATCAACGACGTTACCACAACGCCCAGACCCGAGTCGGTATAGAAAAGTTTGTTTTCCATATCGGCCGGAAATCGAATCCGGGCCCTAAGAGATGGCGCGACGCCAAAGTCCAGTCCGCTCACCTCTCTGCAACGGAAATCATCAGATTGTAGTGGATTATCAGATTAATTCACTAAGTATGCCTGTGTGTCCACAGAGACCTACAATGCTCACTATATTGACTGATGATTGTACGGTCGACATCTAACAGTACGTTACACATACGTTACAGTACGTAACAGTACGGTCTGACAGTACGTTATAGTAATCACTTGTAGTTCGATATTAGTTCTTATGCCCACCATATAAGGACAGTGCGAATGCCGAAGTATGAAGTCGACGTGCTTTTGACGTACCTATATTTTACTAAAGATAGCCATATTCTGCATTGCAGGTGTGCTGAAACTGTATTTGCAATACCAAGTATAAATGTATTCTGAATTGAGAAGGTATTAGGAAATGGATTTGACAAATTTAGATACAAACATAAAATGTGTCTTTCAGAATTCTGCATAATAGATTTATTCCGTAGTATTGTTCACAATCGGTACCGCGACTTCAGAAACAAACAATACCAAGTCTATGGAACTTAGTTTATGTGCTAAAGGAACCGTTAACTTTTCTGTTAGGTAAGACAAGACTAAAATATGAGGTACTATTAAACCCTGACTAGGCATTTCAAGGAAAAATACCGTCAGATGCAAATAGTTTGGTAACTAACTTGTGGTTATTAGGTGCCCAGTCGAGAACCTGCGCTTTTATAAAATCCTGTCCATTCTTGATGGATTTTGAGCCGAAAAGTTTGTTCGGTGTACATTGCGCGCTGATCAAGCGAGTAATGCAATGGTTTATGTGTGAATCGGGTGATGGTTGTGATTGAAAATGGATGTGTTGGTATTGTGCGAACTAGAAGTGCTGGATTAAAGTGTCGTGGTGGCGGTGGCGTTGCGTGGGCCCGCAGAACGAGTGCGACCGGTCCCCAGGTGTCGGCGAGCTGCGCAGGCGCGTATTCGGCGCTGCTCATTAACGCCAATAATGTGGAGTTTTAACAACGCCTTGTTGCTGATGCATCCATACATTTAGACGCACTTTGCCTTGATAGAATGCTCAAGGAGACGTAATCACTTTACGTTTATGGATTAACTTATTTTTAACACTTGTAGCCTCGGGTCGCATGTAGCTTAATGGTTTATGCCTCTACAAAGCGCGTTCACGAATAGTTTTTTTTAATATTTAACTTGTAGGTTAAGGCAACATATTATATAAAATAATTTCTGTCTCATATTGTAACAGTTAATAATGTTTTAAGAATATTAAAATTTCTTGCCAGTATTTGATTTGTATTTTAGGTAATATAGGTATTCAATACTATTTATAGTTGGGTTTAGTCCGGAAAGGACGATGGCACCAAAAAATAAATGCAAAGACATACTTAACTCAACAATGCCACGGTGTTAGTTCTCGAAAAATGTCTATAATTTCGCTTCAAATTCGCACCGGGTTTCTTGGGAGATTATTCTCCCAATATTGAATGCATACCTAACTACCTATTTTTTAAGCCCCATAAATTTAGGTAAATTTGAATAGTTTGAGTAATATTTAACAAATCAAATTTTGTCATCAAAACTGATTAAAAAACCTTTAATATTAGATACGAAGAAAAAAAACTGTGCTACAAAGAACTCATTAAGTTCAATTCAAGTCAATTTAAATATTTTTTAATTCAAGTAGGTAAAACTTCTTTAATCGTTATTGAATACAATGCAAAGTGATAATACTTCCGGTTCAGCCTATATCTACCCTGAAGACACCGCTTCAAACTCAGCAGATTAGTTGTAATAGTAGTATCTAACTTCTTGGTATGTGTAGACCACTCTAGTTCAAAGTACAAGCTTTAAACTACTAAGTAAATTAAATTTTAAGACTTTCGCGTTCCATTTTAAACATTTAAAATAATTTAACGGGTCAAAACGCGACACCATTTTTATTTAGTAGTAGTTAATACGAACTACTTACTGCCCGACGTTTTTTCCTAACCTAACCGAAACGTCGGGCAGTAATAGTGTCGCGGTGTCGCGTTTTGACCCGTTAAATTATTTTAAATACTAAGTAAATTGCTCGTAAATGTTATGTAGAGTGCCTCCCTGCGCCTACACAACAATCTAAGCGGACTCGCTAAGCAGGAAAGCCAATACGGTTGTTTGCGTAAACATTCGCTGCATCAGCTGGTAGCCATACTGCGTTTGCTATAATGCCACACTTTAACAAGATACTATTCTAGTTTCATTCACATTTTATTTATTATGGAACTAATTGTATCCTAATATTTTGAAGATACAAGAAATCATCACGCATTATAAATATTTATCTCCGCTTGAAAGATAAAATGCTTCTCTTCAATGTGCATCGTGGTGCATTATAGTGCGGGATGCATTTTAAAAATTTAAAATCTATTCCATGGCCAAGATGTTTTTGATTTTGTATTATTGAAACATTTTTATAATTTTATGTATGAATTTACTAAATGGTGATTAGTGTGAAGGCATGGCACCTATTGAAGGCTTAAAAACATGATCTATGAAAAATTCGTCACTTACAACAATTTTCCGATAGGTCAGTTGGCAGTAAGTAATATAAAGGTTCCACCTTGTGTAACAACGCTGTACCTTGTCACATTAAGTCACTGCCTATCTGACTTGCTTAGTTACGCGGAGATTTGGTATGATCAGGTACTGAGGTGTATACGAACTAATGATGCTGGCTATAACTAGCAGTTGATGTGTATTTGCACGTTTCCAAATCTCCAGCTAACAGTCTCTAATACCGGTGGAGATATATTATTTCACTGTCAAAGTACTGGGTCACTGTCAAAGACGCTTAATTCACATTAGAATTAAGCGTCTTCAGAGATAACTAATCGTCATCAGAGCTGACATATTTCGTTTATAGGTCTCCCGCTCAAAGAAACAAGATTGACAAAATCACTTGGCAGTACACAAACAGTGTAATATCATACACTTTACGTACTATTCACCTATGTACGCTTTCATTATCATAACATCACAGACATGGTTAATCTATTCCGATAGCGACAAGTCATTGACACATTTCTTTGAAACTATTAGGTAGGTAGGTCCTAGCACATTTTACGATAAAAAGTATTACCACATTTAAATAAGAAAGAAGTAAATTATTGCAAACGTTTTCGTAAATACCTAAATATCTTTCATTAAAAGCAGGGTTACTAAATAAGTAAGTACGTAGGTATTCAGAGATTGTAAATATATTTTAAACAGTGACTGCTACGCAAATTAAGTAGATGTCTAATTCTCAATTAAGATGAATGTTTACCAAATACCTACTAGAACATTCTTTACATAATTGAATTAAAATTAAAATAAGCTTTACCATATTACAAATACCGATAACTTACTGCCATTATCACGTTGGGCACCGATGGCTTGTCTTTGTACACAATTCGCTTCCTTATTTGTAATACTCACTGCTAAGATATGGGATTTGCTCCCAAAGTCTGTTTTTCCAGAAAAGTATAAATTAGGTCTAACAATTAATAAGTTACTACTTTCAATTAATATGTCAATATCTCTGCTTAGGTACCATCAGGTGTGATTCAGGGTCAGTTTTCAATGAAGTCGAGTCTTTTGTGCAGAATATGACACCACACACCAGCTTATCTAATATTAAGGTACTAAGAACAAACTAAACTAAATACAGAACGTATTTATAAAAAGATCGTGCAAATATTGTGTCAATCCAATTGCAGACACAAATATTGATACAAAGTTTTATCCATTGTATAATTTACTTAAGCTGAGCGAGTGATAAATATTTTTTCATCAGAGTACCATATAAAGTCTACGGTATTAAAGTTTTACTTTATTTTGTATGTTTTTGTACTATATTTGACATTGTCGTCCTTTACCAACGACGTTTATTATAAATCAGTATACATGAAGCACTGCGGTAAAGCGATTCTGCAGTGTCTGATAGTAAACTAGAAATGAATGCGGTTCTTTGTGTATTGGTATTCAGTCGTGTGTATTGTAGTTTAGTATCCAAAGCACGTACAGACTTGGTAGTTAGCTGAACTCGATATGTTGAAGCTAACGCCATGGTTTTGTAAGACGATGGGACGTGTTCGAAGCGCGGTTACGAAGCTGATGCAATCTACACCTGTAGAAATAGGGACAAAGTCAAGGTCGAGAAAATTTCACTTTGCGTTGTTTGGGAAAAACCCAGCGATTGATAGTAGGGTTGCCATCAATAATATGAAATGTAATCTTTCTAACTTTGAAGCCAAAAATAATCTCCCAATTGTTGTAATTTGCCAAAAAAAGTGATTTCAACGCACGAAATGTTTAACTAAATTTAATTTTTTACATTCGAATTTAGGCATCTATTGGGCTGAACCTGGACAGAACAGACCCACGTTAGACTATCGTCATTATACCCTATGGATTTTGTACAGGCCTTATGTGGCGACCATAAAAACTAATATCGACGTGTTTGAGTTGAGTGTTTGTCGTGATGTACATAAGCAATCACACTATATAGTTTAGGTACCAGTAAGTGGATGCACTGCCGTGTGTCCGAAAAACAATAATAGTACATACATTTTCTTATCAAATCAATCTTTCGAATGGGTCGTGACGTGTAAATGGGCTAGTGAAGTCATACTGAGATGATTCATGTACTTTAAATTCCAATTATAAATTAATAAATCATAACAAAAAAATATCTATAATAATATGCCATCCTTGTTCGACAGTCAAATAACCAGTCTCCATGCTTCTTGATCTAACGAATAGGTGAATAACTAATACTAGTTACTACTACGTCATCGATAGATCTGAATTGATATTTTTTGCAACTTTTCTTCTACGGCGTTTACAACCAAGGTCGTTATATAAAAAGTATTTTAAGTTAGATATGGTCCATGAAAGACTTTTTATTCATTTCTTAACATCTGAGAAACAGGTTTTTCGTATAATCTTGTGGCAATAATGTTGTCAGCCAGTAACTATGAAGAAGTTTGGTAACGTCACAGAACTATAGGCACAAAAAGTTACTGATTTTGACGTCGTGTGTAATCAAATGGATCTGTTAATAAGAGATTGTTTGAGAGATCATTAATTTGCAAGAAATTTAATATATTAGTTTAATTGTTTTCACCAGCCGTAAGATATAAGTGGATAAAGTATTATTTATTATACAGTTTTTTTTTTATATTGCACTTCAAGATTGACCTCATCCCACCTGGTGTTAAGTGGTAATGAGGTCCTAGCTTAAGGGTGACAAGTACAGCATAATAAATTTGTTACTGGACTTGTCGCCCTTACCTTGAAGGCTTGACCCCTGCTACTAACGTAGCACCCCCCAGGAGCTCTGGAAACCTTACTCACACGCAGGAACACAACAACACAGAAGTGATTGTTATTTGGCAGCGGTCTTCTGTAAGGTGGAGGTATTTCACCAGTCGGGCTGCTCCAGTTCGAGCGATAAATCGCTATGCCCTACGTCTCTTAAAGCTAAATTTTAATTTTGTGAAACCTGTGAAAAAAACCTGTTTGATTAAAATAAGTTCCAACTTGATTCTTACAAAAAAATGCATTATTCCAGATGAAGTAGCTAAATTCAGCATCTTAAATTAACAAAAAAAAGCCTCTTGTGAATATTTAAGTATTAACAGTCCTTTAAATTGTGGAAACATTAACTCTTGGGGGAAAAAGGGATCAGAGTCATTATTATTTAGAGCTCTCTGCTTCAAATTGACTCTCAGCGCTTTGCGAAAGGTTAAGAGTCAAGAGCGCTTGAATCATAAATAAAAAATATATGGAAAACATCGTAGCATTTTTTGTAGCGAAGAATGAAACCGGTTGGTTAATGCATCCTATAATATGGAGACGATAAGATGTTCAAACACTTTAAACGTATTAGTACATGATCAGTAAGCTTAGAATTGAAGTTTGAATCATTTTTTGCCAGATTTTCGCTTAAGCTTTATTTTGTATTTAGGTACACAGTTGATTTTTACACACTGAGGCTGTTGCTGAGATATTTTAAACTACTTAGTTTTTGATACAGGTTTCAGCAATAGATGGAGTGATTCAATGGGAAGGTTTATTTGTATAATAAATTTATACTTTAGTACAGAAAATTCGAAATGTTACTTTGAACATGTCAGTGGCGTAACAAACATAATTTTGTGTGCTTAAATCGGAAACGACGTTTTTCGACCCTTTACAAAAATAATAATAATACTATTTTGATAATTGTAAATATGTATCTACTAGTATAAAAAGTAGACGAATAAAGCTATTATCAATTCCATTATATTCTAAATCTGAAATTGTGGTTTTTAAGATTGCTATTAAAAGTGCGCGAGCTTATTACTTCTGCCACCTTATTTTCTAAGACACTCATTGATTGTGAATATTTAGTGAATCATACAACGAGAACTTGGAACCTTTCATATCTTGGTATAACGGTGAAGACTGCTCTGAGTCACAGTCGCCTGATGCAACGAGTGCAACAATTCAGACTTTTTACTGGATCGATTTAAATGTTTATGCATAGCATGTGGGTAAGTGCTGCATTCCAGGAATTAAAGCCTGTGCAATATAACCGAGGCAATGGTGCAGCATATTGGATGCTTTATTTTGTTCACTACGAGCATCTACTATATACCTTAATATTGTTGAATATTTAGGTTAACTGCAAAGTGTAAGTAAATAACAGGCTGGCTGGTTTAAAATAAGCAAGAAGTTGTGTAAGCCGATGGAGGTGTTTGAATAAAACTGGTATTCGCACCTAGAACCGAAATGTTTCTTTTTTACCCGAATACGGTTATGAAGAAAAAGGTTATGTTTTTGACCTGTATGGTTGTAGCCGGGAAGAGGTTACTACAAATTAAATACAGCGTTTCGTAGGTATTTGCTCTAAGGTCATAAACTAAAACACTTTACTGGTTAATGACTTTGTGCATAATTAACGAAAGCCCTTATTATTTCTATTTAATTATATATTCGTTGTTAGTATACGCTTACCACTTTGCTTACATTAACTAAGGAGGTTAGACCTAGGTTCGCTCGGGTACATACATTTTTTACACCATGTTTAATTGAGATTTTGTAACTACAGTTTCCTAAGTTTTTCAAAAATAAAGAATGCATATATATATAAATATATACTTAGTGACAACGTAGCTTTCTAACGGCATAATATTTTTTGAAATCAGTCCAGCGATTTACGTACCAAGAAAAGTGGTAAAATAAAATATTTCCTCCTTTTAATATTATTATAAATGATGCTGTACTCATTAGTCAGTAATTTGCACGGATCCAATTTAAAAACAACGATTATTTTGTTTGCAAATCTTGTCTTTCTGATATCAATAGTAAACACACTTATTAAAAACAGAATAAAAATGTTGTAGTTAATACTTGTATTAGCTGTATTTTATGTTAAAAAATATGATCAAAAATAGAATAAACGATCAGTTTTATGGCTAGAAGGTGTAATGCACTCAACAACATTTAGCACGAAGAGTGACTAAAATACTATGGGGCACTAAATCAATATCGGGCTTCGAACAAAAAGACTGGTCAGACTACGTTGACGACTAAATAAGGCTCAGCAGCGTGTATATACACTTGCCTTGTAAAAACCGCGTGAAGAGTGAGCTGATGTTTGAAGACAAGGTTCCGTCTACATAGGTACAATCAGGATCATTAGTTTGTATACACCTCAGTACCTTGTCATACCAAATATCCGCGAAACTAGGCAAGTCAGATAGAAAGTGACTTAATGTGACAAGGTACAGAGTTGTTCACGATCTTAAGCTACTGACTGTACATGCTATAGTTGGATGGAGAGTCATCTTAGCATCTTATTGAGTTAGTTTTTAGCTTCTGTGTTACTCTGTGCTGTTCTGTTTTACGAATCTTATTTGTCGAAAAAGAGATAATACAACCTCGAATAGAACCTTATGTCCTTGAATTAACGACACAAACCATTGAAAAATGGCCGTTTAAGGGTTAAAGTCAACAAAAAAACATTGGTAGGTATAGGTACTGTAATTTGTTCGGATTTGCTATTTTGTTTAGTACCGTTCCTAAACCGTAAGAACCAACATAATGAAATCCTAATTTAACTGCAAATTACTGTTTAAATAGTAGGAAGTGTTTAATCTGATACCTATAAAGTTAAGCCAAAAGCATCCTCATGACACTGGTATAAGAACTAATAGTTAACAGCACGTGTTTACGACAATGCTTTTGACTCTACATACAAAAAACTTTTACAAATAAAAGGAATGCACTACTCTCCAAGCTCAAATGGCACAGAAAAATGCCAATAAACTCATAATACCGGAACAAATACTTTCTTAAACAGATGTATAAAAGCGTTTTATCAAACGTAATATACTTAGAACCTTGTTTTTAATCATTTTATTTCTAGTGAGTAGGTACTGGGTCTTTGACTTTACTTTGACATCTTACTTGATATTATTGAATATTGGAATTATAAATTATTGAGTATTGGACAACATCACATATATTGCGCCAATTCTGTGTAAGTATCTTGGGCACTTGTGTTACAGAAACCAGAAACAACGACAGTACCACAACACCCAGGCCCCTAAATTAAATAGCTTCAGAACCTCCACGTCAGTGTTCCTGCCTGAAAACGATTTAATATAATGATTGCCGTTTTTCTATCTGCTCTGAACAACCCTAGGGTACTAAGGCAGTGTTTCTTATATGGGTTCTCTGGGGTGCAGCGGGAATCGGTGCTAATAAACTGTATCAACAATCAATATTACCTAATTATATTAATTTATGCCCTCCAATATACGAGCAGCGGTTGTAACTTAATGAATTTCTCACAATCTCATCTCTTGTTTTATCAATACGTTCCGGCGAACAGACAGAGCTCCTGGAGGGTGCTATATTAGCAGTGATATAAGACATTCACTGTTTTATTACCTATGGGTACTTGTTAAACGAAATAATTCAATGCAACGAACTTGTGTCAGCCTTGAAAACGGTGTCATCGCGGCAATCGCTTGAAAACACTGTTCAATTAAATGCATAATCAAGGACATACATAATGTGTCTAAAGACCTACATATTAGGTACCTAAACTTTATGGAGGTACCCTACAATGTTTTATGTCAGTAACTTCCTTTGTGAGTATTGTTCCAATATTTTAAATTTAGACGTTGACGCAAAATTTGTAAAGGCATTTTCCTCATTTAAATAAAATAATTGAAATCATTTCTATGCACAGAAAAATCCATTCAAAGTTAATTAATTGAAGGTTCCAGTTTAACATTTCAATTATCCGTGTTTGAAGTTTTTATGTCGCAAGCAAGTTAAAATTAAAACGAAAATTGAAAACAGAATTAATGACATTGATTCGTTTATTCATTACACCTATGCCTCATAGGAATCTACTTACAAAATGAGTCAACATTGACGCGTAGGTAAACCCCATTTTCGTTTTTTATTCCTGAAAAAAAAATATATTAAGAATACGATGTATCTGGAAGATGACCAACAGTGAACTTTATTGTGACTAATGAAGTTGATTCACAGTGCCAGCGAATTGGGCCATTTGATACTTTTTTTGCAATTGACAAACTAACTGTATGTCTTGGTGCTAAATGAGTAAAAAGTTTAGCTTCCTTTTGTAAAAAAAAAACTCCTGAGTTTCTTGCCGGTATCTTCTCGGCAGTTATTGGTTCCGAACCGGGGATAGCTTCATTTGATCTTTAAAGAGACTATTCATATTTGTTACTGATATCTGTATAAATAAAAATATTTAAGTCTGACTATTGACTTATGCACGGTTCCAATATTTTACGACTCGTAATGTGAAAAAAAAAAACTATCCATTTTTGTACGAGTCGTTAATTCTAATTTTCAATTTACGTTCCATATGTGCTGTCATCAGTCGTTGGTAAGTCGTTTTTAGCTTACGCCTCGTATAATTTATTACTATCCTTAACAAGAACGGGTCGTTTTCTAAATATTGGAACGGGGCATTAGTCAGCATCTCGGTAATCTGCCGAGAAAAATAATTACTTCGAGAGGTTTTCTCGTGTACGTACTCATTAGTAATGTTGATTTTTTCTTAAGCACTAAAGTAGGTATTTGTGTTTTTTTGCGTCGATTGGGTGCAGACTGGCGGGCGGTGCCGGGAACTGGTTTCGAGGCATCAGACGATGTTTGCAAATAGGAGTGAGACGTATTTATCGGTAACAGTTAAAAATAACCAGTTTTTGTTACGGTTTGGAACTGGTATATTTAACTGCTACTTATATGCCTGTTGTTTAACTTTTAAAAATTTAGGTGACTTTTCTAATTTATGTTTCTGGTATCTTTGAAGATAGCACTATAAGAGAGTTCCGAACGTCCGGGCACAAAAGCTATTGTGAGAGAAAAATAAATAAAACTTTCATAATACAAATAGATACATTAATAATTTTTATTAAAAAACATGGGAGTGTGAGTATATTTCTAAATTAATACAAAATACCAAAATTATTATATTCGGCGGTAATGAGATATTGAACTGGTCACAAGTAACCTAAGAAGTTTTTCCACTGTGGTCACCAGGTCCAATAATATATGACAATTTATTATTATTGTTAATAAATAAACCACACACAATAAAAATGTTTGTCCTGAGTGAGAATCGAACCCACTATCTTTAGCGCAGATATCTATCTAACGAAACAACTCGTTATACACGCTGTTATTTTGTAATAGCCAGTGGAACTGTTACTGGAACAGGTGTAGCAGGTATTCAAATGTACCTATTACGGATCATCCTCGAGAACTTAGGTATACCAGTTCTGGGCCGAACCGAGTTCGCCGCTAGCAACGGGCTGTTTTAATTTAATTTCAGCATTATACACTGGTGGTTTGTTTTGGTGTCGGAATGTCCTTTTTGTCCGCTAAGTAAGTAGCTTCAAAAATTTGCGGCATTTTCAAACTCTTACTGTTTACTTGGAATAGCTTTTTACCATCAACTGACATTAAAAATGCTAAAGAAGTTGAACGTAGTAACAATGTCAATCGATTTTCATGTCCACTATTTGCTACGAGTTCTTTATTTTCAAAGCCTTTCCTGTGCCTTCTAAAATATTAAGTAAACCTTATTATATTTCTATCCAAGAAAACATATTTCCAATGGAAATCAAAACAACATTTTGGATTTTCTTCAATACATAAAGTATATATATATACATAAAGTATTGAAGAAAATCCATCACTTAAACCTTACCCATTTTTATTAAGATAACATAAATTCAAGGAAATGTCTTCCAACAGCGTAAATATTTTTGTGTTTATATTAGCAAACCTAATAATATTATTAATTAGATAGGTAATTTTAGTCGATAAATTGCAATGCCCTGCTTATATTACAAACGCAAAAATTAAAAAAAATGCATATATATGTGGATGTCTGATTGTCTGGATGTATGCTTATTACTCTTTCACGCAAAAACTACTGAATAGATTTCGATGAAATTTCGTTCGAAACGAGATGACATACCTACTTATTTAAATATAGCATTTATATCCCCAAATAGTGCGGGCGCAGTCTAGAAAGGTAACAGCTAGTTAAAAACCTTTAAGTATTTTTGAAGCACGCAACAGTAGGTCACCTTTGTACTAAGCTTTGCGTATTGTTAGGTAATAAACAAAGACACCTTTCACATTTATAATAATAGTTCGATGACGTATGTGTGTCATATTGAATATGGTCGAATACATCATCGCAGTAGACTAGAGTGGGCGTTAGACTGCTTACGTAACTAAAATGAATGTTGCAGAGGAAACGTGTACTTGTATGCAACAGTTTAACATGATTGTATATCGTTTTTGCGGAACAAACCAAACACTGAACGAATATTACGGCCTAGAATTACTGTAGTAAGACATAAGCCAATAGTAACTAGCCCTATGATTTTAAAACTCACTCGTAACGCCCCGAGGGCAGTAGTAGTCCGTCTTTCTCTTTGTAGAATGGTTGGTTTCTTTGTGATATAAATGTAGTACATTGATGTTTTTCAAGACAAGAGTAATTAATTAGACAATGTTGAAATTTGTCAATAATACCCAAAATAAAAAAGAGGTTTGCGCAAATACAGGTTACAACAGTACGATTAAATATAGGTTATCACCGATTGGTTTGATTTCGCTTGTTGGATAACTCTTATTCTGATTGGTTTCTCGTTTTTAGGTATTATTGTCCTAGAGTTACAAACGGTAATAAAAGTTGTACTTTCCACAGTCATTAAGTCCTATTTAGAATAAATACAACAAACCGCCTTAAAAACACAATGAAAAACTAAGCGTAAGTGATCTATGATTTGACATTGAAAACGTCAAGTTGTTAACCAATCAAAGAAGGGCCCAAGGGAATCGGCCAATCAGTGTACAGAAACTCTTCGATCTGCCAATCAGATTTCTTGCTACGAGATAACGTTCTTTTCCCAATCTTACTAAGACAATTTCCGATTTTGCTAAAAACTTTTTGATTGAGATTAAGAATGCCATCACCAGATGAAGGTTTGAAAGTATTCCTAGATTTTTCTAAAGTTACATTTATGACATCATCCTATGACGAAAGCAAATGTGCGTTTGAGGAGGCATTTTGCTTGGTTTCCCACAAATACGTAGTGAATTTTATGTAGTTCCAGTGATTCAGACAGAAGTGCTGCCAAAATGAAGGGTGTTTGTGGAAAGTCCTGATGAGTAGTCATTATGGTCTCTGAACGATTTGGCACAACGAAGTGAAACATGGCGGATCGCAGTTTTTTATTTACTTCCAAAAAAATGGTTTAATAGCTACCTATTAAACCATTTACTGCAAAGGTTTTGTTTCCGCCTTTTGTTCCGAATACGAGTAGTATTCTATTTATGCACCTGTAATGTCATCGCGTTAAACTATAAAACAAACTTTCTTAGACTAATAAACCCATATTATAGGGTTAAAGTTATGGGGATAACGCGCCGTTAAATGTTACTATAGAACACTTTGTTATTTTCGCTAGTTATTATTAACTATTTACAAAGGCATACATTTGTTCAATAGTGATTTTTTGAAATTGGGAAAACGCCGGGGGTATTAGCGTAAGCACGATAGTTAAACGCGTTTTTAGCGATATCAAACAGTA
The DNA here is from genome assembly GCA_037074685.1 of Glyphodes pyloalis. Lineage (NCBI taxonomy): Eukaryota > Metazoa > Arthropoda > Insecta > Lepidoptera > Crambidae > Glyphodes > Glyphodes pyloalis. Next base: position 14,774,157 of record JAYKKO010000013.1, read on the forward strand.
TCATAGCTTATAGCCACAGTATAACGGACCACGATAAGATCTGAAGATTTAAGTAGATAATTAAAGAAGGATCGGTAGCTGATTATATAGTAAAGTATGTAACTTATATTTTGTTGTAAGCTAAGTATATTTATTACAAGAGACACGACCGATTTGCGCACGGACACAGGTGATCGATCTGATAGATAAATTAATACGCTTCGAGAGATAATCCTATGTGTATTAAAACTGCTCTTCTGGCAAATGGGCATTTAAAGATTAGGAGAAACTGAAATTAGGGTGCAAATGTCTGGAAAATGAACTTTTGGAACTGTTGGTGTCAAAAGTAGATGATGATAAAAACTTGAACTTTAAGGAAGTTCTATGTTCACGTTATATGACCGGTAGAAAGTGCCAACATAGTCAGACGTGAATTTGATTTTACATCATGAGAATAAGTTTCACATGATAGTTCATTTAGACTTGACATTGACAGATATGTCACCTTAACATGTAAATTGCCAATCCCGTAGCTGTTGGTTCTCACGCACATATCCCTATTGCCATTTAACAGATTTTTCATATGCGATAGACCACATTTACAATGAAGCATTAATCTGGTCAGATTTGATTAGGTGATACTTCGACGACTGTAGAGTTTGGATGTGTATCACTCTTATTTACCTCATCATTTGGTCGCCGGTTGGCATCACTGCTTTCAGAGTGCCTTTATTTAGTATTTCTTTTTAATATATGAACCTAAAACAGGTTTAAATCTAACAATTCAGTTTAGTGACCTAATTTAGGAAGGTAGGTACTTCAAGAGCTTTATGTCTAGTCGTATCTAATCTGCTTGCGACCGGTGTGCCTTTACTTCATAAGCTCTCAATCTATTAAGTATTGTGCAACGCTCGTTGTCAGCCATTCAACGATGAAATGCCATCGGGCAACTGCTAGATAAACTTATCTAATAGTCATTTGGTTCCGTATGTTTTATATGACTCATAGTGGATTACGATTACAATTGCTATACAGGACGGTTTTAAATCAATGAACGAGCATGTTTTGTTCAAATACTTTATTAATTTCAATCTGATGATTTATTCAGGCCGTTACTTAACTATCAACTTAAAATTTAATAAAAAGCAGGTCAAACGTTGACATCAAACACATAATGAAGGAATTAACTTAAGTTCTATTGAGCAAAGATTTCACAATTATTGTCATACAAGCCTAAAAGCCTTGTGGACTGTTAATGCAACATAATTTATTTGCTTTTGTAATGCTGGCTTAAATAAATTCAGTGTTTTATTACGTTATTTACGTGCAAAATTGAAAGTTATGGCTAATGGTGCGTGTCACTAAAATTTTACATTTCATAAATGTCTGCGGTTAGCGAAGACTGAAATAGGTTGAAAATAAATTGAATGTATCGTGAAGCCAGCTATTACGCGACGAAGTTTAAATTTTGTTATCTTTTGAGCAGGTAATCGTCATTTAAATATTCTCACAAACCTAGATTTCAAATAAAGGTAAAGTGACCAACATGACAGCTTATTTTACTTTTGTCCACAACTTGGAATAATGCCCTTAGCACGTACGAAAAGGTCAATAGTGTAAGTAATTTAATATTACGTACTACTCAAATTGCCAAACAAAACTGTTACTACGTAATATAAATAGATTACCAAACTCATTTTTTACATGTTAAGTGTTCATACTTTTTGCTCGTTGAGAGCGGTGTAAATATCTTTGCATGCCATAAGGTTTCAGAAAAGGTTTTTCCCCTTCACAATGTTAAAAAGTACATATACAGAACATACCGCAGCCAAATAACAATCACTTCTGTGTTGTTGTGTTTCTGCGTGTGATTAAGGTTTCCAGAGCTCCTGGGGGTGTTACATTAGTAGCAGGGGTCAAGCCTTCAAGGTAAGAGCGACAAGTCCAGTACCAGATTTATTATGCTGTAATTGTCACCTTTAAGCTAGGACCTCATTTACCACTTAACATCAGGTGGATGAGGTCAATCTTGAAGTGCAATTTAAAAAAAATACATATATGACACTAGCGGTGGATTTCTGTAACGACTACATATGTTAATATAAGTGTGTCATCTATCAATTTACCTTAATTCATTCAATCCAATTAGGAGTTTCAGTGTGAAACAGTAACACATAGGTATTTAATTTCATCAATCCACCATCACTATTCAAACTTTTAAGTTTATTATTTATGTAGTGAATTAAAAAGCTTGTTTGTTTGTCTGTCTGAACAAGCTTATCTCAGGACCTACTAGTACGAATTGAAAAATTGTTTCTGTGTTTGATAGTTCATTTATTGACGAAGGCTTAGCCTATATAACATAACGTGGTGACCAATGGAAGCGAAGAATCAGTGGATAATGGAATAAACGGGTATAGACCGCAGCCAAATAACAATCACTTCTGTGCTGTTGTGTTCCTGCGTGTGAGTAAGGTTTCCAGAGCTCTTGGAGGGTGCTACATTAGTCGCAGGGGTTAAGCCTTGAAGGTAAGGGGACAAGTCCAGTAACAGATTTATTATCCTGTACTTGTCGCTCTTAAGCCTAGCTTAAGGACCTCATTGCCACTTAACATCAGGTGGGATGAGGTCAATCTAGAAGTGTAATAAAAAAAAATGCAAAGCAGCGGCCGCTAGTTTGATATACCTAAACCTGGAACATATTTTTATTTTGTATTAAGTTACGATACTGATTATTATTTCAATTTCCCTATCACTCTATCTGCCTTTCAAAATGTGGATATATAACTACCTTGAAGAAATCGTTGCTAGCTCATTCATAACCAAGATTATGATCACTAAGATATTATCTGAGGAATGAAAAGCATATGAACTTACCTGCTAAGCGTTCTTCAAATGGAATTTTCCTTACATTGCAAGGTACCTATTCATCGTGACCCGGGCGTTTGATTATATTTATTACAATAGTATCTACTCACAGGTACATTATACCTATAAAGTACCCATTTATATTCATAAAAAACACGGAAGTACTCGAGTAGCAAAAATTATATTTTTAAATAGCTTCAAGGATTACGATCAAGTTTTTTGTCGTAAGACGAAATCTTGCCAACAGCTACTACGTTAATAATCTCATAAGGGTTTTGTAAATCCAAGTTTGCTCTTTAATGAAACTTACGTTGGCTAACTGCTTTATTTGAAAATTCATAAGAAAGTACGATCAAAAGCCCGTCAGACTATAGGTACACTTTTGACTTAACACTGCTCTTATGTCTAAATTTGGTAGGAAGAAAGATGACATACTGGATTAACATATAGGATGCTTTTTGTCCTTGAAGTCGTGGTCTACAGCTAGTAATACCTATATATTGGAAAACATGATTGCTCTGATTCTGCGGTAAGAAGCTAAATCACTTGTGTTAAAAGCGTGCGACACTCAGGAAAACTTAGTTATGTTACCCGTCCGGAAATCAGTTGAAGGTGGTGAAACAACGGCGTAAAAAATTAATAAATAAAACATAAAAGATTTCTGGATAAGCTACCCTGGTAACAAATGTTATCATTGTATTTGGCAAACGTATTTACGTTATATTTCATACACTTTAAAATACCTATATTTTATTTACATTGACATAAAAACATGTAGGTACTCGGACCCTACAAATGACCGAACATTAATGAAAATTATTTAAATAAATAAGTCATGCAACAGCCGAAGAATAACGTATAAAACTAAAAGTAAATATTTTTATCCGTTTCGTATTTCATTTCGTTCCGTATTCCGTCATCACTAACTTACAAAGTCATCTGTATGTACGTGAATCTCATTAACGACTGCATTAACATATCATACAGAAAAAGTAATTGCTAACGTGCATGTCTCTAGTTGAACTAGGTATGCGACCTGCGTAAGTCGTTCAAGTATTAATTGCAGTCTGCCACGCAATTTTTTTCAACATCTGCTCTTTATTAGTGCACTGGAAATCATTGAAGCCATTTGGTGATATTATCTGCAGCGTTTAATAGAACTCACCAATTGAGTATTTAATTTACATTTGCAACATAATTTTTACAACAATTAATGGTCTGGGATTAATGGTTACATTTTAGGATAGTGACAAACCGAAATTCGAATAAAACAATAATTTCATAGACATTCGGTAATCAATAGTGTTCTGCCTCGGAAGATTATAAAATCTTTGAGTATTCAATTTTAACTATTGAGTACTGACGATTTGATGTTTGTCAAATGAAACAAAAATAAAATTTGACAGATGTCAACTGTCAGCTATTGGCAAGATAAATTATATAAGCATGCATCGTTGGCACTTGGATAACCACTGCACTGTGAATTATATTTCAATTACATTGATCCAGAAATTGCAATAAAGAACCTCTGAGTAGGTAAATCAAAAAACAACTCAATGTATGTAATCTTACACTTCGTCAAACTTTTGCACGATTACCATTTGGTTCTATAAATAAATGAATGACCCACTTCAATAATTGATAAATACCAACTCAGATTAGAGGTTAATGCCTAACTATCACTTTTTTGCAAATATAAACGTTATCAAACCTTGTAATTAGGTCTGTTTCGTTTCATGCAAATAAATAAGCGGTCGGCAATCAAGTTGTCATGAGGCATATAATTATGCCTATTGTCTTCTGTAATTTGATGCGCAACTTTTAATCGATTCATCTGGTAACAAAATAGAAGCCAGATAGTACAATAGATAACAGAACTATCAAAATTAATCGTCCGAAAGACGTGGCCTTGTATTAACGACGTGAATGAATGAGATTAAATTGCGCCAAAACTTCATTGTTTGAGGTGTCTAATTTTCCATTGAACAAGTATCTATTTGCTTCTAAAATAAGATAGAAAATATTTATTTTAATCAACATCTCATCAATAAATCAACAAAAGTGTACCTACCGAGTGTTGTTTCTGATTTCTGTAGGTAACACAGTTAATTACCACAAAATCAGAGCAATGTAGGAGAGGTTGTCCAATATTTATTTATTTATAAGTTAAAAACTAAAGTTAGACTCCAATAAAAACAAAAGTTGATAGTCCAAACTAAGTTGTCAACACAATAATTATACTGCAAAGGTTTAAATACAATTCGATCGGTGCACAGTTTCGCATTGTCGTGGAAACAGTCCCCCCCCCCAGCTTTTGCAATCATCCCGACGCACTGCAGCATCAGAATAATCCTATCAACATTCTGAAAACATTAATGTACTGAACCTTTGTACCAAATTAAGGTTTTGACATTTGTATTTCCATTCACGATCTCATTAATTTTCATTGAGGATAGCAATCTTTGACGTCACAATTTTACATATCAACATACCTACTGACTATCAAATAGCAAACCAAATTATAAAAAAATGCTATTAAATAGTCTTTGGAAAGACAATTTACAAAAAATCAATATGGTCGACGTCATCATCATTAGTCTCATTTTTAACTTAACGAATCATATTTAACGGCGTTGACATATTAGAATTATTTGTGTATGGTGTCGACATCTTAATTCGTTGCGCACCAAAGAAATACGAAACTTAACCATGATATCTACATGTCGAATATTAATACGACCATAAATATGTGTTGTGCCGTCGCTGGCTCTAAGTAGGTATAATAAATATGCAAATCCGTTGCCGCAACGCATGCGCGGTGCGTAGTTACTTTGTTTACTAACAGTTCGCGAATCGACTATTTTTTCTCGACATTTCAATCGCTTACAAATAAGGCCTGGACGGGTTTACCGGTATGTCACCTGTCACATACAATAAAGATACGAGTTAAAAGGCCAGAAATGGAATGCGTACCTCTCAGACATTGAATCGGAGACAAAGCAGTCTCGTAGTAATTCCACAGCTACACTTCCTGAATGTTAAAACCTGTCGAATTGATGTCATCTACGTTTTTACCATAATTTGGTTGGATGTGTGGGAAAACAAATCCTTTTGAAGGACAAAACTGTTAATTGTATGTATGAAAAATCCGCTACATGGCAAAACGTGGGCGTGAGGAACTGCTACGTGATTGGTTATTATTTATTTGACATTGACAGATTATAAATAGCCCCCTGCCAACTTATTTAGCTAAACTAATTTAGTTTAGTGTCTAATAGGATTCGGTGAACGAAAATAATGGATTATAGGTTTATTTTAATAACTCGTCATCATTTTAATCAAATCATACCGGTATATTTTCATTTTTTTACAAACCTTGTCCTTTCAATTAACAACTTAACAAAAAAATAAAAGTTATCCAATTTAGAGAAGTGTTTCTGAAATTATATACAACTTCGGCAATCCATTATTACTTATTTACATATAGACTATACACGCTTGTGTAATGATTCCAGTAAATTTTCTATTATTTTTTTGTTACTTTGTGCTGATAATTACTAATATAATAAGAAGAATATTATCCAATTTGGTTAATTGTTTCTGCAGTAAAGCGCGTGCCTGCATTTCGTACAAATATTAAGTTCAGAAACGATCAATAGTAAGAGACACATAAAAGCTACAAGCTGGATTCAAACGCGCATCCAGAGTCAAGTGACTTGTCCACGTAATTTACATACGACCTGTTTATGTCTTCAAACAGTCTGTTGAGTAGTCTTAAAGAGTTACAAACATCTACAATATCCAACTATACAAACTGTCTAGGTTTTTGATAGATTGTGTAGGAATAGCATTTGAATATTGGAAGTAAGAAGTTAAATTGCGTTGATTTTAATGAAACTGCAAATTGTACTGCAGAGGGTCACGGCCGCGACTGGTAACTCATAAACTATTCACCGATTTAGTTACGCAAATTACTGGCAATGCTAATACCGTTTTGGGAAATCGGTCGTGCACATTGTTTTGCATTTAAGGAGAGAATGTTGCGTTTGAAGAAAAAACAAGACGTGGAAATATGAATTAGTTTGCTTGGACTCTGTTTAATTCTCAGAAAGAAATAATATATTAATAAAGTACAATACGACTTGTATTAAATGTTTTCATAATATTTTGTAACCAAATTACTGAATGACGTTCTTAATTCGTCACGACGATTCTAAAACCAGCCCTTTTTAAGTATCAGCCTATTTAATATCATAATTATATCAAACACATTGCAGTACTAAGGTTTTCATCATTGAAACCATGTTATGTATAGGCTTAATCTTTTCGCTAGCCAAATGTGGGTTGATAATCACAAATAGAGTTAGGACCGATAAAATTGAAATATACCTAAATACTTTGCTCCACACCGGAATCGAATGCAGGGCCCCGAAATCATGATCCCGTACTTAACCAAATAACTATCGAGGCAAAGTTTATTTATTAACTCGCAGGATTCGAACCCACGAATATCCGGGCTTGGAGCCCAACGGTCAAGCATTACACCAAAAAGTCAGTTTTTAAAGTAAGGACAAACTGATAAAATTTGAAATCACCGATATAGGTCACTAATGTATAATTAGAATTTATTAATGTAGATTTGTAAATTAATTTAGGTTTTTTAAAATTCAACGTATAGACCATGTCAAAATGTGCAAATTGAATTTAACTGAACACGATATAGCTCTAATAATTACAACATTAGGATCTCGCAAAACCGATGACCGATGAGGCAAAAAACTCTAGGACGGCCCCCCACATTATAGACAGTGGTCTTTGCCATAATAGAAGGGAACTGATGGATGGATGGTGTGTGTTGTGCAAAACCAAGAATCTTGGAAGTCTTTAGAGATGGGCTATGTACAACATAGAACGTCCTACGGCTGAAATGAATATTTTTCTTTCTTTACCGCATAATGTGATGGGTAACTTTTAAAACCAACTTGCATCGGTCGTCACTGACAACCCACTATAGCGGTTACTAACGTTACCCCAATCATAATTTAGGGTCAAACGTCAATCATCTATAGTCAGGTAGAAAAAAAAAACCTCGATCATAAATTCAGTGTTCGAACGAATAAAAATATCAAAATAGTGTTTCGCAGTTTATCTTCGTTTGCCAGCAAACGTATTATACCTACAACTGCTTACTGTATGTATGTATTGTAATGAAACGCGCTTGTTATTGACTAGAGGATATTTTCCTTCTGTTTTATTCATAATGGTTTCACAATGTTCAAATAGATATTTGGAAACGTCACTCTAATTATAATTTCAATAAGAACCACCTCGTATTCGGAAACAAAGCGGCATATATTGGGTCTACGTCCAATGCTATTTTGGTTGTGTTTGGGACAAACATCCGGCACCCCACACTTTGTGTTGTGGACTACATTGTAATGTGTTAAGTCTTTTGTTTGAACTACTGATATTGCCGTGAAAAGCTCCAACTTAATTTTAGAGGTGAACCATTTTGGATTGGAATCTGTTTTGTTAGCGTTTGTTATCTTCATGACCATAGACAACGTAAAAAAGGTTAGAAAAACATTATTCAAACTAGACCTAATGAATAAAAATGATTAGTAACTACAATATTATTTTTTTGACACACATTTACAACATTTTGTAAAGCTAGCTCCACAAAGTAAAACTTAAAAAACAAATTACCTATATTTCTATAAATGTAGAGAGGTCATTGTTGTTGTTTTTTACCAAGCCATCAGTTGAGTTTATTATGTAGATTCAAGTTAATGACAGCGTAGTAGTAGATTATGTTGGTAACGCTCTACAAAGTACAACTTAAAAAAACTTTATTTCTATAAATGTTGAGATGTCTTATTTTTTTACCCAGCCAAGAGTTTTTTTTGTAGGTAGGTAAGTAGTTGTGTTTGTAAAGGTAGTTCTATAAAGTAAAACTTAAAAAACAAACTTTATTTGCATATGTGGAGAGATCATATTTATTGTTATTAACATGAGTAAAGTTTATTTTCTAGGTTTAACTAAGTAGGCAAAGTTGTATGTAGTTTGTTTGGATTAGATATCATTTTCATAAGTTTATATTATATTTTCAACACAGCATGCAATTTAAACAACCGTAGCCGAGACGCGGGACATTGTCATTACGCCACACACAGAATTGAAAAATGCTTGTTGCATTAACTATGAGGTAGGCACTCGAAGAAAGAGATTGAAAACATAACAATTCGCGTTCATGTTCTAGTCTTTCAACTACTAGACACCAAGCCTTGAATATCATGACGCAGGCGTTATTCAATATTTATGCAAAACCGACTATTAGTATAAACTAGAAAATGATTAGCATTCTTAAATAAAAATCCAGTTTAATCAGCTTGTAATCTTGACCTGAGTTTGTTATTAGAATCTGTGTTTTTGCTGCGAATAGGCTTACGGTTTTTTTCTGATTATGATAATTTAAGCAAACTGTCAAAATAATGAAACTCGTTCGTTTGAAACTCCTCGATGGTTCAGTGGTCTAGAGTCCTGATCTTAGGATTCGATTCCCAGGTCAAGCAAAGATATGGATCGAAAAAGGTTTCCGATTTTTCGACCATATCTCGCAAGGTGACACCAGTATACCAGTTATACCAGTACATAATTGTTGTAATAATAATTTTGTGGTAGCTGCAGTCAATAGCATAACTACTGAAATTTCAAAACAAAACTATATAAAACTTGACATTTTTTTCGTCCTAACGGAATAGGTCGTCAAATGCAATGTAGTAATATTTGTTTATACGCGGGCAAGACTTTCTCCTGAACTTTTGAAATGTTTAATTTATGGCAAAGTTCAGTAACGCTCATGAATCATAACGTTGTTCAAGTTTGTGAAGTAGTAGTTACAGCTAGTTAAAAATAAATAGGTAGCTATTGTAGAATTTGAATGAGACAAAAATTAGTAAAATTTAAATAACGCGAACAGACTAGTTATCGGGTATAAAAAGTCAGTGTTGATAATTAAAATTGTGACGTCACAGAATACTATCTTTACAGATAACCTTCGTTTCGGTTAGGTTGCACCAACCTAACCGAAACGTGGAGTCAGCTGATTTTAAATGTTTAAAATGGAACGCGAAAGTCGTAAACTTTATAATATAAATATTTCTAAGAGTTGGCACTACAACACTAGAGCTATTGCATGTGTGTTGTTAATCTAAGTTAGCTTGATATTAAAGAGTCCGACAAATTTCAAAGATAGCCATAATATTAGATCAATAGTGGATTTATTATATTTGCTTGTCACGACACTCCTTTTTAGCTGATTAATTGCTCCAACTAGATCAGCAATATAAGAACCATCATAATATTACCTGTACTGTTCCATTTTTTACTAAAATTTGCGGTAGGTATCAATGAGAATACAATTAAGACAAATGCAATGACTGTATCTTAATTTATTCGTTTTTAACCTTTTATTAGCAGAAGGAATTCTTGGGTGTATTATTACATATAATATTTTTCTACATTTATTACAATATCATAGTTAATTTGTAGTATAGTTGTATGCAATAATGCCCTTTGATAATACGATCTTTATCGTACCTACATGTAACGACCGTATTTTCCTTAATGCTCATGCAATTATAATCTCGGTTTTCTTACGCAAGACAACAACGATTTAAAATATATCTAATGAAAATTCATTACGATCTACCGGTAATTAACACACTGAATTAATTGAATCAGTGCAAACCAACTATTCCAAAGAAAATAATACTATATAAATGGAATAGTTAATATGTATGATTTTAACAAATAATTGAAAGTGTAAAAATACCTTTTGATATTGTTTATAAGAATAAATTAGGGTACGGTGAACAGTACATCAAGGTATTTTTTTATTACACTCACAGATTGACCTCATCCCACCTGATGTTAAGTGGTAATGAGATCCTAGCTTAAGGGCGACAAGTACAGCATAATAAAGCTGTTACTGGACGTGTCGCCCTTATCTTGAAGAGTTAACCCCTGCTAATGTAGCACCGCCCAGGAGCTATTAATACTTGCAGCTCGATTTTAGTTCCTGTGCCCTCGTCATAAGGGCGGTACAAAGTCCAAAGTGTGTATCTACCGTACAAAACAAGGTACGGTAGTTTATTATAACATGCTTTTAGTACAAATGAATTTAAAGGTTTAAATTGAAAGAAAATTGATTCTATCGTTCCAGAACGTGGGAGCCGCTCATTAATCGGTACACAAGCATATTGCTACAAGCATATTATATTTAAGACTATCTGATAAGTATTAAAAGATTTACTCAGTCATCTCCATAATTTAATTTCATATGTGAATTCAAATAGGCATTTAATTAACAAGGTAGCGCAAATGGCATAACAAAACCGAGAGATACCAAAAGCATCCATGGTTTATTCCGAGTGAAAATCACATTGGAAAACAAAATCTGAATATGAAATTCCATATTGACGTTTACAAATGACAGTTCAAATGTATTCAGCGACAACGCAATCGTTCCTGCTCTCAATTTCAAATTAGTAACGGCCCTGTTGCATTAATTTTGGTGTAGGTAAACGACGCAGTTATGGCAAAAATACTGAGCCATAAATAAATATTAATATCCACATCACAAACATCGCTATGATTCTGTATTAAGTAGCTTAAGCATTTGTGTTACAAAAAAAAAGAAACTACGACGGTACTACAAAACCCCGAATTGAGTCAATATATGTAGGTACGAGTACATAGAAAAGTTAGTTTCCTATATTCATGTCACTATCTGCGGGGAACTGCGAGGCTCTCGGGCCCCTGCAGCGGATCTGCTGTGCGGCTCCGCTGCCTACCGCCACTGAAAACCCGAGACTAACTCCAGCTCTCCCTCCGAGAGGAGTCCTGAGGCCTACCGGCCGCGGAGGATAGGGAGGCCGGCAAACTCAATACCGCACCCTCCGTTTATTTTTGATCTACAATATCACTAAATAACATAACTATAATTAAATAACTAAATACAATATCACTTAATAGACCAATGTTGCACAATATATAAGTTTTTCCGTGCGAAACCAGGGCAGACTACTAGTCCATACTAATATTATGAATGCGAAAGAACTCGTAACTATGTTTGTCCGGCTTTCACGCCTAAACCACAAAACCGATTTTGATTAAATTTGGTACAGGTATTTATTGAACCTCTAGAACGGATGTAGGGTACTTTTTGTTATGAAATTAAGGGGGGATGGGGATAATACCGCCCTTGGAAGTTTATACGGGAAAATATTTTTTTAAGAAATATGAAATTTTTACAAATATAGTTCAAAACTTGGATTAAATAATAATAAATCATTTTATTTCAGAAATAAATTCCATAATTAGTGTTAGTATACATTAATGCTTACATCCTAGTGTTAGTTTAAATAAATTAAAAATATATGTACTATCTGCCTGTGTGGAGGGTCGCCCAGTGTCGCAGCAGCGGGGTGTCCCACCTGTCTTTGAACACAATCAGGAGACCATTAGTGCTGCAGCGAAGCCTGGTGAGCATGGAAGCGGACCTCTTCCTGATTATTGCAAAGAAGTCGTCCGTGTGCGCCTCTGCAAACATAGCCGACGCGCTACAGCCGCCGTGAATTCAAATCTACCTCCATCGAAATAGTGTTGATTGGGGAGCCGTTGTGATAGTGGGGTAGACCCATTGGGCCACTGCTATCTTCAAAATCTAGACTTTCTGCACAGTAAGCCCCACGTTTTGTATTGACAATACCAACATTACTTATGTTTATTGACCGATACATATTATTTTGTGGATTTTTAATCTCGTTTAACTGTTCCTGTGTAACATAATTTTCCCTTATAAAATCAAGATTCTTCTGCATTATGAGAAGATCTTTCAATAATTTGTGACATCGATGTGATCAAATGTTACTGGCGGTAATTTTTGTAACTCTTTCGCCACAAAGATTGGAATGGTGTCGGGGTCAGTCACTTTAATAACACTAATGATATCTTCAATATCCCGTTGTACCTTTGCTTCACCCTTGCGCTTCTTCATCTTTTTCTCCGGCAGGGCCCCAAAAAGTAGATCCTTAGCACATCTGATTTCAGTAGCACTAAAACCTTTCGTGCACATCTGTTGTAGACTGAGTTCGTCCATTACATCATGCTTATTTTGGTTCGTCCATTACATATTAAAATATGGACTAATTTTTGTTTCGAATATTAGGAGAGTTAAGGGTAAAATCGACCATGAAAGTAGGTTTTCGCGAAGTCGCGGGCACGGCTAATAAGTTATAAAGTCGACAAAAATAAAAAAAGACGATAAAGAAACATTGATTTCAGCAATTCGACCGATGAGCTTCGGCGTCAGGTGAGGCTAAGTGGCCGATGCGTGGCGTAACGCTTGTAATAGGGAGCCGATTCTGGTGAGAGGCGATTGCCCAAGAGCGGTGGCTGCAAGTAGGAAGTGATGGGCATGCGTGTGGTAACTGACCTTGGGTGCGCGGCTGCTTACTAATCGCGTTTGCTTTACGACTAGTCATTTGGTCTACAGTAGCCGTGAGTCACGGCTGTTGCTGTTGCCAACGAAACCAGTAATAGCTATATTGACTGACTATTTACTAGTCTGACTGAGATACTTTTAAATGGGTTCTAATAGAACGAATAAAATTTTTTTTTACTAAAAAGTAAATACTAAAAAGGTTTAACTTTAAGGAGGGGCTGTGTTGTATTATAAAGCATCGTCAAGAGACATATTTCTGGCCAGGCAGTGTGGCGATGCTAACGAATAGGATATTACAGTATCAAATCCATTGTCATCGCGATTTGGGTTCCACTTTTGCTAATTATATGGCTAGGAGGAGTCAATATACTGTGCTCTTATAAAAACCCAACCTAACTTAACCTAAATAATAGATTGAACACTAATTTAATAAGTGTCACTCGGGCTTGGGCGACTTGTGGCTCAGTCAGTATTTCTGTCGCCTGAATTAATAAAAAGGTACCTTTTTATTGAAATGATTTTTCCTTTTAAATACCTGTTAAAACACGATTCCTTTATAGGTTATCTGTAAAGATAGTATTCTGTGACGTCACAATTTTAATTATCAACACTGACTTTTTATACCCGATAGCTAGTCTGTTCGCGTTATTTAAATTTTACTAATTTTTGTCTCATTCAAATTCTACAATAGCTACCTATTTATTTTTAACTAGCTGTGCCCGCGACTTCGTTCGCGTGGACTACATCCTTTCATGGTCGGTTTTACCACTTTCTACCCTAATATTCGAAACAAAAAGTAGTCTATATTTCAATCCAAGTTTCGAGCTATATTTGTGCCAAATTTCATATCTCTAACTACAAAAAAAAAACATTTTTCCATATAAACTTTCAAAGGTGGTATTATCCCCATCCCCCCTTATTTTCTAATAAAAAGTAGCCTATGTGCGTTCTTGAGATTCTACGTATACCTATACCAAATTTCATCAAAATCGGTTGAGAGGTTTAAGCAGGAAAGCGTAACAGACAGACAGACAGACAGAGTTACTTTCGCATTTATAATATTAGAAGGGATGACACATACTCGCAAGTTTGCAAATTTATTAAGTTATTTAATAAAATAACTTAATAAATTTGATCGAATTGCTGAAATCAATGTTTCTTAATCGTCTTTTTTTATTTTTGTCGACTTTATAACTTATTAGCCGTGCCCGCGACTTCGCGAGAACCTACTTTCATGGTCGATTTTACCCTTAACTCTCCTAATATTCGAAACAAAAATTAGTCCATATTTTAATCCAAGTTTTGAACTATATTTGTATTTATTTATTTATTTATTTATTTAAGGACAGCTAACAAGACATACACAAATAAATACGCATAACACGTTCAGTTACAACTAAAGTGTACAGTGTTGCCTTAATTAAAAGCTGCCACGACATGCATAATTATTTGTGGAAGCAATATAGAAAGTATAACTATATAGAATATATAATTAATTCCTAATTTAACATCTTAACTTGTCTTTAAAACTTAAAGACAAGAAAACTGTCAACAAAATACATGCAAATGTATAAGATATAGTATGATAATTTACAGCTTTTTGATAACATCTCGTAAACGCGATTTAAATATATGGAAATTAGAATTTATATCAAGTTCAGAGTCTTTAGCATATTTTACAAACTGACTTTGCATTCTATTAGTAGTAGAGAAGTGGCCTAATTTACTTTTGAAAAAATTTGGTACAAATAGGTTAAAACGCGTGGTTCTAACAAGCTTACGTGGAGCATTAAAGTTCACTCTAGCCAAAAGATCAGGGCAGTCTAAAACACCATTTATAACTTTATGTAAGAATACCTGATCAAGCAACTGCCTTCTTTTACACAGACTTTGCATGTTATAGTATATAAGACGATCTTGGTAAGAAGGCAGCTGCCTGGCCATATTATGTTGGAACGCTAAGTGCCAGAAAAATCTTTTTTGTATAGATTCAATTCTTTTAACATGTATTTCATAAAGAGGGTTCCATACTACACTGCAATATTCCAGTGAAGATCGTATTAATGCATTATAAATTACTACTTTACTAGAAGAATTTGTAAAAATTTCATATTTCTTAATAAAATATTTTCCCGTATAAACTTCCATGGGCGGTATTATCCCCATCCCCCCTTAATTTCATAACAAAAAGTAGCCTACATCCGTTCTAGAGGTTCAATAAATACCTGTACCAAATTTAATCAAAATCGGTTTTGTGGTTTAGGCGTGAAAGCCGGACAAACATAGTTACTGCAGGGGCCCGAGAGCCTCGCAGTTCCCCGCAGATAGTGACATGAATATAGGAAACTAACTTTTCTATGTACTCGTACCTACATATATTTACTCAATTCGGGGTTTTGTAGTACCGTCGTAGTTTCTTTTTTTTTGTAACACAAATGCTTAAGCTACTTAATACAGAATCATAGCGATGTTTGTGATGTGGATATTAATATTTATTTATGGCTCAGTATTTTTGCCATAACTGCGTCGTTTACCTACACCAAAATTAATGCAACAGGGCCGTTACTAATTTGAAATTGAGAGCAGGAACGATTGCGTTGTCGCTGAATACATTTGAACTGTCATTTGTAAACGTCAATATGGAATTTCATATTCAGATTTTGTTTTCCAATGTGATTTTCACTCGGAATAAACCATGGATGCTTTTGGTATCTCTCGGTTTTGATATGCCATTTGCGCTACCTTGTTAATTAAATGCCTATTTGAATTCACATATGAAATTAAATTATGGAGATGACTGAGTAAATCTTTTAATACTTATCAGATAGTCTTAAATATAATATGCTTGTAGCAATATGCTTGTGTACCGATTAGAAAGAAAGAAAGAAAGAAAATTCATTTATTGACAATCACACAATTACCGAACACACAAAATATTAGAAAGTCTACACAAAACAAAGATATCGTGTGAGGCCAATTTGGGTTCCACCTCAGCAAATGCTGCTACGGCATGTATAACACCGCAGCAGCGCTGGTATTCTGGTGGAAACCAACTGCCTGGGAAAGTAGCAAGAGCCCTGGCTCCTGCTAATTCCCCACGCATAAGAGTGGCGTTAGAATGTAAACAATTATTATACAATACATACAATGAAGAAAGCATTAACGATATTGATGACAAACCAGTATATCTCTAAATATCTTAACTTTTTGTATATTTTAATCAAGTTCAATGTTAGCACAAATAAAATGTTAAATATCACATGAACTCTTACAAACGGATACACTATTAAGATAAATGTTCCTTGTGAGTTTCCGAACACTCGTGATGGATAAAAAAAATAAAAAATAAGACATTGATACAATACAAGAATGTCAGATAAGTTAGGTTAAGTAGGTAGATACTATATAAAAATTAATTAATGTTGTTTTCTAAAAAAATAAACGAAAATAAAAATACCCATCAATCCAAACATTAACCCTGGAATAAAAACAACGTATTCAAAGTCTAATCGTATGTTTCAACCAATCAACATATTCATTGCCCGCAAAATGTGACACATTGATGTATTAGCAAACAATACAAAATCTACCTTCATGATAGTGCTATCAATGACGTGTTTCGGCTTGGACGGACCACGCCACCGGCAAAGGTGCCTTACAGTGAGGATCGCAATTACAGCTTACCTCGGCTGAGCCGATTAATGAGCGGCTCCCACGTTCTGGAACGATAGAATCAATTTTCTTTCAATTTAAACCTTTAAATTCATTTGTACTAAAAGCATGTTATAATAAACTACCGTACCTTGTTTTGTACGGTAGATACACACTTTGGACTTTGTACCGCCCTTATGACGAGGGCACAGGAACTAAAATCGAGCTGCAAGTATTAATAGCTCCTGGGCGGTGCTACATTAGCAGGGGTTAACTCTTCAAGATAAGGGCGACACGTCCAGTAACAGCTTTATTATGCTGTACTTGTCGCCCTTAAGCTAGGATCTCATTACCACTTAACATCAGGTGGGATGAGGTCAATCTGTGAGTGTAATAAAAAAATACCTTGATGTACTGTTCACCGTACCCTAATTTATTCTTATAAACAATATCAAAAGGTATTTTTACACTTTCAATTATTTGTTAAAATCATACATATTAACTATTCCATTTATATAGTATTATTTTCTTTGGAATAGTTGGTTTGCACTGATTCAATTAATTCAGTGTGTTAATTACCGGTAGATCGTAATGAATTTTCATTAGATATATTTTAAATCGTTGTTGTCTTGCGTAAGAAAACCGAGATTATAATTGCATGAGCATTAAGGAAAATACGGTCGTTACATGTAGGTACGATAAAGATCGTATTATCAAAGGGCATTATTGCATACAACTATACTACAAATTAACTATGATATTGTAATAAATGTAGAAAAATATTATATGTAATAATACACCCAAGAATTCCTTCTGCTAATAAAAGGTTAAAAACGAATAAATTAAGATACAGTCATTGCATTTGTCTTAATTGTATTCTCATTGATACCTACCGCAAATTTTAGTAAAAAATGGAACAGTACCTACAGGTAATATTATGATGGTTCTTATATTGCTGATCTAGTTGGAGCAATTAATCAGCTAAAAAGGAGTGTCGTGACAAGCAAATATAATAAATCCACTATTGATCTAATATTAGGGCTATCTTTGAAATTTGTCGGACTCTTTAATATCAAGCTAACTTAGATTAACAACACACATGCAATAGCTCTAGTGTTGTAGTGCCAACTCTTAGAAATATTTATATTATAAAGTTTACGACTTTCGCGTTCCATTTTAAACATTTAAAATCAGCTGACTCCACGTTTCGGTTAGGTTGGTGCAACCTAACCGAAACGTTTGGGCAGTAAGCAGTTCGTATTAACTACTAGATAAAAATGGTGTCGCGTTGTGATCCGTTAAATTATTTTAAATGTTTAATATTGATATTCATTATAGTTCACAGCCTCTGAGATCTCCATGAGATTCTAACCTTGTTATCCAGTTTTATCATGTTACCATCATTGGTAAATCTTCTTTCTACGAAAATAATCAGTTCATAAATGATGATTGTCTCCGTGAACACACACATAAAAATATATGTATAGATATAAGGTATAATTAAAAAACGTCTTTCTTTTTTGGAAGTCGGAAAAAAAGTATAGTTTTCGCAGTCAGTGAGTATTTCAACACCGCCATTTATTGGGTTATTCGTCGATCCGCGGTATGATACATAAAACTGCTCACTATTTACATAATGAATTGATAAAACGCTGGGGCCCTCATAATCGATATTCCAGTGGAACACGTACGCAATACGCATCGCCACTGTTTGTGCCCCGACAAGTTTAAACATGACCAAAATTATGTCTGAACGTGAACTTTATTCAGTTAAGTTAACAACACAAAAATGTGTCAGAGTTGATAATGTTATCGCAAAAATATTTAGCTGTCATTCATTTCAACTACCTACGATAAGCAGAAAGTTGCAAAGAATTCAATATTTAAAATTTACATTAACTTAATAAAACCGTATTCAGTAACTTTTTAAAAAAAATTTAGGGCTCCCTCTTTTAGATTGTTTGTAGAGATTGATTTTAAGTTTTTTCTTAGGAGTGTTATTTGAAGGCTTTTAATTTGAACAAAAATCGTTGCGTCAAACTTTCTGTATCGTGACATCAAGAAAAGGCCATTTCAAGATTCGTTTGCTGTAAATTTTGGAATCTACTTGGAAGTACAGCTGTACGTACAACTATGATAACTCCGATCTAGTGACCTAACATCGGTAAAAGGGATATTGTTCCAAAAATTGCATAAGCTGCAGCTAACTTGCTTTTGTTTTGTTATGTCTAGTATCGTCTATCAAAGCTTCTACAATTTCAGCTACAACTCAAGGTAGCATTGCATCAACTGTGGGTTTAATACAAAGCCCCCATTACTATGTAAACGTTACGTCTACCAACGGAATCGCATCGAGAATTATTGAGACCGATTGCAATGACATTTCGAACTACTATCTCTGACCCGAGATGACTAAGCGCATACAAAACTGGTATATGAGGATGCTAAAGGGAGGTTGGAATGGGACAAACATATGAGGAATTCAGTGAGAGAGAGAAGAAAGACTGTATTTGGCGTTCCTCCACTTTTAAAGGGGGAAGTGAGGACGGCGTAGTCACAACGAAAGTAAAAGTGAGCGCCATTCTGTCTTAGAATTTATTACATTATTACTTAATGTCTGATTTATTGCCGCTATACAGTGCGATTGGAGATAATAAGCTTGCGCGGCTCGCCGTTCGTTGATCTACTTGTTTTCAGTGGCGTAACTACAGGGTGGCAAGTCGGCAAAATGCCACGGGCCCCCAGCCAGAAGGGGCCCCAGGTAAGAGGAGAATCCCAATTACCAAGAATAATTTTTACATCAAACTTTCCTAAAGTATGCACTACATTTCTGGTATTTCCAAACAAGTATTAGACATTATTCTTTCTTGGGGGGGGGGGGGGGGGGGGGTTGGTCGATGGATTGATGAATTTGCCACGGGCCCCGAATGGTATAGTTACGCCACTGCTTGTTTTCAAGGTTTTGTGGAATACACCTATTTAAAGTTGGCTCTAGATGATATGATAAGTAAGTGGGTAGATATTCTTCATTCACAAAACAGAAGCACTCAAAATGTTTTATTAATCGCAAGAGTTTGAGAAGACAGAATTGTAAATGTCATTACTTATGCGCATGCCAATAAAGAGGTTGAACGGATGTGGATAAAATGAGTACAAATATTGCCTAAGATCTGAAAAAGCTTAAAAGATACTTTTGATCCTTAATAAAATACATCGCGAGCAAAAACACAGGCAAAAGCCAGTGCTTATTATTTAATACGGTTAAATTGAGTATTAGATATTTCAAGTCATATTTTAATTTAGTAAACTCGGTCTTCGTCCCTTAGTTAGGTACTAGACGCCGGGCCACTTGGGATATACCGCCCCTCCTTTTTTCCCAGACTACTGATGATGGCTGCAGACCCATCTGGTAGAAACAGTGTAAGAGTAGGTAGGTAGTAATTATAGTCTCATCTCTACCGAGCTTTTCTGGTGGAGAAAAGACTCTCGCTTTTAAAGAAAAGTCGCACCATTTACATCGGCATACCACTTACTCGTTGCTAGAGGTCGTCCTACGCTACGTTTGATAAGGATCTTCATAGACCACGTCTGCAACAACGACTATCGGTTCTACAACCTGTCACTTCAACTTGCTAAAGCAAATACGGGAATTGGTGTTGGTTTGTATATCAAAACTCGTATTTCTGTTAACTATACAAAAAGAAGGAATCAGAGTAGTAGGTAAAAGTATTTTGTTTATAATGTTGTTTGTTAATATGAAAATTTACCGCGCAATCAAGGAAAAAACTGCTATTAAATATTAATATCGTTATGGACGGCATAGCCAACGGTTTGACCATTTTCCAATCTATCTAACTAATCGCCAAACGCTAAGTCCAAATTTTAAATACTTACTGAATCCTATCTTAAGAATTTTATTATGTTCGAAGCTCTCGCTACGTAGGAATTGTGATTCATTGACCTTTGCCTGGTCCTGACCAGGTAATATTTAAGGCGCAACGCGTCATTTCAACATATTTGACAATATTGTGCAATTGGGGTTGTTACGTTGATGGATGACGCGCATGAAATCAGTGTAAATAAAGGTTCATCCACATATAATATGATATGTGTCATGATAAGATGTGAGAATAGTTGCCTAGTCAGACAATTATTTAAATCACTTGTAGTTTACATAAATAAAAAACGGGAACCATTTACAAATAAATTATTTACAACTATATGGTAGTTAAATGCATTAGACAATACACTTTGGACTTTGAACCAACCTTGTATGTGGCAACTTATACTGAACTGTAGGTGTTTATCACGGTGCTTCTGATCGTACATTGGACTCCAACCTAGGCTAGGCATATAGGGCGCCATATAGGGGGTCATGAATCATAAAGTTTCTTAATTATTAGATAATAATAAAACTCAAGACATAATATAAAACAAAGTAACTTTCCAGACTCTGTCGCTATGAAAAACGACAAGAGAAAAAAAACGGACCTAAATATTATGCTCGAAAGAAAGTAATTAAAAATTATGCTGAAAAGAGTAGGTAAGGTGTTGTTTCAAAGCAACGCTAATATAGCTATACCTCATAAAGGACCGAATGAGTATAAAGGCGGTTGGTACCAATTGCCAGCAAAATTTCCACCTAACTTCAAAACAAGTAACGTAATGTTTTATGTGATATTTTAGTCTATTGCTGTTTTGTTTTGCCATTTACCTAGTTTTCAGGGTCCATCAAAAATTCGCGGCGGCCCATAGTTTGAGAAATGCGGCTCATTACAAGATTCAAGCCCCAATCCTGCGGCAAGACGACGGCATCTCTATTACACACGTAAATTGCATTTTTCTCTCATGCTGGCGGACACTGCAGGAATATATTAAGCGCACTTTGCACAACATCTCATTACGTAACACACGATTATGTAAACAGCTTGTAAGTGAACTCGGCGCATCGTCTGCAAAACACACTAGTTCTAAGAAGTGTCAGCTCTCTGGGCACTGTTAGTACCTGGTATCCCCTAGCTTAGCATAATGTTGATGCTTTATTAAATTATGCAAAGCTAGACGATTCTTTATAGGTATCATGCGCGTAATAACCGTGGGACTTGGGGCGTGAATTCGTATTTTAACGTATGAAGCTTCTTGATACGAAAAAGAAATAAATATTTATTTGTCAGGGTAAGCCTTCTTTACTATAGCAGATGATGCGAGCTATTATAGTAGTAAAGAAGGAAAAAAGGACTGGAAATAAACAACCTTACTAACTAGAAAATATGGTTGTTTATTTCCATTCATCAGTTTAATTTGGTAGTACCTGAGGGTATTAAGGCCTAGCTAAGGGAGATTTGTAATAAAATGAAAAATATCCAATATAATCAACAAGTTTTATTATTAATCAGTCATATAGTTCAATTACTACAGAGTTAAAACAAAAAAAAGCTTCTCTAGCTTAAAACCAAAACAATACCTATATAACTTTTAAAAAAACACAGTCTGTAGGCCTTATTATACTAGGCCTATACTTTAAACTATCTAAAAATCAACTTATACAACGTAAATTGGTATTCTTGAGATCAAAAATCATTATTAGAAAGCAATAGGAATCATAGTCATATTAGAAAATTAAATAAATTGGCTTTATTCACAGCCACCAGGACATTGAAAGTCATCAGTGTCTTTTGCAGTCAAACCGACACACTCTTCGTGGTACCACTTAGAGGAACGTGAACATTTCCGCATTGCGTCTCTTCTATCTTCTTTGCAGGCATGACAGTACCAATTCCCTTGTTTTTGTGATTTACCTTTGACGGTAGTTGACTTTTTTGCAGATACGACTTTAGTTTTCTTAGGGTTTAAAGCCTTTTTAAACTTCGTTCTTTCTTTTCTACCTGTTTCAACATCAGTAAAGTTTTTGTCTTGTTTATTTTTCTTTATTTTGTTATCTTTTTCTTCTTTACTATTTCTCTTCTCTTGATTATATTTATCAAACAGATCTTTTGTGACTGGAGTACCTCGATAATTAATCTCTCTGCAGCATTATACGTACTTAAAGTTCCTCTTTGTACTGCTCTAACAGCTGCGATAAGATTGTCTTCTGACATCTGACTGGGAGGCATCGTGACCGTAAATACTGAAAACAATGATAAATAAATTTAAAATTAACAACTACGCACGTATCACCCACCAACAAACATTTAAAAAACGCGCTCCTACTTACATAGCAGTTCAAAAAAAAAGGAGTATAATAAGGCCTACAGTAAAATTTTATAGGCCTTAATATCCGACAACCACATGGTTACAAAAAATAATAATAATATTTGTTATATAACTACAAGTTGTTTAATACGGTAGCCTAGGAACAAGCATACGTTAATGAATAAATGGACTGTCAATAAAGGTTTGAAAATATCATATCTTTAAAATAACTTACGTTTTACTGAAGCCAATTTTTATAATTCGTGCCGCGCGACCGCCCCGCTGTATGATTTCGACGACACTGGCGGGGGGAGACGCGCAAGCGGTCGCCTGCCGCTTCGCAGCGACTTGTATACGCTCTGAGCTTGTGTGAGTGTAACCTTGAGTGTCAGCTACTCTATTTCTTACGTTTTTTGTTACTTAGGCCTTATTGCCCGATAGGCCTTATAACCCGCGGGTACCTTAAATGCAATATGGCTGTGACGTAATGATCTTGTTACTAGTGATTTAAGAACCACGATCTCGAGGTCTTGGGTATAATCACACTTTTTTAAATGCCTTCATCATCACTATTTTACCTTAAAATTGTGAATGTAAACGAAGCATCAGTTCGTATTTAAACTTAAAGTAATCCAAATTATAAATTAAAAACTAGATAAATTGTGTGTACAGCAGTAATCTGTGCAAATTAGTCAGTGTTCGTGTGCAATGAATGAATTGCACTGGTACCATTATATATGAAAATACACATCATCTACTTAAAACAATAAAATCTTGTCGCAAAAATGTATCTCCTCAAGGGATGTACCAATTTAAGCAAATAAAGTCGCGGGAACTTAAAAAAAAACAATGAATTAAATTAATGTCACGACATTCTTGAAAAATTTAATATTATACTAACGTAACAAAGAAAAAGCTCATCAATGTAATTCCAATGAACCGGTTCGTCGTGCTAACATTTACAAAGCGTATTTTACTGCTTATTTTATGTCATGATATTTAATTTCTATGCAAATTAAGCTGTTGCTATGTAGACATAGCGACCAAATTAATAAAACTGTAACAATTTATTATGCTTCTTTAACCTAGTGAATACTTATTTAATCACAGCTTTTAACCTTTTCGGTCTGCATATTGATTACAATAATATGGTAATTTGATCTTGAAAGTATTGAACATTTTGTATTAATAAAAGTTTTAATAAGCTGAACCAAACATGTTAAGAAGTAAGAATAATTTCAATTGAATGTTTTTTTGACAGAAAACATAGTTAAAAAAGGTATTTAAGTGCTAATCATTCATTCTTCTATGCCTTAGTGTGGTGTTAGTTTGCTCAAATGTTTTATCTACCTACTGTTCTTTTAATCACCTACACTTGAATAATAATAAAAACCAAACATGGGCCTTAGAGTATATACTAACTTATAAAGGAACTCTTATGTTCATAAAAGAGTTCAAATCTTTCTTGGCACGTTAGGTGTTATATATAGCTCTTTACTATTTGTAAAGAAAATAGTACATTTTTTTATTAGGAATCATCATTTAAATTCAGAATACCAAAGACAACTAGTGCGAATAGAGACGATAGACTTTATAAAACTGTTTCTGAGTAGGTAGGAAAGGTTTCTTCCTGGTGTAAGGTCTAATTATACCTTGACTAAACAACTGGCTCCTTCATTCACCTACTATCGGGTCAAGTGGAGCCATCATGCTACCAATTTAAAAAGATATTATCAATATGCCTACATGTTAAAATATACAATATGTAAAAAAAACATGTCTGATCAGTGGGCCTTATTGGTGTCAAAAAATTTTTTATAAAGTCTTTTAATACCTAGAAACGTGAAAATTTGTAAGGTTGAATGGATGTTTTTTATCTACTCTTTCTCGTAAAAATTATTGATCGAATGGATGGATGAAATTTAGTAGTAATAGAACACGTTGGATTTTAATCCCGAAATAACGCGAGCGAAGTCACGGGCAACAGTTACTAATATGTCAGTTGCTCCACCGTAACTTTAACGGTAACTAATGATTTAAAAGCTAAGGAAACTGTCATATCGTAAACATTTTTTGCAATTTAACAGCCCTCAAATCGTCAGTTAAGTTAAGGCAATTAAGCCTTACTTTTGTATCTATGTTACTCTTAGATTACTCGTGAAACCTACAGATTTTTTTTATATGATTTTTGGTAGATAGATAAATGACACACTAGATCAACTTTTTAGCCCGCACTAAGAAGAACAGACCACAAAACAACAGCTGGTACTGAATTATATTTTTTCATATCTCATTAAGAAAACTTACATGAATGACATCACTTTTAATTGCAGATAAAATTTAGTACTGTTTGAAATAAACGTATCTTTCTTGATTTATAAAACTTTTCTACATTGTCTCGGGTCGGAGTGTTGTTTCTGATTTCTGTAACACAAGTGATTAAGTTACTTACCACAGAATCAGAACAATGTATGTGATGTTGTCCAATATTTATTATTTTATTTAAAAAATCTTTATTTATAAACGTCATGCTGAAGCCTATGTCACTGTTTGATGTTGGTTGGTAAACTTAATTTTGGTTAAGAAAAATACAAATCATAGTTTCTGAATTGCAAAACGTTTCCGACCTTACATGAATAGAGGGGTTGAAATGGGTTTTTACACATTCTATAGCACAAACAGCGCGTCACACCGACCCGTCGATTGTTAGTTATTTGGGCTCCGAGCTCCAACTCCAACCGCGTGGGTTCAGGTCTTATCGCTGATAACCTCGACCTCTTCCACTGCTCTTACGTTCCCACTCACAAGGACATACAAATTTGACACTTATTGCAACTTGTTAAAGTCCTGCCCACGAATCCAATGAGTTAACAATAATGGTTCCTCTATCTGTGTTGGCATATAACTGTGTCAACAGTTCAGTGAGGACATGAAGCGCCTCATGGCGGGGACGTGGATGGATGTGCCTTTAAAATATTTTTTTTTTGGGGATTAAGTTTTCTAAAAATTTGACTATTGGCAATGCAAAGTAAAAAACTTTTTTTTAACTCATCAAATCTATTCAATTTTTATCCTCGTGTTATTCCAGTATCCTACTTTTATAGACATGAAGATTGTAGTATTTGTTCCGATTTATGTGAGCAAAATCATCGTTGGATAAATATTTTATTCGAATTTTAAAAAAAAATTGAGATTTAACCTGGCATACTTATATATAAGCATGTCAATATAACAATAGTAAAGGTTGGGTCTGACCCGTTTGAAAAATTGTGACAATTGATCAAGGTTCTTTTAAATGCTGGGTTTGGTTCGTAGAGTTTTCTTCCTTTGCCCTCCACATTATATTAAGTAGTGGAATATAGTGTGTCATTTTGGTGTTAATCTGTGAGATAATGGTCCATGTCCAAATACTCTAGACACCGGTACGCGTCGCTAGTATTTTATAAAATATTCGTTTTAGGTTCATAGTTATGCAACAAAATTCGAAGTCGAAAATTCGAGTCTAAATAAACAAGGAACGCTTACATATTAATAAGTGACTTATTCATGGGTACCACCTAAGTCAACAATGGCACATCCATTTCTCGCCGTTTCTCGTCGTATCGGTTTTTATGATTAAGTTATCACTTGGAAACACAAACAAACTCTATAAACACACATTTGATATGGCGAGCTTCAAGGATTGATTGTCGTGGCGCGGTTGGAACCGTGGCCTTTGATTTCTACCGGTACCGATATTTAGGTAAGGTCTTCCGTTTATAGAAATCGAATAAACTATGGTATAGAGCCTAACAAACAAAAAATTTTAAAACTCTGTAAAAGCGTCAACAGGTACAATACCAAAAACAGAAGAACAAAAATCTTTAATGCATATTTTGAACACAATGTAAAGTAATTTTAAGTAACATTAAAATTGTCAAACACCTTTAATGAGTACTCGGAAACACATCAAACCAATTTAAAACATCGATAAAAGCTATAAAATTATACTACCTATTTGAATTGATATTTTTACAATGACAATTATATAAAGGCCCCGGTAGCAGACACATTTATAAATTTAAAAATGGGTGTGCGAAATTCTGATATACAAGTTCTCTTTACAGTTTTTAGTATGATTCGTTTTGATTCTCATTTTTAAAATTATGCATTAATTGACTCATGTGTTTCGTATGCATAAAATTAAAACATGTGAAAATCCATTTACTGCGTTCAAAGTCACAGAACATTCAAACCGGTACCCAATCTGACTTATTCAAAATAAATGATGCCGTATTTTGGTAAAAACGACCAGTGATCGTAAATATTATTTTATTGCGCATTACACTCATAATGGTAAGATAATTAATTATATTTTAAATTTCAATTTAAAGTCAGAAAATGTAATGTACTTAATAACATTTTTATTCTAGGCATAACATTGGTTTGTCGTAAATAATTATTATTTAACAGTCGGAAAAGTCTTATTTAACGACGGCTAGTCAAGCTTGCAAAATAATAAATTTGCTGCATGAACCTCGAAATGGAATATGACAAAAACGTTTTTACTTAATTTAGTAAACAATTACAGAGAGTTGTTACAATAATCAACGTTTTTTGGTAGCACTTGAAAATATCATCAGAAGAAAAAAAAAAACACTGCTTATTGTCCATAATAATATTATTGGGTTGCAGTGTCTCAAATAGATTTAGATATTATATCGTTTGTCAGGCAATGTCGGTACTCTATAGTGCAGATGTTCTAGCGGAAGTAGTAAATAACAAATAAATTTATATTTCACTGTTACCAACTAGTCATTAATTTTCCAATGAGCTTAATTTAAAAATATTAATAACTGTTTTGGCACGCATGCTTTTTTACGTCAAAAATGTCTGTAATGATCATAGAGGTAATAATCAGATAAGATTATTTTCATTGCATTTACAGGTAATGTCGTAAATAATGTAAGACAAAATACTGTATAATTTCCCATCGAAATTATTGTGAATACTTTTTTTATGGATTAAATTTTCTGAAGGGGAGTCCAGATACAGATATCATAATTTGAATACTCTATATTACCTAACTTGTAACTTTATTGTTTAAAAACTGGTTTGTGTTTCATTTAACTACACTACACTCAGAGCTTTTACATCATAACTAATGACATTTATTGCCAATAGCCTTACAACTAACAGAAGTTTAGCTCCATAGTTCATACCAAGGCGTCAAATTAAAGGAAAGAGAAAAGTAAGTAAATGAAATTTACTGCAAAACGTTCAGACGTAAAATTTTTCTGAGACAGGCTAACGAAATTAACAATGGAGTGAAATCGCACTCGCCACGCACCAAAGACAAAGGTAATTAATTCAAAAGTTTGCCAGATTAATCTCCATTGTTTTACTCGCCGCTTTAAACCTCGTTTTGCTTGATCAACAACTTTTCAAACTAGAGAGAAGAGTTATTTGTGACAGCTTAAGTAAACTGCTGACTGTTTGTAACGAAATATATAATTATGAAGATTCGCAAGTCGATCAGAATTGGAAGCAGTAGGTACTGTAATGTTGGACCCAGGACCGATTGAAAGATGTGTTGTCTACTCGATTATAGTTAATTATCTCTCTAGGGCTAAAATATGTATATTCTGTGGCTAAAGTTCAGTTGCACCTTTTTAACTTTGACAGTAACAGACGAGTTCCCGGTTGACAAATTTCAATGCATTTTTTGACAGTTTTGACAGCTGTCAAATTATTAATTAACGGTAAAATTAAGTAAGTGCAACAGAGCCCAAGCATTTTTAAAGATTTTTTTCCAGTTAACTCCAAGCTTTTTGTTTTCCACTTCTTGAAGAAAATTGAAAATGTTTTTAGCGTAGGTTTTTTTGTTTTTGCCTTTTAATATTGCAGGTAGGCCTTTACAGAATAATACTAGACGTTCATGAAACGACTAGCATTTCTGTTTCCAAACGATTCACGAACAAAAAAACGAAAAGGTTGAAGTGTGAAGTGAAGCACACATAATATTTATTTTTTATTTTATCTTTGTCACATAACTTTTAATACACTATACTATACTATTTTCGATGTAGCATGATTTTTTTAATACTTTTTCACTGAAAAATGTATATGCTGTTGACCACATTTACTAAATATTAAAAGACTTATTTTCTTTTCTTGTGTTATTTTTGTTATTATTATTACCATTCCACGCATGGTGAATTTAATATCTTTGTCTTGTCCTGTCCCGTACCCTAAATGAGATTCATGAGAGAATTGATGTTTTCTCATTCTGCTATTTGAGTAAAATCGTAAGGGTTATGTTATTTCTTTTAAGTTACAATAATCCTTAAATTACTTGTTTAGTTATAAGTAAATATTATTGTATTAAAAGCAAATTGTTTCTTTTTTGTATCTGGCCACAGTATTGTATTAGGTTAATATTCCTGTAATGTTAGTGTTATGGTTTAAATAAACATAAATAAATCAAAAAATTTTTTTTCTTCTATACACGTTTCCTTACATCGGGTTTGTGTTATTTTAATCCAAATATATTAGTAGCTAAATGTGATTCAGTGTTCTCAGAACAGAGTAAGCGCGGTGGTCTCTTTGTTTCAAGTCGCTTGCGTT
Organism: Glyphodes pyloalis; assembly: GCA_037074685.1. Classification (NCBI taxonomy): domain Eukaryota; kingdom Metazoa; phylum Arthropoda; class Insecta; order Lepidoptera; family Crambidae; genus Glyphodes; species Glyphodes pyloalis. Next base: position 14,803,960 of record JAYKKO010000013.1, read on the forward strand.
TTAGATGCACGCAAATTAGTTAAAATTAGACCACTTCCACTTTTGTCGGTATGTATGCGTGAGTACTGAGGGGTAATTGGAATATGTGGGTTATATTCATATTATTGAAGTAGTGAATGTTCAGATATTAATGGTAACTTGTAGTGATTGGAACTTATTGACATTTTTAACTGTTCAGAAGTATTTGATCACTTTGTCTGCTCCGATATATCTGACGGCGACTGTACATAAAATGACTTGATAAACACATGAAATACGTTTACAGCTTTAAAAACAAAAAGCATTGAACTACAGAAATAAAAATTGGGACGTGTTTCTTGATTCAAAACTTTTTTAACAATGTAACTAGCTCTCTCATGTAGGTCTTTTATTCTGGGCTTGAAATAACAAAGAATGGCACAAAAAGTTACTTTAGCCACGTGCGGCGGTGAGGCGCTCAAACGTATGTGTAAATACAATACAGTATATTATTTATCCACATACAAACTTTTTTTATAGTAAGTTGGTAGTACGTAAAAGTGGATTAGTAGTTCAGTTAAGTCATTCCAAAATATCAGAAATTATGAAAATCAATTGTTTATGACGTAGAGTCGGTAGGATTTGAAGGATTATGGAACATATAAGGTTGGGAAAGGGTTTTTGAGTACGAATACATAGTATTTTACTTTTTTGACGCGCACAGAGGCAGAAAAATTTATGTATTTCAGTCATAACCTAAATATTTAACAGTAAAATCTACTGAATGTTTTTGGATGATTCAATTAAATTTAATATTCTTTTATTCATGTGAATAATATCAGCAATATTTATGAAACGTCTACATAATGCAGATGACGCTACATCTATTTCGGAACCTATAACTTACAGGGAAGATCCCGGCAAGAAACTGTGTTGTTCATATAATACTAATATTATAAAGAGGAAAGATTTGTACCTTTTTTGTATGTTTGTAATGAATAGGCTCAAAAAGTACTGGGCCGATTTAAAAAATTCTTTCACCAATAGAATGCTACATTCTTCCAATTTGACATAGGCTACAAAATTAGGGATCCTTGGTAAAATTGCACGGGAAAAATCCTCTAAGGCGAAACGAAGTTCGCCGGGACCGCTAGTTACAAATAAAACTAACTAGTTTTGCACTAAAACATTCGGTGTGGTGTGTAAATTGTAAAAAATAATTAATAGATTAAAAGGAATAAGAAAAAAATAAAAACTTATATATATTTAGGATTGATAAACAAAACGTCGGTTTAGGCATTGTGTTTAATAACAAATTTGTTAGAAAGAGAGGTCAGGCACTAAATTGACATAGGCTACTTTTTATTCTTAAAAAAACGTGAACGAATTGCAAAGCAAGATCTAATCTGTCTACATATTAAGTTAATCTATTAGCTAATTTACCTGCATAAGTGTGGCCTAGCGGGTGTAAGCCGTTATTTCAGTTCACCCCACACCCCGCTGTCATCGGTCGGGCGAGGGGAAGCGTGGCTAGATTGGCGCACCGCTAATTACCTATGCGGGCACTTACTATATTTACCCTCATAGTGATGAGACTATACGATACGATAGAAAATGTTTACTGGTGATTTACGAGAGGAGAAACTGTGTTCTATATCTTTTATGTTTTATGTATGCCACAGTGAATTATATAACAAGAAAATAAGATAGGAGGCGAGACCAAACTAAATGAAAAGAAAACCTGAATATATGTTCAGTGTTTAAGAAAGTTTTATTTCAAAGTACGGTTAATTAAGTATTTAAAGGAGAAAACTGTAAGACACTACTAAACAAGATAAATTTACAACAAAGATATAAATGATTTCTTCGAACGTTACTGAATTGCCTAAATTCATTCATTAATTATTACTAAAAATTATTAGATCTGAGACAATTCTACAAATAATAAAATATCATGATTATAACCTCTTAACAAAAAAATATTCCAAATTATTACCCAATGACCTTGGCAACAAAAAAGTCATTCATTAGGTACTGAGATATGCAGTTTGTCTATCCGATTTACGTGTAAATAGACATTTACTTTTATTACATGAGAGATTTATTTTAAAATTACCTTATTTTCGTACAACTATGTTCACGTCTTTAAATATCTTACACTTGAGTTCTATCGACGTTTAAATAACTTTGTACATCTCTAACGCTGCCCTATGGTCATACACTAGGCCCAGGCGATGTTATGCATTACGACCGTTTACCAGGCACGTTTAACATTACCATATTGATTTCGCTTTGATAAGGAGCATGTAGATAAAATGTAACATTCAAATACATTTATTAATCCCAGAGCAAAAGGCGTTTTTAGAGCTCAATAATCATCACGACGCAATGCATAGTGCTTATGTAGACTATAGGTAATAATATTTATAAATAGTGTATGGAAAACTACGGAGCGGGCTGGGCAACTTTTTTCTTATGTCTTTGATCTCTGTTATTTATTAGGTCAGTAGCATGTTCGCGCTAAATCTTAAACGAGTTAACCTTTACGTCCTTGTCTGGTATCTTAAAATAAATTGCTGGCGTATTATTAAATAACAATTTATGATTTAGTTCAGTGTAGTGTATGAATATTTTGATTGTTGGTTGAAGAAATATTCGGTACTATCATGTAAGTTGGAACTTGAATAAGTTTATGGATTTTATAGAGAGTCCTAATCCAACTTTTGATACCTATGATTTAACTCCTCAAAGGAATTTGAATTTTATTACGCTGCTTTAATGGTTTTGTACCTGGAATTGTTTTAAAACTCAATGGAACCCGCATAGTGGGTGCGACCAACAATTGTCGGTGAATGATCAGACTATGCACTTATTACTACCCCTATCAAGTCATTACTTGCGTGTTTCATTTTTAATTTAAAGTTGCTAGTGTCTACCCCGTTTGATTCGAGATAGTAACAACTTTAAACGAAGTGCGGGCCTAATTAAATATTGCGTTATTTATCAAATGTTAAAATTGTGTTATGATTCGGTTACTTTACGAAAGTTCAGCTATACACGCTACGACCAGTTACTAGATGGGTATCCGTTACAATGCGATTTAATAAAATGTATCACGATAATATCCGTGTTTCGGAAAACACTTTGTGCTAGTCAAAGCTGATATCTCAATGTCAGTAGATTATTTTTTTTCTAAGATCCAAATAAATACTTACTAATTCCCATCTTTCTATTATAAATAATGTTTCTGATGCAGGAACGCACTTTTAGAGTTTACATTAACTTTGCTTTGTTAAAAATAATGCATAAATGTACTTATGCATTTCATTGTCTTAATTAAACCTAATTTTAGTAATTTTATTAATAAAATTAGGTTTAATCTCACTGGCATTACACATCGAACGTTTTTTTTACTAAAAATTCATAAGTACGTCGTCAATGTTTAAAGCTACTAAGTGTGCGTAGACACAAAGGTATTATTAATTTGTTTTAAAATTATTGCAAGCTACTATAGCCAGATGAAGTCTGCCACCCATCACTATCTCATAATAAATCGTTAACAAAATTGTCATGTTATTAGAGCTATTCAAGCCATACTGATTAGTTGGGGCTTGCCACCCTATAATGGGGAGTGTATAATCTGAACATAGGGCAAAATATGCGGGCTCTACCCGCCTGCCGTGGTCATCAACGTATTTTTTAATCATAACCGATACCACCGCAAGTTTCAACCTTACCGCATACAGCTTACGGGTCATTCTTAACAGGCTTTTGGACTTATAAATTTAGCAATCTGTTGTTAATGTTCAAATCAAAACAGGGAAGATTGATGTCATGGGAACCGAACGTGGGACACTGGGATATAGTTTTTGTTGGAGGATGGCTGACTAGGTGACCATATGGAATTGCACAAAATATTGGTAGCGTAGGACACGGCATGCGACCTGTTTGATTATTGCAAAGTATCGGAGAACAGAGACAGAAAAGTTAAAAACAGAATAGTTTGTTAATGAGAGAGAAGTAAGTATAGGGTACGCACTGGTGGTAACTTCATTTGGTTTATAGACAGTCTGATTATTGCAAAGGAACAGAGACAGACAAGAGACAAAGACAGAAGAGTTAATGCGAGAGATTGAATAGTTACAGCTAGGGTTGCCACCCGTACTTTATAATAAAGTATTGTACGTTATTTAAGGTAATTGTACTCTATACTTTATAAACATAATAAAGTACATCAAAATACTTTATTTTGCATAATTTGATTTCTGGTGGAACAATATGTTTCGTAACTGAAATGTATCGATTAATGTTGAATCGATGCCGCCACTCGCCGCGCGGCCGCGCCAGCGCTACCTAAACAAGATAGCCACCTAAGATAGTAATTTAATAAACATAACAAAAAGCAATAAACAATATTTATTCAAATATAATACTAATGAAAAATAAATTGTAACTACTTTATTTTTATAATGTGTACTTTTTTTTTCTTACCTAAAATAACCAATGTACTTTATATGCAAAAAAAAAGGTGGCAACCCTAGTTACAGCCTATGAACCGGAGGATCTATATATTTACTGATTTAATTTATATGAATAAAAAGATTTCTGATTAACTGAAAAACAATAGTTTGCATCTGAATAACTAAATTCAATAAAATTGTGGTCCACAAACAATTTCATCCATACTAATATTATAAATGCGAAAGTAACTCTGTCTGTCTGTCTGTTACTCTTTCACGCCTAAACGGCTGAACGGATTTTGATGAAAATTGGTATAGGTGTACGTTGAATCTCAAGAACGGACATAGGCTACTTTTTATTAGAAAATAAGGGGGGGATGGGGGTAATACCACTTTTGAAAGTTTATATAGAAAAATGTTTATTTTTGAAGTTAGAGATATGAAACTTGGCACAAATATAGCTCGAAACTTGGATTAAAATATAGACTACTTTTTGTTTCGAATATTAGGGGAGAAAGGTATAAAACCGACCATAAAAGGATGTAGTCTACGCGAACGAAGTCGCGGGCACAGCTAGTACCATATAAATATAGTCTAGTGGTTTAATTGCTGGGTTTTTATAACACCAAAAAAAACCTTAGTTAGTCTTACTAAGTTAAGTCAGACGTGTTTTTTACCTTATATTTACAAAATAAAATATTCCATACAAAGAATCGAGATTACAAGTTGCAAGTCTTGTTCCTTTTAACTCGTAGCAGGAAGGAATCGGGAGTCGATGTGATTACACAGGAATGCCGCTCTGTCGATTAAAAGAGTTACTCCCATGATCAGTTCAGAGTGCTGACTTAATTTTGTTTTTTTCATATGAATGTATTACCAACACAATGTGGACTTGTAGCAGGCAATTACGCGGTACGGAAGCAATCTGCAACGAAATGAAACATTACGTATCGTCGACGTAAGTTCCCGTGTTATCTCATGTAGCCAGTTGGGTATTGCTTATTATTTACGTCACTTACCTACGTAGACAACCATTAACATTTTAATACCTCTTTTATTTAAATACTTAAGTTGTTTGCAGAAGTTACAACGCCAGTCTGTTTTTGTTGTCGGTGAAAAACATTTAACGCTTTTTGTTTTCAACGTTTAATTTATTGAGTTTTTATGGCGATTGTAAATTTATGCGGTAAAATTTAATACGAGAGTATTAATGTTATAGCCATTCTGATCTTAAAAGCAAATAAAATTCAGTTTGATAAACAGCTAAACATTTGCATTGCAGGTTTTAAAAAAAATATTTACGAATGCGTTTACTCGGTACCGTAAACAAGTTGCATTATTACTACTTTCTCAGGTACTGTTTAACAAGAAACAATTTTTAAAGTAAGTTTTGATTTTCGCTAATTTGAAAGCAATAATGAATGTTATTTCGTATTAAATAACAAAATTGTACCTCACAGAGTGGTTTTGGTTACAATAATGACGTGTACCTACTGATAAGCGCTCTACCCTGTAGGTATAGCAATCGTTTTCCCACTTTTGAAATCCCATATAAAGTCATATTTATAATTAATAGGAAAAATAATGGTATTTCAAATATATTTTTTTAAATGCAAAGGGTTCACCATATTTAGCGTAACTTGCATCTATGAGATGATGGTTTAGGTAACTGCATATTAAAATAATGCATTGGTGCCTAACAGTATTCATAGCTAAACACAGAGCAGATAAAAACTATCGTCAGTTATAGTCTACAAGCCTAAGTTTAAAACTTTCCTATTAAATTACACTATACCTTACATTTTGCACCCAGCAAGTGTTCAACAGCTAAATAGGTAATTGTGTAAGGAAAAAGTGCTTCAAAATTGCCGAACGTTACAATTGTAACGGGTGAGATTCGTTGGAAACCATTGGAGGATATCATTCAAAATCAACGGTCGGTCGCACCCCTAGTCAGAGGGTGACAAAGGTTAACGTATTCACTTATCTACCCGTTAGGGCTCAGCCAAGTTCATCGCTTCAAATACTCTTCAAACAGGCCGTACATACGAGAGGGTGACTCACCTTCCACCCTTATTATTGCCCAAGGTAAGCCATATTAATTGCAGCTTAAGGTGAAACTAATAACCTTAAGCGGCAGGTTAATAACTATTTTTCGTCATATTTAATTACGGACCCATGACAAGATCACGCCCAATGTAAATTGTATGTATATACACCTATCAAACTCATTGCTCAAGCTCCTAGTCTATAATTACGTCGGGTTTAGTATCGTGCGTGATTAAATTTGATACATAAATGAAAACAATTTTTTTTCGCCAAAATTTTGATATGCCAGTCTTATTTAGTGCTGCGATCGTGAACCTATTAATATAAGAGAGAAGAAACTATTCCTGTTCGTAAATACCAACCGGTATGCGTCGCAAATTAAACTGAAGAGCATTCGCTTACTAGCGCCAACGTCAATAAAAATTATAGCTTGGAAGCTGAAATAAAAACGGATGTACCTACTATTAAAAGAGATCAATTCATTTTTTTTTTACTTAGCTTATAAACTGTCCCACTGCTGGGCAAAGGCCTCCCCCATACATTTCCAGCGCTCTCTATCAGGTGCCAAGTCTTGCCAACCTTGAGAAAAACGGTCCAGGTCGTCACGCCAACGCATTTTCGGCCTTCCTCTTGGACGTCGTCCGTCTTCTGGTGTCCATTGGGTAACAACCCTGGCCCACCTCTCTGGTTTCATTCGGCACACGTGTCCGGCCCACTCCCACTTGAGCTTAGAAATCTGCACACTCACGTTTCGTAAGCCTGTTGATGAGCGGATGATGGCATTGCTGATCTTGAACAACTTACAAACCTCCGCTTTGCAGACGACATCATCCTGTTTGCTGAAAAACCTGCAGACCTGGAAGAAATGCTGAACCAAGTAAGCCTTCGGGTTGGACTTGAGATGAATATGACAAAGACCAAAGTAATGACTAACAGCTTAGAAGATCCAGTTAATGTTGATGGGCAGTCAATACATTACGTCCATGAATACATCTATTTGGGCCAGATAGTCTCCTTCGGCAACAGACAAGATAAAGAAATTGAACGTCGTATCGAAAATGCCAGGAAGAGCTACTAGTCCATGAAGGCGTTCATGAAGGGAAACCTTCCTATCTCCCTTAAACGCAAACTCATGGATGTATCCTGCCCATTTTAACATACGGTTCCCAGACTTGGTCTTTGACTAAAAGTCAAAGGTTCAGACTCAAGGTTTGCCAAAGAGCCATGGAGCGGAGCATATTAGGTATAAAAAGGATCGATCAATTCATATATTTTTAAAAACCTGACCAGCGATTTATCCTGATGGTAAATAATTATCCAGCCGAGGGAGGTGTTTGATGGGTTAGAAAAAAAAAACATTTTTTTTTAAGGTGAAGTGTGTAGTTTAGTGAAATGGATGTTCTTTGCATCTCTGTTAGCAGAACGTTTTTGAATTTTCTTAACAGAGGAACCAACCAACATTTAATCTATGATTTAAAATAGATGCAGATGAATGATTGGTCAAAACCAGTGGTAAGCAAAATTCAATTAAATTTGCGCTAATCGTAAAAACGATTAAAAATAAATTGTGATTTCAGCAATTGCTGGATGAAGTTACCTATGCTTGTTCAAACGAAATAAAATATGTGAAACATACTATAAGTTGATAAAGTTATTTTTGTGAATCCTATACGGTAGACAAACTTATATATATTTTGCTACCCAAACAAATTTGTTTTTAAGTGTGGTGCGCTAATCTTCTTTCTCAACTATTCCATCATCAGCCTAGACTAGTACTCAGCAGTACATAAGCTTATCCTTGACTTTCTGGCTTTCTTCAGCTTGACGTATCCAACATCTGCTCCAGATCGTCATCCTACCTAACCGAAAGTCATCCTACACTACGTTTACTGAGTCATGGTTACCTACTCAAGAACCATTTTACCCCAGCGCTTGTCGCTTCTTCGTGAGTTTTCGTTTAGCCCTTACTAATTCTTAAAGCTAAGCCAAAATCCATGGGTTTTTGTCTATACATTCACTTGCAACATTTTTTTTGACGGCGCTAGTGTGCTGTGCCGCATTTAATTATGCAAATGGTGTTTGTGCTTTGCGCTGATTATTCACACCTCCCCTGGTCCCCGCACGCTGAAGCAACCTCATCAACAGTTCATACATGTTTCGAGTGTCGACTTAAGCTTTTTATTATGTTTAAATTTGCGTGGTATGGCGGCCACGCGCCCCACACGCGACCCGCATGGGAGAATAGATTTAGGGTGCGCTTTTAAAGAATTATTCGCAGCGACCAGCATGGGCCTGACTTTTGCATTTGTTCCGCCGTAAAAAGGGGTGAGAGCAAAAATAAACGCAGTCGTTCGTGGTCTTGTTATTGGAATTCTTGCCTTCACGACTAAGCGTATCCGGAGTTCAATTTCCCACTAAAATGGCCGGTTAACCGAGAGGCATTAGTTTTGATGTGACTGTATGTAGATCGATTACATAGAGCTGAATGTAAAAATAACCAAAATATTAATCAACTGCTTCGAATCTCATAGAGAACTTGCAAAATTAGGATAAGGATTAGGTGTAGGATTTTAGGAAAATCTTGGTCTACTCCATAAAACGAAACGAACAAACGAAAGGTTTTTTAAGATGAATCATGAGTTTGGGACTTAAAACGTTAAAGGTTATAGATTTGCACATATAATATTGAGTTTTTGAAGACGTTTAGTTCGCATTAAATATTAATCTAGTATATAAAAAATAATGGCAAAATGTGTTGGTAAGCGCGGTTCTCGACAACGCCGGGACCAATTTTGATTATTTTTTTTAAATGTTCGTTGGAGTCCAAGGATGGTTTTACGTCGAGAAAAATACAAATAATTGCCAGGAAAACACTTGAGACAGCCCTTTTTTTCCAGTACAAACGTTTTCTAACTTAATTTCTTAGAGTCAAGCCACATTCCAAATCTTTTTGACAGGATGAAGTCTGTCGGGTCCGCTAATTGTTTATAAAAATTGCTATCCGTCATCGGATTCAACATATTTCGTTTTTGGGAGTAGATTCCCTGGTTACCGACTTGATCGTGTGCCGGCCTTTTAAAACGGGCGTCCAAAAGGTTGAGTCACGAAACCAACACGGCCAGATTAAATGGTGTCCTCCGAAAGTGTGTACAGTGGGCCGACGATTACATTGTCTAGCTTGTTATTAGATACGAGTGCGCGATATGCAGTTGATAAACACGTTAATGAAGTCTTATCGTGCGTCAACCTCAGTAGTTGAGAGTAGTACATTGCACTATCAATTATACCTACCTACTACAAACAGAGAGCTGTCGATTGTACGAAACAGATAGTATAATAGGTAAAGTGGGATGCATGAATTCATGATATGTTGAAATATCTGTCGACCCCATAAAAAACAGATGGTATGAGTACTCAGAAACTATTAAATATTAATATTTTACAATTCTGTTTGCTACGCCCAACCGAACGGTATTATTTTTTTTTGCTAGACTACTACTATGGAAAATTTCTTCATTATAATGTCAAAGTAGGCATTTCGAAATCAGATCAAACTGTTCCCTAGTGTTTTCGTGCATTGTAAGCAAGTGAAATCGACTTCAGAATCAATATTTCACAGTTTTCAATTCAGTGTAAACACGCGCTAAGAAATATACTTTCTCTCCATCGCAATAGGCTTAATAATTTTCGAGTTATAGCACAGGTACCTACAATGGCTGCCAATTATTTCGATCACAGTGTGTGATACTTGGAGCAAATCACCTTACGGGCGTCTTGTCATGTGTCGTTTGGAACATTTTGAATGTGAAAGCGTCAGCCAACAGAATCTGATTATTTCGAGGTAGGTATCCCGAAATAGGCAATGAATGCCAAGTCTGACTGAATGCTGTTTGAGATAGGTAGTGGGTATTCAGATTGTGATATGTTTGACAAACAAAATTGTCGACCCGTAAGTTCAGTTTTGCGTTGTTTGTGTGTGTGTGTTTTTGGGCAAGTACATAGGTAGAGTGTTATTTGAAGTCAAGACAATGTCTTTACGAAAGGACGAACTAATTAACTGTTCAAAATAAGAATACTTAGCTAGCTTTATACAAAGTAAACCTACCAAACCACCAATAAATATAAATATTAAATATTAGACAACATCACATACATTGCTCTGATTCTGTGGTAAGTATTTAAAGCACTTGTGTTACAGAAATCAGAAACAACAACGGTACCATAACGTAACGTAACGCCAAAGTACAGCACGCCTCTCGGCTACGGAGGTCGCCATACTCGGTCGGTCGTCGGCTACATAGGTTATATTGAATCTCGGATTTTTTACTTATTGTGATAAAATACTTTATACTAACACGTCGATGACGGATGGCAATTTTAATTCTCATAAACGTATGAGGAACCGTTTCACTTCGAATGTGAATAAAGCCTTTTAAAAAACAAAAAAGCAAAAGAAATTAAAAAAACACGTTTTTTTAAAACGAAACCTTTTATCAGTTTGTTTCGTTTTTGGTAGTAGGTCACTTGGTCTCGGATTCCTGGGTTCAATCTCCAGGGCGAGCAAAATAAATGCGGGATTTTTGGTAAATAACTCTGGTACTTATGTGATAACCAAATCTAATTTGGCTAGAGTGGTGTTTGATTTGGAACCAGTCAGATTATTCTGACGATTGATTACAATGATGAAGGCTTGTATACTCTAGGATGGTTACTATTATTTACTAAGTAAATAGTATTGAGAATACTTTTGACTAAAATTATATTCATATACCTCTAAGGTGAATCATTGCTGTACCTAGCAATATTTTATGTGACATCTTGTAATACCAATATTTATGAATTAATAAATGATTGATTGATTGATTTCAGAAAAACAAACGTCGTTTCTTCATACATTATTCCGCCATAACGAGGTAGGTGCCACCTTATCAATAAACGGGAGTGATATAACATTTAGCTTCCAAAATCAGGATAACGGGCCCCTTAATTTGGTGAATTGGTTAAGAAGAGTCCGTTACAAGCAAGTGAGTGATTACACTAAACGATACGACGATAAGATCATAATAAGCGGCAAGAAACATGGCCGGTCCGTTGGCGAAATGAGTTTTCAGTGGAACGGAGTCCTGTACAGATATGCAAAAATCTTACATGAAGCGGCAATTTTAATACTCGATCCTAATCTGTACATAATTTGATTCCAGTCTCATTCAGTGACTAAAGATAAATAGGTACGCGTAACCAACCAAATTCGAACTTTGACAGAGAGATTATAAGTCGTAGACATGGATTAAATGATGACCTAATTCTGTTTGTTTATATCATTTAAAACTTTAGCTGTGTTGTAAGGCAACTTGCTTTTTAAATGTAGTACCCTGGTTTAAATCACGTCTATCATAATCGTCACATCTAGGCTACACATTTTGAAATTTTTGTACCATTCTTATTTCGCGGACATAAGAACTATAATCGATCTGCAAGTTGTATATACGATGTACGTGAACAGCATGATACACAAACTCACCGGTTTGCCTTTGAATACGAGGTTTAAAGATTTTCGGCAACTGAACTTTTTTATTTATTTGTTCTTTACTAAAGTAGGTACAAAACTTATTACATGTGTGTGTCTTAAATCTGGTCCTGGTGCCGGATCTTGGAGATGAAATCCTGAGTTCAATAATACCCCATAAAACGATTCTATGGGAAACCAAAAAAGTACTGGTTTCTTAGTTGTAAAAAAGTTATATTATTTTTCAGATCTCTACTTTACAATTTACAATGAGTATCATTCTTACAAACTTGCTAATAGGCAAAAACTACCCACAGTAAGGCCTTATTGGGTTTTTCCAGCCTTGGGCTGTTCAGTGTTCAGTTCATTACAAATACCCACCAAACATTCTCAACTAGAATACTATTGCTACTACTTTCTTACTCGTTTATGTAAATGTAATGTGAATATCCCAGATCTAATTGACTAACTCTTAGTTCCAAGGTCAAAGATGTCTGCTTGAATTACATAAACTGGAGTTTTATTACGTTTGTTTATACATGTGCTTCATAGTCGTTGGAGATTAAACAGCAGAGGTGTTCATATCTGTGCGTAAATAAATCACAAGTGCTTCAATATTTACTCTCATGGCCGGCCATCAATTAAAGATACGATGTGTCTGTGTAATACTGCCATTTGCAAACGTTGACTGGTATGATACAAGATATGACAGGGATTCGTTTTGATGTTTGGTAGAGATAGATGTTTTATAAGAAATATATTTATTAACACAACAAAATGATGTAAAAACAAAATAACCCACACAGCATTATATGGTCAATTGGGTTCCACCTTCGCATATGCTGCTACGGCATTATGTCTAACACCGCAACAGCGCTGGTTTTCTAGTATTATAGTAAGTAAACTAGAGGATACTTTTCACCATCATCATTTCAGCTGAGGGGTATCTACTGCTGAATTTGAACACAAACCTCCACCTATGAGAAGTCTTGGGAAAAGCTGCGAATAGGGAATCAAAAGTATTTGATTGTTTATTTGTTTAATAGCTTGTAGCGAGTTTTAGCGTAGTATATTTTACTTGGGAATTGGAATTACGAAACCGGAATTCGATTAAGCCAGAGATGTTTTGGAGAAACAAAGCGGAAATAGATTACACAGTTTTAGAGCACCAGACAAGACATATACAAAGAATGAAAGCGAAAAAGGTAAGAGTTGAGGTTATATGCACTTCCACAAGCTACGACAATGGGTTCTATTGAATCGAGCATCGAAAATAATACTAATATACCTAATCTTATGTAGGTACCTAAGTAGGTAGGGCGCTAAAAAGGTAGGGCACAAATTTAATAAGTGAGCCACTTGGGCTTGGGTGACTTGTAGCTCGTAGTCAGTAATTCTGTATCTTGAAAGTATTAGACACTTATTTTTCATTTACTAAATTAATAAAAAAATACTTAGACAAAACGATGCCGTCACGTCACTGATGGGATGGGTAATAAATGTGCCCACTAATGACGTCAGGTGATAATTCATTTTAATGTATCGGCGTTATTTTTTGATTAGGAGGTTAATACAAATTAATATAATACTCATTCCTTGGAGTAAAGGCAAAGCTTTGGTTTGGGATGTGACTTGTGCTGATACTTTTGCTCCAAGCCATATCCACTCCACCTCTCGGAGCGCGGGGGCAGCCGCTGCCGCGGCGGAGACCCGTAAACGTTTGAAGTACTCGGGCCTCGATAGCTGCTATCGTTTCGCCCCATTTGGAGTGGAGACTTTGGGGTCGTGGGGTCCAGAGACCCGAACTTTATACAAAGAATTGTCGCTCGCCTCGTAGAGGTTTCTGGTGACCAGAATGCTGGTAAATACCTCGGCCAACGTTTAAGTCTGGCCATTCAAAGAGGAAATGTTGCTAGCATTCTGGGCACCCTAAACACTGGAGCGGACTATCTTTTGTAAATATTTTGTATATAGGTAGGTATCCTCTTTTTTTTTTAATATTTTCATTGTACTTAATTATGTCTGTAAAACCAATTTCTGTAAATTTTTCTGTGCAATAAAGTATCCCATATATTTGGATAATTTAACAGACGGCGTAAAATCCGTTTTTAGTCAGCTTTCTGTATTGTGGAAGCACAATTCTCGGCTGTTCTCCAGTTGCATCAACCGCCTTCCTACAACCGCGACAAGATCGTTCTTTCCATCTTACTTACTTAGGATACTTTAACAGAAACAGCTAGTTTTAAAATGTTTACTAGATTCTTGAGTAAGTTATATAGTTTTTACTACAATCTTTTCGTAAAAAAAGGTTCCAATATTTGAAAATTCAACCGTTTTCGTTACGGAAAGTAATAAATTATACGAGGCGTCAGCTAAAACCGTTCCACAGTCGTAGTCAGTTGGAGAAAAAACTATTATCATTTTTGACACATTAAGAATCGTATAAGATTAGAACCGTGCATAAATCGAACATCAAGATGACCGCCAAAAAACAAAATAATTTGTTTGTTAATTTAGACCAAGCCTGTCTAAATTATATAATTAACACATTAAAGATTTGATTTCTAGAACGATGACAAAAAACGATCAAAAGCTACTTATTAGATGACCAATAAATTATCACAGCCCATCAATCATAGATATTGATTTATATCAACTATCTGTGCCGTAGTCCTTTATCGCGCTGTAACAATGATCACATTAATTCGACACAGTGTAATTAATTCACTAACAAAGATCAAGGCTGCGGCAGCGATAAACTTTTTGCTGATATTCGTGATCAATCTGTGGGCTTTGCAAAAAGTCGGCGTGTAATTTTAAATGGGTCCCGAAAACGAAAATGGCGTCGCGGTAACCACGCCGCGGCACGCACGCTTGAAGATACACAAAAACGTGTATTTGGAACATTTAGAACGAGCGGACTTAATGCTAAGACCAGTCTCTAGCAGTCACACTTTGGGTCTTGCAGAAAGTTTGTGGGTGTAGTTTCTTTATGATCACAGCAGACTAAGGCAAAGTATTTAAAAACATAGATTCTAAATAGTTAAAGGAATATTCTACGTGATTGTGGTAAATAATTAAAGAGATTTTAATTATGTATAATAACAGAGTTTTATTTCACACACACGAAAACGGAGGGAAAAACGCAATAGACAAAAGCGCCACACGCGCATAAAAAAGGAACTAATTTGGTTGCGTTCCATTTTACACTAACACCCTCCCTTGGGACGCAACCCCATCATTGTAATACAATGCAAATGTTTATCGGCTGTAGTGCCCTTAGTTAAATTATCAGCAACCATCTCCTCACCCTTAACATAACAAAACTTAATATTTAAATTGTTAACATGGTCCTTAAGAAAATGATAACGAATATCAATATGTCGTGACCTAGGCAAGTAACAATCATTATTAGACAATTTAATTGCAGCTTCAAATGGTGTTTTCACAGGTTTGCAATCTGACATTCTAAATCTTGCTAATATTTCATTTATATATTTTTCTTGATCTAGTAGTACTTTGTCCCCATCTCTAGTAACAGGTAGACCAACACATTGACTTGCTGGACCAATATCTTTCATATCAAAACGTTGTTTTAATGCCTCCTTAAAAACATTCTTGGTACTTTCTTCAGAAGTAAACAGAATTAAGTCATCCACCCAGATGGCTATAAAAGTATCCTTCTTTGCACTATAATAGACACAAGTATCTGTTTTAGATTGAGTCATTCCTAACTCATGCTGCATCACTCAAGACTGAATTTAATTTCAAGTTCCAGAGTCTGCTGGCATGCTTGAGTCCGTAAATAGATTTGTGTAGCATGCATACTTTAGATCCTTGTTTATATTCTTTTGGCTGTTGCATGTAAATGTCTTTATCAATCTCTCCTCGCAAAAAAGCAGATACGGCATCCATCTGATCTATTGCCATCCCGTATCTAGCTGCTAAGGCAAATAAATAGCGGATAGTTGTATACTTGACCACTGGTGAATATGTCTCTTCATAATCAGTGCCCCATCTTTGTGCATACCCCTTTATCACAAGCCTTGCCTTATATCTTATAACATTTCCAGTGTGATCTGTTTTCATTTTAAATACCCACTTATACGGAAGAGCCTTTTTACCTGGGGGCAGGTCTGTCAACGTCCATGTTTTATTTTTCATCAGGGAAGCATATTCTTCGTCCATGGCCCTCTTCCATTCTGTAGCTTGTGGAGATGTGAGTGCTTCCTCTACAGTCTGTGGGTCAGTTATGTCAGTAAATAAACATAATAAGCCCATCCTGTCATTGTTTTCCTCATTTGTCTTATTCTGTGATCGTGTTGACCGCAATGTCACATTGCTATCCCAATCTTGTCTCGTAGAATGAGGAGGATAGTATGTTTCATCAAATTCGTCAGTCTCATACTCACTTGAGTCATCATTATTACCTTGTGATTCTGAATCTTCACCGGACATCACAGGTGCAGAAGTGGATGACTCCTCAGTGTTCATTTCAACTTTCTGACTGCCTGAGTTTGTATTTTCTTGTGAACCGGAACTGGCAGTAGCTGCTTGACTGTCTTTCACTGAAGCATAAGATTCACAATCAATTGGTACACTGACATTCTTATCATAGTTTTCAATGAATGCAACATCTCTGCTCTTGACAACTTTGTGTGACTTAGGGTCCATAAAACGATAGCCTTTCGTATTATCACAGTAGCCCATGAATATCATTTTTATTGATTTTTTATCCCACTTTTGGCGTTTTTCTTTTGGTGTATAAACCATAGCCTCAGAGCCAAATATCTTCATATGAGATAAGTTAGGTTTCTTACCTTTCCACATTTCATAAGGGGTTTTACCTTGCAGTGACTTTATCGGGGAACGATTTACAATGTATGCAGCTGTTGCCAGAGCTTCAGCCCAGTATCTCTTCTCTGGGTTAGCATAGAACAGCATGCACCGTGCTCGTTCAACTAAAGTCCTGTTCATTCTTTTAGCCATGCCGTTTTGCTGGGGAGTATACGGAGTAGAGGTCTGATGAATTACACCATGATTAGATAAGTACTTTTCAAAGTTAAAATTGCAATATTCTGTACCATTATCAGTACGAAGTTTTGTTATCTTAAGATTCAATTCATTCTCTACTTTTAACTTAAAATCTTTAAATGTCTCTAATATATTTAGCTTATCTTTCAGGAAATACACATAGACCATTCGAGTGAAGTCATCAATGTATGTAATAAAATATTTCATACCACCAAATGAAGAATTTTCCATAGGGCCACACAAGTCGGAATGTATCAGCTCCAATGGCCTTGTTGCTCTAGAACCAACATTCTTGAATGGCGTCCTTGCTTGCTTACCTTCCATACAGTGAATACATGTGACAATACTTTGTTCCTGAGTCAGAGTCACACCATCAGTACAACTGGGCAGCTTCTTCACATCTGGAATGTTCAAATGGCCCATTCGCAGGTGCCACAGGTAAGTGTTATTTTTATTCTGAGAACTGGAGGCTAAATGTGCAACTTCTATACTAGTGTTACGTCACGCACGGGTCATTGAACTAAGTTGTTTCAATAACCATTTGACCTAGTTGTAAGACGACTGTGTAATTAAGCGATATAATAAAATGAGTATGAAACCGAGGTTGGTCTTGATCACTTGTTCCCACACACATACTCAACATACCCAACACACCATTAGCTCTACAGTGGTGACCCCGACGTGATCAAGAGACAAAAAGGAACAATTAATTGCAAATTTATTTCGTGGAGTTAACGTGTGTGTTACATTACCTAAAAATGCCAGTGATGCCGGATGCCAACGTACAACAAAATGCTTACCAGTACCAGCAGGTGCAAGCCCTACCCCAGCAGCAGCAAGGATCTAGCGGGCATAGTCAACAATTCGCCCAACAACAGCCATCACACCAAGCAGAAGTTTCTGGAATAAGCGTCAACGCCAGAATTCCAGAATTTTGGACGGATATGCCCAGGTTATGGTTTGCTCAATTTGAATCCATAATGTTGCCGCAAAAACAAGGAGACGATTGCAAATTCCATCTGGTTATTTCTAAATTAGGCAGAGAAACCGTACAGCAAGTCGGCGACCTAATTTTAAATCCCCCAGTTGAAAAAAAGTACGACACCGTTAAACAAAGGTTGTTATCGATATACGAGGAGTCAGCGGAAAGACAGTTCCAGAAATTAATCGGAGAAATGGAACTAGGCGACCAGAAACCATCTCAGTTGTTAAGAAAAATGACCGAGTTGGCGAGAAATGCAAAAGTGGATAATTCAACCCTACACAGTTTGTGGTTACAAAGATTACCGGGAGCAGTCAGAGCGGTGTTAACAGTTAGCCAAGATCAAGACCTCACTAATTTAGCTGCCATAGCAGACAAGATTATGGAAAATATCAAATTCGCTGAAGTATCAGAGGTAACTAGCACCAGCTCTGGTAGCAGCAGTCATTTTCCAATGAGTGAGTTATTGTCACAAATAAATAAACTGACATTAGAAGTTGCCGAGTTAAGAAGCCATCGTTTTAATCAGCAAGGACGCGGTCGTGGTCGTGGCCGCGGAGGATATCGGTATCGCTCCAGGTCAAGACCTAGAAACGAAAATCAGCTGTGTTTTTACCATCGCCGATTCCGAAATCGTTCGACAAAATGCGAGCAACCGTGTTCATGGAAAACGAGTGCTCCGTCGGAAAACTCCCAGTAGTGTTGACGGGGGCGGAAGTCAGCGCTATCTATCCATCGAGCCGCCTATGCGTTATTGACCGCAAAAGTCGATATCGTTTTTTGATAGACACCGGAGCAACTATAAGTGTTATTCCGAAAATAAAAAACGCACCAAAGCCGAGCGATTATACATTGTACGCAGCGAACGGTAGCGAAATAAGAACCTTTGGTGAAAAAACGCTCGAATTGGATCTCGGATTACGGCGAGTGTACAAGTGGACTTTCGTCATCGCTGACGTTAATCAACCGATACTTGGCGCAGATTTCTTAGCTAAGTACAATTTATTGGTTGATATGAAAAATATGAAAATTATCGACGGATTAACAGAACTAACAACACCAGCGAGTTTAACCAGTACAGAAACACCAACAATTAGGACTATAAATGCTAAAATGGAGTATGCACATTTATTACAGAAGTATCCCGATATCACTAAACCTTTCTGTGCCAAGGATACACCTAAGCACCGGGTCATGCACCAGATCATTACGGAAGGACACCCAGTTTATTCAAAATGTCGACCGTTATCTGCTGAGAAATACAGGCTCGTAAAAAAAGAGATCGAAAACATGCTAGCTATGGGAATATGCAGGCCGTCGAAGAGTGATTGGGCAAGCCCGATCCATGTAACGACGAAGAAAGATGGAGGAATAAGGTTGTGTGGCGATTATCGAAAACTGAACTCAATCACGAAGCCCGACCGTTACCCGATTCCCAGGTTAATGGACTTTACGTATCTTTTGCCAAAAAAGACCATATTTTCCAAAATTGACCTCAAAAGAGCATACAATCAGATACCAGTAGAAGATATAGAAAAAACTGCTATTATAACTCCATTTGGTTTGTTTGAATATCCACGCATGCCATTTGGACTTCGTGGCGCAGGCCAGACGTTTATGAGATTCATGAATGAGATCATGAGAGGCTTAAATTACGTGTTTTGTTTCGTCGATGACATTTTAATAGCATCAGAGGATGAAAAATTACACAAGAAGCACGTAGAAGAGGTTTTAAAAAGGTTAAATGATCATGGAATCACGATTAACGTCGACAAATGCAAATTCGGCAAATCCGAAATCGAATTTCTCGGATACCAAATTACGACGAAAGGCATATTACCATTGCCACAGAGAACAGCAGCTATTGATGAGTATCCGTTACCAAAAACTGTGCGAGAGTTAAAGCGTTTTATGGGAATGCTTAATTTCTATAGAACGAGTTTACCGCATGCAGCTAAGTGTCAAGCGCCACTAAACAAATATATGTGTGGTGTAAACAAAAAGGACAATAGTTTGATCGAATGGAACGAGCTGACTGAAGAGGCTTTTAGACAGTGCAAAGACAGCTTGAAAAAAGCTATTGCATTAAGTCCACCATCTCATGAAGATCCTCTATCGTTAATGACAGATGCATCGCAGACGTGTGTTGGAGCCGTGCTACAACAATACATAAACAATAAGTGGAAACCAATTGCATTTTTCTCCAAGTCTTTATCAGAAACACAGCAGAAATATAGTACATATGACAGAGAGTTGTTAGCAATATACATGGCCATACGTCACTTTCAGGAGTATTGCGAAGGTCAGGAATTGATAATATACACCGACCATAAACCATTAACGCATTCAGTTCAACCGAGTTCAAAGGAAAAAATATCGCCCAGACGATTACGTCAATTAGACTATATAGCTCAGTTTACATCAGACATAAGACATGTGTCAGGTTCACAAAACATAGTGGCCGACGCACTATCCAGAGTCAGCGAGATAGCATGCCCTGAAAACATAGATTGGAATGAAATAGCAACGCACCAAATCGATGACTCAGAATTAAAGCAAATGTTCGAACAAAATAACTTGAAATGGAAAGTAATTAGTTTGCCTAGCAACAAAGAATTATATTGCGAAGTATCGACGAACGAAATTCGACCTTACATACCAAGTATATTCAGAAAACGAATATTTAGTATGTTGCATGACATCATCACGGGAGTTAGAACTTCAAGAAAACTCATCCAAAAACATTACTTTTGGCCAGGAATGAATCAAGATGTTGGAATTTGGGCTAAGAATTGCATACAGTGTCAAAAATCTAAGATCATTCGACATAATAAAGCACCTATTA
This sequence comes from Glyphodes pyloalis, assembly GCA_037074685.1. NCBI lineage: Eukaryota > Metazoa > Arthropoda > Insecta > Lepidoptera > Crambidae > Glyphodes > Glyphodes pyloalis. Next base: position 14,824,794 of record JAYKKO010000013.1, read on the forward strand.
TGCGATTTACACATTCAGATCGGTTCGAACACGTACATATAGATATAGTCGGACCTTTACCAATATCAAATAACAATAGATATATAATAACTTTTGTTGATCGTTTTACCCGATGGCCGGAAGCAATACCAGCACCAGAGGTAACATCTGAGGTAGTGGCCCAAACATTATATAATAGTTGGATCTCAAGGTTTGGATGTCCGTCAAGGATCACAACCGACCAAGGACGACAGTTTGAAGCAAACTTATTCACATCCTTAGCGAAACTGATGGGAATTAAAAAGATTCGAACTACCAGCTATCACCCTCAAGCCAATGGAATGGTAGAAAGATGGCACAGAACAATGAAGACAGCTATCATATCACGTGGCAATTCAGTAGACTGGTCACGTGAATTACCTATTGTTCTGATGGGATTAAGAGCAACCATTCGACAAGATTGTGGTTACAGTCCAGCACAGATGGTTTACGGAAGTAATATAAGGTTACCTGGAATATTTTTTGAAACCAACAATAGCAACTCCTTACCACCTAACACATTTGTTGAAGAGCTACAAAGAGCAATTCAAAACATCAAGCCAGTTCCAACCGATAGAAATACATCCGAAAAAGTATTTATATATAAGGACATGGAAACTTGCAAGCATGTGTTCGTTAGAAAAGATGCCATTAAAAAACCATTGACAACACCATACGAAGGCCCATACCCCGTTTTAGAAAAAACTGAAAAGTATTTCAAAATACAAATGCCAAACCGTACATGTGTCGTAACAGTGGACAGGTTAAAGCCAGCGTTCATAGTTCAAGAGGGCAATGAAACCAATAACACTACATCAGCACAAAAACGCACTGATTCGCATAGCAACGACGCAAAGACTGCAATGCCTTACGTTACGAAATCAGGGCGAGTAATTAAGCATGTTGTTCGTTTTTGCAATTAACCATATTTTTATTTTTCAGAATCGGACAGCGACATCTCATTTTCATCTTTGAGTTCCAATACAAAACATCTCCAAGACGACCATGGGTAGCTACTCATCAAAGGAGGACATTGTATTGTTCCAGGGACAAGCTGCCGCGAGCGGTGGAAACGCTCAGGCCACCAACAACATGACGTGGGTTGAGACAGCAATGGGAGGAATAATAGTAATATTCGTCGTAATAACCACATATTACCTGGTGAGACGGTGTATCGCGCGAGGCCGCCGAGCCATAGTCAAGGACCTGAGTAGACTAGCCGCAACGAACAATATTCCCATGACGTCAGTGACTACTACGACAGTACCTGTGACGATAGGACCGAGACCTGCGCAGACACAGCAGCATGTGAACTCCTCTTTTGTCCCTTAGAGTAATTTCTGATATTCTCCCCCAAAGTGAAACAGTGCAGTGCTAGTATTAAGAATAAGATAACATTATACAGTCAAATAGTTTAAAAAATTAATAATAACGTAATTCAGTATAACTTTTAAATATTATTTTGTTTTGTTTTTACATTTTTTAATTTTTTTTACCAAAAATTGTGTACATTATTCTAGTTCAATAATTATGTTAAATGAGTTTAAGTAACCGTATTTATTTTTTTTAAAGGGGGGTGTAATGTTACGTCACGCACGGGTCATTGTCTAACTAAGTTGTTTCAATAACCATTTGACCTAGTTGTAAGACGACTGTGTAATTAAGCGATATAATAAAATGAGTATGAAACCGAGGTTGGTCTTGATCACTTGTTCCCACACACATACTCAACATACCCAACACACCATTAGCTCTACACTAGTATCTATGACATATAACTTGTTGCTCAATGTTGCAGTACATACAACCTCGTCTTTTCCATTTCAAACTTCACAACCTTTGTTATTGAATGTGACCTTATGCCCCTTGTTTACAATAGAGCTAACTGAGAGTAGATTAGCAGCTAGCCCTGGAACATATAGAACATTGTTAACTTGTATCACATTATCTTGACTTATGTATATCTACACAACCAACTCCCTTCACGGCCAATGGCTCTCTGTTAGCAACAGTAACACTTTTTACAGATGGTTCGGTGACATTGTAGATCCAATCCTTTCTACATGTCATGTGGATGGACGCGCCTGAGTCAAGAAACCACTTATTGTCACTGATGTTCTCTTTGACGGTCGCTGAGAAAGCTGCTACAAAACTAGAACTCTCTCCCTTGTTTGCAGATTGTTTCTTGGGCAGTCTACAATTCTTGGCAAAATGGCCATTCTTATTACAGTTGTAACACCTCGGTCCCTTTGACTTCACTGACTGCACATTATTTTTAGTTTTCTTAGTATTTGTGTAGAAAGCAGTTGACTTCGATGTGTTAATTTCTTGTATGAGTTTAGATTTAACTGAGTCAGCACTTATTTGAATACCCGAACTCTCTAATCCCATTATCATCGGTTTGTATAAGTCTGGTAATCCCGCCAGCATTAAAGTCCCGAGCCACTCATCATTGACATCAAAACCAATATTTCGCAGTTTGTGGGCAGTGTTCATAATTTTACTAACATAGTCTTCAACACTATTGCTTGACTCCAGTGTAGTATTTATGAGATCTTTGAGTAGACCTACTCTTCTAGTTAAGCCATTGTCATCAAAAGCCCTTTGTAAATTCTCCCATACTTGTTTTGCAGTTTTGCATTCCTGAACATGTACGTAATTCTGAGGGTCCAACAACAATATCAGCTTCGACTTAGCCTTAATATCTTTAGCAAGATCTAAAGGTTTGTCATCGGAGGGTTCGACACAGCACCATAAATCTTCGTGTTCCAAATAGGTTTTCATACTGAACTTCCACGTCGCGAAGTTTTCTCTTCCGATCAATTTTTCTAAATTAAACATATTTGAACCCATCTTGCAGGATTTCTTCAACAGAATATGCAGTTTACAAATTGTGATCGTAAATTTTCTTAACCTCAAATTCAAATTGCGCCAACAATTTTTCACTGATTGAAGTCGATTTACTGTTCTGATATTTCCAACTGTACCACTCGGAACTACGCTCTGCTACCATAAAGGAATATTCTACGTGATTGTGGTAAATAATTAAAGAGATTTTAATTATGTATAATAACAGAGTTTTATTTCACACACACGAAAACGGAGGGAAAAACGCAATAGACAAAAGCGCCACACGCGCATAAAAAAGGAACTAATTTGGTTGCGTTCCATTTTACACTAACAATAGTCTTCATTCCATCAAGTGAAATTCAATGTTTTGGAAAAATGCAAAAATGGGAATAACCTTAATTATATTGTGAAGAAATTGTTGCTAACATGAAAAAAAAAATAGCCCTTAGCCCATCGAATACTTATTGATCTCTGTTAGGCTGAAAACTTACGTTTTTAATGTTTTTGTACGCTGTTTTAAAAAGAACTTTCAGTTACTTGCACGCGGTGTGTAAAAGCAAGTTTTTATTAAATACCACTTCTTAATGATGTCTTCCTAACATATACATAAACATATACAAAAGGGACAAGTCAAGTATTTGAAATAATTAACTGTGTTGTCAACATTTCAAATGGAATTCATTATGTCTAGTGACTATTAGCCACTTTGTACATTTAAATCGTATTATTATCAAAGATGCGTTATTATAACACCAGTACACAAAAAGCACATGTGCCATTTTCATCATCACGACACGGAACACTAAGTACAGAATAATATTACAGAACGTACAGCCAAGGCCACATCAGATGCGGATACAGCGGCCGAACTTAATATTCAGTTGCTGTGTTGCCAACCCACGAGCCCGTCACTAAACCTAACCATTCGCGCCCATGAATATTTTTAACTCGATAAAAAACCCGGCCAATTGCCTGCTGGGCTACGCGATATTAAAGAATACTTCTTTTCTCAATAAAAATCCGCCAGTTGTTGCCAGTCGGTAACTGTCTATCGACAATCTATCGATAGTTTACAGTATATTAATATCCTAAGAAAAACAAATAAAAAATACAAAATAGCCTAAATTGAATTTGGAATGAACTTTTTCAAAATGTAAACTTTTAATGACACCAAAATCAGCCAGATACAAAAAGTAAAGCCTTAGAAATTTTAAACAATTTTAGGCAACCATTTATCATTTATTCTAAAAGTGGTCCCAAGTCTGTTTATTAAATTCATGTCGCCATAAGACATTGAAACAGCCATAAAATCTAAATCAAACGTGTAAAACTTCTAAAGGGGTTAATTTCCAAAGGCAACTCTAATACATAAATTAGAATTACATTATAAGGGAACTTTCCAGCCTATTGCGCATTTTGTTACTCAACTCCGACAAAATGTAGACACCATTCGATTCTAGCTTCGATTTCCATACAACCCAGTTCAGGTATTATCTAATGAGGAACCGGTCTTAGATAAAAATCACAATTACTGCGACGACAACGACGGTCCACAGTCGCCGATATAAATTAGTAATTTGGAAATGTTCGATGCCTCTGAAGAATAGATTTGATCAACTAACGTTAAAGTCTAACTGAATATAAACGTGTAGGAAAAAGTAAGGATTTAAAATTAATACAACAGCATTTTGTATACACATGACGTATTATTCGCTTTTGACAAGATAGAAAACGGTAGAAGGAGTGACGTGGATAAATTTGTTTGCGTAACTAACCTTATTTTTGTACTTAACAAATTGGTATTCACAAATGAAAAAAAAATGACGTAAAATGTATTACTTCAAGACTTAATTGTTTACTAACATATATTTATAAACATTGTAAGCGATGGCCGTTATCGTAATTAAGAATGATAGCTCTAAAGTCAAAAAGTAATTGAGTTTACCCCTCACTATTAAGAGGGTGTCTCGATTCGACCGCCACGTTTGCATTCTTGTAATTATGTGTGCCTCAAAAAGTATTCATTCGATTTTGATGTAGTTTTTTTTGCTATGAAATCGCTTATTTTCAGGAAATGTTCTTAGGTAAGCACATCATAAAAAAATATGCGTCACCGTTTCAATATTATCCAATTTTTACAAGTTACCAAAGACTTTCTATACCTACTTGTCTACCGATACTATATTCATTTCTAGACAAGTATCACAATACATACTCACATACAAAATCTTTATCTTAGTATTTAAAATATACCGGATATCTTAATGTTTATAAATAAGAGTTATGTCGTATTTTAAGTAAATAAGTGTGATAAAGCGTATTGTAAAAAAACCTCAAATGTTTGTTATGTTTATCAATATTCAACTCAGTGAATTGGAATTAATGATGACTATGTAAAGATGACTTTGAAATTAAAATTATCAGTTAACACAATATCAATTTCCCCAAACATATCGCACCTCTAGGTGAAAACTCCAGTAACTCAAAATTATGCATTTAGAGTAAGTGGCATTTATGAAATCCTGTCTCGAACGCCTAAACTTAAATTAACTTCCAAAAAGGCTAGTCCAACAAGCAAAATAACACATTATCCTCGGGAATGTCTCTTAAGACATTTAAAACCAGTGCTTTTATATATTTTTGAAACAATTTTCTGTCATATCCAAAAAAATATATTTTGAGTTCCTTAAGTTTTCATCTAGGGGTGCGATATATGGCTAGATATATATTTTGAAGTGTTTTATTGAAGAAGAAATGCATTAATAAGTCATCGGAATTTTCTCAGTTGATTATTTTTAGTGAACCGATACATCTACGCTCTACGTCAGCGTTTGCAAACGAAAACCGGTTGTTAATGCCACGGGTCATTCATCTTTTGTCAACGAGGACAGATGGACCTTTTTGTTAGTTCAATTAATATAACAATACTAAAAAACCTACGATCTTTTCAATGTCAGAAAGATAAACGAAAATATATTTTTTTAAAACAGGTTGTTTTAATTTAAGCAATGAAACAGTTTAGATGATATCTAAGTAATCTTAACTGAAAGTATAGACTTTTAGAATTAACTCCACTTTTTTTTAATTTAATGGTTCTATTATCTCAACAATTTTCTAAAATATTTGACTTCACTATCGTTTTTATTGTTTATTGGATAATTTCCATAAATAAATTAATTAAACCACATACCCACATAGGTATTACAATATGTTCGTGTTTGACTTCCTTTATGTCATTGAGAAATGAAATCAACAAGTAAAAACCGGGAAGTCTCTACAGTTCAATAGAATTTGTACTTTTAATTATTTCCACTAACGTAAAGTCCCTTTTCTTAATCATATTTATTTCTTTAAGGACAGCCAATGAAACATACATCTTCATAAAAAACAATGCCATGATACCCATGATATGTTTTGATGCTCTAACTCTCTCTAACCACCAACTTTTTTTTTTGGAAAACTAAAAATGTCAGTGTACTGTCATCTAAATTTGACAACCTTTTGATAAGACATAGGAACATACTTCTGCTATATGTATATAGGTAGTTATTATAGTAGTTATGAAAAAAAAGCTTACAATTTGATGATTTTGGTTAAATAGAGAGTAATTCCGGCCCTCTAAAATGTCATCGTTAACTTAAACTCTGCCAAACTGCATTTCGTTTCTGTTAATTTCAAGTCCTATTATCGGCCGCAAAATCTTAGCCATCCATCACGTTTGAACTAGCCATTAGAACCGCTTCCTATTGTGTGTGTAAGTGTGTAAGTAAGGCAGTGGCGTGGTGTTGGCACAATATAAATCATACAACAGTCCAGAAAGTAACAACAGTTTTGTTGCTGGTTCTTTAAAATGGGGGCTACCGCGTGTGAAAAATCCGCTAGGTGGCAAAACATTACCGTGTGATTTGACTGCAATTGATTGATGATTTAAATGTCATGGTGACATGTCTGTCAATGTCATACCAAAAATAACAATGACGTTATAGTTGGACCTTACGCTTACGTATAACCACCTGGCGGATTTTTCATACGCGAAAGCCATTGGAGATCCATGTGCCGTTGTGCCAGAAGGCATACTACACATTAATATTATTACTGTATTTTAATAACAGCAATGACTTACATTATTATTGGTCAAACGGCTCAAATGCCAGATCTGTTTGATTGGTTTTCATTTAACATTTTAATGAATTTTGTAAGTTTCAGTATGAATGACTTCTTGAAGATCTGTATATGCTTATATGGAACACATCATTAAAATACAACGCATCTTTTGTAAATGGTTCATAGCAAGGAAACACCCGAAATTCCCATGAAACAAGTATTTACCAGATGATTGGCCACCAAGTATTCCTTAAATCTATTTACCATCAAACACCCGTATTATATGGTATTTAGTTGAAGCTACTAATACCGACAGTTAGCCCGATACGAGAAAGGTCGATTCTCGGCAAGGTCAAATTGGGAAACGAAATTTTTAAAGTGGCTTGAGCCTGGGTTTACTAAGTTAGTACTTATCTGTTGTTTATAACTTATGAAAACCAGTTGGCATGATTGGTGCATTGATTTTAATGTAATTATATGAAGCATCGCTAGATGAAACGGTTCTTGTATGTGTGTGTGACAAGTTCCTTCCTAGCTTCCATACTGGTGTTTCATTCATACTGTGGTGCCGGAGTATTATCTAACAGTGAAAGTGTGAGTGTGTGCGCGTGACGCAAGCGCGGCCAGCACTCTCCCTGTCGACGTCGCGATGCTGTTCTCAAGTATACAACTAGGAAGTTCCCGGCGTACTAGATAATATTAATTCCGCAATAGCTGGCTTATAAGGAAGCTGCCACTGCTAGGGTTATGTACACCAGAAACAAGGAATTAAATTAAGTATTTACATTGTGATCCAACCTGCTATTAGCCTCCTTTTTGTCTCTTGTCCTGTCTCTTTACTGCTATTTATTTCCCTGAAAAAGGTTGAAAGATATTTGAAACTTCATGAAAGAACAAAAAACCTAACTTGAATTCGTCAATGCAGTTAAAGATACGACCAGAAACAAAAATACGGGAAAGGGATACAGAAGGTACTCTAAGTACTCTTTGGCATAGAATCATGAAAATTTGTAATAAGGAAGTTCTCACTATATTATTATACTGAAATGTTTGGATACGTATATTTATTTAAAGTTGATAGTTAACTTTTTTTATTATATATAATACAAATGGGAATTAAGTGTATTTGCAAACAATTAAAACCTATAGCCTACGGAACCTTCAGCATACGAGCACAATTGGCTACTTGACAGTGTTAACAATAAAATATGAAAAGTGTTAGATATGTTAGCTTATTAGTTATGTAATCATTTTACATTTTTACTTTTTAATTAAAAGTATAGTTAGTATTTTATTTTTGCAAAATAAATTTTAGTTTTTTTATCTGTTGAATAAAAGAACCGAAACGGAAACCACCATTGCAATTCGGAAATGACAGCTGTCGGCGAAAATTATTTATTTTAATGTGGCGAAACAATGATTATTTTACCGATTAAATTGAATTATTGTGTCTCTAATCGTATAAAGAATTTATTGAAACATTTTCCGTTTATCTTAATTAAGTCGTTCCTATGCGTATCGGTTCGTTGTCTAGGACGTTGACGTCATAATTGCAACAGTGACGCGACTAGGCGTTTTCGCGCGCTTTTTAAATGTGTTACACAAAATCTTATTTTTCTCTGGTTATTTAGATTATTTCCAGATAAATCGAACTGCTTGGGATATAAAATGAACGGGCGCACATTTTACAATACTTTTTCAAAAACTGTCAAGTAGCCAATTCTTTCTTTATTTTTTTTAATCCGTCAATTCTTGCCTGAGACGCGTTGAAGTCTTTTATTGAAGCGTGCTCTTGCGCAAATGAAACCGCTTTATTGCGTATAGTTGCGCAAATACGCCAGGCCTGTATTAACACTTACCTACTTATTACAGCGGCCATTAAAGTCTCCTACTAACACGATACACTTGTGATAATGAGCAGTAAACTTTATATTCGTGAGGCTGCGTATTTTTTAATATTTATGAATGAAATTGGGCTAACGTTGTGTTGTTACCATCCTAAAGTAGTAAACAAGGTAACTTAATACACATACTTTAGACAGTGTAAAATACATTCATGCGATACTAAATTAATTAGCTTATGGAATCCAGAATTAAGAAATAATTATGCAAACTTTCGCATTTAAAATGGTTGTAATCGCCAGTTTGATTTAAAAACTCACTTAACTTCCTACACACACACAAACACACAACACACACCCACGCATACACCCTTTATTGGGTTCTTTTTCGGACCTAAGCAGAACCTGCCTTTTCATGTTTCAATTTGTACCATACAGTTTTATTTTTATATTGCACTTCACTATTGACCTCATCCCACCTGATGTTGAGTGGTAATGAGGTCCTGCTTAAGGGCGATAAGTACCTACAGCATAATTGAAGGCTTGACCCCTGCTACTAATGTATGAGTAGCACTAGTACCCCCCTAAGAGCTCTGGAAACCTTGCTCACACGCAGGAATATAACAACATCGTAGTGATGGTTATTTGGCTGTTCTGTAAAGTGGATGTATTTCACCAGTTATTTAAATATGTCTAATCTTTGCAATGAAACGAAAGGTAAAGATCAGCTAAATAGCGTAGTGTACATATTCCTCTTTGGTTCCACTACTAAACCATATCTCACAAAAAAGGGTCGTAAAGTGGTCGCCTTAGGCGTAGGTTACTAAAAATGTCACAGGATCTAATAAGAGAGTGTACTTCCTAGGAATAGACGTCGGAAATTTTGAATTATTGTTTGTCTCAAGTTTTGGTATCATTTCTACCGCCTCCCTTTCGTTCGGGGGTGTCCCTCCGGTCCCTCTCCACGGCATGTGTCTAGTAAATGACTTCTTGTGTTAGTGAGTTGATGAACACAAAGAGCTATGTTCAAAAATTCATCATACATTTGCTGTAAGGGCTTTTTAGCCCTTTCAATTCTCATTAGGTATATGACACACTAGCCTGATTTACATTAGAATTAACTACCTCTGTGGTCTAGTGGTACAGAAGGCTAGTGATCCAGAGGTCCTGGGTTCAGTTTCAGCGAAGGCAACATCTTTGAGTGCTATATTTAGTTTAGTAAGGACAATTTTAGATTGTCCAAAATTTTCTGAAAATAAACATGATCAATGCTGTCAGAAGGACAATAAATGTCGCTTCTGCGCCTGACCTCTCCAGTCGAGTCGGTCTGCCGTCCCATCGGATTAAAAGAATGAAGGAAGAGAGAGGGTACGTTTAAAATGCGCAAACGTTTGTCTGGTATAAACCGAGTCATGAAAATATGTATGTACTTAGAAATGTTGGCTTTTATATTCTATATTGCAAATAAAAACCTTCCTCTTGAATCACACTATTTAATAAACAAAACCGCATCAAAATCCGTTGTGTAGTTTTAAAGATCTAAGCATACATAGGGACATAGAGAAAAAGCTACTTTGCTTTGTACTATGTAGTGATAAAGATGCGGTGAATTTACTTTGCATATAGAATACCACATACGCCGCTCCCCAGACAATGATCGGCTCGGTGTGCCTCAAAGCAATTCCCACCTAAAAAAATATAAGATACCGACAGAGGTACCTATAAGAAACTTATGTTTGGAGAATGGCAGCGTCACGGCCGCACCATAGGTCACTCAAGTCTCAATTCAATACGTTTTTACGACGTGCAGCCAATTAAATAAGTACTACCGTAAATTAGATTGTACATGAGCGTTATACGATGTAATCACTTTGAATTGGTTCATTATCAGTATTGCAATCATGACGACAATTAGCTGTCATGCATCTACTTCATGCAACATACGGAGTACACACAAAGAACAGCCTTAATCTATGTATGTGTGTGTTTCACACATAAGTTCATATTTATAAAGTATGCAGATGTGTGGTGTGATGTAACTTTTATTGGTACCTACTAGTCACTGGTATGAGTGTGTAATTTAACCAGGCAGTACATGTTTGTTGAAATCCACAAAAAATATTAAACTTCTTACAAATCAAAACATTTTTTTATTATTATTACATTTATGCAGCGAGGTAATGCAGCCATTATTTTGAGTACCAGACCATAGTTTACTTAAATATAAATTGGAATTATATATATTTTCTTTTTTTCCATATATTTGGATACACAATTAAGTTATATCGAAATAATTTCGAACAATATCATACTAAGTGCATTTATATTAGTATATATTCCAACAAAAATGAATATAGCCACATAGCACATTTAAACGTACATTGCTTGCCACAGAGTTTTCCTATTTTTAACCACCGGTCTCATATTTAGCTAAGTTATGAGGCAGTTTTACCAAAAATGTGCTTAACCAAGGGTCATATGTCTAACCTCTCATATACCTACTCAGGACTGTGTCTATATAAACATGTTTAAGTAAGTAGTAACTTAGTTTCTTACTTAGATGGTGTTAAAACTACTTTGTTTTATACCATGTAGTGAAAATTAGAATTAAATTCTAATACTATTATAGTTCTACGGTAATGATGGCAAATATAACAAAATCACCCATATAATCAATAAATTAAGTATCCATTATTTGACATAAATAATAATAGTTACAAAAAGTCAACAAAAAATCCCCTAGAAAAGGTATCGTACAAAACAGGAAATGATTTATCACTTTAGTGTTAAATGACTTTGCTATATCGTGGTCTGATTACAAGTCACGTCATGTGCCCAGCTTGGGCTCGTAATCATTATTTATGTGGGATAAAAGACACAACACACTTCCAGCATTGTTAATGGACTTATGAGAAGTCACTATTCATTGATCATCATCAAACACACCTCATCCACTGTCGATATTTTGCTCAATGAACGTTATATCATAGGCGATTTAGAATAGCCGTAAATGATCGCAATTAAAATAAATGTGCCAGTTATAATTCCACACCATTATCCGGTTTAATCTAGGAAGTTTCCTTTAGTTATGAGTAATAAAGTAATCAAAACTCGCGTCAAAATCTTAGAATACCAATCATGTATCGGGTTATCTCGGAAATCGGACTAACGACATGTAACAAAAACTTTACACCCAGTTCATGCATTTTTGTTTCTTTTTGCGGCGTTTTTTGTTTTACGTATTTTATTCAAAATGGCGATCAACAAAGAAGCTTCAGTTTGGCATTTGTAACTAATAGAATAACCAGACAGACACAGTTGCCTGATAATAATCTTTCGTCGCCATCTACATAATGGTAAATCCGAAATCACGCTTCACTGGGTGATGTGATGCTTACGAATTTAAATCTCTAAACGCAATCTCAACTTCACCCCAACTAACCATTCGTTTGCAGCATGACTCCGGGCTATTAAGAGCTTTTAGTATCACATTTCAATGGTCTGGTCGGCAAAAAGTGTAAAACTGAAATGGGTCCGGGCGGCCGAGCGTGGCGGCTCGAATCGGCCCGCGTGGCCGGTCCACTCCACTGCGCAGGAGTATGCCAGTCATCCTCGGAACCTTGACATACCGGCTGCTGGACCACTAACGAATTGAAGTTTTTGAGTTTGTAGATTAGTATTGGTAAGCTCATTAAATCTATCTTCTTAATATGTAAAAATGAATACCTATTTTCCCTGGTCACGCCATTACGCGTGAACGCTGGCCAATTTCACTTTTTTTTGTTGTGTTTGTTATTATTAGGAGAAGGTTCTTATGAAAGAAATAATTAAAAAATATATAATTAAATAGTCGTCGTTAAGACAGGACAACGTCTGTCGGGTCAGCTAGTCTTCTGCATATATAAAAAAAATAGGATTCCCTTGGTTCACTAAGTATATTTTTTGTTTAGGTCAAACAAAACCAAAGAACTGATTTTCCTAAACAAAAGGTAATACTAATAGGTATTATATAATGCGGATTATAGTGACATTAAAAACTAATTGAGTCCTTATTATGTTATTGGTGTAATTACAGTTTTTTTTTAAATATAAAAGGTCAGTTATACGCTGCTTACATTCAACTCGGTAAGCTTACATAAATAATGATCACCGACAAAAAAAAACAAAGTTGAACGTGATGACCTCAAGCAAAACATCAATTGACATTTAAAACTAATTTGTTTATCTAAACGGTCTTCAAATAAGATAGACAAAAGAAAATACGGATCGGAACAGGTTTAACGGCTCCTAAAACTCCGAGCGATCGAAAATGATGAGTCTGCATAACTCTTATGTTTACTTTTAGTACATACGGAATGGAAAACAGAGTTTCTTGCCGATGGATTGGAGACAAATTGTCAGTTAGCACCTCGTATGTAATGAGGTTGCACAAGACGGCCTCTCGTCTAACAAGCAATTTGCGAATTTAACACTCCCGTTCCGATAACGATGCTTCGTTAGAGCGAATTGGACAGCGTCGAATCTAGTAACATCAGTATGGTAGTACCGACAGCGACGACGAAAGCACGTCAGAGTGCACACTTTGGACATTGCAATGTCCTTAAGTCGCCGACATAAGAACTAAAATCTAACTGAAATTATTTACCTTGATGTATATTGAGAATTGCCAAGAGATATAAGATATTTGTTTGAAAATCGAACGGGTACTACTCGTGATCTTTTCAAAGGAAATTAATAAAATGCAAACAATGCAGGTAAAAGAAAAATGTATAGGTATAATATATGAATTACTTTATTCTGTGTAGTGATAGGAATGTTATAAAATCCGGTGAATACGCTTCTTTAGAACATCATCTTCTACTTTGTACGTTTAGTTATCAATTTAATTAAAAATTATATCATATAATAAATATATTTCGGAAAATTAAGTGGTACTTACTTAACGTTTACTTACTTCCGAAATAAACCCTTGTTACATAAGCCCAAAACTTTAGAATATCATCTAAATAGGTGTTGTCCCTATGAATACTTAATTTATGACGCTGGTATTAATATGGAAGCCTCAATTGTGTTAATCAATAAATCTTGAAAGTCACTTAAGAAAAATCAAATGATTTATTTATCGTCTCAGGTCAGTTTAGAAAAATCTATGTATTGGAAACATCGTTTTGTTACTGTAGTGGAAAATTTTAGGTGATTTGAAATGCATTACTACCATTTACTTACATAGTCTACATACAAATATGGTATGTGTATGTAGCTAGTTATTCTAAGAGGAGATATACCTACAGAATATCAGAGGTATAGAATAGAGGTTTTGTAACATAAAATAACATTGCGCAAAACGGTGATTAGAAGGGATGCCAAATACTGCAACAACCTCTCTTAGAGTCCGTTACAGCATACAGCCTACCCACATTACGAACACATTTAAAATAGCAGCGCAATAGCAAACATTTTCGGAAATAACCCCGGAAGACACTTAATATCATAGCATGAAAATACCAAAATAAAGTTGCGTAACATGTTGTCATGTTGTTTCTTGACGCAACGTTGTTTTCGTGTGCTGTAAGTGTGTCGGTCGCGATCATTTCGGTCAGCCGGTGGCCCACTGCGCCCGCGCCGCTCGTGACGTAACCGCGCTTCCGCACCGCTCGCTAGCCAGTGAAAGGTGGCCTTTATGTCACAGCCTATATCGTGCAAATTCCACGTTCCAATTACAAAAACTGGACGAAGGGTTGGATTACGGAAATTGTGTCGCTGCTAATTAAGTAAACTGTACCTTGTTTGAGGCTTTTAAGCAGGGTATTAACATAAACACCATGGCAGCTATAACTACCTCCATTATCTATCCATGGCTCCATCAATAGGTAATGAGGAGGTACAGCGGGCTTTAGTGGGGAGCTCTTGCAGAATTAAGGAGTCGTGGGGAGGGAACGTGCCCATACTGTGACCCATTTTTACATCACATACATTGCTCTGATTCTGTGGTAAGTAGCTTAAGCACTTGTGTTACAGAAATCAGAAACAACGACGGTACCACAACACCCAGCCCGAGACAATATAGAAAAAATCGTTTCCCATATTGAATCGACTGGGGATCGAACCCGGGACCTCAAAGATGGCGCTCGCCTCTCGGCTAATGAGGTCGTCAAAGTCGACAAACATCCACTTACTCTCTGTGGCTGCAGTATATACAATTTGTCAAAACTCTTCTACACCTAGTTAGCAAAAAAATAAATTTTGTAATACTATTTGGGAATATAATTCGACTACTGAAATAAGTGTTTTCACGTCATTCACGAGAATGTGATTTATCGAGTATTAAAAGTAAGTATTTAATGTTCAATATTTAATGACATGTAATGATCTTGTTATATAACTTTTCACTGATTCTTTGCTCCTATTATTGGTCGCAGCGTGATGTAACAATAGCTGAAAGTCTTCTTTGATAAATAGACTATTCGACATAAACATATTTTTTATTTGAAAAAGTAATTCCTGAGATTAGCGAAACACTTACAATTTATAAAATTAGATTTTATTTCTCATTTATTACGGACACAATCGGCAAGCAAAAGCGTCAACTTAGTTTATCAACTGTATTGCGATTTGAAGCTCAGTATTAAGTTGCGCATTGAATTTAAAATTGGAGACGTGGGAAAATACAGCCACACATACATATAAATTACAATTGACGTCATTCTGTTGCAAACAGCAAAAAAAATGTTTACGAAAACTTTCTGTCAGTGAGAACATTTATTCATTTTTCATTCGTTTCTTACATTGAAATTATAATACTGCAACAGAACTTGTTTGAAGCAACGTCGACAAAACTTAAAAATCGGTATCGCTACCAACTTTTGTCGGGGCTGTGAGGAGAGGTTACGGTAATGAAGGGGTTTCCAAAGTAGCTTAGTATGTATGTCTCAGATGCAGCTAGGTAAGTTAAGAGCAATAGTTGTACGAACCGTGCACTTGCTACTCTTGAGGTGTACTACCAAAAATGAAATAGGTCCGAGCCGATTACGAAAAACTAACTACCTAACTTCGCATAATATTCATGCAAAACAAATACCACATTTTCATTCATTGGTTAGTTTCGTATTTGGTAGTAGGCGTAGGTACTATAACGCCCTTACGTCATTGGCATAAGAACTCTTTGAATTGCAAGTGTTTCAAGCTGATATGCTTTATTACCGTTTCTTTCCCTAAACATAAAATATATTAAAAATACCAAAGATCCTTCGACGTGACTCTGAATTACTGATCCAGTACAATCAAATCCTGATTCTTGATTTTACCAATTAATGACATTGGGGAGGCAAGGAAAAAATTTATGTTCTGAGCAACTTGTTTGAAATCGAATTATACAGAGGCATATTAATCCTTTGGTGAACGACAAATGGTGTTACGAATACATAATTATCTAGTACACGAAACCAAGGCCAAACGATTGGAAACTTAGTGCTTAACTGGCGCTATCTACAATTATTTTGCCGTGGTCCTGTCACACGACTATTTGCGATTTCCTCCTCTCCCTATCATTACATTAGTCTTTGTAGATACCACGTCGCATTTGTTTTACGTTCTCTTTATAGACATAGCTACTTTCCAGGCCTTTATGTACGGAAATGTTTCAGCTTATGTCTGTTTGTCCCATCCGTACAGTCCCTTCAGTTAAAATGATGCAAAGTGCTTCTAGTACCAGTTCGGAACCTGTTAAAGAGAGCATATTATTAGTTTCATTATTTGTGGACCTCTGAACCAAGTGAGTGAAGAAACATTAAGTATTGATTTTTAATAGGTAAGCTGGACCAGACCAGTCGCCAATGGTGGCACCTGTTCACAAGGATGACATTTATGTTCAAATGTATGTTTTTTTTGGATACCGTTAAGTGTTGTTCGCTGGTATTGTCTGCTGGCATAAGGGTCCTTGTGCTCTCGCTGAGCTGCAAAAATCCATGTTCTATCGTAAAGTGATGTCCATTTTCACTCGACTTTATCAAACACCATAGTTTACTACAGAAATCGTCTCTTAACTTCAATAAAAAAATAGTCAAGTGTCAAAGTATAAAATATGAAAACACAGCCACGGTATAGACGTCGCATAGAATATGTTACAAAGTTCATGAGTAGCTTAGTAATACCTTCAGAGTTGGTGCAGTCGAGAACACACTTGAAGTTCGATATTAGTTCCTATACCCACAACATAGAGGCATAAAAATTCAAAGTGCTGCGTGCTGCTGACTGTACATACATCTATCGTTCATGAATAATATATCTCGAGGGAATGTGAGGGCTCGATAGTAGGTAATGTCAGTCGTGCCTGAGAATTGTGAAGACTACTAGCAGGTAGCCTTAGGGTGACTTGTTAACATTTAGCGATAAGCATAATTTACCCTTCTCTGGAGAGGTGTCAAATTATCTGCTACTGCGGTAATGGAATCAATTTTTATGTATTTAGATTACGACAACGACAGTATGTTGGTCGCCGGAGTCATTACCATCATAATTTCAGCTGAAGGACGCTAATTTAAGGAGTAAAATTCATTATCGCCCTGTACTTTGGCGTTTGGTAAAGCGTATGGGGGAAATCCTCGCTCTGAAAATACCTCCAAAAACCTCCATGCTTCTTTCACATATTGATAGCGCTTTAGGAATCTCAGCAACGGCGCCATAAGTGCCCCTCTATGTAAGTTCTAGCATATAAACCACCCCTAGGTTGAATGGGGCACCCGCGGAAATATCGAAGGTACGATGCCTATCCCACGCAACTGCAAAGGGCATTACAAGGGTCGCCACACCCAAGCCCAGTGAACATAGGCATCCCACAAGAATTCTACAAACTAAGAAAATACTATGTACCTATGTACAGCGGTTGCAAATTCTTTATACACATCTTAAAAGAGTGCCAGCATGGGTCGACTAGCAATGAAAATCTTTAAACGTTTTTTAACACTTTCAAACGGTGTTAAATTTATTAAAGGCGCGTTGATGTTCAAAAATTTTCTCCATTAAGTTTATGTTTATGAAGGTCCCCAGTTTTTATAGATTGTGTCCATAGTATGGGCATGGTAATATTTCTTGAGTTTGACACCCGCAAATTATTGCTACCACATTTAAGTATGTACCTATTTAACAACCTTACGCTCCTAGTCTATTCTTGTCTTACAAGTTCAGTCAGTACACGCAGAAATGGCGACAACAACCCGATAAATCAAGGCGTAAGCCGCTAAAATATCTATTCAATTAGAACCTACAAATAAATGATTGTCACTTAGCGTATCTTTTGTAATGGTTTCGCAACAGTGTCGTGTTGGAGTTACCTAAACTGTAACTGGTCGCTTATTGGAGCATACCAGAAGCTGGTACGACAGCCATTACGCGGAACTAAGTACGGTTAATAGTACATTAAGGTAAACACTTGTAGTTCGATTTTAATTCTTATACCCGCGAAATAAGGGCGGTAAAAAGTACAAAGGGTGCATTCGACCGTACCTACTAGCGATTTAGGGCCTGCAGTAGTTTTCGAGGTTCATTGCGTTTTAGCTTAAAGAGAGAGCTGTTAGAATGTAACAGAAAACTGATGCTAGATGAAGGAGGCTTCTTTATTCAATCGATATCAGAAGGAAACGCTAGCCACGTGACTATATATTTACTGCTGTCAAGTAAGCGCCTTTGATTCTCGGTGACGTCAATTTGAGGGACGAAGTTTTCTAAATTGGCTTTTGTCTGGATGTACTAAGTTGACAGGTTGGTTGGTAGTCATAGTACAGGGGAATGCCTAAGTAACTAACAGGTTTGTTAGTAGTAAAAGTACAAGGGAATTCTTAAGTAAGTAACCACTTAATTGATGTGGTTGTCTGGAGAATGTATTATTTTATTATCTATCTACTTATTATATCATCTACAAAACTACTCGCAATTCCGAAATTGCTCGACTCCACTTTATCGTCTTATACACTGGCTGTATTAACTCAAATTTAGGTCAAAAACAAAGTAAATAATATTCAAACCACTTTAAAAGTTAATTACATTACAAAGTACCAACCAACCTATGGACTAAAAATATATTGACAACCTCCTTTTCTAAATGGCCGTCTTGTATTTAAAAGTTAACTGATATAAACAGTGATGTGAAATAACAAACTATGTGCTGTAAATAAAAATAGATACATATGCAAAGGTTTGAGAATTAAAATTAATTTATCGGGCAGTTAACAAGACGAACGAAGTACGGAAGTGCAAAAATTAAGCATGGGTACCGTCGACAGCATGTCAAGGTAAACAGTTACAGTTCAATATTAGAACTTATGCGTACGACATAAAGGCGGTCTAAAGCCCAAAGTGTAGTAAGACGTGCTTTGTCTGTACCTACACGTCGACGGTAATTATTATATCACAAAAACAGTTCCTAGTCGTAAATGGTGCGCTCGTTATATAACCATCTATAATAACTTTTTCGTTGCTTAATCCAACGTGATGGCGATGGTTAATAACATATTTATTAATTCACAAATCAATCGGATTTTTAAACGTTAACTTTGAAAATTAGTAACACAAGCTCGTTCTAGTAACTTAGGTTACTAGGTCAATAGTCAATTGTAAAATCTTTTTATTAACATAAATTATGTACACCAGTAACGTTTATGACTCGTCGGTCGTACTTAACAAATAAAGTGAAGCTACCTTCGGTTTGAAACCTATAACTACTGAGAAGATAGGATAGGATAGGGCATAGCGATTTATTGCTCGAACTGGAGCAGCCCTACTGGTGAAATACCTCCACCTTACAGAAGACCGCAGCCAAATAACAATCACTTCTGTGTTGTTGTGTTCTTACAAATAAAAAGTTAAACCTTTCACCAAGACATACAGCTAGTTTATCAATTGTTAATTAATCGGTAAATCATTTATTTATTTATTTATTTATTTATTTAAAAACATTATTGCACAAAAAAAGTACAACAGGTGGACTTAATGCTATGGGCATTCTCTACCAGTCAACCTTTGGGTCATGCGGAGAGTTAGTTTATGGGTGCGGTAATAGTGACAAAGTGCATAAGTAATCTAAAAAATAAAATAAAAACATAATACACGAGAATAGTAACTATCAAGCGTTACAAAATTCATTTCAATCATCACATTATTCATAAAATACCATGGGTTAGTATAAGCGGTCACGCCTTGTCTTCAGCTTGACGCTTTCAGGATCTTAATCGATTTTTATATTTTTTTATAGTGTTTTACGCCGCACTAGCATTGCGGTATTGGGACACCTTTAAAATATAAAAAAAAATGCTTCCAGCATCTGTCTACAATCCTTCAAGGACCGGGTTTACATAGCAGTTACACTTATAAATATAATACGAATTCAGTATTTTACCGCCGTGCTTGGAATTGATGATGTCGAGAAGAACCGGCAAGAAATTCAGCATTTACTCTTTTCCAATATACCAATGTCTTCATCCTACACCACGTTCACTAAGTCGTGATCTTCTTACTCTTGAACCCGTATACCCCAGCGGTAGTCGGTTCTTGATGCACAATAATGCGCAAGCGCAAGTGTATTCTAATCTATTAAATTGACACTTATTCACACTTCATAGAGTTTTTGTTAGTTTGTACAGGAGCTACCTACATACGTTGTTGTATTTGAATGGAATGGAAGTCGAAGCTCGGATGTCTATGATCATATTTCCGTACGATATTTATAGCTAAGTGGCTCAAGCGGTTGAAAAAGTGATCGTAATACCAGTATTGACACAAATGTCTATGATAAAACATGGTTTTTTTTTGGTACCTTGCTCTAATAAATAAAGAAAGTTTGCGTCTTTTTTTTAAGGCGGGGAGAAACGCACTGTGACCTCATCCGAGGGAGATGATAGCGTGTGTGGGACTCTCCTACCCTTAGACTGACAGGCTTACCAATTAAAATATCCCGGGCACTTCATCGCTTTAATTGTGATGCTTCGGGAATAATAAACCTATCATAGCACCACCATCCGGATGCCTACCATACGAGCAGCTTCGACTCTGCCTCCCGGAGTGGTCGAGGGGGTCGAGCTGGAACGCGGATATAGCCGATTCCCCACCGTGAGTGCAATGCTGACTGCTGACAGTAGTGCCTTCACACGCAGTCATCTGCCCCCGTGCACCAGGTAACAGCAGCTAATTGTCAATTGCACGGATATTTAATATTAGTGATATTAAAATTAAATGGTAACCAGACTTCTCCAGCGAGGTCTACCTTCCAATGTCACGTGGAGATTGACATCATTTTACGACAGACCACGATATGCTATTCGACTTCATTCAGCTCAGGAACCGGTTTTATTTCATCAACCTATGAATGAACTACAAAGATTCATTGAAAGGAGATCGAAAGTCAGCGCTGATCACGATGTCCATATCTGACCAGTAACAAGGTCACCATCAGGCCTAGCATACGCAACGCGACTTAATTTTATCGCACTCTTAACAAACGTCAAAATCGATTGAAGTCAGTGCGTCAGCAGCTGATTGGCTTAAAATACGAGTGCGATGTGCTATTAGCCAATCAACAGTATCAAAACTTTTGTCGTCTTACGCGATAAATTTGACATATTACGTATGCTAGGCCTGCATGATGGGACACGTGACACAGGCGCCGGCTGCGCAGGTCAATTGATGGGCAATTGGGATTGGCTGCGAGACGCAATGGCCACCATTTGTACACAGTCTAAAAATGACAGCAGCATAAGAACCTCTCAAACATAGAGACACATTAACACGAATAAATATGCTACATTTTATTGCTACATATATAATCCCACCAAACTGAATACAAAAACTATTTTCTGTATGATATGTCCTACTCATTTATAAACGCGAATGTTTGTAAGAATGTGTGGACATTTTGATATATGGCTGTTTGTTTGCTACTCTTACATGGCAAAACTGCTGAATTGATTTATATGAAATTCGGTTGAAAGATTTATATGAGAGCCTAAGTTGACATAGATAATACTTTTAATTGCAAAATAATGCATATAAAGTCACAGGCAACGGCTTGCTACTTATAATTGTGTATTTTCTTTAAAGGAGAGCAATTGGAGGTACTGATACAGGCATCCATTTTGTCAAAGGTTATGAAAAGATAACCTAGCCTGTTTAATTTTTGATTTAGGAGATGGAAGTATCAAAACAAGTTCAGATAGTCAATCGCGCTACTCAAAATGTAATATTATACTTACCACCATTTGCTAATCTTAAAAGTGTTATTTAAATACTTCCCTATTGTTGCTCAAAAGTTGATGTGCGAAACCTTACGGATTACTCCAGTATACTGGGACATGCCAATTTAGAAGCTCTACATTGCAGCGCGTTTCTATTAAATTTGACTTACTGGTATTTGTTATTACCGTAACATTGATCTACAGTAGCTTAAAAAATTTATTATACTTAAGTTACCATAAAATACTTTGAAACAAGAACACAGAATACAATTTTGAATCTCAACATTGCAGTCCATTTCTCAGTTTGATGAAAGAATGGCGGTTCCTGCATTTTTTTTATAATTAATGGCAAATAGGCTTCAGTTGTCAAATAAATTTTTGAGAATATCACGAGAGTATTGATAATGTTACCAAATAAGACACGCGTATTCGAAGCTCATGATGATTCCAAGACTTCCACTAATGATTCAGATGACATTTACTATTCTATGTCGAACCCTAAGACAAATAATTTGAACAGCTTTTAGCCAGTAAAGTCCGTCGTCTAATGTTTATAAGGGACCCCCACGCTGGTGTCTTTTGCATGTCGGCATTAGGCAGTTTCTGACGGAGCGGCGACACGTCGTCGATACGACGTCGATGCTGAGTGGTAGCTGAACGGTGTCACGTCGTTTTAGCCTTGGGACATCGCATAAGTCGAAGTTGATCCGCAAAATGTATTCCGACGAAGAAACACCTCTATTAACGTTATTCTTAAAACGAGAAGTACGTAATCGTAAAATTCCGTGATAAATAGGTAATACTTGTTGGCAGAAAAAGTCGCCCGCTTTTCGTCAACGCCACGCAAGCACCCGCTGACGCCTACGTTCAAAAGACGCCAATGTGTGGGTCCCCTAAATAGTATATTCAATTGCATTTGTACGTCTTCGTAAACATTGAAATGGAAACATACTTCATGATGTCCGGAAAGTGGACAAATCTATTAAGACAAGTTGATTGACTGATGACTGCATGACGCAAAATGCTAAATGCGCATTTGTCAACATTATTTATTCGGCATGCTCTGCCTAGTAGGGTTCGATTAATATATAAACAGTAGAAATGTGATATATCTAGTTTTCTTATTTTGTAACCTGTGGTTTACCGAAACGATTGGAGACCAAAAAATTAGAAATAAATAAACATTGATCAGAGGTTGTCTTGGCACATGCACACTGAGCTAATTATGAATAGAATACGAAAACTAATTTGGACTTTTAAAATATTGAGGCATGTTGCTCCTACAAATCTTTTAAATCAAATATACATAACTTTAGCACAATCAATAATCGGATATTGTGTTCCAGTATGGGGTGGGGCCTCAAAAATAAAATTTCTTGAACTAGAAAGGGCTCAACGGTCATTACTAAAGGTTATGTATTTTAAGCCGTTCCGATTTCCGACAGAACACCTTTATTTGGAGTCGGGTCTTTTATCCGTTCGTAAACTATACGTGCTGCTAATTATATTAAAAATTCATAAATTCCTTCCTTTCGAACGGTTACAGACTCAAGGTAGGAGAAAAAAATATGTTGGCCCTAAAGTCAAAGTAAAGACCACTTTTGCAAAGAGACAGTTTAAATGGCAATCATCCCACATTTATAATGTTGTTCAAAGCTTTCTTAATATCCACCCTATGACACATAAACGCTGTAAAAATACCGTCACAACATGGTTGAAAAATAAAAACTATGCCGATATCGAAGCCATAGTACAAGCAAAAAGCAAATAGTATAACCTATTTATATAATAACTTTTTCTCGTATAGGCATTAAAGAGGCTTTTATTTTATTTTATTTTATATTATTTTATTTATTTATTTATTACACATACACACACACAAACAAGCGCGCGCGCGCACACACACACACACACGCGCACACATTGACATACACACAAGTACACACACGCATACAATATCTTTAGTAAGTTACTAGTAATATTCTAGGTTTCTTATACATACTGTCAATTCAGTTGCTTTCTTTTTCTTTTATAAATTTTAAATTTATTTATTTAATTGTATGTGTTATTAAATAGTCTGTTTTGGAATAACGTTTAATAAGATTTCTTGGCTATTGAAGAGCGGATCTCCTAACACAAGCAAATTGTTTGCTTAAAAGGAGACTCCAAACCTTGTAACAAATATTATGTAAGAGATCGAAATAAATATTTTTGTATTTTTTGTATTTTTTTTTGTATACGACACAATCACACCAATCAACTAAGGTTTTAGTTAAGTGGCAGTTGTCAAACTAAGATATCGTTTTGACATGTTGAAAATATTAAATTGACATTTCACTTAGGAGGGTCAAGTGGTCTTGAAATGCCAATCCCATACTTTTTAAAACTTGCCTTAACGAGATTAAACTTCGATAACTGCCAACACTTAGATAGGCAAGGGGACTGATTTACAAACGACAGAAATGATCCAAATCTATAAGTCTATATCCTGTCGCTGTTTCGCTGAAACGATTGGTTTTAGGTAAGAAAGAGATTAAACATAGTCTCCGTATTCGAATCTGATAACGACGTTTTGTGAATAGTACGTTGTTCTCAAAATAAATATTAGACGTAAACTTAATGAGGAAGTTAATCCAGACCCAAGCTAATTTACAAAAGTTGATTTCTAGACAAACTTTAGGTATATATTGATCTGACGGAGAATTAAACCCGGGCCTTCCTCATTTCGGGCGCTTGTTTTATTCACTGCCCAAGCGAGGTCGTCAAACTGAGACAAAGGTATGAATTCGTCATTATGTCACTATCATGTGTAGTGCCTTTATATATGTATAAAAGCATATACCTCAAAACGCTCTACCTAACCAATCCTTGCCTGTAGTCATACATCAGAGTATTACCTGTAAGAGAGGTAGGGCACAGCGATTTATCGCTTAAACTGGAGCAGCTCGGCTGGTGAAATACCTCCACAGAAGACCACAGCCAAATAACACTCACTCGGTGTTGTTGTGTTCCTGCGTGGGAGTAAGGTTTCCAGAGCTCCTGGGGGGAGCCTTCAAGTTAAGGGCGACAAATCCAGTAAAACATTTATTATGCTGTACATGTCGCCCTTAAGCTAGGACCTCATTGCCACTTAACATTAGGGATGAGGTCAATCTTGAAGTGTGATATAAAATAAAAATAAAAAACCTAGTATACTTACTTCAGCGCTCTACACTATACTTGCGAATCTTTGGAGACTGTTCTGATCCAGCATACTTCAGTATACCTTGGTATCTCATTAAAACAACTCATCTAGTAGTGCCTTTTGACGCATAAATCTGTAATCTAAGACCAAAATGTATCTGGCGGAGTGTTGCCCCCATTATCAGCAGCCAGGGTGGGCGCTATCAGAGACGGCCGGAGCGAGCTGAGCGATAACCGCGCTATCGGTTGCACTGGAAGGACTATTCATTGCAAATATAATTTGCCAATTCCAGAAACAGACTATAAAATGGTTTAATATCTGTGGACTGTATTTAATGATTAGCTGTTTTTAAAATGTAAGTAGGTAGTAGAAAGTTAACAAACCAAATATATATAAAATAAAAGCTGAGGAAAACCGGCCTGACGCGACGTCAACAATACTTTTACATTTTGACAGGTCCATTGTAAAAAAAAATATAAAAAGTGGTCTGAGACCCTGGTTTTAAAACCAAAGAAAATTAATGTTTGTTTTATTAACTAATCATTTTATTGCTTAAGTTGTTCCACGGGATTTTTTAGCGTTATTTTGCGATAAAAAGTCTTATGTAATATTATTCTAGTATGTAACGTAAATGCCGCATTTCAACTAAATTAATTCATTAGTTTTGCGTAAATACGTTACAAATATCCATATCTACAATTCTTCACATTTATAGTACGAGTAGGTACAAGGTGCAAGCTTAGTTTGGAACCCACCATGTACTAAGTGTGTACCATAGTATGGGATTCATTTAGGAAAACGCGTGTTGTAAAATAAACGAATTATGATTGTAAATAGTGTGGTTTTCACTGTTTAGTTTATTTACTACGGTTATCATATCATCTTTAAGAATATGAATGTTTAAGTAACCAACGACTCACCTTAATATTTCCTTAAAACGGTTACGGAGACATGAGCAGGGCAATTCTAATTAACTCAAACAATATCATTTTTCAACCAGCACCCCGAAACTGAAATGAAACCTACCGTAATAAAGCTTGAAATCGTGTGGCAAACGTTATCGTCTAATTCCATTGACCTTACAAAAAGATATCGTTTTCAGATGTTATCTGCAACAACTTACCTTTATCCCTTTGCATACATTGTAGTATTCAAATTTGATGATCGTGGGCGCTCACGAGAGAATCAATGCATAATAAACACACCAGTTTGCACGACTATTAGGTAAGTAAAACATTTGATGCTACGATTATAAATGTACTAAGTAGATTGGGCTGTGGTCTCAGCAGGTCTCAGTCGTATGCTTGGTGCGTATTCTGCTTGAACTCAGCCGTTTACGTGATGAATCGTTCATGGAACGCTCTTATTTAATGCCCAGTGCCAATATTTTACGATGTGTCAAAAATGACTATCCGTTTTTCACCAACTGACTACGGGTTAAGTCTTATTTCAAATTTACTTTCCATATCAGCTGTCATCAGTCGTACGTAGGGTTGCCAACTTTTTTTTAGCAGAAATAAAGTATATCTGATTTTAAAGGAGGTAAATAAAGAGTACGGACTTACAAAAAAGAGTATCATTTATTTTTTACTTTTAAAAAGGTATTTTGTTTTACTTTTTGCGGCACATAACAATTTTTTATTGTTTTTAAAGGAATTGTTAAAAATTAGTATTTTAGCGTACTTTATTAGTTATTATAGAGTACGCCTACATGATATAGAGGATAATACTCTATTTTAGAGTAGGTACGGTTGGCAACCCTAGTCGTACGTCGGTCTTTTTTAGCTTACGCCTCGTATAATTTATTTAGTAAACACAAGAACGGATTGTTTTTCAAATATTGGAACTGGGCATGAATCCATTACTTATCCGTCTCAACCATATACTAGTTAAAATAAGATATAAATATAATAAGAGATTAGTATACAAACTGTATATTGTTTAGTAGGACCAGCCCGATGATACTATGGCTGTTGATCCAAGGATGTGAGTTGTATTCCCACTGTGTGTATAACATGGCCGTTTGCTTTGTCTCGTCTCTTTGTACTAAATTTCTTTTATATAATGCCTTAACTCGCTGTTTGCGCTACAATGTAGATAACTAAAACACTAACTTTTCTGTTTAAAAAGAATCAAATAAATTACATTTGATATTGTTATTATGTTAATCAGATTTCATCAGCAATATCTTATAATATGTCTTCTTAAAAGTATTGCCAGTGATAAATATTGATAAAACTTTTAAATTTCAGAAAAAAAGTACAATGTCTCTTAGTTTTATACACCATTTTAAATTAAACTTAAAATTTAGAATGGACTTAAAGTTTTTCATGTCTTTCCCATACACAAAAATGGCAAAGGAAGCTATTGAGGGTCAAATGACCACAATGTATACATACATTCACAATACACAATAATGATTATCGTTTTGCTCTAAAACAAAAATAATATCAGCAGGGTCAAAGATGACGAGACTTCCGCCGCAAAACAGGATGTGGAGTCCTAATTAACAGGATTAACTTGGGAGCAATGCAAATAATATTATAAAAACACCTCGTTGCTAATTACTACCTAATCATTACGGTTATTAATCACGTGGATAAAGTTTTGTAGCATGTTTTATACGATTGACCTTGTAATTAGCAAAATACGCTATCGTTAGATACAGATATGTAAATCACCGGATAATTCATTTAATTTTATAACAATCACAATTTAAGTAATTTTTTTACTAAACTGAAGTTTAGGTATCTTACATAAATTGATGAGTTGACGTAGATTTAAGAAACTTACTGCTGAATGGTGAATTTGAAAGTAAATATTTATAAAACGTAAATTGTTACGAGTAGCACAACTTGTTATGGAAATTTATTTCGTAGTAAATAATCCTTTGTAATAGAAAAATGACTATCCTATATTTTTTTTCAAAATTGTTCACTATTTCGCTTCAATTGGTCGCAGCGCAGCGTGATGTTAGGTTTAAAGATTTTTTTCTCATAAGAACTTATAAAAATACAGTTCACTTAAAATGAGACTTAATTAATTAAAACATGTTATATAGGCTTATAGCCTTCTTCGATAAATACAGCATCCAACACAAATACAATTCGAAGCAGTACTTCATAAGATTAGCTTGTTCAAACAAACATACAAACTCTTCAGCTTTAGATAATAAAATCTAAGTAATTAGTGTTTTTGAAAATGGATTTCTGTCATTATTTTTGAAAGTGGTACCAATGTCTATCTGAATGCGTAGTGGTAACCACATAATTATCTGATGTAATAATAACAAGTCTAGCTTACCGAATTGAAACAAAGCAGTTATCACGGAAACAGCAATACTTACTTTTAGTAGGCACGCAGGCCGCAACCCACTTTGAACTGATAAGGCAATATAGTAATTAATGGTGTCGAGTTTGATAAACTCACTATTATTACGTACGTTATCTTGTCGAAAGAGAATACAGACCTTTTCGTTCGGACGTATTTGACTTGTTTACATTAAAACCGTGGTCAGTTCCTGGTAAAGAATATATAAACGTACCTTATCTTACATGGCAGATTTTTTTATTGATTTATCAAAATTATTTGAATACATTAAGTAGGTTTTAGGATGCATTTAACGAGTGAAATGAAAATATCGTAGCGTAGTAAATAGATATTAACTTTAACCGACGCATTTTTATGAATGTTTTTGAATTTAAAAAACTCCAAGCACTTGGATATTAGCCCTTATCCCCACGACGTAAGATCGGTCAAAGTCCAAAATGTTACATACGTTGCACTGTTATATAATTTCACCACCTGTGATCACGCTCATCTTCTATTTAAAATGTTTCATAGTGCATACTACTCCAGACCTTTTACTTGATACATATTGAGAGAAATATGTTTTTAGAACTTATAAACCCAATAGATTCAGATAGCGAACATATAGGTAGAAATAAATATAAAATAGCTTCAGTTCTGGATTTATAGATATTAATATTAAAAATTTAAACCTGCACACATTTCAAACACACTTACAATAATCTCATACCCAACAAACATTGCTAAAACACTCCTGTCTAATTCACCTTTAAAACCAAAATAAAAGGCTACTTAGGCTAGTAAATTAAATATATAATCACTAGTAAATTTTATAGTTCAATAAGTTTAAAAATGAAGTCTTGGCAAACTTAGTGCAGGACGCCCTCAGGCTAGGTGAAGTGAAGCTCTGCGGAAGATTGCAAGGGCTGGATACAAAAAGCCCTGGAAAAAACAAAGTAGAAAATTATTGGAGAGGCCTATGTCCACCAGTTGATAGCGATAGGCTGATGATGATAGGTTTAAATCTTTTAGTAGAGATATAACTCCGTTCATCAGGAACGGAAATTGAGGGAGAAACATAAAAAAATGAGCTAGCGACGCGTGCGCCGAACCGGGTCGCATTATGTAACCGTCCTACTAGCGTCGACTATTTGGACGAAAAAAAATTAGACAAGTCCAAGTTTCTCGCATAAAAAGGGTTCCGTACCTAGTCTAAAATATATTCGAAGCAAACAGCTGGTAAAATTATACATACGGATAAAACTTACAGGCATATATATAAATAATATTTATAAGTTACGAGTACTTTAAATACCGTAGACTTTATATTGATCCCTGAAAAATACGAAAATAATTCTCAAAATAACTTACAAGCCCAATAGTTTCAGATCGGGGAGATAAAGATAAAAATTTAAAATAGTTTCAATTCTGCATTTATACATCTTTGTATCAATATACTTACCTGCATATACATTTCAAGTATTCACAATAAGCTTATTTGAAAGCTCCACGTGTGTTTCGTAAATTAACGTTTAGTGTTAGGTATTCTGCCTATTTTATACACGTATGTACTTGTTTTGTTTAATAAATAAATAACCAACTTGATGCACACATGTAAGTGCAGGTAATGGATGGCAGATTGTTGAAAAATGAATTTTAACAGAATCGTTTCTATAGTTTCGTAGCATATTGGCTAATAAGACGGATGGACGGATCAGACGCTATAAGGGTACATGTTTCTCTCGGACGTGAGGAACCCTAGAAAGTCATAAATGTCTGCTCTTATTGTTTCCTTTCGCGGACGCGATTTATGTGGCAGCCCGAACTGCCGAGCCCACTTTGGGCCAGCTCAAAAACACAACTTGGCGAACGGACGCTTTGTTCACGAAACAGCTCTGCGGGCGTCTTTTTTTTCGGAGACCCTTTTGTTCTTAAATTATGTAACTTCGCATTTCAATCGGAACGAAAAAACCCGCGATGATGGATCGTTGTCTAGCTGGCTCAAGGAGGTTTGATTGTTTTTTGTTTTGTGATTCAGCGAAGCAAACGTTGCGCGTACGCATTATGAAATGTTGTTGGATAACAACGGATGGTTTAGCAAACCTTGTTATTTGTAATTCAGGTGGAGATGTGAGGATAGGCTTTTTGAAAAGTTCTAAGAATGTGCCAGGGTTACATTATTTCATATACTGTGTGGTCCGTTCTGCGTTGACCACATTATAAGTGTGGATGTGCTGGATTAACGCCCCTAATTCGTATTCGTCGTCTAGTATATAATTGGTGACTGTTTGGCGCACTATTTATTTTATATCTGTATCTAGGCTTATTTATTTATTTATTTATTTAAAAACTTTATTGCACAAAAAAAGTACAAAAGGTGGCTTGAGGAAGTCAAGTCGTAAAATAAATCACTGTTTATAATAGAATGTTGTTTGTAAAGCAAGCAAATGCCATTTAAGTACGTTATTTGCTGGCTTATTACTAATACTATAGAATTAGTATTAACAGACAGCTAAGGATTACGTTAGGGATGAGACAAAGACGTTTATTCAATTCACAGTATCTATTATTATAATAACAAGCGCTCTGATTCTACGCATGAAGTTATCCTTGAAAATTATATACGATTATGTAAAAAGTTTGCACGTAATGTAAAAAGCATTAGAATTAAATTAACTCAAGTGCGTAATTAAGTACGTGAAAAACATATTTAACAGATCAAGGTCATAATGTTCATTAATTTGGAAGCAGTTTTTTTTGTAAGATTTTTTATTTGATCACGGCCAGTATGGGTATGGAGTTTAGTTGAGGCAAATTCCATAATGGAACGTCGGAATTGTAATATCGAGTAGTATTGTTGATTTAAGTTAAGTATGACGAAACGATTAAGCATGAACGCATGCATAAGACTAATTGCGGTCAAACATGTGAAGTTGTTTTGTTGTTTTTTTTTACATTTCTATGCGTGCGCGCATATACGCGAATGTAAGTGGTACGGTGTGTTGTAATTATTGCACAATCGCAGTAATAAGCGCGCTGCGGGTGAGTTAGACAGTAGTGTTAATACCATTCGAGTCCAGAATTTTAAAGCCTTTATAAAATACGACGGTTTGTAATAAAGACACCAAATGAAACTAATAAATATATTCCTTAATAAGTTGCCCGTTAAAGAAAAAAATATTTATGCCTTTGAACAACATAGTCTATTTAAGTAAACGATAAGTTTTAGGTTCCAGACAATATTTTTTATGGTCAGCAGATTAAAATTGTGTTTTTAAAGAATTATACTTTAAAGTGATTACCTAAACTAAGAAGCAAACATAAAATTACGGAATCTTAGTAATATAATAGTAGGTAAAACGTATATTTTTGTGTTCCATGTGCGAATAAGATTTCATCAAAGATTTCTTGGAAACCCAAAGCATTTAAGACGTAGCATATAGATCGAAATAACTAGCGTCTGAAGACTGACCAATAATTGACCGCTGTCTGCTAGAACCATTAAGGATTCTACGAAACAGCCAATTAAATTTTACGAAGTATCAAAAAAGATTTGTTGTAAATATGAACGATTAAACATGGCAACTTTAAAAACAATATTTAACTGTGGCAACCAGTCTTTAAGAATTTGCACGGTTAAACTGACAAACATAGCAATTTTCGGGATCTGGCTTAGTACTAATGATATGTATGTATTAATTTGTTTGAGTAATTGTGAGAAACTAAATCCTTTTACCATTAAGTAGGTAAGAGAACTGCTATGTCATGTTTCCCGGGGGAGCCAAAATTGGATCGCTGAGAACCGATTTATTATATTGAATATTGTAGCAAACAGAAGAATGTGATCTCAGCATTTCCAACGAAAGGCGTGACTGACTATGCATGAAACTACTGTCAGTTTTTGCGCCAAATTTTAGTCCATTAACTTGGCGACAAGAAGTGCGGGGGCGTTTTAGTGGGTCACACCGCTGCCTCCTCCTAAGCCAATGCATTCCCCCCCATTAAAAAAAATGTAGTCCATATTGCACATTATTCGGATGACTACAAAACCCAAAAAAGTTATCAGTCAGCCACTTTACCAGCCCCAATTAAGATTTTGTGGTTGCCAGTTCCGGACCCAAATAATGGAAATGGAAACGGCACCATAAGGATCCTTACGCAGTGTCTTTCAGAAGCGATGCGAACGCGATGCAGTATTTATCGATACAATCACGAATCAAGTTTAAGCACACGCTACACAACGCCTATAGGTACATCCGCAATATAGCAGCTGTTTCAGTGCTTTTCGGTAGTTTTAATAACGAGTTTCCATCGATACAAACCATGAATACCATAATAAAATATGAATGAATATAAAAAGTAAATCGATGATCGTTCATGTAGCCATGAAGTCATGGCTGCCAAACGTGCAACACTCTACGAAGTTGCAATGTCTATGGGCCCTGAAACAACTATATTGTACAGTCATATTGACAGATAAGTCTCCAGTAAGGTACACAAATTATTTACTTTCAATCGGCCATCGACTAACATTGCAATGCCCCGGTACGAGGAAACAGTACTTCCTGATCTACCGAATGCGTCGTAATGCGGCATTCGGCCTTTCGTCTCGCGATCCATTCATACGAAATATGTTTAATGGTACCCGGCAGTAATCAGACCGAGGGCCGCTAGCCCTTTATGCACTTAGGGCAGGGTCTTATCTCACCAGATTACCATAGTTTAAGTTACCATTTACTGTTTAAGTTGACTCCGGTTTAAGGAGGTTTACGTAGAAATCTTTTAACTGTCGACTTAAACCATTAACTTATTCGAGATGGCGTGCCAGATGTTCAAGGAATCCTGGAGTAATCAAGGACTCAACTTTTTCATCATCCTCCTAGGCCCGGACTCCTGCCATACGATTTTTGCTGCTGCCAAATCTCATTCTTGAAATCTCACTGATCGGACTAATAAATCGCATTCTTAAAATCTCACCAATAAAAACTGAAGCACTGCACTCGCTCAGAGTGAGGAAATCCCAATTAAACATTGATTTCATCATCTGCTCACAAAACAAGTTTAACTTGGATCACATTTAGTGCGGCTGCAAATTGAGTTACTTAGAGCAATTGTAAGAGTCTCCATAAGCAAAGGAGAACATTCCGCGATTTAGTCGCTTCTGTGTCAATGGAAATATTTTTCTGTTTGAGGATCCGTGTAAAATAAGTTCCTTTTGATAAGCATGTACAGGTAACACTTAAGATAGATGTCCGTATGAAGATTTTGCTCGTAAATAAAATGATCGACGCATTACCTGCTATTCACTTCGGGTGTCAATGGCAATCACAACGTTTGTAGCAAACATGGTTGTCTTCTATCTTTCATGTCAATACGCCTTCATAGAGTGACCAGATTATCAATATTGCGCTGCAAAGCTTAAGGAAAGCCGTGTTTTTTTATGATATTTGCTGACCAAATTGCTGGATACCCCTTTTAATTAATATTATGTTTTCTCATTTTGGAGATTACCCTTGTTATTTCTCTTGCCTATTTGTGTTTCAAACCCCTTTTACCCCTTTTTCTGAGTAGCTTGTGGAGGTATTAAGAAAAGATTAACATCAGGTAAAGTCCGATATTTTTGAAGCTGGAAACAACAAACTTTTATTTTTTAATATTTAAAGGAGGAATCGATATTTTTTTATATCTGAGGGAATCATTGATTAATGACCAAAAGAAACATTAAATGCCTTTGATTTTTATTTCCATAGATGACTGACCTTTGATGAATTGCCTTTTAAATATTCTTCCACCTAGCTCTGGTGATCAGGTGCCCATAGTGCGAGAGTGGCAATAGTTAAGAAACAATACCTACCGACTTTAAGTGGCACCCGACATGTCCGGCTTCTATTATAAGATGGGAGATCATTCCAATCAAATTAAGTTATAATTGAGTACCTCAAGGCTTTGGAAGTTGTTCCGGTCTACCTAGTCAGAGGCTGTTTGACAGCTTCAGAAAATCTGAAAACTAAGGTTGTTCACGTATCTTACATAGACATCGCCTCCAATACAGATTTCCCTTATTCAAACTTTGCATCCAGAAATACCCATTAGGATCACAACCCGCGTGAGTGGAGTATGGTCCACGCACCTCAATTTTAAGACTGATTAATTTGTCTCGGGCGTGGGTGTTTTGTGTACTTTAGCTAATTATCATAGAATCAAAGCAATGTATGTGAAGATGTCCAATATATTTACTTGTTTTGATTGTTCGAAGTTGTCTTCCATTCTATAGTCATTGAGCAGGCGAAAAACTTGTTGAAGACCAGGTGATTTGTGTACATTGTTCGGCGCATGTATATTACGCAATGCAACATCCTATTATTGTACTGAAAAATTGATTGATTGATCAACAGGATATCTACCGTCGGAGGTAAATTACCATGTATTCATAAAAAAATCCAATTAAAGTAAGTCTATTTCGAATGTAGCCCCCAGGCTGTACTGACAATTGGATATCGATATCGATCTGTACATCATACCTATATTTTTTGTTGTTGATGAATCTTTTAACCTCGTGATGTCAGAATTGTTACAAAAAGTATATACATATAATTTCCTGTTTTATAAAAACTAAAAAAAAAACTTTTTGCTTGCTGTCCAAAGTTTTTCAAGTCGACTAAGGATCTTGAAGTGGTTTTCTGATTATCATCTTCTTAACCCAGAGGTAGCAAAAATAAGTGACTGATCAAGACATGATTCGTCAAAGAAAAAGTATAAGGGCAGACCTTCAGGAACTAGAAATTCTGTTATCTCGCAGTCATCAGGTATGGGTGTCAGGTAAATGGTACCTAATCGATTGTAAATTACACAATTTTTTTCTAAGGACGTCTCTTTTATTACGAAATAAGTTAAAATCAATGACAATAGTAAAACAATATATAGATTTTTTTTATTCTTATCATGGTGTTTGAGTTTAATGTTGCCAAAGTATAATCATCAATCTACATCCTATTAAAGGGTTTCTGGCCCTTTTATGTAATTGTTTACCTACTAATTTGACCTGACGACCTCCGTAGCCGAGAGGCGAGCGTGCCGGACTTTGGCGTCGCGCCATCTCTGAGGTCCCGGGTTCGATCCCCGGTCGGGTCAATATGGGAAACGAACTTTTCTGTATTGTCTCGGGTCTGGGTGTTGTGGTACCTTCGTTGTTTCTGATTTCTGTAACACAAGTGCTTTAGCTACTTACCACAGAATCTGAGCAATGTATGTATGTATGTGATGTATGTGAATTTGAATCAATGTTGTTGATAAATTATTATTATTCTGTGGTAGATGCGATAGGTGCTTCGACTTTTCCGCCTGGCACCGTCGCTGTTATGATTGATACCATTTTCCCATGGCGAGAAAGTAATGACGCAAAAGGAAGCAGCAGAAAGATCTACGGAAGGCGACCCGTCCGCCCCTGCATGCCGCAAACGCAGGCGACTTAGAGTACGGCGGCTATACGCCGGCGCCGAATTTCCCGAAGTGTAAGGGCACCTCACTCTGTGTGGGTAGTCCTGCCCTTTTCAGGGCAGAGAGACACACGCCGTCACCTCAGAAGACGGTACAATGCATCAAGGCATTTCGCCCGGAAAAAAAAATGGCGTCAACCAAAGGCGATGAGGGCGTGGGGGGAGATTTTAGTTCGGGTAGTCTTCGCCACTTCTGGGCGGGGAAATCCCACACACGCCGCTGCCATCCTCAAGCCAGCAATATGGTGCGCAAATGCATTCTCCCCCTTAAAAAAACCGTCAACTTTCTTTTAACCGTTGTGCGAAGTTTTATTGTTTCGCTCAGCCATAACTTTTAACCGGGAAGTGTCCAGTGCATGTCGTGTCGCACGTGCATCGTTTCGTGATCCGATACGTTGTGTCTGAATGAGCCAATGATCTCATAGCCTATGTTATCTTTGTAGGAAATATGCACGGAGTTAGACAACGCATCTGACGTCACAAACCGTGGCTGAATCACTAACAATAAGATATAGGCATGTTGCCGCTAACTATAAAGTTAGAGGAATTTATAGTGGTAATATTTTTGAATACGAATAGGTTCAAGGTTGGTACTTCATCACAAGATATATCCTGATCTATCTTAAGAAGATTGTCGCAAATTGTACTTCTACCTGTACTAGTATTACGATGGTACATAGTTATGCATTTTTTGATATATTTCACGGAAACAAATTGAGTTCCCATAAGCAGAGTTGCCGATATCATTGTTTGTGAAATGCATAAAAAGCATGGGCAATATCCCAAATTTGGGGCTTTCAGATTATGTTCAACAAATAACAGTAAAATTTTGTGAATAAGCCTTTTTTTACCGCCTAAATATTTCAAATCTTCAACGTGACGATTTCTAGACCAAAATCAAATGGAGGCAATCAGCTGTGTGGCATTTTTTTAAGGTTTTTATTGCGATTTTTAAGAATTATTTTCCTTAGATCACCCTATTCATCACACCTTCCCCATTTGGTTTTAGATTTTCCGCATCTTAGGGAGACCTCCACAATTTGGCCACCAATAGATATCCTTACAATCTTTCAAATTTAAAATATTAGTTGAATTCCATAACCTTTTCATGAGGATTCATTTTTTTATTATATTACAAATACATCTAAAAACAAGAATTTAAGTTTCCTCAATTAGTGGGTACATGTGTATGTAATCTGTTAATGTATGCACTTGCAACGGGCTGTGTTGCTGAGTGCAATGCTTTTTGATAAGAGCCTGCAGCGCCCGCATTACCTACCATGCATTCCTGTGCACACGGATTATGCAATCATGCAATAGATAAAAGATGTAGGATCATAATATTATGTGTCAATAAACTCAGGTGTTTTTATTGCCGTCTTCGTTATTAATTTTACTTGCCTGATAATACAATGGTTAGCACTCTGGCTTGTATAGCTGCCAAGGAGCGTTGCGACCAGGGAAAATATCATGTGTTAACATTTGTGTTAGTTCTGTCTTTAACCAATTAAATGTTGATTTACATACTTATGTATAAATAAAATTGTGGTACCACGGTGGATTCTGGTTTCCAAAACACAAGCGATT
This sequence comes from Glyphodes pyloalis, assembly GCA_037074685.1. Lineage (NCBI taxonomy): Eukaryota > Metazoa > Arthropoda > Insecta > Lepidoptera > Crambidae > Glyphodes > Glyphodes pyloalis. The sequence goes on from JAYKKO010000013.1 coordinate 14,862,403, forward strand.
GTGCTTTCGGATCGAAAAAAACAAAAGTCAAAACTCGTTGCCTGTGCTGTGAAACGTTTTATTTGATTTTGCATATTAAAACATGATCAAAATGTATAGAAAGATTACAAGGCAAAGGAAATCCTATTAAGTCTTAAACAAAGTTTGACAAGTAAAAATGGTCAATGGAGTTTCTACCGTTAGCTGTTTTTTACACAATCGTTAAAAAATAAGAAATGAAGCACGTGCCCCAATCGCGTTAGAAATTATTTAATAGCAATGTTTTGCACCTTGCTAACGCGAAATCATTATTATTTTGTTTTGCAAAATTGCTATCTACTGTTAGGAAACGAGCACAACAATGTCACCTTCGTTATCGCTTGCATATACCTACACCTAACATACGTGTTTGTTTTATGTCTTAATTAGAATTTCCTAAATATTCCTTGCATTAATGAATATTCACTAACGGATAGAAATATTTTTGTTTTAATTAATTTTGTTTTGGTGGTTTCTTTTCATTAATCTAAGCTTCTACTTTCCTTCAAAGAACAACAAGAGCCGACCAACGATGTCATCGCTTCACCGTGGAAAATATTCCATCGCGGACCAAAAAGTTTGGTACCTACCTAATCTTTGCCGTACCATTAAGTAGTGGAACTCGTTGCCGGCTCATGTGTTTCCTTCTTCCTTTGATATGGGGAATCCACTTTTTAAGAGGAGCGTGAAGAAACATCTTGCGGGCCAGTATGGCGATGCGATATTACGGTATCAAATCCGTTGTCATCACCAAATGGGTTCGTCTCTTACTTATCATCAGGCTGGAAGAAGCCAATATACTGTGTTTATAAAAGAAAGCTAATGAGACGGATTGATTTTAATATAACCTATTTGCAAAAATGGCGATGTGAACTTATACTAATAAACCTGGAACTTTATTAGAATACAACAACAGTCTACGACGATAAGCAAATATGTTCGCTTATAAAAACATTAAAGTATTTGCTCATAACTAAAACAAACTAGTAATAGCGAAACGAATGCCTGCTAAATTGTTTCTTGTATTTTACATTGAGTGTACAAATTAATTACAAAAGTATTTATACATGTAATCACCAAGTTTTTTTATTCATCGTCATCTTCAAAACACCTTATTTTTTTTCTTTGTAAATAACTAAAATGTCACTGAAAAAATAACTGAAATTCACTTTTCATTCTGCTTTCGGTAAGAGTACCTACAAAATGTTATAATGGCCACAATTGCTTGGGTTTTTAAATATATTAACAAAAGTAAAAACACTTCATATTGCTGTAGTTTAATGGGGTTTTCAATGTTTACTCTGAGTAAAATGTTCAATTTACTTTTTTTAAACATACCAATTTATGCCAATTTAAAAAAAAACAAAATTCGTACTCTTTGATCGTATTTGAACACAGGTAGGTTTAACTATTATAAATTACAGGAAAATATGTACATATTCGAATTTATCGTGCATTAAATTTGATTGCTTGTTTGACTTGCAGTTTTAATGACACATTTAATGTTACTATTGTGTCAAAGTATCTATAAATAAAATGTACTCAAGCACTGAAACGATCCTACTCAACAGATTGATTTTACTGACGTTTTGTTCATGACTATTCCAAAGGAGTACGGTCAACATCATGTGAAGGCAAACACTCGCAATTCGAAATTAGATCTTATGTGTACGACATAAGGGCGATACAAAGTCCATAGCGTAGTGTAATCTATCGTGCTTTTGTTTGTACAAATGCTCCTAAGGGTAAATGGCCAAAAGATCGTAAAATAATGCTAGCTTTTACCGTTCATTCATATTCATAGAAAAAGCGACCTATTGTTAGTTTTGTAATACTATGTACGAGTTCCTATTGTTTAAGTTTTGTTGTTGTTTCTACAATGGCATATTACGAAAAAAGCTCTTTTACAAGACATTGGAATTCTTTGTTTAAATCTTTTACAATTAGTTAAAATATTTGATAGATAGGGGGTAGAGTTACTTTTATTAGGAACCTTTAGAAAACTGAGAAATGTGTGTTTCTGCCTGAAATTGGGCATTGCTTTGTTGCTTAATAGTTACAACGGAAATTAGTTATATTTTACAAGTTTTGTCTAAGTACCTAGAAAATAGATCATTCATTAAATGATTCTTAAAAAGCTTTTTAAAACTATATAAAATGACGTCCAAAAGAACTTCCTTACAGTGAACATTTTTTCTTATTGTTGGTAGGTACTTTGTTGAACAGGTACGTTTCTAGGCTGTCCTAGAAGGTATCTGCTACCTTTTTATTCGTCATAATTAAATCGTGTAGACCAAGGACCTTATGCCTATGATGTTCTCAAGCTGCCTAATTGCATCTAGATAGTCTTGCCTACTAAAATCAAGATTAAGCCTGGCTACTATTAACATTTTACGAAACTTGGAGTTGGTCGTAATAAACATTATAATTAATTAGGCACTATGTTTCATACGTTGGGTAGGGACTTTCATATTCGATCTAATTCAGTCTTGCATTACAGACCAAGGTTATAGTGATTGCTAAGGAAGCAATTGCTTATCATATGGTTTACAACATACCTGGCTGCTAATAACGATGTTTGCACACAATGTAGATATTATATTTCCAAGCGCCATAAGTCAGGAGTAAGCACTACGTGACCGTCATTCGACACTGACCCATTAAGACGACGGAGCACATGTAAACACACCTTAGCATATAAGCAAGTGGTTCCGTATTAAGTTTTTCGTTGCACAAATCTTAACTAGTTCTGGGAATGCCACGCAGATTTTTGCGATTAGGTATAAGCTATTTTCGATACCAACTCTTTTTGCAAAATGACCTTTCATTTGTATCTCGTGCTTAGCTATCTCAGCTAAGTACTACATAATGATCTCGGGGTCCTGTGTTCGACTCTCGGGTCTAGCAAAATAAGTTACGGACCCATCCATATTTGGTAAGCGTGTGAGGTTGTTCGCATTATTGTAACGATGACTTGAAAGTTAAAGGGATTATCCTATTTCTACAACCATATCGAAACACCACTAAAATTCCATACAACAATTTTATGAAATAAATTAAATAAAAACAACCAAACAAGCATTTTGCACTTGTTAAAGACTCTTTTAATGTTGTAATTTTTTTAAAATTAAATTTCAACTTTTAGAAATCTTATTTCTGCTTACTTGACTCTGCCAATTGTCCTGTTATCCTTGTCTTAATCTTCTTCTATTGCATTGTCATTGAAGGGTTGTCTTTGGACCTAAACTGTTTTATAGAAACAGGTAAGGTAAGCCATAAAATTTTATATCTGTCCAATTCTTCGTTTTTAATATCTTTAAAACTCAAACAAGGAACCACAAAATCATGGCTTGCAGTTAATATTTCAGCTCGCGTTTCAAAATATTTCCCATGAGAATACCAACTCGGCAACAAGTAACTTTGAAGCTTGATTTCGTAAACTTCAAGGACTATTTTGAAATAGGTCACTTTTGAATAGGACTAGTGTTTATCTTTGTAATTTTTAGCCTTAAAAATATTGAAATACATAGCATACTACCAATTACTAGTCCGTATTTTCTCGTTCGAATTATACGTTCTCACCCGTGGTAGAGTTACAACAAATTTGCCTTACCTCAAGCAATACCTTAAATAAATAAAAATCGTCACAGGTTGTTTTTGAAAAAGGACTTAATACATTCTACAGAGATATTAAAATCGTAGCATGTAATGTCACAAATATTGAGTTCACAAGAAGAAATTCTAACAAGTTACGGTATGCTGCGCTAGAATATGGAAAAGCAGGAAGCTTTGGATTACAACAATGCAGTAAAGTCGAGGAAGCAATAGGAAAACAAGGAGACCGAAGGCCTTTTTATCTAATGAGACCATAGACTGGATGGAATGAAGCGTCAACGATTCGGAAGCGATACTGAAGTCCAGAAATGGACTGAACCTGATTTAGATACTTTATTCACGAGCATCTCGGAGAATTTACAAATTAAACTGTAGGTATATATACCTACCTAATTTGTCAAAACAAGACATCTGTCTTGGTGCAAAATTGGTAATGAGGTCTTATTTTATAAAAAATAAAAAATATTTAATACACATAAATAAAATTGTACAATATCATTGCTTCGATTCTGTGGTAAATAGCTTTAAACAGTTGTGTTACAGAAATAATGACTGTACCAGAACACCCAGACCCGAGACTATATAGGAAATTCCATATTGACCCGACCGGGGATGGAACCCGTGACCTCAGAGATGATGCGATGCCAAAGTCCGGTCCACTCGCCTATCAGCTACGGAGGTCGACGAAAACTACTGAGTTTCTTGCGGATTCTTCTCGGTAGTTATAGATTCCAAACCGGCGGTGGCATCAATTGGTATATATGTAGAGAAGCTTCAAGTGTTACTGACGCTAACTATGTGAATAAAAAAATATTGACTTAGTTTCTGGGAGGCTTCTTTAGCAGAAGGCCGATGGTTTAATATTATGGATCATCCCCAGCGTGGCCTGCAGGTCTGTTCGCTATTTTCTTGAAATGGGAAATAGGCTTGGAATCGATAAAAATTTCTCCTGGTGCTCCCTTAGTCGCCTTTTACGACACCCACGGGAAGAGATGGGGAGGTGCAATATTCTAAGCCGGCACCCCACGGCCAGCCGGCACCCCACGGCCGGCTTTGCTATAAATCCGTGAGGTTTATAGCAAAGAAAATTCAGGAAAAAATTCAACAGAAAAGCGGGAAAATTCTCTAAGGCGAAACGTAGTTCGCCGGGACCGCTAGTATTAGAATAACTTTGACTTTTATCTTCAAAATTTGTCATAAAGGTAACAGTTACATGAAGATAGAAACCCGTTTTCGATATTTCTAAGGCTTTATTACTTGTGAATAGCCTGGCTGGGTGGAATCTAGACCAATAAAAAAAAATTGTATGCATATAGGAGTGGCGATGGTGTAGGTTCCCTACATTTAATGTTTTATATTTTCCAGATTTCATCTCAGAGCACCTCCACCTGTTTCATACCTACATTGAAACTGCACTTGGGTGTATAGGATACCAAATACGAGTAGCTTATAATTAACAAGACCAATTTTCATTTTATGATAAATATTTATGTCGAATGTAGGCATGCCATTTATAATATACAGGACTATTTTTCCTTAAAATAAGGCATATTTTTATACACCAGTTAGTTGTACTAAGAGCAGGAAGTTGAGATTAAAATATATTTTTATGGTTCTAATAATAAGCTTTCGTGTCTAGATTAGATTAAGTACTACGGTAATTAGATATCTTCATTTTTATTCACCCTAAACATTTATCAAATAGCCCGTCTCGGCTTCGTATACTATACTACTATCCCCGTCTTTCACCACCAGCTGGAGTTAATTCGTTAGCAGTCAGATAGAAGTCAACTTCTCCAAGCTTCATAAATCTGCAGTCTAATAATGCTGCAGCAATAACAGCCTTACTGGTAGGGAAGCGTGTGTCCAGTTTCATCAACATATTCCTTTCTAAGGATGTTATTATTATAGACTCGTCATCATCAATCGAATTAAGCACGTCTTTGATTTTGGCTTTAAATACGGTCCAAATAAGGTACGAGGTTCGGTCTCTTCTACCAGGTCTTCGCTGTCTTGAGAGATTGGATCGTTTTCATGTTCCTCTATCACTTGAGAAACAGTATCCAAAGATCTTAAAAATGTTTGTTCATTTTCTGCTTCTTTGTCCAATTCTGGCAAACGATACCTACCTAGTTATTCCATCAACCGTAACTAAATTATGGAGACCGTGCCCTAAGCATAGATCAGATGTCAGTATCTGCCAGCCACGTCGCCCGCTTCACATTAGCTCCTGCGTCTGTTTAGAACACTATGGAGTTTCTTGTCATGAATTCAAAATTCATTTTTGGTGATTTTTTTACTTCCACGACCTCAGGTTATAGCGTGAATGTCTTTAACTCGAAATCTAAAATAGTAAAACGTCTTTAGAACCTACTTATGGACTTTTTGTTCAGTTGTCTCGACGTGTCGCACGCGCTTTATGTCCATTGATTTAAACTTGTACTCTCTTGCGGGTTTTATCGGCGCGAATTTTAAACTACGGGCGGAGGCGGCGGCGGCGCGCCGACTCCTTAAGGCGGCGGCGCGCCGCGGCGGCGCGCACGTGTAGATCGGACATGCATAGTCCAGAGTTGCCACCCGTCCCGACGGGACAGTCCCGATTTCGAAGACATTGTCCCGCGTCCCGACGAACTTTTTTTTTTTATATTGCACTTCACAATTGACCTCATCCCACCTGATGTTAAGTGGTAATGAGCTTAAGGGTGACAAGTACAGCATAATAAATCTGTTACTGGACTTGTCGCCCTTATCTTTGTAGCACCCCCCAGGACATCTGGAAACCTTACTCCCGATTTCTTTTCCCCTAAAGATGGCAACCCTGGCATAGTCGATCTCATCTTATCCCAAACTAACTCAAGAACTTTAGTTGAGTTACGAAAATGTAATCCTCAGTTTGACAACGACATTTGTTGTTTTGGCCCACTGTTCAACATAAATTAGGTTCTACAATGAAAAAACCGTACCTACACTTTATGTAGGTACTTACTAACATGTAAATTATGACGTCAGTCATTGTCCAAAACAACTTGTTTTTGTTTATTTATTATTTGGTGGACTCGATTTTTTGCAATTGCTTAACTTACATTCGTTCACGATTTAGGCGGTAGTTTAAGGAATAATAATAATGATACTTAAGAATTACTAAAATAGGATTTAACTTTATCAGCCATCCTAGTAACAATACGGCTATATGGTGTTCTCACCTCAGTGATAATTATTTTTGCCGTATAAGTTCGCACAATGGCGAACCGAACCCATCTAACTGTTGTTAGGTCTTATAGAGGAATGGCTAAGTCGTTTTCCATGGCAATGGAAAACATTAATCTGATGAAACGGCAATCTCATACACCCACCCTTTGTAGGTAGGTAGTTACTGTTAATATATAATCGCTGTGTCCGGAACTCTGTCCGCGCTGGACCGTCATTTTTAAATGTTTATATGAATGATGTAAAAATAGCTTAAGTTACTGCGTGTTACATTAGCTAACTACCAATAAAAAAATCATCAAAATCGGTCCAGCCGTTTCACAAATTAGCTAGAACGAATGGACAGATAGACAGACGGACTAAAATTGTAATAAATGTTATTTCAGCATGTATATTTGGTACGTGTGTGCGTCCACATGCCTTTAGTAAAAACGGTTATTGTAATGTTTGCAATACACACTTCAATTTATTTATTAGTAGATATAGATTTATACAGAGGGACTTAGATTTGAATTAGAAAAAGAAGACAAAGGATCTGTTAGTATCTAGTGATTATTATTATGGTTATACTAACTGGAACTAATACCTATTGTACTTCTCATATTTTCTAACTAACGTAATGCTCTAAGATTGATTGGGTGAAGTGGGCCTAACCACATCTCCGTTTTCTAACTACGATGTCGTTTTGACAGTTAAACTTCACCAAATTGACATTTCACTTAGTTATGTCATGTGATCTTGAAATGTCAATCATGCATTATTAACTTGTCAAAGAGACCTCAAATTGTCAGAGAGAGAAGAAAGAATACACTGCGTTACACGATTTTGGTACCCACTTAAGTGTTAGCTGGAATGAATAGCTGATGAGTCACAGATTAAATGTTCCAAACATATGTGGTATCTATCACGTCTAGTTTTCGAGGTACATGCCAAATTATTTTTAACACGCTTTTATTAGCTCGGGTTGTATGTATCTATGTATGTAACGGAATCTTTGAATCTTAATTTGACCCACTTCCCGGTCTTTAGTTAAGATGAAATTTTGCACACGCTCTGAGTTCTGATGACAATACATGACTAGCTAAGAAACGTCATTACAAATCCAATATGGCGGCCTCCCCAAGATGGCGAACTGACTGTTTGAAATGCACTTCCATGATATGGGTATCAAAAGAAAGGGTTTGCTGTCAGGAATACGAAAAAAATAGTCACGTGATTCAAATCCAATATGGCGGGCGTCCAAGATAACGGACAGGCTATTTGAAATGCACCCCTATGATATGGGTATTAAATGAAAGGGTTTGCTGAATGGGATACGAAAAAGAATTATATAATTATTGATACATGAGAAAACTAAAAAGTAGAAAATAAAAATAATAGTTTAAAAAACTAAAAAACACGCTTTTAGCTCGCACTAAAAATTACAAAATAATTCAGATATTTAAGAAAGAAAGCGTGGAGCGTTTTGTCCAAAAAGAGTAAAGATAACATAAACGCTCCACGCTTTCTTTCTTAAATGTCTGAATTATTTTGTAATTTTAGTGCGAGCTAAAAGCGTGTTTTTTAGTTTTTTAAACTATTATTTTTATTTCTATTACCCTCACTTTAGGCGTAAACGAAATACCTAGTTACCATTTTTGATGTGTCGTACTTTTTGATTATTTTGTTTTGTTTAGTAGTAATGGCAATAAGTATGCGGCAGTACCAATAACATATTCAACTGTTTTAAAAGAAGCGTACGAAAATATGAAAGCCATATTAAATTTAATAAAATACAAAGATTTCGGCTGGAAAGTATGCGCTGATCTCAAAGTTATAGCTATTTTGCTCGGATTACAGGGTGGATTTACTAAATACTATTGTTTTCTTTTGTATGTGGAACAGTAGAGCCACAGAAAAGCACTATACTACAAGAGTATGGCCAGAAAGATCAGAGTTTGTTTGTGGAAAATCTAATGTGAAACATATATACCATTGATAGATCCTAAATATTTCATTTTACCACCACTCCACATAAAACTTGGTTTGATGAAAAGTTTTGTGAAGGCTATGAATACAGAGGGAGATGGCTTTTTATATTTAAAAACAGTATTTTCAAAGTGAAGTTACGCAAAACTCAAAGAAAGAATATTTGTAGGACCACAAATACGCACATTGATGAAAGACCCAAATTTTGAGAAAAAGCTTACTGACAAGGAACTACATGCCTGGTTATCGCTGAAAGCAGTTATTAAAGGGTTTTTAGGGAACCACAGGGTCGAAAATGCAAAAAGTCAGTTGACGACATGTTAGAAGCATATAAAAAGTTGGGTTGCAGAATGTCGTTAAAATTTACTTCCTTCATTCTCACTTTTCTTTTTTCCCATCTAATCTTGGTGCAGTCAGTGATGAGCAAGGTGAGAGGTTCTACCAGGATGTAAAGAAGCTTGAAGAACGATTTCAAGGGCGTTGGGACACAACTATGCTAGGCGATTACTGCTGGCGTTTAAAACGAGAAGATCATTCAAAGCACAAAAGAAAAAGTTATAATTTGGGATCTTTTGTGTTAAAACTTTTTATAATGTTTTTTTTTGTTTTTTTAACCTTAATGATAAAATTAAACTTGGTCAATGTAAAAAAATCTGGTTGATTTAACTAATTTTTAAAAAAATATGTTTTAGCATTTAAATTTTTAGTAGAATTTGGTACATTCAAGGAAGAAAAATGAGACGTGATAAATGGAAATTTTGTATGTATTATTAATAAACTATAAGTATTCATAAGAAAACATGACATTTCAAAGCGGGTACTAAATTTTTTTTTTCATTTGTAACGCAGTGATATCAAACATCCATCCATCTTATATTAGTAGAATAACCAATTAGAATTATTTTTTTTTATATTGTACTTCAAGATTGACCTCATCCCACCTGATGTTAAGTGGTAATGAGGTCCTTTTTTTTTTTTTTTTTTTTTTTTTTTTCGGGGGGAAATGCTTAATGCACCGTACCGCCACCCCGAGGGAGGGTGACGGCGTGTGTGGGACTCCCACCTTCCTACCATCCTCGGACTACCCACTAAAACCCCCCGGTTGGACCCTCATCGCCTAAGTGGCGGCGCTATGGGAAATCGGCTCAGCCTTTACTTCCACAGCGCCGCCGGCGGAATAGCCACTTACGTGGCTCCGTCTACTCCCCCCATTGTGTTGGAGGGGAGCCTGGGGATGGCCGGTCCAACGGGACCATCCTCACCTCGCAGTGGAGACTGGTGCAATGCCAGCTGAAGGTGCCCTCACACCATCAACCGGCCAGCCCCCACGCGGTAACTGGGCGCGGTCATACTGACGCCGCGCCCTCAGCCGCCGTCTTTTGCGGCAGGCGGGAGCGGAAGGGTCATCCTCCCGCTCTCTCTCTGCGGCCTCCTTCTGCGACATGACGTCCTCGCAGAAGGAGGCCATCCCGTCCCATGCCGTCTCACTCCCGAGCATAGCCTCGACTATGCTGGGGAGTGAGAGGTTCGGCCCCACCAGAGCGCGTAACGTTGCTCGCTGGGCATCCCAGGCGGGGCACACTAACATTGTGTGCTCCGCCGAATCCTCCGCCGCGCCACAATTGGAGCACGACGGAGTCTCCTCACGCCCGATGCGGTGCAGGTACTGCCCAAAACAGCCGTGGCCGGACAGCACCTGCACCAAACGGAATGTCAGAAATCCCGATTTGCGCTCGAGCCAGCGAATTATTGCTGGCCCGAGCGCATCAAGGGTCCACCGACCCGACGGAGCCACTCGCAGAGACTCCGCCCAACGCCGGACCATTTCTTTGTGCGCCTCTCTGCGCACACGTAACAGGTCCTCCGGGTAAAAGCGCTCCCCGGAGGCCTTTCTTAGGGCTTGCCAGTGATAGGCCCTTGCCAATGCCTGGGCCTCTTCCTCCCATGGCGGTGTCCCAGCGAGTGCGCACGCCGCATCAAAACCAACTGTGCGGTATGCTCTGCACACTCGCTGGGCGATAGCTCGTTGAGGGCGCCTCAAAAATCTTTTGTTCTCCCGAATGTGGAGGGAGTCGGCCCAGATGGGCGAGCCGTATAGGGCCATACTTCTCAAAATGCCGGCATAGAGTTGCCGGCATTTGGCCCTGGGACCCCCCACATTGGGGAGAAGCCACGCCAAGGACTCCGAGGTTTTGAGAAGGCGCGGAGACAATGCCGCGAAGTGCGGCCGAAAGGTCCAGCGATGATCCAATATGAGGCCCAGGTATTTCATCTGGGCCCCAACCGCCACCCTGACGCCCCCTAAGACAATATATGCACCGTTAAGCAAACGTTGCCGAGGCCCCGGAATAAATATGGCCTCGGTCTTATTCAACGCCACTCTAAGGCCCAAGAGGGCAATACGTCTGGCAATTAAATTGCCACCGGCCTCTGCCAGACGAGCTGCGGCGCTAAAATCTCTCCCCCGGGCAGTAACAAGAGTGTCGTCTGCATAGCAGAAGACGTTCATGCCCGAGAGGAGAGAGCCGCGCAAAAGCCAATCATATCCGATGTTCCACAAGAGGGGCCCCAAGACAGACCCCTGTGGAACACCGGACTGAGCGCTGAAACGACGCAGACCACTGTTGCTGGCGCAGACAATTTGCCTATCCACCAAATAACTGGCGATTAAACTAAACAAATAGGAGGGCACTCTGTGATGTCGGAGTGCCTCCATAATTGTGGAGTGGGGGAGGGTATTAAAGGCATTAGCTATGTCAAAAGAAACAGCCAACACACCCTCCCCCCTCTCCCTACATTTCAACACCAATGATTTAAGATCGGACAGGGCGTCAATGGTGGACCGCCCTGCTCGAAAACCATACTGCCTGCTCGACAGGTCCGGACCGACGGAACGAAGGTGCTCCTTTAGGCGGCCGGCCACAATTCGCTCGAACATCTTCCCGACTTCATCAAGAAGCACTATGGGCCGGTACGCCGATGGTGAGTCCGCCGGTCTGCCCTCTTTTCGAAGGAGGCAAAGCTGCCCCTCCTTCCAAGGTTTAGGGAACTGGCCGACCCGGAAGCACGAGGCGAACAGTTCCCTAAACTTCTGCTCCATAAGGGCTGCGCCGAGAGCGACGAGTTTCGCCGGGACCCCGTCCGGTCCAGGGGCCGTCTTCTTGGCACGGAGGCAGATTGCCGCCGTGCCAAACTCCTCCTCGGTGATTTGAGGGGCCTCGAAAGGAGCGGTGGCAGGCTCCTGCTCTGCTGGGGCGCTCATTGCCGGCGGGACGAAGCCAGGACTGCTGTCCGGGAACAAGGCCCGGACGACGCTGTCAAGCAGTCCCGGCTCGAGGGTCTCTGTGAGTGGGGGACCTATGGGGCGCAACTTGTTGCGTATGGCCCGGTACGGTCTCCCCCACGGATCTTGGTTGAGACCCTCTAACATTTCTGCACGAGCGGAATCCTTGGCGGCCCTTATGGCAGCCTTGAGGACCCTCTTTGCCTCTGTGTAGGCATCGTAGAGGGAAGCCTCATTTCCGAGGTCCCGACGAGCGCGGCGCCTTCTTCTGGTGTAGGCCCGCCGTGTAGTAACGCAGACAGCCCGAAGTTCGGCTAGCTCTTCCGACCACCAGAAGCAGGCGCGTCGGGGAGGTGGACGACGTGACCGAGGCATGCTAGAGTCGCATACCTCGGTCAAGGAATTCCGCAGGACAGCCGCGGAGGAGTCCACATCTGGACCAGATAAGGGAGGCGAAAACCAGTCTTGTAGAAAGGCCGCCTCCCTTGCAACTGCCTTATCCAGGCGGGACAGAGCCCACCTGGGAAAAGGCGACGAGGCCGAAGTCGTTGGAGCTTGGCGAGGGGTACCGGAGACCACCTCGAACCTAATAAATTTATGGTCCGAGAGTGTTTCGGTCTGGTCCACCTTCCAGTTACGGACCCGTGCGGCAAGTGCAGGGGTGGCGAACGAGAGGTCCACCACAGACCCCCCCTGCTGCCGCACACAGGTCTGGACCGCGCCTCGATTTAGGAGGCAGAGGCTGGATGAAGCGGCCCAAAGCTCCATGTGCTGCCCCCGTCGGTTGCACGAAGCAACAACATTCCCCCAAGACGTCGCTTTAGCGTTGAGGTCTCCCAGGAGGAGCACTTGCCGCCCCGCAGAACCTGCCCGCTGGATAGCCCCCTGTAGGAGACCCAGAAACATCTCAAAGTCTGGAAGCGGACGACTTGGGGAAAAATAGACCCCGATGACTATTGTGTCACCCCACTGGCATACGACATAACACGAGCCCCTCTCCACAAGGGACAGAGGGGGAGAGGTCGACGAAGGCCGCCTAAAAACTGCAACAGTGCTGGTCTGGTCCCCGAACCAATTACCGGGGACCATGTAGGGCTCTGCCACTACCACAATGTCTACCAACCACTCCGCCACAGCCTGGGACAACAGGTCCTGGGCTGCGCGGCAGTGGTTGGCATTTGTTTGGAGGAGGTTGAATTGGGCCATTATTTATTCTTGCATTTCAACCTCCTCCCCCATCGCTGGCCTCTGCTCCGAAGCGTCTGGCCGTGCCTGAGCCTTGGCTTTTCCCTTCCTTGGGAGGGGCCTGCAGCTTTTCCCTCCCATGACGTGGTCTGCTGACCGACCACCGTCTGCACAGACCGTACAGTGCAGTTTCTTCTCGCTGCAGGCAGCGGCTTTGTGGCCAGTTTGTCCGCAGCGGAAGCAGAGTGCCGTGCGCTCCACGGCCGAAGGGCAGAGAGGGCGAGTGTGCCCGACCCCAAAACACCTGAAGCAACGGAGCGGCTGCTCCTCCAGGGCGCGAACTGATGCGGAGCTGAACCCGATCAGAAAGCGCCCTCCATCTAGCACGGCTTAAGCTGCAGCCAAGGGACACTGCAAGCGGATCGCCCCCATTCCCATGCGACCCGCTCGAATTTCTCCCGCCTTTATGTGGTCGGTCGGGCAGCCTCCGATTGTGGCCACTTTTTCAACCACCTCGGACTTGGACACAGAGTCGTCCAAGTCCGAGATAAGTAGGCCCACGCATTTTACCGGCCTTACAATTTTGGCCACATCTTCACTCACGGCGAGTCTCATCTTCTCAGCGAAGATGTCGGCCTTTTTCGCTGACTCAGAACCGGGGAACTCAATGAGTCGTGCCCCGGTTTGAGTCGGGCGGGTGCGGACTGCTGTCACTCCAAGCTCCTCAAAACTTATTCCGCTTCGAGCCCGGCGGAGCACCGACTCATACGTCTCCCCCTTCTGCTCCGCTTCGGCCGTGAGTGTCACGATCACGGCAGCAGTTTTTGGGGGAGTTAACTTTTTCGTCTTCGGCTTGGGATCCGACCTCTTCGTTTTGGATGACGAGGGAGCAGCAGCTTGTTTTGTAGAGCTCGTAGGCTCGACGACTCTGTTCCTCATTGAAGGGACTGGCAGACGTTGTGAAGGGGAAGGTGATGGGACCACAGGTGACTTTTTGCCCTTCCCCTTGCCCTTCCTCACCACGGTGGACCAGCTCTCATTTGCTGGAGTGGCCGATGGGAGGAAGGAGTCCTCGACAGGATTAGGCTGTGGAGCAGCACGAATAGAAGCCCGAGGAGCTGCCTTCGGAATAAAAGCAGACTCCGCACCCTCGGAAGATCCTGGTTTGGGCGCCGATACCGATGAAGCCGAAGCCCTGGCTTTGGTTTGTTTTGCCCGGTGTGGCTTCGGCACTTCCGGGACCTTGAAACCGGGCAGTCCTTCGAGAACAACCACCGGTTCCTTCCTTCTATCAGCCGCAAGTGGCGGCCGGATTTGCTTCGCAGGAAGCAAGCGATCCTGGATGCCCTCGAATCGGGCATCCATACGGGCGCAAAATATAGCCCGTTCTTCGTGCAGAAGCTTGCGAAACAGCTCCTCCATCGCATTTTCCTGCGGTTCTCGTCTAGGTGCTGGAGTAACGGAAGCCGATCCTGACTCGACAAGTTCCATATCTTCAACTGGAGCCAAAATTGGAGAAGATTTGGATGCCCCCGTCAGACCGGACAGGACAGTCTCCAGCCTTTCCACCTTCTTGCGGTAGGACTCTAATTCCGATTGCAGGCGATCTACAGTCACCTGCAGCCTCACCGTCTCCTCAGATTGAGAGCGCTTGAGCGCTTCAATGCAGATAGCCCTCATACTCTGCGTTCTTTCTTTAAGGGCCTTTTGGAACGTCCCTTTTAAGTTGGACGATTTGGAGATCATCAACGAAGACTCATTGGCGTCCTCGTCAATCATTCTCTCCAACTCCGCCACCGACTTCCCCTCTAAGGCCGGTTTGAGGGGGATTCCGTAACCCAGCTCATTGCGAGCATTGCGGGTTTGCCTCTCTTTGGCCGCTATTAGAGCTTCGAGCTCCAGCTCATTAGCGGCCTTCTTCGCGGCTTTCAGCTCCCTTTGAGCTTCTGCCCGCTCCACATACTCTCCAGTGGTGGCGGGGCGACCACATCCCTTTTTTGCCTTCCCCTTGCTCCGACTTTTGCCACGCGGAGTGTCCGAGGATGACTCCTTCTCTACCTCTTCAATAGGCCTCTTGCGAGCCTTGAGGTATTTTGTCCGTTCTGACGTGACTGACGCATCAGACATATACGTCAGTGTGTCCGAATCAGAATCGGACAATTCACTCGGTCTGCTGAACTGACCGCTAAACATATAGCTGGCGACCGAGGTCGCAGATGGAGCGCGACCCAAGGTCCCAGCATCTTCCGTCTTTGGTGCATCTGAACAAACGGCACCCACAACTGACGACGACGCAACTGCGCAGTCGTCTTTCTCCGCATCCGAGGATGCAACTACGTCATTCTCCCCATGAACGTCATTTGTTTTGGTTTTGGATTCATTACTCATAATTGTTCCCACGAAAACACGGAAATGGTGGACCACCAGGAGTAGAGCCGGTTTGTTCCTGGTTACCCTCATACTGCACGGGGGCGGGCGGTCCCGTGCAGGGAGGCCGATGCCACCGACCACGACCGGGTTTATCCCACCCGGTCACCATCCCTCCGAAGAGAGATGGCCCTGACGCCTCGAACACTCACAGCGTCGGGATTAGGGGTTTTTATTGAGGTTGTCTCCTCTTGAGCCAGCCAATCAAGGCAAGCCCCCTGGTCTGGTCGAGCCGATAGACGTGATCACCAGACACTCGACCAGGAAACAGGCTGCCCGACGGTGACCGAAGTCTGCTGCGACCGACTGCTATTACGCAGCCGACCGAGCCCGCCGCGCCGCGAGGCTGCCCCGCCATACTACGCTCCGAAGAGCACACACGTCAAAAAGGCCAACTTGGCCAGGCCAAAAACACAGGCCCCGACAAGGCGAATAGAAAACGACGAAGACCTCGCTTGAAATTCCCATATTTCCCCTCCTTATATTACCCCCCTCCCCAATTTCCCCATCCCCCTCCCCTCCTACCCCACCCCCCCAGTGTGTTTGGTCCGCGGGAGCTACGCTCTGACCCCCGGCTGCCGCCCGCAAGGCATCCCTATAAGCGGGAATACGTTCCGGACGGCAGCCGAGGGCTTCCCCTATCCGCCACCCGGGTGACGCGCCAGGTAGGGGTATCACCTCCCCCCCTGGTGGTAATGAGGTCCTAGCTTAAGGGTGACAAGTACAGCATAATAAATCTTTACTGGACTTGTCGCCCTTACCTTGAAGGCTTGACCCCTGCTACTAATGTAGCACCCCCCAGGAGCTCTGGAAACCTTACTCATACGCAGGAACACAACAACACAGAAGTGATTGTTATTTGACTGCGGTCTTCTGTAAGGTGGAGGTATTTCACCAGTCGGGCTGCTCCAGTTCGAGCGATAAATCGCTCTCTTTCACAACCGGTTAAGCTCGCGTGCTTTAGATTTGATGATTTTTAAAAGCAAAGTATTAAGGTTTTTTTTCTCGAAATTGCGTTTGCCTGTGGTGCAAACTCTCGTTTTTAAATATACCTACGGTACACATCCTCCGAGCAATTTCGCAATTTAGCCGAGTTCCGCCATTGGTCCAAACTAATCCGAACACGCCTCTACACTGAACTCTTGAGTGTTTCAACGTGTGTAATTATTTGTGATATTTCTTTGTGAATCCAAATCTTTTAATATTTACCTTTTAAGACAAAACTCGCGTCCCCAAGCAATAATGCCTTCAAATAAGTACTGTTTGTATTTCTTAATGTTGGTTATACAGACAAAAGCACGTCAGATACTCTTTGGAGTTTGCACCACTCTTATGTCGTACGTATAAGATTTATTATTGAACTGCAAGTGTTTACCTTGATGTGCGGTTGACTATACCTAGATTGACGTAGTAAATATGAAGAACTAGCATCCGAAATAATATTTTCCTTTAAATGAAATGCCTGTTTAAATTTTATGCAGAAATAGGTATACATATATTCTGACCTTTTGTATTACGTTTAGGTATAGGTACGTACATTATGAGTAAGTATTATAAATACAATACCTACGTTATATTATAAAGATGGTATGTATGGGTTGTTACTGAAACAAACCAGTCTCAAAAAGCGTCAGAAACTATACTGAACCAAATAGTATTTGTTTAGTCTCTGTACACCTGTTTCAATTAAAAAAAGAGACGAAGCCTAGTTTCATAATATTTCTATGATAATTTCCTTATTCAAATTCGATCTCAAAAAGCGTCAGAAACCATTCTGAGCTAAAAAGTATTTGTTTAGTCTGTGTCCAACTGTTTCAATTAAAAAAGAGACGAAGCATAGTTTCCGAATTCAAATTCGATTTCGTCGTTTGTAAATGTGGAAGAAGAACGGCTGTATCTGGGCGAAGTTTACTGCAGATACATTATGGGATCCAGAAAACCTGATGCGATTTGTACATAGGTACTTTATTCTTATTATGAAGAGAGCTACCCGCGGGTAAAATTTTGTGTTATCGTTCATATTTTTCTGACCCTATGCATATACAACGGTACCATAACACCATATAACACCTACCCAGACAAGCTTGGAACAATTTACCAAAAAGAAGTGTTTCTTTTTCATACAGCATATGGCTTAAAGTGATAGTTCTAAGCGCCATTCGGCAAGTGGCGATGAAATATCAAAATGTTCACTACGAAATAAGGTCCACAATATTGTTTAATGTAAACCTTGAACTTATACTAGTCATAAATAAAATTATGTTTTGCCCACAAAATGAAATTAGTTCCAGCTGTTAAAAGTTTTTTATATTTATTTCGGGGAAATATTTGCAGCAAACTTTTAGCTTATATATTAATTAATCTGGCTTTTTCGAGCGCAGCTTATTAGGTATAAGAAGGATCGACAAGATAAGCAATGCCATCATCCGCTCATCAACAGGCTTAAAAGATGTGAGTGTGTAGACCTTTAAGCTGAAGTGGGAGTTGGCCGGACACGTGTGCCGAATGAAACCAGAGAGGTGGGCCAAGGTTTACCCAATGGACACCAGAAGACGGACGACGTCCAAGAGGAAGGCGAAAATGCATTGGCGTGACAACCTGAACCGTTTTTCTCAAGGTTGGCAAACTTGCCTCCAGACAGAGAACGCTGGAAGTGTATGGAGGTCTTTGTCCAGCAGTGGGACAGCTTATAGGAAACGTAGAAAAATCTGATTAGCTGCCAAATGTAATTCCAATACATTTACTCGTTTTGCGTGAAAGAGTAAAGAACCAACATGCATGCATTAATTAAATAAACATTCATGCTATTTATATTAGAGAAAATTTAGCAGGAGATACTAGGGTAGGGTCGCGTTCACACGCGAATCGCGTATTTTAGCGTTGTTATTGGGTAAGACGGAGCAGTCCCGCCGATTCCAATTCCCGTAAGCGTGTGTGTGCAACATAGCGCATAACACTAAAACCGTAAAACGAGTTTGCAACGAACGAATGCCATAATAAAAAGTTGTTCGAGGGACGCGACGAGGAGAACTCTGAATGGTTGCGTACATCATAAGCGGTAGCGAGCGATTCGTCGATAGAGAGAAAGGTTTACATAAAACAATATTCTGGACCTTATTTCGTAGTGAACATTTAGATATTTCATTGCCACTTGCCGAATGGCGCTTAGAACTATTACTTTAAGCCATATGCTGTATGAATAAAAAACTTATTTTTTAGTAAATTGTTCCTAGCTTGTATGGGAAGGTGGTAACACAAGTACTTTAGCTACTTACCACAGAATCAGAGCAATGTATATGATGTTGTCCACCATATTTAATTATTTATTTAAGCAATTTTTTTTTGCCGCATTGATTTATTTTTGCAACAACTCAAACTGTTTTTTATTGCATGTTAATCATTACGAATACGACTTCTTTTATGACAACAATTTTACTATTGAAAAGAGAAACAATTTATATTCAAAACTGTACACGAGATGATTTGCTGACAGTTACATTAAGGTATTTTACGAGTAACTTAATCTACTCGAGTACTCTCTACATGCCTTCGTATGCAAGTCAATTCGTGCGGTCAGGCCCGTCACCCGCTCCGCTCATGATCGCGTGGGTGACCCAAGGCGGCAGCGGTCATCTCGATTGGTGGAACCAGCTCTAAAATTACAACTTTTTGTTACACGCTTCGACTCTCCGACCGCTTATTTTTTAGGACTTCCTCGCCAAAACCTATACCTATACCTTTAAAGACCTTTATCGATGAAATTTGGAACAGAAACTTGAGGATTACATAAGTTATGACATTGTATTTGAGTAGTGTAGTATTTCAAATGGTTTTGACTGATTTCATCTTATATTTAGTAGGCCTTACTATCAAAAACGAAAGTAACAAACGCAAGGTTTCGTTTGAAAAGTGGAATTTGATTTACATTATATAATATTTCGTGTTTTTTAAGCATTCAAAGTGAGTTGGTTATGATTATGACAATTACAAATAGTTATTTATTTATGCATCATCGCATCCCACAGATTTATTTTCTGATAGTAGGCCTCTAGTGCCGGGTTAAGATTTTAGGTTCGATTTACGAGGTTTTCGGCAGGGAGGAGGCGCAAACATTGTGAGATATCATGAAACGCACCTAAACTTTTCACCGAAACGCAGCTTTTGCGCTCATGATAGCTATTAGAACTAAAAGGTCGTCTCGAGGAAAAGCTTAGGTGCGCTTCAAAATGGTTGCGGTAATGGTATAATATTCCTTTAATAAGGAATACCTTCAATTTAGGTACCTACTGTTTTGGATTTTTTCGAGCAACCGATTTTTTATCGATCACTAAACCGCTTTTGTTTAGCCCGGTGTTTGAGCTTGTACAAATTATGTATCTTGTATCATAACAAGGACTTGATTTCCAAAGCGCTTCAAGGAATACCTACCTCCATATTTCGGGTAAATCAAAGTCCCTATGTATGTATCAGATATTTCGAAGTCTCCGGTTTGTGATTATATAATTAAAATACATAGTATTTTTAAGATACAATAAAACATTTTTAACAAATTGACGGACCCAGCAGGTAAACACAGACGGAAACAGCCAATTCACCCAATCAAATTTCGACCTAATTTCATAACCCTACTGTTCAATAAATCGAAATCACATCGAAATCCAATGAGAATTGTTGAAACATATTTTTTTTGTTATGTTAATGAGCTGATGTGTGTACACGTGTTTTGATAAGCTGATTATGTAAAAATGATGACAGTAATATTGTATCTGTATGGCTTGCTTTATCGAAAGTTTGATCAAATTCTATTCTATGTAACGATGAACTTACGTATGGGCACATCACATCACGACAAACATTTATACCTAGTTGGAGATTGGTTCATACACCTTATACCTAAGTTAAATGGGCGGTGTAAAGTTCAAAACTTTGTTTAGTCTTTACTCTGTGGATATAAAAACTAATATTGCTCTGCAAGTGTTAAGCGGAATATGCTTTTGACCGTACAAGGTCTGAAGGTGTATTTTCATACGATTTCAAAACTTTTTGCCGAAGTTTTGGTTACAGTATTTTTATTACCACCTCCTTAAATTTATTATTCCAATAAAAGAAGTAGCACCATATTGTTAAAAGGAAAAATGCGTTTTGGAATCGGGCAACCCCCCATTTTATATACTCAATACATATTTTTCTAGATTGGTATTTCATTGCTTACTGTACTGTGCTTATAATGGTAGGGTTAAAAGGTAAATGTATTTTTGCAAATCAAATTAAATTACCCATTTAAAAAAAACTGTACTCTAAAAGACTATCTATTAATATAGAAATTGCTTCATTAAAAAATGTAAGCCAACTTAACTAGCGATTGCAGCATATAATTGCAATATTTAAAAAAAAAACATTTAGCCGTTGAAAGGAAACTATCTTTGAGATATCAAACCATCGCAGTAGGAAATTTTCATTTAACAAGCGATTTCTTAAAATAAAGAAGTAAGCAGTAAAAATAAACATTGTTGTACACTGCAATAGTATATACCTTGTCGTATTAAATTAACTGTTTATTAGACTTATTTGGTTATTTGGAAATTTGACAAAGTACTGAGGTGGGGCTGTGCAGCAAGTAACAATGGCAGCTGTACCTCATTATGTAGGTAATTATTGAATTTATAAACCTAGACACAAAACGAATATTAATGTCATGACTTTCTCGTAACGTGGCGACCAAACTGGAGACCGAACCTGCGACACTTTGTGCCCGCCAACAGTTGTTTCACCGGACCAGAAGTAAAAGATTAACACAATTTTAAAACTAATACTAACTTAAACTTAAATTATTTTGAACTAGTTGTTTATCTAGGATGTCATCTCTCTTCCTACAAAATTTTATTAAAATCCGTTTAGTAGTTTTTGCGTGAAAGAGTAACAAACATACATGCTCACAAACTTTTACGTTTTTAAAATTAGTAGGATTAAAATATTTTGTATATACATATATATTAATAAATATTGGACAACATCGTATACCTACATTGCTCTGATCCTGTGGTAAGTCGCTTAAGCACTTGCGCTACAGAAATCAGAAACAACGGCGATACCACAACACCCAGGCCCGAGACAATACAGAAAATTTCGTTTCCCTTATTGACCCGACCGGGGAGCTAACCCGGAACCTTAGAGATGGCGCGACGCCAAATTCCGGCACGCTAGCCTCTCGGCTACAGAGGTAGTAAATATGTACATTTTTAGAAATTATTTATTTTATTAATTACAAATATTGTATATTTTATTTTTACGCCTGCGCATGCTACTTACATACATACATAATGATTTTAGATTAATTTACATTAATCAAAATCTTTTTGATTCATTTAAATTACATACACCAGCACTTTAAAAACCAAATGAAGATACCTACCTCGGGATCGGAACCATAAACTTACCAGAAGATACCGACAAGAAACTTAGTAGGATTCATTACAAAGAAAACTGAACTTATTATTAATTTTGCACCAAGACATAGTTTATTTTAAGATTGCCTGATTAATTCATAGGGATGATCATTCATTTGACACATAAGACTGCGTGTTCGATCTCCGTACTTTCAAAATAACGTCAGTTGGTATAGACAATAATGCTTATGTTCTTCTTTTTCTTTTTTGTGTTGTTTTATGTCTTTAATATTCCTAGTTTTCTTAAGGGTCGAGGCTAGTGTCAAAAAAAATATCTATTAAAAAAACAGCGAATTGAATTATCTACTTCAAAATATTAACCAAAAGAAAAAAAGCCGGATAGTACTTATTTTAACCAAATTTCAAAACATACTTAATCGGTATCTAGTGTATTTGGGTAGGTAGTATAATTTATGAAAATCAATATAAATTAAATCTAACCTTACCAACCCTAAAATGGATGGAAATCGTTACATAAATAGTTATTTTATATTATATACTGATTTTTTACGATAATTATGCTGATTTTTTAATATTTTTTCTGATGCAAAAAGTACTTATATTATATTTTTTTTATTACATAATCTTTTAGTTGAAATACTTCTCGCCATTATTATTATTTCCTTCTAACTTTCCAACTACCTACCTACCTACACTAAATTAACGCGAACACTGAGTTGACTCGACTCCCAATGTTTTATTGTCACATTCACGGCCCAGCAAGATAATGAGTTTTTATTATTTTAAAAGTAACCTAGGTTTCCGTGTTGGTGACAGGAAATGACGTAGTACCTAATATAAATCTCGTTAAGTTAGCCTTAGCCTATTTATTCATGAAATCTAAATATAAGCAAACCTTAAATAAATATTTAACGAAAATACCTAGAACTGCATTACATATTTCACAAACATTATATTTGGTTAAGAAATAGGTACGACGCACAGCAACCAAAATTTATTATGAACGTATAGAAAATAAAATAAAAACATCAGAAAGCGCGAATCATGAAGAGAGAGAGACGGAATATCGCCACTTTCGTTGTTTGCCGGTGCAGGATAACAACAAAACATCCGAATACAACCGATTTCTGCCGAGCGCGCCCGAATGGGAAACGAATCTCGCTCCAAAATGTGATCGCTCTGTTTGATTTGAAAACAAAATCCACCCGTCCGCCTGTTGCCCGCGCCGGCTCACGATTCACGGGCGAAGGCGAATAGGAGTTCAGTGCGCGAGCTAGCGTGATACGGAATGATCGTGTGGTGCGTTTTGCGCGGACGTTGACTCTGCGATTTATTTTTTTAATTCAACGATTTATACCGCCAGAACTAAAACCTTTTGGAGTATAAAGTCGATTACAACTAAAAAGTTTGTATCAATATAAATACTTATTTCAGTTCGCGCAGAATTTTGACCAAAACTGTGTATTTCCGTATAGACGCAAAAATAAAAGTGAAGAAGACTTCGAAACAAAGGACTGTTTTGTACATTTTCGCAACATTTGCGAAATTGTGTTCAAAAATATTAATCTGGCTGTTTAATCAGGGCATAGTAAAAAACATTGTCCTCGGCCTACTAGTTCGGACACAATCTGTGGTCAACTAACGAAAAACAAACACGCAACGACTTGCAAAATTATCAAAACATCTATCTAATGTATGTAAACAAGTTTTCATAAAATTCTCGTAAGATTATCGTGGACTTTTCGAAATCTAATCTAAAAATTGCAGTGAGTTCGTCGACCTTCCAAATTCGTGCTTCAGTGGATAAGTTCGCAGATTTTTCACAAGATTTAGAAACCTGGATTGAGTGTCGAGCTGGTTTTGCATGATGTCTACTGCCATAATGCATCAGTCTGCGCTGTACGAATTTGGTGATCTGATCTTGAAGGTAATTTTACATTATTTATTTACAAATTACCCATCATCAAACTGTGATTATACATTTTCTTGATGTGTAATGCCGGCGTACACTACTTATTTATTTTCCAACTCTTGTATCTATGTATAATAATCTGGAATAATTAAGTCCGTATGTTTTGCTTGACTTAGGTATATTGTCAAAACAGAACTGTTCGCTAGTCTGTAGGTAAATGGGCCTAATTTTAAGTAGGTAGGTAGACCTAAATTTACGTATAGATATTAAATTTATTTGAGTATATTAGATTCTCACATTTGTAAGTAAATTGGACTTAGCTACCTGATTTTAATCCTTTTTTTTTAGATACGACCTACCTTCTCCACAAGTTTTGCTACTCGTGGCATATGGCTAGGTATTTAGCTGCGTACCTAGATTAAACGCATGAGTAAAAGGCTCGGTACATAGGTAGGTACCTAACCAAAGATTAGGTATGTAGTGTAGGCAGGTATGTACATACTGTTACCATTTTAATTTTGTGTTTCATGAAAGCAATTAAAATTTTATCGAGGGACAAATAAGTAGGTAGGTATGTATAGGTAGTATTAAGCACCACGTGTTTTATACTCACTGTAGACATACCTGTCTACAGTGAGTATAAAACTGTGTGTAAATAAATATAGATTTAAGTAATTAAATTGGTATATAGTGGTAGGTACCTACTTACCTATGAATTATTATTGTGGGTCCTTTGCAAATTTTAACACTGTTTTAAGAACTATCAAATTTATTATTTTTTGTTTTTTTATTTTTTTGTGATCTGAAAAGTAGACTAGCAGATAGATTAAAAAGCCTAGGCACCTACGTTCCAATTTAGTGGTACAGTTTTCCTTCATGTATTAAAGAAAAATTAAGTAAGAAGTACATAGCAATACATTTTTTTAAAAATAGCTTAACACCTTCTGAACAAACAAGCGTGGCCCTGTCACGTAGGTAGGTACAGTTTAAAGCATCACAAATAATTTATCGACCTAAAATAGGTAGGATATTTTTTATCCCGAAAAACGTAATCTAACTCGCGGGCATCAATTTGGTAGGTAGGTAGTTAAAATAGGTAGATATAGGTGACGTAAATTATTCTAGCTAGCTAGATAATATTTATGTTAGGTGTGCATTTATGACACACTGACCTTGACTTTACGTCTAAGAACAATGACCTAAAACAAAAATTCTTGAAAATTTTAGCTGAAGCAAAAGAAATATGTAAGTAGGTAGGTAGGTACCTATTTCATTTACTTAATTTTTGTGGTATGTTTTAAACAAAGACGAACATATTTCTGGAAAATTACGCGATTGTTTAGAAAGTAAGTGCCTACGTGTCTAACTAAAGCAATTCTTACTAACAGCTGTAAACGACTCTTGTAAGTTATGTTATTATCCTATTAGAAATACTCGTGTAAATAAAAGGCCAAGTTATCGTCCTTATCAATAACTTTCCTTGATCTTTTAATAATCCTTGAAAAAAATATAATGTGTGAATTAAAAATATTAAGATCAATCTGTTATTGACTGAGCAAATGAGACAGCAAGTTGATATGCTGTGTTTAATGATCGTCCATAAAAATATTTTGATACAATCATGAACCTGGAGACTCTTGTAAAATACGCCGGCACTCAAAATATTCACTTTCATCTAGTCCCAATTTTCCTAAGTTTGTAATAGTTTGTCGCTTGCTAGTCATTATTACTAGTGGCTTTATTTAGTTACTAGTACCGACTTGTATTTGGCCAGAACACTTTCGTGTGCCCAGGCAGATAGTATTGCCTAGGTATATCTATCCTCTATGCAAGTCAATGTTCCTGGTAATTGCGCCATACGGAAAATAAGTTTCAAACCAGTTGTAGCTACAGGTTGCCTGTACCCGTATGATGGGACTAGTTTAGCTGACAAAGTTACTCTCATATTGATTGGTATTCCTTGTAGCGGATAATTTGTTAAGAAACAATAAGTACTTACTTATTAATTTACTCTCCTATATTCTTATACTTTAACAGAATTTTAAACGATTTTGACTTTGAAAAGACGCCGATAAAATTCACTCGCGTTACGCATCGACGTATTCGTCTTATCAGTCCCTCTTAGTAGGTTTATAAGGGACTTGACTGAATATCTGACTTAATTAAGATGAAGACAAATTGAAGAGTTTGAGTAGGTTGGTTAAATTTAATAGGAAATCTTCGAAAAAATCTATACATTGGCGTGCCGGATAAGTACCTAGACCTCAAACTTCAATCATTTTGTGGTAGACGTAGGTATTACCTATCTCCGTATAATGTATAACGACTCGATGGTCTATTCGTTTTTAGTATCACGTTGTAATCTCGGAATCTTAGGTTCGATTCAAGGAACGGGTAAAGTTTGTTTCGCTAGCCCTAGGTTTGTAATTAATCTAGATAAATTGAAAATGTAGATGCATTTGGCCAGCTATTAAGCTGATTAGACTATAGCCATTTTTGTAGCGTTTATTCGATTTCAATGATGGAGACCATTTGCCCTGCAATGAGATGTAAGGCTGTGAATACTTTACAACGATAACTTATCTTTGTATTAGAAACCCAGTACTTTATCCTTGTTCATATTATTTACTCTCTGTAAGGTGGATCTACCTAATTAATATTTTATTTTTATAATTTAAGTCAGTGAATAGGTAATACAAACCTTGAAAATATAACATTAACTTAATTCGCCGATGACCTGCTCTTCATATAGATCCGTCTGGCTCATTATAAATAATTCATAAACTATCGATGTTAATTAAGCAAATAATGAAAAATGATATCCAAGTAGCTTTTTAGGCAAACGAGATATCTTTTTTTTCTCAGGTCTCGGACTTTGTTTTATACCTAACTTCAAACTTCATTTGCGCATTTTTATACACCTTTGAACACTGCAGTAAAGTTCTCCTTTTAGCTAGTCAACCATACGTTGTACAAACAAACATATCGAACTGTGAGTGCTTACCGTGACATGCTGTCGACTGTACTAGTTACTTTAATATTTTTATTTTGAAAAATAGGTGGTTATTTAAGTTCACATTATTTTTGTTCATCGACATAGCCCGAGCGTCGTAACCGGTTGTACCTTTAAACTTTAATTCTAAGGGCGTATTTATTACGATCCCTTCAAATCTCGACAGGGGTGTACTGCCGTACCGCAGTCGTGTCTCAAAACACAATTTGCTCCATCCTCGAAACGGATCTAAAGTTGTTTAGGTAAAGATCATAATCGCTTGGTGGAACCTGTTCTCGGCCTATCTTTGTGGTGACGACGCAAAACCGGTTCTATTGGCTAAATCACATAGTTATAAATGGTTCGTCCGCTCATACGCTACCTGCTCAAGTTTTTGTACTCTTTTCCTTAAATAAAAAGACACTTGTTGCTTGGGGTTGCTTGCACATTATGTTATCTAGTATATTAGGTATTTGAAGAATAAAATTGAAATTTATTGTAAAATACGCTACTTCAATACTTAAATCCACAATAAAATTAAATGTTTGTGGTAAGTATTCAACTTATGTCGCTTAATCACAATAGTAAACTGATCAGTTCTATAGCCAAGTCACTTTGAATCATCTACTAATTTTAAATAGGAATGTTGAAACGTTGTGTATGGAGTCATAAAGATACGAGGAAATGTCATCGCAACCTTTAAATTAGCAAAACCATTATGCGATGGGTACCTATTTGTGTTTTTCACTGATTTAGTACTCGTTTTTGCATAAGAATTTTCCGTTTTTTTTCCTATAAAAATAATAGAATTATTTATTACGTCTAGTGTCTCTCTCTTTATAAGACAATCAAGAGGCAGTTTGGTTGTATGCCAAGTATTAAGTATTACAGTCGACTCGAAAAATGCAAGCTAGTGTGTAGTTCCTACATACAGTACACTACAATTGTTAATTTCAATGCGTGTACGGGAATACCGTAATAATATCATAAGAAAAATAAATCACGTGGCTATTTTCGTTCTTTAGTAGTAGTACCTAGTAGGTAAAAAAAACTAGAGATTAATTTTGTTGCTCAGTTACTTGCTTGTAACAAAACTACGTTTCAACACACTTTGATATTCAAGTTTTAGGTAGGTATTTATTTTTCCTGTAGTTGCGATATTATGGTTGAAATTAATTTTAAATTATTAATATCAAAAACATAATAAATACCTAAGTATGTATTAAATACCTACAAACGTTTGCAGATTGTGTATTTGCGTTTTATTCAGTAATTGTACTGTCAAACACGTTACACGATTGGGGTACCCACTTTGAACTTTGTACCGTGCAATAGTACCTACCTTACTAGTGTGGAGGAACTTCAAGTGTTTACCGTGAATTGCATTTGACCAGATTTTAAGTAAAATCGTATCTAATACGTACCTATTATTTGCTACTATACATCCTACATACTAACTGATTTTCATCAATCTCTCTGACGTACCTAAATGGTTTGCGTTTTTTTTCTTAACTTCAGATTTATCTGCTGTTACTCGGTGGCACAATTAAAAGTGACATGGGAATATCGAAAGGTGCGTGTTTTTTCTGCGTCTCGAAATAATAATATAGTAGTAGACCTTAGAGGGAAAAAACCCGCATAAACCGTTGAACTTGTGAATACACCTACAACCGTCTACCTGCTGGCTTAATACAACGCACACCTCACCATTGCATTACGCTGAATATATTTTTTGTACCACTTCGAACACCAGATAAAGAAGGCTTTGTCCCATATTATTCTTTGTGCTAGCACAACCGTGTATCCTCAATTTGTTGGAGATTCTTCCTTACGAACGTAGACTTTAAGAATTATTTCTGAAAGATAAGGTTAGTGTTAAGTTTAGTGTTCAGTGTGAAAGGTTGATTTACTTTTTTTTTCTGAATTATTTTTTAACATATAGGTAATGATTTTTTAATCTGGAATAATCTTCACTCCCTCACTTTTACCATTATCATTGACAATGGTTAGTACAGTCAACATCACATCATGGTAACATTTGCAATGCGATATTAATTCTTATGTTTCCAAAATAAGGGCGATACAAAGTCTAAAGTTTGTCTATCGTGGTTTGGCCTGTACACACGAGATTCAAGTATGAGTGCAATCAATTTTATGAGGCCAAAATATTTTTATAGGTGATGTGCACAATGGCTACAATGCGTGTCGTTATTTGCACCGAGCGCTTTATTTGGTTCTTAACGCGGGTAGCAAGCATACACCAGTCATTTGTTGTTGCCTATTTCGCTGGTTGTTAGTTGGTCAGTAAGGCGTGTAATCACGTGGGGCGGCGGAGCGTGCAATCGCCACGCTCGCATGCAACTCGCAGTGTGCTCACCTAACACGTTATTACCTATTACTTTGCACATCGGTCATACGAGTAATGAGAGGAAGCCATCAGCCAACTTTATCGGAGCGAAATGGACTAAAATGAGTTCAAAGTACGCCTCTCAATGGTAAGTCCGCATGAAACGTGATAACTATTTTAATGAATCAAGCCAGTGTCATTTGCTTATTTTGCATAATTGTGAAGGCCTTTGTTCGGTCTACTCCGAAAACACACGTGAAGCGATTAGCTTTTCACGTGTGTCGATAAAGCCATGGAGTTCGTCTAAGAAATCAAAATATTTTTGCTGGCAATTCGTAAACTTCCGCGAAGACGACGTACCAAACTTTTGTAACGTTTTAAACTCATTTTTTATGAATTCAAAACGAAGTAGGTGTACCTACCTACAACCTAATATCTATCGAATCAATTTGAAATAGTCGATTGTAATAAAAAATGTCAATGAGTTAATACAAACTTTCCACACTTTTCGCAATCAAGACTTGAAAGATTTCTCAAATAGCCGGTTCTAAGTTAAAGTCGACACCTCCGTCGTTTCCCAACACCTAGCCGTTGCAGAAACCTTCAAGTGCAACGCAAACAATTGTCGATCGTGGGAGTTTAGCACTGCCAGCTTGGCGTTTGTGTGTACACAATAAGTAATTTTAGAATATTTCCTCTCATGCTCGATTGGCGAAATGTGATGCCGTGAACGTGCCCATTATTAACCAACTCGCTATCAAACCGCGCAACTGTATCTCTTATTCAGCCTTTGTGCAGCTCACACTGTACAGTCGTGTCTGTCTGCTATCGCATTACTCTTCATTTCCATACGAGAGGCACTTAATGAAGTGCCTCTCGTATGCATAATGATGCAACTAAATAAAACACGTGGAAAACACTTCCTTAACAGTCGACTTCAACTGTTCCACACTATTTGATTAACGCCTCGCTTGACATCACAAACTGTCATTGATCAGATAAGCGTTTGAGCGTGTACGTAATTACTTTTGCTGTGTGTACCGGAAAATCCTTCTCGATTAGTTGGCACACCGCTTGCATATGACTTGTAAGAGCTCGTTTATTGGCTAATGTCTCGCGGAGATGATTGAGTTCGCGTTAGCGAGGGAAGAGGGCAAGAGTGGTGCGTAGGCCAGGTCCAACGGCCGCACTCTTAACCGCCACTGAACTATTTTTAGCCCGGGCTCCTTTCTCCGCGGTCGCAGCCCGGACGTGAGTCAACCCTTTGTTCCCTCGCAGCGCAACGGCCTCAGAGTGAGAACGTGACACCCGCACCATACCAACGTGACGATTGATGTGTGGTCAAGCATGCGACGCGACGCTTTCCAAACATGCGTGAATATTGTTTAATTTTAATATGTAGCTCACCTTGAAGATTCGGTTGCTCAATCTAGAGATGCCATTATGCGCCGAGGGCCGTAGAAACACTAGACACTAATTTAACGCAAAGCCGACGGTTTCACACGGCGACCCTGTCATAAGAGGTTGCGGCAATCGCCTTGCCACCCACATTGCGGTGAATCTTAATTATTACTGCCGAGCACAGTTGCTGCTTAGGTTTTCGCTTTGAAATACTCGTATTTTTTGTATAATATTTCTCATTTCTTATTAATATTATTTTGACATTTATATCTTTGAAAAGGTAGGTATTTAACAGTATTTTTTTTTCTAGTAAGTAATGTATTGTAATTTGCGTCTTCCTCTGTTTGTTAATGTTAAATATTACTACAGTTGTCTTTACTGTACTGACTGTTGGGTCTGGGTGTTGTGGTACCGTCGTTGTTTCTGATTTCTGTAACACAAGTGCTTAAGCTACTTACCACAGAATCAGAGCAATGTATGTGATGTTGTCCAATATTTATTATTATTTATATATTTATTACTGTCTACCCTCGCTGTTACTATGCAGCAGGTATGTGGGTTAATTAAACGCAAGTGTTCTGAATTTATACCCCATCAAACAAGATAACAATTAACGAATTAACCTCGTTTTCTATTTTGACAAATTATAAAACAGTCCGCTTCGGGCTTATTTAGTGATATGTTAATAAGATGGCCTGACCTTACAATTGTACGGGTCGCCACAATATCATTGTTGGCTCATAGTTATTTCTGGAAGTCATTAAGTAAACAGGTTTTCATCAAGATGCTAGTTAATATCTTTTGAACACATTAAATGGTTACTAACTTGTCAAGTTATTTCGTGACTTGAAACTGGGTCAGTTACAAACCCAGTAACATACCTAGAGTCTTTTGTATTTATAGTTGATTAAATATACTAAAACGACGTAAACTTATAGCGGGCAATGATATTTATTATTATTCTCTTTGGATATATCACAAAGTGTTTTGTTTTCATGCCAAAGCTTTTATTAAGTTTTTGGAACTGTTTACCTTACAGGTAACGGTTTTCTTAAGTCAAAACTTACAAAAATTTACTGTCATTTCATGGTGATCTTTTGTGATTACAAACAAATCTCGAAAAATATTTAAATAAAATTGAATTTTTAGTTAATTGTATTTATTTAAAACCAATAGAATCGAATAATGATTCGAAAACACATCAGGCGAAGGCCTCCAGCAGGCAACAATGCAAAATTGTAATGTAAATTAAAGTCCGCAGTACACTAACTAGATAAAAACGTTCGGTGTTAGTAAATAGTCTCGTTAGATTCGCGACGCGTCGCTAATTGTTTCGGCAGAGCAAATGCTAGGGTTCAATGCCGGCCATGCGGGCTGAGCAGTGAACATTGAGATTGTACCCCAGTCGCCGCCCACTGCCTACTTCATTTATATTGTTTCCAATAATGTCTTTGTACATTAATATCGCTTCGTTTGGCTCCGGTGAAGTAGTTATGAAACGCTCAATATTCCAAAAACAAACGTAGTTTGTTCATTCGTTCTTGTTTTGTGAAATGTGGAATTATGATTGTATTTTTTCATATTGTGAGAAGTTACAATTAGATACTACGAGCAAAGCGACACCAAAAAGTAAAATCCGTAATAACATACTTGTTTACAGTTTCGAAAACATTTAAATCTTTGTCATCCATGTCAATAAACCTGTGGAATTAAGAAGGTAATTTATTTTATCTCTATAATACTACTATGATTGCAATGATAAAGCCATGTCCTGACTTAAGATGATAATGAATGACTCTTCAAAGTGATAATTTAATACCGAAAACCTTCGATCAAATTCATCGAAGCCGAAAACATAATGTATTTTGGAAAATAATCCGTGAAGCTCCTTGGAGTTTATACTTTTAGAAATACATAAAATCATACAAATCCTAAACCTTGATGGTTAATATGTATTTGTAAATTTGTTGGATCACACAGTATTCCCTCCAACTAATAGACAAGATACGAAGCAAACAGACAAAGAGTAGACAAGTTGAGTGAGTAAGCAAATAGAACTTACCGTACTTATGTATTATAGATAATGCATTATCTAAGGTCTTATGTTGGAGTGCAGTGCATAAACAAAGGGGTACTGTACTGTATCTTATCTGACGGCTGATAACCGCTCGGAACATTAGTGTTGTTGTAAATAACAATGTGCCTATCATCCCGACATGCTTGCAAGCACTACAGATTTTGTATCGATTTAAAAATAACATCCCGCTTCTGTATTTTAATTACAGTCTATCTCATTTTGCGCATCAGCAAGAATAACTAGCTCCTTTCGTAAGAATACATTGCAATTTACAATTTCTTTGTGCGGATGCCGAGACGATCCCAACGGTTTGATATCTTTCAAATATGGTGTACGCGTAACTCCTAATGGGTAGCATATTTTATGCTAGCTACCTACACGCGTTCTTGATGCTCTGAGAAGATTTCGAACGATTCTTTGCTTTAAACGTTCCTCATTATGCTATGTTATTGAATGCTGCATTTAAAGAGTTTCGCCCTGTTCACTTCACAAGTAATATCTGTTATATAAAAACAACCTTGACACACTCGGCCCTGGGTAGACGACGGGTCCAATCGTTTTGGTCGTTTTAGCCGAGCTTTTGCCAAGTCAGATAACGTTTGCGTTAG
This sequence comes from Glyphodes pyloalis, assembly GCA_037074685.1. Taxonomy (NCBI): domain Eukaryota; kingdom Metazoa; phylum Arthropoda; class Insecta; order Lepidoptera; family Crambidae; genus Glyphodes; species Glyphodes pyloalis. The sequence goes on from JAYKKO010000013.1 coordinate 14,895,850, forward strand.
CTGTTTAGGGTCTATTAGTCTGCATCTAAGCGTGAATCTGGTTAATGCTGCCATTAGCGTGGTGCGTGTATATCTCTGCATCGGCATCGAAGGCTCGACTGCAGTTTTGGCACACATTCGCGTGGTTGCGTCACTGCGCGCGCGGAATCGAGCACACCGCGTAACACTTTTACCATTACCAACGGCCGCCTCTCGCCTCGCCTACTTCTCCGATCCACCGCTTTACATAATTGCTCGTAAAGAACACACCAGTTACGCAATACCAAAACAACATTTTAATATTCAGCTCGAGTTCACTAAAGAGGGTCACTGTCTCATCTACTGGTCTATTTTAATGGTATAATTTGCTATTAATTATGCGCGCGTACTGACACGAATTATTATTACTGCCATTAAACATATTATGTCATTAAATGAGAAAACATTTTTACATAAAAAAATTACGTAGTTATAAATATTTTGTGCATTGACTTGTCACGCTTTGGAAAAAAAAATCCAGTGGTAAATATTGAAAGCTGTTATTAAAACTGCGACCTGATGAAAAAAAATACCAGAAAGATCGACCTCCGGACTGTAGCTCTCAAGAACTTAAAATCAACTTAAAGACCTCGCTATGTTTCACAACAACATTAACTCTTAAATAATAATGAGATACTGCTCTCAATACGAATGGAGCACTCGTCCTCGTGAGCTCAATAGCGATGTAAACAAACAAAAAGTGCAAGTCCATGTCAAGCCGATTACGTCAGGAGCGGTCAGAGATTTAGTACAGCACAGTACTGCAGGCAATGCGGGGAGTGACATTCTCTCAGTTGAAACAGTCTTAACTTTCTTTTCTTGTTTCGTAATGATACGGCCGACCGGAGGTTCCGTGGCGGCGCCGCAACGTCGGATCTGGCGCCCTGGTCGTTTCACAACCTCTTATCGAGTCTTAATAACCGTATAAACCACGTGCACACGGGACGAAAGATGCTCTAATCCGTTGTGTAATGCAACTCGAGCCGTTGCCAATGAGATCCGTGAGCCTAACCAAGAAAATTGTTGCTTGCGGGATACCAACACGACACGAACGTGAATCGTCTTCAAATCCAAGAAGGACTCATGTCCCTAGTCCTATAAGTTTCATGAGCATGGATTGCAACTGATCATAAATATTCTTATTTAATAGATGTTAAGGGCTTTCATGGCGGATGGCTAAAGCACGGCGCCGGCCACTTTATGTCAAGATGATTGAAACGCATATTCAATATAAACGACATAAAAGCCACATCTATTAAGAGGAGTAACCAAGCCAGCAAATGCAAATGGATGGATGTAGATGGTGCCTAATAATTTTTATACTGCGTGGAAAAGTGTACTCCATAATGTTTTATTCCTCTGTATGTATGTACTTGCAGTTCCTTGAATTGATCCAGGACTTTATGCAAACGCAGTTTTGACTTTCCTTTCCATCATATATCTATTGGGTGACAATACTAGGCCACTTCTCTGACTCCATCCAGTTGTATCCAGCATACCCTTACTTTTACTGAGTGGTCCCCTCATCTAAAATGGTTGTTTCTATAAATTTATTTAAGCATAAAAAATCATATTTTTCAAATAAATAGTTTACAGTATAACTCTAACACAGAAAAGTGACTTTGCCACCGGATCGGAGTCTTTTCTACTGAGAAAATACCGGCAAAATACTCAAAAAGTAATACCGGCTAATATATACCAAAATATAAGTACATTTATATCTATAATTTTGGAATAAGCTGGAGTATATATTGAACCATACATTGTGATACCCTTGTTTTGGTTACCATAGCACAAGGGCTTAAGATACTGTTTTGTATCAGGGTGACGAATCTCATAAATTTAATTACTTACTACAGAATAGTAGAATTTCTCGATAAATCCCGAGTTGTTTAAGCATACAGGGCGCAGCGGCATCGTCACACGTTGCGAATGATTCGCACGATTGCAGTTTGCATAAGCGCGTTGCACAAACGTGGAGTTAGGTATATTACGCTGCGATTATAATCCGCGCGTGCCGCGATATCTTATGCACTTGCGGTGCAGGAAGCAAACTTTCGAACTCTTTCACTTTTACACTGAGGACACTAATAAGAGTGACCATTTTGTCACATTTTTTTTTCAAGAATACTCTATCGGTAAGATGTTCTAATTTTGAAACAAAACAAACGGTATTTCATTTCGGTCAAGCACAAAAAAATTAAAAATACCGAAACGATGAAATAAAAACGAGTGGCAGCTCCTTTGTACAATAACGTTTTGTCAATGTTACAATACGAATTGGTTACATAAACAATACTATAACTAACATATTAAATATTGAAATTGGAAGACTGCCGATGATTTTTGATGAAGGTTGCTTCCCAATTTTTGTATGAAAATTGTGCAAAGTCTCGTAATGTAATTTTTCAACTTAATAATAATAGAAAACTTTTCAGTTTCTATTTCAGCTTCAATTAGTGATTATTACCCAATCTCATGACCTATTACAACTTTCCACTAACCGCAATTCCATGTTGAGTAATCCTGATTTTTTTTGTGGTATAGTAACCCAGTTTTGGTTTCGTCGCCACTTTCAAAACCCCCTAATAAAGGCCGAAATTAAAGACAGCAAGCGTAAATGTTACCAAGTCTCTTTTTTTTGTTTAACAGAAGGGAACAATTGAATTATGTAAGTAGTTAAATAGGGCAATCGAGTTGATTATCATATTCCCGCTGATTTACATACTCATTTAATTAACTTAACAAGGACGGAAGGCGTGTACCTCTATTTTGAATTTTAAAACCAACTGCGCAATTGGAGCGTTATCAGACACTCATGATGTGTTTTGGATGTGTCATCGGACACATTGTGTTTAAATAACGTGTTGCTTCTTAATATGTATCAGTCTTGATTTTACATCACTCGCAATTAATGTTTAGTCACTCAACGCTGTATTATAATGTAAAGGCAAGTTCTATCGAAACAAACAGGAAAATAGTTTATTGCACTGGCAATTAGAAAATGAGGTTCATAGTCGTCATTCTTTAATTATGTTGGCTTGGTGGATCTTTAAATTATACGAACAAATTTATATTTGTTACGTAGTTAAGTTAAGGCCTTATGGCCTTATGGCCTACGTATCAATAGGCAGATGTTTACCAACCTAAGTGTAAAAAGTAAACGCACATGTGTATGTCGTATTAAAATCATCTTCTCTCACAATAGATAACTACAAATACGTTGGGATAAAACACCAATGCATCCCATTGGATCGCACTTTATTAGTCGGTTCAGCTTTAATCCTCATTAAGTCTTGCATCACGACGAGTTCCTAATTGCCGGTAATATTTTGCAATAGTTGTTGCTGTACCACCCACCGACTGAGCGACCAAGTTTATATCATATCGACATAAAACTAGAAAATGTGGATGAGACGTTCTTTGGTTTGCTTACCAACCTTTTGCGAACACTTCCCGAAACAAAGTGAATAATAAAAAAATTACTAAATTAGAAATTTAAGCAGTCGGGTTTTGTACTTTGCATTTGCGCGTAAGCCGTTTGAATTAAATTATTAAATTTTATTATTAGTTATCGTTAATAGAATTTGGTGAGCACTATAATTAAACTGCCCATATAAAAAGGTTGTTTAAAATTTTTCTTACTTAAGTTAGCTGCTAAGAATATTTTTATAATACGTTGATTACCAACAATTATGCGGCTTGTTTGATGGTAAGCCGGTTTCCTGTTAGCTGGTATCGCGATCATGGTATGCGCGTTGCGATTTCTTTAAAATACCCTTTTTTCGATTATCGCTTTAAAAACCTCGATCTTCTCCTATTCAGATTCTCTTCTCTCATTCGCAGTAAATTTCTGTTACTTCGAAATATTTCGACTTTTAACTACTAACTTTACTTACTTACTTTTTACTAGAAAATTGCAGTTACAAGTCGGTCGGAATATCTCGGAAGTTAAGACTTAAAATTTGAACGTTAATCCAATAATCCGTCATCTATTTTGCAATATGTTTCTCAGTTCCAATCCGTCTGTCGATCACGTACCTTAGCTCGGCGATAGTCGCCCGTTTATAGATTGTGTGTCAATAATGAAAGGAAAGTGGCGCGACCGGCTGGTAGGTCAGTGTCGTTCGGTCGTTTACATAACTTGTGTCATACTGCACATCCATCGTGCCCAATTTCGGACTCGACACGCTCCACGCGTGGCCGAGATCGATTCTTTACTATACGTAAAATTTCGCAATTTGGTAATTCCCTTCTCAAAATGTCGCATCCTGGTGTTTCATCACGTCTTTTTGCGATATTTCTTGTAAGTTATCTAAGGCGAAAGGAATATTACTTAGTAAAGACTATCAAAATATCATCAAAAGGATTATGTGTTTTGTAGAGTGTTACTCAAAGCTGAAAAGTCCACAAAATATGGATTATCCGGTTTCAATTTAGACTTTCGCTTGCACTATCAACCAGGTAACGATTACTGAAGGCGTCTCCAACACCCATTGTGTTTCATAATGTAACAAAGAAACTTGCCGAAAGGCCAACGGCTGTTATGAAATTGCGAGGACGTACGCGTTTCGTGTTTTGCAGTAACTAAACACGTATCTCGATGTCGTGTGGAATATGCTAAGGGCATAGTTGAAAGGTCAGTTTTCTCCTGAAGCAGGAAGCGTGTTAAATGTCGTGGAGGTAGGAAGACTGCGCGTGGGCATCGTCATCGCCAATGGCGTTGAACTTCGCAAGGTCTCAACTGACTTCCTGCTCTGCGCTCGCGCCGACGAAACGCGCCGCCTCCCTAAGCTGGGGGCACACGCACTATAAATTTTAATTAATGCTCGACGACTTAAATAATTCTTCCGTTAACTGCTGCTCTTGTTTATTCGAGTGCGTCGTGGTATTTAATTGTCAGTGCGGTGGCTTTTTCTGCCTTTTAACGACCAGCGTAAGCAACTCAAATGTTATGTGAATTGTAATTACGCCTACAGCCATTTAATACTTATTATTAGGGCGATCGCATAAAAAAGTCACTTTATTTGAACAAATTGCGAATTAGTTACTGTTTCTGAGTCATTAATCGTGGAAGTGTGAATTTTAAATAGATTTACCATCCGTTTTTAATCGTTTGATAAATCGACATTGTGTGTACACGCAGCTTAGGACAAGCTTTACAATACGCATGACTTAATCGTGGTTTGGTCAGTCGTATAAAAACCACTACAAAACCTAGCTACGTAATGTTGTTACTAGCCGGCTCTGATAGGCTCTGACTGAGTATCTGGCAGATAGACACCAGTAATCAGCTCTGGCCAAATGAGGAAAGTGATGTAATATACTTAATGCGGTCGCTCTATTTACAATTTGATTTAGGTTATTTACATTTTCTTATCGTGATGTTTTTACGTTCGAGAAAGTATTTAAACATCTAATTAACTTTTAACATACTTTATCTACACATTAAGTTTATTTATGCAATTACATACCCTATCCTAGTCGGGTATGGAACTTTTTTGTTTCAAACATGATTTCACGGCGCGATAAGTTGCCTAGATGGGTAACTTTAACATAACAGGTCGCGAACAGGTGGAGCTCGCCCTAACTGCATTATGTGCAACAATGCAGTCGGTGTGGTGCAGTATCGAATCGGTGCAGTGCTCATCGCTGCCACAATATACATAGGGTCGCAAGAAAGCAGGTTTGCATTTCTTAAATAAAAAATAACATAGTAGGCACAATCCAAATGGTGATGCCAATGCACTTCCAAGTAAAAAATTCTTACGAAAAATTATGCATGAGTGTTATTTTTCCAAATTTGACAAATTTTGGATTTTTTTGCGGGTTATCGTCACGGAGGTTAACATCCGATCCCACATTATCGAAGAAAAGAAGTACCAAAATTGTTTTTTGGTACTTAATTTCGTTTGGCAAAGTTGCACGACAAAATGACAACACGGTAAACGCGAGTTCAATATTAGATCTTACGTAAGGATAGCACAAAGTTCAAAGTTTTTTATTGTGACTTGCTGTGGACTGTAGATCAGTCCGGTCAGGATAGCACTTAGGCATAGATTCGTTGATACGTTCGCGTGTCAACAAACTTGGGTCTCTCCCATGTATGTCCTCTTATTGGGTCTATTTACTCTAATATCCCAATCATAGTTCATAAACGCAAAAGATTAATTTTATCCTATCTTTGATGGATTTCCCTTAGAAGAGCTTTAAGGATAAAGCAACACGAAACACCTATTTCGACAATTTTAAGGTTTAGTACAGAGATCGCTCACTATCTTCCATTCCACTGTAGCCCTGCTCACCACCGGAACGTACCTGCATGCTCAAGGGTCCGTGAAATGCACCCGACTACGTGAAATATTGTTGTGCATCGTACTAAAGAGAAACGCGATAGCCGTTACTTTACAATTAGCTTACAATTCAGTTTCTAAATTCATATTTTTTTTACATCCGAAACAAGTTTAATTGAGTCCGTTTAATCCACCTAGCTGATTGCCTTGGTTCTTGCTCCTTTGTGGAGTATATTTTATTTATCATCGCTGATCTCATTATACTTTTTTATTGTTTCTTCCACAAGTCTGTGTTCAGTGGTAAAACATAAAGTTCTAGAACACTGATTCATTTCTATATAAGAATCAAGCTTTAAATAAGCTTGTAATGTTTTTAATTTTGGGTTTGACTTGCTGTCGGCGACTTTGTTCGGGATATTTGGCGATAAAAAGTATCCTAGGTATTTATAAATTTGGTATCTAATCTATCTGCGAAATTTTATCCGAATACATTCGGTAGTCTTTGCGTGAAAAAGTAACATTCATCAAGCCCAATAATACAAATTAAACCCCCAGTTCAATAAACCCTCTTCATTTCCTTTCAATTAAGTGCTTGGAGACACTATATACGATTTCGAAGTCGCTAAACTAATTTCGCGTTTTCGAGAAAGTAAAAATATATTCGAACGTACAGTTTTGTTACGTACCATCCCAAACAATTCACAGCAGAATCCACTTTCGGGAAATTCTGAACACCTTTTAATGATCGAAGTCGTGGAAGTCAAAGCACTATCGTGACAATGCAAATCGCAAACATTCACAATGGAAACGTTTCGTAACGCGTTACGCCACCGGTGAACCCCTGCACTCGCTGAATCTGTGGGCAAAGAATCATCACCGTGACAGGTGGGGTGGCCTATGGGCCATGGGCTGCGCCGTGACGTCGGGAGCCATGCTTCAGTGCCCGCGCGCCAACCATGGCTAAAGCGCGATAACGAACCGCCTTTATCAGTATTCACAATCATTGCCCAATGCCTTAGCTGAATTCGCTCAAAAGCCTAATTAAATATTCATCGCTTGAGGTCATCTTAATAAAAATAAACACCATGTGACGCAAGTACATTGTGATAAGTTATCCAAAACTAGACCACAGCCAGATCAAAAGCTATCGCGGGTCGACCCTAACTGATACAGATTCTTCAGCTCTCGTTAACGGTAGTTTGTTCAACTCGTGTTATGTTTCGTCACTGCGCTTTATTTACATTATATCTTGGCGACGAACAGCTAAAAATAATCATTTAACTGCCACATCCGCCTCTCAGAAGTCTTTCTCTGAATTGCTGCAATGAGAACTGGTATGCACATGTCATAAATTCACACGGTTGTATCCATTCTATGCTAACGCTGATTATATCTTAATTGCGATTCGTAATGGTGTTTAAACTTTTTAAAAATAAATGGTAATCCGTGACCATGTAGGAAGTAAAGATTAATATTTAAATTTAAAACGTATGTTTAAATACCTCGTCTTTGTTTTAAATAACTGTATGAATAAAGCGTACAAAGTATCTAGATAAATAAACGTAATCGGAATTATGTAGGTAATAGGTTAATTTTATCGGGCTCACGAGTTGAGTAACTCAATATGGCTAAATACTATCAGTATCGTAACCTTTAAGTTTGTATGTAATGATTACCTAATGCTGACTTGTGTAGGCATGTTGTGAATGTGTATTCTAACGTAGTCGTATTGCATCTTTGCACAACGTAATCATAATGCAACTGCACCGCGAGGCCGCAACGCGCTGCGCTACTATGCACCGCGGGCGAGTGCGGCTAACGAAAGTGAAACTAGACGTGATCACTTGTTCTGCTTTATTATGGTTAGATACATGTTTCTAAAGGATTACAACTTCGTTCATGTTTTCAGGTCATAAATAGGATTGCGTTATACGTCTACAGCATTGAATAGGAAACATATCTAGAATAAGGATTTAAGCTTTTCCTTAAATATTTAAAGATCTAATACTAAATGCCATATTTTTGAAACGACATCATTAGAATACAAGTAATAAAGCACCCAAAAAGATTTGTGAAGTAAGCAGGAAATAAAGCACGTGTTTTATTTTGCATAAGCCTCTTGTTACTTTTCTGTGTTCAGAAAAACAAAAACCTCATTTGCTACGCTTTAAAACGGCTGGTATTAAAAATCACATTTTTAATAATTACAATCAGTTTTGCTCCTTCTATTGTTTATGGAATGTCTAGTCGTTAGCTGTATAAATTTTGCACATTTGTATGTTTGTGGTTTGACGAAATCGGCATAAATAATTTGATTTATTCACGGTTCGGAACGTCTACTTAGCGTACTGTATGATTTAACACCCACAGCCTTCACAGAGTATGATTTGTTTTTGTTTTCTTCGAAATGTGTGGGCGTGGAGTATGGGCAGAGGTTGCGATGTTTCTCATTTGTTTAGCGTCGCTTTAACTGGGACTAGCTTCAAGATCAAGTGGCGAGCGAGACGTTAAAAAAGGTACACATTGACAACGGATGTTGCACATCTGTTGCGTTGGAGACATAATAATAAGTAATTAGCGGGAAGGCGCGTCCAGGCGAGCTGCCATATTCGCACAATGTGCCCCGCACGTTTCCGTTGTCCGTAGTGCCAGTCTCGCTGCCTTCTACAAAGTAATAATGGTCTCAGCCTGCTTTATTAACTACGGTTCATTGCACAATACGACTATGTACACTGAGAGCTGCGATTATTGACAGATTTATGAACCTGAAGTACACGTACCTATTTAATTGATATTACGTTCGTAAGTCGTATTACAATAATAACAACTAACAAAGAGAAATATGTACCCGCTTTTATTTGGTGCATAATTATTGTGCTATTTTATAGGTATTATGATGAATCTAATTTCCTGAACTTTAATTATATATCAATAAAAGCACAAAAACATCTTCGTATAAATAGTAGTTGACATTTAAGTCGACGTGTTAATGTAACTGCTTTGTACAAAAATAGGACAATTAATGATGTTTATGAAACGCGTCGGGCCCGTCCTCGTTGATGAGTCCGTTCGCCGAGCGAGATCCGAAGGCCGACTACTCGTACCGACCAACCGACCCTCTGTCTCAACACAATCTAAATTACAACAGCCTACAAGCAGAAACTACTAAGCCATACAAATTGAAAGAAAGAAAGAAAAAACTTATTGTCCCAACTTAAAACAAAACACAATACATAATCTGTTTCAAACAAAAAATGGATTGTGAATGAGAGAAAATGAAAAAAAAAAGCTCAGCTAATTCTGTCTCGAGAAGGGATCCCGGGCAGCGCTGGTTTCAGCTTATCCCTACCCTCGTGTTCATCTACACATATGTGTTAACATGACATTTCAAGATTAGCTTTTTCTATGTACTGTTGGAAAACACTGTAATGACGCACTCAAGACATCATTTTATGTTAAGACAGTTAGTTCAGCAGCCTGTAGAGCAATCAACACAGTTTTGTAGATGAAAAATTATTTCTCATTGTTGTCTCAAATTTTATATTCGTGTTTAATAAATACCCTTCATATACAATGTAGAACGATGTGTGGTTAATTGATCGAGTCGTTTGCGTTTTTTTTACCTTTTTTTTAGCTGACTATAGTATTATTTAAACTGTGACCTAACTAAATCATCTGCTTATGAAACCCGGCCTTTATCTGCAACGGCTAATTGCACTTTTACAACAATGATAAACATATTTGAATTCTATTTATTTCAACACCAAACCAACGAACGATACAATCTTAATTAGTACGTTTCCATTACAAAACTGAGTATGCACAATGTTTATTAGCAAACATCTTAAGTAGAGATAAATTTGACTGAGCAAAGCGTTTCAAATTTTAATTTCGACTTAAGCCATAGAATGTCTTTATGCGTTTTGAAATCCTTGTTATATTATAAACGCGTAGAGCTGTAAAATAAATATGAATGTACGTTTGTTGTTACTCTTTCACGCAAAAACGATTGAATTAATTTCGATGACATTTGATAGATAAAATAGTCTGGCCATTCAAAGAGGCAATGTTGCTACATTCTGGAGCGGACTATCTTTTGTTAATATTTTGTATAAAGATATTGTCTTTTTTTTAATATTTTCATGTGTGGTTTTGTTCTTATATATAATGTTGTGTAATACTATATTCCCTGTACATTAAATAAATCATATAAAATACCATATTCACATATTGGATACTTCTTGTGCCCAAATAACAGTAACGAAGTCGCAGGAATCAGCTAGCTACTTATAATTTAAGATGATGCCAAGAATCTCCTGCCAACAATGAACCGCTATTAACAGCTTTAATTTTTTACTCCTCGTTAATGTTATCTGAATGCAGTGTTAATGTTTCCTCGTTAAATATTATCATGCTTATTTAAACGTAGATATATGTCCTGGTTCTTATTGCTGCGTTGACAGTTTTATTGATGTATCTCCTCCGTTTGTTGCAGGTAAGATTTACACCACTTTCGAGTTTGACGGCGATAAGTGAGGAACTTTTACTTTTCGAGGATCAGGTGACTCCGTACAGTAGCCATAATTGATATTGGTAATAAATTTACGAATGAAACCAGTCAGCGGAGTGTCAATTGGAAGATCTTTGTATGGGTTCGGTGGAGGGTGGTTGAACGGAAAGTCTGGTCGTTCTGTTTAAGTAAATTGATTCGTAGTAGAGCATTTTTATTTCCAAATTGACATTTATTTGTGTTTTAAACTTCAGTGTAAAGAACAGACGTTGAAAAATGATTTAAGTCATTTAAAATTATGTAGACATTTTCGAATACGCATTTTTATGTGGCTTTATAGAAATACATAGTCATCTTATAGACCTCGAAAAACAATAGAAAATTTTAATTTTACATACTTCCCTGATCGTTGGCAAAAATGAGCCTGGCTTAAGTCGCCTAGAACGAAAATGAATTCGTTTACTGCCGCTGTGCAATCAAGTAGCGATAGAAGTGAATGAAGGCAAAAATGCAGACTTTAACCATTACAGCAATAATCCGCGACGGAGTAGGCGTATCGGCTGCGTGGCCAATGTTGCTAATGCACTATTTCAGTTGAGTTGTGAAAACGTTGCCTAACAGAGCGGTTGCCGCTTCGACACGTACCGCCACACTTGCTGAAACCGTTGACCACTACGCCTACAAACATATCTTTGAGCTTATATTAATGGTACAACATAGAAGTGTAGACAATTTTGAACATTCAAATTGCTTATGGTAACTTATATTGCGTAGACTTTTTTCCTACTGATGAAAATGACTACGAAACCTTATGATCTCCACCGAACCGTCCGGGGGAGCGCAAAAGGCATCCCTATGTAATTTGACAGAGATTCGGGGACCGTAGATACATTTTATGAGTATGGTATACACGTGCGTATGGTCGAAAGCACTTCAGATTACTCACTTTGTATATCCCTTATGTCGTAGCCATAAGAGCTAATATCAAACTGCAAATGTTTGCCTTAATGCTTAATGCCATTTAGTATGGTGGGATCGTGGACACTTCCATGGATAAAGTGAAGTGACGCAGCAATTAGTTATGTTTTGACAAGGCGTTAGTTTCCCTTCGTTACATAATATTACCTCCAAATCGATTTCGACCATGTCTGTAAATATTGAGAAGAAACCAATGAATCTGACACCGAATTTCGCACCTCAAAGTGACCAACTTGGCTGGACTAAATGTGGTCATGGCCAGTTAAGTAATACACCCATTCGATATTGGTACTTACTCTAATACCTATGTGTTAAAATTCTAATTGTCATAACAGTTATTATTCGAATAATACGTTAAATTTATGTCACTTCTGAAAATATGCCTTCATTTTATTAGTTACTCTTAACGTGCGTCGGTGACTTATTTGTTATGCCTACGAATATGTCTACGATCAAAAAACATTTGTTCTTCGTCAAAATGTATTTAATCAAAATAACTATGTACTCACATTCTCTGGGAATTCAAACATCAATATCGGTCACCAAATTGGAAAGCAAATTGAACTTCAAATTTGAATGTTTACATTTAAGTTTTTCCTGGATTACCTACAGTAATTGTGTGTACTATGTCATTTTAGCGTTTGAATGCATTTTTTTAATACATACAACTAATGCGATGTTACAAAAGTGGAGTTTCGTATGGTTGTTTACCTACTTAATGGTATCGTCATTACAAAACTGACGAGCTCATCATAGCAACTATGGAAAGAGAATGTCCCGTGGTCACAATCCGCGACCAAGGCTTTGTCTGTTATTAACAATGCCATTCGAAGACGTAGCTATGTAATCTGAATTGTCCTTGCATGGCCCGTGTACGTATAGAAACTCGGTAATTTCGGATGATTATGTCAGCTGTTCCATAGAATGCGTTGGCGTAACTGAGCCTCTAGATCAGTGCTTTTCAATCTGTGCCGCACCGGCCCCCATGGTTTGTTGGAAAGACTTGCCCCACCAGAAACCTAATATATCATGTGCCATGTCTGAAAATAGTGACTTAAGAGTAGAGTTTCAACGTACTTATGGTCTCACTGCAGGGCTAAGGCCCCCATCATTGAAGTCAACTACTAACTAAATCACCACGCTAGTCAAATGGGAATAATGAGATAGTGGGATGATCACAAATCCGTTAGTTAATTTATTAAACCATCAAGTATCTACTTATCATTTTTCATAAAATCAGCCATGTAAGAAAATTACAGGCATAAAGTGGTAACAGAGTGCTACAAGCCCATTGGCCCAGTCCAACTCAAGGAATGTTAACTAGACATAGATTTCGGACCTAACTCAATTAAAATAGCAGCCGTAGGACCTAAAATATTTTCGCTCAAATTTGTGTGGTTCCTCGTTCACTTAGATTGAAAAGCGCTGCTCTAGAAGCTGGTACAAAGCAATAAGCATTGTTTCGCGGTACGTAATAACGCACGTGGGCTTTTCGACAGTGCAACAGAGAAAGTAGCGCAGGCCGGCGGCAAGGCCGTCGTGTCGCTTTCCGACCTTCACCACGCTTCCGGGATCCACAGACACGGCGCCTACCAAACTCCAGATGTAAATAAATCTCGCGCCACAAATTACAATACTCTGTCTCGCCAAATGATATATAGACTCGAAAGCGTTAGGAAATTCGAAGGTCGACGATCGGCAAGCCCTTATCCGCCTAATCGAGTTGCGTAAACGGCGCCATTTCACAAGTGTTTAATTACATGAATACGAATGGTGGGTAATGATTTGTTAAAAATCATGCATCTGCACCTAGTAATTAAAGTGGAGCTTGTTTTTGTAACTTTCGACTACTAATCAAGAGCGGTGAAGCGACCGATATTTTACTGACGATTTAATCAGTGTTTTCAATTACTAGTACAAGATGTTACGTGCCTTCGAAGAAATAGCTTTTGATAATATTTTACTTTCATAATTGTCATAGTACATAAAACTAAGCATAAAGCTATTGACTTTATAAATCTCATAGACTGCATCTTTATTCCTTACGTCTTATTGTTGTAATGGGTAATTTTGCGTTTGTTCAAATCTTTTATTATCATGTTGCGTTTGGACAAATGTAGGTACTCTTAAGAGTAAATCTTCGGAGCAATAATACTAGGTAAACAGAAATGGCAAGGCTTTACAAATAAAGCAAATGTATTTAGATTAAATTAAAAGATTTTTAAATGAATAGTACACTCAAGTGCCGTAGGTCGCGTGACAAAGTGCATGTTCAACGTTGTATTACTAACATTTGCAGTGGCGTGTGTCACGACGATGAACCAAACATACCGTGAATCCGCTGCAAAGTCGTCACAACATATATTTTTACTAATTATGCCATTTTATACTGCACGCAATTCATCTCTACGTAAACAGTGCGTAATAAAGTGGTAATCTTGATTACCCAAGCAACTAACCTCGAGCTAATACTGAGATTCTTGTAAATGCAATGATTTTTTTTTTACTCATATATCCACTATTGACACTATTTCATCTAACGATGTAGGTATATTGGCATATCTTTCTTCAAGCGTGTAGGTGTCTCGGTCTGATATCCATTACGGAGTCTGAAGTCCGCTAGGTCTATGATTCTGATTTGAGAAGCCTAATAGTTACGTTTGGTACCCAATAGTGTATGTACTAAACTTAGGAACCATCTATCAAGTAAAAAGTTCTTGGAACGTGTCTAACATAGCATTAAATAATGTTGTCGTTTATTTGTTAGAATGTTGTGATGGTAGGAACTTTTGGTAGGAATCGTGTTTCCTTAGATTTACGAACTTCAGAAAGGATTTCGAATTGGAAAGTCATTTTTTGGTATCTTTCCAATCATGTGAACATGTGATAAAACATAGTTACCGAATCCAAATGCGATTCCGACGTTTTGGAAATAGTTATGCTGATCTCAAATGATCTACAGAATTGTATTTGTACTAACTTTTTCCGTTTAGTTCTTCTTTTGCACACTCGACAGAATTGACAGGTGAGCATCTTATTTAATCCTCTTAGACCGCATAAGATAAAATATTAAAAACATTACGTCACGTTTCACGAATCAATATGACATGGTCGGTTGTAGATGTACCTACGTCGAGTGGAATCAACACGCGAGCCACGACTCACCAAACAAGTTATGTTATAAATAATTAATTACCTTTTGGTTGCCCGGCGAACTCTTTGTAGCTCCAAGGTCACAGTGGACGCTCTAAGCCGATTTTCAAGATTAAATCAAGATGCGTCAATTAGAATAAATTTTGAAGTTCTACCTTTTTTTTCTTGTTACTTGATTCTCGAAGCGACTTTATCTTAATTACATTATGCGCTACCTAAAATATTAAGGCGATTATTTTTATGTGATAGGATAATCTAGATGATGCCTTTTGCTTATTCTTCTTTAGAATTTTGAAACTTAATATTATGCAAAACCTTTAATAGAAAGTTTTAAATATAATTGACTTATTTAAAATCCTGAATGGGGTAGATAACTAAAAAGTTTGTGTGGTCCAACAGTTTGTGTCCACAAGTATTTACTTAGATAAATTGCGTTTGTACAATTTTTACGTAATAGTTACAAACAGTACACACCCCATTCAACTTAGATATGCAGTATCATCACCAATTTTATTTCTTTATTGAAATATAGGTACATTAATATAATTTTTCTTTTTCTCATTGTATTTACAAAATAGACTGGACTGACGGACGGACTGTATAGAATCATTCTTTTTTTACCTAAGCATCATCCCTATTGGACAGATAATAAAAGTAAAACATAGGTGAAATAAGTCAAAAGCCAACGAAAGTGTCTAAAATGCAAAGTAGCTGATGCTAATGGTTAAGTTTTAGAATAGGAAAAGCAACTACCTACATACTTGTCTACTTACAATACTAAAGAGTAAAATCTGGGCGGAGAGCAGCAATCACACATAATAAGTTTTAGAAAAATACACTTTTGTTATCAGTCTTCTTAACCAAAGAACCTTTTAGGTAGAGAATAAATTTAGAGGAAGAAATCATTAATTCTTAAACGTATAGTTTGGATGTAGGTACTTCTTCGGTACGTGTAAGTGGGCTAGTTCACCCTATCTTAAATATAATTAATATAATTTGCGTTATGATAATAAAGTGAGAATGTTAAATCCAAGTGCCAGTTGAAGGTTAACACTTTGAAACCGTCACTGATAAATTTAGTGTACGATCCGAACCGAAACGAAAAAAAAACCAACTGACAATTTTTTTTCCTTGAAAATTAAAGCACCTACAAAATTATACCATTCAAGTCTAAGTATCAAATAGAAACAGAACCGAGTCGTATTTATTTTAAAATTATAACGCGAATATTCGTATTCGCTATTCAAAGCGATATTATGTAAAACTAGGTTATAATGAAGCACTCAGTTCTTACAAGGTAAACTCGTATTGCCAGCAATAAATCATTTACCCATACTAATGACTGTATATAGGAAACTTGCTTTATTGCCTCTTTAATGCCTTGATAATTAAATCATAAACGTCGTTATAATGTAAAAGTTCGCGAACCAGTCAATGTGAATGTTCTATCAATGATAAAGTAATAACATGCTTTTAGAAAGAACAGATATTCAAATTCAAAACACAAGGTTAAGACAATTGAACGCCAATTGATTCGAGTGGAATATAATTATCGTCCATCAAACATTTTGACGGCATGGCAGGACTGGCATGGTTTTTCAATTCACAATGTCATTTCTATTATGTAATTTAGGTGTCATTCACTTTTATATTATATGCCGAATTGCACTAGTAAGTAGGTATTTGAACTTGAAATACCAATGGTTATTATCACGAAGTTCGTCTGTAAATAAACACGTGCTAATGTTTATTAACTAGTTTATTATTTGTTTACTGCGAAGCATATCTGTTCATTGCAATTTTACTAGAAAAAAAATAACACTGTATTTCCTATAGTAAGTACTTACTACTGATATTATTCTTCTATCGTATTACAACGTGGCTGTTTGAAGTTTGTATATCTAGACATTCAAACTACATTGCTACATCTGTACAGATGTATTTAAATAATTTACTATTAAATAATATAATATAATGATAGAATATTACTGAATGGATTTGGGTGAAATTTGGTAGCTAAGCGGATTAGATACTACAAAGACATTTTCATTCAATCCTGAAATAACGCCTATAAACACGCCAGTGACATTAAGTATGTAAGAACAAAGCTTAATTAGCCTGATTTTATTCATTCCTGACTAACATTTTAACGTTGCTTAACGATAAATATGAACAAATTGCGCACAAAATGTACATTTCTAATTCTGTTTCGTTATACCTTAAGCACTTTAGGTACTGGTTTCTGCATCCGCCAGTAATTTTCCGTCTTCCTAGCACGTAGTAACTAGAAGTGTTTTTATTTCGTATCAATGTAAACAGTGTCGCGATACGACCGCTGAATTAATGTCCCCAATTCAATTGAAGTGTTTCATTAGCACAAGTGGCCCCGATTGCTTCGTTGATGGAGACTGGCGACCGTCCGCAAAACCGAGGCGCCTTTATGTACCAGCCGACTAACCGCCGGAGCCGCGTTGATAAATGGAATCGCGCAATCAGAATTACTGATCTTCCAAACGTTATTTTAGGAGTAAGATTGCAATTGAGCGTTGATTTGCCCTGCGTTTCGTGTCACTTCTTAGAGTAATTATACGTTGGACTTAACTTTAGAGTAATCTGGTTTGAAGCCGTCTCGCATTGTAGGGTGCAAGTGGATTACAGACTTATAATTTATTTAAAACCTAAGTCGTTTAAACCTGTCACTTAAATGTATCTTTTTTGGCACATAGAAATAATATTTTTTTAAATGGGTATTTTAAAGAAACAGAAAATGTTTAACTCCATTTGCGATGTGATATTCAAACTCGTGACCTTCACGTAACGCGCGTGCTGCTAGTAGTAGGCCACAGCGGCATGCAGCACTTAAAAAAATTATAAAAATCTACATGTATTTCATTTGGTATAGTTAGTCTAGGTTGTACCAAGAGTTTGTCACCATTATGTGTTTAACGCTCGGTACACACGCCTTCATTTCCCGGTAAATGGAGCTCCTTCAGTCAATAAGATTGTATTTGTGAAGGATCGTGATCCGCGCAAGACCTTCGCGCGCTGCCGGGTTCAATTAGAGATCACCCGGTTGCGTTAGAAACGCCGTCTCCCATTATGGAGAGACGGGTCGTGACACCGCACGTACAACGCGGTGGCGTAATACACGTATTGTTGGCACTGATATCCACGTGCAAGCAACGCTGTTAATTGTGTATGGATGCCGTTGGTAACTAGGCAACATGAGCCGGAAAATGTGGGCACTATCGCGCTGTATCTGTACGTGCGAAGGACAACACAGCATTAAGTTTACATACCTATTAAACAGCTTGATATCACATCTGCGTTACAAGGGTCCGTGTAAAATAACGCCAATAAATGTGTTAGTTTCAATTACGCTCGCCAAGCCAATAATAACCATTCCGACGGAACAGGTACGCCTATTGCTTCAATTTTTTGAACTGACTGCTTATAATAGTGTCGTAATTCGAAATGTATTCCTCTACTAAATAACCCAGGATTCTGCAAGCGTTCGCCTAAAGTCGCTTCTTCTTTGGACTGATGACCAACAGAACGTTTCGTTTGTAAGATATTCGCCGGTGCGACGTTTCGTCAGTGGACGTATCGTCAACAGAACGATTCGCATATGGGTTTTACGTTTACAGGACTGTTCACCGAGAAACCGTTTCGTTTTTGATAAATTCGTCGATGCTACTTTTCCCCTACCAACCAAGCCATCAATAAAAGCACAATATGAATAAATACAGGACGAAGTAGTACCTAGTGTACAAAAAGTATGTAGGTGCAAATAGCTTGTGTTATTACTAGCTGTATAAAACCTACCAACTGCCATAATTAGTAATGTGCATTATTGTTACCACATATAATTATTTTATGTTTATTACACAAAAAGTATATACCTACTTAGCTTATGTGGCGGGTGTAGGGCAGTGCCGTATTATGCAGTATTATGGAATAATGTTTAGGTAACTAGTATTTTATTTTCTTCTAAATTGTAGTAATATATAATTTCCACAACAGGCATCAGAATCAACAGAGGTAACACAAATATTTACTTAAATACATATTACACCCAGACACAGAACAGAGACAAATGTTCATCACACAAATATTTGTCCAGGATGGGAATCGAATCCACGATGCCTGTTGTGGAAATTATATATTATTACAATTTAGAAGAAAATAAAATACTAGTTACCTAAACATTATTCCATAATACTGCATAATACGGCACTGCCCTACACCCGCCACATAAGCTAAGTAGGTATATACTTTTTGTGTAATAAACATAAAATAATTATATGTGGTAACAATAATGCACATTACTAATATGGCAGTTGGTAGGTTTCATACAGCTAGTAATAACACAAGCTATTTGCACCTACATACTTTTTGTACACTAGGTACTACTTCGTCCTGTATTTATTCATATTGTGCTTTTATTGATGGCTTGGTTGGTAGGGGAAAAGTAGCATCGACGAATTTATCAAAAACGAAACGGTTTCTCGGTGAACAGTCCTGTAAACGTAAAACCCATATGCGAATCGTTCTGTTGACGATACGTCCACTGACGAAACGTCGCACCGGCGAATATCTTACAAACGAAACGTTCTGTTGGTCATCAGTCCAAAGAAGAAGCGACTTTAGGCGAACGCTTGCAGAATCATAACCCAGCTATTGCACAACACTCGTTTTATCCAGTGTACACTTGTAATGAAGATTTTAAAGTGCTTCCTAAGCTCGTGACAGGTACGCCGCTTTACGATTCATGAGTCAACACGCAGCTCAAAGCAACGCCTACAAGCAGGTGGTGACAGATTGTCGGATTACACTGGTGTACGGTAGACAGCAGACTACACATTTTGGACTTTGTAACGCCCTTATGTCCTAAACATAGGGACTAAAATCAAACTGCAAGGGTTTACCTTGATGTACTGTTCACGGTACAACTGCAGCCTCGTGTTTGAATGTGTAACCTCTGCCGTCGAAATATGCAAAAACGTACTAAGCTCGTAAGGGATATAATGTCGTTATTATGAAAATGAAATGAAACAAGTTACACTGTTTGATTATGCGATTACCCCTCCAACTTTGGTTTAGAAACTAGTAGTTTAAAAGGATTTAATTCATTGAGCTGCACTAATTGCAGTGAGACTAGCAATAATTACACATAATGATTAATTACATAGATTACTGAGGATTCTGCGATTATAAATGCATACGTTTGATGCATACTAACCTGTGATTACTAAAGTAGACAATTACAAATAACAGAATTGACAACAGTATGATACAATACGTGTGTATATATGTTGCAAATTAATCTTAGCATTTTGATTTACTTACTTCTAAGGCTGACCTACGGCGGCATAGTCGGTTCTTGGTAATAACCAGACTTCTAACAACCAGTAGACTTTTTTTTTAATTTGGAAATTACAAAAGGTTGAGACGCCCTGTGTATGTACCAGGCGACATATTCTTCTTTTTACTGATTTTGCCCATTAAAAATACGTTATTAGGAATAGATCGGCGAATAAACCACACGTTTAATTTATACGTTAAATATGCCAACCGAACGGCGTCGTCTACTTGATCATTTTATCTTCTCCGAAATGCTCCGAAAGGAGCATATATATCACTAGCTGTGCCCGCGACTTCGTTCGCGTGGACTACATCCTTTCATGGTCGGTTTTACCCCTTTCTCCTCTAATATTTGAAACAAAAAGTAGTCTATATTTTAATCCAAGTTTCGAGCTATATTTGTGCCAAATTTCATATCTCTAATTTCAAAAATAAACATTTTTCCTATGTCCGTTCTTGAGGTTCAACGTATACCTATACCAAATTTCATCAAAATCCGTTCAGCCGTTTAGGCGTGAAAGAGTAACAGACAGACAGACAGACAGAGTTACTTTCGCATTTATAATATTAGTATGGATTAATCTACCTTTATGTGAACGTGTATTCACTATCGTCATTGCATTAGGTCTATCTGCAGGTCGAATAACCACCAAATCTAAATTAAACATTGTATTAACAACTATACCTAGACAGTGTCGCCCGCGTGATCTTCGCAATCATTATCCACCTCAGTCAATCCTGTAACACTGGCGCTATTATGGTTAATTTCAAAATTAGGAATATCAGTATAGACATAACGAACAAATCACGCAATCTGAATAGAAAATAACAACCAGAAATGGCATCGTCCGCGTGGTCAACGTTCCTCGCGGAAGAGTTATCTTCTCCGCAATAAGCAGATATCATTAATCTACCCACCTCAATCGGTACGGTAATGCCGGCGCGCTGTAGTTTTCCGGACTAGCGGGGTATGGTTTTACTTTCTTGTAGGAAGCTATCGCTTTCAACGGGGACCGGTTGATGTACCTACTCGCTTGTATCTGCTGGGTCTAAGTTAGTAGTTGCTCGCGGAGTGTCCGATGATGAAAGGGTATCAGAGGACAGCCTTGGTCAATCGTGAATCTGTTTGTTATCATATTTTTAAATGACTCTAACCTATCTTTTAGTAATACGATTCGATTCGTATACTTTATAAACAGCTAATTCTCATTATTCCGGTTCCATCACGATGTAAATATAGAAGTAAGTTTAGGTAAAGCCTGACTTTTACGAAATTTAAACTTTTCTCAAATTAGTATTCAGACAGTTAACAAAGTAATTTATACTTTGTTTGTTGTTTGAATACTTACAAGAACACTTGTATACGCCTCAAGTTTAAAGGTTGTGTATTGTAATGCCTTATTTTTTCTTTATTTTATGTAATTCGGTTTTCACTACGATATTGAATGACGTTGCCCAATTACTTGCAAAAACAATGTTAACTTTCAAACGCGAAAATATCATATAATATTAAAGTACAGACCATTCGAGTTTAAATTAGTAATTTTATTAATTGTTTCGTATTCACTAAACACCCTTTTTTCACCATATATATATTTTATAACAATCATTAATAACCATTTCTCTTTTTTACAGGTGAGCCCAGAATACCAATTTGATGATGGAGAATTAATTGAAATTGTAAGTTGAAGTTGCTGTTTCTAGCCTATATTTTTAACAAAATCATTTAATTAGCCAGAAACAATTCATGGTATTTTGAAATTTCTAACAAAACTAGGTACTAATTATAAAATACATTCGTACCTAATCAGCATTATGAATTAGATATGAACTTGTAGCAAAATGTTGTCTCGCTCAATATATTTTGTCGTAGACTAATAAGTACTTATCGTTGTTTGATAGACAAATATGTTTTTAAATGAGCTGCCTTGTATCTACTTGATTAGGTGTTATCGTCAACCATTTTACTGACGTTATTATTTTGAATATCTGACATGTTCATAACATTATTCTTCTAAAATGGTAAATTTATTGTAAACCCAGGGCCACACGCATTTATTACAAAATAAATAAAAACACATTACCATCAGAATGTATTTTATGACGACCTCAAAAACAGCCGACGTCTTTTAGCACAACGCAACATTCAGACTGAACGCAAAAGGCAGTTTGACACTGACCTCGTAATATAAGCTTGGATGATTTAACGTACATACAGCGAGCACTGTTATCTCGGCGCACAACGACGTCGTTGTTTCCAACACATCGACTAACCACTAAGCATGTCACCGATCATTAGTTAACCGTTCACTAAACACTATTGTCTACTTAAAGATAGCGCTTTAATGATCCTTCAAAACAATTACCAATCCAGCTCCAGATAATGCTACTTTCTAAAACGCATTCGTCACAAAACTCTATTAGGGCATCTATCTATAAAATTGTGTCAAGATAATGCATCGTCGTCTTTGTATTACGCAGAAAACGTTTTTCCACTTAACAAAGTCGTGTGAGTCACATCTGCGATTGGTGGGGAAAGTGTAACCCGGTAGTGTGACGCAACAATAAAAATTGCACGGACAAAGGAATTGCCAGGTACTCGGCTGACGTAAGGGTTTAGTTTGTGCCACTACCATTAGCGTCTGCTACACAATGATTCGTTACTTACCACGTAATCGTGCTCATGGTTTATGATTTCAATAATTATACGCTCTAGTCCGTACTGCAGACGTCACAATAGCATGCCCTAAAATCACCGAGCACTACGAATTCTGGTTTCCCCAATGAGAAAAGCCAGCTATGCTACCACCGTGGGCAACATTGTTTACATTTCGATTCTGCAAATCGGCCTCTGGGCAGCGTTGTGTTGTTGCATCTATAAATAAGGAGGTGCTAAAAGCGGCCTGGCCGGGGGACGTGCTTCCTTAGCTTTGAGCAGCCGAGGGGTAAACATGCTCGACTTGAACGTGGCCCTTTGTTGACAATCGCTTTACGGCCGCTCCACCTCAGCTCGCCGTCTTTATAGTGTGCGCATAATAAACACCGCACCCTGACTCCGTGCCGTGCCCGACTCATTCGATGACCGCCCGCACACGTCTCGGCACAGAGGTGAACGTATGCTCCTCTCACCCACCCGCATATATCGTAAACTTCATTCTTTCAACTCCTGCCAAAATACACGAATCGTCATAAATTCAAAACAAGCTCAAATATAACCACCAATACACGGTGTTTCTCTATATATGCGTGATAAAAATTCAAATACATTCACCATTGTTCGTCCAGCGGTACCAGAACGCTCGTTATATATTATGTTATAAATAAAGAGCGGCTGACGTGTGATGGCATTTTATACCATAGGCGTCGCGTTCTCGCATGGTAATCGAGCTGTTGGGCCAATCTGCATGCGGACTGTATGCTCAGCGTCCGGTCTTACTCATCTGGCTGTCTAACTATGTGAACATTTGCCATAGCGCTTGCCTCGCATGGTAACTATGCTCCCGTGAAACAAAGACGAGCTGTATTTGAATGCTAAGCGCGGAAACCATTGCGATATCATCGTAAGTTTTGACAATCTCAGCGGCAAAAGATCGTTGTGATCGATCGTTCGTAGTATGAAAGAACCCGGAATCGATTCTCGGTCAGGTCAATTTGAAAAGCTAACTTTTTTAAATTAGCTTGGGTCTGGGTGTGCTGACTAAGAGATAACCCCAGATAGGTAGAGTCTGTCGTCTGGTACTCATAACTCTGGAAAACCTTTTGTTTGAAACCAGCGCATTGATTTTATTATCAAGCATATAAAAAAATATCTATAAAGTATCACCACGAAAAGCGGCAACTACGACATTCAATTGTTTACTGTCTAGTAAAAAACTATTATTTAATAATAATGATCGTATTCATTTAATAAATAAACAGTAATTTATTATTGAGCCAGGTCATAACTCCATGCTACACAGTATGAGTGCACCGGGGTATCGCACTCGGCGGGAGAGCATTACACTATTATTCTAACACGATGTTATTTTAATACGTTGTCCAATTGTACGCACTTATCTATGTAATTTTAATCGTAGCATATGTTTTATTGCGTTCAATTGCGGTAAATGCGTCACATAATAGTTTACAATTGCACTAGATACATACACTAACTGTTGTTATTCAATGAATCAGAGGACTCCTGTGCATTGTTTAAGATATGGTTAACGAAGTTGATTTCCTAAAGTTCCAATAAAACAAAAATGCAAAATGTGCACGATGAGTAGCGGTAGAATCGTCATTTAAATTCGCAGAATAAATGACAAAATGTTTAATCCTAAAATTAACATAGAAGAAACTAAGTTCCTTATGTAAATTTGCTGAACAAAGAGTACGTATAGATGGAATAGGTATGGCTGACGCGATAAGAACAAAACAAAACATAAAAGGTTAATGACTATACTGTGCTGGAACTGAAGACGTCGCACACTGGTCCGGATTTTTAATATGGAAGACTTAGGACCCAATGTCAATATTTCGGGCTGAAAAAAATCATGTGGATAGATAAATGAACGTTCATCAACGTTTGTTCTAGCAGTTTTTATGAAATTGGTTATTTTTGCGAAAAAAAAAACATTGAAAAAAAATTTGTATGGAGAAAAAGTGAAATTTTTTTTTTTTTCGAAAAGTTCAAAACTGTTAGCAGTGAAACCTTTTGTGTGTTATTGTATTACACTTATTCGTTAATTCCATATTTTTTTTATTTGCATATACTTGCAGCCTTGGCCAAAATATGCATCGGAACTTTCATTGTATTTATTTCAACTATTTGTGACAATTTAATTTTTTTATTGATTTATAGTCACATAATTTACGCATATTTTCAATATAATAAATTTTAAAATCCATTAATGATTTTGAAAAATAGATTACAATTAAATTTTAAAAATCAAAATAATATTTTACTTCTTAGTGGTTAGCTGTTGCTCAAAGCGCAGTTAGTGATCGAATGAGGCATTGCCTGCTAATATTCCCCTCCCATTCCCTAATATTGCTATCTCTTTCATTTCCTACTATCGCTATCTCTTTCATTCCATACTTCTCTCTCTTTCGCTCCTTGAAACCCTTGCTAGTTGAGCGCTTATGAATCAAATAAAACAGACGGGAGCTCATGTTGGAGCGTCATTAGACATTCAACCCTTGAAGAGTCAACATACCTGGAAATTTTAACGTGAATAATCTAGCAACTTGATCATGGCTGGATTTGGCACTAACCTGGACATTTACGTGTTTCTGCGACAAGAGGACCTCAAGGATTACAAACGACTGCATCAAGCAATTTTGGATTGCGTTTTGCTTGAAATTTCGCAAGAAGATTCAGAAAAATTATTGAATTTTGCAAGATCTTTTACTGTGAACTTAAATCGTCGATGGACCGAGGCACACAGGGTGCAAAAAACATTCATGAAGAAGCATATGAACTGGTTGGAAACAAGAATTAAGTGGCCTGAATGTGAATCAGTAAATCTCACCGAAATTTTTGAAGGGACCGAAAATTTGGATCCTCGTTCTACAGAAGAAGAAGCAGCTGTTCAACCCATTCCATCTACTTCGAAGGCGACTAGTGACATTGGAACATCTACAGACATTGCATCAAGGAAGCCATTTGAAGACTTGGGGAATAAGCAGAAGAAAAGGCGATCGGGTACATTACTCGACTATCCGGAAGAGGAACTGACTTTTGCTTTTGTCACGAAGCTAAAGTCTAATGGGAAAGAAGGTCTTGCTCGCATCATCGATCACCTTGTGAAGAATCCTGAAAAGGTTGAAGCTGTCGAATCACTTTTATCAACAAACGAGAAGACGGACACTATGCAGGAAGATCAAGCGTTGGCCCTTACTGCATCATTGGATCTGTCAAAGTGGAAGTATCTTACTTTACGGTCAGCATTGTCACAGCAATTGAAGCTTCCGTCTTACTACAAGTTGTTGGAAGCTAAGCAGAGGTGTTATCCAGATACCAGAGATATTGAAGTATCAGAACATTTAGTGAAGGTGAAACTACAAGCACTGTTAGACGTGACAACTCGAAGAATACTGCAAGTCGTTGGTGATGATTTAAATATGTGCAGTGAAAACTTGAAGCTTACCTCCAAGTGGGGATTCGATGGATCTTCAGCACAGAGCAACTACAAGCAAAGAAGTGAACTGGCAGAATTCGACGACTCCTCTGTGTTCATGACGAGCCTCGTTCCTTTGAAGCTCGAGAGCGGCAATGTTGTTATTTGGAATAATCCAAACCCATCTTCAACATCTTATTGCAGACCTATTAAATTTCAGTTTGCGAAGGAAACGACCGAATTTGTTAAGCAAGAACAAGCGGCAATGGAGGAAGAAATACGAAATTTGACTATTTCAAGTTGCGGAAACTTGGAAGTTACTCATGAGTTGCACATGACAATGATTGATGGGAAAGTGGCTACAATTATTACAGATACTCCATCTGCAGCTACGTGCAATGTTTGTCTTGCAAAACCTAGTGAGATGAATAATCTTTCAGAAATGTTTTCAAGACCTGTACGGGACGATGTGTATCAATATGGACTATCAACACATGGAGTGTTGATAGTCCATATTGATATATGTGGATTCGAAGCATGGAGTGTCTTTTACATATTTCATATAATTTAGATTTCAAAATGTGGAGTGCACGAGGTGACAACAAAAACCTTAAGAAGTTAAGGAAGGATATGGTGCAATCGGAGTTCAAACAACAAATGGGACTTTTGATTGATGTTGTAAAGCAGGGCTTTGGAACTACTAATGACGGAAACACGGCCAGAAGATTTTTTCGGGAATACAAAAAAAGTGCTCAAATAACGAAGATTGATGCTGATTTGATAAAGCACTTCGCAGTTATATTGCAAGTGTTATCTTGTGGAAAGGCTGTCAATATCGATAGTTTCCGTGAATACTGCAAGGAGACTGCTGAGATCTTTGTACATCACTACCCCTGGTACAATATGCCTTCCAGCATACACAAAATGTTGATACATGGCGCTGACATATGCAAACATTTCTCTTGCCTTCCTATCGGAATTTTGTCAGAAGAAGCAGGAGAAGCAAGAAATAAGGACTTTCGAAATACCAGAGAGCGACACACGAGGAAAACAGGAAGACTGCAAAATAATGAAGACATTATACACAATTTTTTGATATCATCAGATCCATATATATCTCATCTGAAACCTAAATACACCAATTTTAAGTCATCAAGGATGTTTCCAGAAGCTACGCAGTTGATATTATCAGATGAATTAATAGAAGTTGAAGAAGAAATTGAAGTTGATGAAGAAGCTCCAGAAAATGTGCCAGATCCTTTAGAATAAGTTTTAAGTTATTTATAACTATTATTTTGCGTGTTATATATAGATAGTTTTAGTCAATAACTTTAGTTTTAATTTCATTTTAGTTATTTTATTATTATTTCCTATTTACTAAATTAATGAAAAATGTATTAAATTTAATGTAATGTAAACAACCTTCAATTATTTTCTATTGTAGTTTTAAGTTATTTATATTAATTTGTATGTTATGTATAGATAGTTTTAGTTAATTACTTTATTTTTAATTTAATTACTTATTTTATTATTATTTATTATGTACTAAATTGATAAAAAATGTATTAAATTTTATGTAATGAAAACGACCTTCAATTTATTTTTTATTGTACTGCAAGAATTATGCAATAAACAATTTTTAGTTATTTTGTAATACATTTACATACATACCCTATGCTACTTAAAACTTCGTCCGCGTGAATAGCGTCGCGATAACCGACATTAATGCGGACGAAGTCGCGGATGGCCACTAGTTATTCATAAATCAACTTCAAAATGTATAACAAAATAACCAGAAATAGTTTATTGCACAATTCTCGCAGTACAATAAAAAATAATTGAAGGTCGTTTACATTACATTAAATTTACCGCTGCACCACTGAACCGATATAGATGAAATTTGGTATAGATATTCTTTGGGACACTAGATTTATTTAGTAGTTTAGGCGTGATTGAGCGACAGAGAGACAGACAGACAGAGTCACTTTCACATTAATAATATTAGTATGGATTTTATCTTAGTACCGAATTTACTTTCCCGAAACCACTTAAAGAAGCAAAAGTACTGATTTTAAATAAATATATATTAGGATAAACGAAATAAACGCCAAAGCTGCAAGTAAATATTTTGTATTACCAGTAGAGCTCTTGTCTATTTTATCTGATTTATAAGCGTGGAACACCACTTGTCTTAAGAAGAAAAAGAGTGAGCAAAAGAGAATGAAAGAGACAGCAATAGTAGAAAATAAAAGTGATAGCTATATTAGGGAATAGGAGAATATTAGCAGGCAGGCAATGCCTCATTCGATCACTAGCTGTGCTTTAAGCAACAGCTAACCATGAGAAGTAAAATATTATTTTGATTTTTTAAATTAAATTGTAATCTATTTTTCAAAATCATTCATAGTCAACAAATAATGGATTTTAAAATTTATTATATTGAAAATATGCGTAAATTATGTGACTATAAATCAATAAAAAAATTAAATTGTCACAAATAGTTGAAATAAATACAATGAAAGTTCCGATGCATATTTTGGCCAAGGCTGCAAGTATATGCAAATAAAAAAAATATGGAATTAACGAATAAGTGTAATACAATAACACACAAAAGGTTTCACTGCTAACAGTTTTGAACTTTTCGAAAAAAAAAAATATTTCACTTTTTCTCCATACAAATTTTTTTTCAATGTTTTTTTTTTCGCAAAAATAACCAATTTCATAAAAACTGCTAGAACAAACGTTGATGAACGTTCATTTATCTATCCACATGATTTTTTTCAGCCCGAAATATTGACATTGGGTCCTAAGTCTTCCATATTAAAAATCCGGACCAGTGTGCGTCGGTAGGGGGCCAGCGTCTCGGCGCTGGTTTATTTCGCGCAATCATTCAATAAACGTGATGGGAGTAATCGACAAGACCCTCAGTTGCCTCATCAGAGAAATGGGATCAATTTCTATGTCGACGGCAACTACGTTGCGCTGCGCACGCATTCATTTCTTGACACGTTGTTAATGTAGCTCTTTTTCTGGTTCATTAAACGAGACATTTTAGAATTCTTAAACTGTGTAAGAAAAGAGATAGCGAATAATAGCGATAATGTCACCTAAATTGATCTATGATTTGTCTGCAAAACCTATTTCGGCTCTGATCCACAAAAATACCAAATTCATTATTTGGAAGTTGAAATTGATTCTAGTAAGTACATAACTCTATTTGAATTCGTTTTCTCGAATTGATTCGACTGAGAGTCAAGGATCTAAATAATGGACGCCCAATTGTTAATCGTTAAAAGTTCATTTAAATATAGAACGCATTTGATTAGAACCAATTAAAGTCGTTGAGTTACAAGTACCTACAATATGTCGTATCAATTGTTGCGGGGCACTGCCTGCTTGCTGCCTTAATAGCTTGAATTCATGCTATTATTATCCTCAATTCCTCGTCAACTAACGGCTCACATACTACTGAATAAATAAAATACTTCTTTAGCTGTCTGCACTTTGTATATATATATTACTCGCTCCATAAGTTTGAATTCGAACACAGAGGACCATTTTAACCCAGATAAAATTTTGGCGATGAGCCTGTCATTCAAATTCTTATTTCAAAAGCAACCGTTATAAAGATGCTGAAAACTCTTAACCTAATTCTGCTTTCTTTGTTATAATGATGTCGTTGCCCTCTTGAGGTTATCTGGAATGTATATATTTAGCAAATCCTCGAGTTCAGATAACAACACACTGTAGGTAGAGGTGTAAATTCCTTCAGATTGAATGCGTAAATACGCGAGACTGTACGATACTCGCGGAGGTCAATAAACTCCCATGAAAATTAATGTTAGGTAAATATTTATTGGAAATTATAAATACACTACCAGTACACTTGAAACAATTTGTGTATACTCATTATTTTAACGATGTCCATTGTAAATCCTTGTTTGCACCTCTGGTGTTCTGAAAGGCAGCATTTGTTTTCTTTGCTTCATGAAGTCGATGCCCTCTGCCCGCTCATATAAACCTCTGAATAGTCCGCTAATGTTTACTCTTTCAATATTTTATGCCCGTAATTTGGGAGGCTTATGTCATACTTTAAAACCTGTCTATGTTACTTTGTGATTTACTTCTAAAAGTTATATTGAGTCGGTGACGAATGCCAGCATTACTTTCCTGAACCAGGTTTCCTTCATAATGTATGCATTATTTAGTTTAGTGACTACGCTATTTTGATGACAAATAATGTAAGTCTCAATTTCATTGGATTTCAACATTTAATCATTTACACAATATGCTGCAAGCAATGCCAACTGCTACCATGGTAGATAATTAACATTGAAGTCGTTAACTTTTTGTAAAAGTGCCAGTTCTTTTGGGTAAATTCTTGTAAGCGGTGCCTTGAATTCAAGGCGCATTGAAGCCGTCAAGAGTCGGCAAAGGCATCGCAGTCGCCTTGCTCATGTATATTGACAACGCAAACAAATTGGCTCGGGCGAGCTTCGTGCTCGTCACGTTGACAACAGCAGACGCTAACCAAAACATCACACAACCTTACCGAAGTGTGACCTGTGCCCGACTCTTTGGAAATTTTCGTTACACCATCCTTTACCCAAAATTATATTTACCAAACAAACACCCGGTACTGTTATGGATTAGTTTGTTGCCCCGTAAAATGTAAACTGTTGACGTCGAGCTAATGGCTAAACGTATGTTATTACAATAAACAACCCGCATCGCGGTCTGCAAGGCGCTGTGTCTGATTGTCGGATTGCCCTCAGTTTCAAACGCAACGACCGCGGCCGTTTGAAATCGACAGTGATTACAATTTTCCCTGGAGCTCGGCTGCGCGGGCGCAACGTCCGATGGAAAGCAGCGTTTAACCAATGTTCCGCTCTGATAACTCTCTAATTACGCGTCGGCCGTTTTCCTTCGACACTTGGTGACCATCAGCTTAACCCCTGGCTTTTCACTGGAACATTTCACCTGAGATTGTTCGAACCGTACGGCTCATTCGTTTGCTACACTTTCGCCTTTCAAGTGCCTTCAACTTCGCATTGTTAAACCGACATAAACATATTGAACTCTATCAATATCAATCCCGGTTTCTTGGCTAGACGTTTCTGGAGCGAGAACTCTTTGCCTCAAATGTTTTGCTTATGAATAATATCGTTTAAAATAATGCATTATGTGCATGCGTCGAAAATGCTCATAGTCTTTATCTTTGAGACTGTAGTGCTAGTAAATCACGACATGTCGTCATCCGGGTTCGCTTAGTCACGTAAATGATGTTAACTCGTATGAATAGTGAGGGAACATTCTCTGTCCGAAGGACATGTAGGCATATTATCAGAGGCAACCTTTGGTGCGGCGGTTATTGCCCATAGAACGAACAATAAGTACTCATAGCACCACTAAAAGCATTCGTGTGTAATTGTTTGCCTACCGTTTGCTGCTAACCACAGACTTAACGTCTACTAATACCTTCACTGCATGAGCAACCAATTTTAAGATCTACATTGAAGTGTATGTTTTAGCACTGTAGTAATAAACCTTTGAGCACATAAATACTGACATTACTAAAGTAAATTCCAAGAATTATATGTAAACAATGAGAAAGGTACATGGTACCATGTATGTTAAAACTTGACAATTAACGCAGCTCTGTAGGTAGGTGGTACATACCTACTCGTAAATTTTCTTCGTTGTATTCAAAAACACAAGTGTTTGCGTGTTTACGATCTCCGGACGAGACGGAGGCGAATAGAATATACAATGATGTGTCATTCACATCGATTGAGGCCGCATACAAGATGCGGTGTATCATACATTATGTATAGAGCTCGTATTCCGCCTCGAGCTCCAATCCGAACCGACCTTCATGCTGTATTCTCGTCACCCTAACAATACAATAACTTTTTTGATCTTTGCCGTACTGAGCGTGTAGTGCTTTAGCGACATTCTCCCTTTCTGAAAAAATAGAATCTACCACTACAGTATCTAGAACTGAATCGACACGAAATAATAGATACCGCTTGCAGGTGGGTAAGCCTATCATGAATAGATCACTAGTACTGTTAGCTATTACGATACATGCGACCATTGCCCCTCGCATGCATGACAGCGGCGACGACGAATGGCCCGGCGACAATTATTCGTCGCGCGACGCGATGCTCGAACAATAGTGTACAATCACAGCGATTGTGCCTGCCGCGAGCCCGTGTCAACTGCCTCTCGCGTGAACACCAGCATTGTTATGTTGATGCCGCTTCAGCCAGACCTGCGAGGTTCGACGCTCCGTCGAAACAAAAGACGCACCGCCGACACGGCGACACCACTCTAGAACCACAGAATAAATCACCCTGCTAGAATTTAATCCGTCTCGGATTTTTCCCGAAATAAATAAATAATTCATAATGAAACACCGGACAAGGTTTGGTCGTTATAAAATCACCTATTAACATTCTACTCACCCCAGGGCACTAAAGTACCACTTTAGGATTCGGTTAATTGGAAATATTAACCATTTTAACATGGGCTCCATTAGTGAAAACGAGACGCGCCCGAGCAGGTAGGCGACGAAACCAGCCTCTCTTCAGGGGTGCGTTTTTTGTTTGCCTCAGCAGGTACCGGTCCTCTAGAGCAGATTGTGCACGTTTTTTTTTGTTATAAAAACACGAATTGTGAAATAAAGATAAGCGTGGCCAAACCTTTTGAAATAAGGTCCAAAGTACCACATTTTTAGAACACAAAAACGTAATTTTACGATCTTGGGCTTTACAATACGAAAGCAAATACAATTTTACATAGCACTATGTAGAAATATTGTGAAAGCGTGTATTGTATTTATAATTCGAACTGCAACCTCAGAAAATGGCCTAAATTAAAAATAAAACCAACATGACAGTCACTGTCACCTATATTTTTTGTTTTTCATTTTAGATTTTAGAATACCTGTACACATCTATCAACTTGATTTTAATATGTTACTTTTCGTCTATTTCAGAATCAAACTCGGCCAGTGCAGACGATGAACGGAGCCCTAGGACCTGTGGGCGCCACACAAGTGTCCGGCGGCGTCGGCTGGGAGCAGCACCCAGCGCTAGCCCGCGCCGTCTCCGTCCCGGCACACCGCGCCCTGGCCGGCCTGCTCGACCGGCTCGGACACCGGCGCCTCGAGCGCACCACCAGCGAGCCTGCGCCGCCCCCGCCTGCCACCAGCAGATACAAGACGGAACTCTGCAGGCCCTTCGAGGAAGCCGGTGCCTGCAAGTACGGCGACAAGTGCCAGTTCGCGCACGGCATCCGCGAACTACGTAACCTCCAGCGCCATCCCAAGTACAAGACGGAGCTCTGCCGCACGTTCCACTCCGTCGGCTTCTGCCCCTACGGGCCGAGGTGCCACTTCGTCCACAACGCCGAGGAGGCGCGACGCCGCGAGCCCCCGTCCCCCGGTGGCTCCGTCGCGTCGTTGTCTTCCGGAGGATCGATGGCGTCGTACATGAGCGACGGATCTCGTTCCCCTCGATCTCCGCATTCGCCGATCGCGCCGCAGTCTCCACTCTCGCCGCACTCCCCGCCAGCGATGTCTCCTCCAGCTCACGGCACTGCGTTCGCGTTCCGCCGCGCTCACTCCCCCGACCCCGAAGACGACCGGCTGCCAGTGTTCAACCGCCTCTCGTCCGCATTCGGCGACCTCATCATTGCCTAGGGCGCCGCTAGTCTTAAGTTAAATTATACCGATCATAGTGTAAGGATCGTCTGTCACCGCAGTGCCTATTCGACGTCTTCCAGACCGCGCTCGGACGCCGTCCCCGCTCGTCGCGACTCGCGCATCCGCACACTCGCTCAACGAATGATCTCCAGTTTGTCGATGCTTCTCATTACTTCACCGTGTAATTTATAAAGTTAAAGAAGTGTTACTGGCGTCTCGAAAGTTTGCGGTGTGATTATAGTTATTACGTACATCTTTAGTTATCGGCACGCACTTGTAAATGGCACTTTATATTGTTAGATATTTATTGCGTAGCTCGCGGAAGTCTTCCCGATGCAATCCTCCGCCGAGCGGTGGTCTCTGTAAAGTTAGCTTATAGAACATTTATTTATTTTGTACTGCCTATCCGCGCTCGGTACCGTACCGCGAGAAGGCGCTCGTGATCTATTTTTAAGGGTTTAAGATAATAATTTATTATTTATTTCGAGTCTCTTTAACTGTAATAATAATTTTTATGTAACTAGCAGCTGCGATGCCGCACCGCATACGGACGGGGCCCGCGTCGACGGGACGTGGCTCTTTACAAACCATTAATCGATCGATGCTGCTCCCGAATTCCATGCATTTTCTCAAGAACACCTCAGACACACGAAGGACGGCATCGATCGATGTACTAGTACATCTCGGGAGTTCGGTGGGCCGAGGTAGCATTACACAGCAGCCCGCTACAGCACGACCCACGACTTACGTGGACGTTTTCGTTTGCGCCGCGGCCTGCTCACGCATCCAAGACCGCAAGCGATCGCAAGATCCGCGGCCCATTTGAGAACGCGATGTAATCCTGCGGCGCGCCTCTATATCGGCCGTCTGCGAGGATTTTTTCCTTTTGCGTCGTGCGAGGAGGGCGGGCAAGCGAGCTGAAACCTGTTTGGGGTTTTGGTGATTGTTTTTTTCGTCCTCGAAGCGCACTCTCCGGTCCCTCTCGCTCCGATGCTCGGCGAGATTGCGTTCGGCCCTCGCAAAAAATTACAGAAACCCGAGAAAACGCCCGCCGAACTCCCAAGATTTCGTGCTGATGAATTTTATAGGGATATAAACTTGAATAAGGAAACATGATGCATGTTTATAAGGTGCGGGACGGCGGACTTACCCCCGCGCTTCCCCCGCCCCCGCACCCCTCACAAAGTGTGCCTTTTACTTTATAACAAAATAAATCGATTATAATATTTAATTTTAGTTAATCGAGATAGATTGATTGTTTATTTATTGTCTCTTTTGAATATGGAATTCAAATTGGCACAGTTATTACTTTTGTACTTTGACAGAACTAAGTGATTAGTTTGGACTTAGAAATAGTTTCTTCTTTGAATAAAGTGTGATATTTTATAATATTTATATAACAAAGTTTAAAGTTTTAATTAAGGGACCAATATAAGTGATTCGATTAAGGAGAAATTCTGATAGAAACAGCCGGATAAATACGCTTTCGATTCTTACCAAGACTGTATGCTCGCGCCACATACATATATTTTGTTATACCTACTTACTTATTGTAACAGATGTACGATTTTGTATTGTATACCAATAAACAACATTTGACCACTAGTGGTTCTGTGTTATTATTGACAGCTCAGCTCGATGGTAACGAGGTGGAGTTTTTGTTTTTGTTTACTTTTAGTTTCAGATTTTCTCCACTTCTAAGAGTCGTATCGTGACCACGAAAAGATAATAATTTTGTACCTAATGTTAAGAAACTACCTAGATGTAAGCGTTTTCATGAAGTTCACGAATATTATTTATTATCAGTTCATTACGAATTATAAACCATTAAAAGTTGATTTATTTAATTTCTTTTGTATTTAAAACGTCATTTAAGTACGAATATTGTAACTTAATGTTAGTAATATATCATCAGTCATTTAATGTAACAAGCATTAGTTTAGAACTCTAGTACCTACGTCAGTTGTAATTAAGTATTTAATTTTTTTTTAATTTAATTCCAATTATAAGTTAATCTTCCAAAAAATTGACTACGTATTCTATTTCTTATGGACAAAAAACAAATTAAGGCTAAAGCTTGTTTATGACATTTTTTTTTCTTGTAAGTTTTCCTTATTTCCATCTGCATTTTTATTGAATTATAGTCAAAATATGTTATTTTTGCTTTTTATTTTTGTTTTCTTTCCTTTCGCCTGGTGAGATTATAGATACGATTAGCAACATAACACACTCAGATATGATACCTACACAACAACGTAAGCTGCATCGTTTTTTTATCAAGTCTTTTACTATTTTATTTATTTATTTATTTATTTAGGCTAACCAACATCTGTTTACAATAATACTTAAATATAGGTAATACATCAGCATACTATAACTAAATGTAACAGACAATTACAGGTTAGCTCCACATGCAATATTAATTAATCTTAAAAAGTAAGAAATAAACAAACGGCGCTCTCCAAATCGCAGAGTGGCAAAAAGAAAAAAAAAAATCAAATTCGGTTAAAATTTTTTGGATTTTAGAAATTGTACAGTTACCTTGTAGAACTTGCCATATGAGTCATTATGCAAATCGTACTATCGTAGACAATGCCTGTATTGTGATATTCTAGATTACGAGACTTCATTGATCAAATATGAAATATATCAGTCTTATTTTTGTACAAAGTTACTTAATAATCAATTTTTACAATGCACAAACTCAAAAAAATGTATGAACACATCACAATATCCGTTTTTTAAAACTGTTTACTTGAAGATGTCGACGATATTTTAAAAGAAATAATATATTTTGAAAATAAGCTTTTCAAAAAACTAAAACAGTTTGTAAAATGGTATTTAAATACATATTTTTTTATTATTTATGGATTTATTACATTCAGCTGTAGAAGTCATTATACTTGTTGATCAAACTGCTTAGTTTTCAGGAGAAATTCGCAACTCTTAAAAAATAAGTAATAACATTACGTATTCGAAGTGTTATAGAGTCTAGATATGCTTCTAATTAAATTATATTCTATAAAAAATTACGTAAACCTAGTTAACGTCAAGAAATGTTGACTCACTTATCAATAAAATGATAAACATTTAGTGCGCTCCAGTTCACAATTTTCGTATTACGCCAACGTTTATTGCGTAAACTAGTGGGTCCCACGGTAATGGGTAGGTAATTATAATTCGGGCAATAATAATTACATGGTAAATACAGACAGAACATACAAAGATTATACTAGAAATAAACATATATTACAAATAAGATAGGAGGCAAAGAACAACTTTGATCACTATTGATACCTAACATAAAACAACTGTCATTAAACTGGTAGGTACATAGTATATTATTTTTGACCCCATTACAATAATGATAATATTAAGATTTAAAGGTTATTTATTTAAGGATATAAATTGATATTTCTAAGTACATGTATCTACTGAGGGTGTTGCAATGATTCTAAAGAACACACAAGATAATTTTAGATAGATTATAAATACCGCACAACTTACCCTCAAGTACCTCAATCCCTTGTGTTATGTTAACAAGAATCAAAGGTTGGACACACACAGACACATGATATAAACGTTTATACTGGGTGAGTATCGAACCTACGACCCTTCGTTCAAGAGCTAGCAGCACCAGACATACCATCGGGCCAGTCAAGTTACTTCTAGGTGGTGGAAGCAAGTGTTTGTCGTAAGTATCATAACAAGTAATAATATAATTTAATGTACGTGAATAAACAAATAATGAAGAGTACCTAAGTATACACTTTATATGAGGTTTTTAAAGACATGAACTCCATTTTAGTCACATCAATTGGTTCTATTAAAGTTGCTCAAAAAAATATTGAATTTGCACACCCTGTATTTACTTACCTTCAAATTATAAAAGTCAAAATTAATGGGATCAAAGGTCATTTTCTAGAAGATTTCAGTCGACATCGTGTACATTGACTTACTAATTCCAAAGTAAGTTGGTATCATTGATTTTTCAGTATTAATTTTGTGCAAATTACAATAAATAATAGTCAATTGTGTCGGGCAGTAAGTAGTTTGTATTAACTACTAAATAAAAACGGTGTCGCGTTTTGACCCGTTAAATTATTTTAAATGTTCAATAGTGTATTGATGAATAAAATTTTGACGTCACAGTGCTATCTTCACAGAAAATCTATGAAGGAATCGTGTTTTGACAGGTATTTATAATAATAATCTCAGTTGACTAGCTGGTCAACAACCATAATAGAGTGTCCAAATATAAGGGTCGATTAGGGCTTTCTATAAAAAAAGTGTCCTGAACAAATAAACTAAAATTACTGTATTTTTAGATTATTGTAGTTTGTCATAACTCTTTGTGCTAAATGTCATAAAACACTAACACTTATAAGTAGGCATGTAAGTACTCAGTTTTATCTTGAGTTAGGTATTAAGAAGCCGAAAATTCTACCTACCTATCTATTAAATCCACATATAGCAACCGACTACTGATATAAATATATGACCTATTTACATAATCTAACACGAATATTGGTTCATTTACCTATTTCTTATCAATGACACATAACATGTTATCATGTGTGGAC
The DNA here is from genome assembly GCA_037074685.1 of Glyphodes pyloalis. Classification (NCBI taxonomy): domain Eukaryota; kingdom Metazoa; phylum Arthropoda; class Insecta; order Lepidoptera; family Crambidae; genus Glyphodes; species Glyphodes pyloalis. The sequence goes on from JAYKKO010000013.1 coordinate 14,934,555, forward strand.
AGTTAAATCCGCGATTCGGATAAAAAAAATTGGCAGACGCGGTGGCACTTTTATGTTTAATAGTGGCAATTTTTTTATTAAAAAGTGATGCAATTGGTATGTAGCCTGTATTTGATTTAGGATATTTATTGATATTCCAAAAATCAGGCTATATGATTTAACTTACAGTATTTGTGAAAATACATCTAAAATTGTTTGGATATTTTTATATATCTATAATCCTTCAGAGTTGAGAGGAAAAATCAATTTTCGACGACCTCTTTAACCGAGACGCAGGCCGGACTTAGGATCGTGCCATTTCTGAGGTTCTAGGTGCAATTCCTGGTCGAGTCAATATGGGAAACGAATTTTTCTATATTGTCTCCGATCTGGGTGACGTGGCTACTATCGTTGATTCAGAATCATTTAATATCTATGATACTACAACACTTTCTGTAACACAAATGCTTTAGCTACTTAACACAGAATAAGAGCAATGTAAGTGATGTTGTCCAGTTAAATTAAAAAAGAAATGTAACTAGGTAATTAAGGCCTTATTTTTCAATTGTCAGATAAGAAATAACAGTCAAATAGAATGCGATACGATTTATTTTAAATGTTGTCATAATATTCTGAAACAAAATTACAAAATGATGTTTAAATTCCTTCCTTAGTTTTATAGGTTGTAGTTTCGGACTTAGGTATATAATTATCTACTACAAAGAAATACACCGGTAGGTAGGTATATTTTATTTAGTTACGTGACTTCTATTTGAAAACTGATCCGGAGTTATGTAGGTCTTTGTTTATGTAGATCTAAAACAGTGATTTAGGCACTTAAAACCTAATTCCATTTTATTAGTAAGCTGAAACATGTCGGGTCGGGTCTCGTCGCTGAGTCGGCGACTCTGGTAACCCAACACTCAGATAAGCGATGACCTTGACAGAACTGCGTACCACAACAACCTCTGTGTTCCAGCGTACCTCAAAACGCGAACCTACCACCAGAAGATAAAGTTGAAATCTCTAAAACGAACGCACAAACCGACACATCGATATGTTGGCGGTGAGCACAAAATGTGAAACGGATGTTATAATCAGGAGCCGAACAAAATAATGAACTAAGCTGAAAGGTCAAAAGGCCATACTTATTATTGCAATGTAGATGAGCACGAAACAAATAAGATGCATAAAAAATATATTTTGTTTAACTTGAAACAGAATACTTAGTAAGATAGCCAGATGAATTGCGCATCTTGGCTTTTTAATTAGTTTGGTTTATTTAGATTTAGAGTTGTGTGTTAGATATGTTTTACTACATTTCTACATTGCCTCGGATCTGGATGTAGTGGTACCATCGTTGTTTCTGTCTAATGTTTCACAAGTGCATCAGCTTCTTCCCACAGACTCAGAGCGATGTATGTGATTATATACAACGTTTATTTATTTATAGGTTTAAAAAAAACGGTCATTTTCATAAAATTAAATATGTTAATCAAATTATTGCACATACTTAGGTTATACGATACACTGATACATTTATATACACGTACCTACATCTTTATCTAACACCACAAGTATATATACATATATATCTACTTATATATTTAGTTAGATATTTTAAACTACGCAACGGATTTTTATGCGATTTATTTGATAGCTAGAGTGATGTATGACGAATGTTTATGTGTCTATACATTTTAATGTTCAGAAAAGCCGAAAACTTCATTTATATTTACTTGCACCCGTGCGAAGCCGGGGCGGGAAGCTAGTTTTTTAATAAAGACAATCGGACTGTTAAGATAATAACAAAGGCGTTCACAATAGTATCTTTGTCTTTCCAAACCACCAATTAGTGGGCATGGCCAAATGTCTATTTTTTATGATTTTGCAACATTTTTTTGCGAAGATAATAGGTAGTTTATTAACAAAATGTATGTTGATAAGAAAACTTCATTTAAGTCCAATATAACGTGCAATGTCTTACTAAATTTCGGTTGTGGTTTATGTTTGATTTGTTATTTTAAACTGTCTTTTGCCCGCAACTTACTATTGCTGAGTTTAAATCATAATCAATCGTAATAAATTAATTGGTTCATGTTGGTTACAACACTTATGCATCATCAAATTGAATACAAACCAAAATTAAAGCTACCGCCGGTTAGTTAAGTAATTAGTCTAGCAATCTTCATCTCTACCTTCCAAGAGCTGAAGCCAAAAAACCAAGAAAAAAACAAAATAAGTAATACTCAGTCGACTCCTTTTCTAGTCTTAAACTTAGCAACTAATTTAGCCACTCATTTTTAGTTTTAAAGGCTAGAAAACTTGAATGAGTTGTATAAATACATAGGAATGTATTTGTTGTTATTTAGCTTGCACAAATGGCCGTTTTTTAATGAGGTTGATCTTTTTTGGCAAATAATTACCTGTCAAATTCAAACTTAAAATACCAACGGTCTAAGGCCAAGTTCAGTTTTGTTTTTTTACGATTATCAATATTCATGAGCACTGACTTGAATATAAATAGTTGACTAGGTAATAATCTACTTAAATAACTAGGTACTAATATACTTTAGAATATATTGCTTATACTTGTATTATTATGCTGCTACAGAACTATGTCATTGACAAGTAAAGTACGTACGTAGGATCAAAATTCTATGGATATTCAGTTATTACGATTTAGTGGATGATAGTAAAAGGAAAAGCATGATCGAATTGTTTCATTGGTTTTTGTCCATCGTTTCGTGGAGTTTGGTGTTTAAAATGTATGTTGATTTGATTTTTGAAGTTATTTTAACCGACACGTTAACCACTTACTTTAGACTCGACAGCCCCTTGAAACGAACTACGTTATTAGAAACATCAAAACTATTTAGAATGGATTTACGTTTTTTAATGTCATGTATATACGTTTTGTCCCCTCAGATCATATTTTTATGTTGTCTCTGTATACATTACTTAAGGAAATCCAAGAATATGAAAGCGCAAAGCATTACCAAGTGACATTTTCTAGCTGATACCGTCGACGTCTAAATTTAACATTTGTGGATGTTCTCGTATCAGTCTATGTGTCGACTGATACGAGAACATCCTACATCAAGTAAAATAGTTTCAAGAGTTTCCCAAACTTGTGGTTCGCGACCCCAACACGCAGCGCACACTTGTTTTTTAATGAGAAAATAATAATCTTTTAAAAAACTATAAACTTTTTTGACGAGATAAACGAATTTTAGGAAAAACGAATGTATGTTTTACTTATATCCGGAACTAGCAGACGCTGGCGACTTCTTCCGCATTATTCCTAGATTAAACGTATCTAAATGTTAATCTAGTAAACGTATAAAAAAGTACAATGGACTAAATGTCTAATGGAATTCTCTACCAGCCAACCCCACAGATTGGAGCGGAAAATATAAAAATCTTAAATACTTATTTTCCACCTTTACTTCAAAGCATTTAGACTAGATCCAGACATCCATACATCTATACATTCTTACCAACTATCGCGCTAATAACATTTTATACATCTACATAAGTCGGATTCTTAGATTGTTCAGTTAAAAAGTTTTAAAAACCTGAGACTTGTTATACTTTAATTTGAGAACCCGAGAGTAAGAAGCAAATACCAGCCGCGATGTTAGTTCACTGATAATAATAATTGCTGCTGGATATATACGATAAGGACACACATTATCTAATATTTGTACGGCCAACGGTGATTAGATAAACCGAAAGATGTATTAAAACTTCGAGTCACCAAAATCCTAGTAACCGAAGTTATAGCCCATCTATAACTTCGGTTACTAGGATTTTGGTGACCTTAACGTAACCTTTTAAATCGTTTAACAGTGCCGAAGATAGAGGTACGGCATAGCGATTTATCACTCGAACTGGAGCATCCCGACTGGTGAAATACCTCCACCTTACAGAAGACCGCAGTCAAATAACATTCACTTCTGTGTTGTTGTGTTCCTGCGTGTAAGTAAGGTTTCCAGAGTTCCTAGGGGGCGCTACATTAGTAGCAGGGGTCAAGCCTTCAAGGTAAGGGCAACAAGTCCAGTAACAAATTTATTAGGTACGCTGTTTTTGTTGCCCTTAAGCTAGGGCCATGGCCAAATGTCTTTTAAATCATTACCACTTAACATCAGATGGGATGAGGACAATCTTGAAGTGCAATAAAAAAAAGAAAATCCAGAAGACGCTCAGAATAGTTTAAGATTAAAGGGCCCAATGGAATTGACTGATTCCTTTCACTATAGTAGGAAACATGATTATAGTATGTATAGTAGATTATCCAAAAATAGGCGACACGTATTTTTGCATTTTCCATCTAACAAAAAATAACGGCGATACATAAAATTGAATTGTCATGTGACGTCATTAGTGGGTACATTTTTACTTACCAGTGACATTACGAGCCCCAACTCCGCAACTTGGCATCGTTTTATCTTAGCATTATTTAGGCGAATGAAAAAATACGTGTTTAATATTTTTTAATAAGAATTTAACTGACTAACAATCTGGTATTTTTAACCCAATCCTTATTTGTGACCAGCTCCAATATTCTTCGATTTGTAATATGTCAAAAATGACTATCTACTTTTCTTCAACCGACGAGTCGTTAATACCTTTCCATAATTTACTTTTCATACCAGCAGTCATCAGTCCTCCGTCAGTAGTTTTTAGCTTACGCCTCGTATAATCAATAAATCAATAATAAATCAATAATCAATAAATATTGGACAACATCACATATATTGCTCTGATTCTGTGGTAAGTAGCTTAAGCACTTGTGTTACAGAAATCAGAAACAACGACGGTACCACAACACCCAGACCCGAGACAATATGGAAAAGTTCGTTTCCCATATTGACCCGACCGGGGATCGAACCCGGAACCTCAGAGATGGCGGTCGCCAAAGTCAGGCCCGCTCGCCTCTCGGCTACGGAGGTCGTCATAATATAATTTATTACTATCCGTTACTAGAACGGAAGCTTTTTTAAATATTGGAATCGGGCGTTAATTGTTTGCAGTATTTCATAAGTTTCTCTTAACACTTACATTAACTCTTTTCCGTAAAAAATAACTTTATCTTTACGATATCAAGAGTTTGATCACATCCTAACGAAACTTTATGACTTAATTTGTATGTGAATGTTATAAGCTGAAAGTTATTTATGTTGACACAAACAGATATAGGTAAGGCAAAACTGGCGGCGACGTATCCGCTTCCTGTCATGCAACGCCGAAATATTTGGAAAGTCTCGTTTTCAAGGGTAGTTGTAGAAAAGATACCCGCATAGCCAAATACCTATCGATATTTTCATCAGAAAAACACAGTCCTATGGCCTGGTATATCGATAGTATCGATGCTGTCGATTAAAAACTAAGCAAAACTGTCCAATAGGTGCGTGCAATTTTATCGATACGATTGATAGTATTGTTGCAAATGAAGGGTTAGGGAATAGTATCGCCAATACTAATAATTATTTAAGATTATCGTTCTATTGTTGTGACTTTTGTGAAACAGTAAACTATTGATAGTCTAAAATTGTAGTATTATATGTTACGAGTAGGTATTAATACCTACTATTGAAATTGGCTACTTGACAGTTTTTGAAAAAGTATTGTTATATGTGCGCCCGTTCATTTTATATCCCAAGCAATTCGATTTATCTGGAAAAAATGTAAATAACCAGAGAAAAATGAGATTTTGTGTAACACATTTAAAAAGCGCGCGCAAACGCCAAGTCACGTCACTGTTGGAATTATGACGTCAACGTCCTAGACAACGAACCGATACGTATAGGAACGACTTAATTTAGATAAACGGAAAATGTTTTAATAAATTCTTAATACGATTAGAGAGACAATAATTCAATTTAATCAGTAAAATAATCGTTGTTTCGCCACATTAAAATAAACAATTTTCACCGACAGCTGTCATTTCCGAATTGCAATGGTGGTTTCCGTTTCGGTTCTTTTGTTCCACAGATAAAAAAAGTAAAATTTATTTTGCAAAAATAAAATACTAACTATACTTTTAATTAAAAATTAAAAATGTAATATTATTACTTTACTAATAAGCTAACATATCTAACACTTTTCATATTTTATTGTTTACACTGTCAAGTAGCCAATTATCGACATTACTTCATTAATCGATAGATAAACCTACTTTATTGAACAGAACATTCATATAAATTGGTTTTACAGCCAAATTATAGTACAATTTAGGCGGTCTTTTCGCTAAAAAGCGACGTCTTCAATACAACCTTCGTTAAGAAATAGATGACAAGAAATGGGTACGGCCGAGCAAACACATATTTTTTTATTATGTCCAGAATACTATAACGAGATAATTAAACATAAACTTATAAATACTAACAATGAAAATAATAAGTATTTAGCATATGGCCTGATTCTAAGTTCTTTTCGATAGTCTTGCGAGTTTTGTCGATAATCGAGTTGCAACACTAAATTAAACTAAAGCATGCATTTCGCTAAACGTACGCTTGTTCCGTGTTTGTTTGAGGGATTAGGCGAACTCTATGAAGGGCAAGCGAAATGATAAGATTTTTGCTTATTGCCATTGAGTTTACTTATCTATCACTGAGTCAACGGGAAATAAAACAGAGACTGGCAAGGTAACATGTGATATATTCGGTTATACGATATACAGACCTAGCATGCGCCACGCGACTAAATTTTATCGCGCTCATAACAAACGTCAAAATCGATTGAAGTCAATGTAGCAGCTGCTGATTGGCTGAAAATACGAGCGCGGTTTCCTATTAGCCAATCAACAGTATTGAAACTTTTGTACATAAACAACATAGGTGATTCACAATAATAATCAAGTTGTGTGTCTGTATGTTTGCGTGTGTGATTGTGTATCATGTAAATGAGGTTTGTATGTGGATGTTTACCCTAATTAAATATTTCTGTACTTACTAATGAAGGAGACAATAAATTAGAAGTAGATAGGAAAATAAAAATGTCTCTAGTAGATCAATATTTTAAATTGCCCGCTGCTAAGTGTATGGTTGTTTGTTGCTGTTTCAAATAAAGGATTTGAATTAGAGTTAGGGAGGATGTTTATTAGTAGATAGACAGGTACTAGAATAATACAGGCAGGATACTTTTTATCAAAAAATAATCCGCAAATAAGCATTCATTCACCTAATAGGGAAGCGCTGTGTGTAAAATTTTCAAGTATTCGTCATTACAGTACCCACTGATGACGTCATCACTGGGTACATTTATTATTGTGACGTAACGAGCCTCCACTCCACAACTTGGCAGCGTATATTTTTATTAATGAACAAATTCATAAATAGGTGTCCATATGTATTTTTAAAATTAAATTATTCTAAACAAATTTTAATCCATCCGTCGAGTCTTGAACTTCAAATGGTTAGTTATCCTTCTAAAAGGTTGGCAAGCACCCACAATCGACAAGCACGTACTCCTGTTACTTTTCTACCATTTTCAATTACGAGAACAGTACCTCGGCTTATCGTATGTGACCGTATCGAATCGATTAGGCTTCTCAAGGCGGCTGATGTTTTCATTATTGAGGTAGGCTCGGTTTCTAACACGCATGGCGTTAGAGAATGGCAATCAGCGGACCTGCACGTACTGTTACAGCTACTAGGAAACGCGATATAATTTTTATAGCCCGGTGCCTGTATCATCGCGGGCACAAGTGAAACAAGAAATGCGTAGGGGCAACGACGTTATCTCATAATAATAATACGTACGGCCCCGACGTGATCTTAGCAGCCCTTTTTTTCTGCAGGGGGAAAATCCTAGCGCACCGTCATTCTCTGCGGGGAGCAGGGAGTGGTGTTTTGGGCTCACACCAACTGAAACGCCCCCGGTGACCAACGATACGCAGTTGTGGGGGAGTTGTGATCCCTTACGGAATCTACACAGGCGCTGTGGGGGACCACAGCGTCACCCGCCAAGTGGAGCTGGAGCTTGTCAGGCCACCTGACTCGCGCCATCCATGGCGCAAATTTTCTTTAGAGCATTTTTGGGGCAAGGTAGAATCCAACTCCCATTGCAGACAGGGATATTATGGTTGGAACTCTAAGATGTGATGTGTATGTTTCCAAGCACTTACAGTACATAACACTTCATGTTATATAACTTCATGATTTTTTTAATTTCGAACAGAAACGCACTCACCTTTATCAACTAAGCAATGGCTAATCATAAACCGCATACTCATTAGAATCTATGATCTGAACCACAATGGCTACTTAACAGATAAACAGCTAGTATTATGAGTGGGTACACAAAAGCACGTCAGACTACACAGTTAGGAATTTGCACCGCCCTTATATCGTGCGCATAAGATCTAATATCGAATTGTAAGTGTTTACCTAGACGTGCTATCGCTAGCGGATAATTGTAACCTAAGCCGGCTGTCTCAACCTGTACGGTGCAATCGAGACAAAGGCTCGTAAAGATACTGGACGTGTCGCGCTCACCGCCGCGTGACGCGGTCTGCCCTGCGCTTGCGCATCACCGTACGCACTTTGGAATGGCATGCCTTAGCCCAGCTGTGGGACACCACAGCCTAGATTATAATAAGCATGCCTTAGCCCAATTGTGGGACACCACAGCTTAGACTATAGTATGCATATCTTAGCCCAACTGCGGGACACCACAGGCTAGATTATAATACGCATGCCTTCGCCCAACTGTGGTAAGCCACAGCCTAGATTATAGTACGTATGCCTTAGCCCAACTGTAGGACACCACAGCCTAGAAGACATTTGATACCACCACATTACTTTTATTTACACTGTCAGCTATCCGCAACTTCGAATTCGCAGAGTTATTATTGACGTGACAACGTCTGATAACTCGATACTACGGGCTGACGAAAAACTATAAGTAAGTTTTACTTAACTTGTAAGTTTCATTCGAGTAAATTGGACAGTTTTTACGCGAAAGAGTAACCAACAAACATACAGACATCCGTACATTCTTACAAACTTTCAAGTTTATAATATTAGTGAGAATTAAGAATATTTTTAAATAAAAATATTGGTAGCTTTTATCTGAAAATCAAAACAAGTGTAATACTAGATATATGCACTAAATTACCTTATGTACCTACCTAAGGTGAAATGTTTATACCAGCAGGTACTAAATCTGTAGCAGGTAGTTGACACTGGTGCCGATTCTGTTAGCCCAAACTAATCTAGAGTCATCTTTACAGAACTAAATAGGGATGCAGGCAACGACTTTATTTAATAATTAACTGTTTCCAAAAAAAGGTTAGTATGTGCAAACAAAATAAGCACCAATTATACAGTTAATAAGAAACGCATTATGATGTACATTAGGCTTAGTATCGCACAAATAGTAACTTATATCTGGAAGAACTAAGCAATTCATTTAAAAACTCAAATAAAATGACCAAGACTAAGTAAAAACTATTATACGACTTACTGACGTACGTACTGCAGAAGTTATACAGCACAAGATGCTAACCAATTTCATTTAACGACACCTCACACTTCAAAATCGGTAGAGCCATTCAAACTACTCGATTTTACGATACACCTAAATACGAGCAAAAAACAAAACTCTCGCATTCTGTTAGTCCAGTCCGCAAAAAAATAAATTAATATTTCAAAACAACATTAGTCAGGAAGAACGGGCGTCAATGTTTAAAAAATAAACTGTCAAACAACTGTTCAGGAAAGAGGTGGAAATAAATAAAAAAACATAGAACTATCCTTTTGCATTCTTTGTAAATAGAAAAAGTAAACATCTTCGATTGAGCTAAGCCGCGTAATATATTACCATCATACGATGCAGATAAAATAACGTTTATAAAGAGCGATAACCGATATCAACGATAAGACGAAGTCGAAAAAAAAACTTTATTTTTCCTACAACGAGATAGAGCGAGGAAGTAGGTAAAAATATAAGCCAAATGACTAATTATGACGAAATAACGACTGTGTTGTTTATTGTGAGTGCAGTCAAAATAGAGTGCTATGGAGGTTCGTAGCAGACACGGCACCCTAAGACAGAAATATTTTATTAAAAATCTAAAATTTTAGTAATTTTAGGAAATAAATATGAATCGGCCAAATGTAGCACGCTCATGACTTAAGAAATACTGGATCAAATTGAATAATTATTTTTGTGGTTTTTTTTTTTTATATTGCACTTCAAGATTGACCTCATCCAACCTGATGTTAAGTGGTAATGAGGTCCTAGCTTAAGGGTGACAAGTACAGCATAATCAATCTATTACTGGACTTGTCACTCTTACCTTGAAGGCTTGACCCCTGCTACTAATGTAGCACCCCCCAGGAGTTCTGGAAACCTTACTCACACGCAGGAACACAACAACACAGGAGTGATTGTTATTTGGCTAAGGTGGAGGTATTTCACCAGTCGGGTTGCTCCAGTTCGAGCGATAAATCGCTATACCCTACCTCTCTTATACCCTTATTATTATTATATATTATTTTGTTTGCAATTATCAGTATGGTTTGTAAGAATAAGAAAAAAAAACCCGTTTTACGCTAGTTTTACATAAATAAAAATACATATTAGTAACACCCACATTGGTGGGATACGTATGATTGACATTCTTGCACACAAAAACTACACAATAGAATGTGATTTTGATACATATGTATATTATACTATAGTATGTTTCAATCTTTCGACAAAAACCACTACTACACAAAATAGTACGATAGTACAAAATCCAAAGTGTACAAGTTGACTTTGTTTGCTTTTGACTGTAGAAGTCTAGATGTTCCGATCTATAAAAATATGAGGCGTTATAATTGAAATTGATTTTTTGGTAGGCACGTAAAAAAATGTATGGAATAAAACGTTGTTTTTTTCGATAAAACAAGAAACTATAGGCAATGCAAAAATAAAACGTCAATGTCACAGTAAAAAAGTAAAACATAATATTCTTTCTTTTTCGTCTTCGTCTTGCATTTTATATTGCTATGGGTTAACGGTTGTTTTTTGTTATATTGTTTATTCCCTCTCAGTCACTTCTTTACATAATCCATCTTTGTTATTTTCTCACATGGCGTATGCCCCAAGGTTTCGGCAAGGAAATTACTAGGAAATAACTATAATCCTGAGCTTTCTTGTAGGTAATATTGGTGAAAACCGCAGGGCACCTTTAAAAGGTAACAGATGTTCAGAAAGAGTCGACTGTCTGTGCCATAATTACTTCTGGTGTCTTGTTTGCCGTCGGTACAGTTGGAAAGAAAACTGTTGTGTGGACACTAAAGAAATATTTCTCTAAGCCAGTTAGATGTACCGAAATTAACAATGTTACCTGTACCTTCTTTAAATGGTAGGCCTTATATGAGGGTATGAACCGCAGGGGGTTGGTAGCTTACCCTTGTCTCCATAGTCATAGCGAGGCCCTAGGATTTGTGAAACGTTTATTTGTACAAATTGTAATTTTTATAATTTAGAAAAACAACAAAAACGAAAACCGAAAGCGTGGAAATATTGGATGTGATTTATAAGGTATACTTGAAGTTTGGGGTTAAAATCAGAAAAATACCAAATGTAACTTGCTATAAGCCTTGCTATAATCCTGTTGATTAGAATTAAGTCATCATCGTCATCAAACACATTAACTAATTGACAACGTCCTTTTGATTAATTGATGATTGAAATGGAATTTAAAAGAATTGCACCATTAAAAATATAACGACTCACTGCATTTCTCTAGCCATATGTTTATTCGTTTTATTATTTAGATAGGTATTAGTTATGATTATAATTTTATCAATGACTTTATCAGCAAGTCTCTTTGTTTGTAAAGTGAAATTAGTACAAGTTACTTTAGATAAGAAGATACGAAGTAAGTGATTGTGATAACCCTTTTAGTGCAAGTACTTACCGACTCTTTAAATTTATGTCTTTATTTACATTTGATAATTTAGAACACGTAATAAAAGCTATTCTCTAATGATTAAGTTAGGGTTTATATTTTCGTATTCGTAATGTTTAACAATTGAGTGGACCAGCCCGACACATTTCAATAAATAAGGATACTATTTTTATTAAGGGTCGTGGGTTTGATTTTCACTTAATACAATAATTTTGTTGATGATAGAATACGTATCTTTAAAAGAATTTATTTTCATGCCGCCGTTATTTCTTTGTTTTCGTATCCACCACAAGTGCCTAAGCTACTTTGCATGAGGATTAGGTAGATATCAATAATGTTTATGATATTTATTATTGATTATATTATTTATTTTTCAGGATATTTGGTCTGAGTCAGGGAGATAGCAAACATAAACAAAAAATACGTCTACTATAGCAGTGGAGTAGGTTATTAAATATATTTTTATTACAACAAATTGTTTACAATTTTTACATACGTAATATTGTCAAAATAAACTGTTAGAGATAATAAAATATGTGCCTTACCGCAACTTTGTCAGTATTTTATGTTTCTAGGTAGTGTAATTTTTAAAATAGAAGTATGTTTAATAAAATTCAGTTAACTAATTGAACTAGTTGAAAAAACACATTTAAATTTAAAAAAAACAAGATCCTAACCTTACCCTGTATGTATATAGCAGAACTATGTATTCTTGTAAAACACCACCCAGAATATTTTGTAACTGTAGAACAACACCACCAAAAGAGAAATATTCGTGAGTCGAGGAAGAATGAATTGTGTGTTCCGAAGTCTAACCTAACTTTATACAGCAGAAATGTATACGCAATGGCTGTCAAAGTATTTAATTAATTACCCTCAGATCTCAGAAATGTCCAAAAAGTCAAATTCAAAAACATGCTGCGACATTGGCTCCTAGATGGTGGTTTCTACTCAGTAAAGGAATATTTAGATTTAAAATGATAATTATGCAATTTTATTCCAATTTTCTTTGATTATTAATAATTTGACAATTTATTATCTGTTTCTGATAACGTATAGAATTAGAATCTGTTTCTATATTTAGGTATTTTTTCTCATTGTATGTTTTAATTTATATTATTTGACTTAATTTAATTTAATTAATTTATTTGAATGATAATTTTAATTTTAATTTAATTTATTTATTTGAATGTTTTAACATATATTGTTTAATTTAACTAAATAATTTGCATGCCTACATTCTTAAGGTCTGATACTGTTGAAACTATTTCTGTTAATCATCTAAACATTGTACACAGTATTACGCAAATAAATATTATATTCTATTCTATTCTAGTCAAATTAATGTTGCTAACAGTAATTCTAAAATGGAGTTAGTTATTCAAAGTCAAAGTCAAAAATATGTACTAACATTAGTAATTAATGTTTAATAGTGCTCGAGTCTTTTTGGAAGGTTTTTTCATTTTGTTAATGATTGTACCAGTTATTGGTCCTTGAAGCACAAATTGCTGAGTAGATAGGTACCAATGAACGTATACATGCGTATAAATGTGTTGCAAATTGAAACCAGCTGCGACAATTTGTTCAGAAGCCTGTCCTCTCTGCGGCTCGTAAAGAAGACGCACTATTTTAACTCCTGTTCACCTATAGTGACAAATCACTTAAATAGCAGTGTTATGAGTATTGAGTACAAGTTAACAGCACATCGCTGTAAGCACCTGCTGCTCTGGATTAGTTTTTATGCCCGCAAAATAAGGTCAGTTTTGACTTGCCATCACGTATACGTCTCGGGCCTCGGCTAGACAAATCTGGTGTATCCCAGTAGCCCCCTCCGAGTCACTGGTGGTGGGGGCAACTGGGATTAAGATTTCAAATTGCCTAGTGTCCCCTCTTGATACTTAGCCGTAAGTGATAAACAATGAAGCATTTATGTAGAATTTTAGATGTTGTATGTAATGGTTTGGATATGACGAAGATTGTCTAATGGAGAACAAAAAAATTATAAACCCTTTTAGTAGGTTATTCAAATGTTTTATTCAGAAATCAACCACCCTAAAAAAATCTTATATGGGATGTTTGCACATGGGATGGCTGTGAACTAGTATTTGTATAATTTCATTATTTTTTCTTTTAAATATTTTGCGGCTATAATACAAGCAAATGCTTTATTATTTGTAACTTCAAGAAACATTTTACGGCAACGTCTCAACAGGGTGAGTCTTATTAGCGTTACCAGTGAAGGGGACGAGACGAAAGGGGTAAAAAATAAGGGGTAATACAGTTTTCCCCAAAAGGGCAAATCCAGGGCTACTGGACTACGCTTCTCAAATCGTGCATAGCGTGTGCATCCATCACCGTCGTTCACTATGCTACTTTAAAAAAACGTTTGAATTATTTTGACGGATTAAACAACAGTAGGTACCTAATAACAGTCAAAAGTATATTAATGCAACTCACGCTTAGAGTAAAATACCTAGTTTACCAACATTTGCCTAAGAAGGCACTATACAGTCACATTCAATTACATGGTAGGTACGGAGCAAGAAATTTTATGATTTGCTGTTGCCTCCATCTTGACACAGCGTGCGTAAGTGTCTTAAAATAAAAATGTAATGGTTCTCCGACCAGTTTTAACCGCAGTCTCGCAGCCTGGCTCAGACAACGAGGCGTATGGTTTTTTACAAAAAGCTTTTGTGGCTAAGCTCTAGGGAGAACTCTCCGGATCTTGTCAAAGTGAGACGCGTAGAATGTTGTGTTTTGGTCCGAGTTTACGCTGATTTGTTTATGTTCACTTGATTGCATTAACGAACAACAGGTATTGTTATAGTATCAATTTGATAAAATAAATAAATAGGTTCGAAAAGATCGCAACAAAGTCTATAATGCCCGGTTTCAATATTTTACGATTTGTAACGTGTCAAAAATGACAAACCGTTTTTCTACAAATTCTAATTTCAAATTTACTTTCCATATCCGCTGTCATCAGTCGTCTGTCGGTCGTTTTGGCTTACACCTCGTATAATTTATTACTATTCGTAATTATATCAAATATTGGAACCAGTCTTTTAAATACTCCCAAAAAACAAATCCAGATAAAACTACCAAAAGACTGGAACAAAAGAGAATCGAACAGGTACCAAATTATGCAAACTTCACTACCATTCCCCAAGTTATGAGTGTAATCAAGTAATAATTATTACAAAACCAGCTGTAATACAATAACAGTGTGTAACACGTTAACGTGTTTGACCGCACAACAATATGCAATGTAGATGATATCAACAACTAAACACGCAATAATTATTGTAAACTGATCAGTGAATTACGCGTACGTAACTAATCGAAGAACATTCGTATTGTTTACTAACTTACTTATTAGTACAAGGGCAAAAGGTAATAAGTTATTACCTTTTGCCCGAGGCTTTTCTCACGTGGAAGTTTTTGGGTAATAAAAAGAACACGCACCCTGAACCGTTCAGAGGCTTTGATTGAGAAATTGTTCGTGATTAAAAAAAACACATCTATTCATCAATCTTTCTCATATTGATTTTCCTTATAGGTACCTAAATAGCAGGACGTCTACCAGAAACGAAATGTGTCCGATGTTATGAAGAATCGCAATTTTAAATTCTCAGAATCGTAAATAACTCGATTAAATGCGAATGCGTTATAAACCGTTTTAAAAAAAAAACAAAATATTATTTATGCAAATCAAAAGCTACGTTTTAATTCCCGATTTTTCGATTTTAACATTTTAACGAAACATGTTATTTGTTCGTTTCTTTTTTGGTAGGTAGAAGTCTACAAACAACATCACATACAATTTTTTCGCCGCACTAGCGCAGTTTTAACTACAGCGAGATGACATTTTTCTTTTTCTTTTAAATAACATCACATACATTTGACCTGCAGGCCTAGCATTCACCGTGCGACTAAATTTTATCGCGCTCTTAACAAACGTCAAAAATCGATTGAAGCCAGTACGTCAGCTGCTGATTGGCTAAAAATACGAGTGCGGTGGGCTATTATTATTATTAGCCAATCAACAGTATCAAATTTGTTGTCGTCTCATGCGAAAAAAATTATCTATTGCGCATGCTAGGCCTGCTGATCACAAAGTAAGCAGCATAAGTAATTATGTTACGGAGACCAGAAACAACGGTGATACCACAATACGTACTTAAAAACATTTATAAACCCAGTCTCAGAACAGATATCAATCTTTATGACAGGAACGTTTGCCTATAGAACCCATGACACTTTTTTCCAGTGTTTAAGGTTTACTTTAGCGTTATTAATAGTGTAATCTAGCATTGCCTCCAGCCTGACACAATACAGAACGAAGTCAAAAACCAAAAACACAATGCACACAGCTACTGCCATGAAAGAGGAATACAAATTCCTTGTTCTTATGGTAGCCTCATATTCATGCCATGCCCAAACAAAAGCACCACGAAGCGACACAAGTGCCGTGATGGTGTTTGATCTCTGCATACCACATAAACATTATTTGCCCCGTACAAATATCTACACCACGTTTATCATTTCAATTTAGTATCCTACGTCACAGATAAGTAGGGATGAAATGCGTTTATGTATCTTTTGTGCAGCAACCAACGATATATTTGAGTTTCATTGATTGTAGTATGCCTTCTTAGGGTTCCATATCTCCAAAGAATGAAACGGACTCACGTTAGATCAATTTGCTGTCTGTTCGTAAATCAGTTAAGACGTTTTTCAAGAAAGCAAGTTATAGGGTTGAAGAAATGAACATTAAATATACCTATACGGTTAACAGCACGTCTAGGTAAACATGCAGTTCGAAATTAGATCTTATGCGCACGACAAAAGGGCGGTGCGGAGTCCAAAATGTTTAATCTGACAGTTTATCTGTACCTTAAAAATCATTTTTAGTTTAGTATACTATAAAGCTAGAGAGTTTATTTGAACGCGCTAATCTCATGAGCTACTGGTTCGAAATATTTTTATTAAGCAAGGTTATTAATATCACACTGCGATTGCTAGTTTCTAAGAGTTAGTGGAAGATGTGGAAAGAACGGGGTGTACCCGTGCGAAGCCGCCACGAGCTGGTTATTAATAATTGTTTAAGACCGCAGCCTTGACTGATCTAACCATTTTATGCTTTCAACTCAACGGTTTTACCTAAACCATAAAATAAAATTTCCTAAAATCTTCATTCTTATTCAAAACTTAGATTAGACATAAATATTAAAGATGTGCCGACTAGTCGGTTAAGCCGAGTATTCGGCCACTTTTGTAGTCGGCGGCTAGTCGGCAAAAAAACGCCGACTAGTCAGTTTTTTACTTTGTATGTATTTCTCATTAATATGTACTATAGTACATCAGGGAAACTGAAATGAAATGAAACCTTAATTATTCATTATTATTTGGATTTTATAATCAATCTTACACATTTCTACAAGTAAAGCAAACCAGTATTTTCTTCAGCACCTAATCATTGTCTAAAAAATACTGGCTTAAAAGAAGAGATCGGCCTAGCCGACTAGTCGGCCGGCCTCTTTACATCCGACTAGTCGGTCAAAGTGGTAGTCGGCACATCTATATCTATACTAATATTATAAAGAGGAAATATTTGTACCTATTTTTGTATGTTTGTAATGTAAAAAGTACTGGGCCGATTTGAAAAAATCTTTCACCAATAGAATGCTACATTCTTCCAATTTGACATAGGCTACAAAATTAGGGATCCTTGGTAAAATTTGAAAATTTTCAACAGAAAAGCGGGAAAAATTCTCTAAGGCGAAACGAAGTTCGCCGGGACCGCTAGTTTCTAATAATTTTACCTCTCGTCCACGATCGACCTACGTCAAAAAAGTAATGCCGAACTTACAGAAAACTCTCAAGATACCACATTTGTTACTGGTCAATATTTTCATTTGAGCATTTAGGAAAATCCACAATTTACCAGAAGGACAAGGCATAAAATAGTGTCCTCACCATTATCATGTCAACATGCAGCATACAACGCAGAAAGTAATTACATTTCTCGTGCTTAGGTATTAATTAGACTCTCAGGCAGCTGTTCATGTGCCTATTAGGAATTTTACTTTAAACATATAAAAAGCGATTACTAATTCACTTTAGATATGCTGATGAGACGGTATGTTGATGATGAGGTCATCACGTATACAGTTTTTTTCATTCGAGAGTACCTACCCACGTTTTGAACATGTGTTTAAGGTATTTTACAATTTGGCAATGTGACTATAGCATACCCGTCGCAAGCATTATAATATAGTATTTTTTAAACCTTTCGCAAGCGCTCTTGGTCGGAGTTGTCTGTTCTTATCTTCTTCATCCAAACCATGCAGTAGTTTTTGCTTGAAAGATAATATTCATACATTCTGAATTTTTTTTTATTAAACACTGGGTTGAATACAATTATTTTTATAAAGCCACTGCTGTTACCGATTTCTTACACCACTTGAATCATTAAAAAATTGTACTCCTTTGTGTCATAGCTGTTTGTAGTTAGTAAATTATTCATGTAATTTAATTTTTCATCATCTTAAATCATAACCAAGTTTATTGTGAAACATATTATTATCGGATTTAAATGGCTTGTATGTATATTGTATATGTTGTGTTTTCCAGTAATTGATGATGCATTGTGACTATTGATATAATTATATTTTGAGTGTACATTCGTTACGGAATAATGTTGGCAGACCTAAGAATACATTATATAAAAAAAATACTAAACCAGACGCAAGCGCTCCTGTAGTTGGACAGTTTTCTGGCCTTATCATTTGTTTGCACATGTGGAACAAAGAAAGAAGTGATTTGCTCGGTTTTGCAAATACCGTACAATACAAGCAATCCATAATAATATTTTCAAAAACCTAACATACCTAACTGAGCAGCCAACACAAACCCAAGCTATGCAGGTGATATAGAATGGGAACAATACGGATATTTGTACAAGTGCTGTTGTATGTTTTACCACCTGTGTGTTTACTTAGGAAATGAATTTGTGTTCCATAGAACTGTTCAGAGTTGCTATAGGTACACATTTTTTTTAAAAACTCTCCTCAATTTAGAGTTACTAGCCGATTCAATGAGCTGTAATTAGAAAAATGTGTGCTGTGATGTCAAGCGTGACGATATTTTTATAAAAAATTGTGATAAAGAACTGGTCACACAAGAATTTTATTTTGTTCATATTAGAATTTTGTATACCTAGTTTTTGTTCTGTTTGTAAAAAAAAATCTGATCTTTAACACAAAAAAAGATGTCGGAGCATTTTATAAAAGGTCTTATAGGAAATGCCCAGAGCCGGAGTAGGTTATTGTGATGCCGTATGGTGTGCACAATACTTTATTTCATATTTTTACCTTTTTTGCAGCAACTGTCAAAGTTTCAATTTACAATACTTAGTAAACGTCACTCCGTATTATTTTAAGAATAAAAATAAATTAAGATTGTCATTCAAATCAGCCCTGATCAAATGTAATTCGTCCTTGCCTCAAGTCAAGTATGTAAATCCTGTCAAGTTACAATGCAAGGTGCAGCTAGACCAGAAAATAAGGTTTATTTATATTTCAGCAATGTTACAATATTGAAAACCTTTTAATTAAGTTGAATATCGACACAGCAGCTCCATTGTTAGGAATGCGGTAACTCTTATTTCGCTTTAAAAACGATTTCAAAGGCGTTCCTATAGGTGATTTTAATGTCGTTCTGGGCTATTGTACACGTACGATAAACTTTGCTCGTAGCTAAATGAGCTGACGCAGGTCGTTGCCCTCGATGAAATGGAGAACACTAAGTTATGCTAGATAAAGGTTTAATGCGTAAATACATTGTCGATAACTTTCAGAATACTATTATTACTAAGTTTAGTTGAATTAAATAAATTTAGAAACTCAGCAACTAGTTGTTGCTGCTGCTGTTGACAACAATCACAAATAATTATTTAAGATCTCTGTTACAAACAGGGATCTTTATATTACAATGTTACATTGGTCATATTGTTTTTTTTTCTTACTTTCGGTAAAAGAATTACATACAGCCGCCATATTATTTATATTTTTCTTATTTTCTTTAAAACTGTTTTAACAGCCAGTGTGTTGATGAGTAAAAATGTGACGTCAGTGTTATATCTTCAAAGAAATAAATAAGAATCATTTTTGACAGGTATTTGAAAGTTTCTCAGTTGACTAGATAATCGATATACCTACCTATTGAGTATTGCCCGGTTTCAATATTTTACGATTCGTAATGTGTCAAAAATGACCATCCATTTTCTACGAGTCGTTAATTCTAATTTCAAATTTACTTTCCATATCAGCTGTCATCAGTCGTCTGTCGGTCGTTTTTAACTTACGCCCCGTAAATTTTTTTCCGTAATTGGAACGGATCGTTTTTCAAATATTGGCACCGGGCATAATTATATATTTTTAGTTTTGGTAACGCCTCGATGGTCTTATGGTTTAAGTACCAGGTTATGTCAGTGGCTGATTTAAACTTTTGCCGCCACTGCTCTGCATTTCTACAAACAAAACTACAACAAGAAAGAAAATATTTTAGAATTAAAACATGATTCAATTTATTAAAAAAAATTGGAACTGGAAAGTTATACAAACGTGCTGAAAGCGCATGAGCATCCAAAACGAATACCTACATTCCTAATAAGATTTAGGTATTAATTTTTATCTATTTCTGTACAAAAAAAATTTTGGGGCAAATTTGCCGCCCCTTAAAATCTGTCGCCCTAGGCTCCAGCCTACTCAGCCTTCTGGTAAATCCGCCACTGGGTTATGTTCTTGGGTCTTGGGTTCGACTCCTGTCGAGAAAATTCGGAATATTCCAACACAGCTCGGGTTTTTGATTACCCGCATTTGGTTTGTGTGGTGATTAAACCAGTCGCCATTGTTGTACAATGACTTGTTTAATGGTGGAGGCCTTTGCCCTGAAGTACCTACATTATCATGGGATGTTACGTTGCTTTCCTTAGTTAAAGTAGGCACTTCAATTTAAAGATATGTAACAGAAAACAATCACGAATATGGAAAAAACAATACATCTTCAGTGTTATGTGGCCATTAAGTACCTTGCGTATAATAAGTACCTAAATTTAAATAAAATAATATTCGACAACATCACGTACAATGCTAATTAATTGTATTGTAAGTAGCTAAGGCACTTGTGTTATTGTGTGGTATTGTATTATTAGAAACAACGACGGTACCACAACACCCAGACCCGAGAGAAAATAGAAAAGTTTATTTCCCACATCGACCCGACCTAAATATAATATTGACATCAATGTCCGGCCCGCTCGCCTCTCGGCTATGGAGGTCGTCAATGTACCTATTTAAGTAATGTATTATGGTAGATAACTTAAAAGTGTCCAAAGAATATAAAGAAGGGAAATAAATAAGGATGACGAGTCCAATAACAGCTATTATTATGCTGTAGGTATGTACTTGTTGCCCTTCAGCTAGGACCTCATTACCACTTAACATCAGGTGGAATGAGGTCAATCTTGATTGAGAAAAAAAAAGAAGTTTGTGAAATATAAGGTCTATTAAATTATACTTTCTTGTGTGCATGGTATTCATTAATAAAAAATATTTTGAAATTCAAACTAACGGACTTATTAGTCTATTGTGCTATTGCACATGAGTAATTGTTTACTCATGTGCTAATAGTATCATCGTTTTTTTATCGACTCATCATTCTATTGTGCAAATTATAATATTACATTGTAACAGTGACATGCTGAAAATTCTCAATGCAACTTATCATAAATAGTAAGTACCTAGATTTTACGATTGGAACGGATGTTATCGCATTCATTGACCTCAGATTAAAATTAAATATCCAATATAAACACTAAGTAGTAATATATCTATATGTCCGATTAAAAACATCAATGGATTACTCGAAATCGCACCTTACGAATAGCACTAAATAAACAATGAAATTAGTGACGAAAGATGTTCAAATTTATTTCTAAAATTTAACATCTGGGTTTGAGTTTTCTGTAGACTTCAATGTGAGTGTTTTAAACATTTAAAATAATTTAACGGGTCAAAACGCGACACCATTTTTATTTAGTAGTTAATACGAACTACTTACTGCTCGACGTTTCGGTTAGGTTGCACCAACCGTGGTCACGTGGTACTTCGTATTAACTACTAAATAAAAATGGTGTCGCGTTTTGGCCCGTTAAGTTATTTTAAATGTTTAAAATGGAACGCGAAAGTCTTAAAAATGAGTGTTTTAATGCCTGTAACTCCTAATATCAAAAACTTATTTCATGAGCTAATTTTAACAGATTTATATAGCTCAGTTCTAAAATAATATTATCGTTTTGGTAATGTAAAATTCAGATGTAATAATTAAATTAGACAGAGGCCCCCACCATGCCTTACTTCTTTATTCCACAATTTTTATAAGTCTATAGTTTTACCGAATGACTAGGAGTAACTTTATTACTTATATACGAATATTCTGGGAAGTCTGGATTCCTTGAGGATATACACAGGCTATCCTACCGCCAATCGCAATCGAGGGATGGTACACTAGTAGCAGGGGTCAAGCCTTCAAGGTAAGGTTGAGAACTCCAGCAACAGCTTTATTATGCTGTACTTGTCGCCCTTAACCTATAACCTCATTGCCACCAAAAATCAGGTGGGATGAGGTGAAACTTAAAGTGCATTATAAAAAAAATTGGCCCACCTCGGCTGGAGCGTGTCAGGCCATCTAATACGCCCCAACCCCTTAGGACCGAGGTAAAGGACGCCAGGCCTGTTATCTGTGGTCCCTGCAACGGATCTGCTGTGCGGCTCCGCTGCCTCTTCGTAACCTATTCAAATTGCCAGTGAGAAAGTATAATTTCCAATTCAAACATTTGTGAATAGGCAAGAGAACTGATGTACGGGTTGTTCCTGTGCCTTTACAGTCATCATTACTGTTTTATGCAACCAATTAAGTAAACAATAAAATTCTTATCAAACGGCACATCTTCATAACAAAGCTGTAAATATGAACTAAACACATCAGTGAGTATTATTGAGCAATCATAGTGCAAAAGATAAAGTAGTAAAGTGCTTGTTTAAATGAACGGCCATAATACTTAGATAGTAATGCCAAGAACTTGTATGGCAGTAAAGGTCTCATTACACTGGTCTGATGCATCAGTGTGCATATCATTTTGTCATAGGGCACTGCGTACCTACTATGTCAAGTGACTTTACTTATCTTTGTTAATTATCTATGTAAACGCTTTCAATCTCTGTCGATCATGTGTTGCGTGACGTAACATGAAGTTACTTTCAAAATTATTTACGTTCACGAGAAATGCGTTTGTTTTTTCGATGCTCGGCATATGTAGTTTTGGCTTGAGTAATATATATATTTTTAACACTAAAAAATAGTATTGGTAAACAGGTAAACTCATATTTTTTTAATAATTTGACTTTATCTTGGTCGACACTAATGCCCTGTTCCAAATTTTTACGATTTGTAATATGTAAAAAATTACTATCCATTTTCTGCAACCTACTACAAGTTGTTAATACCGTTACATAATTTACTTTCTTTATCAACTGTCATCCAGTACCAGTCGTCAGTCGGCCGTTTTTAGCTTACGCCTCGTATAATTTATTACTACCCGTTACTAGAACGTATCGTTTTTCAAATATTGGAACAGGATATTCATGATTCGAATTTTATGTTTTTTTTTTACAAATGGCCTCGCCTTCACAAGTTGTGACGGCTACTCATACCTATATTTAAATTTAATAGAAACTAAACATCTTTAGCAACGTTAATTTCTGCGAACGTCACGTGGACAAAATTGAGTCGGTGACCTAACAGCAGTCCAAAGATATGGAAAAAAGGGAAAAAAAGGTTCTTTCAAGGCATGGTCTTGAAGGTTGATACTCGATGCTCATTTGAATGAAGACTGCTATAAGTATTAGGTATAGAATCTATACTAATCTATACTAATATTATAAAGCTGATGAGTTTGTTTGTTTGTTTGTTTGAACGCGCTAATCTCAGGAACGATTGGTTCGAATTGAAAAATTATTTTTGTGTTGAATAGACCATTTATCGAGGAAGGCTTTAGCCTATATAACATCACGGTGCAACTATTAGGAGCGAAGAAATAATGGAAAATGTGAAAAAAACGGGGAAAATTATTCATCCTTGAGGGCTTCCGTTGCGTGCGCTGCGAAAACGGTTCAAGATACCAAAAATATATGTATGAAAGAATTATTCCTATTGAAATGATCTAAAAAAATGTTCACGCGGACGAAGTCGCGGGCGGCCGCTAGTTAATTATAATCCTTGCAGTGAAGTTCCATAATTTATCAGATCAATACCAAATTACACACTAAAGCCCGTTAAATAACAAATTAAAAACAATTAAACGAATCGACTTTTCCTTCCATTGGATAATCTTGACCGAATCTTCATTTTAAATTGCGGTCGAAGTTTTATCGGTTTACATTCGCCATTTTTGTTTTAGCTGAACACTCGATCTTACGCTTTCAAGAAGGCCGTCTAGACTTTATGATGTTTGAAACGAACATACCACCTACCCAAGCACAAAACAACGTTTCTTTCTAAGTCTGTGTTGGGTAGAAATGGAAATAATTTCACGAAATCATGCAGAAACGCAAGTAGGTAACCAATAGTCGGCAAGCGTACTGCGTATGACCGATAGCCCGGCCATCGACCCTCTTATCAACCTCCGCCGGTGCCCACGTAGGTGCAGGCACGCGTAATTACACGCTGTTGTTTGTTTTCAAAACTTGCCGATTCAAAAATGGAAACAAGAAGGTATTCCAACGCGGTAACTGACTTTTTCTTTTTTTCCTTTCCTACCTTACTATCGTTGACGACAACAAAGCTGAGATTCAATCATCTTTACTGAGAGTCCTCGAGAGAACAGAAGGCTCTCACATCTTGTGAATTGAAGCCATACACCCGTAGTGAATTTAAGGAATGTTCCCATAATGAATTTGATAACCTCCGTAGCTGAGAGGCGATCGAGCTGGACTAAGGCGTTACGCTGTTTCTATAGTTCCGGGTTTGATTCCCACTCGGGTTAGTTTTAAATGATTTTTTCTATATTATCTCGAGTCTGAGTGTTGTAGCAACGTTGTTTCTGTTACACAACTGCTTTAATACGTAAGTATATGCACACAGAATCGAAGCAATGTATGTGATATCTTCCATTATTGATTATTTCAGCAACTCCAATAAATTTAAGCAAGCACTTAATGAATTTAGGCAAAGACCTACCATATTTAAGCTAGGGGGTGTTTAGTTGGGAATCTTCATAGCGATGGAGTTCCACCCTCGCTGCTGTAGCATACCGACACCGAAACGTTCAAGAAATTTGCCCTTAAAAGGTACAATTAGTTGATTTTAAAACCATTAGCTATAGTGAAGATTATGGTCACACATATGTCCGATGCAGTTACTATTTTTAAATTAAATATAATTTCTTATTATATGAATTGGTCTTTCATTCGTTAAAACTATGACCCTATGATACCGCAGCCGCAGACGTCCTTCAAAGGAATTTTATAATGACGAAGTCCAAAAAGGTTATAGCTATGTCGATACACCATGTTATCAATAGAAAAAATAGTCCTTGGGCGTTTGGACTTCGGTGTCATCTCATCATGTCGACGAACTAAATAAGTTCGTGATCAAGGCGTTGCAATAAATATTCCGTGTAGTAAATACGTACGAATCAAAGCGTGATTATACCGCGTAAGGTTGGCACTAACCTGACAGCCTATTATCATTGTTGATACTCGTCAAACGGGGTAATATTTCTGATATCTTAAGGTTTTACGGGTTGAGATCAATCTGAGATGACCGTATAAAGAACCTACTTAAAATTTACAGGTCGAAATCTATACTTAGCGGACTCAGATCATAGATTTCAGGGCAGAGGAGTCCTACACATGCTGACACCTTCCCTCAGGTGGAGGTATGGTTCGCAAAAAAAAATCTCCCTGGTATGTTACGATGGCCAGTAGTGTAGCATTAAGGGAGATTGGAGAGAGGTGAGCGCTTGGCCCTGAGCAGCATATGAAAGATAAAAAGGGGGACATAGAACCAACCCCAAATCTACAATTTACTAAATTTCCAGTCAGACATGGAAGGCTAATACCTGTTCTATGTAATCCAGGTAGCTCCATTAGGTACACTTCAGACTAAGGAATTTGGGCTTTTTACCGCCCCTCAGCCGAGTCAGAAAAACTAATTTCGAATTATTTACTGTAGTTTACATATTCTGCTCTTAACCGTACTTTTCATATTAAATTCTAAACAGACAGAATTCTAACATACTTATATGAAAAATTCATCGTACATGAGAATACAGGTTTCCGCTATCCTTTTACGAGTATGTATGTTATGCCGATTAATATCATAGAATAATATTTGCCTTAGTACAACAATATTTACTTAGAAGTACTTACTC
The DNA here is from genome assembly GCA_037074685.1 of Glyphodes pyloalis. Lineage (NCBI taxonomy): Eukaryota > Metazoa > Arthropoda > Insecta > Lepidoptera > Crambidae > Glyphodes > Glyphodes pyloalis. The sequence continues at coordinate 14,960,942 of JAYKKO010000013.1, forward strand.
GTGAAAGAAAGTAACAGAGCGAAATAATTTCGTTCATTGTGCGAGCATCTGGCTATAAAGCTGTGGTGACCAAATTTTAAGTACATTCTTCGGTTTTTCTTTTACCTACGCAATGAAATGGATTTCCGCCTAACAAAGTAAATCCGTGATTTAACCACTGGTCTCTTCAGTGGCTTAGTGTAGAGGAGCAGGAAAATGAAGGGGGTTGGATGGGGGGGGGGGGGGGACAAACATTTGTGTGATTAATGTATTTAAGAGTACTGCATGGGACTTTCTATGTTTCTGGTTTCCATAACACATGTGCGTTAGCTATTTATTTCGGGATCAGACCTCTTAATCACAAAACGACAAAAATGAATTCAAAATCATTCTAGTAGATATAAAGACAAAAAAACTCACGTCACGACAGGGAATCTCTATTCAAAAGTTCGAGGTACTATATTTTTTTTATTTATGTAAATTACAAACATCAGTCATATTTATGAAACGTCTATATAATGCAAATGACGCTACCTCCGGTTCGGAACCTACCTATAACTTACAGAGAAGATCCCGGTATGAGACTCAATTTGTCACTAATACATACAGTGTGGTATACAACCTGTAACGGAAAGGGGGTAACAATGTAAAGTAGGTGGATACTATACCTTGTATAGATTCTATATACGAAATCCCGAGTTAAAATAAACACTTTATTGTTTTTATGAAATAAAAAATGATTAACTATAATGACTGACTAAAACGTAAACAAACGCATCACAACACTATTGAGGTCAGCGACCCCAAATCACGTTATCACTTCACGACAATCACTGCGATCCTGAATTTCTCCACCTCCTTCCTCGACATGCGCGCCTAGTACTTTCTTAGAAGATCCGCGAACATTATGCAACATTTGTGGTGTCACTGTACAGAACGCGGCCTTGATGCTTTCTATCATCTCTTCCCTTGACGAGCATGCTACAGCGTACATCTTCCTTTTAAATTAGTCCCACAAGAAGAAGTCCAACGGAGTGAGGTCTGGTGACCGAGCTGGCCATGTGATACGACCTCCTCGCCCAATCCACAGATGGAAACGAGCGTTTTGATGGTTTCGTAAATCTCTTTCTCTAGCTCTCGGTCGGCCATCACGATGCCGTCGGTTGCTCCGACACAGAGAATCATCTCGAATATTCTTGATTGCTCAAAGACATCACGAAATATCACTAGACTATCCGTAGTAAGTAGGTAATCCAGAAAGGCAAAAACACAAGATGTTGTCACGGCGACGACAACTCAATGACTTAACTGAATTGTCAAAATGAGAAACGCTAAACCAACAAATTTCAGATGTGATTCAGTAAACACTAAAAGATGAACCACCATTGTGATATTTAAATTAATAGCATAATAGGTAGGTACATCCAAGTCTTTCGACGATTCCAACAATACTGTGATAGTGTTGTGCAAGCGTGACTTAGTCAAAATTTTGACTTGTATTTGACTGATATTTCAAAAAAAAAAAATTGATGCAATAAATGCGTGTACACAGCTACAAATGGTCCCATACAGTTTGTAACCGTTAACTGCTTTGGTATTTTTGATATTGTTATACCCTTTCCGTTACACGTTGTATAAATTGTAATAACTATAAAATCGTATTGTCAGTTAGACATGCGAAGTTTAGACAGGAATCTGGGACTTTCCAATTAACATCGCCTGGCACTTAGAAGGTTCGACAGAAACACCGAAATCGTGAAACCAACAATGCTTGTAAATCGGCCCTCAGCTCGATTTTGTGATGCTGTCTGATATTTTTTCCGTATTTTCGCGACGAATTGGACACCCTACAATTAAATGTATGCTATGTATGAACATCGCAATACTATACCTATTAATGTACAATAAGGTATTTGATCAAGTGTTCTTCCGTCGGGTCACATTGAGCCCGATGTTCTCATCAAACGTTTTTGGAGAGTTACCAAACAAAATATTATGGATAGACCTTTTTGTGTATTGGTTTGAAAGAAGTAATTGCCCCTTTTTTACGCATTGAGTTATACATAAAATAGGGGCGATCGATAGCTCGGTTGGTCACACATCAAATTATCTCCTAAAATCGTTCCAACAAAATTATTACCCCAAAGAAAACCCCCATCACCCTTAATTTCCTACTAAGTTTTTAAGGAAAACTCCCGTAGTTACTTTGTAACCCTGATCAAGAGATTAAAAGGACTCAAACTAGGTATGTACTAACCCTAAGTCCTTTTAAAATACTTTTAAGTACCTACATACTACACAGATCGTGTTTACCTCCCTGTCTCTACACGCGGTGTTTGATCAAGTGTCAGTTTATCAGCAGCATAGAGGTCTCCTTGTCAACATCAATGGCTCTTTGTAACCCACCCTGACAACCCTACCGGATGCCAGGAGATTTACATGTAACATAAAGCACTGGTCTGTGGCCCCGGAATATGATTTAAGTCAGGCATTTATGCTAACTCGTTAATACTAACATTCATTTAGAAACAAATAAAAAAAGTAGTTCATCCATGATAGGTTAAACGTCTATATTTTAAAATTAATTATCTCAATGACCATATTTGCAGCTAAATAATAAAATCTGTAAAGTGTATTTCAAGGACACAATTTACTTATTCGGTATTATAAAACTGGCAAACTAACAAATTAAATTACAGTTCACGGTAAATAATAATAAATAGTAAATTGTCTGTAAACAAACACCTATGTACTTAATTGAAGTAGGTAGGTTTATGTATCAATTAGCATTATCAAAGTTCAAAAGAAATGATTAGGCATCTTTGTCAAAACTTTTAAATATTGCGCGCGCTTTTATTTTCAAGTTGGTAAATGGCAACGAAATTGAACCAACATTCAGAATATTGCTCAATGTTGCCATAGAATATTTAGAAAAATAACTGTGGAAACACACTTTTACTGAACTCGTGTTTGTAAAAACTTTACAGTATACATGCTTTATAAAACTATGTTAGTTTTGATAGAAGTACTGTCCTCACACTAACTAATATTTACGTACCCGTACCCCGTGTTTCCTTTCTCTGTCTCTTAAATCACTGATATTGAAACACCAACCATAAGTAAAGAAAGGTTTTATGTGTACCAGCTCCAGTAAAAGCATGTTTGTCCAAGGAAGAGTCAAAAGCATGTAAGAAACACCCACCGTGAATTTAGCTGTCCACTGAAGTCATCGGCTTACGAACAAATATCAAACTGTAAGCGTTTGCCGTCATTAAAAATATACCTACTAACTGTTCGTCGTACAAATTTTAGCTGGTCTACAAATATATGAACCATCAAGAACAAACTTGAAATAAAATTGTTATTAAACATGTTTCTCCCAATCAGGAGAATCTGAATGATGATCGGTGTAAGTAGCTAAAATTTCATATTCCAACTGTACAATTAAAAATGTTATAACCGTTTGCATGTTGTAAGTAATAAAAAACATGTTGTAAAATAATCCTAGCGACCCGAGCGCTTTTTCCTGATATCTACAAACGTAAATAAAATAGTACTATTCCAATTTGATACAGTCGTTCTATATGTGCGTGCGTAAATACATTCCAGGGATTCTTTTTAATTAGGATATAACATTAATATATTTTTTTACTATTTTGTGTGATTGGACTTACCTGGTAACATTTTTAGTTTGTTTGACATTTGATAACTCTGCTCCATTTTACGAAGAAATGAATCTATCTACACAATCAAATTAAATAAAAACACATTATTAAATTATATTTAAAAAGTAGCACACAAAGTTCTTAAATGAATTATGATTTGTATGTTTTTGCCTCATCAATCAATTCAATCACACAATCTAATGAAGATAATGGTATACAAATGTGGCAGCGGAATATTTGAGTGAGAAAATCTTGTCAAGGAACGTACTTACACGCAGAATGAAAAGTCAAAACAAACCACTTTGCCAGTGACGACAATGAAATAACTTTATCAAATCAAGGTCAGAATATTCGTATTTTAATCAGTTGGCCTGGCCCCCAACACGCCTCCAGCCGCGTGAGATTTGATCCAGCATTTATAACTCAGATCTTCAATAATGGCTTCAACCATGTTGAAATTATTCAAAACCGAAGTAAGTTAAAATTTTATTTTGTTTAAATTCTTTGTCTATATTAAAACTTCGAAATGAAATCAATAAAGAACGTCGTATAATTTGATCCAGCCGGTATAAATAGTATGTGATGATGAAGGTTATTAATTTATTTTAAAGATGTTTTATTTCCTGCACAGTAGTGTGCCAAGTGGCCTTATGTCTGTTAAATGCATTAAAAGGTTAAATCACTAATATTAAAAAAATGTGGAAGACGCAATACACACCATAATGATGATTTAATTAGCATATGGTTTTATTTTATGTATTGTTGAATGAAATACGAATTGGATTTTTGATTTAAATATTATGGTAGGCTCGTTTTGTAGAGTTTTTTGAGCAAGTAATGGATTTTAACTTTCTACTTTTTTTCAGTCAGGTGTATTACTACGCAGAAGCTACAGCAGTTCTGCACCCACAACAAAGCTGTATATTGATGGACAATATGTAGAATCAAAGACCAACAACTGGATTGAACTCACTAACCCGGCTACTAATGAGGTTATTGGAAGGTACAATTCACCTTTTAAATAAGAGATCTTCCTATGATACAAGTAGTAATTTGTTTAGGTAAACGCAGACTGTTTCCTGTAACTCAATATGTCAGGCTTTCCTTTTTTCACTGTCTCTGCGCTCTCTCTAGCTAACGGAGATCCTCAAGTAAGCCCAGAATCTTCTTAAATAGTGCTTGATATGTTGTCAATTCCTTGACATGTTTGGTTCAGTATTTTTATAGACTAGTGAATTTAAGAGTCTGTGTTGTTTCACCTGCCTTCATAATCAGCACACTGTGCTGTCTGTGACACCTTATCTATACTAATATTTTAAACCTAAAAAGTTAGTTCGTTTGAACGCACTAATCTCAGGAACTACTGATTTGAAGTGAGAAATTATTATTGAGTTGGATAGTCCGTTTATCAAGGAAAGCTTTAGGCTATATGACATCTTATAGCAACCGATAGGAGCAAAGAATCAGTGGTAAATGTAAAAAAAACAGGGATAGTAATGCGTACAAAGCTATTGCAGGTCGCTGTGTGTCATATAGTACTCTGTATTCTAAATAGCCTGAAGTACTATTCTGTATGGTTATACAAATTTAACTGGCAATGGATCCAATTTGGTTAAATTGCATCCATTGCCAGTTAAATTTGAATGAAAAGAAGATTTAAATGATATTAAATATCATAACATTTATTCAACATATAAACACCTTTTTGCATTATTTGTTAAAGTAATGAAATTATAGCATTGCATGTAATTTATTTTACTAATTCCTTGAAAGCATGTTAGGAAGAAGATCTATGTTGTTCTAAGAACACTGCATGCAGAGCAAATGTCCTACTCGTATTTTAACTAGTATCAACAATGACTTGAGGAAAAGGTATTGAGCATAAATTAAAATTTATAAATGTGAAACAAAATGAACAATGAACCATTAGCTTTACTGTTTCCTGTGAATTAATGTACCCAATGATTAACACTAGGTTTTATTTATTTGATTGTATTTAAGTGAGTTAAATGGTGGGTGTTGTTTTTAACACTTGTTATCAGAAAATTATTCAAAAATATGGCTTCTATGGAGCCTGACTCATCAATAAATTTATGTAGCATATAGTTGAAAGAAGTAACATTTAGGTGAAACATAGGTATTGGAACTTGGGTAATTTCTTTTTCCTTGGATTTTCCTATGGAACCTGACCCACCTACTGACCTCAATTTTTATATTTTCATAAAATGCATAGTTTAGGTTCAGGTGAAGATTTTAAATGATTTCAGGTTTTCCAATTATATGCTGCTAAATTAGTAGGATTTTAGGTATATACATTATTATAATTATGTTTTGCCATATTTTAACATACTTTTTATCCCAAAAAGTGAACCAAGTTTTGTAATTAAAAAAAATATATTCCACTATAATATATTCTAGATTTTATGTAGTCTATTCTATTTTACATTCAAAAGGAAGTTGACCAAACTATCTTGGTAAGCTCCTTGTACCTTTATGTTGATTCATGATATGATTCTTAACATAGTAACACATTACTCTTATCAAAAGAGCTAAATCTGATGAATGTTCCAAGTAAAGACTTGATTGTCCTTATCTTATTTTGTTTTTCTCTTATTATCTAATGAAATTACTGTTAAGATATGAATTGTTTACCATGTTTTACATAACAATTGTTTTATGAACTGTTTTGTTAAGGTACTAATGTACCTATTTCTAAATACACAGGTTTATATTTCAAAGTACACCATCAAGTATAAGATTTTCAGCATTAAATACAACCAAAAAATATGTATTGCAGATAAAAAGTTTTTAAAACTGTACTTACTCATTAATTGAACAAATGTTTAAAATTGATGGTTCTCCATTTATCAAAGGTTATCAATTCACAGATATTGTTTACTTGAGATAATACCTATATGTGGGATTGTTAACGAATAAGTAATTACCCAATCTGAGTCAATAATACTTCAAAGAGTAACAACGAATATAAATTAGCTGCTGGGCTTCCTGAAGGATCTTAATTGATAAGAGGTCAAAATTATCATCTAGAAACCCGAAAAAAGGCGCCTCTGACGTCAAGTAGCGGAAAACAGTCCGTGCATGCCTTATATCCAAAGTAAAATTAAAAATTAATAAGACTCGAATGACTTGATGATTTTTAGGGTACCAGAAGCTACTCAAGAGGAGCTGAACACAGCTTTGCAAGCCGCCAAGAAAGCTTACAAATCATGGAGCCAAAGCACCATCATGACTCGTCAGCAGCTTATGTTCAAGTAAGTGTGTAAGAAATTATTAAAGAGGCCGCGAATTGCGTCTTGGGGCCGCGGAAGAAGAGGTAAGGTATAGCGTTGGTTGGTCTCCCTGTCCTCCGCAGTCGTTGGGTCTCGGGACAACATCCAGATCTCAGTAGAGCCGGAGTCAGAAGTCGAATGTCCGCACAAGCGGTGGGCATCGAAGCCATTTAGCAGATCCGCTTCCGTAACTGAAAGACGCCAGATGTGGAGTAATCCAGGCGTCCGGTACCTCTGTCCAGAGGGCCTAGGGGGTGTTAGATGACCACTTAGCTGCAAACTCGGTGGCTGAGCTTGCGTATACTCTGCAAGGGATCTGTACTCCCATACAACTCAATTCAGACCGTAATAAATTACAAAACATATACTATTATATCCTTAGGACCATTGCTTGTAAATATTGAATAAAAAATCACGAATATAATATTCAATAAAAGGGTTGGAATTTTTCCTTGAAATAAAATTACTGTTCAATGTTGTGTATATGGTGGTATGGTAAATTTAATATAGTGTGGCACATAAAGTACAGTAGTTTTTTTCTGATTTTTGTTGCGGAAACGATTTAGCTACTTACCACAAAATCAGAGCAGTGTGTGACGCTCAATATTTACTTTAATTTTATTTTCTTCCAAATCTATGAAAACATAATATATATTAAATAGATACATTTTAAAACAAAAATACCTCTTGGCATTTATTCAATTTTAGATTCGCGCGCTTATTAAGAGAAAACCAAAGCAAGTTGGCAGCTAAAATCACGGAAGAGCAGGGCAAGACCATCGCAGATGCCGAGGGAGATGTGCTTCGAGGCATACGTAAGTATCTGTATAACAGACAACATAATGAACATCTTCTTATATATAGAATAAACACCGGTCAAGTCTGAGTCGGATTCGCCCATGAAGGCTTCCGTAGCAGCAAAATATTAAATTTTAGTTTGAAGTTGATTTGATTAAATGTAAATTGTGGCTTGCGATTTTTGATGCAATAAAAATGTACAAACTTTTTCTTTTTCAAATCAATTTCCGGTGGATGTTTGAATGGTTATGTACATCATATGTCTATTAGCATAGTTGGGCATTAACTCGTTAATCCGTTAATCGTTAATTAACGAAGTTAACATTTCGAGTAACGGATTAACTTTTAAGTTAACTTTAAAAACTGTTAACGGACTCATTAACTTCCGTTAATAATCCCGAAGTCCGTTAATCGTTAATCCAATGCCTACTATTCACCGTATTGCGCCGCGGTGGCGTGGCGAAAAAAACAGGTTTAGACAAGACAAGTATGAAACGGCAAGTGGCGAGCAGCACGTGTCGCGAGTGAAACAAAAACACTATAGAAAGCGCGTGCGAGTGAGAAAGCTGCGAATAGATTCATTTTGTTCGTTTGATTTCAACATGTCAATAATTACTTAGAGCCGGTGTTTTAATTAGAATGACGAGTGCTGTGTTTGTTTTAAAGAAATTAGCGTTCAAGTATTACGTTGTAACGGGTTACCTACGCCATATCGAATACCAAGCGATTGAAAATCAAAATATCTAACACTATTAATCGAACGGTAAAAAAATCGAACGTTCAAAATATCGAATGTACAAATAATCATTCGATGTATTGAGCGTTCGATACTTTTACCATTCGATATTTTGAACGTTCTATTATATGTAAATTTGATATTTTGAGCGATCGATTATTTGTATCCCTACTAATATTATAAATGCGAAAGTAACTCTGTCTGTCTGTTACGCTTTCCCGCTTAGACCTCTCAACCGATTTTTATGAAATTTGTTATTAGGTGTATTCGTTGAACATCAAGAACGGACATAGGCTATTTTTTGTTAAAAAAAGGGGGGGGGGGGATGGGGGAAATACCACATTTGGAAGTTTATACGGGAAAATGTTTTTTTTTAAGTAAGAGATATGAAATTTGGCACCAATATAGCTCGAAACTTGGATTAAAATATAGACTACTTTTTAAGGGTAGAACCGACCATGAAAGGATGTAGTCCACGCGAACTAAGTCGCGGGCACAGCAAGTATTCCATATCGATCGATGTTTATTATTCGATATTGCATTGGTCCCCCTTACGTAACGCAATATTTGAAGATTTTTTGACTCTCCCCCCTTTACATAACCTCCCCCCCAATTGCGTTACGTAATACTTGAACGCTCCCTAAATTACTGTCAGTCATCATTTGCGTGGATAAGGAAGTGTGTAAGTAATATTAGGTGAATTGAAAAAGTGTACTGTGCAGTGTAGTAATCGAAACCCTATCATGGAAGACATGGAATCAGATCCCAGGTCCTGGTGAGAATTCACGACGATTCATCCATCAATTTTGATTATATTTTAACGGATTAACGATTAACGTTAACTTGCGTTAATTCGTCTGAAATGTAACGCTTTAACGTTTAACGAAGCTAACTTTTTTAGTAACGGATTAACGATTAACGAAGTTAATTATTTGATTAACGGTGCCCAGCTATGTCTATTAGGTAGTATTATTATTTATTTTAAAAGTTACGCAGTTGCACACATTTTACCATTTTAGAAGTGTCTTTCGCACAAATTATTCACTTAAAAATATATATATTAGAAACCTCAATATGATTTTTCAAGACCTATCCATACCCCATGCGTATAGGTTTGAAGAAAAAAAAGTTTCAACAATATAGATCTTATAGTTTCGAAAAAAAGGGCTGTGGCATACGGACTGACATTAGGGTTCCGTTTCTCGCCAGTTGGCTACGGAACCCTAAAAATTGGCCTACCCTAAAGTACAGGTCGGGCACAAATTTAATAACTGAGCCACTTGGGCTTGGGCGACCTGTGGCTTCGTTAGTATTTCTGTCGCCCAAATTAATAAAAAGGTGCCTGTGAAATTATTTCTCTTAAAAAATGTATCATATATGTACTGTCATCTAAAATATGCTTACCGACATGGGACTAACCTGATGGTACAGTAAAAGGCACGTTAGATTATACACTTTGGACTTTGCACTACCCTTTTGACAACATTGTTCTGATTCTATTGTAAGTGGTTCAGAACTTGTATTACAGATATCAGAAACAACGACGGTACCATAACCCAGACACGAGACAGAAAACTTAGTTTTCCATATTGTCCCGACCGGGGATCGAACCCGGGACCTCCGAGATGGCACGACGCGAAAGTCTGGCCCACTCGCCTCTCGGCTACGGAGGTCTTCGGATTTATTAACTAATATCGAGCTGCAAGTGTTTATTGTGACGTGATGTTGACTGTAAAATGGCGAACGCTTCAGTCTGTTTCACCAAGGTTAAAGAGGAGACTCCGACCGGGGTAAACATTCATATCATGAACATGTGTTTGTGCCATGTCTTGGTGTTAATTTGCGTATTTAAATATATTATGGAAATTAAATGTGTCTATTTCTACTTTGGTATGCTGAAAAAGAATAATTAAAAAATAATCATATGGATTATTTGAAAGAAACATAATTTTTTTTATCTCCCCTTGCGGTGCGGGAATCGAACCCACGTCCTTCACGTATCGTGAAGGACGTGGGTTCGATTCCCGCAGCATCGCGTGCTGCTCTTCCAACTGAGCTAACCGCAAGTTATCGTAGGCGATGAGATTTTTCTGTTTCTTTAAAATATTTAAAGTTCGCCAGTGCGGCGTAAAGCATCGATATATGGGTTAGTTAGGATATAAGTCTTGTAGAATATGCTACAAAATAAACAGTTAGGACTACCACATGATATTATGGAAATAAGAGCTTATGCCCATAAGCATACGTCCTATAGTATCAAAGTAGTCGCTCCTGGGCTGTGTATATTGTAACTATTTTTTCAGTCCTTATGCAAAGTTTTTTTTTACATTTTTTGAAAATCTATAGCTGCTCCCCCCACCGTTGAAAAGGTATACATTATATAACGTTTTTTATTTTTATCATCTAAGCTTCGTAATCCAATAGGTCTCTATGACGCTATGTATGTAGTTTATTTATTTAAGCTACATTGAAAAAGTCAACAAAAATAAACAAACAAAAATACAATTTAATACCTAGTGACATACTTCTCTGTGGTTTTACCGAGAGATAGTGGTTCACTCGAAAACAGTATTCTTACAAATATTTGTTTTAAATGTTCTGAGGAATTTGTCTCGTTCCATCAGTACCTAGGCTTTCGATTTAAACCATTTAATGCATACCAAGTTTAAATGTTGAATATTTCAGAATCGGTGGAGCACTGTTGCAGCATCACATCCCTGCAGCTTGGCGACAGCATCCAAAACATAGCCAAGGACATGGACACACACAGCTACAAAGTGCCTTTGGGTGTTGTTGGAGGTAAAGTCAGCTTTGGTTTCTATACACCTCAACGCCTTGTCACATTAAATCTCCATGTAATTAAGCGAGGAAATAGGCAGCCTCCGGTTGTTGCTTAAAATTAAAGGGGTGAGAACCATCTGCATTCCTTCGAAAGCTCGGTGAAGATGATAAGGCTTCGCAGCCATCATCGATTGTCAAGTAGGAAAAAAAGATAGACAGTTAACTTAATTTGACAAGGTACTCAGGTGTATGGGTTTCATATTAGACATTAAAACAAAATATTTTTAAGAAACTGAACCCACGACCTTCACATATCGCGCTGCTCTTCCAACAGAGCTAACGCAAGTTATCATAGGCGGTTCATTTTCCGTTGTATTAACCTCTTGGCCTCCGGTAGTTCGCAAGTGCGGGGTAAAGTACCATACAATTTTTGAAAAATGTTTTAAAAAAAAACTGTAAAATGTTTATAAAATCGCCAGATTTGATAGGTTACATCTGCCACGTTTATTTTCATCTACATAACGTGTGACCCTTTGGAAATGCTTACAAATTTATCAGTCTTCAAAATCGGTAAAGACGTTCAGTTTATAGGATGTGAAAATTTGCGTTTTCCTATTTAATTATGTAGTAGACATTTTTATCATATAATCTACACTAATATTATAAAGAGGAAAGATTTGTACCTATTTTTGTATGTTTGTATGATGGTAATGAATAGGCTAAAAAGTACTGGGGGGGTACTCACAAAAACGAAACGAACAAACGAAAGGTTTCGTTTTTGAAGATTATTCTAAAGTTTAGGAATGAAGACGTGGTTTTTGATTTGCATAAATAATATTTTGTTTTTTGAAAACGCTTAATTTGCATTCGAAGTGATTTCTTTATGATTATGAGGATTAAAAATTGCCATCCGTTGTCGGATCCGACATATTTCGTTTTCGGGAGTAGACGCCCTGGGCCGATTTAAACAATTCTTTCACCAATAGAATGCTACATTCTTCCAATTTGACATAGGCTACAAATTTAGGGATCCTTGGTAAAATTTGAAAATTTTCAACAGAAAAGCAGGAACAATTCTCTAAGGCGAAACAAAGTTCGCCGGGACCGCTAGTAAATCATAATGAAGTGTTATTGTGACGGCATTTTCCCATTATGACCGTCGCGTGTGACACAAATACGTGATGGCAACGTTGGCATTTGAAAGGAACACACAAAAATATACAGAAGTATATCCATTTTCAAAATTTCGAGAGAATTTTCCAGATTTTCGGCTTAATGGACTGCACTAGATTTTTTACAAAACTGTTTTTAGGTTTGGTCTTGAGAGGTAGGGCATGGCAGTTTATCGCTCGCACTTGAGCAGTCTGACTGGTGAAATACCTACAGAAGACCGCAGCCAAATAACAATCACTTCTGTGTTGTTGTGTTCCTGCGTGTGAGTAAGGTTTCCAGAGCTCTTGGGGCGCCCTACCTTAGTACCAGGGGTCAAGCCTTCAAGGTAAGAGCGACAAGTCCAGTAACAGATTTATTATGCTGTACAGCTTAATAAATCTGTCGCCCTTAAGCTAGGACCTCATTACCACTTAACATCAGGTGGGATGAGGTCAATCTTGAAGTGTAATATATAAAAAAAAAAAATATTGGACAAACATTGGACAACATCGCATAAATCATTGCTCTGATTATATGGTAAGTAGCTTAAGCACTTGTGTTACAGAAATCAGTAACAACGACGGTACCACAACACCCAGACCCGAGACAATATAGAAAAGTTCGTTTCCCATATTGTCCCGACCGGGGTTTGAACCCGGGACCTCAGAGATAGCGCGACGCCCAAGTCCGGTCCGCTCGCCTCCCGGCTATGGAGGTCGTCAAAAAAAAAGGTTGTTTTTTTTTCTAGGCATAGCCGCGTTCAATTTCCCCGTGATGATACCCCTGTGGATGTTCCCCCCGGCGCTGGTGACGGGCAACACGTGCATCATCAAGCCCTCGGAGCAGGACCCCGGCGCCACCGTGATGATGATGGAGCTGCTGCAGGAGGCGGGCGCGCCCCCCGGCGTCGTTAATGTAAGCGACCTAATACTTTGACGAGCCGAGAATAGAATTGAAAATTGATTTTTTAATTTACTTTTACAAAAGCATTTGAAAATAGTAAATGCCCGATTCTTTTTTTTGTAAAACGATCCGTTCTAACTACGGATAATAATAAAATAAACGAGGCGTAAGCTAAAAACGACTGACGGACGACTGATGACAGCTGAAATGGAAAGTAAATTATGGAACGGTATTAACGACTCGTAGTCGGTTGGAGGAAAACATTGGTAAGATATTAGAACCAGGCGTAAATTAAACTATCGATGTATTTGAAAGAATCAAAAAAATATATATAATTTTCATAGTGCTACACGCCGCACTAAGATAATATGTAGAATATGTAATTTATACTAGCATAATGTAATTTATATGAATAAAAAAGATTTTGATTTAAGCTCTGATCTATCCATCCAAATCCATCCATTATCAACCAAATCCATCCAAATCCATATCCATCTAAATATTTACGCTCAAAAGTGTCGTAAGATAAAAAAATATATGTAAAACGTTATATATTTTCCAGGTGGTCCACGGAACCCACGACCCTGTGAACTTCATCTGCGACCAGCCCGACATCAAGGCTATCTCATTCGTGGGCGGCGACGCGGCCGGCAAACACATATACAAACGGGGTTCCGCTGCTGGTGAGATTCAATTAGTGTATTTGCGATTATAAAATTAACCTGTAATTTTTTTCTTTTTATTCGCGTGTAATGAGAATTAGGGTGTATGCCTGGAAACTCCACTAGATGGTGACACACTCAAATATTTCTTTATTCAAGTAAGTTACATATAACTCTTTTGAATCGTCATTGAATACCTACAATGCAAAGTGATGCTACTTCCGGTTCGGAACCTGTATCTACCGAGAAGACACCGTTAAGAAATTCAGCAGATCAGTTACAGTAGCTGTATAAAAGTGCTATTCGCACAAAATTCGAAATGAGAGCACAAAATAGAACAAAATGAGCACTTAAAATTGAGCACAGTTTGAACGAAATCCAAGCCGGGGCTCCGCCATCTTAACATTCACAGTTCTGAGTAGGTATAAGATCGTTCGTGATGGTGGAGTGACTAAAACGAGTCTTGTAGATTTACGTATATACGTATACGTATTCGCGACGGCGACTGTTTCCAGACGCGGCGCGCTATTCACTAAAATAATGGGAAAACAATGCCAATAAGACATGACCACTCATGATTTTTTTTTTACAGGAAAGCGAGTCCAAAGCAACATGGGAGCAAAGAACCACGGCGTCATCATGCCGGACGCCAACAAGGAGCACACGCTGAACCAGCTCGCGGGCGCCGCGTTCGGTGCCGCCGGGCAGCGCTGCATGGCGCTCAGCACCGCTGTGTTCGTTGGTCAGCATCGCGCCCTGACCGCTTAGTAGTTAGAGAGAGAACCACGGCGTCATCATGCCGGACGCCAACAAGGAGCACACGCTGAACCAGCTCGCGGGCGCCGCGTTCGGTGCCGCCGGGCAGCGCTGCATGGCGCTCAGCACCGCTGTGTTCGTTGGTCAGCATCGCGCCCTGACCGCTTAGTAGTTAGAGAGAGAACCACGGCGTCATCATGCCGGACGCCAACAAGGAGCACACGCTGAACCAGCTCGCGGGCGCCGCGTTCGGTGCCGCCGGGCAGCGCTGCATGGCGCTCAGCACCGCTGTGTTCGTTGGTCAGCATCGCGCCCTGACCGCTTAGTAGTTAGAGAGAGAACCACGGCGTCATCATGCCGGACGCCAACAAGGAGCACACGCTGAACCAGCTCGCGGGCGCCGCGTTCGGTGCCGCCGGGCAGCGCTGCATGGCGCTCAGCACCGCTGTGTTCGTTGGTCAGCATCGCGCCCTGACCGCTTAGTAGTTAGAGAGAGAACCACGGCGTCATCATGCCGGACGCCAACAAGGAGCACACGCTGAACCAGCTCGCGGGCGCCGCGTTCGGTGCCGCCGGGCAGCGCTGCATGGCGCTCAGCACCGCTGTGTTCGTTGGTCAGCATCGCGCCCTGACCGCTTAGTAGTTAGAGAGAGAACCACGGCGTCATCATGCCGGACGCCAACAAGGAGCACACGCTGAACCAGCTCGCGGGCGCCGCGTTCGGTGCCGCCGGGCAGCGCTGCATGGCGCTCAGCACCGCTGTGTTCGTTGGTCAGCATCGCGCCCTGACCGCTTAGTAGTTAGAGAGAGAACCACGGCGTCATCATGCCGGACGCCAACAAGGAGCACACGCTGAACCAGCTCGCGGGCGCCGCGTTCGGTGCCGCCGGGCAGCGCTGCATGGCGCTCAGCACCGCTGTGTTCGTTGGTCAGCATCGCGCCCTGACCGCTTAGTAGTTAGAGAGAGACCCACGCTCATAAAGCATTCCTCGATAAATTGACACAAAAATATTTTTTCAATTTGAACCACTAGTTCTTGGAGATAAGCGCATTTAAATAAGCAAACTCTTCAGCTTTATAAATCAAGGATAGTCTAGATAATGTAAAAACATTATTTTCATCAGGTGAAGCCAAGGAATGGATCCCCGACCTGGTTGCCCGTGCGCAGGCCCTCAAGGTGAACGCTGGCCACGTGCCCGGCACCGACGTAGGCCCGGTCATCTCCGCCGCCGCCAAGCAAAGGATCCTGCGACTTGTTGAGTCAGGTAACTACTACACATAGCTGGGCACCGTTAATCAAACAGTTAACTTCGTTAATAGTTAATCCGTTACTAAAAATGTTAGCTTCGTTAAACGTTAAAGCGTTACATTTCTGAAGAATTAACGCAAGTTAACGTTAATCGTTAATCCGTTATAATATATCCAAATGGATGGATGAATGGTCATCGATTCTCACCCGAATGGACCTGGAATCCGATATCCGGGGGGGTATATGTAAAACGTTATGATGCGGTCCAATAAAAACTTAAGATATGAAACTCCCATTTCTTCCCGATCCGCTCCCTTCTTTAAAACAAACACAGCACTCGTCATTCTAACTAAACACCGGCTCTAAGTAATTATTGACATGTTGAAATTAAATGAACAAAATGAATCTATTCACAGCTTTCTCACTCGCACTCGTATGGCACTCGCGGTGAATAGTAGGTATTGGATTAACGATTAACGGACTTCTGGATTATTAACGGAAGTTAATGAGTCCGTTAACGGTTTTTGAAGTTAACTTAAAAGTGTATCCGTTACTCAAAATTTTAACTTCGTTAATTAACGATTAACGGATTAACGAGTTAATGCCCACTTATGCTACTACACTAGTGATTCTTAACCTTATAGTCATGTCATGAGGGACCATTCAATTTTATTGCATAGACGATTCATAAATATAAATATATATATAAATATCATCAAGAGGGGCTGTATATTTACGCCCCTATTTAGAATAAAATGTATGAAGAAGCGAGGTCCGCTAAATGTTAAATATAACCTCCATATTATTTTAAAGGTACAATTTTATTTTGTGGGAGATTTTGGCGAAGTGTAACTGTGGCAATGATTTATGGTTGCAAATGCTCCTAAACGGGGTTACGTAGTTTTACGTAGTGTCCTTATTATCATTTGTATGGGGATAAAGCGGGACAGCTACTGCTTTGCTTAGTTCACTCCGGGAATATGGTTTAATAGATGTCCCTTAAGATTTCGATGGCGTTATTTCCGTATAAATAGTATCCTATATCAAACTAAACATTTTTTTATTTAAGTAGGTTACATAATATTACTATTGAATTGTGATTGAATACAATGCAAAGTAATTCTACTATGTTATATGTTACAATGCAAAGCGATTTTACTATGATATTTGCTAATTTTAGTATGTCATCTATCTTTATATTAAACTAGCTTTCATGGTTGGTTTTACCCCTTTCTCCCCTAATATTCGAAACAAAAAGTAGTCTATATTTTAATCCAAGTTTCGAGCTATATTTGTGCCAAATTTCATATCTCTAACTTCAAAAATAAACATTTTTCCATATAAACTTTCAAAGGTGGTATTACCCCCATCCCC
Organism: Glyphodes pyloalis; assembly: GCA_037074685.1. Classification (NCBI taxonomy): domain Eukaryota; kingdom Metazoa; phylum Arthropoda; class Insecta; order Lepidoptera; family Crambidae; genus Glyphodes; species Glyphodes pyloalis. Next base: position 14,978,287 of record JAYKKO010000013.1, read on the forward strand.
CCCTTATTTTCTATTAAAAAGTAGCCTATGTCCGTTCTTGAGATTCAACGTATACCTATACCAAATATCATCAAAATCCGTTCAGCCGTTTAGGCGTGAAAGAGTAACAGACGGACAGACAGACAGACAGAGTTACTTTCGCATTTATAATATTAGTATGGATGTAATTTAAATTGCCGTAGTTTGTGGGTGCAAGAGAACAGACATCTACACAACGGTACATACATTTTCGTTTACAATAATAGTGTATTTTTGTCACAGGAGTTAAAGACGGCGCCAAGCTCGTCCTCGACGGACGAGGCGTCAAAGTCCCCGGCTTCGAGAAAGGCAACTTCGTCGGCCCCACCATCCTAACAGACGTCCAGACCAACATGGAGTGCTACAAGGAGGAGATCTTCGGCCCCGTTCTCATCTGCCTCTTCGTCGACACCCTCGGCGACGCCATCAGCATGATCAACGCCAATCCCTACGGGAACGGAACCGCTATCTTCACAACCAACGGAGCGACAGCTAGGAAGTTCGCGTCGGAAATAGATGTGGGCCAAGTTGGAGTGAATGTACCAATCCCAGTGCCGCTTTCAATGTTCTCGTTCTCCGGGTCTAGGGGGAGCTTCTTAGGGACGAACCACTTTTGCGGTAAGCAGGGCATTGACTTCTACACTGAGCTGAAGACGGTCGTATCATTCTGGAGGGAGAGCGACGTGTCCCACACTAAAGCAGCTGTGTCTATGCCTACCCAGCAGTAATTATAAAAACGAGATGAAGACTTGTCTAATGGTGTGGTTAATTTCGTATCGTCTATTTATTTCAGCTAATTGTTTGTAATGTAGCGAAGTAATTATTTATGTAAGAGGAAATGCCATATTTTTTAATGAAAACATCATGTAAAAGGAACGGTGATAACTGTACTATTGAAATAGTTATTTGCTGACTCCGCGAACTTTGTACCGTCTTTGAAAAAAGTATGAGAAAATCAACGTTGTACTGTTGCCGGCCCTATTGGGAGAATTAATATATGTGTGTCAATCATTTCGCGTGTATTCATGATGATATCTTATTCTCTCTTTATCTGCACACTTTGTGCAAGTTCGAGCAGGATAGATATAATTTACGATGTCAATGTCAAACTTTAGGAGCAGGGGCAACAGACGTAGAAATAATCTTGAGTTATTTTGCCGCAAGTCACTTTTTATATCTGATATTTAAATTTATAATGTAAAGCATTTATTATTTTTCTACAAAAAGATCTTTTCGTGTTTAAACTAAGTCAATCGTCTTCCATAATGTATTTTTGTTAAACTATTTGTCCATGGGACACGCAACTTGTTGATATGCATAATAAATTTATTTTTTAAATAAAAATGTTTTATTTTATTAAATTACCAAATGGGTAACATAAGTTAGTTATCATGACCGATTAGCAAGACTTTGTCAAATACTAGTGTTTTGCATCGTCTTGGGTTACTTATTTGGAGTATTAATAAGGGTCACGTTTTCCGCAGGAGTCAATAGTGGACCGAGAGATAGATAGATAGATATACTTTATAGCACAAAAACTCTACAGAAATAGGTTTTACAGATGAATTATAGTACAATTTAGGTTGTCTTATCGCTAGGATGCGATCTCTTGCAGGCAACCTTAAGGCAGACGAAATGGTAGATGGCGAGAAATGGGTACAGCCGTGAAAAATAAATAGAATTTTATTTTTTAAATTATATTCATAGTATCATAATATGATCAACATGCATAAACTCATTAATATATTATATATAAGTAGGTAAGTATATCAAATATAAAATCAAGTAAGTAAAGTAGCTTTACTCAAACAAATAAGTAATAATAATAATAATAATAATAATAATTTATTTATTGCAATATGTTTACATAAGGTCTTATTGATAGGTAAAAATAGTTCTCACATAAACCCTGCAAGGGCACAGCAATCTTATTTTCATTAGGCGACATATTAAATAAAAATTATACTACTAGCTACTTACAATTTACAAAAACAATAAAAATAAGGCGTTTAAGTTTTTGTTGAGAGGTCGAAATACTCTTGAACACTATAAAAACAATGCGTACTTAGAAATAGTTTGGTTTGCTTTTCAAACTCTAATTTATTTTCAAGTTTTCTTAATCGACCAGGGAGTTTATTATAGATTTTTATAGACATAATATGTATCCCGGAGCGTACCAAAGCTAATTTTGAGCGTGGAAGATTTATCTTGTTGTCATGTCTCAAATTACGCGATCTTGTGTGGGTATTATTCACTATGTTATAATGTTGCATATTATTTCTGACATACTTGCAAATTTCAAAGATATACATCGATGGTAGTGTTAGAATATCTTGTTTTTTAAAATGAGGCCTGCAACTCTCTCGGTTTCCAATATTAACTAATATTCTAACACACCTTTTTTGCAAAACAAATAATTGGCTTACATCTACAGCATTTCCCCACAAAATTATACCATAGTTCAGCCATGCGTATGCATACGCGTAATAGGCACTTTTGGCTGTACTTAAATCTGTGGACTTTTTAAGTTCATTTAATGCATAGGTAAAACGAGATAGCTTATTTGCAATTTTCTCAATGTGTTGCCTCCAAGACATACCAGAGTCGAAAACAACACCCAACAATGTGCCGCAATCTACAATTTCAATGGTCTCTTGGTTAAATATAGCGCTAAATTGCATTTGTTGCTTTTGTCTAGGTTTAAACTGCATTATTTTTGTTTTAGGTATGTTCAGTTGTAAGTTGTGATCTGTTAACCAATTATTTATGGGGCCCAGAACACGGCTGAGGAGGTCTAAAACATCATCTGTCTTACTGCATGGGAAAACAACAGTAATATCGTCAGCATATAGAATACATTTACTTTGAACTATCCCTGGCAAATCGTTAATATATATAAGAAACAATATGCAGCCTAGGACACTACCTTGAGGTATTGAACCCTCAACTTTCAGCACATCTGATGTTACATTTAAAAGATGATTATTTTTACTATCATAGTGTTCGATTTCAACACACTGGGTTCTATTCTCAAGGTACGATACAAACCAGTCATATGCCTGACCACGTACACCAATACTATATAGTTTGCTCAGTAGAATCCTGTGGGAAACCCTGTCATATGCTTTACTCATATCTAGCATGACACTGATCGCATATTTACGATCGTCAACTATATTTAATATTTCACGTGCAAGGTCAACCAGTGCTGTAACTGTAGATTTACCTTTTAAGAAACCATGTTGGTTACTATCCAATATATTATATTTTTCACAAAAATAAATAAGTTGATTATACATAGCTGTTTCAAATATTTTTGAAAAAGTGGACAATAATGCAATCGGACGGAATTGACTGACCTCTTGTGAAGATTTAGCTTTTGGTACAGGTTTAATTACAGATTTTTTCAAAAGGGAAGGGAAAGTAGCCTCAGAAAAAGATTGATTAATTAGGAATGTCAAGGGTGTTATTAGCTGTTCCTGGCAGTGCTTGATAAGAGTCGGTGGAAATTCATCAAAACCGAAACTTGCTTTGTTTTTTAATTTTTTTATTATTTGCTGCACTTCTTTGTGACTAATTGGGTTTAGGAATATAGTATTGGAATTGTTGTTCTTCCCTGGTTGGCCCTGCGGTATTATACCTACATTTTTATTTGATCCAACAGATAAATAGTAATTATTGAGTGTATTTGCAACTAAAAGAGGCGTAGATATACAGTTGTTATTATTTATTAATGTAATGTTTTTTCTTACGTTTTTATTAATTTTGTTTGTTCTTGATTTTATTATTTGCCACATTGATTTCGTTTTATTCTTAGATATAGACATCTTTTTAATATAATCTATTCTTTTTGAAGTCACTACTGCCTTTTTTAGAATTTTTTCATATTTTTTATAATATTTAAGGATTGTAGGTTCCTTAGAGTATAAAGTAATCATTTTTAAAAAACGTTTATTCTTACATGCTTTTTTTATACCTGGGGTTAACCAACTATTTTTTTGGAAATTTTTCTTTTTAAATCTTTTTTTTGGAATTTTGGAATTAAGGATTTCTGTCAACATATTATGAAAAGATAGAAAATTTTCGTTTAATGTCTTATGTTTTTTTATTATGTCTGACCAATCTATCAAACTGAGTTCATGTTGAAATGCATCTATGTTTTTTCCATTAAATATTCTTTTCTCAAAATAATAATTGTCATTATAGTTGGGGCATTGTTTTAATAGATTTACTAATACCCCTTTATGGTCACTGATTCCATATTCTTTGACCTCAATAGTAAAATTTTGTTTAGCAAAATTAGTGAGCACAACATCTAAGCAAGTGGAACTATCTTTAACAATTCTAGTAGGTTCTTGAACATTTTGGTGAAAATTATAATTTTTAAAAACTTTTATTAAATCTTTGGATTGTTTAGTGTTACTTAGAAAATTTACGTTAAGGTCTCCACCAATTATAACATTTTTCTTTGCATATTTTGTTTTTAAAACATTCAACATTTTTTCTAGTTGGGTATTAAATATTTCAACCTCTCTCGAACTATTAGGCCAATAGACAACAATTAATAAAATATTTAAAGTAGGTATAACAATTGCACAGATTTCTATCACATATTCAATAGACAAGGCCTCTATATCCAAACACAATGAATATTCTAAGCCTTTCCGCAACATAATGCATGCTCCTCCGCCCTCGTAGCTAGACCGACAGAAAACACTTGCAGGATGGAAGTCCTCCATTATTAACAGGTCCATCTTATTTTTAGTGATCCACGTTTCCGTTATACAAAGGGCTGTTATTTGATATTCTTCAACTAAAGCTTCAAACAAATGGATTTTATTCTTTACACTACGGGCATTTTGAAAAAGTAGTTTTGTGCTAGTAGCCACGAAAGGAGTGCATTTCTTGTATCTGCTGTATTTCACATATATTATAATTGTAATTGTCAATAATAATGCGCATAAGATCATCCAAATCTCTTAAGATAACACGGATCCCAGTTAAATTAACCTTGCCTGAAATTGTAAACATTTTATTTGAAAAATCTAGGTTTTTATTTGAATCTAAAAGAAAACAGTATTCATACCTTTTATTATCCCTATACAAAATATTATTAAACAATTCAACTCTTTTGTTAAACAAATTTGAATATTTTTGGAACTTAATTGTTGGTACACAAATAATAACATTAGTATGTTGAACTTCGAAAATACGCTGATTCAACAATTTTACAATGTTTTTATAGTCTTTTGAAATGTTAAAGTCATTTTCACCAATCATAATTACACAAAAATCATTCAATGTGAAATTAGTAAGTTTTTGTTTTAGTCCATCTGTTAGCTGTTCTATACCGCCCCCTGGTATCCGATGATGACAACACGCATTTTCTTTTGAGAGATTGTTCCTGACAATAGAGGATTGTTTATTGCGTTCTATGCTGGAGATTAAACATATCTTGGGGCAAGTCAAGGAGCTGGGAATCTTGTTGTTTTTGGAATCCAGCCCATTACTGGGTACTACAGGAATCTTATCTTTTTTTTCTAAATCAAGTTTATTTTTCTGCTTTAACTTTTCTTCAAAATCTAAGTTTTTTTTTGGTCATTTTAATCCTGCTATCACATCTATGATTTTTTTTTGTTGGTGTTTCAAAAGGCGTTGACATAGCAGTTATGTTTTTACTAGTGTTAACATCATCGATGGTAATTTTTTTATACCGTTTTATTATTCTATCTTGTTCTTGGTTTTTCTTATGCAACTGTGTGTTAATAATGTTAAGGTTCTCTATTTCGTTATTAGCTATGAGAAGTTCTCTTTCCAATTTTTTAATTTGTATTTTTAATTCATTTTCTATTAAGCTTTCGCCATGAAGATCTGGTACGCTATTTGAATTTGAATTTTTTCTTTCTATCTGTGAAGTATTGTTCAGTGATAAAAACGACATTGATAAGTCTGGTAGGGAAACCTGTCTCCTATTTTTTCGAGAAGTGACAAAGTTATTAGATTCCTGGAGTGTTTCCATGCTGTCTTCAATATCCAAAGAGCTAAAAGAATTCTCCGTTGGTATATTTATTTGTACAGGACTTTTTGTTTTCGGGAATCTACAGCTATCGCATTTGCATTTTTTTTTATTATCTGCAGACATTAGGGAAAATCTTTTGTCTCCAATGCTTGTGCAATCAAGATGATAGTTTAAGGAACAGTCTGCACAAGTTATAAAATCTTTTTTGATAATATCTTCACAGCATCTATTACAAACTAGCGCCATCTGTCGTTCACCTGCCATATTTCCAAGTAAAGGTTTGTAATCAAAGTTAATGGTAGTGTAGTTCAGACTTCCGCCGCTAGATGTTAGTAGCAGTTTTACATTCAATGGGTATGCTTTCAATCACTAGGTTACAATGTGGTTTTTAGAATGCTCAGAAGATGTCGCTCATGGACACTTACACGTAGGTAATGAATGTAATGAAGTTCGGGAGATTTGTTTGTTTACACTATAATTTTGAAAACAGCTAACGGTTTCCTCACAAAAGATTCTGGTACCAAAACACTTTTTATCACTTTTTATTGGTTTTACACAGTTTTTACTTATTATTTATAGTAACACAGGTGACACCATAGCTATTTAAGAAACTTCTTTTTGCATTTACACTTTTGTTTGGCGGGGTAAACTTTCTTTAGTTCAAGTTTATTTTTCACTGAATTTATCAATTTTCACTGTTATTTTTATCTGATAACAATTGTTCGAGTAATTTGGGCACTTATATAGACAACAAACTGTAATCCCTGTAGAAATAGTCACTTATTATATTTTTAAGGATTAAATTTATCAGAGCTTATTGTTTACATGGCAAGTGGCGCCATCTGTAAATTTGTGTGTTTGAAACTTAATGACAACCAACATCTAGCTGAGATTATTGAAAAAGGACATTAATTAAGTAAGTGTCGCTTTGCTACGCTGAATATCGTGGCAAACGGAAAGCTGTGATTTTTATCTACTCTTAGGGGAAAGGCGTGACGGTATGTATGCATTCAACAAGTCAAGTTAGTATAAGCAGGATGCTGAGTCCCCCATAATTCCTTAGACAGCGGCGGGCATCCGTCGGATACAACATGATGAGTATCTAAGAAATAGAAAATTAAAAAAAAACCCCAACACGAAATAGTGTGCCCTTTTATTTGATACCTATAAATGAGGGAGTTGTAACAAAAAAATTTAGGAAATCTGTCATTTCAAGGCGGCGGCCATCTTGGATTTAAAATTTGTTATTATGAATATATTCTGCAAGTTAAGCCCTTTTATATGATACTCATGTTGTGGGAGTTGTGTTAAAATATGCAATCCACAATTTTGTGACGGCGGCCATCTTGGATCAATTTTTTTTTATCAAACATAGCTAAAAACACTCCCAACTTATTCATCTATTGAACAAAAAAATCAAAATTAAAATCGGTTCATTTGTTCGGGAGCTCCGATGCCATAGACCCATGGACAGATACACACACCGACACGTCAAACTTTTAAAACCCCGTCGTTTTTGCGTCGGGGGTTAGGTATTAAAAACGTCCATGACGTTTTACGAATTCAATTAAGTAAGCATTGAGTTGTGAAATATTAGCAAAGTAAGAAATGTAGGTACCTATTGTTGTAGGTACCTAATTTAATAAAACATGTAGTGCCCAAAATGTATCCCCCGTCCTTCTTTCCTACTAATATTAAACATACCTACCTACTTACTAATAAATGCGATGCTTTGTTCTTACATTCTTATGTAAGTAGGTACGTCTCTTACTCTTTAACGCAAAAACTACAGAATAAATATGTATGAAATTTGGTAGAAAGACTGATGGATGAGATATTGGATAAACGACGACGACGATTTACGACCTCCGTAGCCGAGAGGCGAGCGGGCCGGACTTTGGCGTCGCGCCATCGTTCCGGGTTCGATCCCCGGTCGGGTCAATATGGGAAACAAGCTTTCTATATTGTCTCGGGTCTAAGTGTTGTGGTACCGTCGTTGTTTCTGATTTTTGTAACACAAGTGCTTAAGCTATTTACCGCAGAATCAGAGGAATGTATGTGATGTTGTCCAATATTTATTTTATATTTATAAACATAAAGAATACATTTGATATCCCAGAATAACGTGAACGAAGATGCGTGCAAGAGCTAGTTCTAGATAAAGATATCACTTTATTTTTTTCCTTGAGCAAAATGACCGAAAACTGTAAACGAAATGTTAAAACATTGCAACATTACATACTTTAAAAGGGTATTTATTATTTCACGAACAATGCATTGCGCTGTAGCTAAACACAGTTATGGGAAGAACAAAGACAGAAATATAAACCAAATAGTTTGATAATATGACTCAACTACTAAATCAAAACAGTTACAATATAGTTCTTGTTACACTGTAAACAAACATTGAACAAAGGATTAGAACGCTGTCTCTTTCTAAATAAGGCGATCTGAGAGGGTGAGATATACAACTCAGGCGCAGCTGTTAGGAATAACGCAGTTATTATGAATATACAGAAGGGTTGTAATGTTTTGATTTGTTTGATTAAAGACACATTATTGACGCTCCAATATAAATTGAAATAGGTAGTTTGTGAAAAAAATCTGCTTAACAATGCACTTCAATTTGCCGCTACGTACCTAAATCTTAATCATTGTTTTCAGATGAGATACCTATTCAAAACATTATTTTCACTGCTGTATATTTTGAATGGAAATAGCTGTTAAAAGAAATATTCATATAGCGAACTAAGTATGGGAACAAGATCTTAAAATTATAATTCTATTAATTTCACCTCCAAAATTTTAGTACAGTGCCGATTAAATTTCTCTCAATATCTAGATATTTACATCTAGTAATAAAACTCAATAAATTTAATGTTTGCTTTAAAATGCTTAAGGAAACAGCAGTTTAGGTAGGTACAGGTAGTCTGAAATATGAATGCAATAACAACCCCACTGTTTTTTTCAAGTCGTCGATACAAAGAGAATTCTGACCAGGTAGTCGCCGTTTGGTAGTTTCGTCTATTTTTCAGTCTACCAAAGATTACCCTTATTAGGGAACCGATTTTTGTTCCCAACAAATCTAACGATAGAAATGAATATCACGAATTTTTAACCGTTAAAGTACGTTAGATATTAGATATTATTTTGTTCATAATAAATGGGTACCTAAGTGCTCTTAATTTACCAAAAGATAATTCTTTATGCAAAATCATGTCAACATGGGAAAAGTATGCATGTGCTTACATTTTATTTTAAACATATTTTGTAAAGTCAACAGCTTGTTCAAGTTAACACTTGCTGTTTGAAATTAGTTCTTAAACCTACGACTTAAGGCCGATACCATATGTACGTGATTCTGACTGTACCATAGTTTTTGCAAATGAATAGACATATTTTAATTTCTATGGCTCAGTTGCACCAAATTGATTATAACGGTATCGGACGATTTAAATTTTAAAATTGTCATATTAATTGTCGATTTGACAACCGTCAATTTGTCAGTCACGTTGATGCAACTGAGCCTTAGCGTCCTTAGCGTGCCTTGCACACTTAATAAGAAGTGAATGGTCTACGTAAAGGCATTGGTCGCTTTGTTAGAACTGGTTTTCCATTGAAGCTCCCGAACATCGAACAGTCTTCAAAAACGTTGAATGAGCAGAGCCCTATTAATGAGCCGAAAGGAAACAATGACACTAGTGTTGTTTAAACACGGGATTGTTTGACACCGGGCGACGGCTCACGTATCGTGACATCATAAACAAAACAAACGCGGGCTGACTTCCTGCGGACCTTATTTCGTCTGCAAGCTTCGCGGACCGAGCACGCGCAATGGGCTGCTGTATTAGATTTATTGTTTTTGCCTTGTTTTTCTGCACTTGTTTGTGTTTGACGCCGCAGTGCAGAAATGAGAAGGGAGAGCCGGTTGATTGGTGAGTTTTTTTAACTTAGTTTCGATGTGTTTTGTTTATACGTTTTTTTATTTGAAACAGATAATGTTAAAGGAAGGGAGCTAACAGTTTGTTCTTTGTGAAGCTAGCAAATTGAGCTTCTGAGTCATAAATGTTGTGCGTAACTTAACTTTGTAGGTATTAAAACCGGATTATGAAATAACCACTGAATTGATTTTAATTTTACAATAGCCGTTGTATCACTAGGTAACATAGTATAAAACAAAGTCGTTGTCTCTGTTTGCCTATAGGTATGCTTAATTTCTTTAAAACTAGGCAACGTATTTTTATGCGATTTTTTTGATAGATAGAGTGATGTATGAGGTGGGTTTATTTATATGTATATGTAATCCATTCATATTAATGTACAGAAAAATCGAAAACTTCGTTTGTATTTAGTTTTTGATAATTTGCTAAGTTTAAAGATTCATACCTAGGGGATTTCATACCATGTTACATTCAGAGATATATTTTTATTTATATTAATTTAATTAATTATAATAATTTTTATTTTTATTTAAAGGTTCAAAAATTATTAATCGGAAAATGATTAAATCGTGTGAATGATGTAAATAAGTACCTACTGTTACATGTTATGTTTCATGCGTCTATTTTTAATATTAAGTCTCAGTCATAGGTATTAATTATATATCGATTAAATTTCGAACTTTTAAAACAAACTTAGTTAATGATGTTGTCAAACTTTTTAGAATCAATAAATTCAAATGATAATATACTAGCTTGTTCTTCAATGAATGCCGAATGAATGGCAGTTTACTTAATTAAAGGAAAAATAAAGCTCATTCGGTATTCAGATAACAGAATTACCATAGTAATTAAAAGACTAACTACTAAGAAAAAGTAATAAAATTGTTACCTACTTAGTTATAAGATCGATGTAATTAATAGGCATATAATTGTTTATAAATCATTAAAAAAATATATATTAATATTTTATTTTTTCTAGGTTTTACATGTACAAGTTACCTCGTGAGAAGAATCACTTGAATCCTCTTGTGCGCAAGGGGGTGGCATACATGCACCTCACCCCCTCCAAGCTGAGGGGGGGATGGATCATGTCCGATTTGGCCATCAGCGACCCTCGCTCCATGCTTGGCAGGACTTTGGCACCTCTGTACCAGGTGACTTTACTGAAATTACCTAAGTATTCATTTCTATACGGTCAGAATTATTCGTTAGCTGTGTTACTTATATCAGATTGATGATCTAATTAGGTAGGTATTTAAGCTTAGCTCTGGTTTTAAGTAGATACTAGTGTCATAATCCCGAAGTCCTAAGTTCGATTCCCAGGTCAAAAAAAAATGATGTTGATAAGCTTTTATAAAATTTTAATTGCTTAAAAGTACCTACGACCTACATAGTACTAAATTAATTAGTTTGATTTAATTAAACTTTTATCTTAATCTTTTTACGTCACTTCTTTTTCATGAATAAAATTATAATTTTTTTTATAGTTAATTTATTCCACTGATTCTTTACACCTATTTGTCGCAACGTGATATAGCCTTAAGCCTCCGTCGATAAAGGGACTCAAACAAATAAAAATGCGAACCAATAGTTCTTAAGAATAGCGCGTTTAAACGAACAAATTCTTAAGATTTATAATATTGGTATATATAAAAGAGCGCGTTTCTATTTTCAGGATAAAAATGTGATTTCTCTGGTCTACAACGACCAGCCCCCGGCCACGGAGCATCAGCCGGATGTTCTGCAGTCTGTGGCCGATATGTACTCTAAAAGTAAAAGAGGTTGGTATTACAGTTTTACCTTTTTTGCTTCACGTCGCACCTATTTTTGACGACCTCTGGTCTAGCGGCGATCGTGCTGAACTTTGGCGTCGTGTCATTTTTAAGAACCCGAGAAGTTCGATTCTCGGTCGAGTCAACATGAACAATGAACTTTTCTGTGTTATCTCGGGTCTGGGTGATGTGGTAACACAAGTGCTTTGGTACTCACAATAGAATCAGAGCAATGCTGTACAGTTTTTATGATTATAAATATCACGAAAGTTTCTTTTTAAATCCCTTCAAACATTTTATACCAACTCCAGAAAGCCAGCATACTGAACATTTGCAGAAACACTCGGAATTTTTTGTCCTCTGAATTTACCACATTAAACGCTTGACTGAGGACCGCTTGAGAAAGATATACTTTAAATGAAATATAGTAATATTCATATTTTTTTTTATTTTAGAAGAAGTATCTATAGTATACAGAGCAAAAACAAAACTCGTGTATGCAAAGGTTTTCATTGTGGGGTAACGATCCCATTATCGCTGTATCCGTAGAGAAATTTTCGTCCTATCACAGAGCCGAACCTAGTACAGAGAGTTCCGTTTTTCAGGCCAAGCCAAGCAAGCCGGTATAAAGAAGTACAAGAAATTCAAGCTTGGCGACAGGTACTACGATGACTACGACTTGGCGGAGATGTGCAAGATGCACTCTAAGTTCATGAAGACGCGCGTCGAGAGCGGCCACACGAAGGGTGTCATACTTGGCGACAAGTTCACTTCGCTCTGGCTCGTGCATTCCGTGCCAAGGTTCCCGCCTGTGCCTGATCGTGAGTAGTTTATAGTTAATTTTCCTTATGGAATCATACAAAATTGAAGGAGGTTTCTCAATTCAACCGTATTTTATTTTTTTACTAGCGGCCCGGCGAATAAGTGATTTAATATATTTTTTTAACCAACCTTATTCTGACCATTATAAACATAACAAAAATTATCCTTGTGGTCAAGTATTTATGAAGTTGTAAGCATATCACATATTTCGCAGATATTTTTAGCTGATGATAGCATATTGGAATAATCGAGGGGAACCTTCAAATATCCCAGTTGGAACTTGTGACTTTGGAAATTTTAGCAATACCTACTATTTAATAAAAACACTTGAGGAAACTCCTCCACGACTTATTGATTGATGTATGCTTTTCGACGACCTCCGTAGCCGATAGGCGAGCGAGCCGGACTTTGGCGTTGCGCCATCTCTGAGGTTCCTGGTTCGATTCCCGGCCGGGTCAATATGGAAAACGAACTTTTTCTATATTGACTCGGGTCTGGGTGTAGTGGTACCGTCGTTGTTTCTGATTTCTGGAACACAAGTCCTTAAGATACTTACCACAGAATCAGAGCAATGTATGTGATGTTTTCCAATATTTTCAAAAGTATTTATTGGTTGCAAGTATTTAGGTACTAGGAATGTAAATAACTACCATTGTTTTTGTTTGTATCTTTCAAGAAAGTTTTTGTTATTGATTACATTTATCAATTACAGTAGAATTACATACCAATTATTTCAAAAAATATTATAAAATTTTCATCAGTAGCGTAGTCAATTGTTATCAATAAAGTATGTGGTTTCACTGTTTTAGATAAAAAAAACACCACATTTTTCGATAAACATGTAAATATGCTGATTTTAATAACCTAATTATTATTTTCCTGATAAGTACACATTTTACTTTGAGGCCCCGTCCCCGCTGGGTACACAGGGCCCAGGCCCAGTGAGATCGGGGTATGGGTTAATCCCTTATTAAACTGTACCCTAAAGCTACTCTAAGCTCGCGTGAAAATAAACTGATTGCAGCATATTTATAAGTTGAAATAGATAAAATACTAAAAATAATATACTATTTCAAATTAAAGGAATAATCAGTGAATTATTTCTGTTTTGTGTTTAAATGCGATGTTTGAAGTGCTTTATTATATTTATTATAAATTCGTTGTATGAAGATGTACTTAAATTGTTATTAAAGTTAGGCGGGCCGCTAGTGATGTGTTGGTTGATAGGTGATTAATGAAATAATTTTCTTCTCCACAGTACACGGCCTGAACGTATCTTCATATGACTACCCGACAACTGGCATGAAGTACGGACAGTCATTCCTGTGCATGTCAGTGCAAACGTCCACTTTGAACCAGATAGCGACGCAACTCAAGTACAACGAGCCGCTTATAGCGTACTATCGCATACCGCAGGAGTTTGAAAGCGAGCTACCCAATCTAGTAGACGTGGTGCATAATAAGACCATCGACGCATCGCCTTGGTAAGATATTTGTCTGAGCAAAAGCTACCAAATCGAGAAGAATACGATGTACATAATAGAGAAACGGTCAAAAATATCAGATTATTTTAGTTGGTTAATTAAATTTTTCGCGCTCTTATCATCTGTCAAAATGGATAGGTCGGCTGCTGATTGGTTGAACATACAAGTTCCCGTGTGCTATCAGTCAATCAACGGTGTCGAAATTTTTGTTGTCTGATGCGAGAAATTTGGCGTAGTGCGCATAGGGTTGACCGATATTTGTAAAACATCGATGTTAATTGTTAACATCGAACTAAAAGTATCAATGTATGATAAATATCGACTGAAAAACATGGATGTTTTCGGTAACAAGCAAAACTGTCCATTATATTTATGAATGTATTTTTTGTCATTGAAATGACAAAAGTTAAAAAAATAACATTCCCAGCAATTTTTTGGACACAATCTTTAAAAATAAGCTTTTTACAAGTGTTTTCCCTTAACCCTGTTTCTGGTACTCCAGGTACCGCGCTTTGGAAAATAGAACCTAGTACATCCAATGCACACTAGATGGCGCCCTTGAGTATAATACCTTTTAATTTTTCATTCGTATAACATCGATATGTCGATGTTATCGAAATTAAAACACCGACGTCAAAACAGTGATGTTTTAATCGATATTTATTCACCATCGATGAATATGGATCAACCCTAATTGCTTATGCTAGTAGGGTATGCGGTGACCGTCTTGATATTTGAAGTAGGTAAGAAAACTTTAATTCCAGGTACCACATAGAAAGCTTCGAGACCCTTGTTGGGCGCAAGTTCCTCTCCTTCGCCAAGAGTGCGATGTTCAACGACGACTTGTACAGTGGATTGGTGGCCGAGGTGCTGCAGTCAGATCTGCTGGTCGAGTCGTGGACCAACGGCCCTGGGACCCTGGACTCTGAGTGCACAAGGAACTTTCAGTAAGGAAATGTAGACCTTTTTTGCCACCTGACTATCGATGGTGGTTGCGAATCAAATACTTCAATAGCATATTCAAAAATCAGACATGTACAAATAAGTAAAGTTCATTTATTTTTTGGGTAGCTTAAAAGCGTCTGACAAAAGCTCTGGTCCATCAAAAGTGTCTGACAGTTATGATATTACCCTAAAATAATATTCTACATGATATATCACGACGATTACGAATCAGCCATGTGAATTTAAGTTCAATAACTCTTATTTTTAGTTACCTTTCTCACCTGGTGGTCTTCTGTGAGGTGGAGATACACCAGTCGGGCTGCTCCATTTTGAGCGGTAGATCGCCATGCCTTACCTCTTTTTATCAATTTAAAGAAGTTAATATTTAAAACATGTTCTTCCAGGGTGCGCAACATCGAGCGGTTGAAATTCCCCATCGCTAAGATGTCGTTCACGTCGCACAACGATCACTCCAAGTGGGCGGTGGCGGTGGCACACAAGATGCACAACAGCCAAGACACGAAGGTGGCCGACTACTGGGTCTGCGTCGGAGACATCAACAGAGCGGTAACTTCTCATTTACATTCTCATTGCCATTTCTCATTTCCCATCTCCTTTTTATTGCTATTTCGTAGGTACCCTAAGGCTATTTCAAAAGTCCTTCTTATTAGGGTTCCGGAAACAAAGTGTAAAACAAGACTTCTCTGTCTGTCTGACACCAGGCTGTATCTCAAGAACTGCGATTGTAGACATATATAATTTTGACTGTATTTCTGTTGCTGCTATAACAACAAATACTAAGGGTCCGTAACCAAAGGGTTCCAAGGCGGGATCCAAGGGTAAAGGAAGGCCCTATTAATTACTTCGCTGTCTGTCCATCCGTCTGATTGACACCAGGCTGTATCCCAAAAACTGCGATAGTTAGACAGTCGGAATTTTGACTCTATTGCTGCTGCCGCTGTTACAACTAATAGGTACTAAATTTAATAAATATTTAAGCGGGGCTCAACCCTAAGGGGCTCTATTATCAAGACTTCGCTGTCTGTCCGTCCGTCTGAGTGACACCAAGCTGTACCTATCTCAAGAACTGCAATAGTTTCTGTTGCCACAATAACAACAAATATTAGGGATCCGTAACCGAAGGCCAAAAGCGGGACCCTATTACCAAGACTTCGCTATCTGACTGACACCAGATTGTATCTCCAGAACTGCGATAGTAAGACAGTTGGAATTTTGACTGTATTTCTGATGATGCTGTAAAAACACATACTAAATAAAATAAATATTTAAGCGGAGCTGTATCCTAAGTGTAGAAGCGGGATCCTATTACCGAGACTTCTCTGTTTGTTCGTCCGTCTGAGTGACACCAGGTTCTATCTCAAGAACTGCGATAGTCAGACAGTTAGAATTTTTATTGTATTTCTGTTGTCGCTATAACAACAAATTCTAAACACAAAATTAAATAAACACTAGCTAGGCCTAAGACTTCGGTCGCGTGGACTACATTATTTTAATTTTTATTTAAATAAAATTAGCCTAAGTTATTCCTTATTTTATCTGCTACTTGCCAATAAAAGTCCCGTCCAAATAGGTCCAGCCAATTAAGAAATCCGGAACAAACAGACAGACATACAGACCACAATTGTGACAAATGTTATTTTGGTGTATGTACCGTACACGCGACAGGACACACAGACAGACAGCTTAAAAAATGGAGTAACTTCTCCCGTTTTCCCAAAATTTCCTTTCACTGCTCTGCTACTATTGATCGTAGCGTGATGAAAAGTCTAACCTGCCCAGGTGTATGATATACCAAGTTTTGTTAAAATCCGTTGAGTATTTTTTGTTTCTATAACGAACATACAAGCAGACAAAAATGGTACTAATTGCATTTATGGCATCAATATCTATCAGTAATCACCCCCTGATAGTTTACTTACAATATAGGTAGACCCCATTGCTTTTTATTCTGTTTTTAAATAAAAAAAATATTTTCTACTTTTCAGTTGTTTTGCTATAAAAGCGTGTTTTTTAGTTATTTTTTTTTTGTTTTCAGTTACCCCAAGAATCGCGCGGAGGCGGCACAGTTTGCACTTCGGGCCCCATACTGTGGGGCAACTTCGCGCACCTGATCGAGTCGGTGCAAACGTGTAATTAATCAACAACTACAACTATAGTGTATAAATGAAAACAGACTGATATCGTCGTTGAACGGTAAGAATGTATTGTGATATAGTTTTTCTCGTGTTTGGTGAAAATGCTGTCGGCTTGATTAGTTGAGAGTGTTGCTTTCACTGTGTTGATTTTACCACTTGGGTAGATTGAGTAAGTTAAACCTTTTAATGATATTCGAAAAAATTTATACAAACAAGTTTTCAGTTTAATTTATGGTAATAATTAACTATGGATTCTTTCTTTTAAGCTTCATTTGTGTTTGTAAGATAAAGTAAATCAATTGTTACTGGATTTTAAAAACATTACCAGGTTAAATGTAAATAAATGAGATAAACAATATTTCAATTAGGTACTTTTGGATGAAAATCACGAGGCAGAATCATAGACATAATTTTAATTTAGTAGATTATACCTACTAATGTAGATAAACCCGTTATGACGTCACAAATATTCGCATTATCTTAGTACAAAATCAGTTTAGTATAATTTTGGTCATGTGTTTGTGACCATAGACTAAGAATAAAAAATTGTATTTAATTTTATGTAAGCTAATCCTATTACATTTTACTTTCATTTTTTTCCCCCAGAAATCTGTTTTTTAATTTTTAAGTTTTTTAAGATAAAACCCAAACCAAATAAAAGCATCCATATTTATCTGGATATTAAAACACGAAGTAATAATACACATATAAGTTTACCATTGTAAAATAAAACATCAGCGTGGAACGTAAAATATGTATTTAAAGTTATTATTCATGATGAGCTGAGTAGTATTTCAATTGTAAACATTAATTTGTTTGGTTGTTATTGTATTACAGCATTGTGTTACTTGAGAGGGCACTGAATTACAAGTCTTGAATGAATGTCAATAAACAAATATGTTTTTAAACTGATACTTTTATTTGACCAACCTATATGGAATGGCGGAAATTCCCATCTCACATTTAGCAGGCGTTACTACAAATTAGTACATGAATGAGATGACTAAAATTTGATTGGCTTATAAAATATCGCATTCGTATCGTAACAACAAGCTCTAGTTTACACTCTAATATAGGTACGCATTCAATCTAGTCTTATTTGTTATCACTTCTACACTTCCTTAAAAATAAAATATCCGTAACCGATACTATCGGATATCCCAAATATTTTTATTTTATTTATAACTAGCTGTGCCCGCGACTTCGTTCGCGTGGACTACATCCTTTCATGGTCGGTTTTACCCCTTTCTCCCCTAATATTCGAAACAAAAAGTAGTCTATATTTTAATCCGAGTTTCGAGCTATATTTGTGCCAAATTTCATATCTCAAACTTCAAAAATAAACATTTTTCCATATAAACTTCCAAAGGTGGTATTCCCCCCCCCCCCTTATTTTCTAATAAAAAGTAGCCTATGTCCGTTTTTGAGATTCAACGTATACCTATACCAAATTTCATCAAAATCGGTTGAGAGGCTTAAGCAGGAAAGCGTAACAGACACACAGACAGACAGACAGACAGACAGACATAGTTACTTTCGCATTTATAATATTAGTAGGGATGCACTCCAAGATTGACCTCATCCCACCTGATGTTAAGTGGTAATGAGTTCCTAGCTTAAGGGCGAAAAGTATAGCATAGTAAAACTGTTACTAGACTTGTCGCCCTTACCTTGAAGGCTTGACCCCTGCTACTAATGTTGCATCCCCAAAGAGCTCTGGAAACCTTACTCACATGCAGGAACACAACAACACCGGAGTGATTGTTATTTGGCTGCGGTCTTCTGTAAGGTGGAGATATTTCACCAGTCGGGCTGCTCCAGTTCGAACGATAAATCGCTTTGCCCTGCCTCTTTTAATTTAATATGCATAACGGTAACCGAACCCAGTATTATATTTTACGCTAGCGGTCCCGGCGAACTTCGTTTCGCCTTAGAGAATTTTTACCGCTTTTCTGTTGAATTTTTTCAAATCTTACCAAGGATCCCTAATTTTGTAGCCTATGTCAAATTGGAAGAATGTAGCATTCTATTGGTGAAAGATTTTTTTCACACACACACATCTTTGATTTAGATTTACGTATGTTACGATTTACCTATCTATCTATGATTTGTTACTTTTACGTAGTTTATTTTCGAACGAACATAATCCAATGCATTACAATATTTCGATAAGCTCTTTACGACATGTGTTTATTTTGCTATTCAAATACTGGCTGAGAAGTCATGTGCAATGTTTCAATCGTTTTGCATCTGTATCATAGCTGTAAAAATAAGTTATAGTGTAGATGTTTCACAAGGATGGAATTACATAAATCTGAATTGCAGAGACAATGAAAACAAGCCTGTTGATTGGTAAATATTCGCAAACTTGGCATCTATTATAAGTAAAGCAAGTTTTTGTAGTAGGTAATATGATCACTATTTAATAGGGTGGCCGTTCTTAAAGTTGGAATTAAAAAAAAACATTATCAACATTTTTACTTAGGTATGTGTTGAATATTCGTTGAAACAAATCGAATAGCTAATGTGTTCAAGCTTACATTATTGCATGCATGCATTATTTTGACGAAGTAATATAGGTAAGTTATGTTCAAAAATTTCATTATCATTTTCCATACGTGGCTTTTTAGGTGGTATATGTACAAGCCGCCAATAAACGTGGTACCATTTACAAACTTCGGTCGGAATTTTTCTTTCATAACGTCAAACTCGAAGAGTCGTTGGGAGTCTTCGGACAGGCATATCACGGCTAACACTATGCTGCAACATACACTGTCTCCTATATTCAGGGTGAGTCTTTGTAGTGAGCGATATGAATATTGCCGTCTAGTATCTTCTTTTTAACGGAGGAAATCGTTTGATAGACCGTACACCGGAGGAAGAGCGACGATGTGTGCCCCAGGGCCGCTCGTGGGGCACACATCATTTAACCGAATCTTTTTTGACCGACGCTACTTTTCACCGAACGATGTTCACGAAACGATGTTCGATGAAAATAAAAAAAATAATAAAATAAAAATAATTTATTCTCACACTTAAATTAAATTACAAAAGTGAGTTATCTCTAGGTACATATTGACGTGTGACTGGAGCCTAATGTAGGGCAACCCTGTATTTCAGGACTCCAGGTCCCACCCACGAGATCGAGGAGTAATTAATAATTAAATTTAAGTTAAGGAACAACAATACTATGTTAAATTTTCATGAGAAACAAGAGAAGCGTTGCCTTGGCCAAAAAGGTTTGGTATACTTAATGATATGAGGTTATGAGCCCCCCAGGGGCAAGCCTTACCCTGGCACCGCCCTGAAACGACGGTACGTACCCACCAAAAACCACTGGTGGACCTCATCACTTTAAGTGGTGATGTCATGGGTATCCGGGGTCAACATTCCGGTACGCTACAATGACTATTTCCTACCTAGCCCTTAATTTGATTATTACCAGGAAGGGATGTTTTTTTATATTGCACTTCCAAGCTTAATTATGCCCACGCTTCTTAAAAAGGGTGTGACTAAAAAGGCAATTTTATGCATTGCGTAAAATTAAAATGCAACTGCAAATGTTAACCTTAAAGTACTGCTCAACGTACATATAAAATGAACTACGTAACATTTCTAGCCGACATACAAGGACTATTTAGCTGTAGTAGCCTATGAAAGTCAGAAGAGAAATAGCATGAGTGACTTGCCCGAGAGAGGTGTACTAATGGCTGACGAGCAAGGTGGCGTGTGGATAGGCCACACCGTGCCTGGGCTACTGGACTTTAGTAGTAAGTAACAATGCAGAGATAATCTTTAATAAGAAGTAAAATAAATATACCATATAGATGAGGATATTGACAAAATAATGCAAGATGCCCTAAAAGCTATTTTTCCGTCGGTTAAGTTTTTGAAAGTTGGGGATATATTTAAATGAACATTTTTATCCGATGATTATTTTACGATTACATTGATAAGTACCTATATAATGTGTTTATGATGAGATTGCAAACTGCCATAAAAATATTGAGGTTGACTAAAAAATGAAGAAGTTCCTTAAAGATTTCATAGGCTTTAATTTCCCGCAAAGTCAGTATATAGGGACAACTCTTTTTTTTTTATAAAAAAAATAGATTAATGCTATGATTAATGCCAAAGTCCATGTATCGTATCGTGAAAGCACATAAACATTTTATTATCAATTTTTAGGTAGGTACCTACCAAACTTGGCACAGTGTAAAAATGTACTATATTGAGATAAGTAAGTACATATTGTATTTTCTTTCAGAAGACCGCCCATCATTTCCTGAGAACGAAAGCGCTAATGGGCACCTTCTCACCTGTTTATCTCTCGATCTGGTCACCCTGAACGAATTTGTTATGACGATTCGTCAGATGTCACCGCGGTATACTCGTATCCAAATGCCTATGGCAATGAGGTCGCATCTGCCAGCCTGGAACTTCCTAGATGGAGCTGCTTACAAAGGCTATAAAATGCATTGGAAAGGGTAAAATAATATATGATCGTCTTCTTATAAAAAAATTAAAGTGGACTATTTGGAAAATTTTTGTAATTTTCCAATGCAACAATATCTATCTAGAATACCACCATTCGAACGAATAAAAAGGGTAATCGAATATTATTACGTAGTGAGAAAATATCTGTACCCAGTGGTTCTGCAGCGAGCTGTGGTAGGTAGTTATGGCTGAGCCGAGATTCCCATAGTATCATCATAACGGCGATGAGGTCCAATCGGGGTGTTTTGTGGGTAGTCCTTGCCTTTCTCAGGGCGGGGAGTCCCACACACGCCCTCACTTCCCTCGGGTGACGGTACGGTAAAAAAAGTGGTACTGCAGCGATGAGAAGAAGAATTCCTAGTGTAGCTTTCCAATGGTGTAAGAATTTTAGCAATCGAGTACTTTTTGAGTGCATTAATTACAAACATACAACAATACAATGTTTCTTCCTGTATAATATTAGTGTAGATATATTAGTTTGTTGAAGCAAACATTTTATTAACATGTTTTTTGACAAGCGAACCGGCGGTCTAAATACAGTAGGTAATTCTTTTTTTAACTAGGCATCTCATCGTCTGACTGAGAGCTTAATAAATTGACTTAGCTGAGCTTTAACTTAGCTATGCCACAGTTCAGGATGGATATTTGAACTAAAATATAGGTACCTACATCTGCTAAATAGTCAGTCCAAAAAGATTATAGTTTAAGCAATAGAAAACCCTGGACTGGCATCTGCAGTAAATGGCATCTATGGTATGGTACGAGTATAATTGAATTTATATTGATAAACTTTTAGGCATGTGGGCAAAACCGTTCTTGATTTTGTAACAAGAAATAAATCTATGAATGGGACACTTATGGTACGGAAACCGGGAGACAAAGGCTGCATCTACAGAAGGTTTGCACAGAAAAACAGGCTGATCATGGACGTCTACGGGCGGAGGGTGCAAGTGCAGACGATGTGCAAGGATGATTTCGGGTACGCAACTTTTATCATGCAGTGGTGGCGAGGGGGGAGGAGCCAAGCACCCAGGGGTGACCACGGAATTCCAGCTCTGTTGCATTAGTGGTGCTGGTAGACACGCACTACAAGGGCGGATAAGATTTTTCAGTTGATACAATTTTACATAAGGTCTACAAACTTAAAGTTTATCGTCAGCATAGACTTTGTACAGTAGGTCATAGCTTACTATAGCGTACCTACCTACCAAAATTTAATAATCGTAAAAATTAGTATATACTATGTATAATAGTCAGAAATAGGTAAATCTTTATTTAACACTACACACGGGCTGTTTGGTTTTAGTTCTTCCTAACTAGTCATTCCATATTGTCCATTGTGAAGGACAGGAAAGTATATTCCTGGCCTTCCTGTTACAATGATGAATCGAACATTTTTGCAAAACTAAGTTAGGAGTGGAAACTCTAGGTCCATGGGGTCCTGAGGCATTGTCTTTTTTTAAAGATATTTCAAAAAGACTTATCAACGTTACAGGAGACCCAAAGGCTGGCTGCTACCTCGCCCAGCGTCTTTCAATCGCTATTCAGCGAGGTAATGCAGCCAGCATTTTTGGGTACCACAGGGACCTTCTTTGTTTATTTAAAATATTTATTTTTTTATTAATTTTAGTTTGAATTTTTTGTAAGGTAGTGTTATCTTAAGTTTATTTGTTTTGTTTATGTAATAAACTACTTTCTCGGGTTAATTACATTAGTTTTCGAAAAGTTAGCACGTTTACTATTTGAAGGTGCTCAATAGAAAGTCGCCCAGAGTGCTAACTAACCCATGCTATGACGCCACTTTCATCTTCATCATTATCATTCACACACTGAATACCAGCGCGTTACGGTATTGTTCTCAAATGCTGTAGCAGCTTGTACTTACTGAGGCTTATTTTTTTTTTAATTTTGTCCCAATTTCCGACACTCTTAGGGCAAGCCCGACAAAAGAACCCCAAACCCCGTACCGCAGAGCGAATGGACGAGTTCTTTCCGTATTGTTTAAATTCGATTGAATGTTTTTGTTTCGTTTACTTTGATTTTATATGAGTCTTCTCAATGATCGGCATGCGTTTAGATGACCACATGCATTTTCCTTGATTTCTTATTTACTTTTTGTATGTCTTGGTGCAAAATTAAAAATAAGTTTAGCTTCTTTAAAAAAGCTACTGAGTTTCTTGAGATAAAAAAATAATTAATTTCAGTGTGCGCAAAATCGACTTGATATCGATAAACACTGACGACTTTGTATACTACGTCAAAAAGAACAACAACCACTTGGGATTTGCTGTGAGCACCGCGGCGCACTGGCAGCGGACTGGGGGCAGCGGCGCGCACCACTTCTGGACGTGCACCGGGGGGCTCAACGACCTTGCCGTGTGCGTCGAGGAGTACATCGTGTGGTTGAGCTTCGATCGCCTCAAAGTCAAAGAACCGGAGTGCTAAATTGATGTGCTATTATAAATACTCTTTTAAGATTGAACTTTTTTTAAAGTATGATTATGTGTACCTTATTTTGTCTACCATTCCAGAGGCGACAATGGGGATTTTTTTTTCCTACTTCAAGATTGACCTTATCCCACCTGATGTTAAGTGGTAATGACGTCCTAGCCTAAGAGCGACATTTACAGCATAACAAATCTAAAATGGACGCGTGTGTAGGGTAATTAATGAAAATCATTGCCTTTTACGATTTATTTGACAATCTAAAGATTCATTAATCAAACGACACGTAGGTATTTGTCTTCTTGCAATGAAGCGGCAAAGAGGACGCTTAACACTTATTTAACGGTCATTCAACTGGTGACTTATTAACTCCCCATTTATTTCAAGGTTATTATGACGTAGGTACTTTTTCTAGCTAATTAAAGATCTGCTGGGACTCATAAATGGAATAGGTATTCCATTAGGTACATAGTAGGTACTTACTTACATTACTTTGAGTTTGACATTTATATTCCAGCGCATCAAAATATCAGCTATGCCGAAACGAGCCAAGTCAAGCATAATTTTTAGACACGCAGAAAATTTCACTAGTCTGGAAGCTCCTTTAATTTCAAACTACAGAAAATATTTTTTGGAAATGTTTATTAAAACAAAGTATTATTTACATAATCATATTGCTCATGTCATACCATAAGGCTTACTGAACACACTTAAAACTATTATGAAACCGAAATCAGGATACTGGCTTCACTGGATTTTAACGAATATAATGTAGATTACAGTTTCATAACTCAATAAAAATCATACAAAAGTTTAATAATTGTCACTTTGTGAGCTTGATAATAACGTTATATAATACAAATCTCACAAACACAAGCAAAAGTTGCACAATTATACTTTTGGTTGCAAAATGTTCGTTATGTGAAGGAGGCGAAAGTCCAACACCATCGTATAAAATATATTTTAAGGTCCTAATGAAGCTACGTTAGCTGGGACTTAAAATTAAGTTTTACCCCTTGTTCGTAAACGCTTACACCTGTCCCTCTCAGCAGTTTCAGTGGAGGGAAAACTTATATGCACTGTGGTTAGTGTCTGTAATTTTCCGATTACGAATAAAGGGGTGCATACGTATCTTCTAGTAGGTAGGTACCCAAGTTTTGGCACTATACTTCTGCTTTCCCGCGCCGTCGATGAGGGATAAACAGGTCGCTTTACAATGTATCAAGTAAAACTAAGAATACAATATTTTTATTGGTAAAGCATTGCAAACGTGACTATAATGAAAATAAATGTGTAACTTCTAAAACTCCACCTTAGGAATCGTTTTCACATACCTATGCATTTTAAAATTCTGTAGCAGATTTTCCCCGATTTTTTATATGATTATCAAAACTTAATTACTTAAGAGTTATGCATGGAATAAATCTTATTCAGTTTATTGTTAAAGTCGTCCGTGTCACTTTTAATTACTTTAATCCATATAATTAATAATGAAGTTGTGACAATAAATTATAATCTTTCTTTTTACTCAATGCACCTCATACCTTACCAGAAATTTGGGCATTGCCCTATATAAACGATATGTTAGCAAAATACAGAAGAATCAAGTTCAAGAGTACAGGAAGGCCAGCGCCTTCCGCTTAAGTAAGAGCTATCATTTCTCACCAACGAAGGAGATTCTAGCAAGTTAACTCCTAATGAAGGTTCGTTTCAAGCGACTCTAAGAGACGGCATTCTCGTGAACCAAGAGTCGTGTTTCATCTTGAGGTAGTAGGAGTCCCGGGGCGAAGGCGTTGTGAGTGCATCCTCCAGGACTTTGAGGGCGCTGGTGGGGAGGACCTTGGCGCTGTACTCGGCTGCTTCCCCAGGCATGGTCACGGCACAGCTGGCTGACGGGGTGCTCACGTCAGAGCTAGGGGTTTCCGGTCGGCTGGAATGAGACATAGTCGCAGAACATGTTAGGTTATATGAGTTTGGTTGTTGGTCTGGTCTCTCCTAAGGCTTTATCGTTTAATTTTAAGTCTATAAACTAAGTCGATAAGATATTACGAAACTAAGTCGATAACTATTATATATTCATGGAAAGACCAAAATATATCTAACTTATGAAACTTATAAGCTCAAAAGCAGTTAAGAACCATGTTTAAGTTTGTTTGAGCAGATAGGTAGGTATACAAAGTGATCTTTGATGATCAGACCAAGCACGATAGCTACAATGCGCAGACGCATCCCCTCTAATACCGCTCAGCGTTATTATTACGTGAGGCGAGCTATATTTGCTTTTCAGGGCCCACATACTAGTATGCGCTATCCGCCAAATTTCTCGCATGAGAAGCAAAAAGTTTTGATACAGTTGATTGGGTCCAAAGTGCCGTATTTGCGTCCTTGAGATACGGCCTGCGCTCAGTAATAGTAACGTCTGTCGCAGTGTTTAGTTGTTACCTCGCCGGCTGGCTCGGGGCCGCAAGCTGCGTGGGCGGCGCGTAGATCTCAGCCGCGGTGCGGTCGGGCGCGTGCAGCAGCACGACGTGCAGGCGGCGCGCGCGCAGCCCCGCGCGCAGTGCACGCGCCGCGCCCCACGTGCCCCAGCGGGCCGCCGCCGCGCCAGCGCTGGCCTCGCCCGCTTCCACCCGGGACAGACTTTCGCAGGCTGTGTCTGATGTTAGCCCTGGAATTTTGGATGTTGTAAGTTAGTTTTTTTTGAGTGCAGTAAGACTCTCCGTATCGCTGCCTGAGTAACCGCTCTGAAAAGAGCGAGACTACCCACTAAAAGAGGCTGCATTAGTCGAGTCGGACTCGCGTACGAAGGGTTCCGTACTACTCAACATTACAGAAGGTACGTAACATTACGTATCATTTAACATTAAAAACAAAATTGTAACTATTTTTTTAGTTAAAAATCACGTTTATTGTCCCCTTTAAATTACTATTTTGTTTTGTTTTTAGTAGGTACTTATTTGTAACCATAGCGCCAACAAAAATACATAATCTGTGAAATTTCAACTCTCTTGCTATCACGGTTCTTGAGATACAGACGACAGATAGACGGACGAACGTGCAGACAGACAGCGAAGTCTTAGTAAAAGTGTCCAGTTATTTAGTTTGGGTACGGAACACTAAAAATGGATTATGAAGTGTAATAGAAAAACCAAAAAAAAGTTCTTTGAGCTATGAAGGTGACCTTCTGTTTTAGTTTCAAAATTCTTGCTAGTGTCGGAGAAAATCTTACCAATATAAAACAGTCGTCCAGCGTGCGGGTGGTCGGCGGCTGCGGCGGCCAGCAATGGGGAGAAGGTTCTAGCCACTCTCAAGGCTCCAAGAACATTCCCCTTAAGCGCGCTCTCCCAGCAGGAGGATCCGCCATGCCCACTACTGCCGGCGGTGTTGATTACCGCCCAGATACCTGGCGACACGAGAACGATTGTCAATGGGTGCTTTCGCGTATTAAAAATTATAGATGAAACGGATAGTTGTTTGGCCGGATACTGGATACCGGATATCCGGCCGGTTATCAGGCCGAATATTCGGTATCCGGCCTCCAAATATTCGGCCGGCCAAATAATACCTAAAATTTAGTTTGTCGGCGGGCGTGTCGTCCAGGTTTCATCCAGTTACGTATTGTAGGTTCGCGCGGACCGTTTTCTAGCCAAGAAACGAGTTTTAGAAGAACTACCTATTTCGTATGCAGTACATGTGCGCCCGCCTATTTTACTGAAAAGATAAGTTTTTTTTTGTGTTTAATGTTTATACCTATTGGTGTTTATCGATAATTTGTGGTTGTTTTCTTGTAAACTAATCATTTTCAAAGTAAATTACCAAACAGAATCACTATCCTGTATCCGGCCGGATAGTGCGCAACTATCCGGTATTCGGCCGGATAATAAAATAATGGCCGGATAGGCCGGATACCGGATAGCAACCGGATATCCGTTGCATCTTTATTAAAAATACCGCTAGGTGGCAATACGTAAGCGTAAGGTCCAACTATTACATCATTGGTGTTTTCTGGCATGACATTGAAAGATATGTCACCATGACATTTAAATAACCAATCACGTAGCAGTTAAACCTCACGCCCACGTATGCCATCTAGCGGATTTTTAACGCGAGGTAGCCCCCATTGATCAAACGGAAACCAAATACCAACTATAACTGCTTTATTGCACATTATTGCATATGCATAGCGTCAGCTTTTGCTTGTGTTGAGAAACATTAAAAAAAAATGACAAAAATATTACTTTGGTTATTCTTATAATATAATAGTAGGTATAATATAAATATTGGACAACATTACATACATTGCTCTGATTCTGTGGTAAGTAGCTTAAGCAGTTGTGTTACAGAAACAACGACGGTACCACAACACCCAGACCAGAGACAATAGAAGAGAAATAATAATATGGAAAAGTTCGTGTCCCATACCCGACCGGGGATCGAACCCGGGACCTCAGAGATGGCGCGACACCAAAGTCCGGCCCGCTTCGGCTACGGGGATCGTCTTCAAAGTAATAGTCCCCCATATCAATACAACAAAAACATAATTGGCAAGTGCCAATGGCATGGCTTATGAAGATTGTCTCTTGTTTTGATAACATGGTTGGACTGTACATCTACATATATGTCGCTTGTTCATATCCGGTTCGAAGAACTAATGTTAGTTTATCAAGAATGGACTGTATTTTTGGCTTTAGTATATCGATGGGGAATCGCCGCGCCCAGGGCCGGCGTTAGGGTGGCGCGCGGTTGGGCAACACCCAGGGCGCTCGGACTTGAACGGGCGCTAGAAAGCTACCCTGAGGTACCCAGATGTATTTCCCTATATAGAAGTATTGGTTTACGCTTTTACAGGGGGCGCTGGCGGAAATTCGTCCAGGGCGCCAGTAATTCTAGAACCGGCACTGGCCGCGCCATTAAAACTGATAAACTGAAAACAAATCGATACATATAAACATCTTGGTAAACTTTCTAGTTTATCTTCAAAAAATATTGGGGAGGTAGCTCAATTGAAACGCATACCTAAGTGCCTATTTGTTGTGTTGGAAGTAACATATCTCGACAGTAGCACACCGTAGCGGTGAGTGGCGGAACTACTGGTATTGTCATACAAAATTATTACTACGTTAAACTATTAGGTTACTTTAGGTTTTTGTTGGTTATGGTAGGTAATGTAGTTCGTATCGTTTTTGTGAGCGCCCATTTATAAAATACTAGCTGTGCCCGCGACTTCGTTCGCGTGGACTACATCCTTTCATGGTCGGTTTTACCCCTATCTCCCCTAATATTCGAAACAAAAAGTAGTATATATTCTAATAGAGCATATCTCTAACTTAAAAAATAAACATTTTCCCATATAAACTTTCAAAGGTGGCAACAAAAAGTAGCCTATGTCCGTTCTTGAGGTTCAACGTATACCTATGCAAATTTTATCAAAATCGGTTGAGAGGTTTAAGCGGGAAAGCGTAACAGACAGACAAAGTAACTCACTTTCGCATTTATAATATTAATAGGGATTAGTAGGGATACTAGCTGACCCGACAGACGTTATCCTTTCTTAACGACGACTATTTAAATCGAATTGGTGTTCACCCACGACGACAATAGTATTCTTACAATATTTTAAATTTTGCTGCGCAATTTTTAAAATTTTTACTTTCTTAATAACCGCCTCACTATAACAAAAACACCAAAGAAAAGGTGAATTTGGTCCAGCCGATCACGCGTGAACAAAGGAAATAGGAATTAATTTATATATTTATCATAGAATAGACCTACTTGTTTAATTTAATATTTTGTGTGACTTATGTAAATTATAGTAGGTATAACATGTAACAAATGACCTAAGTAATGTAGGTTTAAACTCGTTTACGGACAGACCCGGTGACTTTTCCTAACATACTCTTACATTAGATAAAATAAACATTTTATTATTCCACTTATGGCCTTTACTGGACAAAGGTACAGTTGCAAAGTTTACATAATTTACGGAGGGTAAAATAAAATAACATTCATACTTATGTTAATCAGCGCCACCTATACGCATGAAGATGAAATGTTGGCTTGTGACGCAACTTTGACTGACAGCGCTAATCAGTGCTGTTTGTTTGCTTTTCTAGCCACTAACTAGTTCTAACTTTGCCGACAGAGGGCGCTTAAATATCGGTCTCTTCTAACAAGTTTTAAAACTAGTTGTACTTTGATTCTACGTTTAGTGTAACCCCACAGTTTCTTTCTATTGACAATTTATTTGCAATTTTGTAAATAACTTTGTGCAATTGCAATATTTTTTTATTATATGTACTGAAATTTCATTCACTAGTGATATGCACTGCTGGTGTAGTGGTATCATGCAAGATTCCCATTCTTGCGACCCGGGTTCGATTCCCGGGCAGTGCACTCTTTTTGATTTTTTAAAAGGAAAAGTATGCATTAATATTATTTAATGACAATATATCTTAATGAATGAATCATGTGATTCATGTTTTTACTGAGATTTTAAACCTTTAACGATTTTAGTTTGTTTTTAATCCCACAATTACGCAAAACGTCTTTTATTCTGACTAAGTTATTAAAATAATGCATTATTATGTGTGTGATAGTAACAATACATTAGCACTAATTACTTATTTCTCATTAAATCATAAGTTCTGTTGTAATTTCGTAAGTTGTTATTCCAGTATTGCCATTACATCATAAGATTTATTATAGAAAACCGGATTTTCTGCACGTCTCCGTTATAGGTAGCTGATCCACGAGGTTCTAGGTCGCGAAACGGGATCTTGATAAATGTGTACATTATAATAACATAGGAATATAACAGGTAGCTACCGCTGCATGGATTATCGGTCTGACAGTAATAAACAGAGGGGATACCCTCTGTTTAAAGCCTTTTATATAATTTTTGATTTTTATAATTTTTGTGTGATATACATTCTTATGATTTAGAACTGATAACCTTCTTAGGCCGCTCGCTCCCCCACAAGTTCGGTGAAGATGAAAAGGATTTGCAGCCATCATAGATAGTCAGGTAGGAAAAAAATAATTCGGCTAAAAAATCGCGCGTTCGAAAGCAGTAATCTAGTAAATAAAAAAAAAAAAGTGCATGTTTGCTGCGTTATAATTGTAGGATACGAATAAAGACGACTACGTGTCCAAGAGGCCAGAATAAATAGCAATGAATCTACGAAAGATGTGGAATTTACATTAGCAGAGAATTTCTGGATTTGAACAAGGAGACCTATTACCAAAAACTAAATATATCGGACTAGACGACTGATAGCAATTTTTAATTTTCATACCCTTAACAACTCACTTCGAATGCGAAAAAAAGTGTAATGCCTCCTCCACACTACTCGCGAAGTTGAACGAAGTTAGACGATACGATAGTGTAGAGAGGCACTTCAGCTCGCCTCGTGCTCGCCGCGTCAAACTTTGCTTCGCCTCGGGCAAACTTCGCCGAGTAACTTCGCGAGTAGTGTGGAGCAGGCATTAGAAAATTATATTGATGCAATCAGACACCATGTTTTAATTCCTGGATTTTTAATAACTCTTTAATAATCTATAAAAATGTTATCGGATAGGATATTACGGTATCAAATCCGTTGACATTGCGATGTGGGTTCCTCTCTTGTTTATCAGCAGACTGGGAAGAGCCAATATAGGTACTATGCTTCTATATAAAAAAACGAAACCTTTCATTGTTGGTTTTAGGCTTATACTCGTAGTTCAATGATTCTTCAAAAATGCTAACGGATAGGATATTAGTGTTAAAATCAAATCCCTTGTCATCGCGATGTGGGTTCTTCTCTTGCTCTCTTGCTGTTCTATCAGGCTAGGAGGAGCCAATATACTATGCTTGTATAAAAAAACGAAACCTTCCCTTTTTGGTTGTTTGGCTTATAGTTAAGTTGTTTCGTGGTACTAGTTAACGAATAGCTAAGTCTTACCATGTTCCCCAGCTGGCAGATGCTGAGCCGTGGCCCTCGCAGCTTCTTCCAGTAGATCTTCTCTTGCTACGTCGAGCTCCAGTGTGACGAGCCTCGGTGGGGGCTGGTCTTCAGGCGTGGCAGCCACATGGGCTTGGAGCCAGGACTCGGCCAGCCGTGCACCGAGGCCGCCTTGCCGGCAGCCAGCGATAACACGCCAGCCTTTACCGCTTAGGTAGGTCGCAATCTGTGATGGAAAGAAAGATTAGGAACTAATCGTCAGTGACGGGTTTGTTAAAGATACAAGAGTATTTTGAATAAAAATACAGAGTCTTCTTTATCTGACTCAGCGTCAGTTGCACTGACTCAAATTTAACGCGTGTTGAGGTATTCAATTTAACGCACATCCATCGTCAGGAATTGTTATTTAACAGTTGTTCATAAAAAGCTGTCACTAATCACTAATTTGAGACTACAACACTGACAATAGAGTCGGACAAAGAAGACTCCTTATCTTCATACAAACAACTCTTGTATTCATAAATTGTGTGTTTTACATAATGTATTTGTTGGCCTTAACCAGAAGTTATTGTTTTGTTTTTTGCTATGATTGATGGAAATCGGTACAAGATGGTGGCCGCCACAAAATATTTTGTTATATATTTTGCCACTAATCCCTTAAAATATATACTTATATGAAATAAAATTTCAAAGTCAAAATGGTGAAATTGTATGATAGTATGGTACGCCACATCGTATATATTCTCGCTCTTATATCTTAAGCTTAAGCGTTAATATCAAACTGTCAAGTTTTTTATAGTCCTGTTACCTGCAATCCCAGAGCAGTGTCCACTGACGTCACTAGCACGGTCTTCGCGCTGTCCGCGGGCAGCACCTCAGCCACCCTGACCTTCCGCAGTAGGTACAGCAGTAGCGCGCCCACGATCGAGCACAGCGCCGCCAGCTGCAGCCCCAGGGACAACCACGTCAGAGGATCCATGGCTCAAAGCGCGAACATTATCAGGTACACTGGAACAAGAGGAAAAAGAGATTAGACCGTTGACCTTTACCACCGGACGGCCACGAAACGAAAGGTTTCGTTTTTGAAGATTAATCAAAAGTTCGGGATTTAAAAAGTGGTTTTTGATCTGCATAAATTATATTTTGTTTTATTAAAACTATTAATTCAGAATCGAAGGGAATTGGTTGCGATTATGAGAATTACAAATTGCTATCAGATCTATTTCGTTTTTGGGACTGGACCCTCAGATAGAAATAGAAATAGAAATAGACATTGCTGTATTATTTAATGCCGTGGGCATTTAGTTGGTAACCTCTACTTCTTTCAGAGTGAAAGAGATCCAATGTCCTACATTGGCAGCAGCAAATACATATGATGCGACAAAACTTTTCCTCCTGCTCGATAGTTGATGACTGCGAAGCCTTATCATTTTCACGAAGCTTTCGGAAGCAAAGGTTTTCACCCTTAAAATTTGGAAAAAAAAAAAAATGCGTTTAAAGTGGGTGGCCTGAAGATTGCACAATAAGCTAATTATGTGCTTTTATTTTTACCCAATTTTGTTCTATCTACGTTAAGGTCTTCAATTTAGTTTTGCCCTAAGTACTCTTACTGCGTATTAAAACGGTAATCAAATAGGTTTACGTAGTGATAAAATAGTATGGAAATTGTATTAACGCCGCAACGGTGAGTAGTGGAAATACTGAAATCCTTACAAAACTACGTAACTCGATTACCATTTTCGTTCGTGCTAAAGGAGGACTGTTCCTACCTCTTTGAATCCATGCGGCAGGCTCTTCGAGTTTTTGTTTGCGTACTCTCGCACTGCCGAAAATAAACTAGTGCCGCACGAATCTGTCGGTATATCTACGAATGCTTGGTTCACAATTGATTGTATAAAGATGCGTCCACACTTGGCTAATGTGCAGCTCGCGAGCGGCTCACGAGCTATCCTCGCGCAGTACACATGCATTTTAGTTTCGTGTGCACTCCTGCGCCGCCTGTAATTCGCGCCCGAGCTTTGCGATATATGCGAGCGGTATGCTAGCGGTTTGGGTGCCGCACCATCATAGAGTGGACAGAACTGTAAGAGCGAGAGTTGAGTTACAACTCACTATACAAGCCTCGCATGACTTGCGCTAAACAAGCGCACATAACTATTGCAGTAGGTAGTTACCTAAACAGTTGTTCTCAAGCAGTGCGTGTGCAGATGCGCATTCGTGAGATGTGGACCCACCCTAAGAGTGTTGTTTACGATATCCAAACTATTGTGGCTGAGACAATCCGCCGGACGGGCGCTGTAAACAACAGCGACAATGCACCTCCGGTGAATGTTATTGTATCTGTTGTCTGTTAGTGGGGTCGTTAGTCGGGGCGAATCAACCAATATATTCTCTAAAATCGATTCGGACTGGAATATGTAAGAAAGTAGTTTCCTTTTGAATCGAATGATTCTCTAACTGAACGCAAAAAACTGGACACGACGTGCTCAGTTATATATATTTTTACACGTAACTTTAAAAATGATTTGGTTTTCTTCTGGGTTCCACCATTTCCATTTTCGATCGTCTTTTGTTTAGTTGATTTAAACTTTAGAGAGTCAAGAAAATTTGTAAAATAAAACATGCTTACTGTTTATTTTAGAAAGTCGGTTGATAAAAGTTGCGTACGTGAAAAATTGTGCTGAACGGCATCAACATGTTCAAATAATTTACAGCATTAGGTATTTATTTTCTGTTAAAACCGATATTCTTATTAATTCCAGAATATTGAACAACATCAAGTATAGCACTTGTGTTACAGAAATCAGTAACGACGATGGTATCACAATATGATATTGTTATGCTAAGTTGTGTGTTGGTTAAAAAAATGCTAGGCTTGAAATATCATCTACAAAACACGACGTGTTTGAAGCGCGTGACTTGAATTTATGGGCCGTTAAGCGATAGTGTGCAGGTCAACTGTAGAAATAGCTCTTTTAACGCCTAAGTTAATGGTTTTACACGTTTCATAACCATTCATGACATCTTCTTTGAATTCTTGTTTGAACATTGACTGACCTTCAAGTTTGCCGTGCAATTTGTTATTCCAACATTTACCAGTTGTCTTCAGCGTACTTATATGCACAAAATGTCAGAATCGGATTTAGATTCAGAGAACATCTGTTTTTTTTTATATGACACTTCAAGATTGACCTCATCCCACTTGATGTTAAGTAGTAATGAGGTCCTAGCTTAAGGGTGACAAGTACAGCATAATAAATCTATTACTGGACTTGTCGTCCTTACCTTGAAGGCTTGACCCCTGCTACTAATGTAGCACCCCGAAGGAGCTCTGGAAACCTAACTCACACGCAGAAACACAACAACACCGAAGTGATTGTTATTTGGCTGCGGTCTTCTGTAAGGTGGAGGTATTTCACCAGTCGGGCTGTTCCAGTTCGAGCGATAAATCGCTATGCCCTACCTCTCTTAAAAATTTAATTCATTGTGTTATCCACTTTTAGATTTAAGTTGGCTTGATTTATCTACAGATTCAGCTGCATCGTTAGGTTGTCATAATGCAAGGAAAACTTTTACTAAAAGACGAGTTGATGGGTGTGGTTATCAAGCTTAAAAGTTTTCAAAGTTCGTGTCTAATGTACAATCACATGCACTAAAATGTATACAAACTCATTCTAAAGCGAACCTTATGGTAACTTCACAAGAGCTGAAGTGTTTATATTTAATTGCTCATGACCGTACAAAAGTTTATATACACATTCACATGTATTATTGCGTTATAGTTTATTGTTAGTCGAATGATTCTTACCTAAACACTTTAAGAGCATAGAAACATATATGGGCCTAGAACGCGCCACGCGATTTTTTATCGCGCTCTTAACAAATGTCAAAATCGATTGAAGTCAGTACGTCAGTTGCTGATTGGCTGAAAATACGAGTGCGGTGTGCTATTAGCCAATCAACAGTATCGAAACTTTTGTCGTCTCATGCGAGAAATTTGACGTATTGCGCATGCTAGGCCTGATAATGTTGTTTAGGTAATCTATTAATAAATATATTTACTATAAAAAGCGTCATTTTTATTGCTATTAGGTACAATATTAAAAATATTTTTACCAGAAACACCACTGATATTCTTATGTAGACGTTTTAATACACTTCATCATTGTTGGGTTGGACCGCGCGAGCCTTGCTGATAAATTGAAAGATTACTTGTGACAATGTTGAATGTTTTTGTTGGTGATAACCATATGAATAGCTTAGCGTTATTCTATTTGGCTGGAGTGTGTAAGTTTGTTTGCGACAGTTACGTTCTCATTTAAGTATTCGATGTTTGTTCAAGTAGTTCTCTTCGTTTGGCTGTGTTCTCTTCGTTTGGCTGTGTGAACCGAGATCTGACTTAAATAAAATGCAAACGGACTTAACTTGTCCGTTGGCAGAGTTGTTAGTTATTATTTCATAAATATTATTCTAAAAATACTAAAAGAACTTTCAAATGCAAACAAAGAAGCAACCGTGCTTTATCACTTAATTATTAACAGATTAAGTTTGTTTCTTGGTAATTAAATTTAAAACTCCAATAGATATCAAAAATTCTGACTAATATAAAACTACGCTTTTCCAGATTGACATCAAAATAAACTTTTACCAAAAAAGTGGACACCTTCAGTGAATGAATCCATAGACAAAAGCGAGTTCAAAATGAGTACATAACATTAATTGTTACGATCGCTAGTCATTTATTTCTCTTTTCTTATCATAGATATTTACATTAAGTAGGTTTAATATGTGTGGCCAGCTCTGTCAGCAACATTAATATTTAATTATATTACAAGGCTTTTAAAAGTTAAGTATACAAAAGATAACCCTGAGCATTTACCAATTTAATAGCTATATAAACTCTAGAACAATAATGAGCCACACTGTTCTAGAAATTATCGGCGCAATATCTTAGAAGACTGCATGAGAAAAACTTCATTGAAGATTATCACAGTGTGAGGTAATTAATAAACATTATTCTATTAGCATTACTGCACTGTATAATAAAAACTCGTCTGAACATCATAAAGTGAGGCTATATCAATACGATGATATCGATATTATCGATAATAACGCGATATCAATACCAATTACACATTTCATAACTCATCGAGACCGATAGGCTAAAATTTTAGGTTCAAAATGTAATGCGAGTTTTGTTGAATTTACCTTTGCCAGCAAAAGTTAACTTTAAAATATCGATTCACTTTAAATGTTGCATGCTGTGTTATTCTATAATTGAAACGAGTGTCATTAGGCTTGGACTCCGAACATTTTTGCATGTTTTTAATTAGAATACCGACTTAGTTGCTGGATATCTACGCATTTAATATAGTAAAAAAATAATAATTTTAAAATGTACAAAGTATTTCTTTGTACAATTTCAAATAAATGGTAAACCTATATAATATTTGGAATATTTAGAACAAGAATACTGCAAGACGAATCCCGAACAACCGATGTGTTACGATAACACACCTCATGACTCGTTCGTAAAAAAACGAAAAAGCAGCTTCGTCTACACGACTTTTACGAAACCACTTTTCAAAAATGTATCATGGCATCGATAATAATGGTACATCTCTACTGTATTCATACTCACATTATCGCCTATTACACGATCGGCGAGATGCGACAAAAACTTGTCACACGTCAACATAAGCGACAATTAGTCTGCACTCGACTCCCCTCGGCAATGCTAATTACGTGTAATCCATTCTATATTATGAATATACTACCAGCTATGTGTATGTTTAGTCATACAATGCTTTAGAAAAATGTTAGTGTAAATTTTAAATTAGCATACGTCGAAAATAGACGAATCTTTGAGTCTATTTTAAAACTATCTTGTGGAATTTGCTTTGCTTCGAAATGTATTTGCTTTATTGTTTTGATTCGCGACTGAATGCTTTACATACGGATATTTCTATTTTTTAGGATTATTAGCCTTTTTTCTTGCTAGATATTCTTTTAGACTCACGTGGAAGAAATTGAATTATTCGGTTGCTGTTTTGCTGACCGATTAAAAAAGTTAGAAAACTGAATAAATTTCTTATCAGGTCGTTTAAAATATTAAAAGAGTTTAAATTTTAAAATTTGATGTAGAAAAATGAGAGCATTGCTTGCAAGTGTTATTTTTTTGGAGACATAAAACAATCATTGGTGGTTTGATGGTAAAAAGTAAATAAACTAAAATATGTAGGTATTGCATTCTTCATATTTTTAAGTCATTTGCCATTTTAGAAATGATTTTTTTCAAATAAAGAGGCTATTTATTATCTCTTCCAACGAGTAAGTCTGAGCTTAACAGACAAAAAAAAAACATAGTATAAAACAAAGTCGCTTTTTCTGTATATCCCTATGTATATATTTTTTTAATTGTGTGATTTAAGAGAAAGGATTTTATTTGCAATATAAGATAGAAAAGCCAAAGATTTTCCATTATATCTGTGCGAAGCCGGGGCGGGTCGCTAGTCCCTACAAATATTATAAATGCGAAAGTAACTCTGTTGGTTTGTTACGCTTTCCCGCTTAAACCTCTCAGCCGATTTTGATGAAATTTGACACAGACAATCTTTAGACCCTCATAAAGGACATAGGCTACCTTCTATTGCGACACAATCCCTGTACTTCAAGCGAACGTGACGCTGGTGAATTTCCTAATTTAATGAAATTAAGTAAAATTATTCCACTTTATAAATCAGGCGATAAAAGTGATCCGTCTAACTTTAGACCAATTTCCATATTACCAGCACTTAGCAAAATCTTTGAAAAAATTATTTTCAATCAATTATTAGCTCATCTTACAGTTAATGCTCTGTTACATAGTAAGCAATTTGGATTCACTAAAGGTAGATCTACTACGGACGCAGGTGTGGCACTTATCAAACATGTTTTTGATGCTTGGGAGAGAAAACAGGACGCCATTGGAGTTTTTTGTGATCTGTCGAAGGCATTTGATTGCGTTGATCACCAAACGTTGCTGATGAAGTTGAGGCATTATGGTGTTGTAAGAACTTCACTGAGTCTTCTACAGTCTTACCTTTCTGACAGAACTCAAAGGGTCAATGTGAATGGAACTAACTCTTCTGGTGCACCTCTAGCGATGGGAGTGCCCCAGGGCTCAATATTGGGACCTCTGTTGTTCCTTATTTATATTAACGACCTTCCTTACTTTGCGAAGGATCTCTGCGAGATTGTGTTATTTGCTGATGACACTTCTCTCATCTTCAAAGTTGATAGATGTAAAGAATCATTTGAAGATGTAAATAGTTCTCTCTCACAAGTGCTACATTGGTTCACGAATAATAATCTCCTGCTTAACACTAAGAAAACGAAATGTGTCAAATTTACAATGCCGAATGTTAAAAAAGTCAACATCAAATTGTCTATGAATGGTGAACCTATTGAAATAATTAATTCTACATTATTTCTCGGCATCACATTAGACTCTAAATTGCAATGGGGACCCCATATTGTTGCCCTGGCAGGAAGGCTTAGTTCAGCTGCATACGCTGTAAGAAAAATTCGTAATTTGACTGATATTGAGACGGCAAGACTAGTTTATTTCAGTTACTTCCATAGTGTTATGTCATACGGTCTCCTTTTGTGGGGAACAGCTGCTGACATTCAGACTATTTTTGTTTTACAGAAGAGGGCTATCCGCGCCATATATGGTCTTAAATCAC
The DNA here is from genome assembly GCA_037074685.1 of Glyphodes pyloalis. Lineage (NCBI taxonomy): Eukaryota > Metazoa > Arthropoda > Insecta > Lepidoptera > Crambidae > Glyphodes > Glyphodes pyloalis. The sequence goes on from JAYKKO010000013.1 coordinate 15,018,056, forward strand.
GGGATTCTCTCAGAGACTTATTTAAAGAAATTAACATACTTACCGTTGCATCTCAATACATTTTTGATTGTATTATGTATGTACGCAAAAATTATAATCTACTTTTTAAAAAATCTGACTTCCATAACTTTAACACTAGAAATAAACACAAGCTTGCTGTTCCATATCTAAGACTACATAAGATAAGTAATTCCTTTGTGGGTTTAAGCGTTAAATTATTTAACAAGTTACCTGAAAATGTTATCCAGTTGCCCATGCATAGATTTAAGTCTCATGTTAAAAATTGTTTAATAAAAAAGGGCTACTACAAAATTGATGATTATTTAAATGACAAAAATGTATGGGTCTAGAATAACTTAATTCTTTGAAATCTTACTATAGCTTTGTATACTTTATTTAAGTACCTAGTTTAAGGACGCATTGTTATATTTGAAAAGAGTAAGTGTCGAGTTTCTTGCCGGTTCTTCTCGACATGATCAACATTCCGAACACGGCGGTAGAATACTTTATTTGTACTGACTATTCATAAGTGCTTTTGTAAAGCTTACATGAATAAAGATATTTTCTATTCTATTCTATTCTATTCGAACAAAGTCGCGGGCACAGCTAGTAAGTTATAAAATTATTCACAATTGAACAAACGTCTTCCGCCACCTAAAGTTAATCAACTACGACGTACCTAAGTGTTAGTAAGAAGCCGCTATCATTGCCTTGTATCGTTATCATTACGCGATATGACTCAAGACGCTTATAAAACGTGTGAGCGCCGGCGCATTGTTTTTGCGAAGATCAGGGTCGAACCGCCACGTGGGACACGACGGGTTATCAGAGATTAGGCGCAGAATACGAGCTGGTGGTGTTGTGGTAGTTCTAAAATATTCCCACAGCATTACCATTAAGGTGATGAGGTCATCGGGGGGTTTTAGTGGGTAAGCCTGCCCTTCTTAGGGCAGGAGAGTCCCACACACGCCGTCACCTCCCTCAGGTGTCGGTACGGTGCGCCAAGCAATTCACCCCGCCAAAAATAAAAGGCGGAGGATACAACATTTTGCGATTGTTAGTCATTCTCTTATGCAGAGACAGAGGTATCTTTCCATATGACTATTAAATAAAATAAATGACATACTATACAAAGGGTAATTGGAATGTCAACATCATTCACAAATAATTAAATTATTGTTTTTTAGATTTCATTTTTAAGATCAAGCTCATTCCTATTCGGTATTAAGATTTAAGTTTTCTGTAGATCAAAAGTATGACTATTTAATAAAATAATATCATACAAGTAAATATATTTGTTTGATATTCAAAGGCTCAGGTGTATCGACACAAAAGTTTGTACGAAAACAGAGTACTCTCTCGAAAAAGATATAAATGCCTGGCCTTCAAATGCTCATCTTAGCAATAGCGATTTTTAAATCCTTACTATCTTATGAACAATATCTCCCTCTCCTTTTTACAAGTGAGTTAAAACTCTACTTCACTCCAGGTCTATAAAGCTAACAACATTTACGCTGACAAAATGTCTCCTGTAAGATCATAATGCCTAACAAATGATAGTTACGACTTGAAGGCAGCACCAGACTATAAAATGGATGTAAGCAACGGCATTAAATCTGGAACAGGCAAGCTTCCGCACGATCGTTAGGTTAAACGAATAAGGTTCAAAATTACGTGGATGGAGAAGCTAAATTCATGAGATAGCGTGTCCGAAAGAACATCTGAAACTGCTGCCGCATTATAAATTGCGAAATAAAACAGATAAAGAGGAGTTCATATACATACTCTGGAAAAGATTTTCGTTCGAGAGTTTTCGTTTAATCTTTTTATGGCTTTGTTGTTTTGACTCAGCTCCTATTAAGTAGGTTAGTTAGGTTAACTCATAGTCCGGTCAAATTAGACCAAAAAATAAGAGTGAAGTTACCTAAATTCCCACCAAGCTGAAAATCAGTAAGATTGTTTGAAATATCATTAAAAACAAAATTTGAAAGTTCCCCATCTTTCCCCTGTAAGGAAAAAAAATATTCAAGGTCAAAGGTAAAAAAAATGTGTTTTTCGCGATTTTCAGCAAAACGGTAAGTTTTATCATAAAAATATCTCAGACAAAAATTGTAGATCATAAAATTATCTACAAAAAATTAATTGATACTTTTTTTTCTACGAGCCACCGTTTTTGTGATATAACGATTCAAAAAGTTGTAAAAGTTGTAATCTTAATTGGTGGGAATTTAGGTAGCTTCGAATGTCTAATTTGACCGGACTATCACTAGTTTATTGTTTTTTATATAATTAGGTGCCGAGCTGGTGATAAGTTCAACTTCGGTTCATAACTTAGATAACTATTTACGCACACAACTCTCTCTACTAAACTCTACGTGGGTAAAATTAGATTTTCAGTCAGTTTCAGAAAGTGTGGCATGAATCGGGAAAAACTTCGTAAGTTATTGCAAGAATAACTTTAGGTAATGTCATGCTTTGAATTTGAAGAGCATTATTTTCATAGATGGGATTTAAAAATCGAATTCCGCTGAGTGTTTGCAAGAATTTAATAAGTTCAAAACGTTTATTCGATGAGACATAAATTTGCGAATCAATTTTCGCTCGAAGTATTATATTTAATTCCAACTACAGTTTTACAGAACTCTTCAATTTGGATTTCGAAATTCACGTCACTTGTTTTTATTTATTTTGTTTTTTTTATTAATTTATTTTTACATTTATCTTTCTCTGATGTCCCGACCTCCGTTGTAGTTATAAATAAACCGAACCTGGTGGTTGGATTAACCGGTTGGGACAATATGGAAAGTGATTTTTTTTATTATAAACTATAAATTTGTTGGATATTTCCTATATATAGATACTTATATATCCATATATACTCTAGTTCGAATGTGGATACCGTCATTGCTTACCAATTATTCGATGCTATTTGAGGATCCTTAGTGTGGAATTTGCATCAACATCTGTAAAAAGATTTTGTCAAGGAATTACAAAGCGTTTTAAATGTGCCCTTCCCTACAGAGGATGGTGCGAACGTTCTAAAATTAGCATAGTTCTCCGAGCTGACACCAATGTCCTTTTACTCGATTTTGCAATACGCTCCGCAATTTAGCTACCAGCTACTGAGCGTGTTGCCATGTCTATTTTAAGTAACGTACAAATCGTTGAACAGAGTCGTTGTAGGATATCGTTTTTTAAAACGTATCTACCATTTATTTGCTCGGTTCTTAGGAAAATTGTTTTGCTCAAGAATAAGTGATTAGTAATATTGTTATTTTATAAATGGCAAACTTTCCAAATGATTCCGCCGTTTGATCTATAACCTACATATTACTAACACATGAAAATCCACTTGTCATACGTCTTCTATCTCAATCTTACTCTCTCCAACTCTTGTCACTCACTATCCCAATAATAATTATCTACAATTAGGATTTATAATGATTTATTGCCATTGCAAAATTTGTATCTAAGCGGAAATGTTTTCAACATCTCGCTAACCGCATATGTGCGTTTGTTAATTAGTGGGAAACTTTAGTAAAAAGGTTTTGCAGTGCAACTAGAGCACATAAGAACTTTTTACAGATTACCGTCAATATTATTCCCATACTAAAACCTACAATTTCAAATTGATTGGTTAGTTCATTGCGTGTGCTAACATTATTTTATTATACTTCAAACTTCCAAAGGAAAATGATGATTCCAGTGTTAAGCATGGCTTATAGAAGTTATAATTGAGTCAACGTCGTTAGAGTGGTATGATTTTTTAAAATGTATATCTTCAATTTCGTGTCACATTAGCCGCATTACTCTCAAGGGTAGGATCTACTTTGCGATACAAAGAGGTGACGACGCTACTATTGCAGTAAAAAAACTTTAAGATATCAGTCTGCCGTCCCATTGGATAATATCTTGCGCGAATGTTTGGGCAATGTAAACCAAATTCAGCATAGTAAGTTAATCGCAATGAGATTAGCCACCTTGCCCGAAAGTTTGTACGACTACTCTTTTTAAAGTAGTGTCGTAAACAAAACCAAATATGTTTTATGCTGTCGAATGGAAATGCATGACTTCTGGCCAGCCCATCGTCAAATTATACGAGTAAAGGAAGACTAACTGGTGTGTGTGTGCTGTCCAAATCACTAGAACGCTATGAATAAAGTCCTGCATAGTTATCTCATTCCAATGAGATCGGCCGAAATCGGTTGGGACGACTACAATCAGTGTTCTCATGCGTTGTTTGATTGTTATGACAAGTATCTCCAAAAGCAAAGACAATTGTTAGGCTAAGATGAATGCAATGAGAGAATGCCTCACACAGTACGATTATTTTGAATGAGCCATTATGGCTATGTGTGGTTCAGCATTGTTCGGAAGAATGGGCTAGCCAGGCCATCATTTTTTGCTGCTTAAATTAACATCCCTACGTAACGTTTAAATTCTTTCATGGGTTTAATGAAATGACATGAAAATCTAATCTAATCTTAATAAATTAATTACAACATCTCCGTTTAAAGATTTTCAGGCTACAATTTAAACAATAGTGTGTTATTTCCATCCGATTGTCTCTATTTCTATAAAAACCTGATTCCGATATTAATTCTTGCTTAATTATTGTAAGTTTTATGTAATCGATCGCCTTAAAGTTGTAATGATACCTATTCATCAGTGATCAAAAATAGGCCTAACCAGATACTATTAAAATTTATCGAACTCATTGTTCGTTCCCAAACACAATAATGCTGTAATTGCAATGCTCAGACCCCCACTTCTCGTCTAATGAACCAACAGCTATATTACGTAACAAATTTATTTAATTAACATCATTAATGGCGAGTTCAAATCTCTATTAACTTGTTCCGGATACCAATTAGGAAAAATGCTTGGAAAAAGTCGCCTTTAAACTGCCGCAAATGGATGTCCTTAGTTTAAAACCACTTCTAAATTGCAAGAAGTTTTTCACTCTACGTGCTTTGATAGTTGGCCAATTTACCACACCTATTTGCGGTCTGAAAGTTAAAATACCGACCAGATTGCCTTGCATTTTTAAGAACAAGACTTATTTATTTGTGGTTTTGCAATACGTTAAAGTGGGTATGTTTTCAGATATAAATTTTTATTGATTTAAGACTTCCTACCATCAGGAGAAAGTCTACATTGGTAGAATTCAATTGATGGTTTATTTAGCCTACAGTGTTCTTCACTTACATACTTCTTTGGTTACTGTTCCGCGGTTGTAAAAGAACCGAGAACAAAATATATTGTAGTATCTGTATTATTTTCGATAAGTTAAATTTCTAACACATTATGTACGGTCTACAACACGTTAATGTGCTATTCGATATTAGTTCTTATGGGCACGATATAAGGACGGTGTAACATGCAAAGTGTTTTTGTCTGTCAATGCGACTACGACTAGGTACTTGTTTTAAGTACCTACCTATATTATTAATAATAATAATTCAGTAATATTTAAACACCATTTTTTGTAAGAATAAACTATAGAATATAGAATAATCATTTATTTCTCTACACAAATATTCTTAACTAGAGTTAGGTTAGTGGAATACTAATATCTTATTTGTGAGAGACCGGTGCCTGAGATAGGTTTCATAGAGAACCTGTTATTACAGGACACCAGGCCCCTAACTATAAGCAGAGTAAGCCAGTTTTAGTTACGCGAACAGTATAGGAACGGTAAAAAAAAAAAAAAACAGAAAAAAACAAAACAGAAAAAAAAACAGAAACAAAACATATAGCAAACTAAGTAGATAATGTAGGTGTGTGTTTGTATGTAAGTGTTTAGGTACAGTCGTGTATGTATGTGCCTGTGGGACTGAGTGTGTGTGAGTATTTGTGTGAATACATGTGTGTGTGTGTGAAAAGATGGAAAGAGTTGGTCAATAGCTCGACGGGTAGATGGTTCCGTGGTTGATGAATGGCCATTCCACTGCCAAATAAGAACAATGCAAATCACCTCAGGGGAACCAGCAGAGATTCAGTTGATTCGTAGTCTAAATCCTTGAGAAACGCACTGACGGTTGACCTGCAGCCAGATTTAGTAAAAGGATAGAAGCCAAGGAATTCATTGAGCTTGTTGTATAAGTAATGTCCTAGGAAGCAATAAAAATAGTGGGACGTTGCTGTTCTAAGGACCCGGCTTGGACAGACTGCTCCCTTCCTACGCTTGTCACGAACCAATTCGGGATGATATTTGGTTTCAGAGTGTTTTTTGAGGACAATGTGCAAAATAAAGGTTTGACGAACTGTGAGCACGTCCCAGTATTTATAGAGGTCAGCAGTGGGATGACGGAATGGAAGTCCTGCCGCTACTTTGAGTATTGCTCTTTGTGCTTTTCAACCTCGATAAGATGAGATTTAGCTACACCGCCCCAAGATGGTATGCAATAGTCAATGAGAGACTGGCATAGTGCATAATACACCATCCTGATTACCCTACGATCGGCTACGTGTCTAAGCGACTTAAAGATATAGATTAATTTGCGTAACCTTGTTACAAGGGTAACTATATGCTGTTTAAAAGTCATCGTTTGATCAATTATAACACCGAAGTATTTTATGTGCTCTGTCCTTTGGAGGGTTGGGCAGGAGCATGAGCTATTATTATGATCCGATCGACAATTATGAGCGCTTATCTGAAGGGAATGGGAGGGGAGGTGATTGGCTCTAAGGGCAAAAGTAATATATTTTGTTTTACTAACATTTAATGTCAGAACATTGCTTTTTAGCCATGCACTGACTTTGTCAAAACCTTTCTGTGCGCGGTCAAAGACCTCTTCACAAGTTTCTCCACTGAAAAAGAGAGCCGTGTCATCAGCAAATGTAAAGATCTTACCACCATCGAGTTGGAGCTGACACAACTCGTTTATATATACCAGGAACAACGTGGGACCGTTTATGCTTCCCTGTGGTACTCCAAACGTCATGGCTGTCTCATCACTTCTCCACCGGTCAATCTTCACTCTTTGAGTTCTACCTTCCAGGTAACTTTTAAAAAGGTTCCAAGGAAGGCCTCTAACTCCAATATTATTTAATTTTGCAAGTAGGTGCGGGATCGAGACCGTGTCGAATGCTTTCGCCAGATCCAGGAATACCGTTATACATTTCTTACCTTCGTCTAATGTAGTTATAATTGAGTTGACAAGACCATGAACTGCATCTGAGGTTGATTTACCTTGGCGGAAACCGTACTGAGAGGATGACAAAAGGTTCCTTGATTCTAAAAAATCAATCAATCTCTCATTCATCCATCGTTCAATAATCTTGGACAGTACAGGTAAGATAGATATAGGCCTGTAATTGTCGACACGGTCCTTTTCGCCACTCTTATATATGGTAAACTGTAACTAACATCTATGGGCTCTGCCTGAAATAAATTGATTTGAATTGAGTTGAATTAACACGCTTTTATTAACTCGGGATGTATGTATGTATGTAACAACATCTTTGAACAAAATGAACATTTAAAAAAAAAAAGAAATTCGTCTATTATTGACGGAAATATCGGAACATACAAAAAAAAAATTTTATATATACAGATTGACAATTGAGCACCTGTTCCTTTTTTTGAAGTCGGTTGAAAATAAGTGCAGACGACTCTGTATAATTAAAGAATTCATAAAAAGTAGCAATTGTACTAAATGTGAAGCAGAGTGAAGTTTTAAAAAAATTGTTCACTTAATTTCTGTTTCACGAACAGACAATTAGGTTGTCTTGATAGCATTCGTTAAGAAATATCTGATAATTAACTCACGTAATGATGGTTTATCTCATGTTACACGCGTAAACCAGAAGAATCTAGTTTGTCATTATATTCCACAAAAAGTAAGGTTCCTGTAATCAGATTTAATCATACGCAATTATGATTAAATCTGATTACAGGAACCGAAGATTGTGCGTTGATGTACCTTGTTACAATATGATGCTAGTGGGATTTACAACTTCGCTTCAAGACCCTATTTGAGAGAAAGGCTGATTTCGAAAGTTGATTAGCTGAAGATTGTTGTAGAAAAGTGAGATTAATGTGCTGGTAGCATTAGAGAAATCAAAGAAGCTTAAATTAGAACCGGCTAAACATTTATTTTGTAAGAATCGTGGGAAAATTGTTTTTTATTTTTTTTAAGTTTATGACCGTATTTTTTATTGTAAATTTATTAATACCCGCTCCGAATATTTTTCGATTCGTAACGTGTCGAAAATGACTAGGTATCCGTTTTTCTACTAGTCGTTAATTCTAATTACAAATTTATCATCCATATCAGCTGTCATCAGTCGACTATCAGTCGTTTTTAGCTTACGTCTCATATCTTTTATTAGATACTATCAGTAACGAGGACCGATAGTTTTTCAATTGGAACCAGGCATTAATCTACCTATACGATTTTCCATTACAAATTGAACATTGTCTCGTTTTTTTTATACTCTGAACGCTAGAATACAGGTAGAGTTAATGTAAACATATCGAATGACATCACTAATAAGAATAACAATAAACTTGTATGTTATTACGTAATAAATAATAAAAAAATTAATAAATACATAAACATGATTCCAAAGTAAGTAGCATTAGTTGGTGGGAACTTAGGACATACGGTAGAAACACGATACATACTTAAATGCATTTGTAAACACCCAGACACAGAAGAAATACAAATGTTTTTTCACGTGAATGTTCGTTTTAGCGGGAATCGAACCCACAGCCCTTGGTTCATCTTCTTTCAATTTTTTTTTAATTACTAACGAAGACAAAAAAGTTCCCCGCTGCGGTGTGAGACTCCAACACACGACCTTCACGTATCGCGCATGCTGCTCTTCCAACTGAGCAAGGAGAGATGAATTTTTTCTGTTTCTTTAAAATATTTAAAGTTCGCTAGTCCAGCGTGAAGCACTGTAAAAAAATATAAAAATCGACCTAAAAGTTTGTTTAAATAGAGGTCATAATTATGGTTTACTAAATGCGTACTCAGTTTTTTTCTTTTTTTTTTATAGTAGTGCAGTACAGTAGAACTCCAATTATCCGAACTCCGACTATCCGAATCGCCGATTATCCGAATCACAAAGACGCTGGACCATCAGCTAGTGAAGCATTTGCCGGCCTCGAGACTGCTTTGAAGTGGATGGAGCGTCAGCCCGAGTGTGACCACTTGCAACTGCTCACCGTCAAGCGAATGCGTGACCTGGCTGCCCGAAAACGGTTGAAGACCGCAAAACAGCTTACATTAACGGAGATGTTTAAAAAACAGTGATTTTTATTTCTAAACTTCATGTTTCTTTCATTTAATTCAATAAAAAAATAGTGTAATATCAAAACGTAGCTATTATTCTCACCAATGGCAATTTTTAAAAAAAAAATCCGATTATCCGAATATTTGATTATCCGAATGGGTCCCGGTCCCCATTAATTCGGATAATTGGAGTTCTACTATTGGCTCCCCCCAGCCTGATGGTAAGCAAGAGAGGAACCCACATCGCGATGACAACGGATTTGATATCAAAATATCCTACCCGTTAGCATCGTACTGGTCTGCAAGATAATACATTTTAGCAATTACTAAAGCAATTTTGTTAGGTAATTGTTTAGATGCTCCTCTTCTAAGAGCTGGGGTAAGACCGGGTCCCCCAAAGGCCGCATGTAATATCTAGACGTCCCCTAAGATGAATATGGAAGCAGATTGCTACCTAATAGTGCCACGAGTGCTGCAAATAGCGGTAAAACCGTGTCCGTAGATAATATTCTATATGCACTACATAATCTATCTTCATCGCAAATTATACATTAGACGTTAGCATGCATGCAACCAGTATGGGCTCACTGGCCAAGCGTTGCGAACCGTTTCGTTATGGGCACATTACTTACTGTTGCCTAACTCCGGCTATTGGAGTGGTGTGATTCTCGGGAGTCGGCGGCTGGGCGGGTCTGCATACGATCCTAAGATTTCAGGAAGCAGTAGAAGGATAGCAACAAATAAATAGTTAACTGACAACGTCACAAAAATTGACCAATACCAATGTACTATACAGTTGATTTTTATGTAAACAAACACTGGGTAACCTAAAAAAAGTAAATACATAAATATCATGTATTTCAAAGCACGCGGTATTTTAAACAAGTTTAATTTTTTTAAATGGTCGGCCACCCAGCTATCAATTTTAAATGTAATTTAACAAACAGAGTTTGATTTGAATTATTATTTTTTTGTTAAGTTTACGGTTTTAACTAGAATTCTCGCGTATCATAATTGCATGATAGAGTAATGGTGTTTGGTATACAATATACTCGTAGCTGCCCAATGATTCTGTTTGGGCCAATAATCTTATTTAAGCTCGTTTTAAGGCACCTACAAAAGCAAAGCGTGTGAACATGGGTATTTAAAAAGCATACAAGCTCTAAGCTTTTAACTTGAGACGTAACTGCGCACGAGTTGACAGTTATTGATATTCAGCCGGCGCCCACGCGCCGAATGATGGCGCTAAATTATAATTTGTCGATCGGTTTCAAAATTGACGAAGTGCAACATTGCATTTTTAGAGCGTGTCGTGTCGAAGAAAGAGTTGGACCGGATTGTTTGGGTAAGATTTATAATAAGCATACTTTTAATTTTGTTTGGTTTAGAAAAATATTCGGATATATAAAATATACATTTTGCCTGTGTAAAATGCCATTTTGATGTGGTCGATTGCATCCGTTTACAAAACATATTATAAAACTGCTAATTATGGATGGTTATCCCAGTACAAAATAAATAAATATCGGACAACATCACATATCTACATTGCTCTGACTCTGTGGTTCCCATTTTAACCCGACCGGGGATCGAACTCGGGACCTTAGAGATGGCGCGACGCCGAAGTCCAGCCCGCTCGCCTCTCGGCTTCGGAGTCGTCAAATTGTAATGAAATTTCAAAATGTAAGTAATAAACACTTGTAGTTCTATGTAGTTCTATATTAATTCTTATACGCATAACATAAGCTTGGTGCAAGCAAAGTCCAAATTGTATAGTCTAACATGCTTTTGATCGTACTTCGTTACGTACAGACCCAATAACAGCAAAATTTTAGAATCTGTCATTTGTTGACAAAACCGTATAACACCATTTACTTTCTCATAATTGCATAATTCAGACGATCTTCCAATACAAACCTAATTTCGTGGCACCCACTCAAACATTTAACACTCACTCACCAAAAGCAATCTGAGTGATCCATTCTAATATTACCTAATACCAGCTACTAATAAGATTGCATCCACTTGCATTGAAACACATGCTCCTACGAACGTGTCATTTGAAAATAATCTGTATTTCCAACATATAACGTTCTGTTTAAATTTTGTAAAGACACACAGTATGTTTAGTATGCGTAACTATTTAAAGTACAACTAGTAACTTTACTACTTAGTTTCACTTTTTGAATAAAAAATACTTCAAATGCATCCGTAACGCGGTAATGAGGTAGTTAGCAGTTTTTGTGAACATTTTAAATGTCGCACGCACGTTGACTGACGGAAAATATTTTAAACAGATTTCCAACCTTTCGTTTCGGTTTCACTATTGCATATTTCATCATAATTACTGTTTTAAGTACCTATCACCTGTGTGAAATAGCAATTTTTTTTGTTAAGAATTACAATTATAGTTTATAGTTAAGAGAAGTCATAAATAACCAAACGGACGTCAACTATTAATCCACAGTTATCAAATAAAAGTTAGATATATCCATACTAATCCATACTAATATTATAAATGCGAAAGTAACTCTATCTGTCTGTTTGTCTGTCTGTCTGTCTGTCCGTCTGTTACTCTTTCACGCCTAAACGGCTGAACGGATTTTGATGAAATTTGGTATAGGCATACGTTGAATCTCAAGAACGGACATAGGCTACTTTTTATAAGGAAATAAGGGGGGGATGGGGGTAAAACCACCTTTGAAAGTTTATATGGAAACATGTTTATTTTTGAAGTTAGAGATATGAAATTTGGCACAAATATAGCTCGAAACTTGGATTAAATATAGACTACTTTTTGTTTCGAATATTAGGGGAGAAAAGGGTAAAACCGACCATGAAAGGATGTAGTCCACGCGAACGAATTCGCGGGCACAGCTAGTAGATAGATAGATACACTTTATTGCACATAAAAAAAATACAGAAATTGGTTTTACAGACATAATTAAGTACAATTTAGGCGGTCTTATTGCTAGAAAGCAATCTCTTCTTCTCCTCAAGTTAAGCAGAAACTAGTGTTAACTTAGGTGTCATTTAAAATGTATGAGCATGGTCAAAATTATCATTTCTGGGCAAGAGGACGCGTAGTTAGCGGCCATTCCGCCGGTGATGCTGTGGTAGGTCTTCTGTTCCCACGGCATCATAATCAAGGTAATGAGGTCCATCGGGGAGTTTGAAATGGTGTTCCTGCCTTTATCAGGGTATGGTGTCTCACACATATCGTCCCCTCCCTCGGGTGACGGTGGGTCAATTCATTTCCCCCTTAAAATAAAAATGGTCAAAACTAACACGACGACGTATTCTGGTGCACATAGAACAAGGGAAAATCTTAGTTTGAGACCAGGTCATTAATGTGGTTGTCTGGCGCATTTAAATGTAAATTTAACGATAGCTCTTGCATTGGCACACTGATAAAATGATTCAATTACTCAAACCTGCGACCATACAATTTTTTAACGAAGATCCAATTGATTAAAACACAAATATTTTGTATTAGTTGGTTACCCACAAAGGTCATAAACTGTAATTGAAGAATTTTTTATTAAAATAACCGTCGGGATATCACCTTTCCAGCTAAAAAAAACATCAACTTCAGTTCATAAATGACGATTGCGAACACACCCTAAAATATAAAAAAAGATATATGACAAACCACCTCCTTTTTTGAAGTCGGTTAAAAACAGATTCCTAACACACTAAAATGTTATGACTGCAACCATTTATTTCCCCATTACTCTATTACCCGATGTACGAACAACGGGTGCACTAACTAACCGTGACATCTAGTTTGCATAATGCACAACAGTTTCATTCATACAAAATTCAATTAGCACAATCCACAGCTTATAATTACACTTGTGTTTAGCAAAAGTGAAAATATGGTGAAACCAAACACACCGGTCGTTTAAGCTGTTTATGGAACTGCTGCGATGGAAATTTTATAGCTCAAATGGCGTCAAGAAAACCTGGAGTTAATAAATGGAGATTTATCTTATTAATTTTATAAACGCGAAAGTTTGTAATCTAAATGTCTGGTTGTAAGTATTTAATTGTTTATGTATTTACTTTATGGCACAAAAAAGTACAAAAGCTTGACTTAATGCAAGGAGCATTCACTACTCAACCCTTGTGTTATGCAGATAATTAGATTATGGGTGCGGTAATATAAAGAATGTGTATATTGATTACAATAAAATAAATAATAATAAATAGCCATACACTATACACTATGGATTTTATTAGAAAATATTAACTGTACCTATGTATCTTATTGTTTCACCCAAAAATTACTGAAAAGAGATAAAGTCCATATTGATATTATAAATGTAAGTTTTAAGATCAGTAATATCTGAAAAAATAAATTTTCTTCCCAAAGAATATTAAAAGAAACTTGCGTTTTAACAAATCAATTACCATGAAGACAGATATCTCAGTTTTTACCCTAACCAAGTTGGTTATTCGTAATGACTGATTCCAATATTTGAAAAACGAATTGTAATAAATTACACGAGGCGCAAGCTAAAAACGTGTGACGGACAACTCATGTTAGCTGGTATGGAAAGTAAATTTGAAATTCGAATTAACGACTCATAGACACACACACACACTCATACACACTATACAATTTAGTTCTGTAATTTATTATATTCTATTTTGGTTCTAAATTATCTCACAATCTTTGGCTTCAAAAAATATTTTTTCCTTTAAAGTACATTAAGTTTATTAACTGGCAGTGTTGTAAGAGCAAGGGTCAAGATCGAAACAACCATATTACAAGTATTTTTAAAATTGCTTATATGGGTTCCTTCACTGTTTGCTGAATTGTAAAAATATTCGTTAATAAAAGGTTTTTTTTTATTTTTTATTTTTTTATTATAGAAACTTAGATTATTATTTTTGACACATTACGAAACGTAAAATATTGGAACCGGGCTTGAATCGATTCCAAATGAGTCAAATTAAACTCGTAAAAATATTCCAAGTTTTCACATCTGCCATTAAATTGTTTGTTTCTAATTCTAATACACAATCGAGTAATTCATTGTTATTACCGGTAACAATTAATTACTCGGTCAGCAAGGAAGTAGTCCGTGTTATCCAATTCATTGTTACCAGGATACACCACAATTATTTTCTAATTATACTATATTATAGCAATGCTACTCGTACAATGAATGAGTTAGTGGTTCTGGATGTGTCGTAACAACACTTTTCTATTGTGTCTAGGGTTTAATAAGCGAACCGGTCGACTCTACTAATGAGGTTCAAAATATATTAAGGCTATTGTTGCCCAACATTATAATTTTATTATTTATTAAGTTAAGATTTTATTGGAAAATAAAATACAACAGGTGTATTTAATGCTAGGTGCATTTTTAACCGACTTCAAAAAAAGGAGGTTCTCAATTCGACCGTATATATTTTTTTCTATTAGTATATGGAATTGCGAAGGTATAACGAGGAAACAGATAGAAATCATTCTTCTAAAATAACCGTTAAAGTGTAATTTGGAAATTATTTTTCAATAGTACCTACTTATGTCTATCTTCTGTATCTTTAGTAAAAACTAAAACATTATTCTTAAACTTTTAGATATACATATAAATATACATATAATACATTGAATTGTACCAAGAGATATACTTACAATTGCTGATAAATTTTAAAATTTAAATGAAAGAATAATATCAATTAAAATAATAAAACTAAATCTGCTAAATCATCAATCATAGTAAATCAAAATTTTGCTTTTATCTTTTTAACTTTATTATTTAAAACTTACTACTAATATTTCAAAGTAGATTATATTTTTTGATCTCAATGCATAGTAAATCGTGGACTGCAAAAATATCGAGCAATATAAAACAGTGGAATAGTCGAGTATTTCCCGCATAGATCGTCGCGGTCTAGGCGCGGCTGCGATGCGCCCGCGCAGTGAAAGTCGCGAAGAAAGTGAAGGACCTGCCTTTTGACTGGACACCCGATTACGTGTGCAACCAAATTGTTTATTGTTCGATGGGTGCCGGCAACGACGACCATCTGAGTTACATTGTTGGCAGCTCTTGCGCAAATTAATGAGACAGGCTCCTTTGAATAACATTAAGGAGGATAACTTAGACATGTATTCTTATATTTTAAAGATGAAGAGTTTGTTGATTTGTTTGAAGGCGAATAATGACTTTTCAACACAAAACAATTTGTAATACGAAACCAGTGGTTCGTGAGATTAGTTCGCATTCAAACAAACGAACAAACCATTCAGCTTTTTTTTATATTGCACTTCAAGATTGACCTCACCCCACCTGATGTTAAATGGTAATGAGGTCCTAGCTTAAGGGCGACAAGTACAGCATTATAAATATGTTACTGCACGTTACCTTGAAGGTTCGACCTCTGCTACTAATGTAGCACCCCCAGGATCTCTGGAAACCATACTCACACGCAGAAACACAACAACACAGAAGTGATTGTTATTTGGCTGCGGTCTTCTGTAAGGTGGAGGTATTTCACCAGTCTGGCTGCCCTAGTTCGAGCGATAAATTGCTATACCCTACCTCGATTATAATATTAGCAGAGATTACGTTGCATTCAAACCCAAATTTCACAAAAAATTTTTTTGACGTGAAAGAATGACAAACATACCTACATCAACACATTCAGACATCCACAGATTCTTTCCAAATTTTTCGTATAAAATAATAGGTAGGAATAAGCATAATCGTCCAAACATAATATTACGCCAAACATAGAGATAAAACGTGTTTTTCATAGCACGGCACGCATTATAATGCATTTTATTACGCGCGATGTCATACTCGTATAACTTTCCCGCCAAATGTGTCTCGCAGCGGATTCGGTGAAAGCTTGGTTACGTCATTAGGAACAGATGAGGATTCTCTTCAAATCAGCTATTATCTAATATTTTTTCCTTAACTTGATGAGTAGATTGAAAAGTATGTTTGCAGAAACTCCATAGTGTTGCTAAAATGTTATCTGTCGTTACTAAAATTTCGCTGCTAAAATTTTAAAGAAGAAGATGTTTATTTGTCCATATTTAAAGTCAGTTTGAAGCCTTATTTATGCAGAGAAATTTTAAATACAAGGGAGTCACATAGAGTTATGTTTTAAGACCCATTGTGATAATGGGAATTTAGTGTCGCGTCGTCTCAGGGGTTCCAGCTTCGATTCCCGGTCGGATCAAAATGTAAAACGATTTTTTTTATATGGTCACGGGTCTGGGTGTTGCAAATACAGTCAGCGTAAGATCGACTTAACCTTATCTTACAAATTTCTGCAACCAAATTCAAACCTTATGCCGCATAGATAACATGGAGTTTATGAATATTTGATCTTTTTATTTTTTAATTTTAATTAATTTATTAATTTTATTCTACAAGAATAAAATTAATAAATTAATGGAATTAGGGATTATAGTTTTTAGCACATTAATCTCAATCTTTTTTTCTTTTTTTTTTATATTGCACTTCAAGATTGACCTCATCCCACCTGATGTTACCTAAGTGGTAATGAGGTCCTAGCTTAAGGGTGACAAGTACAGCATAATCAATCGGTTACTGGCTTTGTCGCCCTTACCTTGAAGGCTTGACCCCTGCTACTAATGTAGCACCCCCCAGGAGCTCTGGAAACCTTAATCATACGCTTCCTGCGTAACAACATTGAACAACACAACAACGCTGAAGTGATTGTTATTTGGCTGCGGTCTTTTGTAAGGTGGAGGTATAAATATCGCGATAAATCGCTATGCCCTACTTCTTTAGGGGTGTGAGCCCTCCGCTCCCCCGCAAGCCCGGTGAAGATGAAAAAGCCATTTGCGGCCATCATCAATAGTCAGATAGGAAAAAAAAATGCCCTACCTCTCTTAAATCTACTATTAAAGTAAGTACGGCGCGTACATTATTGATTTAATTTCCTAAACTTGTTTTGTATAAATTAAACTAGCAAAATTAAGGTGAACTGGGTCAAACATACCAGATTATTTTAAGTTCGTTAAATAGATTAAAAAAAACATTCTAAGACATGTTTTATTTTAATTTATTAAATAAATAAAAAAAAGTTCTAGGATAAAACTATGTTAAATTGCAAACTTGGGGCTCAATAGTTCACTGGTTTGTCAAAAAGTACCCTAAATGACGTCCTGCGACATTTCAATTCATTGTACCTATGTTTTTTTTATTAGGTGGAGAATTCTAAAATACGCATCTAAAATTTAAGGATTATCTAGCAGACGAACTGTAGAAGTACTTAATCCGATTCCTTATTGCGTTCATTTATTGGTCCCCTACAAATCGATGGAGTTTTGTTTTATTAAGAGAGGTAGGGCAAAGCGTGAAATACCTCCACCTTACAGAAGACCTCAGCCAAATAACAATCACTTCGGTGTTGTTGTGTTCCTGCGTGTGAGTAAGGTTTGCCAGAGCTACTGGGGGTGCTACATTAGTAACAGGGGTCAAGAAAGATAGATATACACTTTATTGCACAGAATTATTTACAAAAGTTGGTTTTACAGACATAATCGAGTACAATTTAGACGGTCTTAAAGCCTTCAAGGTAAGGGTGATAAGTCCAATAACAGATTTATTATGCTCAATTTGTCGCTCTTAAGCTAGGACCTCATTACCACTTAACATCAGTTGGTAAAGTAAAGGTCAATCTTGAAGTGTAATGTAAAAAAAATACATATATTTTTTATATTGGTTGCTATGGAGACGGATTGGTACAAACCGATGTTGCATCTTTGGCTTGGAATTTGTAATAATACTTCTACTACTCAAACCTTTGTATTCGATACTAAAACTAAGGGAGAAGTGCCTACATATATAATCCGACATTTTGTGACCTTTTTTCATTAAATACATTTTTATCAGAGACTTAAATCTATGCATAGGTAATGCAGTGATATTTTCTGGCAGCTTATTGAAAATCTTCAGACTTAACCGCACAAAAGAATTACTTACTAATTTTACGAAGTCGTAGATGTCGAATCATATTTGGTTCTATCCGTTTGCTGAGGAAAGAGTACAACATGGTGCTATAGAGTGCAACGACCTTGCTTTCTTAGGTAATCGTCCTCGCTGCGTGGGCGCACCCAAGTACCGGTAATGATATGCCAAGGGCTGTAATGATGCAGGCATTTGCGTAGGGAAACTTGTAGGTCGAGCCCGTATGGTTCAAAGCAGTCAGTTAGAAAATCGCAATGTATGTCTATATTGTACCCTAGCGATATAAGTTGTGGATTAGAAATCTAGAAGACATTCTTGTAATGCTTTTTCTGTAATAGCTATAAATATAGGATCGCTGCAGTCAATGGGCGATGGATTTTTTTGATAAGTGCGACTTGGTTTCCATGAATCCGTGTAAATGTTTGCTAATGCCCAATGTTTGAAAAACGATCCGTCTAGTTACGGATGGTAATAAATTATACGAGGCGTAAGCTAAAAACAACTGACACACGACTGATGACAGCTGATAATGGAAAGTAAACTATGGAACGGTATTAACGACTCGTAGTCGGTTGGAGGAAAGCGAATAGTGATTTTTGAAACATCACGAATCGTTAAATGTTAAAACCGGGCATAAGCCATTTAATTCCAAATGTGGACGAATCCAGATCCTTCCCTTCAAGGATAACACATATTTTGACTAAATCTCAGCTGCACGCAAACAAATCAGACACACAATCCCTAAAATTTTAAGGTCAACAAAGTGAAAATGAAAATGAAGATGTTGTTTGTAACACATTGATTGTTTTTAGATGAATGATCACTGATTTTTTTGATCGTATTTGTTTATATATTCTATGTAGAGATGAAATGGAAATAGACAGTTTTAATACACAACGGTCAGAATGTAACAATATGCATGTTCCTTAAACATTATTGGAGCAACCCTCCGGACTATTAGAATAGAAGAATTATTTCATTGACCTTCCTTGGTAGCTGCATCAATTGAATGCAAGACCACACAAAAGATTTGAGTTGTACCGTGCAGAAGAATAGGTGGGCGTAGCCATTATCAGCCGAGCGGAGAGATGCATCTATAATAAGTATAATAGGGTTGCCAGCTCTCGACTGTTCAATGCTTCACCAAATTAATTTAGACCAGTTGCTACACTCCGACGAAATTACGTTTCGTGGAATCATTTCGTTGAAGATTGGTCAAATTAATTTGATAGAATGTGAAACAGATATTGATGTTTGAATCAGGTTTACGATGTCGACAAAGTCACTACCTCTATTTTCATCATCAGACAGACTTTGCATTAATACCGCATCCCTACTAATCCCTACCTCCCTACTAATATTATAAATGCGAAAGTAACTTTGTCTGTCTGTCTGTTACGCTTTCCCGCTTAAACCTCTCAACCGATTTTGATGAAATTTGGCATAGGTGTACGTTGAACCTCAAGAACGGACATAGGCTACTTTTGGTTAGAAAGTAAGGGGGGGGGGGGGTAATGCCACCTTTGAAAGTTTATGTGGGAAAATGTTTATTTTTTAAGTTAGAGACATGAAAGTTGACACAAATATAGCGCTATTAAAATATAGACTACTTTTTGTTTCGAATATTAGGGGAGATAGGGGTAAAACCGACCATGAAAGGATGTAGTCCACGCGAACGAAGTCGCGGGCACAGCCAGTAAAATATAAATGTAACTAATACTAAGGACTTTGTACTTAATCCTAAACAGGTATGCAACTATCTTTCCGAAATCTATGTTATATGTAGCGTCTTCTTATTAGACGGATTGTTTAAGGGTACAACTTTAAACTTTGATACACTTACATACTATATAAGAACGTAATATATGTTGTTAACTTTTCTTCTGAATTAATATATTAAAAAAAAAGTAAATGTAACCGTTATTTCCATCAATAAATCATAAACCGTTCCTATATACTCTTATTGAATAAAAAACATGCTCAAATGCATCCTTTTCCCAAATCAAATAAGATACAAGTAGAAAATTCATTTTTTTTTTACTGTGTATCTTTAAGAGATTTATTCTATTTTCTTTTTTATTGAAGATATTTGGTCTCTTATTCTATAACCATACCATAATTATTTCAGAGACAGGCCTACAAACAAGAGACTGCATTTCTCTTTCCTTTTAGGAAGACCGTTGTCTAGATGTGATAATTATTACATACATCACGATACTGTCAAGCAATCTTTGTTAGACAGCTAGATGATGTAACTAAAACAAATTAAAAACAGTAATTACAGAGTTTTGTCAGGCTAATTACTTCTGTTCCAACCCTAGCACACGCCGACACGTGTGATGTATCCGGCAGACATGACATAAGAAGTGTTTCGGTCGTCTCATTGTGCGTTACGTTGGAGTGATATAAGTAAGCCTCTAATGACGGCGTAAGTCACGACGGAGCTACTTAGGTACAGAAAAAGCACGTCAGAAAACACATTTTGGATCTTGTATCGCCTTTATGTCGCGCGCATAAGAATTCATGTCGAGCTGCAAGTGTTACCTTGACGTGCTGACGTGATGGTTAGTGTTGCCAGGTGTCCTTATTTCCGCAGGAAGTCCCAACTTTCAGGGGTCTGAAGACGTGTCCCGGTTTTCACCTGATTGGGACGCTAAATGTCCCGATTTTATTTTATAACTTTTACTAGCCCAGCAAGACTGATTACTTGAATTAAATGTAGGTCTGAAAAGAACAGTAGAACAGTAGTTCTACGCAAAAACTACTAAATAAATTTTAATGAAATTTGGTAAGAAGACAATTCATGAGGTACTTAATTAATATACGGGATACTTTTTATCCTGAAATAACGCAAACGAACTCAATAACAAAGAAATATCGATATATAAACCTCACTTGCTATTTGTTCGCGGCTTCATTCGCGTTATCTATGTATATATTCTTTGTTTGTTATTGTCAGGCGAAGGTTCTTATGGGAGAAAAAAAATAAAAATTGTGCGGAAAATTAGAAAATGTAAGAATACTATTGTCGTTGTGGGTGAAAACCAATTCGAATTAAATAATCGTCGATAAGACAGCACAACGGCTGTCGGGTCAGCTATTTTCTTAATAAAAACTATTCTGTCAATTAATTGCAATAATTTTTGTCTCTTTTTTGGCCACATGCCTAATCTCACTTTGAGACTTTGAACAGATATTACATAATGCAGATATTAAAGTAAGTGTCCAGAAAACCAGGTTAAGTCTTTTGTTTTAACTTTAATGGTTATTAGGTACCTATAATTGAAAGGATTTAGGAAATAGAGCAGTTTCCTCATTTTATACATACTTCAGTCCGAATACTCGTATTTTAAGTACCAATAAAAATGATTGTTAGCTAAATAAAAGAAAATTAATTCATTTCCGTCTTCATTACAATCCTCCGTTGAATTAACGAATAAGTGCGTCATTCAAATGTTTATTTAGCTGAAATAGTTAGCTACTTTTTGAGTATAAATTATCTAAAAATATTACAAATGGTCTGTTTATAGAGCAGCATTGGATAGCCACATCATCATTACGTACATCCAGATATCTAGATATGAAGACATGCATACATCCAAGCATCAAGACTTCCAAGATACATCCATACATAATAATAATACATCCTCATTCAAAAAGCTGTAGTTTTAAATACGTGTAGAATAGTTCGTAAGTTTCTTAATTTATAAAAAGTTAGAATAAGGATGCGCTTGGCTAAGGCCCGTGCTCTTTATATTACCTTAAATAGAGAGAAAAAGTTTATAAATAATAATAATAATAATAATCTTTATTTTCTGAAACATTGGTTACATTTTGTACAATTAACAGGCGGTCACTGCACTAAGCAACTGGCTTGTCTCGCAGCGGCCAATAAACAATATTAATGTGCGAACGCAAACTTTTACAAACTTTTGCGTTCATATATTAGTAGAATATGTCGAAAGTACCAAACGCATTAAATTCTTATCAAAACAGCTAATTGTGTAAACTGTTTACTGTGTTACCCAACAAACGAACAAACAAAAAGGCGAAACGGTCTTTACGTAAGCTCACCGCGCTTGGTCAAGATATGGTCAAAAGAGCTGTTGTTAGCTGCAAGTAGTACTACGCCTTATTTGATAACGAATAGCATTCAGATTGCAAGATTGTAACACATGGGTAATTGCCTAAATAGTCATAATACTGTTGAAAGCCAGAATTAATTTATTTTCTTACTAGCTTTCCGCCCGCGGCTTCGCCCGCGTGGAATTCGGTTATATTGCGGTATAAAGCACAACTATAAGAAAACTTCCCATTTCCACGGAAAAATCTAAGAAGGGCGATATAACGCTGGGTACGATTAGTTGTTAAACAAAAACTGGCATGGTACACTATACTATATTATAAGTAGATGTAAAAAAACAAAAAAATTTTACGTCATCCCTCGGGAATTCCTCATTTTCGGGGATTCATTATCGTATCATTTAGCTTCTAAATTTACATATTTATATTCGTTTGCAATATTTTACGTTGTTTTAAACAACGGCAAGTAATTAGCAGAAAGGTGTTGATCAATGCTACGGCTTAAAAATTGAACTCCGGCAGACGTTTGTTCGACGTTACGCTACTCCGACAAATGGTTACTCCGACAAATGTCTATAAAACGAACCTAACCTAACCAAACTGAATCTGACCTTACTGCGGTGTAACCTTACTAGTTCAATCTATAAAAATAGACGTAATATAAAAAATAATCATTTGTCGGAGTAGCGCAACGTCGAACAAACGTGTGTCGGAATTCGGTTTTTGAGCGCAATGCTACCCCCAAGGGGATACAATAGGGGATGAAAGTACTAACGCGCTAAGTCGCGGAAAAGTTTACAATATTAGAAAGGTATACGCGATATTTTATAGACCTATACGGGCCTAGTATACGCAATATGTCAAATTTATCGCATGAGACGACAAAAGCTTCGATACTGTTGATTGGCTAATAGCACACTGCACTCGTATTTTCAGCCAATCAGCAGCTGACGCACTGACTTCAATCGGTTTTGACGTTTGTTAAGAGCGCGATAAAATTTAGTCGCGTTGCGTATGCTAGACCTGATAGTTATAACTTTTTCTCACGGACACTTCCCGCGGCAACAACCAGACCACAACTATAATAAAGCAATTGCCGAGTCAAACTGCAATAGTTAATTAGCTTTAACTGATAATTAGAGTTGTAATCGTTGACCATGCGGGTTATGGAAAAAACAGTAAACATTAATGATAGTCGGGTGCCTGGTCAGATGTAACATTGGGGAGGGGGAAAGTCGTATATTAATTATGGAACAGCTGACGTGGAAAATGAAACATAATTGTGAAGATTTCTAATGATTGAAAATTGTAAGGTTGTTGTAGCTGGGCAGTGTCAAAGATTCCTAAATCATTATATTGATAGTATTTAAATAAAGTAGCTACGCGTTGTCTGTCTGTCCAATATTATTATATACAGTAGTGTATATACAAAAAGGGGGTTAGATTTTGTTACCGATTTATTTCTGGGGAAACATCACGACTCGTCTACAATAAATCCGCTAATAGTTATAAATGATTAATTAATGATTTATATATCCCTTAATTAATCTGTTTTTTTATCTATTTAGGACAGTCTAAGTGTATTTAAATACGATCTCTTAGTAATTAATAGAAGTGATTATGATTTAAAACTGTTTAATTGAGAAGGGGTTAATTGTGGTACTATATATAATGAATTGTAACGTAACTTTGAGACACATTTCCTTTTCGGTTTGTTATGGCGTTACTCTGCCCGAATAAACAGGTCTAATCTCTATTTTACAATATATACAACTATACAACGGTTTTCAAACAACAAAACAAACATCAACATTGATTTGCGGTACATTCGTTTAATGTTAACGACTCCAAACTGTGTCGTAGAATAAAAACAAAATATAATTTCATCAGTTTCAAGATTCATAAAAATTCTGCTTGATGTTCCGTTACAAATAATGCTGCCATTATTTGCTAGTCTCCGAATAGTGGCTCGCGTGCGTATAGCCGACATATCGGGGCAATCGTGAGCAAACACTTAGTTCTGTCGTTAGCGGTGAATTCAAACGTCTACAACTGGTCCTTATCACAACTAAATAAAGTCTACATTGTGATGGAGTAGCGTCGCAGCTAAAGTAGCGAACAAGCCACTCCCATACATTCCGACGATTGCTGACATACATTTAAAACGTGATGGCAACACGAAGGCATACTCAAGTTGTCAGTCCCGATATTTTCCCAGGCTTAGCGTTGGTAGATGTCAGCTAGAATTGTCGGATTTAGAATTTTGGCTTGGTACGAGGTTGACCCGGATGAAAGTAGGTTTTATTTAGGAAAAAAAACATTTATTGACGAGCTCCGTAACTGAGATCGGACTTTGGGGTCGCGCCTCTCTGGGGTCCCGGGTTCGATCCCCGGTCGCGTCAATATGGGAAACGAACTTTGCTATATTGTCTCGGGTCTAATTGCTATGTCGTTGTTCCTAAATTCTGTAACACAAGTGGTAAAGCTACTGACCACAGAATCAGAGCAATGTCCAATACAATGCCGTTGTCCAAAATGTTTAATTTATTTAATCTATAAGCTTAATACTTCGTGCAGTCGAATTGTTCAAAGAGCCTATTAACAAAAACTTTTAAATTATGGAGATAGACCGAAAGGTCTAGAATAATACGTGGTTTTTGATTTGCATAAAAAAACTTATTTTTAAAAACGCTTTATTCTCATTTAAATTAAGTTGGTTACGATTATAATTATTTAAAATTGCTGTTTCGTTTCGAATTCGACATGTTTCGTCTTTGGAAGTAGCTCTCCTGGTCTCAAAGACAATCCTACGGGTCGTAGCGAATGCAATTTTCCATTGCGTATTGACAAAATTCCAGACACCAAAAGGTAAGTATATGGATAGGTAAATATATGTATGTATGATGAAAAAACAGCCTGTTGAATTTATATGAACTTTAAAATGTCACTTGAAAAGTTGCCTTTTGATGGAACAGGTTGTGTCGTAATAGGTCATATTTAAATAAAAGACTGACGATGTTTTTTTTTGTTTGGTAGCACTTATATTGCTTTTAACCGTAAATATATTATAAAATAGTAATCTTTAGGGTAATGGAGCATCTTTTTATGAATTAGGTACACCAATGTGTGACTAGATTGAGGGTCGAAAAAAGTTCAAATATTTAGTAGATTTTAGTGTTTAAAGTGTAGATCGATTCATTGAAACGTAGTATAATATAGAATCTACTCGTATAAATAGGACTCCATTCATCGAGTCAAGTGACTTGTCACGTTAACGACTTGCCATAAGCCTGATCGTGCCTTTAACTCATTATATGTACTCCAGTATTATATCCATGATAGACCTTCATGGAATCTTTCGAAAGATAAAGAGCAGAACAACTTTGCTCTCCCGGAAAACGATATAATTTGAAACATTAGCAGAATTCGGCTTTTCTGAGTCTTCTTCTTTTATACTTCTTTAATATTTGTTTTACATAGTTTGTGTGAATTTTAACTCTTTAGCTATCGCGGTTTTTGACATACGGCCTGGTGACAGACGAACATACAACGAAGTCTTATTAACAGGGACCAGTTTTTTTACTCTTTGACACCCGTTGATAAAAAAAGTTATAATAACTTTAATTCCCATGTTAATGTTCTTTTCGTTTCTATCTGTCCATTATATTGATATAAAAGATCGTGTTAGCTTTGTTAAAGAATGAGCGTCCTCTCCCTAATTGCAGTGCCTTTACAGAGTCTTTAGTGATCTAATTTTATGTTACCACCTTGTAAACACTAAATATGCAATAAAAATATTGAGTATTGAGTATTGACATGGTACACTAAGAAGAGACGTAAATGCATTACAGGAACAAAAGTAATTTGAAATTAAATAGTGTTGATGTATGTTACTTATAAGCCATACATTTGCAGGCAAGATGCATAATAGCAGGAAGTCCATAAGAAAATGTAAACACAGAACGTTATCGCAAATGAAATGCAACCACCTGCATTCCAATATAAGAATTCTAGTCCCGAGTTAGAATATGTATTACACGGAACGACTGATTTACATCTGATTAAAGTAAAATAGAAACTTCATTATGTAAAGTTAGTGATTAAATGATCCACGTACAGTTGAAAGCACCTTAGACTTATACACTTTGGACTTTGCATCGTCCTTATGATGTACGCATAAGAATTAAAATCAAACTGCCAGGGTTTTTCTTGACGTGTTGTAGACCGTTCAACTTTAAGCGTTCAAAGATTTCCAATCAAGGCTTTTAATCGACTGTCGTTAGATATTTCTGATTCTCCTGAAGTTGAAGTCTGCAATGATATTATTTGCCAATCCGATTGATTGATTATATATGTACATATTTTTAGTGTAAAATTACTTTCTAAAAGTATTTTTACTTAAGATACAGATGTTTACCTATATATTTTACTAAAATTTTGCCGCCATATTTTATCTATATATGTATGTGTGATTCTTCTTACTTATCTTTTTTAACAAAAGTTTATTGGAGACGTCACTTCATAGAGTCTCTTCATGATTCAAATTCTTATGCATTTTATATGAATTGAACATTTAGTTGCTTACATTTCGGCGTACTAATCTAATAAGTTTTTAACGATGACGATCGTAACCATTGCATACATAAATACATATAATAAATGTTATGATATTCTAATTTTGGACATAAGTTGTAAACAAAGATTTCGAAGGCTTTTAAAAGGTGTGTTTCTTATCAAGACGATCTTAAAAGGATCTCAAAATACATTCCATTAGCATAGTGATGTGTTAACTAAAACGTAACAAGACTTACGCAATAAAACAGATTGTATCATTTATAAAATGGCGAGCAGATGCAATATTAAGGTTTCCGGCTACTGGGATCGCGGTCCCAGTCGCTGGATCCATAAAATTTAAATATTTTTAACATTATGGATCCATCCAAAGATTGTTAAAGTTTAATATTTTTTACGGATCCGGCTATTAGGATCGCGGTCCCAGTCGCCGAGAACCTCAAGCATTGTTTTATTTTTAAGTTCCTAATTAAAGGCAGGGTTTTAAACAGCTGTATCACATTAATAATTTTATTAATTGATGTGTTCTACGTTGGAAGATAGAAACAGGCCTAGTTAGTATTGGTACCTGAAATAACATTTCCGTTTTCCATATTGACCGTACTGGGAATCGAACCCGGGACTTCAGAGATGGCGCAACGATAAAAAACGCTAAAGAGGTCGTCAAATTGATTTAATCAATAAATAAAACAAGCGCCTGGAGCATTCATTTCGTTATGTAAGTGGGTAGTTATTAATTCTGACCTTTTCTGTTCTCAGCCTGCTAGAAAACAATAAATAACTATTACGTGTAAATGTACCCTCCGGTCAAAGTGCTATGAAGTAGTGGCCATGATAGATCTGACTTACAACATACCTTTAATTAATTTCAACTTATCGGCTCACTTTGATAAAAACAACGTGGTCATTAATTTGAATATGTTTAAAGTTTTTATAAACGCATAATGAAAGATTTATTAATATTTGACGATGGCAACATGTTTATTTGCTGTTACAGGCTTTTATTTAGTTATATTTGTTCCTGGCTAATAAATACCGATTACAGGCTAGAACTAGAATTTTGGATCTAATAATCGATCTAAATATTTATAAAATACTTCGTTTATCTTGATTAAAATGTATGTTACCTACGTCATAGTTGTCAAATTAATTTCACAACGTTACGTCAGGATTCATATTGATGTCATTACCGAGTTTATCCTATGATTTTTTAACGATTTCACTGTGATATTATGCTAAACTAAACTCTGGAACGTTTTCATTTTGAACGGGAATTTTCGCAAGTGTAAAACTGGAAAAAATTTAGAATAAAGTGATTGTGTGAAAATAAGCATTTATTTCGATATTCGAAGCCATCATACACGTTGTTCTAATTCTGTGGTATGTAGCTAAAGCACTTTACAGAATAAGAATCAACTGAACACAATACTCAGACCCGAGACAATAAAAAAATTTGTTTTCCATATTGACCTAAACGGGAAACGAATGCGAAATGCTTGGGGGTGCTACATCAGGAGCAGGGGTCAAGCCTTCAAGGTAAGGGCGACAAGTCCAGTAACAGATTTATTATGCTGTACTTGTCACCCTTAAGGCCACTTAACATCAGGTGGGATGAGGTCAATCTTGAAGTGCAATATAAAAAAAAATATAACTATATCGAATACATTAAAACGATTCTTGAATATTCCCCATTGTATGATGTAACGTATACGTATGAAACTCCTCCTAGCTGATGATGAGCCATTAGTAATTGCGTTAGGTTCGAGTATCGGTGTCGTAACTCTTAGAAGTACAATAGAAGGCATTATTTCTGAATTACTTTTGGCTTTTGTATGGGCGACAGCGCGTGGGCTGCTTACAAAACTATTTATGATGTTTTGTGCCTGGTGTTATTTATAATATCGCACCTCTAGATGAGAACTTGAGTAACTCAAAAATTATGCATTTAGAGTTAAGTGGCGGTTAATAAATCCTTTCTCGAACGTCTAAACTTAAATTAACTCCCAAAAAGGCTAGTCTAACAAGCCAAAGAACATATTATCTCGGGAATGCCTCTTTAGGCACTAAAAACCATTCGATTTTATTATTTGTATAGTACTATACGCCGTACTAGCGAACTTTAAATATTAGAAACAGAATTTTTTTATCTCCCCTTGCGGTGCGGGAATTGAACCCACGACATTCACGTACCGCGCGTGCTGCTCTGACCAACTGAGCTAACCGCAAGTTATCGTAGGCGATGAAATTTTTCTGCTGTATCAACCGTTAGCCTTCCGGTAAGTGCCCTCTGCCGAATATGTTTAGAAATACATACTTATCGGCCCGTGGCATTCGTTGCAGAAATGTTTGAAAACCACGGAATCGAAGGCACCTTCGCATCTTAATCGATTTTATTTTTATATATTTTTGAAACAATTTTCCGGCATATCAAAAAAAAATATTTTGAGTTCCTTGAGTTTTCATCTAGGGGTGTGATATATATTTATATTTATATAATTTTTTAATTTTTTAAATTTAATAATTTTGTTTATAATACAATATATCGTACGAGCATTTGCCTGCGGCTTTGCTTGCGTGGGACTTTTGGCGGGGTTAAGGATAGGTTATGTGCTGTTTCGAATTATACATATTTCCAGATTTGCTTAATTTCATCCATGCATTCATCCATTAAGCTTATTATAACACCTATTTTTTTATTGAAATATTCCTTACATGGAAGAGTTATCATGACTACGGTTTAGATAAATTTTTCCAATTTTATCCATAAATTATCCCCATCATCATCCAAAGCGTTTGATTCAAAGACTGGAGACCAGCACCGGCTTGGCACGAGTACAATGTAGATATTAGGTAATACTTTTTTTAGTTCCTCTGCAGTATAATACCTATTATACATTCATTATTATACATTTTATACTTACATATAATAAGTACCTACTTATTATATGTAAGTATAAAACCTTCCCATTAATCATTCTAGATATTCAAAAAAGACGCATTAAAATCCTTTGCATTGTTTTAAAGATCTATATTTATTATTTAATTATTCATTATTTGGAGCCTATAACTTGTTTAGTTTCAGTTACATTGGTATTGAAGAATTATTGTAAATTGTTTTGCCATTGTAGCTTAAAATAGGTAGAGCTAACGTTCTCTTTTTTTTTTAAGCTAAAATCTTATGGTTCTTTGCAGTATACAGTTTAAAAGGATGGTGTAGAAATTATCACCTCATAGGCTATTCTGTCCACATGATAAAGTATAATACAACGGAACGTAATAACCCCGTGGGACGTTCTTACGTGCAATTATAATTATGGATGGTGGCAAGGTCGCCGATGCCACCGCAAGCCGGCTTGCCTCACACGTTCATAACTACTGGTTTTGAATTTAGAACAATGCATTCTCAGACCATTTTTGTGTGTTCCATTTTAAACAGGATTCGTATTTAAAACAATTAAAGAGGAATTTTTGTTTTTAATTCATTCAGCATTTTTTAAATTTCGGCCAGTTCTTGTGAGCACAAAAAACGATAACATTTTGTATTTTTTTTACCTACACAGGACTTGGTTTTGGAACAATGAATTTTTTGTTTTTTTTCGGCTAATCTTGTGAACAGCAAAGACCATGACCCAACTAGATTGCATTTGATGAATTCTGTGTGATGCGGGTTCTAGGTTAAAACAGGTTTAACAAATACATACATGTCTTTATTTGGTGTTTTCAGCCTAAGGTCAGTATGTTTAAAGTATATAAAAACCTGCAGAGTTAATTGGAACTAGATTACATCAGTCGTTAAATGCTTGTAAAAACGGTTTGCCCATGAACCACTTGTGTATGTCCCTTATTTTTTTTCTTTTTTTTTACACGCAAAAGATATTTACAGTCGATTACTCAATAGTCACCTGTTCAATACCAATATTAAATCAAAACACATAGGATGAAATTTAAGTTGTTTGTAAGCAAGAAGGTACTTTTACATAATAGTCCAATTATACATAAAAAAATTACAACAAAGCAGCATTTATTTTCTGTGGAATCAGGTCAGGTTTAGTATTCGGTTTTGTCTGATTTTAAGTAAAAGCATATTAGCCTTTTAATGTCCTCTTCAGGGCTAAGGCCTTCATAATTGACATCAAGTCAATCACCACACTTGCCAAACGCGTTTTGGTGACCACGAACCCGAGCCTGAAACATTCTTTGCACTACCCGGGAATCGAACCCTGGACCCTGAGATCTTGACCCGGCAAGCAAACCATTAGACCTCGACCTATGTTAACTTTCAGTATAAACTGTTTCCCGCGACTTCGTTTGCGTTATTTTGCGATAAAATTAAGAAACACGAAAGTTTGTAAAAACATACTGGATGTTTGGATGTGTGTTTGATACTCTTTAACGCAAAAACTACTGAATGGAATCTTAATTTAATATGTCAATACATATTAAATTAAGATATGAGATAGTTTTATTCAGAGATAACGCAGGCGAGGTCGCAGGCAATATCTCATCTTTCAACCACATTTTATCTAAATCCATACAATATTGCGTGAAAGAGCAACAAGCATGTATTAGGCATTGAGAGGTGCGGGAAGGTTTTAGTGGGTAGTCTCCGCTCTTTTCAGAGCGGGGAAGTCCCACACACGCCGCTGTCTTTTTCCAGGCAGCGATACGGAGCGCCATTGCATTTCCCTTCTTAAAAAAAGGCATCTTACCCATACATTCTTACATAAACTCGTGTTTATAACATTAGTACGACAAATTTGTTTTATTTTGAAATAAAAAACAGTACAAAAATTACGTCTTCCTAGATTCATGCTCTATAGTTAAGATAAACATGGTTGTCGACAAGCAAATTCACCGGTGTATCCCGTTGTCACGCGATTCGCGCCATGCCTTTCAATTTGCGGCGGGGAAATTGCCATTTGCGTGCAATATTGCCTTTGCCTTCCTGTGTTGTGTGGTTTGCGTTTGAGTTTAATTCTTGTTGGCATGCTGGTAAATTTGCCTAGTGGTTTAAATTAGAAGACTAGCCACATGCCGTTATAGTTCAACTAGCAAGACAACGCAATTAAAAAGCGATACCTACTGTAACAATTGAAATTAACCGAAAATGCAGGTGTGAAGGGTTCCCAATTTAAAAAAAGAACTGGTTTAGTTCACTTTTTAAATTTCAACGAAATGACTAAAATAAAATTGGCTCTCGTATGTGTTTTTAAAGTTTTCTTTAAAAAAACTAACGTGCAATATTTTTTTTAATGTTCTGCCATGTAGCTTCGATCGTTTATTTGTGTTACGCGTTCTGGGAAAGCTTATTGGGAGGTGATATTTAAAATTGTTGCAACTTTAAGTTTTATCGTCAATTTATTTCTAAAGTAATGAAAAAGATATTACGGACTACTTCAATGCTATAAGTCTATAACCATACTCGGTGTTAGTCAGAATTAAATTGGCAAGAAATCAATGATTTCATACAGATATAATCGTAATTCCAGGGTTTTTATAGCCTGGAGCATAAACATAAATACTCTTATACTTTTAATCAAAGTAAGAAAATATAATTCACATAACGACGGCTCTTCATGAATATTATGATCACTTCTATTTACAGTTCATAACCAGTTCTAGTTGTACTTGAATTTGAGCCCGAGGCAATGACGATGCCTCTATGATAGGCTATCACCAAATGTCAGATGGTGTCACAAGACCTATGCACACAAAATCATATCCTGGCAGAGAAGCTTTAGAGTTTGAACTTCGTTGTCACCTGAATACAGAGACACTAATGGATTGTCATTTAGTTAGTTCTTACTGCCTTGCTTTAGGGTTTAAAATAGCATTTCCTTCATTGTCGAGACAGGTTCGCTAGAGTCGGTCAATGTAGGTCACTATTGACTGACTCTTATGTTTACAAACAAATATTTTCAATAGCTCCATTGTACTGCGATTTCCTTCTAGTATGGGTTTAGTATTGTTAAAATGTCTATTGTTTGTGTCGACTGTATACACAAGTGAGAATAAATGTTTAAAATTAATTTTGGACAGATAATTACATTTTCATAGCGCACTATTTAAATATAGGTACTAGGGTCGCTAGAACTTTAAATTTGAAGATAATTAATCAAAGTACGATCAAATCATACAATGGACTTTTCATCGCTCTTATGACATATATGTATAAGAACTAATTTCGAATTGCAAAGGTTTACTTTAACTTGTTGTGGACCGTACCCTTGGGCTATGGTCCGTATCGTTATATGGAGTATGATGGAATGGACAGCTGTGTGGCCAGTCCATTACCTCTTAATCTTTTTATAAATAAACTAGCGGTCCCGGCGAACTTCGTTTCGCCTTAGATAATTTTTCCCGCTTTTCTGTTGACATTTTTCATATTTTACCAAGGATCCCTAATTTAGTAGCTTATGTCAAATTGGAAGAATGTAGAATTCTATTGGTGAAAGTTTTTTTTAAACCCGCCCAGTTCTTTTTGAGCCTATTCATTAGAAACATACAAAAATAGGTACAAATCTTTCCTCTTTTTAATATTAGTGAAGATAAATAAATATTGGATAACATCGCATACATTGCTCTGATTTTGTGGTTAGTAGCTAGCCCGTTACAGAAATCAGAAACAAAGACGGTGCCACAAGATCTAGACCCGAGTTAATATAGAAAAGTTTGTTTCCCATATTGATCCGACCGGGGATCGAACCCAGGACCTCAGAGATCCGCGCCAAAGTCCGGCCCGTTAACCTGTCTGCTACGGAGGTCGTTAAAAAGTCAACGTCAACGAGCTTGTATGTAATTTAAAGAGCTAGTAGCTAGTCGCTATTTTACTTCTGCGGCCAATCAAATAACGCATAGCAATGGAAACGATTTCAAAACGCATTACTATTCACTGGTAGTAAGGCCGCATACCAACGAAGAGAAGGCCAGTCCCATCCATAATGCAAAGGAAAACCGCTGCGATGAAACCGACACCGATATGAAGAATTAACATCGGCGTGGTATCAATAACGATTCCGTGGCTGTTATAAAAAAAGTCAGAAAGAAAAAAAAAAGAAATAATATTGGATGACATCACAAACATTGCTTTAATAATATGGTTATTAGCTAAATTACTTGTGTAATGACAACACCACAACTACAGACAAGATAATATAAAAATGTGGGTAAGTAGTCGATTGGCACGAAATAAATTCGCCCGAACGTGTGAATCGTCCTCTATCAATAAACATATTTTTTTGGTAGGCGTTTCGAACGAATGTATTTTTATGCGTGCGAATCGACCCCAAGTCGTCCCCCAAGAACTAAATGCATGCTTCTAATTCGGCTTGGAGGGGTGTGATTACGTCACTATTTAGTAACAACAATACGAACTAGTGACGACGCGTTAAATTTCACAAATGTATTAAAGCTTGCTCACAGTAAAGTTATAATATCTATAAAATACTGTTATATCAGTGTAGTACCAGTATGGCGTATTATCCAATAACTGTTATACCAGTCTATTACGTTTACGTGCCAGTACAGGAATAAATTAATACGATTAATATCGGATTCATAGTGTAAGCCATGATATAATTATGCAGATTATAACATAATCTGAAGTGCCGTAGACTAATCACGTCTTTACCGTTTGCTGATTAGGGTGGTGTTTCCTAAAATGGTTTAATAAATTGATGTGTGTAATATAAGCAACCTGGAGGTAAATAAACATCTATCAAATAAAAAGAGGACAGATAAAGTCGGAAATTTCGATTACTTACCGATTTGTCGTAATAAGGTTCATAGCTGTATATGTTTAGCGAACACTTAGGTTTCATGAAAGTCGACTGTGGTAACAGATTTAGGCGATTTAAAATTATTTGTTATACTAATAGTTGTAGGCGACTTCGTTTACGTTATTTTGGTTTATTTACCTATACTATTATTTATTGTTTATTTTTCATAACGTATTTAAGTAGGTTTATGTCACTGTGCAACGTCGCCGGCGTCCGTGGTATATCACTCGGCAGGGTCCACTGAAAACCAGCGTCATGGCCTGCGACGTGGGCCATGACTTATGCTGAGTGAGGTCCTTTTATTGTGGACATCACGACTTGCCATTGTCTGCATCGCCTGGTTGACGAGGAGAACGCTCATTTTTAATTTTCCTTTAAATATGTTTTCTGTTATTTTCTTTTTTTTTATGTTTTGTGTCCATTCCTTTATTGTTATTGTTATGTTTACTCATATGGCTGTGTTGTGATGTCTTCAAGTAATAAATGTTTTTTTCTTTCTTCTTACTTATGATTGACTGGTAAAAAACGCAGAAGCAGCAAGACCGTGAGGAGTGCTTTATTGAGAAAAAATGTAAGTAGGATGTTTGTATAACAGTTTAATAATGTTACTAAACACTGCGGTTCTACTTCAATTGCCATACTATTTTGTCATTAGTAATATTACTCGGTTATCGTTTTGAACGAGCTGAGGGTATTTCACGTACGCAGTTAATAGTAGAAAATGTATGAATACATTTTTTAATACATATATGCACTAATAATAATAATTTTATCGACTCCTAAATATAATTCAACATCCAAAATAAGAAAGTACGAAAAAGTACGTTTTAATTTAAGTGTAGGTACATTAAAATAAAAAAAATAGTGATATTTCGTGCATCGTTGTAAATAAAATAAAATATTTCATAATGTACGCAATAAAAGTAGATTGATAAACTATGCCAAGAATTTTAACGATAATGAGCTATTAATTTCGAGCAGGCCGATTGTGTCATAGTATTCAGCTCATATATTTTCACAGTAATTTATCGACCGAATCCACGCGTGAACATAAACAACACTAATGCTCAATTATCACTGTTGAAATGGATAATAAACAATTTAGTGCTTTCTTTTCGTGATCTATTTTGTTCATTTTTGTAGAAGACCAATCAATAGCCTAACGTTATGTTTAACATACGTATAAGTAAACTATAGTTTATGTATATGTTACCGGAAATGTATGAAATCTAGGAATTGTATACAAGTCCTAGGATATTTAAGAAAGAAAAGAAAGAAAGAAAGAAACATTTATTACTAAAAGACATCACAACATTGTCATATAAGTACACATATACAGAGAGGAGACAAAGAGATAACGACAAAAATATATATATATATATACAATAAAACGAGAAATAGATCTCCTCGCGATCTCCTCGTCAGCCGGGCGGTGCAGACCATGACAAGGCGTAATGTCCCAAATAAAAGGGCCTCACTCAGCATAAGTCATGGCCCACGGCGCAAATTTAGAATATTCCGAAGCTATTTAGGAAATGTATAAAATATTGTTTCAAAAACTATTTAATACGTAAATGTCCTAGGAAATTTATGCAATTCCTTGGAACTGTATACAATTTAAATATCGTATTAGTAAATGTATAAGAGTAATGATTTCTGTAATTAAACATGTTGTACAAATGAGAACAATAAAATTCAAGCATAACGAATGCTAGACAATTTATAACGTTCAGGTAAAAATCATATCGTGATTATTTTTACACATTTCTGTAAGATTTGAGGGATTACGTACATTTCCTAGGAATTGTAGGTATACAATGTCCGATCAAATATATTTCCGGTAAGATATATAATGCTATTGCACTTGTATTTATTTGATTAAATTTGGTACATACATTTACTAAATACAGATATTTTCTGCTCTATAAATGGTAGAGAAGTGTACGTATAATGTATGGTACGTATGAAAACTATTCACTATTGTTAATATCCTAAAGATATGGAAGAGCAGCAAGCGTGATTTGTGATGGTCGTGGGTTCGAGCAAGGGGAAATGAGTTTTTTTATGTTTCTTTAAAATATTTAAAAATCACTAGTGCGACGTTAAGCATTCATACAGGCCTAGCAAGCGCCACGCGACAAAATTTTATAGCGCTTTTATCAAACGTCAAAATCGATTGAAGTCAGTACGTCAGCTGCTGGTTGGCTAAAAATACGTGTGTGGTGTGCTATTAGCCAATCAACAGTATCGAAACTTTTGTCGTCTCATGCGATAAATTTGACGCATTGCGCATGCTAGGCCTAATAATTTGACGACCTCGGTGGTGCAGTGGCTAAGGTAGGCGCCCAAAGCGCGTAAGGTCCCGGGTTCGATTCTCGGTCAGGTCAATTTGGAAAACGAACTTTTCTCAATTGACTTGGGTCTGGGTGTGCTGGGACGACGCCCCCAGTTAGTATCCGTCGTCTGGTACTCATAGTACAAGGGAAAACCTTAGTTTGAGACCAGGTGATTGGTGTGATTGTCTGGCGCATTTTTTTTTATAGTCTTGTTTAGAAACTATTTTCACGAAATTATAATAATATGACAGCTTATGATAGCAAATAAAAGATCTTATGGTTTAATTCGCAATAAATATTCACGATTCTTGAATGAATGTTTGTTTAACCTAAATACGTTTTCCAAAGTGCGGAAAATGTAATAGACCCGCTTCCCCTTAGCGTTTTGTAATCACAACCGATTATCAAACATCTGCTTAATACACTTCACTAATTAAACGTTCAACGGATGCGAATAATTTACTTAGAAGTCTTAGAACCGAATCGCTATAAAGTGGTAGGTATTATAATTAACGCAACATTGTAACGCGGTTTGTGATTGCAAGAATCTGAATTGTTTAACGTACGAGGGAATATTCGCAAGTAATTTGAATCTAATTTTGATCTTTCTTTGTGTAATTGCGTCGACACAACGATATTGTGTTGGTGTAAGTATGGATTAAAACCTATGACCTGAATTCATAATAACAACTATGATCAGATGTCGGCGCGTATTGTCACCAGATCTTACTAATATAGGTAATGGAATTTATATTTAAATATAAAAATAATTATTACTGACGACCTCCGTAGCCGAGAGGCGAGCGGGCCTGACTTTGGCGAGCGCCATCTCTGAGGTTCCGGGTTCGATCCCCGGTCGGGTCAATATGGGAAACGAACTTTTCCATATTGTCTCGGGTCTGGGTGTTGTAGTACCGTCGTTGTTTCTGATTTCTGTAACACAAGTGCTTAAGCTACTTACCACAGAATCAGAGCAATGTATGTGATGTTGTCCAATATTTATTATTTAATTAAAATGGAAAAAATCGTAAGTATGTATATTTGTTACGGTTTCACGCAAGAGCAACTAAACCGATTTAAATTCAATTAGGTAGGAAGAAAGATGACATACTAGATTTACATACAAGATGCTGTTTATCCCAAAATAATGTGTATGAAGTTGCGAGTAGCTAGCATAACATATTTTTTCATGCGCCGCATACTAGGTAACTAAGTAATACATTGCGTAAGACATTTTAAGTTACGCAGAAATTCATAAATAAAACATAAATTATCATCATAGGCACAACATTCAGTTTTTGCTACCATTATACCTGCTATATCTATACTAAAATTATATAGCAGAATAGTTTTTTGTATCCTTGATCCCAAAAACTCCTGGTTCAGATTGGAAAATTATAATATATAACATACGCTCGAACTGGAGCAGCCCGACAGGTGAAACACCTCCACCGTACAGAAGACCGCGGCCAAATAACAATCACTTCGGTGTTGTTGTGTTCCTGCGTGTGAGTAAGGTTTCAAGAGCTTCTTCAAGGTAAGGGCGACAAGTCCAGTAAAAGCTTTATTGTGCTGTATTTGTCGCTCTTAAGCTAGGACCTCATTACCACTATGCATCAGGTGGGATGAGGTCAATCTTGAAGTGCAATGATTGATCTGATTTCCCACAACACCACCATATTAGGCGATGAGGTCCAACCGGGGGGTTTTAGTGGGTAGTCCTGCCCTTCCCAAGGCAGGGAGTAACACACACGCCGTCACCTCCCTCGGGTGTCGATACGGTACATTAATGTTTTTCTCCTCGTCAAGGAAAAAAAAGGACCTTATCACTTAACATCAGGTGGGATGAGGTCAATCTTGAAGTGCAATATAAAAAAAAAACGCTGCAACCATGATCTGAGGCTGCAACCAATAGAAGCGATGTATCAGTAGAAAATGTGGAAAGAACGGGTGTAATACGAAGCGGAGCCGCGGCGGATTGATTAATAACTTAAATTAACGTGACCCACTGTTATGAGTAAAATTAAAGTTAGCAAAGACTAAGCAATTTCAAGACATAAGGGAAAAAACACGTACTATGTACAAAGGTGGGTGACACCATTTTAATCACGTAATGTTCACTATAGTTGCAAGAACTATGTCACGACATTGAAGACCTTTTAAAACATTGCGGTATCTATTGATAAATAAAAACAAACGAAACCATTTCGGTATATTTCTTTGATTACCATATTTGAAATTTGTAATATTATTAGAATTGAATGTGTCTATTGTCTCTTAAGTACGGGCTTATGATCTCAGGGCCGTGGCTGGATTCGATTATTGGGTCAAGATAAAAATATTTTTGGAAATTTTGGATCACAGCTTGGTGGTTAAGCCGTTGGTATGGTTCATTTGAATGGATTTCAACGATGAGAGCCCTAAGGCCTGCATTAAAGATTAACCTGCATTAAAACATGAATTAATTAACTCTTTCATAGTGAACTTCAAGTGTTTATTATCATGACGTGCTCACACGATGTAATCATATTTAAGGGAACCCAATATGGTTTGAATTACAATCTGTCTTAAAATGATGTCAGAAACATATCAAATGCAAATAGAATGCAGAACCCTTTACATGGCAGAGCATTATAATATTTCTTCTATTCAAAGAATTAAGGTCCAAAACCTTATTTGAATTAAAGTTCAAATTATGGTTGGTTTTAGGATCGGATAATGGGTGTCTAAATAGTAACAGGATTTTTTCTTTTTAATCGCTTCTAGAACTGTAAATATTATTGTTTAAATTTATTTCAATTTTAAAACTACACGGGTAGATTTTCGAATAACCACAAGTTTATAATTTACACCAGTCATGCGGTAAGTTACTAGATATGGGAATATTTGTTCATTAAATGTTACTCGGCCAATCGGTACATTGTATGCCATATTCGTCGGTCTCGCAACGAATTGCGAAAGGATATTACCAGATAATTGTACGGAATTTAATGTTGGCTCTTTGGTAATATACCATGAAAGATGGATTGGACGATATTAAACCGTGAATGCACCATGGCTCTGACTTACCTAATTATTTTGCGTCATTAAGCTACGCTAGGTGCTATGAATTTAATTAAATGACTATTGATATAAAAATCAGTGTGAAATGAAGCAATCCAAAATTTTGGATATAAATTTGTGATGGTTTATTTGTGTGTAAAGTCATTTTGATAAATTACGAATTCGTAATTTATGTACGTACAAGAATTAGTTTTGAAATTAAAGGTTACAACGTACCAATGCTCTAGTCCATTGATTCCCAAAATGGTCCAGGTGGACAATAAAGGGTCCACTGGAGATTTGACAGTTCTACAAATGACGAATATTAGGGTCCACCGTTCTTGAGCGAGTGACTATGTTAATTTAACCCATTTATGGGTTAGTCGTCGATTGGCACGATCCCTTTCAATTAAAATTTTTTTGGTGGGCGTTTCGCACGAATGTATTTTAAAGACTCCGTCAAGAATTAGTAGCATGCATTTAGTTCTTAAAGGAGTCGATTAGTACGCGTTTAAAATACATTCGTGCGAAACGCCTACAAAAATAATATTTTTATTGAAAGGGGACGATACGCACGTTCGTGGGAATTTATTTCGTGCCAATAGACTACTAACCCTAATTTATTTCTTTTCGAAAGTAAGATAGTACGAATATAAGAAAAAAAGTTTGGAGCCTTTACTTAGAATAGGAATTTTTTTTTTTTGCATAATTTTTATAGTGCTTCACACCTTACTAGCGATCTTTAAATAATTCAAATGGGAAGTTAGTTATAATTTGAGAGTCTTCTGCTTTGAATCAATGTAGATTTAAAAAAAAAGTGTGACTACACTTGATGAAGTCGCTTTATTGATTGACATCCACTCACTGTCCGCAAAATCAAGCAAATAATTAACAATACCAAGCATTAAGTTCTGAAATTTTTCTTCGAAATTTGGAAATATGATAGTCATGTAAGTACAGGGCTCATTAAGTACTAGGGCAGACCCTAGTACATAATCCAGTACATTTGCCGTAGTATAGTACTGGATAACCAATAAAAAGATATTAATACCTACAACCTCCCGACCGTGACTGGTCTCAAGGTCGAGGTGACCGAGATGACGCCATGACGCCGCGCCTGTTACACCAGGTCTTAAATATTTACATACGACCTGATGATGGCATTAGTCGCGATAAAAGATGGGTTCATATCAGGAAAAAACAAAAGACTATGTCGCAGATGGAAAATGACAGTTATCTGATAGTTAATGCAAGTTTCAGAAAGCTATCAATGGAAAGTCAGAGGTGGAATAACAGTTGGTTTTTTTATATTACACTTCAAGATTGACCTCATCCCACCTGATGTTAAGTGGAAATGAGGTCCCAGCTTAAGAGCGACAAGTAGAGCATAATAAAGCTGTTACTGGACTTGTCACCCTCACCTTGAAGGCTTGACCCCTGCTACTAACGTAGCCCCCCCAGGAGCTCTGGAAACCTTACTCACACGCAGGAACACAACAACACAGAAGTCATTGTTATTTGGCTGCGGTCTTCTGTAAGGTGGAGGTATTTCACCAGTCGGGCTGCTCCAGTTCGAGAGATAAATCGCTATGCCCCACCTCTCTTGTTCTATAGTCTGGGTGTTTATGAATGTATGAAGTATTGATCCCTTTGGGATCAGGTCAATTAATACTTAAATAAGATGATACCAAATTTATTCCGTATATTGAAAATGTTTAAGCACAACTTGATAATACTAATTCATCTCATATTGGATGGAGATGTTACTAAATGCAATAATGTATTTATATTGTAAATAATAATTATTAATAAGTAAGGCAAGCATGTTGTTTTGAATGCAAACGTAACACTAGTTTAGATAATAAGTCTTAGCACTTAGTAAGCGTAATACGTAAGATGGCTAGACACGATATTCGTCCATTAATACTAATGGATACCAACAACGAGCTATCATAATAACATCATTACTCAAAACTCAGAGCTATAAATATGGAAGTCTGGCGGAAATTGTCATGAGCAACAGTTATAAATAAACCTTAACACCTATTCAGTACCTCCGGTGCCTTTAAAACGGATATGATGTTTCATAAGATCTTATCCTGACAACATAGAGCTCAATATTAAATGATTATTGTACTAAATCCCGTCTATTCATTGGAGTCACGTAGACTGACGGACGTATTTATTTAACAGGCAAGAAATAGATAGCCCCCAAGCAACAGATACTTTATACATAAATCTTGGCATTCCAAATACTTCTCGAATTTGTATGTGGCAGCGAAAACGTTTTTGTAAAAGTAGGCCAGTACGTGTTCTGTAACTATTGGGATGGTTATAGGGTTAGAGTTTATTTCAAAGAAAATAATTTTAAAATTGGTAGGATATTAAGTGTTTTGTTTAATACGAAATTTGTAAACGTTAAATTTTTTTTCCAACTACATCTTTTACGTTAGCACGAATAGTTTTAGTTAGATTTGTTACAAAAATTGGCAGTTTTCCGACTAACGGATGATTTTAGGAGTAACTTTTTTATCTTAATTGAGTTCAGGGTAGTAATTGTAACGCTGGCATAACTATAATTAATTCATTTATCTATCTCGGTTACAAGTAAAACTTACACCAAGAATCCAGCAAGAAACTCAGTAGTTATCCTAATCTTTACAATATTTAGGGCCAGAGAGAAATTAAAAATATGGTGTGCGGGCTCGGATATAATGATATGTCCATGTTGATAGATTAAATAATCATCAAGTTTGTAGTACCCTTTTTTCATTAAACATGATTTAAATATGGACAATGTAACTATAGTAGAACCGCATTTATCTAGCAGTTAACTGAATTGGGCTACAAAACCAGAGGTTGCGGTGTCAAATCCCTTATGGAACATTTTTACTTTTTGAGGTTTTACCGCAAACTAAGTTTAATGATTTCTACGGCTTTATTGCACGTACTAAAAAGTATTTATTGATTAGTGGCATTCTCTACCAGTCAACCTCACAGATTTAAGCCGAAAACATCGTTCAATAGATAATAATTCATAATATTCGAAGAAAAGTTTTATCGGATCCGAAACCTTGTGTAGTATAAACACTTTCATAGCATCGATCATTAGGAAGTTATTACCTGCACAATAGTCAGCACTGTAGTGACCTTGGCTTGCTAAATGTTTCTGGTCCACCTGAATGAAATTGAAGCCAAGAGTCACGTATTGTAGGCTTGCACTTAATCTACACAAACAAAGTTGGTAAACAAGCCACGTGCAAATGCACCACAAAGCTAAGACAAAATCCATTTGGTTTCTGTTTTTGGTAGAACATGATTTTATTTAAAGTATTTTGGTCAATTAACGTACATAATGGTTTAGTGTTTTTAATTAAACTTATGACTTGAATAAGATAAAACCACGTATAAAAAACACCAAATATTTTGGTCTAAACGCTATTACAAAATCCTTAATGTTTTATGAATACTAACTAGAGCAATTGGTTCTAATATCATCGGATTTCAGTGTCGTGTTCAACTTATGTCAGGGTGCAAATTTATTTGCTAATATATTCAATGTATTTGTACTCTGTTGCCGTACCTACAAACCAATAATATAAGGTATTGTAAAATGATGCTGAGTTTCAAGTTCTCCGAGCCAGATATAGCCTAATCACCGTTAATGGGAAAGTATCTAAGTCATTCTGATATGGCAAAATTTATTGTAAATCTCTATAATTAAGTAGTAGTTTTGTTTATAAGTAGAACGTTATGATCTGCACAACCTCTACCCGGACAACATTCGAATCAAACCATAAGACGTCGTGATAGAAACATGTTGTGTGGTTCACTGAAAATTACTCTATGCATTTCCTGCTTTCAACATGTCGTAATTATATATTATATACGAATGCTAAGAGCCAGTATGCAAGCAGTGGGCCACATATAAGTGCACTGACACTATAATCGAGTTCTTTACACTAGCAACAGCTAGTTTAGAGCTGCCCAGCAA
Source organism: Glyphodes pyloalis (assembly GCA_037074685.1). Lineage (NCBI taxonomy): Eukaryota > Metazoa > Arthropoda > Insecta > Lepidoptera > Crambidae > Glyphodes > Glyphodes pyloalis. Next base: position 15,062,066 of record JAYKKO010000013.1, read on the forward strand.
TTATTATCCACTTATACTATGAGATCGTCACGCTTGGCGAGTGATTACACTGAAAATTGTCAAAGCGGTTTTTACATCGTCTTTTTCTATTTAATCTTTTGCTAATTTACTTTACACCGCTGGTCGACGAACGAAAAACAAAACAGGTCGCGAAAAAGGAAATGGAATTTCTCTTTTACAAATATTTGTGATAATAAATCGTTGAAATTTTCTTAAAAATGTGGTCGACTCTTTTCACGCAACTTCGAGAGTTATCAGCACTTATGAGGGAATGATTTATGATTGGTGGATGTTATATAATTTGACAATATCTTATGACTTTCGATTTTAGAAGAAAAAGGTGATTGGGACGTAGCTACGATGGCTCGGAAACGATACTGAAAATTAAGCTAGGCATATCGCAGTGGTATAGGATGTCTGAACACTAACTTTATTAGTGGTATTTATCACGAATGTCTTCGTACTTCGAAGGTACGTTAAGCTGTTAGTCCTGTTACTTTTATTGTTATGGTCGAAAGTAATGACAAGCATATAGACAGCCTCTCAATTGTGATTCAAGAGAGCTAAAGGAGATTGAAAGACAGCGTTGATTAGGCGCATCGGCTATGGAGCAACCGGGGTAGACGTAAAAGAATTAAGAGATTAACAGATGCAAATATCATCAAGTAATTCAAACTCAAACTCAAATATTTCTTTATTCAAGTAGGTTACATATAACACTTTTGAGTCTTCATTGAATACAATGCAAAGTGATTCTACTGTATCTAGTATAAAATCTAATATAAAAGTAGCCATTCTTCCATCTAGATTTAAAGGTACAGGTACCTAATCATCAAGTTATCTAAAGCCTCCTATTCTTCCATCTACAAGTATGCACCTACTTTTGTAATAATTATCTCGTGGAACAAATGTGTTAAACGTTTTACGAACTTTTGGTTGGCCAACTCATTGTCTCACGTGCTTCTTTATGATATTTGCAATGTTCAAGCGGCCAGTGTTGCAAGTGCTGGCCGCAACTAAATCATAATTGGATAGTAAACTGCAAAACGAAAGAAGATGCTTAAAGATTTCTAATTTTACTGAGTTTTAATTTCGTGTACACTTCTTTCTGAAATATTATTATTATTTGGATAAGGATGTTTGCTATTTAATTTGTCAAAGCTGTTTGTTTTTTTTTTAAATATGATGTATTGTATCATTTTACAGTCTAAACTTAGAATTGAAATTAATTTGTAAAAGATTTGGTCTTTGTTTTCTATAAGTAATTAAAACACAAAAAAATAGTCCGAAAACGTCTAATCACTGTAAAATTTTCCAAGAACAAATGATAATATGTCAACGTCATCATTAAAATAAAACACACTAAAAACAATACTAAAAGTATGAAAACCTAACCTGAAATTATGTTTTATTTATAAAATCTGTGGAGTTAACTGGTTAAGAATCTCACAATTCATTACAACCATAAGAAGTTTCCTCCGCAAAGATTGGAAGTGGTGGAAAACAGAAAGTTGTGGAAGTACTGGGGGAAGGTTCAGCGGCCAAATGGTGATGGTATTATATGTATTTCATCGCATTTTATTTCAACCTAAAATTTAGCACACCGTGAAAATGCAAAAAAAAAACACCTTATGTCTATTTAACTCGAATTAAGAAAGGGTTCAACAAAACAAAAAGAAGAAAACAAACGCAGCCAAACTTACCGATTCAGTTGTGACCGTACCATAATATTTTACGGTTAGCCGTTACGGTTAACCAATCATCACATCCGATATTACCGGAACGATTTGATAACTTCACAAAAGAAAACAATAAGCAAGCCAGTTACGTAAATCTTCTTTCTATACAATTTTCTGTACATTATCTGTAGAGGACCAAATAAGTCATTAGAAAGTATGACATAGTTTTCGAAACTGAAATTCGGTATGGCCATTGGCTTAAGCGCTAAGAAATATAATTAATCTTTGCTTCTTTTTCCTTTGTCTGTATTCATTATTAAAAAGTAGATTTCGGGGATGTTCAAACCCACTTTAGGTGATGGATCTTTGCAGTTTAGAAATGGTCATTGCCATTTTTGGGAAATGACTTCGAACTTAGATGAAGATGGAAAGTTGGAGATAAGATACAGATCGAATATGTGTGCTGATCTTGTTTTCGTAGACTATAAAATGAATTGGTTTAAATACAACTAAGGTAACGGTTTTTTGTTTTTTAATTATGGGCCGGCGTTTAAAATAACTCAGTGATTCCACCAATGTCAAGTATTTAGATAGACACCTTAAGATTGCGCGGAAGTATGAGGTATTATGTCTTTCTAGATTGAGATTCTCAATTTACAAAGAAACTAAGATAATTTTAAACAATAAAATTGTCGAATCACGATCCTTTCATAAGTTTTCTATGAAAATATCAATTTTAGTTATCAACTTCTAGACTATCAAATGATGATGCCAAAAACAATGAGACGGAAAGACTTCATTTAAGGGACTAACACCTTAGAATCATTATTAATGGAGTAACATTCCTCCTTCCTTTGACATGGATTCCTTCAAAAGGAGCGTGAAGAAACATCTTGCGGGCCAGTATGGCGATGCTAGCGGGTAGGATATTTCGATATCAAATCTGTTGTCATCGCGATGTGGGCTCCTCTCTTGCTTACCATCAGGCTGGGAGGAGCCAATATACTGCGCTACTATAAAAAAACAATCCCTATTATGAAGATGGGAAAATAAAGCTTGTTAGTTTTTACACGCTGTTTCGATTGCTTGAAAATCCGCGAAGATCCGCGGCTTTAAAATTTAGCGCGACGTCATCAGTTCGCACAGTTTTCTATGACTTAGTGACGTAAACGTCCCCCCCCCCCCACTCAACTTGAATGCGCTGTATCATCACTAATTATATTTTTTTTGTTGAAGTAAATATTTAGTTTTCATTGTATTTTGGAAATCTAACTGAACGGACTAAATATAATTGTCGTTGTCTTTTTATCTAGTCGTCGTTCCTATTCCGTATATTATTTCGGCAAAAGTTTATTCAAGATCTTCACTTAAATACACACCTTGAGTTTTTAGGAAAGCTGATCAAATTACGTTTAATAGGTAAGCAGCGCCCGCGCATGCTATCACGTAGTTAAGTATATCGTAATGGCGTCACGTCGTTTCGCCTGCCACCCGCTGACTTTTCCGCTTTCTGCTCGGTATCACTCATAACATAAAACGATACTTGCAAACTGACCTGCCATTAGTTAACTAATGACTAATGTTACAACCATCATATGAAAGGATATTAAACTCTTGATTTATTCGATTTGTCTTGATGATAATAAACCAAATGAAATGAATCGGATCCCATATGAAACTGCTTTCTATTAGTGTTGCCAAACTAGAGGAGATAAATTCATAATTATATTGTCACAGAGTTGTACTAGTGTTATATATACCTATTATACATGTGTCGCGTCGCGGCGTAGCACGCCAACTATCCCCGTTTTCCATCGATTTTCTGCCCTTTTGGTCGCAGCATAATATTTTAGAGCCTTCGTCGAAAAATGGACTATCAAACAACAAAAGTATTCGAACCAGCAGTTCTTGAGATTTGAGCATTCAAACAAACAAACAAACTGTTCAGCTTTATAATATTAGTTTATATGAATAAATATTGTAATAGTTCTCGTTTAATAACAAATACCAACCATGGTTAGTTTTTTAATAACAAGCAACAATATTATTCATAATATTATAGATAATACCGATGTAAATACATGTCTTAACTATCGAAAATGTATTCGTCTTGACGAACGATACTATCAAAAGCATCGATAGTATTGCTATCATGCTATACTCGTAGTGTTCGAGCTATCAGTAATATTGATATGACGTTAGCTATCGGTAGAGTATCAAGAGTTTGCAATCTACCTGCAACACTAGTTTCTATTTTTAGTATCTCAGTCATCAGATAGTCATAATCAAACGTGTGTAACGTAAGCAACTACAACAAGAACAATTTCAGGAAGTTTCATCGCTTATCTGATCTCCTACTGTGTAATTGTGTTACCGACTTCAGACACTTCCTCTGTCAACACGAAATCTTTCGCAACCGGCCACAGATCTCCTAGATTTGTCTTTAACAAAAACACAACCGCCGCCTCGCTGCGTAAAAACCACAGTACGCCTTTTTTGCTGCCGTAATCACGCATATAATGCGAGGATATTACACCGGCCTTGATTTTACTATCTCGAGTCATTAGCTTACAGAATTCGCACGATGCTACCATCTTTTGTAGTTCATTCACATCGCGAGAACCATTTTGTTCTGAACTTTTGACCTACGCACATTCGTCGACTCAAAATGCTACCGTTTAAGATGTAACCTACCCTGTATTGTTAAAAATTCTCTCATTGCACGTGTGATAATAATATCTAATTATTTTATTACTTAGACGTACTACTAAGTTCTTAGCTTCATTGTGATCTCTCAACAATGAGATAAACAGTTAAACTTACAGTTATAGCCATGGGCAGAGTTTAGAACATTCACTATAAATGTTGACACGTGTACCTATTAGTATCAATTACTAACAGTTAAAATGCTTAAGGTCAGAAATAAAAAGTTAATTCAATATTCTTTACTAGCATATTAAAAATATTCTTAGTTAATTTTAAAAGGTAATTTCATTTATTTTTAGAGCATATTATTTATATTGTCTGTTGTCCATAATGGCTTAGAAGCCGATTAAAGCGTAATAGATACATAAATGGATATATATATATATATTTTGTCGCACGAAACATTCATAGAAATTGGTTTCACAGACACATTATAGTACAATTTATGTCTTATCGCTAGAAAGCAATCTCATACCCGTAGTTTATTTTTTTTTAATATTTTTGAGAGTTCATGAAGCTAAGGCTTACGAGTAAAACGAATTTGCTTTTGATTTGCATATGTATGATTTTTCAAATAAAATTTAATTAATTTATTTGTTTTAATATATTATAACTTACTCATAATCATATTCAATGTATCCACTAAACTACTGTGGACATAAACAATATAATAAACATATCATTACAATGTACTAAATATGTGACTGAACTTACTAAAGTAGACATTAAAAAAAAAAGTAAAATTGGTTTATAAAAAGGAAGTTCACAGAACCTGATACGTGTTGGTTAAAGTGTTATAAAAGTCAATAAACTGTTTGTGTCCAATACCGCATTGAATGTGTAAGTGGCGAAAGTAGCTTCATATCGTGATTGATAGATATGCACACTTGTTTGTATTTGCCTCTCTTTCATAACAGTAGTTTTCTCTACAACGTTTATTCTATTACCAGCTCAAATTTATCAAAGTTCCTATGAGTAAGAAACGCGGAAATACAGGCCTTATTTGACCCTTTTTTTGCATATTTTACTTTAAGAATGACCTCATTCCTCATCCCACTGTTAAGTGGTAATGTGGTCGTAGTAAGCAAGCTAAGTCCTATGGCTCTAAATACAGCATAGTAATAGCTGTTACTGGAATTGTCGCCCTTACCTTGAAGGTTTGACCCTTGCTACTAATGTAGCACACCCCAGGAGCTCTGGTGATCTTACTCAAACGCAGGAACACAACAACACTTAAGTGACTATTATTTAGCTGCGGTTTTCTGTAAGGTGGAGGTATTTCACGAGTCGGGCTGCTCCAGTTCAAGCAATAAATCGCTATGCTCTACCTCTCTTCGTTTTTTTGTCTAATGCTTATGGAAATCATCCATTTCTACGAGTATATCCAAATGTGTTAACTTATTATTGACGACCTCCGTAGCCGAGAGGCGAGCGGGCCTGGCTTTGGCGAGCGCCATCTCTGAGGTTCCGGGTTCGATCCCCGGTCGGGTCAATATGGGAAACGAACTTTTCAATATTGTCTCGGGTCTGGGTGTTGTGGTACCATCGTTGTTTCTGATTTCTGTAACACAAGTGCTTAAGCTACTTACCACAGAATCAGAGCAATGTATGTGATGTTGTCCAATATTTATTTATTTATTATATCGTTGCAGTAACGACAGATTCATTCTAACGGTATCCAGATACATATTTATCATGGTGTTATCAAAATATCCGATATATTTTGAAATCTCAATCTAATACAAGTCTTACCTTAACCACTAGTCTCCTTTGGTTTACCGTGCATTTGAGAAATTCTTTAGCGTCCGGTGAAAGTGCTTCTAATATGATTGTCAAATCTACTCTTACTTTGTTACTATAGACATTGCCAAATCAAATAGGTTCACTAGGGTCATCTGTAGTAGCTTTTTATCTCAATGAAGGGCTTCTTTAAAATGACCTGCAGTCGATGAATATTGTTCACGGGTTTTAGCTATTACCATAATTCATAGATATTTTCAACATTTCCTAAGGGCCGAAATAGTTTATGATTGTAATGCGGAGGTTATCGGTTACGGTTCCCAAATTCCAGACACCTTGAATAAAACAGGAAATATTTCCTAATGACCAAAAGATTTCATAATTTTGAACAGGTAGGAACTTCAATTGACTCTGATTCCGCAGTGTAGTGGCCAGATCACATGGCCCTAAAACTCAGAACAACGACCCCGACCGAATTATGGACTCTGGAGTCTTTATTAGTGGAACCTTTCCTAAAGACCTCATTTATTAATGGAAGTAAGTCTTATAATTATTCGTAATAGACGCCTAACCAGAATACGGTAGGAGAAAAAATAAACTACAAAACAATCAACAGGTGGCTAATGGAAGTAATTTCGCAATCGTTCAGTAAAAGCTGGCGCTGCTTCAGATATATCTCCAATGAAAATCTCTTCGACGCTTTCTTTGAACTAGGAGCTGCCTACAAATGTCAACTGCGAATAGGTAAATGGAAAGGTGTTAAGTAGGGCTAATACCCACTTACACGTAGTGATCGCGAGGCGAGGCACGACAAATCGGCGCGGACGCGTTCGCCACGGCTTAACGGTGTCGGGGCAAGGCATGGGAGGCTAGCCGACGGGTTCGGTGCCTCACAATGACTCATTGTGGCTTGATTGATAAGCTGATCGTAATCAGACTCAACATGTTTGGGAGTACGATGATGGAAACAAGTATACCGCCTGGCTCTTGGTAAGTAGTTTACATACCCTTCTAGCATGGGCAATACGTCAAATTTCGTTGGCTGATTGCACACAGCGCTCGCATTTTCAGTTAATCATCAGCTGACGCATCGATCGACGAGACCTTATAGAAGACCGCAGCCAAATAACAATCACTTCAGTGTTGTTGTGTTCCTGCGTGTGAGTAAGGTTTCCAGAGATCCTAGGGGGTGCTACATTAGTAGCAGGGGTCAAGCCTTTAAGGTAAGAGCGACAAGTCCAGTAACAGCTTTATTATGCTGTACTTGTCGCCCTTAAGCTAAGACCTCGCTCATTACCACATAACATCAGGTGGGATGAGGTCAATGTTGAATTGCAATATAAAAAAATCATTAAGAGCGTGATAAATAAGAGGCTTAACCACCTGGACTGTAACATCATAAAACTATGAACAATATTGTGTTTCTTCATCGAACTAATCTAAGACCGCATCTGATTCCTAGACTACATCTACCTCGATGATACTTAAGTGGTTTAAGAAACCGATTATAAATGAGTGCCAAGCCCGGATGGCACTCGTTTTCTGTCGAGCAAAGTAAATTCTTAATAATTGTGTACCTTTTTTAACGTTATTGATTAACCTAAATGTTCGAAACAAATTTCTTGACCGTGTCTTCAGTCTCTTCTGAAGAAATCTCTATCAATCTCCAGTCTCTAACTATTTCCTAAAGTATAAACTCCTCATTGATCGCTCTCGCTAATGACTTGAGTTCAATCCCGAGGTATTGTAAGGCTTATCGGGGTCACAGCCGTTGTCTTAGGCGCGCCGTGACCGTTCCGTTTATTACTCGATAACGAGGCACGGGGTGGGTGCTGATGTTACGTAGCTGGAAAACGGGTCTACTGGGCATTGTAGACCTTTTACACACTTTCAGCTTAGGCGATACGAAGAATACTTTATGCTGATGCCAAAACATGATCACATTAGTGCAAGTACGTTTTTTTTGTACTTGAAATGATTGCAAACAGATCATTTATTAGAAAGAGATAAAGAAAACACGGTTATTGGCCATTATTACAAAATAAGTACAAAAAAATAGAAAGGGAACAAGCACTTTTACATTAAAAACAAAGTTAAAATGAAATAATAATTTTACAGGGTGGTCAATAGGTGCCTGCCTCAGCATAAGCTATAGTGCTGTTACATATATACCCACGACATAACTGCAGAACTGGTCTTCCGGCAATACCTTGATGTTGAGCGTGGATTGGTTAAATCTTAAAAAATTTACAAACTAAACTGTCTGTTTTAGTGAGAAAATAGTAAAATGTTCAGCCGGCTTTGTTAATATCTTCTCGGTAGTTATAGGTTCTGAACTGGTAGAAGCATTACATGTGGTTTGTGCAGACGATAATCATAATTATTACCAACTAAAAATAGTTTAAGTTGGATTCAGGACATCGTAGTGATAAGAACATAGGTAATCGGTTCCTAGACGAAGGGGGAGCAGCACTGATCTTATACAATCTAAACACCTACCTTCCCTAGTTTTTAAAAAAATACATTTGCAGTTCGCGCGTAAATGTAATTGGTCGTAACTGTTTGTGAAAAAGAAATATTAAATGAACGTTGATTAGTTTTAAAGTAAGTTTAATGTTTAACTAGCGGCAGCTTAGTCGTTTCTAGCAATTAATAAAGATTGTGGGTTTTACCCCTATTTCCTCTTATATTTGAAACAAAAACTAGTTTATATTTTAATGCAAGTTTCAACCTATATTTTTGCCAAATTTCAAATCTCTAACTTAAAATAAACATGGGAAAGTTTCAAGGGCGGTATTACCCCATCTCTCCCCCCCCCCCCCCTTATTTTCAAAACAAAAAGTAGCCTATGTCCGTTCTAGACGTTCAACGTATACCTATACAATATAGGTTTAGGCCTGAAAGCCGGACAGACAAACAGGCAGACAGACAAGATAGACAGAGTTACTTTCGAATTTATAATATTAGTATGGATAATAGAAAATATTTTTGCAGTGATGCAATGGAATAAGAAATTCCAGTGATAAGATTTAGCAATCGGAGCGGCCCCATTTCGTTGTTTTTGATTTCGGCAACAAATATCTGTTTTAGTCTGTTAATTTTTACAATCTCGGTTTAACTACGATGTTCGCGTTTATTTAGTTGTAAGGTGCATTGTTTATCGCCTCAGCATGCTCCAAATATTTGCTTGTTAATGTGCACAACTAAGTCTTTAAACTCACCATTAGGTATTACATTAGGTAGGCCTAGCGATTTATAGCTCGAACTGGAGGAGCCCTACTGGTGAAATACGTCCACCTTACAGAAGACCGCAGCCAACTAATAATCACATCGGTGTTGTTATGTTCCTGCGTTTGAGTATGGTTTCCAGAGCTCCTGGGGGAGTGCTACAATAGTACCAGGGTCAAGCCTTTAAGGTAAGGCCGACAAGGCCAGTAATAGATTGTTATGCAGTACTTGTCACCCTTAAACTGCCTGAAGCCATTCTCCATAAATTAAATATGAAAAAAAATCAGGACAAGTCGCTGAATCCTGAGGTATGAGTTTTATAGCTTAGTTTGGGCGTCAGAGTCTTCATAGGTATTCATTGTCAAGCACGATTATGTCAATAAAGATATTTTATTTTTATAAATTTTATATAAAATCGTTATCAATTCGAACCATTCTTTTCTGAGATTCAAACAAACAAAAAAATCTTCAGCTTTGTAATATACCTAAATGTAGATTTCGTTTTTATTCTGGACAACGAAATTCGAATTTGGGTTTCGAAAATTTAAATCAGTCCAGCACTGAATTTTAATGATATCGGCAGGTGAAGGTACGGAATGGCAGTCAGTTCAAAAAAGAAGTACTGGGTGCCCAGCTGCCGGGTGGAGTAATAACTGGTATCGGGCCGTGAATTTGGAGAAATCGGAGTCTAATGTGCGGTACCAGCTGTTGCTTGTAAGTGGGTAATAACCAAGTTTAAAAAAGAAGGGATGTAAGTATTATTTTATGTTTGCGGATAACTTTGTCGTTTATGAACCGATTTGATGATTTTTTGTATCAATGGATGTAACTCGACGGTGGTACCACGATAAATGGAAACCAGAAGCTGATGATAGGATACCAGAACTGTTAATACTAATTGTTTAACAAATAAAAATTATTATGTTCGTGCTGTTTCAGATTGTAGTATTCTTAATATTGCTTGTATATTAGTATCTTTACTTATATTACTTTGTAATATTGAAATAACCACTTTTTACAATATTAATTGGAATATACATGGTTTATACACCAAAATAACATTAAAATTTTTTGTAATAAAATTCTGGTAAAAGTTATTTTGGAACTTTCTTTTGTTTTTGAAAAAAAATTCAAAATCGTGCTGTCTGCGGACAAAGTCGCGGGCACAGTTAGTTGTGAATGAGATGACAGTAACTACATAGTTTACTATATGTCGCCTTGTCGTGCCCTGCCGAGCTACAATTTGGTACCCCCCAAACTTGGCAACAACAACAACGACCTCTGGTTTCAAGCCCAACGCTTTAACCATTCTACCTACATAGCTTATACATAACCTACCAATTATAACACACATGCCAACAACATTACTAGCAAGCAAAAACACTTCTCTTGGCTTGTGGCTCGTGTATCATTGTGTTGCGGGCATGACGTCACACTAAATCACCTGGAGTTAATGAACGTTAACTGGTACAAGTTCGTCTGTCGGTGTTGTGTGTTTAAGTTTGCGCGGTGGATTTAGTGGCAAAGGAATCACGGATTCACCTAATAGTGGCAAAGGATTCACCCATTTTGGGCTCGATTTTTCAATTGACAAAAAAATTAACAAACCATTATGTTTTATAAGTAAGAAAGTCATTTAGTATCTACTTAGTACAAAATATTATGATAAGAATAAAACAAGTCGTATTGTACTTTATTTGACTGTTAAATTTTATCTGACGATTGAAGATGCTGGCCTTTGAGTTGAAAGATTAAAATTAGATAGATATTTTCAATGAATGAAGCAAGTTTTAAGAATTTACGAAAATGAGAAATATTTTATAGATGTCCATGGCAGGCTTTATAGTACTTTCACTGATATAATATGAGATTATAAATAAAGTATGTTATTTATTGAATTTAAGACAGACTCAATGCCTTCCATGCGATTTTAACAGTTAACATTTTGTGAGCAAAGCGAGAAATAGAGACAGTTTCATTGGTTAACAAAAATAAACAATACATAAAGTACAATTTATTTCAAAGGAATATTTACTCAATTTTGCAGGAAAAATCTTTGAAACAATATATGAAAATTTAGAAAGCTTATACAAACATACAATCTATGTGAGTCAACGTATCAAATTACCAGTGTTTTTTTTTAATAATAAATAAATAAATGCGCCAGACAATCACACCAATCACCTGGTCTCAAACTAAGGTTTTCCCTTGTACTATGAGCACCAGACGACGGATACTAACTGGGAGCGTCATCCCAGTATACCCAGACCCAAGTCAATTTAGAAAAGTTCGTTTTCCAAATTGACCCGACCGGGAATCGAACCCGGGACCTTTCGCGCTTTGGTCGCCTACAATGTGCGTGTTGTTTAGCCATTGCTAGCCAAACCATATACCATATTAGATTGGAAATTCAAAAGCGACGACCAGTCTCCAAAGCGGAGCTTGCAATATTCTTCACTTATAAGCAACGGCTCAATATGCCTTTACAAGCTTTGAGGATCTGGTAATACAATTTAGGTCAGACGTAGATTTTGACAGCTGCGAGTATTGTTTGACTTAGCGTTGGAATGTTGACGGCATGAACACATGCCTGCCTACTGTTTTTCAAAAGTCAGATCACGATGGTTTAAATTCACGCAAAAGAGATTACTGTCGTTATTATTGCGCTGTAACAATTTGAAATACCAGTTAGCGTAAAATTTTGATTAGTACACCATCTTAAGAAAATGGCGAAAAACCTGGGTTTAGAAATCTTGCCCTGTATTAGTATGTTGAGGTTAGCTCTGTGAGTTAATTACACATCGATTGATTGTTTTCGTGCTGAACCCATAGAGTCCATCTTTATAGCCCTATCAAGGGCTGGGTACTTTGTATCCGTATTATGGATAGCATTGGGTCGTGATATGCGTGTTCCTACTTTAGTTGAGTTAATATGGTTATCGTTCGTGCGTTTGTTATATTCCACAAAATTGTATCGTATCCATTATCTGAAGTCCATCTCATCCCTACTAATATTATAAATGCGAAAGTAACTCTGTCTGTCTGTCTGTCTGTTACGCTTTCCCGCTTAAACCTCTCAACCGATTTTGATGAAATTTGGCATAGGTATATGTTAAACTTCAAGAACGGACATAGGCTACTTTTTGTTTGAAAGAAAGGGGGGGGGGGGGAGGTAATGAAACCATGAAAGGATGTAGTCCACGCGAATGAAGTCGCGGCACAGCTAGTTACTTATAATTTGGAATGGTTTCAACACCAGAGCCTGCTGCACTAACACCATATTTCAACCAACCAAGTCATTCATAGCCTTTGAATCCAGTTTTCGCATCAAGGATTCTCAATCCACCTATGCCTACGCCTGTGTCTTTTACTCTACAAAGGTGTGGCGTGTCACATTCAATTGACAGCAACCATTAGGTACTGATCGTGATGTGTGACACCGGCGTTGCCAAGAATGCTCCTCAATGATATACCGCATACATTCACGCCGCTCGTTCCGCATAACTTAATTGGAAACCGTACCAGAATCTAGCATGCTTAATGTCTATTCGCTGTAAAAATGAAGATAAGCCACTATATTAAAGTAATAGTTTACATGAGTATGGTAATAAATAGAGCGCAACTGTGATTTATGATGTGGATGCGGAATTTAATATTGTTTTACAGTCGACAATAGAAACTGATACATCATTTTTTAACTCGCCTGTTCAAGCGTGATGAGATGTTAATGTTGTTTTGATGATAGTTGATATCGCAGAAAAGCAAGCCTAAAGAATGGTTCAAATATTCTGCCCCAAAATTACAAAATATGTCTATCAATGTGCAAGTTATATTTTGGGAGAATACGGAGATGTAAGCGTATCACCAACTTGTTGCGTTCGCGTTTTGTTTCGCTACACGTGAATATATTATGTGGGTACTGTGTGCAAACATTCCCAATTACTCTTAAATAGGACCTTAAAGAAGTGTATGTAGCTATATGCTATCAGTTAAACTTGTCATGAGAATAGTTGGGTTGGAAGAAAAATATCTGAATTATTTAATGTAAGACAGAAAACATGTTTATTATGGTTAGTTTAAGTAGTCCTTCGACTACTGAATAGTTTATTTGTATAAATGTGAAAACTATGTTATTCTTTAAATATGTAGGATACACAATATTATAATCTCAAAATATACATACACTATATTTATCAAGAAAATAAAAAATACATAACAAAAACAATATATATTATGTACAGGATATTTAAAAATGAAATCCGCTACAGCGTTTAAGGTACCCAGAATGCAACGAGCTACATTATTTTTTAATTGCCAAACTTAGGCGTTAGCGGAGCTAATTGAGCAGTGAGGCATAACACTTATAATGTGATCTCATCAACGTTTCAGCCGAAGGACGTCTGCTGCTAAAAATATTACGATTTTTTCATAAATGTTAACGGCCCTCCAATCTACTTAGTAATATGAATTTTGATCTGGACAGCCCCGATTGTAGTTGCTAAATTCAATTTGATTAAGTTAACTAACGAACTGCGGTCAAACTAGAGTCAAAATAAAGTTACTTGCAATAAACAGTAACGATACAAATAAAATTAAAGAAGATTACCGTGAAAATTTATAAATTGAATTTAGAAGCCGTTTAAGACACGAAATTGTAATAACGCCATCTCTGGTAGCTTAATATTCTCACATTCCGTTATTAAAACGAAAACAATCGACATGAATGAAAATCTAGATTGGAAGAACTTTTTGTTTTTATAAATGGAAGTACTTCCGAGAACTGTTTATACTTTTTACCTACTTTCAATATTGAAAGTGTGCGTTAAAATACAAAACAAAGGTTAATCGTTATTTAATTGCTGTGACTAAGTGTCATATTTGGGTTAACTTCATATTGGTTAGACAAGGTGAAATATTTGAATTTTAAATCTAGATTACCGGCAAACTTGTTTATAATTTATTATTAGAGAGGCAGGGCAAAGCGATTTATCGCTCGAACTGGAGCAGCCCGACTGGTGAAATACCACCTTACAGAAGACCGCAGCCAAATAACAATCACTCCGGTGTTGTTGTGTTCCTGCATGTGAGTAAGGTTTCCAGAGCTCTTGGGGGGTGCTCCATTAGTAGCAGGGGTCAAGACTTCAAGGTAAGGGCGACAAGTCTAGTAACAATTTTACTATGCTATACTTTTCGCCCTTAAGCTAGGAACTCATGACCACCTAACATCAGGTGGGATGAGAACAATCTTGAAGTGCGTTATAAAAAAAATAATAATGAAGTTTCGTAACTTTAGCTACTTATACTTTGTTTTACTCAACTCTAACGAAACAATTGTTTGTTTGTACAATAATTAGCTGAAATATTTACATTGCTATGATAAAGTTATTTTTAACTTATGGTAAGATATATACCTATAAGTTAAAAATAACTTTAAACCACTGAAATAGTATTTCGATTATTGATTTTTTTTTCAATTATGGTATCTATCCCGCGTTTAAAAACAACGCAGTAATACCGCCAATGTCAATTTCTATTATCACGACGTTCAAAGGTAAAATAAAAATAAAATAAAAAATGCTAATGGCAAAGTCATTAAAACGTGTTGAAACCGCCAATGCGACATTTGCAATAGCTAAATAAGCTATGAATATATAATACATTAGGTACTGTGTTTTTCAAATAGCTTATGTCACCGAAGCGTGTTGCTTAAAGCACGTGACATTGGCACACACTTGGGCACTTTTTTTTTCTTTTAAAGTTAATCTTATGAACTATTGATTTTTATTAACTTTTTGAAAGGAACAATTGATGTCGATTAGTTAGTCAACTGAGACACATATTATCTTAGTTGAGAATTACTTATTCTTCAGTTGTCTTCATAGAAAATCTATGAAGGTAGCAATAGGTGACGTCACAATCTTACTTATCATATTTTTGCGAGTTATTTTTGTAGGAGCGTAAATAAACATATTATGGCGATGATAACGGATAGGATACTACGGCATCGAATCCGTTTTCATCGCGATGTGGGTTCCTCTCTTACTTGTCACCAGGCTGGGAGGAGCCAATATAGAGCTACTATTGTAACCAAAAAAAAAACTTAAACTGTTTACGCAACATACGTAACGAAAGGTACCTATCTAAAGTAATAATCTTTCAGTTTTTTCAACATTTTCCATTGACTTTTCGCTCTAATTGATCGCAGCATGTTTAAAACGTAAACCTTAATAAATTGACTTTCCTACACAATTATATTTTTTAAATCCGACCCTAAAGTTCCTTAAAAAATCGCGTTCTATTCATACAAACTCTTGGCTTCATAATATGAGTGTAGATAACTTGAGTAGGCCAGCCAGTGTCCGGAGACGATAGAAATCGCTTCTCTAAACATATTCAATTCCAATGCAAACGGTTCTGATGCAGGGAATGTGAAAATGTAGCGTCAGCAGCGACCGCTGTTTATGTTATTTTCAACCGTCTTGAGTTGATTTAGGGCTTTATTAATGATGGAGTTCTATCAATGCCGGATGATTACGTCATCAAGGCTTCTAATATTACTCTCTGATAGTTTAAAAATAATAACTTAATAAATAAATGCGTCAGACAACCACACCAATCGCCTGGTCTCAAACTAAGGTTCCCCTTGTACTATGAGCACCAGACGACAGATACTAACTGGGGCGTCATCCCAGTACACCCAGACACAAGTCAATTTAAAAAAGTTCGTTTTCCAAATTGACCTGACCGGGAATCGAACCCGGGACCATACGCGCTTTGGCCGCCTACCTTGACCACTGCGCCACCGAGGTCGTCATTTTTTTTCTCAACTTTAGAACATTGTTATTTTAAATTTATTGGGAAAAATACAAAAATTCGATTACGGATACGCTGTGGTAAAGTTGAAATTATGCTTCAAAGAAAAATGCACTTTATTGTTAACATATTTTTCTCTTTAGAATAAGTATGTACAAATTGTTTGTAAGTAACAAAGTTAGTCAATTATACTCAGAATAAGAAATTGGTAAAGATGGACTATTTTAATTTTATATTTAAACGTTAAGCCCTATTAACGCATGCGTGCAAAGTGTTAATTTTTACGCCATTTTATTTAGACAAAATAAAACCTTAGCCTGCTAATGCTTGTGATGTGAAGCAAATTGCTTGATCGTTGACCTGAGTACCTACGTTGTTTATAATAACTAACAATACCTAAAGAGTAATTGTTTGTTCTACAGGCGTAGAGACGTTATAGGGAATTCTAAGTAATTGATGTCTATTTGTTCCTGACGCATTTCTCCTTTTAATCGCGTATCAGGCGTGCACCATTAAACGAATGTTTACATAAACATTCGTGATCAATGCGGAATCGGCCACAAATTGTGAAAACGAACGCAACGATACGCGATGTACGGACGACTTGGCAAGTAGGCGGGTGTTAAATATTTCGAGTAATGCTTGCAAGTCATAACTGGGCAATTAAGAACGTTTTTGTAAACGAAAGGTACCTGTTTAGATTTAATGTCAAGGATCTAAAACAGAAAGTAAATATATATTTTAAAACGATTGATGGTGTTTTATTTATCTGTAATTAAAATCAAAACAATGTTGTGAAAATCATAATTTAACTTGAACATGTTAAAAAGTAAAATTCCAAAAATTACGGACACATGAAAGGTATGAAAAGAATAAATAAAAAAAATGCTTCGTAGAAATCTATTATGTATCATACACTAGGCTACTTATGTATGAAATAAAACGATCGTAGGTTATCGACTTCCAAATTAAAGAAATCTTAGCTTAGCCGCGTCCTTAAACCGCCAATCTAAATTAAGTAACACGAAAGGAAACATGAAACGTAAACCGAGGATGTTTATAATTGAAGATTACACGTTATTTCGTATAATTAACGAATACATACTTACACAATCAACAATCCAGTCGGCTGGGCTTTAGATCCAAATAAAAGAGTTCACAATCCAATTTCCAAATTTAATCACAGCACTGGCCACTGACAAAAACAAAAAATTTCGAAATGTCAAATTTGAATTTAAATGTCAACGTATTCCGCGCGTAAACGCTTCGCGTGCCAAGGGGCCGTCCGAACCACCGTGCGTCTACTTTCGAACTGAATCAAGAATCTCTGATTTTCTGAATCGACGAATGTGCTTGCCTTGCGAGGAATGCCGCGTTACAACTTCAGACTTATAAGCCATTTTTCTGTACATACTTAAAACAGGTACACATGTACCATCCGCGATGTACAATAGGTACATCCTTTTTTGTACGGGTAATTAGAATTCTATCTCACACCTAATGGGAACAAGCAATTAAAGTTACAGCATTTGGGTATTGTGTTATCATTGGTTTAAGCCGAGTTTGATTGCTCAGACCCACTTTACAATTGAATACTGTTATATTAGTATTTATTATTTCGATAATCATCGCTAGATGGGTTGTTCTTGAATGCTCGTTGATTGCTTGATGAAAAAAATGGGAACAACATGTAAAAAACATGTAATAACTACCGTTTTGGATACCTACTTTATTAAATGATTAATTAAAATTTTAAACTAAAATGTAAATAAATAAAATTCGAAAAAAATTTTTTTAGAGAAGAACTCCTAAAAATATTTTTTAAATGAGTATGTACACTGGTACATAGTTCCTGAGATTTGCGCGCTTAAACAAACAAACTCAAAGCTTTAAAATAATACTAGTATCTATAGATTCGTGAATGTATGAAGATAGGATGTCGGCGAAGATAGTATGTAGAATTATAATATATTATTAATTGACGACCCCCGTAGCCGAGAAGCGAGCGGTCCGGACTTTCGCGTCGCGCCATCTCTGAGGTCCCGGGTTCGATCCCCGGTCGGGTCAATATGGGAAACAGACTTTACTATATTGTCTCGGGTCTGGGTGTTGTGGTACAGTCGTTGTATCTGATTTCTTATGTGATATAATTAACGACTTACTACTAAACATAAATTAGTAAATTAAAGTGATTAACTATTAAAGTTACGACGTTAGTTTTGCTAGTTAGTTAGAAGCTAGTTAGTTTTGACGACCTCCGTGGCCGAGAGGCGAGCGGTCCGGACTTTCGCGTCGCGCCATCTCTGAGGTCCCGGGTTCGATCCCCGGTCGGGTCAATATGGGAAACAGACTTTACTATATTGTCTCGGGTCTGGGTGATGTGGTACCGTCGTTGTATCTGATTTCTGTAACTCAGGTGCTTAAGCTACTTACTACAGAATTAGAGCAATGTATGTGATGTGGTCAATGATGTTGATGTTGTTGTCAGTGATAAATAAGTGTAAATATATTCTTGATTGACAACTGATAAGGTCAACTCTTGACCCAATTAGTCGGCCAACGTAGCCTTTTTTGGCTTCGATGAAGGATTCTACGTGATCGCTTTCGAGTCCACCTATATCAACCATTCATAATTGGAACTCGTTGGCGGCTCATGTGCTTCCTCCTTCCTTTGATATGGATCGCTTCAAAAGGAATGTGAAGAAACATCTTGTTGGCCAGTATGGCGTTCCTTACGGATAGGATATTTCTAGGAAACAGAATAAAAGCCTTGTGGAAACTTGAGGTACAGAGAGCACAGAGTTTGACAGAGTGTTAACAAGATAGTCTTTATAAAAGTATGAACTTAAATATGGAATACACAATTATCTTGTCAGTGTTGTGAGTATATTATTATCAAAACAGGTTTTCAATCATCGCGATGTGGGTTCCTCTGTTGCTTACCGTCAGGCTGGGAGGAGTCAATATACTGCGCGTCTATTAAAAAATAAATAATAATAATAAATAAATAAATATTGGACAACATTACATACATTGCTCTGATTCTGTGGTAAGAAGCTAAAGCACTTGTGTTACAGAAATCAGAAATAACGACGGTAGGTACCACAACACCCAGACCCGAGACAATATAGAAGTTCGTGTCCCATATTGACCAACCGTGGATGTGACGACGTGAATATATACTTATTCAATATTTAAAAAGAAGTATCACTATTATAGTATTATTATTTTATTTTATTTATTTATTTAAGGACAGTTTACAAGTCACACACAAAACACTTTAACATTCACAATGATTTAACAATAAATTATAGTATCACTACTATAGTATATGGTAGTAGTGATACTTCCTTGTTGCAAGTTTTTGAGTGCATTGACTCAGGGAGGCTAGAGAAGAGCAGGTTTCCTAGTAGGGGAAGTATAGCAGGATTTTTGTATAACCCGTCCAACGGGACAGAGGTGCATATGTTACTGTCGGATGTGATATTTGACTTATTGCAATAAGTCTGGCTGATAGTATCGAGTGCGTGCGTGTTCCGATGAATTTATTTATATTAATTACCCAATTATTCGTTTTTGATTTTGTTTTCAGTTGATACGTAATTATGTCATATTCGCTATTTTCTCAATTGTTGCTAATAATGTTATTAGAAACATGTGAGAAATTATTGTTGATTAGATTCGATTTCGTAATCTAGGGCCTGTTTTACATACATCAGAAACCATTCCAATTCGGGAAATATAATGTTTTGCATGTGTCCAATCGGTATATTTAAAAAAAAAGTTTCTGAATTCGAATCCTATTCTTATGGTTTCTGAACAGGTGTGCTGGTAATAAGATAAATGTGAGAACTAAAATGGATGATTTCGCTGCAATTATTGTTTCGTCTTAAATTTACAAGATGAATCACGGAAAATATAGTTTCATTATATGGTAGAATTTGAAAGAACCCGAATGAAAATAAAACTTGTAGATATACCTCATACAATTATTTCCTTTTTAAGGCTATTTCTTACTATTTTTAAGAGAGGTAGGGCATAGCGATTTATCGCTCGAACTGGAGCAGCCCGACTGGTGAAATACTCAACCTTACAGAAGACCGCAGCCTTCAAGGTAAGGGCGACAAGTCCAGTAACATATTTATTATGCTGTACTTGTCACCCTTAAGCTAGGACCTCATTACAACTTAACATCAGGCAGGATGAGGTCAATCTTGAAGTACAATATAAAAAAAAAGTAGAATTAATCAAAATATTTTCACTTCAAGATGCAGATGTATATAAGTTTGTCAAAGTTATTTCTCTAACTGCAACTGCGACCGTCACGCGGAACTGCGGTGAGACTAGATGCGGTCAGGTATTTTAATCACAGGCTTGTCGTCCGTATTATTAGTATCCGTGAGTTGACTACCCAGCTAAGTAGGTAGGTGCCTATTTAGCCTGTTAAAGTAGATACTCTCTGATATAATTATTATTAAAGATCAAATTGACATTTCCGACTTTTACATTGGTTTTTTCATTTATGTATCACATCAGTAAAATTTATGAATCGTAAATACATATAAAGAAAAAGAAACCACATTCAGTTCGAAACCTATTACTTTAGATACATTACCGGCAGACTCATTAAATAAAATAAATATTGGACAACATCACATACATGGCTCTGATTCTGTGGTAAGTAGCTTAAGCACTTGTGTTACAGAAATCAGAAACAACGACGGTACCACAACACCCAGACCCGAGACAATATGGAAAAGTTCGTATCCCATATTGACCCGACCGGGGATCGAACCCGGAATCTCAGAGATGGCGCTCGCCAAAGTCAGGCCCGCTCGCCTCTCGGCTACGGAGGTCGTCAAAATTTAGAAAGAAATAAACTTTATATTTTCAAAACGAACGGTTTGCTCATTTTCACTAGTTTAAAGAGACACGTCACAAGGAGACTGCGCGGTTATTTGAGCTATTTGTTTCGAGGTCTTCATTAAGAACCTAAAACAAACACGAATAACACATTAAACACGACACAACATTTATAGAAGGAGGATAGAGGAAATCGTAGTCTAATATCATACATACTATCAAATGTAGCTTCCTCTCTTGCTTGCCATCAGGCTGGGAGGAGCCAGTATACTGCGCTACTATAAAAAAAATACTAATATAGTTACATAAATATTTTATATATAGAAGAAGAAAGAGTTAAGATATAGTTAAGGTTGAGAGGGCGGAGAACTTCAAAGGGAATAATATCATAAAGAGATGAAGAGGCAATTTTGGCAGCCTAGTTTGATGTAAACTAATCTCTTTTTTCACATATCAGCTTAAGGTCGGCAATGTTTTTAAAAACGTTGATTTATGGCGGATTGCAGGAAAACGTTAAAATAATTATATAAGTTACATAAGGAAAACCAAATGTTTCCGTTTAGATATTTAAAAAAAAACAATGAAACACAGTGTACTAGTCTTGAAATATTCCACTCATTCCAAAGTGATCGAAAATATTGTTTCTTTTATTCTCTCTCTCTTTTTGAAATCCTACTTTTTATTTTAAATTATCGGTCTTATGAATTGGAGAGTACTTTTTTCTATGACTAAGACTATTTTAGTTTACGTTGGTGAAGAGCTAGCCTTTGTCACTGATTTTGTGCGCGCGGAATGAAATAGTTATTGTTAAATTAAACAGGCCCCTTGCAAGTTTTAGTTTTATTTTCCTCAAAATAACGTTTCATTAGGTCCATATAAAAAAAACCGGATTTTTTAAGCCTTTCCCTTTTTTATGCCACTACCGGATATTTATTTTTATTTATATAGATGTTACAGCTAAAAATTAGACTGTTTGGTGATAGTTATAAAATTTTGTAAATGTGTTAAGCCACCAAAACCATAGGTATATTATAAAAAAAAAGGCGGCAAACGAATAAATTGTGGTTTATTTTCGTTTGAAGTCGGTTAAAAGCGAGCCCAAGTCAAAATGTCACAAATAAAGTTCCTTTACATGTAGAACAAAACAAACGGCTTTAACTCAAAAGCGTCACACTCAAAATTAGTTAGATGTTGTAAAAGTTAACCGACATAGCTATTTGCCGTATCATTCAAGCTCTTTGTTCTTTTTTTGTTTCAATTCAATAGACAAGAGAATGTTACAACAACGCCCATGCGACATTGTTCGTTGCGTGTTTGTAATTTGTGGTTTTAGAGAGGTTTGCAAGAGGATTTTGGCGAAGGAACCGTTAAATCATATTGGCTATCGTAGTTAACTGTTTTTTAACATGCTTTTATTATTAGCTTCACTTGTACCTATGTAAGAAAATCTTGGAATCTTAATTTGACCCACTTCCCGATCTTCGATTAGTATGAAATTTTGCACACGCTCCGAGTTCTGATGACAATACGTGATTAGATAAGAAACGTCATTTCAAATCCAATATGGCGGCCTCCCCAAGATGGCGGACATGCTGTTTGAAATTCACTCCCATGATGTAGGTATCAAATGAAAGGGTTTGCGGTCTAGAATACGAAAAAAAATGTCGCCACGTGACTTAAAGCGTGTTTTTTAGTTTTTTAAACAATGTATTTTTTTATTTATATTTCTTAATGTAGAGCGTTTACAGATATGGGCACTAGTGTTTACATATGCATCACAAAGTGAACCTTATAGTGATCGCAATTATTATGGTTTATTGTACCTTTGGGAACTGGTCTGCTTCACCATCCCTGTCAAAAATGTTTTTTTTCTCATCAATACAATTTAGTTCAAAGTGGTCTACAGAGTCTACACAAAGCAATAAGTTAGATACTGATACTGTTAATAATCTACTAAGTTTCTTACTTTTTAGTCTTCTCGGTAGTTTATGTAGCGAAACGGCGGTAGAGTCATCTATTATTATATTCGATGAAGATTCAAAAGTGTTACACGTAACCTTCTTGAAGAAAAAGTATTTGATTGATCGATTAGCTATTTCTTATATGAGGTAGACCAAGGAAGAACTCCACCAGTCTCAACCAAACATGCAGTTGAATTTAGAAACTCTTTTTTGAAGTCGGTATAAAACTTCCTATGTTATCAGAATAACTATACATAATGTTGAACCTGAACGGTTGCAAGGCAAAATATAATTAGAGGAACGCAAAAAATGGCCATAGTTTACTGTGAGTCTGTTATAAATACATTATATGAATGAAGGACTGTATGCTGGTATAAAAGATAAATAAAAATGGAAACTGATAATTAAAGAGATTATAATAAAGAAAGGAACTTAATAACAAAATAAACCAAAAGAACCTTAGACGTTTTTAAAAGCAATGACAAATCAATAAAGACGAATAAGTTAAATCATAAATAACGGAAAAGGGGTGCGTTTTGGACACGTTCGTTCTTAAATTATACAATAGCGCAGCATTTGTGTTTGCAAATTGGAAGGAAGAAAGGGCGCAGAGAAATATTTTAAAAAGTTATACTCATATTGCCTTGCTAGTAACATTACGTTTTTTTTCTTTAACTTTGTTGTCAAGAAAACAAAGGATATTTACTTAGCTTGTATGACAAAATCAAGCTATAGGAAGGCAGCAGTACCGCCCTACCCTCCCCTGGGTACGCCTATTCATAGTCGACATCAATATTTGCTGCACACCTAACTACTTTGCAGGCGATTTGAAGTTTAGCCAGCATCAGTCGAGTGAGAAAAAGAAGAAGAAGCTAGGTGGAAGATTAAACCCCAAAACAGTCTGTCTCGAATAACAGGTATAGGAAATAAAAAAATAAAATAAATACAACTCTAGTTTGTTTGTGGTCCCTACTCTAATTTGTATATAAGTGCTCGAAGACTTACTTACTTGCTATCGCCAACTAATCAATGAGGTCATTCACCCGCGAGTCACAGGTGTTTCATTTCAGCGGCCCGGTCGCTCGGCGGCCAGACTCGTAATTTATATAACTGACAATCATTTAGCAATTAAAGTTTGCTAAGATTCAATGACTTGACTGGCTTACCTACATCTTAATATTCAATTACAGTTCTATTAAAAAATGCATTACTCTATTACATCATTAACAATTAGGAATCGTCTATATAAATTAAATGTAACTCTACCACCGGTTCAGAACCTATAATTAGTAGTCTGGATTCCTTAGAGTTCATTAGAGTTCAGGCTTGTGACTTAGAGGTAGTGAGTTTGAATCTAACATAAATATCTATTCCAAAATAGGAAAATAATTTCTTAAAAGCTTGTTCTTCTAATTTTCTTAGTTAAACGTATTCAAACTGAACTATGTAATGTTATTTTTAGTATGTATTACATTGTTGGCAAATGTAAAAATAAGGTGAAGGATTTATTTTAAAATGGTGTAAAACAAAACGACTGCGTTTATGTACCACCCAAAATTATTTGTATTACATGCGGGTATTGCAATTACCAATTAACATTATCTCAAATTGCAGTCAGCAAGTTTAGTAAGTACCAAATGTCAAATACGTATATAATGTGAAGTGTCAAATGTCATTTTAGTGCAGTGGCTCTCGCCTGAAGATGTCTTATGCTAGTTGACACTGTATATGTCATTCCAATTCTAACAGGAAGGTAATGGTATGGTCCTCATGACCAGAAACAGAGCCGTCATGAATAGCCTGGGGATGTTTTACTAACAGTATTTTAAATATTCCATTGAAACTACTCTATACAAAAACAAACTAGTCCATTGAAAAGTTACATTTGGGGTTGCGTTTTTTAGAGGACGCAATTTTATTTTTTTGATGTATAGGGGGGGTCAGTGTAAAGCTAAAAACCAGTTTGTGGGGTCGCCACCCTTGTCCCACGGCCGCCATCTTGAAATTAGGGGTTGAAATGGTATTTACGATATATCTCTTAAAGTATTTATTTGATAAAAAAAATTATTAGCATTTTTTGTTGCAAATTAAATTCTCTATAACTTTGGTTCAGTAACTTTTTATCGTAGACTGACATGACATATTATAAGTACACACGTATAATATAGGTATAGTTAAGAGTACTGAAAAATAGTACTCACTTCGGAGCGCTGTAAAACCTTTGTTATTGACTTAATGAAAAAATGATGCGAATAAAAGTTGTTCCTCAAAAAACGATCTACAAAAATGGTCAGATAACATTTTTTCGTAAAATGATAAAAAAAAGTTACATCGAAAAATATATTTTTTTTCTCGAATTTCTGAAGAATTTCGCTTATATATTTTTTATTTATAGTTCTACGACAAAAAGTTACTGAACCAAAGTTATAGAGAATTTAATTTGCAACAAAAAATGCTAAGAAATTTTTTTTATCAAATAAATAGTTTAAGAGATATATCGTAAATACCCTTTCAACCCCTATTTTCAAGATTGCGGCCGTGGGACAAGGGTGGCGACCCCCCTATACATCAAAAAAATAAAATTGCGTCCTCTAAAAACGCAAGGTAAGGCCTAAAAAATGTAACATTTCAACGGACTAAACATCGTAGGCGAAATTTCGGAAGCCGCTTGACGTACATAGAAATATGGTAGGGAGGTAGTTAGTAAAATTTGTTTATAACAATAATTAGAAGATGCTATTCGCAAACAAATTTTGCGCCTGGGCAAGATTAATACGGTCTGAGCTCTTGCTTAGATCAAGTCGTTAAGTTTGCAAGTACCTACGGAAATTCTTCAAATCGAAAGCAGCCGATTGGTACTTAGCTGATATCTACACCCCAAAGATAAGAATAGAAGTCCATATACATATTTAAAAGTAAGATTTATTTTAGCATACATATATGACTATATGATAAGTTAGATGCTGCAATTGTAACCAATCTACTAAATTTCTTACCGGTAACTTCTCGGTTGATATACATAGGTTCCGAGCCGACAGCGGAATCGCTTTGATTCAAAAGTGTCATATCTTACCTTCTTGAACAAAGTCTTATCGCATCGATGTATTTTTCATTATTAGCCACGAAATTTCCATTCGGCCTAAGCCCCTGAAATTATCGCAGTACACTTTAAAACCATGAATCGAACTATCATATACCAAACCACGCCCCCGCTAATTTAATAATCAGTTCACAGCATATTGCAGCACATTTCAATGTCACAATAAACGAAGTATAATTAAGTGGGCAGGTAACTTGCTCAAACGAGCCCGCTCTGATTTTCGGCACTGAAGCGTCATGTTCAATTGGCCGAGTTGGGTAATGCATGTCACGTAGAATTTCTCAATGAGTATGTAAGTAACCGAAAATCTATTCGTTTGCGGAGAATGATATGTTTTTCCTTCAAGAGAGGCAGGGCAAAGCGACTTATCGCTCGAACTGGAGCAGCCTGACTGGTGAAATACCTCCACCTTACAGAAGACCGCAGCCAAATAACAACCACTCCGGTGTTGTTGTGTTCCTGCATGTGAGTAAGATTTCCAGAGTTCTTGGGGGGTGCTATATTAGTAGCAGGGGTCAAGCTTTCAAGGTAAGGGCGACAAGTCTAGTAACAGTTTTACTATGCTATACTTGTCGCACTTAGGCTAGGAACTCATTACCACTTAACATCAGGTGGGAAGAGGTCAATCTTGGAGTGCATTATAAAAAAATAAAAAAAGTAGATTTGATGCCAATCCTCCGTGGATAAAATGCTATTGGTCTACCTCTATATGTATCTATGTACAGAAATTGCGTGACTGTGTGTTTACATTTATCTGTAAATGAGTTAATTTATTTAACAACGTCACTTTTATCGGCCTTACTTCAAAGTGCCTTACTTGTAATCAATTGGAATCGAGAGACCATTTTGCATTTGTTTGAATTAACTTGTAGTTCGGCAATGATAGATTCTTAAAAGAAAAGATCTTTTTGAATATTTTAAGACATTAATACTTATGAATTGTATACATAAACCAAATATAGCTACCTCCGGTTCGTAATTATAGCTACAGAGAAGATACCGCCAAAAAACTTTGTAGTTTAGATTATAAAGAAAGCTGAACTTAATATTACCGATTCTGCACCAAAAAAAATACAGGGAAGTCTGTCAATTGTAGTTTTATAAAAGTAAAGGAATTAATGATAATTAAAATTAAATTTGTAACTGTGCTTTTATCATTATATTAATAATAATAATAATTTGCCCTCTTGCTTGTATGTCATTATTAAAAAATATATAAATGCCAGTGGTTCCATTTACCAGTGCTTAATTGATAAAACAGATTTAAACAAATTAAAATAAATATTTCCAGTCGTCTTCAGATGACATTGAAACTAAAAAAATTGTTCGACCTAGTTACCTAATGCAGCAATGCTGTTACTTAATAGATACGCAAATTAAATTAATGCTTCAAGCTACGTTATTCGGTGTTGTCTAGGTTATTTTAAAATTAGATTTAGTATACGAATAAACGTTAAACTTGTTAACCTGAAGTTGCTAGGTGGTCAGATAAGTACCAATACCACAGTTAATACTTACTGATAGGTTCGTACATCATTTAAAAAAATGCAGTAAGACTTACCTAACCATCGATGTGGTCCTGCTTTTAAAAATCGAACTTAATTTGAACAAGAATTTTTCTTGACTTTGCAACTGAGTATTTTAAAGAAAATCAAAATCAAAGTGTTATTTAAAATATTCGAATATTTACTAGGCACACTCACATGTTTTTAATGAAAACTGAAATTATCTTAAACTAAGCTTAAATCACGATCTGCCTCTATATTTCGTAAGAAATTTACAGAAACACAAAGTCTGCTTAGACTTTTAATTTAGTTTAGCAGAAATCGAAATTTTAAACAATACTTCGAGTGGTTCATAGCGTCAGTCGGCTCAACTTGAACGATATTGATGGTTTATCGCTTGTCAATTTTCAAAAATGGAATGTGATTTGTCAGATCTAACCAGCCACAAACCATCAATTATTTATAATGACATACGAGTAGCTTTGTTACGGGGCAACTGGCCCTCGATATCATTCGCCCCATAAATAAATTATTTGTAAGTTTAATATAGATAATTAATATAGAGGTAAACCAGGCCTTACCAAAACTTATTTTACTATGACCTCGTCGGGAATTTCCTTTTATGCGATGCCCACCACTGGTTAAAAAAGCTCAAGTACCAGTGTAACAACTGTCCAACATAACTCCAAATAATTGGCATTATATTAACTATAAACGTAGACTTCATAAGATTGGTAATTCATTTGTTGGTTTAAGTATAACTTTTTTTAATAAATTACCTCAAGTTATTGTTGATTTACCTTTGAACACATTTAAGCCACTTGTTAAAGGTTGTCTTTTAAAAAAAAGGGTACTACAGAGTAGAAGACTATATTAATGACAAAGAGGTGTGGACCACTAACTAGTCTGTTCGCCTTCACATGAAAATTTCACTAATTATATTAACTTAGGTATTCCTATCTATACAAACTCAGCAAGAGGTACCTATTTCTTTTCGTTGACAGATGCTCGCAGGTTGGCAAGGTTCTTATTAAGCACAATGTGCATTAGGACCTACAGTTTGTTTAATATAAATATATATATTTTAAAAATTTTCTTATTACTTTGAATAAATTAATGATTTTTTACAATTTGCTACATTATTTTATCTAATTACTACACTGTATGTCTTAGTGCAAAACTAGTTATAAGTTCAGCTATATTTGTAATATGAACGACAGAGTTTCTTGCCGGGATCTTCTCTGTAAGTTATAGGTTCCGAACCGGAGGTAGCGTCATTTGCATTATATAGACGTTTCATAAATATTACTGGTGTAATTTACATGAATAAAAGAATTTTGAATTTGAATTTGAATAAGTCGACTCAGGGAGTTGCGACGTACAATTTAAAAACCCTGATCTAGTTAAAAATTCGGTAGAATTCTATGTTATAATTAAAGTAATTCAACTTAATTCAAATCTACCTATTATTTGACACTCCTTTCAAGCATTCAAAATGAAAGTATAACCAAACGACATTGAAGCGAGTTTTTAATAAATTATATTTAAGTGACCCTAAAAATGACCTTACGCATAATTATCTGTAACTATGTGCCGTAGGTGTACATTATGGTTGCATAATATCAAGTACATGCGACAGGTTTAAACATGTAACCTGGATTATAATTTAATTTCATAATTCGTTATTGTTTCGGTTTTTATTGGCTTGAAGCAACTTTTTTCAGAATTTGTAAATTTGTTGTGCAAAAGCACAACAAATTTAAATAAAAATTAAGCAACAGGAACGCAGACTGGATCAAAAGTACCTACCAGATTGTTTTTAGTTAATTAATCAAAAATACTTAGATAAAAAGATGTCAAGTTTCGGGGTGGGAGCTCGTTACGTCACTGGTCAGTAATATTTATACCCACTGATGACGTCATGACAATGTGACAATTAAAATCAATGTACCGCCGTTATTTTTTGATTAGGTGGTAACAGACGGACCAAAAACATTTAGTCCATTTTTTTTTAATTAGACGTTAAAAAATTGTAAAGTTCTGCGTTTTGCTCCTCTCCCCTAACAAACAACGAAATGTAACCCCCTTTTTCGGATCGGGAGAAATAAGTGGTACATCGTACTGTCACTCGAGGGAGAAAGACGGCGTGTTTCGGATTCCTGCCCTGATAAGGGCAGGCCTACCCACTAAAACACCCCGGAGCACCTCATCGCCTTGGATGATGGTGTTGTGGGAAATAGTAAATTAGAACCACCTTATTAACACTACATACTTGAAATGTAACCCCAATCTAAGAATTCTTATATTGTGATAAAAAAATCATACATGCATTGCGATGACATCGGTTTTGACGCTGTTATATCCTATCCGTTAGCATCACCATACTGGCCCGCAAGATGTTTTTTCGCGCTCCTTTTGAAGGAATTAATGCAAAGGAACGAGGAAACGCTTTCAAGAATAATACATGATAAACAAATGTATAAATGCTAACCAGATATGACTAAAATCTAATATAGTTTTTAATGTAGCAGATCTTGTTACAGGCGATAGGTTTTTACGACCGAACCTACTTGTAATTGCAGTTTTTGCAGTAGTCTGGTAGCCACGGCTGTCATTTCACAGCAAAAAACACTAAACATAATGGACGTTTTGATAGGGGAAACGCGAAAGTGAACAAACGGTTTGCGGTTAGAGAATTATCGACGGTGAATGCATCTTTAGTGGAAGCTATCCAATCAGGTAATACTAGCCAGGCCATTCTTGAAAACGAATTCGAAAAGTTAGGTTTTTCATAGCTATTAGTGTTATGATAACTTGCCTAATTACTTCACCTGTTAGGAAACCAATTAGATAATAGATTTTTAACTGAAAATAATATGTCAATCGCTTTAATAGAAATATAGTGTTAAGATAAAGCCGTGGTTAGAACCCGTCAACTACATCTCACTATAATAGATGATTAAGTATTGTCACTAACAACAGTGATATTGGGTTCGATTTTCGGTCGCGTCGATTTAGAAAACGAACTTTTCTACTTTATTTTCGGGTTCCGGTGTTGCGTTTATGATTTATGTGCTTTAGAAACTTACCACAGGATCTGAAATTATTAATCTATTCATCCTAAAACATATTTCCTTCTCAGTTTGAAACAAAATAAAAAATTGACTAACATACGAGTTTACTTATTATGCATGAAACTTTACTATTATTTATTTATTATTTAAAAACTTTATTGCACAAATAGGTACAACAGGACTTAATGCTAGGGGCATTCTCTACCAGTCAACCCTTGGGTCATGCAGATAGTTTGTATATGGGTGCGGTAACAGGAGAGAAAAAAAGAAATAATTTTAAACAACAATAAATTAAGCATTAAAAATAACTTTACTATTCGGCCTAGCAAGCGCAATAAATCAAATTTCTCGCGGGAGACGACAAAAGTTTCTATACGGTCGGTTGGATGATAGTACACCGTACTCGTATTTTCAGCCAATCAGCAGTTGACGCATTCATATTTCTTAAGAGCGCTGTTTCGGAGGGAAAGGAAAGAGGGACAAGGAACTCAGAATAGGGCGAATAAAAATATATTTAAAATAAAAGTAAAAGGAAAAAATACGTTAGATTCAAAGCTAAAAGAAGAAGAAAAAAAAAGCAAGTCAAATTGACATATTCAAAGGAATATAAAAACATAGCCAATCACTCATAAGGAGTTCGTAACAAGCGCAATAAAATTATGTATGAGACATAATTCAAATTCCCCTTTAAATGCTAGATAAGATCTAGCTGTTTAGCAACTATTTACATTTAAGATGGCTCGGATAGTAATTATCTCGAAATAATTACCTTGTTTAGTTTGATCAACCACTCCCCAACCGTTTATTTGCCGTATGTAGATTTATTCGTTGCATAATTATAGCACGAGTAACTAGTTAGAGATGATAGTCGTTTAATTACCAACGTGGGCTGATGAATGTCCGATTTGCGCTCTGCCTTTCATTTGCATAACAGAATTAGAAAGCTGCAAGCCTTTATGCACTTAGTGCAATGCAACAAGGATACGAGCTCGCGTAGGCGGTTGTACACTTTAAGTGTCAAAAATGATTTTCAAAAATACACTTGATGAAAAAGGTTGTGACACTTTTCACAGTTTACAACAGTATTTTTTTCTTCGCGAGGGGAAATACATTAGGGTACCGTCACCCGAGAGACACCGAAGAAAAATATAGTATGTTGGAGTAATAATTGAATATGTATTGTATTTTAAATAATTAATTACAGCCATTATAATACGGCAGCTAAAAATAATCTATATATATAAAAGAACGTCGTGTTAGTTACACTATTTATAACTTAAAAACGGCAGAACAGATTTGGCTGAAAATTGGTAGGGAGGTAGTTTAGAACCAGGAGAAGGACATAGGATACTTTTTGATTAATTTATTTTTCCTTTTTTTAAAGTAATTTATTGCCTCTAAGGCGGAACAAAGTTCGCCGGGTCACCTAGTTGGTAATAATTTAATGGACAAAATATCTATTAATGCAATATTTGAAAAACGATCCATTCTAGTTACAGATAGAAATAAATTATACGAGGCGTAAGCTAAAAACGACCGACGGACGACTGATGACAGCTGATATGGAAAGTAGGTAAACTTAAAATTAGAATAAACGACTCGTAGAGAAATGGATAGTCATTTTTGACACATTACGTATCGTTAAATATTGGATTTTATATGTAGCAGCAGAATAAACAAGAGAAGATCGATATTATTTTTCTTTTATTTAAACAGTCGCGACCTTCGCTAGCGCGCAAAGAGGCTTCGACAAAATCTCTAGCCATATTTTTTCGGCTGTGGCAGTGGCCGGTATTACAGTGTTAGGTTGCATATCGCACCTCTAGATGAAAACTCCAGTAACTCAAAAATTATGCATTTAGAGTAAGTGGCATTTAAGAAATCCTGTCTCGAACGTCTAAACTTAAATTAACTCCCAAAAGGCTAGTCTAACAAGCCAAAGAACACATTATCCTCGGGAATGCCTCTTTAGACATTTAAAACCAGTGTTATATATTTTTGAAATAATTTTCCGTCATATCCAAACAAATATATTTTGATTTCTTTGAGTTTTCATCTAGGGGTGCGAATAATATATTATAGGTGCGTATAGGTTAGAGTTGTTAGTTTTCGCACCAGTGCAGTGTGGGTGCATCATTAAATTAGAGACATGTAATGTCGGGTTTGTTGCGTAAAACGCACGATGTCGTATCGGTTGTCCGTTCCGCTGGAACGAGTTGTGCACCTGTGACTGCACATATCTGCATTTTGGTATCTGTGCATATGTTTTCATCAGTCGTCTCTTCAAGCGCAAAACCCCATAAAGGTTATAAAAGTTATATTTAAGCCTTTCAAATCCCATAGGTACGGATAATGGTATCTCATTCGTAATTCAAAAACACGTGATTTTTTATTGTGTTCAATTCTGGAATTTCGGTTTATAAAGAGTTAAATAAGGTAGTTGCTGTAGCTTAAAAGTCCGTTACGAGTACTGTTGTCGTAACTTAGGATAATTACAAAGACGTAAATATAACCTAAATGCTGTTGTAATAGTCTAAATGTGTTGTTGTGTTCCTGCGTGAGTAAGGTTTCCAGAGTTCTTGGGGGGTGCTACATTAGTAGCAGGGATCAAGACTTCAAGGTAAGGGCGATAAGTCCAGTAACATATTTATTATGCTGTACTTGTCGCCTTTAAGCAAGGACCTCTTAATCACATAACATCAGGTGGGATGAGGTCAATCTTGAAGTGCAATATAAATAAACTAGCGGTCCCGGCGAACTTCGTTTCGCCTTAGATAATTTTTCCCGCTTTTCTGTTGAAATTTTTCAAATTTTACCAAGGATCCCTAAAAAAGTGTGTTTTTTTACGACCTCACATTAGAAACCTCAAAAATTGTAGCCTATGTGTTATTCTGATGTATAAGCTATATTGTGGTAAAGTTTCATTCAAATCCATTCAGAGTAACAAACATCCATACATCCATACTTACAAACTTTCGCCTTTATAATAGTAGTAGGATGTATATTAGTCGGATAGTAGGATAATTTCTCGTTCTTTTCGTGCAAATTAGCCCTTGGCTTTTTTCTTCTACTTCATAGATATAAGTATCTTGCGTGCGCACGCGCAGTGGACCGGCTTTCCACGCCTACTGTCTTATACCTACTTTTTATTGTTGCAGCCACTTTGTCATTTATACCGTGAACAATTTCCGTTCTTACTTTATGCTTCTTTTAGACTGTAGAAACTTCACTCTCGTTAAAGTTATTTAAGCTTTTATTTCAGCTAATATTAGCCTATTTTTAGCGGGTCCGTTCAAATTTAATATATAATTTATATAATCCCTAATGTGAGGGTAATATTGATCTGCTAACCTTTTTGATTGCAATGCTACCTACTCTATGTATACAAACAAAGACATTCTAAAGTGAGCTTTGCTGTTATGTCATAAAAGATCTAGTGCTTACATACTATTGCTCTTGTAATTTTAATTAATGTAATTTTAAACCACTTCAAAATTAATCAGATTACTTTAATGACAAGAGTTTAAACTCTTATATAAAAAGTAGTAAGCAAAATAAATTACCTGTTAAGTGCAACGGTACGATAATATTTATCGATTCCGATTCAAGTTATTTGCATTAAGTAACTCTAATGTACACCAGTTCAGAGCTTTTTAATCGCCACAGTTATTATTATGTAAAATAAGTGTTCTTGCGGGATATGTGTCGTAATTTTAATACCTGCTGGAGTGAGGCAGGTTACGGTAACAAAATGAACAGGACATTTTATTTGCAAACGCAACGTACTTTTTAAACAGCAGTGCGGTAGCTTCTTGACTTTCATATATATTTTTAATTAATAGATCCAGAACACAGAAAAACGATGAAATAAAATTTAATAAAAATAGTTACATTATGTCAAAAATTATATAAGTTAATAATATGGACAACTGTAGCTGAGATCGCGCGCCATCCTTGAGGTCCCATGTTAGATTCCAGATGGTAATCCTTATTAATATGGAAAATAAACTATTCTATCAGCTACAGATATAACAAAGTCGGTACCCCAACATCCAGGCCCGAGAACTGTCTCGAATGTTGGAGTACGGTCTTTGATTTCTGTGGCACAAGTGTTATACCACAAAATCAGAGTGATGTTGTCTAATATTTATTAATATTCTGGCTGTCTCGGCGTACGTCGTCCTGCCTATGCTATTTTTTCAATTTTCTTACCTTTTTAACCTTCCTTGGAGTCGGACCTCCAGTTCAAATTAGATAAATTCGTCGGACAATTCTTGAGTTGTAGCGACACCAACGAACTACGACAGATTTTTACATATAAGATTTATATAAAACGAAATGGTTGTTTAATTTTTTTTTTAAACATTAAACATCATTAAATTTTTAGTTTATTTTTAATGCTAGATGGTTTCAATATCAAGTTATGATCTTGGAGTCCTAGGTTAGATTCCAGGGTCGAGGAAAGTACGTTTCAGATGTATCGAAAATATCTCGGGTTTGCAATTAGAACTCCACAAGTGCAATGAATAAGCCATTGTGAGCCTTATGCTATATAGACAGACAGTATATAAGCTTATACTTTAATTAATACTAGGGTTTGTCGACAACCTTGTATAATAGTATTGTAGTATTTTTTAACTTGTTTCAAAAAACGATGTATGTGATATGTATGTGTTTTACAAATCAAATCTTAAAATAAAAACGTCACGTTTTGGCTACTAAACTCCATGTGGCAAGGAGGCCGCTTGACATTTATGATTGACAGATATGACATTATTTATGATGTCAATAGCGCAGTGGCTAAGGCGGGCGCTCGAAGCGCGGAAGGTCTCGGGTTTGAATCTCGGTCAGGCAAATTTAAGAAATTAACTTTTATGATATCATCTTGGGTGTGTGTGCCGGGTTCACGCCTTTATTATCAATAGTCATAGTACTCATAGTACAAATAAAAACCGTAAATTTGAGTTGGTTAGGGGTGAGAGCTTTCTCTCCCCCGCAAGCTAGGTGAAGTTGAAAAGGCCATCTGCGGCCATCATCTGTCAGTTATAAAAAAAAATAAGTTGGTGTAAATGTCTGGTGCATTAAAAACTCAAACCTTTTCTGTAAATAACAAAGATGGAATGTTTACACGGCCACTCGTGTTACAAAGTTCACTAAATGGGGCCGTGACCAATTTTCAAGGGGAATGGTTACGTAAACAGCAGTTTGAGCATTTTA
Organism: Glyphodes pyloalis; assembly: GCA_037074685.1. Taxonomy (NCBI): domain Eukaryota; kingdom Metazoa; phylum Arthropoda; class Insecta; order Lepidoptera; family Crambidae; genus Glyphodes; species Glyphodes pyloalis. The sequence continues at coordinate 15,097,952 of JAYKKO010000013.1, forward strand.
CGAGCCAATGTACAGTGAACGGTACAGGATAAACACTTGCAATTCGAAATTAGATCTTATGCGTACGGTATAAGGCCTGTGCTATGTCCAAAGTCTGTACTCTTACGTTATTTGGTCTGTATAGGCAAGAGTATGTGTAAATTGAAAAGACTTGCGCTCTTGGGACGTTACCATAAGGTTTACTTAAGAATGAGTTTATATATATATGGTGCATGCGACTGTATTAAAACGTTGGAACATTTTGTTGAACTAAAACACATCAGCACGTAAAAATTTTGGTAAATGAAAATTTATTGCAGAACTTATTGTTTAAAAACATAACCCTCCTTAAAGCAGTTAGGTAAAATACGTCTTCGTGGGAGAAAGCCAGGAAATTTGTTTTTTTTAGATTGCTTGACGACTTCGATTGCGTTGTGGCTAAGTTAAGCTCAAGCACGAAAGGTTCCGGGTTCGATTCTCGGTCAGGTCAATTCGGGAAACGATATTTTCTAAATCAGCTTGGCTCTGGGGATGCTGGGTTGAAACCTGTAAGTATAAAAAAAATCTTAGTTTGAGACCAGTGGCTTAACGTGATTGTCTAGCGCTCGATTGATAAAAATATTTGTTGGATAGTGCATTTATCGAGGTTTCAGGCTATATAACACAACTGCAACCAATAAGAGAGAAGAATCATTGAAAAATGTGAAAGAAACGAGGATATTAATAGGAAAGAATTAGTAGACTACTACTAGTTTTTATATAGCTAGTATACATATATAAGCCAAATCTAATATCCGACTAACTGAGCAGTATATAGTGTAATAAAGTTTTAAGTGTGCAGAGTCGGCATTTTTATCATCTTTTTAGTTGGGTTGGAATCTTCCCTTGCCTTGTTATAAGTGAGGGGTTACTTTCATCAATAAATCTACAGTGCCTACATTCACTAACTGCAAAATTACTTGCGTCACGCTGCACTGGGGACGACTTCAAAATTTCTCTTTTCACGTTAATGCTGGCCTGTCGCACTCTATATACTGCATTTTCTACGACTCATAGGTTTAATGCACTTGCCCCTGACATAATTTTAAAACGGCTATATGGATTTGATATCTGTATTATTCATGAAATTTTTCCCATTCCTACTACAGACGTGGTGCGCTAGCGGCAACCGTACAATAAGTAGTGTTAAATCTATAGAAACGATATATCTATAGATTTACAATGAGTAGTGTTAAATACAATAAGTAGTGTTAAATCTACAGATACTGTATATCTATAGATTTACAATAAGTAGTGTTAAATCTATAGATACTATATATCTATCCAGATACTATCCTTATAAACCTGATGTTCTTGAGATGAGCGCATTCGAACAAACTAACTCTTTCATATTAGTATAGAGGTAGATAAGTATATTAGAATGAATGAGACTGAAAGAATGAGAATGATACATTTTCAATTCATATAAATTACATCAGTAATGTATGAACCGTGTATATAAAACAAATAAAGCTACCTCCGGTTCGGAATCTAAGGGCACAGACAATATACTGACGAGAAACTCTGCAGTATTCCTTACAAAAAAATTTAACTAAAGTTAAATTTCGCATCAAAACATACATTTAGATTTTTAAGGAAACTGAAATTACATCTCCTCTTGCGGCTCAGTTGGAAGATCAACACGCTCGATACGTGAAGATATTGGATTCGCTGAGCCCCACAAGACAGATTTCTTCAAATTATTTCACTTTCGCTTGTGGGACGTTAAGCATATCTATAAGCATTGTAATAATGTGCATCCAGATTATTGCATTATCAAAACTTCATTCCTATTCGACCCAATTAAGATAAACCACAAGTGTCACACTGTGTATCCTGCAGCTCAGTAGGTCGTCTCTCGACCTGACCATATGGGCCGAACAGTTACCTGACCTAACCGCTGCGACTAAAATGTCACAACTTTATTAGCAATGCGACAAAGAACGAGTATGGATTAACGCCTATAAAGACATCTACGGATGCGGCGAAGGCAACAAAAGAGATTGGTGAAAGGTTCCACAAAAGGTAGGCTTGAGAAATCGTTGAGTCTTAAAATCGGTTTATGCCCAGTTCCAATTTTTGACGATTCGTAATGTGTCAAAAACGGATTGTCAATCCGTTTTTGACCAACTGACTACGAGTCTTCAACGGTTTAAGCTTATGCCTCGTATAATTTATTATTATGCGTAACTTAAACAGATCGTTTTTCAAATATAAACGTAACAGATATATTTGACAGATTCTAGAGGTAGCTTGATGAAACCTACCAACATATGACAGTTTTTTTTAAAAGTAAAACAAATAAATTTCCCTATATTTATTGAAAAGAATAATTGGTTTGTCTTACTTTTAAAAATATTTTCAATATGTAAAAGCTGTCAAATGTAGACTATACCTTAAAATCGAACACTAGTCTTTTATTGTTTAGGTAAGGTATTTTATTACTGATATTGTAAGGTACTTTCAAATTATCTGCTTGCGTTGCAATGGTATATATTAGTGTTGTGTATATTCATTCGGTGGTGTTGTGGCGCTGGCATTAGCCGAATTACATTCTTCTTTTGTTCTTCATGAAGACGGTGAGGTCCTCCAGTGATGTTACACTACTCCAGGGGCACACGCTGTCACCTTCCTCGTGTGAAAGTCAGGTGATTCCCAGTGTTCTCCACCGCAAAAAACGGTATCTAGATTACAAGAGTCTTATCTCGTAAGTAAAAGCGCTAATATTAAAGTGTCGATGGTTGTTCTAACATATGATACAAACGCGAGAGTTTTTACGAATGAGATGAATATTTGTTAAATACTTTTTTGATTTGGATAAAAACTAGTAATAGAAGAGATATCAAATTAACAGTAGTAGTACATTTTTATTCCGAAATTATGTGAACGATGTCGCGGGCAAAATTTAAGTTTTAAACCCCCGTCCCAAAAACGACGGGGTACGATATACTATATAACTACCTATAACTTTGACGTGTCTGTATGTTGTGTATTAGTCTATGGCATCGCAGCTCGCGAACAAATTAACCGATTTTGATTTTTTGTTTGAAAGATGAATAGCTATTCATCAGGAGTGCTCTTAGCTATGTTTGATAAAAATCCATCCAAGATGGCTCCGTCACAAAATTATGGATTGCATGTTCTAACACAACTCCCACAATATGGGTATCTTAAAAAAGGGCTTGACTAACAGAATATATTCATAATGACAACATTTCAAATCCAAGTTAGTTGCCGCCAGAATGGATTTCTTAATTTTTTTCTTTTTTTCACACTTTTTGAGGGGGGTTCTCAAAATGTTCAATATCATTAAAAAGTGAATTGGTATATTTTTTTTCTATTATTAAACTTGTACTTGATTGTATTGTATTTTGACTGTATTTCACGACTGTTGCTTACACTGTAGCGTTCGCGCAACATTTCTGTGAAAGTGTTTTCTATTCCTTATTTCCTCTAATCTCACGCGATACATCGAAATGTGATGGGCGACGACAAGTGTTTATTGAAACAATTAATTTGATTGTTTGAATTACTGGTCGTAAAATAACTTTCGCTGCCAAGATAAGTCATTGATTCTTTCAATGATTAGAAAAAAGGTAAGTCTGATGGAATGTTATTATTGTTACTTTCGAAGTTTTAGTTACATTGTATTTTTATAGGTAGATATACGTTTTGTGCAAAATGTTATATATATATTTTTAGATTACTTACCGAACCCACAAACAAACTCTCCCGTAAAATTAAAATGATAATAAAAAATCCATAGATTGGGTAAAGCGTTCTTTTCCTTCTGTATCGAATAGGGACTCCCCTATTCGAATCAGATTAGGTAGATTGGACCAAATATCACAGATAGATAGATAGATAGATAGATATACTTTATTGCACAAAAACTTTACAGAAATAGGTTTTACAGATTGATTATAGTACAATTTAGGCGGTCTTATCGCTAGAAAGCGATCTCTTCCAGACAACCTTAAGGTAGAGGAAATAGTAAATGGCAAGAAATGGGTACGGCCGTGCAACATTAATAAAGTTTTATTTCATGAATTATATTCATAGTATAGCATTATAAACATACATAAACTCATAGATATATAACATAATATATATTTATATAAATATTTATATATATATACAAATAAACATGCTTATCAAATATAAAATTAAGTAAAGTATTTTGACTCCAAAAAAAAATAAATAATAATAAGTTAATATGGATAAGTGTATGAAACTTACTAACAACCAACATGCCCAGCTAAAATTATAGATAAAGGACATAAATTAACATTGATCAAGTGAGAGGAAGTACGATTTAACCCTGGCTTTGAAAATAGGAAGAGTCTCAGATAATCTGATAGATAAAGGTAAAGAATTCCATAAGCGTATAGATTGGACAGTGAAGGATTGGGAATAGAATTCAGAAGAATGAGTAGGAAAAGTAAGGAGAAGTTTACGTGAGGACCGCATATCACGATCCTGGTTGGGCTGCAAGAAACGGAAACGTTCTTTAAGATAGGGTGGAGCAAGAGGATTAAATAGAACATTAAATAGGAGAGATAAAACGTGGAGGTCACGGCGTCGACGTATAGGAAGCCATTTAAGCTGAGCTCGAAATTCAGAGACATGGTCATACTTGCGTAGGCCGAAGATGATGCGGATACAAAAGTTTTGAAGACGCTCAAGCTTGTCAAGAAATAGTTCATTAAGATTAGAGTAGCAACAGTCTGCATAATCAAGAATAGGCAACAGTAAAGCCTGCACCAGTGCAATTTTGGTGGGTATGGGTAAGAAATTGCGTAATCTATTAATAGACCCAGCAGATGCAAACATTTTCCTGCTAACCTCTTTAACACACACACAGATTCACAGATTTTTTCACAGATTGTTTTTAGACACGTATTTTTTTATTCGCTAAATTTATTTATTAATTAAAGGACAGCTAACAAGATATACACCAATAAATACGCATAACACGTTTAGTTACAACTAAAAATACAGTATTGCCTTAATTAAAAGCTGCCACGACATGCATAATTATTTGTGGAAGCAATGTAGAAAGTTTAACATAATGCACAGACAGGAACAAGCAGAACTAATTATTGAGACGCTTAGTAACGAAGGCGAGTTTGAAATTATTAAAACAATACTTACATGAAACCATGCCAAGTTGCGGGGTGGGGGCTGATAACGTCATTGGTGGGTTATAAGTGTACCTACTAGTGACGTCATGCGACAATTCAATTCAATATTGCCGTTATTTTTATATTAGATTGAAGATTCAAACATATATGTACAACATCAATATTTTAAGTCCACTCTGATTTGAATCCCTCGTGTCCCACTAACTATTTGACGCTGAATGTTTCAACTAATGTCATCTTGTCGTCATTACCACGCAGGCGAGTCTTGGTCACAAGTGGCTGTCTCATAAACAAGCTTGCAAGTAGTGGGTCGACCGCAATCACGTTATCCAACTATCGCGGGGTTCATTTATGTTACAATCCGTAACGCGCGATTTGTTAGGGCTGCCCTAGAAGATGGCAAGCCAAACAAGTACATTTAAGTGTCTTTATCATCTAGTCATCGTGTTGTCTTTACCGTTCACGCGAGTCCTGCTTACAAGTGGCTGTCTCATAAACAAGCTTGCAAGTTGTGGGTCGACCGCAATCACGTTATCCAACTATCGCGGGGTTCATTTGTGTTACAATCCGTAACGCGCGATTTGTTAGGGTTGCCCTAGAGGATGACAACCCGAATACTTGGTTTCGTTACTTGAAGGGTGCGCGGGAAATAAATATTTATAAAGCACTCGTATTACACAAAAAAGCAATGACGGTACCACAACACTTAGATCCCGATAGTATGGAAAGGTTTATTTTCAGTATTAATTCGACCGGAAATCGAACTCGCGACTTCAGATATGGCATGATGCTAACATCCTGCTTATTCGGCTCTCGGCTGAGGAGGTCTTTACCTTGGTGCTTAATCAGCTTTCTAAAAGGTAGGTAATAAGTGTGAATTAATGGAGGTAAATTTTTGTTTGCAAATTGAATTTATCAAATAACTAACAATTTTACAAAAGTAACTGTTTAAGTTACTCAGTCAGTGATCATTGAATATCGATTTTGTGAGTTTAGGACTATTTATGTTGTCTGACCCATACGTCATACTTGTGCAAGAGTGCCACCTTTGGGACTGATCTGCTCCAGCTTACCTCTCAAAAATTAAGACTCAATGTTTCTTCACTCATCAAAACAAAAGAATATAATTTGGTCCAATGTGGTCTTCACGTAGCAATCAATTAGAAACTGCTAACATAACTTACCTTCTGAGTTTCTTACCGGAGTCTTCTTGGTCGAGTCATATAAGTACCCCGCATATAGATATAGGTAATTTGCAATATGTTCAATCATGATTCAAAAGAGTTTAAACAACCTACTTGAATAAAGAAAAATTGGACTTGACTTGATTGAATTTCTTAAATTTATTAACAATCCAATTACAATAAATTTACTTAGGACCGTTAAAACTCATAGTTCAAATATAGGACACCAGAAAATGGGAGTCAGTAATTTAAATTGACATTTTACCCCTGAAAATTGGGATTTAACCGTAATTTAATCAGACATTTAACTCCCTTGCCAGCAGAAAGTAATTTAATGAGACATTCTATCCGTAAAACGTAGGAATCAAAACGGATTTCAGTTGTTATACAGACTTTCGATTTCACAAACTAAAATATTGATTCCTGCATTAATTCTGATCTAGAATAGATCTAATTAATAGTGACTTCAAATTTTACACACGTAACATTAAAAAGTTAGGAAGGTGTTGTACTCGTATAAATAAAATGGTAAAAAATAATCAGTAAAGGCTTAAAGTCAAATTAGGAAAGCAAAGTTAACTCATTAATAAAATTATTTGGTAATTTCAACAAAGACAAAGTACACCTTTGCATACATTGTGCTTCTCGGTACCTTGTCACATCAAGTGTCGATATAAATGACTTAATCAAAATGAATTATTGAAGTGACAAGGTACTTAAGTTGTACACAAACTAAAGATATTGACGTAGTATACGTGCCAACCCTAACCACTACCAAATAATTTGGGCAATAACATTTTTTACGCACGGCAATGCGGTAACAAAATGGGGGTAAGTATGTAGAGTGGTCGAGTCGGTTTATTTTTAAAGTGTCGAGGAGTAGTTTTACTTCGTAAAGAAAGCGTTTAAAAATAACTTTGTGCCTTTAACAGCGCCGATGTAACAAGTGTTAATAAATAGGCGAAGGCATTCTGCTTTCGTTTTGTGATTGTAGAGTCCCTATAGAGTTCTTTGAGGTAGAATCTAGGCTAATTTGCAGATGTGGTACAAAATTATATTAAATGAAGTGTTTCAAAATCGTTTTTTGTATTCTATATAAAGTTACACTAATATTATAAAGCTAAAGAGATTGTTAGTTTTTAAACGCGCCTATCTCAGAAATTACTGGTTTGGACTGACAAAATATTTTTGTTTTGAATAGTGCATTTATCCAGGAAGGCTTAATAGCTTAAGCCTTATACGTCACGCTGTGACCAATAGGAGTGTTGATTTGATGGATATAATTGAAAAATCGGGAAAAGTATGCGTGCACCGCCGCGAAGGGTCACTATTTTATTTAAATTTAAGCTTGTCAGGCTAATTAATGTCCTAGTAAAGGTCACTGGCCGCCATAATAGGAAGCAAGTCGTTACAATACTTACAATAATGACTATTAGCTTAATAACCACATTTTTCAAACCCGTGTCAGTGTAGAGACTAGGAACTACAGGTACATTTCAAACGTTGATCAATCGAAACTAAGCCCTAGAGATAAAAATCTAGAACTTAAACCACTAGGTCATCATATATTACAGTAAAGTGATTTTAGTGTGTTAGTTATTTAGAGGTTTCTCCCGATTAGTGGACAAAAACCGATCTAAGTTTGAACCCGTTATATATCAAAAAATTGAACCCACATCGGGTCACAGGATCTTAAAGCAACAAAGCCAATATGTAAAAGTCGGTATGTAAATTAGTACTAGGTTTGGCTTTTTAAAAAATGGCAGCGCTATGTAGTATGTAGAATTAGACGAACTATTTTGTTTAGATTTCGGGTTGTTTTTGGACAACGCCAGTCCTAGGGAAACCGACTTGTAAAAAAAATATACTGTTTTTGGCTTAGCCTGGTAATCTAAATACAATAAATGCGAAATACAACTCACTGACTGATTGATTAACCATGAAATCTCAGAAACTATAACAACTACAAAATCGAGCTAAGATTCACTTTACAAAACTCTACCCATGAGGGGGTTAAATAAAGCTTGGATATTTATAAAAAAATCTTATGTTTTTGAAGTAAGAGATTTGAAATTTTATGTTTGCTCTTTAAGGAAAGGACTTTATAGATGGAAAGGAGGTTTATGATCTGTCTTTTCTTTTGCAATTTACCTGCGTTAGGTATTTAGCTTTATCAAATACAACTAACTCTACATGTAAGAAATTGCGGACAGTTACTACTTGAACGTGTAGGACTGAATTAGTTTTTGTCATGCACTATTTTGGAAGAAAACGATGACCTGGTTTCGCAGTCACAGTGTCGTCGAACAAGTCGTGGAACAACAACTTTGTAAGTATTTTATCACAGTCAAAGTTAAATATTTCCTCATGCAATTTTATTATGGTACATATCACGTTTTGATCGTCATTGAATACTATGCTAAGTGATTGCACTACCGAAGCCTATATCTACCGAGAAGACACTGGTAGTAAACTCACAAGATCAGCTACAGTGGTAGTTTTTAATTATTGCTCTGTGTAAACCACTTTGGATCAAGCATAGAGTTTTGTTTTGATAAGTAAAGATTGTATTGTTGAAAAGTAAGCTGGAGCAGAGTAGTCCTCACAGGTGGCACCTATTCACTTGGCGACAGAGCTTGGCGTATGTGCCAGCTATCGCCACACTCAAGAATGGATAGTGATGATATAATAATTTACGTAGAAATACAGTTATCCTCATCATTGTCTTCATTTCAGCCGAAGTTTCCTCTGTTCAACATAGGCCGCCCTAAGATTTCCACAAATTTCTGCCTTTCCTCTGTGCCTACTACACATAGAAGGATGTTAGGCTTAGATCTTGTGGGGGTTTTCCTACGATTTCCAAGATGTATTCGTCATTCTAGAACGTTTCAGCTCCATCAGCAATTCATTCTTAAAACAACCTATGAAATATTGTAGTTTCGTGATTCTTAGGGCTATGTCGGTAAGTAGAGTTGCATTGTAAATAGATACTTATTTTCGACTCTCATAGAGAAAGTCAAGTATTACCCTCTCTCTATTGCAAAAAGAGTGACTTTGAATTTTTAGAAGAGGCTCATGATACAACGAACGTTTCAATGACAATTTTTAATTGCGGAAACCTATCTACAATCCTGTTCACGCTCACATAAATCAAAGAATGATACACTAAGATTAATTAGCACAAACGTCACATTTTCGATAAAATCTAATTTCAAATGAGTTCGTTCCCTTCATAATTCAAGTACAAATATTAAATCATTAATTATACTCAAGCGCGAAACCCTAATTAAAATGTACATATCTAATGATTCATGAATGAATTATCTGAGCGAACGTCAAAAGGGAAACAAATTGTCTTCAATCAGTTTTGTATCAACGGAAACCGGGTCGCGTAATACATCCGAAGATATAACTTAATACAATGATCTGTAACTGAGTCAGTGAGATCAATTTTTGTTAAAAGCGGTTATAAATTGGAGCGCGTTAATTAGATAAAGCTCGGCAAAGCGCGTGGCATTGAACGTATTAACACAAGAGTACATAGACTTAAGTATGTAGGTATTTACATGATGTAAACCACACGCGCGCTACCTAGCGGATTGTGAGTGAATTAATTTGGACTTGGTCGACTCTACGGTTCAAAGTAGAGGCGCACATCTTGGCTGTTAACGAAATATTTAAAAAAAAAGTGGATGCTATGGTTATTTTTGGAAGCAAAATTTGAAATAAGAATCTTGGAAAGGTGTTGAGTTGCGATTGGTGCCTGGATGTTGAGTTTGAGGCGTGTTTTGTACGAGAAATGGTTTTAAAAGCACGAGGGCTGGAAGAATGTCGTTCGGCGGCGCGCCGCTAGGTGCTCCACTGTGCACTCGCACCGTGAGATTCAATATGGCGTCTCCATTCGTCTCTAGAACAGGGCGGGGAGCGCAGTCGCCTAACTGACACTACAACACTTACGCGTATTTTTGTCGAAACCGTCTCCTTCGTGACTCGGACGCGGGTGATATTGCGAAATAATCGTGTGTTTCTGTGTTATTCCGTGCTATTTGTGTTATAATTTGTGCATAATGGTGGTTTTGTGGTGAAAAACGTGAAAGGACTTTAGGGTAACAATGTCTAGCAGTTGACATGTTTATCTGTGTCGTGTGTGAAGATTTTCCCTTCGCGTGAGGAGGTGTGTGCGGTTGTGTGCGGAGTGCGCGTGTGTGCGTGCCTCGGTGGATACACGGACCCAATGATGGATTGCATTTTCATGGATGTATAGGTAAAAATCACTTGTCAATTTGGTCCTGTTTCGCGTGTGTGGTCGGCTCGTCAAAGATTCGGCCGATGCTTCGGTGCGCTCGCTTTGTTTGAGCCTGTAATACCGCTAAGTATTTCGGTGTAAGGATGTATCCTTAAATCGATAGGGATAACGTAGCTTTAGAACTGAGTAAACCGCGAGCTCTCCATTTTTCTCGTTTCCTTATCGCGATGAATGAGGTTGGTCAGACCTTGAGTTGTGTTCTTACGAAATATTTTCCTCCGCGCTTCATTGTGTAACGTGCCATCTAGATGTTTTGTTTTGATTCAATTTAATCACGAGGTTACCAGACGTGCAGACTTTTTTAAAAGTGGATTCTAATTGGTTTCCAATAACAATTCAAAATTTTGTATAGAACAAAAAACGGTTTTTATTTAAAAACAATTAAAAACACAAAGCTTTTTGTACAGGAGCGTCTAATTCACAGTCGCACGCACAAAGTCATGCTTGTACCATTGAATCCTAATTCATTACATTCATGCGGAGCCGCGCGAGAATATGGTTCCCCTCGCTCTGTTCGCTGCTTCTGGTTATCAGCTTACAAAATGTTTGAGTCTGTCCCTCTCTGACCCCCGACTAATCTCAATAGCTCCGTCCCTGTCGGGCGCATATTGCGCGTTTTTCTTCTTTTGCCGCGTCATATGCCAGTGTTGAGGTATGAGCGTTTGGGAGTGTTTGTGAAAGTGATGTCGATGATTTCTTTGCAGAGGTTTCGGTTGAGCGGACGGCTTGGTGCGGCTGGTCCGAATTGATTGGAGGCCCTTTGTTTGGGGGTCGAGGTTGTGTTAATAAGAGGGTACCTGTAAGGCTGACTGCGCATCCTGTCGGCGCAGTAGTATGGTCGGTGGGCCTCCGCGACGCACGTGGGCAACTCGTCCCAATTCTATTGTCTCGTCAAGTGATCCAGACGGTGACAGACGGGATTGAATACCTTTACGCTTGATAAGTTTCTGTTAGTTAGATTTAGGAGACCCCGATCTCATTACGAGTTGAGATTGTTGGTAAAGTTGGCGCCGGAGTTTAGTTGTGGAACTTGTACCCTTGGTGTTAAATAAACAGTCGATTTCATCTCCGTGAATTAAGTGGTTCTCAGATATGATGGTGTGTGTCTCTGGAATGTCATTGAAATAAGACTTTTTGATGGGCGCATTTAAGTAAGCTATTTTACTTTTAAATTTTTATGAAGATATTGAAGTTGTTTACTAAAGAACTGATCACTCAGCGCATTTACATCAGTAGCTCAGTGTTTCATTTATGAACAGGATGAGTCATGAAAGTGCGACAAAAAAATAGATTTGTTTAATTCAGCATAAGAGGATGCCTGGGTAATATCACTATATTTCCATTCATGGGTCTGAACTCATTATGCAAATCAAAACGCAGAATTATGCAGATGATAACAATAATGACTCCAAATTTATTCCAAGTAAAATGATCTGCTCTAAATGCGAGACAGAGAGTAGCTGAATATTCACCGAGCGAAAGAAAGAGAGAGAGATAATAACAAATCATAATAAAAACCGATTTACAGCTTCCAAACATACGTATAGATATTAAGTAAACCTATTTGGATTGGAGCAAGTCCGCGAAATGAGATAAATCTCAAAGTTATTTGCGTCGGAATGTTTTACATTTTCACAATGAATTAGAGTCTTAACTACCTATTCGTTTTAAATTACAAAGCAATAATTCGGACATAAAGCTTGAGAATTTCCTCAAAGGTTCGAGTTTTCCAATTGTCTGACAGTAAAGTATATTTTTATAAAAGTTCTCCTAAACGGTTTTCATAATATCGTACAAATCAAATTTGAATACAGATTTATCATTATGAAACGTTTCTTGGCTGACTGTATAAAATGTCCAATATTTATGGAAATAAATTTCCTGGAAAAAGTAAGCACTTTTAATATTTATACGTTAGGTGTTTGGGCACATTCAACACGATACTTTTAACAAACGAATTTCTATATTACTCTATCACTACAATTTTTTCTCATTAAACGTAAGCAAGGACCAAGACACCAAAACAAACATACAATAATTCGCAAATAAGGCATTTAACCCATAATGGCCTAACATCACAAGGATTAAATTATTAACTCAGCCTATTCAGTCAGAATATTGTAACCTAGCAATTCAAAATCCAGTGTTCCAGTGATTACCTACTCACTAATTACAATACTGTTAGCTCTACGCATGCCGGTGACAGGTATAATAAAGTTAATTAATCAGAGCAATGCTTTTAATATCGCGGCCCATGTTACGGTAATCCGTTTGTATTCAGCACTAATATGTGCACAGTATACGTGGCAGTGTTTATTATCGTTGTCATCCCCGGCTTTGCCTTATTAAACGTCGAATTAATGGCTGCCATCCGCCTACACTTCTTAGCCTTTCAGTCATAATAGGGCATCTTTGCTTTCTTTAACACAAAGTAGCTTCAGTTCTCTATTATCTCTTAATGGGTCTAGATGGTTTCTGTTGTTTATTTCTTTGTGTTTTTATTTATTCGCTTTCAGATTTTCTTTTCTGAGATCAGAACAGCGTCTCCATTTTATATTGTTGAATAGATTCTGCCAATTCTATTATTTTATTTCTAATCTTCTCTTTTATTTTGTAAATTGTTATCTATGGAATTTTAATCCCTTTTTTATCATATTGCATTATTAGGCATACTACTGACTAAACTGTCACATTACTAATGAAAAAACTTAAAAATTTATTCAATTATGTGACTGACAGGCGAACGGGCCCAACCTTGGCATTACGCCATCTCTGAGGTTCTAAATTCGATTCCCGGTTGAGTAATTATGGAACTTTTCTATCTTGTTTCGGGTCTGGGTGTTTTTGTACCGTCGTTGTTTCTGATGTCTGTAACACAAATACTTCGGCTACTTACCACACAATCAGAGCAATGTATGTGATGTTGTTCAATGTATTTATCTAATATTACCGCACAAATTCTTTCTCAGTTCGTTATCCTAATTGACTAGGTAGACATCCATTTATAACTTTCTATCTGAAACCACATAATAAATTTCAGCCGTCGTGCTTTGGAGGCTTATCGTTCTTGTCTATTTTTCAGCTCTCATTTTTTACATTTGCCTCATCTTCTTGTCTCGTCTGGAAAATAATAAATTTCTCTAACACTCTATAAGTTTGATACATGTTGTGCTGTCACGATTTTCAATAAAATGCCTGTGCAGTGTCCTATAAGATTGTAGTTGTTCTTTTATATGTAGGTATGTCTTTGAAAACAATACCAAGCAAAATCTTAATTAAATAGTCTACTCGGTCCTCTGGATCACCTTCAAGAACATCGGCTTTTTCATTTAGAATTCTATTTCGAGTCATTCGCTAGAAAGTTTATCGTTTAATTCTTTTGGTCCAATATGGTGACATTAGAACAAAAGCTCGAGATTACTTCGAACAGACAGACTAACTAATAAAACTTCTCACACCAGTTGCAGAATTCAGTGCATTTTGTGGGCACAAATTACATATTTAGTAACTTCTGAATACAAATACAGTCGTGACTTGGAAATTGTCGTTGGCAAGGATGCGGACACAGATGCTTCGTGGAAAATTTAGGTGGATATTATTTTTCGGTATTCAGGCCAGTTATGTTAATATGCTTATCATTTGCTGCAGTTTTAATTACCTTATTACGCGTATATAAAAATGTTAGAAATTCGGAAACAATACCTAGTGACATTCTCTGACAGCCAAACCCAGAGATTGTAGCGAGAATTATCGAAACAGTGTATAAAATGTAACAATCCATGATCTAATTAGTAAAAATAAACATAAATACCTAAACAAAACAAAAAGTAGGCCCATATTATTAAATTATTAAGAAGGAAAATACATATTATAAAGAAAGGATGTATTTATGTATTACCAAACAGATGCATAAATTCCAGAGGTCATAATTAAATTGGTCGAAACTGTTTAACTTAATTTTAAACCATGTGCTCATTCTAGATGACAAATTAATTTGTGAATATGTTGACATGAAAAGTTATTATAAATTTACATCAGTAATACTCATGTAATGTAATACTCTATACAAACCACATATGAAGCTTCAAATTTTAACGAAACCACATGGATAAATATTCGGGGAGAACGTTGCACATTCAAAAAGGCCGACATAAAATCAAATCGATCTAAATATGTCAGCTGAAATCGTTTTTGAAGTGACTAAAAATAGTTTGAACGGATTCCCATCCAATCCAGTTTGCATTTTGCGCCGCGTCCATCGCGCCTTCCGTCGATAGAAGTGGATGTCAGAGTGATAGGTGATTTGCCAATGGACCGATCACTGGCCGTGGACTCTCTAAAACTTTTCTCTTATTTCCCTTACTGGTCGTTGGAACCTTTCGCAGAGTTAACAATATTAAACCCTTTTATCTGCTTCGCTAGATCAACCTTTATCTCTTGTTCAACAGATTTAATCTCGGTAACTATTAAGGCGATTTAGAATAGAAAATATCTTTATTCATGTAAGCTTTACAAAAGCACTTATGAATCGTCAGTACAAATAAAGTATTTTACCGCCGTGTTCGGAATGTTGATCATGTCGAGAAGAACCGGCAAGAAACTCGACACTTACTCTTTTCAATATAACAATGTGTCCTTAAACTAGGTACTTAAATAAGGTATACAAAGCTAAATTTTAAAGCATTAAGTTATTCTAGACCCATACATTTTTTTCCATTTAAATAATCATCAATTTTGTAGTAGCCCTTTTTTATTAAACAATTTTTAACATGAGTTATGATGACTTCCAGAATTATTGTTTCTTATTGGCGAAGTTTGTAGATTTATCGTTTGTTACATCATTATTTTGATCGTGTTATCATCTCCTACTTGAAATATTCGGCTTTTGCCTTATTTGAGACGTGTACTTAATTTATTTTTACTATTCTCTTTTAATACACAGGTTTTTTACACAAAATGTTGACTATTAAAATCACTTTAGTTACTTGCATCATTACCCTCTACGCAAATGAATGTTAATTTTACTTTTTAGTAATCTAAATTAACCTACTCCATTTTTAGTACACGTTAATACAAGTAGTATTGTTATCTTTACTAACTATATGCAATTAAACTGCAATAAAAGATGTAAGATACCAAACACAAATACTTTTCTAAAAAACTATCTTAGGAAACAAAGTATCTTCTAAATAACAAGATACCTGCAAAATGTATCTAAATACTTGAATTTGAACATCATCATGATTTCGTACATTCAAAAATTACATAATAATTCACAGTATTGTATTACTCGTTTAACTATCGGCGCGTCGCGGCTCCAAAGGGGTCTGATATGTAAATTTTAAGACTTTCGCGTTCCATTTTAAGCATTTAAAATAATTTAACGGATTTAAACGCGACTCCATTTTTATTTAGTAGTTAATACGAACTACTTACTGCCCGACGTTTCGGCTAGGTTGCACCAACCGTGGTCACGAGCTCAGCAGCTGAATGAAAATGGGTTTGATATGATCCTACAAAACCAACCTTTCTCGATAAATAAACTATATATTCAACAAAAATATATTTTTTTCAAGTTAGACTAGTAGTTCCTGACTTTAGCGCGTTGAAACAAACAAACACTTCAGCTTTCCAATATTAGTATAAATGACCCGAAATATCTCATTGCTACCAAGAAACCTCATTGTTAGGCGTCTTAGGTCGTTCTGAACACACACAGAATAAATAAAATTCATAATACTTTCTTAAATAATATTATATCCAAGAATTCTAAGAAATTGGTTTGATGTTTGCCTGTCTAGATATCAAGAATAATAACGCACTCATCTGTTATGAGAACTCTTCCCAGGCACTTTAGGTGAAAACTCGATCCTCGCTAAGTAATTTAAATAAAAGTACTTACATCCATTTGAGTTTTCCCGAGAGTTAATTTCACTAGACAAAGAATATCGGGTTCCCCTGAGAACTGCAATGCGGATGCATAATCAGGTCATAGTGATATAATGTACACTGCTCTCTCCCCAAATAAATTTAAATCTTTCCGGCGTAAAGCTTATGGCGACATCTTAATTTGATGTTCTTTTTCACTGTCTTAGCTTTAATGAGGTTGTAATTTAGCACCCCTATAATACGAACCTAAAATTGTTTATTGTGAGGAAAGCAAGTGGTTTTACTGTGGTTTTGTACTAAGAAAAGCCTGAATTCCTAAAGAAAATATAAATTGACGGTAACGTTAATTTATCAAAACGGATAAATGCATTTCGAAACTGTTCTGAAGTTCGGTCGTAAAAGCTCACAGACTTGACATGACGACTCTATTAGATATATAAACTCATCTAAACTTCAAACAATATATTCCTAATATTATTTGTTTTTATACCATAGAAACATTAACTTTCTCTAGACATCAAGGCGAAATTGTCGTTTTTTCGTTTCGTGTATTATTTCAATGTGGAAGAGGATGGTTTTGTTTTTACTGTTTTTATAACATTCTGAAAAGAAATGCAATATTTACCATTTTCAATAATTATGTAAAATTCGTACTTGATTATTGAACGTCCCGATTCGGAGAAGTACCTATCAGATTCTGATCATACAGTCCCAGGTCAAGATAGATTGTTTAAAATTTTCCTACTTACCGTTAAATGTAAAAATGAATTTAAAAACGGCTGAAACATATTTATCGTATTTCCGTTTTGGTAGACCTAAAACATTCTAAAAATATTCTACCACAAGTATTAACTTTTTAAAATGAAAATAACAAGCACATTTTCCCACGACTTCCAGGAACTATTAGACTCCAAACCACAGTTCTAATACGGTTCTTCATCAATATCCCAAATAGCTTCGGCTAATAGAATTCGCTATGAAACCGATTTGCGGTTTATCGACTATAGCATTAAACGAGTCGGGGTGTACCGACAAGATTATGATCTAGTTCACAGCAGTTTTATTACCCACTAGAGTTTATAAGTTCTGTTCGCTCGCACGCGTTTTCATTGCTTCTTAGTTTGTTTGAGATAGAAATTCGTTTTTATCACCGACTCCGAAGCCGAAACTAAATTTCTTCTTCACCACAGTTCCGGTTCAATCCAAATCAACACTTTCGTTCAACGTTTATATAAGACTAGGTGTTGCCCGCGACTTCGCTCGTGTTATATCGAGATAAAAAGTATCCTATTGTTAATCTGGTATGCCATCTTTCATCATACTAAATTTCATCTAAATCCAGTAGTTTTTGCGTGAAAGAGTCACAAACATCCAAACATTCATACTCATAAACTTTTACATTTATAATACTAGTGTAGGATGAATTGCATAGAATGAAGAAGAAATAAATGATGGTCAAGCGTGAGTCTAATCATCTTCTCGAGCACTATTCTTCGTACACCGCGGTCTATATTTTTCTTTGCCTCTTATGCAATAACATAAACAAAACGGTTTGCTTATGCTAATAAAGAATTAATACATTTCTTACAAATTTTTACTGAAAAAAGATTGAGGCAATTTTGACGTTTGTCATATAACCCGATAGAGAAGTTAATCCATTATGATTATTGGTATTTGGATCATTAGCAGGTACCATAAATGCAATAAGACTAACTGCCTCTATGGTCTAGCGGTAACGAGCATAGGCTTTTGACCCAAAGGTCTTGGGTTTGATTCTCACGAGGGCAACCGCTTTGTGTATTTGGATAGTACATATTCAGATCACCTAAATTGTCTGATAAGGAAAAAAATACCCATGTCATTGGAAGTGCATGTAAACAGTCGGTAGGTACTGCGTCTGATTTCATTCCTTGATAAATTAATGACTGAAGTGAATACTAACATGCCTAGCTTAAATTAAAAACATGGAAAGAGGAATAAACTTAGTTGTAAAGAACACGAAAACTTTAGATCTACTATGTTTTTCGCTGGCAAAAAACGTTCAAAAGTATTTTTAAAATCGCCTTGAACGTTAAATTGTGAGGAAAGTTAGAAATAGAGTTTCCTATAGAGTAAATATAATAATAGTACTACAGTTGATATCGGGCTCAACCACTTTACACTTTCCGATTAACTTATTAACTGTAATCTACGAGTAATTTTATTAGGCTAAACTTAAACCGTAATTTGTGACGAAAATAACATAATGGTTGTTATTAGACGGAGTGATGAATTAGTTTTTAACAGTCTCTCCATTTCCGATTGAACTAAATAAAACGCGGCTAATTTAGGAGTTAATAGCAGTAGAAAGTTTCATTTAGCTAACAATCGACGCGACCTTCCTAATACGGCCGCGTATAGGCGGTTATTAACATTCCATTACTGCTTATGATGCATAACATAACAGTTTAATTCGGCTTTAAACAGTAATGAAAACAATTTAGCACCAATTTCGCACATAACGCGATTGAAATTGTAACAGACGTCAAAATTAATTATATTTCATTTTGTTTTGTGTATCTGATATATCTGATATTAATTGATCACTACATAGTATAAAACAAAGTAGCTTTTTCTGTCCCTATATCCTTATGTACGCTTAAATCTTCAAAACTACGCAACGGATTTTGACGCGGTTTTTTTTAATAGATAGAGTAATTCAAGAGTAAGGTTTTTATTTGCAATAAAGAATAGAAAAGCCAATATTTCTAAGTATTTACATTACATTCGTGCGAAGACGGGGCGGGTCGCTAGTAATGTAATAAAAATAAGTTGTAATCGCAGAAGTTAATTTTATTCAATTAATTTTATGCTCAAAACGTAGAATAAAGATTTTTTTAATGTTACGTAGATGCAAAATATAAAAGTTGAAAACCTTTTGAAACTAAGTTATTTGCAAATCGTAGCCTAACCACAGGTGAGACAGCCATTTTACAAAACCCTTGCGGGATGTATGTACCTATATACCTATATACAATTGTTTTATCGTGAAAATCATTATAAATATAAAACATTGAAATAACAGTTTTAAAGGGCCTTCTTTGTGAAATTATAAATCAGAATTTGATTGATATCGGAGTGACATTCGGATACCTCGACAAATCTATGTAAATAGTTTTGTGGGACTACTGTCAACTTTTGCAAACTACTGCTTGTTTAATAAATAAATAAATAATAATACTAATAATGCTTAGTATTTAATTTTTGATTGACATACATTCTATGTCATGTCACTAAAAAAATATTTATTTCTTTTTTAATTTAGGTTTGAAAGGGGTTTTCATACACCAACTAATGTCTACCTAAGATTTACATAAATAAAAAAACAGACGAAGAACATTGTTGAATTAAAGAACTAGGTTTTTTTAACATTACTTACATGTGATTCATAAAAATACATTATTGGTATTCGGAATTCCTAGATGCATATGAAAATGAGAAATATTATTATTCGTAAAAATAACAGCATTATTATTTATGAATGTTTTAAATACAAAATGAATATACCTCCGGACTGAGAACAACATTTATTAACAACGTTGCTGAATCAAATTCCAGTGTCACCAAATAGAAGTTTGATAAGTTAGTACTTAGACGAGAAATAAACTTAGTTCCGAGCGATACTCGGACGAATACCGAGACCTCCCAAGTTGACAAACTTGCTTGAATACAAAGTACACTGTCTACCGAAGCCACGAATATACTAACAAATTACTTATGCAGTGTACTGCAAGATACGAGAACATTTCCAATATTGCTTCTATGGCATACTTTGCCTAGCTTAGTTCTATGTGGTAATTTAAGTAGTAAATAGCATTCTACGTTGGATAATGAAAATGTTGGAGACTTATGATATTAAGTACTGCGGTTTAGTTTTGTATGTGTAGAGTAGATCTATTGTGTACAATTGAACATATTTGGTGTTTTTCATTTTTGATTGATTACTCAGAAAATTTTGACGTATTTTTGATATTATTTTGTGTTTAAATTCTGGCATTACATGTTTTTCTCGAAATTCCTTATTTTTTATTTATTTTCTATCTGCTTACCTACTTAATGATTCGCCTTAGTTTAAGCTCCAGTTTACATTCTAAATATTTAAAATTTATCTGTATTTGTGCGAGTATGTATGATAAACACATGATTTTATTATGATACTAGCTGTGCCCGCGACTTCGTTCGCGTGGACTACATCCTTTCATGGTCGGTTTTTTACCCCTATCTCCCGTAATATTTGGAAAAAAAGTATTTTTTTCCAATAAACACTTTCAAAGGTGGCATTACTAGTAGCCTATGTCCGTTCTTGAGTTTCAACGTATACCAAATTTCATCAAAAGCGGTTGAGAGGTTTAAGCGGGAAAGCGTAATAGACAGACAGAGTTACTTTCGCATTTATAATATTAGTATGGATTGGCGGAAGAATGTACTACATTGCGATCAAATAAACAAAACATACCTGGCAGTGTAGATCATACAGAATTTATGAAGATTACGGTAATAGTGCAGAAAACCCGAAGTAAACCAGTTCAAAATACGACGACACAATCTCTCCCTTCATTTTCCTCTCCATTATCAAAAGCTTCGGGACCGTGACGAAAACGTCACTTACACAAATACGTGTAGTACATTTATTTGGCAGCATAATTCAAGATCCATAAAAGGTTCTCGAGCGGGCAATATTTACGGAGTAGGGTATAGGAATACGAGGTAGGGTCGCCGGAATGTTTAAGAAATGATTTGGGTTCACACCGATGGAATGTTACCTTCGTAACACTACGTTATATATGTGTATTTTGCGTAATTTGGGGTAGGTGGCTGTTACGAGTGGGAGTAAGTAAGTAGTGTTGACATTGATAAGCGAAATTAATAGTACGTAATAGGCCAAAAAAGACACTAGTAACGTTGTAAAGTAGTTTTGATGTATGGATTATTTTTGGTATGGTAATCGTGCACGAAAAGCCACTAAAATTATTTAGCAGACTTAGCTGAGCTTAGCTAAGCTTAGCTGAGCTTATAATTAGCGAATAATTTTCTGTATCGTCTCGGGTGTGGGTGTTATAGAATCTACCGTCGTTCTATATATATGTGTAACACCAGTGCATATATTGTTAACACAAGTGTTAATTTAGCTACTATAGAATCAGAGCAATAGTATGAGATTTTTTCCAATATATATCTTGAAATTACACGGGCAAAGCCGTGGGCAAGAGAAAGTATATATGACAAAATTGTAAAATGATCTGGTCAAACGTATTTGGCCACATCATGAAACGTGACCACTTCATAAAATTTTCATTAATTTGCCAAATTCTACGATATAGTCACAACATTTACATAAAATAAATAAATGCGCCACACAATCACATCAATTAACAGAGGAAAACTTTTACTAAACCATGTGACGGATACGAAACGAAAACTTCGTTTCCTAAATCGATCTAACCGAGAATGAAAGATAAATGTTCTTCGAGGATAAATTCCTCCCTATTCTCGAAGCTGTAATTCATTAATGAATGGTACAATAATTAGGCTTCATAATTGTATTGTACGGTCTTGATGAAGTTATTTGTATTGTTGAGTCCGTGTTCCATTTGATGTTATCATCACTGGTTTTATATTTTATGGCCTATATAATATATGTCCCACATTGCAGAATAATTGTTCCATTCAGTTTAATTAATACGAAATTGTTGGGAAATATACAAACGAACATTACAATCAGGACGATAGACGTTCAAAACAAACTAGAACAGTTAAACAATGCATTTATTTATTTGCCAGCTATAGAACTAAAATGTCTTTCGTTTTTGTATTTCTCTGGAAGAAGGAAACTTGCTTGGGTTGCTTGTTGATTTATTTGAAACTACTGTCTTGCACTTGTTAGAGCAGTAACAACATTGAAGTCAAAATATTGAATCAAGTATTTATCTGCAAAATTACTATTCAAATAATATTTTTCGTTAAAATTTTGACAGGCCTTAAACTATTTTTAGTCTGGAATTTAATAATTTTAAAAAATAACTTATAAAATACAAAAATATATATTTTTTAAATAAATCCTCCCTACTCTTATCTTTGCCGTGTCTACCAAGCTCCATATTTTGCTCTTTTAGTTTTTAAGAATCTACACGAAAGAAGAAAGACACGAAGATGTACATTTATTGACCTTTTAAAAGTACAATACTAAAATATAAATCAACGTACACACTGTCAATTTTATGCGTCACACACAGTAACAAACTGGGTTTCACCTCCGTAAATGCTGCTACGGCATTATTTCTAACACTGACACAGCGGTATTCTGGTAGAGCCAACTTGCTTGGAAAAGTAACTAAAAGCTTAGGCTCTACTCTAAAGCTATCACATGTCACACTATTATTTACTTAGGGAGTTCAATTAATAATATGAATGCTTGGTGCTATGTTTAAAAAATTGTTAAGTTAAACAAAATAATAAGAGGGTCCCCCAAACACACAATATTTCGGATCCGACAACGATTAGCAATTCTCGTAGTCACAACTAATTAATTTCGAACGCGAATTAAGCGTTTCTATAAAACAAAATATTATTTATGCAAATCAAAAACCACATTTTAACTCCCGAACTTTCCTTTGATCGCTTCGTTTTTGAGAGTTGACTCCAAAATCCGATTCTCTAAAAGTCTAAGCAATAAATCTAAGTAATAAAAGTTTAGAAACAGTGCAAAATAAGTAGTGGAGTATAAAGTTTGTAGCATAGCGGTTCGGTCTCGTCCACGGAGTGGTTTGTTAGTTTACAACGATAACAACACTTACGTAACGGTTATCTTTCGTATTACCGTAAACTCACTGTTTCTCAGCCATTCAGTTAACTTGGAGGTAAAACTTTGATTCTGTTTAGGAAAACTTCTATCTCCACGTGACTGGCACCAACACACTTTTTATTTTTTTTTACTTCTTACCTACATCATACCTCTCGATTAACAAAATGTCTAATTTACGTAAGCCATGTTGTGGTATCCTGTTATTGGCTTAGATTTATGTATCATGTTTGGTTTTTTATGTAAATTCATGGTATTGCTGTTGGATATCCTAATAAATAAATAAATAAAAACTTCTACGTATTATATTTATTCAAAACCTTGTGTTGTTATGTAGGTACATATGTTTATTGGTAACTTATCGTAAGGTTACGAATTCCACTACAGTAGCTTTTTCATATGTCGCATCTGGTCATGATTACGGACACTAAATAAAACGCAAGCACGCTACCAAGAGGTCCACCCACTCAACCGTCTTCGCGCAAAATGTCCTTTCATCAAAATACCCTTTTAATGCATTTACAAACCAAATACGCATGTAAAGCTTTTTAGTTAGTCCTATTTTAAACTTCGTCCGCCCATTTTTCTTTTCCTAGGTTTTTCTGTTGCAAAATTTAAAAGATGGAATAACAATTGATTTCTTGACTGTATATAATTATTTATTAATTGACTTATACGTATTCGATTTCTTAAACAATAGATTAATATGTTCAAATAGTTTTATGCTTATGTATACCTACAACGACTGACTAAATAGCTATACTACTCTGAGTTCTCCTTCATAGTTAAGGAAGGAAATGAGATGTATTTTTTTAATTTGTATGTATTTGAGAACCTAAACGATAGAAGACTGATTTATTTCGTTTAGAGAGCGAATTTGTGTTAGTAACACAAAAAATGGTGCCCATTTTTTAAAACTTTGGGCATTAATATCAAAAACTTGAATCAGAATAGATTAAAAAGAGACATATTTCTTTACTTTATTGGATAAAAAACTACAGAATGAACCCAATAATAAATTACGAAGACACTTGAAACTTAAACTAAGAGCAAAATCCGCAGTTAAACGATGAACATTTTCCGCTGTTTAAGGCGAGGTAACAAAGGAACTGAATAAGGCTAATAAAATAGCTCAAAAATAAACGACTTAAAGAAAAGAAGTTCCGGCTGGGCTATTAAAAGTACAAATTGAAATTGAAACGAGTAAAGACAAAAAGAGAATGTAAGCAGAATGCCAGCGGTTATACGTTTGCGGAGCATTTAATTTCAACTTGTTTCCTCCCTCGCGGGGTCCATTTAAGTTATTTATTGTCACTTACGGGTCCTTTGGATAGACACTTGTGAAACGCGTATTATTTTCTTACTTTCTTGCGGAGTGATACTTTTTAGTGGTACATTTAGTTGGTCTTATATTTCAAGGTCATCATTCGACAATAGATTTGAAAATTTCTTTACAAAAACAATAAATGAATGCAAACTTTTACAAAAGCATTTATAAATCGGCAGATTAGGTTAAACTACCGCCTTGTTCGGAATGTTGATGCTATCAAGAAGAACCGGCAAGAAATTTAATACCTAGGTACTGATACTCTTTAATAAAAAATAAAGATAGTTTTTAATTTATTGCTTGTTTACATCAAGTACGTCTGTTTTGTCCAGTGTTTTTCAGAAACCAAAAAGATAATAATTAAAACACATATTAAAAAAAATCATGTTAGGTATTTATTTATTGATTTTGAAATAAGAAAGAGTATAAAAATAGGCAGAATTCCACAAAAATATTATTTTCGCGCTTAGATCTAACTAAATCTTTACAATAGTAGCCCGATGGATAATTCCGACAATAATAAAAAGGATTCAAGCCATCGCTTAGAAATTCGTATTTGATGGATACCGAATTTCATGCTTCGATTTAACTTCAATAAATTGTACAACAATGGTAGACCGAATGAAAAGACCAAATATTGGGAATACCTTTGGTAAAATATTAAAGTGATACTCAATTTTTCTTTTGTTGTGGTTACGCCTACGCCTATCGCCTCACGTCTTTTATACCCATACGTCTGCTTGCAAGCACCTTGAGGCTTGTGGTGGATCATCGTAAAGTCATGAGTTCTAAATGGACAATTTCGAGATTCTATCCGAAACCCGTGATGAAATTTTGCTATAGAACATAAAACACTGATTAGCACGAGTACCAGAATTGCCTCTAGCACTAGAGGAAATTTTGACACTCTTCTCTAAGGTCTTCTGTAAGGTACCATAGAGAAGACCGCAGCCTAATAACAATCACTTCGGTGTTGTTGTGTTCCTGCGTGTGAGTAAGGGTTCCAGAGCTCGGGGGGAGGGCGCTACATTCGTAGCATGGGTCAAGGTAAGGGCGACAAGTCCAGTAAAAACTTTATAACGCTGTACTTGTCGCTCTTAACCTAGTACCTCATTACCACTTAACATCAGGTGGGATGAGGTCAATCTTGAAGTGCAAAAAAAATATATATAAAAAGGTCTCGTCTTTCTCTCTCATACTAGCAAAACCACAGATTTTCTGGCATATCCATAGAAATGTATGATGCAATTGGTACAGTTGAATCCTTTTACAAGGCGCCGATAGCAAACCAAGGCTCTAGGGGAAATCGCACAGACGAAGTCACGGCCGAACATCAACATTCAAGTAGGCGAGTAATTGTTGGACCGCGACGCAGCAACGATGTGATCGGTAAATTGCACGTTTGCTACGAAAAAAAACGGTCAAGTGCGAGTTAGACTAGTGCATCAAAATGTTCGTTACTTTCTTACTTGTTTTATTCTTTATTATTACAATACTGGAAATGCGCGACAAGTTTTGTTTTGATTTTTTCGAACACATATCGGGTTTTTATTCACCATTCTAAGTAAGCGTGATTAAGCCAGGGCCCGTTCTTGAAAAAAAGAACCAATAAAACACATTTACTAGCCGCGAACACATTACAAATATAAGAGAATATGTACATGTAAATATACATGTAACACATAAAATACGAAATACACAAGTAAATTGGTTTACGTAATATGTATGTAGTTCTAAGCATATATGGCAGAGGGCACTTATTGTAGGCTAAAGGGTTTATACAGCAGAAAAAATTCATCGCCTACTAACTTGCAGTTAGTTTAGTTGGAAAATCAGCACGCGCGATACGTGAAGGTCATGGATTCGATTCCCGCACCGCAAGGTGAAATAAAAAAATTCTGTTTCTTTAAAATATTTAAAATGGTTTATGGGCCAACAACGGTACGAGTCTCGGTATAGGCTTCATCGCTGCAGCGCTTTTCTGACCGTACCCTTTGTGATCCCGGTTGACATAACAAGCAACAGTAACATTCAACAAAGCCATCCTTTTGATCACGGAGAAATATATGGAAGGGTTTGGAGAGAGTTTTAGAGTCGTGAAAATAAGAAAGAGAGATATTTTTACGGAATATGACGATACACAAATCAACATAAAGTACATTTTAAGTTCTAATGAGGTCCACCTCAACAAATGCTGCTACGGCATTATTTTCTAACACTGCAACAGTCTCGGTATTCTGATAGAACCAACTGTGTTTCCCAAAAAAAATACTAGGTGAAGTAAAATATTTTATGACCGTCAATTTTTACCGAAACCTTTATATTTACAACTCTAAGTAAATTGTAGTCTCAATGTATCTATGATAGCAATTTCACGCATTTCTAATGAAAAGGGTTAGACAGAGAGACAATAAAGTGATCCTCTAAAACTTTTCTTTTTTTCCTTTAAAACAACGCATGAGCTGTCGCCGAAAAGGAAATGAAATTGGCCAAACGTTTTTTGTGTTCCGATGGCGCTGTCAAGTCGCTATTTTAACTAACACGCGCCGACCCGTTCGCTTTGTGACGAATAACTCTGTTAAATACATCGGTTTAGTGCTGACACCGGCTTTTCGCATCTGTGATGGATATGCCGCAGACATATTGAGTAAATCCGCCGTTTACATACGGCGTCGTCTGTTTAAAAACGAATGCTGGTTTGTAAAATGCCAAGGACAAAATGTCATTATGTAGAATGACGCGGCAAATTGAAGTATAGCTTGACAAAGCTAGGGTGACCATACGATTTGGTTTGCAAAGGACAGTATTATTGAAATTTATGAAACTAAAGAACTGTAAATTTAATAGTGTTAAAAATATGTAATGTTTCAAATATATATGAAATCCCTAGTAAATGACTTTCCTACTGTTTTATTTTTTAATGATTATAATATTATTACAAATGAGCTAGACATGGCGCTTCGCCGGCCGCTGCCGCGGCACGCTCGCTACGCTCGCTCGGCTTACGCTTCACTTTAGAGGGACCCCACACTAGCGTCTTTCGAGCGTCAGCGTCTTGCCGCGCCGACGTTGTTTGGGCGTTGCGTCGACGCGGCGCCCGCTCAGCGTCGGTGCGGCGTTTGAGCGGCGCTTGCGCTGGGCGTCCTCTGCACATCGCGTTCGAGCGTCGCGGCGCGCTGACGTCATGTACAGTTATTTCGAAAATGGAAATGTAAGATTTGAATAACGCACAATATAATGTTTTATATTGCAGTGATAAATTAATGCTTTCAACTTGTAAAGGAAAAAATATATTTTACCTATTTGACACATGGCACGAAAAGGCAACTTTAGCATTTATTTCCTCGAAAACTAAAAGTACTTAATTGAAAATGGGTTTCTTCGGCAATATGAGCTAGTATTTTAAGCTACATCCATATTTGCTATCAGCTAAAAAGTCTTCTACCTACTGATTCTAAAACACGGGCGGGCCGAAACAATTGAGTTGGTCATTGTACTGTTGTCAAAATAAACGCTGCGGCAGGCGTCGGGCCGGCGCGGCGCCTGTGGAGCGCAGTCCTGGCGTTCGTCATTTCGACCGCGCCGCTGCGCAAGCGTTGCGTCGACGCCGCGTCGACGTTGCGTCGACGCCGCGTCGGCGTTGCGTCGACGTCGCGTCGGCGTTACGTCGACGTCGACGCTCAAAGAACGCTAGTGTGGGGTTACGCTTATTCACTAACCTAACCTAATCTAACCAATGGAATCGTTAATTACTTCAATTAACTTTAGGTTAAGTAATTGATATTCAATAAAAGTCCTTTTTGTTACTTGAATATTTTAATGAAGTAGGTCTAATTTGTCCAAACAGTGTTTTATTCATGGTCACCCCAAAACTACAACAAACTGTTGTCATTTTGCCTGATTCTGCATTCGGCATATTACATATCAGCGAGCGTTTTTAAACTGACGACGCCGTATGTAAACGGCGGATTTATTCAAAATGCCTGCGACAGATAGATGAAATATTGCCACGTTTGATGCGACATGTGTTAAAATTGAGAGCGATTACGTCTTCTGATAGTCGTGCAACAGATTCGGTGATTGGTTATTGTTTGTCGGATCATTTGTTTAACATCTGTGCGCATATACGGGTAGAAGATAAATTAATTAATCTACATTTAGAAAAAAATTACATTTAATCATTTACTATTGTATATTACTTCTGAGATGTATCCCAGATCTAAACCCAACCAGGATATATATATATATATATATTAGCTGTGCCCGTGACTTCGTTCGCGTTGACTACATCCTTTCAATGTCGGTTTTACCCCTTTCTCCCCTAATATTCGAAACAAAAAGTAGTCTATATTTTAATCCAACTTTCGAGCTATATTTGTGCCAAATTTCATATCTCTAACTTCAAAAATAATTTTTTTTCCATATAAACTTTCAAAGGTGGTATTACCCCCCTCCCCCCTTATTTTCTAAAAAAAAGTAGCCTATGTCCGTTCTTGAGATTCAACGTATACCTATACCAAATTTCATCAAAATCGGTTGAGAGGTTTAAGCAGGAAAGCGTAACAGACAGACAGACAGAGTTACTTTCGCATTTATAATTTTAGTAGGGATGGGATACATCTACACGAATAAATATCCCTGCTATATTCCTTCTCCATTTAACACAATTAGCCATCGTTCTAATTTATTTTCCACATGTACCTTCTTTATTAAGCATTCGGTGATTTTATTTAATTGACACCAAGATAGACTGTGTTAATTCCTATCTGAGATCGACTTTATTTTAGCGGTTTTTAATCATTCAGAGCTTATTTAAGGCAAGTTAACAAACGAGACTACCGTTACTTCCATTAGTTAATGGATATTGATAAATAATTGGCACTTCGATTTGTTAGACTACGAGATACGTTTAAGAAACGAGCTATTGTGAGCCAAAATTAGCTTGGAGT
Source organism: Glyphodes pyloalis (assembly GCA_037074685.1). Taxonomy (NCBI): domain Eukaryota; kingdom Metazoa; phylum Arthropoda; class Insecta; order Lepidoptera; family Crambidae; genus Glyphodes; species Glyphodes pyloalis. The sequence continues at coordinate 15,127,607 of JAYKKO010000013.1, forward strand.
ACGTTCTTATAATAGAATGGACCAAGAATGGGTTCTTGCCAAAATTGAGCTCCAGAGTTTTATTTCTTTGTTGTAGGCGCACTTTATTACAGTTGCCGTATTGTACTTACTACACTTTAGTATTTTAATAGACTTTTTGACTAAGTCCAATGGAAACTTAAACAAGCATCTCTGTAATTGTAAGTTTCAATATCTTTATAAAGTAAAGGATTAATAAATTATATGGTGATGATTCCTCAAACACCTATTTTTAGTTTTATTTTACTAATTTTGATGAAGTGCTTTGTAAAAATCTACTTGCATTTTTGTTTTTTTTAAGGGGAAATCTCACAACCTGTCGAAATACCAATAATGTAACTAAACCCAACCAGTGGTAAATAACATGGTGCCTTAAGTAACCTTAGAACCGATTTAAAAACGGGTCAAGTGCGAATCGAAGGGTTCCTTATGACTAGAATATCGACCAAAAGGGGGCACACAATTTGCGTTTTTGGTATGGAAGCTCTTAAATATTTATTATATTTTGTTTTTAGGACTTGTTATATCGGAAACAGGAATACATAATTTTTATTTATAAAAACTATCTATATACGAGCGGACGGACGGACATGTAGCGAAGTCTTTGTAATAGGGTCCCGGTTTTACCCCTCGGGTACGGAACCCTAAAAAGAAATATACGTTGCGACTAAAACAAACGGTTCGCCTCCCTTACTAAAATAATGCTCGCCATTGTAACTTTACGTCATAGACAAATACTCCAAGCAAGGAAGGTCCTTTAGATAAAGTATTCGAGATACCGTACCTATTAACTAATGGAGTGCTCGCACTTGTACCGAAGAAAATTAAGCGGTCGATGATTAATATCGGCGAGATAATCTCAAAACGCAGACACTTTGATCAACGAGTTAACTTTCTCAATGACACCTCGTAAATTCTCGGGGCCCTGCAATTTTGAGTTTAAAAAGCCTTTACGGTCATGAATAAAACGTGCTATGGGCGCTATTAAGTTTTCTCGTTAAAGCGCGAGTTAAACCTGGTTTCACGGTTTTATTATGTAATCAAATTGGTAAGTTTGTGTTCTTGAGCTTAATTTTTTGGTGACAAATTTGGTCTAATGGACGAAATTAACCCTAAATCGACTAGCTCCTAATTTGAGCTTTAAGCAAAAGCCGTTTTACTTTTTTTACTTTTTGACAGCGTTCCATTCCTATTCGAAATTAGTAGTTAACGATTATGACTGTCAAAAAGAGCTTTCACCATTGTCATATTTCATTCTTCGGTGTAGGTAGACCCTGGCCGTACCCCGGATGAATGGAGTTTGCATCTGATGATTGAGACACCTTTGACCTAATATTGCTGTAACGAAACTTGTTCTGTATCTTGAAGTCCCATTTACTAGAATAAACGAGATGAATCCACCGCAACATTGCTTGATAATTCATAATTTAGCAGTTACTTTAAAAATCCTTTAAAGTAATGAATAAAGTATGTCAAGGGTTTGTTATTAAGTTTTCTTGTTAATTTCTCATTAAACGTGCTGATGCGAGGCAGCCCGGCTGAATAAATTATCATTCGTTATGCTCACTCGACCGAGAGTAAGCTCGCCATTGTTACTCTGCTTTATTTCAAACTCCAGTATGATAAGCTATTGGTAAATGCAGCTTAATCTTATTAAAAACATACTCGCAAATTTTTGTAAGGATAAAAATCTGGATGTATACTTGTTACTTTTTCAAGCCTTGGGTATTTAAATTGACTGGTATTTTAGTAACTTATTATGTACTAGCTGTGCCGGCGACTTCGTTCGCGTAGTCTACACGAGTTAGATTTTTTTTTAATAAACATATCTAGTCTAAATCATTCCTTATTTCAACAGCTACCTGCCAAGAATAGCTCCATCAAAATTGGTCCAGCAATAGAAAGCCAAAACAAACAGACAGACATAAAGATAAAAATTGTAAAAAATATATTTTGGTAATATATGTAGGTACCGTATATCTAGCAGACACTCCAATTTTATTTATATGTCTATATATACCGTACCATTATCTGTTCATCATGAGACACAATATTAAAAGCTTTTTTTAGTTTCCCCTGACCTGAAGTCTGTCTCTAACTAACATAGACCAAAAAACGGCTAAAAATAATGTTTGTTGTACGGGACCTAGACAACCTTTTGGTCATGTAGAGAGTTTGTATTTGGGTGCTGTAACAGTGAAAAAGTGCACAAATAATTAAAAAAAAAATCATAAACAATAATAAATTAAGGATTTTAAATAAAAATGAGTAAGTGGCTATTTGAGTTCTAAAATCTTGAATGATATCAGTATCACAACGCGCACAAAATTAGTAGCAACAGTCTGATATATTGTTATATATCCTTCAAACAGAACAACATAATCATTTGAAAACCGCCACATAATCAAAGACTTTTTAAGTCGCAATAAAATTTAATCAAAACCCAATTTCGCAACGCAAACCAAATCCAATTAATGGAAAATTGTAAACATTCCGCCGTCCTTTCCAGGAATTGAGGGTAGTTTCAATCACGTCGTTAGACCGAGGACGCCTATACAAAACGCTCATTAGATGAGCCCGAGGGTCGAGTCTATCCCCAAATGAGCGATCGCTGCTCGATTAATAGCTCATATTATGTTGCGATTTGTTTGAAACAACACATGGAGAATGCGAAATTTGTTCAACCATTGTTCTTTTCAAACGAGATGTTCCTGCAGTATCGGATATTTTAAGTATGAATGGGTATTATAAGTAGCTATAATACAATGATTTTATTTATTCCGTTCAAAATACAATGTTTTTATTTACGTTAATTTTAATTAAACAAGTCAATATAAGTTGATGTAGTACAGTGCACAAAATATTCAAACTAAAATAAATAAAATTAACTAAATATAATAACGCAATATTGACGACCTCGGTAGCGCAGTGGCTAAGGTAGGCGGTCAAAGCGCATAAGGGTTCGATTCCCGGTCAGGTTAATTTGGAAAACGAACTTTTCTAAATTGATTTGGGTCTGGGTGTGCTGGGATGACGCCCCAGTTAGTATCCGTCGTCTGGTACTCATAGTAGGTTTGTACCTACTACAAGGGAAAACCTTAGTTTGAGACCAGGTGATTGGTGTGATTGTCTGGCGCATTTATTTATATTTTAGTAACCTGCTGTTTACATTTTAAAAGGAAACATATGTGTCTTATATTTTTTGGTATAATCTAACTTTTGGACTAAACATAATATTTTTGACATTGAAATATTTTTCAATATGGAGGTACTAGTTCGCGACTAGGTATGTCGTATACGTTTATATTATGATCTGGTAGTGCAATTTGAAAAAAATATATTCGAAATCCTTCTTCTTTTTACTATAGAAATCGACAAACCACGTTTCTGAGATGGTTTTCGTTTACAAAAATGAAAACATTATTCCATTTAAAAAACAGCGTATGTAACGGTATCAACATCTAAAAATTAGCAAAAACTCCTAACCAAAAACATTTTCGTGAACAGTGAGCCTTTACTAAAGCAAAAGTCACTTTCATGTGCTCTATTTTCCTGCTACGTTTCCTTTCCGCGTATCAAATGTAATACCATTAGACGCTCGACACAATACAAGGAAAGCTGAGTGCAATAAATACAAACCTCAACATTCGTGCAGTGTGTTTCGTGACGAAACAAATCGGAGTTGGATCGGGGCTCTTAGACAATCGCTCTTCAAACTGCGCGACTGCAAACATCCGGGGACATTAGTCACTCGTGGACCATTTGCTGGAATCACTTTTGGGTACGACACTGAAGTGAGCTACAGTGATGGAATTTAATTTTATAGTGCACCCTTGTGTGAGGTAGAAAACGGCTTGAAAAAGTTTAGGAGCCGCTCTTTTTTAGAATTTTGTACCTAAAAGGGGCACTAATAATAATACTTCGCTATCTGTCCGTCCGTCTGTCTGTCTGTCATCAGGCTGTTTCGTAAGAGCCGCGATAGCAAGACAGTTAATTTTTTTTAGTTGTAGCACCACGCATTTGTAGACCATGGCTGTCTCCAAAAGAATGAACAAATGACCGAATGAAAATAATTATTACTGGAAAATCTACTATGTATAAAAATAAGTCCGGTTTTCTTTCCTGACGCTATAACTCCAGACCACACGAACCGATTTCCACGGTTTTGCATTCGTTGGAAAGGTCTCGCTCCGTGAGGTTTATAGCAAAGAAAATTCAGGAAAATTTTCGACAGAAAAACGGGAAAATCCTCTAAGGCAAAACGAAGTTCGCCGGGACCGCTAGTTTCTCATAAAATAATGACATGTCCGGTGATCAAAGAGTTTAAACATGAGATGACTCCATGGTACAGGCTAACACAGTAAAAATGTTCCCCGCAGGAACCCGTTAACTTATTTTTAATGTTTAAAAAGAACGCGAAAGTCTTAATTTCTATATTCCCCGCAGGATTTGAACCTGCGACCCCGGGTTTTAGAGCCTAATGCTCTAACCACTACACCATAAAGCAGTCCGTGAGTCTTTATATCATACAACAAGTATTATGTTACTGAAGACACCGCCTGCTCTCGGTCCAGCGTGGTTATTAATTACTATAGGGTTATGGCCCTTAGTATAATATACACGTGTTCTTACATTTAACAAGCGTGGCTAGAAGTTATTATTAGACATAAATTAATATTGTTCAGATGTGTTTAGAACATTCTTTCGTAATATTTTGTGTTTACGATTGTACGTTTACGAATAATTACTAAGTTAATAAGAACATTAAACAATTGGCTACTTGACAGTTTTTGAAAAAGTATTGTAAAATGTGCGCCCGTTCATTTTATATCCCAAGCAATTCGATTTATCTGGAAAAAATGTAAATAACCAGAGAAAAATAAGATTTTGTGTAACACATTTAAAAAGCGCGCGAAAGTCACGTCACTGTTGCAATTATGACGTCAACGTTGTAGACAACGAACCGATACGCATAGGAACGACTTAATTTAGATAAACGGAAAATGTTTCAATAAATTCTTAATACGATTAAAGACACAATAATTCAATTTAATCGGTAAAATAATCATTGTTTCGCCACATTAAAATAAATTATTTTCGCCGACAGCTGTCATTTCCGAATTGCAATGGTGGTTTCCGTTTCGGTTCTTTTGTTCCACAGATAAAAAAAGTAAATTTATTTTGCAAAATTAAAATACTAATTATGCTTTTAATTATAAAATAAAAATGTAAAATTATTACTTAACTAATAAGCTAAGATATCTAACACTTTTCATATTTTATTGTTAACACTGTCAAGTAGCCAATTAATCTACCGTTGCTTTTATGCATCCTTTTCTAGTGCAATGTTTGATGTTATTTTTTAATGACCCCGTAGGACAATGCTTAGTGCTTCTAGCTATTAAAGATTTGGGCTTTGGGTTCGATTACGGGTCAGGAAAAATATAAGTGTGAAAGCGTTTATGATCTGTATTTTGGTGTGAATCGGTGTGTCTGAGGTCTTAGCTTAAAGGTGATTAGTCTGTACTTGTCACCTTTAAGCTAGTACCTCATTACCACTTGGATGAGGTCAATCATGAAGTACAGTATAAAAAAATTACTTTACGTATAAAACATTAATAATGATATTTACTTATCAATATAAAACTTAATTCTATCATAAAGTATACTTAGCCATAACTTAAAAGTACTTAAACGATCATAATAAAATGGTCTATTTCTTGCACAAACCCGGCAAACTTGGCATTGCATCCCCTTTGTGCGACTTAACGACTTGTTAATTGTCTCAAAAGTTACAATTTTATTCTTGTCTTACACGCTTACCTACCACAGCTTAGCCTAAAGCAGTAAGTAAATTAAGTTTTTATTCGCTCTGGGAAAGAAAGGGAAGAAGTAAGGTCGTAACAGGAAGCATATCAAGTAATTTATGAAATAAATAAATTATACTTGAATATGTCTGTAAAACCCATTCTTGTAATTTTTTCTGTGCAATAAAGTGTATCTATCTATTAATATGACAGATAAACGATTTCATAAATGGCTTATTTCTTTTTTCTTTTTTTTTATATTACGCTTCAAGATTGCCCTCATCTCACCCGATGTTAAGTGGTAATGAGGTCCATGGTTCAGGTCGACAAGAACAGCATACATCTGTTACTGGACTTGCCGCCCTTACCTTGAAGGCTTGACCCCTGCTATTAATGTAGCACCCCCCAGGAACTCTAGAAACCTTACTCACACGCAGGAACACAACGACATCGTAGCGATTGTCATTTGGCTGCGGTCTTCTGTAAGGTGAAGGTATTTCACCAGTCGGGCTGCTCCAGTTCGAGCGATAAATCGATATGCCCTACCTCTCTTAATTTAAATAGATTACATCAGTAACACTAATTAATCGTCTCTATATAACCAAATGGTGCTACCCCCATTTTGCAACTTATAACTACTTACTATGTGATAAACTAAAAAATGAAAATAGCATAAAAAATGGTGAAAGTGATAACAAAAAAAATAGCAAAACCCAAGTCCTCTCTAGTTTGCACCCCCGATTTCGTGTACATTATTTCTCGATGACAAGTACACTATTCTTATCAATCTATCTATTAAATTCCATCTAAAACCATTCAGTTTGCAACAAAAAGTAAAAACAACTTAGACGTTTATGGTATTAGTAGCACAATGGAACACGAAACTGACGCCTTTTGTATATTCCAATATTTGTATTAACCTCGATATCCCGTCCCTATGGGTGATCGATACCAATCCGTAAACAGCGCTACCGAGCAAGGCTAATGAATATTTCTCCACTAACTGACGGGCGGGAATCCGATGCGTTAAGTGATAGTAATGCGCTTAGTTCAAATACAATCAGTGTTACGTAATGTTTGAATTATTCTGTTCGAACCTTTGTCGCTTTTTTAAGTGCCATACAGTTTATATTCAGAATAACTGCTGTCCGAACTTAGTTTCTTAATTTCGGGATAAAAAGTATCATATATGTTAAACTAGAATCTCGACTGTGTTAAATCAATCAATAAAAAACCAATGCCTCTCTTCGTTTCATAATTCAAGAACGGACTCACCTGTCCAAAACCAAATGTTTAGGCTTTGTTCACAATATTTAGAGTAGATAGAATATAATATAATAAATAGAATAGAAAACATCTTTATGCAGCTTTACAAACGCATTTATGAATCGTCAGCACATAAATTAAGAATTCTACCGCCGTGTTCGGATGGTTATACATATGCGAAGTTTGCACAAAATCCTACGTGAATGTTTGCACAAAGTTCGTCATTTATCATAGTTTTTGTAACATATGAGTATGCGTGCCAAGCGATGTACCGCTCAATGAAAATATAAAAATTAATCGCAAAATGTGTTGGTAAGCGCATAACTCGACAACGCTTGGACCAATTTTCACAATATTCGTAGAAGTCCAAAGATGGTTTTTACGGCGAGAAAAATTCGAATAATTGCCGGGATAACTCTTAAGACAGTCTTTTTTTTTTCAGTACAAACTTTTTCTAACTAAAACTTAGAGTCAAGCCACATTCCAAATCTTTTTGACAGCACGAAGTCTGTCGGGTCCGCTAGTGAAAATATAAAAATGAATCGCAAAATGTGTTGGTAAGCGCATAACTCAACAACGCCGGAACCAATTTTGAAATTTTTTTTTTAAGTTGTTCGTTGAAGTCCAAGGATGGTTTTTACGGCGAGAAAAATTCAAATAATTGCCGGGAAAACTATAAAGATAGCCCTTTCCTTTTTCCAGTACAAACGTTTTCTAACTTAAATTTAGAGTCAAGCCACATTCCAAATATTTTTGACAGGACGAAGTCTGTCGGGTCCGCTAGTTTTTCATAAAAATCGATTAAAATGAAAAAAATCGGCAATTACTAAATATAAAATCTGTAATTCTTTTGCTAGGGATGCAAAAGAATTACTTATTTCTTGTTTTGCGTTACTGAATTCCTCCATTGAACATGTTCAGCCAAGCAAAGCTAATTAATATTTCTCTGCTAACAACAACTGACAAGCAGAGTTCCTACACGTAAACGATAGTAATACGAGTTCCGATACAATCAGTGTTTACGACCTACAGAGACGGCACTGTAGTATTGTGGCGTAATTATAGTTTATTTCATACCTAATAAAATGAGCGTGAATTAATGGCTTGGAGGGAAGCTTAATTGTGTTCCACCAAACATGTTTACTGAATGTTTTGAATTTATTATTAAATTTAAAAAGTTTAATGCGAGTGGTAAAATACGAATTAATTTTTAAATTGCTCTATCACTATATTTTCGAACGTACTCGGGTTATGACGTATTTTGACTAATCTTATCTTATATATATATATAAAAATGAATTGCTGTTCGTTAGTCTCGTTAAACTCGACAACGGCTGGACCTATTTGGCTAATGTTGGTTTTGAAATAATTGTGGAGGTCCAGGGAAGGTTTAAAAGGTTAGAAATTAAAAAAAATAGGCGTTACGAAGTTCGCCGGGACAGCTAGTTTTAAAATAAAATCCGGTATTTATTTAATGACACATCAAAGCAAACAAACGACAATCGTATAAAAACAAGGGCACAATTGCAGTTTTTACTATTTTACAGGACAGCCATTTTAAGATATTTTTTGCTTTAGTGTGGTCTAACTCTTATCAATACTCAAAAGTTGACCTCCTTTGCAAGACATAAACCACTATACTATATTATTTTTAGACATGTGCTTTACAAGAATTAAGAACATTTTTATTATTTTTTAAGACAGCTGACAATTACGCCCTTGTTCTACCGAAGGTGCGGTATGTAAAAAAAAGTAAAAAAACGACATAAAAAAGGTCCAATTAAGGAACACTATATATATTTTATTATATACTAGCGGTCCACTGCAGTTTCGTACACTTACTTTTTCACCTTTTTAAGACAGCTGACAATTACGCCCTTGTTCTACCGAAGGTGCGGTATGTAAAAAAAAGTAAAAAAACGACATAAAAAAGGTCCAATTAAGGAACACTATATATATTTTATTATATACTAGCGGTCCACTGCAGTTTCGTACACTTACTTTTTCACCAGTCGGGCTGCTCCAGTTCGAGCGATAAATCGCTTTGCCCTACCTCTCTTAAATTAATTAACCAAAGCCTTCCTCGATAAATTGACTATCCAATACAAGAATATTTTTTAAATTCGATCCAGTAGTTCCTTAGATTAAACAAACAAACTTTATAATATAAGTATAAATTTACCTACCGGTAAATAACAAACAAAACGTGATAGGTCCCTTTATTATTATTTTGATTCTAATCTCTCTCCCCTGGACGTATCCAAAGCACACAAAAACAGTTAAAATCAGTCCACACACACATTAACAATTCAAATTAAAGTAGGGTGGAACGAATCATGAACGTGAGCCCTTTGTGTACAAAAGACGAAAGGATAAAATTGGGCAAGTTTTTTCCTACTGTTATATCCTGCTAATATCCATACTAATATTATAAATGCGAAAGTAACTCTGTCTGTCTGTCTGTCAGTCTGTCCGTCCGTCTGTAACTCTTTCACGCCTAAACGGCTGAACGGATTTTGATGAAATTTGGTATAGGTATACGTTAAATCTCAAGAACGGACATAGGCTACTTTTTTATTAGAAAATAAGGGGGGATGGGGGTAATACCACCTTTGAAAGTTTATATGGAAAAATGTTTATTTTTGAAGTTAGAGATATGAAATTTGGCACAAATATAGCTCGAAACTTGAATTAAAATAAAGACTACTTTTTGTTTCGAATATTAGGGGAGAAAGGGGTAAAACCGACCATGAAAGGATGTAGTCCACGCGAACGAAGTCGCGGGCACAGCTAGTCATACATATGCAAAAGATTGTGTGTATATTTGTACGGTCGTCAAATCAAGACATACACTTAATTGTAATTAGATATTAGTTTTTATGCACACGGCGTGAAGGCTACAAAGTGTGAACTGGGAAGACGTGATTTTTTCTGTACCTATGTTACTCATTCACTCAAACATTTGAGATATGTTTCGAATGAAATTTCCTAGATCAATTCTAGTGATTCGATTAAAACATAGATTAAAAATATATTAAAATAGAAAACCAAAATACGATGTAGCATATCCCTAAGATAATTACATTGCCGACCAATACGTTCCCAGGTACGCTTATCAGCTCTTATCGGTCCAGTGTATTTTCCGCTCGAACGACGTTTCAGTGGCTGCCAATAATCATATATCTATGTATATGCTTTTCTAGATACTTAAGATGTAAAGTTAGCATATAGATGAATAGATACATAACTATGCTTTTATGTACAGAATAATTTACAGAAATTGTTTTTACAGACATATTCAAGTACAATCTCATTCGAACAACCGTATACTCGTACCATTTGATCAGGAAAAATAAGTATTCGATTGCAGACTCTTAAAAGCACAGTTGTCTTAGGTTTTTTACCCAATTGACCCAAACGGGGAGGGCAGGGGCTATTTATAGTATTGAAATTTATTTCCGTTCATTTTTTTGTTACCTCCAGCCTAATACTAAACTATGCTTACTGTTTACAATTTCATCGAGAAACTCCATTTTATCATTAACGCGTGAAATTTGATGTATGTTCTATGGATCGGGTGTTTGGTAGCTTAGGATTGCCCAGGATTTCGTGGGAGTTTTTACTTTATTTACGATTTCTTTGTATTTAATTTAAAACATTATTTATTAACACTCACAATGAAACGACTAATTAGACAGATACACTGAGCTTTGTCTTAGACCACCCTCCAATGTATCCTTCGAACTTGTTCCCAGAAACTAATAAAATAACAGCATGTTTACATTTGTCGGCGCTTTCACAATACCCTCAATTTGCTATCGTACGTACGAGGCAGTCAAATGCACGCTACACGCTATTTGCATGCGTGCTTCCTACATCCCTCGATAAAATCACAGTGCGCTAAATTAGAGTGGGACAACTTCCCGTTAGAAACTTAACAATTTACTCGTACCTGACTAGCGATAGTGGCTATAAAGCTTTATTATCTTCCCCGAACTTTAGATAAAGTAAAAGATTACCCCTTATCAATTTAAGCAACGAAAAAACTTAACCAACAACCTATTAGTTAAAATTAAAGATTCTTTATTAATTTTCCTTTTCTGTTACAACTTGTATAAATTTTGTAGTTTTCTGAACTTATCGAAAACTTAGTCACGACAAACCAATAATGAAACATTTGCAATTCGATATTAGTTCTTTATTTCCACGAGATAAGGGCGATGCAAAACCAAAGTGGTCAGTCTGACTGTACCTGTTTATTGTTACTATCACTATTCTTTCGCATAAGTACAAACGTACAATCACACCTTTGTCCCAGTGGGGTAGACAGAGATCACATGTTTTCGTTTGCCATGATATGCAGCAAACCCTTCTGAAGCCCTGAAAGCCCTCAGGGGTAGACTTTTGAATGTCTTTTAATAAAAACTGCCGTAGGTAATTTTATTGATTATAGAAATTAGTTTGAATCAACAAGTTTTACATAATTCCCGATCTGTTCTAAAGTGTCCGTTTTTGTTACAATATTAAATAGCTGAGCGTATCAACACAAAATTTAACAATCGGTAAGTTTCGTAACCTACGTCAAACAAAGAACGAGTTATTATTTCAAATTCTCTGATCAGTACGATGAAAAAACAGTTTAACATTTTCCTTGTTAGCTTTTTACTGATGTTAAAAAAAACTGTAACTACTGTCAAAGTTTTCAGCTACGGTACAATTGGTACCATATTTAAAAAAATAGTTTTTCCTCCCTTGTTACTTTCTTTACTGTTATTAAAACAAACTGTGACTAGTATCGAATGGCGGCGTAGTTAAATGAATATCTCAATACGTCACCGCGCCAGTTCGCCGCGATCAAGTACCGACATAAATAAATCTGTTTGTAAGAGAGTTCCGATGTGTCCTGTCCTCGTACGTTGTCTAGTTGCTATGGGAGTCGTTTGTCATTTTAGAAGTTAAATGATGGAGTAGCTTATGGGCTAGTGCGTTTATTTTCCAAAAAAACGTGGAGAAGCATACTTCTGCGTTTTTCATAGGTTAAATAGAAGGTAGACGACTTCCGTAGTCGAGAGGTGAGCGGGCTAGACTTTTGCAACGCACTTTTCTGAGGTCCCGGGTTCGATTCTCTGTCGGGTCAATATGGAAGACGAGCAAATGCTCGTTTCATTTTATTGAAAACTATATTGTCTTGGGTCTGGGGGGTGTGGTACCGTCGTTGTTTCTGATTAGTGTAAAACAATTGCTTTAGCTACTTCTCATAGGATCAGAGCAATGTAGAGGTATATCATGTTTTTCAATATTTAAATAAAAACATTAGATAAGGCTTCGATATGCGTTACGTTTTTCGCAATTTTTATTTGCTTATTTTTCTGTATTTGTGCCTACAAATAATCTACAGAGATTATTCTGCTTAATAAGGATTACACCATAACTTAAAATTCCTATTATCCCTTTTTAATTATTCAATAAAGGAATAAAAAATAAAATTGTGAAACAATCTGAAGTTAATTGGTTCTAACTTAACAAGACGAAATTATATTTCCTCACCGCACGCCACGTTCACTTAGACGATCCATACAAAGCGATTTAATCAGAATATCGTTGTATTATTATCTAATCAAGCCAGATAAAAAACATTACAAAAACACAAGCTGATAAAAAACAAGTTTGAACGATTAAGCAATTATATCAAAGGGATTTCGTTGCGGACCGCTGCGGAAAAAGCTCGCAAAAATTACAGACATCCATTTTGTGCCCAAGAAAACCGGGCCCTCAATTCCTCGGGCATCTGTTTTCGCGGAAAATATTATCCGCCAATTTGCGCTTAATCGCTTCACAAAAACATTTCTCCCGGCATCTGTAGATGTTCCCACGTCGACAGTTCCCGGCTTGGAGTGACACTTAATTAATAACAAGTTAAAATCTCCACTCCGACGTACTTCTACTCTCATTCGTAATGTTAAGTCCCTAAGCACAGTTGCAGACTTTTGATTGGGACTCCTGGGTGTAGGGCTGGTGCTCGAAGTTAGAAACAAATAAATAATAATTTGAACTTATTCCGTGGGTGGAATTAGATTTTTGTTGATGGCTGTTTCCTTGGAAGTTGGCGTGGAACAAGCGAGTTTGTTTTTAAATTAGAAACATAATTGTGTTGAACCGGTTCATTGAATCACAAACGCCTGTATTAATTTTCTGATCATCAATTTTAATAAGCACGTGTTGTTTATGTTATTATTAATGATAGTTTATTTTCCCACCATGGTTAGTTACAATTTTAGTCTTATGATACAGTACAATTCTATCTAAAAAAGCAGCTATAATTCTGCCTCTAGCTAGCATGCATAGACCAAGAGGAATATTTATTAGGAATTTCACAGTTAGTTTCTAGGCCTAGTAACATATTAGTAGAATAATGCAAAACAAGTGAAAAATAACTTAAAATTTGGTCAAAATAGTAGTAACTATTTGATCACCGCAATTAAATAACATCTTAATTGCCGCGAGCTAATTTTTAATGCGTATATTTTTATCAGTAGTAGAAGTAGATACAATATAGACGTCGCTCACTTTTCATTGACACAAATTAAGTTTTCGTAGATATTTTAAATGATTCATATAGGTAATGTCTCAGTCATACATAACATTAAAAATAAATTATAAAGATAAATATTACGTATAACATTGCAATGCTAATTCGGTAAGTAACTCTTTCATTTTAATTGCCGTGAACATGTATAAAATTTGTAGTTTTTATGAAAGAATTAAAAATGCTGTCTTAATTTAACCTCTCCTAATAACTTGTAAAGAAAAAGTTTTAAAAAGATTGTTAAAAGTGCTGCTCACTTTATTAAATTCCTTCGCGGCAGACAAGAACAAAGGTTGCACAATACTCTGCTCGTAGTTGAGGAAAACCGCGCAGACGTAAATAAAAAGGTAGTCGCAGCCCTGCTCTATTTAATTTTAATTTCGGAAGGGAACTCGCTTATTTGTCATCTGTTTCACAGGCGAATTTATTTACGCGGGTAAATGATCGCAGGCGGCCGAGCGCCGACATATTGAGATATTCATTAAATTGCGCCAGACTGCGTTAAGGCGTGCCACACGTTCCGATTTGACGCCCGGATTTAGTCTATGGGCGTATACTGCCAAGTAATTGGCACACATTATCTGACTCAACTTCAGAATTCACTGGGATACATGGGATAGGACAGCGGAATTAAACAAAATATAGATTTTTCAGTATTTTATTATTAAGATAAACACATCATTTCATTATATTTTAATCTTTATATAATACGCTTCACAAAATCCTTAATACACCATATAGTTTTGAAAGTAATTTGTACCTACGGTATATGTATCCAGGATATTTTTTCGCTACTCGACGTGTGAGGCGCTTTTTTGCGTATGTACGCAAAACCATATTGCGTATGTACCTACGTAGAACCGTAGATAAAAGCTAAATAAATATGTAGATTATTGGTTCCTATAGATTGCATTATAATATTAAATGTGCAAGATACCACTAAATAAACAATATTACGTGACGCGTCTTGTAAACATTTGAGAATTAACCAGGATAAAAAAAATAAAATTGAAAGATAGAATACAACTTAGGAAGTCATCGCGATCGCTCCGTATTCGGAATAAAATCTAAGAACGCGGGTTGCTCTACACCAGATCGGATTTAGTTAGTCGCGGACTAAATCCGCATACCAAATTGGAACGTGTGTAGACGCCATTAGACCTCGGAAGCGCGAAGCTCTATGCGGGAGTATTCAACGTGCACTAAACCGTTTGACGTTTATTATGTTTGGGGTTGAGTGCCCTGAATGAGTTCGCGCCTTTTTTGGAATTTTTCTCTTCTGAATACCGCACTGGTTATTTTTTACTGTGAATTGTGACCAAATTTTTCAATTAGGTATCACTAAGCAGTATTATTTACTAATGAGATAAGAAATATAAATACTTATATTTGTTATATTTCTCATCTCATAAGTAAATAATCTCTCTAGCCTCTGATGTATTGTATCTTGAAATGCTTGCTAAATTACATTTAATGATCGCAAACTCAAATTATTTTCGTAAATCAGTAATTTACTTTCTTTTACTCAGGAATCGACTAGATTCCGAGGTATTTCAGAACTCAAACCACTAGACCATCGAATCGAGTCGTAATGTGAATGTACAGTGAAGCTAAGCCCAGTCAAATTCTGTTCTTGTTGTCTTAAACTTCAGGGATGTGTTAATTTTATCTATTTATTTAAAAGTCATGTCTTATTTTGTACCTACCAATTTCGAGTATCATGCTTTTCCGTGAGACTTTTGGCAGCATTAAGTATATCAGACTTAAAAGACAAGGTGTTGCTAATCTCCTTGAGCGATGCGTCTGCCCAGAGTAATCAGCTAGAGCTGGACTCTTCATCTACATAGCAGAATAACATTAAAAAAACTTTTGTCAATATAGAGGTATATCAAGTTTAAAAGACTTGTGATTAAGATCAAATACTGAACAATAAAACAGGTTATTTATTTCAAAACATATTGAACATCATAATCTATGATATTTTACAAATAATTTTCATATTTGTAAAACTTTAAATACTGGTGGTAATTTTTATTGCGTTCATACAAACGATGGGATTTGTCCTGTCTTTTATTCGTTCCATTATACACTTTATAAATCGTTGACAAGCTTTAAACCATCTCAATTTTGAGACCTGCAGTTCCAGTTTCAATAGGTAACATAAGAACTCATGTATAGACAAATACTATAAATACAGAACTACATCAAAGAGCAAACTAAGGGTTGTTCACTAGGAGCCATCAATTATAGCGACGTTCCACCCTCGTCTTTTATTCAAGCTGCATTATCACTGCACAGTTGGAATTGTGCAGTTGACTTAACAAGACATATTGAGCAGCTATTGGTATTAATCACGTTGCAATAAGTAATTTTTATCGGCAATTTTTTTGTTTTTTTACCCGATCGAACTAAACTAGGAATAAAAAGATTCTACGTCTGTTTAAAAGACAATATTATATGCGTGTAAGTCTGTGTTGCTTTTTTTTAAATCTCTGTAGCCGAAGGACAAGCCTTACTTTGGCAGCGCGTCAAAGTAAGGCTTGTCCCATCTCTGAAGTCCCGGATTCGATCCCCGGTCGGGTCAAACGAACTTTTCTATATAGTCTCGGGTCTGGGTGTTGCTGTACTATTGCTGTTTCTGATTTCTGTGAAACAAGTGCTCAAGCTACTTACCACGGAATTAGAGCAATGAATGTGATGTTGTCCAATATTTATTATATTTTTTTTTAACCCCCAAGCCAAAAACGACGGGATGTTATAAATTTAACGCGTCTGTTTATCTGCGTGTATGTCTGTTTGTGGCAAAAGATAAACCGATTTTTTTTTTGTTTTTTTTTATGACATTATACGCGAGTGCTCGAAGCTGGTTCATCTTTTTATTTATACGTCTTTACGCAAAATAGCCACAATCAATGCATAGCCATGTAAGAAACGAAATGTCTCATTTGAAAATACGCTAATAATATCCCAAAGCAGAACCATATTGACTACCATAAACATACCATCGGTGAAACTAAGAATAACAAATAACATACCATTCACAACAAGTCATTCATCAAGCAACAGCTACCCGTTCACATAATAATTTATTCAGACCCTTTTATTAGGACTTGAATCGGAACTTTCTTGTGAAGACATTCTAATGTTGCAAGCTCGTGTTTAGCTAACAAGCTTGTAAATATTTGAACGAACTTTAGATATTTCTTTCTGCTTGTTTCCTTTGCGTTTCGACTTGTTTTATGTGATTAGCGCGAAGATGATCTTGCTGAGAATTAGGAAACAACACGATATTTAAGCTGCTTTTTGTTTTCGAATCTTTCTTGTTTACTTAGATTTGGAGAACTTTTTGTGTTCTCGGTTTGCAGACCCGCAAATTATGATGTTGAAATTACGTTAGTGAATTTAGTTATTTTGTTTTTAACTTTTTTGCTCATATAAACTACTGCTCAAAAGGTTTGGCCGATATCTAGGTATGCTGATATTGGGAAGAAGAAAGATTTGTTATCATTACAAGTGATGTTTAAAATTAGATTCCAAATTTAAGAATAAATTTCAATAGCCTATATTAAAAAGATATGGACCCCTTATTGATAGAGAAAAGTCGAACCTTACTATGTGAAAGATGCAACCCAGCCACCCCGCGCACCCTATATCGCGTACCTTCTCCTTGGGAACACTATGTAATTAATTATGTAACTTTCGGCTTAGTTTACTAATTAGTAAATTAGTATATACTAGCAACCTGCCCGGCTTCGTACGGGTGCAATACTGATACTAAATAACGAGACCCCCATTACCAAAACCGTAAAGTGTAATATATTCGAACATATTTATTTTATGTTTATGTTAATTAAATGACATTAAAATGCATTTAAAGTATTAGTTGGATAAGGATTAAGCCATTTTACGGAAAAAGAATGAAAAAATATGGTTATTGTAAACATTTAAAATAATTTAACGGGTCAACGCGGCACCATTTTTATTTAGTACTTAATACGAACTATTTAAATAATTTATATAAGTTAAATTATTTAAATGTTTAAAATGGAACGCGATAAAATGGTTATTGTAAATTATCACTTATGCCCTGTTCCAATATTACGATTCATAATTTGTCAAAAATGGCTATCCGTTTTTCTCCAACCAACTGAGAGTCATAAATACCGTTCCATAATTTATCCCATACCAGTTGTCATCAGTCATCGGCAAGTTGTTTTTAACTTACGCCTCGTTTAATTTATTACTACCCGTATCTAAAACGGATCGTTTTACAAATATTGGAACTGGGCATTAGAGATACAAAATCCGTTAAAGACTTAAGCGTATGTCACAGACAGACAGAGAGCGGAGCGGATGGTGTCATTTTGTACTTTGTTGTGATTTTAATGCTATCTTCCTTCTTATTTGATCAGAAAAAATCTTCCAGGCGGCACATTAAAGAACTTAAATATTACAAATTGTAAAGAATCGATAACCAAAAGAAAAACCTTTTTATGAAACATGTTTTGGAGAGGAAATAATTAAAATGTTTGCGCGCTCATCAGAAATAATAAGATGAAGTTTCCAATCAAAACTTTGCATTTGTTTTCGTAACGTGTAAGCAACAAAGGGGTGGTATCTAATTTACACATCAAGCACACATCTCCTTACGCCATAAACACATTAAAGTTAACTTGGAAGGAGTATTTAACTTAGCGATGATTTTGTGACGTCTCAGAAATAAGTTTTATCGTAAACTTGGAGCCCGAGTCGTACTTATCTACCGTGCAGAAGTTGCGTGACGTTGAGTTAGATTTGCTTTAAAACTAAACTATTCCTGAAGTTAACTTCCTAGGATAATATCGTTCATGTTATGACTTGCATCAAGATGAAAACTTTATTTTTGGCGTTGAGAAATACCGTTTTAAGTATAACTTTATTCTAAAAAACTTGGTGTTAATCGGCTACTTTGCCGCCACTTAAGTGTTCGTTATTTTACAGACATTGATCTAGAAGTAAAAAATCGCATAAACTTAGCCAAATACACAAATACTAAGGTTTCATGCATAATCTCTTTTAAAGTAGTGCTGTAGTCAATGTATTTAAAGTTCTATTTCTCTTAACTTAAGAATAACTTAACTTAAATAAAATAAATAAATAAATGCGCCAGACAATCACACCAATCAACCTGGTCTCAAACTAAGGTTTTCCCTTGTACTATGAGTACCAGACGACGGATACCAACTGGGGGCGTCATCCCAGCACACCCAGACCCAAGTCAATTTAGAAAAGTTCATTTTCCAAATTGACCCGACCGGGAATCGAACCCGGGACCTTTCGCGCTTTGGCCGCCTACCTTAGCCACTGCGCCACCGAGGTCGTCAACTTTATAACAAGTAAGTACATACAAAAGCATGACAGGCTACTACACATTTTGAGCGTTGTACGTCTCTTATGTCGTACGCATAAGATCTATTATCGGCACTCCAAGTGTTCACCTTGACGTGTGGTTTACCATACAATGATCAGGAGAAGTTACATCTCTGTTGGGTAACCTAAGGTAATAAAAAAAAAAAAACATTAAAGGCCGGTGAGAACTGGCAGAATACACTGTTCCTTTTTAAAAGGTAAGATTTAATTTCAATGAACGAGAAGTAAACACTCATTATGAACCGCCTCAAACAAAGCTAGCAATGTACCATTAAAATAAACGACATTTATGTGTATGGAGTCAATAATGAAGGTGCATTTGCGAATGCAACAACGTAATTGTGACATCACGTCCAGCGCCACTAACAATATCTCTCTATTGCGACGATTAACAATACGAGGCCAGCCTTCTTTGATATTAAAAGGTCTGACGATGTTCTTTGACGTAATATCTAACCATATTTCTTCTTGTTCTTTTTATTTTTTCACCGAACATCAGTGTTCTACTGTGAGGCTGTATCAATTTTCACATGATAATGAAGGTGGACTTCGATTAAGAAGATTAGCTGCTATTTATTCTAAACCACTGGGAATTTTAAGAGAAGACGGTTGTGATTTTTTTTTATATTACACTTCAAATTGACGTCATCCCACCTAATGTTAAGTGGTAATGAGGCCCTAGCTTTAGACAATTACAGCATAGTAAAACTGTTACTAGAATTGTCGCCCTTACTTTGAAGGCTTGACCCCTGGAAACCATACTCTCACGCAGGAACACAACAACACCGAAGTGATTGTTATTTGGCTGCAGTCTTCTGTAAAGTGGAGGTATTTCACCAGTTGGGCTGCTCCAGTTCGAGCGGTAAATCGCTATGCCCTACCTCTATTAAAATGTGTTATGTGTGTGATATTTTCTGGTACTCAGTACAAGAAAAATCTTAGTTCGAGACCTGTTCGTTCGTAATTATC
The DNA here is from genome assembly GCA_037074685.1 of Glyphodes pyloalis. NCBI lineage: Eukaryota > Metazoa > Arthropoda > Insecta > Lepidoptera > Crambidae > Glyphodes > Glyphodes pyloalis. The sequence continues at coordinate 15,147,662 of JAYKKO010000013.1, forward strand.
AGGAGCATTAATAGCTTACCCATCCAACCCGCTCGACAAATAAACCATCGGCAAAGAGATGCCGTAACATTATATCAACTTTAATATTTGTTTCGTTACATCTTAATAGCATTGCAATTAAGCTTACCGACATAAATATCGTTTCGACGTCGATGAAACACGAGTTTCCCCAAGCAGAATCAAGTTACTTTCAATAACAAGGTATAATTGACGGAAAATGATGTGGCGGAAAAATATTTTGCCTTATTGAGGATACCGAGGGAGGATTTGTGGGAAATATTTTTACCGTGTGTTGTAGGTACTGGAATAAACAGCTCGATTTATTTATTGGGTATTAAGTTGCTACTGCACTAATAGTGTTTGTATAAGCAGCCTACGGAAAATAATGTATAGCCGGCATCATTAGTCCGTATACACCTCAGTACCTTGTCATACCAAATCTACGCGTAACTAAGCAAGTCAGATAGACAGTGACTTAATGTGACAAGGTACTGTACAAGTTGTTTGCGAACTAAAGCTACTTACTATCATTCTCGTTAGAAGGCATGTGCATGTACGATCATTATTCGTTTTAAATTTTCCAACATTTTTTTGAGGGGGAAAATTAAAATATTAATAGCTGTTATTTTTTATCGCGAAATACGCGTCTTTTTGCATTTTTTGAAATGTTCATCTAATATTTAAATGTATATAAAATTTAGTGGTTTAAGCATACTCCTGCTTAGCTTAGTAGCATAGGAGTGCGTGGGAATTCCCCCTTTTAAAAGTCCGAAGACTTCTCACTAAAACACTCCTGGAGTCCCGCACTCTCATTGCCTAAATTATTTTTAGTATAAACGTTCTTTATAAGACGACCTTTGTAGGCGAGAAGCGAGGGGGCCGGGCTTTGCTATTACGGCATGTCTGAGACACCGGGTTCGATTCCCGGTTGGGTCAATATACAAAAAGTAATTTTCAATAATTATTTCAGTAAAAAAAGTGCTTTAACTACTTGTACAATGTACATTTGATGTGTGAATCATTGAAATATTTTTTTAAATATGTGACTTGAACTAAATAACATAATTGTATGAATAGTTTAAATGTAATGTTAAAAATCGTTTTTTTTTTAACAAAGTTGCCCGAGATTTCTCTCTAATATTTATTTCAAACAAAGACTATGATTTTATTTATTCCATTAAAGATAATTAACTCATAAAACACTCATTCTTTCTATTTAACATTTAAGTTAATAAGCAGTTAAATAGAATTCCTTCACCTAATTATCAGCGTAACGCCTTCCAGCCCGAGGGCATTTCGACGCGCTGTAATTTTCGAAATTATTTATGAAATTACGAATACTGTCGGTACTTAAGCGTCGCAAATTAACCTCCGATCGTTTTGTTTAGTTATTTAATTGTTTGTTTAGGTAATTTAAGTTGGTTTTGAAAGTTTGTAAGTAGGTTGAAGTTAATGTTTTTCCATATGTTGACGACCTCCGTAGTCGAGAGAGGAGCGGGCTGGACTTTTTGGCGTCGCACCATATCTAAGGTTCTATCTCCGGTCGGGTCAATATGGGAAACGAACTTTTCTATGTTATCTCGGGTCTGGGTTTTGTGGTACGGTCTTTGTTTCTGATTTCTATAAGACAAGTGCTTTAGCTACTTACCACAGAATCAGAACAATGTATGTGATGTTGTCCAATATTTATTATTTATTTAAGTATAACAATAATTAACTTCATATGCATGACATACCGTCGTTGCTAGTCAAAGGGAAAGAATTGTTGTTCTGATTTATTGGATTAATTTATCTCTCTTCTATTATATTATCCTAAATGTTGCTATAGTATATATTTCTATCAAATTTAATCTAAATCCAATTAATGGTTTTAGCGTCGAAGTGTAACAAACATACCTACACCCACACATCGTCACAAATTTTCGCGTTTTCAACAATAGTAGGAAGGAATACGACCTTTATGCTCAAATAGAAAAACAATCATACTACTACAGCCACTAACTGAACGGACATTCTGTGATACGAGTAGAACATCTATCTGCACCTACCTTTAAAAAAATAAAGATTGGAAAACAAAAAAAAAACGCAGCCAGCCTTCTTGGCACCATGCCCCTTGGCAGTGACCTGAGAAAAAGTTTTTATTTGTAGGTTAATAATGGTAATTTTATAAAATGTTTGTTTTCCCTTGATATATTTTCTAAACCTTTATTTCTATAATTGTAAAGAAAACCAAATCTACTTAATTTTTTTTCTTGTTAATACGCTTATGCCAGATTTATCCGAATTATCGTAAACAAGGTTGATTATTTTTAGTTTAATACAGCTTAAACAATAATCTCCTCAAATTGTTTTCGTTATAATTTTGGCGTTATGCAAAGCCGGTATTTAAGAGCTTAATTGCTTAGTCTCATTATTCGTAATAAGATTAATAATGGAGCTAAATTTAAATATAAAAATCTAAGACTGCCCTTTTTTCTGAGCCGTTACTTTTGTGTTTTAAAAATAAGAAAACCATCTCAAAAAGTAGGTTGTCAATATTTTTTATCAATGTTTAAAGTCCGATTTTTTAATTGTAACACTAGAAGTCTAATATTTTTTTTTTATTGTTTTAATAATAGGTATATCGTAATGTTATTACTTCGACCTTGACGATGTTCTTTATTCAGCTAATTATTTTCAGACGATTGAAAAATAAGCCCGAGTCAGCCTTTTCATTTATTTATTCTTTTTTTTTTATAATGTCAAAAATATTTTTTTTAATTTATTTGAGCTTTGCTTACAGAATCATCAGCTAAACTGAGTATAAAAATTTAACCAATATCAGTCTGTTATTCTTTTGTTTTGTTCCAAAACCTCATAATAAAGTCTCCCCACTACCCACTACCGATGCTTGTAAGTACGGCCTGTAAAATATCCATCTTTTTTCTTTTTGCCGCGAACGCTGTGTGTAAGAGAGACGGATACACAGTTGTTTGTACTTAAATCGGTAATAAAGCCTCCATTGTAAAATACTTTTTGCATACCCATTAACATCATAATTAACTGTGGCAGCGATGGTATGTGTGTGGTCGCAAATAAAGTGTCCGTCGGTCTGTCTAATTAGTACTTCCTAGCATGCCACCTGCCTGTGACAAGCCTCTTAATCGTCCCTTATACGGTGGGCTGTGCGAGCGACAGACCGACTTTTTACATTGATAATATAGTTATCATCAGTCGGCCGTTCCGGTGAATATTTTGTAAAATCTTAAACATATGAAAAACTATAAGAATTGCGAATACAGTAATTTAATATTAAGTATAATGTATAAAAGTTATTACTATTAAAATATATGAGAGATATATGTAATATTAAAATAACCTCTTGCAATTCAGAGGCATGCCTGTGAGTAGAAAATTTAAACCATATTATTATTTTAAAATTGACATATTTGTCATAGAATATGGGAGTTTTTAATGCACAAAGCTTTACAGAAATGAAGATTTATAAAGATATAAAAGGTAATAATTAAAACTAAATGAATACTACATTATGATGTACAAACATTGCCACAGAATGTGTTATTTAATATATTTTTTTCACTACAGTCTAGATCAATGTCAGACTTAGCTCTTTGAACTTTGTACCGTATTTATGTTGTTGGCATAAGAACTAAGATCAAATTGCAAGTGTGTGTGATGTATGTGTCGCAGTCATCTGGTTTAATCAGCTATTTGATTGGATCACTAGCGCGTTCATTGAATGACGACGTTTAATTGAATGACTAAAGGACAACTCGTCAAATTGTTTAATTAACGTTCAACTTCTTGACTGAACGTCATTTAGCATAGTCGTTGAATGGGATATAGCTGACAGACATGACATAACACACCTTAATAAGATTTTTTAATATGTTTTAACAATTTTAAGTCTTAAGACAAATTAGGCTAAAAAAATATTTTTTTACGAATAAGTCACTTTATATCTCAATTTCACTCTAAAAATTATCAACACTGTGCTATTCGATTATATCTGTACCAGCTGTTTGACGCCATCTTTGTTTTGATGAGCACTAACGCCGCAGTGGAAAAAAAATGAACTAAATTACAATCACCTGACTGATTACGTCCGCTATGTTCAAAGGGCTATGTTACAATCCGCTAACTTGTTGGACGTTCAGTGAGTCTTATTCATTCAACGTTCGGCCTAGTCATTCAATTAAACGTCGTCATTTAATAAACACGCTAGTGATTCAATCAAATAGCTGTTTCAACCAGATGACTGCGACATATGCAAGGACAGCACTTGCCTTGTATAATAGTTGGTTATACCAATATCTATTGTTATTTGCAATTGACGATCTTCGCGCAGTAGCTAAAGAAGGCATCCGAAACGCGAAAGGTTCCGCATTCGATTCAAAGTCAAAGTCTAATATTTTTGATTTATATAGATAACATTAGTAACACTTATGAATAGTCGATACCTCTCCGGTTCGTAACCTATAACTACCGAGAAGAAACCGGCAAGAAACTCAGTGGTTTGTTTTATAAAAAAAGCTAAACTTATTACTAAGTTCCCACCTAAAAATACAGTTAGTTTATGAATTGTAAAAAAAAAATATAAAAAAAAATAATACTGTAGAACTTAATATGCAATATTAATATTTAAGCATCATTTTATACATTTTGGCGTACATGACATCGATTTATGGCTCGGTTATTTTAGGAATGAGCTTTTCCGAGTTCGCCGTCGTACTGAAACAGCATGAAGTGAAACTGCTTTTTCCTTTTTGAAATATTAAACTTAACCATTGAGTCTGCTACTCGCAAAATTACGTGAGTCTGGCGTCTTTATGTAAATTATATCGCTGGGTGTCCACGATTCTCGGGCATTTAACACCTCTCCAAGCGTGGTTTTATTGCAATTTTTTACTTACGAGTCTTAAAGAATTAAAAATCAACCTGCTTGTGATTATAACACGAATAAATTAATATTTTCAGACGGATCGAGGATATGACTTCCGTTTAACAAGTTCAAATATCAGGCTGTCATATTTTATTTTACAAAATCCATGTGCTCCAAATTTGTAATTGCAATGGAAACCTAATGCCCGGTACTAATATTTTACTATTCGTATTATGTCAAAAATGGCAATCCGTTTTTCTCCAAACGAGTAAAGAGTCGTTAATACCGTTACATTATTTACTTTTCCATACGCCTCGAATAATTTATTACTATCCGTATTTAAAACAGATCGTTTTCAAATATTGGAACCGGGCATAAATGAGTTGAAAATAAAATAAACCGTGTTTTTTTTCTGACTGGATTTCGCTTCCAAAATTTATTTGCCATTTAACATAGATCAAAGAAAACAATTGGATGACGTGAAAAATCCTTGAATCTTCTTAAATGTATACGGTCAGTAGTACGTCGAGGTAACCACTTGCAGTAAGATGCTTATGGGTACGACACAAGGTCCAAAGAATCTGACATGTTTTTGATCGTTCACATAAAAATAAATTGTCATTGGTTCGCTTACTTAAATGAGATGATACATATTTTAAACGTCTTTGGATTAATATTAAGAAGTGCCAGTCTTACTTTCAAATAGACGGAGACCAGAGTCTCAGTAAAGGGGGCCCGTTAAGCGAAGGGTTAAGGTTACCCAAAGGGGCACGAAACACTACGTCACCGCTTTAGTGACACGTTCCCATGTCACTTCCGCCCGAGTGTCACCTGTGCCTGTACAGACAAAAAGAAAGAAAGAAATGAGATTAACTCACACACAGTGCCTTAATATGGTCAATTCGGTTCCATCTCGGTTCTATATCTAACACCGCAGTACCGCTGGTATTCTAATGTAACCCACGTGCTTGAAAAAATAATTTATTACTTCTCCTCGCAAGCGAATAGTGACATAAATTCAAAGGTTAAATCTTATGAGGAGAAAAAAACACAGAAATAATACTTAGTGGACCGACAGTATATAGCATTGAAAATAAATAATTTATATAGCAACACCTTAATTCCATGCATATTTCCGAACGCAAAAACAAAAAAAAAATAAAGAAACCTATGATTTCATCGTCATTACTTATATACAATGCAAATTGATTCTACTGCCGATTCGGAATATAAATCTATCGAAAAAAAAGAAAGGAAACCTATGGAAATGTACATGTTAGTTCTCTTATGCCAATAAAAATAAATACTAAAACGATCCAACGGTCGTCACGCGACTCATTTCCCTGACGATCGTCCGATGAGCCGAACCGAATAGAGATCGCTCGGCGATCGTGTCCGCCAACAGAGATCGGCCGATACCCGCTCGACTAATTATAGTAATTAATTAACTCGCAGCGGACTCGAACTCGAATCACGACCGGTTCGACCTTTGCTTGAACGAAGTTTGCTGACAGGGATCGTTTTTGCGACCTTCCGACATGCCTTTGCGTGGGTTTATCCGGATTTCAGTTTAAAAAGATAATCTAATTTTCAGTCCGTTTTTTTAAGCACGAGTTTTCAAGTTATGTACCTACTCGATAGGTGCGACCTTTTATAAGCTCTTGTCTGTACATGTAACCACTTTTTCTACTTAAAGTCTAAGTCTAATAAAATCCCAAACATCGCATTATCATCTCATCAAAGGATGCTTCACGTCAACATACCAATTCTAATATTTGACATGAAAATACATGTAACAATTTGAAATAGTCATTGAATATCTACAAATCTAAGTGATTCTACTGCCGGTTTGGAACCTATATCTGTCGAGAAGACACCACCTGTAAGAAACTCAGCAAAATAGTTACAGCAATTATCTAACTTATTGCTATGAGACCACTTTGGAATAAGTCATACAGATTTTCTTGATAAGTGAAGAAACAATAAGTATTTATTTTTGGGAGGAGACCAGTCCCCTTAAGTGGCATCTATTCACAAGCATGACATAGGTACATTCCAACCATTGCTTTACTCAACCCTATTACAAGGAATGTGACTAAATAGTATGGTGGAGAAGACCCTTTCTCATCACATCTCCTCACAAATTTACTCGAACAAAAGCTCGCCACTCGGCTACGGAGGTTGCCGAAGATTTCTTATCTTGATGCAAAACTTAAACTTTATAATAAATGCTTGTTAGGTAGCACTATTAAAGAAATACTTACATAGTCTGTAGAAGTGATATGAAATTTGGTGACTAGATAAATTGTATACTAGAATAATATAAGATACGTCCCAAAATAACGCAAACAAAATCGCACGCAAGTGCTAGTCTCTATATAAATATTCTTCACCGTATCGCATTCTAAAAAATTAAAGTAGAGTAATAAATCCTCGGCTTCAATACCGATACGCAAATATCTATTAAATATTAACGGAGTTATCCCAATTCAATTAGTAAGTGAAATCCATCCCTAAAACGATCGCCATAAAGCTTTTAATGATGTTTTGTCGACAACAACCGCTCTCCACGGTAAATAACGTCAAAGTTTTCCAGTTATTTCAATCCAATGCAGGTCCGCCTCAATTATTCACGATCAATGCTTTCAATGGTCGCGCGTCCTGTAATTGTGGCCATATCAGTCATTTTGCTTTTAACAAACGCTCAGTAGGCGTGTCAATTCCAGGCATGCATGTGTTTTTGCTCGAAAGAAAATTTCGCTGTCATTCATGGAGCTTAGGGAAATGAGTTCTAGAACTAAAGACCAATATTTGTGTGCGGATGAATGATATATAATATATGTCTGCGTTTTAATAAACTAATGAGCTTGTGACCGCGTCTTGAAAGCGTGGAGTTACTTTGTTTTAATCCCAAAAGAGAGCTGATTTCCAAAAATACTCTATCTTTAGAGCATACGTGTTAAGTTTCAAGTCTCTCACTTCTAAAATATAGGATATTAATTCAAATTTTAAACCCCCGTTTAACCGCCTTATTAATAGTATATATATTTAGACATAAATAAAATATATATGTTTTACCAATATATCATTATTGGATTTACAGATTTCCCGCCCAGTAGCTTTAAAAAAAATTGTCTCCCATACATACTGTTTGCATTACGTTTTAAATAGATACGTCATTTGCAAATACATACAAAATTAAGAAAATATTCTTAGCTCTACCTCATGTCGAATCTGTAGTGTATTTTTGTACTGAAATTTTTAGAACAATTTTGCCGCCCCCGTAATTTCGCCCCCGCCCTAAATTTAGCTTTTTAAGCTTCTTCGGTAAATCCGGCACTGGCTGGCAATATTAGAAAACGAACAACTGAATAAAAAAAATTAAAACAAAATATTGATTATTAATTGAGATAACAGTTACTTACAACACCAGTTGTCGCCTCCTTTTAAGTATATCAATGCCTGTGCCAGGAGACTCCGCTCTTTCTTAACAAGTTCCAACAACTTACTATAAGTTTTAACAAAAGTATACACAATATTTTTTATTATTTTTTTATTTTAAGATGATTATATTAGTTCACAATATTTTATGTAAGTTCTTTGTCTGAGTATAAGTGTGAGATGTATATTATACGTGCATATATGCATGTGTGTGTACTAAATACCAAACAATGGCCTATTGAAGAAGCCTATGTCCGGCAGTGGAATTTAAAGTGTTGAAGATAAGGATGTTAGCTACTGCAAGCAATTGCATAACATTATTTTTTCAAACTTACAAGTAATCAATGACAAAACACTGCCTGTATTCGACTTACAAAATAAAACTATAAAAGCCACACAGTATAATTAAACAATACACTCTCTATCATTATTTCAATATCAAACATACAGTCGAAGGCATTTTAGGTTACATATTCACTTTTGACGTACCGCCCATCTTACATAAACACTTTTGACATACCGCCTTTATGTCATCTAAATAAGAACCAATATTAAAATGCTACTGTTTCCCATGCAGTGCTTTCACAGTAGCTACCTACAAACAAATAACCGCTTTTATTATTCACGACCAATGCTTTCAATGCAGAAAGGGCAATTACGAGTGAAGGAATGTGAGTTTTAATACCGTTTCAATATACAAAAATACATAAACAATATTTTGAGCATCGAAATTAGGTAGAAAATAACAATGGCATAATATTATGTACGTAGGATATTATCTGTGTGATATGGGAGTGGAATTCTAAAATAAGGAAAGTACAAAATGTGAACGAGTTTTAGTTGTTAAATACCTTTTTGTTCTAAATATTCCCAGAAAAGCAACAATAAATAAATATTGGACAATATCACAAACATTGCTATGATTCTGTCGTAAGTAGCTTAAGCACTTGTGTTACAGAAATCAGTAACAACGAATGCTTCACGATACCCAAACCCGAGAATTGACCCGACCCTAGATTGAACCCGGGCTATAAATAAATAAATTTATTAGGCCATCGCATGAAAACACAATATATCTTACAAGTAATACATATATATAAATTAAATTGTTTAGTGCGTGACATGATATAACATTTTGAAATGTGAAACTGTACTGGAACTTTTTATTTTTTAAAGTTGTTCGTCATTTCATTACATTTGCTTGAAAAGTGGGTAGTTAAAAATAAAAGCTTTAAGCTATATGACATGATGCTGCGGAACCAAAAGGAGTAAAGCATCAGTGGTAAATGCGGAAAAAACGGGGAAAGTTCGCGTGTAAAACATATATACATATATATACCTGTGAGAGGAAATTTAAGAGCTAAAATACTATAATTACAGTTACATAAAATTTCAACTCAAAAACCAAATAGATACCGAATATGTTAACCCATTCATTGCCACGCTTGATTAGTAGATCCGTGGCCCGCGCCGAGTGTTTGCGGCTTCTGTCACGTCGCTCGCTACACAATTAATTGGCTCAGTACTAACGGCGTCAACAATATTGGTCCGTGTTATACCCTCTATTAGCTCGCCGTATAAGCCAGGATCACTACCGCTCTCTAACACAAGCTCAGCGACGAGGGGTGGGTGCGATGTCTGTGGACTGTGAGTTGCAACAACGCATTTGCTATTTAACGTATTGTGCTTTGACATTTAATCATTTATTTATGGAAATGAAAATTGAAAGAATGTATAAAAAGTTGCATCCACGTTATATAAGTAATACCTGGGCCGATTGGCATTTAAAGCGGACGAATTCGTATTAAATAATATTTCTAAAATTAAACAAGCCGAAGTACTTCTTGTTACATCAGCTATTTAAAACCCAGCTGACAGACAGACAGACAACAAGTACCTACAACAATTGTAAATAAAAATTTCATGTAGCGGTCCTCTTTTGGATTCTCTTCCTTCCTTTTTGAATACTATCTTTTGCCATACTAAATAAATGTATTTTTACTGTTAGTTTCAATGTACTTATGCTTTTTTATTTGTCTATAATATACTGGTAAGATGGGGTATTGGAAAGCTCCTGGTTATTGAAGCAACGTAGGTTCGAATTTCACTCAGTACAAATATTGATGTATTCACTGTGGTACCATAGTTTGGTTCTAGTTTTCATAACAAGTGCTTAAGCTGTTTTCTGCTGGAGCAGGTAGTGCATGTGATAATGTCTGATAATAATTTATTTATCATCTTATTGTTAAATTTATATGCATGTGTGGAGCATAACAGTGTTACTACATACTCGATCACTAACACTCAAATTTAATTAAATGAAAAAAAAAAGCAAATTAACAAAGTATGACCTTCTTTAACTAATCATGCAAGGGAAAATCCATTGCAGTAGAAGGCCTGGTAGAAGAAGAATCTCTTGGTTAAGAAATCTTCGGGATTGGTACGGCAAGAGTACTAGATCGCTCTTCCGTGCGGCGGTGTCCAGAATGCAAATAGCCTTAATGATCGCCAACCTTCGAAAGGAGACGGCACCATAAGAAGAGAAGAAATTAACTTGCAAAAACATTCTACCGTTAAAAAATATTCGTCAGTCGCGCCGAATACCCACTTCCCGTCACAAATATGCCTCATTTCATTTCAATATCCCCCAAATGCATACCGTTTCAATCCGTGCCGTATCAAAGATATCCTGAATGGAATATCCGAAATGTGACACTCGTCTAAACTGCTGACGTCCACCCAAAGTGGTGGAAAAGTGATTCTATTTCGACGATTCTAACAAGTGATTTCATTTTCGTTGGGCCCTTTACAATTGGTGGGACTGTTTAGAAAAGTCCGTAAGTCGATTTGAAACGTATGTTTTTTAAGTGTTGTTTTTACTTTTTGATTATTTTTATTTTTTTTAGTGCAACGTAACAGACGTTATGGCAGATTTTTTTTTCTTTCTTGAGTTTGAAGTAGATAATTTTATTAACTAATAAATATATTATACTAAAGAAATATTTTCCTTTTTGTTTTTGTTTAATACAACGTAATGTGGATAGCTTCTTTCTTCCTTCTTTAATTGTTTTGACATGGTTAAAGCCTGGCTTAATAATAATCTATTAACTCTAAATTTATCAAAAACAAAGCAACTCAACTTCTCTATACGTGGATCTACAGCCTCAATTTCTAACACATTACAAATAGCCACTAATCTACCAGGAAGCATTATCTCTCCTTCTAATAACACTCCTGGATATATCGATATAGTAACATCTACCACGTACCTAGGCATTGTAATAGATTGCAACCTTAACTTCAAACTATTTATTGACCACTTATCAAACCGAGTGCGTAAGTTAACTTATATTTTCAAATTACTTCGTCAATCGGCAGATGCTGATATTATGAGAATGGTTTACTTGTCCCTCTGTCAATCAATTCTAAATTATTGCATAACAACCTGGGGTGGCGCTGCTAAATCACATTTTATTAAAATTGAACGCGCCCAGAGAGCCGTTCTTAAGGTTTGCTGCTTTAAACCTCGTCTGTATCCGACTAATAAACTTTATGAGTTCTGTCAAGTGCTTACAGTGAGACAGCTGTTCCTGCTAGCAACTGCTCTTAAACAACACTCCTTAACTCATTACTACAGAGAAACGTATCGCCGTAACCCATTAGCCGGCTCAGCCATACCAGTCAAAACTGCTTTTAGTCATCGGTTTTTTCTTTTCCTTGGACCATATGTGTACAAAAAATTTCACAAAATTTTATCTTTGTTCAACCTCAACCAGTTTAAATTGAAATCTACTCTTACTAACTGGCTTCTTAGTCAATCATACACAGATACCGAACGTCTATTAGAAGTAATAAGATAAATCAAACTATATAATTCAGCACTTTAACTCATACACACGCTCGCGCTCACATACTATCACACACATATACATAAACTATCTCACACACACATAAACTCGGACATACGTCCATTCATACATACATTTACAAACATATTTACGCAGAGAGATCTCCTATACACAACACATACACTTACATTCTTGAAATCGTGTTTTACTATCTTACATTACACCTAAGTATGTGGCACACTTTTTATCTATTATTATATTCAAACATATTCTTATCATTGTATTACAACTTTACCCTACCAAATTAAAATTGTTGTTTACACTTATATACCTAATTTTAAGTTAAAAATTTCTACATCACTCGTTTTGGCACTAAATCAAACTATGTCTTAGGCTACAAGCTAAATTATTGAAACCGGTCTACATGAGTTGGAGACCTGGTGACCTGTAACACAGGTTTCTTACCTACCACGGGCACCAGCGATCCACAGCCAAATATGTAGATACTAGCTCTTACCTGTATTCTTATATTTTTATAGTACTTGCTATGTATTTGGATTGTGGTGAGAAATAAACGCTTTTTATTATTTTATTATTATTATTATTATTATTATTATTGTTAATCATTTCAATTTACTAATTTATGTTTAGTAGTAAGTCGTTAATCATATAACGTGTAACACTAGCTTTGAATAGATAATAGAGTCCTGGTTTTAGTTATTTTTTAAATGTAAGGGATTTCGCCAAAATACATACTAATAGTTGTTGCGGTGAACAAATTGTTTTAGATTGACTATGATTTTCCTTCCTCCCTAGAAATAATAATATACTTATTACATGACAAGATAAACAGTATACGATTTCACACTGCATTACCCGTAAATTGTTATGAAACCTTAACAATATCGTGTCAATAAATTGATCTAACACTTAAAATACACTTTTCACTTATTCGTCACATGACTGGCTTAGACTAATGTGAGGACCAGCAAAAATGTAACATGTATTATAATTATCGAAATGAATAAATAAAATAAAATAAATATAAAACATTACCAAATTATATACAAATACAACATCAATTGAAGGTATACCGATTTGACAAAAGTTTTTACCTTCATGCTAATCCGAGAATCGTGTGATGTTCCGACAGTTAATTTATCCGAAATATAAGATTGTCAACGTAGCATATTTTCAATCCGGGCCCCTCAATAGGCGGAAATCGGAATTCCCTCTCTGGTTCCCTAATCTCGATCGGTCTACAAATCAAACGGCCTATGAATTGGCCGCCGGGGGAAATTCTCTTCGTCGAACAGTATCCGAATTGCGCTATGCGTAAAAATTTACGGTTATTAAAGCAACCGGCGGAGTTATAAAGAGGATTTGAAAACCGAAATGGCTGTGGGAAAATTGTTTGCGTATTGTTTGATTTTTTTAAACGAACGGTTTTGTTTTTTGTGTAACTAAGGGAGTTTTGATTATTTCGCTAAGAGGATCAACTAAAGTAATTTATCACTATATTTAATGTAACGCAGCAGGGCGTGACGCCATCATCGAAATGGAGTTATTGTTACATTAATGGGGGCTGGTTTAAACATCACACCATTTTGGTAGGTGATCACTCACTTGAGTTATTTTTTAAAAATCCGCAATTTAATTTGTTCTAACCGGGAATCTTACCCAGTGCCTAAACGTTATATTTTTTAATTAAATCTGTGAGGTTGACTGGTGGAGAATGTCACTAGGCATTAAATCCACCTTTTGTACATTTGTACGTGCAATATAGGCAAATAAATAACTGGAATCCGGAATTCAACCCTCAAGTCTTCCTAATTCATAACATTCCCAAGCACCGTCTGAAACGACGTGAGAGCAGCGAGATAAAGTCATAAGTCCTCAAACTTTTGCATTCCGCACTTAAAGAGCCACTCGCTTAGGCTTTTAAATCGCTCTGGCGCGGGCGTGGTGTCAAAACGCCGGAACAATTATGTAGCAAACACATAAGGATTACATGACGTGTGTGGCACGTCTTCATGTATTTGGGGTTACATGACTGTTGTTATATGTGCGCACTCTCTCAAATTCGAAAACTGTATGTTTGTGATCATCTTTACATTTGACAAAATGAAGATGCTTCTACTATCTGATCTTTCGGATTAAAAAATTAAGGTATAAATTTCAGGGATACATAGAGTAACTTAGAACTTTTTAGACTGTAACACACAGTCTAAAAGCCAAAAAATTCAACGATTTGCCGTGCGATGTCTTAAAAAACACTGCTTTTGTGTGCTTAATCTCAAAGAATTTCAAAATATTGCACCTTTACGGGTAAATGAAAATGCCAAGGCTTATACGCAATCATTATTAACATTTCAAGAATACGATAAATGGACAGTTTTGCTTGTTTAAACAAGCATTATCGTGATCATTAAAAGATAATCTTCTTGGAGATATTTTTAACTACTTGCTTGCGAAACCGCATTATTTTCATGATCGTTATCGTACCAAAAAGAATCATTACGGCAGCTTCCATAATTTTTACGCTACACGACTTTTATTATTAAACTTGAATAGGAATGAAGTTAGTGATAAACAATGATTTTATTAAGTCCTTCAGTAAGATTTTCAAAACTCAATATAAAGGTTATTTTTGCTTTAAAATTAAATAAAAATTGATGATGATACAGTGTATCAAAGTTCAGAGGAGCAGTGTGTTTTATTTCGATAAATTCTATTATAGTTATTATGACAGTCGCCGACAGTAGTTCACGCGGCATTGCTTCAAAATATCCGCTTGGGACTTAATTTTTATATCACCCAAATCCATATTAAATAGTTAGTTTTAGAAATGAAACCACTACGTCATGGTGTAAAAAATATCATCTTTACAATTATGTGTTATAATAATTGGTAATTGTCAAATTTACCATTATATTCGTGCATCGCTGATTCTATGGTGAATAGCATAAGCATTTATGTTACAGAAGTCGAAATTAACGACGGTTTGGTACTGTGATTCAGATGTATTAAATGTACTTAACTTTCAAAGTACATTTAAGTATGAAGTAATGACCCGACTTAGAATCAAACCCGGGACCTCAGAGAGGGTGCGACCCTCAAAAGTCCGGAACGCTCGCCTCTCTGCTACAGAGGTCGTCAAACAAATATTGCTTTTTTTACACAAATAATCGGTTAACATACATACCTACCTATTGCTTTATATTTTTCACAAAATAGTTACAAATACTGTGAATCAATACGGAATCTCTTTTAAAAAATGTTGTACTGCATCTTTTATTGTCGAAATTATTTAGATAGCCGCGTTGGTGCCCAACAATGTATTCTTGCCACTCGCCAGTGTGCCGTCTCCAATATTCTACTTCCAGCGCAGAAAATTTCAAGTGGCTTTCTATTCAATTCCATTGATACGGACCGTATTGGAAACCGTAAGGAGACTGATATTGAAACTATTTTCGCGATTTCCTTGCGATTGCGAGGCATTTGTGGTGTCTTGTTACGGTAGTTATTTTTAACCCTCCACGAAAAAGACGGGGTGTTGTCTGTCTGTTCGTTTGTTTTTCTATGGCATCGTAGTAGCTCCCAAACTGAAGAAATGTTTTTTGTTTTATTTTTTTTTATTTGAAATGTATGTTTGATGGTAATCGGTCCAAGATGGCCACCGCCACAAAATGTAATTTTGAACCCTCGATGCAAATACGACAGGGTGTGTAGGATTGACGTGTTTATCTATCTCTCTCTATGTGTATCTGTATCTAGAATCGTTGCTCCCAAAATTATGAAACGATTATGTATTTGCGTTTTTTTTGCTTGTACGGTTTAGTGTTGGTTAGGGGAAGAAAAAGTTTAATCTAATTTCTTGGTCTTTATTTATCATTTAGTGAATTTAAGTGAAGTAATATTATAGTAAACTAATTAAAAAAGTGGACCACATTCAAACAAGCATCGAGTGTTAAAGTATTTTTTAACGTAAGCAACTCGCTCTAAATCTGATTTTGCCTTGAAACAAGCTTAAACTCATTGGCCTCCACAACACTCTCGAAGGCTAAATAACTACAAAATCGTATTAATTTATAGTGATCTTAAATTCTGGCGCAGCATTGGCAGAAATTGCCAAAAGACTTCGCTGCAAAAGTTAAAATGCCATTTAATATTTTAAAAAGTTTTTGGACTTAGTTGAATCGAGAGGCATTCGGTTCGGGGCTAATTCGATTTTAACAGATTAACAGACACGCGAGAGATCCAATCAAGATTTGTTTCCTTCATGGATATCGCAAACACACTTGGTCTAACTTAAACATAATAACCCATGTAATCTCGCAGGCAATCAATTCTAACATTGTCTGACAATATTAACTTGAAGGCAAACGGTCTACAATCAAGCAGTTAGCTTAAACGGCAGCGCTCGTGTTATATCATCGGTGCGTACGAGAATTTGCTCTTGCTCTAATTAATTTATCGACGAATTAGACACGGATTAGGGGTGTTACATTATGTTAGTATTATCACACTAGCGGAATACAAGCGTTTTCAAAGGGTGGATGTGGATACGTCGTGGCAGTGGTACAATCTAAAAGAAATCCTAATTATAAATCCTTCTAACAGCTTGCAGTTGTTGGAAAACGATCTATGTTCTTATTAGTCATGAACCACCAAAACCACTTATACCATGATCAATCATAGACGTATGTACCTAAATTATTCAATATTTTTTTAAATCTGGCCTTTGAGAATAAAGAGACATTAAATTCGGTTAAATAACAGACGCAAGACAACGATAGAGATCTTATCAAGAACAAATCCATCCTTAAAATCTGCGGTTAGTTAGAAAGCTCCCTAAATGTTTGCAGTAGTAAGAAAACGACCTATCATTTTATTAGTCCTCGATTGCCAAATTTTGACCTTAATTGATGAGCTATCGTGCCATATTGTTCAATTTTCAAAAAACTCTCATCTAATCATGCATAAAACCTATGAATTGCCTAAGTTTGTTACATTTTTAATAGTCAACATCTATTTTTATTTTAGGCTTCTAGAATTAGCTGCCAGCACCCGGTTCCTACAGAACCTTACATTACATTTCTACCTTAAATTTTGCCTTAAATTCTGATTTACACTCTTAAATAACTTGTGTGTTCATAATTGACAAAGTTGTTACATTTTTCATTCCTCTCTGTCGTCACTCTTGGCAGAGTGGTCGAGATAAGCTAGAGCGATAGTAAGCTACACATTCGTTGCTATTTCTGTTATACAATTCATGTTATTATTAAAATAATAATTTTAATTTCATTGTAGTCATCAACATACTGTTCCAACAAGCTTCTATACATTTTGCCTTCAACACTTTGCCAACTTGCACGTTCTTAAACGGTCATCGACAAATCAATTTGTCTACTGAAGGATACTAAGCAGTTTAGCCGGGCCGTAGCCGTAATTGGCAGCCCTAAGTGAAGAGTATCTATTCTGCTCCTGACAGTCCATTAGCCTAGTCGACTTAAGTGCGAGAGTACGTTGAAAACTTGAAACACACTACCTTAATGTATATAACTTATTGCCATAAAATGAGGTTTATCAGAAATGTTTGGTAGAGCAGGCGAGTGCTAAAAAGACAATCTACATTACTACGACAATTCAACGTGAAACCCCTTGATGTTAATATTGTAAGTAGCACAGCGTGTTCTCCAGTTCTTAATTGCCACAATGACAAATTTGACAAATTTACATTTAACTGGAGCTTAGAAAAAGTTTTTTGTTTTCTTAATATCTTTTACTTGAAGTAACCGAATACAAAACTTTTTAAACTGAATTATTGTCAGTTATTTAGAACATTAAAAGGTACGGTTTTGTTTAAGTAGTTACTTGAACCAATGAAATCAAGAACAAATTTAAACCGAACTTCATTTATAGAGGTGCGCTGAAGTGTAACGCTTTTTTTCATCACCAAACGCCATGTATAGTCGCCTGTGAACTATCTTCCTTTTTTATAAAAACTATTTTCTTCCTTATTTTATAAAACTACGGGGAAATTCCATAGGGCGAAGAGGGAAGCGAGGGTCAGTTATGCGTATAATCGCATCTCAGTTCAAAGCAACAAAGGTACTGCTAACAGGTATATCTACTCTTTCGTTTAAGACTTGTTAGGAAAGTATTTTTTATGATGCTACAGGGTGACAGTATCAGTAGTAAATTTTAGAACAATTTGGAGTTTCAGGTCCTGAATGAAAAATGTAGCCAACAAACTTTTTCGTGTACTGGGTGGATTTTAAAACTCTGCGCATTTTTATCATTCTGTACAATTTATTTGTGTAATCCTTTTTGGTGCTTTGGTTTGTTTAGTTTTATCACTAGATGGGTTGTGTCATCACTGCTAATGTTATGTAGATATTAAATCGCGATGATAAGATTTTTGTACCATACCAGAATGTATAAAATGCTAGTAACGTATATCAATAAACCATTCACCAGACAAAAAGTGTCATCAAAAATGTCATTTATTTATTAATCAGAGTAAATGAGTGACTTGAAGTGAGGGTCCCAGGAGGGACCGCCAGTCCTCCAGTAAGTAACTAAAATTAATATAGATGTAACTGCTGAGCTTTTTATACGATTTTTTTTGTCTTCTTTTTTCTCTGTTCTATCGTGTATTCTGATTGTGCTTCTATCCCGGGGTCCGCTATGTCTGCAACCCTTCCAAAGGAACACAGATCTATTTGGATATAACTCCGGATCAACGACTGATGTACGGAATGTCTATGATATTATTATGTCTCATCTACCAATGTATGTACGTACGCCATACAAACATTTATACCATTTAATGGATTGCCCTAAAATTTGGCACGCTGCTAGTGTTTATACCGTAGGCAAAAAAGTCGTTTTCAAAGCATATGAGGCTGACAAAATTTGGAAAACAACTTTCCATTTTAATTTGGATTTAGACATTAGAAAGCACGCCAGACTTACTTTGGCCTATGTACCGTCTTTATGTTATGATAAACTGAATGAACTAAAATCGAACTGGAATTGTGTACTTCAACATGCAGCATTCAACTCTACATTGTTTGTATTAATTTTTCAGATTATCTCCATTTGTGCCAAAGGCAATTTAAACGCAATTTAGTCAGGTGAAATAACATCGATTAAACTTTGAGATGCAAAGCTTAGCTTTAGTAAAACTTCATTAAAAATTACGTAGATTCGTTTCGGTAAAATAGGGTGATACATTATATGGGGAATGGGAAAGTGTTCACAGTAGTACGATGTCAAGTTTCAAAATTAAACCTGCACAAAGTAGAAAACACAGCAATGTGGTTCACTCCATCCACAGCTATTTCACACATCAAATTGAATTCCAGCTTAACATACATTTGAGACCGGCTAGAGCCCAAGGCTGTAACCGAAACATCCCCCATCGACAATGAGAATAAACATTTAGGGGACAAACACGGCTCGTTATTGCGACAACTGACAATACAGGAAATATCGCGCGGTGACGAGTCATCCCGTTGACGCTCTCGTAGAGGGGTGGCGCGATGTCACAATAAGGGTTAAACTGAATAGATATGTGGGGTCGATTGGTAGAAAATGCCACCAAACCTTAAGTTCACCTTTTGTACTTTTTAATACGTGAAATTAAGTTTTAACAAATAATATTTGTTGGGAAATTAATCGAGTAACGAGGTTTTCCACTTTTGCCGACGGTACATTTGCGCGTGCGCAAGGCACCTGTTACAATAGAAAAACGATTGCCCCTACAGTAAGGTTTCCCAACCATACTATTTTTCGTTACATTATACTTTTTGCTCTTGAAAAAAAAGTATACAAAATACTGTTTTTATTTCTACTGGTATACGGAGCTTAAAATCAATTTTTAAAGTATAGGCCCGTTCAAATAAACAAACAAACTCTTCAGCTTACTACATACAGCTTATACTGTTTTATTTTGTACAACACTGTTTTTTTTTTCTCTGACCTCTATATACTTTTTTTGGGAACTCTATCTACAGTATTATCGATTGACATAACCATTTATAGGGATGTATCATAGCTTTAATACTGTACAGATGATGATGTAGGTAATAGGTTGATATGGTTAGGTTCTAGATCAAAAATATTAATTAAACATATAAGCAGCATTATTGCATATAAGCAAGCAATTATGTTTCAGTATTTATCTCTACTCACTTTTAAAAAGCCTTGTCCTATAGGGATCATATTTCTTTCAGTCCATCATTCCTGTGCCGTGGCTGTGCATGATTATTAAATAGTTTTATGTGACATTGCTTGTTCTTTACCTGTACCTACTCTACATATGTAAAGCAATATTATTCATGCCAAAATAGCGTTAACAAAGTTTCAAGGAACTAGTTATCAATAAATTGTATCAGTGAAGTTACTTAAAAAGATTGGACAACATCATATACGTTGCTCTGATTCTGTGGTAAGTAGCTTAGCCACTTGTGTTACAGAAAGCAGAAACAACGGTACCACAACACCCAGACCGGAGACAAGAAAAGTTCGTTTCCCATATTGACCCGACCGGGGATCGAACCTGGAACCTCAGAGATGGCGCGACACCAAAGTCCGGCACGCTCGCCTCTCGATTACGGAAGTCGTCAACTCAAGATTACATTCTAAGCATCGTAAAATACATAAAAGCCACTTATACTCGTATAACCATAAATACATTCGCTCCCAGCATCCAATACGGCTAATGAACAATGTCAAATATATCAACGCAATCTGCCAACAATCATGACCCAAATCAATGCAAATATGAATCTCGGTCGAACGTTATACTGCCCTATCAATTAACCCCAGTGCCCAAGCGACAACCCTAATTTGGAGCGATCGGCGAGTCTGGGGAGCGGAAGTGACGTCATTACCTCCGCGATATGTGGGACTTGTGTCATTCAGTTTTTTTATGTGCAATTTTTTTATTCAATTACTTATTTGTGTTGAGAAGTTCTTTATGATACAAAATAAAACATGATCAAGTGGCTGTTCCTGCGGTTTTTTTGCGTTACCTAAATCGAAAAATATATTAGTTCATGTAAACTTTACAAAATCACTCAGTACAAATTCAGTATTATTACGCCGTCTTTGAAATGTTATTTTTTTTATATGGCACTTTAAGATTGACTTTATCCCACCTGATGTTAAGTGGTAATGAGGTCCTAGCTTAAGGGTGACAAGTACAGCATAATAAATCTGTTACTGGACTTGTCGCCCTTACACAACACAAAAGTGATTGTTATTTGGCTGCGGTGTTCAGTAAGGTGGAGGTATTTTACCAGTCGGGCTGCTCCAGTTCGAGCGATAAATCGCTATGCCCTACCTCTCTTAAATGATGATGTCGAGAAGACCGGGCAAGAAACTTACTCTTTTCAAATATAGCCTATATTCCCTTAAAATATAATCTACGTTCCCATGGCGCCGTCACCTGGCGATAAGAGGTGCGGGGTAAACTTTGTGGGTTTTCCCCGCTCTCCTCAAACACGCAGCTACGGTGCGCAAATGCATTCGCCCCCTGAAAAAAAGTTACATCAAAACGACGCGCCAACACTTACGTCACAAATCAATGCATAATTGAGTACGAATCTCGGGCAAGTGTCATACTGCCCTATCAATTAACCTCAGTATAGGAGTGATAACCCTAATTTGGGGCGATCGTCGCAGGGGAGCGGAAGTGACAGCATTACCGCCACGATACGCAGGACCTGCGGCGTTTCGCGCTCACAATCAATTTGTCCAACATTTCGAGATGTTTTTATATTAAATTGCTGGATCTTGTTTATCAATATACTTTGGCCTAACTTGATGCATTTATCTCATTTGTTTTTTGTATGTTGTTAAAATAGCGCTCATTAAATGCAAAATAGACGCAATCCCAAATACCTTTATTTAACAGGACGGCAAAACGAACAAAAAGTAAAACGATATCTATTTGTGTTAGACATCATTACTGTACCTTACTAACATAGTTTTTAAGTACATTGTTACTAACATATGGACAAAATTGGTCTTAAATAAAAGATTTTTATTTTTATTTTATTTATTTATCATTGAACTAGAACTATCAAAAAAATAATAAAAAATACCTCAATTTGTTTTATTTATTTTTTTGTTTTCACGTCTTGTATGATGACTGAAAAATTTTTTTTGCTCCAACCGTTAGATGACAAAAAATGTACGACATGTTTTTTTTGTAAACAAGTAAACAATATTTAAAATGTATATTGCATTAAAATTAAGGGCATCGTCATTTCTTTGTACAGTGAACTATTTTATATAGTAACATAAACACCTTCCATTGGCATAAATTGAACTTTGATGCTCTGTATCATCATGAATTTTTCTTTGTTGGTTGAAGAAAAAAATTCTTTTTCATTGTATTTTGAAAATTTAGCGGACTTATCAAAAGATTTTACTCATTTTATCCAAACATTATTTTTTCGATCCACAACAAATGTAACTTTTATTAGATTAAGCAAGTATTCATTGACTAACGGAAATATTTTTGTTTCAGGTAATGGCTGTTCATTATGTAAACGAACACAGGAGACCAAAGTCTGTTTGTAGACAAGGCATCATGTATGTAACCTTTTTTCTATTGGATAATTAAAAATTTTAGCACTATAGGCGGCTGTAGTCATTGGCGAGTCAATTGTATACAACCCTCACCACCGGGTGATACAAAAGGTTGATTTAAAAAAAAGGCTACACAGGTACAATCAGATGCACATCCGACCATACACTTTGGACTTTACACCGTTTATCGTGGAAATAAGAGTAATTTGGAACTGCAAGTGTTTATCGTGATGGGATGTTGAACAAATCATATGAAATGTTTCTTTATTCAAATTTTCTCACAGCAATTTTAAATTATTTATTTATATATTTAAAAACTTTATTGCACAAATAAGTACAACAGGTAGACTTAATGACTTAATAAAGGGGCATCCTCTACCAGTCAACCCTTGGGTCATGCAGATAGTTTGTAAAATATAATCATCTTTGTGTACAATCTACTGAGAAGATACTAAAAAGGAAATCAATAGATTTGTTACTATAGTAGTATCTATCATAATAGACTTTACCAAATCTTATTGTTTCGTTTTGGCAACTGAAAGAACAATTAAGTAATCAAGTAAATGTTTATTTTTGTAAGGTAAGCTAGAGCCGACCACATCTCAAAGGTGGCACTTGTTCACAAGCATAATGTATTTCCAGCCATCGTAGCAATCGTACTATTACATACCTAGTTACTACACAAATACCGCATACTCAATCTTTCACATCATATTTTAGTATTTTCCATTGACTCTGCATTTTAATTTCCATTTTAATTTTGTTACGTATTTTCAGTTAGATTCTGTACCTCGCGGTAAGCGGTGGACAATATGATATTCGGGAAGTCCGTGTGTGTGCGTGCAATTGAACAAAAAAGTCAATGTTCTTTTAAAAGTGTTTTTTTTTAAAGACAAACAGGGTTAGCCGCCTAATAGTACGATCAAAAACACATCAGACTGTACATTTTGGACTGCACCGCACTTATGTCGGGCGTATAAGAACTAATATGGAACAACTGTTTACTTTGACGTCCTGTTAATAGTACATCATCATAACTTATGGAACTATTGTACCAATATTAAAGCTTATCCAAATATCGTTCAAAACATGGTGTTCCCGGGGTGAATTACGGCGCCTCCCTGCGCCCCCATTACAGAATGTGCCGTGAGTAAACTATGTACAAAGCTGACCCAATTATTCCGCCCCTTACGGCGTGGTCCACTTTCGCATTATTTTTATTAGGTCCTCGAGTGATTTTATGGACCAAAAGTGCTCTCTCTAGAATGATATCAAATCACATCTAAAACAAGTCCATTTGGAAGTGATTTTCAATGTTATTTTATTCTTATGTTTTATTTAATTTTTAAATATATGTTTCAATTCTGAAACATGGACCAACATGGACCATGGACCAAACAATGGATAATTTCGTTGCGGATTTGTTAATACATTTTCGAAAAATATCAAAATTGTAGGAACAGGTCTCGATTAGATCAGGTAATACTAACATTAGGTGTTTCTTCTTATTAAGTTAAAGTCCTAAAAGTTTCTAATAGTATGCTGTTGAACAGTCTAATTAAAAAAATATATAAATTTTTCATACCATGTTTATGCACCCCACATTCGTATTTCATGAGTGTAATCCGGTATTATTATTGACTTATAAGTGACTTTTATCACGAGTTTAAAAATAGTCGATTCATAAAATTCTGCACTCGAGCATTTTTATAAAGCACTAATTGCACGCCCATTGCCCTTTATTTATTTAAAATAACATATAAGACTGACTACAATAAAAAAAACATTATCTAAAGCATGAATTGTTTCCGATCAAGAGTGGGCCCCAAATTATGTATGACTAGAAGCTCACAAGTTATGTTAAGATAAAAAAAATATGAAATTTCGTCTTAAATAAATAAGTAACAGTTTAAAAAAAGATGAAACATAAATGACAGCCCTAAGGACGGTCTTTCGAGTTGATAACGGATGTGACGTCGCCGCTGCAATACCCGACTTGACTTGTCGAGTGACAGACCATTTGTCACTTGCGAGCCTTCTACTTTTGTCCCTAGTTTTGCTTGAAACTGTAGGTGAACGGTAACCTCAGTCAATACAAAGTTGTTATAAAGGTATTTCAATATATGAAATGTTTTCCAATAAGTAATTCTTGATAACAGGAGCGATGGACTTTGAAATGCGTAAAAATTACCAGCCCAGCTCTTTTACTTACAATCGTTTTAACGATACTAGTTTAACACATAGGACTACACTATTCATTCCATAACATCGAGAATGAAGTTGCAGACAACAGCTAGTTCACTGATAAAAAATAAATTTATAATTCTAACACGTCACATAGAACTCTAAGAATTTCAAAGTTTAATTTTGTATGTTCGATTTCCATCAGGACTTATTTCGTGCTGTAAGAGAATTGTGGGTGGTAAAGATACTTATGTATGTATGTACTGTATATTATTATGGTAATGTCTAGACCTGGATTGCAAGAACACATTATTAATAAATGAAAAAAAAATCTTTAAATATCTATTCATAGAATACGTGACAAAAAAATAGAAAAAAAAAGATACTTAATTGACATCCCTAAAGTACCTTTGAAGAGCGGAGAGCGGACGTTGCAATACCGACCCGCCTTGACTTCTTGAGTGACAGACCATTTGTCACCTCAGAGTCCGTCACTAGTATTGGTTGAAACTCATTGAGTAGGCAATTATTCATGAAATTTTAGCCAGTGCCTTACAGTGTTAAAGTGGTTCTTTTTCGTTAACTTTTTTTACCAAGTCTGAAGGCTTTGAGATCCATCAGTTTATTTAAAGCCATTCAAGAGTATTTTAATAGAAGTTTCATTAGGCGGCCATTATGAGGGGAGTGGCGCAAATAAGCGATTTTCTTATCTTATAGACAAAAAAGATTTTGTCGTTAACAGGTTGTGTAGTTTTGCAAACCTCTTTACATTGTTTTATACATTTTTATGCGCATGTTTTTTTTGCACTACAGACACAAGGAAGGAAAAATAGCAAAAAATAATGTTTTGCTGTTTTTTCCGTCTGTCACGTAAGCTGTGTGTTTAGTTATTAGATTACTAAAAAAATATGAGATGTCACGAAAGGATCTCCCAAAAATTAACAAAACGTCTTGACTGTCTTCTATAAAAAGAAAAGATATAATTATTGTATCATCAAATCACTACGCAGGCGACACTGCCACTTGAAGCAATCTAAGAGATTACTTCTAACAGAATTTAGTTCATTCGATTAATTATTTAATTATATCCCCCGCATCCAATTAACGCATCAAATGAAAATGTACACACAATTACAGACATCTGTCTTTGGAGCCGGAATGTGGCGGATGTGACGTCACTATGCAACATGCATCTTAAATGATGGGCCATTTGTCACTTTCACGTCGGCCCTTCCTTAATAGATATATGTGCTCGTATTATGATAGTGGGTGAGGTAATTGGACGATTACGTACTAACTACTGAACAAATAGATTGTTTGTCGATGAGCGACAACAATTACCACTTAATGGTCTATAATGTGCGATTAAATGGACTTCCAAAGACGAATTTCACTTACTATTTGCTAACAAATCTAACTCCATTAATAAACGGGTAAGGAAAATATATTGTTTGTACTTCGAAACGCTTTTGGAATATTCATAACAGATGTTGTACCAAAAACATTTTTTTTTTCACGGCAAGATTATTAACACTTAATGGTTTCACGATAAGATTAAGAGCACGTCTGTCCTTTCAGTTAGGGATTTGGACAGCCCTTATTCTGTGGGCGTAATTACTAATATCGAACTGCAAATGTATGTACCCTCATGTGATTTTACATGTACGGTGTGCTATGTATGCTACGTGTGACTGTTCCACGTAAAATTTGAATTAACATTTATTACGAGAATCTTCTTGCTTCGGAACGTAGGTTAAGCAAATATTATTCGATAATCTTAGCCGCAAGCTATTTGGTGCTTTGAAAACGTTTGCCAATAAGGTTAGTCTCTTGTTTTACACACTTTTTTCTATCAATCCACACTGGGTCTGCGTGGCGAAACACATCTGTTGCATTTTAAGTAGAGTGAAGGCGTACACAGCAGTGAAACACAAATGGCTGATCTTTTTGAACACAATTCATTTTCAGAGTCCGCTAACCTTAACATCTTGGCCACATTGGGAATCCAACATGTTGAATGTTATAATTGATCCTAAACTAACGATGCTCTCTCAACAAACAACAAGCTCTACAAGCTGCAACTTGTTCGTCAAGTCAAGCTGCGACTTAAATGTTAACAGGCAAGTCTAAATCATTTTGCGTGATATACCCAGTCTCCGAGTCTTTTATTTTTGCTGCCGTTACCTAGCTCGATTATGAATATCTGACGCGTTTATATGCAGTCTTGTACAAAAGACGAGATACAAGCAATAATAATATACATCAACATGAAAAAAACATTGAACAGAGCTTATATTCCTTTCATAAATAAAATAAATATTGGACAACATCACATACATTGCTCTGAACAACCTAAAAATAAACATAAAAAAAACAAAAGCGATCCAGTTCCACACATACAAAGGAAAAAATACAAATTAGACCTAAAACACAACAACAATGACATTGAAATCGTTCATTCCACTTCATTTCTTGGTATCATAATAGATGAACACTGTAACTGGAAACAACATATTGATCATGTTTGCAAAAAAGTTAATAAATTTGTATATGCACTGAATAGAATCAAAAAAATCGCATCCTTAGAAATAGCACTTCAGACTTACCATGGATACGTATCATCAGTACTGCGTTATGGCATAATAATATGGGGTAATAGTGTCGATTTTGACAGAGCCTTTAAAGCTCAAAAAAAATGTATACGAGCTCTAGGTGGAATCCACAATAGAGACTCATGTAAACCATTTTTCCAAAAATACAAGATCCTAACCTTACCCTGTATGTATATAGCAGAACTATGTCTTCTTGTAAAACACCACCCAGAATATTTTGTAACTGTAGAACAACACCACCAAAAGAGAAATAATCGTGAGTCGAGGAAGAATAAATTGTGTGTTCCGAAGTCTAACCTAACTTTATACAGCAAAAATGTATACGCAATGGCTGTCAAAGTATTTAATAAATTACCCTCAGATCTCAGAAATGTCCAAAAAGTCAAATTCAAAAACATGCTGCGACATTGGCTCCTAGATGGTGGTTTCTACTCAGTAAAGGAATATTTTAATTTAAAATGATAATTATGCAATTTATTCCAATTTTCTTTGATTATTAATAATTTGACAATTTATCTGTTTCTGAGAACGTATAGTGGTATTTTTTCTCATTGTATGTTTTAATTTATATTATTTGACTTAATTTAATTTAATGAATTTATTTGAAAGATAATTTTAATTTTAATTTAATTTATTTATTTGAATGTTTTAACTTATATTGTTTAATTTAACTAAATAATTTGCATGCCTACATTCTTAAGGTATGATACTGTTGAAACTATTTCTGTTAATCATCTAAACATTGTACACAGTATTACGCAAATAAATATTCTATTCTATTCTATTCTATTCTATTCTGATTCTGTGGTAAGTAGCTTAAACACTTATGTCACAGCAATCAGAAACAACAACGGTACCACAACACCCAGACCCGAGACAACATGGAAAAGTTAGTTTCCCATATTGACCCGACCGGGGATAGAACCCGGAACCTCAGAGATAGCGCAACGCCAAACTCCGGCCCGCTCGCTAAATCAGAAGTCATCTCCCGCTCTCTCGAAATTTACACTCGCCAGTTGACGAATAAGTACGCACAAACTAGCAACCTTACACGTCAATTGTAGCCTAGTGTATACAAGGCTTTAATATCATTGTTTTTCAGCCATTAATATAGACACAAATAGTCCTTCATTCCTCTCACATACTAAAAACTCCCCGGCACGTTTAAACATTCAATGCACGTGCTTTATTATCAAACCCTCCCTGTGGGTAATTTAATTGCCTTTGTAAAAGCCGGTATGTGTGTTTTTGTCTATTTTATGAAGCCCTGTGCGGTGTTTTATCAGGCGCCATTAAAATAAAGCTGTCATTATTGCATTACTCATTAATGAACGTAGCATGATGTCGTGATGGAAAGTTTTTATGTTATTTAAAATTATATACTATAGCGGTCCCGGCGAACTTCGTTTCGCCTTAGAGAATTTTTCCCGCTTTTCTGTTGATTTTTTTCAAATTTTACCAAGGATTCCTAATTTTGTAGCCTATGTCAAATTGGAAGAATGTAGCATTCTATTGGTGAAAGTTTTTTTTAAATAGGCCCAGTACTTTTTGAGCCTATCCATTACAAACATACAAAAATACAAATCTTTCCTCTTTATAATATTAGTATAGATATATATTTTTATTTTTATACATGACCACTTCTAGCTATATCTAATATAGCGACCCGCCCCGGCTTCGCACGGGTGCAATAGGTACTAAAATATGTACGTATTATACATATAAATATTGCAATTTATTTTATTACATTGACTCCTCCCTTACCCTAGTGACGCTTGGAGCCTACATCGCATGCTGGCTAGCTGAGTGCGGTGAGCGGCAACCAAGCGACTTTTTTCTAATACTTGCATTATTAAACTCATGATATCTTTCGAATTAAATGTCCGAATTAAATAATTCAAAAAGTTATATAAAGGTATTGAAGCTATCTTGAATATAAAGTAATTTATTTTGATAAGGATTAATACCAAGGTACAAATAAAGAGCCTTTAAAAGAGGCGGCATATTAATAATTTTTTTAGATTAAAAAACCGCTTATTGTGACATTACTATAATATTTAGTCATATGCTATCCCGACACTTTTTGTAGATAATGATGAGTTCTGCAAAGTCGTAGTGCATGACTTTGTTCTATCATCAATAGTTTTCGCAGCGCACGCGATGTAAGGAATTTTTCAGGTCACCTTTAATTACATTATTGAAGTTTTAGTAAGGATCCCTAATTTTTTTGAAAATATAATATAGCCTATGTCACCCGTAGATAGTGTAGCTTCCCACCGGTGAAAGAATTTTTCAAATCTGCCAAGTAGTTTCGGAGCCTATTCAATTCATACAAACAAACAAACAAACAAAAAATCAAACCTTTCCTCTTTATAATATTAGTATAGATCAGGATAAAGCCAAGATGAAAGTTAGAGCATTATTTTGCTAAAAATTAAACAAGTCAATTTCTTATTTGTTTATAACAGTAAATATTCAAAATGGCGGTTAATTTTCGCATATGTTTTAAATTTGGTAATCTCTATTTTGATTTAGATGATTTTGATATATACAAGGAAGGTTTAAAGGGTAAAAATAAGAGGCACGACGTTTCACTGAGAAAGCTTGTAAATATAAAAAAAACTCTGTCCAAAGGGTCAGCTCTTCTCCTCGGTCCTCCCTTAGTAGTGGTGTCCTTTACGCGTTACCGGCACGTACAGGGTTGCTTTCCTCCCCAAAAGTGAACGCTTAAGTTACTAAGTCTCGAGAGAAGGCCGAGGTTCGAGTCCTTCTAGAGGGCGTCCTCTGGAAGGTGCTTAAATCATATAGGAGTGAGAAGCTTCTACACTCTCGCAAAAGATGATAAGGCTTCGCAGCTATTAACGACAGACAAGTAGAAAAAAATCTCCATATTCATCATCGTCGTGGCTTGTATTAGATGGTGTCTTAACTCCTCTTCTTTTCGCTACTTTTATAAATTCAATCACATGTAATCTTACTTCGTCCTACCATCTGTACGCAGACGATCTCCAACTGTATTCGCAGGGTGGCCTTGATGATTTACCGAACGCTGTTAATGTAATTAATGCTGATCTAACTCGTATCTCCAACAGGAGCAGGTCGTTTGGTCTCAAATTTAACCCTGCTAAAACGCAGGTTATTATTGATGGCGGATCACGGCTAATTAGTTTAATTGATTGGGATTCCTTCCTATCTTATTTGATGGTGTCCCGATTTCTTACAGTCAAGGTATGAAAAATTTGGGTATTCATATTG
The DNA here is from genome assembly GCA_037074685.1 of Glyphodes pyloalis. Lineage (NCBI taxonomy): Eukaryota > Metazoa > Arthropoda > Insecta > Lepidoptera > Crambidae > Glyphodes > Glyphodes pyloalis. Next base: position 15,178,492 of record JAYKKO010000013.1, read on the forward strand.
ACAATTGTTTAAGTTGGGATAGTCAAATTAAAGAGGTTAGCAGGAAAATGTTTGCATCTGCTGGGTCTATTAATAGATTACGCAACTTCTTACTCATACCCACCAAGATTGCACTTGTGCAGGCTTTACTATTGCCTATTCTTGATTATGCAGACTGTTGCTATTCAAACCTTAAAGAGATATTCTTTGACAAGCTTGAGCGTCTTCAAAACTTTTGTATCCGCATCATCTTCGGCCTACGCAAGTATGAACATGTCTGAATTTCGAGCTCAGTTTAAATGGCTTCCTATACGTCGACGCCGTGACGTTTTATCTCTCCTATTTAATGTTCTATTTAATCCCTATCTTAAAGAACGATTCCGTTTCTTGCAGCTCAACCAGGAACGTGACATGCGGTCCTCCCGTAAACTTCTCCTTACTTTTCCTACTCATTCTTCTGAATATTATTCCCAATCCTTCACTATCCAATCAATTCGCTTATGGAATTCTTTACCTTTATCTATCAGATTATCTGAAACCCTTCCCATTTTTAAACTCAGGGTTAAATCGTACTTCCTCTCACTTAAAGAATGTTAATTTATGTCCTCTATCTATAATTCCAGCTGGGCATGTTGGTCGTCAGTAATTTTCATACATGTTATCCTACTTATTAACATTATTATTGTTATTTTTTTGAGTCAAAACTCTTTACTTGATTTTATATATGTTAAATATGTTTATTTGTATAAATATATATATATTTGTATATATTTATAATGTTATATATTTATGAGTTTATGTATGTTTATCATGTTATACTACGAAATAATTCTAAAATAAAAACTGTATTTATGTTGCACGGCCGTACCCATTTCTCGTCATCTATTTCCTCTACCTTAAGGTTGTCTGGAAGAGATCGCTTTCTAGCGATAAGACCGCCTAAATTGTACTATATTTTTATGGAAAACCTATTTCTGTAAAGATTTTGTGCAATAAAGTGTATCTATCTATCTATTAGAGTTTGAGTGTGAAACAAAAATGCATTCCCTTGGTTGATCTTAATGAGATTGGCCGCTTTGAATTAAATTGGTTAGAAAAATCAATACAATTAAGATAAGGTCACCATTAAAAAATGTTTTTTATAATTTCATTTGCTTTATAATCTTCTCCAGCTTAAGGATCAGTAGCATACTCTCAAGTACATCCATAACTATAATCAAATAACAAGGAAAGGAATAGGAAACTGGAAAAGTACTGAATTATTAGGCTTTATTTGACAAATCAAGTAGAAAATTTCGTACGTACTCCGAAGCTGGATATAGATTTACAAGTTCAAGAGACTGGTAAAAGTATTATGGCTCGTTGCCAGCAGCCGGAATGACGATGTGGAAGAAAAGGGCTAATCTGGAAGGATTACAAAGTCCTCGGTACAAAACGGATCGGGAAATAATTCAATTTGTTCGGTTTACCGTGGGTCGAAATATTTCGTCTAGCTCATTAATGAAGTATGATTTTATTATTTGAAATGTTGTTTTCATTATTTGACGATCTCCATAGCCAAGAGGCGCGCCGGACTTTGATATCGCTCGATCTCTGAGGTCCGGGTTCGATTCCCGGTCGCATCAATATTGAAAACGAGCTTTCATGTATTATCTCGGGTCTAGAATGAAAGAAAGAAAATAAATGCATATATTCATACAAAATACATTCTTTCACTGGACAATACGACAAGTCTGTGGCATCATTCCTTTAAAAAACTAATATAAAAGCACTAGCAGATGAATTCTATATTTCCTATATGTCTTATTTAATAAACGAACTAACTAATGACGCTCAGTAAGGCTTAATTACAAATGTAGATTTTCACCAAAACACAAAAGTAATAACTCACAGAACTCTAATCCTGGACCCGTAATGTTTAGAATGCGAAAGCGTGTTTGGTTAAAGTTTCAACTAATTACATACAAACAGCCGAGGCCAAGGATCGTTAGGGAAATAAGCAAGAATGTTAGATTTTATCAGTTCCGTGTGGACTTTGCACAAAAGGTACCCTTTTTCTAACTATGTGCCTTTTTGTAAAGGTAGCGAAGTGCATTGGTGCACTAGACCTCCCGCTGCCTGGGGAAAAAGACTGCGGCGTTTGTGGGTCTCCCCGGTCTGAGAAGAGCGAAGAATACGCTCTTAACCCCCCTCCGCATCTCTCATCACCTATTGATGACGCTATGTGCATATAGTTAAACTATAACGGCTTACACCGATTAGCTGACACGGGTAGCTGACATCATGAATGTGTCTAGTTTGAATATTTTTTTTATTTCTTAATTGTAATTCTATGTGTAAATTGCATTTTATCACTTAAATAGAAAAGTCTTCGATTTTTGAACATTTAAACATTGAATAATCGAAGAAGAAAATGGTAAAAACCAAGTAGGATAGGTATTTTCAATTTATTTAGATGATAAGTAGCACCCAAAACAAAAAGCATCAATTTCACTTAGTTCTTTTAAAACGAACTTAAGCATTCATACCAGAAGAACGTAGGCATCTCAAAAGTTCCGGAACACTTCTCGATGTAAGATTGTTGTATTTAATATTCAAGACGATGAGACTAGTCACCGAACTATGATAGTAAAGTTCGAGGGGCATTAATGGTTAGTTATTCAGTTATGGCCGTGTCCACGAATGCCTACCGTCCTAAGATGAATTAATAAAAATAACCGGTTTCCGTTATTACAATTTTTATAACTCGTAAGTAAGAAATAAAAACAACTTTAATAGATTATGTTAATTGACTGTGTAATATAGATATGAAACATGTTAAATCGATGAACACTAAACATGAAATTTGAAAAACGTTTGGACGGAACGGTTGGCACGTTACGTGGTTTAGATAGATAGATAGATATACTTTATTGCACAAAACTTTACAGAAATAGGTTTTACAGATTAACTATAGTACAATTTAGGCGGTCTTATCGCTAGAAAGCGATCTCTTCCAGACAACCTTCAGGTAGAGAAAATAGTAGATGGCGAGAAATGGGTAAGGCCGTGCAACATTAATAAAGTTTTATTTCTTGAATTATATTCATAGTTTAAATTGTGTAAATAAAATAACTTTTTCGCTTTCAGAAATCACGGGATTTTCTGCTCTTAAACATTTTTTTCAGCATTTGAGGCATATCCATTTATTTTTTGCTTGATGAAACCAGTCTAAGTTAATGAATAACTCTACCCGTGACCTCTGCTAAACACTATTGTCGACGGATTTCAGTAAAAAATAAATACTTAACTTTTTGAATCCTTTGTTTGAAACAAAAAATCGTCAACTTAGCTAAAGTTGTCAATTTCTTTTTATGTTTGCCATATCTACCATAATAACCACCTATAACCCTTTTTCCAAGATGGCTGCCGCCGGACGTGTATTGTAATCCCAAACACTTGGGTTTTAATAGTTTGATATTAATAACTTTGTGCATCTAAAAACCACTTTTACTTTTCAATGAACAAACACGAAAAATTATTTAACATTTTTTCTAAGATGGCTGCCGCTGGATTTGGCTACTTGACAGTGTTAACAAAAAAATATGAAAAGTGTTAGATATGTTAGCTTATTAGTTAAGTAATCATTTTACATTTTTACTTTTTAATTAAAAGCATAGTTAGTATTTTATTTTTGCAAAATAAATTTTAGTTTTTTTATCTGTGGAACAAAAGAACCGAAACGGAAACCACCATTGCAATTCGGAAATGACAGCTGTCGGCGAAAATTATTTATTTAATGTGGCGAAACAATGATTATTTTACCGATTAAATTGAATTATTGTGTCTCTAATCGTATAAAAAATTTATTGAAACATTTTCCGTTTATCTTAATTAAGTCGTTCCTATGTGTATCGGTTCGTTGTCTAGGACGTTGACGTCATAATTGCAACAGTGACGCGCCTAGGCGTTTTCGCGCGCTTTTTAAATGTGTTACACAAAATCTTATTATTCTCTGGTTATTTAGATTATTTCCATATAAATCGAATTGCTTGGGATATAAAATGAACGGGCGCACATTTTACAATACTTTTTTAAAAACTGTCAAGTAGCCAATTGTAAGCCCAAACAGTTAGGTTTAACAGTTTGACATAAATTGTTTTGTGCATCTAAAACCACTTTTTATATTTCAATGGACAAACACGAAAGATTTTTTTTAATAAACTATCATTATAGCACCGGTTTCGCTTGATGAAAAAGATAGTCGGCTGTTGTTTACAGACGTTATATTAAAACAATAGATACGCTTTCAATTAGCAGGGCAATAAAACTTAACTACTAAAACATTACTCGTATATAATCAGTGTCCGTTATGATAACAACAGGTTATGGTAGAACACAAGCTGGCGAGTTGAGTTAGCAGATTAATTACCTACCTAATGAAAGTCTCAAGTACTTAATGGTCACAGATAAAAAATAGTTAACCCTTTTTTTAAACTGTTTTATTTAACTCGTCCCGCATTAAAACCAGTCTTATTAAAATCTTAAAAAGTTGAACTTAAAAAGAAACAAACACACGAAAGGTGGCATTTTTAAAAGAGGATTTCAAAAAATAATATTTTGTTTTTTGAGAAAGCTTTTTTCACATTCGAAGTAGGGTCATTTTACCTGTTTGCGTCCATTTAGTGCAGTTGGCAAGTTTGACGGCGATAGTAAAAATGTTCTAGCACAAATTTCTATGAAAAATTTATGTAATGTGGTTATAATCTTAGTCTATTTTAAGATTAACTTTCAGTTTTGTTCGAAGCTTCTTATTTTATTTTTTTAAACAGATAAACTTCAGGTTTAGGCGTTTTACCCAGTTTGCGTCCACAAAATCTAAATTACGTCCACCCATGGACCAATTTGCGTCCACCAGCTTAGAAAAGTAATAAAGGGGTGATATTTTTAAGAATTTAGAAAGAAAAATTGTACTTTAACAATTTTTTTATTTCAGAATATAACTATAAAAAAGTCATCATAATAGTCATAAAAAAACACTTTAAAAACAAATTAAAACATTTTTAAATAAATTTATGATCAGTTTCTAACAATTCTTGCTTTTTCACTGGAAATCGACATTGGAAATACATAAGAACCCATTCAACTACTTTTCTTTCACCATCTACTCCTAGCGCTGGTTCTGGTCCAGGTTTTTTTACTCCATGCCTGCGCCCACTGATTTTGTTAAATATTTTGGTCTTAGGAATAGAATATTCTTTGTTGTATATGTATGTCTTACCGATTTATTCTTCTCTCAAATTCATTAACGCTTTCCTTACTTTTTTTTTTACGTTCTCTTTTCCTTCTTATTTCCTGTATCCGAAGAAATCATCTCTAATAGAAAAAACATAGAATTATATAGTACTCTTTTTATTTAAAAATATAATTTTGAACACGTAGCCTTAATAAAAACGTATAATAATTAAATAATAAACAATAATTCAAAATTATTTTCACAAGCAAGTCAATTGTCCTTAATGAAAATAGTGGACGCAATTTGGTTTATTTATTATTCCCCGTGGGTATGATTTGCGTCCACTTTGTACGCAAAGTGGAAATTTTGTAAATTCGATGGAGTAATTGGCGTCCACCTTATTTTAATCATTAAATATAAAACACAAAAGAAAATTCATAATTAATATTATTCCTTTTTTCATTATAAAAGTCTAGAAACAGCTGTGAGTCCTTATTTTCACATAAAATAATAAAAAACTTACCATCAAACGCACCGCCGCACACTATTTTTTATCTAGAAATCGCGCTCCTTATTGAATAGCTGAGACTAACTAATTTTTCTAAATGGGTTTGGTGTGGCTCACGGACCTTTTGACCATCTGAACGTGTCTCGTATACATTGACGTATTAACGGTAATGACTTTTGGTTTCATTGGTATGTTAGTTTACTTATTTTCGGGGATTTTTATGCAAAATGGACGCGAACTGGGCGATGGACGCGAACAGGCGAACTTACCCTATACGATTATGAGAATGAATTACAAGTGAAATTTATAAAAACGTGTTAAAAATGCCATTCGTCATCAGATCTGACATATTTCGTTTTTGGTATCAGGCCTTCTGGGATAAAAGGTAGTTGGTAGAAAGAAGTGTTATTTAGAATTTGTATAACAAGACAACTTAGCCTTCTGATACAAATTAAAAAAGTAAAACGTTTATTATATCAAAAAGGTTACACAGCGAAAATAAGTACCGCCCAAAATAGGTAATCCTATCTTATGGGTGCTCGAGTTTCAATTAGAAATAATAAGTATTAACAGTGTTGTGTGGGATGTACAATATTGAGTGTAGAATTATTGGAAAATATTAATACTGCTTTAGTGTTTACTTATTAAGTAACTTACTTATCATGGCATTTTCTTTCATCAAACTTGCTTCTTCCCGCGACTTCATTCGCGTTGATTCGAGGTTAAAAATATTCCATATGTTAATCTAGCACCCCTTCTATCTTGTTATCGAATACTGCTTGAATTTGTCCTGAGCGGGGATCGAACCCACGATCTATGGTTCAATGACCATTAGTAAGTCCTGCTTACCTCAGTCAACGTAACAATGCCGGAGACACCAAGGACTAGGGCCCTCAGCTATTCAATTATAATTTATTAGTAACCAACCAGCGTCATATTGAAAGCGGGTACAAGCGTAGGATACAGCTTTGTTTGCCTGACCCGACCTCGGCAGTAATTTGCATGGCTGACATTGCGTAAGACAGGGTTAAGGCATTGAATTGATTGTGGTAGTTTACAACTGAATAAATACTAGCATTACTTTTCAATACCCAAGGCATTTAGGGCGGTTTCACATTACGTATTTTTCTGCGCGTATACCGTCGTTTCAGCATACGTGCTAGCATAGAATAGAAAACATCTTCATTCATATAAGCTTAACAAAAGCACTTATGAATTTTCAGCACAAATTAAGTATTCTACCGCCGTGTTCGGAATTTTGATGATGTCGAGAAGAACCGGCAAGAAACTCGACACTTACTCTTTTCAATGTAACAATGTTTCTTATACTAGGCACTTAAATAAAGTATACAACACTATCTATCTTTAACTATCTATACGGTCGGGTCAATATGGGAAATAAACTTTTCCATATTGTCTTGGGTCTGGGTGTTGTGGTACCGTCGTGTGGAAATCAGAAATTTCCGTAACACAAGTGCTTAAGCTACTTACCACAGAATCAGAGCAATGCATGTGATGTTTTCCGATTTTTATTTATTTATTTATTTATTTATCTATCCATATTAAGGGAGTTGTGTCAAAATATGCAATCCGACATTTTGTGGTTGCAGCCATCTTGGACAGATTTCCATAAAAAAGTGTATATGATTTTATGAATAAAGTTATTACAGCCAGTAACAAAGCTCACTTGCTAAACAAGAAGTTATTTATAAAAGGTCATAAATCATAAAGTACTCATTAGCGCAAATTTATTCATTGTTTACTCCACGTAATCACATATTTTGACGTTAATGCGCATTAAAAATCTTATAAGCCGTCAATGCGAAATTGCTTTAGTTGATTACTTACAAATAAAGGACTCTGCTAGCAAGTGGAAGGTTTGAATGAAGAAATCACTGTCAAAATTATAAGGTGCAGGCGTCTTTTATCAAGGGTTTATTATACGCCTCCATTCATATTTTTTAGGGTTCCGTATTCAATGGGTAAAACGGGAGCATATTATACTAAGAGTCCCCTTTTTTTTTTTTTTTTTTTTTTTTTATGGGGGAGAGAATGCCTTCTTTTCGCACCATATCGCTGCCGTGGGGACGGCAGCGACGTGTGTGGGACTCCCCCGCCCAGAAGGGGCGAGGACTACCCGAACTAAAAACTCCCCCCACCTTCTCATCGCCTATTGACGGCGCCATGGGATATCGGGTGACCCATGACTGCCACGGCGCCGTCGGCGGAATTGCTGCCCTTACAGGGCGGCGTCACCAAGTCCCCCCTGGGTGGTCGGGGGACTGACGGGAACGGCCGAAGGTGTTAAACCGTTCCCGCGCATCTGCGGGAGACCGTGCAAGGCCGGCCGGGGTGTCCCCACACCCGTGGCCGGCTGGTCCCCGCTAACAAGCGCAAGGGCGTCAAACCGACGTCTTGCGCGCAGTCTTCTGCGTCTCCGGTGTGGTGGGGCGAGGGGGTCGTTCTCTCGCTCCCTCTCCGACGCCTCCTTATGCGAGACTGTTTGTTCGCTGAAAGCGGCAACTGCCGTCCAGGCCTCCTCGCTCCCAAGCATGGCTGTAACAATGCTTGGGAGCGAGAAATCGCTTCCAACAATAGCAGCCAACTCGGCCCGCTCGGTAGCCCAGGCCGGACACACAGCCAGTGTGTGGTCCGCCGTGTCCGCCGCCGCGCCGCAAGAATGGCACAGCGGCGACTCTTCTCGCCCAATTTGGTGCAGGTACTGACCGAAGCATCCATGCCCAGTCAGCACCTGCACCAATCTGAAGGACAGGTAACCGTGGCCCCGGCTCAGCCACTCCTGCAACACCGGGCCAACGGCGTCAAGCACTCGCCCCCTGGGTCGTATTTCGTCGACACCCGTCTTCCACCGCTGGACCATCTGTTCATGTGCCTCGCGCCGGATTGCCGCCACCTCAGTCGGGGAGGGACGCTCTCCCCGCGCCCTCCTCTCCGTCAATTTCCAATATACTTGGGCCTGCACCCTTGCGTCGAGGGCCCAAGGCGGCGTGCCGGCCAAGACACAGGCCGCATCGAAGCCCACCGTGCGGTAAGATTGGGCCACTCGCTGGGCAATAGCCCTTTGTGGCCTCCGTAGGTGGGCTGTATTTCCCCGCCGGAAAAGGGCGTCTGCCCAGATGGGTGCGCCGTAGAGGGCCATGCTCCTAAGAATGCCGGCGTAGAGCCGCCGGCATTTGGCCCTGGGTCCGCCCAAGTTTGGCAGCAGACGCCCAAACGCACCAGCCGCCCCTATGAGGCGCTGGGACTGTCCCTTCAGATGGGGCTCGAAAGTCCAGCGCGCATCAAGTACTAGGCCCAGATATTTCATCTGGGCCCCCACCCTGACGGTCACTCCCCCGACGACGATGTTAGCGTCTGGGGGAGGACGACGCTGCCGAGGCCCGTAAAAGTATATGGCCTCGGTCTTTTCTAGCGCAACCCGTAAACCCAGGCGGCCAATACGCCCCGCCACCAAAGTTCCGCCAGCGGCTGCTCGGCGCGCAGCCTCGTCATAGGTCCTCCCTCGAGCTGTGACAAGAGTGTCATCTGCATAGCAGACGACGCTCATGCCCGAGAGGAGGACACCCCGCAGGACCCAATCGAAGCCGATGTTCCACAAGAGGGGCCCCAAGACAGACCCTTGTGGAACACCGGACTCGACATTTGCACGCCGGAGGACGCCATCTTTCCCGACATAGGCAACTTTCCTGCCGGACAAGTAGTTGCCGAGGAGACGAACCAGGTATTGAGGTACCTGGTGATACCTTAGGGCCATCAAGATTGTAGAGTGGGGGATGGAGTTAAAGGCATTAGCTATGTCCAGTGACACAGCCAAAACTCCCTCCCCCACATCCCAGGCCTCCCAAACTACCCCCTGTAGTCGCGCCAGCGCGTCCGTAGTTGAACGCCCTGCTCGGAACCCGAATTGAGCGTCGGAAAGATCTGGCCCCCGCTCCCTGAGGTGGCAGTTGATCCTCGTCGCAATAACTTTCTCAAAGAGCTTACCGACCTCGTCCAGCAGGACGATTGGCCGGTAAGCAAGAGGGCTGTCTGATGGGCGTCCCTCTTTTTTCAAGAGGATCAGCTGCCCCTCTTTCCACACCTCCGGGAACCTCCCAACCCTAAGGCAAGTGTCGAACAGGTCCCGGAACCTGGGCTCCATCTCTGCCAGGGCCAGAGCCACTACTTTGGCAGGGACCCCGTCAGGGCCCGGCGCCGTTTTCTTTGCGCGGAGACGCAACGTAGCCACACCGAACTCTTCGTCAGTCAGACACGGAGTTTCCTCGTCCCCTACGTTCACCGCGGAGGGTGGATTTATGGCTGGAGGGGTGAAGTGGGGCTCGGCCGGGAAGAGAGCCCGGACCACCCCTTCCAGTAGCGTTGGCTCCATGGACTCGGCCAGTGGGGGACCAACGGGGCGCAGCTGGTTTCGCGCAGCTCGATACGGTCTCCCCCATGGATCGGCATTAAGTCCGTCGAGCATTTCCGCCCTTGCCCTATCTTTAGCGGCACCTATCTCCGACTTTAAGATGTTCTTGGCGTCCCTGTATGCGGCGTAAAGGCGAGATTCCACTTCCGCGTCCCTCACTCTACGTCGACGACTCCGCTGGTATGATCTTCGGGCTGCAGTGCAGGTCGCCCGAAGCTCAGCTATTTCCACCGTCCACCAATAGACGGCGCGGCGGGGAGGCGAGCGGCGGGACCGAGGCATGGACGCATTGCACACCTCGGTCAGAGCGTCCCTAAGCTGGGAGGCCCTCTCGTCGATGGTCAGATGGTTAGAGGGAGGCGTGAACCAGTTTTGAACGAACGCGGCCTCCCTGGCTACTTCCCTGTCCAGGCGGGTTAAGGCCCACCTGGGAAATGGGGATTCATCCGATCTAGGCGCTCCAGCGGAACCTTGTGGGGGGGAGAGCTCCCACCGAATGTAACGGTGGTCGGAAAGAGTCTCCTCCAACTCGACGCGCCAGTTGCGCACGCGTGCGGCGAGAGCAGGGGTGGCGAAAGATAGATCCACCACCGACCCTCCCTGCTGTCGCACGCACGTGTGAGTAGAGCCCACGTTTAGGAGGGCCAACCCAGAGGCAGCCGCCCAGTTTTCAACCAGCGGCCCGCGGACATTCTCCCTGTTGGCCGGGTTTCCCCAGGTCGACGACTTGGCGTTAAGATCGCCGGCCAGCAGGACCTTCCGAATGCGCGATAATCGGCCTATTACGGCCCCCAAAATGCCAAGAAACGAGTCATACTAAGAGTCCCCTGTCCGTACCTCATGATGTAGAACAACTGATTATTTTATTCTGTTGCTTTAACATCGAACACTAAAAATCAGAATACAATAAATATTGTAGAGCCATAGAAAACGTGTTTATTTCCTCGATACTGATAATGATAATAGGTCTTAGCTTTATATTTGTTACAGGGAAATGTGGATATCAGGGATTTCATGAAATCCCTAGGGTTATCACGTAATCCCGGTAGATGTCAAAGATTCTTTTTTATTACGTCTTCTTAATGAAAGTATTTCGTTAGAACACGTAATAAACAAGAATATTTGTCATCTACGGGGATTTCAGGAAATCTCTCGATACCTTCAATACCTTTCGACATATATTCACTATAATATAGTAAATATTTAATTTGAATTAAAACAAATAGTACAATGGGGTTGACGGACCACAAACCTGTTTTTATTTCATTTTTTTATGCGAACTAGCTGTTGTGCCCAATTTTGCCCGCGTTAAAACTAAACAAACTATTTTATATGTTATTTTAGTATCTTATCTAAGTAAACACCCATCCAAATCTGTGTGTCATTAAATAGTTTTTGAGTGAAAGAGAAACAAACATATTTATATTTCTGTACAGTTTTACAAACACACGCTTTAACAATATCCTAACTCTGCCCGTGACTTTGTTCGCGTGGACTACAGGAATATATTTTTTTTTTTTCAAAAAAAAGGAACCAATGGTACTCCGCATTACATTAGCTGCCTGTCAATAATATTTCCGCCAAAATCGGTCTAGCCATTTCAGAGATACGCCGGAACAAATAGACAGCATATAGACAAACATTTTAAAATATATAGAACTAGCTGTGCCCGCGACTTCGTTCGCGTGGACTACATCCTTTCATGGTCGGTTTTACCCCTTTCTTCCCTAATATTCGAAACAAAAAGTAGTCTATATTTTAATCCAAGTTTCGAGCTATATTTGTGTCAAATTTCATATCTCTAACTTCAAAAATAAACATTTTTCCATATAAACTTTCGAAGGTGGTATTACCCCAATCCCCCCCTTATTTTCTAATAAAAAGTAGCTTATATCCGTTCTTGAGATTCAACGTATACCTATACCAAATTTCATCAAAATCCGTGCAGCCGTTTAGGCGTGAAAGAGTAACAGACGGACAGACAGACAGACAGACAGACAGACAGAGTTACTTTCGCATTTATAATATTAGTATGGATATTACATTTATTTATTTGCACATAAGTATATTTTACCGTATTATACATATATTCATATGCATATAGTAAAAAGCGATTATTTCAAGCAGACACTCCAATTTTATTTATATGTATATACAGCATGAGGTACGAAACCCTTCGTCCGCAATACTAAATCGCATATGGCCGGTTTTTCTTTGAACGCGAGCCTCGTCTCTTGACAATTTTTCTCCCTTTTGTGAGTGGAAAGATCCGGGATGTGAATACGGGTTGAAGGCCTCTCGATATACATTCACATTATGAGCATGACTGGAATATGTTAGTGGTGAATAAGTAGTGGACTATTAAATTGGCGTCTATCAGTCAACAGCGTTTATATCACTATGTTATAAATTCTATATAATACAAAACTAGCAACACGTCGTGGCTTCACACGCGTAATAACCCGTTTTTTCCACATTTTGCCCTGATTTTCGTCGCAGCTCATCAAGTCATCGTAACCTTAATGGTTACCCATTAAGTAACAGTACCCTAAATAACATATTAGAAACAGAATTTTTTTATCTCCCCTTGCGATGCGGGAATCGAACCCACGACCTTCACGTATCGATGTAGTAGGCGATGAAATTTTTCTGCTGTATCAACCGTTAGTTCATCGCCTACGATAACTTGCGGTTAGCTCAGTTGGTATTGGTATAAGAGCAGCACGCGCGATACGTGAAGGTCGTGGGTTCGATTCCCGCAGCGCAAGGGGAGATAAAAAAATTCTGTGTCTAATATTTAAAGTTCGCTAGTTCGGCGTTTAGTACTATAAAAATAATAAAATACCCTACCCATTAAATGTTTTTTACTTACGGTCGATAGCAGTAGGCACATGAGTAAAATTATAATGAGATCCTACACGCGTTTGGCGAGATAGTAAACAAAAACGACGTTGCGATTAAATCTCCTTTTTCAACCTGTGTTTTTTACGTTACAAATACTAATAATTCAATACAAAAAGAACGCCTTAAAACTGTAGCTACATCAACAAACACCACGCTTGTACTGACAGGTGCTCGGCCCATTACAGGCGCATAAAAAATGCAAGCGCCTATGAGCGGCTATCGTTTACAATCAGGTGCAATTTGACGCCAACCGGACGTACGAGTATAATTCCCCTAAAGATCATCCAATGGATTATTTATGATAAATGCTATCTGTACCGTATTCGTGGATTTAACTTCATCATCAGCCCGGTACCGTGTTTAATTCTAAACCTAGCTCGATTACGAATGACCAATAGGGCAGAAAGATTCTAGAACAGGAGTTCTTCAACAATCAAAGGTTGGGAAACCCTGTTCTAAAACGACCAGGTGCTTTCTACCACCGCACGGCTCTTCATCGACCAAAATGGTCGCATACTGTGCGTATCAAAGTAAACTTATTGCCGCGTATACTTTGGCTGTGGAATGTGCTCCCTGTTAAGGTTTTCCCATGAGACTACAGCATGGGGTCTTTCAAGAAAGATGTGAAGATGTTTTTACAGGGTCATAGATGTGCGCCTGATACCCTTGGTGCTGCAAGCATCCATAGTCTATGCTAACCGTTTACCAGTTTAAGAGAGGTAAAGCATAGCGATTTATCGCACAAACTGGAGCAGCCCGTCTGGTGCAATACCTCCACCTTACAGAAGACCGCAGCCAAATAACAATCACTTCTGTTGTTATGTTCCTGCGTGTGAGTAAGGTTTCCAGAGCTCTTGGGAGGTGCTACATTAGTAGCAGGGGTCAAGCCTTCAAGGTAAGGGCGACTAGTCCAGTAACAGATTTATTATCCTGTACATGTCGCCCTTAAGCTAGGACCTCATTACCACTTAACATCAGGTGGGGTGAGGTCAATCTTGAAGTGCAATATAAAAAAACCAGCAGGCGGGCCGTTTGTTTTATTACCAGCTCTTTGGTATAAAAGGGCCAAAAACCTAAAGTTAAAGGACTCCACACAAGATAGACAGACCACCTTCCCACGGTGGCAGAGAACCAATTGATGCAAAAGTCGTAAAGCTGAGCGTTAAAGATGTACTGGGAGAAAGTGGACGTCAATCGAAGAAATGATGATGAAGACAATTTTACTGATGATGTAGCTAACATCATTATCATCAGCCATCCAGGTTCAGAATGTCAAATTCCCAAAATGTCAAGCTCTAATTATAAAAGAATGTATAGTTTATGAAATTCCCTTTTCGTGGTGGAAGAAGGTCTACAATACCATCAGTCATTAACATAAGGTTTTTTATTCCAAAAACGAAAAAACCTTCTAAAGTTAGAACTTGACATTCTGGGAATTTGACATTTTGAACGAATCCTTTATCATCCACTGTTAGACATAGGCCTCTTCAATAGCACGCCACTGAGCTCAGTGTTCAGATCTTCATTTGGAACCGTTACCAGTATTTTACCTTTATCTTCACTCCACCAGCTGGGAGGCATACTACGGTACGTTTTCCGTGTAGTTTCCACTCTGGAACACGTCTTCCTCAGCGGTACGGTTCTACGAAAGAATTGACCAGCCTAGGGCCACGTTAGCTTTCTAATTTCATAGCTGTCGTTTATTTAAGTTCTCTTTTTAATTACCTCGTTTCTAATGCAATGCTTAAGAGTAAATAAATACTCGTAGATAACCCCATCTATAAGTCTGCTGGGCAATCTTAAATTTATAGCTTTATCGCACTCCTATCATAACAACGTTTGTCGTAACAGATGAGAGGAGTTTAAGTGCATTAGTAATCGTTAATACTAATCATCAAATTATCGATTAGTAATATATTGTTTACAAACTGCAGACATAACGATGCGGACGTTAAATGGAAATTAATAGAAAAGCATAAAACACATTTGAATTTAATGCAAATATCTGTTTCACTACTTCTTGTCTGGTTGGCTGGCAGACAGTTGTCTAACTTATAACCATAATTGCTGGAAGAAAAATTTGTACAATCAAATTATGATCATCGAGTTTTACATGGTCATGATAAGTTTTTGTTCATGTTCGTTGTAATACGATGAAATCTGACAAATTGGTCATTAAGTATGATACTTATTGGATTTATTTATGTTCATCATTAAAATTAAAACGATTTGTATATGTATTTCGCCTATTTTGTCAAAAATACAGTAGCACAAGCCGTTATTAAAATTAATTTTATGTAAAAATTCGTTGTTTTATTTCAAACAACTTTTTTCATAAAACATTTTTTTAAAAGCAGATGTGTGTGAGATGGTTGTCAAATAAAATAAGATAGTATTTAACGTCATATTTATCATTTAACATTTTTACATAGATATTTGGTATTATTCAAAATTAATTGAACCTTTTGATTCGCAACAATATTCACACGAGTTGCATATTAATGTATTTCCCGCGACATCGTTCGCAATATTTAGAAAGCCACTAAATTTGTCCCAATTCCATTATGTAGTTATTGCTTAAAACAGTAGTAAACATACCTGCATAAATTAGAGTGTATAAACTTAATATGTTATTTTAGCATTGTTACGAAATCCTTTGTAGGAGCCTATTTATCGTTTTGTAATACAACTTCATATCTGTCAATTTGCTGTTAATTTTTTTCTCCTTTAGTTTTGTTTTTTTATTATTTTCTCTTATAATCCTACTAATAATAAAAATGTGAAAATTTGTGCCTATGGATGTTTGACGCAAAAACTACTGAATTTATTTGGTTAAAATTCTGTTATATACTGGATTAGCATATAGGATAATTTTTGTCCCAAAATAACGCGAGCAAAGTTCCGGGGAACAGCTACTATATCTTAAAACTACTCTAAGTTCCTTTATTATCTTTCGCTTTGGCCATCCTTAACAAGTTTAGTATGTTAAAAAGAGTTTCAACTAAAGAATGAAGATACCACTTTATCAAGCCAACTCCAGCCAATCTGCTCCGACAAAAGGCCACGGAGCACATCTTAAAGCTGCATACACACTAGATCGGCGGTACAGCCGTCGTAATTGACGGGCAAGTGGCGTAAAAGTGAATCTGAGGCGTCTCGGATGCTGCGATCGATACTCCCGCGCCCCTCCGCGCCTTCGCTGAATTACTGTGGACCGAGAGCGTGACACCAAGGAGCTGCTTCTTTTTCTTTTTGAAATTTGTTTTTTTTTGTAATGGCTAATTGAATGGCTGTACAACCAGACACCGAAATCTGGCCTGTCCGCCTCCTGGTTAGTGCGACCTATATACCAGGAGCGGCTTCTTTTTATTTTTTAAAATTGAAAAATGTTTTTTAATAACTAATTCAATGACTGAACCAACAGCTACCTAAGTCTGACCTGCTCGCCTCGGCTATGGAGGTTGCCGATATAAATATAAATACTAGCCCGAACTTCGTCCGCATTACTTAAGAATGAATAGTAGTCTATATCTTAAACTATGTCATCTCTCTTCCTACCAATTATCATCTGAATCGGATCAGTAGTTTTAGCGTGAAAGAGTAACGAACAGACATCCAACCATTCATACTTACTGACGTTCATAAATTCTTACAAACATTGGCGTTTATAATATTAGATAAATATTAGGTAAATGAACATCTAGCGTTTCTAAGCGCAAAACGAATGAAATTATTGAAGTACCTCTTTTTTAACCGACTTCAAAAAATGGAGGAGGTTCTCAATTCAACCGTATACATTTTAATTCAGTAACAAAAAACTGGGAAATCGTAAAAATTACAGCCAATATTTTTGTTATTTCCATTTGATGCTATAATTTATTACTCTCGTCTAAAATGCTACTGTGGTTTCAATAGAACAACGTGTGTCTAATCAGCTAGCGTCGAATAAGAACATTAAAAAAAGCATATAAAAAGGGTGCATTCCCAAAAAACACTGATACCATTGAATAAATTATTTAAACCTCTCGGAACTACAAAGTAATTTTGCAAATGACTCGCTCACAGAACAAACGTCCGCCCCCCAATGTCCACTCATTTGCATTGAAATCTGTTGAAATTAAAACAACAATAAACGCTGCAACTACATTCACCCCTACTCGGGAGCCACCCATCCCCCCTCTAAAAGCCTGAAACAATAACAAGTGGCGCCCTCTGGTCACGGCCCGCGCCTTTATCACATTAACTCGACTAAGACGGCCGAGTTATCTCTTAATTATTTACCTACAACTTAACCGATGTTATACCAGTTTATTTTTTTAATCGCATTTTACGCTCAGTTACCAGATCATGATGGATTATAGGAGTAAGAAGGTTGTGAAACTCGTTCTAGAGAAAATCCAATGCTAATCTTGTTTTGTTTGTTGTATTCATTTACTAGCTATTGCCTGCGGCTTCGTTCGGATTATTTCGGAATAAAAAGAATACTATATAGTTATTCTGATATATAAGGTTAGGGACAAAGGCAATCCGCATTTAGCATGTATGACCTTGTAATAAAATCTCTTCGGGTAGTAACTATGGGTACCTCATTATATCTCGCTGTCGAAAAAAGTTTTCGACCAAGATAGCACCTTTAAATTACATTTGCATTACAGTTATTACATTTACATTTAATATATATAAGCTAAATTAAAAATATCTTGAATTTTCACAAAATATTCCAAGAATTTCGTGGCCTGCAAAAATAATATTGATGTAATAAAACGTTAAGAAAGGTTTTAAGTTTCAGTAGATAGATCTTGAGGCCAATATGGAGCCATGATATGTGGCAACGTCAAACAATATCTTCATTAGTGTTCTTTTTTTTTTTTCAGTGTAAATTTAGCCAATTTGCAGGCTTCAACTAGACCCAACTAATCCCTGGTTACCTTAACAGGTTGGAAATAATGTTAACGCTATGTTTTTTGGTGGTTTTCCTATAACACCCAAGATGAATATATGCCCTAGTCACGTGAGATGCACAAGGTACCCACCTCCCTTATGATTTACCTCCAAGACTTCGAAAAGTCTTGACTATCCAAACGTTGCAGAAAGTCTTGATAGACTTGGAGGTAAACCTATGTTCTGACAACCCTGGGCTGTAATAATGATGATTCTATGTTCATTGTTGCTTGATTGTCATGTTCTACGTGTAAACATTGCGTAGCCTTGCTCTCGCGTTTCAATAGTCGTTACTCATAGATCACGCTCATACATCATTACTAAATCATTGCCACTCAATTCAAGCCAATAGTCATGTTAAATGTTTGACAAATAACATGCTGTTTGAACAATAAATCATTCCTTGACAGGTTACTAACAGCTTAAATCACAACTACACAAGCAATCAATCACAAATCATTCACCATGTTTTTTATATTGCACTTCAAGAATTACTTCATCCCACCTGATGTTAAGTGGTAATGAGATAAGGGCGACAATAGAGCATAATAAAGCTGTAACTGGACTTGTCGCCCTTACCTTGAAGGCTTGACCCATGCTACTAATGTAGCAGCCCCCAGGAGCTCTGGAAACCTTACTCACAGGCAGGAACATAACAACACCGAAGTGATTGTAATTTGGCTGCGGTCTTCAGTATGTTGGAGGTATTTCACCAGTCGGGCTACTCCAGTTCGAGCGATAAATCGCTGTGCTCTACTTCTCCATTTTAAGAAGTCAATTGTTCGCAAAGTATCGTAACTTCAGCATCATTATCAAAATGGAAGTCAACGAGTCTCGTATACGACTTGAATTAAGCTCGTCGTTTAATTCAATTGAAGAGCGCAAATAATAAGAAATTAACAGAAGCCACAGCGGAATATCAAGTTACTTATACGCCAGTTGAATTTAATTACCTGGCCATAAAGTATTGCCGATTACACAGTAATTATGTACACGAGATGTCGTTTTAAAAACCATGTGTCCAGCCCCCGCTGGTTTGATGCAGGTTATTGCATAAGAGGCGAATAAAATGGCGCGATCGACCCGCTATCATATTAAATTATAAACGTCATGCACGAGTCCATTATAGAGTTACATATTCAATTCGCTGAGCTGCTTTCGGATTCTGAGAGCTATGATATGACCGGTAATACTCGGAAATCTGTGATTAAGTAAAACGTTTATGTGCTCGTAGAAGCGTTGTTTCCATTTTCGCTTTGTTTGAACGAAGATTTTGGAAACATTAATGCTTTTTCAAAATTTGTAATATGCATATGTTAAAGTTGGATTTTTGTTGAATAAAGGGAAAATAGAACGCTCCGATTTTATTATAATGAACTTTCCCAGCTTAGATTTTTATCAGAATGCTATGGTCGGAATATTTTAAAGAATAAGGACAAATTACTACGATATATAATTATATCTGTCTCGTGGAACGATAACTTTTTTTTTATTTAATTTTGTAGTGAATATGTACATACCTAGTTCTTTTAGTAAATTATTTCTAATTCGTTTATAAAAGTATGATGGTGACCGTTATTTTTAAATAAAATTTTCATTGCTTTAAACACTTAAACTGCTTTAAACGACAACAGTGGTTGTAGTGTGAGACTCACCCTACATGGTAAAGCAAAGAGGGCTTCTGATCTATGCATTTTATCAGTGTACAATTTGTTTTAAAAGAACTGTCGAAAAATACTGCAATAATAATAAGTGAAGCTTTTGTATAACGGCAACAACTAATTGGTTATGATATCACAATTACGCTATCGGTCAATTCCCGACCGACGGCGGTGCGGTCGCTATGTCAATATAATCATTAGCGTGCTTCATTTCTACACCATATTTGCGGTCGCTGACACACTGGCCCGATGTTTACTGTGAGATTTCGATCATGTATTCATTTATCATTCTGTATACATTCCGGCATTAGATCATGAATACTTTTTTTCTACCAAACAGTTGACGAAAACGAATGTTCTTTTTATTGGTAACTTTAAAGCAGAATGTCTTTGAAAATAAGTTTAACGTTAGGTGCTCTGCATTTGTCGATTTTAAGCAAAATATGGAGACTGAAGGATGATTTAAACTTAGTCTAAGATTTTTTTTTATATTGCACTTCAAGATTGACCTCATCCCACCTGATGTTAAGTGGTAATGAGGCTAAGCTTAAGGGCGACAAGTACAGCATAATAAATCTGTTACTGGACTTGTCGCCCTTACCTTGAAGGCTTGACCCCTGCTACTAATGTAGCACCCACCAGGAGCTCTGGAAACCTTACTCACACGCAAGAACACAACAACACAGAAGTGATTGTTATTTGGCTGCGGTGTTCTGTAAGGTGGAGGTATTTCACCGGGCTACTCCAGTTCAAGCGATAAATCGCTATGCCCTACCTCTCACAAAAATGTTGCAAGTAAACCCGAATCAGTCGCTGTGTCTGAAATAAAAAATGTATATTTAAGATGGCGATTTTTTGTCTAAATGGTATAAGAATAAACGAGATATGTGTGGCTATAATTTGTGAAAGGAGACATTATGTTCATAATTGGACATCCTTTAGCTAAAATTATTGTGAATGACAATAAAATAATATGCCTTGGCAGTCAAAAAACAACACACAAGTGGCTAAATATTTTATAGCATTATTTCATATGAGCAGAATCGCGAGCGCAGCGCGTTGAAGAACTTTTATTGAAATAGTTCTGCCGCGATGTTTCCACCGCGCTTTCTCTTTGCCGAGATAGCATCCTCAATGAATATTACTCTTTTTACGATCCCGGTTTCGTTCAAGGCGACTAAATTTGTCTTGAAGCATTCGGAGAGCTGTTAAATATTTTTTAAGTCTTGGCTGGCTGGAAGTGCATAATTGACGCATTCGGCTATATGTTATTTAGCACTAAGATATCATAAAGAGGTAGTAACTTAAATTTCGTCGTAAATTATCGTGACAGTTCTTGAACTTTTAAAACTTGTCAGTAAGTTGAATACGTATAGATCATAAGTATGAGTCTTAAGAAAAGTGGATAAATAATAAAGACATTTTCGAAGTTTGGTTCGAGCTACTTTGCGCTTTTAAAGATTGAATAAATACAAACTTTTTGTATTACATTCATGAACAAAATCTTGTCATATGTTATCCCAAAAAAAATAGGCTGCCTTATTTTATTTTTCTGAGCCGTTTCATAATAATACCAAGTTCGTGCCCGATGTTGAATGATTTGCTTTCATTGCACGCCCTCAGTTCTAATTTCATTCCTAGTGGAAACTTCACTTTATCAATGTAAGTGTTAAATTCTTCCAAAAACTTAATGAAAAATATTGCCATCAAAAATGTATTCCTTTTTAGCCGCATAAAATATCTACTCTCCTTTATCACACAGGTAAAAGGAGCACCAAATGTTAAACTATCTACATAAATTTTCTCCTCAAATAATCACGAAAAAAAATAACTAATGCATCATCCATTAATGTTTTTGTTTCATTTTTGTTAACGCCCTCTTTTTGTTGCCACTTTACTTCTTTATCTTATTTTTTTTTCTCTAAGGACGCCCGGCACGTGCGAGCAGGTATAAAATTCGACCAGTTCTGACCTTTTTTCGATGACACCGTTTAAAAAACGAACATATGCACGCGCACGCGCGTTATCGAGCCAGATGTTTGTTTTGGCACGAATTTATACCTCGCCTTCAGTTTTTATCGATAAACGTTTGCAGTCTAATACATTTAGTTTTATGTTCCCCTTATCAACAGCAGATAACCATACTTAAGTCATTTTTTGTTCTTTAACACGACTTAAATACATACGAACATGATTAAAAGAAACTTGACTATGTTTAAATTTCGACACGTGACGCTCAGCGCAAAATAGTACGTTTATAAATCATTATTGTCTATTCAAAATGTCGCACTGCCTTTACAACTCGCTCTATAATTGCGTGGAGTTATTTTAAATAATTACACCAGCCATCTGCTGTGGGGAGAACCATCTAACAAAAGGTTTTTTCAATATCAGAACGCTGACTCATTTGATAAATTTAGAAACGGCTTGTATCGCAGCTGGCTTGTGAGTTTACTTTAATAAGGATAATTAGTATAAATTGGAATCGTGCCTAATTACAGTTTTCTTTGTTACAGGATGTGATAGCCATCGTCAACCCATCAATGAAGGTAACATTCACTGACCACAACAGACAATGCGGTCACAAGCTTCAAAACCTTCACCTAAAAAAGGGGTTGTAAGTAAAATAACACCTAAGGCAAGCTCAATTTCGAAACGAATCAAGAAAAAATCTATTTCTCCTAAAAAAGTTAAAGCTATTGCTAACAAAACACTTACAAAGAACCCCAAGAAAACTATTTGTAAAGATGATGCTACAAAAGATGGTGAAACCACCTCTGGAGATAAAAATGATTCTGCGGTTGAAACATCAAAAGCTAGCTCTTCTAAAGCAGGTACATCTCGAAGTAACTCACCAACTAAGAAGACAAAAAAGGACCCTAAAAAGGACGCGACTAAAACTACAACTGAGGTGCCAGCTAAGAAAACTACTTCGAAGAAACCAGTAAAGACGGGGAAAAAAGCTTGTAAGCCCAACAAAAAAACAGAAACAAAAGCTGACAATATAAAGTACAAAATAAATTCAGATGTGGCAAAAAAGTCACCAAAATTTTCGAAAGCCAAAACGGTAGTCAAAAGGAGCACTACAGGGAATCAAAAGAAAAAACCAACAACCATAGACAAACAAGATCAACGAGATAAAAATCAGCAAAAAGATGAAATTACAACTGACAAAGAGGGACCTAACAAAAATGAAGAAAATCTAAAAAAGGGTGACAATAAAGAAGAAAATCCAGAAACTAAGATTGATAAATTAGAGATTAAAACTGAAGAAAAACTTGAAGTCAAAGAAGTGCCTATGTCTCCTACGGGAAACTCTACTACTACTATTCCATCTACAAATACACAAGATACACCAAAAGCTGAGACTGAACGACCTCCAAAATTTTTCACTTCTAGTAGAACGCCGCGAACTGTTGATATAGACGTTAAATGCTGTAAGACCTCAAAGGGAAATTTGAGTGTTTCAGAGAGGTTTTTGTCCATGAAATTAGAAACTAAAACCGAAGACAATAATCAAGAAAAGAATGCACCAAATGCACTGGTTTCTCAAGGTCCTGAGATAGACGTTTATACATTCACTGAAAAAGTGGATTCTCCTAAAAGCATTTTATCGGATTTTCGAAGTCCTATTCCTAAAAATGTAGGAAGGGTTCGACCAATAGCAAGGGTAAAGGGAACAATAATTGATAAAAAGACAGATTCGGAAAAGAAAAAATATTCACCTCATCGGCCTATAGAAGAAGTTGTTAAACAGCTTAAGGCGAACAAAAGAACTGAAGAACTTAATGCCTCCGCAACTCAAATACCTTTAGGCACATCAGCTGTTGATACAGTATCTCAAAGCGAACAAAAAGGTTTTGAGGATAATCCGAAACCAATTGTCAGCAAATCCTACAAAATGGTTGCACGAAAATCAAGCGTTACAGGAAAACCATTTAGTCCAATAAAATTTTTAGATACAGATCCAACACCAATAAAATCGGAAAAATCTCCTAAGACTTCATCCCCTAATGCTTCCAAAAAACCGCCATCGAAACCCAAGAAACAGCAAAAGAAGCCTAGTATATCAGATGAAGAAATCGATACGTCTAAATTTTCACTAAACACCACTTTCCATTATTCATCGTCAGAAGAGAGTGTTAGTGAATCCAATGATGATAATGACGCCAAAGAATCCTCAGGATCAGACACTCCAAAAAGTAAAAAAACCAAGAACAAGAAATACAAACGGATAACAGATAGTGCCAAGAAATCAACATCGTCTAAAGAATTGAAAGAACTATCAAAAGATTCACTTATTGATCTAAAAGACAATTCCCTTCTCATGGGAGAATCAAAGCCAAGCAAACGACGCTTGAAGCTTTTATCAATGTGGACTGGGCCTAAAAAACACAGAATGGCATCTCTTAATGCAATGGCAAAAGTACATTGTTTGTACGAAAATGAAAGTCGTACACACATGGAATTAGGATTGATGAAAACAATCGATCGACAAATACTTCCGAGTACGTCTACCTCTAAACCAACTGTAACTAAAAAGAAAGATTCTAAATCGAAAGATGCAGAAAGGCCAATGACTTCAACCTCGGAATCTGAATACGAAACAAAAGCAGAGAAAACAAAAGATGAAAGCTCTGAAAGTTCTGATGAC
The DNA here is from genome assembly GCA_037074685.1 of Glyphodes pyloalis. Lineage (NCBI taxonomy): Eukaryota > Metazoa > Arthropoda > Insecta > Lepidoptera > Crambidae > Glyphodes > Glyphodes pyloalis. The sequence continues at coordinate 15,202,783 of JAYKKO010000013.1, forward strand.
AATCCTCCTTCACGAACTTTACGTGGTGTGCCAGGAATAAGAAGTGCAGGAAAATATTGGGACCCAAAATCATCTACGTCTTCCAGTGAAGATAGTGAGTTAGATACTAAAAAGAAAACTGTCACTACAGAAAAGAAAAAAGCCAATCCGAAAACGACTGCTACAAAATCTGATATAGAAAAACCTCCAGCTAAAATGAAAAAGACCGCTGGAGTGCCAGTCAAGAAGAAAAGAAATAGAAATGAAGTTGTAATGGATCTAAAAGATATGGTCGTACAGAAACGGATGGCTAGTTTGAATGCTACGGCAATACTGGCAGCTAGTTATGAAAAACGCTCACCTAAATCTAGTAAAGATGACACGACATCCGATTCGTGCAGTGATGAGTCTTTTTCTCAGAAGCCAAAAAACGGGGTAAATTCCGGCGTTAAGTCGGAAGGAAAAAGTGAAGAACCCAAAAAAGAGATTGACGATACATCTATAACTGATAGAAAACAAAAGGTAGAGGTGATTGTGAATCAAGACACGGATGTTACGATAACCGGCGTGTACTCAACTCACCATGAAGGCTTCTGTACTGCCATGCAGTACCGCATATCCTCAACGAGTCACACGCAAACAACTGCTACAGCAAACTGTGAAAAGGTAAGATTCAATTAAAATTTCAATTTTCCAACACTTCACACATTAAATTTAATCGAAAGCCCACGTTTAATTTAACAAATGGAATCTTTTATGTGTTTGGGGAACTTGTTGAGCTGCAAACAATAATATAAAACCCCTATCTGGTAAAAGTCAGCAAATTGGTGCATGTTATGTATAACGTAATAAAGATGGGATACCCGCTGGCGCTACGGGTCTCATTAATACCCGTTAATGAAGTAAGTTCTATGTAAACACGCCTTGGGATCTCATCCCCACATTATCCTTCATAGCTTTACCTCGGTAAGAGTGTAGAGAAAAGTGAGCTTTTTGTGTTCGGCGTAAATGGTGAATTTGGAATGCGCAAGCTTTATCAATTGGGGTGTAAACGATTTACGCGTGAAAGGAGTATCCATCGTGTTACCCTAGACGCAGATTATATCGTCTGAAGCATTAAACCTCATGAAGGTTATGCTCATTTCTGGAAGCGACAGGGTCCTAACCGCCTTAAAGTAATCTTTGAGCATGACTTTAATGAACTTCGGGTTTATCCACTTTACTACTAAGTTTGATTGAATGGTATTGTGCGCAAATTTAATAACGTTTTGAAGTTATTGCATGTTTACAAATTACGCATTGGGTGTATCTTGATCTTGACTTCATGTATTTTGAGTTTGCATCGAAACATAGTACCTATTTTGTCTTCAATTAAAAATCTTTTTCAAAGTTTTAAAAATACAATCAACATATCTGAATCAAAAGTTACAATCTAGGCCTCCAGAGGGATATTAAATGAAAGCGGTAACACCCAGACACAAATCAACTTATAAAAGTTTGTTTCTTAAATTTACCCAACCGAGAACTGAATCCGGGACCTTTCACACAACGGGAGACTACCTTGCCACTAACATCTATTCTGTGGCATAGAAAGTGCACTTTTCAAAAACAGTCGTCAAATAGGTACTTTAAAACCTATTGTATTACTGGTAGTAGCACTTTTAAAGTAAACAGGATATATTCATTCATTAGATACCGATATACATTTTTAAGATTTGGAAGTCTTCGATTGCAGTTGTAGAAGTTTTTTTTTGATGTGCGAGTTTTGTATTGTATATTTCTTGTTACCTTACGTTCATTTTATTTTTTACAGTGTTTATAGTAAAATGAAACTTTCAGGAGGGTTGCTCTCGGGAGGATGGAGCCCGATACACTCCTTTGTCAGCGCTGTCCTCAATGCAGCCACCGGCGGAGCACGCGCACACCCATCCTCACCCAGGTCAGTTGAACTTTCATCTATTTGTTAGGAATTTTTTTAATTGATTTCGCATGTTTTTCAAACGGAATATATTTTTTTTAAATAACGGTCATTTAGTTTGATAAGAAACACATACTTGTATTTATAAATACTGTACTGCTTAGTATATCCCACATTAAATTTACCAAAAATAAAAAACCACTAGAAACCTCTAATATCAATCGTAGGTGTATATCAATAATCAGTGAATTTATAAATACTCGTAAATTTTTTACTCATTTCAGATGCAAATTAGATTTGCTAAGAAAAAACACACTTGTATCTGTAAATGAAAAACAATTCAATGAAAACTAAATAAACGCTATATAATAAAAACAAATAAACAAAATTAAAGTAATAAAAAATAAAAAAGATCTAAAAACTTTTAACATGAACACGACACATCGTCAAACTCACCGTTTTGTAAGTAAATTGTTTAAGCAATCCATACGCCATGAATTAAATATTACGTAGTACCTAAGCTCCAATCAGAAAAACGTGTTAGTTACTAAAGGATAGGGCAGTCTTAAAAAGCAATCAATCAGCAGGTGCACTTGAGTACACAAAAGGGTTGATTATCTTCCTCGTTCCACAAACTAAGATATTTATAAGCCCACCGAAATACGGACCGTAAATTGGTAGTCGCCTTTCACAGTATTAGGAAGAGAGCCAAACACATCCAAAGCGCGTCCATCGTTCCCAGACTACAAAAATGACTGAAGATTGGTATAGTTACACACACACAAGACACACACACACACATACTAATACGAAATATATAATTTGTCTATAGTGTAAATTTACTTGCTTAATACTATTACTAAATTTAAGGCAAAAAATGCAAATGTAATTTATAAGAGCGGGGATCTCTGCTACAGACATTTATTTGCTTAAAAGAGGTGCCTCAACACATACTGTAAAAAAATCTTTCTTGTAAACGAAATAATACTTTTTTCATTTTCATTTTCAGTTATTGAAATTACACCTCCTGGTTTCATTTGCTCGAATATATTTTTCATTATTATAATACATCACATACATTGCAACAGAGGTTATCTAAGCATTGGGTACTGGAAAGTGATTTTGGATGAATAGAATACTAAATCAGTAGCAAAGTACTGATTGCCAATTCGTATTTAATTTTTAAACCGTTGACATGCTTATACCTCTGAATACCACGTTTAAAAAAATCGTAAATATTTTTCACGCAGAGATAGCTTTTATATTACTTGACAGACAGATAATTGCCGATCAAAAAGTTTAATAAGTACATTTTTACACAGTTGGAATGGACCTTAAAAAGGGTATTTTTTATGCCATAGAATACAAATTTTAAAAAACATAAATGTTGGTATCAGTAAAATTAGATACATAATTTTTTGACAGACACCTTACACAAATACCGCAGTGTAAACGCAATCATACTGGATTTTTGTAAAAAACCTTATATTTTCTAACCAGAATGCGTTTCTCTCCTCCCACATCGTTAGCTCCTGATCTATATCGTAAAAGGCCCTGAACACATCGATGCTGACGAGATACCGTAAACCGTTGAATGGTCCGCAAACTTCGAAAATACGTTTAAACTTGCTCGATTGAGGGCTAATGAAGTTAATGCTCTCATCCTGGTTTGAAAGACTGAAGATAGGTCCATTGTTATACATCATTATTTAGATTGTTAACTAGAAGTGTGTGTATCTGTAATAAATAAAAAAAAATCTGTAATAAATAAAAAAATTTTTTTTTCTTTTTTATTGATTTGTCGATTATGACGACGACCTCCGTAGTTGAGAGGCGGGGGTACTATGACTATGACTTCTCTGAGGTGCTGGGTACGATCCCCGGTCAGGTCAATATGGGAAACGAACTTTTCTATATTGTCTCGGGTCTAGGTGTTGTGGTACCGTCGCTGTGTCGAATTTCTGTTGTTGAATGTCGAATGTCTGTGTTTAAGCTACTTACCACAGTATCAAAGCAATAAATGTGATGTTTTCCAATTGTTGTCCAATATAATAAAATGGGCAATGTTAATACTCGTCAATTTGGATGTAATTCTACTTAGAGGTACTCTGTACATTGATTTGAGGAATATGATTGACTAATACCTAGAGTTGCATTAATATCATATACTAGACAGTTATGATAATTTGATTGCTCCATCTATTAATTTTTAACAATGATTTATTATAGTACATTTACGAGTTTGTGCGAGCTGTCATTAAAATCGCTGAACATCCAAATCTTTTGAAGTGAAATTGATTCAAACAGGACTTTTAGGCTTGAATCAGCTGATTGTATGACAATAGTGATTCAGAAGGCAGGCCGTTGGTCTTGACTATGATCCAAATAGATCTGGTTCCACTTGTAAGAAGAGGTCAGACAGCATTCGCACCGATGTAATAGCAAAGCTTATCAATTCAGGATCGCCACAATGCTAGGAGAAAAAAAATGTTTTTGGTTAATTTTGTACGATATGATCAATGACACGTCAGACTGTACGTTATGATTTAAAAAAAATCATCTCTCTTGAGCTCGAACCCACGACCTTGGCGTAGGTATTACCCATGCTACTCTTTCAACTGAGATAACCGCAAATTATTGTAGGCGATGATTTTTTCTGTTCTATCAACCTCTTAGCCGCCGGTAAGCGCCCTCTGCCGAATATGTTTAGAACTTCATTCCTTATCATTATGACCTTGGCACTGCTTTTATGCCGTCCGCATAAGAACTAATTTCGGACTGCCAGTGTTTACCATGATGTGCTGTCGAACGTCCAAGCGATTTCGGCCCGAACTTCGGAAATTACTTCATAGTAGCACCTCCGTATACCCCAACTTCAAATACTCCTGTTCCGAGGCTCGCACCGCTTTGTTTGTAAGAGTTTGGAAACTGGAGATTTTGAATTTTGGGTTCACGTTTATTTGGCGCGGTCTCTTATTTCGTTTCGTTGTTTCTATAGGGATGCTTAGAACAATAGGACCCTGATAATAGGACCTTTTCTGTTCGAACATAAAACATTTGAATTATCCCTGAGGCGATTAGTTGATTGTACAAAAACCTTGCTGTTGGCTATCTCGATTTCTGAGTTAAGCAATGTATGATAAAAAATTTCAGAAGGTGTAAATTTGTGATAGCATTTTTCAAGACATTAATTTGACTTAAGACTCCATATTGGATTTGCGGTGATTGTTCCAAAGTTAGAACAAGTAAACATCTATATATTTGGGGAGGAAAAATCGTTTCAAATTGTTTAACATTATGTACACTATATATTTCAATATTATTTGTTAATTTAAATATTAACACTTAGTTATAAAAACATGAACTGGCGTTTAATTGTATCTTACGCTTGCAATTTACATTTTAAATTACTGTTGATATTGAAATGTAACATTGGAATGGACGGCGACTACAGCCGAATTTATGAATAAATCATTTCAATTACCATAAGGCGGATTTAAATATATAAAAGTATTTCTTGCGTAATGAGAAAAAAATGTGAGTTTACTTGAAGATCGTATTTGTGAAAAAAGAAAAAAAAACAGCTATGTGTGAGTTGGACTCGCGCACAAAGGGTTTCGTACCAATATAATCTAAAAATGGCACAATAATCCAGTTTCTTGTATAGGAGCCCCGCTCAAATATTTGTTGTATTTGAAAATCAGTTTTATAGTAAACTGCCCGCCGCGGTTTCGCAAACGTATGGTCCCGGTATTTTTATTTTTTTACACGATTACAAAAAATAAATAGACCAATTTGGTCCAGTTCATCTGAAATACGGCGAGTTCATACAATTATGTGATTCGTTCTTATTTATAAAGATTAATAATGAAATATTCAATGAATATTTCAAAAGTCTATTGCTGTAAACCTAAATATAGAGCAAAACGAGAAAAAAAATCAAATATGTTTTAATAAAAGCCACCTTCACATATTTGTTTTATTCTGTTAGTATTAGATATTACAGCAGCAACAGTAATATTATCATTAAGAAAATTTTAATTCTCTATCAATCATGGTTCATAACGTGACAGAAGGAAAAAGACAGCGAACTCTTTTTGCTCCCGTTTTACCTTTCACGTACGGAATCCTAAAAATGTGATTTTCTCGCAGATCGTATTTGTAAAGAAAATAAAAATCACTTTCAAATAGCAAGAGGCATTTACTTTTGGAGCCGTTCAAGTGAATTATCATTTTATATGTATTTGACATTGTTACAAAGCCTTTTGAGTATGCTTAGTTTATTTTGCGAAATTGGAATTACCCAAAAACAATTTGGTGCGAACGAAACGGGCTGTATGGTCTCAGCAACTACTACGGTAAGAAGATAAAAACAGTTACGCAAATGAAGGGTTTTAAAATAAAAGTTCATGTTTATTATTTTTATATCTTTATGTTACTAGTGAACGTCTTATTAACCGACTTCAAAAAAAGGAGGAGGTTCTCAATTCGATCGTATATATATTTTTTATATACATTAATCGAACCAGAGGTAGCTTCATTTGCTTTATATAGAGACTATTCATAAGTATAACTAATGTAATCTATGTGAATAAAAAATATTGACTTTGACTTTGACTTTAATAATGATGATGAATGACTAGTTAATCGAGATACTTTTATTAAGAGAGGTAGGGCATGGCGATTGATCGCTTGAGCAGGAGCAGCCCGACTGGTGAAATACCTTACAGAAGACCGCAGCCAAATAACAATCACTTCGGTGTTATTGTGTTTCTGCGTGTAAGTAAGGTTTCCAGAGCTCCTGGGAGGTCCTACATTAGAAGCAGGGGTCAAGCGTTTAAGACAAGGGCGACAAGTCCAGTAACCGCTTAATTATGCTGTACTTGTCTCCTTCAAGCTAAGACCTCATTACCACTTAACATCAGGTGGAATGAGGTCAATCTTGAAGAGAAATATATATATAAAAAAATCTATCAAAGATTTTTCTAAATATACGAAAAAATGAATTCGATTTAACAACACACGAAATATTTAAAATAACCAAAACACATAATAATTCCATTTTAAGAGAGGTAGGGCATAGCGATTTAGCGCTCGAACTGGAGCAGCCCGACTGGTGAAATACCTCCACCTTACAGAAGACCGCAGCCAAATAACAATCACTTCGGTGTTGTTGTGTTCCTGCGTGGGAGTAAGGTTTCCAGAGCTCTTGGGGGGTGCTACATTAGTAGCAGGGGTCAAGCCTTCAAGTAAGGGCGACAAGTCCAGTAATATATTTATTATGCTGTACTTGTCACCCTTAAGCTAGGACCTCATTACGACTTAACATCAGGTGGGATGAGGTCAATCATGAAGAGAAATATATATATAAAAAAATCTATCAAAGATTTTTCTAAATATACGAAAAAATGAATTCGATTTAACAACACACGAAAAGGAAGGCTTTTTCTAATTGTTAACGATACCATAGTCTAGAGTTGCGTGTGTGCCACTTGTATTATATATATGTATATGAATGTATTAAACTGAATTAAACTATCGAAAAAATATTTAAAATAACCAAAACACATAATAATTCCATTTCTGACCATGTTTTAGTCTCAACACATTTTGTTGCATTATTGATATTTGAACTCACATATTCATACGTGCATATATTTTTTTGGTTACTTTACTATGCAAGAATGTAGGTTGTGCCTCAAATTGCCTGTAGCAAAAGTTGTTAAGTACCTACATACACATTATTTTCTTTTTAGGGTTCCGTACCTCAAAAGGAAAAAACGGAACCCTTATAGGATCACTCGCGTGTTTGTCTGTCCGTCCGTCTGTCACAGCCGATTACTCTGAAACCACTGGACCAATTGAGATGAAATTTGGTACACGTATGTAAGTTAAAGACCAAAAGGTGCATGTGTCACGTACATAAATAAATTATGAATTTGGGGGTCACTTTTGGAGGGTAAATCACAACATTAAAAAAAAAGATACGCTAACCATATCGTGTGACATATTATTATCAAATGAAAGATCTTGCTGTAAGGATTGCAAATATGTATCATTCATAATCTTGAAATAAATAGTTTTTAAGTTATTTAAGAAAATAGGCGAAAATTGACCATCCCCCCCCCCCCCCTTATCTCCGAAACTACTAGGCTAAAAATTTTGAAATTAATGCGGAATATAGCTCTTTACCTATAGATTACAGGAAAACCTATGAGAAGTACATGGATTAAAAAAAAGGATTGTTTTGTTAAATTTACGTTTTTTTTATTGTTACCTGCCTGTGCCATGTGATTATTTTCAGCCATATATAGTTTTTTCATGCGAGTACTTACCAGGTTCCAGAAGTATTTAATTATCTAATAACCTTTTACCATGAACACGTTTCAAAGCAAAGTAAATTAGCTAAATAATAAGAAGAATTAATTACTTTGAAAATTGACGTCAACAACTGTAACTTATTTACCTACATTTGATAAATAATTGTTTAGTTTATTGTGACCTATGAGCCCAACGTACGGAACCCTCTGCACGCGAGTCCTACTCGCACTTGACCGGTTTTTTTTTATAAAAAGCGTACTACGAGCGTAACTACTTAATGAAATCATTAAAAATAATGACGTAACATTACTAACTTTATTAACTCACCTAAAACGATGGCTTAAAATAGGCTATTTAAATGCGTTAATTATTTTATTTGGTGTTAATACAGTTTTTAATGTCCATCAGATGGTAATGTAGGCAGTTACAATGTTAAACAGCGTCAGTTAAATACATAATGTAATTAGTAACATTGTTAACTTGACTCCATTAGCACCCACGCAGTTGGTCGAGCAAATAATGTTAAGAAGGGCGACGTGACTCAATGCGAACAATCGCTGATTTTTTTACAAGATGTCATAATTCCTTCGTGTACCTAGAAGCTAATATTTAATTATTTAAAAACTTTATTGCACAAATAATTACAACAGGTGGACTTAAAGCTAGGGGCATTCTCTACCAGTCAACCCTTGGGTCATGCAGAGGGTTTGTATATGGGTGCGGTAATAGTGAAATAGTGCGTAAATAACTTAAAAAAGAAATCTTTAAACATTAAGAATTACAAATAACATGACGGTATCTATTAAATATAGAATTATACATAAAAATTCTTCATTAAAATAAATAAAATATATATTTCAAAAATGAAGGTTTACTTATAATAGTGCTTCCTCATCTGACAGTATACGAATGACAGCGACTGTTATCAGGTATGTAGAAAAAAACCTCAAATACATCTTCTCTCACTGTCGGAACTACGTTTCCCGAACCCGGAACGTAAATATTTTCATACCAGGATGTTAGCGGAGCAAAACAATGTAATGTAACCAGATCGTATGAGTAGATATTGCGGTCTGAACTTGTAAACAAATACGCACGCGTATGAATTGTATTGATCCTTAATTTTTAATTATTTTTACATATAACATTAGTTCATAAAAGGCATTGAATGTTACATGTAACGTACATTTTTGAGAAGCAAGCAAAGATATGCGTTTATGCTTAAACGAGTGCTCTGGGAGAGTAAAAGTATTTAAAAACCTCATTAAGTTCCCCAATATGGTTGATTTTTTTTATTTTTATGGTACTTTACGCCGTACTAGCGAACTTTAAATATTAGAAACAAAAAAAGAAGTCAATTGGAAGAGCAGCACGCGCGATACGTGAAGGTCGTGGGTTCGATTCCCGCACCGCAAGGTGAGATAAAAAAAATCTGTTTCTAATATTTAAACCCCAATATGGTTGTTACTGTTTTCTCAATATTTTTCATTTTAGAACAATAAATGTTCAATAAACAACTCTTTGTGAGATCATATTTGTAATTTTGAAGTGTGTAATACTACACCTTGAAATAGACCATCAAACTAAATTGGCTGGCTAATCCAGTTTAAAAACATAAATTGAAAATGAAAGTGTAATTGAATAACACTTTAAATTATAAGCATCTTTGTGAAAGCAATTTTTGTAATCAAACCATTTTCATGAACGCAATAAAATGTAAATTACCTACATTAAATTTGGGTAGGTAAGTAAAGATTTTAAATCTTAATACTGGGATAAGTGAACAACACATGGCAATTAGTTAGATACTGCTGCTGTAACTAATCAACTGAGTTTCTTACCGGTGTGTACTCGGTAGATATAGGTTCCGAACCGGCAATAGAATCACTTTGAATTGTATTCAATGGCGATTCAAAAGCGTCATCGTCGTAAGTAGATTTTTCCATAAGTTCTAATTTGGATAGAAATTATATGAAAAATAGACAAAATTAATCTTTATGGCAAACGGTATATACGCGGTATTGCACGCGCGTCGACGATATGTGACCTACTTGAATAAAGAAATATTTGAGTTTGAGTGTGACTAGCTTATAAATATTTTTTGTGTCCGGTGAAGTATCTAGTTACCATTATATTTTTTCCGGTTATTCAACATTTATATAAGTAAGTTCCAAACTTCGGGATCTCCACAACACCACAATCGCTGGCGCGGCGCCAAACTGTGTCGATGCAAAGCTGGCCCATGCCATCCGTGTTATAACGCCTATAGACATAATCCCTTGTGTCAACTAATGCTGAACACTTAAGTGTTATTTCCTGTTTTATTTACTGAAGATAGTGAAGTATTAGCTTTTTTGATGTTAAGGATAAAGCTTCTTATTAACGTCAAAAGGCCAAATGCACATTTAAACGCCAGCCACAGTAGTTTTCTATTTGGTCTGGGTTTCGAGGTCTGTCAACCATAAAATCAAGCTATAGTTACAATGATGGATACTGCGCCTTAATTATTATGCTTGCCAAATGAAATTTGAAAGATCATACATGAATTGTGAATGAGATTAAAGGTAAACGCTCAGCTAATTATGTCTCGAGAATGTATCCCGAATTTGCTGACCACAAACCCGGGCAACATTCAAAGAATACGAACAATTCTTTGCTCAATCCACGAAATGGATCTAAGACACCAAGATCGTAACCCGATGCTTAAAACATCGAGTCGTTACTTGAGAAAGTACTAACAGTACCTTCTTTCTAAGTAAACAACTTTACTTTACTTTTTTTTGTAACTTCTGTAAGTTATTACAAAATTATTTTTCCGTGGGCTACTTGCAGGTCCTTATATTTGATACTCATATTGTGGTAGTGCAAAAAAAAACGAGTCCGCCATCTTGAATAATCCATCATATTGGATTTAATGTTACGAAGCATTATTTTTCTGCATTTTGTTATCACATCGTGGTAGTGCAGAGAATCATACTAGTCAGCCATCTTGGATGTTCCGCTATGTTGGGATTTATAATGACATTGTCTATGGAGGTCGTCTAATATAGCACAATAGCACTCTTAATAATGCCATTTACCAGCTGCGGTATTTCTGCGTAAACCTTATTTTAACATGGGCTAAGAAAACCTCCTGTTTTAACATAATAATTTTATCAAAGACGGCACTGTGGGTCACCAAACATAGTAAACTGATGTATTTATTCGAGAATCCAAACAGGTAGCAATTAACCCGCATCGGTAGTTCGTAGTACGCTTTTTTTAAACGTAGGCCAAGAAAAAAACCAGTACTTAAAAGTTTTTAACAAAGATAACACTTTGAGGCACCAAATATAGTAAATGGATATCTTTATTCGAGCATCCAAACAGGCACAAGTTCAAACATACAAGATCACAACGTCTGGCACAACGCCAGAATGGATCGATGCGGAGTTCAGCTGTACTGCCACCGCTTATTGACATAATCTCGTGTCAACTAATATTAACGCTGGACACTTGAGTATCAACCAAAAATAAAATCTTTCTTTCCTTTTATACAAATCTTCAGTTCTTCTTCAGATTAGAGGGACACCAAAAAATAATGGAATGTGCAACATGACATGAATGAATAAGGTGTGAATAGTTCTGTACCGGCTGATAGGGATAAATGGAAAAGCAAATGTAGAATAAAAAAAGAAAGAAGAGAGAAAGAGATAAAAGGAAGAGAGCAGGAGAATGATGATGACGAAATTTAGTAACCTGAGTAAACAATTACCAAATCAAATATGCAAACTATTATTATAGTTTTCAAGTAGCGAGTTGAAATAAAATCGTCCTCAACATCACATCTTTTTTGGCCTCCGACTAGACTATAATACTGGGCTATTAGCCCAGTATCATACAAAAAGTACATATTATATACGGTCGAATTTGGAACATCTTCCTTTTTTTTTAAGTCGGTTTAAAAAACCAACAACATTGTTTTAATTTTTTTTACTAGTCTCTTCATACATCGCCATTACTAGTGCCGCCTTAGCGGAATAGTTATCATAAGTCGTTCAGAGTTACTGTACATATTAAAAAGCAGTATCTGCGCGTCCAAACAGCAGGTTGGTACAGTCATCCACAACAACCAAATCCACATCGACACTCTTGGCACCGCGCCAGTTGGTGTCGATGAAGACTTGGCCCGCACCACCGCCTAATTGTACCACCTATCGACTCTTGGATCTCTTTTGTCATAACAGCATTAACAAAGGAACCAAAATGTGATTCCAAACAGCGAGTTGTGACACCGACAGTTATCCACAACATCACAACTTCTGGCGCCACGCCAGGCTATGTCGATGCAGAATTGTCCCCTATTAAAAAAGTAAAGAGTGTATTTTCGCACGTTAAAGCCGAAATAACAAAAAATACAATATTAAGCCTAAATCGAATGATTTGTGACAGACTGGAGCTTAAACTAGGATATTTCTGGACTCCAGGTCCCCATCGCGAATATGCTTGAATTACATACGAAAATATTCGTCCAATGGCAATTTCTTTGAGCACTCTTCATTTCCTTTAAGTCTCAACACTTATCGCTTGCACAGTTAATAAAAGTGCATCGCATGCAAACAAATAATTAATTAGTAAAAGGCACTTGTGATCCTAACACCAGATATTTTCTTGATAGTTGTAAGTACAGAGGAGTCATGATAGGTATTCTCTGAATATGTTTATTATTAGACCAGTTTCAGATATCTTTTTAGAAGGGCTAAATATATTATCTGGAACTGGTTTAATAATAGACAGATTAGTGTGCTATCATAAGGAAATTAAGGCAGTAAATAGAGTATTCAATTACCTACGAAAAATGCCATAACATTTTAATCCGTTAACTAACTTTGAATGTTTCCAAAGTAACATAAGAAATGTTTTTGTTAAACAGAAAACCTTAAATTCTATTTAAAAAAAAAACATTTTTTTTACAACATAAAACCATTTTTATCATTATCTTACACTGTTGGAGATATTCCTCTTCTGAGCTAAGTTTTTAGCTCTTTGTTGCCAAAATATCGGGATTAAAAGCCAGGACCGCGAGATCATGGCCTGGTTCTTAAACCACCGGTTAAAACGAACCAATACCAAAATTTACTAAATGTTTTCTCCATCCGAAGTTAAATTCCCAAATTGCTCTGCAACAAAAACAATAGCAACACAATAAGAAACACCGAAAATCCGTGTACAAACTGCTCGACCGAGACTATCGGAACGGCCTTATATAGCGATATAGTGTCAAATTGAGCTAGCTGTGTGGACACCAGTAAATTTCTAATCCCCTAAAATGTTGCGCCGGCAATGGGTTAAGGTTGTCAGAAATAGTTTTGTGTCTGTAGTTTATTTTTATTGTTTCTACAATAAACTCGTAAATGTACACGGTGTCAGGTACAGCGGATCAAACTTTGGTGTTGTTGACAGATCAAATATTGAAAACTATTTTTTATAATATCTTCGTTCTAGGTATTATATTGTGATTTTTGTAACACAAGTGCTTTGGCTACTTACCACAGAATCAGAGCGGTGTTTGTCAACGGGCCGAGTTGGACCCAATCTATTTGCTAGTGAAGGATATTGTTTATAATATTCATGTAAAAATGTAAACAGAATAAATAAGCGTACTCTCTCATCTAGAAGATAGAGACGGAGAGAGCTCAGGCGCAGATGTCTTGATACCGACGTTCCCAAATGCTTGAACTGCCATATGCTCGTCTTTTTTTTAACCATTGGATCGGCAAGACTGAGGCCTTATTATCAAGAATTTTACATTTCTTTCCGAATGCAATAATATTTTTTTAACAAACATTAATGTACTCATAATATAAAATGCCCTATTTAAATATGGAAATAACACATTAAGAGCTAACTCGGAAATGAAATCATGCGTCGTGGACCTAGATTGATTGTTACTAGACACCAGAACTAAAAATTTGCACTATCTTAACACTGGCCGGGTCAGATGCATTTTATTTCATGGTTTAAATATACACTATAGATAGATACACGATTTTTTTTAATTTACAAGAATGAGCTTATCTTATCTTATCTTTGTGGCAACCCTAGACCCCGACACGAGTAGAGCAACTTAACCGAATTGTAACACTCGATGTACGTAGCTTACTTTTAACTACTAACGGTTTTGTACCGAAAAGCGAGCGATAGTTTAGTATCGAACCGTTTAGTTCACAATTTCTTTGTTTGTGCAGTAGCCTGTTGTTATTCTCAAGAAAAAATATATGAAAAGACCGTACTAGTAGACAGATATTAAAGAAATTGGTATTGAAATTAGCTATTAGTTTTTTGAAGAACAAAAAACAAAAATAGAACCATCTTTTATCATGATTTAAGTATTCTACTACTTTGTTGCATCTTTTGGCCAATTTTGTGTAGATCTCACCTGAAAAGGTTTAACCTTTATAAAGTAAGTGTTAATTATATTATGTTTACCAATATTTTAGAGCTGAATAGTTTGTTTGTTTGACCGCTTTAATATCAGGAACTAGGTACTGGGCGTCTACTCTTGAAAACGAAACGAACAAACGAAAGGTTTCGTTTTTGAAGATTGATCAAAAGTTAGGGAATGAAAACGTGATTTTTGATTTGTATAAATAATATTTTGTTTTTTGATAACGCTTTATTCGCATTCGAAGTGTGTTAGTTGCGATAATGAGCAATAAAAAATACTAAACGTCATCGGATCCGACATATTTCGTTTTCAAGAGTAGACGCCCTGGTTCGAATTGAGACATTATTTTTCTTTTGGATAGTCCATATATCAAGAAAAGTTTTACGCTATGTAAAAAAAAACATAAAAAAAGATGTAAAATATGTATTGTGCAAGTAATAGAAAGTACGTAGAAGGAAATGTGACAGAAAAAGTAAACAAAAATAATATCAAAATTACACGTCAAATTTAAGCATTAAAAAGTATGTACGTTCGGTTAGCCACAGTAACATTATGTTGCAACCAATAGGAACCGATAATAAATGGAAAATGTAAAAAAAATACTACACGTGGTAAACCGTGGCGGGCCGGGCCGGGCAAGTAAAGTGTATTTTATTAACACGTCTGATTTCATATTTCACAAAATCACTGATCCAAAAACAAGTTTTTTTTTTTATAGTAGCGCAGTATATTGGCTCTTCCCAGCCTGATGGTAAGCAAGAGAGGAACCCACATCGCGATGACAACGGATTTGATATCGAAATATCCTATCCGTTAGCATCGCCATACTGGCCCGCAAGATGTTTCTTAACGCTCCTTAAATGAATATTAAAATATTTTCTAAATCAAATATAAAATGAACCAATTTATCTTATTTGATAAATTTAGGCATTACTTATTCGATCTTTCCAGTTAATCAATCCAATACGTAAATGCTTGTAGATTAATAATTTCGTATTATTATAACTGTAACGAAATCCTAAATCTTACACACAATTATGTTAACTAGGCTATTCATAAAAGCCGGCCCACCCGCCGTATAGAAGGGTTTAATTTATTAGGTTTCTAAGCATTATGAGGGCCAATCTGTTGAAAAGCAGCGTATATTAAAATAAAATTATCCTACATTTATAAACAAGGAAAGGAATAAAGATTATAAATTAACTGAACAAGTAATATGTTAAACAAAATTAATCTCCTCGCGTGACAAACATATTTATTTTAATTGCAATTTCAATGATCCAATATCTTAATTAATATAAAAATACTCTCCTTAGGTATAGAATAAATAAGAATAATTGATCAGGCAGGCGCCCCATAGTCCCGGCTAACCAGACCACTAACACCTCAACCTAAGCCCAGATTCATTGTTTGTCTACTTCATTCCATAGTCCTGCACTGACCGGGAGTTGTCCTTCTCTGCATTTTATAGTGCGTACAGGGTCGTCGTCGGTTGGTATCATGGTACCTACATTAAGATCATACATGTCATTTAAAGGGCCTCATGCACGCCTCCCTAAAGACCGGGACCCTGTAGTCTCGAAATATTGGCAATGACAGATGATAATAATAATAATAATCAATATCGTAAACGAGGACTACCATACACTAGTATAATACGTGAAGCTATGAAATCAAAAAGTACAAACATTTCGTTAGAGAAGACGGATTTACATAAGTTATCTTCAGCATGGAATTCAGTGATTAACAAATGTTTACCGGGGTTAGAAAGATCAAAAACAATTCCGGATACTGTTAGTATAGTGTGTCGAAGAGACTTAAAAACATTTTGTTATTCGAAAATGTGAGGGTGGATGAAGATTTGCAAGCTCCTCCGAATAAACGAAGACGAGCGAGACCAGTCAGCTCGTGACCACGGTGCAACCTAACCTACCAGTTGGTTTTAACTACTGAATAAAAATGGTGTCACGTTTTGACCCGTTTACTTAATGTTTAAAATGGAACGCAAAAGTCTTAACGTAAAACAGGACTTTTTGTCTCATTGGTCACATTCAGTTTCTGCAAATTATCTTTAGCATGCTATTTTAAATGCATCGGAACTATTTGATAGTTGCTGGTTTGCTATAATGACGTCACATTGTGCAATATCAATGCAAAATCTATGAACAAATCGTGTTTTGACAGGTCTTTTAAAAGTATCTCAGTTGACTAACCAATCGAAATCCCTGTTACCAAAATGGTATGATTTTGCTTAAAGCTGCTATTATGGTAACTTTTCCGACAAGGCTACCTGGCCTTAGGGAAAAATCTCTTTTGAGTTAATAATTTTGCAAATTTTCCCGGGTAATTTAACCAAATTTAAATACAGTCGCGCCTCTAATGCGGGTAATCTAAATTCTCTTCCACCCACAAACTGAATAGTATTAGGCTCTCAACGCGAGTGTTGTTTAACTGAAAATTGTGGCCGAGCCACTATCCGCTCGCATCTGGTGAATTGTGCCTCATCTAGGGTTAACAATGGAGTGATTTTTAATCTAAGTAAAAAAAGAGATTTCTCTATTTGACCGTAATATATATTTTATTTGTGAAAGGAGACTTACTGAAAGTAGTGATTAAGAAGCCAATACTTGGTAATGGTGGCCCAGAGAAATCAAGAGAAAGTCAGGTTTTTTCTCTTAAAAAAAAATACGTTTTCTGTTATTCTTCATATCCTTATAACTTTGTTATTTCTTTACATGAAATTAATTGTAAGCCATGAAAGAATACGTTTTAAGACTGACATTCTTTAAAAAAAATCCGAAAGTTACTTTAAAAATAATAACCTAGTGGACTTTTCGATGCAAAAGCGTTCATTATTAACAAGAACCGTCTTTTTCTTCTTTTATTTTAGATGAATATTTATTGTAACGTTAACTTACGTACAGCAACTCATTTGTGCACTTAGACTTGTAGTTTTTTTCAATAAACAGACAACCCTACCCTCATTCGGTCCGGCATGGCGTGGCACGCTTCCAAGTACCGTATCCTGCAGATATTAAATAGCAAGCACTTATCTAGGCACCGTCCACCAGATTCCAAATCAGCACTGTCCAACTATTTGATATTCAATTTAATTTTATTCGAGACCAATGTGCGGGCCTTAATTGAATTTATGAATTACAGAGCTCGGTCGTGTGCGGTCTTATTGGGAAAAGAGCGAAGGAATATGGGGCGGAAGAATGCTGATAAACATAATTAAAGACTTGTTCCATTTAAAATAAGTAAACGGGTAAAACATGATAAGTGTTTAATTCGACTTACTTATAACCCGACACGTGTCGGTTGGAATTCCACTAACTGGGATCGCAAAATGCCTGTCATTGCTCCTCTTCTGAGATCTGTATGTTTGACTGCGGACGTCCTTATGCGGAAATGAAATAATATTACGCAACTTAATCAAATAGCCATCCAATTTAATTATACATTAAAATATTCCTAACGTTAGTAATTTTTTCCCAGGAAGATATCCCAAACCTATAGAACTAACTTCAGAATTTTTCCAGCCTAGAAGCAACGCCTGAACCTCAATAGCCCTCAATCCGTATTAAATACAGACATTATTATTCAACGACCACGAAAGCTATTAAGTTATGTCTGATTCAATGATTGCTGTTCTTTGCGGAGATTTGTTCCTATTAGTCAGTTATGTTCTTTAGGATCGTTTTATGTTTAAGTGATAAACGTTGGATCATATCAGATCTTTGAGATGGAAGCATGGCATTACAGAATATTGCAGGAGCATAATATGCGAGTATTTGCATGTTATGAGCCGTCTATATTGATATTTCCTTATGTTGTCCAGATATGGTTGTATTATTGCCTGTAAGGTTAATAAGCTGTACATCTCTGACAGAATTTTGCATAGAAGAACATTATATCTGGTGGACATTATGTCCAGAAGATTTAAGAAATGTGACTTCTTGAATTCTTCTTCTCTTACCCTCTTCTCTAACACATCTCTGTCTAGTAGCCAAATTACTTATTGACCTTGGTGGCGTTGTACCAAAAAGAGCGGTTGAAACATAAATTAAGCTTGGTTTTGTACGATAACTGTTTATCGTTTATGTAGATATAGTCGAAAGCATCTCAGTTTAAACACTTTTATGTCGTAAGCACAAAAGTTATTATCAAACTGATGTGTGAAGAACTGCTTGCGGGGTTCTTTGTTTAACTGTGAATACCAATCAGCATTTGGCCCGGTTCGTGATGTGTCAAAAATTACTATCCGTTTTTCAACGAGTGATTAATTCTAATTTACTTTCCATATCAGCTGTCATCAGTCGTCTGTCGGTCGGTTTTGCTTACGTCTCGTAAAATGTATTACTATCTATAACAAGAATGATTCGTTTAAGTAGGTCGATGCTTACTTACGTATTATGATCTATCAAAAGTAAAAAATATTATTTTAAGTAGGTATCGTTTATCACTTAGCTTTTTACATAATTGTGGAGCCCACTTCATAAGTCCTAATTTTAAGTTAAGCCACTTAAATGTTAAGTATAACAATCAGTAAAGCATTTACATAAAACGCCCTTCTATAAGAGCAAACAAAGAAAATAAATTAAATTCATAAGCTGTCTAGAAAATTTAGTCAAAATAAAGAACTCTTCGGGTTGGGGTTTAAATCACAGCGGCGTTGAATTTATTTAATTCTCATCTCTGAATAATTCCAATTGAAGCGAAAACGTTTAATTTTCATAGCTTAGCGAGATCCCATTTCGCAAAACCCGATTATAGCCTTAGCATCAACAACCCATTTGTTTGTAGCCAAGATAAGAACTCCGCCAATTCGCTTTAGATTTATAACGAATTTTGAAATAGTGATGTAAAGCCCATAAAGTTCAACAATGGTTCTAGAATTAAGTTAAAAGTTAATTCTCGAACCATTGTTCGCACTTTGAATCCTACTAAGGAATAAATGCGAAAGTTTGTAAAAATGCTTGGCTATATGGATGTATAAATGTCCCTTAGAAATCTTCACACATCCAGATACCCATGTATCTGAATGTAAAGAAGTCTAGATGTGAAGATTTCTAGATGTATGGATGTATTCGATTACCCGCGTAACCACAGTAATGCCGGCCCGCCTTACGTTTTTTGTGCAACTCCAACCCACACTCATTCTAACTTCATTCTGTGGCTGGGTGTTCGCAAATTTACAGAAGACTAACTGTTGCCCGTGACTTCGCCCGCGTTATTTCGAGATAAAAAGTATGCTATATGTTAATCTAGTTTATCATCTATCTTCCTGCCGAACTTTATCCAAATCCGTCCAGTAGTTTTTGCGTGAAATAGTAACTAACATCCAAACCTCCATTCAACCATACTCACAAACTGTCACATTTCTAATATTAATAGGATTATACTGTCTGACGATGCATAAGTGTTACTTGTAACCTACATTAATAAATGAATTGACTTTGACTTTGACTTTGACTGTACTATCACCGTTGGTTCTGGTTTCCATTAAGTCTAATGGAAACCATAGTTAAAGCACTTCTAATCTAGTCAGATTAGAAGTGCTTTAATAAATGAATTGACTTTGACTTTGACTTTGACTGTACTATCACCGTGGGTTCTGGTTTCCATTAGAAACCATAGTTAAAGCACTTCTAATCTAGTCAGATTAGAAGTGCTTTAACTATTTACTTCAGAATCAGATCGATGTCTGATACTTATTTTATTATGTCTTTTATTACATTTTAAGCAATAAATGCTAATTGTTTGCTTTGTCTGCAGTGCCGGAGCTGGGAGGCCTGGCTCGTCGCGCTGCAGGCTGCTCCAGCGCCTTTTCCGCTCCCTCGCCTGCACACCATGAACCAGGTACGTAGCAAGCTCAGAAAACCAGTAAGTTGAATCTTAGAACCGTATCCAGCTCGAAGGGCTAATTAGTTAACTCTTTCGACCGTATTCAGCTCGAAGAATCAATAAGTGACCCTTCTCTAATAAAATACAAGCTGACAGATAACTAACTTATATTTGGACTTATAGGATACAAGTTCAAATATCGCTTTGTACAAGTGCATTGAAGTTGAAACCAGCGCCCGCACATGTAGTTACACAATGGCCTTAAAAACAATCTAAATGTATGCATAACTTTCTCTTGTGAAAAATTTATCTTAGATCATGCAAAAGCTTTGCTAGTGTATGCACTTTGCCTTGAATATACATTTTATCTTTAGTTATAAGAAGATACTCGTAATTCTTATAATTTAAGTTGTCAGGCTGTCTTTAATACGAATTTACTATTAAACTTGGCATCCATTTAGATCTGAATATTTTGTCGTTAACGTCCATACCGTGAGTATATCATAGTATTGAACTTGAATCATGGTAAATTATTAATCGCTTCCGTATTAAAACAATCCAATTAAAGAAAGACTAAGTACGTTGATTGTTTTTGTGACATTCTTTATACCATTGCTTCATAACCAAACAGAATAAATAAATCATACGAAAGAATTTGCTACTAATTAATCCTTCTGTCGAAGCGGGAATTCTTTTCGAGAACTGCTGTTTTTATCGCATCCATTCGATGTATTTAATTAAACTGAAAGGGTAAAATCGTTTGATAAGTTATGCAAACTTCGATAATATTTTGCGTAACATGGGTCAAGGTTTTAAATGCTCTGATAAAAAGATAGATTGTTATATTCGATAAATATTAAAGTTTGGCATTTTCGAATTGCCATTGGCTTTGACCGACAAATAAATCTCAAGACTTAATATCTAGTTCGATAGTTTAGATAATTAGTAAATTTCGATTATGTTTTTCTGGAAGTATTAATGACAGCGAGTCAATCATAATAGACACTTCCTTAACCAAAACTTCTTTAGTAGCCTGATCTTATTAACAACTAAGTTGGTTTAAGTTGTTTAGTTATTTATTTATTCAATAAGATATGACATGACAGTTTTACAACCAAGACCTACATATAGTAAACAATTAGATACAATAAATGAACATTAAATAGGTAGGTCGTAGACATATTACTTGTTTAGAAACGTGTAACAAGCGTGTTTGAACACACCAACACTGTCAACGAACACATCGGTTTAGGCTCTCTGCATACATTTTATTCGGTCAGTTAGTTACTCATTGAACAAGCTTAGGCTAGTAATGAAGAGTTCGATTTCCGCGGGGGGCAGCATCTTGCTAAAGCAACAAGTTTGTTTGAGAAATTTTCGGGCGTTCACTAAAATGTCTGATAAAAAAATTGATTCCAGCTGAAAAAATTGTTGATAGTCGGTCCTGCGCCTGATATCTGGCCGGTCGTGTTGATCTGGCGTCCCATCAGATTATGAGTGAAGGAAGAGAGAGTGCACTTGTGTGTTGCCCAAACGTTTGGGCCCTATAAACCAAGTCCTGTGGAATATGATGATCTCAATGAGATGATGAGAGATGAATGAGTGGCCACACTTTGTACGTAATCGGTCGGGTCGATAATATTACTAATCTGATTAAGGGACATAGCCTAGTTGCCGAATATCAATATGGTTTCGACAAAAAACAAGGTTCAAAACCAAATCAAAATCGTTCAATACAAAATGTTAATCATTTTAAGATCACGCGACTTTTCTAAGCTAAATTATACTATCATTAGAGATAGTCACTATAATGCTATCCTTACCTCTACATTTTAAACTTATCAAAACGATATCGACAATATAACTGCCAATTAACTTGGCCCCCTTTACAACAAAAAGCCATGTTGCCACCGATGTTACCAAAACGGCCACTCAGTAAAATAAAACGAAGAAAATCTGCGGATAAAGATGAAACTATGAGGAGTTTAATGACACAAAATGCAACAAACGTTGACGAGCATTGGCAGCGACGTTGAAAGCGAAGAGTCGAGTCGGTTTGTGTAGATTAGGGTTGCCCATCTTGAGAAAAGAAATCTTCAATAAACAGTTACTTAAGTAGGTAAAAGCTGACGCTTTTAACTTACGGATCAAGTAGCCGCGCCAGTCACGAACAATAAACTTTGAAATCAGATTATAGATACCTTCGATTCGAGGATTTGATAAAACTATTTTTTGCAAAAATTCTAGTAATTTACGCATAACTAGACAATGATGATAAAAATTTTACGAAATAAGTTAAGGATACTCAATGTTAGTAAAGCAATTTTGTGTTAGATTGAAAAATTTCGTCACCATCATGTAATTATTCAGAATTTGCCTTATAACTTGATTCAAAAGGCTTTTAATGAAGCCAAACGTCTAAACAAAATATACTATAAGTTTGAAAGTACTCAGAAACAAAAACGTCATCTTTAACTGTGAGGACCATACGTTTTGGTCTTGTTTGAATGGAATGTAAAAAGTTTATCGTCACTTTATTTTTAGCGCGGGCCAAAATACGGCCCGAAATATTTAAAGAACTTTATTGTATCCCCTCAAATCTTTGTAATTTTTATTGGTCGGAATTAGGTAACGTTATTTATGCACTTGCAGCTAAATGTGGATCTTCCTGTATATATATTTTAAAGAAATATAAAAATTTTATCTCCTCTTGTGGTGCGGCAATCGAACCCACGATTACTACTTCCTGTATAGAGTTCCTAATGGACAATCGAGACTGGCCTGACTTAATGGGCCCTGCATTTCTGCCGTCGTTTTCACACAGTATATGTAACACATCTGTCACCAAAGTCAAAGCTCGCGCTTCAGCTACTTCCCTGCTCACTCTTAACTAGTTAGACGCAGCCCTAGTAGTCCGTCGGAAGTTCTTTCAACGCCGCCACTCAGTTAAGTAATTAATTCTTCTCCGGTCTGTTTGAATAAATCACTTCTTAGCCAACTTAAATATTAAACTTGTCTTTTAACATTTAAAATCTTAACTTGAGTAATTTGTTTTGTTGGCTTAACCTCCGGAATTAATGTGACGCCACTGGATCCAATCAAAGGGATCTAAAGTTTGAGTCGGTGGTCTTCTGGCCCGGTTAACGACTTAATTATTCAAAAGACATTCCAGATAGAAAGAATATAAAGTGTCAATGATCTTTATGAATATAAATACCAATACGTGACTAAAATTGATCTGATCCTGTAGTAAGTAATTAAAGTACTTGTGTTATGAAAAGATAGATAGATACACTTTATTGCACAGAAAAATTTACAGAAATTGGTTTTACAGACATAATTAAGTACAATTTAGGCGGTCTTATTGCTAGAAAGCAATATCTTACGATTATCTATTAAAATGGTTAAAAACACGGTTGTCACATGGTTCTTAAATACTTGTTATGTTTTACCGTGGTTACATACATATCTTTGTTGTAATAAAATATCGTTATATCTACTATTTGGATCATTTGATGGCCTGAATTACAATGCTACTACAAAATACTTACGATTCAGCGAATTGCCTTAGATTTGGATTGTTACTGCATAAGTTACGACAAAATGTAATATAGTTTTGCTCATAAACTAACAACTAATCACTTACAGTTAATTAAGGAAAACCTGTTATTGGCCTAATAATATGTAAATTGCATTGAAAAACATTTATACTTAGTTAACGCTGTTGGTTTTCTAAATAAATAAATAAATAATTTCATTATTTATTCTTAAATTGAACATACATGTTTAACAAAATATTTTGCACATACATATCTTAAGCGTTTACAGCGTTGAGAATGGCGTTCAACATCGAATAAAACTAACACAAGATCACGTTCTTTGTAGGTCCATACCTATTAAATATTTAAAGTGCCCATGCACTTTAAATATTTTATTTGGTCTGTCTCTATTTAGCGCGTTGATATTATAGCGGTACAAAAAATTCGTCATCTGTGAAAATTTCAGCTCATCTGTCACGTTCATAACGTATAGCGTGATAACAAACGGACAGACATACATCATGGTCTTAGTAATAGGGTCCCGTACTTGGAAAATGAAACCCTAAAAACATTTAGGTACCATCAAAAAAAAAAAAATTTCAACGTCGTTTCAAACGGTTAATGCAATCCAAATTATTTCACCGATAATGAACTCTGTTGGTATTTAGGTCCGAGACAGAAATGCAAATTAAGTTAAAAGAAAAAGCAGAATAATAAGCGTCGTAATAATTGTAACTAAATACTAGAAAGTTGTGCAAAAATGTCACATGCCTGCCACTCGAGCTTTCTCATTTCTCTGTTGCGATAGTGTGTTATATCCTTTGTGAATACGTAACGGTACAAATGCGATGACAAAAAGATAAGTAGTGAAAGTAGTATCAAAGATATTGCAGATTACTTTAAGAACTTAATATTTTCTTCGTACCTACGCATAGTTTTTATTTTTAAACTAGTATTATTTCGGAACGGTGAATTTTAATTAGATTGAATTAAAGCTTATCTAGTAGCTACGAGTGTTAATCAATTATACTAAATGTTTCGGTGGGTTTATGTTGCCAGTAAACGTAAAATAAATTGCTATTACGAAGCTGTGTGCTGGCTAGTAACACACCTACTGGCTAGTTAGAAAATAAAATCTGTCCAAAGTCACCTTAATAAAACCTTCATGAATCATAGGAGCCTGTACCTACTTAGTATAAAGTCAAGTTTATTTTACGTTTTGCGTTGATAATAACGTTTATTTTACGGCCTTCTCTTCAATTTCAACGAACTATAAAATGTTTGAACTTGCAAAGGGTACTAGACAGGTTTACATATCTGTAAACCAAATTGAAGTCCTGTTTTATGCCTATTTGTCTAATATATCTTTATGTTTCACAGTTATCTTTCTGTAAAGTACTGTTTAGAGCAAGTACACTCATATTTTTTTTTTACTTTAAACTGCCCTTATGTCGAATTTTTAGACTTTGATGTACTGTTGACCGTACATTACTATCATACTATGTTTTCAATAGTCTATCCAACAAAAACGACACAGAATAAATACATATGTAATTAAAATAATATTTATAGCAACTACATTAGCGACCAAAAACTCGCAACATTCTCGTGTTTTTATGGGTTTTATTTAACAGATTATAAAAAAAAACTAACCTATCCTAAATAAAAGGTTGGCCACAAGTTTCATAAGTGAGCCACTTCGGCTTAGGTGCTTCACTTGACCTATGGCTCAGTCAGCATTTTTGTCGCCCAAATTAATAAAAAGGTGACTTGCATAACTATTATTTCCATTTGAAAAGCAAAATGATTAATGAAGATATATCGTAATAACTTAAAAAGTTGAGTTACAAACTTTTCATAGATTATTTCTAAATATATCTATCCAATTTTAAGTGCACAAGGGCGACTTAATTTTTTGTCGCAAGCGTAGTAACGGTTTTAATAGCGTACGGATCAAACAACACACCCTATGCACACGACTTAAGAATCTTTTTACAACACGAATGTAACATAACATTGCTTAGCTCCAGTAAACATTAATCAAAATTTCTTCAGTTACTGAACACTTGACAAACCTGTTCAGTGCATTAAATTTTAATACAGTTTTTTCACGAATATGTTGGTAAAAGGAAAACGAACGACGTACTTCAAAGGCCGGTCAGTGTCTCAAGGTGCTACCTCACCGGGAGCATTCACGTGTTATTGTAGATTTGAATATTTTAAAGCAACAGAAAAAATATATCTTCTCTTACGGTATAGAGCTCAAACCCACGACCTTCACGTACCAAAAATAAATACCTCCACCTTATAGAAGACCGCAGCCAAATAACAATCACTTCTGTGTTGTTGTGTTTCTGCGTGTGAGTAAGGTTTCCAGAGCTCCTGGGGGGTGCTACATTAGTAGCAGGGGTCAAGCCTTCAAGGTAAGGGCGACAAGTCCAGTAACAGATTTATTATGGTGTTCTTGTCACCCTTAAGCTAGCTTAAGGGTGACAATGGTAATGAGTTCCTAGGAACTCATTACCATTTAACATCAGGTGGGATGAGGTCAATCTTGAAGTGCAATACAAAAAATATATATATATCGCGCGTGCTGCTCTTCCAACTGAGCTAACCGCACGCTGTCGTAGGCGACGAATTTTTTCTGTTGTATGAACCTCTCAGCCTCCGGTAAATGCCCTCTGCCGAGTAAGTTTATCGTCACGTGGTACATTATGGATCTTGGCTGTTTCTTTAAAAATATTTAAAGTTCGCTAGTGTTGCTTGAAGCACTATTAAAAATTGTAAATAATGTAGATTTTACTTTGAGCACAAATTTTAGTGTTTGGTACATACAGCGTCAATTAGTGACTCTCGTGGTATTCAAATAATTTCGCGCAATGAAAAAGTCAAAAATATTGGAGCAAATTAATAACATTTAAAATAGTTCGTCCAATGAAGCGACTACTTTTGACAACATTAAGGAAACTTTGCTTGGCCATATTAATCTGTAGTACTCAACATTTCATAGTTTAGGTAAATTTTCCCGATTTTCCGATCACTATTATAATCCATATTTGTATTCTCATTTATGACTACATTAAGAACTATATGTGGTGCGAGTATTGATGTATTGAGGGAGGAGTTTATCCTATTCTACATGGTATGGGTTCTACAACACAATATGCGATAGTATTTTTGACAATATGCGTTTTTTATGATTCTTACTGTTCGCTGTGATGACGAGTTTACCTTCCTAAATAATCACTTGTAACGTGGCATTTAACACAAATACTCCGAGTAGGAGAGTATCTTGAGATTTTGTTTATCTCTTTGAGAATACAAGCAATATCCATCAAGAAAATAAAATAATAACAGCGAGTGCCGACATGGGCACATGAGGAAAATATCAGAACGTATTTAGGAAAGTTTCTTAAGGTTTTTTGAGGAGTTGCTATTATTTGGTTAACCCCGAATGTATTGAGTAATCTTTTAGTGAGAATACAAGCTTTCAATTTTGTAATGTAGACGATGTCACCTCTTACATGTCATATTTAAAGTGAGAATAACGTAAAAGAGGACTTTACGAAACGGCGTCGGCCATGTCGTTCTTTTTGGGAATTATCTTTGGAAAATGGTTTTAAAACCCAAAATAAATTAATGGTCAGTGTGTTGATAAATGGAAAATTAGTGACGCTGTCATTTCGTATAATCATAGAAAATCTATGTAGATTAACTTGTTTTGATATGTATTGAAAAGTACCTCAATTGACTAACCAGTGATCATCCTTAGTTTTAATCACAGAGGAAGAAATTTAATATTGACTAATTTTCATAATTTTTAACACTCTTAAGGTTTCGTTAATTATCAGATATAAAAACAATTGAATTACCTACAAGAAATCGTAAAACTTTTTAATTCTAATACCGGCTACATTTTCATCATATTTATTTAATCAACTCCTGCTTTGCATGGAAAAATTCGAACCTTCCAAAAGAGCGGAAAATACGGATATTTCCCGTAACGCCCCGTCCGAATCCCCACTTACTCGGGCCCAGTGTGTCGCTGAGCTCCTATTTGCAATAAACACGTCCCGTGTGGTCCCACAACGGGAACTAGTTCCAGACTTGTTTGCGCTGATAGGGTTGTATTGTACATACCCTGGACTCGGTATTTACTGAATAAACTTGTTAATGTCAGTATTAAACATAATAAATGACAGTAGACATATAAATAAGTTACAAAAGTAATTATGTGCAAATACATAATGTTACTAGACAGCATGCAACCAAGGATGCAATGAAAGACAAAAGCATGCTTGCTTGCAAGCCACATAATAGCAAGCGAGCATGCAACTCGGAAGTAAGCATGATCATTAACCACTTATTTTATGTTTATTCACGACCGCTCCTACAGCTAGCCTATTCTTAAACAAAGCCCATTCCTTTTACGAAAAATAAAATAGATTTTTAAGGTGCCAGGTACTCTGTGTATTTTCCCACTTAACCCCTTACATGTGCTTTTCAATTAATGTTTTACAATAAAACCTTTTAACATATTTACACCACTTAATATTTATATTCAATTCGAAATATTTCCATGCATATCAAATATGAAAGTCATCTTAATTCGTAATTTTTTAGCTGTAAAAAGTCACTCATTTTATATTTTTTAACCATAACATTTTTTAAACTACTTATGACGAAGTTTGTAGTATGTATGTATAAAACTACAATGTTGTAATCCGACGACCTCCGTAGCCGAGAGGCGAGCGGTCCAGACTTTGGCGTCGCGCCATCTTTGAGGTCCCAGGTTCGATCCCCTGTCGGGTCAATATGGGAAACGATTTTTTCTACATTGTCTCGGGTCTGAGTGTTGTGGTACCGTCGTTGTTTCTGATTTCTGCAACACAAGTGCTTTAGCTTACCACAGAATCAGAGCAATGTATGTGATGTTGTCCAATCCGTAGAAAATATTAACTTATTATCAGAATCGGAAGGTCATGATGTAATTACGCCGCTGAATTAAAGGTCTCTGGGGCAGACAGGTTCTCAAGTTTTCCAAAGATCGACAATCTTATGTAAGAAACTCGCCAAATATACTAAGATTTTTATGTAATACAAGGCTTAAGGAATTTTCACTTAAGCATTTCGTGAAATATATTGGCACGTCTGCTTGCAGGCAATGTACTAACAACATACTAAACACTATGACATCAAAAATAACATCGTATTCTTGCAATTAAATAAATAATTGATTGATGGTTTGAAAAAATAAATTGTAAATTGCTGTAGTAATTTTCTCCATTTCCTATTTGCCAGTCTAGTAATGTCTACGTCTTAATAATTACGTATTCATAGTTTATTGAGCTTAACTCGTAGAATTATTATAGATAGAACAATAACTAATTCATTCGAGTCTCTATGTTGGACTCGAATAGTTTCCAGCTCTAGAGTAGAAACGTTAAAACTGGGTCTTAGCTCCGTAAACTGCGCGAATTTCTTTGGTTTCTCGCAAACTCTGAATTAGCAATAAAATCTTTAAAAGAACTTTCTCTCCGGGTTAATACAGACATTTTTGTTAATCCTGTGTATTAGAAGAGTGGTTCAGCGTCGGCACTATTTTCTTAATAAGATGATACATCAAACAGCTATTTCTTCTTAAAGCTTTGTTCCACTTATGTGAATATTGTTATTCAAACAAATAAAACCATTTTTTTAATCGGTGTGATAGCTACAAACAGTACGCTTTTGATTTTTTCATGGGTTTGCACTATAAAAAATAAATAGCAGATCCTAACTTTTAAGTTCGACCTTCACCGAGTTGATAATAAATAAATAAATAAATAAATAAATAAATATTGGACAACATCACATACATTGCTCTGATTCTGTGGTAAGTAGCTTAAGCACTTGTGTTACAGAAATCAGAAACAACGATGGTACCACAACACCCAGACCCGAGACAATATGGAAAAGTTCGTTTCCCATATTGACCCGACCGGGGATCGAACCCGGAACCTCAGAGATGGCGCTCGCCAAAGTCAGGCCCGCTCGCCTCTCGGCTACGGAGGTCGTCAAATAATAGAATGAAACTTATATAAAAAATTTGGTATATGAAAAAATATGCAGATAATGGGTTTTCTAAAATAATGGTAGATAGACTACTTTTAATTATTAAAAAAAAAATATATATATATGTTCAATTGAATGTTGCAATATTAAGATAAAAAAAAAATGTTTGGCTGATTATAGGTATCAAACAGTGAAAGATTTTTTCAAATCTGTTAAAAATTTCTGAGCCTTTTCAATGAAAACAAGCAAAAAAAATCCATATCTTTTCCCTTTTTAATATTATTAGTGTAGACAATCACACACACGAAAAAACAAATCTTTCTTCTTTATATTTTTAGTGTCGAAATAAGATAAAATGTGCTTGGAAAAATTACTACATACTGCCCTGCAGTTACATTTCAACAATGCCGCAGTCATTACTAATTTTCTAAGTTTAACATTTTCGGAGCCTTACTAAGAGTACCTAGTCCACGAATAACACAATGTTGATCCGTGTTATTAGAAACAACACGCCATAAATGTGAAAGCAAACATGTTGAAGCGAATAAACCTCCGAAGGCATTCCCGTATAGTGGAATACTTTGCATTTTGGAGCTCGGAGGCGAAACACAGACTATGTACAGTGGCCGTCAGATATATCGGAGCAGACAAAGTGACCAAATACTTCTGAACAGTTAAAATGTCATAAAATTCCATACACTAGAAGTTACCATTAATATCTGAACATTCATTACTTCAATAATATGTATTTATGTTGCATTTCTCGCCATCTACTATTTCCTCTACCTTAAGGTTGTCTGGAAGAGATCGCTTTCTAGCGATAAGACCGCCTAAATTGTACTATGATCAATCTGTAAAACCTATTTCTGTAAAGTTTTTGTGCAATAAAGTATATCTATCTATCTAATATCTGAGCATGCTAGTCAAGAACTTCTATACATACAACTAACCAATAATATCTGAACACTCATCTACACAGGTAGCTAAATGAGACACATGACGTGCGTGACACATATTGACGTTATGAGTGTTCAGATATTATTGGCATCTGCTCAGATTTACTGAAGCAATCAATGTTCAGATATTTAACTTGTGGTGTATGGAACTTTTTGACATTTTAATTGTTCAGAAGTATTTGGTCACTTTGTCTGCTCCGATATATCTGACGGCGACTGTACATGCTAAAATACGGCAGAGTATACAATTTGGACTTTGTAACGGCCTTATGTCGCGGGCATTAGAGCTAATATCTATATGCAAGTGTTTGTTGTGATGCGCTAACTGTACATTATGAATTTGTGAACGATACGACTCCTACTAATGGTTGCTGTTTATTTCCAAATATTTTCGCAGCGAATAAATAAATAAATGCGCCAGACAATCACACCAATCGCCTGGTCTCAAACTAAGGTTTTCCCTTGTACTGATGATGATGAGTAACAGACGACGGATACTAACTGGGGGCGTTATCCCAGCACACCCAGATCCAACTCAATTTAGAAAAGTTAGTTTTCCAAATTGACCCGACCGGGAATCGAACTCGGGACCTTTCGCGATTTGGCCGCCTACCTTAGCCACTGCGCCACCGAGGTCGTGTTTATTACGTTATTGCGTGTAGAATAATGAAATTTAATTTGACTTTCTATTTGAGATTTGTTGGAACTCAACAATCCCTGAATAATGCCCAGTTCCAATATTTGAAAAACGATCCGTTGCGGATCTAGTTACGGATAGTTATAAATTTATAGGCGTTAGCTAAAAACGACCGACAGACGACTGATGACAGCTGGTATAGAAAGTTAAATATAGAACGGTTTTAACGACTCGTAGTCGGTGGGAAAAACAACTGATAGTCATTTTTGAAACATGACAAATTGCTCCTAAATTGAACCAATTTTTTAAATCAGTGTTTTTTAATTCTACTGTTCTTCCGTTTCTACTTTTATATAAATACCTATTTATTGGTATGTTTAACATTATTTATTAGAAACAGAATTTTTTTATCTCCACTTGCGGTGCGGGAATCGAACCCACAACCTTCACATATCGCGTGTGCTGCTTTTACCAACTGAGATAACCGTAGTAATCGTAGGCGATGAAATTTTTCTGCTGTATCTACCGTTAGCCTCCGGTAAGTGCCCTCTGCCGAATATGTTTAGAGCTACATACTTATCGTACTTATCATAACATTAATTTATCATGTAATATATTCTGATGTTTAGTTTATTGCTATTTATTATTATTTATTTTCTTGTCATTCATACACACATTTTTGCTCCTAGCGTAAAGTTAACCTTTTGTACTATTTTTGTGCAATACATATTTTCAATAAAAAACTAAAAAAATGCATAATATAGTCCAATGATATTAATAAGTTCTAAAAATAAGTTTTCTACCATACAAGAAACAAGCGTTGGTATATAAAGTTTTATACTAAACATTCTTCTAAAGAATCTTCGTAGCTAAAATAGTACAGTCGTATAAAATTTACGGGCAGTTCATAGTAGTAAATAATAATGTTTATAAATAGCTACCAAGAATTTTATGAATCGTTTTCTATCTGAATACATTTTATGTACGCAGCTAAACTCAGCGTACTTTTTTAATATTTTTGTGATAAACTAATCCGTGTTTAGTTGATAAGCGTATCAGGTGTTATACTAATTAACGTTAATTGTTACAATGAAAGCGAATTAAAATAAATTGTGTTTTTTTACATTGCCATCAAAATATGAGGTATTTAGTAACAACCAAGATTTATTTGATAAACGAATTATGTTATTTTTGATTATTAGCATTTGTTTGTTTATTAATTAGCACAATTAAAAAATAAAATGGTATGTTTACACGCTAAAAAAATTAAAAAGCTCAATGTAAAAAATACTAAACAGTTTGGAAGCTATAAAAGCGGAGCAAACAAAGTTCGAATTGCTACAGACGGTACAGAATTTTTTTTATATATTTCGGCAACTATACTTCATAGAGAAATCATATTTTTCTCATGTCACGTAAGTAAGTTACAATTTTTTTTGTCATAATGGCACCCGACTTTCTTTTAGAAATCTACTAGTCTCACGAGACAATTGATACAATTTTACGTTGGAACAGAATGCTTTTTACACTAAAAATATATATAAGACAATGATAAAGACCCTAGTATATAATCATACAACGATATAACCATTTCTCTCAAGCTAGCAGACTGCTGTAAAGTATTAATTGTGGCCCAGGTGTCAAACTTTCACCTCCAAAATCCTTGAAAGTCCGAGCTAAATCTCTGCGTAATTAACTGGCGAAACGCGCTCTGCAATACGCGTAGATCCTTTGTCTAAAAATATAATGAAGAGGCGACGAGTGCGGAATAAAAATGTTTCGGTCCATAATACTTAGGGTTAACACTCGTCACGGAATTAAATTATGTTGTAAATTGCGATTAGGTAGATGTTCTGAGATTTGCAGTCATAGTAAAAATAGGACTTTATCGGAAATTAGAATGTTCGGCTGTAATACGTCTCTAAATAAAGTCGAGAATTGGTAGCGATTAAAGATCTTAACTATATATATTTTTTGTCGCTCATGATATAGTTTTTACTAAGTTTTAACTAATATTTTGATTTTATTTTAAGATACTCACTAGTCACTTTTGCCCTGAAACTAATATCATGAATGCAAAATATTTAAAGGAATGCAGTATTGTGAGGTATAAATTTTATATTTTGTATGGAGTTCTATGGAGCGGCTCGATCCCCGGGGTCAATATGGAAAATGAACTTTTCTAAAGTGTCGAGTCAGGGTGTTGTGGTTCCGTCGTTGTTTCCGATTTGTGTAATACTTAAGCTACTTACCACAGAATCAGTGCAATATTTGTTGTCCAATATTTATTTATGGAATGTTTTTGAGCAGGTCCAAAAATGACGTATTAATAAATCCAATTATTAGGTGCGAATCTAAAAGTTTCCCTTATTAGGATCAAGTGACCTTGTAAGCTCAGAACTAAGCCAATTCAGTAGAGTTTGATTCCCAAATTGACCAAATTGTGGTAATATCTCGTGATTACTTTACTTTAAAATACAAAGTCAAGTAGCCAATAGTAGCAGCCCTAGATCTGAATTATTATGAAGGCAATATACGCGCGCGAACTGAATTTATATTTAACACTAAACGCCGCTACAGGGTATGAATTACTATCGCAGTATATTACTTAGCTGTGTTATCGAGTAATTAGATCTTTGCCAAACAAAAGTAAACCATGGTTAATACTCTAGTTAAACATGGAACTTGTTAGTTGCGCAACTTACTTTGTGGCGAATAAGACTTTTGTAATTGGTATGTGATTAAATAGATCTGATTCGAGTCATTTTATTTTGTATGTTGGTATTAACGAGTACTACTAAGAGCTTTCAGCATCGTATCGTCATAATGGTATTGAGAAATGGTTTTCTAGAATCTAACAAAAAATATTTAAAAAAACGACTTCTTATTTCTACAATTCGATTTAGAATTCAAAGGCAACTATTTTGAAATCTAATATTGCAAATCATTATTGATTTTGTTGTTATGATAGATTGTAGATACAGTTCTTTGAATATCTATTTATTATATTTAGTCTGTTGACGTCTATTGACGAGTCCAGAGGCGAGCGTATCGAACTTTGGCGTCGCGCCACCTCCAAGGTCCCGGGTTCGATTCCCGGCCGGGATAACATGGTCTGTTGTTGTGTTGCCGGCGTTGTTTCTAGTTTGTGAAAACATCAGTGCTTTAGCTACCTACTTACTGCAGAAAAAGGGCAATATTTATATTGTAGAAAAAAATAAGGATGGAATGATGAAATTACTTGAAAAACCGTTTATTCACAGACACATAATTTTTCCTAATCTCGCAAAAACTCTTTTGCATCATGTCAAGTTTGTTTATTCTTCTTAATAACAATAAATAGATGAACTACACATTCATCTGGGTAAGAGGAATGTATATAAGAATTATTATCTTCCAAATAAAAAAAAAATCACTTTATCAATCTTTTAGGAAATTCTCTTTCCAGCAAATTACTTGTTTTTTTATTTTTGTTGCGCTAAGGGAAACAGCCCGCGGAAATCTATTTCCTCAATAGACAGGTGGGTACTAGGGCTGCCAAGTGGTTTGATTTGTGAATTGGATTCCTCTTTCGTTCATCATATTATTATTTACTTTATTCAAGCTGAATCTGTTTTTGTGCTCTAACGTAACAACGCCATATTTGTTATTATTCTCTGGTAAGTAACTTAAGCACATGTTTTACAGAAATCCGAAACAACGACACTACAACACCCTGACTCGAGATAATACAGAAAAGTTTGTTTCCCATATATTGGTCCGACCGGGCTCGAACCTGAGACCTCAGAGATGGCGCGACGCCTGCCTCTCGGCTACGGAGATCAAACTATCCACTATCGTTAACTCGTGGCTAAATAATTAGACGGCAAACGACCCCTATCTACAAATGTAATACGGCTTTATCATAAATTCCTGCCTAACTATTCAATCCTCTTTAGTTACATTTTGTGGAAAAACCGATAGCCAAGGCAGAGATCCGTCCTTACGGATTATTATTCTTAAGGAAAATCGCCAATCTCTTTTATATTCTTCCATGCGTAAAGATGAAATCCTCTGATCCGAATACGCTGCCATTGAAAACGTATTTATCAATTAAATCGTAACACAGAAGTAACGAATCCAATTCACAATCAATTTAATCTTCATTGA
Organism: Glyphodes pyloalis; assembly: GCA_037074685.1. Lineage (NCBI taxonomy): Eukaryota > Metazoa > Arthropoda > Insecta > Lepidoptera > Crambidae > Glyphodes > Glyphodes pyloalis. The sequence goes on from JAYKKO010000013.1 coordinate 15,238,610, forward strand.
ATTATGGTACATACGCTTTTGAATCTTCATTTAATGTATGATGATTCAAAACCTGTTTTGTATTGAGACACTTTTTTTTGTTATTTTATGTAAATTGTGCTAAAAAGTAGCCATAAAACCTAGGAGATAGAATACATCATTAATATGATATTCGAATAATGAGTATGACTCTAAGATTATATTGGAATTTCGGTAACTGGGAAATACTCAAGAACAAATCCATTAAGTAAAAAAAAAAAATATTTCCATTTCTTCACGAAAGCCTAAATTCATCTCATTACTTCAGACTAAGTCTAAATATTATCCTATTATTTTTAAAAGGGCATATCTTCCTATTTAAACTTGTTATGGTAGACAATAAGATCATTTAAAATTCAGCAACAATAACATAAAAAATGTGATATTAGATTACCGATTAAGATTACCTCCTTAACAACCGGTATACCTACGTTTAAAAAACGTTAACGCATTTTATGTAAATGATCCTATCTCAAGCGATTAGGCATTGCCTAGCTGTGCGGAGCTCAAAAGGATCGGTTTTAAGTAGGCACTCGATAATCTCTTCATCTCTTCAAGTATACCTTTATATTTTATAGGGTTCTCTAAAAGCGAACTTTTACGAAATTGAGAAAACAGGTAGGGAAATATTTAAGGTGCTGTTTTAACTCTATGTTAGTGTTTAATATCTGCTGAAGATATTTAGCGGTTGATCACTAGCCTAATATAAAAAGACGATTGTAAGATTGATTATGATGATATATTTATTAAAATACAATAATAGCTTATTGTTTACTGTCACAACAACAGATACCACCATTTATTGTGGTGTTGCTTTCATTGCTTCTACTTTTAGACAAACTTCATGAAGTGATGTTGTCCAACATTTTATATTAAATCTTTAGAATAGTTTGTTAAAGAAATGCGCAATATCCAATGTATTTAATTCAAAGACATACATGGCCGCAATAAAGAAGCCATTCAAGAAGGCATCAACGAAATGACAGGATAATTATGACTTATTTTTTGATCACGCCCTAAACGTCGATTCGAATGATTATGAGGACACAAAATCTCGGTAATTGGTTCAACCCGCAAATACGGGTTAGGTGAAATTTGTGGTCGTTTCAATTCATACGTCCCTAAATAGTCATCGGGCGGTAACAAATCAACAACGCTGTTAGCGATAAAGTAAAAACCTCGGTTAGCATGGCGGGCGCGCGCGTATAAAATATTTATGCGATCGGCGAAAGCTGTTGCGATGGGGTGAAAATTGTGAACCCGGTTATACCAAATGGTTGGATAACATTTTGCCGAAAATAGTCGGGGCTTTGTAAATGAAATGATACAGCGGCTTATGTCGATATTTGGAGTTTAATTGCGAGCGCTTTCAACGTTCTGTTACGCTGTTATTGAACGGGATGATTTCGTATAAGTTTATGGTCCGTGCATTATGCATTTATTTGTTCAAATTGTATTAATTATTAAATTTTTAATCATGTTGATATTCTTATGGTTAAAAATAACTGTCATTATTATTTTTGAAACAGGCTTTACGCACTATTCAAGAATTATATAATACAAATTCGGCACACATTTTAGAATTCTGTAAGACGTTTGACGCTTATTTTTCTTCAACAGATTTTGAATTATGATAACATTCAGACATAATAAATTCTATATTATTTTTTGTCTGTTTTAAAATGAATTATTAAAGGATAGTGACAGGCTCCATGAATTTTCAAAAACTTTGTAGAAATTGTTATACTTACTTGTAATAGTGACTAAGTTTTAGTGTTACACTTTATACCAAGTCTTTGTTTAAAGTTAAATCTGAGGAATATTATACGTAGTGTTAAAGTTAAGTAGAACTTTAAATATTAGAAACAGAAATTTTTTATCTCCCCTTGCGGTGCCGGAATTGAACCCACGACCTTCACGTATCGCTCGTGCTGCTCTTAAAAAATTTAAATAAGTGAGATAAAAAAAATCTGTTTCTAATATTTAAAGTTCGCTAGTACGGCGTATAGTACTATAAAAACAATAAAAAAGTTAAGTAGAGTTGTTAAATGTAGTGAGTAAAAAAGTGTGTTATAATAAATTCTGCTTACGTATGTCATAATATAAGCCACTCAATCCCTATTACAGCTAGTTCACATAAGTGTGTATAATCATGTAAGCTCTGCTACTATGCACAAATTTAATTAAATCTTGTTAGACGCTAAACAGATAGCAATTAACTTATTATATTATAATAATACAGTCATGTCACCAATATTGACTTGGTAAGTGGACCAATAGCAACTTAATGAGACTAGAACGACCCATTATCGTAATCCTATATATATTTAGGGAGTCAATTCCCGCCTTGAGGATCCAGTGACCCTTGACCTAGTGGTGGAGGGCCGCCCTCCCCACTCCAGCCCTTCCACCCTACGGCGGAACCATTGTTTCTCGACGGCCTTACAACCACATAAAACAAACATGATTTGAATAGTAGAATACGAACACTAGTATACTACTAATTATCGTGCTGACTATCCTTATCCTTACTAATATTATAAAGTGAGTTTGTTTGTTTGTTTGTATTGCTTTGAAATTTTGCAGACGTAAAGTTAGAAGCCCGGATTAAATAATGGGGTACTTTTTATCCCGGAAAAGTTGATATTCCCGAGGGAAAACAAAAATATAGTTTGCTTGATGGATGGATTAGGGATGAGGTATGCGATAGATAGCGATAGATGGCGCTAGATGATGGTAACGATGTGCTTTTTAAAATACGTAAGAAGTGGAATGATAGCACAATATAAACGAATTCCACGCGGGCGAAGCCGCGGGCGGAAAGCTAGTAGAAAATAATTCGTGAATTTACTCCAATTTCCGTAGTCGCAAAGCTATTAGATAAACATCAGTGCTTATTTGCTGGATTGATTTGGTTTTACCAAAAAGTAGATCAATTGGTTTTTAGGATTGAGCTTGGCTTATGCTAAGGGAAAGCTGAATAAAAGTGGAATCGGTACTCATTTTATTTTCAACCACTTTTATTATTTTTAATATGTTTATATTGTTTTATGCCAGAAAAATGCGCTAATCGCTCTATTCTTAATTCTTAATATATACAAAAACTAGCTGTGCCCGCGACTTCGTTCGCGTGGACTACATCCTTTCATGGTCGGTTTTACCTCTATCTCCCCTAATATTAGAAACAAAAAGTTGTCTATATTTTAATAGAGCTATATTTGTGCCAACTTTCATATCTCTAACTTAAAAAATAAACATTTTCCCATATAAACTTTCAAAGGTGGCATTACCCCCCCCCCCCCTTACTTTCTAACAAAAAGTAGCCTATATCCGTTCTTGAGGTTCAACGTATACCTATGCCAAATTTCATCAAAATCAGTTGAGAGGTTTAAGCGAGAGAGCGTAACAGACAGACAGACAGAGTTACTTTCGCATTTATAATATTAGTAGGGATGAATCCCTGTTTCCCTTGGTCATCACGCGTGAATGGCTGGACCAATTTGACTTTTTTTGTTGTGTTTGTTGTTGTTAGGAAAAGTTTCTTAAGAAAGAAATATATTTTTCTTTTTTATAGTAGCGCAGTATATTGGCTCCTCCCAGTCTGATGGTAAGCAAGAGAGGAACCCACATCGCGATGACAACGGATTTGATATCAAAATATCCTATCCGTTAGCATCGCCATACTGGCCCGCAAGATGTTTCTTCACGCTCCTTTTGAAGGAATCCATGTCAAAGGAAAATTATAAATATTATATTAAATATTATGTTTATATTTATTAATTAAATAGTCATCGTTAAACAACGTCTATCGGGCTAATTTGCATATAAATTTCCATTACAAAAAAGTCCAGCATCGGAGTATCTAACCCTTTGTATGTATAAAGCCTTTCGCATTACAAGCTTCGCAACACAAACATAATCCCTTTACTTTCTTAAGCCTGTTCTTAGGTCAATAGCTTTCCGTGTTCAGTAGATTACACGGGAAATGCAACGCAGTAAACTCTCAATAACTTAATGTCGATGGCTTACAGTATCTAAGTATTGAGAACATAAACAATACACCAACTTCAAAGTGTTACTCGACTTTACAAATGAGTAGACGCTTTAAAAATGTCTTCTACACATTAGCTTAACAGTTTTCCGGCACTATGAAACTTGTTCTAAGATGATTAAAAATTTTTTTTTCCATATTATGGAATTCCATCATACCTTATTATTACTAACGACTGCGACTGGTTTAGTTTTCACTGAGTGTGCCAAGCAAAGCAAAATTTCTGTCCCAAATAACATAATAAACGTAGAACACTTCTTTTGGACCACTGCTGCACCCTGGGGTGCTTGCGACTAGTTTCAAATCATATGTAAATAAAACCTTTTTTTTATAACCACAACACTGGCCAGTTACTTATTCTATATTTAAGTTAAAACTTTGTACTGCCTTGTTTGTTTACACTCTGTCAATCTTATAAACTCTGTGCTACCTCTAAAATATATTTTTACCTCAACTATCACAAGGCATTTCATTCAATTTCCTAGATCATAACTTGTTTCAATTGGCACAAGCGTTCAATCCTTCTGACGCAGTAACTATAAGATCAGTTTTGATAAAATATAAGTAAATAAGATATAATTACTTTAAAAAAATATACCGAAATAACATTAATGGAAATGGAATTACCTATGTGCACATAAACTCTCTATTTGTTCACACGGCACATAATTGTGAGTTAAAGATCACATTGACGTATTAACAAATCGCTCGCGTGTAACCGGTGTTACTGACCTTGCACAATTCAATGATTACTCCCCTTGACATTTGCCCGCGCTCTCAATGAAGAAACATCGATTAAGATCGTCAAACGCAAAACTAAATTTTACTTAAGTCAGCTGATAACATTTTGCTTTCAAATCTTCATACAAGATATTAAAATATGGGTCAGAATTTAATAGTAAGAAGATCAACGCGGTAATCTTTAGGTTAACAAACAACATTTTTTTTTAGTGAGTGAAGGATCTTGACGTCGTGTGGTTTACATAATCATGTCGGCAAAGCATGTTATTGTTATACGTGTAAATAAAATGTTACTAAGATAGATTGCGTCAAATGATGACATATATACATATATATATGCATGATGGTGACACATTGCTTCATTTGTTACACAGTATGTTAAACTCACGGAAGGGTCACCCCTTCGCACAGTTTTTCTTAAAAAGGTAGCGACGTAAAACTCCCCTCCACAAGCCATGTACTGAACTTTGATGCGCTGAATTTTCATCAGTTTTATTTATTTGTTGAAGCAAAAATGCGTTTTCATTATATTTAGTATTTCAAACTGACAGACTAGATATAATAATTGTTTTTACAGAAGCATCGTCGCCATTTTGAATTGAATTCGCTTCGAGCGTTCGATCACAGTTTTATGTGTAAGTCATCGCTTTTGCCTCAACCTTGCGAAACATCTATTCGAGTTTCCATAGTAAGATTTCCGCAGCCTAGTCAGAGACAAATTATTGAGGAAACGGCGTTCAGGAATATGCCATAACATGCCAGGCGCTTATTCAACACTTCATCGTAAAGGATTATTGGGTGGAATTATGGCTCGGAGCTCCTTTAGCTCGTGATAACCCGTAAGATAGGCTTTTGTTTTATCCTTATTCTCCTGATTTCGTTCTCCATTTGTAGTCGTGGACGTGTTATTTTACCGCACTAAGAGATAGAGACATATGGGGCGTGCTGACTGACAATTAGAGTGCTTTGGTTTCTTGATGTGCAATGGGATTATATTTAGTGACAGTCTATCGGTTGTGTTAGCCTGTTAAAATACCGTGATTTTTATATCAATAATGAACGCAAATTTACTATTTTCCGTGAACACGAAGATCATGGTTACAACCCCGAAGCGGAATAAATAGTTTTTTATATGTTGGGAAGTTTGCATTCGTTTTTAAATAGTAACCCCGATTAAAATTAATCATGCTGTGATATCTTGTTCATGAATGTGATGTTTGTTTTTAACACTAAAAATAATGGCATTAAAACTTGCTAAATACTTTACAGAAATGCATTAGTTCTTTCCGTGTTTCTGTCCAATTGTTGCCAATTGTCTTTTACAATAAATTTTATGTAGCAAGTGCCTAAGTGCAGTAGTAAATCATGAACTCAAAACCATAAGTTTTCTCATCAGTTTCAAATTCGTCATGTCAATTATTTCACATTATTTAGGTGTAGTAGGTACCTAGTGTAATTTCCAACCAGAATGCGACCAGCACGCCCTAAGTGTCGGCAGCTCTAAACCTATACCTTATTAGGAGACAGCGATTCTTGAATACAAAAGCAGCTAGTACATTAGTCGCTTGTTAAGCAACCAGTTTTCCATTTCCAGTTAAATGTGACAGATTGTTTTATTTTGTACATAAAACGGGTTAAGTCGTGAGTATTTGCTTGGCCTCGTACGACGCTATCGGCCGATCGCAATTCCCTAAGGCAACAATAAATTGTTGTTGATCTTTAAGAATTCTATTGTCGTAGTTATTTTATAATGAGGCTCTAAACATTTATTCAGCAGGGTTTAATAACCCGTGGTCTGCGAATTACTAGAGAGTAAGTAACACGAGAGAGATGGTCAAAGGATCCATGATGAACTCTTTGTTCTTTTCGAGATAATATTAACATAATCCATGCACTTTGAAATGGGAATGATGATTGGGTAAAAAATATTATATTTAATCAGTCAATTCAATTCAAGATACGCAGAAAATGTTTTTTTTACTTCAACAAATAAATGAAAATTGACTGACACAGTGCATTAAATTTCAGTTGAGGGTTCTGTTTACGTCACTATTTTGAAACTGTGCTTAATTTATCTTGTTAAACTATTGTTTACAGTATAAAATAAAAAATGTGCCTTTTTTAATTACCAAGAAACAAGCTTAGGACCAAGCTACAGTTAAGCTATAGCTGTAAAATTAAGCACCCTTATTTCTAAAAGTGATCTATCTCTTCAAAGACACAACGTGTTTTCAAAGTAGAGCTGAGATAGCATTAATATTCAATGTTTTTTTCATTTATCTACCGAAAGAGGACGGCAAACAAAATATATTATGATTATCGATATTTGGCTAGAGCGTTTTTGTAATAAATCTTTTAACGAAAAAAATTTACGACTGGAGTCCGTGACGTAGCTCTAATTCTTATAAAGGAACAACATCCAAAGAGGTTGGGAACTCCTATTTATAACAAATAAGTAACTAAACAAATACAATTTATACTTGGTCCAATAATTAATTTTACATTTAACAGATCTATTTGCGATGCCTTAACGCATTACCAATCTAATCTTTTTGACACATCATACATTTACTCTTAATTATGTCTACACAATTACTTACAATTAATCAATTTGCACTAATAGGTACGCCGCTAAGGAGACCGTAATTGTTTTGTTCACGCAAATAAATTATCGACGATTTTCTCAAAACCGACACAATAGAACAGATTAATGTTTTCTATCAGGTATAAACAGATTAAATGAATACGATTGGATTTTATATATTTTTAGTTTAGTATATTTTTCGGTTAATCCAATTTGAATATTATTTACAACGGTAAAGCGTTGTTTACCGTGGAAGAAATATACAAACTCCCTTGACAGAAACCTATATTAGGAAAATACACAGATATAGTTTTACCAACATTTACCGGACCGATCACACAGTAGATTGAGATCAAGAATACATTCGATGCTTTAGCAAATAAAAGCAGCTTGAAATCTACATAAAGACTGAATTTTTTTTTGCATTTTTCTTTTATGTGGAATCTGAGAGTTTGCTTTAGCTAAATCGTGTAACAACTAGGTTTATAGTTAGTTATCAAATGTAACAATGATTAACGGGTCAATGTATGAGTAAGTTAGTGAGTTATTTTTGCATATTCTGAATAACATAGGAACGTATGAGAATTTGAAAACTATTGCTTTATGAATTGTATAGAGATTGAAATTTAACATTTCAAATTTGGTTACTTTTTAAAGTCATTTTGTTCAGGCTTAAAACTATGTATATATTTTTAGAAAAAAATGTCCACATATCAAGTTTCAGTACATCTAAATTATATAAATATGATTTCAACGTAGATTCAGTATCAAAAGCTTTACTTTGCTCCAAAATCGTAACAGAAGTACCGAGTGTGAAACTAATTTCGCTTGCTCGTACCATCGGTATCGCATGGCAACCGAAATGCGAACGGACCAACAGAGCCTACGTGTAAATATCAGCTGAAACGAGATTCGCTGTCTGTTAATGAAGTTTGCTCCTAATTCTCGACTGGCCCAATTCGGGTCACGCCGGTCACACGATGGCTACAACGGGTGGGGAAATTCGGGATTTGCCACTAAACACTCGGTCGGCCACGAGTATTTATTTGCTAAATCATTCGTTCTAAGTGAATCTAGACTAGTCGGTATGCCGACCAAATTTTTACCCATAACTAAAGCTTCATAGAAGCTTTGCGTAGGCTATGAAAATATAAAAGGAAATATCAAAACATGCTGCATGCTACTGTATTATATAATCTTATATAAAAAAAATAATCGTGATTTGTTAGACTCGCTTAAAATCGAGAACGGCCAGACCGATTTTGCTGATTTTGGTTTTGATATAATAGTGGAGGTCCAGGAAAGGAAATGAAAAAAAAAAGAAAAAAAAATAGGCGCCACGACGTTCGCCAGGACAACTAGTGTAATGAATGGCAAAAACATCTGAGAAAACGATTTCATCTTTATTAAAAATGCGAAATACAGAAACAACGACGGTACCACAACAGAAAAATTTAGTTTTAAATGTTGACCTGACCGGGAATAACATGGAACCTCAGAGATAGATGAATTACTGGACATGAATAAGACGTTATGGAAAGACATTGCCTTTTTATCCTTTTAAAACTGGTCAGACTATCGAAAATTAGTTTCTCTACTGTATTTTTAAGACTTGATTGTAACTATACTTAAAAATAAATCGTAAAAGATTCCTTCGGCTTGAAACATCCAAGACGAAAGTAACTGACACCACACAAACTCCCGTTAAAAACTGGAAGAGACTTGGCTTGGTGTCATAATAATTACGTAAAAGCAAAAAGATGGTATTTATTACTTAACCAGTGGACTGCCGTGGCTTCGCACCAGTAGGTACTATTCCTGTTCTTTCCAACTAGGAATTGTGTATAGTATTTTTGAAGCTATGAGCCTACATTCATTTCTGAGATCTTGTAGAAACACAAAAATGTTCAGCAGATGACGCATTTTATTTCGAATGAAGATAAACTGAACATGTACATTCTTTTGCAACATTTGCGAACACTTATTTGGCTCTGAAAATTTGTGCCAAATATGACCCGCTTGTAAAATTTTGTGGATACAGATTGCTATGTTATGTTGCTAACGTTATATTGTAAATTTAAACTTTTTCAGTTAGAGTTTGAACACCGTTAAATTTGTTAACGTTACGGTACAGGTTTAAAACTAATACCAAATTTTACACAATCAGTAATACCTATTCAGAAAAGTTACCTTAACGTTTTGGTAATTTTAATACTTTAAAAATCCTATAAAAAATATTCCAGACAAACCAGACAAAGCAGATTTGCCCCGTAGTGCCTTTTCTTTTAGGTTTCCTTTGTAAAATTGTTGCATTAAATAGGTATAGAGAAGTCTGTTGCTGTATTTTTTTATATTCAATTATTTTATTTTGAACAATTTATTTGTTTAATTGCGCTAATCTGAGGAACTACCGGTTTGCATTGAAAAAATATTGTTGGATAATCAAAGAAGGTTTTTGTCTATATAGCAACACTCTTCAACCAATAGGAGGAGAAGAATCTGTGGAAAATGAGACGCTGCGGTGGGCAACTAGGGAAACATAAAAAATGTTACCTACACTTATTTTTCTGTGCCTTTTATGGGACAAGCCCCAAACTGAAAATCCTGGTGAGAGGTCCTAGTAAGTTTGTTATAGTATTTTAAAATCTCCATATAGGTAGACATCTGTCTAAACTATATAAATTAAGACATACAAATTAAAATATATGAGACTAGCTTTTGCCCGCGACTTCGTCCGCGTGGCGTGTTATTGTGTCATTTCAGTATTTTTCTCGGTGTGTGTCGAATGTAAATAATAATGAATGTTGCATTCAAAAATTTTAAAAAGTTTTTTTTTTTTTTTGAGAAAATACATTAAAAAACAACATAACAATTATTCTGAATCTGGCGCTAGTGCAGTATTTTTTCATGAAAAAGATGTTTCCCATTCCCATGAAGCTGTACATTTGCTAAGATACCCATATACTAAAAAATTTCAAGCCTCTAACTCGCGGTACAAAAGTTTTTCCCGCTATTCCCGTTCCCATGGGAATTTTGGAAAATCCAATCATGACTTAACTTTGCATTCACTAAGGTATATGCATGTCAAATTTCAATCATCTAACTTACGCGGTTTAGATTTTTTCATACAAAAGTATTTTCCCGCTAACTCCCGTTCCCGTGGGAATTTCTCAAAATACAGCCATAACTAAACTTTATATTTACTAAGGTACCTGCATGCCAAATTTCAAGCGTCTAACTTAAGCGGTTTAGATTTTTCATACAAAAGGATTTTCCCGCTAATACCCGTTCCCGTGGGAATTTCGGGAATTCCTTTCTTAGTGCACCCCTACGGTACCTAAGCTACGTCCCTTCCAAATTTCAAGTGCCTACGTTTAGCCGTTTGGGCTGTGCGTTGATATGTCAGTCAGTCAGTCAGTCAGTCAGTTTCTCCTTTTATATATATAGAATAGATATAGATATAAAAATTACAGAAATTAGTTTTACAGTTGTATCTGTTCTATTGAGTCTAGATCTTTGTAACTCGCTCTTTTCTCAGTTAATTAGCCGCCATTATTTATTTTCCTTTCCTGTTTTCGTCATTTCTTCACCCTTAACGAGCAAATAGGCTTACAGTCCGTTTAGGTATTATTTTAACTTCATTAACGGAATTATATTTGGGATTATCAGCGTTTTATTTTTGACTAGCGGCCCGAAGCAGCTTCGCACGTGTACTCACCTTTTTTTACTTACCTTTTTTTATCCATTTTCCACTAATTCTTCGCTCGTGGTAGCTGCAACGTGATGTTTTATACCCTGAAGCGTCGATATCCAACACAAAATTATTTTTTTATTTCGAACCATTATTTTCTAAGATTAGCGCGTTCAAACAAACTCTTTAATTTATAAAATAAGAATGTTTTGGTAAACCTGCCCTTTTAATGAGGATTTGCGTAGATATCGCGTTTCTCTTAATTATTATGTTCGGAAATAAAGGTATTACTGTTATTTTGAAGAATCTCAGTTCGTTGTATGTCCTTGAACACTTAGGTTTCCAGACCTGAACTTAACACACTGAATGCCAACTACTCTACTACTTTTACATACACTTGGTACACAATATTACGTAGTTGGCACTGTATGTGTTAGAAGGCGTTTGACAGACTTTTTATATATCTACCCAAGTCTTCCTCGATAAATGTACCCGACACAAAAGTATTTCATTCAAACCAGTAGTTCCTGAGATTAGAGTTCAAACAAATAAAGAGAGGTAGGGAATAGCGATTTATCGCTCCAACTGTAGCAGCCCGAGTGGTGAAATACCTCCACCTTACAGAAGATCGCAGCCAAATAACATTCACCTCTGTGTTGTTGTGTTCCTGCATGTGAGTAAGGTTTCCAGAGCTCCAGGGGGGTGATACATTAGTAGCAGCGGTTAAGCCTTCGAAGTAAGGGCGACAAGTCCAGTGACAGATTTATTATGCTGTACTTGTCTCCCTTAAGCTAGGACCTCATTACCATTTAACTTCAGGTGAAATGAGCTCAATCTTGAAGTGTAATGTGAAAAAAAACTCTTCAGCTTTATAATATTAGTTCATATTTTTTATTTAGGTATTGCAATTAAGTCTCGTAAGAATTTTGTCGTAATGATATTATGATATCGAACTTCCATGCTTCGGAATTCCGTGGTGGAGTCGGCGAATAAGTGGGTCTACTGCCAAATACGAAAAGAACAAACGAATGGTTTTTTTATTAAAGATTTATCAAAAGTTCGTAAGTTAATACGTGGTTTTTGATTTGCAAATATAATATTTTGTTTTATGAAAACGCTTAAATTCGCATTCGAAGTGAATTAGTTGCGACTATGAGAATTAAAAATTGATCTCCGGATAGGATCAGTCGTATTTCATTTTTGGGAGTAGACCCTAAGGACTGCGCATAAATGTTGTATTGCATCAGAAAAGCCAAGACAGATGGGAAAATGTAAACATTCGGGGAAATATAATTTCGTTACATTTCTGACGAAAGCACCAAGCAAATTGGCACCAATGACTGTAAAGCAGAACATTCAATTAAAACAAAAACGCCAGCAATCACTCTGCGGCCTCCCGCCCGGGACGAAATAAAATATTTCATTCGCCATCAAAATTTTACGTCCGTACCTCCGCGATAAAAAACCTTTTTGAGGACCTACTTATTATCTTCTAAAGAGAGCGTGTGGAATGATTTCATCAAACTTCTATAAGAATTTAGATAGTTTTGCCAATAGGGAACCAGACTGGGTGAAGAACACCAGATTGTTTTCACCTTGATAAATAGTTAGACACTTTTTTTTAAATATTGCACTTCAAGATTGACCTCATCCCAGCTGATGTTAAGTGGTAATGAGGTCCTAGCTTAAAGGCGACAAGTACAGCATAATAAATCTGTAACTGACAGCCTACAAGCCTGAAAGGCTTAACCCATGCTACTCAGCTATTAATGAAGCAACCCCCACCAGGAGCTTCTGTAAGGTGTAGATATTTCACCAGTCGAGCTGCTCAAGTTAAGCAATAAATATCTATGCTCTACCACTCTTAAACATACAAAAAAACATACATTTCGTTTGCTCACTTGATTTGCTTTATTTATTCACTTGTTTGCTTATATTTATGTATATATATTATTTTGATTTATTTATATATATACATACATTATATTGTTTAATTATTATATTTATTATTCATGAACCTATGTATGAATATTCTATTCTCGTGTTTAATTTTTCTGCTATTTATCGTTATTAATTTTTGTTGTAATCCATACTCACATTTTTACTGTTACCGTATCCATTAACGAATTATCTGCATAACCCAACGGTTGACTGGTAGATAGTTAAAGTCCACCATTTGTATTTTTTTTGTGCAATAAAGTTTTTAAATAAAAATAAAATTAATATTTTTCATTTGCCAAAAAAAGAAAAAGACAAGTTGGGTGAGGGCTCGTTACGTCACTGGTGGGTAAAAAATTTACCCACGCGACAATTTCATTCAACGTATCGCCGTTTTCTTTTGATCAGGTGGAAAACGCAAAAATACGCGTCCCACATAACAGGATAATCTAACGGACGGACTTAAAACCGCGTTCCTATTGTAGACCGATTTGAAAAGTTCGTTCTTTGTTGTTCCTTGCGCGATAGTCAACTGTAGGATTTCTTTAACTTCAAGTGGAAATATGGTGTGTTTGAAATTTTACAAGGTATTTTTCTAGAGGCAGTTTTTTGAATAATATTCTTCTCATGCCTATTACGTCAGACTCAGAAAGTTTAAGTTACTTATCAATTTACCAAATTATTTTAGACGAAACGTTGTTCGGTGAAGCGTAGCATCGGTCAAAAATAATTCGGTAATATTATAGGTAACCGAAAGTTTACTTTAGTTAGTGTCTTTCGAAACTAAGATAATTTGTTTTGATTAAAAATTTTGCGTTTATTTTTTTTTTATTTGCTTAAAATCACGAACTCACGGACGAATTTACACGATTCCGCTCGGAGCATACACAGCCAATTTACCGATATGAATAAATCGCGCTCCGCCGTTGCAAGCCGGTGATGCCGACGATAAACGTTTAGCCACAGTAAACTAAGGTACAGTAAGCTCACTTTCATCACGACAAGCAATAAGCCCGGCTAAATTATTGTAATTTTTCTGCAAACTTGTTCTTGAACTATGAGTATCAGATAACAAAAACCAATTAGGGGTGTGAACATACCTATAATCCAATCTAATTTAGGAACTTCGTTTCCCAAATTGACCTGACCAAGAATTCAAAAAGCCAGAAAAAAGAAAAAACCTTTATTGCAACACTAAGGTCTTAAAAAATAATCTTGAACATGAACCAAATTGAGTAGATCTAACATAAAGGTCCTAACATAAACGTATCTGTACTGTTTCCTTAAATCGTGCATAAATTTATTTCTAACTTACACTATTACTGTCGGATGTATTTTTTACTAATTAGTTATTTTTTACTTTTTATTACTCTGAGTGTAGTAATTTATATTACTGCGGTTACGGCCACAGTAATAAAAATTACAGTAATTTATAGACAACAGAAAAAAACCGTTGTGACTTCACTGTGATGTTTTTGTTGTGGCTAGCTTTATTATTACGCCACTTCGCAGTCTGTCGCCATGTGATCAGGCTAGCCATTTAGCATTCTTCCTTATGGCAAATAAATATATCGAGGCAATTCCAGTAGTTTCAACACGATTGAACTTCCCATAAATAAGGATTGACGACGGTGTTAACACCTCGTGATCTTCTTACATACGTAATTTAGTTTAATGGTCGCTTTGGATATGTATTGGCATAATCATGTTTTATTTTTATGGCACTTCCTTGTACGTCATTCAGCATTGAAATTGCGATTCGTTTGATCAAAGAGATATATTCTGAGATATTGATACCTTTTAGTACGTTTTATTGAAACGCTTTGTAGTATTTGAACCCTCATAACTTGACTGTTTATTTTAGAGAACAAAATCATCTAAATAAGATTTCGACTTGTAAGTTTCAATGGTACTCATAAATTTTAATATTTAAAAATGTAGGCTTTCTGAAGTTCTTGAAGTCTCAATTTTGGGGCGTAAATTAATGTTGAATACACAAATAACAAAAAATCTTACGAAAAAACATAAAATCTACTAGTGCCCCGCCGCTTCTTCGCACTCCTACTATTCCCGTTTTTCCTCATTTTCCATTGATTCTTGTTTCCTATTGGTCGTGGCGTGATGTTATTAAGCCTGGATCCTCCCTCAATAAATGGACAATCCAACACAAAAAGAGTTTCTCATTTAGAACTAGTAATTTCTGAGATAAACGCAAGTTTAGAAAAACAAAGAAACTCTTCTTCAGCTTTTCAATATTAGGACTTATGATCTTTCTAGGGGTGAACTAATAAACGGGTACTAGGTTATTATAATATTGGAATTCTAACTCGACTCGTAGGTAATGTCATAGGTCGGCACATATAGTTTTTCAATCCCAACTTGTTTAAGTAGTTCCTGTAATAACCGCGTTCAGACAAACAAACATACTCTTCAGCTTTTTAATATTAGGAATTATATATACTTGATATTTTACCCCTAAACCACTAAACAGGTACCTACTATGTATTTGTTACGTTGGAATTCTGACTTGGCTCAGATCAAATATAAAAACCGTTCGTGTCCCAGAAAAAAAAACATAGGTGCACCGGATTTCTTACCTAGCTAAAAAGCTCAAATATTGTAGTTGGTTAGCGAAACTCTTCAGGTTATGACCAATTTTAAGACAGAGGAAAGCTTGGAAGTAGGTAAGTGGGGTAACATAATAACATAACTTTATCTGGCATCTAAACTAGGGTTGTCCCGAGATCATAAAATCAAAACAAAACTAACAGTAAAATAAGTTTGGGTTGAATAAGTTATTTATTTAATAAAAACAACGTATGCGCGACATACAGTACAAGTAGTTTGTTTACAAATCAACGTCTTTAGCATGATCATCAGCATTACATCTTTTGCATTTATACTTTACCCAATGACTTATAGAATTGGCTACTTGACAGTGTTAGTTACGTTAGCTTATTAGTTAAGTAATAATTTTACTTTTTTATTTTTTAATTAAAAGCATATTAAGTATTTTATTTTTGCAAAATAAATTTTACTTTTTTTATCTGTGGAACAAAAGAACCGAAACGGAAACCACCATTGCAATTCGGAAATGACAGCTGTCGGCGAAAATTATTTATTTTAATGTGGTGAAACAATTATTATTTTACCGATTAAATTGAATTATTGTGTCTCTAATTGTATTAAGAATTTATTGAAACATTTTCCGTTCATCTAAATTAAGTCGTTCCTATGCGTATCGGTTCGTTGTCTAGGACGTTGACGTCATAATTGCAACAGTGACGAGACTTGGCGTTTTCGCGCGCTTTTTAAATGTGTTACACAAAATCTTATTTTTCTCTGGTTATTTACATTTTTTCCAGATAAATCGAATTGCTTGGGATATAAAATGAACGGGCGCACATTTTACAATACTTTTTCAATTACTGTCAAGTAGCCAATTATACAGGTCTTCTTTCGAGGAATACGACTTTTTAAAGTAAAATCTATTAAGAACACTAGCTGTTGCCCGTGGCTTCGTAAATAAGAGCGGTAGGACATAGCTATTTGTCGCTCGAACTGGAACAGCCCGACTGGTAAAATACCTCCACCTTACAGAAGCCCGCAGCCAAATAGCAATCACTTCAAAACTCCTGGGAGGTGCTACATTAGTAGCATCAAGCCTTCAAGGTAAGGGCGCCAAGTCCAATAACGCCCTTAAGCAAGGACCTCAGTACCACTTAACATCAGACGGGATGAGGTCAATATCTAAGTGCAATATATAAAAAAAGATAATGCGGGATAAAAAGTATTCTGTTAATCTAATATCTCTTTCTGCCATATTGCTATATTTCATCTAAATCCATTAATTTTTTTTTGTGAGATAGAGTAACCAACTTAGGTACAGCTGGATGACCAGACATCTATGAACCTACAACCAGACATCTGAATATTAGTGGGATTTGTATGAAATTTATTAGAAAGATAGACGAAGTACTAAATTAACTTATAGGATAGCTTTTATCCCGATGTAATGCTAACAAAATCCACGGGCAGCAGGTTGAAATAAAAAGTTTAAATTGGAACGCGAAAACCTTTCACATAAATATTGGTATCAGACAGCCCTTATCACAACAATATTTCCATTTTCCCAGGCGTTTGTGGGTCAAGGGTTACACCAAAGTCCGTAAAGCAGAAAGATATGCCCCAATATCGATAATGTTTGTTTAGGCGCGTCATAAACTTAAATCGTTTGGGTACGGTATTTATAGTGAGTTTGCGCCTTGGACCGACCTTTGATATGGAACCATTGCGTCATTTTGTTGGAGAGTTGGCTACTTGCCTTCTTAATAATTCTGAAAAATCCGGTCAAGTGCGAGTCGAAATTGCTTACTGAAGGTTCGGTGGGAATTTTTGCTTTTGTAAGGGACTAGTACATTTAGATTTTTAGATATTTTAAGAGGGGTACGGCATAGCGATTCATCGCAAGAACTGGAACAGCCCCACTGGTGAAATACCTCCACCTTACAGAAGACCGCAGCCAAATAACAATCACTCCGGTGTTGTGTGTTCCTGTGAGTGAGTAAGGTTTCCAGAGCTCCTAGGGGTGCTATATTGGTAGCAGGGGTCAAGCCTTCAAGGTAGGGCGACAAGTAGACATAATAAATGTGTTACTTTTATGCTGTACTTGTAGCCCTTAAGCTAGGGCCTCATTACCATTCAACATGTAACATAAAAAAAAAACCAATTTTCTTTTGTTTATGCTGGACTTTTTTTGCCTAATCTCATGATCCTAATTCTATAAAAATAATCCTATAGATTTTGATTCCTCCAAAAAAGGGTGGTCTTGTCACCCATTTTCATTGCATTCGATTGGTCGAGCTCGTTATAACTCGACCGTTTACTTTATGGAGATTCCGTCACAATTTGTTACCCCTGGAATTTATTGATGGAAACGTACAGGCCACGACGCGTCAGACTATGTACTTTGAACTTCACAGTACTTATGTCCTGCGCATAAGAGCTAAAATTGAAATAAAAATGTGTATATGCGCATTTATTACTACAGCTGTGCGTTTTGTTGCAGGTAAGCCTGTTTGTATGCCGACGATTTGCAATTCAGTGGATGATGGGTGAGTGACAACAGTTGTTTAATTCATGAAGCATTTTTTTTTGTTTCAGTACAACTTAGAATCCCAATAAATATAGGTGTGCATGGCCATTTTATTATTAATTAAGAATAATTAATGACACAAAAAATATATGATTAATTTATAACGAGTTTACAGCTCTGCGGAACTGTAGTCTTCCAAATGTTATTCTTTCAAAACCCCTGGTTTCAATAGTTTGATATATTAATTTTTAAATTAACGAACATCATAACAGACAGACAGACAACGAAGTGATCTTAAAAAGGTTCCTATTTCCTATAGATGTAACTTTAAAAATTTAATAAGTTTTAACTCGTCTATAGTGTGCTGAACATCACATTACGATAAATATTTGCAGCTCGATTTTAGTTCCTAAAACCACACCATAAGGGTCTTAGGAAATCCAAAGTGTAAGACTTTGAATCTTGTACCGGATTTATGTCGTAGACATAAACACTAACACCGCACTAGAAGTGTTTACCGTGATTTGCTGTCGTCCATAAAATATCAAGCATGTAGCAAGATGAATGTACCCAACAGATGTCTCCTAATCACTACTAAGTACAATAATATGGTCACCAGTCAAGGTAATTTACAGTTCGATATAAGATCTTATGCTGGCGACATAAGGGTGGTACAAAGTTCAAAACTGACGTGTTTTTGAAAGCCAGCATCATTAGTTCGTATACACCTCAGTACCTTGTCGTACTAAATTTCCGTGGAACTAATCAAGTCAGATAGACAGTAACTTAATGTGACAAGGTGCAGAGTTGTTCACGAACTAAAGCTGCTGAATGTACAAACAAGTAGCCAGCAATGCTATCACGCCGCGGCGAGTCATCTCTAGCGTGGAATAGCTCGTAAAATAACACTACACTTATATTAGGGCAATGTCGTGATCTCGGTCATGTTCGACCTTCGGGATGTATCTCATTGGGAGACCAGGAGATGAACCGAAGACGTCAGTCAAGGGATAGCCTGGCGTTAGATTAGGTCTACAACCAAAAACGAAACAAATAAATGAAAGGTTTCGTTTTTGAACCTTAATCGCAAGTTCGGGAATTATGGCGTGGTTTTTCATTTGTACAAAAAATAATTATGCAAGTTAAAAATTTATATCCGTCATCGGATCCAGCATATTCTATTTTTAATAGGAAGGCTTACAGTTCTAGTAAGTTTAAAGATTATTCACAAAAATTATAAGAAAATTTACTTACATGAGACACATAATTCAAATGAATCACGAGCGTACCAAAGCAATCACTGCTTAGCGAAAACTAAATAAAACACAAATGTAGAGTTTTTGAAAAGATAGGTTGTCTGCACCTATAGGGAAATTGTCATACAAATATCGATGACACGGATATCAAGTTGAATCGCGCTCCGTGCTAGAAGTGACACGGACTCAATTGTACGATCAACCACTTTGATTTCTCAGCACCTTGTCACATTAAGTTGACGGAGTAATTGATTAAATATTTAATTTCACAGGTTAAATGTGACAATATACTGAACACACATTAATTACTTGTTTACATAACCTTTACTTTACATCCGTAATTCACTTTTCGTAGAAAGCAGTTAAACATCGTATCATTTAATCATCGTTACGTATTCACAATTAATAACATCATTTGACGGATAAACTATTTTTAAGGAAACCGGGGTCTGATTACACGTGGGTAATAGCCCAGCGATTATATCTATTCGTTGGCTAACATCAAGGAAACACGCCCCAATTACCGTGCTGATTGTTAAACCAATCGTTATGCCTGTCGCTATTCTGTTGGCGATACTTCGGGAATAGAAAGGTATTATTTATAAAGTATTATTAAGTTCTTTTTTTTTGTTTTTATGATTAACCTATTTATGATATAATTAAGAATCAAGTTTGGAAACCAACCTTTTTCAAAACATGCCTTTTAAATCCACAGTGTATTTTTAAAACAATGAATTAACAAGACAAATGAATATGTAAATTCAGTAATCAATAGTCATATTGTATTGATCTCATAAGAAATGTTCTTAATTTAGTTAAATTTTTAATTAACCTTATTCTTTTGCGAACAAGCTCTGAAACTTTCACAATTTTAGAAGGATACCGTCAAAATGTTAAAATCCTTTTTGCCCAGGGATTCCTTGGCGCACCAAAAGCAGTCAGGATAAAAGCCCTCAGTTTTTACACTCAAAAATCACGATTTACGGCCTCGTATTCTAATTAGAAGTACGAATAAATCGTAAGTACTAATTCATTACTCAACCTGCTGCTAAAGAGGCATAAATCATTATTACAGTTTAGTCTTATTAACCTCATTGTATCATTGAGTTAACATGATTATTCTGTGTAACTACATAATCAAAGACACGTACAATAAGATTCTGTAATTTACAGTTTTATTACATAAGAATATGCATCTTAACTTAGTCCATTAGAAGCTAAAATGCTCTGATTAAACTTTAATGTGTGGTATGATTTCGCGTTGTAGGATTAGATTAACTTGTTTTGGCGGATTGGATAGAAAAATTTCATCGCCTACGATAACTTGCGGTTAGCTCAGTTGGTAAGAGCAGCACGCGCGATACGTGAAGGTCGTGGGTTCGATTCCCGCACCGCAAGGGGAGATAAAAATTGTCTGTTTCTAATATTTAAAGTTCGCTAGTACGGCGTTTAGTACTATAAAAATAATAAAATCGATTATCTGTGTGAAGTTCTTAATTACTCAATGTGTTACAAGTATTTATCTCTTTTGATTTTTACTTTTCAAGTTTTCACCAGCCATTCTTATAATTCTCATTATGCGCAACGTGACGATTCTTCAAACCCAATATTTAGTTTATCCGATTGATGTAGCTAAAAGGAGGCACTGTAACATTCATGAAATACAATAAATGATTTGTCTTTGACTTTGACTGGCTTAACCACCACTCTGCCAAATATGGTGATCACTAACCGAGTTAAGTTAAGTTAAATTCAAAACATACTTTGCCCGACCCAGGATTTCAACAATAAAATTGTTGAAAACCCAGAATAAATAAATAAATACTTTTTTATTGTCCTCTGTCCATTATCTCATCTGGGCGTTGGTTGTATTGAATTTCAAACACTTATCCTACTTAAATGTTTGAGTAAAAACAACTTAGCATGTAAAATATAATTATTTAGTTAATATATTTTATATTATGTTACATATTTATGACTTTATGTATGTGTATTATTATGATACAGTTAATTTAATTTTAAAAATAAATTATCTATTTATTGCACAGCCGCGCCGGTCCCATTTCTCGTCATCCACTATTTCCTCTACCTTAAGGTTGTCTGGAAGAGATCGCGTCCTAACGATAAGACCGCCTAAAGTATACTGTAATTTATCTGTGAATTCCATTTCTGTATTTTTTTTGTGCAATTATGTGCATCTATCTAAATAAACAGGTGCAAAAGGATTTTAATAGACTCTTAAACTTTCTAATACTAAACGTTGTGACGATACTCCAGTGTCGGAACACAAGGTGAGGATGTCAGATCCATCCTTGACCCTCTGTCCTACTTACGTTCGCGTCAAGCCCGTTTAATTGAAAATTAGTCCTTGGAACTGGTGTCTGCGATCAGAGCAGGCGTCGGGTTTTCTTTTATGATTTGAGATAAAAGATTGCCTTTTGGGATTGGTTTAATCACCATTTGGAATCGATAAACTATTTGTGGTTTTTTTTGTTGGGTACTTAGTGCTTTTTGCTCTGTAAATTAAATATGACGAGGAAATCGCTGGAGTTAAAGTAAAATTTGAATGGTTATCTATGCATAATTCATAATATAGTCTGGCAAACAAAATAAAGATTTTAACTATTTATGCCTATTCCTATAATTAACTCTGCAATTTTAGGTTTATGCGTAAAACTTATAGAAGCTATAAAACTTGCGTTATTAAATTTACTTTTTAAATTATTTTAGTTTTTAGTTTTCATGCCTTATAATGTATGCCATCTTTCTTTGTAACAATATTTAGGTGCGTAATAGTGACGTAACCACACCCCTCCACTGAACTGGGTGTCTACTCTCGAAAACGAAATATGCCGGATCCGATGACGTTTAGCAATTTTTATTGCTCATAATCGCAACCAACTCACTTCGAATGCGAATAAAGCGTAATCAAAAAACAAAATATCATTTATACAAATCAAAAACCACGTTTTAATTCCCTAACTTTTGATCAATCTTCAAAAACTAAACCTTTCGTTTGTTCGTTTCGTTTTTGGGAGTAGACCCCCTGCGCTGAAACATCATCAAATTTATTATTTGAAGAAAAAAATATAATTGTTTTCACCTATTGAAATGGTTAATTTATTTATTTGGAAAACAGTCAATGCAAAATATGGCTTAAATATGTGACTCGACTAAATATTCTTGTGTACAGCTTCACTAGTTCAGTAGCCATTAATAACAGCACTAAGACAGATAAATTAAGTATTTACGTATGTATTAGTAAACTATTAGTTTAGAATCGTTCATTGTATAGTAACATAACTTTTATAGTACTTTACTTAGGCAAACAATTATGTCCACAGCCGTTGTTGGATACAAAAATTGAAATGATGATACCATAAACATTATGCGTCTTAAAGTATCCCGCTAGAATCGCTTTATTCCGTTTGAAACGGCAGCTTATGACGTAAGCGATCGAAAAGCGCTTTGTTTGTATCGGTGCAGCGGTCTAGCGGAAGCGTTTTCTAGAAGGCGCTTCCCGCGTTTTGACCGCGCATGCGCCATCTTGACGTTCCGTCTCTTCGCGCGTTCCACGCACCAGTTGACGTTGCGCGCCGCGGCAACCCACCGCGCTCTCGCGACCACGATGCTTGCTGACTTGCCGGTCTTGCGTGCAATGGAACGTCAACTTTACACGTCATACTCCACGCTCCAGAGCGATCCCGCCACTAACGGTACTCAACTTGTGTTAATTTGTATGCAATGACGTTGTAAGTACGGGAGAAAGCCGGTCCCGCGTTTGTTTTGAGCGATTGCGCGGCCACGATTGAACCTTTTCGTGACCTTTCGGCCGCTGCGTCATTTGCAGTCGCAAGATACTGCGCATTATCTAATCTGCGACGTTTTGGAAGCTTTACCTGTGGAAGGATGAAGGTTATGCGTACACTATAGCTAGTTGTACGTCGTAAAGATGTTGTGAAGGTCGGGACTCATCGGGCCCGCGACTTGTTGCGCTGTGTTGTTTACAATCCCGTATTTTCGTGTCGATTTACGAAGAGTGAAATGACAAACATTTCACGAATGGACGCAGACGGATATCGGCTAGAGAACAAAACGGTCGAGGTCTACTACTAAAAACGAAATTATATCCGATCCGTTGACGGACGGCAGTTTCTAATTCTCTTAATCGCAACCAACTCACTTCGAAATCGAATAAAGCATTTTTAATTCCAGAATGTTGTTTATACAAATCTAAAGACGTTTATTTTCCTAAACTATCGATTAATCGTTGGTTTATTTGTATCGTTTTTGGTAGAAGGCCTACAGTATTACCTATACGTACCATTCGTATTTTGTTAAATTACTCTTACCTATGAGCTATCTTGAGTTTGGGCTCAGATTCACCAACTAAACTTATAACTGGCGATTTGACAGCTGTGAACTCTTCAGTTGCCATTAAAGTTAAGTTGTAAGTGAGCCGTGCCACTTACAACTTAACTTTTGTTGACAATTATCTGTTTATGTCTAATCTCGACCTCTCATGAATACAACACAATGGTGTTTGACATTCATGTAACTGTTTGATTTGCTCAATAATGAGAATTCGACCATTCTCGAATTTTCGGACAGAATTATATAACTTTATTTTATTCTTTACTTTCGAACTCTATAACGTTAAATGATAGATTAGAATAGAATAGAAAATGTATTTATTCATGTAAACTTTTACATAAGCATTTATGAATCGTCAAGTCAAGTTAACTACCACCGTGTTCGGAATGTTGATTCTATCGAGAAGAACCGGCACATATGGTAGGTATAAATCATGAAAAAAAATGTATTAACAATATAGCTTATGTCTTATGTACATATTTAATGCTATCAAGTCCAAACATCTTTGTCGTTAATATATTCCTCTATTTTATAATAGCCTTTTTTCATTAAACAATTTTTTATCAGAGACTTAAATCTATACATAGGTAATGCAGTGATATTTTCTGGCAGCTTATTGAAAAGCTTCAGACTTAACCCCACAAAAGAATTACTAATTTTATGAAGTCTTAGATGTGGAACAAGCTATGTTTATTTCTTGTGTTAAAATTATGGCATTCTGCTTTCTGATAGTAATTATGGTCCCAAATTGTTGTATTGTTTTAAATTCTAAATGCCTTTAATTCTCGTACATTCTTAAATGAAGCGAATAAAGGCTTAGTAGGGTTGCATTGGAAAACCAACATGAATTTTGTAACAATTTTGTAAATTTTTTGTCATGCATTGATAACATTGATTTTAAACTAGCTGTGCCCGCGACTTCATTCGCGTGGACTACATCCTTTCATGGTCGGTTTTACCCCTTTCTCCCCTAATATTCGAAACAAAAAGTAGTCTATATTTTAATCCAAGTTTCGAGCTATATTTGTGCCAAAATTCATATCTCTAACTTCAAAAATAAACATTTTTCCATATAAACTTTCAAAGGTGGTATTACCCCCATCCCCCCTTATTACTTAATAAAAAGTAGCCTATGTCCGTTCTTGAGATTTAACGTATACCTATACCAAATTTCATCAAAATCGGTTGAGAGGTTTAAGCAGAAAAGCGTAACAGACAGACAGACAGAGTTACTTTCGCATTTATAATATTAGTAGGGATACCATTAACAGTTTTCGTTCAATATTGTTGCTAATACTTGCATATGTATACGTGCGTATATATGTATATGAGGCTAGCTGGCTGTTTACAAGTCGTATTTTGCCTAATATCTTCATTGTAAGACATTATAAAATGTTTGGAAAAACAATCGATATTATTGACAACCTGAAAGTTCATTTCCCATATTGATCCCGGGGATCGAACCCGGGACCTCAGAGATGGCGCGACGCCAAGTCAAAATTCGTTTATTTCGGCGATTCATTTTTATTTAAATTGATAATAAATCCAAAAGTATTATACATGTTACCAAATCTCATGTAAGCCAACAAAGCGTCTTCTTTATCCTTTAAAGCTGTGGGGAATATCACGTTTAGCGATTTCAACTCGATTCCACGATTGCGTAGGTACAGTCGCCGTCAGATATATTGGAGCAGACAACGTGACCATTTTTTAAGGGGGGGGGGGGGGGGGATGCATGCATGCACAGTACCGCTGCGTTGGGGTAAGCAGTGGCGTGTGTGGGACTTCTCCGCTCTTCTTAGAGCGGAGACTCGCCCCCCCCCCCTCGCACCTCTCATCGCCTAGTGACGCCGCCAAAGGAATATAGATTTATCAATAGCAGGCACAGAGACAGCGTAGCCAACTAAATGAACAGTTAAAAATGTCAATAAGCTCCCTCCCTACACTACTAGTTACCATTAACATTCACGAAAAAATATCTGAATATTTATCTCACACTAGTATTGGACAATATCACATCACATACATTTCTCTGATTCTGTTGTAAGTAGCTAAAGCACTTGTGTTACAGAAATCAGAAACAACGAAGGTACCACAACACCCAGACCCGAGACAATATGAAAAAGTTCGTTTCCCATATTGACCCGAACGGGGATCGAACCCTGGATCTCAGAGATGACACAACGCCAAAGTCGGGCCCGCTCGCCTCTCGGCTACGGAGGTCGTCAATTAATTTTAATAATTAGATATTGTTGTTTTATTATGTACATATAAATTATTGACTAGCATCTGCTCATATTTTAATGAAGTAATAAAATTCAGATATCATTGACTTGTTATATATGGAACCTATTGACATTTGATTCTGTTCAGAAGTATTTGGTCAGTTTATCGTTTTCTTTGTTTTTTTTTATTTTTTGTTTATATATTACACTTCAAGATTGACCTCATTCCACCTGATGTTAAGTGGTAATGAGGTCCTAGCTTAAGGGCGACAAGTACAGTATAATAAATCTGTTGCTGGATTTGTCGCCCTTACCTTGAAGGCTTGACCCCTGCTACTAATGTAGCACCCCCAGGAGCTCTGCAAACCTTACTCACACGCAGGAACACAACAACACCGGAGTGATTGTTATTTGGCTGCGGTCTTCTGTAAGGCGGAGGTATTTAACTAGTCGGGCTACTCCAGTTCAAGCGATAAATCGCTTTGCCCTACCTCTCACTTGTTTGTTGTAGTGCAATAACATTTTATCTGACGGTGACTGTACATGAAAATAGCTAGCCTTGTAATGTTTGTTTGGCTGGTTTCTCAGAATTAAAGCTGTTGACGTAATTTCCTAACAAGGCTGACATTTTCCAAGAAGACCTAGAGTTTCTTTTCGAAGTTTAGAGGCCGCAGCGGCTGTGTTTACCTAAAGGCTACAAACTTTGGTTACGCAGTTATTTCCGAGGGTGCCTGCGTGTTGGTTATTCAATCAAAATATCATTTATTCAAAAACTAGAGCTTTGCCCCGGCTTTGCACGCTCTCAGAAAAAAAGCTGTTGACGTTATTACTTAACAAGGCTGACATTTCCCAAGAAGACCTAGAGTTTCTTTTCGAAGTTTAGAGGCCGCAGCGGCTGTTTTTACCTGAAGGCTACAAACTTTGGTTACACAGTTATTTCCGAGGGTGCCTGCGTGTTGGTTATTCAATCAAAATATCATTTATTCAAAAACTAGAGCTTTGCCCCGGCTTTGCATGCTCTCAGAAACCAAGCTGTTGACGTGATTTCTTAACAAGGCTGACATTTCCCAAGAAGACCTAGAGTTTCTTTTCAAAGTTTGGAGGCCACAGTGGCTGTGTCAGAAGGCTACGAAGTTTGGTAACGCAGGTATTGCTAAAAATTTCATTTGTTAAAAATTTTTGGTTTGCCCCGGCTTTGCTCTTAGAAACAGGTCTCTCTAAACACTGGACATTGGCGGAATCACTGCGTTGTTTCAAAACGCGGAATAGTCCATTAAAAAAACAAGTGATGTAATTTATTTATTCGTTTCGGTCTGACACCTACCTTTGACAGGCATTCAAGTTTGTAGGTAGGTAGGTAGTTTCTGAGATTTCGTGATTTTTTATTTATATTGCACTTTAAGATTGACCTTATCCCACCTGATGTTAAGTGGTAGTGGTCATAGCTTAAGGGTGACAAGTACAGCATAATAAATCTGTTACTGGACTTGTCGCCTTTACCTTGAAGGCTTGACCCCTGCTACTAACGTAGCACCCCCCAGGAGCTCTGAAAACCTTACTCACACGCAGGAACACAACAACACATAAGTGATTGTTATTTGGCTGCGGTCTTCTGTAAGGTGGAGGTATATCACCAGTCGGGCTGCTCCAGTTCGAGCGATAAATCACTATGCCCTACCTCTCTTATTTCTCAGTTAATCAATTAGTGATTAATCAGTTAGTGAGTAGTATTTTGCTTTTATTATATAAAATCAAGAATTAAAGTATCAATAAAAGGAGATTCACCTTCACGAAACGAAAATATCTTTTTTCAGGCGGCTTAGTCAGAAATAATACCCGCCCACATCTTTGAGGTATTTTAATATGGCTAATTTTGTATGTGGGAGTTTGTAGGCGTATTCCCATCTCTACATTGTTAGTATAATTTTCTAGAAAAAATCCTTTGCTCTTGCGAGGATGCTATCATCAAAATCTGGTTCTCTTATCAAGATACCATCGATATTTCCTTTTCAACATAAAAAATATATAATAGCGAATTTAGATAATTTTATACCTAAATGGTCGAAATGAGAAACCCAGAACCTTACTTCTGAGTCAATTAAAAAAATACAATAAGCTTATTCTCTATAACTACCGTTAAGATTCCGACAAGAAACTCAGGAGTTTTTTTTACAAAAATAGCTTAACTTACTACGAAGTAGACTCACTTTGCATTGTATTCAATGACGATTTAAAAGTATTATATGTAACCTTCTTAAATAAAGAAATATTTGAGTTTGACTAATTTTGCACCAAGGCAAACAGTTAGTTTATCAAAAAAGGTGCAAGCAATTGCATTAAAAGGACAAAGTTCAAATTACATAATTATTATAGTACAGAATGGTCAATAATACGTTCAGAATTTTACTCGACTATCGTAAAGATGTTGATAGGCCAGATTAAATACGAAATCTAACGCTAAGCCTAGATATTAGCAGGTTCATAGCTCGCAAAGCGATCCATTAGAGATCTAACAAATAGCGAGTACTATAGGGGGCTTGAGGGGGAGTCCCCTCTCCTTTCGTCCTAAGGACAAAAAGGTCGCAGTGACCTTTCTTGCCTACGCGCTCATCTGAGGGTGGGGGAAGTTTTATTAGTTAATCTTCGTCTGTGGAACTTTATGCTGGTTATTTTGATCTATTCTTATTTATTAGGGTTCCGTAACACAAGGGTAAAAACTGGACCCTATTCTTGATACTTCATTGTCCGTCTATCACGAAACTGTTTCTGAAGAACGGTGATAATAGGCCAGTTGATTTTACACAGGTGATGTATTTCTATTGCTGCTATAACAACAAATAACAAATAAAACCGTTTAAAAATAAAATAAAACAAATATTCAAGGGGGGCTACCATACAGCAAACGTGATTTTTTTACGGTTTCTTGCTCAACACTAATAATGGCGACAGGTGTACGCTAAAACTATGCACATATAATGTATATATTCTCTTAAAAATATTATTCACGAAAATAAAAAAAATTAAAATTATTAAAGATTTCCCCATACAACAAACGCAATTTTTTGCAAATTTTTGGTCGAAATCAATAAATAGTAACAAAAAGGCACTTGAAATGTTCAATGATTCCAACATGAACTTAAGCTTAATTGATTATATATTTCACTTTCATTTATACTGTGTATCGCGATCGGGTAGCTATTCACGTGCTCTTCAGTAAAAACAAATTTGTGCATAAATCGATACTTGTTAATGGCTGGTGTCGCGATGCAGTCACTTTCATCACCAAATTAATCTGATAGGGCTCGTTTGCAGGTCAATGGGGTCATTCAGAACCAATTACGCAGCCCCCCGATAATCTGTCAATGCACTAGCGAAAATATTATATAAGCTGTGCCCGCGACTTCGTTCGCGTGGACTACATCCTTTCATTGTCGGTTTTACCCCTATCTCCCCTAATATTCGAAACAAAAAGTAGTCTATATGTTGATAGATATACATTTGTGCCAACTTTCATATCTCTAACTTAAAAAATAATCATTTTTCCATATAAACTTTCAAAGGTGGCATTATCCCCCCCCCCCCCCTTACTTTCTAACAAAAAGTAGCCTATGTCCGTTCTTGAGGTTCAACGTATACGTATGCCAAATTTCATCAAAATCGGTTGAGAGGTTTAAGCGGGAAAGCGTAACAGACAGACAGAGTTACTTTCGCATTTATAATATTAGTAGGGATGAAGACGTTCAGATTTTTTAATTTCTCATACGCAAACACCGCACTAGCGAACTATAAAGAAATCCCATTTTCTGTTTGTTCCTTTAAAATATTTATTTGTACCTTCAGAACAAAATATTTATTTGTACCTTCAGAACAAAATATTTATTTGTACCTCCAGAACAAAATATTTCGACGTGGCCTTTCAGTTTTAACGCAAAATAGAATACAGATTGAACTAGAAGTTATGTATAAGTTCGGTTGTATGTTTTATTTATTTAATAAATCGCTTGACGCCCAACTCCGACAAGTAGAAACCGATTGTTTTTTGTATGTGAAATAGCCCAATTTCTATCAGGGTGATGATAAGAACTTTGAAAAAGTATAAGAAATTTTCAAATTGTGTAAACATGTAAAATTTTCACGAATATTTAAATTGGTAATTTTTTCCGAAAATTATTCAAGGTTAATATTGTTAACTTACTATTGTTAATATTGTTACGTTGATGATAGAAGGTATTATCAATGTTGATGATTTTTTAAATACTAGATCGATTTGGACGCATATAGACTTATATTATTTTAAGATGTTATATTTTAGTAAGTTCGGAATGGAGAACATTAAAACTTCTCATTTTTACGTTGGTGCAAACTAACTTTCATTCACGTTCCTTTAATTTCGTTAGCATTGTAAGTAGTTCACTGATAAAGCGGTTCTCTTTACAATTTTTGTTCAGCAGAATAGATAATAGAGTTATTGTCAACAAATTTACCAATATGGTCATGCTTTATTTAAACATGGTTTCAATACATTGCAAGTTATTTAAACAACCCGTTTCTTTGATTATTAACTTAATTTAATAATAACAAAACGCGTTCCAAGTAAAAAACCAATGGCATTCCTGTCTCCATACCCTATAATATAAGTCAACCCTTACAGGGGAAAACCAACTTTTTTATAAGAACGGCCAATAGCACGTCTTGGTATACTTACAGTTCAATATTAGTTCTTACGCGCACGACATAAGTGTGGTACGAAGTCCAATGCGTGTATTCTGACGCTCATTTGTCTATACCAAGAAGCAGCGGCGGCCTTACCTATTGCGAGGCCCCGAGCGAGCAGGTATTGCGAGGCCCCTAGCAAGCAGATCTTGCGAGGCCCTTTGTTTTTCGTGAAAAGTGGTCTGATCATTTAGTCTGAGCATACGAAATTTACGGAATTGTCATTTTGACAGGAAATGTTAAGGTAAAAAATTGAGTATAAAAATTTTTGACGTTACAATTTTAACAAAAACAGAGACGTACAATTTTATTTTTTTTTCTAAACGTAAAATCTTTCTCAATAACTTTTTTTTTACTTGATTTGTTTATTTCGCGAGGCCCCTATTATAAGAGCGAGGCCCCGGTCGATTGCCCTGTTTGCCACCCCCTAAGGCCGCCACTTCCAAGAAGTAACATCGTAATACTTTGTTCAACATATTTCTATGTTGTTCCAGCATACCGAACACTTGTTGAATGGAATGGCATGTGAAGCAGTCTTAACACCTTACATTACACGTAATCATACCTGTCATACCTATTGGGGAGCGCAGACCCTTAACGAGTAATCTATTAATACGCAAGAAACTCAGGAATGTCCGCAAATATTCGTAAGTTTTCAATTAGTAAATAGGGGAGCTGTGATACCGGGACACTTTTAAAAATGTTACTGTTAAAGTATAGCAACATTACGTGTACACGAACATACTTACATGCCGTAGCATCTCAATATATCGTTGATTATACGCAAAAACTATAATCTCTTATATAAAATATCTGAATGCCACCACTTAAACAACAGAAATAAACACAGGCTTGCTGTTCCGTATGTACGAGACTTCATGAGATAAAAAAATCCTATGTAAGGGTAATATCAAATTATTAACCAAGTTACCTGAAACTGTTCAGTCCAGTTGCATAGATTTAATTCTCATGTAATTGTTTAATTTAAAAGAGCCACTACAAAATACATGATTATTTAAATGACAAAACGGTATAGATCTTGATTATCTCCTTCCACTCTTTAAAATCTAATTTAGTGTAGTTGTGTATATGAAGAGATTAAAGTTTCTTGCCGATTCTTCTCGCCATCATCAAGATTCTGAATACGGCGGTAGAACACTGAGTATATACTGACGTTTATTAAAGGAATATGTCAATATGTACTTAATGTACGTTTATTATAATAAAAACTACAAAAAATCAAAATAAACTTCAGAAACAGTGATATAGCCTCAGTAAATTTTATTATCATTGTGGTCTCATTTCCGATAGCTCGCGAATCATTGCCTTCCCGGTCCTTTGAAACACTTGTCGCTTTTTGAACACAAAAGGGTCACAAAGAATAAAAAACGCAAATCGTTTTATTGCCAAAATTATACCTTGCTTTCATCTTGGGTTTACGCATTGAGTCGTGAAAATAAATGAATCAGTTATTATTATTAACTTACCTTATATATTTTTATAAGTATTCGTTACTGTTTTCATATTTTATTATATCGTAATAATAAAGCAAGAATGCCGGTAAAAATATTTTGTTACAGCTTCGTATGAAAACAGGTTTCAACTAAGGCTCAGCGACCAGAAGTGACTCTGAAATTGAAATATTAGTAGCATAAATATTTTATAATGCATCATTTTTCCTACCGAGCGAAAGCTACATAAAAACAAATATCGTTTTTTTATAGGAGTCTGGGTGAAACAGACCCCAACTTGTTCCAATAGGAACAATAATAAAGATCGTCCGCTTTAACGTTATAGGAGTTCTGGTCTAGGAGGCACGCTTAGAAAGGGTTTACGATGGCCCTAGGTGTAATAGTGAGTTGTAAATAAACAATTTATTGCACTAAGGGCTTGTAAAGGAATTAATATATGCGATAGATTAAGAAATAAACGTCGTAAATCGTAATGACATGAAAGTTAATATTACGTTAGCTTCACGCGCACGCGCGGTAGACTATGGCTCGTTCTATCATATATTTGTAAAATATACCATTGAGTGAATTTAAAGCCTTAACAAATAAAAAATCCTAAAACCTTTTATTTTGTTATTCAAATAATGATCTCTTAAATTTGTAATAATGTGATAGATAGATACACTTTATTGCACAAAAATTTACGAAAATTGGTTTTACAGACATAATCAAGTACAATTTAGGCGGTCTTATTACTAGAAAGCAATCTCTTCCAGACAACCTTTAAGAAGTTTCGAATAACTAGGCTTAAGCATCTGATTTTTTTTTATTATTTGTTAGATAATTCATATCCTTTCATGATATATGTATGTATATGATAATTTTTGTCTGGGCGTTTAGAAGTGTATTTCAGTATAATGTCGCAGGCATATTGAGTAAATCCGCCGTTTACATACGGCGTCGTCTGTTTAAAAACGCTCGCTGTTATGTTATATGCCGAATTCAAAATCAGGCAAAATGACAACAGTTGGTTGTAGTTTTAGGGTGACCATGAATAAAACACTGTATGGACAAATTAAGACTTTTCATTCATTCAAAATGCCTGAGACATATATACGACCTTTGGTACAGGTTTCTAAAACAGGTTCTTAGGCTCATGACATTAGGATCAGATTAACCTATACTCCGAAATTTTTTATTTACCTTTACCCCACAAGGGATGTACTTATCTATATAAATGACAAATACCTGCCAAGTTGTTAAACAAAAGTGAAATATAAATCCGATACTGTGTACTAAGTAATGCTAACTGGACTGTCAAAAGTGATGTACGACTTCCATATTCATAGTACAAATGAAACGCCATCGACATACTCTCAATCAAGTTTGCCCCATTTTATGGATGCCCAAACGAATATCGGGGACATCGCATTTCGTTCAACGTTCCTGTTACCTATTTCACTGAATTAGCATGTCCTAAAACGAGACAATGGTGCTTTAGTGGATCATTGAACCTGGTACTGTAAGTATTCACCGGCTGTACCAGATTTCATAATAACTAGTTTGAGCACACCTCGGCGCCTTGTTAAATTAAACCTCCATGCAATTAAAATAACAAAAAAATCTTTGAAAACAAGTTTTTATTTAAATGCGCTAAAAAACTAAGTAACTCACTTTTACGCGAAAACTTTCACTGTTAACTTTTAACGTCATTTCAAATTTAACGTATTTGCAACAATTTATATGTTATAATATAAACTTGTCGCGAGACGTAAACACTCGCATTTACTTTCCTAGTTTTAATTTTTATAATCAGCAACTAATAACGAATACGCTAGGCCTATTCATTATTATTTTAAAAATAGCTAATAATAATATTATATTGATCAATTTTTTTGGCATGTACTTTAAATAATTTTCATCGAAAACTCTAAAGATGTTAGAAACAGAAAAAATTTATCTCCCCTTGCGGTGCGGGAATCGACCTTCACGTATCCCGCGTGCTGCTCATCGTGGGTTCGATTCCCGCACCGCAAGGGGAGATAAAAATTTTCTGTTTCTAATATTTAAAGTTTGCTAGTACGGCGTTTAGTACTATAAAAATAACAAAAACTGTAAAGACGTATGTTTACAAATACGGTACGATAAACATAACTAGAGCAGATTAAGTCGCTTTTCGGTATAGACGGCATGTCGATAAATCTTATCGAACGACTTCCAACTTTCAGGAAATTAAAATATGTCAGCGTACCACTTCAACTCGGTATGCTATGCTTCTAATTTAGTGTTGCGGAATTGTCGATAGTTGTGCCATCTGAAATTATTTAGGGTACCCATGAGTTATCATGGTAATGGAACATTTTAATCCTTATTATAATGCTCTTAATACGAAAGTATGGTTGTATGAATAGATGGATGCTTATAACATTTTATGACCTCCATAGCCACGGGGGAGTGACCGGACCTTGGCGTCGCGCTATCTTTGAGGTTTTGGTTCGATTCCCGGTCGGGTTATTATGAAAAATAAGCTTTTCGATATTATCTTGGGTCTGAGTGTTGTAGTCCCGTCGTTGTTTCTGATTTCTCTAACACAAGTGATTTAGCTACTTACAACGGAATCAAGCAATGTAAAACAAAATTAAATCATTCTTATTGATAAGGCATCACAAACTTTATTGGCGTCACTTTATTTTTGAGGTTCCGGGTTCAATTTCCGGTCGGGAAAATAACTTTTCTACATTGTCTGATTGCTGAATGTCTGAGATTTTGTGAGCGAGACGTATGAGAGTGCCTGTCCTTTGTAAAGTAAGTAATTGTAATTTTGTATTTTTATGTGTCTAATTCAATTAATGTAACTGGCATTTGCCGTTTTATTTGAACTCAAATAAATAAATAAATAAATAAATAAATAAATAAATTGTCTTGGGTGTGAGTGTTCTGGTACCGTCGTTGTTTCTGATTTTTTGTTGCTTTTTTTGTGGTGACTTTAAGTACTTATCTCAGAAACAGAGCAATTTATATTATTTGATGTTGTACAATATTTAATATTTATTGAGATAAATACTCTTCCGATTAAGAACCTGAGCAGCCCGACTGGTGAAATACCTTCACCTTACAGAAGACCGCAGCCAAATAACAATCACTTCTGTGTTGTTGTGTTCCTGCGTGTGAGTAAGGTTTCCAGAGCTCCTGGGGGGTGCTACATTAGTAGCAGGAGTAGCCTTTAAGGTAAGGGCGACAATTCCAGTAGCAGATGTATTATGCTGTACATGTCGCCCTTAAGCTAGGACCTCATTACCACTTAACATCAGGTGGGATGAGATCAATCTTGAAAAGCAATATTAAAAAAAAGACTCTTACACAATTAGCAAGTGAACTGAAATTTGGCGATGTTCAAGCAGCATCCTAGCTTAAGCAGCTCAATGATTTAACATGGCTAACAGTAATTACTGAGTAGACATCGGGATCACTGGAGCACAGCGTTTAGTTGATCGGTATCGTGGGAGCGTAAGCGCCGATACAACTGTTTACTGTGAACCTAATTACGTGGGTTGCTGCAAACCAGATGCTGAAATGGGAATAGGGACAAGCAAAGCCTTATATACCTGTCTATATATATATATCTTTTTTTAAAAGAGCGTAAAGAAATAATTGCGGTCCATTATGGCGATGCTAACGGACAGGATATTACGGTATCAAATCCGTTGTCATCGCGATGTGGGTTCCTTTCTTGCGTACCATCAGGCTGGAAGGATACTTAGCCAATAGACTGTGCTGTTATAAAGAAAACTCGTCTAACTAGCAAAATTAGCGTAAGACGATACACATGTTCAGGAAAACTGTTAAAGAAAACTAATAAACAAGTCAAAATAACACAGAGGTATAGTAAAAAAGAAAAACTTTCAGAAAGCAGATTATTTAAAGTACTACTTTAAAGTACGGAATTAATGCAGAAATAAATATTATGAATAAAAAGGAAGATTTATACATATAATACGGACAACCGTCGTATTATTTTCGATACGTACCATAGTTAAGAAAATCCGAAAAAATCTAAAACATTATACCCTTGCGAAATGGGTGTGAGGTAGGCAAATTAGGTCAAAAAGTACGATTTCCTGTCTGTCTGTTACGCTTTCCCGCTTAAAGGTTTAAGAGAATTGAGAGGTCTCAACCGATTTTGATGAAATTTGGTATAAGTATACGTTAAACCTCTAGAACGGACATAGGCTACTTTTTGTTTTGAAAACATGCAGTCCACGCGAACAAAGTCGTAATAAATAAATCTTAGCCATAATAATGATGGCTTTATTATAATTAAATCATCATCCACGTAAAGTGTACATTACACCTACCTACATAGTAGTACACCTACCTACAATGTACATGTAACAATCAACAGCACATCACATAAAACATTTGCAGTTCGAAATTAGTCCTTATGCCCATGACAGAACGGCGGTACAAAATTCAAAATGAACCCGAACGTGCTTTTGACTGTTCATGATAAAATTGCCTTTTGTGCTGAAGGTCCGCCCACACCGGGCACGCGGTACGCCCACTGACTTCCATTCACAAACCCACTGGTTAATTACGAACTGAAAACCGAACCCTATTTAGTCGAGCCTACCAAATTAAACGTTAGCAAGTGGTAAGGTTTAAATGGGAAACTTGCACGGCAATTACAGATTAATTCATATTTTTGCATTTTGTTTTCATGTCTTGTTATTTTGAATGAGTAATTTCAATCGCTTTTTTCCTAAACTAGAGAAACAGATTTTTGTATAGGTATTATTGATCTAAATTAAAAATTAAAAAAGTGTATTGTTCCGTGAACACACAAAAAAATGTATCATCTTAGTCAAATTAAGAAACCTCTTCTTTTCTGCCTAAAAGTGTGAAATAGAAAAAAAATATGAATGCCTTTGAGTAAAACAAGACAGACATGCGACAACTCAACACAGCGCTAAATATGAAGTTTATACAATTGATTTCTAATCAGCTCATCTTTCACCTGGTCATCATAAGTAAAATTAACAAATGCTATAATGGCGTTCATTTAATTCTCGGAAGGTCCTCAATTTCCCACCATGTCGTCATCCGCCCACGCCTCGGCGAAGCACCCACGCGTCCATTCATCGCTCTCATCTCGTAAACAAACGGATTTCATTTTAAATTTTCAACATTATGATATTCATTGACATTTAAAACATCTTAATGACTCTAAGGGAATACTGTTAGAAGAAATTTTACGTATTAAAACCCTTAGGTCCGTTGAGTCCTGATGCACGGTCTTTACTCAAAGACTTTTCAAAAAGGCTTATACAGGAGACCAGGGTGTCAGCATTTGGTTACCTAGGACCATCTTTATTTATTGAATATGTTTCATTAAAATGTTGTTTCTGCCAGAAATAAGTAGGAGGTCAAAATAGAGTTCCACCAGTGTCTCAGTCTGAATTTTTTCTTTGTAGCTGAATAAATATTTAATTTTATTAAATTAAAAGTTAAATTATTAGAAATTCAGATAAACTTGCTTTGCGTGTGGCTTGGTCTGGAAAATTATTTTGAGACTCAACAACTATCTCAGGCATCCATTGAGGGCCGTACCGACGTTTCATAACAAGATATAAGTAGGCTATGAATGTAATAAATATAAGGCCCACAAATATAATTTATATTTTTATGGATTTGTGTAAATAGTTAGTTTGGCGTCAACCACGACTTTTCAAAAGCAATTTAATTTACAAGGAAATTCCTTTATTTTCCACCCAGTGATGCCGCGCGGCTTAACGCGAAACGCCCACACAACGCCCCCATTCTCTTTTCCGATCTCGTAAACAAACAGATTAACAGAATTTCATTTTCGAACATTATTATCGATACTGACATTTAGAATTGGCGATTCGCTAAATGTCGACTTTGGTGGGCCATATTTAGTTTAATTAGTATTTTCGCGTATAGAATGTGAAAACGTAATAAAACATCTTTGGCTGTTCATTAAGTTTTTATTTTAAACCCGATTCCGAATTCAAATTAGAAATTGAGATTTTCATTTGTTTCTTAACCGACTTCATAAAAAAGGTAGAGGTATATGTATTTTCTAACAGTTAAGACGCATGAATGTTATCTGTATACTAATATTATAAATCTGAAGAGCTTATTTGAAGCGGCTAATCTCAGGAACTAGGTAGGTACTGTTCGAATTTTAAAAATATTTTCGTGTTGGATTGTCCATTTATCGAAGTAGGCTTTAGGCTATAGGTACAACAACAAATAGGAGAAAAAATAGAA
Source organism: Glyphodes pyloalis (assembly GCA_037074685.1). Lineage (NCBI taxonomy): Eukaryota > Metazoa > Arthropoda > Insecta > Lepidoptera > Crambidae > Glyphodes > Glyphodes pyloalis. The sequence goes on from JAYKKO010000013.1 coordinate 15,277,038, forward strand.
AATCTGGAAACAACGGGGATAGCCCTCTTGCGAAGCCACGACGGCTCGCTATACGTCGTCGACTAACATTAGATGTGACGTCACAGTTACCGTTTATTATTCCAAACAAAACAGTATGAACAAGTTTCCCCATTGCACGTGCGCGCAATCCTCTTCAGTTGCATCGCCCACACACCTTAAAGGTCGCCACACACACTCCCACACATAACTAGACACGTAATGCTAGTCCTTTGACGTTTGCAGTGCTACTTTTACTAGTGCTATTTCAATACATCTCTTTGACCAACGATTTAGTAAATTCGCAGTTCCATTAAAAGTTTCAAGGGCCTCGATTCCCTATTTCAATAAATCTATACCCATGTGTAGAGCTGAATGACCACTTACTCACTTACTAATCAGGGGTTTTTATCGGGTTAGTAGCTTCGGGGATGTTCTAGGGTGTTGGGTATTGTTTTTATCTAGCAGGTATTTTTAATTTTCAAAATCCAAGATTATAAAAAAATATGTAGCGCCTAAACAACGCAGACTTTTTTGGTCAGTTTATAAGGTCATAGAAACAGAATAATATTATTATTTTGCCATAGTACATCAGTTTCTTGACTGTCAGTTAATTTTGATTATCATCTGCTTCTCCTCAAAAGCCAGCATGGTGGTGTACTGATATATATTGGACGTCGTCTAATGAAATTTACTTAACGATATTATGTTAATATGGAAAGATAACAATACACACTCTGTCGACGTCCGTAGCCGAGAGCGTGCTGAATTTGGGTATCGCGCCATCTCTGAGGTTGCAGGTTCGATTCCCTGTCGTTTCAAAATGGAGAACGATGTTTTCTCCCTATGTTTTTTCGGTTCTGGTTGTACCGTCATTGTTTCTGATTTTTGTGACAAAGTGCTTGAGCTGACCACATAATCAGAGCAATGTATGTGATGCTATTCAATAAAAAGTAGTAAGGCCGTGATAGGTCAACACTGCAACAAAAAGGATTAGCAAGTTCGCTTTAGATTAACTCAAACTGCAAGGCCTGGTGTAATCCGATGCACAGGCGCTAATCGCTCGGCTGCAGTTGCAGGCGCAACCGCGGGCTTTTGTTTGCGCTGTCATTTGCCCCAAATTAAAAATACTCTGAACTGGCAAAAGTGCATGAGGACGATAACATTAAAAGCCTGCACAAACGTCAATTTTTCCCCATTGATCCTTCATAGTAAATGTCTTACAACATTTAAAATTGACAACTAGAACTGTGTTTCTAGACTAAAATTTGTAATACGTTTGGATCTCTTTGTAAAAAAATCTGTTTACTGTCGGTATCTTCTCAATAATTTTAGGAGGCTTACTACGAACACGTCCGTAACGATGACGAATAGTAATATTAATATCTCACAATCGAAACCAAATTACTTCGAATGCGGAATAATATATTTTTTTAAACGCTCTAAGCGTTGTTACCTCCCCAATTTTTTATTGTTCTTCAAAAATGAAACCTTCTGTTTGTCTGTTTCGTTTTTTGCAGTAGGCCTAGAATTTAGAATTCGGTCTAAATATATTATCTGCTACCTTATTTAAAAGATAATTACGTTTATGTAAGTAAACAAAACAGTTATCGGACTCAATTTTCATTTTAAGTCATTGCTTCCATCAATATTGGATTACCAGAGCTCGTTTTCGCTATTTGAAAGTTGTCTCCGATTCAGAAAATAGTTCGTTTGTTTTGTCCTTCGTTGGAAATTAAAAGTATTCGGATTATCTTTGTTTTGTTACTGAGACAATTACATTCCATGTTGATAGAAAGCTATTTTATGGACAAAAGCAATTTCTAGTTGGTACTTTCGGATTTATTAAAAACATGCTCCAACAATAGCGGCTATAGGATATTTACATCAACATAAAATATGTTTTTTGTAACCATTTTATAATTTGTATGTATATTATATTTTTTTCTGTCACACGGCTGCTAAGTATACGCCATGTGAATAAAATTAATTAAGCAGATAACTAATGTCAAAATCGATTAAATTCAACGCATTACCTGCTGATTGCGTGAAATTTGAATGCGGTGTGCTATCAGCCAATCAATGTCGAATTGTTTGCCGTTTCATGGGAGAAATGTGACGTATTGCGAATGCTAGTAGGATTATTAGAATTAGCTCGCAGAGTCTGTATTTTCGAACAAATATGATCTAGATACATTCAAAACCCAAGATGACAAACACTAACCCAGCAAACTTCCCTTAGTCTCATCATCGCTTAACATCAACTGTTAAAGGCTAATCTCTGGTTAGTCTTAAATAAAATAAAAAAAAACCATTACACACTAAAGTGTTAAAACATTAATAAAATAAAATTTACTATATGTCCTTATCTTTGCAAAATACGTTAAATATAGAATAAAATAGAAAATGTTTTTATTCATGTAAAATTTTACAAAAGCATTTATGAATCGTCAAGTCAAGTAAACTACCACCGTGTTCGGAATGTTGATTCTATCGAGAAGAACCGGCAAGAAACTCGATAGTAACTCTTTTCAAAAACTGACACATATGGTAGGTATAAATCAAGCAAAAAAAATGTATTAACAATATAGCTTATGTCTAATGTACATATTTAATGCTATCAAGTCCAAATCTAAATGTATAGTATATAGTTTTGTACGATCAGCAACATAATAATTGTACTTTGTCAACTATGTGTAAAAATCAGATTCAGAGGCGTGACTCAACTAAAATGGCTGGCATTATATAAAAAAATATCTCAAAATAAATTGCTTCTTCATCAAAATAGATGTTAAAAAATCTGGCTAGAGTGTTCAAGTGAAAGTTTTTGCCACAAACTACGAGCTTATACAAACATATACACGGTAGAAAAAAGTTTCAAACTGAATTTAAAAGTCAGCCTTGTACAAAACAAACACTTACCTATTATTATTAAGGTATATTTTAGTCTAAAGTTATCTTTCTTTATCAACCAAGTTATAGATTCCGAACAGATGGTAGGGTCACTTTTAATTTGTATATACGATTTATAAGCATTATTGATGTATTGAATGAATAGAACAATTTTCAGAAATCAGAAATAACTTAAAATTACTGACCAACTTAATATTCTTATTTACCAGAAACAAGACGAGTAAAATGATTGTTTAAGGGATTTTTAGTAAGCTAAAAATAGCCCAGACCAGAACAATGGGGAAATACGTCAACAGAGACTTATTCTACCGTGGCTATTAATATCCCGGACAATTATAGATGAACCCGATCCAATCGGCATGAATGAACTCCGATCACGTTAATCGGATTTGACGGCATATGGGCTTGGAAATCAACAAAAACGTATTAAAAAACCAACTAATCTCGCTGCTGCCGTGGGCGCCCTCCTCTCCCGTCCCTCCCACTTAGTAAAGCCGAGGACAGATACCTCACTAGCTTACGGGTCTACCTACTGTAATACCTATTCACGAAACATCAAAATCGGATCTGAATTCGGAATTTATACAACCCATATCTCTTTCTTCTGACGACCTCCGTAGCCAAGGCGAGAGGGCCGGGTTTTAGAGACGCGCTGTCTTGAGGTTTCGGGTTCGATTCCCGGTCGGGCCAATATGGAAAAACGTACTCTACATTGTCTCAGGTCTGGATAACGATGATCTCGAGGACGCAAGTTGACATTTGTGACGGCGCTTATTAGTTTTATAGTGCGTTTGCAATATGATCTTTCTCTCAACTCAATATTTATATAACTCGCAACTCTAAACTTATCATCTAACTCTGTTGTTTTTTTAAGTTAACGTTGTGTTCACCTGTAATTGGGTTGCATACTAGGTGCAACTTTCAATACTACTTCACGTATTCAATATTTGTATGTAACCTATTGGTGTACCAAATAAATATAATAAATAAATTTCTCTTTGTTGCCTTTCGGGAATGTATCTCTGAAATTGATTACATAGTTATGAAACAAACCAATAAATACAATCTATGCCGCAATATATCGCCGCTAGGTCTCCAAATAAACTGTACAAATACTCTCGATTACTATTGAATAACAGAACTAGGCGATCCTTTTTAATTACCAAACTTAATTTACTACTAAATTTAGCTGTTAATTAAAACAACTAAGCTCTCGTCAGTATCATAGATAATTATCTCAGTTATAGCTTCTAAGCCCGTTGGTAGCATACCATACCATGAATGCATGCATATTACTGAATTGTAATGTAATAAAGGTAATGTTGGCCTTAAATTTTATAATATCTAAAAAACATTTGTAATTAATAATGAAAAAATAAATAAATATTGGACAACATCACATAGGTACATTGTTTTGATTCTGTTGTTAGTAGATAAAGCACTTGTGTTACAGAAATCAGAAACAACAAAGGTACCACAACACCCAGAGCGGAGACAATGTAGAAAAGTTCGTTTCCCATATTCACACAACCGGGGATTGAACCCGGGACCCTAGAGACGGCGCGTTAATACACATCAGGGCGTCTACACTTGAAAACGAAACGAACAAACGAAAGGTTTCGTTTTTGAAGTTTGATCAAAAGTTAGGGAATTAAAACGTGATTTTTGATTTGTATAAATAATATTTTGTTTTTTTGATAACGCTTTATTCGCATTCGAAGTGTGTTAGTTGCGATAATGAGCAATAAAAAATACTAAACGTCATCGGATCCGACATATTTCGTTTTCAAGAGTAGACGCCCAGTACCTTTCACGTCAAACCTCCGCTCAACTAAGTAAGTCTGGTAGATAAGTATATAAGGTACAGAGGTGTGAAGCACCAATATTGCTGACTGCACGTGACGGTAAACAAACAGTCACTTTGAATAAACTACGTGCATTTTGTATGTTTAAAGTACGGCTCTTGCAACGCCGGGTGCATACGGACACGCCCCTTTTGTGTTCGCTGAAAAACGGACAATCAACGATTTTGCTGCGCGTCGGAAATTCCAATGTGAAACGAGATCCGAGGTCCGTAGACCTTTTCCACCGTAAAACCACAAAACCTAAGCCACTAATAGCGTAAATGACTAAAGTTTATGTTTGATCCGACAAATAGATTACCAAAAATCAAAACATACGATTTTTTTTTCCAGTAAATTACAATTTACCTACTTAGAAGTTGCGTTCAACTTTAGCGCGACGTGATTTATTTGCATATTTTTTACGTAATGCACATATTTTTTACAGTGACATAAAAGCACTCTGGCACTAAGCTTTGACGCGGAGAATCACTTAAATTTTTTATTTATTTGTCGTAGCAAATAAAAACTTTTCTTTGTATTTTAAGACTACTGACTTCGCACGAGTACTACTATCTCTGTTTTTTTTTCAACAAATTTCACTGATTCTCCCCTCTTATTGATCACAGCGTGATGATAAATTGCCTAATTTTTCAATTCGATCCAGTAGTCCTGATGACCGTTCAAACAAAGAAACAAACTATTTGGCTTTATAATATTATTATATTATAGATATGTATTTATTTTCTGTACATATTATACTACATTCTCCAAAATTGTCATAAAAGCTGCATGCAAATTCGGCTTTGCTGTAGTGTTGTCGGATAATCGATTATCGATTAATCTATTATCCCCCCCTCAAATAATCTAATAATCGATATGACGATATAATCGATTATATCGATACCTATTTTTGTTAGATATAATCGATTATAATCGATAGTATCGATACTATCGATTGTCATATCGATTATTAGATTATTTAGGCCTCTTTTGGAATAATCGATATACAATCGAATCGACGGCAACACTACTTTGTTGACCAGACACTAAAACGACAGAAATTATCTGACGTCACTAATATGAACGTGGCTTAAAATTGCGTCCGCCCTGATACAGCCACGTTGGCTCACTCCAAACACGAGGCAAGCAGTTTCATTGGCTATTTTACAGCATTGCAATTTCGTGTCGTCTTTTCATTTACCCTCTTATTTCTGTTTGGTCCTGTTTTCGACTGTCAAGTAGTTAGGCATTGGAAGAGTTTTTTCCCGTTTTTCGAACCATTACCCTGTGGAAAAATACTGCCAGGATTAAAAGCATAGTGAGACATTATGATAATTTGTTGTGTAAATAAATAATAGGTATCGACTGCCTACTGTATTGCCATGCTGGGTACCTACCATTCATATAAAATGGCAAACGATTTATGCAAAGTAGCCGATAACGGCCCAAAACTCAGCTGAATAGCATGCTCTTGACGAGGCCTACATCCAGCCGTGGATACTCATAGGCTGATGATTAATGATAAGTTTTGATCCACCGGATTGGACGAAAAAATGGTTACATGCCTTGAAAGACTCATGACGCCTTTGATTACAAATAGGCCTGTTTCCGTATTAAAGGCTGCGAAGGTCAGATGTCAATCTCTCAACGTAATAATCAGGCAGGGCAAATGAAGATCATAGTCTTAGAAGACTCCGTGCTCAGTAGTAGAAGCAGCCATGACACACGGTACTCCTAGTGCTATCTTATCTTTCTTCAAAGCTGTCTTTTTTATTCTAGCTATTATTTTTACAAACGACACGATCAATTAAAATAATGTTCTCTACACCGCTAAAAAAGCAAAAATAAAAATAAAAATTAATCAATTAAAAACCGTATCAGTTCACACGGTCCACTGTTCGTTTTCTCATTCAGATCGTACTGTCAAGAATCAATAAAAGTCGAGAAGTACATTTTATTACAATGATAAGTAACCCTTCGGCCGCGTATGAATGCTATCACATTCATACATTTACAAGAGTTATGTAAGTGGAGTGATACCTAAATAAATATTAAATAGAGAGGTTCCAAATAATGGGGAACAGACTTATTTTGCTAGAGCTATATTATCAGAGCAATCAATAAAGAGGATAGATTTGTATTTTTATATTAAGGTGGATCTGCCGGTCCGAGAGACCATCCATTATTCATAAATTTCACTCGTTCACAGGCGAGTTATGAACTGACAACACACATTTTATACACCTTCGAAGAACTACCTTTTTGATGAAGCATTTTCATGATGACATTTCATTGAATCTTTATCAAATCTTGCAAATGATAGTTGTTTGTAGCATAACGTAGATAACCCCTGAAGTGCCACTAAGCTGACTTTCTTTCTCCTAGCTTGGTGTTTCCAAGTTTTGCATCTATTAAAGAGCCTGAAGTTTGGCGACGGCGCCGTGGCTGCAATAGATAATCTATTTTCCATGGTACCAGGTGTTAAAAGTGGGGGTATTTAGTGGATAGTCCCCATTATTTTTAGAGCGGAGGAACTCCACGCATGCCGTTGCCTTCCCCAACGTAGCAATATGGTGCGCCAATGCATCTCCTATTCGAGGGATCGCGGGATTCGAGCCCACTGCCCAATGTACTTACCACTACACCACGGAGGCAATTTTGACAAAAGCTATTTTTTAGTATCCTATTTCTAACTAATAACATAAACGCGAAAGTTTGTTAAAAATACGAATGTCTGGATGTATGGACGTGTGTGTCACATCACGCAAAAACTATTGAAAGGATTTTGATGAAATTTGGTAGAAAAGAGATAAGATATTACCTATATGTTAACAGGATACTTTTGATCCCAAAATAACTCGGATGAAGTCGCGAGAAACCGCTAGCAATTAGGTACCTAATGTCAATCTAAACTTATTTATTATCTAAGAAATCGTTGAAAATTATCACGTTCCAATATTTTTAGTAAACTTTTGAAACACACCGTTCTTATTGGCCCCACTCCCACTATTGTGACAACATATAACATCTTCACCTGTCAAATAACCCATTAAATGAAGCATACGTCTTTCCTTTCGCTTGGGATCGGTTTATTTGCTTTGAAAACGATTCTCACATTAGGGCTCATACCGCGCGATCATTTAAATAACCGATAACAGTTTATTTATATCAGCGGCAGTTGGTGGTAGGGTGACCACAATGATGTAAGTTTGACAGACAGTGCCCGTATGTGTAATAAAATACACAGTTTCGAATTATATTTTGTGTTTGGTAAAAGTTTTAAGAAAGGTAGGGCATAGCGATTTATCGCTCGAACTGGAGCAGCCCGACTGGTGAAATACCTCCACCTTACGGAAGACCGCAACCAAATTGCAATCACTGGCGGTGTGGTTGTGTTCCTGCGTGTGAGTAAGGTTTCCAGAGCTCTTGGGGTGCTACATTTGTAGCAGGGGTCAAGCCTTCGAGGTAAGGGCGACAAGTCTTGTAACAAATTTATTATGCTGTACTTGTCGCCCTTAAGCAAGGACCTCATTACCACTTAACATCAGGTGGGATGCAAACGAACTGCAAGTGTTTACTTGAACGTGCTGTCGACCGTACCTTATTAAATTAGTTTTGACCATCTATTTATTAAATAGAGCAGTACCTCCTGATACACGCATTCGTAAACTTAAACAGACGCTACAGCCAAATTGGTTTTCATAAAAAAACTGGTTTTTACTGAAATAATTATGTACTAGAAAAATTAAATTCTTTTTAAGTCAAACTCAAGTATTTAGTTTGTTATTTATGTGGTATTTTGTTTTGTTATATTTTACTTCTAAATTAGGGGGGGGGGGGGTTTGGTCTGCGGATGACGGTAAATGATAGATGGTTCACGTACAAAAAGATTATTTCTAAAAAGAAATTTCTGAAACTGAAGACTGCAAATGTGAGAGGCGGCTAAGGCGCGTACAATACTAAAATAACTCATAATAAACATACATAGATGTACACAAATACAGTAATAACTACAGATAAAATACTCTAACAATAATATTACATATAATACTAGCTGCCCGACCCGGTTTCGCATTGTATATATCTTTAACTTAAGAAGATATACTTCATTAATATCTTCTTAAGTTTTCTTGCTATCATGGCCACATCAAAGTTGTTAGTGTCACGTGGTCGGCACACGCGATATTTATATCACTGAATGAAACCGATCTCAAAATAGACAGACGGAATTATCGTACTCTGAAAGTTTTAGCGTAAAACGACGAATATTGAATTCTAGTTTTCGCTTGTCGCGCTACCTTCGAGTAAACAAGCTTTTACGTTAGAAGCTTAACTATAACCTCAACAGTCACATTATGATTGATTGATTGACGCACCACACCTAGCGAGAACACAATAATCCGGTAGAACCGGCCCACCAGGAGACACAAATTTTTGTACGGAGGGTCGCCATAAATTCGCTTTTTTACGACACGTTACTTGTCCAAATTGGTCTAGTGCGAGTCGGATTGGCGTACCGAGGGTTCCGTCCGTAGTTTTTTGCGATGGAATACCAACAATTTTCCGCTATCATTTTACTAGATGAAGAATTAGATGGAAAAAAGGACTTGACCAGAAATTTTTATACTCCCTTTCATCACCACTTTGACTAATTATTAGATAAATTAACTATCAGGAGCCATTTCGTTACTCTTCAACAAAAAAAGAAAGAGCTAGTTTGGGAAAATATTGAAAAGCAAATACCGATAAAACCTGAGAATTCACTACCTTTTTTCTCCTACAAATAAATACGCCAAATATTCACACTTATCAACTGGTCTTAAATTAATATTTGCCCTTTTAATATCAGTACCAGGTCGCAGACTAACCCAGTACACAAAAACCTAAGTTAATCTAGGAAACGAGCTTTCCGACCAAGAATCGAACCCGGTACCTGCCACGCTTCTACCTAAGCCACTGTGCCATTGAAATTCTTAAATGAAATCTGGACCTCTTGATAACAGTTCATTAACGCGGTAGGTCCATCGCACCAAATGCATTCGTCATTGAATAACACCGCAACGTGAAATGCCTTTTGACGTCGCCCCCCACCCGTTGACAATATGAACGCTATCATTTCAAAATAACGACTAATTTCACAGACAGCCGGCAAATTGACTGACTTGTCCTGGGTAATATTTCCGTTTGAATTATTATGCGCTGTGTTTGGTTTGTGTTTCACGTTTATTTTAGCAATAAACTTTGCCCGATTTGATTTCTGTTAAAGCTTAGCATTTAAATTGAAATCTCATATGAGATTGTGGTTCGGTCGCTCAGTTGATAAAATCCTCATTTTAATTGGCGTTTTTGGTTAATTTTTATTAAACTCAGCGTAACTAAGTTATTAACATAGAATTCAGCTTCCTTTTCCTAAAGTTGTTACGGTACAACAAATTTTATGTGATAACTGCTACAGAGCTATACAAAACTAATTGTGCTTATTGTATAGTAATATTAACGAGGAATAAAACTACACAAATATCTCATAAACATACACACACACACATTAACAAGCACACATTATCATACATCAATTGTTATTTTGCATTTTTTTTTACATATTGTGGTGATACACTAGCGATACAATAAAAATCACCTCAGACTATACAATTAATGTAGAAAGGTAGGGCATAGCGATTTATCGCTCGAACTGGAACAGCCCGACTGGAGCAATACCTTACAGAAGACCGCAGCCAAATAACAATCACTTCTGTATTGTGTTCCTGCATGTGAGTAAGGTTTCCAGAGCTCCTGGGGGGTGCTACATTAGTAGCACGGGTCAAGCCTTCAAGGTTGGGGTGACAAGTCCAGTGACAGCTTTATTATGCTGTACTTGTTGCCCTTAAGCTAGGACATCATTACCACTTAACATCAGGTGGGATGAGGTCAATCTTGAAGTGTAATATAAAAAAAACTATTTGGACTTGCACCATCCTTATGTCGTGTACGTAAGAACGAATTTCGAACTGGAAGTATTTACCTTGACATGCTGATGACCGTACATAATCCTGTTATAAATTTGTTGATGTAGAAAAGAAGAACGAAATATGAAAGAAGGTACTGGGAATTTCATTGAAACAGTTTATAGGTTAAAAGGTTTATCTATATCTATTGAAAATGCAATCTCCTTCTGTCAATTTATCTAGTAAGGAGATTAGCTTTATACCGAAGCGCAACTCACGCTTGGACCACAATCTAAATATGAACACAGTCTGGAAGTTCCAACCGGCTAATACGTTGCAACCACGCATGTTGCTACTAACCCTTCAAATCCCAACTAATTCTTAGTACATTAATAAAAAATATATATTCTATTGTTTGCAAAATTACGGTACTCCTCTCCATAGTTAAATATTTCGTTAGCACGAAATTCTGTTTTATGATTCATTTTATTAGTTTATTACTGGCATTGTGTAGCAACTTGTTTATTGTATTAAATAAAAACGCTGTCAACTATTTCCTATATTGTTTCCTTATTTGGTCATTGTTGCCGTATAAACATATAATAAACCAATATTTATACGGACTTTTAATTTGAAAGAAAGAAAGAAAAAACATTTATTGACATCACAAAATTTACAAACAACGCAAGACAAATGAAACAGATGTAGTATAAATACTTTGTGAGGCCAATTTGGGTTCCACCTCAGCGAATGCCGCTGCGACATTTTAACGTCCCAGCTGCGCTGGTATTCTGGTGGAACCCCTTGCTTGGAGAATAAGCAAGTGCCCTGGCTCTTGCTAGTTCCCCACGCAATCGAGTGGCGCTAATAATTTTATGCTAAAAACTACACACAAAAAAGAAAAAAGAAAAAACGACAAAAACAAACATTGATAAAAAACAGGCAAAGACAATAAAGTACTAAACAATCACAACGGAAGCAGAAGATACAACTATTACAAACACAGTGTTTCATATTAGAACAAATATAACAAAAACCTAAAAACAAATATAATAAAATCGGGCAAACATTCACACATGCACATACACATCTAAATTCAAACAAATTTACACAAGACAAGCAGGCCCATCACGCGCAATACGTCAAATTTCTCACATGAGGCGACAAAAGCTTTTATACCGTTGATTGGGTGATAGTACACCGTACTCATATTTTCAGCCAATCAGCAGTTGACGCATTGATTTTGACATTTCTTAAGAGCGCGATAAAATTTACTCTCGCGGCGCATGCTAGGCCTGAAAGACAAAAGTTGCAACACATTATATTGGCCAATGAAAAAAAGAAACTCGATAATAATTTACTTTTTATTTATTTTTATTCTTTGGCGAGTTTTAACTTGAGTGTCCATGAGCGTTTCTGAACGTTCTACACGAAAAATAAAAAAAATAAAAATGCTGTGTGAGTGGTGGTGTGTACATGACAGCATGCGATGCGTTCCTACGTGCTTGCTTTGTTGTGTTTAAAAATGTGTCAAATATTTGTTCCATCTTAAATACCGACGTCACTGTTGCATATAACGTTCGTTAATTTTGCGTTCCATTTTAATCTTTTGAAATAGGCTAGAAATTAATTACCAAAATGCAATTGGGTTTGGCCCGAACTTACATTGAATAACTACAAAATACGAAGACTGTAGCATTATTCAATTACCAATATATAAATAGGAAAAACAACCACCAGATATTAACACTAATAAAGAGAAATGTATGCTTTGGGGTACAAATATAATATAATACGTACAATTCAAGCAGATTTTTCTACAAACATAAAGAGCTATTGTCACTGATAAACACTGATAGTTAAAATATAACAACGCTGCCGATGCACTGTCAGATCAATAAATAATAAGAGTTTAAATACAGACAAAGATTATATTATACATTTTGGACTTTGCACCGCTCTTATGTCGTATACCTTTCTTTCTTTTCTTATTTCTTCCTTTCAAAGTATAAGTATATCGAGCTACAAGTATTTCTCATGATGTGCGTCGTTTCAGTCGGTATTTTCTAAGTTTCTAGACTGCACTAATACTTTTATTGTGCCTGGACCGCCAGCAAGGAATATAGGGCGCGTTGTTTCCAGAGAGAACGCGAACTGCACAGCTTACTTGCCACCGCAGTGTTTCAACAAATTGTTCGCTTGCACTAAATGGGACAATTTGGAGTTGCACTCATATATAAACTAGGGACTATCAAATGATGAAAACAAACTGTTTGGTCTTTTAATAACGCTGTGGTCGAGTTTTCAAAACAGAGCTGTTCATAGTTTCAGTAGGTGGTAGAATAACGGTTTTAATCGACTTAAAAAAAAAGAGGTTCTCAATTTGACTGTTTATTTTTTATCACCTCAGGACTTTCGACTGGGTGAACAGATTTCGATTAATCTTTTTTTAATTGATTGGACCCCGGGTTCCGTAATAGACGGGCGTACTTTTAGGCCTTTATTTCTCAGGCTACATGCATCGGCTTGAAAAGTTGAAAAGCAAATTGAATTGAAGATAGATAGGTATCAAAGATATTATTAATTCAGTGTATTTGAGTTATTATTTATTAATTAATCGGCTTCAAAGCTGATTATAACTTTAAATAAATCCGTTAAATGACTGTTACTTCTCAATTCAACCTGGCAATCATTTTCCAATAATCGATTTAAGCTTAGCGGTCACTTTGAGCTGAATTGTGATATCAAAACCGGTCTTTGACCAACGTTAAACACTGACAAGTATTGATTGATCTATGTTGGCACAACAATATTAATTAAATCGATTAAGTTTTAATTACTACCATACCATGTTAAGCTTTCATGTCATCAACTGTATAACAAGTAAAGTAATTTGTTTACGTTATGAAGTACATGAATTATTTATTATTCCGACAGTCAAAACAGCTGGACCTAATATAATAAAATAAATAAATGTTTAACAACATCATAATCTTACCTACGTTGCTCTCATTATATGGTAAGCAGCTAAAGCACATGTGTTGAAGGAATCAGAAACAACGACAGTACCACAATACCTAGCCTCGAAACAATATAAAAAGATTTTTTTTTCATACAGTCCCAACCGGGAATCGATCCCAAGACCTCGCAGATTGTCACAGATAAAATACTAGTTGTTATCCGCGCCTTTGTTAGCGTTATTTCGGGATAAAAGTATCCCATATTTAAAAATAAATAGGATATAACTCTTCGTATCGAATCTGTCTAGCTACGACATGACATCCAAGTTTCTACAGCAGTGTTTCCGTAACATAGTATAAATAAGAAAACAAACTGTGTGTACAGTTTTGTGGGACTCTGCCTTATTAACTTATTTGTTTTGTTGAATTAATAAATACATAAATAACGATATATCCTTACATCGCTCTTCCTTTCACTACTCCAAACTCACTTTGTGAGATTTTCTTAGTTTATTTAGCATTGCAGGCTTGAATCACCTCACCTAATTATCCTGTAATAATGATCATTCCGTACTCCAGAAGGCACGTTAAGCTATGAGTTCCAGCTTAAATCCTTATTTGTTTGGTTTCCCTTGTAAAAATTAAAGAGAACAGACGACATTGCTCTCATGAAATAATCAGGCTCAGTGGTCCAACGACAGTTCGTATCGGCTCTGTAACTTATGTACCTACAACCGAGAGATACGCTAGAAGTTATACTTTCTTCGAACAAGCTTATTTAAAAATCACACTAAAGAAAAAAGGATCGACGCGTAATGTACATTCAAATATTCATATTTGCTCAATAGTGTTATTACGTTACCCAACTTCAAATATTTTGATAAAAGCAACAATCACAAAGTAAATATTAGTTTAACGTCTACCATTTTCAGAAATCAGGAACTGAGTTGTATTAAGCTTAATCATTTTCTATTGAGACGTAAGGAATCCTCGCTTTTTTACTAAAGCGAAATGTAAAGCTGTGGCTGTACAGCATATTATTGTTTGACTGGCGTTTGGGTTCAATAGGATAACAGTTAGGTTGTTCTCACGCTCCGGTTGTAAGCGTCAAAGCTCTGTTGTAATCAAATACGGATACAATAATGTTTGGTTCTCTTTATCGGAAATCCGAATTCGCGTCTTGATAAATTAAGAGCTAAATCATGTGGCCTTGTGTTTTTAATATCGTATTATACGGCTGTGCTAGCATTCAGACAAGATGACATAACTTTAAACGGGTAAGGTAGATAGGATTACTATTACATATAATGTACTAACTATTTTGTACACGAGAAAATAGTGGAGCTTCATAACAATTAAATACTTTTTAATCGTTACAGTAGTTTCTGCGATTATACAGTGCAAACAGACAATCAAATCTTTTTCTCTGTATAATGTTTATGGATCGACAAAATTATGCGTTGCGCGAATGTCTGAAATACCTAGTTAAGTGAAATACGGCAACATCAGTAAACGCATCAATCGCCAATGAGCGGTGCTTCAGGCGCGATAAATTTAAGCCTCCAGCCTCCAAAGCCTACCAACACACACTAAAACCGCTTCGAAACAGCTCCAACATTGCACGGCTTATTCCAAATTACTCCGCTTACCCATCATAAGCGACGTATTTCGGATTACGCTACTTATTTACCGGAGGGCGAGGGATCATGTTATGCTGCTGTTCGAAAATCAAATTTTCCAATCCTAACATAGGTACGACTTCCTGGAATTTCGGAGCATCTACAATCAAGTTCGTAACAAACATTTCTTCGAAGTAACAGTGAAAATACTTCGTGGAACATAGAAGCTTTTTAAGAATTCAATATTCAAATCTAGTCATGTATAAACACTTTTCTGAAAAGATAAATAAAATAAATACATATAAAAATGGTCGTCAAGCAAGACAGAAATACTTTTATTGATCATCACAGTTACTGAACACACACAATACAAGACAATCAACGTAAAAAATAAGGTACCTTGTGAGAGACCAGTTGGGTTCCACCTCAGCATATGATGCTACGGCATTTTTTACAGTTCAGCAGCGCTGGTATTCTGATGGCACTCAACTGCTTGGTAAAAAAAGAAAGAGCTAGGGCTCTTACTACTTACTATATATATTGTAGGTATAATAATAAAATAATATCATTTCTTTTTTATTCTCGACTTAAACCATGGGCTACTAATTTGGTAAATATTTCCAAAAGTGATTTTTGATTAGTAAATAATATAAAAAGCATAAAAATCTCCGATCAAGATTATGTAAATCCACAGTTCCACGCAAAATAAAATATTGTCCCCCGCGTCATAACGTACGTAGGTGTCTGAGTATAAAGTCAAGTACATATTGCAATATATGCCTCACGTGTCATAAAGTCTAATTCATTCAAACCTGACGGGGCTGAGAGAAGTGCGTAAATAAATAATTGTTGACGTAACGTCACGCTCGCCACCACGAAACGATGCCTTGTTTTTTAACCGACTTCAAAAACAGGAGGAATGCCATTTTGGTAGAAACTGTGCATCTAATAAATATTTGGTCAAAAAATACAAAAATAACATCTTGTCAGTGTTTGAACCAATTTTTGCACGTGGTCACTAATCACTAAATACAGTGAACGATGACAAAAATAATCGTAAAACACTCCGTTATTTTAGTCCTAAAACAAAAATATTACGAGTAGGCTATTATTACTTATACATTACGTTCCTTAATTGTATGGGACGATATTAAAAGGCCTTGTCCACACGGAAATACACATGCTAAAAATAAATTTACCAAGAACTCGGACCGAATTAAATGTACTCCTAATATCGTAAATATCAGGGTCGATTGATTCGTCCTTTGGTACGAAGGCTGCAAGGGCGTTCTATTTTCGTCCTAAACAATTTCAAACGAAATAGATCTTATAGTTACATTTATTGTAGGTTTCAGTTATGTGATGGCAAAGGTTTCAATTATGTGAGAGATTTGCGCCAATTACGAAGATGAGTGGGTAAAAATAGATATGTGTGCGAATATGTGTTTAAGAGAGCTATCTCTCTTAAACACATAACTTACATATATTCGATTTGTCGCTCAGCTCGGCATAGCGATTTATCGCTCGAACTAGAGCAGCCCGACTGGTAAAATACCTCCGCCTTTCAGAAGACCGCAGCCAAATAACAATCCTTTCTGTTTTGTTGTGTTTCTGCGTGTGAGTAAGGTTTCCAGAGCTCCAGGGGGGGTGCTACATTAGTAGCAGGGGTTAGGCCTTCAAGGTAAAGGCGATAAGTCCAGTAATATATTTATTTTGCTGTACTTGTCGCCCTTAAGCTAGGACCTCATTACCACTTAATATCAGGTGGGATGAGGTCAATCTTAAAGTGTAATATAAAAAAAATATGCTTATTGATTATATTTAGTTCATCTGGATAACTCATTTATATAAATAATTGTTTGCTACTGATAATTGATACAAAAATAAATTGAACTTCAGCTTGAACTTGTTTAAATTTTAAAATTAATAATCTTATTATGTATGTACATTATTTCTTTTACATTTTTGTTTGACGATTACAACTTTTTTGTTTCCTTTTTACCGTAAACGCTTTATTTGAGCAAAGAGGTTTTTTATCTTCTCAAATAAGAAATAACAACAACTCATATCAGTTAAGTACAATGAAAACGTGTTTTTTCTTTGCTGCAGAAAATATTTATATATTTTTCATATTGATGATACAGCGCAATAAAGTTCAGTGAGGGAATGCTATTACGTCACTTTTTTTGTAAAACATGTATAAAGAAGCGATGCCCCGGTAAATTTTAACGCAATGCAAGTTTTTGTTTACACGATAAATAAAAATAAATAAAAACATCCGTTGAATCAAACGGAAATTTTTAGTCATCTGGCAATCAGGGTGATTATGCCAGTACCCAATACTAGGTAAAACGATGAATTAAACAAAAAGAAAAGAGGTCTTTACCTCGCAGAACATTGGTTTAACGAATACTTTCCTTTACATCCGTATCATAGCAAATAAGCGAATCGCTCACACAGCAAATATATTCGTGAACATCGTAGAAGCAGTTGACGTGTAACTTCGCCAAATCACTTCGCAACTAAGGCTCGAGAGTCGTCGAATCGCATACAACTTCGTTGGCCCCATGCCGAAACTCGCTAACACAACTTTATTCGTTTCCTTACAGCCCTTAATAACCAACTTATTGCAGTATTTCGTTTGATTAAAATAAAACTTTGCTCCGGAAAGTTGCGATGACTTTAAATGTTTGGATTAGAGGTGCTAATGAACTTTTAAATGGTTTTTCTACGGCGTCATTGCTGGCTTCGTGGTTGAGGACAATCATTCGGGATACTACAGCTTACCCAAGTTTGAATTTGTAATTACACGTGCTGCCAGGCTGACCAGACTATAAACCGTTTAATGTTGTACTCTTATTTGTTTTTGTTTGTCATTTGTTCGATGTTATTTTCATTGAGCTATAGACATTAAACTGAAGAGGCTATTTAGTTTCCATCGTTTAGCAAATTAAATAATCAAGCGAAAAAAAAGCGTATGACTTTTTTTTCGCTTGATGTAAAATAAGATAAGATTGATAAAATATATAACAGCCATATTTATTGTACATGTCAGTTCATGTAGGGAAATGCTTTGGCTTACTGCTAACTGTCACAGCTACGGTCAAACTGTAACAGTCCCATCGCAACTGTAAAAGCCATAGCGTAACTGTAACAGCCACGGCGCAACTGTAAGAGCCACGGCGCAACTGTAGGAGTCATGGCACAACTGCAGGAGCCACTGTGCCACTGTAACAGCCACAGCGCAACTGTATTAGCCACAGTACAACTGTAACAGCCACGGTGCAACTGTAACAATCATGGCGCAATTGTAACAGCCACGGCGCAACTGTAACAGCCACGGCGCAACTAAAAAACCCACAATGCAACTGTAAGAGCCATGGAGCAATTCTAATAGCTACAATGCAACTGCAACAGCCACAGCGCAAATGTGACAGCCACGGCGCAACTGTGACAGCAGAGCGCAAATATAACAGCCACAGCTCAACCATAACGGCACAACTACACTCGCGAGCAACCAAATCGACTCAAACGGTACCTCTACATTCAAACATTGTTCTACATAAAAGTATATATACAACATTTAAATAAAAATAATATGCCATTTGAAAGCTTGAAACTTCAGCTTTTATGAAATGTCATTATTATTAATATCCATGTATACTTTTTTTTATTACCGGTTTCCGAACTTAAATGGGGGAAAATGTGATTTTGTGTAAAGGAGTTTGACACAAATAAAACACTTTTTTTCTTAGGAAGTATAAAATTTATTGATTTAATATTTGGTATTGCCTCCCCTAGCCCTAATTACAGCACGTAGTCGATTCTTCACCGATCTTATTAGTTTCAAATGGCATATTATTTTTATTTAAATGTTGTATACTTTTATATATGTAGAACAATGTTTGAATGTAGAGGTAGCGCTTGAGTCGATTTGGTTGCTCGCGAGTGTATAATGACTACGGTGCAACTTTAAGGGCCATGGTACAACTATTACGACCGGCGCATGTGTCATAATAGCTATGACAGAAGGAACATCTTTAGCTTCGCACCGATATTAATATAGTAATACATTAAGTTGGTTTCCTACGGATGTGACGTATAACTGCAGCTGACGAATAGTACGGCTGATTAGCTTTGAACCACGTGCTATGTTATCTATTGTTCAGAACTCCGCACAAAGGATCGTTAGCCTCATGATGTATAACAAAATATTGTCTTGTTCGGTGCGAAACTGACCTATCACTTCTGTTGAGTGAAGCAAAGCCATAAATCTCTGAAGCGATTTGCTTCTATTTATAATATGTTCTAATGTCTTCTTTTGTCTGTTGTGCTTTTAAGATAACATATCTTACGCTCAATTCTCATATTTGAAAAACGATCCATTCTAATTACGAATAGTAATAAATTATACAAGGCGTAAGCTAAAAATGCTGATATAGAAGGTAAACTATCGAACGGTAATATCGTCTCGTAGTTGGTTGGAGAACAACGGTTAGTAATTTTGGACACATTACGAATCGTAAAATATTGGAACCGGGCATTAAAGAATATCATTACGGCATCATACAGACGACCTCTGTAGCCGAGATGCGAGTGGAACGGACTTTTACGTCGCGCTATCTCAGAGGCGCCGGGTTCGAGTTCCGGTTGAGTCTATACTGATAACGAACGTTTCTATATTTTCTTAGATCTGGGTGTTGTGGTACCATCGTTGTTTCTGATTTGCGTAACGCAAGTGCCTTAGCTAGTTACCACAAAATCAGATGTGATATCAGCCAATATTTATTATTTAGTTATTAATTAGTACCTACAGTCGTATTTTTTTATTTATTAGTACGTGATCAATCGGAATCAGTCAGATTGTTTTGAATGTGCCAGCATCGGTCTATTAGTGTTCCGCTTCAAAAAAACTCCATTATATAAAATTACAGAAATTCACAAATAAAATTACAGAAAATTACAAATATTGGACAATATCACATACATTGCTCTGATCCTGTGGTAAGTAGCTTAAGCACTTGTGTTACAGAAATCAGAAACAACGACGGTACCACAACACCCAGACCCGAGACAATATAGAAAAGTTCGTTTCCCATATTGAACCGACCGGGGATCAAACCCGGAACCTCAGAAATGGCTCGGCGCAAAAGTCCGGCACGCTTGCCTCTCGGCTACAGGGGTAATCAAAATTATATTTATTTATTTTTTCGATTGGACATCCATCTACTTACTTACTTCTTTACTTACATATTTGCTGTAATCCTGTTGTAAGCGTCTAAAGCACACAAGTGCTAAATAATTAACGATGGTACTACAACACCCAGAGCCGAGACAATACAGATTTCAATACTAACCCGACCGGGAATCGAACCGGGACCTAAGAGCAGGCGGGACGCCAATGTCCGGTCTATAATTATAATTATATAACTATGCAGTAGTAAATATAATTATCCTTCAAAATCATCACGTTAAGCACTTGCTATGACATTTGTTTTTATGTGTACAACGTAGGGGCGGTCAAATTCCAAAGTTTATAGTAATGATTGCTCTAAACTAACCACACAAAGGGGTTATCTGTATGCCATTCGCCATTAAAAACGGTACCTACTTTAAATTACACACACAATCGGTTTCTTATCTGCTATGTTAAACTTGAAACATTGTTGCACTTGATATTTTCTGACCTTTTAATTATTGAGCGTAATAGATGTACTTTGGATTTACTACTATGTTTTTATTACTTTTTACTTTTCTGTGGCTCACTGTTTGTTCTATCTTTGATTACTGTAATAATTATCTTTAAATAGTGATGTGCTAATTCGCTCAAACTGTATGTAGGTATATCCACAGATTCGTATCCATACTCTTGAACAGAATATTGTTCTTAAATTTTTCTTTAAAAAAAAATTCGTATAGTTTCTAATCTATTTAGACTTCTGATGATCATAATCACTGTAACACAATATATCATAGATAAGATCTGTATTATTATATCAATAGATATAATGATGAACACAGATCTCAGCCTATCTATTGATTAAACGCTGCTCTTTGCCTATTTTCAACATTTTATTAGCAAACAAAGGGGCACCTAAGATCACTATGTTATACAAATTAAACAATAAAATTAACTCCTTTATAAACCGAAAAATATAATCTTTGAATTTTAACACCTTGATGAGGTAAACTGGCCTAAAGTTAACTTTTTTTATTTTTATTTATTTAAAGAACCACAAACAAGTTTACAATAAGCTTAAACTAAAACTTATATGGAAAAATAAACTTGACAATTGTACTTGAACTTAACTCCGGCTATTCCTTTCAACATACCCTGTTACATTTTACACATTGCCCCACCAGACCTCCGCGGAACTCAGACCACGTACACACCAAACTTGAATCGGATACGGACCTGAGTATCCAGCACATCACTACTCAATACATAATCAACTAAACTTATTACCAACGCTGTCTGCAGCTTAGGCCTTAGTGGATGGGTTTCAATAGGCCGACAGCGTTATCTTATCATCCACATAATACCACACACAATGGATAGCCAGGGCTGCCTTCTATCTATACGAGAGAAATTATCAGACATCACAAAGTTCATTCATCGGATAAAAGCTTATGGCATGTGTTATGGTAAGAATCAACTTTAACGATAAGTAAGTACGCAAAGATATCTATTACTGGTTTATCGCCTAAAAAAATTACATTTTGTGCGGTTTTGATAAAGACCGAGTATGTTGCTTTTGCGTCGAGGAGGTACTATTATGACGGGGAAAGCTTAATACAAAAGTGAAGAATCCGGAATTATTAGAAATTATCACCCATATTTTATTCGAACTAGGGACAATAATTAGTCCGTTAGATTTTCAAAACATAATGAAAACGAACATATGCTCGCTTCAAAATTTTTTTGAAAATTGATTGTGGTACAGTGCATTTAGGTTCAGTAAAGGGCTTTGTTTACGTCATTATCTCGTAAAAATAGTCCGAAGAAGTGATGTCGCGCTAAATTTAAACGCAATGTATCTTGTTGTGGTGTGTATATGAGTACGTTGACGAGCACGGTAGCGCAGTAGCTAAGTTAGACGCTCAAAGCGCTAAAGGTCCCTGGTTCGTTTCCCGGTTAGAATAATTTGAAAAACGAACTGTTCAAATTGACTTGTGACAGTTCGTATCCGTCCTTTGGTGTATGTAGTCATGAAAAAGTTTAGAAACTTTTAACACTGAATTTGATTAAGATTTACAAGCTACTCTTGACACGATGATTTTACTCGTATCAGTGCAGTAAAAAGAATTACCTAATTTAAAAAATATATACCACCTACGCGCTCACGGTGTATATCAAACTATTTTAATTACATTATGTTTTTCATGGACTCACGCGAAAGCTACACTAGACAAGAATAATTAAATGACCAACACAGCTAATAAAACACGGCACAAAGTATCCAAATATTACCATAAACACTTGTTTAATTTGTTCATTTTGAATGCGTTTGTTAGATGCTTACTCTACAAAACTAACAATTTTGCTGAATAAAAGGTATGGCGTTTAATGCTACAGTTATATTTAATCTCGTGTACACTTTAGGTATTTTTTGCCAATATTATTATCATTAAATGTACGTAACGAATATTATTAAATAATAATTTTAGTCCGTTTTAAATGATAACTTATTCTTATACATTTTGTACTAGCTGTGCCTACGGTTTTATCTGCGTAGAATATATATGTCACCGTAAGATTATAAACATCATTAGATTACAATCTATCTCGTGAGATTGTAAACTGTCGAAAGATTGTGAACCGTAACATCTAGTTACAAGTTTGTTGTTACTCACCAAAGAAAACATAAATGACATGAGGTAAAATACGGTAAGATTTGAAGGAATAACTTAATTAAGAAAAGTAAATAAGCCAAACAGAAAATGTTGACGGCTGATGGATAAAAGATAAAATCCAATTCGTAATAAACTTCAACATTTATTTTCAATGAATTATCGGAAATAATAAAACAAAATGTAAACTCGGCGACAAATGAACTGTTGACACATCTGGGTGGTGCCGATAGCGGCACTTCGGAGAACCGTTTTGGAGTTTTAGGATTGCTTGAAGCAAGACGAAAAACCTCTGGTTTTTGTGGGAACTATGTTTAAGTCAAATAATAATTCTGTCTGTCAAGTTTTTTTTACGTTTTTTGTTATAATCAGACTTTTAACTGTTTAATGTTTACATTCAACTTTTTTTTGTAAATATTTTTTTAATTTATTAAATCAACAGAAAAAGTTCATCTACTCTTGTGGTATGGGGTCTGAATGCCAGAGATGATTTTTTTGTTTTTCTAAACGATAATTTTGCTTGTGCAACGTGAAGCACTACTAGATATTTTAAAATCTGTTCATGACAAGGTGTCATCGATTGCGTGACCTTTACAAATTCAGAATATACTAATACCGAGAATTGTCTCTCCGTTGAAATCAATTGTTTAAGATAATGTTTCTGTTCCTTTGAACTATTTAACTTTCACTTTCAACAATCTGTAAAAACGAACAAATTCAAATCAACATCTAAAAGTTCGCTAGTACGGCGTAAAGTACTATAAAAATAATAAAAACGAATAAATTACTAAAAATAACATCAGAGTAACTTAAGCACTTGTGTTGATATTAATTTTAAAAATCCCTAAACTACGTAATTGTTGCGTAAAAAATAAACTTTGAAAGCAATGATTACCATTTTAGTCGCCATATTATGATAAATCTCGCAACTTAATTTTCTTCGCCCTGTAGTTTTGAAAATCACGTACCAAATTCAAATTCTAGGTAATTTCAGGAATATTTGAAGTTCCATTAATACATTTCTTTTTTGTGCAGAACTCTTGGTGATCAAATAAGACTCGTTCTTTTCCTCGTCTTCTCGTTCCGATAAACGTAAAGGAGTCGACGTAATCCTATTGCGGTTACAATGAGCCCCACATTAGTACAAAGCCTCTTAAAGCGTTAAGTTACGATTAAAACTTGAACGTGTGGCTAACTTACAACCGCTTACCGTGACACCGATATTAATGTTCTCGTCAAAATATGCAAAATGGACTAAACATGTTCCAAAATGGAACTTAAAAAGCATAGCGCACAAAAATATTAGCTGTTAGCACCTAGACGTTTTTTACATTATTTTGGGTAAAAAGTATGTTTTATCCTATTTTGATGTCTAAACTGTCCTGCAATTAAATCGACGTGATTGAGATGACGTCATGCTACACATTTTTTTCAATACAGTAGAACGTCGATTATCCGAACTAATTGGGAGACGTGGGTGTTCGGAAAATCGGTATTTTCGGATAATCGAACTAACTATATGTATATTGATTCAGCCATACATTTTTACATAGAGGTAAAAATTATTATTATTATTATTAAAACCATATTATTTACATTTATATCTTTAATGACATATAGGGAATGAACAAAAACACGCTAACGTTTAAGCATTTTAAAAAAGAGTTTACTTTCACGCGGTAAAATTTAGTTTATCAACTAGCGGTTTCTTAAAAGTTACATAAGAGTACAATAACAGATGAACGAGTCGCGATAAGTGCGCGAAAACTAAAACGCGGGAGGCGTGCGGGGGAGTGTTGACCCGCTCGTTACTACTGTTCGGATAAGCGGTTAAGCGACGTTCGGATAATCGACGCTCCACTGTATTTAAAAAACGATCCGTTCTATTTATATAGTAAATAATTATACGAGATGTAAGCTAAAAACGATTAATTTGAGAATTAACTACTTAAAGGAAAAAAACGGATTGTCAGTTTTGACACATTACGTAAAATATTGGAACCGGGCATAAATCATGAATTTGCAATCGTAATATTTATGTGTAATATAAACGATATTTCGATAGCTAACTAGTTTTTCTATTTGTTTCAGGTATACTATCGACATTAAGTTTTGATTTAATCGTACAGCGCGCAAACCAAACAGGTAAGGTGACTCATAATAGTAATTGTCAATTTTCTAGTTAACATGTCAGAGTTACTCAAAATAAAAAATGTAGGTACTAGATGTCCAGATAATCCAAATACTTTCAAAAACAGCAAGCAACTTTTAAAAATTAATACCATAAGTCTTTTATGGTATTTCCGAAACTGGTCAGGAAAATTTGCGAAAGGGTGTTCTCTAAATTGTCTTGAGTCTAGGTGTGCTAGGTTGATATCCACCTATTAGTATCTGTTATCTCGCATACTCTTTAGATAAGGGTCAGTTTATTGGTGTGACTGTCTAGCTCATTTATTCACTGATATTGTTTGTGTCTGTCTCAGCATACTTGCTGAAATGACCAGTATCTTGAAAATACGGTCACGGCAATAAATTCTAAGTCCCATAAATGAGTAAGCAATATTTGACACAGCAACAGGACTAATGAAGACAGCTCATAAAACAGCCGCAACGCGAATACTTCGGCCTAGTGCACCCTACATCCCGGCATTCCGGGATTCCGTGATATTTTTAAATCTTGTATCTTGCGGGATTATAGGCAAGATATTCTGCAAATTGTCGGGACTGGAAAGAAACATGTAGACATGTCAATCTTAATGCATAACTTTATGTATCAACATGAAATGATTGGGTAATATAAATCGGTTTTTATTTATAAGTTAATTTTCTGTCCAATGAATGATATGTCTATCTGTGAAGTGAAACATACAACATTTTCCAGACAGAAGGTTAGGTTAAGTCCATATTGTGACAATCTTGTACCAACAACAAACATCATTTGTCAATAAAATAGACTTACATTAACGGTGTGCTTATGTTTGTATACATTATTTTATGTTAATACCGTTCCATAATTTTCTTTCCATACCAGATGACGTCAGTCGGTCGTTTTTAGCTTACGCCTCGTATAATTTATTACTATCCGTAAGTAGAACGGATCGTTTTTCAAATATTGGAAACGGGCATTAATGAAATCCAATAACTAGTATTAGATAGTATTCATAACATCAAATTTTCATATACGACGCAAACACCGGCATTCCGGGATGCGGGATAGGGAACCTTCGTCCCGTCGCTGGGCCGTCTCGTAAATAAGTAATTATCGGGTTCGTTAAGGTCAGATTTTGGTATTTTTTCCCCTGCGGCAGGACTAATTGGGCCATAAATTATTCCCGTTCCTTCGTCCCCGGGTCCGTTGTAACATCTCCGACACCTATGTAAACAGACTGATACAAACGGGTGAGGCGCCTTCGTCGCTTCATTTGATTTATTGCAGTTTGTAGCTAAACTGCGTGTGGTTCGGTTTGTTCTACGGAAGTCGTAAAACTTTTAGTCCATTGATGACGTTGTTTTGTGCAAGTTTAAAAGCAAATAAATGACGAGCGTTATGGTACTTCCCAGATTTCATTTTGAAATTTGTTTGATTTGACCCATTTTGTCGTATAACTTTTCGTTCAAAAAAAAAGCTTAAAACATCAAAAACTAAACCTATCAATATCAAAATATAAGCTTAGTCGTGATCGCATATATACATAATTATAAAACGTACTAATCCGGACGCAATTAACATAAATAAAGAGATTTGCGATTCTGATTTTATTCATGATTTTCAAATTTATTATTTATAAACTGTATTTTACCGGACACTCAAGACCCTTCTGCATATCTCAAAATACGATAATACATATGTATTTTAGAATTTAAGAGGGAGCTTAGCAATTAAATTACTCCTCTTGGGGCACATATTAATTTACATAAAATTGAAACCATTATTAATTATTAAAAATTAACCTATTTTTTGACAATATACGGTCTAGTTATTAAAATGCACGTGTTGAAAACCGCTACACGATATTACATTGACACTCACACGACAAAACTTACTGAAAATTATTCAATAATTTAACAGTGTCATTTGAGGTTCGATCATTTGTCAAATACAACATTTAACCGCATAATATCTACCTACATCATTCGTAATTTAATGATTTGTAATGAAATTGTATCTATCATCGCGGACATTGAGAGCAAATCGAAAGTTAAATCGCTCGCACATTCTGTGTGATTTGTTGCAAATATTGTTTATGCAATATGTTACTGATATTGTGGATAATGCGTGTAATATTCGAAAATTGTACTGAAATATTTAAATAGGTTTTAATTTGTTGACTAAGTCGTGAAAGATGCAAGCAAATTAAAGGACATCACCAAAAAAAATGTTGTATTTTTAAAACACATTTTTTCATAGACTACTCTGCGTTTGCAACGCGGTGATTCCACCAATGTCGAGTGTTTAGAGAGACACGATAATGTTTTGATGAACAGAGTGACTCAATTCAAACTGTTACTGATAGTTTGACAGTTCTCAAATCTGTCAGATGATTTACTTTTTTTTTAATTTTCCTAATTTATAGTAGACACTATATTTAAGCTTATTTCCAGACGGAAATAAGCTTAAACAGGACCACTGGCCTCCGTGGCATCCTTTAAAAGCTATAGAACTCTGAAAGTCCGCGTTCTATCGTGAAATTGGCTACTTGACAGTGTTAACTATAAAATATGAAAAGTGTTAGATACGTTAGCTTATTAGTTAAGTAATAATTTTACTTTTTTATTTTTTAATTAAAAGCATACTAAGTATTTTATTTTTGCAAAATAAATTTTACTTTTTTTATCTGTGGAACAAAAGAACCGAAACGGAAACCACCATTGCAATTCGGAAATGACAGCTGTCGGCGAAAATTATTTATTTTATTGTGGCGAAACAATGATTATTTTACCGATTAAATTGAATTATTCTGTCTCTAATCGTATTAAGAATTTATTGAAACATTTTCCGTTTATCTAAATTAAGTCGTTCCTATGCGTATCGGTTCGTTGTCTAGGACGTTGACGTCATAATTGCAACAGTGACGTGACTTGGCGTTTGCGCGCGCTTTTTAAATGTGTTACACAAAATCTTATTTTTCTCTGGTTATTTACATTTTATCTAGATAAATCCAATTGCTTGGGATATAAAATGAACGGGCACACATTTTACAATACTTTTTCAAAAACTGTCAAGTAGCCAATTATGTAAATTTTCTCATGACGTTGGCAGAAATATACTTCGCTAAAGAAGTCTAGTGGCAATTTAACTTTTAAAAAGTTATTTACCGTTTAAACATCGGTAACCATTCATTGACTAATGGTTTTCTATAATTATCTTTCAAACAGAACAGTTTATAGGAATACCTCTGTAATAAACAATGATGTTATTAAACCGTCTGTTCGATTTAAAAAAAATAATTTTATTGCTTCAACAAATAAAAACAAATTATAATACAGCACATCAGAGTTCAGTGAAAGGGTATGTTTACATCACAGATTCGTAAAAACTGTACAAAGAAATGACCTCGCGATTATTTTTAACGCAATGCATCTTAGAAATAATTCGGCTGCGCAATTTCAAAACCTAGCAAGGTACAACGACAATTTTAAAACCTAGCATGGGACTGTCCCTTGCTAGGTTTTAAAATTGTCGTTGCTAGGTCTTGTCAATTCATGTTAAATTGCGCGCCAACATTTTAGTAAGTCGTAAATTGTGAGCGTGTTTGTGGTTGTTTAAAAAATATTGTTGATTATAATGGGTCCAAAGACAGTTTTATCGATCAGGATTAATTTTTAGTGCTCTAAAGAGTAATGGCATGCTTCGGAAAGTAAAAGAACGCGTTTTTCTAACATTATGTTGTTAGAATAAAATATTTCCTAACCTCATCAATACTCCCTTGTATGTTGTATAATGATCTTGTATAATGGGAATATGGAAAAACACATTTATGTAGTGGAATTAAATATACCTTATTGCAATTAATATAATTTCTTCCTTGCTTACTTGCATTAAAAATAGTTTTGCTGCCCATGTTAGCATCATAGTATCATATTTTTGGTATAGTTACCAAGTTACGTAGACATATTATAAAATTTCAGCTCTATCGATTCAAGGAAAATCATGTTTCTGTTGCAATCATCGAACTCCAACATCAGATCAAGATGTACCAACTCAAAATTCTTAAAACTATTTTTTGGACCAATTAAAGTTATATTCTTCCTTTTATTAAAGTTATATACAGTTATGCAGGGCACCTGCATATTATCTTTATTTCCACAGGATTGTGAAATCTACTCGAAATAATACTAGTGAAACCATAGGGCCTAAAGTAGTCAAAATATTTAATTCCCCTACTAGGTTTCTTACTTGTCATATTGTAAATTGTAGCTTGTCCAAAACCAGAAAAAAACCTAGTAAAGGCCTTTGCTAGGTTTTAAAATGGTTTTTTGGTCATCATTTACTCATTAAAAACAAATTTATCTTTAGTAAGTGCTTTCTAACGTGTATTATTAAATATTAATCCTGGATATTATATTTATCTGAAAGCCAAGGATATGCCACATCTTTAAAGCTAACTTTCGTCAACGTAAGTCTTATACTTTAGTTGCGGCACGCTCTCAAAGTAGCCAAGACGTTTTTTCGCTCTCCTGATCATTTTGTGCCATGTCCCTTACTATGTTTTAAAATTGCGCAGCCGAATTGTTTAGATGATAAAACATAAATATGCGTTTTATATATTTTGGTAATCTGACTGACCAAACATACATTTTAAGGCATCGATCCTGTCAGCGTAATCATAAACGCTTTTCATAAGCTTTTTAGTAATTATATTATTTTTGCCTCTACCCTCAAAACATTACGCAACTACTGCCTCTTAACCGCAAATCACCGCGAACTGGCTCATCTTATTAATCAGTCTACCACAGCGTGTACTTATTTACTCGTCCTGCCCAATTGTTTGCACAGAAGCTTTGTTCGAGGACACACAAACAGACATTTAGCAGAATGGGCGCTGGGAAAGCTTCTTTCGCAGTACGCCCGGATGCTTTTTAATTTAGCTTTCTGTGTATAATTAAAAGTTGTGGGAGTTCCCTCTGTCCGTTACGGAGGCTTACAATAGATTTTTTTTCTTGCGTGAAAGGTAAGAAGCTGGGCAATGAAAACTCGGGAGCTGCGAGCTTTCTGTGTTAAAAATGTATGAATTGTTTCTTTATTTATTTGGGGTAAATTAGCTACTGCTGCAAAATCTTTTTAATAGTACCGAATGTTCTCCGGTTAAATTAATAGTTATCTTAAATTCAGATAAATAGATGCTATTTCTTTTCAGATGCAATTTAGATAAAAAGAAAGATTGATAGTATAAAAATGGCAAATTAAATTCCAGAGGGCACATACAATCACCCAAGTTTACTTTATATGTATGTATTTTAAGGATAACCGTATTGTCATTTCAAATCTTAATGGGACTTATCGCAAAAAGAAACCTATATGTAGACAGAAACGAATGATGTTCAATCAACTGATATTTTATCAAACAAATTTTACAAATTAAGAAAATAATAAATAGACTAACGCGATATTGTCAGAAATGAACTTCATTTGAGAAGTCAAGTAACTATTTAACATTTTAAAAAACTAAAGGGTTATTAAACCATTCCTCCACACAATCGTGCAGACCAGGGCTTCCCAAACTTTTTATGTAACACTCTTGGGAGTTAGTATTCATTTTGCGACTCCAAAAAGCTAAACTACCAGTAGTTAACTACTACTGAGTAGTAAACGATAAATAATCAAAATGGGAAGAATGTTAACCCATGTACATCGCTTCACGACCTCCAGGACAGTGTTGTAAACTGTGACGCCCCAAAGCAATCAACAAAGCCTAACAATAACCTTATCACCCACCATCCAATATTTTTCATTTAATTTATATGCTTACTGGACAACTGAATGCAAAGCCTCCAAATGGGCTATGAAGTCCACGTATAAATTCAATGGATGCAGAGCTTAACTAAATTTACATCTGTCCTAAGTAGCGCATTACTTTAAGCGACTGGCTGCGTACATACAGTTTGGGAAACCCTGGTGCCTCAGCTATCCCCAAAAATCCCGCTGAGCAATCCAAATATCTGATTCACCCCTGAGTCAACACAGGATGCATCGCTTAACAAAACTTCCTATGTGCAAGTCGGGAACGGTGACTGATTCATCCGTGCTCCTACTAAGCTAGGGTGGGCAGGAAACCGGCCTTGACCGGACAAGTCCTTTATTAATTTAACTTTTGAAATTATTTATTTTTATATTTTTAAGACACACAACAAATTACAATTATTACGAGTAAATTAAGCAAATTTTATTATTATGGACATCCTTATATCAGGATCTATCACGACCTCGCCCTCGTTAAAAGCAACATCGTATATGTAATTTCATGAAAATTTAAACTACCACAGTGCCGAAAAGAACATGGTTCAGAAGACAGTAAACATTTAATAATTATGTTATTTAAGTACATCTGTTTTCATGGAGTTCTTACTTACCGATGTAATTTACTTGAATAATAAGATTTTGACATTAATTTTGACAAATAGGAAAAGGTCAAAAATACTACATTGTTTTTGTTGATTAATAATTACAAAAAAAACTTTTTGTTCCACTTTTCAAATTAATAAAAAAATACTTAGATATAACGATGCCAAGTTTGATATAACGACGTCACTGGTGGATAAAAAATGTCCCCCCAAATGACGTCATTGGGCAATTAAATTAAGTGTATTGTTACTATTATTCATCGTCACCGTCGTCTGGTACTCATAGTACAAGGGAAAACTTTAGTTTGAGACCAGATGATTGGTGTGATTGTCTGGCGCATTTATTTATTTATTTTTTTATTTATTATTTAATTAGATAGGATATGCGGAAATACGTGTCCCATATTTTAGGATAATCTAATCCGCTTCCGTATTACTTTGAGTCCAGCGTGTACCTCAGGGCCTGGTGACCCTAACTACTTCAAGTAACTTTCCCCGGCAGAGGGCGTGCGCCATTGTGACGCGCTGACTGACAGCGCAGCCATTGTTCTCGACAATAGCGGAATAACGAATCGCGCTTTTTACTAACCATACTTTCGCTATGGCAAAACAAATAGGTACGTGTGGAAAGCATATTCGTATGTGAAAGTGATATGGTACATTTTTAATACATTATCATTCAAATACAGACTGTCATCTTATGCCCGGTTCCAATATTTGTATAACTATCTGTTTTAGTCACGAATAGTAATAAATTATACGAGGCATAAGCTATAAACAATCGACAGACGACTGATAACTGCTGGTATGAAAAGTAAATTATGGAACGGTATTACCAACTCGTAGTCGGTTGGAGAATAACGGTTAGTATTTTTTGATGCACTACGAATTGTAAAATATTGGAATCGGGCATTAACTGAAGTAAAACCATTCCTACGAAGATATTACCCACTCAACCCAAGTCTTCCGAGACGGTATTGTCCTTTTCTCCGTCTCTATGCTAGTTCATATATTCTATCTCTAGATAGAGGGAGGGAAGTAACGAATTCCTTTTCCTCCTAAACCAAGGCCTGTATTCCAAGGCTCTCACAGATGTGGCATGTCAGACGTTGGATACGTGAGAAGAGAGCCTATCCGTAAGCGTGTCATAATGCCCTGGGGCTGGATGACCCCAGGCTAACCTCCTGCTAGAGTTTCTGGGGGGTGCTACATTAGTAGCAGGGATCAAGCCTTCAGGTAAGGGTGACAAGTCCAGTAACAGATTTATTATGCTGTGCTTGTCACCCTCAAGCTAGGACCTCATTACCACTTAACATTAGGTGAGGTGAGGTCAATCTTGAAGTGCAATATAAAAAAAACCTTCTTCCGGTATGCGGGTCTTTACGAAAGGGGCAATTATTTATCCTCGTGAAAACAAGATGTCTCGCAAATCGTCACGTCACGTCTCCCACGGGAGGGCAAAAGTGACCGCTGAGAGCCGGTTTGCTTTAGGTACTGAAAAAACGTAGCCTTAAGAAGGATGTGATATCTGCTTACTCTTCCGGGAAAAAGGCGTGAATGTGTGTGTAAGAACTGTCACTATTACCGCACCCATAAACTAACTCTCCGCATGACCCAAAGGTTGACTGGTAGAGAATGCCCATAGCATTACATAATGAAAAAGTACAACAGGTGGACATCCACCTGTTGTACTTTTTTGTGCAATAAAGTTTTTCATCAAAAATCATCAGATATAATTTCCACAACAAAATCCGTTTATTGAAAAATTAAAAACAGCGCCGCGTAAACTTTTGGGTTGGAATTCAACGTAAACTAAAGATTCATAAATTTATTTGTAAATTCCGAAACAATACTTTTTAAATTCAACACAAATACTTTTATTTTTTTATTTACTTCACGGAAATTTGTAGTTTGCAAACAAAAGACAAACTAATTGCAGTTCCTTGAAAATAGAGTGACTTCTTTTAAGACACTTAAAAGAGCGGCTAGTTCAAAGAAAACAAAAACACTTCCATTACGAACGAATTATCATGAACCTGCGTTCAAATTATGATTGATATTTGATAAGAAAATTAAACGTAACTTAATACAGATTCGTATCTCTAATCTCCGTTTAATGGACGCACTC
Organism: Glyphodes pyloalis; assembly: GCA_037074685.1. Taxonomy (NCBI): domain Eukaryota; kingdom Metazoa; phylum Arthropoda; class Insecta; order Lepidoptera; family Crambidae; genus Glyphodes; species Glyphodes pyloalis. Next base: position 15,310,854 of record JAYKKO010000013.1, read on the forward strand.
AAAGGTACCTAATTACTACTTAATCTGCGACTGTTCCTTTCGAGTTGAAGAAAGTTGTTTTTCAAGTGTTTTTGTTAACAAAACTCGGTTATGTAACTTTCTAATTAATGGCTTAATTCTAAACTAGATTTAAACAGATTTAATTTTCTTTCGGTGTTTACGTTTTCCTTACACGAGAAGATACTTCATTCGCGTCTTCAGTCTTTGATGTTAAGAAAGCATTTAATTTCTAAGACAGATTACTATTTTATGAGGATAATAAATAAAATATTTAAGCACTTTATTTAAACCGGTGTTCTTTAATTAATATAACAAAACATTTTGAACTTCAAAATTATGTTTATTTAGTAACCGCCTTTGCCTATTATGTTAATTCGAAAACAATTTTCAGTGCGTTATCGTATTGATGATAAGGTTTTATCGTTAAAATGTTAAAACGTATTTATTATTATTTATTTATGAAACAAACCACGGTGTAAGAAATTACTTAACGCGTACGAAGTTATGGCCAGTAGGTAGGTAATCGATACTTATATTATAAATGCGGTAACTCTGTCTGTCTGTCTGTCTGTCTGTTTGGCTGTCCGGCTTTCACGCTTTTTGTTTTGAATATAAGGAGATAGGGGTAAAACCAACCATGAAAGTATATTTATTTGGAAAAAATCTGTAGTCCACAAGAACGAAGTCGCGGACATAGCTAGTATATTATATAGAAACGAAGAAGCAAGTGCAGCCTATACGAAAATATACCCATCTAAAAATACAAATGAAAAGCCGATATAAAAATCAACTAAAATCAATATTGTTTGCGAGCAAATCAACTCCGCATTCACAATTAATTTAACTCCGCGGCAATATTTCACAAACGCCAGCCGCAAACCGTATGAAAACTTTGACGGCATGAAACAAGTCAATAAACAATACATTCATTCAGCTGCGGTTTTAAGCGAAAATTTCTTTTTGATTTAATAAATCTAACGATAGTATTTATTTAGTTTTGAATACTCCTGATAATAAAGCATGTATACGTTTAAGTTTCGGAGTATTGAAAGTTTAATATCCATACTAATATTACAAATGCGTAAGTAACTCTGTTGTTGGTTGTAACCTTAGGGTTGCCTGGAAGAGATCGTTTTCTAGCGATAAGACCGCCTAAATTGTACTAAAATCAATCTGTTAAACCTATTTCTGTAAAGATTTTGCGTAATAAAGTATATCTATCGATCTAACTATCTGTCTGTCTGTCCGGCTTTCACGCCTAAGCCACGGAACCGATTTTGATGAAATATGGTATATACGTTGAACCTCTAGAACTGAAAAAGGTTAGGTACTTTTTGTTTTGAAAATAAGGGGGAATGGAGTTAATACCACCCTTAAAAGTTTATATACGATAAAAATATTTTTTGAAGTTAAAGACATACTCGTACAATTTGACACAAATATAGCTCGAAACTTGAATTAAAAATATGGTCTACACTTATTGTTTCGAATATTAGAGGAGATAGGAGTAAAACCGGCCATGGTCGTGTAACCCTATTTTTTAAATTACACTTCAAGATTGACCTCATCCCACCTGATGTTAAATAGTAAAGAGGTTCTAGCTTACTACCCCTACTACTAGTGTAGCACCCCCCAAGAGCTCTGGAAACCTTACTCACACGCAGGAACACGACAACACAGATGTAATTGTTATTTGGCTGCGGTCTTCTGTAAGGTGGAGGTATTTTACCAGTCGGGCTGCTCCAGCTCGAGCAATAAATCGCTATGGCCTACCTCTCTTCCAAACCCAACTAAAATATCAGAATGGATATATGAATTTTTGTTACTCTTCACACAAAAACTACTGTTTATTTAATGATTTTAGGAGAAATTTGTTAGTTAGACATACTAGAATAACATATATGATACTTTTTATCACGAAAAAGCGTCTACAAATTTGCAGACAACAGCTAGTGTAAACTACAGTTGTACTACTTAAAATTACCGCGACTAATCTATTTAAATCTCGAGGCAGCCCTACATTCTTTCTGAGTAAATCTCTGACTTATCTGCCGCCCGGTTGGCTTAACTCTAGGTTAATTATTAACTTAGCTCCTATTGTTCACTTACATTATTTAATAAGGCACATATAAACGCTAGCTACGTTAGCAATTGTGACTGCAAACGGCTAATTTGATTGCTATGGAGCCGCCACATCGTTAATTCACGCTAGTTAAAAATTATATTAGGAGCTTAATTTTTAGTTGGTTTTACTCTTTACAAGTGCTAGGAATATTAACTGTCTTAATTTTTGTTTGTCATGTTTTTTACTCAAGATGGAGATCTTTAAGTTTCCTTTTCATGGCAAAATATATAAATAAATAAATATTGGACAACATCACATACATTGCTCTGATTCTGTGGTAAGTAGCTAAAGCACTTGTGTTACAGAAATCAGAAACAACGACGATACCACAACACCCAGACCCAAGACAATATAGAAAAGTTCGTTTCCCATATTGACTCGACCGGGGATCGAACCCGGGACCTCAGAGATGGCGCGACGCCAAATTCCGGCACGCTTGCCTCTCGGCTACGGAGGTCATTAATCAATAAAATATTCCATGACTATATTTATATTACAAATTAATATGTCCTTATTTTGAAGCTTTAAATTAACATGGATTAAAAATGTAATTTAACAGCTTTCATTCCGGCTTAATATACTTATTTAAAGTACCTACTCACGTTAATACTTTGATTAATCGAAAAGAAGGTCATAGTAAAAATATTTCTTTGTTATCAATTCGGCACGTCTTTTTTACGTTTTTACAAATATTGGGTATATGCAATATCATCAAGATTTTGTTGCATCTCTAGTTAAGTTAAAGCTTGTAACATATTCCGGATGAATTAGGTGTAGTTGTAGTTTACAATAAAATATATATGAATTCTCAACATCTTTTACTTCGTATCTGACTTTTTATCTCTGTTTGTGTTAATATTAAACACCTCATGCTAAAACATATAATATAACCCATTTAAAACGGAACGCAAAAATCTTAAATTCAAAATTACCACCCGTTCCATTAAACTCGCCTCTTCTTGCAAATTCGCACAAAAATCAACATGAAAACGGCACGTAAAACCGTAAACCGTAAAGAGGGCAACAAAAACGGGAACCGCCCCGGGCCTCGCAAACAAACCGCAGTATCACTCCTCAGTACTGCGCGCCCTCACTTAGTTAATACGATTAACAAATAAACAAAACAAACGGAACTAAACAATAGCGAACACTCGTAACGGGGCCAGAGCGACCCTTTGATTTAAAACCGCTGCAATTTTTATCATGGACCCGTAGGTTTTCGCGCCGGACGGATAGTGTGGGGGCTGGACAGTTACTGTCAGGGTCGCCAAGCTTCCCGTGAGAGACGGGATGTCCTGTTTTCGAGCCTAATAGGCACTATTAGGCTCGCATGCAATGCTGAAAAAAAAATTCAGTATTACGAATTTTGAGCAAATATAAAAGTAACAAACACCTATGTTGTATTTTAATTTGGGTTGTTAGTTGTGTGGGTCGCTAGCTCATTATCTGTAGTAAGTTAGCAAATAAACAGTATTTTAATGAAACAGAAAAATGGAATCTCCTCTTCTTTTTTTCTTTTGTTTTTTTTTAATATTTAAAGTTCGCCAGTTATGTGTGCGCATTAAAAATTGGAAAATGCATAGTATTTCACTTTATCCAGAATTAGTTACACAGATTCCACTGAGTTCGAAGGGTAATTTGACAACCTCCGTGGCCGAGGGTTCGATCACTGGTCGGGTCAATAAGGAAAACGAACTTTTCTATATCATCTCGGGTCTGGGTGTTGTGGTGCCGTCGTTGTTTCTGATTTCTGTAACACAAGTGCTTAAGCTACTTACCATAGAATCAGAGAAATGTATGTGATGTTGTCCAATATTTATTTATTTATTATTAATTAAATACGTGGGCGTAGATGACTGCTTAATTAGTTATTTTTGATAGGACATTGACACACATGTTACAATGACATAAAAATAATCTTTGGAAATCCAGCCGTTCATTAAATTCATTTCTCAAAACCAATGTTTTTAATTTAAGTTAAGAAATCATTCGAATAAAATAAAATGCGACTTATTATAAATGTTATCATAATATTTTGGCAAAGTGTCCAATTTTTAATTATCCACAACAGCTTAAACTTTCTCGGCTTTTTATCTGATTGAAAAATCAGTAGATTTCGTTGTTGCCGAATAATTGAAAATTCAAGAGTTAAAATGTAGTGTTTGATTTGTAGAAATAATTTGTTTCATTAAAACGCTTTATTCGCATTCTAAGTATGTTGGTTATTATTAAGAAAATTACAAATTGATAATACTCGTAATTAAAACATTGATATCTGTCATCAGATACGACATTTTGTTTAAAGTTCTTTCGTAAAGATTTTTTTGTCGGAAGCAAATATCCCAATTAGCCATTCGCAAGGTTGGTAATCCTGGTTACAGCCGGATGTTCTAAAGTGTAGTGAAAACTGTGGTGGCCCGAACAAGCCAGATTCATGTTTCTGAGCGGATAAATTATATTGTTAAACCAATATCTCTTGTTCTAAACCAAATACAAATCAAACGGTTTGAAGGCAGGCAGTTTCAGTCAAATACAAAGAAATATTGTTCAGTATCATTGCGAAAAGCAACGTTTTATTTAATTCTGAATTTCTGCGTTAGCGCCAAGCAGCGACTGATGGAATGAGATATGATCGTCTTACGTAGACAATGAATGCACCGGATGCAACTATTTGAGACTTCATTTTCTCGGCTGTTACGAATAACATTTCAATTGTATTAAGTCTAATCTCACGTGACTTTTAGCTGAAGAGCAATCGTGGGGCGGATGATTGAACCGGGTTTTACCCCGTTAATATATGTTAGGGAAAATACAAGTATCTCAAGTGTCCTTGACATTCCCGGTTTATATTTAGCCCGCTTGTCTTACGCTTACATTCTTGGGCTACCTATTTTTAGGCTGAGTTAGGTACTAGTGACATATGTACTAGTGTAATCTTTATAAAACTTTATAGTGCTTTTATCTTACGAACATAATAAAACATAAAATAGTATAGTTTTAAAATTAAAAACAGAATGCAAATCGGTCTAACGTTTACGAGAAATAGCCATTTAAATTAAAGAAACTATGTTAGGTGACGACCTAGGTGGCGCAGTGGCTAAGGTAGGCGGCCAAAGCGCGAAAAGTCCCGGGTTGGATTCCCGGTCATCGCATATTACAAGGGAAAACCGTAGTTTGAGACCAGGTGATTGGTGTGATTGTCTGGCGCATTTATTATTATTTTTTTATTTGCGTCCCGTTCATGAAATCAGATTTTATTGGAAAAGTTTTATGGTGTTCTTGTAAACTAACGCCACAATCCAAGTAGCATCTCTAACAGACAAATTTTACTGCTTTATATGTGCGATTACATGTCTAACGAACGTTTTGTTATTATGAATACTGTGTTCTATATGTGGAAACTTGTTAATGGCCGTCATTTATTATTGTGTAGATTTAATTATTATTTAGCTGTAAGATTCCCAAAAAGTGTAAAATAAAATAAATAAAATAAAATAAAACTTTCAAGTGTTTTAAATGTGAAAATCATTATTAAGACATAGAAAATCTTTCACATTACCTTTCCCTGCGTTCGTGTCAGTCATTTACATTTTGTTGATTAGATAAGTATTGCCCTACGCGCTAATCATTAACATAATCATTTACCACAATTACTTTTCAACAGAAATAGACTTTTCTATTAGTAGACGACTTATCTATTTCTCTTCTTAAATACTTACTTCTAAGGCTCAAAATTATCAATGATCAAATTGCTTTTGGGTAAACGTAATTGTTTTAACCTTATTACTGATTTTTTCATGAGTTCCTACCGGGAAACCGAAAGTAAAACGAAAAATCCGTGCATAACATGGCTTTGTATGCAGCACTCAGATTATGGAATGAATAGAAATAAAAGCAGTATTTTTCGTTTCGCTAAAATCAGTGCACGTGCAGGTCCTCTACCCGTAGTTGCATTTCCACCTGCGCCTCCGTTTTTGAATCACTATCATCTTTTATAGAGCCCATCCGAGGCAGGCCTATAAATATTGCACAGGCTTCGAACAACTCGATCCAGGTGGGCCGCTTGAAAATTGTAAATTGTTTGAACAGATTCGACTCTGTGAACTGATCCCCGGTGCTTCTGCCGTATTGTTTAAGGTATAAGCTATTCGAAGTTTAAAGTGCCCGTTTTGATGTACAGTTTTAATGTTGCGTTGCTGTTGAATCTTTTTGAGGCAAATTCTCTCTGAAGTTTGCTATTAAACTGGTATTTTAAAATTTGCATCTAGACAGGGATATTTTAGTATACGAGAAACCTACAGGCACGCTCATCATTTGCATGTAGCTTTATTTGTCACGAGTTTTCGAAAAAAAGTTCAGGCTTATAGGATAATTGATTAAAATAAAATTGGACTCATCCATCGATTTAACAACAATTATACCTATTACCAAAAAACACAAGATGCATATTTATTATTTAACGTATAAACAGAAATTGCTAAAACACAGTTCTTTAAAATTCGTACACTGTTTACGAAATAGCTACACAAACCCTCTACAAGCGCTCTAGTGAACTTTGATGCGCAGTAACTTCATACATTTTTATTTATTTGTTGAAGCAAAAAATACGTTCTCATTAAACATTTAAAATCTAACTAATTTTAAGTAGGGCATAGCGATTTATCGCTCGAACTGGAGCAGCCCGACTGGTGAAATACCTCCACCTTACAGAAGACCGCAGCCAAATAACAATTACTTCTGCGTTGTTGTGTTCCTGCGTGTGAGTAAGGTTTCCAGAGCTCCTGGGGGGTGCTACATTAGTAGCAGGGGTCAAGCCTTCAAGGTAAGGGCGACAAGACCAGTAACAGCTTTTATTATGCTGTACTTGTCGCTCTTAAGCTAGGACCTCATTACCACTTAACATCAGGTAGGATGAGGTCAGTCTTGAAGTGCAATATAAAAAAAAAACTGTTTCATTAAAAATGTAAATTTCTGAAAGTGGTATTACAAATATTGTTTATCACAAATATTACGGTATATCTATAGAGTAGTTACATTTAACCCGGCGAGGCTGTGGTGGCAAAATGTAACAATGAGTATGTGGTGGGGTTTGACATACCCATTTAATAAATTGGCCATAAACATCATAATATCGTTAAATTAAATTGTAATCTTATGTTTTGTGATATAAATATAAACAATAAACAGCTTTTAGTGAAAAAACATTAATATTTTAAATATTTTTTTATTATTATTTAGGAAAATAAAAGATGCTGAGTTTTTTAAAACAAAAATAGGCATTATCTTAAGGCAACCAAAACTAGCACTGCATTAGTAAGTTAAAGCTATCAAACGTCTTTATATACGTTTTCCTTAGACACAAACTTCAGAATCGATTCCACGGAAAGTCTATTTTTTATTCTTGTCCTATGGCACCTATTATACGTTTGATTTTCCTTTTATTCTGCATAAAAAATCTCAAAATGTCTTCAACTGTTAATTAATCAAAATACAATTACCCACTTGGTTTTATCAAAGAATTCCATTTTGTACCCTTATGTAGGTATGAATCAAATAATACGATTCTAGAAAATACCCTAAATCGATTCGCAATTGATAAAATAATGTTAACATCTAGACAAGTTTGTTTTAATAAAATTAAAATATATTAAACAATGTATTACATTTGCCAATGATTTTAATATTTCTGTTATCCATCGGACACTTTTATACCCGTAAACAAATTGTCTGCATGAATGGTTGGAGAATACTCGTAGTTTAAGTTCATCCGTTCACCTGTACACAATGTTTATTTTACATAAATTCAATTTATTCTTGTTCAATGTCATTTACTTTCAATTTTATTTAATTACTATTTAATTGTTTGATTCCAGTAATTTGTGTCACTGTGTTTTTTTATTATAATATTATACTAACACCTATTAAACTCATTTACACTGAATCATAGATCATATTTTCTGAAACAATTTTTAATTGCATTTTCTGTTTTGTGCAATAAACTTTTAATAAAGAATAAGAGTTTATTTATTAGCACACACAATCAATACACAGTACACAGACATAAACAAATAAATCTTTCTTTCAATTAATACTCGTAATTGCAAAGGTATTATCGCAAATCTAGAGGAAACTTTCGTCCTATACCCGTTCAGATCAACATTACAAGCTAGACCTATCGGTCTTTCCGCGAATTCTATGTATAATCATCGTACGAACAACGACAACACAACGACACACTTGCAGTTCAATATTAGTTCTTCTACCCACGACATAAGGAGTACAAAGTCCAAAGCGACGTGCTTCTGACTGTACATAAACATTTTATACCTAGTGTGTGGTGAATCGGCCAATGAGTAATTCTAGTGTTTAGTTAGTGTTAGTGAGCTCCCGTCCCACAGTATTGGCCGAGACCCGGCGAAGCGAACCCGGCACATAGATATCAGGATTTTAGAGGTAATTCCGTTTTTAAATATTGCACGCCATGCGAAAACTCGACGGAATTTTACACCGATTTTTTTTTCGTTTAGTTCACGGCTTGCGGCGATAAAAGCGGCCAGTTTGTTTTCGCTAACTGTTGTTTAACGCAAAATTATCGTGTTGTGTGAATATTGGAAATATCGCAAAATGTGTTTATTTTTATTAAAGTGCTAAGTGGAATACTGTGGATTACCTCAAGGGGCGGTTGGTAAGTGATACCAAGTTTTTTTGCATTATTCTAAATTGTAAATTCACTTCAAACAAGGACGTTCGTTGCCTATCAGTGTTTTTATATTTGATTGTTTACTCATTTTTCATAAGAAGGTTAGGATGAGGATACTTTTTTTAAGATAGGTTCCTACATTTTTTTCATATTCTTTTTGTTTTTATTATTTATACATATAATAAAGACGAACCGGCGGTAGCACCATTTAGTTTATAAAGATGAAATAAAAGATTGTCTTAATAATAAGGATTTTTAATCGAACGGGCGAAAAGTATAATATTTTTAGTAGTTTATTGTCACAGAATGCCTATTTTTGTTTGATTTGTTTTGTTTGTAAATTTACACATTTTCACCAAGGATAATATTATGATCAAGGGATTCCGGGAAAAAGGGATCCTTAACATTTCTAAAGAAACAAAGTGTATCTTAATCATTTTCTAAACCAACTAATTACGCTGGAAACAATATGAAACTCCTCTTTAATTAAAAGTTTACCCATTGCTGTAAAATAAACTGTATTTTACTAACATTCGTTCTTAAGAAAAATTGTTACTAACTATATATGGGCCAAGTAGGCCTGAAATAAATTATTTGAATTTGAATTGAATTGCAATTGGGGTGTGGTATTAGATTGGTGCATTAGTCAACAAAATTAAAACTAATAATCAACGACCAACCAGTCTTAGTAATTATAGTAAATGTATCCAAAATATCGCGTAGGTATACACAATAACTGCATGTAAAAACCTGGTATCATTTTCCTTGTTCTTGTTAACTTTCCTTAATAAATAAATAACTACGTTTATTCAACCTAGTGTGTCCAAACTTTTGAAACGATTTAAATGCATTTATAAATTAGTTACAAATCAAATAAAGTCACCAAAATGTTTCGCCCCTGAGTTATGAACAAAAACTTTAAGACTTTCGTGTTCCATTTTAATTAAGTAAGTAGTTCGTATTAACTACTAAATGAAAATGGTGTCGCGTTTTGACACGTTAAATTATTTTATATGAAATATATAATGAAACTTTCATAAATTTATGAGATTGAAAACGTTTATTATTATATCAAAACTAGCCTGTTAAAAATGGCTATCATCTCCTTACTATTATAACCGCGAGATTTGTTATTAGTTGTTGTCTGGATGAATATTTGTTAATGTTTCACGCAAAAACTACTGAACAGATTTAGGTGAAATTTGTTAGGGAGAAAGATGAGTTAATATATTAAGATAAAAATACTTTTTATCCCGAAATAACGCGGGCCAAGTCGCCGACAGCAACTATCTTATAATATAGAAATACCCCATGTATAAATGAATTGACTGAACATTGGATACCATCCGACATACATTGCTCTGATTAGTCAAAGTCAATCTTTTTTATTCACAAAGATTACATTAGTAATACTTATGAATAGTCTTTATATAAAGCAAATGAAGCTACCTCCGGTTCGGAACCTATAACTAAAGAGAAGATACCGGCAAGAAACTCAGTAGTTTTTTTTACAAATGAAAGCTACACTTATTACTAATTTTGCACTAAGACACACAGTTAGTTTGTCAATTGTAAAATAAAAATTAAAAATGAATTATTGAAAAAAAATAAAATAAAAATAAAACAAAAGTATTTGTAAATTAAATTAAATCAACTGTGTAGGACTTACATGCGTCAACTGGCCCAATACTGACATTGATTGAGAAAATGTGTCATATTATATTTTTAAAATAATATAAAACACGCAAGTACAGGCGAGCAGACTAGGTAGTGATCCACACGTTCTTGTCATTCAAATACTCTTCTACTTTGTAGTAGCCTTTTTTTCAAAAGACAACGTTTGACAAATGTCTTACATTTGTATAAAGGTAACTCAACAATAACTTGAGGGAGTTTAATAAACATTTTTATACTTAAAGCAACAAATGAGTTACCTATTTTATGTAGTCTACGCTTAGGAACAGCAAGCTTGTTTTTATTTCTGGTGTTAATGCTATGATTGTCTGATTTTTTTGGAAAAGTATGCAAGTTTTTGTATACATGCATTAAACAGTCGAGAATGTATTGAGATGCGACTGTAGTAGTAGCTCAAGCACTTGTGTTACATGAGAAACAACGATGGTACGACCACATCCAGACCCGGGACAATACAGAAAAGTTCGTTTTCCAAATTAAGCGATTGAAGATCATCAGGAGCAAGTAGCAAATCAAACAAATTTCGCATTTATCTTCGAATGAAGGTTTAAAAACGACACCACATTGTGTAGTGTTTGTCCTTGGAAATGGGCGGAAATGCGCTGGAGTTTTAGTTATGACGCATCCGCAAGTATACAGTCATAAGGTCATGTCATTTCTGATGCATTTACCCATAGCATGGTCAGGTCAGGGCCATTTTAGAAGCAACATTATTTCTCTGTTTATTTCATTTTGTATTTGTACATATTGTGTAGTATTTGGGTATTTCGTTTTATTTTATTTAACAATCCTTGTAACTAATCGTGAACATACATTTACAAAAACGTGGCCATGACCATTGACATGTATTTTGTCGGTTTCAAATGTACCTGATTACTATAAATAAGTAGGTTTTAACTTCATACTTTCTGTTATGTACTTCAAACTCTTACAACCTTATTATCAGCAGTTTCATTAGAATTGGGAGAGGCATGTAGGTAAGCCAACTGACTGACTTTATCGTCGGAAGTTCTCAAGCCATCAAATTGCCTCTGACTATGATAAACGACTAGTATCAAACTTAGATGATGTGGCATAGCCTACTGTAGCACGAAAATGCACGTGATAAGAGTCACTAAATTTTATTGGAATGGGTCACCCATCTAATACCAGACGGCGTAGTTTGCTTAACTTTCAGTATCGCTTTCGAAGCATAGTTACTAGTGCGCCACGAGCTTCCACGTTGTTTCGTTCTGGGCAAAATGTTATACTATTTTAACCATGTTCGAGTATTTCATCACACTATATTGCGCAAAGTTCCCAAATTAGTTGCAATCGAAAGTTTCAAGTCACTGTAGCTATTTTTAGAACATGCCCATCGCGGGATCAACTGTGACGCGTAGGGGCGTGCGTCACCCCACATCGTATTGTCCTTGTGTATAAAAATATATGTAGGTACGTTAGTCCTAAGACCTCAGGAAGCGAATATTTAAATTAACCTTCATACCAGTGGATGCAATAGGCCTTTCGCCATGTTTTCGTCGCATATCAAATCAATGAATCGATATTTGTAACTACAATATTTTACAATTTTAAACTTTTAAGTACCACTTAAAAAGGTAATTTAGTAAATAAAAGTAATGATTTAATAAATATTAATATTGCATGCCCGTTCTAGGTAAACTGTCTTATATGCCTAAATTATGCAACTAGTAACTACAACAGCTACAAATGAACACAGTTTAAAGCAATAAATTACTCTTATTCTTAATCCACCGGGCAGTTTAATTCCATGTCAAATTTCGTCCGTTGGTTAGAGTTCGGGATCAAAACTGTTAAATGTTCTCATTTTTATTTTTACCATAACGGATGGCTTATCAAATTCAAATAAAAAAACATATTTAAACATAAGAAATGACAAATCATGTTGTATTTACGTATTTTGAAATGTAATTTTTGACAAACCTTCGCACCTAATAATTGACAAGTCTTTTAGTAAATAGAGCCGTTTTGTAAATTTAATTCAGTGAATTAAACAACTAGGAATCACTTTTATTTGTATGTTGGCGAATTTTTCCCCAATGAATAACCAAAGTACCCCAATAGTATTAAACGAAATGGTGTAACTCAACAAGAATAAACTGATTTTCTTATCGCATCGCGTTGCCCCGGTCAAATCGATGCACCATCAACATTCCATCCGAGCCAAGAGAATCAGCTGCGCCAAATCTGCTGCAAGTTTAAACAATACAAAGGTAAGTTCACTGCATTCGGAAAGCGTGGCTTCAACCGAAGTACAGCGCCAACTAAGTGTTATCGATGCTTTGGCTGCTCAACCTCAGTCGGTTAGCCAAGGGCTGCCAAATATAGAGAACAATTTTGTAACATCGATTTTTTTATCAATTTATTCAATTTGTGTTAAGGGTTATTTTTTTATTTTGCGGTATTTTTGTGTAAAATTTAATGTTTAAAACAAGGATATCTAACCATTCATAATCTCAATTAAAAAAAATATATATGTTAGTAAGTAAAAAGTGACCTGTCTTAGTAATATCATCAGTCATCACATCCAACCTAATCATCAAATCAATCAAACAAAAATTATAAATGTTACAAAAACATGTTAAATTCGAATTTCGTTCATTTTCAATATAGATTTACTTGCGTTGATTTTTTTAATAACAGTACAGTATATTGGCTCCTCCCAGTCTGATGGTAAACAAGGGAGAAGCCCACATCGCGATGACAACAGATATGATACCGTAATATCCTATCCGTTAGCATCGTCATACTGCCCCGCAAGATGTTTCTTCACGCTCCTTTTAAAGGAATAAACTATACGGCACCAATATGTATGGTGTAGCCGCCTAAATCTCTAAACCCTTTTACTCGGCGACGTAGTGTAAGCGTATCGTAATACGTCCGTACAAGTACAAGAGCAAATTTGAGCGCGTACATGTTCAAACAAGTCCGCACACGAAGCAGTGTCGCAGCGAATCGTAAGAGATTTGTTTGTAGAATTGATATTGTTCTCTTTGCGTCGTAAAGATACGACATATGCCTTAATCAGATGAAGGGCCTTCGTGACATCTCTTTTTTATGAAATTTTCTAAGCCTGCTTGTTGGGTTTATGCCTTCTCTTAAAATTACACCTTGTTCACAAACAATCATGAAAAATATCGGATACTAAACATTTGGCTATATACAATTTTACAATTAACTAGTTAAAAACTTGGGTGTTTTGACAATTTTTTATTAAGTATATTGAATAATGTATTATGTTATTTGAAAAAAGTAACTATCGTGTTTTAAGTCGGTTCTTCTTCATGAAAATAAATTTCTGGACACGGCTGTAGTTTTACAGCAATTAAATTATTCAAATTACTTCAGAAAATGATTTTGTAAAGTTTACATGTGCTAAAACATTTTCTATTTCTAAATACATTCTAGTTACTTTTTAAATAATTGCAAGTATTTTGCTGCATAGCGACATTGCATCTATTTATTACAATAGTTTGTCTTACGGCACAAGCTCTAGAAAAAACATCCCGCTTATTCATTACAAAAAAGGTTACTTCTAAAAACCTGCCTGTATGTTTTTTTCCGTACGTAAGCGCAAACAGCTGTTCCATATTCAACACGCAATATTTTAAATTTCACGTTTTGTTCTAAATTGTGCTTTAAAGCGTAAGTTTTACCAGCCATTTTCATTTGGATTGAAGTATATGACAAGCTTATTGCCTGTGGGCCAACCCTAGGCGCCAGGTAGCTCGTTCCAGTATGCGGACGGAATTCCCCGACCATTCCTTGCAGCGGGACTTCCTACAATAAATATTTTTGTAGGTAAATCCTGGATGCTTGGCGCCTCATCTCTTCATTCAACAACCGGATTTTTTGTTCAATCTCAGTTTAACAGGCGTTCGGGGAACGTGAATGAAAAAGTTGTACGAGTGAATGGCCCAAAGATGGTTAGATTGGTTCCGCTTGTTTTTTTTTAGTTTTGTTATCCATGACGGGTTTGTGGCTGACTAGTAGTGATAACATTATCTTTGCTTATATTGTAAAATAAGGAAGGGTATGGCTTATTAATTACTTATTAATGACTACTCGCTTGTACTATTTTTTTGGATAAAATTAAACAGACCACTCACAGGGAAAATCCACCCCTGAACTTAAAATGGAAAAATATATTTGGTATTGCTTGAATTAAGTTCCTACAGTTTAAACTATCTAAATGCCTTACGTTTTTAAAGTCGGTGCCTGGATTAGACCGACAAAGACTGACGTGCGTACTTCTAATTTTATTTAATTTAAAGCCGGACAGATAGACAGACAGATACATACTTTCACATTTATATTGTTAGTAAAGATTAGGATAAATCACAATCAATTTCATTTATTTACGTAGGTAACAATGGCGCATCATTTTGTAAGGTTTTACCCTGTTTCAAGTATAATTATTCAAAAGTATTCAAGTAACTCGGTCACAGTTGCCGACGTGTTCTCACAAAAGTTGTCTTACAATTTGGAAGGATAAACATGTTTACGGCAGCTCATAAAACCGAAGGAAAACAACAATGCTCGTGTTTATCACGAAACAACAGCTGTGGCAAATTAACTACTTGTAAACAATCATATC
This sequence comes from Glyphodes pyloalis, assembly GCA_037074685.1. Taxonomy (NCBI): domain Eukaryota; kingdom Metazoa; phylum Arthropoda; class Insecta; order Lepidoptera; family Crambidae; genus Glyphodes; species Glyphodes pyloalis. The sequence continues at coordinate 15,325,992 of JAYKKO010000013.1, forward strand.
TTGTGTCATGTGCGCAATTAATTGATACTATTATTATTTTCTAAGAGTTAAATATTCCTCTACTAGTATCTTCTTACTAAAAAATATCCAAATTCATTCAGTGCTTATTGCTAAAAAATTTAAAAATTGCTCGTTTATATTGGTCAAATTTTAGCTAAATTGACCAATATTATAAACGTGATTTTAACATGCTTCAGTCTAAAAGTAATTATTAAATTTATTTTGTATATTTATACATATAATGTAGTTTATATTTAGTTTTAAAGTAAGTTGAATTCCACAACCACCAATCTCAACGTACTTACCCTACGCAAGTTCGATTAACACGGTAACTTAAATGTTTAAAACGCCGATATTTCGAATTTCGTAGAACGTCAGATCATAAGTACATGACCATTTCGGTATTCTAAGAGATAATAATAAATAATAATAAATATTGGACATAATCACATACATTGCTCTGGTTCTGTGGTAAGTAGCTAAAGCACTTGTGTTACAGAAATCAGAAACAACGACGGTACCACAACACCCAGACCCGAGACAGTAAAAAGAAAAGTTCGTTTCCCATATTGACCCGACCGAGAATCGAACCCGGGACCTCAGAGATGGCGCGACGCCAGAGTCCGGCCCGCTCGCCTCTCGGCCACGGAGGTCGTCAAAAGAAAGATGCCAAAGTTCCAAAGACCATCATTTGTCCTTATTTCTAAAAAGATGAACTACTTCTCACTTCTTAATATTAATGTGCTAATAATGTTTATAGATAACAAATTTTAAACAATTCCGAATTCAAACGCCGTAGAAACACAGAGCTTTTAATAAGCATACTAGAACGCGGTCAAAGCTTCCTGGTCCAACCTAAAGTTCCGAAGTCGTTTACATCGAAGACTGGGTGCATTCGCGGTCATTATCATATCAGCAACTATTATAACATTTACATAACCATTTAGTTTAGACTAGGGTCACAATATAAGTATACACAGTTTGGAAAATATAAAGAAGGCATAATGGCACACAACGGTACAGATTACCACTACACATTGTTATACTCGATTAGTTTATACATATCCTAGGGCATGTCTTATTCATCAAGTGCTGGAGCAAAGCACCAAATTTTTATGATATAAATTAATGACAGTAACGATCTTATGCTGAGTTAATAATGGAGATAATGTGTGGCAATACTTCTTTCAATAATAAAAAACAACAAGGTAATTAGTTTAAACCACAAAACAAATGAGAACAAATAAATTATGGCAGTGCAACGACAGACTAATTATATCTTGCATGGTAAATGCGGCCTAAGCATCTTATTAGCCTCCAGACCCGTTCATGCTTAAAATCAGTGCATAGATTACTCGGCGAATAAGGTATGTTCTCTCAATATTCCACGACTTTATTTTCCGGAATGCAGTGAAATGTTCTTGTATACAAACTTGCACCTGCACATTTGTATTGGTGATTTTGTAATAGGTATGTCCTAAGACGAAAATCTTTGACTAGTGTCCAATCTTCAAAATCGTACCAGTATATTATCAAAATTTTCAAAGTTACTCAGCTTGTACATAGCTATGATTAGACTTTTCCTATGTGACATGCACAGAAAAGAGGTAATTAATATTAGAACAACTGTGGCTTGGTAATGAAGACATTATGTACCCATATGAACGAATGGGCTAATTCTATAAAATAACAATATACATACAATATTGACGCGTACGTCTTTACCTCATACGTCTTGTAGTTTCCGTACCGTTGTAATATTTCGTTTGTACTAGTTCTACACTCGCTGTGTGCACGGGTGTGCGTTGATCGAGTTCCTAATCTCCAGTTTCGACAAGTTTTATTTCAGTTCGTGTAAAGTTTCCAAGCTTTCTGATTTCCTACTCGGCAAATTAGTGTAGTTTGAAGACTCTAAACTTTACATACGGTCAGTAAAGTTTTATTGAAACATCGTACTTGCTATTAGTTGTCAGTAAAAGAAGAACGACGAAGAAGAAGATAACCCTGGAGCATTAATGAAAAAAACTGAAGGGCAAATAAACAATTTTGGATAAAGTATCATCATCGTTGCAGTTTTTGGTGAAATTTAAACGTGATATTCATCTATAATGAACAGTTAATAAAAATATGTGTTCAAAGACTAAAATCCTACCACTGAATATTTTAATTATTTTCTATCGCAAATTTAAAATAATAAAGTCAAACCTTTCATTTCAAATCTAACAAGTCGTTATTCAATTTTATTAAATGGTTTAAAACTTTATGGCTATTAAAATACCATATTTAACTTATTAGTACACCACAATTCATGTAACCAGCGGATAAAATAATGTAGTTTAGAGATTATAAAGAAACAAATAAACTCACCCATACCGGTCAAAATAATAACTCTGTAAGTAGAAATACATGCAGATCGTAAAATACGCTTTAGATAGTTTACATTTACGAAATGTATGTATAATATGAAAAGTTAAATAAATTAATCGAGAAAAATCGTCACAAAACTTGGCCATATCTTCGCAAGGTGAAATTAATCAATTTATTCCTCCATATTTCCTCGAACACAAATCGTGTTATAGCATAGATAACGATTCCTAGTCGTATTATGACAGATATATTGAATGCCAATGCATTTGTAGCCTAGATTGCGACGGACATAAATTATTATAATGTCACCGCACCGCAATTTCAATAAGGTGCACTATTGCGGACGCCAAGCTCTGTTCAGTTAATTCTGCGTAGTCCTTTTTAATTATGAATACCTCTATCCAACACCTATTATGTTTGTCCAATGCAACATGTTTCAATTTCAAATTCCCGACCCTGTCCTGATCAGATTGAATAATTCAAATTTTGATTTAATTTTTGGTATGGCGAGATATAAAAGCTTTTAACATGTTAACTTGTTTTTATTCTTTCAAGAAATTCCTTTTATTTTTACAACATATTTTTTTCATAATATTTGACATCTTAGTTTTTTTTGTTTTGTCTATGGCGGTAAGTTATCAGCAAAGAGGTTTAACTTTCACTTTATCTAAGACGCTTAACTAGCGGAAATGCTTTGTCGGATCTACTTGTTATTTCTGTCTCTTGTTTGGTTTCAACAGCTGTTATGTTATTATCTTAGAATATAAATCTATATTGACTTCGCATATTCGTAGAGAAAAAAAAGCATTCATATATTACAACGTTACACTGACAATATTAATCGTAAACAACTTTAGCGTACGAAGTAATGTGTAAATAACTGATGACCTAGTTCACAAACAGCCCGTTTAGTCGGTACCATAGAAATTTGATAGTAATAAGAACTTACACATTTTAAATGTATTTGAAAGAGTTCAACTTTCAGATAGAATCCTGCTCTAAATAGCATCTCAACTGATTACCGAGCTCAAATATAAATCACGCTTTAACTTTGTGGTCAAAATCACATCAGACATACTAGATACACTTTTGCACCGCCCCTAAGTCGTGGGTATAAGGAATAATATCGAAAAACAATTGTTTACCTTGATATGCGGTTGGCCATACAATAACAAGTAACATCTTACTCTGTCACATTTATCTTGGCTTTGTGATAGAGAAATAGATAGGTTTTTGATAATGTCACGTCACGCCGTAGACGTCACAGGCTCTACTAAGTAGTAACGTAATATAAATACTCAGTAACTTTGTAGTACTTACTTACATCCAGAAAGACTTACATTGTAATGTACTATCGCTTCTTAGTTATCGTCTAACAAATAACAAAAAATCTCGCTTACCGCGTTGGGTCAATGGCATAAACTTCCTATTTGAGCGTTCGGGGAATTCCAGTCGCAGAAACGTATTGATAATTTGCTGTATCCTGACCTATCACTTCATGTATTATTACTTCTTAGAACTAGTAATAATTTATTTATTTATTTATTAAGATTTACCAACGTTTAATAACAAAATTACTTACAAACTATACATACAATAATAGTGAACTAGTAGTGAAATGTTACCAACAATTACAGGTAAATACAGCTTTTTAAGTTTTCGAGTAGGCAATTGTTAATTAATTAAGAGAATATAAAACTAAATGGAATTATATTCTCGGTTTTATTCTGTAACTACTAGTTCGAAATGAAAAATTATTTTTATGTAAGGTAGTCCATTTTTTGCGAAAGGATTTAAGCTATATAATATTACGGTGTGATCAGAAGAACTCAGTACAAAATGCGGAAAACGCGTATAGTACGCGCGCAAAGCCCCGGTGGGCCGCTAGTTATTAGATAAACTTGCAAAGCGAAGTTCAAACAAATCTGTCCTAATTAGAGCTTCTGAATCAAGCTGTTTTCGTGTTTAGTCAAATAAATAAGATCAACATCACAAAAAGACTTGTTAAATATTTAAGTTAAAACCCTAATGAGACTGTACGGCCGCCAACAGCTAATTGTAATCAACTTTTTGTTCCAGGTAAGTCAAACAACGGCTGTGGTGACCTCAGGTGAATAAGGTAATCGACACAAAGGTTTCGCGATGTGATTCGCGGAATTAACCAAAATTTGCCGTTTGTTTTTCTGTTCAAAAATGCAATAAAACGAATCGTAATAATGACACGTAAATCTGCAGTTTCTGCGGAACTACCGTCGCTGGCTGTGTTTGGTTAGGTAATTTGAAAGCGTATTATGTAATAAGTACCTACATGGATATAGTTCGAAGTAAAGCTTGCGGAGATTCTTAGAAATTTAGATGAAACTCGTGTAGTTTAGATTCTCGGAATCAATGTAAGCTTGGTCAGGTACGTATTGTGTACCTATTTACATCTATGAATACTTGAAACTTTTGAAATTTCCTACTAAATCCTCGTAAAATTATCGGTTTTGAGCTCGACGAGACTGTAATCTAGAAATAGAATATCTCGGAACAAACTATTCAGTTTTGGTATCTGACATCAAACTTACAATTTTAAGTTAGTCAACATTAAAATGAGTACACACGACAAGTACAGGGCGTTTTAGCCTTAAGAATGTCAACTATTACCCCATGTGACAATCAGTGAAGATTTGAATTGGATTAAATTGAATATGATTTCATATGACTTCGTCTTGTTACACGCTGATTGTAAGTATTACATATAAACTTTATAAATCTGGTCCCACAAAAAAAACGGTTCCGTAAAAACGGTTTTCTCTTGTAGTGGCAACGAGTGGTCGGCTTTGAGGGGGAGCGTTCGGAAATCCGCGGGTTTATAATAGTGTCGCACGAGCGACGTTCCTCCGCGCCCGATTGGAATGTTGACAATGTGCAGGGCTGCTCACATTGTGCCTCTTAATGGACATAAAAATGGTTCTAAGAAGTCCTTGCAAATTTACTACGACTACATACTATGGTAGACAAATAATGATGAAATACATACATACATATCGTGAAACAGAAGTTGGGGATACCCTCGGAGAAACATTTGTCGGTTGCCTCCCGTTGCAGTATTTATAGACTTCTCCTCAGAAAGTTCAGGAAATGTTCAATAAAAATTACCTAAGCTATAGAGAAGGCATGTGCACTGTTGAACTTGTAACTAACATTGTTCCCTAGTTTACGATAGTAAATAATCATAATTTTTAACAAAATATACTTCTTAATTTCTTCAAGATGCCATCATCAGATCTTGGTCTCCTTATCATGGGTGCCACCGTCAATATATTTCCTGCCCAATAAAAACATGATTGAATTCGGGGCACAAACGACGAATTTATCGGCAAAAATATTCAAATATATATGAAGGCGAATTGAGAAGCCTTCTATTTTTAAGATGGTTAACAAGTGTACCTGTGAGCTGGAGTAGGTTCCTTCAGAAATGATTGCTGCTGCGGTGTTAGAAATAATGCTGTACCAGCTTTTGCTGTTAGCACCCACTTGGTCTCGTTAATTGCTTTATTTTCTTTTTTGCCATTAAACGTATCTATTTCTTTCTTTGTTTATTTATTTCTTTCCTTCTTTTTTATTTGTAAAGTCTAGCTACCATTACGTTAGTCGTTAGGGCTGATGGCCAAAATACTGCAGAATTTTCATTCACAAGCTGCGATATCAGTTTTCCACAGCCCTAAAGCAGAATGAATGGCCGATTGTTGGTCTCTTTGTGGTGCACAATGAGGAATAAAAACACATCCCTCTTTGTACGCGAGCCGGACCATTCTGGCTACATCGAGTCAGCGAACAGACATATCAATCCATTTGGCTGCAGTATTCGCTACTGGTAGATTTCAGAATTCGTTTTTACTGTTAATTATGAATGGTAATATGGATAATGGTAATTTCATTCCGATAAATTGGATTATTAACTGGCCTGATTAATAGATGAATACCAAATAAAATTAAACGATTTCGGAAATCATCTTAATCTCATCGAGATGGAACTACCTAATAGCGATCATTTTGCCAGTAGGGGATCTGGTTGAGCCAATTTGCCTACAGTTCCATCGTTAAAAACGACAAGGTCCCATCGGGGGTTTTGGTGGGTCTCTCCCGCTTTCTTAAAGCTTCCGAAAGCATGACAGCATGTGTAAAACTTCATACATGCTCATGTCATATTCCCTTAGTATAATAATTTTCTCACTGGAAGAATAAGGTCTTATCCTAACTGTGATATAGTATGGTCCGTGCTATAGTCAACGCGGGTCTAGTGAAATGTTGGCAAAGCGTATGTAAAACACTGATCTTACTGTGAGATGTTACCCACCAAAGGTCCTCTGACTAAGCTTCACGACTGTCATCGAGACATTCCGGGACCAACTACTTTATATGCTAAGAATAGTTGCCAATCTAACCAGACAATTGGAAGCTGAGTTAAACCTTCGATATCGTTTCAGAACCGTGGTCGCTGTCTTAAATTGAGCGATGTTTATCTGGAGCATCTCTAGGTTCGACATCGAATTAAAAAGAAAGCTAATAGTTAAAAGCTAAAACGCTGCGATCAAAACTTTGAAGATGTACAGTTGCGACCTAAATAATGATATTGGTAAAACAGAGCATAAAACATTTGCTTGGCTTCGCTCTCATTATAATCTATACTAATATTATAAAGCTGAAGAGTTTGTTTGTTTGTTTGAACGCGCTAATCTCAGGAACGACTAGTTCGAATTGAAAAATTATTTTTGTGTTGAATGGACCATTTATCGAGGAACGCTTTAGGCTATATAACATCACGCTGCAACTATTAGGAGCGAAGAAATAATGGAAAATGTTAAAAAAAACTGGGAAAATTATTCATGAGGGCTTCCGTTGCGTGCGGGGTTGAAAAGGGGGGTGAAAGTTTGTATGGAAACCGAAATCCACGCGGACGAAGTCGCGGGCGGCCGCTAGTTTTGAAATAAACTTGATGAAACTTAAGGACTTTTCTGCAATACGTCGGTCATCACACGGGGGCCAATAATGTGCTTGTATTTTGCATGGAACTGTGGAACTAAGAAATTCTAGCAGCCCGCCGCTGCGTCTCATTCGTACTATCTCCGTTTTTTACACATTTTCCACTTATTATTCGCTTCTAGTGGTCGCAACGTGATGTTTTATAGCCTAAAGCCTGTATCAATGAATATACTGTGTCGACTTCAGATCAGAAGGTTGCGTGTTCATATCACGTCGGGGTCACCAATGTAAGGAACGTATGTTCTTTACTAAAAGTGGAAGTACTTCCGCCGAGCTAGGTGTTATCTGCTCGGGGACCAAGGCCCAACTACCATTCTTGGTTCGTTATATATATACTTAGTGGCGACGAAAACTCTGATATCGCGATGTAGGATATCGATGTCACGCATTACGTATGGAGCGTTGTTTACTACGCCAATTCTGCTGACGCTGTATTTGTGTCGACTTGTAGGTCATGTCGTAGGTCGGCACAAGACTATACAACAAAAACATAATTTTTCAAATCGAACCAGTAGTTGTTGATATTAGCACTTTCAAACAAACTCATCAGCTTTATAAAATTAGTGTAGATATGATGGAAGCCAAAACTCGATGATTTGCTTGAACAGAACGGATACCAGTATTAATTGTATAGACGATACAAGTTCAAGCCCGTAGATAATCAGACAATTGTTAAACTGGCGTTGTCGGAAAAAGTTTTTCGATTGCATTGCCCCAACGTTTAGTAGAACGCAGAATTTCTAAAGAGTTACCTTCGATAAATGCCAAGTCATAATAAATAATTTATCTTGCTCTTAAAAGGAGGGCATCATTGACCTCTATCTGACGTCATCAGCGGAACATAAGTGTTATTCGAGCTCCTCATGATGCGGCGACGAACGATTTCGCAGTTAACGGTGCGACCACACCGTTATACAGGTTCGGTGAGATACGCCTTTACATAGCACGACTGTTTGTCGGGACTGATAAGGGGATTACTTAGGGATTTGGGTGCATCCAATGTATTATGTATGTTAATTGGCAAGTTATAGTTTAGATGATTGAAATTAAGATGATTGTTCGTTTTAAAGTATACAAAATCGGATTGAATGAGTGACCAGTAATCTAAATAAGAATTACTTCCCATCTTAATTAAAGAAACTAATTTTGATTGCGTCTGTTAGTATAAGAAATAAACTTTTGGGTATGATAAATTAGAAACAATCACTTCGATATCTTTTGCTACACACCCTACCAAAAACTTGTACTCTTTGATTATGCAACATACAATTTTTAAAAAACGGCGCGATTCTGCAATTTTATAATTATATTGATAAAAAGCTATGTCTCATATATGTGTTTATTTATTTATGTGTATGTGTAGATATTAGGCTACTGAATAACAGAAATTCATTTTAAAAATATATTTAACTTAAATTCAATTGAATTCTTAAAAACCCGACAAAAGGCCAGCATCTATTTGAAAATTAAGTAAAAAATAGAGATCATGTCGTGATATGCTGTCGCTCATTTAAAGGAACTTGATGAATTCATTTATTTCGGCATCGGGTCGGTTTTGGGTAAGCTATTAGTGTGCGATTTCAATTACAAAATCGCATAGTGTAAAGGCGCTTATTTCCAACCATTTGTACAAGAGATATGGGCCCCTTTGGATCCAGTATTTGTCTTCGGCTTCCGCGTTTAGCGAATTAAACGTGTTATTTAATGCCACCGGTAGCAACCTTATCGATTATTCGTTTGAAATGCAATTTTCAATCAATTATGAGTCTCATTTTTGTAGTCGGTTTTTGAAAGTGTAACTTTTTATTATTTTTACCACTTTCGGTGTTAACTAAAATTGGCAGTCAACTCACAGATATTTTATTTCGAAAGGGCTCGCTTTGCCCCGCAACGGAACTGTTCGAGATTTTTGTCTCCAGTAGAACATATACTTTTTACCAAACCAACAAACGATAAAAAAGAATATAAAAAATAACTGCAAAGTATTAGAATGTTTTACCTTTTGGAAAATCATCACTAGATATATCTTATTAAAACCATGTGCATTCACAATTCTAGAGAAGTCGGAGCAATAGAAACTTTGTAAGAAATAAATACTAAAATCAAAACTATTTATAAAATAACTTTTTAGTTTTTCAGATATTTAGTTAGAAATAAAAAAGCAATAAAGTTCAATGAAACCCATCTTATTTAAAGCAACTTATTTTACTTAAACTTTTCATAAAGATAAAAGTTACTAAAGTCATGTAACAAAGATCACGATGCATTCCTATAAATTATGTACTTGTAATGTAACTTCAATCTATCTATCATATTTTTTTAACCATTTTAAAATAGTCACATAATTTAATAGCCGCGATATCTCTGAAAGTTTCTATGCTATTGTCGTAGTTATTTTAAAGCTTTGGGCGGCAAATTTATAAATCTAGCACTAATAAAGAATCTCAAAAAATTCAATTTTAAGATGGCATAGTAACATTACATTTGGGAAGCCCTGAACTACTTACTCTTCCGTATTTCAACTAGAGTCAGAGAACCTTCCCAATTATGGCACCCGTTCGGATTACTATTAAGTGGGCGTTTTGTATTTTGTAACATAAATAACAGTGTTTATGTGCTTGATACCGCCAACCGGTAGGAGAATTTACCACAAATTATTGTAAAATCACTGTAATTTCGTCATCCAATACATTCAGGCGAAAACGGTCTTATTATAGTATCAGTTAAATAAGTGTAACATATTTTCACTTCAGTGAATACATTATTCCGAATTACAAATGTTGGATATAAAGGAATTAATTAAACACTTGTGTTGGAATTCTATTACCGCATTATGCAAACAGATTAAATGTTGTACGATTCAAATTTGTGCAAAGGCTTGATCTGAAGAAAGATGTATATATATATACCAAATGTGATGTGCAAAGATGAGATCATTAATAAATGAAAATCCAAGGATAAAAAAACATAAAAACATTAAGCGTTGGTAACTGGAAATATTCTGACTTGCAGCGCCTTATGGATTTTTCGTTCTGCTTTTGTTTTAGTTTGACACGAGGCATCACAGCTTGTAGGATTTTTTTTAATTAAGAGAATAATAGAGTAAAAAAAAATTTTAACCGGTTTTGAACAATATAGAGATTTAAAACAATAATCATTGGAATAGATTTTACTAGTAATTTGTAATTTGCTAATAACTTGTACTCGTTTATAAACTTTACGGATACGGGTTTTTCTCCTACCTAGGCATATACCCGGTACAAATACGCAAACTCGACACTTTTCTAATAAATAATTTAGGTAAGTACCTACCAATCTGTCGATTTGTATTTTCAAGACATAGTAGTCGAAAACTCGATAACGGGTAGACCGATTTGGCTAATGTCGGTTTTGAAATAATCCGGTGGAGCATTATGTCCAATTAGCAAAATGTCTAACTTTCAAATTCTCAAATAAACTGATTTATGAAAAAAAACAAAGCTGAATATTTACAAGCAACAGATTTTTACGTGATTTTTTAAATGATAGAGTGATGTATGATGAAAGTTTATATGTTTAATCCAGACATATTAATGCACAGAAAAGCATAAAACTTAATTTGTATTTACTTACACCCGTACGAAGCCGGGGCTGGTAGCTAGTTAGATATAATTCGACAACCTCCGTAGGGGAGAGGCAAGCCGGACTCCGGCATCGCGCCATCTCTGAGGTCCCGGGTTCGATCGCCAGTCCGGTCAATATAGGAAACGAACTTTTCCATATTGTCTTAGGTCTGGATGTTGTGGTACCGTCATTGTTTCTGATTTATGTAACACAAGTGCTTATGCTACTTATCACAAACTTATAAACATTGAATTAAATCGTTTAACCAATCCATTGACTAGGTGGGATCAATGAGCGTCGCCTTGAAAGGTCGCTTCCGCTTCCCTGTGGCCGTTCCGTTCGGTACCACCTGGTCTGCGCCCGCGCAGCGAGACTAGAGATAGCGCCGACCTTAACCGCGCGCTATCAGTCAAGTTCTGTTGCAAACAACTGTACTATTACGCCTACGCAACGCAATTTATCACTTATCTCTGACTAATAAGGTTCAGACAAAAACACACACAACTTTGCACTGCACTTAATGTCGTAGGCATAAAGACTAATATTGAGCGTCAAGTGTTTACCGTGATCTGCTTTAGATGGGACTACAACTAAGCTTTGAATTACTGTATCGCACACTTCGCATACTTGTGGTTTATCGAGATAGACCTCAATAAGATCCTAATGTACGTCGACAGCACATCAGCATAGTAGTTCGGAATTATTTCTTAAGCGCACGACATAATAGTCCAAAGTGTATAAGTCTGGCGTGCTTTTGCGTACAGTAAAGTTTATAAAACCATCTACCAGACTTAAAATTAAAAAACTTTATGTGTGTTTAAATAATATTTAAATATAGGTATGCGTTTTGTGAATTAAGTTATTTTATAGTACCTCAGGACACCGCAGCAACAAAGGCAAAAAAACTAAATAATAAAATATATCATAGCCTTTCAATATATACATTGAACTAGCACCCCGCCTTGGCTTTTCACGCGTTTTAATTGTTCGCTTTTATTGGTCGCGACTTCATGTTATATAGCCTAAAACCTTCCTCGATAAATGGACTATCCTACACGAAAATATTTTTTCAATTCGAACCTTTTTTTCAACTCTTCAGATAATAATATTAGTATACATATTTTAAGAGAGGTAGGCATAGCGATTTATCGCTCGACCTGGAACAGCCCGACTGGTGAAATACCTCCACCTTACAGAAGACCGCAGCCAAATAACAATCACTCCGGTGTTGTTGTATTCCTGCGTGTGAGTAAGGTTTCCAGAGCTCCTGGGGGGTGCTATATTAGTAGCAGGAGTCAAGCCTTCAAGGAAAGGACGACAAGTCCAGTAACAGCTTTATTATGCTGTACTTGTCACTCTTAAGCTTGGAACTCATTTCCACTTAACATCAGGTAGGATGAGGTCAATCTTGAAGTGTAATATATAAAATTAAAATAATAGTTTAAAAAACTAAAAAACACGCTTTTAGCTCGCACTAAAAATTACAAAATAATTCAGACATTTAAGAAAGAAAGCGTGGAGCGTTTATGTTATCTTTACTCTTTTTGGACAAAACGCTCCACGCTTTCTTTCTTAAATGTCTGAATTATTTTGTAATTTTTAGTGCGAGCTAAAAGCGTGTTTTTTAGTTTTTTAAACTATTATTTTTATTTTCTACTTTTTAGTTTTCTCATGTATCAATAATTATATAATTATTTTTCGTATCCCATTCAGCAAACCCTTTCATTTAATACCCATATCATAGGGGTGCATTTCAAATAGCCTGTCCGTTATCTTGGACGCCCGCCATATTGGATTTGAATCACGTGACTATTTTTTTCGTATTCCTGACAGCAAACCCTTTCTTTTGATACCCATATCATGGAAGTGCATTTCAAACAGTCAGTTCGCCATCTTGGGGAGGCCGCCATATTGGATTTGTAATGACGTTTCTTAGCTAGTCATGTATTGTCATCAGAACTCAGAGTGTGTGTAAAATTTCATCTTAATCGAAGACCGGGAAGTGGGTCAAATTAAGATTCAAAGATTCCGTTACATAGATACATACAACCCAAGCTAATAAAAGCGTGTTAAAAACATAAATTTAGTACGTTAAATGGTCTTTGGAGAGCAAAGTTATTTAAATGAAAAAAACTTAACAACCCACTTTGTAACCTGGTTGCATAAATACGGAACCAGGGGTTCGCTACGACTAAGATCATGTTTTTACGAGTCTGTATACTTTATTGCCATCAGATGTCCTTAACTCTAACAAGGGAAACCAGACTACTTGGATTCGGAACCAATAAGTTAACGCGCTTTCTCGAGCACGGAATCATAATTTTTATCGGAAAATCGGGTGATTAAAAGAGTACACAGGATGTGAATGTTTGGATATTTACATACCGAAAAATATCACTGAGTTATACACATAGAACACTATCTCATTTACCCACAATAGTTTAGGTATGATAAACTGTATACTTGAAAATGTAATTTATCGCAGTTACGAAATAGACCGTACTTACTCATGTGTATGAGACTGGCATGTCTAAATGATATGTATTGTAAAATAGAAATGGTTTCTTATATTAGCAGGCAAAGATGTTAAGCTAATTACTCGTATTTCGTAGAATAACTGTTCAATTAAATCAACCATTACCAAAGCTCTAAAATCAACAAGCCCGCCAACAAAACACTTATCGAAGAACACGACGCTTTGCGGAAGACTGCCGTTATCTCAGCTACGTATGCTCATCTCCCTCGCACACCAGACACACAAGCGCGATAGAAAGAGATAAATATATTACCCCTGATCAATCGCCGCATAAAGGTGTAGTGACGTCCACAGGATGCTCCGACGCAGCTGGCGGGAACTTTTGTGTTTTTTTTTGTATTCCTTTTCTTTTTCTTCAGACAAAAAAGAGTTCGTTTCGCGCAGTTTAGCTCCGAACAGCCCGCGCCTGTTTCCGTAATGGGAACGGAAAATGTTAATGAAGTTTACGTCTCAGTAGAATGCGTGTTGAATTATATGCTTCTGCCTTACTGGGACCGTAATTTGTGGGAATAATGGTTTCGAATGGCCACAATTAATTGTTTTATGATATCAATTTCGGAATCAAATCGGGTGGGTATTTAACTCCAGATCGGTTTAAAAATTTAAACTAGGTACTTAACATAACAATGCATGTGATAAGTGGGGTCTTTGTTTGGAAAAGTACAGTCAAGAGTGATTTTAGTTAATCAAAGAAAATTTTAACATGGTTTGCAAGCGATGGCAGTAAAAACTGAAGATGTGAAGGTATACTTGTTGAAATCATTTAGATACAGAGGTAGGAGTGCCTATAAATAATTGTATTGCAAGAAACCGGCCAACTACGAGTAGGACTTGAGCACAAAGGGTTACCATAGTCCAGTTAAACAATAGTGGATACACAAATTTTATTCTATTACAAGTACCTTCGTAGCCGAGAGGCAAGGGTGCCGGACTTTGGCGTCGCGCTATCTCTGAGGTTCCGGGTTCGATCCCCGGTCGGGTCAATATGGGAAACGAACTTTTCTGTATTGTCAAGGGTCTGGGTGTTGTGGCACCGTCGTTGTTTCTGATTTCTGTAACACAAGTGCTTAAGCTACTTACCACAGAATCAAAGCAATGTTTGTGATGATGATGTTATATCAATGGAAAAGGGAGAACAAATCGCGTTTGTCCCATAGGATACATATTTGTTGCTATAGCAGCAGTCGGCATAAAAGCGGCGGAAGTTAGTACTTTATGAACATTTCTACTGTCTAGCTATTGGTTATTGAGATACAGCTTGGTTACAGATAGACGAACGGGCAGACAGCGAAGTTTCCTTAGGGTCATAGGGTTCAGTTTCAACCCTTAAAGTACGGTACGGAAGCCTAAAAATAAGTTTTTAATAACATTACCAGCTTTTCCTTTTACTATGCCTACCAGATGACAGATACTAAATCATCATGTGGGGAGGTATAATGCTGAGTTTTTCAGAAGGTTATCCTCATTCTAGAACCTTTTGCCCCAATCGGTCAACCGTACTACGAGCTAGTGGCCTGCCCAGTGCCCATTCTTACTTAGTTTTGCTGTTCTTAGACCTAATAAAATTTTTCCTCTACAATAAATAAATAAATAAATAAATAAATAAATGCGCCAGACCAATCACACCAATCACCTGGTCTCAAACTAAGGTTTTCCCTTGTACTATGAGCACCAGACGACGGATACTAACTGGGGACGTCATCCCAGCACACCCAGACCCAAGTCAATTGAGAAAAGTTCGTTTTCCAAATTGAACTGACCGGGAATCGAACCCGGGACCTTACGCGCTTTGGGCGCCTACCTTAGCCACTGCGCCACCGAGGTCGTCATTCTACAATAATCCTAATTTCTGACTATCACGTAGAGCCTGAAAGCTTATTAAATCTTTCCCCATTCTTTCACTTCCTTCATTGTTTCTTGGCTCGTATTGGTTGCTGCGTGATGTTATTCCAACTAATATTAAAAATGCAAAAGTAACTCTGTCTGTTTGTTACGCTTTCTCGCTTAGACCTCTCAACCGATTTTCATGAAATTTGGTATAGGTATACGTTGAGCCTCTAGAAAGGACATAGCCTACTTTTTGTTTTAAAAACATGCAGTCCACGCGAACGTGACGCGGGCACAGCTATATAACATAAAGCCTTCCACGATAAATGGAATATACAACACAAAAATAATTCTTCCATTCCAACCTAAATCCAACATAAACTACTATGAGATTCCGTTCAAACAAACTTTTCAGCTTTATAATATTAGTGTACATAAATTCAAATAATAGCAAAATGGCGGTCATTTAACAGAAACGAGGAAAGTGGTTAACTTAATGATGATTAATTTTATTGTAGGACCTACCGAGTAGCGTGAAACATAATACCTAGTGTCATTCGGTCTCTAGTTCTCTACACGTAGTGTTGTAAGACACATTAAATATCGACAAAGCAGAGCAGTGTATTAAATAATCTAAGAGTAGTAGCCCAGGGTCAAAGCCGGGGTCAAAAATAATTATGTAATATAAAACGAAAAAAAAAAATTAAACAGGATGGAATCTTTGGAAAAGGAAGGCTATACCACTAAAATTAAAGGTAAAATAAATTACGGATGATCTGATGTTGGGAAGTGGTAGGGGGTGCGTTTATAAGGGTTAAAATGACTTAATCTCTATTTTTGGCTATCGAAAATTGTCAATGGTAAAGTCGTTGGTAATAAAAAAATCTACTACTTTTGTATTTAAACTTTCTCTCCTTAACCTGAATATTATAGTAAAAATAAAAAACATTTTAATTTATAACAAAAAATTTTTTTTCATGAACTTTGGTGAAAATTTTCTATTATTATTTCACCTTATATTGACTTAATATCGAAAAAGCACCCTTTTTTCAATCGAAAATTCTCGCGTCTAAATATCAGATTTTTCAAAAAAGTCGCTGGACTTTTGTCCCCTGAAATCTCTATTTTCTCAGCGTCACGCTTGTACGAGTTTTGGGAGCTTATGTGACTTCTTTTCTCATCAAAACAAAACTATATGACTTAGGCCAAAGTATATGTACAAAGCAATTCATTTGATACCGTTACAGTGTTTCTTACCCTTTCTTGTTGAAAACCTTTATAGCCGAGAGGCGAGCGGATCGAACTTTTTCGTCGAGCCCTCAAGAGGTAACAAACATTTCTATAGTGTCACGGTTCTGGGTGTTGTGGTATCGTCGTAATTTTTTATTCCTGTAGCACAAGTGCTATAGCTACTTACCACAGAATCAAAGCAATGTATGTGTGATATTGTCCAATATGTCTATTTTATTTCTTAACGGTTTCTGCTCGGTAGGTAAAGGATCCGGACCGGTAGATCACTTTGCATTGTATTCAATTACGATATAAAAGTGTTATATGTAACCAAAAATATTTGATTTTGACTTGACTTGTTTTGACACACACCAATATGATTATCGATAAAGCTAGGTCGCATCACTATATAGTCTAGGAGTGCCCTAGCACACGTGCCCGCGCGCACGTGCCGGGCCCACGCGGCCGGCAGCGTGACCCCACTTTGCGTTTTATGTATGTATGTCCGACTGTCTGACGAATATTGTTCCAGACAGCACTCACCGAAGTAAGTATCGATGATGAAGTTTGGGAACGTACCCAAATATTATTACAAGTTTAGAGGTAGAACTTTTATACCACGCCGTGGCTGCTAGAGATAAACTTTAATCCCATGGCGCCGTCACTAGGTGATGAGAGGTGCGGGGTGGTTTTAGTGGGTAGTCACCGCTCTTAAGAGCGGGGGAGTCCCACACACGCTGCTCCATCCCCAACCCAGCGGTACGTCGAACCAACCCCTAAGAAAAATAGTTTAAAAAAGGGCCTCGTACCACGCAATCCACCATCTAACCTTACTAGAATTTCAAGTTGCAATGGTAATTATAGCTTTCCTCCTGCGGTTACTTAATCCAAATGAGATACAGAAATTCGATTAAGCCTCTTCTCATAAAACGAAATCCACTTTGCCAGATACAAATCATACCGTAATCAAAATAAAAACTTCGATTCATTGAAAAATATGGCCACAATCATACACGTTCCCCACATGTATTAGATAATCGAACGGCCCGATGCAAATCATAATGCATGCAAATTGCATCTCGTAAATATACCTAAGCAGACGACGACCGTAGCGAATGCACGGGATTGGTTTAGAAAACTTGCATTTCTACGAGTGCACGGTAATAGAAATGTATCACAGCAACCTTTTGCCAGGCGGACTGAATTCAACTCGTTTCAACCAACGTATTTCTCAACATTTTATGATTCTATCATATCAGTATTGAACAACATCACATACATCGTTAATGCCAAAGTAGCTAAAGCACTTGTGTTATGGAAACCACAATCAACGGTCGTACCAATTTATAAAACTCAAACACATATGTGTGTACATATGTACAAATATATTTACAAATAAATTTATCGCTTGAACTGGAGCAGCCCGACTGGTGAAATACCTCCGCCTTACAGAAGACCGCAGCCAACTAGCAATCACTTCTGTGTTGTTGTGTTCCTGCGTGTGAGTAAGATTTCCAGAGCTCCTGGGGGGTGCTACATTAGTAGGAGGGGTCAAGCCTTCAAGGTAAGGGCGACAAGTCCAGTAAGAGATTTATTATACTGTACTTGTCGCCCTTAAGTTAGGACCTCATTACCACTTAACATCAGGTGGGATGAGGTCAATCTTGATGTGTAATATAAAAAATAATAATAATAATAATAATATGTGTATGGAAAACAGACACAGAACAAACACAACTTTTGAAGATTGTTAATATTTTTGATATATACATGTTCTAGTAACAGCGCGAAATTCGTGCTTGCAGACAGCCACTTAAAAGTGGTTTGCGAGGCCTTGTGTTTAAAAAAAGTGTTGTTTGATGAATCCCTACTATAATATTATATTATAAATGCGAAAGTAACTCTGTCTGTCTGTCTGTCTGTTACGCTTTCCTGCTTAAACCTCTCTACCGATTTTGATGAAATTTCGTATAGGTATACGTTGAATCTCAAGAACGGACATAGGCTACTTTTTATTAGAAAATAAGGGGGGATGCAGATGGGGGTAATACCACCTTTGAAAGTTTATATGGAAAAATGATTATTTTTGAAGTTAGAGATATGAAATTTGACACAAATATAGCTCGAAACTTGGATTAAAATATAGACTGTTTTTTGTTTCGAATATTAGGGGAGAAAGGGAGAAAACCGACCATGAAAGGATGTAGTCCACGCGATCGAAGTCGCGGGCACAGCTAGTAATAAATAAATAATATCAATATTAATAATCCTACCAAAGTGTGCGTCAAAGCCTTTCTTCCTCTCTCATTCACTCCGACTCTCGCTCCAGTTAAAAAAGGTTGGATTACTAGACGTAACAATGAGAAAAGCAAGTGACCAACTAAACATTCAAATTATTTTTCATCGTAATCGATCGGTGGAATTAACACAAAAAGACCATTGATTTAAGCATTGACTTAATGAAATCAACATAGTTATAAGGGCGCGTCTTAATTAATGACCATGACATTATAGTCTATGTATTTCCTTGAAACATTGTCTTATGGTGCTCATTATTTGTGCACCTTTATCTCTAAGAAGTTCATATATGACGTTAAACCACCTTATTTATAAGTGAGACTTTTTTATTTTATGATTTTTCGAATGCCCATGAACATAATGTAGCTCATAAAAATTTTTGTTTTTTTAATTCAAACTTTTTCACTTTTCATAGGTATATACATTTCTATGTATCTATCCTATGTACGTACTTTATTTGAAGACTAACTAAAAAAGTGCGGGTAAAAATGCTACATCAAAAAACATCTGTTTTGCAGTTATTTTCTAGTGTGACTATAATATTTATCTACTTTATACCTTCAAATAACAAATTAAAATTATGAAAGTTATATCGTGATTTATAGGCGCTCGTAATCTTCTCGGTAATGTTTACTCTCAATCTCATCTTCTGTGAGACACTGGCTAACGAAGAAATACAAAACAATAAAGATTACATAGGTGCAGATGGATATTTTAATCATATTTTGTCCTTAAAAAAGTCTTGTACGTTATTGTCATAAGCCATGTTTTGATTTTTAAATCTATGCATGAGCACGTCAGTAGTCATTTGCGGTAATTTATAAAATATTTTGATACCTATAAACGAACGTCTATCTTTTTGAAGTCTGAGTTATGGGATTCTACTTAAAAGTGGCGCTCTACAAAAACAACTTATCGGAAGATCTGCCCCAGCCTCGTCTCAAAGAAGTGATTTATTTGCAATGGACTTAGATTTGAAAGTTTTAAACGGTAAATATTATTTATATATAAGTTTTTCTATGGCACACTTCGACACAATCTTGCTAATAGGGTTGCCAGATGACCAGGAAATCAGGGAATGTCGTATATTTTATCGCTGTGTCTGTGTCCAGTAATTAGACTTCAATGATAAGACATTCCGAATATATTAATAGTATTTATTTATTAGCCTCATAAAACATATTCATATATTTTAGCGGTTTACTCCAGCACTAAGCAGTAATTCTTTTTATATCATATTATGTCGTTTAAATCCTACTTGTCATATTTTTAAATTCATATTGTGCAATAATTGCCAATAATTACCAAACATTTTTTACACAAATTCATGAATGTCAATACGCAAAATACTTGATTAATTAAATATTTAAGTGTTTTTCTATGCTATGAAATCAAAATGTACAACTTATTAATATCTTACTGCGAACTCATCTTAAATCTGCAAATTTTCGCGCCAAGCAATCGGATTTTTCGCTAAGCAGAAGTTTATCGGCGCAAGCGCAGCCGCGGAGGGCCCGAAAGCTCGCGCATGCGCGAAAGCCCACCCGAGCAAGTGTGAACCTCGTACCTACACGAGTGTTGTCGTATTGCATTTCATTTAATGTGCACGCAGAATGAGCTTACGGTCACACGGTTAGGCGCGCCTAATGAGAAAGTTTATCGAGCGTTTATTGCGTAGCAGCGGGAAGCTCGCAGAGACGCTCCGTCGCAGGTGCGCCGGCCCCCTCCACCCCCCGCACCGCCCCGCCCCCCAACTCCACGCATCCCCACCACTCCGCAGCTTTCGTCCGCCAGTCGACTGTCAAACGCGGCACGAAGCGGTCGCGTCCCGCGCTCAAAACGTTTGTAAACACGACGCACTATCTCCACGTTTCGCGACTCCGCCTGAATTCAGCGTCAAATAGTGTCGTGTTGTGCCAAAGTGTTTAAGACTTGTGTGGATTGAGAAACGAAACTTCATGTGCATGTAATTAAAATGTCACTTGTATCTCATGGTGTGGTGTACGCGATCAGATCGCGAAAAGAAATTGTGGGCATTGTGGTGTTGTGCGCAACGGGTTTCGTTGAAGTGCCGAAAGCCGGCCGGCTCCTATGATCGTATCGGCTCATCCAATACGCAGTTCGGTAGTAAATGGAGATGACTCGAGGGTGTCACATTACCATTTTCACGGAATGTCAACAGCGCATTAAATATTCATTCGGTCAGCGCATAACTGTGTTCAATCTGGCCGACAATTATTGTTTGTCGTGTACTTTGCAACTGTGCAAATCATTCGAAATTAATCCTTGGATTCGGGTTTACGTAACCACTGAAAGCCTCGAAAAATTTTCTGTGTTTACTTTTGTTTACTATACCGACGTAACTTATGTGTTTACAAAGCACACGTTTACCTGTTTCTTATAAATTATTATGCCTCATTAACAAAGCAAGTACCAAGATGTCATATGAAACAATTTCCAGACCCGATGCAGACTCGTCATATGTTTCAAAGCGGGAATGGCGGGAATCTCCGCCGTAAGCTGCCAGGCCAATGCTATCAATTAATGGCATCGGACTGCCCTACATAGACAAAAGGCAAACAAGCTATTATGCCGGAAAGATCAATCGGAATCCTGTCATTGACTGTCTTATTAATCTCCATTTGATATTCCTACTCCTACCTATTTACAAGATAGATCAACAGATACCTACAAAGCATTCGCAATCGAATTTGCTTCTTATTGAATGAAAATAAGAAAGGCACACAATTACATTTGGAGCATCACGAACTTCGAGACATTAACTTTAATGCGTTTTATTTTCTTTTTGCTTTGAATTCCTTCTGAGAACTTGATAATAACGCTCATTCCAAACGGTCTGTACGTTTCAGATTGGGTTTTAGAAATTATTCTTTCAATTCGCGGGATCTATTTGTATCTTTGAAGAATGTAATGGCATGACTTGTGCTAATGCCTTTCATAAACAAAGGTCCTTATAAGCTAATGCCAGTATTATGTCGGAGAGATCAATAGGAATCCTGACTATCGATGCGTACTTAACTACCTACTTGCTGAATTAATATTCACACATGTATCTCTATAAATGGATTCAATTTATTATTTTTCCCTTATTGGGATAGTACTACTTTGTGTATATAAACATAACATTTTATTAACTTCGATCCAAATAGATTTCTATCAAAGATCAATGAATTCGTCGAGCAACTAAAGTAAACAAAATCAGGTAAGCCGTGCTAGTTCAATTTGCCAGAGGGATTGTTAAATAAACGTTATCATCATCAATCTTCGAGGTTTGTTATGTTAATACGCAAAGATGGTTTTTCATAGAAAATACTCGAGTACCAGATAATGTTTGCCAATCGTTATCAAAGCGGCGAGAAAGATTGTGATAACTTTCTTGTTTATCTTTTTTTAACGTTCTAATACGTTATCAATCAGTGATACCTTATGTCACAGATGTCCTTGAGTAAAAGCAACTTCTTTGACCAGGTTGACCTCTATTCCAAAATTATTTCTTCTTTCTTCTTCTAATCTTATCCGAATCCAACCTTTTTACCTTTAGTAGTTATTATAAAATATATTTACAAATCCTTTGTATCTTTGAACTTATGGTCCGCTACTGCATGTTGCGCGAACTTCCTTTGTAGTCCTTAAACTTCACCGCCCATAGCCATTCTCAACTCTCAAGATAATCTTCTACTTAGCTCGCTTAATAGCGAAATCCGTAGCCTGTTGAGTTTAATTCACACGGGATATACAAGCTACGCTTAGTGTCATAACTCCAAAACACGACTACATCTTAGTGGTGCTATTTGCATAAGTGGATTAGAGTTGGAACACATGTAAGAAAATGCGTCACGTGTATATTAATTGTATTATCGGAACTTACCGAATCGTGCGCGGCGATTTGCGGCAGGATAGAGATTAGATACGGCGGCACGATAACTGAACTACTCCGCTTTTACTTTCTCGGTATAATGCGAGTACAAATTGTGATTGTTTTTTTTTGTGATTAAGCGAAGTACTTGGTAATGACACTTTCTCGCAGCTAACAAATAATATTTGGTAGATGTTGAAGATCAACGCTTTTAATAATGCAAGTAATTTCAACTAAGGTCTTATGCTCGAAATGTACGAGTAGTATTGCACTATATAGTGTAGAGTCTTTGCCTCCTTCTTCAGGAAGAGCAATGTATTGGAAAAAATCTTAACGTTTTACAGGCGGTACAGTAATCAATAATCATGTTGTTATGTTCAGAGTCAAAAAGAAATATTAGTTATCAGAATTTCCAAAACAAAAGCAAATCAGACATCGCAAATACATTTCGGCTAACCAATAATGTAACATTTGCATACTAAATAGTGGATAGGAGTAACAAAGGGCATGATTGCGTGCTATTGTTTAAATTAGCGGCGGCGCGATGCAAACAACAGAGTGAAAGGCTCACTTTCTCTAAGCCCTGCGGCCCTCTATACGATATGGCTCTATTGCAAAATTTCACACTCTCCTACAGCGATAGCTATCAATTACGCGGATAAATGGCTTTAGAAACTATATCAAACTAAAGTACTTGCGGACGCTTTCGTTTTCAGCAACTTCAGAATTATAATTACCTACATTTCTTGTGCTGTACGCGTTTATTTGAGAAGTTTGTATTTGAATTTAGGTGTTTACTTTAAGCTCGTATAAATAATGTAGATATTTGTGTATTTTTTTGTATCTTTCAATTTCAATTATAAAAATAAAAGCATTTAAGGTAATATAAGATAGTAGCTTCAGACATTTGGGAAGGTTTATTCAATGGGCTTACAAATAGGGTTGAAAATTTCATTATTGACCAGTCTTATTCCGTTATTTCCTCATAATATTGGCGCATGTGTAACTTATGCTGATAAACAAAATGAGAACCCGGAATGGAACTCTACAATATTTACAGAAAGAACCTAAAATTTAAAATTGTAGGTCACTCAAAATCCAACCAATCATCATTATGTTACACGAATGCTTTGACAAACGATGAAATATAATTGCAATGGATTAACTCTACTGAGCCGGTCCGTTATTTGTCCAACATCGGAGTTTTAATCGCTTACGATATTTTTGGCTCGCGTTATTTCGTTAACAGGTAGGAACAATTGTTTAACTGCATAGCACAAATAATATCGTTGATTTGTAATAAAATAAACATTCATGAGTGATGGATAAAGGTCTTAATCTATTTAGATTTGTAAATAACAAAGAAACAATAGAAGTAGCCTTAAGATTTGCATTAATTTGAAAAGACAAAGGTCGCTTTGAAGGAACGTAAATGAATAATGGTACACTGGATTGGGCAATCGAGTGCAGGGGGGATATAATCGATTTGTTATTTCGCACGGCCAGCGTACGTGAACTTAAAGCTAACTTACGATCGAGCTCTGCACCTAAGTGGGTTTACGCAAGGCGGCTTATGTAAGCAGTTTGTGATTCTTGTGAAACGGCCGCGCTTTCGTCTCGCTAAGACTCGCATCGACCAATCGGTAATAGTGATTAATGAGTGCGTGATGCCGTTATGAAAGGTATCGCAAAAGCATTGGAAACTAAATTCACGTTGCCCCATGATCTCCGCCATTCTCTGTCTACAAAAACTCCAACTTCATTAATCGATTTAAGTCGTGTAGGGTGAGTTAAGCTAAAACGTGGCTTTAGTAAATCAAAGGTAGAAAGATCGAAAGTATTATGTTTATTTATGATGTTATCAAGTTATCGCTCTGTCGCGATATGGTAATCGACAATGATAATAACCAACAACGATAAAGTCTCTATAATAATTCTTTTAAGAAGCATGAGGCATGCGTTAGTAGAAATATTTGTCAAGTCAACTTATCATGAATGCCGCATAGTTATCGTTTTAACATCACGGTCGACTCGCTATTAGTTTCCATTAGAGCGTCTCTATCCGCAGTTAGCAAACAATCCATCATTATAGTATTATCTAGTATCGGATGATAGCTCGCGACCGTGCCTAACGCTAGTTGGGTCCATGCCAGGTTGGTCTGCCAACTGCATCGAAGTACCTGCCCTTTCGGACGCCGCTCCGATAACATCAGCTAAACCATTTTTGACAGGACCTTTCGATTGTTCCAATTGATTACACTTGCAAATAAAAATTATCTTTGCTCTTTAGACGTGAATAATCTTTCCTACGTCTCAGTTGCCAATGTAATAGTCGTAACGAACTAAACCGTTAAATGCTTCCGTTTAATTTTACTCTCGACTTACTTATCTTGCAAATATCAACTAAAGTTACGGAGGCAATATGATCCATAATAAAAGGCATAACTTAATGTTTATGTGAACCATATTGAGCACTGGTTGTCGACTGGGTGTCCGCCAGAAAGCATTGCCAAATATTTAACAGCGTTGTAGCTATTTACTGACAGAACTTCGGAATGAAACTTACCGTTATGGTATGAGAAGTTATGGCGATAATAATTGTTTAGTATTATTAGAACAGAGGGCTCGAGATATTTCTTATTTATGCAATCCGATAGGTAGGGGCTCTGATACGATGAAGCAGTGAATTATTTATCCAAACTACATTTCTATTAATGTAAGAAACAGAAATTCATATAATATTGAAACATAAAACAAGGCAGTACCTTGGTGGCCATATTTACACAACACTAACATTTGCAATTTTTTTCCTTGTTTTTACTTTTTAGTCTATAATAATTCTTGTTGTTTATGTAAATTTTAATTTACGAGGTTAATAAATTCATTTCTTTCTCCGCTAATTACTACTACTCGTAAGTTTTGAGGACGCCTTTCGTCTACTAGGTACATTTATCGTAGTTTTCAGATTTTTGTTTGCGTTTTAACGGACAAATATAAAGTTTAAAAGTGTTTCAGAAGAGAAGGGTTCTCATTAGCGGTCACTTGCTTTTTTGCTCGACTTTAGAGGGCCACCCTGACCCCTGGTATTAAAAAATATTTCTGCTTCTCTCGTCGTCATACCTAAGCAACGTAATAGATTGCATGCGCAATTAAATTTAAGACGTGTACGTTATTAACATTACAATATGTTAAAACCCCGTCTTTGTGTCTTCGATTGAATCATCTCGATTTATAGTAATGTGGCAATTACTGCCGCTGTTAAGATCGCTGTAATTAACGGATATTTATATTATGGTTGCTTGAATATTAATGCTGCATTGGTTGTGGTCGAGTCAGGTTGGGGCAATCGCGGGGTTGGAGGTGGGGGGTTTCTGCCGGGGAGGGGGGGCTTCCGTCGACATCTGTCACGGCAGCTGCTTGCCCCTCTATCGCACGTGCGGCTACACCTATTATTAAGGTTAATTTTTTACGTCTTCGAATTGTTCCGGAAGATTCCCGGCGAGAAAGGATTTGCCAGCACCTTTGGTCGCGCTTGATTTAATACTAATAATAACGACCCTTCTACAAGCGATTGCATAACGATTTATGTTGTAGTAGATACCTACCTACTCGTTAACTTTTAAGTAGGTAATTGATTGCTCTTTTACAAATCGAACGCCCGGGCGCCCGTTTCTTTCGTCAGCAATCGATAAACTAAAAGTCTATACCTACCTAGTTTTTTTTAAGTGGGTTTTTTTTTATTTCAAATCCATCTCAGCACGCTGTCTAAATTTTTTTCTCATTTATCCTTTGTTGAAGTAGTGGTAAAATGGGCCAATAAAAACGAGGAAAACAATACAGTAGGTATAGTGGGTGATCGCTCGCCGCCTCGCGTCTCCGCTGCGAGCTGAACACGTGACTTTTGTTTGCCTGCCCAAGGCCGTGCATTTGCGACGCACATTCGGTGCACGTAAACGCTATCTGGTGAAAAAATAACACCTGTCAAATTATGACGTCACCAGTCAACTCCTGTGCTTGAGCGCGATTAAAAAAGACTATAAAGAGGCTTTCTGAATACGAAATATGATGACGTCTTTTGACTTATGATGAAATAAACGCTATAACTAGGTATTTACAAAAGTGAAATATTGCATTGTATGCGTTGCGGCGTTCAAATTTGAACCTTATTTGAGAAGCAATTTTTTTTTTTCAATCACCATTTTGATTGTGGTAGTGACGAACCTAAAATATCTGTTTGAATATTAAAACTTAAAGAAAACAAAACACTAATTATTCATTTCTAAAATAGCCCGATCTAATAATTATAGTATGAGATATGAGATCTATTTATAGGAATACAATTACAATACCCTAAAATAGACATTAAACAATAGGTAAACACAGTTGTTGAGTCATCTCCGATGTAAGAAGAATCCATGGAAATCATTCGCCCGAGATGAAAACAATTGTTTGATTAATGTTAGTCCATTGTTATTATAACAACATAGGAACAAAATAATTGAAATATTCAACCCGTAACTTCTTTTCGAAATTCGCTATCTAACATCTCTACGAAGGGCTAGCCCTTCCTATCCTAGGATAAGATAGCAAATACACGAATGGGATGTCAAAATTTAATAGGTATGCGAAAAACCTTTCAATAAATATTGATAGGATTTTTTTGACTGACTGATTGACTTCTCAAGTAGGTACACGGTAACAAGTCATCTAACCTGGCCCTTCAAAATGAATGCATTTTACAAATTTCTGTTTTGAAATTTTTTGTTGAATAACATTTAGAAAATAAATTAAGTTAGGTAGGTAGAGATGATGAAGGACACATGCATACATGTTCAAAACTCATTGGAAAAACCTGAATTAGTGCCTGTTTGTAACAGTCGAGTCGGGTCTGGGTGTTGTGATACAGTCATTGTTTCTGATTTCTGCAACACTTGTGTAAATTGCTTTGAGCACTTGCTTTAGCTACTTACTTACTAATCAGAGCATATATGTTAAGCTTTCTAAAATTTATATTTATTTTGAAGTACAATACTTTATAAATTATTGTAAATGTTATTTATTAATGAAGTCATTAAATTTAATAGCTTCCACTTTATCGGCTTTATCATTTTTATCTGACATGATTGAAAGTACGTGTGTACTTTTTTTTATTTTAATTGTTCATTAAAATAAACAAATATTGTGACATCACACCTTGCTGATTCTGAGTTAAGTAACTAAAGCATAACAATGTGTGTTACGTAAAGCAGAAAAAATACATAAAAACAAAACAAAAACATATGAAAGTAAAACTTCTAGGCTGGCTTGATTAACTTGTAACTAACTTAACAAATAGATGAAACATGTGTGTGATAAAATCGACACGAAACATCGTCGGCAGTGATAATGCAACAACTAGTTGGAGCACAGAAATGGGAATATGTAAATGAGCAAGTCTTTGATCTAATAATAGCCCGACCATAATGGCTGGAGTAGGTGGAAGTGTCACTCAAAACTGGGTTATTACATAGCGTTCTATTTTAAACGTTATTGAGCACAATCGGGTCAAGACGGCAAGGCTAGGTAATACCAATGAGCGAGCTTAAACAATTAAAGTCCAAAATCGTATTCATGTAAATTATATCAGTTACAATCGCCCTGTATAGACTAAATATTATGAAGCTACCACCGGTTCGGATCATATAACTACCGATAAAAACTAGGAAGAAACTAGATATTTTTTATTTTAAAGGAAGCTAAACTTATAACTACCACGTAGGTAGTTTCCCCGTTTTTTCATATTTCCTGATGGATTTTTCCCTTCTATGTTTTATAGCCGCAACTTGATGTTAGACAGTCTTAAACTTTCCTCGATAAAAGTATTATCCAACAAAATAATATTTTTTTAACCGTTAGTTGCTGAGACCAGCGCGTTAAAACAAACATACTCTTCAGCTTTATAATATTAGTAAGAACAAGTATAAAGTTTGCACAAAGCATAACTACGTGTTTGTCAGTTGTCAAAAAAATAATGATCCAGAAGCAATAAAAAAATTGGACCTTATACAGCATACTGCTGAGGTGTGGCCTAGTTGACCATTTACCCATTTAGAATTTTGTTTCTAACTATTTCATGTTTGTTATTGTTTTACTTTTTCCTGTACTTCTTTTTGTTATATATTTTTATTTTATTTGTCGTGTTGTGCTGTCAAGTGCAAACATGTATCTTGTGTGTAGTGGCCAATAAATGTATTTTCTTTCATTCTTTCTTCATATAAGTAGCTGAGACGAACTTTTTAGAAACAGATTAGAAATAAAAAAACTGGTTCATATGATTACATTTATTTACCTATTTTACATTTTGCATTAGTGTAGATTTTGTTTTAGAATAGAGACCATGCCTTGCCAAACATAGTGTAGAAGGTTCTCCAGCTTCCAGCATCTAAAGTGACTATTCTTGCAACGTGGCTGACAAATATTGAAAACAAAAAGCTGAAGGCCTTCCTCGTCTTACGATGACGTCAATAGTATTGAACGATTGAGAAAAGACAATGTAAATGACAACTGACAAACTGAAATTTCCTTTAAAGATTTGCAAATTAACTGTCATGTAATAGTAGGTATTACTTATGCGCGGCAAAACAATAGCACAAATATTTACTAAAATCAAGGACGATAATGTTCACCATTTGGTAGTGTTTACTGAAGTCCACAGTTCAAATAGGTTTTTACTGGGTCATGACTTTAAAGTGCGGTAGGTCGTAATAGCGGCTATCACCTTGAGACGCAATAAATTATGATCGGCCTCACAGTTCGTTTAAACTAGTCCCCCTAATCTGAGTGTGGGCAAATTGTTTGGCGAATTGAGATAATTAACGCAACAATTGAATTGTATTACTTTAAAAACTGTCGTAAAGACATTTTTCCTAAAACGGATTGTTACAAATGCGCTGACCTATTTAATTAACGATTAGAGGAAACAATGCTGTTCATCATTAGACAAAAAATCCATCACATACAATGGTATATGACGGATTTTTCTCTAATGATGGTTATATATTTTTTTTTATATTGGACTTCTAGATTGACCTTAGCCCACCTGATATTAAGTGGTAATGTGGTCCTAGCTTAAGGGTGACAAGTACAGCTTACCTTGAAGGCTTGACCCCTGCTACTAATGTAGCACCCCCCAGGAGCTAATGCTCCTGGGGGGTGCTACATTAGTAGTAAGGTAATCCTTAGTCACACGCAGGAACACAACAACAAAGAAGTGATTGTTATTTGGCTGCGGTCTTCTGTAATTTAAAACCACACTACCCACATTGGCATAGGAAAGGACGAAACGTAAACACGTCACGTGTACAAACACGACAACGCGTCTCAATCGAGGCCCAACACCACAATACTGCTGACGTCACTGATAGGTTATTAAAAATTCACGCTGATGAACAATGGCGCATAGCCTGGCATCGTCCGACGGCACTGCACCTTTGACCTGCAAACCCGCAATGCAGCTCGCGTACACCACGCCGGCCACGTTCCGCTGTTTACCATCACATGCATAATCGCAAACCATCTTTTAATAAACAAATCCGCAAACGCTCCACCCGCAATAACTCGTTTAATTGGCATTACGAACGTGCCAGAATACGGTTCATGCTCCGTATAAAACTGACAAACATTTTTAAGAGACATTTAAAATGAAATATGCCTCTCTCTGTAGTTATCCAGTCATAGTTTTTTGTTTGCTCTGTTCGCTTGCTTCAGTCTCAATAAATTCCAAACAAAGATTTCGTATATGAAATCAATACAATAAACTTGAATTGCATCATTGCAGTTAGAGTCCTATTACTTGCATTACAAAATTACCTCGTAAACACTGCACATGATTGCGGAATCGTTTTATTGAATAGACTCATCTTGACGCGATATTACGACTGCTAAAAAGGTCGTGAATTGGAAACGTGTTAAATAACAAACTCACTGAGGTAAAAGGTATGATGTGAAAGCTTTGATTAAAATAAATTACGTCATCGATTCCCCCTTTTTGTGAACAAAGCAAAGTCTGATTGAAAAAACCGACAAAATACAGTAGCGATGTTTTGCAAGATGGTAAATAGAGGAAAGTCGATTAGTTTTTCTTCTTTAGAAGAGTGAATTAAACCATACCGATTGAATTACAGACGCCGTAAACGAACGCTGCTGTGATAACTTCTGTGATGTGCGAGCCAGCCCACGGATATTTTTATATGTGATTTACTAGTGCCCAGTACAAACCGAGTACAAAAAAAACGGATATTGTATAGAGATATTTATATTAGTGTTATTGAAACAATGAAGGAGGAGTGTAAGTTGTGCAGTGTCAACGGTTGGGGGGTTCCCGCACAGACTACGGACTTTTCTATATCTTCCCTGATGAGGCCGGCGGCCCACCACCCGGGGCAGGTGGACCCGAGGCATGATGCTGTACTGCTCTCGGCGTATCTGTTCAAACTAGGTGACTATCCCTTCTATTCGCTTCACGATTACTCCAGCGTCGGTGAGTACCGTGCATGTCGCTGCAGCGAAACTACTAACAAATGGTTTACCTACTAAAATAGGCTAAGTATTTTATCATTAACACGCGTATCGTTTTGTTCCAATCGTGTACACTTCATTGGTGATTTAGCTAACTAGCTAAAACACAATGATTACGTTATACGTGGAGATACTGAGTTCAAATCATTGCGGCTTTTTTAAAACTATTTTCATTTGTTTATTCCCACAAATATGTGACTATTTTTTTATAGAAAGTGGTAAGTATTGATTTTATCTATCTTTTTTTATTTTATATATTTACTTTAAGATCTTTATATAAAACGACTACAAATTTCAGTAATAAATTAGTTGTTAAGTGTCATCTTGTTATCACCACATATTTTAATTGCGTGAACAAAACGTAACGCTTTATTAAACATCGCGTAACACAAAGTTTAGGTAAATTAATAATTAAAAACAAACCGTTGAAAACATTATTCACTGACCTTATATTTGACACTTATACCCACAGACTGGTATTTTGTTAAAATCAAACATGTTATTAATATTATTTCTGTTAACGCTCATGTATGGCCTTATCGCGGGGACGTTTACGTCAATGAAAATAAAGCGGCCATTTTACCTAAACTTTTTTCCGTGTGTAAGTATAGAGGTTTTATGTTAGTTTAAAATGATTACATCATTCGTGAGAAAACAAGCGTAGGAACAAAAGTACCTACGTGGAAACATTATACGGTTGTATATTAGTGTCAATTCCAATGGTAAGTATTGAAGAGGTTAGGAAAAAAACTAAACTTTGTGTTTTTAGACAATTGGTTTCCGTGAAATAACTTTCGGGACATTTTTGAGACAATTCAAACGATTCACACATTTTATGCAGTCACCTAAAAGGACTTCACGATTTTACGAAATTACATATCGATATTAACGCAGCGTAGGTAAATTACATTCCCCGTCATAAGAAGTATGCAGCCCAAAAAAATGATATTTTGAATCTGGCAGCGAAATACCTACGAAAGCTCCTGTTGGAGTAGCGAGATTTAACTAATAAAAGTAGCTGGTATCGTTTAAACAAATGCCGCACTATTGTAAAATTGAAGAACTTATAAATCAATTAACTCTTTTTCTGCTTAAATAACCTTATTAATTCCTCATCCAACCGCCCAAAACCTGGGTACGCTCATGGCGCACTTTTTTAAGCGATCTCTTTATGGGAATTTAGGGTTTGTATTTGGGACGACGTTGGAAAATGTTTACTATTAGGTTTATAGTTGCTTGCACATGTGTCATAAGGTCGAGTTCCTGCTCACCCGATAAATTTCAGATTAATAATTTCAGCTTTTAGTTTTTCTAAACAAGCACGTTTTCTAGCTTGAAAAGGAATACTCGGTTGAAATAGTATTATCTGTCAAGTTTAAAGCAAATAATACCTACGTGGGTCGCCCAGACGGAGTATCGACCTCGCATAGATCCGCGATCGAATCCGGATCTACTTCGGATTTATGAGACCAGTAACGCGACCGAATGTGGCCTTACCTTTATTAGGCTATTTTATGTTTATCTGTACTACATGATCATACTATAAACTGTAAAGGATGTCTCCTTTCTCTAATTTTTGTTCACAAATAAAAAGTATACGGTCAAAGGCACGTCAAGGTAAGCGATTGCAATTCGATATTAGTCTTTATGCCCACGAAATAAGGCCGGTGCTAAGTCCAAAATGTATAGTCGATGCTTTTGATCGTTTGTACAACTCAATGAGAAATTATCATTACCTATGACGATATATTATAAACTTTGAAGGAGGTTCTCTCGTTTTTGTACACAAATAAAAAGTATGTAAGTATTTATCACTGAGAAATGTTTAATACCCATGTAAACTTAATGAAAACCACTACTTTTTTTAAGGGCTTACATAAGTTGTTTTGAGGATTTTTATCTTGGCGTAGACACTTAAATATATAGATAAAGATAAGTGTTTTAGAATTTCTTTATACCTACCTACCAAACTTGACAAATCCAAGTAGGAATTCATTTAAAAATAACAACTTCATACTTGAATCAACTAAAATATTAAAAAAAAATGCTTAACAGTAATCAAATATTTTTGGAAGCTGGGAATTGAGAATAAAACAGATTTCTTTTTTATTTTTATGCTAGAAGTGCCGCAATGTTTTCAACAGATTGTAAAGCGCACGTCATAAACGTCAAAGTAGCAAAATATTAACAATTTTTTCGGCACTTGATAAAAACATTTAGACTCCTGAACATCGAAGATTACACCATACTCCGTGAACCGAAGGTCGTGCCAAAATGTAACGTAATAATTTGCAACAAAAACAAGCGCTCTTGCTCTCCGAGGGCATAGAGGTGCATTACAGTGTAGAGGAAGCAGTAAAGAAACACTTATACAATATTCAGGTAACTTTTATACTGCAGATATTACGATATTAAATTGGGCGTAGGTTTGCTCTTTAGTACTCAAAATTATCTTTTCAAAATACTCCCTCTTCGATGGTCGTAAATAATTAATATTATGTAATAACAGCCTACCTCAGGCTTAGATTATTAAGTTTCTAGTTTTGACTTAATTTTTAAGCATGTAAGGTACATACGAGTACCTTGGGATTTTTTATCAATTAGTGCGTCGCCATGTCTCCAATATTTGCTAATGCATTAAAATTACTTTCTTTTTTTCTATTCGTTATTGAATACATAATCAAATTTAAATATTATAAATATAACTAAAATAAAATCATTGATCTTACAATGATATTTCAAAATATATTACTTTATGAAAAGTTTAAAAGTTGGTTATTTTAAAGTTCAATACTAACAGGTTTACAAAATCATTATGTCTCCCACCTTATTCCCATAGCAAAACATTATCTAGCAGTGTTAATCTCATCGAATAAAACACAACACAAACCGGTCGCTATCCGCATAAATCTTATTGAAAAACGTTAAGATCAGACCTGAGATGGTTCACTGTATTGTTTTTCATACTATGATGGTACCGTGTGAATTAGACATTGTGTCAAGCGAGGCCAACTGAACACCTCTTCCTGTCTATGACTTCCTAGTAGCGTAGGAACGAAGCTGTACTACAATGCAAGTAAATACAAGTACAACTATATATATATTATATATCTACGTCATATTTCTCAATCAGCAGCCTTTTAAGTTTTTTCTTGTTGATTGTTCGTAGGAAATTGAAACGTCGTTTTAAGTTTACTTCAGATTGCTTCCGAAGCTATTGCTTTTTGTATCTACTATCAGGATTCCTATATCTTTAAACAGCCGCTTGTTTAGCTGTTCCAAATATCAGTTTAAGCAAGATCTCCACTACTTTTCTCGTTCTAATATTTCATCGAGTAAATAAACCAAGATCATGATTAAAATGTCTAATTCAAAGCAATAAACAACATTTATCCAGCTAAACAAGCGGTGTTCGAGTTAGTGCGCAGTTAAAATTAGGCGTTACCTCGTGGTGACGTCACGGGCTGCCCCGCTGACTCATCTCTCCCCGGCCTCTTCCATTTACTTAGCGGGGCCTGCGGGGCTCCCAACCATATCAAATGTTGGAAACTGGTCCTACATTGAAACCAAGTGTTCTAATGCCCAATTCCAATATTTGAAAAAAGAATCCGTTCTATTTACAAATAGAAATAAATTATACAAGGCGTAAACTAAAAAGACCGACGGACGACTGATGACAGCTGATATGGAAAGTAAATTTGAAATTAGAATCATCGACTCGTAGTCGTTTGGAGACAAACGGATAGTCATTTTTGTCACATTACGAACCGTAAAATATTGGAACCGCCTATGATGGGAAAATTTGTAACCCTAACCAGTCTCTAACCTTCTTTATACTAATTGAACTAATTAAAGTTCTATATTCGTACCAAATCAATTTGTTCGTCCATACCAATCTTATCTTGAGTATTATCGCTAATTTGATTTGCACAAACATTCTCAATACTAATTCGAAACCCACACATACCATTTGATACTTTTTCATTTAGCCAAAGAGATGAAGACCTGTAATTCTGTTCAAAGGATTTATTAATTTATTTGCTTACAAATTTCGGGAGAAATTGCGTAATACTCCTCATTTTCTTCCCACGGTCATTTTCGCCGAAATGAGCTTTAAGGATGTATTATTCCGAATATGAAACATGTGTATACCAGTCTTGCCGCATAAATTGATTGTGTCCACCATAAAAATCGAATGATCGATTGTTCTATCGATAGTATCGGTATAATCCATAATATCGATTCCTATTTTTATGATCGATATAAATAAATTAATCGATCATAATATTTAAGGTTGACAAATCGATACCTAGTGTATCGATTAAATCGATACTGGAATCAAAACAATACCTACTATCGATTATATTGATAACTTTGTATTCATCGATTAATCCGCAATTATTTGTTGTAATACATAATAATCGTCTTCGATAGGATTCGTTTTTTTAATTTTCTCTTTATAAAAACTTTCGTAAAACCTTAACAATACATAAAAAATTAATACAAAGGGTCGAGCCGTTCGCGAGTTTTACGACTTATTTTACAATTCATTTAATATGAATTTAAACATTATTGTGACTATTTATTACATTACATGCAAATTCGGATATAGCATTGTAATATTATCAGAATCTATTCAAAAATGTAACATTACAAGCGAATGTTCTAGACGAGAGAGCGCCATTACGCCGGCGCTCCAACCTAAGGCCGCCTCTGCGCGGCGCTAGCGACCCGTACTTTATTACTGGGAGATCGTTCAGGAAACATCGAGAACGTACCAGAATGTTCCAGACTTTATGCCGTACGACATAAGGAACAGTATCGTTCAAAGCAATCCCCTTTACAGGCATGCTTAGGGAACTGGTATTACGTGTTTTGTTTGGTTTATATTTTAGCTTTGTGGTGCTTGATTTAAATGAATTCGTGGAGTATGAATGGAGTGCTATAAATATAAGGCAATTGACATTGTGTGGACTATTTATAATGTTGTTGCAAGACTGTGTGTATATGTCGTAAGAACCTATCTTTAAAAAGAAAATGGATCGCAGAGATCCATATAGGCGCATTTCTTCCGAGTTTTTTGGTTTATTCTTTTTTTGTTACTGGTTAGTAATGTTCAAAGAGATTGTGTTCGAAGCTCTATTTTTAAATTTAAAATGAATCATCACACAAAGTTACGACGTCAAGTTGTGTCTTCGTTATAAAATGCAATAAAATGTAA
This sequence comes from Glyphodes pyloalis, assembly GCA_037074685.1. Taxonomy (NCBI): domain Eukaryota; kingdom Metazoa; phylum Arthropoda; class Insecta; order Lepidoptera; family Crambidae; genus Glyphodes; species Glyphodes pyloalis. Next base: position 15,362,535 of record JAYKKO010000013.1, read on the forward strand.
ACACTGATGTTCTTATGAGAGTGACTACCTACAAGATTTGATACATTTTAATGCATTCGAATGTACGTAGGTATAATGCCGATTTAAAGGTAAGGAAAATAACTAGAGCTTTTTAGTTTTATATGTATTATAAAATAGTGTGAATTTAAAATGAACACTTACCAAAACTTACATCATTTATAATATATATGGCCATGATATTTTTATTTATTATTATGACATTTATTAATTTTTTCTTTCGCTAAAAATATTATTAAAATATTATCCTAGATAGGCTACTAGGTCTGTACTAATAAGGTTATGAGATTACAGTTTTAGTGACAAAACCAATATGCAGATCAAACTTTAACTCAAAACGTTGATTCTTACATTCCTTTACATTGTAAAGTAAATAGTAATTTATTTACCATGTACAGATTTGTTTGTATATTATATCAATGACAACCTTTTTGTAGTAACAAATCTTAATGCAACTCAAATTAACATATATCTATTATAAGTAAATTTAAAACTCCAAAAATATTTTTTCCAATCGTAAACATCCGTATTTACTCTTTTTATCTACGAACAACTTGAACAATTTAACCAATAATCCACAAGTACTTGAGCACATATATAACCCTCACTTGCGAGGGGGTGCCGCGAACGCCTGCGGCTATAAAAAGTCACTAAAACCATAATCAGTGGAGCGGGCCCCTTCGGCCCCTACCGTCGACAGCGTAAATAAACATTGGAGATGCCGGGGACGATGCTGGATATGCCTCTTCAATTTGTTTAATTTTGGATCAGTTTCGTGCTTAAAAACCGAACTTGGTCCTCAGTTATACGTAGAACATTTTATCTTAGATTTTTGTATAAAAAATCAGTCTTTTTATTCCTTTTTCGATACCAAAAATATATGCTAACAATATTCAATCTGTCGTATTGATATTGAATACCAAATTTTAAAATATTTAACTGTGGATAAAAATCTTGTAGTAAGGAATACAATAACATAACATACAGAATAGTCACAGTGTGTCATACGTAGCTAATGCACTGATTGACTCTTGGTAAAGGTATACCATACTTAACTAGACTAGACTTAGAGAGGTAGGGCATAGCGATAATAATAACTGGAGCAGCGCGACTGGTGAAATACCTCCACCTTACAGAAGACCGCAGCCAAATAACAATCACTTCTTTGTTGTTGTGTTCCTGCGTGTGAGTAAGGTTTCTTGAGCTCCTGGGGGGTGCTACATTAGTCGCAGGGGTCAAGCCTTCAAGGTAAGGGCGACAAGTCCAGTAACATATTTATTATGCTGTACTTGTCACCCTTAAGCTAGGACCTCATTACCACTTACCATCAGGTGGGATGTGGTCAATCTTGAAGTGCAATATAAAAAAAAACTAATGATTTTTTTAAATATCAGTTTTCTTCAGATCTTTTGTATGCAATAGAAAATTATATGCGACCGAATAATAGCAACGGATACAAATTTGAAATTCTCATTATTCTAAAGTAGTTATTTCCCGACTTTCTTCGCATTAGTTTATTATATAAACTATATCTATGTATCTGTATTACACAATTTTATCGAAATGTTTTGCTTAAGAATAACAAATATCTAAATTATTATTAATTTTGGAGTAACTCAATATAAATTTCTGTGAGCGCAGCACTATTGTAAAACACAAAATCGACAGGTCGACTGCACATGTTTATTATTTATCCACAATAATGGCCGAACGCTCCGCCGCTCCCTCTACTGGAATTTTAACGACACCGACGTATAATTGAGTATGTTCTGAAGAGAGAAGGAAAAATATTCATTTAATTAATGTCAGATTTGAAAAAAAAAAGAAAATGTATGTATTAAGTTTTGTAAATGATAGACTTATTTAAGACTAGCTGTGCCCGCGATGTCACTTTCCTTAATAATTTTACTTAGTGTAAGATAGGTCATAAGTTGTTGTATATAAGATAACACGTTGTTATTGGTAACGACCTTATTACTAAGTACATTACGAATAATAACTGTTTTGTGTTATTTGCAGGTATTTGTAATATTTAAAAATAATTGGAATATTGTACTACCAACAAAAATCTTTCAATTTGTATTTCCCACCATTTCATTTATATTCTCTCTTGTACCTACTTAAATTGTTAACGTGGACTCATAAAAACAATGGCCCTAAAATCTCTTATTGAGGTTTAATGATCACATGCTTGTAAGTAGTAAATATTCGTAAATATTAACACGTAGATACTTAATTGTCTCTAGACGCTCAAAAACAAAGCTGTATTATTGGGCCCAAAGTTCTCGTAGTAACATAGCTAATAAAACATAGCTCGTGAATTTCTTACCGCTATCTTCTCGGCAGATATGATTACCAAACTTATGGTAGAATCGCTATTTATAGTACTTAATGGCGATCCAGTGAAGTGTTGTATGCTTAGTAATATACCTGCAATTAAAAATTAAAAGCATGTAAATAAATTAAGGAAATTGTATCGTTCGTCAAATTAATACAAATATGGGGTTAAGTTTAATACGTTCATGGTTTCCTATTTTATTTACAAATCGGCATGTTTTTCCGTATCCATGTAGGTAACTTAGTAAAAAAAATAAGATAAAAACACTCTCGAAGTACCTATCCACTATTAATCAACGGTACAATGGTATTTTTACGTAAATTAGCGACGCTTTGCATTTTAATTTTATCGACTACCTACTTAGGAGCAAACTCAACTTATTACCTGATAATTTATATGAACAGGCATTAAAGTCTGATTTTTTGTTTCAGGTAAGGCGATGTGCACCTGCACTTTATGTGACACTATGACGCGTTCGTCGTATGGTGAGTGATAAATAAAGCGACCTCAACCTTGACCTTTTCTTGAACTAAAATCAATGCCGTCAATACGTCGCATCCCCGCGAATACGGAAAGCGATTTGCATACATACATCGCAGTGTTTTACAAATGTGAAAATGAATTAAAGCCGTTTTGCGTTTCCACACGGTTTGTCGCAGATATAACATAATAGTGATCATTAGTAGTTCCTTAATTGACTAGTTAGTCAATTAAGGAACGTTTAAATATGTTCCTGTCAAAACAAGGTTTTTTGTATATTTTCTATACGAAACAATGTCACAGAGTTTATATAACAAACTGGCTAGTAAATAGTTTCGACGGCCTTGAAAATAGCTGTTTAAAGATAATTTGCAAACAATAAACATGACCGATGTTATACAAAGTCCTCTTTTATGGCGTTGATTGAAACGTAAAAAAAATATTGTGAATGGTGTCTTTCCAATTTGTTAATTTTTGCCCTCTGCTCCACTCAAACGCCGCTAAACTGCTTCTCTGTGCTCTTCATGGCAATCACAGCAATATAATCTTTGACCTGGCCTGGTTTGTTGTTTGAACTTATTACGTTATTGTTTTCGTAAGAAATTAAGGGTCTTGAAACTTAGTTCTACATTTCAAATCTATACAGATTATTGCCAAGTTATCTTCGATTCTGTGGTAAAGTACCACGCGCGAAACGCGATGCTCGTAAGTTCGAATTCCACACTGCTAACAATATATTTTTCTGGTTCTTTAAAATACCTTACCTTGGATCAGGTCAATCTAAGTGATTTTGTAATTATTAACTATTCATTTAAGATTGTAGTATTACCGATTTCCATTATCTTTGCTTAGTTAATCGGAGCTACCACGTTGTGGTAAAACCAAGTCGTGGTTCCAATCGACTCAGCGCGATTGCCTTTGCCCGAAAACCGACCTGACTCATCATTCAGTCTGGCAGTGCATCGTAACGTCATGAGTGTAATCGTGTTAGCGTTTTCGGCCTTTGTCCAATTTAATCCTCGGTGCAGTAACAAAGTGGCAGGCGAGTGGGTCAGCGGATCGTTCCGCCCGCATCGTTCCTGGTTCCCATGTTACATTATTCACAAACAACGAACAATAAAAAAGGACTAATAAATATCCCACCCCTATATTTACTCCGCAGCAAAACTTTTTGTTATGGTTGTGTGACTTAAAAACAGAATGTTTGACTTGTGCTGTAGAATATATGCAAACAATAAATTAATAAAGAATTATTGGTTATAGGATAATTTCAATCAACCAAAATCAATAAATGTGAATCACAGGTAGGACAAATGAAATGTTACAATACGTATGCGTATGTAGTTTATCTGCCTACTTGCATGCACCATTATGTCAAATTTGTCGCATAAGATTACATTTTCGATACCATTGATAGAGTGATAGGGTTCTCATATTTTCAGCCAATCATAGCAAACGCATTGAATTTTATCGGTTTTGACATTTGTTAAGAGTACAATAAAATAAATTCGTGCGGTGCATCTTAAGCGAGTCTGTGTTCTACGATAAAGACGCTTAAACATGCTATTAATTTTGCTGTAGGCTGAGAATAAACACAAAAAAACAGGTTATTTGAAGTGCTTCTTACTGTGTTAACTAGTTTGTTTCACTTCTCTAACAGGTAAAAGGAGTCGTAAATATTATTATTATCGTCATCGCAATCGGAGGAATAGGTTCAATAATAGTTACAAGGGAACTAGCCAAGTCAAATAAAAAAATATAGAAGTTTTTAAAAAATAAACTGACACGCTCGGACTACAAAAACAAACTCCCAGTCAAGAGTTTGTTTTCACCGCTCTGAATACGTGAATTGACCTCCAAAAGCGAACTTTAACGGCGCTTGACAGACTCAATCGCAGTCACAAATTAGACCGTCAATTATAATCCTTTCACGTTTCAATGTAAACTCCGTAGATTGCGTTTTGGCGACCTTAGAGCCGGTGTATCATGTTTCCCCACATCTCAATCAGTCTCGGCTTAAACTAATTTGATGTCAGCCCAATAATCCCGCACGCTAATTGCTTGGCTAAATGTGAACAGTAATTAAATTTTGTCGCCTCTCCGCCGTTAGACTTGTTGCCGTTTTGTACCGTGTTAAGAAAATAAGATAACGTGAAAAACGTTGGTGTAGAAAATAGGCCAAGTTCTCATGTGATATCAAAGGTGACAAGAAAGATCCCGGATTTGGCTATTGTTCAAAAATAAGATATTTCCTCGATCTTGTGGTTGAACCTCCAGCCGGAAGAGGAGCTTACTATCTCAGGGTTTTCGATTTGGTCTCCAAGCCGAAGAAAGTATGCTACAAACTTTTCGAATATAGCTCGGATTTGTGATTACTTACCCGCATTTGTCTAATAGGATGATTTATCGTTATTGAATAATGGCTTCGTTACAATGATAGAAGCCTTTGCCCTGCAGTGGGCTGCAACTAGGCTAATGTTGATACAAAAGCTTTACTACATTTTGAATTTTAAGAATCGTTAACAAATCAGCATTACGTGAGACAACGGCTTAATATTTTAGTCGGCCATACAGCCAAACCTGTCCCTTTCCTGATTTAACTTTTGAAGCCTCTTTAAGACACCAAAAACTAAAGATAAATTCAAAGTGACATTTGGTAAGTGGCGAGTGATTATCTCGCTTCCAAAACTTGGCTACATACACTGCCACGTGTCTTAAACGCGTTCGTTCCCCACCATGGTGCGGGTTAAATGTCGTTTCGTTCCATCAAATAATTAATAAGCCCCCGCGTGCGTAGTTGGCCCGCATGAGCGTACATAAATAATATTAACCGGAGAGCGGGGAGCGAATCCCGCCACTCGTCGAACAGAATAAATAAAACCTTAGTTTCGGCTTCGATCTAACTCATTTTTATTAGCATGTGATCGTTTTATAGTGCTGTCGCAACTATTTTGGTGGAGATTTAGTATTTAAAGTGAATTTAAAACAAAACTTACAAAGATTGAAGGAATAATACCTTTTACATCTATGTATATCTGTTCTTAAGAACTAGCTACCTTTTTAATCACCGTAAATTGATAAACCAAAACTGAATAAATATTTTTAAACGAAATATATCTGTAGGTAGCGCTTCCTTTATATTGAAAGGACTAAGTTTTTAACTTCCATTTTTTTCATATTTCTTCTTTCTTCATATCAATAGGTTCCAGATGATGATGACAGATGCAAAGATTAACATTTATTTCTCCTATTCAACCACGCCTAAGCAGCTATAGCTCAGGAACATTCTATCATATATGGAAGACTGAGCTTGTTACACATAACTCCGTAAAATGCATTTTAGCATGTCTCGGTAACCTAGCTACATTTTTTCGTTCGAAAAAGCTTTCGTAGCCGAAATTTCGTTTCAACTACCAATCCTTTCGGCCCCTTATCCTTCGTAAACCGGGTCGAACAATATAGATAATCCATTATGTCTCTAGTACAATAATAGTGGACTATTCGTGCCAGCCGACACTTTCTCAATCGACTGTCGATATAATTAGATGTAAGGGTGTCTTCGACGTGCGAACTACTAATTACCGCCCACTGTACCCTTACGTGGTTAGCTTAATTCTTGCAAAACTCTCCGCATACATTTCAAGACCAATCACTTGCAAATGGCTGAATTTGATTGTATTTTTGAATAAATAACGTGTAAGAACAATACTAATAATGCTAGAATATAGTAGATAACTGTTTTAACCGTTCAACTACGTAAAACACAAAAAATCTTCCTACTTTTATGTTTTGTGTACTATCCCCGTTTTTTTTACACATTTTCACTGATTCATCGCCCCTATTGGTTGCAGCGTGATTTTATATAGCCTAAAACCTTCCTCGAGAAATGGACTATACAACACACAAAAAAAACAACTCTAACTAGTAGTAGCTCCTGTTATTAGCGCCTTCAAAGAAACATAATCTTTAGTTTTATGATATTAGTGTACATATAACATTTAAAATAATTTAACGGGTCAAAACGCGACACCATTTTTATTTAGTAGTCAATACGAACTACTTACTAAACATTTAAAACAAATGAACTACTGCCCGACGTTTCAACGTTTGCCCGATGTTTTAAATGGAACGCGAAAGTTTTAAAGTTTACATTAGTATAGAAGTATACATTATATAAATATAAACAATAAACAAAATGTCAACACCGTAGAGGTAATTAGAATGTTGGCCGACTTGCTTTATTACATACAGATTAGGCAATTTAATTACCAGTAATTTCGAAAAGCGATGACTTTTTAGTAGGTAAAATGTATGTGGCGGCCTCTACGAAAGTGGGGCGTTATCTTGACATAGGTACTGTCAAAATGACGTTAGACTACACGCTTTAATTTTATATCGTTCTTATGTCGTAGGCATAAGAACTAAAATTTCACTTAAAGTATTTACCTTGGTACAAATCTTCCTCTTTCAACGTCATAAAAATATGAACATTATGCACTCACTCACTTTAATAACTCCATCCACTCCACTCCTCATACAATGTATATAAACAAATACTAACAAATATTGATAACGGAAACAACATTAAATGACTTACAATAGAATCCAGGGATTCCCCGTGAAATATAAATGGAAAGGTTTGCCAACTTGCGAGAACAAATTAAAAATACAATAGAGGCACCACACTAATACAATAGAGGCATTCCCCGTAAACCATAGGAAACCGAAAAGTGTTGCCAATTACAGAGTTTCAATTTCCTAATTTTATATTTAAAATAAGATTTTTTTACGTAAACTCTTATAAGAAAGACCTCCCTCCTCCCGCCTCTGTAACGCAACGTAACGTTTTAACTGTGTACTGTAGTATTTATTTAACATTTCGTATGCCGTACACCAGGTACAATAGGGACTACCGCGCATGATAAATCCACTAGATGGCACTACGTGGGCGTGAGGTCAAACTGCTACGTGATTGGTGATTAACATGTCACGGTGACACATCTGTCAATGTCATGTCAAAAATATCAATCACGCTGCAATTGGACCTCACACCCCGTGAGTGATAGCCATAAAGATAATTTTTCATGCTTAATAGTTCTGATTGTCTTTTGATTGTGTTTGGCATCCCGGTCTGTGACCGGTAAGAACAGGTAAATGTTGTCTTACTACGACACAGTCATGTCATAACAAATACGACACCGAGTCAGTCAAAGATCTATGCAGAAGGACGTCAACGGTTGACTTTTGCTATTTCTCAATTTCGCAGTTTAGCAAACATTAAAGGCCTACTCACGACTTCCTAGTTAAAAGATCTTCGTTATCACAACACAGAAAATGCGAATATTTGTTGATTTATGTAAATCGCGCTAATTTGGCGAAGGCCGAGACCTCGCGAAATCCGACCTCGCTGGTTATCATGACGATATCATGATATGCGCAGTTACACACGAGCTGGTTGTAGTTGACGCTTTTACTTCGCGACACGCACGTTGATACTGGCTGTCCATTTTTGAGATGATAATGTGGAAAAAGAAGACAGCGCGTGAGTTTTTTTTTAAACACGAGTGTTATGTTTTGAATTTAGTTAAGATTTTACGAAATTGACCTCGTGTTTGTTTTCACTAAATCAATGTGTTCGAAATTTCTTTCGAGTTTCGTAGTAGGCGATTTTACTTAGTCGCTTAAGCACGAGTAGACTTGGAGATATCGTTTGTTCTGTGAGTGATTAATTGATCTGTTACCATGTGGAAGAAGACGGCGGCGCGTAAGTTGTTTTTTTTATAAACAATATTTCTTATATAATTAGTTATTTGCACTTAGCCACGAATAAAAAAAGACCAATTGCTACCAATTGGATTTCTTTTTTTATTAGGTAGTGAAAAAGCAAAATAGAAATTGAAGGAGCGCCGCAGGGGCGAATAGCGGAACTACTAAAATGTCATAACAGTCACTACGTAGGTAATACTACAGTTACCGTTTATGTTTGTACTAAGAGTAGGTACTAAAAGTGTTTTAATAATGTTTATTTTAAGCTTATGTTGGTAATTATTGTTTGATAATAAATTCATTCATTAATAAACAACGCTTAGGTTAAAAGAAATGGAAACCCAATCATAAAAACGTGATAAATAGGCCTATTTAAGGATCTCAATTAAACACCAACAAGCAGATTGTTAATTAAGTATTGAAAAGCAAATTCAGAGCATAAGGTCATTCATACCCGACACATTCCTATACAAACGTTTCTAAAGATAGGAAGGTTCTTTTGCACTTTCAATGTATGTTTTCTTTTACCAATTTCAATTATAAAAACGGCCGCTAACCCTCCATGCACATATGATTCATCTGAAATTCAGTAGCAATATCAGGCACACGATTAATCAACTGCCAACCTCATGCACTAATAATTAATGAATTAGATAAAGACAAACGACCTGGCCATTCGGAGCGTGATACCTAAACCTACGCTCTGTAGTTGTGACTAATCTGTTCAATATGTAACTACAATGCAATAAATTCAGTCATATACCTATGTCCTAATAGTGGGAACTGGCCATACACCGCCCGGCCACGTGCGTATTGATGAAAGGTATATATGTCGCAGTCATCTGGTTGAAACAGCTATTTGATTGAATCACTAGCGTGTTTATTAAATGACGACGTTTAATTGAATGACTAGGCCGAACGTTGAATGAATAAGACTCACTGAACGTCCAACAAGTTAGCGGATTGTAACATAGCCCTTTGAACATAGCGGACGTAATCAGTCAGGTGATTGTAATTTAGTTCATTTTTTTCCACTGCGGCGTTAGTGCTCATCAAAACAAAGATGGCGTCAAACAGCTGGTACAGATATAATCGAATAGCACTGTGTTGATAATTTTTAGAGTGAAATTGAGATATAAAGTGACTTATTCGTAAAAAAATATTTGTTTAGCCTAATTGTCTTAAGACTTAAAATTGTTAAAACATATTAAAAAATCTTATTAAGGTGTGTTATGTCATGTCTGTCAGCTATATCTCATTCAACGACTATGCTAAATGACGTTCAGTCAAGAAGTTGAACGTTATATTAAACAATTTGACGAGTTGTCCTTTAGTCATTCAATTAAACGTCGTCATTCAATGAACGCGCTAGTGATCCAATCAAATAGCTGATTAAACCAGATGACTGCGACATATACATTTGCTGTCATTTCTATTAATTTACGTTTAATTGTCAATATATGGCCTAAAATAACTCGAACGACGTCGCAAGCAACAGCAAGTATTTAATTAGATTTTAATTTTATGGTAGTATTAAATACATAACCAAACCTCATCAACTGTGGGTTTAGCGGTAATAATAAAAAAAATCATCGCCTAACATACAACTTCTAGTCAATTTACATCACATCACATCTAGTTATGTGAAGGTCGTGGTTTTAAGTCTGACACCGAAAACATCGTTGTTTTTGTTTATTTCTCACTCCTCATCATCACTTTTCTTCTTAATATTCCATATGGTCCGCCCATTTCCATCAAATAGGTATACAGAAAGCCTTATTCGTTTCTGTATCTGTTTTACCAAATAGATTATCTAAGGCATTACAAAAATATCGCTTGCTTAAAACTTTGTTTAATCTAGCACAGTATTTTTTTATATGGAAATTGATCTCCTTACTAAGAAACCTGTCTTTAAAAACATCAAGTGACTTCAACATTTTAAAGAGAAGAATCCATAACAAATGGTTCAAATTGTACCTATAAGGAACTGTAATAATAGACAAAAATGTTTTAAGACATCGTAAAACTGTTTATACATAACTCAACAGATGACGCAATAGCAATTAAAACGAAACAACTCAATAAAAAAGCTGATAAAGGCAGTGAATCAATATCCCATCCGTTCATACGACGACCAAATTAGATTCGACACAGCAATCCGATACCGGCTTATTGAGTTTGTTATAAAAGCACACTTTACGATTTCTACACACGAAGTTATAGTTACGTTTATTTCTACAATTATCGCGCCCACCAAAACTTCGGTATTTTAATTGGTGGACGTAATATCTTATTTATTAATGAATTAATTCGTTAATTGCCGTCCATTTCCTCCCACTTTAACATAAAAGGGGGCAAGAGAGCTTGATGATGGCTCGATAGTGACCACGAACAGATCGTAAAATTTGCAATATAAGGGGAACAAAAAATACTTTGCCACCCCTTAATATGAAGTAAGAATGTTCTCCCAACCGATTATGATTCTTTCGTATTCACTGAGGCGGAGCTGAGCTTTGCGGAGACCTATTCCGCCAATCAACATGTTAAAAATGTCTACTATGTCTGTGGTTGGTCCATTTATACATGTCTGGTCTCGCCTTAATGGCAATGCACCCTCGGACCAGTAAAGAAGATACAATAAGTAGAAGTACCATGACTACTTGTAGCCATAATTGTGCACTTTAAATGGTCAAAACTTCTATACTTCAATTTAACAAACCATAGACACCTCCGGAGGTGAGGTGTCCGAAGAGGTTAGCCGGCTAAATTAGATAGCCACGACTCATCTTTTTTATTGTTTCTCTGTTATCCAGGTCAACTATTAAATTAAGCTTAGTCAACCACAACAGACTTGTTACAAAAAGTTCAACTGTTAATTCCTCATTTTCTTTATTCTATCTGTTCAAGAACTGTTATTATTTTGAATCGGCTTAAAGATTCAATTTGTTGAAGTCTCCGAATACATTTTATGTCTAAATTCCTCAGTTTCACAATCAAAAATATGTTTAATATGATCGAAGTCAAACAAGTCTACAATAATAACTGAATATTTGAATAATATTCATTAAACATAGTAAAATTACTCTTTTTTGTCTGGGTGGTGTGGCACCGTCGTAATTTCTGATTTTTGTAACACAAGTGATTAAGCTACTTGCCACAGAATCAGAGCAATGTATGTGATATTGTCCATTATTAATTAACAAATAAGTAGCTCTAGATTGCTAGGTGTGCTGGGATGACGCTCCCTAGTATCCGTCCTCTGGTGCTCACAGTACAAGGGGAACTAATTGTTTGAGGCCAGGTGGTGTGGTTGTCTGGCGCATTTATTTATTTATTTAATGTTCTCAAGTAGATCAGATAAAGCTCAACAATAAATAAGGCATTGTCGTCGTCTCATGTCTCGGAAAAGGAAATAAACGATCCGTCTCTTGAGTGATAAAGCTACCGCTGCGCGCAAGGCCGGCGCACTGGCATTTACGAAGAATGCACAATGCCCAGGACACGCGTGCGCGCACCTCTGCAGCCGATGCGGACGTGAACTGTCAAGGAGCCACTTCGCACGTACAAATACAATCATTTTATTATTATTGAAAGCCTATATGCTCACGGGTAGCGCAAACGATGCCTACAATCCCTGGCTGCCTACAATAGATTCGTAATGTGTCAAAAATGACAATCTGTTTCTCCACGAGTCGTTAGTTCTAATTTCAAATTTACTTTCCGTATCAGCTGTCATAAGTCATCACAGTCGTTTTTAGCTTACGCCTTGTAAAATTTATTACTATCCGTAACTAGTAGGTATCGTTTCAAATATTGAAACCGGGCGATAGTCAAAATACGTGTGACGTTATACAAAAATGTCTTGCGCTTGCCTTGTATCTCGATTTTTAATTTCATAGCTAAGGCTCAGACAGCCAACCCTACACGGCAACCGTACATTAATTCCCCTCGAAATAATCCCGCGTAACCTTGTTTCAGCTTGAACCGCATCAAAATGTCAAATAAAATACCAGAGAACTATCAATAACCGCGCCGTTCAAAATTCACGGCCCGTCACGGATTTGGCACTTGGGCTCGCGGGCGGAATCCTTAATCCTTTTTATGTTCACCATCTTTATGTGAATGGGTTTGATGCATCGTTGTGGATCGTGTCACTTGAGTTGTGAGATGCGATAAGACTGTCTCGACAGTAATAAATAAATAAATATTGGACAACATCAAAGTCAAAGTCAATCTTTTTTATTCACATAGATTACATTAGTAATACTTATGAATAGTCCGTATCACATACATTGCTTTGATTCTGTGGTGAAACTACTTAAACAAGCACTTGTGTTACAGAAATTAGAAACAACTACGGTACACAAACCCAGACCCGAGACAATATAGAAAAGTTCCTTCCCCATGTTGACCCGACCGGGGATCGAACCCGGGACCTCAGAGATGGCGCTACGCCCGTCCGTTATGTTTTCAGCAAAGCGACCGTAATAACTATCAGCTCAACTTGACAGGCTATAAAATCTCGGCCTGTCTCAGCAATGAAAATAACGGAACCCGTTCTCACCACGCCCGATCCAAGCTAAGTTCCACCAAGGGGAAGCCGAGACTTAAGTTTTCGTCACTTAATCATACTGGGGAAACTTCAGGGGTACAATAGTTTAATTTAGTAACTTTCTTGAAAGGTTTGTAAAACTCGCATAAATCGAATATTTTGAACTGTCATGCATTTAACCCTGTGTCTGTGATCTGTGTGTTAGGTCTGTGATCATTGGCACCATCAAATATATCAAAGCCCTCAATTTCAGCCCATTTCTGTGAAGACATACTATTGGGGTTACAATTAGCTATTGCGGAAGCGATTGAAGAAAAAAGGTGATGTTTTGGCGGTAAATTGAAAGAACATTTGCAATGTCATTGTGATGTAACCTGTTTCGATTCATTTAGCAATTGAAATTGGTATTTAGCAATTAATTATTGTCACGAGTAAAGGTGTTTGCTTTCTAAATCCACGAAAAAATATCACGTAAGTTTCGCATTTGACTGCTACGAGTTTTAGAATGTGTTGGTACTACAAATACTGTACGAAAATGTTAGTTTTTATGCACGTATGCAGTTATATCTTTCATGTCGAAATTGCGGAATGAGTTTGGCTGAAATTTAGTAGCTACATACAATACTACGAGTACAATTGAATAACATAATATGTCTTAAGAAACACTTCTTATCCAAAAATAGTGCGACTTCTGCTGGTTTAAAATAAGCACAGAAGGAAACTCGTGGATAGACAATCCTTTTGCAGATTTACCTTAGATTAGAATAAGGAAGCTAATAAACCTATGTTTACCTACATAACAAACAGGTCCCAACATTTAATTTCGAACTTTAAAGATTTCAACCATTTTAACAACTGATATCCCTGAATGTGTTTGAATTTGGAATCCCTTAATTTCTTTATTATTTCCTCGTCAGGTAAACAGCCAGCCAGTATTATCTTTTAACACGCGTACGTAAACTTTCTTTGTTGTCAAAAGTCCCACCTACGCAGTCAACAGCAGTCAATCACCGTTTCCAAACTCCTCTACCGGCATAGCTCGAGTTGTATTTAATTTGGCCAGAGTGGCCGCCTCTGTGGCCCGGTAACACAGATAAAGTTCACAACTAGAACACGGCCTCGCATCGTACCCATGGCCCACGAAACTCGATACGGCCACAGATAATAACCGCCTACAGATGTAAGACCCGAAACAGCGATTTTAGATAATGATGCCAGATGTAGAAATGTTGCGATTTAGAACAAAGCCGTTTGAAGGTGAAGATGATTGAGTTTGCATTGAAATGGCGACGGAATTTCTTTTGTAACTAGGGCGATAAGCCGATTTGATAAACATTGGCACATTTTTAACATCTAAGTATGTACTATACTAACGTCTTGTGAATGCCATTTAGGGATTATGTCCGCTCTGTGTTGTTTTACTTGCAGTAAGTCCTTTTTAATCCCAGAATGCAGCATGCAGGAATGCCATCTGGATCATTATGCATTTTACTACCAAAACATAATTGATTTGTATGCAATTTGAGCTATCTTTAAATGAAAGTTTATATTTTAGCATAATTGTATAATAATATGCATAAAGTATCCAGTTTTGTGACATTTTACCAGATTTAGTGTAGTAAAACGACATATCACTGACGAAAAATTGGTATTTTTGGCCTATCACTAGATTAAATTACTAAGAAAACGTAATAAACAAGCATGATCGATATTTACCTAGGTTTCGGGATTCCGAATTTGGACTAGTGGCATGAAATCCCTGAATTTCACATTTACCTGCGACATAACAAACTAAAAATTATGACCATTACATATCTCTGATACGTCTAGTTTTTTTTTCTAAACTAGTGACCCGAAAATGTTTAATATGAGACATCCGCGTTAAAGATGTGCCACTTAAAACGATAGAGTACCTCAATTACGAAGACATCACCGTAACTGTGTCTTTTAATGACCGTTCTCTTAGCAGGGAACGGTGATACTCGTAATAATGTTTTATTATTTACTAACAGTTTTGCAACCTTATTTTGATTTCTTCCATTTATCGAATAAAGGCTTTAAGTATAACATCACGATGGGACCATTCGGTTCGAAGAATTAATTGAAAATGTGTAAAAAACGGGGAAAGTTCCTACGCGAAGTCGCCGTGAATCGCAAGTTTCTAGAATGATTAATAAGCAACTTTTGCAAATATTTTTATCACAAATGTAATAATCAGATATAAGCAACATCCCTATTGTCGCAGATTAGGTTAACGAATTTCCGAGCAAGTTAGATAAGTTTGTTTAAACGCGCGAATCACTAGAACTCCTGGTTCGAATTATAAAATATTTTTGTATTGAATAGTCCCTTTATTGAAGACGACTATAGGCATTACGCTGCGACCTATAAGAGCAAAGGATTAATGGAAAATGAGGAAAAAAAGGGAGGCTACTAGTATTCATATAAGTTTCACGCGCAGTCATTTTTTTTTATTTATTTATTTATTTAGACCAACCAACATCTGTTTACAATAATACATACAATTTTTTTGTTATAATGCAATAAAAAAAAACTTAAGGCTAAATGTAACAGATACTTATAGGTAGGTTCCACATGCAAAAAAGTTTAAGTACATAACTAAATTAAAACAATACTTATTTATCTGCTGCACGAGTTATATCTTTGACGCAAAATATCAGTAATAATGGGCACAGCTTGTTAAAAATACAATTGTTACTGAATCAAACATCTAATATTTAGTAACGCTTATTTTACCATGGTTATTTAACAAAGTTTACGCGGCTTCTTACGAAATAAACTGCAATGACGTCTGTAATCTGAGCCCGTTTGTAAGAAGGAGTTAAGAAAATCTAAAAATATGACTTGAAAACTGCGAAATCACGGGAACTTTTATGCAAACAGAGTAATTCTTGCCGTGTTTCTTTTAAGTATTATGAAATGTATCAAATCATATACATATAAATGAAATTGGAGTGTCTGTAATATTAAATAACCGATTTTTACTGAATTAAATTAACGACCGATTTTGACTGGGCTTTTACTGGTAGGTAGCTGGTATAATAAGGAGTAATAGTTTGAACAAACTCTTAGCTGTGTTATATTAGAATAGATTATTTATTTTGGTGTACCTAGTTTTTATACATAGTTTAGCTTGTATAGTAATCTTCTACGACAGAATATATATTTTTTTATATTGCACTTCAAAATTGACCTCATCCCACCTGATATTAAGTAGTAATGAGGTCCTAGCTTAAGGGCGACACGTACAGCATAATAAAAGCTGTTACTGGACTTGTCGCCCTTACCTTGAAGGCTTGACCCCTGCTACTAATGTTGCTCCCCAGGAGCTCTGAAAACCTCACTCACACGCAGGAACACAACAACACCAAATTGATTGTTATTTGGCTGCGGTCTTCTGTAAGGTGGAGGTATTTCACCAGTCGGGCTGCTCTAGCTCGAGCGACAAATCGCTATGCCCTACCTCTCTTAAAAATAAACTTAGTGTGCACATCTTAAGTTCATAACATATTAAAATAGAACATTAATACTTAAGCACATCTGATTATTCGATATTTTATCAGATAACTGAACAGCCGATAGGTATTTGCCGAAATGAAAGTAACTGATAAAGTCATATCTCCATTACTATTTAAAAACACTGATAAGCGGGCTTCTTCCAAAACTTCGCGATTAATTTTCGTTAGAAAACACTTCGTAAGTACCTAACTGTATTTTACCATGTAAACTGTCTGTTTTTTCGTCGTGATAATAATATTCTATCATTTCTCTATGTAATTACCAAAAATCTCAATGGCGTGATGCTGAATAGCGCCAATTAGTGCGAAAGTAACCTACATACATCCTTACAAACTTTTGCAATTTTCCAGCCTGATGATCACACTTTTTAAAAGCACATTGCAAGGCATTTTATACGAGTAGTCTGTGTGTCAATGTTACACAAAAATTATATGCTCTGGGCATTCAGTACAGCAATATCTTCAGGGATATGTAGGCCCACTAAGAAAAACGAAACAAGCGTACGAAAAAAATGTTTACAAAGATTATTCGAAAGTTCGGGAATTAAAACGTGGTTTTTGATTTGCATAAATAGTGTTTTGTTTTTGGAAAACGCTTTATTCACATTCAAAGTTAATTGTGATTATGAGAATAAAAAATTCTGTTCGTCTTCTGATCCGATATATTTCGTTTCGGGTAACCGGTCTTAGGTAATAGATAATAAGGTCCGCTCATTGGGTTACTCAATTTAAATTAGCTATTTTATGTTATACTTAGTAAGTTTTTGTTCTACTAACATAGTCCTATAATAAGTAATATATTAAAAACTCTTTGAATATTCTGGTCTGATTTTATATTTATTATTTACTATTTTTTTATTTTTATATTAGTAGGATGCCTAAAGCCACTTATGTGTACAAAGATACGGATCTTTGTACACATAAGTGGCTTTAGGCATTAATGACGGCATTAATCATCAATAAACAGGCTGTCAACAATTTTACTATTCGATAGTTTCCTATTTATTAGGTAAAACGATACAATTTTTAATGCTTATCGTGTATTGGAATTAAAATAAAACTTGTTATCTCGATGCAAACAACGAAGAGAAATAACAATAAACCACGTTAAATTTTATTGCACACCGAATTCCACGTGGGCATTGTTTTCACAAAAGCACTTTTACCTTTTGGGAAAATGTTTGTGAATGCTAAAAGTGGTTTCGTTAACTTTTTCAGTTAAATGTTGAAAGCAGTCTAGCATTTTCGACCAGACGCTACCGACTAATCGCGTGTCAGTGGAATACCTATGTATGTTTACACAAATGTTATCTCGTGGCCTTGAAAGCGCAAATTCGTTGCAAATTGCGAAACTACTGCTACAATAATTAACTGATGATGTGAGCCTTGCGATCCAAGCGATTTGATGGTGTTTTTTTTTAAATCGTTCACGTATTTTACATTGTTATATTTATTGTTTTCATTGTTAATTTATTTAAATTTGGCATGTTCGTAGTCACTGAATTCCACTTAGCGTTATAATATATTTCCACTGGGTAATATTTTTATTTAATTTACAATATCTGTTACTAAATGTAACTAGTTATATCATTATCGTGTTTTTGTTTTTGCAATCTTCCTAAAATGTATTTTTCCATTGAATGTTTTTCACTGACTAACCCATTTCCTCTTCTTACGAGTAGTCTGAAAGAGATCGCTTTCTAGCGATAAAAAACGTACCTATTTATTACATTGATTGTTACAAATAAATACTAGGTACTTTCATTAGGTAAGTAAATTGGCCTTAAAAAAGTTTCCTAAATAAATATACTTACTAGTAGTGTACATTTTCAAAAACATTAAAATTATTAAAAGGGGAAAAATACCCATTTATATCAGCTTTAAACGATTCCAACGAAAAATATTTTTGTGGGAATGGAATGCGAAAGTTAATGTTGTATTCTTTATTATTTTATGAAATTGTCAGGAACGTACCAATTTGTTACATTTACTAATACCTCTACAAGTATTTAGTGCTTAAATCTACGACGCTTTTGGCGCGTTGGTTAAAAGCTTGGGTAGGTACTTTTAGAGCTGTCTTTAGGTAGGTACCTACTCGTAATTCGTGTGAGAGTCCATTCTCCTTGTAAGTGCCATAAGTAGAGTAGGTATCGAGTCTCCAGACGTTCTTGATATGTAGGTATTGTGGTGGCCCCAGCTCATTCTGATCACTCCAGTGTCTGAGAGTCTAGGGCTGGCACTACAGCTCATCTTCTAAGATGCCGAAATAAACATACACAAATTGATTTTTAAAACTTGAATCTTTTTTTTTTCGAAACATGAACAATGCTCAAAGCAGTTTTCATGTAGCTTCTCAACAAATATAGCAGTGATTTAGATTTGTTTCACTTATCATTAAACAACTAAACTGAAATATTTACAACAGAGTTTGCTTTCTAAACGGAAAAAACACTGTATTTTAATTTATTATTATATTATTGTACACTAAACTCAATATTGCATGGAAGTGCAAGTATCCTACTTTATGTATTCTGTAACAATTACTGGCAAACCAAATAAATAAATATATGAGAGTAGAGTTTTATTACGTATATTGAAATTATATTTTTCGTCGTAACCGCATACAGAAAATATAAACGATTTCAAACCATAGGCTCCGCAAAACCAGTAAAACATTCGTTGGATTAAGTATAAAAATATTCAACAAGTTACCGCAAGGTATTATTGACTTACCCATGCATAAATTTAAGGTCTATGTTAAATCATGTTTAATGAAAAAAGGGTACTACAAACTTGATGAATATTTTAATGATAAACATGTATGGACATGATTATTTGCTCGCTAGCACACCATATTTTTAAGTTCTCTAGCCCAAAATATTGTAAAGATTAGGATAACTACTGAGTTTCTTGCCGGGTTCTTCTCGGTAGGATTAGGTTCCGAACCGGCTGTAGCTTCAATTTTGGTTTGTATTCATTTTGACGATGCATAAGTGTTACTTGTAACCAACATGAATAAATGAATTGATTATGATTATGATTATGATACAACAACAGTTTTGATTATAAACCAAATTCCAACGCGTATAAAAATCAAAGTCAAAGTACGTTTATTGCTTTCATGAATGTAGTTTAGTTCTTACAAAAAATAATATAACACCAACAAGTATAGTAGGTAGTACGTACAAAAAGTAAAACTTTACCGAACACTTAGTTTAACTTGGTTATCATAAGACAGACACAAAAGTGTAAGGAGTTCGAACACAATTCTTGTTTACCAAGCCAAAAGTTCGTAGCAGCCCTCCCAAGTTGACCTCTGTAAGGTCACCGGCATAGTTTCCTTTCGGCCTCATAGCTTTTGTCACTCAAGCATGATATTCGAAATGAATGTATTCGAATAAAGGAGTCGAGATTAAATAGTCATGGCGCGCTTCCGTCTTTAAGAAACAAAATTAAAATTATTGTACGGTGGAAAAAACGTCAGACGCACTTTGGACTTTCTACCGTCCTTACTTCGCAGGCATAAGAACCAAAGTCGAACTGCAAGTGGTTACCTTGATGTAGGTACTACTGTTGCCCGCGACTTTGTTCACATTATATGGTGACTTAAAGCATAATTTGAATTTAGTATTTTGTCGACCTATCATCCACATGTCATTAAAATCCCATAGTTTTGCCTTTAATGAATAGATAAAAATTGACGATGTTACTGGAAATAGTAACTTAGGGTTTTTGCAAAAATACTGATTGATCGATTTAACTTGCTTAAATAATTCTTATTCTGATTGCTTCCTATTTTATTTGTTAATATTGTTATAGTTAATAAAGCTCTAACTTCCTTATACTTACATATTCTATTTTGTATCTACTCGCAGACACACATCCTACATAAATCTATACACGCTTCAAACTACATTACATTTTTAAAAGGCCGCTTACAAAAACACTGTCAATAACAAAGTACGAATAGTTATTTACTAAATGTCAATCATATCGACAAACGTCAATAGAATACGTCCTGCTTTATAAGTTGATAATTAGACTTTTACCCCTTACTAATTCGTACGCCTCAACCAGATGAATCGATATACCCTCGACTGCTTTACTGAACTTACTGAATTCATCGACAATGAAGATATTATGGATGACCTTGCGAGCTTTATGCTCGATTTGTAAGAAGCAAACCTACTTATGAAAACGCTCAATAACTTGAGTACCAGCCCTAAAGTGATAGGATATAGGCCATGGCGCGATGGCGGCGCCCAGGGAGTCGACTCCGTCGCTAGCAACCCTAGTCAATATCTCGGCCTAAGGTCGTTGGCATACTTCCCTTTTTCGGTTTTTATTACGCCGGGTTAGTCTCCATTGTGTGTTCTACGTAGGCACGTACCTACTGTATTCGTACGGGTCAACGACCGTTCATAGGTACCGGATTAGAGCCTGTATTTATGACTGTGTTCTCAATTTGCCTGGCCGTACCCTTGTCTCGTTATCTACGTTTCCTCTACCTAGAGGTTGTCTTTAAGAGATTGCTCTAAGAGATAAAACCACCCAAATTGTATTTGAAAATGGCTGTAAAACCAATTCTTGTAAATTTTATATGCAACGAACTGTATCTATTTATCTCTTAATGCTATTATTGCCAGTTACCTTTATCGCCTATCCAAAACTGCACTCTTCATAAATAGTGCATTCTCTCAAATACGACTAATTCTCGAGATGTCAAACGACTAACATCAAGTGAACTGTTAACAGTCGGACTACGCGTGCGCTCCCCATAATCAGTGGTGGGTGGCTGCGGTCGCTCCAGCCCGCTGGATGGGCCTCTAATTGACTGCGTTGAGCACAGGTCCCGTGTTTACTTGCTGACTACTACCTGAGAGTATGATGAACAGTAGTAAGTACGTCGAGGTAACACTTGCATTTCGATTTTAGTTGTTATGCCGTTGACATAGGGTGGTACAATGTCCAATGTGTGACCGTACATCTTGTGATTAGCGTCATCAGATAGCGGACGCATTCTGACCGCAGATTTGCGCACCATATCTGTACTTGATACCTACTAAGGTGATACGAATGGACAGCGGACAGGGTGACTTTACAAGTAAAACGGTGTTCTTTTTAGAGTATTAACTTATATAGTCATAGTAATCATGTAAATTACAGCAGTTACACTTTCTACCAATATAATAGGTAAATCGTGTAAGTATGTAACTATGTGGATGTTTCTAGATGTCTGATTGTTACGCAAAAACTACTGAATGCATTTGGATGAAATTAAGGTTAGGTAAAGTAGTAACACACAGGATACTTTTTATCCCGAAATAACGCGGACTAAGTCGCGGATTACAGCTGGTATAAAATAAATGTGAATCACCACCGGTTTGGAATCTGTACGGAGAAGATGCTGGTATGAAACCTATTTGAATTGGATGGAATAGACAATTAAAATAGTGGTTTCTTCATGCGTTTTATATTGCACCATGTTAAACGGTGGAAAACGAGACTTTAACTTCGTTTTGTGTTTGTAGTGAATTAGAAATAAATAGTACAAACAGTCCAATTAATTATAAGAATGATAAATATTTTTTCCTGATTTTGTAATGTGTAACTTATAACTAAGTTACATTACGTTTTTGTGTACGTTTAGTCACATTAAGCAAAACCGGGTTAGCAAAACCGGGTTTCCTTTTATTTGTATGTGGTCTGTTATCATCAGATCCGAAGACGATGGTACCACATTCGTTAAATACACTATCCAACAAAAAAAAATCGGCTCATAAACTACGAATCTAGAAAATTTTAAGAGATAAGATCCACGCCAAATGAAATAAACCGTCAACAAAGATTAACTTTGTACCAGTAGGTAGACTAATAGTAAATGGCTAACGAGTTTAACGAGGGTCATTTGGCTTATCTATTCCAGGAATTTCCTACATCCTATTAATATAATGGATTCTGTCTCTTTAACTTAGGAATAATTCAACAATAACAGGCATTAAGAAGCGTCGCCTTTCGCTATTATTCACTTAGTGCCCTATTTCTCGTTCCACCCCATTGCCTTATATGACAACAGGATAATTAACTAATTTCTCGATGTTGGTGGTTCACTTTCATTTCAGCAGATATGTCGTACACATTATTAATGAATTCGGGTTATTGTTTGTGGCAGTTTATCGCCTCGTATGTTATTCGTAGCAGGTCATGAAATATGTATTCCTTTGAATTCGAATGAATATGTAAATGTACAGCATAATAAATCTGTTACTGGACTTGTCGCCCTTACCTTGAAGGCTCGACCCCTGCTACTAATGTAGCACCCCCCAGGAGCTCTGGCAACCTAACTCACACGCAGGAACACAACAACACCGAAGTGATTGTTATTTGGCTGCGGTCTTCTGTAAGGTGGAGGTATTTCACCAGTCGGGCTGCTCCAGTTCGAGCGATAAATCGCTATGCCCTACCTCTCTTAATGTACTCTTTCAACTGGTGAATAAGACGTGTTCGTATATTTGATTTTTCTTTGTCATTTCGTAAGTGCTTGTGTGAAGTTTAAACTGTCTTGCTAATACAATACCTAAGCGTCTCAAATCTTTTAGACTAGTGGAATTTACCAGACTTCCCTGTAGTTGTACAATTACCAATAAAATAACTCGGTAATAAATACGATATTCTGTAGTTTTCTTGTCTAAAATAATTTTAAATACTTATTTCAATAATACCTATACAGTTATTCAAAGTTAAGTTGTAATGTGATGACCACTTTTTGACAAATACATATCTAAACATAAATATTTTTATTAAATATTAATTTCATTTTTTATATAAAACTTTCTTAAATCATAATATTCACAGCAGTTTTTAATGTGATAATTGTAACTGGTTTTCGTCAATGCAAAGTTTACCTTGCATGTAGGTAACATGAACACGCCTCCAAAATTTATCAGATCATGATATTAAATTGCAGTAGATCTGTAAAATTCCTAATAGAACAAATACCTGTTTCTCTCCAAATAAAATATAGCATATTCTCCAAACTTCTGGAGTTACGCCAGCAGACGGAACATAAAAATGGCGTCACGAGCTCACTATTAATAGGCTTCTTGCCTAGTACTTATTTACTGTATTGAGAAACACTGTAGTAAATAATCTTAAATTGCGAGAGGAAGAAGCTAAATTCAGTTAGTTTTATGTCCAAGCAATCTTTACTAATTTACTACAAGTGCGAATTTACGTTAGTTGGATATTACCCTAAAACTAATGCAGGACACATTCCCACGGGTGAAAACCGATCGTATATGAGTATTACTTAGAATTATTTGAATCAAATATTAGCTAACCAGTTTAGCTATGTTACGTATAGTTAGACAATTCACAGTCAGATTGAGAGATATCAAAACCATTGTCTATTGAATCAATTTGCGACAGTAAAAGCTTTGTAATGATGTTTATTTTGGTTTGCCATAATATTTTGACAGGTATTTCCCAATTTTTCCATGGATCCAAAATGTGGCACTAGCGATTCTTGCCAAGTTTATCCAATTCTACTCAATGCGGCATAAAATCCAATTCAATATTTACAAGATTTTGATTATTCAATAAATGAATAAAATAAAAACACATCTTAAGTTAGTCTACTACATAGGTATGCAGTCCTTCCTTTGACTAACTTGAAAATAGAAAAGTTCATCTAGTAGAAACAGCATCAATGGAAACAAATGAATTTGTGGAATCAACCATGAAGTTTTAAATCACCAACAACATTTCAGTACAACATAATACCCGTTGCCAATTAAAATACGGTAATTTCCCAATGGACTGTAACATATTTAGAGAACGCGTTTATTATAACTTTCACAGTAAGCTTACACGTGTACCGCGTTATCAGTGGTAAAAATATAACGCAAAAACCCATAAATGTCATCGCGCAACAACGTTTTAAATTTAAATACCTACTAGTTTGTTGTTTACTGCATCGACGAATAGCAGTCATCGGCAGTAGTGATGCTACAGATTTGTTGGTCGTACCAGTTTTCAAGGTCATAATGTTGATAATCGTTAGAGAGATAAGTAATAAGTAGTAATATGATAAGTATAAACTTATAGGCGTAAAACATTTACATAAATTGGTATTTTTAAATTTCAGCGGTATTTTCGTTACTAATTAGGAATAAGGTTGGTTAAACTAAGCTTGTAGCTTGTAACTAGCATCGATAATTCCATTGTAGACAATGTTTTAGTAGTCATCCTTTTAACGTCCCTTTAAAAGTCAAAATTTTGCAATCATTGCTCCGTTAAATTAATGCAAAGTAATTTAACAACACGCTTACCAAATTCGTATTAATTACTAAAAACTCGAGATTTCTCAAACTAAATTCCATAGATGTGATAGGGTTCGATTGAGACATAAACATTGTTAAACCTACATACGGACCATCTAAAAAAGCTAGTAATACATCGCATATTCGTTGATGTTGGCATAGTATTTAAGATAACAAATGTTGCCTACTAGTATGGTGTGTACCGACTTGCTGGGTACCAGTTTCACAGGCTACCTGGTACAGGTAACTGGTACCGATCATGCCGGTGTAGCGTCACTGGTTCGGCACGAGGGGCTGCCACCCCTCAACGCCAAGGTCACTGGGGTGCCGTTTATTTATGCACGCGAGGCTCACTTCATTCCTGTTACCACCTTTTAAATGCACTTCGCTTTTTATCGGAGACAAATCCTACTTTGATTGCAATTGTTTTTACTTTTTTAAAACGCATCTTGTTTCTTTTTTTTTCATCATTGCTTGCGTTAGTACCTGGATATGTGAAGTAATCGTGCAATTAACATTACACCGTGTATTTTAGAGACATCTGACGAATGAAGTAGTAAAACAAGAAAAACATAATTTATCCGCTCCATAGACAAGATTTCTGCGAAAAAATAATGAGTTATAAGTACAGCTGCCTTTCAATATTCCACGTATCGCAAACTTCATTATCGATCACAAATACTTTTAAAGCATTGATGAGTTGTAGTTACAGACTAAAAACATTCCACACATCCCAAAGTCTGTTATCAATTACAAATAGGTACATAAAGAAGATTATTTTCAATTATGTATCTTTGAGAACATTTCTAGAAAGGAAAATTGAAAACAACTTCTTGGAACTAAGTGAGTGTTTTGGTTCGTGTAGATTTGTGAAAACAATTTAAATCAGTTTTCCATGAAAATTGCCTCTTAATGTTCAATCTTCAGTTCATCATATTTGTATTCGTTGGAAATTTGCTTTGAAGTTAATAATGAGCAAACAGTCCATAGAATAAGCGTCACTCCAAGCTAAGGCCGCCTGTGCGCTGCACTTTTTACAAAGCCCGAGGCAGAAAGATAACGTTTCGTTTCACGGAAACAGTTTCGTAACTTTTTCCGTGAACTGCGATCATCAAATCAGTTAGTTTTGTTTTTACTGCATCGATGCGTAAAATATTGAAGTCTGTTTTTTTGGTCTTTGATTAGGTATGTTGCACCGTTTTAAAGAATCTTAGTTTATTATAAATAGGTATGTGTAACAGAAAGAAAGTTGTAACAATTTTAACGATATGAACCAATTCGAATGCATTTAAAATTTTGGTTTTTAAGTTCTAGTCGAAGAAAAGAACGGATTTTACAGAGTCGTAACTTTTTTTATTGTCCAATTATGTAATAAAGATACGATTTTAATATACTTTAAGATACTTATGATACCTTTATTTATGATTTCTAATCTGTTTCACAATTTAAGTCCAGGCCGTCTATTTCGAATACTTATTTTCATTGTAGGTAGGTCCTCAGCTCTCGAGATTTTTACAATACCAAACTTACCTAACTTTTTAAGTTTTTTGTTCTCAAATCGGAAACACGTGTCTATTGGATCTACGGTGAAATATCCGCGCCATACATACATATCTTCTACACGTGCTTGATAGCTTTGACTTCATATTTTGGCAGCTACCCAATAAATATAAATAGTCCCGCCTAAGGTATATTAAACAATTGTTTGTTTGAGAGTAAGAGCGACATGAGGTACAAAACCTCCAAAGGCGGGGGTAACGCACGGACCAGACAAAAACCACAGAATAAAAACACTTCAGAAAAACTATGACAAAAACACGCGAATGTTGATCGTGTCTACTAACTGATCTAGGGTCAGTGACCTCGCGAATTAGCGCGCCAAACAATTCTTTTCTGCTTTCTGGCTCGCGAGTCTCGTTTAATCTGTGGTCTTTTTATTTTAATCTGCGGTTTGGTTTTCCGTAGTTTTTCCTGAACTACCTACTGTAGAGGCATTATTATATCCGTACTCATTGTTTCAGTCGTTGGATCCTTTGGTTATTTCTGCAAAGCTTTAAGATTTCCTTTTGGGAGATTTTCATGATTTCGATAAGAAAAGTTGATTTCTTCTTCTATGAATATTTTGTTAATTGAACAAATAAATTTATACAAACACACATATTACACTTACGAATTTAAATAAGTATTTAAATGTAAAAACACATTGCGACCATCAAACCTTCATACCGTATCAATATGTAATTATACAAAGATCATAATAATATATCGTATTGAAGTAATTTTGTAGCTAAACTCTTTGCTTTTAAATACGTGGCACGTTTTTTTTATTATTTACTAAGAGGTTATTTACCGAGTTAATTATATACTTGACAGTCATTTATCTTTGGCAAAGACAATAATGCAGGATCAAAATTGCAAAAAACAATTCATCTCAAAATAACATTTATTACCTGTGGACGGCCAAATGTTTGTCCTACTCGCAAATTTAGATTTCGAACGATTCTTTTCGCAACGCAAATGGCGACTCAATTCCGAGGCCGCGCTAAATAATTTCTCGATTCCGCATTTGTTCGGTTCGGCAGTATAATTTATTCGCTATGCCTCGTCATAATGCCCATTGGCGCCGCGGTCATTGACACCAGTGACCCGGCGTCCAAGTATCCTATTATAAACCAATTACGGAGTTTTTCATATATTCGTATAGTACCTACTTACTTAGCAGAATATCGTAATCCCGAAAGTCATCGTAAATCAGAAGTTTTGGATCACTTTGAAGTTGTATATCCAAAGTGAGGATTTCCGTCAATATTATTTTCATTTAGTCAATCGAAACTGTTCAGTTATTTTCTAAGAATAAAGTAGGTAATTGATTCCTGGGTAATGATGAAAATGATGTTGATATTATAGACAAAGAGAAATAACAACAATTGGAACGTTAACACTATTCTCAGTTAATTTTGAGGTACAAATACAGTAAAAGAGGTTTTATTACATACATCCGCCATATTGATGATTTTGCAAATTATCTTTAGAATACTATTTTCAAACGCCCTAAACAGTTTAATAGTTTGTATGTTGATAGAAGATATATTTATAGGAATCGTGTTTTGACAGTTTTTTATAAGTTGATTAGGCAGTCAACATCCCTATTAGGAATTAACGTTTGCGATGCTTGAGCATTAAAATAGTTTAAAAGTAAACCACAAATCCAGGTAATTTATAAATAAACAGATTTTTTATTTTAACAACGATTGAAAAACTTTTTTGAATTTTCGCGCTAAAATGCTCATTTAATCCTTAAAAAAACATTAAATGTCCAAAGCCGTCGACATTTAAAAAGTTAACATCTTAAGTTATCGTATTACAAGTTAGGTATGAAAGACCAGATCAGAATCTTATTGATACGTCCAAATATACGGTCGTGGTAGTAGAAAACGTATGCTGTGATCAAATTCCACTACTCACGATAGACGGCTATTACGAACAAACCTACGTGTTCTGAGGAGAAAAAAGGTCGTTGCACCTACCTACTAGTTTTACGAACTGAGTATGCTCTTCAGAATGTTTTCTTGTTTCTATCTTTTTATCAATCAGCTTTCTTAGTTTAATTTAGAACGTCTTGGTTTTGAACCTGTCGTTCAAAATGTAAATTATACTGGACAATTTTAACAAAATATTAATTTAAGATACCCAAAAATTCTGATCTTCATTATTTAATAGTACCTACTCAGTCATAAAACCATACGTAGTAATGATCTACATAATTATGTAGACTTTTTATGAACTGATTGTGAAATCGACAAACTAAATGAGGAGGTAGGTAAGTGGGTTAAAAACCAATAGTTAATACGTAGTATTTTAAAAATATGAATATATATTCGGAAAGTAATCCTCGGTGCGTGATAACAAATAACCTTTTATAAATTTAGTCAGGAGATTCTGTTCATTTTATCAAATTAAAATACTGTTTTTTTTTGTGTTAGAAACAAATATTAATTGTTGTTTAAATAAACTACCTTTTATACGTAAATCAATCATTATGTAAAAATGTTTTTTTATAAAAACCTTTGTTACCATAATCTTGTCACTTAAATTTGGTTTTGCAACGATATTTCATTACACAATAAGAAGATTTAATATTTAACTCACAACTGATACCGAGAGAACATAACGTCACCAATACAAATTGTAAGCGGGTTTCACACTATTGCTCTAAGTTATCGGGCTGACAAATATAGCTAACTCTCTTGTTTAGGGACACGGTATCGAAAAGAAAGTATCGCTACTGTTTTTACTCATTAGTAGTATCGAAAGAAAAGTATCGGAACAAAAGTATCGAGTTATCAGATATTTTTATTGGAGCCTAATGTGAACTCTCGATAGACTTTCGATTGTGTATTGATAGTTGACGACATGTGAATAGTATTGGTGGGCTATCATAGTACCGATAGCTCAGTATCAGGCAATACAATAGTATTGTGGTTCGTAAATAAAAAAGGGTCTGTAGTATCGATTGTTTTACATAAAGAGGTATAAAACACTGCTCATCACTCGAAAGGCAAATGCGGCAGACGTCAATTTATAAGTTACTGTTCTATAAATGTAATGTCATGTCACTAAATTAACATTTCTTTCTTTCTTTCATAAAATCGCAAGTTTTAAATAAATAATTTCAGATATGTGTTAGATAAAATACCTGTTTAAAGGTACTTATTGATTAAAAGTATCGAATACAAAGTATCCAGTACACTAGTACCGGTATCGAAAGGTAAAGTACTCGATACCACAAAGTCTCGATACGTTTTTCGTGTCTCTACTCTTACAAGTGCACCTTGCCATTTTCCACGTAAAGCCTCCGAGATAAGTTCCAAACCAACAACCAACGATATTAAACGCCAATACTCGGTGTACTAGTGTAAGTTAAAACGAGGTTTTAGTTAAGCTCTCTAAGTCTGTTGTGTTACCGTGAATTTTGAACTTGTGGAATGGGTAAAAAGAAGTAAAAAAATGTCGTTCAATTTGAACAAAATACTGTGACTGACGTACATTCATTTAGTTGTTTCATTGGTGGATTAATTCGTACATGTTGTTTTATTGAGTAATCTTTAGTAGAGACTGATAAAAAAAATCATCACCAGTTAGTAATTTATGTAAAAAAACCTGTTTTGAAGATGTATCTGTAACTCCAGGGCTAAAACAAATACTCTGTGAGCGTTGTTTCTGGGCTAATAGCTACGTGGTCGCGGTCCAAAGCCCGTGGGAATAACTCCGGAGTGGGGCGGCCGTTAGAAAAAACCAATTACTAGCAACAAAAGTCAACCTCATTGGGTAACGGACGACGACCGGTTTGTTTTATTTATAACACGCGAGATCAATATGCGCTTGCGTTCTTAAAAAACTGTAAATGCACGCCCAGTCTAAGGGAAATTGTGTGCAGTAAAAGTGTTAACTTCATAATTGCTTCCGATTGATTGAAGGCGCGTTGTTTTTTTTTATTTGAGTTGGCATGATTCGAGTGTTCTTTAATATCCTACGTCAAAAAAAAAAAATTTATAAACAGCCAAAGCCTACAGGATGTAAGCATCCTATTTTTAAACGTCGTACCTAAACGCCGTTTAATTTTTTTTTTCAATTAAGCAAAAAAATACACCAAAGTTAGTTTACATTCAGATGTTGTGGTGGTATTGTTAATTTCTTTATTTTAGTACAGTATTACTTTTATTTTGTAAAAAAAATAAAATCGTTTCATTTGTGTTCACATTTTTTGGTAGTAACCGATCCATTTTTTGCTTGTTCCTGATTTTTGTAACAATGAATTTATCCTACATAATAATAAACAACATATTGTATGAAAGTATGAATGCTTAACTGGATGTCAACGGATTTATATGAAAGTTGGTATAAAGAGAGATGAGATACTAGGTAAATCAATATGTAGGATACTTTTTATCCCAAAATAACGCGGGTGAAGTCACGGGCAAAAACTAGTATTTAGGCACGCACGCCTTTTAAGCCATTTTTTGCAATATGGAAATAAAATAAAGAATATAAATAATTACATATAAATTTACTCATTTATTTGGGAATAAAATGAACATACAACACAGTTTTAAAGGCAGCCGCCATTATATTAATAGTGAATGTCGGTTAAGTTTTTCTTTAACGAAGCGAAAACTCATTAATATGAGTTAGCGCTGCGCCGCTCAAACTAACTAAAGGGGACACGTTTCAATTAACACTTGTTCTGTCCACGGCTTAATGAGCTCCCGATATCGATCTTTTGTAACCTTCCGTGTGGCGCGACCCTTATCGACAATACATGTTTCGAGTGCTTTTATGTATAGGTAAGTAGCCAACGCCGGAAGGCATCCACTTTTTCACAGACCGACAGAACTTTTTAGCCCTTATAGCGAGGCACATTTTTGCAGACTGTGACATTCAAAGTCAAAGTCAATCTTTTTTATTTACACAGATTACATTAGTAATACTTATGAACAGTCTCTATATAAATCAAATGAAGCTACCTCCGGTTCGGAACCTATAACTAAAGAGAAGATACCGGCAAGAAACTCAGTAGTTTTTTTTTACAAATGAAAGCTAAACTTATTACTAATTTTGCACTAAGACACACAGTTAGTTTGTCAAATTCAAAAGGCGTTCTATCATTTACTGAAGGTTCTATGGAGGCTTTTCTTACTAAAGAAGCAGTTTCAGAGGTTCTCTTAGACTATTTTTATGACCAATCTTTCCAGCATAATTAAGTCGATCATGTTATTTTGCGTACTCTAGCCATAAAATTGCAAAAATAAACAAAAATGGTGATTGAGACCCTTGGTTTTAAAGACTAAAAAGATTTATTAAAATTACTTTAAAGATTGTATTACAACCTTTATATGGATAACAATATTGGTTCGTTTAAAAAACACCTCAAACGTCTATTGAATTGATAAATTTCAACAATCGAAATTTATCTTTAATCAAAGTGAGTTAAATTTATTTTGGAAGTAATAATATCATTCCTATATTAATTATAGCAACAATGATAAAGTCTCCAAGCTACTTTTTATTTGCCACATAACAATGTAACGTATTTTGTATGTTGTTAAAATCTAATTTTGACTGAGTAAATTTACTTATTTAAAACCTAAGTACGTAACGTATTTTCCGTTACGTTATTTCTTAAGTCGAAGTTTTATTACCTATATTACGTATACCTTCTCACGTCTGTAATAAAAAAGGTTTATTAAGTTACGAAAATGTACCTTTCTTTACAAATTTCACTAATATTCAAAATAGCTCTCATGACAGTTTTTTACAATCAAACATAGCGAAACAGTAAAGAAAAATACTCTTCATGAATTACTGCTATGCTAATTGGCATTTAATAAACAACGTAGATGCCGTTAAAATTCCAAAAGGCGATCATTGAACATCATATCAAATTCCAGTTCAAACACAAAACAAACCGAGCAGATTGGAGTGTTGAACCGTTTCATTGTTTACGTTCGTACTTCGTAGTACGCGAATGAATTCTGCGGCCGGCGCGCGCTCTAAATTCAAATCAAATTATTCCGAATAACCGATTTAAAATTCAAATAGCGAGCGACACTTCCCGTGTCACCAGCCAGCCTTTGTGCACATTAAAAATATACCGCACTTAAAACCTTCTTACCAAATTATTTGTTTTAGGCTGTGTTGTGGCTGTATTACGATTGTAAACACCGTTATCTACAGTTACTAACTACATAAATATTTAAGGGAGGAACCGATTTGAACGATTCTTTACTGTTGGAAACTACACTATGCCCGGAGCAATAGTATTTAATTAAATTAAAAAGAAATAGGTCTCCTTACTAAAACTCCAAAAATGTACCTAACTGCGAAATTAGGGCGCTAGAGTTTAATATAAGTGTAGCAATTTTATAAATATTGTGAACAGAAAAAGCCGCTAAGTCCATAATAAAGACAAGAATAAATAAATGAAACACACTCATCGAGCAAATTTGTAGTTCGTATTATTTTATTTTCTCTCTCAACATCTCGGTTCACCATTCCAACTTTGAAGTAGCAAAATTGCCGGAGTGTGAGGAAAGTTATCCGGAATACATACAGTACCTATCGGAAACTTTGCGTTGCCTTTGATCGACGAAATACTAAACAAAAACAACTTAAATTCTTTTGTTTAAACCAGTCGAGTAGAACGCGTATTTTGTTTGATAATAATTTCATACGTTTTTACAGTCAGTGCTCTCATAATTTAATAGTTTTAACTGCGTTTATCTGATTCTTCTCGGTAGTCGAAACCGGCTGTAGCTTCTATTTCGGTTTATATTCATTTTGGTGATGAATAAGTGTTACTTGTAACCGAAATGAATGAATAAATAGATTATGATTGTTTAATTGCAACACAAATAAGGTTGAATTTATTTTATAATCCATATGGCAACGTCTTAGTACTAACGACAATGACGTCATAGAAGTTAGGTATATTCGTACTTTTCTAACAAATTGTACCGTAAAATGATCTTGGAACCCCGGGACAAGTAAACTATGTTTCAGATTAAAAGAAAATACAAATCTGCATTTGACTAGCTTGATGATTAACCTAGTAGGTACTCATCGTTATAACGATACATAATGTATCGTTATGTATCGTATGTACATATTCATCGACATAGTCTTGGAATGAATCAAATACCAGATTTACCCAATCCGCGAAAGCTTTTATAAACAAACGCAGAAACAAAGTTCCGATTACACGCCTATATCGAAATTTGTTTTGTCGAAAATGATTAATAATTCACAATAGATATTTAAAATCAGTCATGGCGCCCGCCGGTGGTCCGTGCATTACGCCGGCGTAACCGTTACGAATCCGCATTTGAAAAATTACGTTCTGCTCGAGACACGGTTAGGTTGGGTCTACACCGACGATGTGAAAGCGAGCTATTAGTCTCTTCTTCTTTTTGCATCATTATTTCTAGCCAGTGTCACCCACTGTTATACAGTGACAGGTTTGTCCTATAATGCCAAACCTAATAGGATTGAGGGCATCCCGCTCTAGTAACGACAGACCTATCACAGGGCCTCCCGTTTTATTGGTAAGCCGCTCCTCCGAAAGTTCGGTGTAATTTTACAAAATTGTATGGTGCATATTCTTAGTCGCGTCTTTAATTTTTGTAGAGTAGCGTTGTAACTTTGCTAGCTTAAATCACTTGCCAGTCCGATAAGAATTTCGGTTTCTGATTTTGGTTTCTAAGGATTACAATGCAATCGCTACAGTTTAATAACCGGGGTCGTCAAATCATGGTGATGATAGTAGCGGACCCCGGGGTCCCTTATGGTGGGTGGGAAATATTCCATGTCATTAATATTCTTGTTACATGAACTATCCTAAATAAGCTTAAAGAAAAAGATGAGAAAGTTTTAGTTAAATAATTTTTCGTACGCCTTTTTTGTGAACACAGCCTTACTCTCTCTAAAATGCCGGTTGCGCTAGCTCCCGCAGTAGGCCCTATAACTCCGGTAGAACGTTCGTCCGCTCAATCATCCGGTCACAGTAATTTGGGTTTAGAATCCGGAGTGTTCTAATTTCAAACTGCCTGTCGTCATCATCACTTACTTTCTTTTCTGTGGCTTTCACGAAAATGGGAGCCTATTTATCGCCAGTATTCACGGAGTCTTTTTTTGTGATCTACAAAAAATATTAGAACTAATTTAGTTCTTTGCATAATTTTTTTAACTTTTAGTAGAAACACTTTGCATTGTATTCAATGGCGATTCAAAAGTTTTATATGTAACCTACTTAAATAAAGGAGTTTCAGTTTTAATACTAACTTTTCTATATCACTTTCTGATCGTTGTCATCTTTGTGTGCTCTCAATAGTAGGTTCAAAGGTAGGTGGCCAAAGCACAAACGATCCAGGATTTAATTCTCGATTAAGTCAATTTAGGCATCAATTTAACTTATGGACTTGGAGGTATAGTAAATTACCAAAAACAAATACGTTACACTGTGCAATATTTTTGCTTATGTTTTATAACGCGATATACTACTTGTATACTACGAGTATAATTAAAGGTTTTCCAAGCAATCGTAGGATCTATAGGGTGTCATAAAAACATTCAAAGTGGAGTACTTACCTAACTATCACAAACAATACAAAGAATCGTATATGCCATTTAAGTTCCGTAAAAGTTTCATATATTATTTCAATCTGTAAGTTTTTTGTTGCCTTTTCCGAGTAGATTTCCGACCTTACACGCAACAAAACAAAATTTCCGAACACATAATCAAAAGTTACTCAGTCGAGTTCTTGCTATATTTCACCTACCAACAGGTTGGAGCCAGAAAAGTTTTCCTACCACTGGAAAGTAATTTCCCAAGTTATGCTAATTGCTTAGGATTCCATGAGTTTATATTTTTCCTCTGAAAAATTTTCCGGATAATTCTAAGCTCAATACATTTAGTTTACAACTAGCGACTATTCAAATGAGCAAAAAGTACTAACTAGCCAGTGAGTTCAGTAAAGTTGACAGTTCGTAGAAAACTTATTAGAATTCCTATTTATATAAGCAAAGTGTTCATTTTAATTAACATTATGATAGTAAAATAAACTTTGAGAAAATAACAATACTGTTGACTAGTTTTTTATTTAGCAGCAACAATATTATCGATAGAATCTTGCTAATATTGAAAGTTTATTTATACGTATTTGTTAGTTTGTTAGACTCTTTTTGCAGAAACTACGGAATAGGTTTGGAAAAAATTTGATAAGTAGATATATTTAACACTAGAATACAAAACAAATAAAGTAAAAAAAGGCATTTACTTAATAGACTTACCTTTTGATTTTAGAGTATCAATAGGTCTCTCAACAGTTAGCTAAGCTCACTTCATGATTACGATGTAAATAGGAAACAGCTTGCAAACAATTATTTATCCGAAACTATCCACAAGAGACGTGTCAATAGTTTCTTGACTGTCACATACGCATTTGTTTTTGTTGTGCACCTACAGCGTGTTCATTATGCATCTATAAATTTATCACGTGTTCTTGTTCAGCCTATGTCCAATTAACACAACATTTAGTTGTAAATCTGAGACGCCCACCGCGTATCGGGTGAAACGAAACTCGTTCCAATTACCAGTGGCGATATCAAACCGATTGTCGGACGCGAATGCGTCGATATGGTTGTCAGGCGCCTGGATTATCCGTGCCGCTTTTTTTGCTCGGCTTGGCGGAGGCACTGCCGTGCCCGTATTCGGTTGCCGGCAATTCGATCGTGGATCAACACTTATTCTTGAATACCTAAATGTACCTTTACAAAAAAAATTGGTAATTTGAGCGTGAAACCATAACTTTTAGATTTAATCGATTTTATTACTTTTATAGTACTAAACGCGATAAGTATGTAGTTCTAAACATATTCGGCTATGTTTAGAACTACATACTTATCGCGTTAGCCTTTCGGCACTTACCGAAAGGCTAACGGTTGATACAACAGAAAAATTTCATCGCCAACGATAACTTGCGGTTAGCTCAGTTGGTAAGAGCAGCACGCGCGATACGTGAAGGTCGTGGGTTCGATTCCCACACCGCAAGGGGAGATAAATTTTTTCTGTTTCTAATACTTTTAGATTTCTTATAGAATCTTTCGACGGATATAAAAGTTTGTATTTAAAAGTATTATTTACAGAGCTATAACCTTTGAAAAAAATAACTTGATTCATTGATCTCGTTGATTTGTTGACCTATTTCGATTTCTTATTACATTATTTTCATATTCAATTCAATCATTGTAGTTGAAGCTTAAATACTTAGATTAAATACTTTGAAATAATTTTAATATAGGAAGCAGAGTGGCTGGCGCAAAACTGATTACCGTTGGGGTAAATGAGTTCTAGAGTGGAGACCGCTTCTCGGCAAACGTAGTGTAGAACGACCTCAAGGTACGTGGAGTGCCGATCTACACAAGATGGCTGCCAGAGACTGGATGGGAGAAACCCTGGATAGATCTAAGTGAAGAACCATTGGAGATGCCTATGTCCAGAAGTGGACTACGAGGCTAATGGTGATGAAATCATTTATTTACCAGGTTATAGATCAAGTTTCTGTTGATAAAACCTAAGGCAACCCTAAAACGCATACTTGATTGCAGCTCCGCTCTATACTTTGTGCTTTATCTGTGTAATTTGTTTAAAATCGGCGCACGCGCACGCGCGGTTTGTGCCATTTTGCGTTCGGATTATCGGCGATCTAGAAATTGATAGTATATGTTACATCTACTAAATTACATTGTGCACGTCGCAATAAATTTAAAATTATCGCGACAAGAACGAAACCCACCAAATAAGAGAACCTTTCAAATTAAAAGAGCGTTTGTCTATATTTGATGTCAAAAGAGACTCCTACGCATCGCCGTTTAGCCGTTCGTTCGTTTGATTATGAAGTCGAATGTTGATTTAATGATCATTAATGATAAAAATATGGCACAGTTCATTGCTGTTTGGACATTTAACTATGCAGTCAAAACATTCAAACACAATGTTTATATTCAACTAATTATTCATGCAATCAATGCGAAAACCATTTTAGTTTATGTTATTATTATTAAAACTAGAAAAATCGTTTTTGAGTTTAGTATAGTTCTTCAAAGGTTTCAATTGTTCATTGAAGATTTGTTAAAGTTCTTTCTGTAAACTATATCGTCTAGCATTGGTATCCTTACTGGTGTAAGGACAGAAGTGAATCCAATAAAATAAAGACTTCTCAATTTGTATCGGATAAGATGAAGAAAAGTTACTAAGGATCTCAAGATTCTGTTTATAATAAACCTCATAGGAATACCCAAAGCAACGCATTTACATTAACAGACACGGGCCATTAAAGATTCTTTATAAGGTGCCCATCACATGCTTCGTCAGTGTGATAATGCCACTAGTGTTGCATATATCCGTAGGCTTTGGTTACTGCTAACCATCAGGTGGATCCTCCTAGTTTGTCTAAAAAATACTGTTTGCATAAATATATATATATATATTTTAAGGTCCATTTTATTTTTAAATATAGAACTAATTCTGCCAGTTAGATTTAAAACCGGTTTGTATACTGGTAAAGCAGAATACAAGTCTCTTTTATGTGTAGTGTGTGACAGACCTAATTGCGAACGCCGTGTCGCTAATTAAACGGTCAGCAATAACCGGTTGTCATGTTTATTGAGCGATTATAATGCTTTATTATTATATGCGAAGGTTTTTATGGAGACTGACTATCATTATTATAGTAATGAAAGTGCACTCAAGCAAAGCAGCATCTCGATAGCGGTACGAGATAGATATTTAATTCATTAAATCGATTTTTTTTTCGTTTTAATAGTTTACTCTAACGTAATATAGTAAAGGTACAATAAGAGTACAATCTAATCTTGTGGTATATAGCTATAAATATAAGTTTGTAAAGATTTACCGTCACCAATCCCTTTAATATATATATATTTAATTCCTATGTTCCTGTACCTTGCGAATTGCACTAAAGCACAGTTTCCTTACTTAACGATATTATGACGTAAATAACAAGAAATTTAGTTTGTTTTCATTAGAATGCTGAACTGAATTCCTTTCTTCTCGTCTCGTCTCTGCCAAATGTGACATAATATTTATACAAAGAAAAATGAATAGTCGAAAAATATTTACAGATAAAAACATGTCACACTGATATGTAGGTTGGCCACATATTTAATAAGTGAGCCACATGGGCTTGACTTCTGGCAGTCAGTATTTCTGTCGCTCAAATGAATAAAAAGGTGCCTGTGAAATTATTTCTTAGTACAATATGAACAATACTAAAAAGGTGCCTGTGAAATTATTCCTATACAATACTGGTTGCCTGTTGCTACAGTCTACCGTTTGCGGTGGACCTAACTGTGCCAGTTGAACTGTTGCCCATATCCGGCCGGTGTGTTTGTTCTGCGATTACGTGCTTCATTAAGGAGGAGGTTTGCTCGCTGTTCGAAAGCTGTAAAAATTACACTTTTCAAAGCATATTGTAATTCCCTATACACATGCTGCTTATGGAATTACACCCAAGGAGCGTACAGGGCCCTACGCACACAATACAATAACGCATTCAGGGGGTTGATGGGGCTGCCACGCCACTGCAGTGCGTCGGCCATGTTCGCAGCAGGCGAAGTTGACAGCCTCTCGGCTATTATCAGGAAACGCATAGCGTCCTTGATACGGCGGGTGCGGGGCAGCGCCAACAGCCTCTTGAAGACGGTCGCGGCGAGGCTGGACGCAGACAGTGCTATTATGCAGCACTGGACTCGCGTCCAGCTCGCCAAAGACACTAAAATTAACTATAATCATTTGAATGTCTACTAACATAGATTATAAGATTAATTGTTTTTAACACTATATGGATTCTGGTCTGAAATAAATTATTTTTAATTTATTTTTTATTTTTTTTTATTAAGATACGCCTTCGTTTTCGCGAGCACACTATCTTGACTTTAACAGTCTGGTAGATACGAAGAAACAGCCGAAAATAATCGCACTGTATATTGTTATATGTTACCGTCCATCAGAATTGAAATGTATAGAAAAAGCCTATATATAAATGCAATAAGAATATATAACAAGCCACTTAGTATAAGAAATGAAGAAAACCCTAAAAATATTTATTAAAGAAAGTAAAAACTATTATAGCCTCACAGAATATTTTGAAGATAAATTTAACATAAAATAATTAATTATGAGCACACTTATGGGCTGTTTCACTTTCGATCTACTTACTTGTAATATCCAACTAAAAATTGTTAATTAATAATTATTTTTTGCTATACCCAAGTGGGTACCATGAAGTACTTATTCTATAGCTATTGTAAGACCTGCTGTATGCCCATGGGTGCAACAAAAGATTTGTATAAAAACATATTTGTGTTAACACATGCTCAAACAGAAATAAAGAAATATTTATTACTTAAACTCATCACAACACAGCCAAATCACACAAAACAACATAGGATTGAACAGCAACAAACAAATAATAATAAAATATAAAAACTAATTAAACCTAAATAACAATTCTACTAGGTTGTTGTGATAAAATATAAAAACTAATTAAACCTAAATAACAATTCTACTAGGTTGTTGTGACACTGCCCAGCAAAAGAATCAACTATGGCATCAGGATAGATTATCAGCCTAATTGGAAAAACAGTCTCGTATTATCAGCAAGGTGAAATTACGTACGGGACAGTAACTTTTGAAGCTTCTTTGCATGTTTCACAATCTAGTAAAATTAAATTTAATTTATCTGTCTTGAAAATGGCAAATCATAAATGAATTTAAAAAAGAAATGTCAGTGTAACTTTCAATCTTTTAACCATAAATGCTATTAGTCCAAATATCCGTACATTATACGTACTCATTTTTTAAATAATAATAAATAAATAAAATAAAATAAAATACGTTTATTGCAGACTAATTAATTGTCCATATTATTGTTAGTATACAAAATACAAAACTATGTTAGTAATTTACAAACTATTGAAGGTATTTGCCGCCCTCCGGGGCTCCAGGTATATGCGCATGAGTTTGCACCCAGTGCTGCACGAGGGGGCTGTCTAATT
The DNA here is from genome assembly GCA_037074685.1 of Glyphodes pyloalis. Lineage (NCBI taxonomy): Eukaryota > Metazoa > Arthropoda > Insecta > Lepidoptera > Crambidae > Glyphodes > Glyphodes pyloalis. Next base: position 15,403,182 of record JAYKKO010000013.1, read on the forward strand.
TATCCCTCAGCACGCTCAGGATGTTGTTAGGGCTCCGGCGCACGCGAGACATCAGCGAGGCGATACGGCGCCTCAGCACAGTGTGGAAGCCATCTGTGTGCGCGTGCGCAAACATCGCTGATGCACTACTGTGCCGCGGGAGCCCCACCAACACCCTGAACGCGTTATTATATTGAACTCGGAGAGCGTTGATGGCCCGCTGCGTGTAGTTGACCCACAGATTGCATGTGTACAGAGTTTGGCAAAATGCTTTGAAAAGAGTTATCTTTACCTCTAAACTACACCGTGCGAATCTGCGGGCCAACATGTTACAGCGGACCGCCATCGCTCTCCTTTCTCTTTCTATGTCGCTATCATCCTTCAAATCCTCAGTTACCACATGACCGAGGTATTTGAACTTTATCACCCTAGTAAGAGCGATGCCATTAAGCAGCACAGGAGCCACGTCCCCCAGTTTACGACCCTTGACTTGAAACACGAGTAGTTCACTTTTTTTAACATTATACACAAGGCCGTGTACTTTGGCGTACTCCTCACATACACCTATCAACTTTCTGAGCCCAGCTATTGATGGGCTGAGCAGCACCATATCATCTGCATAACTTATACTGTTAATACATTGACCGTCGATTGAGCAGCCTACTCCAGTGTCACTCAACTCACCAATCAGCCCATTCACGTATAGGTTAAAGAGTGAAGGAGACGTTAATCCCCCCTGTCTCACTCCACACGTCAACCCGTACTCATCTGAGACCTCTCCTAGCCACCTGACCCGATTAGTTTGATGATCATACCAATATTTGATAATATTGGTTATATCACCCGGAACACCAGTGTCTATCAATTTACGCCAAAGAATATCATACCTAACCAGATCAAACGCTCTAGAGAGATCAAGAAAGGCCGCATAAACTGGCGTGTTTCTGTCTGTGTAGTACCTGACAATCTGCTTAAGAGACATAATCGCACTTTCTGTCGAGAGTCCAGGCTTAAAGCCGAACTGTGCATCATGTAGCCTAAGATGTTTTTTAAGATTCCCCTCAAGCAGACTGTCAAGCACTTTAGATGTGGTTGTAGCCAATGATATCGGGCGGTAGTTGCACTTGTCAGAGCTATCTCCGGTCTTGTTCTTGATAATAGGCACTACCACCGTCTTCATTAACTCATTTGGCAGGTAGGAATGTCTAACACAGAGAGTAAACAACAGTGCCAAAAGTCTTGGGAGGTGTGGCCCCGCATGCTGAAAATGTTCAATGCTAGAGCTTAAAGAGTTTACTATCCAGACATCACAGACTATGTTCATAAGTTTCTTTTTAATTTAAATATAACCTCTCTTACGATAACAAAAAAAGTCGTACGAGGAAATAGAAAAAATAATACAGCACCATTATTAACTTATATTAGGGGAGAAAATAAATTTATGATTATTACTTTGCCTGCTTTTTCTGACATGACATTTCGTAGACGCTTTTTATTCCATTTTAGTAACAATAACATATTTTTTCGCATTTCATAAAACAATTTATTTCACATAATAAACGTGAAGTGAAATAAAAAGGGTTTGACAGCCGTAAAAGTGCTCATTATTTATTAACCAATCGGAGAACAGGCGCCCTTTCCTGATAACCCACTCATAATAAGTAGTCAACAATAATAAAAACTAGTATCAACATCGAATTATGGAGGAACAACATTTTCGCGTGTTTATGAACTGAACTCAATAAAACTTCCATTATTGTCTTAGCATCTTGGCACCGGCCGTGGCTATAATCCAGCTATTCTCAAACATTGAGAGAGGCCCCTCTTTTTGCCACAATATTATCTTATTACCAAACTAGAATGGACAGTACAAGACCACACGGTATTAACAGTAACTAAAAGTAGATCCCACAACTTTAAAAAACGGATTTTGTCTTCAAAATCATCATATTTTGTGTTTAACATCAGCAAAACCTGATTATTTTAGGTAACATATTTGCATGCAATGCTAGCTTCATTTCTAGCGGATGCACCAGCTTGAATTTTCTTAATAATATAAAGTATTTCATGCCACACCGCAATGAGGTAGCATTCCAATGGTAAAATAACTTTTGAAATTGGTCCAATATACTTCTTGAGTTTTTTGATTGTATAAATAAAAAATATACAATATTATTAGAATATTTTAGAATAATTTTCAAATAGCATATTATTTATTAAACTGGTTTTCGTATGTACTAATTTATTAATCCATAAAAAGCCGGATACGTCTTGAAGACATCCAATGCTGGACGCATAGTCATTGATAACTGATTTTCAAAGACACTCGATTATCAAAGTAATCAATAGACTAAATAAGTTTGAGAGCTTCTGTTCTAAACCTACCGAACGAAAAAACAATTCAAACTTTTTAGTTTATTGTCACGGGCACAGTAACTCATGTTTGAGACGATTTATAGTCGCAACCCAATAACATTACGCACTAGGAAGTCCGTATTTGTCGGCGTTATTGTGAAATATTACGAGGGCATGATGAATGATGGACGTGTACGGGTCAATAAAGTAAAATTGGTTTTACAATGATGGTAATCGGTCAATTTTATCATAAACTGTTGTCAAAATGTAAGAATAATAAAAACAATTAATACTCGATGCTGATGCTGCTGCTCTTTGTGTAAAAAAACGAATTAAAAGAAGCTATGTTGCAGTATTTTAAATTACAGCACGCTTGTCAGTGTAATTTCAAAGAACATCAGCTCAATCATTATTTCGCCAACTTTTCAAGATATTTCTCATCGCTCTATTGGAAGCCAACATAACAAACGATTTTTAATGTGACTTCTTACGACGAATTAACTTTTTCCGCGACCCAATACCCGAACAATGTCAAGTCCGTTACATAAAACAAACGAGCATCACGTCTCAACCTAGCAAGTCGCTCCACAATGCGACCGGTAGATAAACGAGCGAGCGCAAAAAGCGGCTTCAGAAATAACCCCCCGAGCAGCTGCGTTTCAAGGCAAACCGCCTTCTTTTAGGCCATGTTTTGCAACTTAAATTGTGATTTTTTTCTCTCGTTTTCTGCAGTATTTAGAGCTTCGTAAGTGCAGCGTCTATTTGTGGAACGAATGATCGATCCCACTTTGGTGCGATGAGTTGATAGTAAGCATTGTTCTTATATTAAGTGGCTCAACTCCAAACACATCTGCAAGAAAACTTGGAATCTCATATTTAAAGGATTTGTATTTTATGTCTTCGATGGCAACTTCCCAAAATTTTAGCAATTTGCTACCAATTGGATTTTGCATATTGATTCATGTTTAGAAGAAAATGGGTGCGTTTAAATCATTACAATTTATTTATCATATTTAAAACTGATAGCTTAGTTTCATTTTCAATGTATTGTATTAATTAAAAATGTAGTTAAAGCTGAATAACACATGTAAATATAAGCAACTATTTCAAAACTATTTTTTTTTTATAAAATAGTTTGTTTTGTGATAGTTTTAGAACAAAGTTCACGCGGCATTCTTACAAAATAACTGCTAAAAAGTTACTCCTGTCAGCCCGTTTGTATGTAGCGTTTATGAACAACTCCAAATATGATTTCGATAATTCGATATCTCCGGAAACTCTTATACAAATGCCATACTTATAATTTTAATTAATCATCAATCTTTCTTGTATCGAGAGATGTCTTTCAAAACAAATCGAAATAAAGATTGTGCTACCAGAGTTGTATCAATTACTGCCTTGTTGATCGTTGGAGTTGGCCGAGGCCTCTTTTTATTTATCGCACCGAGATAGAAGTTATTTATACGCAAGTGCCTTTGTCGTGTCTATTTTTAACAACACTGTCCTAATTCTACGAACATTGCGAATGTCCCGCAAACTGATTTATAGCGCATACTACGTGACGACCGATGACAGTAATGCTCCAAATGCAAGCAATTATGAGCTTTACAAGCAACAACACGTCTCACTGATGGGCACGGGCCTTATCTCAGCTTCGAGATGGAACAGACCATCTTCCACCGCGCATGCCGATTGTTGGATAGTCGGCACCCTCTTGGAGTCTCCAAGCTCCCCCAAAGCGTCTACAGCAAATAGGCACACATTGCCAGACGAAACGTGGTTCCAACTCCAATAACATGGCACCTATTCCTAGACCCTAGGAACCGAGGAAGGTAACGGTCGACCAGGCTTATTCCAGAAGACTCCGACTATGCCACCAATACCCCCCGTGTCCACGCGAAACAGTGGTTAAACTCCAGAGCGCGTCGGGCCATATGGCAATGCTGTGCTATAGGTCTTCTGTTCCCACGGTATCACTATCAAGGCAATGATGATGATTCCTTTTCAATACAAATGTAATGAATGAGAGGTCTACCTGTTTGCTCTATGAAACAAAAGGCCTTTAGATTCCATTAAAATTGTGTTTATCTTTGATAGCGGTCCCGGCGAACTTCGTTTCGCCTTAGATAATTTTTCCCGCTTTTCTGTTGAAATTTTTCAAATTTTACCAAGGATCCCTAATTTTGTAGCCTATGTCAAATTGGAAGAATGTAGCATTCTATTAGTGAAAGATTTTTTTAAATCGGCCCAGTACTTTTTGAGCCTATTCATTACATACAAAAATAGGTACAAATCTTTGCTCTTTATAATATTAGTATAGATATACCTAACTACAGTCCAGCTACAATTTTGTTTAATTACAACACAATTATGTTTCTTCAAAAGTTCGTTTGAAATCAAGAAATTTTTACCAAGTTAAACATGTATTTTATTGATGATACAAAATATGATATTGTGATATGCTAAAATGATTAAATATTAATTAGCATTGAATTCATATGCAAAAAGTATTTCAAATAAGTAGATATGTGGAAAGATGCCATCCTTCCATTTCAGACGCACCTGCTTTTCTTGCTGTCTCATTCTATCATTGAAGCCTTCGGTGTTGTCTCACTCGCACCCGACGCATATTTTATTTTACATACTCAAGCCCTAACGGCGTGATTGCGATCTCAATGAAGGACGTATGCAATTACTTATTAATAATTTAAAAATAAATAACACAAATCGTGAGTGCATTAAGAGAAGTCAGAAAGCTGTGAGCGCCTAAACAGCTTAGTCATAGAAGCCTATTAATATTATTATGCAGTCATTTGTATAAATGCATGTTACTCTTTCTCGCAAAAGCTATGGATGGCGAAATATCTGTATTAAATTCCATAATAATAAATAATATTTAAATATTATCGTATTATCGACAGCGATAATTATAGGCTTTATCAAGCATTCTAGTCTAGACACTCTACTTTTATTGTCATAATAGGAGGTCATATTTAAAAATGTATAGGAAAATCATCAGAATTTCATTTTAAATGGAAATTACTTTACCTCCAATCAATATAATTGTTAGCGACCGAAAGAGATGCGTAAGCAATGATTTTTAGAATTTAGATTATTAATTTATAAGGTATTAAAAGCCGGTGGAAAATAGTGCGACATTTATTGAGCAGAAAAAGATAGTGACAGATTCAATTGTAAAAGTAAAAGTATCAAAGACAAACTAGTAAAAAAGGTTATATTACACGTGCGTTCTGCACAATAATTATAGATACCTAATATCCCTTATACACATTACAACTCTGTAATTAACAGCTTTTTAGGTAATTTGTAATATACATTGAGATCTTTGTAATATAGGAAAAGAATAAAACAATATAGTTCATACTAAAATATCGATCGATTATATTTTAAAGAAACAGAAAAATCACATGTTCCCTTACAGTGCGGGATTCAAACCCACGACCATCAAATATTTAAAGATTGCTTGTACAGCGTGATCTAATATATAAAAATAAGTCGGGTTTCCTTCCTGACGCTATAACTCCGAAACGCACGAACTGATTTCCACGGTTTTGCAACAATATAAAAAGCGGGAAAATCCTCTAAGGCGAAATGAAGTAGCCGGGACCGCTAGTGCAGTATAAAAATTAAAAATCTATCGATTCATGCTTTTAATTCCTTAAAAAACATCATGAAACAATGAGCAAACAGTATACAAGTAGGTTAGTTTTTTTTTATGTTGCACTTCAAGATTGACCTCATCCCACCTGGTGTTAAATGGTAATGAGGTCCTAGCTTAAGGGTGACAAGTACAGCATAATAAATCTGTTACTGGACTTGTCGCCCTTACCTTGAAGGCTTGACCCCTGCTACTAATGTAACACCACCCAAGAGCTCTGGAAACCTTACTAACACGCAGGAACACAACAATACAGAAGTGATTGTTATTTGGCTGCGGTCTTCTGTAAGGTGGATGTTGTATCTCGTCGTCGTTTTAATAAAGTAAGAGTTTTAAACTGATATACATATATTACAACTAAAACACTCAAATTATATCACTCTTTTACAATTATACACTTTGTCTCGTCGCTGTCATGTACGTTCTGTTTATATTCAAAACTCACGTTCTAGTCATGTCATCGTCTAGTCGCCTTGCCGACCAGCACCAGGCCGGCAAGGAGGTCAGTCGCGCCGCAACAGTGGAGGTATTTCACCAGTCGGGCTGCTCCAGTTCGAGCGATAAATGGCTATGCCCTACCTCTCTTAGTTTATTCATTAACTAGCATAACAGTCGGTAGACATTATGGCATCTTGTTTTATTGCAATTACTTACTAGTAACGATAAAGGTTTAACATTGACTTTGTAAGGTAAATCCACGTAGCGTATTGATACAAGGGCATCTGTGCCTATTAGTCAGTAATCGATTTTATTATTTTTATAGTACTATACGCCGTACTAGCGAACTTTAAATATTAGAAACAGAATTTTTTTATCTCCCCTTGCGGTGCGGGATTTGAACCCACGACCTTCACGTATCGCGCGTGCTGCCAAGAGCAGATTTTTCTGTTTCTAATATTTATTAGTCAGTAAGTTGTCATACTTAATTTATATTAAATTCTTGGGCCACAAAGTTTTTATCACTATTATTTTACAAAACAACATGAAAAATATTATTTATGGTGGCGAAATAGGTGTAAAAAAATTGTTACAAATAATATAAAGCGAAGTACGAAGTGGGGCTACGGAAAAATAATAAGATTGGTATTTTTTTGCATTAATTAATGTATTTAAAAAATCCTTTACATTTCTTTACCTGCGCTAGAGACGATTATTTAACAAAGCTAACACGATTTTGGATGTAAATATAATCGAACGCAGGACTCGATTCTTAAACCTAGCCTATCGATGCAGACAAATTCGGTTGGTCACCCATCCAATACGCAGCATGGGTAGCTTATTTTGTTATCGATTCCGAATCGTTGATGCTACTGCTCCTCGAGCACCTCCTTCCATATACACAAAAGAGCAGGCAGGCATGTATATACCGATTACGTGGTTTCTAGGTCACCAAAGTAATTTTCCGGCACCTACTTACCTTACGCAGAGTGAATGGGTTCTTACTTGTCATTAGTTCAGATTAGATGCTTACTTTTCAGGCAGGCTTTGATAAAATACAGCGTTTTTATATGTACGAAAAAGAGTCCCCGTAAAATTGCGTGGATGCCAAATAGTAAGGTTACGTTTTAAAGTCATAGAAAATACTATTTTTTCTTCTCATTTTGCAACCCGGTGGTGTTCTATTTTTGTATCTACTATTTAAATATAAGCATTTTGGGACTAAAACTATTACAATTTTTTTTAATGCTTTAGAAAACCAATCAACTGGTACCAATTAACTAAGGCCCCTTGTATTACGAGTACTAGTGAAATACCTCCACCTCACAGAAGACCGCAGCCAAATAACAATCACTTCTGTATTGTTGTGTTCCTGCGTGTGAGTAAGGTTTCCGGAGCTCCTGCGGGGTGCTACATTAGTAGCAGGGGTCAAGCCTTCAAGGTAAGGGCGACCAGTCCAGTAACAGATTTATTATGCTGTACTTGTCGCCTTTAAGCTAGGACCTCATTACCACTTAACATCAGGTGGGATGAGGTCAAACTTGAAGTGTAATATAAAAAAAAAACTCCAATTTGTTAAATTTTCCCTATGCGTCTTTTACTTACTTTACTTACGTACTTTTGGGTTAGGTATTATTTTACACCACAATTAAATATGCGACCTATTTAAAAAAGCTATCTTATGTTTTGACGATGAAATTGTCGCTTATTTTAATACCATAATTTGCTCCAGGTTTAAGATTTTATTAAAAAAGCGTAGGTGATTTATGTTTTACCATCATTAGTACTTTTAGGTTAAATTAAGGCATGTACCTACGTGTAATATAAAAAAATTGTCCCTCTGTGGTTTCGCTGGCGTAGTATCCAGGTTGTTTCCACATTTCCACTAATATTTATTACAGCGTGATTTTATATAGCATAAAGCCTTCCTCCATAAAGGGACTATCTAAAACAAAAGTATTTATTCAAATAGTTCCTGAGGTTTGCGCATCCAAACAAACTTAACTTTAGCTTTATAACATTTGTATATATGAACACTGAACCTTAACACGGGTAACAGAATCTTCCCAAAATGCTCCTTATAGACACTTGATTCATTAATTTAAATGGGTCAGCAAAACATCGGTTTTGTTTTGAAAGCGAACCGCCCCACGGGAAGCGGTCAGACCGCAACATTATTATCACTCGCGTCACACACGGAAACGGAACGGATGGGTTTTTGTTTATGTAGAACGTTTTACGGATACAAAGAATAGGAGGCACACAATAATAATAAATAATAATTGTAAATAAATATTAAACAACATCGCATGCATATATTGATCTGATTCTACGGCAAGTAACTAAGGCACTTGTGTTATAGAAATCAAAAACAACGACGGCACCACAACACCCAGATCCGAAACAATATTGATATGTTCGCTTTTGCGTGACACCGAAGTGTATGTGATATGTATGTTCTCGGATATTTTTTTTATAAATAACGCGGTCTTATTGGTTGAAAACGATATCTTCCAGAGAGAAAACATATATAATTAATAGACACGGCAATGGTATGGTACATTATTATATACAACGACAAGGTATATATAAATATTCATATGTCCGCAACTCTACATTAATCGTTCGTGTATTGACTTAACCAGGAACCCTGGATCGTTAGCATTATGTCCTACCTTAGCCAATGCGCCATCAAGGTCATCAACGTTAAGTGATTACTGTTTGCTCATAATGTTTATTTAATTGTTGCAGGCTACTACCAGCCAGCGGGTCCGCTTATTAAGGAGAGCGGAGCGGAGGCGGAGCGAGCTCTGGCGCGGTACCACCCGCAGCCGCACTACCATCCGCCGCACCCCTCAGTGAGTATAGTCAGCGGCATTAGTTTATACCTCAGTACTCTGTTCTGTTGGGTTCTGGAGTGAAGACAGCGTAGTGTAGGAACCCCTCAGGCAAGGTAGAGTAACGATCTGCGCAATATAGCTGGCAGGGGCTGAATGCGAGTTGCCCTGGATATATCAGAGAAAGAAAGAAAGAAAATACATTTACTGACCATCACGAATTTGCTAAACAAACACAACGTAAATCTCTAAATAACGAATTGGAGTGGTCTGTGTCAGATTAGCTGTGGACTACTATAGGCTGGTGATGATGAGCTTATCACATTAAACCACCGCATAACGCATTCGTTACAAAGACAGTTGACAATGTAGGTAAACCTCAGTAGGGTTTTACAAACTAAAGATGCTTTCTGGCTCTACCTTGGGGAAGGAGAAGATGCATTAGCGCACCTTACCACTGCCTGGGGTAAAGGCAGCGGTGTTTGTAGGACTCCCCCGCTCTCAGAAGAGTGAACACTACCCAATAAACCCTCCCGCACCCTAATCGTATACTGATGAAACCATGGGAAAATAGTTAAACTATAACAGCCACAGCGCCATCGGCGAGCTATCTGCATCTGCGTTCAAACATTTTGTAGAAGCAAAATGGTGACTGGTATTTTTTTCTATTCTTTGAAGGTGATTTCTTTTTAACTAAAAATCATACTTTTATCTCTTCACAGGTGCTTCAGCAATACGGAGCGCCGTACTACCATCCGACAGAGCTATGCTACGGCAGGTACTACAGGCCTTCAGGAGCCTACCACATGCCGCCCCCGCAGCCAGACGCCCAGGTACGGACAAGGAATTCTCCCGATATTCACAATACGTATTAACAACAGCCAAGTCCGTTTTGGTTTCGTGCGTAATAAGGTAAAGGTTATCTTTAAATAGGATCACTTTATTGTCGGTCTATTACGGCCTTTTTCCTCAGAAAAGTGTTGAGGGAAGGTATCATAAACAAGAAATATGACAGATCTAATATCTATAGGTATCGATGGATTTTTGCTATTAGTATACGTGGTAGTAATACCCCAGACATACGTGATAGGTAAGTAAAAACGTTTCGAGGTATGAAAATTACGTAAATAATAATTACTTCGCTTAAATAAAAAAAAAATTAAGCAACATATCATGCATTGATCTGATTATGTGGTAAGAAGGTAAAGAACTTTTGTCACGGAAATCAGAAACAAAGAAACCACAACACCCTTACCAGAGAAAATGTGTAAAGTTCGTTAGACGTATTGACCGGGCCGGGAATCGAACCCGATACCACAAAGCTGGTGTGACGGCAAAGTCAGCAGTACTTTGAGGTCCCGCATAACGCTTTAATTTCGCTTCTTGGCTACAGAGTTCGACAGAGACAGTCATCTATTAGATATTAATCCGATTATCAATAAAAAGTGATATTGATGAAATAAACGCAGTAATCGATGACTAACACTTTTGTGACACTAAAACAAAAGGCGAATCGATGAAGATTTGAAAATCCAGGATAAATTATGTAAAACAATAGTTCGGATCTCAAATTGCTAGTTATATCAAGTCCCAAATCAGTTATGTGGCATTTATCACAGCAGAGCGTAGGGATGTCCGATGACGCACGCATTCATACGACATGCGAATACTGCTTATAATACCTGAGCATATTCAACTATTATTTAGTTGAGACCAGACGGCCGGGAGGTGTAGTGTATCTTTTTCTTTTTTATTTTACTTTCAAAATAGTTTCAACTAGATTAAGAAAAAATAGTGTGACCTATATAAAAATGTGGTCTTAGTGGTTGGGAAGTCTACTTCTGGTAAAATCACGACATTATTTTCAGATAGAAAACAGGTGTACGAAATCCGTCGCCCGCGTTATTCGGGATAAAAAGTCATCCCTCTTCCTATACAATTTTATCCACATCCGTTCGGTAGTTTTTGTATGACAGACTAACAAACATACATCCAGTACATGTATAAATTCTTACAAACTTTTAGTAGGATTTTAATTATCACTCACTTTTCAACTTTTGATTGGCTAAACCAATAAATCGACTACGATTTTCTATCCACTACCCTCCTGGGAATTTAATTGCCATTTAGCAGGTAGGTATGTACAAAAGCGCGTGTTATGTTATGGTTATAGCTATAGAAAGTTACAACTGCTGTCTAATATTCTAATATTTTATTTTATTGTGTTCTAATATTATTTTTTTATTTCAGATGGTAGGGGTCGGTAGCGAGCCTTATCCCCCGCCACAGTACTATGGTACTCCGCCATGTTACCAACACTCACCACAACGGATACCATACGTAGGTCAGTATCAATACAAATCTTTATATATATGTCATGACCATATCGCAGAATTAACACATGTCATGAAATGTAAGTATCTATTGGCCACCACATCATGATGTTAGATCATTTTCACGATTATGGTCAAACGTGGATGACAAAATCATGAAATATTCACGATTTAATGATCTGGTCAAACGTATTTGCCCACATCATGAAATGTGACCACTTCATTAAATTCTCGAGCATTTCAATGATGTAAACAATTCTACGATAAGGCCACGACATAATACATACTTCTATCCAGAAAGATTTTGCTGTCAGTAAGATATACTGAAATAAACGATTGAACATAATGTAAAATAAAATGTAGTTCTGCTAAATCGTCACATTTATGCAGAAAAATACTGTATTTGAGAATTGTCCTTGGAAGCCAGTGATAAGAACGCAATACGTATTTCGCAACTGAACCATCATCCCTGACGTAATCATTAAGTGAATCATCCGTATGATACCCAATCAGTGACAAACAATCGTTACTTTTGGTACACGTTACCTACCAATTACACCACTGTCCTTGAATAAATAAGATTGCCACATTAAAAAAATTGCAGTCGCATCCAACACTTTGGTATACTTTTTTTCAAAGCTTGTGTTAATTTAAAAAATAATAAATACCATTTACCCATATCGTATAATTAAACCGGCGATTAGATAACGTAACAAAACAAACGCAATTATATCGTGGTGAATATTGCGCCATTTCCCAAATCGAGGAACTATATTTGTGAAGGTTATATATAGATTGGAGATTAATTAAATTAAGTGTGTACTTACTTTCTTTCGTAAAATTGTTTATAACGTGTTAAATATGCAAATCAATCATAAAGATAAAAAGTACAATCATACAATGTAGACTGTATCAAAAAAAACATTATTTCATCAATCTGTTCTATTTCAAATCTACAATTTACGATTGTAAGGGCTAACCGCTTCGAATTGTAATAACCACACTTGTTAGATAACAGGATCATCATTAAGTGTTCTTACTTTCCCCGAGACGTAATAATACTGATATTATCTATGGGAAATACTTTGGTATAAGTGATTTCAACCTACAGAACACATCTTTATTCTAGACCCCCCCCCCCCCCCAAAGCACTCTTTTTCCACTAGTTTTTAAATTATATGAAACGTTTTTCTTATTCAGAATACCGATGCCCGTGCCCACTCAACGCGTGTCCAAAAAACGTCCTTATTGGGCCCGCTACTGGTAAAGCCCCGACCGGTGGCGGCCCGGACGTACCTTCGGCCCTTGCGCCGCCCGGGGGCGCCTTCCGTGCGAAGGTGCGGGTGTGCGCAGACGCCTCTGCCGACACGCACGGCAGTGGGAAGGTGAGTCTATAATCTCAAGTTAACAATGGATATGGAAGCCCTCTGTTAATTATATACAGAGCGAGCTCTGATGATCGTTTTTGTCTTATAGGTATTTATAATATAGTAAACATGGCACTCTGGCAAGCACAAAAACGGACAAGTAACGAGCTGCCATGCCAAGATTTAGCTTTAATAAAACCTTACAGAAATCTTTGGTGCGCGTTGTTTACTGAAAAGTAAAAAGATCCTATTCGTAGGAATTATATTATATTTGAACAGAATCGTACGTAAATTACTTATGTTATGAAGTGAATTTTTTTTTCTGTTTCTTCCAGGATCCTCCGTTAGAATCAGAACCACCGGCTGCAGCAGACGCACCTCATCCATGTCCGCTACCCGCTATCGGAGGAGCGTCACCAAAACGCGAGCTCTACGACGTTCGCGACAACCTACGGCTAGCGGGAGACATTCCAGGCCCGGCTGAACCCATCGGCCCCCCGTCCCCCGCGCGCGGATCCGCAGGAGCCTGCGCACCCCAGCCCCCTCCCGCCGCCCCACGACGCGCACGTCTCGGCAAAGCCATGGCCAGGAGATCCCTCGCCGGCGATGACACGGGCATCCTTCTCTCCGTACCGCAAGCCGCAACTCAGCACAGCGACGCTGACGACGACGTCCTCGCCATCTCCCCACCCGTATGTGCTCCTATAGACTTATCCTCGTCAGACGAAAGGTCTACCCCCCTAGTCGACGTCAAAAAAGAAAACGAGGGCCCAACAAATGCCTTATCCAGAAAAACCGACGCCCAAGCTCTCAGAGAACACAACTGCACAGCAGTCTCTGATCAAACTGACGTCACAGATTCCTCCAAAGCAGTCAAACGAAGATATTCAAGGCCAAAATTAGAAATAGACATGAAAGATACGCAGCTTGAAGACAGCTGCAAAACTAACGGTATTGGGGAGCACGTGAAACTGCAAAAACGGAGAAAGGTATCCGGCGAACAGACTGATGTGCGATTGGAGACTGTCACAAAGGAGCCTAAAAAGAAATCGTCGCCTACAAAGAGGGCGCCGAAAACTCCCTCAACAGAAAAGAAAGCTCTCAAAAGGAAATTAGAAAGTGTCTCCGCTGGACCGCGAGCCAAAAAGACACTCATTGAGCCGGTAAACGAAGACCCACGGCTAAAGAATATCGCCGCTATTCCTGAAGAACAGGTGACTACAAAACCAAAAACTAAAAGCGCCCTACTTCTGGATAACCTGATTAGAAAGAACAGCATTGACAGACCAGACGCCAAAGGCTTTTCGGAGGCAAAGCTGAACCCAGCCGAACTGTTCTTTTCCCCCGACGAAAATGTCGCACAGAACTGCGCTAAGAAGACATTGAACATTAACAACAACGTCGTGGACAGTGCCAACGCGCCCGTCAACGGCGTGCGACCGAACACCATAGCCGCCGTAGGTCAGTTAATAGGGAAAAAACTTGGATACAAGAATCCTTGCAAGGTCGAGAAAGTTGACTCAAAGATAACGCACAATCTTAAATCAGTATTAAAAACACCTACCGCGATCTCGACTTGCGAGGAGGACAAGGAAATCTCAGAGACCAGCGCCAACGGTGAAGCTGCGGTGTCTACTCCAGAAAACCCCGAGAGTGTCGAAATACAAGGAGCCGGAGAGGTCGTAACGGAGAAAGCTGTAGAAACGGTTGATATCCCTGAAAACCCAGTAAAGACCCCGAAAGCGAAGCCACTTCCGAAGGAGCCGAAACAGGATGTGGCGGAAGAATCTCAGCGAGTGTCGCAGCCCGAAGTAGACAGCGAACCCAGTACTGCGAAAGCGGACAAGGTAAAATTTCATAACTGTTTCATTTTCAAGAAATCCAGTTCTTTGGTTGTTCCTCTCTTTTGTTCTGTGCCTAATTCTCGAAACAACTAATCATGTTTCTCGGAAACAGGAATTCGGTATCAATTTTTTTCACAGTCGTTTGTTAGAGGCCATA